>FR990037.1:5010000-10010000 GCA_905404135.1 Hesperia comma | reverse complement strand
CGCTTAGATCCTGATATTATATAAAAATATAAATAATAATAAAATTGTAACTGGTCGGTGTTTGTCCACACTAATCTCAGAAATGGCTGAACAGATTTTTATGGGACTTTCACTGGGAGATAGAGGAGTCTGTGGAGAAACATATAGACTTCTTTTTATCCCTGAGTTCCCGCGGGATCGAGATTCACGCTGAAAAAAATCCTATGTACGAACAAAATCGCGGGCAGCTAGTTTGAAAATATATACTGCCAAACAACCTTGCTGTGTCAACTAGTTGATAATATACCTAATCCTCACGCGAAGCCCTACAAAAGTCATCGTTTACAACACCCTAGTCTACAGCCCTGGGATTTGGGTCAATGCCCTGACCGCCCCAATACGTCAAAATGTGTATTATGTTTATATTCAATAATCATTAGATATTAATTAATTGATTTTAAGTATATTTTTTATAGAATTACTAGCGACCCGCCCCGGCTTCGCACGGGTGCAATAACTATTTAATGGATGTTATTATACACATAAACCTTCCTCTTGAATCACTCTATCTATTTAAAAAAACCGCATCAAAATCCGTTGCGTAGTTTTAAAGATTTAAGGACACAAAGGGACATAGGGACAGAGAAAGCGACTTTGTTTTATACTATGTAGTGAAGATAGCAAACGAGTATGCACTACCCTTCCACTGCCGCCCATAACAACTGTGACCGACCCAGAACTAGACTCAATTTATAGAGACTAATATAGTCCGTTATTAATTGTAAGTATGAGTCTTGTTCTAATTCGGTCACAGATGTGTTGCTACGCCTGAAGACTGAGATGGTCGCCTCTAAAAAGTGAACAAGAGCTGATATTCTTCAAACTGCTAAACCGATTTCTACCAAACATAGCTCAATAGAAAGAAAACGTAGGTTTGAATAAAAAAAACGCATTAAAATCTGTGAATCCGTTTGGGAGCTAGCACGACGACAGACAGACAGACAAACAGGTCAAACTTATAACGACGACCCGGATGGCGCAATGGTTAACACGCCGGATCGCTGTTCCGAGGGTCCTGGGTTCGATTCCCAGCGAGGCGGAAATTTGAATGATGAGTTTGAATTTCCGTTCTCGGTCTGGGTGTGTCCTTGTCTTGTGTGTTGTCCATGGCACCCACGACACAGGGAGGGAATCCTAGTGTGGGGCTATGAGTGTGAAGCGTTATTTATTTATTTATTTATTTATTTCTTTAAAACACCCCTTTTATGTGAGGTACAAAAACAATATTGCACTATTTAATCGCGTTGTAAGTATCGATGATGCGAAGACGGTTCCGAGCGTACCTACTACCTAGACAAGATCTTCATTCAGTTCATTAAAGAGCCGAGACCGAGTGACCCAGATCCCGGGATCGATAGCGAGTGAACGACCTGCCGGTGAACTCCAGGGTTGTCGCTCTGCGTACGGTAGTGTTTGCAGTTTGCAGCCCTGTTTATTTTTATGGAATTAAGATAGCAAACGAGCATGCAGCACCACCTTCCGCTGCCGCCTATGACAACTGACACCGACCTAGAACTAGACTCAATGAGTCTCGTTCTAATTCGGTCACAGATGCGTTGCTACCCCTGAGGACTGAGATGGTCGCCTCTAAAAAAGTGTAACCGGCTCCACCTATCCGGAACACAATTGTTCTTAAAACAATTATTACACTGTAGGAATGGTACCTACTAAGTACCGTGGCGGGCGGTGGTACTTCCCCGGGTGAGCTCTAGGCCCTACCACCTGTTTCTACCCGTACTAATTAATAAAAAAATACGAAAGTTTGTCTGTCTGTGATGCTATCATATGCACCGGCAGGATATGGTTGGTTCGGCGTGATAAAAGTCGAAGACCCACGGTCACACATGGCTCGATTTGGGTGGGTCAGAATGAAAATGGTTGACGACCCAAGGTCACACATAGGCTACGTTCCTACTTCATTTTTTTTCAAAAATCAACCCCGAAAGGTTTGAAATAAGGGATGAAAGTTCACTTCCCTCACCTTCCCCGATTTGCGATATAAACCAACTGCGATATAAAACAACAAACAACCAACGCGGACGAAGACGCCGGTGGAAGCTAGTTTATAATAAAAATGTATATAGATTTTGTCTTCTGTATATAGGAGAAAACATGGTTGAAGGGTCTTCATGGCCAATACAAGCCAAAGATATATACATATCTAAAGTAGCATAATTCTTAGAATTTTTGTCTGTATGCCCGTTTGTTTGTTCGGGCATCACGCAAAAACTACTGAAGGTTCAGCGTGGCGTATTAAGATGGAACATGCACCAGTTTTTAAGTGAGAAAATCAACAGAATAGTGAAACCCGCTTTTTTATAGCCTGAAGGACTGACGAGCCATCTGATGGTAAGTGGTCATCGTCGCCTATGGACACCTGCAACACCAGGGGAATCACCTGTGCAACGCCGGTCCTGCAGGAGAGCTCTTTTTACACCTTTCTTGAAGAACCCTCAGGAAGAAACCCATGTCATAGCAAACCAGGAATACCTCAGAAGGAAGCTCATTCCACAGTTTGCAAGTTCGTGGCAAAAATGAAAATTTTAGTTAGTTTTTGCGTGATGTGTCGACACTCGTACAAATAAATCAAAAAAACCGGTCAAGTGCGAGTCGGGCTCGCGCACGAAGGGTTCCGTACCATTATGTATAAAACGCCAAAAAAATCTGGCCTTTTGTATGAAAACCTCACTTAAATATTTACTTTAGTTTTTGTAGCCACATATTAGCCACAAGCAACGCCATCTCTTGGACCGACAGGTAACTAAAAGCGTCGGAGGCGTCGTAGCCAAGAGATGGCGTTGCTTGTCGCTAATATGTATTAGCCATCTAAGGTAACATAAAGCTAACTAATCTATTGCTGGAGCGTCGAAGCCATATTTCGACTTAAATATTTATTTTATTCAGTGTTTTAGTATTTGTTGTTGTAGCGGCAACAGAAATACATCATCTGTGAAAATTTCAACTGTGTAACTATTACGGTTCATGAGATACAGCCTGGTGACAGACGGACGGACGGACGGACGGACGGACGGACAGCGAAGTCTCAGCAATAGGGTCCCGTTTTACCCTTTGGGTACGGAACCCTAAAAATAGAAATTTTACATCTGTTGACCCTATAAGGAGATTCTTAAAACCCTATATGTATAGAGAAAACATGTATGAACCCTTCATTTATTTATTTTTTAGGTAATCTCTAACATACCTAATTTATTATAATGCAATGATTGACTTTATAATATTTTATTCGAATTTGCCTTTAACAAAAACATTTGTTATTTTAGAAGAAGAAGCGGCAAGAAACTACCAAGGATTTTTTCCTAATCACAGTAACAAAAAATATTACAACTTCTTTTACGGAATTGAAATGCAAAATATAGGTAGGTACTCAAAAAATTGTAATGGCTTTTATATACGCAAGATGTGTGTTGTCCATGGCACCCACGACACAGGGAATCCTAACGTGAGGCTATGAGTGTGGGCCGTTATTTATTTATTTACATATATTATCAATTTGAACCAGGAGTTCTCGTAATAAGCTCGTTCAAACAATTTTGACACATGGTATTCCAAACCTTCAAAACTGTGACAATTCACACAAAGGTTCGCTCGCATGTGAGTGGTATCCTACGTGAGCGACGAAAACGACGCGACGCGACGTTGCGATTGTGACGTAAGCGATCAAATCAACGGTATCCCTACTTGCGTCCTATGTGACAGTCTGCGTCAACACGCGACGTTGTCATTGTCGCGTGTAGCATCGCGTCGTGTTTCGTAGCGTCGCGTCGTATTCGTCGCTCACGTAGGACACCCCGTGAGCGCGGACATAAAACAAACATTTACCAATCTGACTCACAAGCCACTAAACATTAATGACCTAAAGTAACGTTATACTAAACTAGTAAATCCGCCCTCGCTTCGCTTCGGGAAACCAGTCCCTTCAAAAATCTCTATAAATTTTAACAAATTATGTTATTCCGATGTCTAAGCTATATTACTGGAAAGTTTCATGAAAATCCGTTCAGTAGTTAATGCGTGAAAGAGCAACAAACACACACACACACACACACATACATCCATACAAACTTTCGCATTTATAATACTAGTAGGTAAATCCGCCCTCGCTTCGCTTCGGGGAACCAGTCCCTTCAAAAATCTCTATAAATTTTAACAAATTATGTTATTCCAATGTCTAAGCTATATTACTGCAAAGTTTCATGAAAATCCGTTCAGTAGTTTTTGCGTGAAAGAGCAACAAACACACACACACTCACTCACTCACTTACTCACATACATCCTTACAAACTTTCGCATTTATAATATTAGTAGGATAGTAGGTAGTAGGATAGTAGGAAGTAGGAAGTAGGATTTCTATATATATAAAACTCAAAGGTGACTGACTGAGTGACTTATATAGTGATCTATCAACGCACAGCCCAAACCACTGAACGGATCGGGCTGAAATTTGGCATGCAGGTAGATATTATGACGTAGACAACCGCTAAGAAAGGATTTTGATCAATTCTACCCCCAAGGGGATAAAATAGGGGATGAAAGTTTATGATTTTCGACTGATTGAACTGAACGTACAGCCCAAACCACTGGACGGATCGAGCTGAAACTTGGCATGCAGGTAGATGTTATGACGTAGACATCCGCTAAGAAAGGATTTTGATCAATTCTACCCCCAAGGGGATAAAAAAGGGGATGAAAGTTTATGATTTTCGACTGATTCAACTGAACGTACAGCCCAAACCACTGGACGGATCGAGCTGAAACTTAGCATGCAGGTAGATGTTATGACGTAGACATCCGCTAAGAAAGGATTTTGATCAATTCAACCCCGAAGGGGATAAAATAAGGGATGAAAGTTTGTGATTTTCGACTGATTGAACTGAACGCACAGCCCAAACCACTGGATGGATCGGGCTGAAATTTGGCATGCAGGCTGATGTTATACCGTAGGCATCCGCTTTTGATCAATTAACCCCTGAAAGGATAAAATAGGGAATGAAAGTTTGTGATTTTCGACTGATTTAACTGAAATTAAAGATTGGAGCTACTATGATAAAGACGTCCGCTTAGACGATTTTGATAAATTCAACCCCCCTTGGGATAAAATAAGGGATGATGGAGGATGTAAATGTATTAGTTAAAATAATTTTTAGTTCTAAATCTTGACAATAGATGTCGTTAGTAGTATTCTATTTATGCATGGAGTATTTACAGCTTGATAGTTTTAGCGCCTAATGACAGATTAGTTAAGAATATTGTGTACAAAGAAGTTTTGTAGGCCTAATTTATCACACACGCTAAACAAAAGATAAGCCGCAAAAACTATACCTAATGAATAATAATACTTCTTAACGCGAGCGAAGCCGCGGGCAAAAGCTAGTAGTAGGATAAATCGCGTCCCATTTTCTGATCGCTCACACTTGCCGAGTGGATTCAATTCGACGGCGGATATCGAGGCCGGGGATTACATCTCGTCAACCACTCCGGCAATTTATACTGCCGACTGTTTTAGGAGTTTTATGATATAGATTCATCTGGCGACTGATCACTAATCATTTCCGGCCATATTGGGACGTTATAAAATAAAATAAAATAAAAATAAAAAGCCTTTTATTTCTTGCCTTTTTTACATTTTGTTTTAAGTATGAAAAGTAATATAATGCGTTAATTAATACCGCTAGTATTGAGAAAAAATGTGCAAGAACCCCTCCTCTATGTGAAGGTGAAGGCCTCCTCTAAAGAGTTCCATTCGTCTCTATCATGAGCTGTTTTTGGCCAGTTAGTGCCAGCTACTTTTATTATTTCGTCTTCCCTATCTCGTATATGGCCTGCCAACTGAGCGCTTGCCGTGTGGGCCCTTCCAGTTCGTTATCCTGCTAGTCCACCTGTCGTCCTTTAATCTGGCTACATGACCCGCCCACTTCCATTTCAGTTTTTTAGCATAACTTAGAGCATCTTTAGCTTTGGTGATTTTCCTGATTTTTGTATGTCTAATTTTTTGCATTTTTTTAATACTAAGCATGCTGCGTTCTAGACCGTTCTGCGATATTGGGACGTTATCTAACTACAATTCAAATCAAAACAGAACACGTGAAACCATTATTATTATTATCGAATTGTAATAAAATGAAAATATCTTTATAAATTGGTTATAAAGCTGATCACGGTCTCGAAAGAACTAAATTGGCAGTGCCCAGATGCAAGCGATGTGTAGAAACATGTCATTTTTTCCCTGGTTCTTTAAGTCACTACAGATCTTCAAAAGGTTGAGAGTGCGGGTGAAAGGGGAGTCGATCTCATGTGGACAATGATATATAAAGCGGGGAAAAGATCAAATGATATCAAGAAATAAACCCTTTATTGCGGGCAAAGGGAAAAGCCGATTGAATAAGGAGCGGTACTTGAAAATGATTTGGGTGAGAAATGCTGATGTTTCACATTAGAACAATCTTGGCTTCCACATCAACTCGTTAACTAACGAGGCACTCTTCACGTTTAGCCAACTGAAGTTATTCCGATGATATGGAGATATTTTGACACCCTACGAAGAACATGGAATGGAATAACGAAGCGTTTTGCTTGTCAGCTCCCACGCAGACAAAGCTGCAGGCAAAAACAAGTGTCTTAAACTAGGCTGTACCGGACAGGTTTTGCCAGTACATCTGAAATATACAGTTGACAGGTAGAAATTCATCTGAACAGTTTACAACAATTATTAACAAGTACAGTTGAGCTGCATAGGCAAATCTGACAAAAACACGCTACCTTTAAATCGTACCATGAAAACATGATTTTAATAACATTTTCTAAAGTTGAGACAGTGTTAATCTAACAAAATTAAATGTTTAACCGTTTAACGTTTTAAATCATTCAAACAGCTTTGCATCGTAACGTAATAAAATCCGCGCCTATGAGCATAGCATAGCTCACGTCGCGGCATTCGATTGTGCTTCAGGCGCAGGACTGACAACCAATAGGAGATTCTGCGGAAATTAGACCATTTCTTTTATACAGCAGTTGTTTGCCTGCACTTGTTATATTACTCACTAGTTTTTGTCTGCGGCTGCGTCCGCGTCAGAGACAAAAAACGTCAAAATACCTGTCGGAGTGCGGGGAAAATTAAATGTGCAATTGTGCGAAATGATTGAATAGTTTACAAGTTTTCACCCATTTTCACACGTTATGGGATAATTTCCAGGATAAAAAATATCCTGCGTTCTTTCCCAAGGACAACTCTATATCTGAATCAAACATTAAAATCAGTTTAATAGGTAATAAAGGCTGCAAGCCTAACACGCTTATTAACATCCAGACAGAAAGAGTTGTCGACATACAATAAAATAAATTAAATAATGTATATCAACTTTGACTAGAGCGTGTTACAATTTACAAACCCCACGCAATTATGAGTAAAAAGCGGCAAAGAGCGAGTCGCTCACGTAGGCCTCCGTACAACTGAGGTTATTCGTATGGGGACCCCTTTGTTTGTATTATTATTTGTTGTGACAGTGTGGCTAATTGATTATCCGCTACATCTGTTAGCCTTTTCTTGTCAAATTTCTTCCTAAGTATCGTCATAACTATGCATCATTTGCGAGACCGGCCCTTCCCAAAGCCTAACCTCGATCCATCTTAGCTGTCTACTTCAATTTTGTTCCCGTCTATTCGTTGCCAAAACTATTACGAAAACCACTCTACGTTCACGTTTCATACTGAATTCGTTTTTTGTATCCCACACATATGCCTTACTGCCCATGTAATTAAAGTACCTTGCAGATTGACGGAGAGAATTTAAAATGCCTTAAGAACATTTTGCTTACAAGCTATATTGAACTGTGAGCACTCATGATAAAGCTGTTTTAGACAATTCCATGTCCCTGGTAGATACTCAAGTAGGTAAGTATAGCTTAATAATATTTCGTAGTGAATGCTGTCAACATTTCACAAAACACTTGTCAAATATAATTGCAGAAGGTTATTAGTCCCAATTTCATCCGAAAACCTTTGAAGAGGCATTTAATGGGGTCCTTTGAATCTTCAACCGTTTGGCAGCTGGCAATGGGCTCATTAGAGCGTTCACGTGTTTTGGACTGGCAGTATGACTCTAATGAGCACCGTCTAGTTATTACTCCTATAGAAATCTAATAGAAAGTTTAGCTTTAATTTTAAATTCAAAAGATAAAGGAGAACAACAGATTTGGGCCTGGAGCGAACAGCTTGTTCAATACCCTCAAATAATCCTGCATATTTTAATACATCCATTTCATATTTAAAAATCTAGTTACATCATATCATTAAAATATTAAACGACTAAAGTACGTAGTACTATGTATGTACTAGTACTAGTACTATGTAGTATAGTACTATGTGTGCGCGTTGCGTAAGGGTGCGTACAGACTATATAACAAAACATGTTATAAAACACGGTTTTATAACATGTTTTATAAATGTGGACGATATGTCACTAAAAACACATTGTATCTTGTTATATTTTTCATTGTTAGACAACAATCTTAGATAGTGTGGACGTGTTATAAAACAGAAGTTATATAACATGTTACCATGTTACATAATCTGTACGCACCATAAGACTACTATATTTCATAATTCACATAATTTTCCGCAAAAACGGAATATTCACAGTGTGGTAACAATATCCTCGATCTAAAAAGCGATGTCTCCTGCCCAAGGTCCTTAAAAAGTTGCTGGTCTCCTTTATAGGTGGTAAAACTAGAGTTCACCCGAGGAACTACCATTTTTACAGATTGGGCCTCGATTGGAATTATGTGGATCCGTTTTTAGCTGACATTCGAATGAAAAACCCGCAGTGAAATTGGTCAAGCCGTTTGAGAGCTACCGTGCCATGAGACAGACACACAGACAAACAGATATACAGACACACAGATACAAAGTCAGGCAGGTCAAACTTATACGTATAACAACACCCTTGTTTTTGCGTCTGGGGTTAAAAAGTGCCGTACTCAAGAACGGTACTCGAAATTATTCCTTAACATTTATTCGTCCGTCGGTCGAGCAATATCCAGGGTTATTGGATATCCGAGAATGTCGAGTGATCTTCGAGCCCCGTCCGTTTATAAAAGTCCCGGGAATAAAGCAATTCTTTTGTAAATATGGAGTATTATTTTTGCTGGGTCAGAATTTCTTGGAAGTAAGCAATCTTTTATGTTGTAACTTAACGGGATATTTACAATTATTTTTAAAGCTTTGATAAGCCTGTTTTAATACAAACGGGGATTTTGCGACTTGTAAATTTAGGCACTTCTCACACAACGCTATTCATGAGATACGCGACTGCAATGCTACCCAAAATTTGTATGTATTTGACACTATGTACTGACAGGACGATGCGTCTTCTGTCAATTAAAAGTGTCAAATACATACTAATTTTGGGTAGCGTTGCAGTCGCGTATCTCATGAATAGCGTTGTGTGAGAAGTGCCTTAATGTCGTTCAGAAATAAAGAAATCTTTATTCTCCGTTCGCGTTCGATATAAAATTTGTTTGAATGGCAACCCACACAATTGCCAGCTTTTCGCCGTTGTGATTAAGGCTCATTATAGACTAGCTTCCGCCCGCAGACTTCGCCCGCGTGGAATTCGTTTAAACTTCACCCTCCTATTTCACCCCCTTCGGGATGGAATTTACAAAAATCCTCTCTTAGTTCTCCCCTACACTCCCCAAGGAACATACATACCAAATTTCAGCTTCTTCCGTTCAGTAGTTTCGGCTGTGCGTTGTCTGCCAGTCAATTACTCAGTAACGCAAGAGTTTTATATAGATTAACGGAGAGAATTGAAAATGATTTCAAGTCCAATTGAACTTTTATCAATTTCATATCCAGTTGAAAAGTTGATGAGGTCTTCCTGTTCTCGATCTACTTATGTGAGTTCTCGTCTTTATTATGTATTTTTATGGCTTTAAAATCCTTTTCGCTGTTACTCACGACACTTGTGACCGACAGAGAACAAGACTCAAATCGGGCGTAAAATGGTATGTCCAGGTAACAGAATGACAATAAAAACGTCCGTTTACTTCACATTTCAAACACATCTCCCGTCGGCTCGTACCCAAACCCCAGAAGCCGTAATGGGGGCCCCAGAGAAATCCGTTGGTTACGGCCCAAGTAATTTACACCCCGTCTCAATACGAACCCAATGACACCGTTATATCAGGACTTTGCGACATTTTTACACCGTTGTAAACTCAACACCGACGTAGATAATACGACTCGGAAAAGATATTTAAAAATCGACTTCAATATCGATGAATAAAAATACCACAAAAATCACTCGTCAGATGTCGCTTAAATTGAAATGGGTCCAAACGACAAGCACTACCTTTCGATTAATAAATTTCTTTTTATTCCAAAATTATTGTTTGTCATCCGGTCTCCTATAATAATCGACATCTGCCAGGTAGGTTTTTTTTGAGTTATTTTTTGATATTTCTTTATTCGAAAATGTGTGTTTGCTGTGTAGTCCCATTTAAAGAGTGATTGATATTGGGCGAAAGTTGAAGAAGTCGATCAAAGTGTAATCCCTAAAGCCATGGGACCACGGGGAATTAAAATTATTACCGGTGGACCCGGTAATATGTCAACCGGGTCCACGCGGTAAACACCCAGTATATTGCGAGTTATCTCTACTTGTCGATATTGGAATCGGTTGTTGGGAAAAAAATTTGTTATTTTATTGACAATATTGCTTAGGCATGATGGTACGGCGATGGAGACAAGTAATTATGTGGAAGCCGCAGGAAATGAAAACCCTGGCCGCTAATAAGTATCAATACTATCAATGCAATAACTCGAGCGGAAATGAAGCGGGCCGGATCGGGATGTGACGTCACGCTGCCGATGTCATATCCGGTTGGTTAGACACCGAGACTAGTATGTTGAAATCTCAGACCAATAAACTATAGACGGAGCGCCGGGAACAAAAGAGTGAAGCCAGCTAAAAGTAAGCCTAGCCTTGTATACACACGACGGCACCCACACCAATACAAAGTTTTGTGCTCTAAATAATAAAAAATAAATGAAGTTTTGTGTTCCAAATAATAAAGTTTCATAGTAAATAAAATAAAGTTTCATAAATAAGAAGACAGTTCAAGCTGTCAACATAGGGCATTCTATTGGTTTCGATGTGTGCTTTCGGCTGACTTTTGCCGGCTTCACTCTTTTGTTCCCGGCGCTCCGTCTATAGTTAATTGGTCTGAGGTTGAAATCATATAGCTTTCTTTATCTTTGAAGTAGATTGGTTGGAGTGTAATACGAAATTAGAGGGGACTCGAATCTATGAGGTCTAATGATATTTTGGTAAGTCATGGATTACCTGTAAGTTTCGATAAGGGCAAATTAACTGCATATATTATAATTAATTTTTGCAAAAGAAATTCAATATCGCTAAATAGGGGTAGCTCAAAAACTCGTCAGATGTCGCTCAAATTTAAATGAGACTACATGACAAGGACCAGCTTTAGAATAAACAAGAATTATAAAAATTAGAAATCTCCGTAAAAGATATGAGGCAATGACCATAAATTAAATAGGTAAGCATTATAACTCAAAAACTTCAAGTCAGCGTTGCAGGTTACCTATCTAGTCTCTGTTACTTGTACAGTCACCTATCAGCTGACTTGTCTGACCTAACAGCTGGCACCTTATGGCAGCAATTAATAAAACGTATTGCCCAATACGCGAGCATACAAACCTATATACCTACATACATTCCCATTTCCATCGCGCAAAAATCTTACACTTTTCACTTTCTAGCATCCATCCGTACATCCGATAAGGAACGTACCAAAAGTTAACCTTCTAAAGTTCAACGCTAATAAACTCTTATCTCCAAAGCAACCACCCAGAATAGAATAAATTAAATGAAGTAAACGTTCACAATTATGTCCCTAAAATCGTCAGTAACTTTCACGACGTCGCAATCGGAGTTGAAACGATATTAATAACTGATGCGGGACGCTGAGCCCCGAAATGAGGGTCAAGTAATATCAGATGACGTTCAAGAATGATGAAAGGCACGTTTGATGCCGATGGAAACCTACGACGTTATATCCTCTTTGAATACGTCACAGTGTCACAGAATATTATCATAAATTGTTATTTTGTGTGTGCCGTTTCATTTTTACCTTTAACGTATCACTAATAAAAATCTTTATCGTAATTTGCACATAGGTTACCATTGTATTGTGTAGCTCTCATTGTTTAAAAATTGACCGATACCCTATTTGAACCGATTAGATTTGAATTTTGGGTAAAACACGGGAAAAATAAGTTTTTAAAACGATACCCATATTTTTTACATAAATTATATCTACAGGTTCCGCCGTTCTTTTTTAAAACAGTGTCGAAAGCCACAAAGCATTTCTAAATTAATGAGGGTAAAGGCGTGTGAATTCGCCGCTAGAGGCGCTAGTGCAGAGTGAGGTCTGGCTGTCAGTGCCGCAAACTTATCTGACCCGGTAAGAAGGGCGCCACTGTCTTTGTCTTTGTCTGACAACATTTGCATTAGTTTCAATTTTGGCCACCGGGTCAGATAAGTTTGTGGCACTGTCGCTTCTCACTTGTCTGAATATCACTTGTCACTGTTTATGTATGGGTGGGCTTTGACAGCAGGACCTCACTCGCCGGTGACGCCAACTGGTGAGTACAAAAACGGCGACCCTCATTGATTTACCCGACAGATATCGGTGACAAAAAATTATAAAAGAACTTTTCAATATAACTTTATATATTACGTGACATATCAATTTATCGGGAAGTTTCAGGGATGACCTACTTTGTGTCATCTTTTTTATTTCACTTTTATTAATAAACTAAATTGTCGCACACACAATTATCGCCTTAATTTAAATAAAATAAACGTAGAACTTCCTACAATGACTGTGAAAAATTTCCTGACAAAGTTCACAAGACCAGTGAACCACGTCTTCGGGGAATAATTTCCTAAAATTAAAAATAAAATCATGACTGATGTGTTGTGAGATGTCAGTCTGGGTAAAATGAGGGTCGGGTATTATAAGAGGACTTTGAGAGTTTTTAGAAGACGAAACCATTTCATAACCACTCAACAATATTATAATAAGATATTTACGTGCATATAATTTTTTAGAGTTTCCCTCAATTTCCATGTGATTCTATTATTCACAAATAGCTGTTGCTCGCGACCCCGTTCGTTCATAGGAGTTAATCCCGCGTAAATCCCGATCCCGCGGGAACTCATGGATAAAAAGTAGCCTATATGTTGCTCCAGAACCTCCTCTATCTCCCAGTGAAAGTTAAATAAAATCCGTTCAGCCTATTCAGAGATTAGCGTGCATAAACATACAGACATTTTTATTACATCACATTTTATTACGTCACAGTTTTATTACATGTATGGTGTATCTCCTTAACACTGCCAATACAAATACAGGAAACAGAAATCCTTCAAAAGCAAAACCTTCAACGCCAAAAACTTGTCAGCGTCAAACTACCCGCAATTTATATTTAAATTGCTCCAATTCTGAACCGCTCTGAACTAGTTGAATCTCAATAGAATTAGAATATGAATTGAATTTTGTATTTGTGTTCGTACTCCGTCACCTTTGTCGGATAGATACGACACGGATTTCATTTACGGGTAGAAAATGTTTTCTGTTAGAAAAATATGGAGCTTGAGATTTTTAAACTTATGCTTTTAGATTATTTACCGATATTTCGATATGCATGTATCGTCACAGCAAAACCCGTTTACCCGTGCTCCCGATGTGTTGACCCATTACCGGGTCCACTGGTAATTTTTATTCCCGTAGACCCATCGCACTAGTGATTACACTTTTATCGACTTCTTCGACTTTTGATGTCGATATACTTAAAATTTATTAACACCGTGTACCTTCTTCCTAGGAGTTTTATCCGCGTGAATCCCGATCTCGCGGGAACTCTGGGATAAAAATTAGCCTATTTTTTGCTCCACATCCTCCTCTATCTCCCAGTGCAAGTCCCATAAAAATCCGTTCCGCCGTTTCTGAGATTTGCGTGTGCACGTATTACGATCAGTTACAGTGTGGGAAGTTTTCAAGCCCGGTGGCCTCCAACATGGCTTAACGACTGCTATCTATCGATAACAATATATCCGGCAGGTGATAGCGACGAATCCTGTAAACTTTAGATTATGTCTGCACATGTGAAATATTTGAAAAGAAAACTAAAGGGTTTTCATAGAGCAAATAGAAGCAGATAACGTGATTTTTAGAATTTTTGTTATTTTGTGTGCATCAAAAAGTATTGAATGAATGTTGATGCAGTTTTCGCGCAGCTATTGCTGGAATCTAACATAAAATCTTTAACTTGATACGCCACTCAGAATCTAAGATATACATTATAGTCAATTAGTAAACAAAAAATACTTTCTTCTTCTTTTCAATCTATACTAATATTATAAAGCTGAAGAGTTTGTTTGTTTGTTTGTTTGTTTGGTTGAACGCGCTAATCTCAGGAACTACTGGTTCGAATTGAATTTTTTTTTTGTGTTGAATAGACCTTTTATCGAGGAAGGCTATAGGCTATATAACATCACGTTGCAACAATTAGGAGCGAAGAAATAATGGAAAATGTGGAAAAAACGGGGAAAGTTATTCATTCTCGAGGGCTTTCGTTGCATGCGTTGCGAAAACGATTCAAGATACCAAAAATATATGTATGAAAGAATTATTCCTCTTGAAATTATCTAAAAAAATGTCCACGACAGTATATGTCTATCTTTTAAGATTAACACACTAGAACCGTTTTTATGGTAATCAAATTTGCCGCGTTTCCAAGTTTAATCTGAATTAATCTTGCTGTGATCCTTTGCTACTTTGCTATTATTTTGTCGTAAGCTTTATTTCTAAATTTAATTTAATTTAACCTCAATTAATTTTGGTGATAGTTTATTATCTTCCCGAAATTCCTACGGGAGCGGGACCTACGCGGTTGATACTTACGGGTCCCGAAGCGAAGCGAGGGCGGTTAGCTAGTTATTTATAAACCGACAAATTGCTTCAAAAGCGTGTACCTACGTATAAAGTTCAAGTGAAATGCACGCCTTAATTCCCCCGTATTTTATTTCAGAGACGTGTCTCGTGCTCTGATAAAAAAAAGTCTCAAAGAAACGTTCTGCCGTAAGACCTGGGATATACAGCTGTAATTGATCATTATAAATGTTTATAAGTATCCCCGCTAGCCCTCATGCCCGCTCATAGCCCGGCGGCTTGCGTCGATCCTAAGCGATCGACAAAGTTAAGCAACAGCGGGCGCGGTCGGTAGTCGGATGGGTGACCGCTAGTGGCAAAAATTTCTTGAGCGCTTCCGTGCTTCGGAGGGCACGTAAAGCCGTCGGTCCCGGTTGTTATCGATTGATAGCAGTCGTTAAGCCATGTCGGAGGCCTTCGGGCGGCTTGAAAACTTTCGACACTGGGTTGGCCACTAACCGCACTAATCCGCATTGGAGCAGCGTGGTGGAGTATTCTCTAGGCCTCCTCAGTAATGAGGAGAGACCCGTGTTCAGTAGTGGGCCATTAGTGGGTTGTAGCTATATCCCCGCTAGCTGTGTTCTGTATATCGCAGTTTTTAATACACTACTTTCGCTCCTGACTTTGTCCGCGCTAGTTTGTCGTAAATAAGCTCCTCTATTTTCCAGTTCAAGTCCCATTAGAATTGGTGCAGCATTTCCAGGAAATCACTCAGACAAACAGACAGACAGAAGAAAGTTTTAAAATCATTCGTTTGTGTTTAAGTGTAAATATGCAACTAATATATAAAAATATGCACTGGAAACAATACTATACCTACCTATTGTTTTGAAATCACATACGGACACCTCAATATTATTTACATGTATAGGTATAGATACAAATAGATATAGTAAACCCAACTTAAGACTGAAACGAAAGAGGCGCTGTCGGACGCATTTGACATTCATTTGACCAATCATTGCACACTAGTAACTGACATATGAATGACCACAACGTACTATATGAATGACTTTTCGTTAGTTCCAATTTTTGGCATTTCAGAGATAAGTTGGGCGCACTTGTAGATACAAAAGTTCTGTCTTGTCTGACAGTTAATGATATTACGTTGAAAGAACCGAAGTGGGTATAAAAGCAGCCTTTCAGAGATGCACTCAAGCTAATTGATAGCGGGGCTTCTTGATATTTTCAATATCCATTACCTTTCATCTAGACTGCAGTTTCTGAAGATAATCACTAGAGAGATTGGAATTAAAATTCATTTGTTAGTTGCCGCATTGCATCGGGAAATCAGAAATATTTCTACGAACGATCTTTAGGTACATAATACTCGTATTATCTGGCAAGTACAATAGATTTTTAACTAGCCGTCTACTGCTGTCTTCATCTCATTAATAATAGCCCGATAACGCTTTCATTATTTTATTTTAAACCTTTTAGGATATTCAAAAAAATTAAATAACTTAAAGAAAAAAACTGACTTCATAGTTAAAAGTAATATTTTAATGAGTATATTATTAACGCGGTCGAAGTTCATTAAAGACTTGACTACAACCCATGGCCCACTACTGAGCACGGGCCTCTCCTCATTATTGAGGAGGCCTAGAGCATACTCCACCACGCTGCTCCAATGCGGATTGGTGGAGGGGTTAGTGGCCAACCCAGTGTCGAATGTTTTCAAGCCGCCCGAAGGCCTCCGACACGGCTTAACGACGACTGCTATCTATTGATAACAACCGGGACCGACGGCTTTACGTGCCCTACGAAGAACGGAAGCGCTCAAGAAAATTAGCCACTAGCGGGCACCCATCCAATTACCGACTCCGCCCTCGACATTTCATCCACCTCTTTTATATGTCATATCTTTAAGTGTCCATATCAGAGGATCCTATGGGGCTATGAGTACCTATAGCACACAGACTTATAAAACAACCAGACCTATGTTAGTTATTGCTTACATACGTGTACGTAAGCAATAGTTTCATCCCTTTGTCTCCCATGACACGTACAAAGTCCATCTTTTTTTGTTTTTGTTCTTGCAACACTCACGCACACATAGACAAAATGGGGTTGAAGCACTATCGCCATTTCCATAAGCTACAAGAAGCTCACTTTTTGTATGAGAACCACAGACAACATGTGTGCAGTATGTCTATGTACATAGTTGTAACTGGCACGCTTTTTTCTCCCATATGTTAGGTCTGCTTATTTTATTTTTTATAAGTCTGTGGTATACATAGATGTAGCATACACTGACGTTTAGATAGATTGGCAATGCAAAAGAGCAAAACATATGATACACGTATGGCAGAGCGAGATAGATAGACGAAACCAATTTTTAGACGGCATAGCGGGCTTTGCGGGCACTTGTTAAAAATTGTTCCTCAATTTTCTCAAAATACTTCATACGTGTAGTACGTAATTTAGTGTTAATTAGTGATGGTTACTTGTGCGGTACCTGGATGTGACTCCTATAAATATAAAAACCCCCAGACGTCGCGCTCGGCGGTGACAGCGGGCGATTCATTTTTGGTTTTGTTCAAGTGAGACAGTTGCCAATCTATAATTACTTATTTAATAAATCTATGGTGGTATAGCATTATGTTGCTGCTAAACAATAGAAGGCCGATTAGCCTGTAAGGACGACCGACGCGACGGGTCGTCCCCGTTGTATCGAAGCCTATTGTACCGTGAACCTTCTGCTGGTCCCATTATCCACTCGCTTTTTGTCGTGTAATGCCTAATCGTCATTAGGGAAGTGTCCTGCGGGACGACAAAATGTCTAGTGTTTAGTCCATTTTAATGCCCGACCTAAAAAGCGACGTGTTATCAGTTTGACCTGTATTACGTCTGAGTTTTTCCCGTTTTTCAACAAACTCACCCTACCTGATAGGAAGTGGGGATGTCTAAGATGTTGAGCGCACTATCTGTCTGTTTGTCTGTTGTCTTGGTGTCGGCTAAATAGTCGTTTAGTAGGTGTAATTTTAAAAGAGATGAGTAAATAAAACATTTATCCCGTTATTTTATGACGTTACTAAAATTATATAAGGTAACAATTAAAGCACAGGTTGTTAGGCATAATTAATAATAGTTTATTACAAGGAAAATGTCGTTAAACACTAATCAACACAAGTAATTACCACTCCGATGGCAACTTACAGTAGGTACTATTTAAGGAAATTTAAATATAATTTAATTTTTGCATCCAACTCATTAAGTCATCTGTTGTCCAACCACCAACAATTCGGAATTTATTAAGAGTAATTCTTTTAACTGACGTAAAGTCTATTTATGAACCGATTATGACATGTTTCTGTTTATTATAAGTGTTATACCTCATCATATGAATTTGTAAGTAACACTCGGTACTCAACCGGCGACGTAAACAACAAGCCAGCATTGCTGTGACATAGACAGACGTCTCGAGTCTGCTGTTTGGGGTCAGCGCCGGTCTCCACCAAAGTGCGGAGCGGAGCTGAGTATTAAACCAGAAAGTGATGCCAATCAGATAGCATTCTTTCCACGTTTCCTCTCCAGCCAGTTGTGGTGGATAAAATTTTAGAGGGTGGATATTTTTCCTAATGAGCAAGCAGGTGAGAGTCCGCGTAGCACTGCCAACGACGTGGAGGTGTGGTCCATGCGTATGGTTGGTACCACCACCTGCCACAGGACTCCAGCCAGCTCACCTCTCCGCTCCACATCGGTGCATCTGCCAACCCGCTACTACGCCCGGCATGACTTGGTGTGCATAGCTCTTATCTTACACTTCTTATACTAATACATAAAGCTGAAGAGTTTGTTTGCTTAAACAGGCTGATCTCAGGAACTACTAGTTCTATTTGACCAATGATTTTTGTATTAGATAGTTCATATATCGAGAAAGGCTTAGGCTATATAACATACACTACGACCAATGGGAGCAGAGCAATAAGTTTCCTGAAGCGAAGCGAGGGTGTCTACTAGAAGAGAATACCGAAAGAAGATACAAAATTAAGTTGTTGACATATTTCATATTATTAACTTAATCCTTTTTACTCACAAAATACTATTTTTGTCTAAAAAGTTTATGGAATGAATTAATGATTTTATACTCGTAGTTACTCATAAGCATTATATCTTACTAAACTAATTACTTTATATAAACAAGGAACAGTTTTTTGCTTTACAATTTTATTATAATAGTGCAGCTTTATAATAACATAATACATAAGAATAAGTACCTAATTATAAAACAAAGTTGATTTTCGTGATGTATGTTTAGATCTTATATTTAAAATTAAAATTACAGATTATATTATTTATTACCGATTCATTACGATGAATTTCTATGCTTTGATTTTTAATGACAGGTGTAATCCTACCATTAAATTAATTTTTGATGTTGTGTGAACTTAGGTTAGGTTTAAAGACTTACATTACATAATATAAATTGACTTCATAATAACTATTAAAAAAACTAAAAATTGCTAACACCTAAACTAATACATTTCCTGGCCTTGTTTACTAAAAGGTGACAAGTTATCGAAAGTATTAAAAGAAGTCAGTTATGGGTGGTTTAGCCACCCTTATATTTTGGTAAGGGTTCACCACATTTATTAGTGTTCGGCATTCGTACCGTACCTGGTGGACATTCTGCTTTGTCCCTTTCGTCTTTGTCACATAAAAAAATACATAATCCTCTTGATCTCCTTACCATATTCTTTGTACGCTGGCCATCGTTGTCTAACAGTGCAAAAGTGGGTCTATCGTCGTAGACGTAGTTGGAGGATCTCTTGAAACGTTTGATATCCACTGGTCTGGTTCCAGCGAGTGTTTCTATACGCTGCGTTGGGTGAGCATCTTCGAGTTGGTTGCGATCCTCGCGGTTCTGCAAGTTGCTTCCATGCTTCTCTTCGTAGGCGTTTAGTTCATAGTTGTCGGGTGCTGGCCGCGTGTGGTGCGCGCTGGGAGCCGCGTCCTCTCGGTGGACGGGAACGTTCCGCGCTGCAGCGACGTGCAGCACACTCACGATCAAGATTATCGTGTACATTGTGGACGTCTGTCACCGTTGTGGTCACTCGGACAGTTAACTACGTGTTTTTATGAAGTTTGCAGCGAGTTTCCTTCCTCATGATAGGGTTAATTAGTTATTTATAGTAAAATAAACTTATTATTTTAAATGTATGTCGTTTAGGTATAGCGGATACTAAACATTTTAAACGCAAACGAATATGATTTAGAATGGTCGAACGTAATCCATGCTATTGGGTCGAAATATCGGTTACAAAATTCAAATGAATTAAAATATTTTTTATTTATAACTATTTGATTACCTTAGATATTATTGATGACGTCGCTCATGCTCCGACTAGATGCCGATTGCTTAAAATGAAAGCTTCGTGAATAAGGGTCTCCGCAAACTGACTGCAGCCACCGGCAGCTGTGGCGCTGTGGACTTCGTTTTAGAAGCGCGATCCGGCCAACAGCCAACAGCTCCAAAAATAGTGAGCAGGATTCAGCCGAAGCGGCTGTCGGCCGGACCGCGCTTTTAAAAAGAAGCGCCACAGCGCCACAACCGCCGGTGGCTGCGGTCAGTTTGTGGGGACCCTAAGGCAACAATATTTTTGTCGTGTGTCGTTACAAAGATGCTAAAGTGCAAATATCTGTATGTCAAATTCGACAATGCTTACATCGAGACGGCTCGGGTATCCGATTGCGATGCCGATTTCGGCGTAGTATTTGTTGTCGCACTTGGTTCGGACTTACGGGGTTCCAAAGTTGCTGTTTTCTATTCAGCGGGCGGGAATGAATTTTCATACAACTTTCCTGCCCGACTAGATCTTTTCCGTCCTATTTTGAATTTAGAACATTTTAGTATTTTGCGCTAAAGAAATCGAACGCAAATATTGTTTGAATAAAGAATGTCTGGTACGACGCGAGGGCCCCGCCAGCTGAATAATAAAAAAAAGACGTGTGGCACTCGGATACTGCCGCGGTAAAGCTATTGCATATCATATAAATTAACAAAACAAAAAATAATACTGCATTTGTGATAATAATAATAAAATGAATGTATATAGAGTAATAACTCATTTTCTTTCACAATTTTTTCGTGACTTTCTTCATTAATAAATGCACTTTGTTTATTCATATTTAAAACACTTTGTACACAAATTATACGAGTACAGATATTCACTGTTTTACAGTGGGCCAAGAAAGTGGTGTACCAGTTTTCATTTAGTTGCCTAGTTATCAAAAGTTACATCAAAGTTCATAGGCAATATCACTGAAAGAGACGCATAATAATGACGTAAGCCTAATTGTTAAGAATACGTACATCATAACGACACATTATAGGTGCAAGACATTTTAATCTTTATTAGAAACGGATAATGCATTAAGTGCAAAGAAGATTTAAATATTCTGAACAAAAGCATAAGAACTATTTCAGTTGACAAAATAATTATTTTTAAAAAGAAAATTGTCATTTGACATTTAAGTCCTACAACGATCTTTTGGCGCGTGAATGACGTGTGGGTGACAGAGACAGTGCCTTACAGTTTGCTTTGCCTGTATGGCACTGTCTCTATCACCCTCAAGTCATTAATATAGTGTCATTATTTTATGTCATGTTATTATTTTGTATGTTTTAAATCTAAATACGCGATAATTCGACTATTATATATGTTGTCGATTCCAACGCCTTATTTAATCCAGATCTACATGTAATTATTCTTAAAACACCGAACCGACGGGGCGAAAATCAAATGTTTGACAGGTAAGATTTGTATGGGAAATTAAAATTTTCATTTTTAGTATTTTGCTCGCAATTTTTCATATTTTCTCATCGCTGCAACCTTCCCTGAACTTCCACGAATATTTCAAGACTAAAATTAGCCAAATCGGTTTAGCCGTTATAAAGTAAAAGTTAGTTAACTCAGTTAAAAGTTCTGGTATTTATCGATGTGTGGGTGCATAGACATAGTAACTATGTCTGTGTGTAGGGTGTAATAAATTTTCGTTACGAAATTTTTGCATTCGGTCCCCGCGCCCAAGGCCCGCGATAAAAGCTATGCAATAGCTTAAAAAGAAATCAAATTAAGATTTCGTTTTCAAATTAAAATTAAGTTTTCGTGCATTTTTACGTATTATTTTCTATTATATAATTATATATATATATAACGGCGCTAAGGTCCGAGCGGTCGATATAATTTGGGTTATACGTGGCTGGAGGTCAGAAATAATAGTCAGTACACCGAGTTTAAACGTCTATTACATAGAATAGAAGAGAATACCGAAAGTGGTCTTAGATAATATATTTTTACATATTTTTTTATTAACTTAATTCTTTTTACTTACAAAATACTATTTTTGTCTAAAAAGTTTATGGTATGAATTAATTAATATTTTTTATTGACAAATACAAATACCCATATAGATTTTATACTCGTAGTTGCTCTAAGCATTATATCTTACTAAACTAATCTATCTTCTTCTATACTTATAATAAATCTGTAGAGAGGTCAATTCTGTACATTAAATATATTTCCAAAATAACTATCAGGGGGTGATTAGGGATCGATACTGATGCCAAAAATGCAATCAGTAAAATTTTTGTCTGTCTGTCTGTCTGTCTGTCTGTCGGATGTATAACCGTTATAGAAACAAAAACTACTCGACGGATTTTAACGAAACTTGGTACAATTATTTTTCATACTCCCGCGCTGGTTATAGTATACTTTTCATCACGCTACAATCAATAGGAGCAGAGCAGTGAAGGGAAATGTTGGGGAAACGGGAGAAGTTACTCCATTTTTTAAGCTTCCTTCGCGTGTGCAACCTTAATGGTTAAAGCTACACAGAAATCATGTATGACGGAAATGTTCTCCTTAAAATTATATAAAAAATATTCCACGACAGCATATGTCTATCTTTTATGGTTGACTCACAATAACACGTGTAACTCCCGATAGCTTAGCAGTTCGAAGCTTTCTGATTAAGTATACCTATATTTTATCTACTCTTACGTTTATGACACTTAAGTGGGTGAAATAAAGGGGTGAAGTTTAAACGAAATTCACGCGGGCGAAGCCGCTGGCAAAAGCTAGTTACTTATATAAATAAGAAACAGTTTTTTCTATACAAACTTTATTACAATAGTGCAGCTTTATCATAACATAATACATAAGAATTATAAAACAAAGTTGATTTTCGTGATGTGGTATGTTTAGATCTTGTAGTTAAAATTAAAATTACAGATTATAATATTATTTTTATGGCTTTACTGATTTATTGCAATGAATTTTTTTGCTTTGATTCTATGTCTATGCCTATTTTGTTAATTAAATGCTTTGAATTGTAATGACAGTGTAAGGCACTTCTCACACAACGCTATTTATAAGCTACGCGACTGCAACGCAATCCAAAATTTGTACGTATCTGACACTTTTCACTGACAGGAGACGCGTCTACGATGAGACTCCTGTCAATAGACAGTGTCAAATACATACAAATTTTGGGTTGCGTTGCAGTCGCGTAGCTTATTAATAGCGTAATGTGAGAAGTGCCTTATCCTACCATTAATTATTGATGTTTTGTGAACTTACAATACATAATATGAATTAACTTCATAATAACTATTAAAAACACTAAAAATTGCTATATAATACCTACCAAAACTAATATATTTCCTGGCCTGGTTTACTAAAATCTATATACTAAAAATACTATCGAAAGTTTTAAAAGAAGTCAGTTATGGATGGTTTAGCCGACCTTATTTATTTTGGTTTTGGTAAGAGTTTTTTACATGTATGAGTTATCGGCATTGGTTTCGTACCTGGTGGACATAATACTTCGTCTTTTTCGGAGACGTAGTTGATGGATCTCTTGAAACGTTTGATATCCACTGGTCTGGTTCCAGCGAGTGTTTCTATACGCTGTGTTGGGTGAGCATCTTCGAGTTGGTTGAGATCTTCGCGGTTCTGCAAGTTGCTTCCATGCTTCTCTTCGTAGGCGTTTAGTTCATAGTTGTCGGGTGCTGGCCGCGTGTGGTGCGCGCTGGGAGCCGCGTCCTCTCGGTGGACGGGAACGTCCCGCGCTGCAGCGACGAGCAGCACACTCACGATCAAGATTATCGTGTACATTGTGGACGTCTGTCACCGTTGTGGTCACTCGGACAGTTGGTTACGTGTTTTTATGAAGTTTGCAGCGAGTTTCCTTCCTCATGATAGGGTTAATTAGTTACCTATTTATAGAAAAATAAACTTATTATTTTAAATGTATGTCGTTTAGGTATAGCGGATACTAAACATTTTAAACGCAAACGAATATGATTTAGAATGGTCGAACGTAATCCATGCTATTGGGTCGAAATATCGGTTACAAAATTCAAATGAATTAAAATATTTTTTATTTATAACTATTTGATTGCCTTAGATATTATTGATGACGTCGCTTATGCTCCGACTAGATGCCGATTGCTTAAAATGAAAGCTTCGTGAATAAGGGTCTCCGCAAACTGACTGCAGCCACCGGCAGCTGTGGCGCTGTGGACTTCGTTTTAGAAGCGCGATCCGGCCAACAGCCAACAGCTCCAAAAATAGTGAGCAGGATTCAGCCGAAGCGGCTGTCGGCCGGACCGCGCTTTTAAAAAGAAGCGCCACAGCGCCACAACCGCCGGTGGCTGCGGTCAGTTTGCGGGGACCCTAAGGCAACAATATTTTTGTCGTGTGTCGTTACAAAGATGCTAAAGTGCAAATATCTGTATGTCAAATTCGACAATGCTTACATCGAGACGGCTCGGGTATCCGATTGCGATGCCGATTTCGGCGTAGTATTTGTTGTCGCATTACAAGTCCGCTGGCGATATGGCTTTTTGGGGTTCAATAAAGACTAAATAAATGAATAAATGAAGCATAATATATAACTGTTATATAAGTTAGTGGTTCTAACTTACTTGGTTTTAACTAACACACACACAAAACGGTAAACCCATTTCTAAGATTAGCGCGTACAAAACAGACAAACCGACGACCCGGCAAAAAATTACACTTCATTGTTTTGGGTACTATTGCGATAATTTAATTTAAGCCTTTAACAATTATTTTATTTTGTATATACCTCAAATCAAAACAAAACAAATCAAATCAAATCAAATCATTTTTATTACAATACCTACATATTATATATCTAAGCGGTGATAGCCTAGTGGTTAAGAACTCTGCATTCCATTCGGAGGGTCCGGGTTCGAATCCCAGGGCACGCACCTCTGACTTTTCGGAGTTTTGTGCGTTTTAAGCATTTAAATGTCACTTGCTACAAACGGTGAAGGAAAACATCGCGAGGAAACCTGCATGCCGGAGAGTTCGCAAAATTCAAAGGTGTGTGAAGTCCGCCAATCCGCACTTGGCCAGCGTGGTGGACTATGGCCTTAACCTTCTCATCCTGAGAGGAGACCCGTGCTCAATAGTGGGCCATGATGGCTTGAGATGATGATATCTTCCATGTACAAACTGCGACTACTTACAGATTTATTAAATGTATAGTAAATGTATTGTAGCAAAGCAAAACTTTCTGGTTGTAACAAAGACACGTCAGACCACAGGGATTCAAGCTGACGTCACAACTACAAGTCCTCGGGCAAGTTTATCGAGACGGGGATTCCCCTTGAGAGTTATAGTGTCTAGTTATTCATGATTTAATCGTCTATTGCTCTAGTAATACACCGTATAAAAACGACTCTAGAGCTTAGCTGGTTACCTTTTCTGACACCGAAAGATACAGTTTCAAATATAAAAATAAAATTGTAGGGGCAAATCCGTCATTGAATATTTTATGAATATTTCAATGTGAAGTACATTTTATTCAGAAGTGGGATTACAGTTTTAGATTTTGTATTCAATATATTTGAATATATCGTAAGTTGTGTCTTTACCTTCACAAACCATATTAGGTCAATTTAATTTTAGGTTTGTATTTTTTCGAAACACTCATAGCCCGGCTGGCGTCGATCCTATCATAACCGAGAATATGAAATTATAAATCCCTAAAAAAAGAAATTTAAAAAACTAAAAGAAATTTATCACGTGTGTTCAACTTAGCCTGTAACCAAAATTTACTTAAGACGTTTTAATCGCCTATCTGTAATGTAATCGGGTATCTGTAATGGCCTTAATCACAGGTCTGGAAAGCTGACTTTTGTGTGGGTTGTCATTTAAACGAAATTCATATATCGAACTAGAACGGAAAATAAATGCAAAGACAAGAAGAAAGGACAAAAACTTTTAACGAAATAGAACTGACTTTAACGCCGAAAAGTAAAAATCGGTTCAGTTAAACGCGGTTAATATTCCTAAATCCTTCTCCTAAGTCTGATAAACACGATGCTGAAAACCGTATCAAAATCGGTTCAGCCAAACACTATGCCTAAAACCTTCTCCTAAGTCTGACAAATGCTATGCTGAAACCCGAATCAAAATCGGTTCAACCAAACGCGAGATAATCGCGCACAAGTAAGTATACATACATACAGGTCAAACTGAGAACCTCCTTTTTTGAAGTCGGTTAAAAACAGCGAGCGTGGTTGGTTAGGTGACCGCTAAAGATAAATCACTTGAGCATGTCTTTAGCCATTATTAATCGGTAAGCCATGCAAGACGACTTCGAGTGGAGGCATCGGTTAGCCAAAACCCTAACAATCCACATTGAATTCCGTGGTGGAGTGTGCTCTGTGCTTTCTCAATTATGAGCAGAGACTGCACAGTAATGAGCCACCAACAGGTTGAAGTCAAGATCTGTATCACTTTACCATTAAATAATGTTAGGAGAACCTACTTGAAATTAGTTACGCTGTGTAATATAATAAGAAACGAACAGAAACCTTGTCTTGGAAATGTAAAATTATCTCTATTCCATTATTTCATTTGAAGCATAACCGCAACAACAAAATGAGTTCTGGAAAGCGTCAGCTGAGAGCTATTATATAGGTGGTGTTATGATTTTAATGTTGATAAGATTGATCAAATTGGCGCCCAACAAGGGACCACATTAATGGAAAATATTTAGTACAATATCTAAAAGGAAAATAAATGCGCAGTAGGCCCTTTAAATATTCTAGGTGAACAAAATCCGTGATGAAATATGTGGGCGTTGAATAAAAGTGAATTTTAAATCAATAAAGTTATAACATGAACGTGAAGTAATTTGATACACGTAGAAATAACATAGGGTGCAATGGTTACTGCCAACTTGATGATCGAAGTGTCATGGATTCGATTCCCACCAAGATTCATTTTAATTTCTGTTTTCGATCTGTTAAAGTGAAGTTGATAGTGAAGGGCTATGGATGGGCAGCGATGTAATATGTACAACTCGAGAAAGTAACATATAATACCCTCGCACCACGCCTGAAAAAACTTTTGCTAAACAATAATCCTTGAACAAAAACGTCAAGTCCGAATCGACCTTGTAAGACAAAGAGTTTTCTATCTGTATTAAAAGACAGACATACCGTTATAAATACGGATAAGCGATTCGTTCCACGCACTGACAATGGCCTCGTGACGAAAATAAATGGTCCTTCGAGCCTCGCAGTCTTTGGTAGCATTATTGCGCAATACAACTGTTTAGTAACGTTAAATGGGTACATGTCCCACAAATTTTCAGCCTTTTTAGTTGCGTAGCCATAATATTATGACAAAAACAAAAACCAGCGAATTTCGAGTCGTTGGTAAGGTTTTTTCAGTGATACTTTTTATATAAAGTTCGGAATAATTTTCTAAAGTTAGTTACAACTTTATTGCTATTTTCGGGCGAAGGAATATTCACAGCTATGATATTTACAATAATTGGGTTTTGGTAACTAAATCAACGCACCCGTACCCTTCCTTTCCATTCCCGTTACTCACGCTCCTTTATCAAAGTTAAACGTTCATTATCTTCGAAGTCCTTTAAGAAGTTTCATACGGATAAATTAAACATTTTGTCATGTAGTTAGGTAACTTCACGAGTTTGGTTATTATTATTTTGTAAAGTAGACATAGGTTGCGTTCCCAAAAGCCACTCACGAGAATAACGACCAGTCTCCCATATATGTCACATTCTGTTGATCTTCTACCGCCCAAAAAAGGCCGTAAATGATAGGCCATATGAACCAATGGCCTATCTTCCTATGATCAGAAGTTCCAACACTTGTTCAGCAACCTATCCCATTATTTACCTACGCAGCGTACAACGCACACAAAGATGAGGCCTGAGGATGCTGTCCATGTGTTTCATACGTATATAATGCACTTCTGACCTTATTGACCTTAGGATTCTGTATCAGGGCCGCCGTAAGCTAGGCGCTCCATGCAAAGCCGATTTGCACAGTTCCAACACAAACCTCACACAATGATTTACTTTTATGCCACCCCGCTGTGATCCATTTGCCGCCCTATGGCCACACGCGTGGTGCACGCTACGGCGACCCTATTCTGTATGTGCTGTTGACTGACCTCGGGCGTGATGGAGGCGCTCGCGTACAAAACCGTTTTGCACCCCCCCCCTTTCCAACACAAACCTCACACAAATGATCCGTGATCCATTTGCCGCCGTGTGCTGCAAGCTACGGCGGCTGTTCTGTAACACGTTGACTGACCTTGGGCGTGGTGGAGTGGTGTCTCGCCGCGGCGGAGTGGGCGCGGCGCGTGGCTCGGTAGTGCAGCCGCCGGAGCGCGCCGCCCAGCCGCTCGGGGGATTCCTCGCCGCGCGCCACTGTCATACTGCCGTCTGCGCCTGGACATCCAGAAATATGGAGCTGGTTACTCTTTTTAGGGTTTCGTACCCAAAGGATAAAACGGGGCCCTATTACTGAGACTTCGCTGTCCGTCCGTCTGTCTATCCGTCTGTGACCAGGCTGTATCTCATGAACCGTAACAGTTACACAGTTGAAATTTTCACAGATGATGTATTTCTGTTGCCGCTACAACAACAAATACTAAAAAACAGAATAAAATAAATATTTAAGTGGGCGCCTATACTTTCGACGCCTGAGCGATAGTTTAGTTACCTTTAGGTCCAAGAAATGGCGTTATGGCTAATATGTGGCTACTATAAAACAATTGAATATTTAAGTGAGGCTTTCATACAACAGACCACACATAATGGTACGGAACCCTTCGTGCGCGAGTCCGACTCGCACTTGGCCGGTTTTTTATCCAACACCAACCTATCCAACACCATCTGCTAACTGGACTAACCATTCCAGTCCCTAAATCTAGGTCGGTCACAGTTGACATAGGCGGCAGCGGAAGGGTGGTGATGCATGCCCGTTTGAAACCTTAATTACATTGTTTTGAATTATAAATCCGTGGTTTGCAGCCAGAATATCAAGAATATGTGTGGGATTCCAACACCCAAAGGTAGCTATCACTGCTCATACCGACTTCGCGATAAATTAATGGTAAAATATTCATGGAGGCCCAAAGCCCATGCATCACGGTACATTGTGTCTGTAATCCGCTGGTCCCTGGCGAGTTGCCAGCCCTCATGAAAGCAGGCCACGAACAATACTCTGACCTATATTTGAACCCTATGACATTTGGTTACAATATTATGATTGATAGACCGTCATGGTCAAAGGTATAATCTGACATGTTGTGATTGACCGCGCTTGTCGAGGCCTGGTTAGGTGACCGTGACTTGCCTTGAGTGCATTTTGAAGGGTACGATCAAATGGCAAAAACTAGTTAGATACTTTAGAAGCTGTAACGCAGTTGGTCCTTCGAGCCGATCGAGGGGAGATATTCATGTCAGACAACCTGATAAATTAACCTGAGGGCCACGAAGCGGAGCGTTAAAAGTGAATTAGGTTTGTACTGCGAGTGACAGCGTCGAACGTAGAAAATAAATGTAAGTTTCGACCTTATTTTTATAGGATTAAGATAGTAAAGGATTATACAGTACCACCGTTTCGCTGCCGCCCGTGACAACACAGCTAGCTAGCTACAACCCACGAATGGCCCACTACTGAGCACGGGTCTCTCCTCATTACTGAGGAGGCCTAGAGCATACTCCACCACGCTGCTCCAATGCGGATTGGTGGAGTGACAACACAGAACAGGACCCAATTCGACTTTTGATCGTTAGGCAGTTCACACACAACGCTATTTGTAAGCGACTAGGATCATGTCAATGTACGAAAACGACGCGTCTACGATGCGTCTCCTGTTAGTGAACAGTGTCAGTTAAATAGCGTAGTGTGAGAAGTGCCTTACTCTATATCTATTTATACTCTGTTTGAATTCGATCTGGAATTGTTAATAATTGCATGACACAATAAATGCCCGTTTTCCACCAATGCGACTAAGGTAAATTTAAGGTTGACGGCGTTATCTAAAATGTTAGCAAAATTTTCTGACAAGCTAAATTGAACTGTGAGCACAGGTAATAAGTTTGGTTTTGGCGGAGACCGGCAATTCCATATGCTCGATGACTCAACGCAAAGGGTTTTTATTAATGACGTTAGTTGCTCAGTTTAGTAATTTCAGTAATACCTACGTATGAGGAATGGGACGGATTTGTTAGTGACAGTTAGCCTTATTGGTAACATTCGATTTAACGACTTTGTATGAGTCTCGTTCTAGTTCGGGTGAAATGTAACTGAATCCACACCTTTCCAAATGGAACAAAATTGCTATTGAAACAATTATTCCACGGTACTAATGGTGCTAGGTACCATAGCATAGGGGCGGTGGGTGGGAGTTTTGGACTAACTCTAGAGCTCTATACTCTTTCTATGGCTTTATACATATTATACTCTTTATAGCCGCAATCCGATATTATATAAATTAGTTTTTTTATGGAATTAAACGTGGAATTAAAATAGCAAACGAGCATGCACCACCCTTCCGCTGCCGCCCATATCAACTGTGACCGACCTAGACGGACTAGAATCATGGTTAGTCCTCTTAGTTAATGTTACCTAGTAATAGTCCAGTTGGTTAAGTATTGTTAGTATGAGTCTCGTTCTAATTCGGTCACAGATGCGTTGCTACCCCTGAGGATTGAGATGGTCGCCTCTAAAAAAGCAGAGCGCTGCAATTGTAGGGATATTATATTTTTGCCGAACTGACATGATGCTTGTACCATTGAAAAGCCTCTAGCGGTGCATGAGGGGTAGGTAAGTGTTTTTGAATGTACCTACGACATGAGTGTGTGAATGTGAATTATTTTCATACTAGTTTTTATCCACGGCCTATCGCTTGCCTGTGTTGTATACCAAAACAAAACAGCCAATAAAGACACCAAATCGGCTGAGTTTCTTGGTAACGCAAAAATTTAAAACGTTAAAAAACGAAAATAAATATCCTATAATTATTTGTTTGGTTATAAATCCTACTATTTTGTTATTTTATTTATTCACTTTATTGTTTGTATACCAAAATACATATGCTTAAAACAATACAACATTGGATACACAATACAAAAGGCGGCCTTATCGCTACATAGCGTTTTCTTTCAGGCAATTCAAGGTTTTAGGAAAGTAATACATAGACAAGTAGAAGAGGTACAGGTAAACACACCAAAGAGAGAAAACGTAAACTTAACACACATATACAGTGCCACCAACTTATCTCTGAAATGGCAAAAATTTGAGCTAATGCCGCCATGTTAAAAAGTCATTCGTAATTCATAAGTCTTGTACGTTGTGGTCATTCATTTATGTCAGTTACTACCTCTGGAATTGCGTGCAATGATTGGTTCAATGCGTCCAACAGCGCCTCTCTTCATTTCAGAGATAAGTTGGTTTTACTGTACATGTACTATTAGAGCAGTGAATGACTATATTTAAAAGAGAAGGGAAACGGTTACACGAGATTATAAAGAGAGGTAGTAATATTTTAGCGACTTTTACAAACATCTATACGTACTAAAACATTTAGGTATGTAAAATAAGATTATTTATAGGTAACTTTCGGATGTCAAAAGATCCTCCAGTTCACGTAGAGCACGTTCCTTGATCATGCCCAACAGTGGGCATAGTGGGCAAAACGTACCTGCGGCGAGTTCAGGGGAGGGTCGAGACGATTGGATCTTGGGAGCTTGATGACGCCCATCCGACTGAAACAAACAAACAACGTTTTAAATTTATTAGGTATATGTGTATCATTCAGTTTGCCTGGCTTCAACCTAATAATTATCTATCTTCTTCTATATCTATACACATAATAAAATTGTAACTAATCGCTGTCTGTACATGGCAACATTTATTATGTTATTAAATAGACGCCCTTGCTTGGTTTCAGGAAACTTGTTGCTCCGCTCCTATTGATAATAGCGTGATGTTATACAGCCTATAGCCTTCCTCAATAAATGAACTATTCATCACAAAAGACATTTTTAAATTTGAACCAGAAGTTGATGAGATTAACGCGTTCAAACAAACAAACTCTTCCATTCATATTATTACAACAATCTATCCTAGAATGATGATCGAAGTTTTGTATTTCTTTTGCGCCTAACAGTGGGAAAGCTGCATGCTATTATATAAAGACATCAAATTCTATCGGAATAAACCAATATTATAATATATTAAATTGTAGTTCATATTGCGCGCCATTAACCGCTAGAAGGATAGCGTAAACTGATTACCGGCCGCTCCCTGCTACCAACGCTTCAGTACAACTGAGAATTGATACGTTACACTATCCATTGCTCACTCATAACCACAATTGCACAAATACAGCGTACAAAACCATCAATGTTTACAGTTCACTGCTCGGTTTAGTCCAACATCCATTAAGAATACATTTACGCTATCGCTGGTCATCGGATATTGGTTTTCGTGTAACATCCATTGCTTGTTCAGTTAATTAATTATCCATTAATGTAGTTGAAATGATGCAATAGATAAACTTCATTTAAATGCATTATGGATAACCTTTTAAATTGTGATACAATATGGTAGATCTGTATAAAACAAGCAGTGCCCGCGACGTTATTTGCAATGTCAACAACAAAGGAACAAGCATTTTTATGAGCCTTCAACACAACCCTCCACTGCCGCCCATGACAACTGTGGCCGACCTAAAGCAATACCTTCTTAAATTTGGACTTGAACGATTAATAGGCAGTGTTTTTAAGAACGTTATTTGGTCACTTCGTTAATAGATATGTAGACCGGGAAAGATGTTGTAATGTAAGTAATAGTGCTGATAGTAGTTAGTATCATAGAAACTATTTATTATTTGCATGACTCTCTCCTATACATAACCCAGACGGGTAAAAGGATGCCCTTTGTAAAAGTGGGACACCTATCTCGGCTTTATCCCAGTGTTTAAATTGCTTTTAAAGCTTCTGAGACAGAACTTCACATCTATCGGTTCGTTTAGAGAATTGGACGATTGCCAACTTCACATAAACATCGACACGGATCGAACCGTCAGACAAGAACTCCATGAATCATTGTTATGGGATGTATTACTTTAATAAATGAGGGTTATGATAGTCTATAAAACCAAATTCAAATATTCATTTCATTCATTGCTTTCGTTCATATAATAATTTCTTTCATCTAAATATTTATTATGAACATGAAGAGATGACCTGACGAAGACTGGACAAATGAAGAGATTTACCTTTGCCCATGAACGTCAGTAGCACTAGTCTTCACTGATTTTAATATCGACCAAGAAGGATAAGGAAAGAAAGCAATACTGGCCAGCCCCAGTCAGAACACGACAAAAAGTATGGCGGCTCAAACAAGCAAGAAATAACTTAATAATTATAATTAACTTAATAGTGGTAAGAGACTAAAGATCGCCCGGAGTAGTACGACCGCCAATAATTGACCAAAAGTACAAACCTGGGAGTTGTCCAAAATATTCTCAAAAGCGTGTCAAGTCTGCCAAACCGTACTTGGCCAGCGTGGTGGACTATGGCCTGTAGACTGAAATCCACAACATATAAGCAGTACCAGGACAGTCATGGGAAGAGTGTTTTGTTTATTTTATTCTATTTTTTTATATAAAAAAAATTATGTTCCTCCTATTTTAAGCTCTCCTGTTATAACTTCGTATTATGTTAGTAATAAGTGGAAACTTCACCGATTTATGTATGTTGTTTTTGTGTAATAACGGTTTGTATATTGTTTCCCGAATAAAGACAAAAAAAATAAAGAGTTACACTGGATCGACGTCAGAACAAAACTGTCAATGTATGCGGTCCAATGAGTCAATCACAGCGGCATATAGCCGTTCAGCTGACGATATCACCTACTCTTGTGACCCAATTGTGTTATAACTGATGCGGATCGTAGATCTTAAAAGATTGGTCGTCTTTTAGGGTTAACTGCTTATTTTTGTGGTAAGCTTTAGGTACTACTTTTTAGGGTTCCGTACACAAAGGGTAAAACGGGACCTTATTACTGAGACTTCGCTGTCCGTCCGTCTGTCCGTCTGTCACCAGGCTGTATCTCATGAACCGTAATAGTTACACAGTTGAAATTTTCACAGATGATGTATTTCTGTTGCCGCTATAACAACAAAATACTAAAAAACAGAATAAAATAAATAGTTAAGTAAGCGCCCATACTTTCGACGCCTCAGCGATAGTTTAGTTACCTTTCGGCCCAAGAGATGGCGTTGTGGCTAATATGTGGCTAGAATAAAACAATTAAATATGTAATAGTGAGGCTTTCATACAACAGACCAGATTTTTTTGGCGTTTTTATACATAATGGTACGGAACCCTTCGTGCGCGAGTCCGACTCGCACTTGGCCGGTTTTTTACTCAACTGCGTCAGATGGAGGGTAAAGTTTTTCATTTCTTTGGCACGCCCTACAGCCCTGGCTGGATGAATTTTGACATAATTATGAGGTGTCGTTGAATTCGTCAGAATAGGGCACTTTCGGTAGTAAAAAATAAACTTGATTTTCCTAATAAAAAGCAACAAAAAATATATTTCGGCAAAATAAACACACTTTCTCGCCTTCAAATTAAATTAAATATTAATTCTTTTTTTATTTCCGCAAAAACGCTGTCAGAAGTCAGCCATTTTGATGACGTAATAATGGCAATGTGTACAGTGCCAATAGATATTTGAACATTTCATGAAATTATCGATTGAATGACATGAAATTCAATAAATAAATTATGTATATTATGTAAAGCAAAAGAGTTTGATCATTTGAACGCGCTAATCCCAGTAACTACTGGTTCGAATTGAAAAATTATTTATTTGTCAAATAGACCATTTATTGAGAAAGGCTATAGCATCACGCTACGACCTATAGGGGCATTAGGGGCAGAGCAACAAGCTACTGAAGTAAGGGCGTCTACTTAATAATATAAGTACAAGGCTACGTCTGCCGGGTCAGCTAGTCTTCCATATACAGAAAACGATGTTACACATGTATCATATGTATACTGTCCGAAAATATGACGAATTTTACGAAATGTAACTCTATCAGAATTAGTCATTTTCATAGTGGATTTTGATTATTTTAATGGGAATTTCGAGCGAAATTGAATTCATTGTAACAATTGCCAATGCATCTACTAAGAATACGTCGAAAAACTAAATGTCAAAACTATCATGTTGTCGTTGTTTGTTGCAATTGAAAAACAAAGTTCTTGTTGAAACACCCTATACAAAAATGAACAGTTTTCGATACATTTTCACACATGCCGTATGCAAAATGTGTCAAACTATTCAATCGAGACAATATTGAAGGGTTAAAATTAGCAGAATTGGGGTCCAGGGTGTTAGCGACAAAAATCGAAGCTTTGTGATTTTATATTAAAACCTAAGGCGCTTTGCCCACGGAGCAACTATTGCAGCAACTGACAACTAACTGGCAACTAGCTGTTTTCATACATTTCAATTAGACTGCGCACACACAGCAATTCGAGTTTCGAGTTCCGGAAATCGTCAACAGTTTTCAGTTGCTGTAATCCTTGACTAGGTCAGTTCCTAATTGCCGCAACTAGCAACTGTTAAATATTATACCGGTTTTTAAAGTCGCCGGTTTCTGCAACTGTCAATCGCAACGCGTCGGACGATTTCACACCCTCCCTCCCTCTGCCTGTACCCGGAAATGCGTAGATTGAGCAACTCGCATAAAATTGCTATAAAATTGCGGCAACCGTAAACGTTGTAGCAACTATCAACTTTTTACAGGAAACTTTTAAAAAGTTGATAGTTGCTTCAACTCGAGTTGTTCCGTGGGCAAAGCGCCTAAAGCTTGTACAAAACTAACTATGCAAAGCAACAAATGTAATCACTGTTCTATTAACCGTTAAGGAGTTCCCTTGTCTAGAGCCATCTCAACCATCGTAGTACCCAGTAGTTGGAACTAGCGGGGAGTGCCGAGAATTCAAAAGAGGTGATTAAATGACCCTAGAAAGAGAATAATCTATTACTGAATGTAACTTTCAAACGTAGCATTTAAAAGCTAAATAATTATAAAAGATGGCTAACACGAGCCATTCCGAAGCACTTAGGGGCTTGAAATAAAATGTTGAGCTCTAATACAATTCTCCGCTGCGCTGAATTGCACTTCGCTGACACTAACTGTATTAAGGCTTGAGTGGCAGGCGGCTCGTTTACTGCCAATTATTGTTGGGTTCGATTTCATTGATACAGGTGCGGTAAGTAAGAAAAAGTCGAAAATGTATAAAAAACATTGAAATAAAATCGTTGAAGATAATTTCGAGTACATGTCGAGATTGAAATCGGTTTTGTGTTTGTTACAAATACTTTAACCGACTTCAAAATTTAGTATCTAGGTAGGTACATATTCCAAAAGTAAGTAGTGCTTGCCTTTAGCCACACCTGACTATTAAATTTTTTAATTATCTCTTTATAATTATCATTCTGTATTAAAGTCGTTTTTTTGTGTAAAAAGTCATCTAAAATTCAAACATGTCCAAGTACATATATCAATTTGTGTTAACAACTTAACTGTCCCCATACAATAAAATTTATTACTACCCCACGTCCATCACATTTTCGTATCTGTTAGATTAAATAACATTCACATTGTATTAAAAAAATATTTCAGAAAAATAGTTGTTGTTTTGGACTTTGTTTTATTTAATTTATTTTTTGAATCACATAATTATGACTCATGGGCGTGGGATAAAATATTTTATTTCCAACTAGAGATTGACTGATTCATATACTTTACTAGCTACCCGCCCCGGCTTCGCACGGGTGCAAGTTAGATTTACCATAGCAGCGCCATCTAAGGTATCGACATCTGTTACATATAATTGTGACTGTCAAATAATAACACTCTTAATTTAGTTCTCTTGTGTGGCGCTAGGTGTCTGTTCATCTGTGAATAAGACTGCCATGTCAATCTGTCAAATAATAAGAGACAAATAATTAGAAATAAATTAAAATTGCGACTATAATTTGAGATTTAAAGTATCCTATCTCTCAAGTTGGATCGAACTGCACATGGTGTGCGAATTTTATTATAATCGGTTAAGTGGTTTAGGAGTCCATCGCGGACCAACATTGTGACACGAGATTTATATATAAGACGAGATTGTTTGATTTAATTAACGACTCTGTAGAGCAAGAGTACTACTACCAATAATTCAACATTTCCAACTCACAATGTTACTGTTAATTAACTACCCCAAATAAATTAGAACTGCTAAAGCGACGTTTATTAGACCTGTCAGTTACCGAAGTTATAACTATAGACATATTAGTCCTACAAGCAACTTTTGGCGCGTGGGTGACAGAGACAGCGCCTTACAGTTTGCCTTACTTGTACGGCGCTGTCTCTGTCACGCACGCGCCAAAAGATGCTTGTAGGGCTGTACCTATACACTCGGCGAGAGTGAATTGCAACTCCTCGCTAAAATCAACCTTATTAGTTCTTTATAAAGTTATATTTACTGGAAAAAGTAAATAATTTACAAAAAATTAACCGACTTCTAAGTCGACATAACTCAAAAACTACTTGCCAGATGTCGCTCAAATTTATAAGGGACCATACAACAAGCACCACCTTTCGAACAAAATAAAATGAAAATCGAAATACCCAGTTAAAAGTGATGGGACCAGACGGCAATTATTACCTACCTTTCGAATGGCGAAAATTTTTATCAAAATTGGTTCACCCTGTACGAAGTTCTGAGGTAACACCCATAAAAACAAAAAAAAATACAGACGAATTGAGGACCTCTTCCTTTTTATGAAGTCGGTTAAAAAGCGTTTTTAGTACCTATTTTGTATTGTGATACCTATTTTTTGTATTTATTTAGTTTTTAACAGACCTCAAAAAAGAGGTTCTCAGTTTGATCTGTATGTATGTATGTATGTATATTTGTGCGCGATTATCTCGCGTTTGGTTGAACCGATTTTGATGCGGTTTTCAGTATAGCATTTGTCAGACTTACGAGAAGGTTTAAGGCATATTGCTTGGCTGAACCGATTTTGATGCGATTTTCAGCATCGTGTTTATCAGCCTTAGGAGAAGGATTTAGGAATATCGACTGCGTTTAACTGAACCTGTTTTTACTTTTCGGCGTTAAAGTCGGTTCTATTTTGGTTAAAAGTTATTTACGCTAATCTCTGGTTTCCGAAACGAGAGCGGGTTTACCTTATCTATAACCTAATAAGTTGTGATGTGAGATAGTAAACTGTTAGCAAATACGTATTACAGGGTCTACTTGAATATGAGTTTTGCTTTATTGACATTTAATTAATTGTATTGATTTAAATGTATCACTCTTAAATATAATTTAATATAATTAATATAATATTAATGTAATTCAATAAATGTATTGTATTGTATATTATTGTAATTGAATCGATTCGAGAGTGACAGTGTTGTAAGTGGCGCTAGCGGAGCGACACACTTGGAATGGCGGCCGTAACGAACGGACGGATGGTCTGTTCGTTATGATGATGATTGTGTGGCGAAATATATTGTTTTGTTAAAAGTAAGCAGTGTAATTATTATTTTAAAGACCCATTCCGATTATTTCTAATAAAACAAGTAGCGAACTCGTCGGTAACACGGGTCGGATGGGACCCGAGCTATTGTTTACAGCAAATTGACTGCGACGGTTCAATACAATGTTAATAGTATTTGCCGGTCTATTGTGCTGTCGACTGGAACGTCCCACCGATAGTTTACTTGTTAGGTATTATGTAATCAATTATAAATTATACATATATTTAATACTAGCTGACCCACGAGCTGACCCCGCAAACGTTGTTATGACATATAAATTATTTCTAAGAAAATGACTATTAAAAAATAGGGGTTGGAGATAGATGGGTGAAAATTTAGGATTATATGTATTTTTAATGCCACATTATACTTAGAAAAATGAAAACAAAAAATTTTGTCCAAAAATTTAAAAAAATCTTAACATTGTGACACGAGAATTTTATATATAAGATAATATACATTACATAACTAGATTTACAGTAGGTACATAACTAGATAATATATGCCTCCGGCTCGGCCGGTGTAGGTACCTACTTTTAACCGATTTTCAAACTTTCATGTCGGTTACACGTATGGATTGATATGCCAATAACTAACTTTAAAAAAAACAGACTTCAAAGTCGGTAAGTAGAGATTACTCAAAATCTACCCGTCAGATGTCTCAAATGGATAATGAGACTTAAAAATATACGCATGAGCGCCTGAAGTAAACAAATAGTAAATTTTGGTTGTGTGTAGTGTCCGGAACAAGTTTACTGGATAAGAAGCAAAGACAGTTCCAATGAATATAAGTATACTAGCTAACCCGGCAGACGTCGTTCTGCAACATAACAGGTCCGCCCGCAGCTTCGCCCGCGCTGCTAATTACTTCTAACGACAATATCTCAAAAACTACCCATCTGATTGATATACCTACTGTAAAAGGCAACTTTGTTCTGCATCAAATGCCTAAGCTAACTAACATATTAATTTGGATAAGGTTTAATACTGAACTACAGAAAATAGCTTTGAAAATAACGTGATGTTTTTAATTCAATTTTTTAACATAAAAGTGATTATTGTGAGTCAGCCGTAAGAGATAGAGACATGCTATCGCGGACTTTTTTGTAGCATTTTTATAGATCTTGAATTCGCTAGTACATTACTCAACTATATTGTGCTAGTTTACGCGGCGTTCGCGTGGAAAGCTCCCAGTTGGCGAAACCTCATCCACATATTTTATATCGCCAAATTTCTACTAATTTACATAAAAGTATAATAAATTATATACTTAAACCTGCCTTAAGAATCACTCTTTCTATTGTTGAAAACCGTATAAAAATCTGTTTTGTAGTTTTCGAGTTTATCGCGGCCAGACAGACAGACAGAAAGACAGAAAACAGGACTTCTTTTTATAATATGTAAAGATTTATATATAATTTACATTGTTCAGTATTAAATTTTCAGAGTGCACAATACAGTAGGTATATTATATTGTAGGTACCAACCTATATTTATAAATAAAAACAAAAATATAATGATAGTTTTTTGTACATGGGTCTTCCTTGATAGTAATATTATTCGGGGCTCTTACTAACCCAATAGAACCCAAATCAAAGTTTATCCAATTTGAACCTGTTATTTATCAAAGCGCGCACTAATATCTAAATCTAATTGCTAAATATAATAGCTAAATCGAATTGGGTGGCGTTTGCAGTTGTGTTTTGGAAAGCTTAATTTAAGATCACTTTATTTATACACATGAATAAAAAAGTTATGTTAATTTTGGAAAATTTCTTGAACGCTTTCTTGCTTCGGAGGGCACGTAAAGCTCGTTGTTATCGATAAAATAACAATCGTTAAGCCATGTCGAAGGCCTTCGGGCATAGAAACTTCCAATACTTGGTCCATCATGACTTGCTCACCCACTAACATTAACATCTCTATCAATCCCGACGACCCGGATGGCGCAATGGTTAACACGCCGGATCGCTGTTCCGAGGGTCCTGGGTTCGATTCCCAGCGAGGCGGAAATTTGAAGATGAGTTTAAATTTCCGTTCTCGGTCTGGGTGTGTGTCCTTGTCTTGTGTGTTGTCCATGGCACCCACGACACAGGGAATCCTAGGGTGGGGCTATGAGTGTGTAGCGTTATTTATTTTAAAAAAAATCCGCGCTGGAGCAGCCTGGTGGATGTTCTAGGCCTCCTCAGTGATGAGGAGACCCGTAAGCCATAGTAGTAAACTATTAATGATTTGGAACTAATAATCCCTTAAACTTAAACTTTTGTCTAAGTTACTTTCAATGTTACGCAATTTCTTCTGAAATTACTTGAACGGTTCACTAACGAGTTTCGATTAGAACATTTGAGGGGAAGCTAACGAGGGGGAAACGGGGGAAACGGGGGGTAAAGGGGGAAGTAGAACTTCTCCAACGTTCGAGTGTAAGAGGTTGAACAAGTTCACTCCTCAGTGATTCTACTGTATTATTCATATACCTAACTCGCATGGTTACATGTTACATCGTAGCTAATTTATTCTAAACAATAACTTCAACAAAGATAATACCGATAACATCGACAAATATTTAAACGAGAACATCATCGTCATAGTTGAACTTATATAATACTAGCTGACCCGGCAAACGTTGTTTTGTCAAAAAAATGTTAAGGGTGAACAACCCTTATCACTAAGGCGTATGAAAAATAGATAGTAGCCGATTCTCAGACCTACTGAATATGCATATAAAATTTGGTAAAAATCGATAAAGCCGTTTCGGAGCAGTAAAGTAACTAACATTGTGACACGAGAATTTTATATACTTACATATAAGATTCATTATCAGGGATAAGTCAAAAACTACTTGTCAGATCTCGCTCAACTTAAATGTGACTCCAACATAAATCGCCGAGAACATAAATTTGCCACTCACTGCTAAAAACTAATTTATTTAGTGAGCTGACAATTGAATTCAGGTAAAAAGCAAAATTTACTTACGAAATTTTTAATTGTCGCTTCTTTTTTTTTCTGTGGCGCTTCTTTTTAGAAGCGCGGTCCGGCCGACGGCCGACAGTCCAATAACATTGAGCAGGATTCAGCCGAAGCCACTGTCGGCTGCACCGCGCTTTTAAAAAGAAGCGGCGCCACAGCCGCCGGTGGCTACAGTCAGTCTGCGGGGACCCTAATCCCAGAGGCAAAAAGGCAAAAACCCTGTCTTTTGCGGAAAAATTTGTAAAGCCGTTTCGGAGGAGTAAGGTAAAACTAACATTGTGACACGAGAATTTTATACATAAGATTACCGTGGCAGAGACGGGCGGCTAGGACATATTACATAATTATAATATGTGTGAATACTATGAATATCTTCACTCGTCCTACTACACCTGACTGTCGGCCTGTGCATGGAACCTACTGCCCACTCGAGTGGCTAATAGCATTAGTCGCGCCACTGCACGTCTCTCTTGCCATAAAATATACCAAGTCCAGGGGAAAAAACACCATTTTACCTATGAATGAACCTAAGAAAGGTCACTTTTAGAAATAAAACTCATCATAACAAAAAAAAATATAAGGACCACACGAACAAAAAAAGGAATCATCAAAATTGGATCACCCAGTCAAAAGTTACGAGGTAATGAGCATAAATTATATTCACATAATTGAGAATAACTCAAAAACTGACCGTCAGATGCGCACACGCCTTAACTACAATGCTACAGAACGTAAATTTACAGCAACAATTGTGAATATCGAATGTTGCACATAATGTCATAAAAATATGCCATAAATATTCATTCGTCCTGAAAATTAATTGAATTGTGAATGCCGCACTACATTCTGTAATATTCGAGTTTTCAATATTCAATTAAAAACGCGACAGGACGCTTTTAATAAATAAAAAGTGAGGCTGCGTCAACACGGCATGTTGTTACCAGTTTTAACAGAGTTAAAAATAGGTTTTCAATTCAAGTGTGTTTATGTATGTTTTGTCATAACTTTTTCTGTGTTATTTTGATAACTTTTTGTTTGAGCGACATACTGAATTTAGTTTTTATTAGTACTACTATTGTAGTATCTCCTTGTCGATGTTGAAGTCTACCATTAAGAATGCATAATACAGTAAACCCAACTTAAGATTGCAACGAAGGGAGGCGCTGTCGGATGCACTGAACCAATCATTGCACACTAGTAACTGACAGATGAATGACCACAACGTACTTATGAATGACTTTTTAACATGGCGGCGTTAATTCCTATTTTTGCCATTTCAGAGATAAGCTGGGCCCACTGTACATTCAATTGACATTAAAGATCATCAAAAATCAAAAACGCCTCAAACGATTTAGGGCGCTGCGAAACACATTACATTCCTATGCATCGCTCGCTGAATGAAATGTCGCTAAAATGTAACAGTTAAAACAAAATCGTTTCGCGTGAGATCCCACTATTTCAGTTTTAAAACGAATTCTGTTAAAAGAAATAAAATGTCGTGTGGAGCCGGCGGCGTAACTTAAAAATAAATGTATAGATGAAACTGGATAACGCTACAAATTCCTGCATCGATCATTCTCGCTGGATATCCGGGGCTTGAGGGCTTTATTTCTTTTTGGCTCAAGCCAGGGTGCATTCAGTATATACATAATGGTATACATATAAGTACATGCCTAGCTGTTAGCTTCTTTCGTTCAATAATTTCAGCTGTGCGTTGTTTTATAAAATTAATATACACGTAAACATAAGACATCTTCGTATTTAAAAAGTGTAAGTAGGTACAAAATATCTTTAAAATATTACTAACTTGATATCATCATCATCATCATCATGTCAACCCATCATGGCCCACTATTGCGCACGGGTCTCTTCTTAGAACGAGAAGGTTAGGGCCACAGTCCACCACGCTGGCCAAGTTCAGATTGGCGGACTTCATACACACACAAGAGTTTTGCGAACTCTTATTTTATGCAAGTTTCCTCACTACTCACGATGTTCCCTTCAATGTTGTAGCGAGTGACATTTATATGCTTAAAACGCACATGACTTTGAAAAATCAGTAGAACGCCCTGGGAAACGAGCCCGGACTTCTAACTCTATAAACTGCAGGGTTTACAGCAGGGTTTAAGGCTATTCACGTATTTTTTTTATGGAATGTGATCATTTAGCACAAATATTATTTCTAACTATGTTGTTGATTTTTTTGCGATGACTGTACGGTCTCCTATTTACCATGCTGTACAAATTCAGAAATCCAGTCATGCGAATGAACAGCATTGCCCCGTTCTGATTTAATTTCCGTAACTCCAGGAAATATTCTTCGGAATAACGCAATCAGACTCGTACTCTCCGTAAATACTCTGAATACACTCATCACCGAAATAAATCTCTTATTTTAATAGGAGTGTACCTTTAGTCCACTAATTATGGAAAAATTTTTGGTACTCTTAATTAAGCTTTTTTAGAATATTAGAGGCCCATTAATCGCACTTTATTTAAAAAATATATTATTATATTCCGAAATAATTAAATTAAAATAGTAAAAAGTTTCTGTCATAATTTTAACAGGTGGTAGGGCCTAGAGCTCACCCGGGGAAGTACCACCGCCCGCCACGGTACTTAGTACCATTCCTGCCGTGTACTAATTGTTTTAAGAACAATAATTGTGTTCCGGATAGGAAGGTGTGGAGTCGGTTACACTTTTTAGAGGCGACCATCTCAGTCCTCAGGGGTAGCAACGCATCTGTGACCGAATTAGAACGAGACTCATTGAGTCTAGTTCTGGGTCGGTCACAGTTGTCATGGGCGGCAGCGGAAGGTGGTGCTGCATGCTCGTTTGCTATCTTAATTCCATAAAAAAAATGTATGTTACATTTTGCACATGTCTGGCTCAAACTAATAATTTATTAGAACAAAATAGCTCATGTATGCTTTCAGAATTTGCTTTCAGTAAACTTGTGAAGGTTTTACCTGCGGGTTAATGAGTCGAGTTCCCTGGCAGAATTCCGGCACTTGGCGGGTAATGGCCACACTAGTTTATGCAATGTAATTAAAATTGAATTTCCTGAGTTTTCATTACATTTTCACCCTCTTGACGCTGTTTGAGAAATGTTAACAAATTATTAGGTACTAACTTATTACAAAAAAAAACCTTCTCAACATCGACAAGTATAGGTAACTCAAAAACTACTCGGCATATGTCGCTCTTTGGATGAGAGCAGACGACGAACACCAGTATAGCTGGTTTTCAAGGATCAATAATTAATTAATTATAAGTAATCTGCATATAATTAATAGATTGTAAATAAATTAAACATGCTATATGCAAATGCACATATTCATGTGCTGTTGCATATTCTTTCAGTATTTATACCTACGTGCAGTAGGGTCATTTTAACTCGGCTGATGTGAACTTCGTTTTCCGAGATGTTTGCGCAGGTACAGTCGTACAGTAACTGACTAATCAAAACACGGCGGCCATGACAGTGTTTTGAGATGCGCTACTTCGTATTGGCCATGGACGTATTTACGTCCATGGTATTGGCTATCTTAAAGCTCGCACTCCCCGCCCCCTACCACCATTTTGGCCTTAAAATCGACATCTGCGCATCCACTCGCAGCTATGTTCATATCAGCCGAGTAAAAATGAACTTATTGTGCGTTGTTGTAGGGCCGCCGTTAGTTGCGAACGGCGTCGTCCGCATCTAGTCGGCTGCCGTCGGGTCCGTTCGGAGCCGGTCGGCCGGGCGTCATGGAATACGAACGGAGATTACGGCGCAGCACATTCAAATTGTGTTCTTTAGGCGACAGTTAACTAACACATTCAAGTAAACAATGGATACGGAAGAAAAACTAATTTCTTTAGTTCAGACATTTAATTGTCTTTATGACGTTAACTCCCGTAAATACAGTGATAAGTTGTGCGGTGTGCGTGCGGATTCCAGCGAACGCGGCAGCCGTACGGCTCCGTTCCAATGCGGCCCGATGCGAGCCGGTTGGTCTGAATCGTACCTAAATCAAACTTTTATGGTTTGAGCAGTCACCGGATGGTGCCAGATTGCTGCTATAGGATCTCTTCGCTAATGGCACTAATTTCTACCAACTTCTACGAAAATTACACTTGCACACTCCTATACTTCTTACGATCATTGACTCCTATGCTTGTGTTATATCTGCTATTTTGATGTCCCCGAGGTGCAATTAAAGAAGCTTGATAGAGTTTAAATTCGAGATTAGGTTCCAGATTAGATTTGAGGTTATATTAGAGATTAGATTCGAGTTTAGATTCGAGTTTAAATTCGAGTTTTGATTCGAGATTAAATTCGATATTAAAATTCGAGATTAGATTCTAGATTAGATTCGAGAGAAGACTAGAGATTAGATTCGAGATCAGATTCGATACTAAATTAGAGATTTGGATGACATATTAGATTATATTAGACAACATATAGATTATAGATTAGAGATTACATTATGACTATGAAATGGGGTTCTTCAAGAAAGGTGTAAAGAGCTCTCCTTCAGGGCCGGCGTAGCACTGACTCCCCTGGTGTTGCTTGTATCCATAGGGGACGATGACCACTTACCATCAGGTGGCTCGTCCGCTTTTTCGTCAGCCCTTCAGGCTATATAAAAAAAATAGAGCTTACCAGAGAACCGCCCGCGCTTCGCTTCGGGACCCGTAGGTAACAGCGGCGTAGGTCCCGCTCCCGTAGGAATCTCAGCTAAAAAGTAGCCTATAACATTTGCCTATGACTTAAGTAAATTACATTTAGTATTTGATAGCGTGATTCAGAACTTGCAAATGAATTTTACTAACGCCATCTATTAACAACATCCGGAACTAAATATCTAGCAACGTAGCAACTAACAAAACATGGATCTTCCCATGGGAATGAGATGTTTTCTGCGGTAAAAAGTAGCCTACGTCACTCTCCACCCTCCTAACTATCCCCACACAAATAAACCATACCATAAAATAGCCATGTTGCGACGTGAAAGAGTCACAAACAAACAAACACACTTTCACATTTATAATATTAGTAAGGATTAGTGAAGTATACTCACGGAGCGTGCGGGGAGCGAGGGGTGCGGGAGCGGGGGCGGCGGGCGGCGCAGGCGGGCCAGAGCGCTCAGCAGCCCGTCCGTGGTCACGCGCCGGCGCCCCGCATCTGGACACAGGTTTGACACATGTCAATGTGACGTAACAACATCTAGACTAGACCTTACCAGAACATACAAGGAATTGGAGACTTTTTTTATGGAATTAAGGCAGCAAACGAGCATGCAGCACCACCTTCCTCTGCTGCCCATGAAAACTGTGACCGACCCAGAACTAGACTCAATGAGTCTCGTTCTAATTCGGTCACAGATGCGTTGCTACCCCTGAGGACTGAGATGGTCGCCTCTAAAAAAGTGTAACCGGCTCCACACCTTCCTATCCGGAACACAATTATTCTTAAAACAATTATTACACGGTAGGAATGGTACTAAGTACCGTGGCGGGCGGTGGTACTTCCCCGGGTGAGCTCTAGGCCCTACCACCTTTAAAAACATAATTAGGTATGTCAAAGGTAGGTAAACATCACCTCCACCTCCGTACTGGAACAGCGTGGTGGAGTATGCTCTAGGCCTCCTCGATAATGGGAGACCCGTGCTCAGTAAAGAGGCATACATGGGTTGCAGCCAGGCATACACGTATGATACTCATGTCATTGTTAACGACTAGAGCTGACCAGAACATACAATGGGATAAGGTCGTTCTCAGCCAACGCTATTTGCAAGCACCTAGGATGTGGTCCAGGTAAGGAGGCGACGCGTCTACGATACGTGTCTTGTCAGTGAACAGTGTCAGGCACTTCTCACATTACGCTACTTATTAGCTACGCGACTGCGACGCGATTCCATATTCTCGGCGACTCAAGTATATGATGGAAAATTCAATCACCAGGTGGTGTCAGACTATTAAATAGTCTTAATCCAAACCGCAATGACAAGGGTTTCTTGATTATCCCACGGGATATGGAATAAAGAGGAGATACAGTCCCCAATATAAAGTACATTATCGGCGTAACTGCAACGAATACATTTATTTTACCAAAATAGTGTAGTCTGCGAAGCTGCGGGCGAAAAGCTATCCATTATAAGTAGGTAACACAATAAATTTATCCTCATTCCACTGTACGATGTGTTCAAAACATCGGAATATACCTAACTAAGCTTATCTTGAGGAAAGAACCAAGGTTACTTGAACCTACACAAGGGCGAGACGATAAGCCACAGTATTCAGTAAGCTTCATTCGCTAACACACGTGGCCAACTGTCCGAGTGACCACAACGGTGACAGACGTCCACAATGTATACGATAATCTTGATCGTGAGTGTGCTGCACGTCGCTGCAGCGCGGAACGTTCCCGTCCACCGACAGGACTCGGCTCCCAGCGCGCACCACACGCGGCCAGCACCCGACAACTATGAACTAAACGCCTACGAAGAGAAGCATGGAAGCAACTTGCAGAACCGCGAAGATCTCAACCAACTCGAAGATGCTCACCCAACACAGCGTATAGAAACACTCGCTGGAAACACTAGACCAGAGGATATCAACGAACGTTCTAAGAGTGTGCCTTCGAATCAAAATACCTACGCTAACCTATTCATTGGCTATTCAGCAGAATCTAGAAACTTGTTTGGTAATACCACGGAACCCCAGGGTAAAACAGACGAATGCCCATTAGGCTTAGTAAGAATGCCGTACTCTACTAAATGTGCACAACCTGCACCAAAAAGAGGCAAGGTAAAGTTAAGGTAGTTAAAGGACTTTAAAAGAAAAACATAAGTCAATTTATAAACAGGACGGCAACATTCAAAAATATTTCAACTCCTAGTTCGGTATTTTATTATATACAATTGTGAGAACCATGCCCCAAGTCGAGGAGAGTAGATGTGTGGAGACGGGCGTAGTAAGGGCTGGTAGGTGCACCAAAGTAGAGCGGAGAGGTGAGTTAGCTGGAGTCATGTGCTGGGGTATAGCAGATGGTGGTACCACAACGCATGGATCACGCCTCCCCGCTGTTGGCAGTGCTGCGTGGACTCTCATTTGCTTGCTCATTCAACAAAATATCCGCTAGAATCTTGTCCACCGCAACTGGCTGGAGCGGAGACGTGGAAAGAATGCTATCTGATTGGCATCACTATCTGGTTTAATACTCAGTTCCGCTCCGCACTTTGGTGGAGACCGCCACTGAGCCCTAACTCAGCACAGGACAGGACCATCTGAGGCCGGTTTAGGTCACAGCAATGCTGTCTTGTTGTTTACGTCACCGGTTGAGTACCGAGTGTTACTTACAAATTCATATTATGATTGTAACATGAAAGTTAAAGACTTACACGAGACGGCAAATGTGAACGGTTAATTGAAAGTAATGTAAACCGAAACATCAATTAAAAACAAGATTATAAATTCGTGTTAATTTGTAATAAAGCTGAATTTGTTCTCACAAAGTTATATCACATAGTTTGTTTTATTTCATTCGACTCATTAATAATAAGGTTATGTCAATTTAATCGCGCCCAACAATTTCTGAGTGTAGCTACTAAGGGCTGGTTTCCCGAAGTGAAGCGAGCGCGGGTTTACTAGTATAGTAATAATATAAGATGTATATTTTTCTAGCGGTTGAACTATACCGCAACACAAGCTGGATTATTAGATCCCCATGCTAAGAAAACTCAATATTTACATATTTTTTTATAATTTATTGAAATGCTTTATTACTTATTAATTAATACTTATTAACTACTACATAAGTTACAATCTCAAATAATAATCTTCACAAGGCAATTCACGGTGCACACATAATTAAATAAACAAACACACAATTCAAATTTAAATAACAACAATAACAAGACAATAATTCTACATTTATGATATCATATGTATCTATAAGTAGAAAATTTAATTAATTTATTTATGACTAGCTTTTGCCAGCGGCTTCGCCCGCGTGAATTTCGTTTAAACTTCACCCCCTTATTTCACCCACTTAAGTGTCATAAACGTAAGAGTAGATAAAATATAGGTATACTTAATCAGAAAGCTTCGAACTGCTAAGCTATCGGGAGTTACACGTGTTATTGTGAGTCAACCATAAAAGATAGACATATGCTGTCGTGGAATATTTTTTATATAATTTTAAGGAGAACATTTCCGTCATACATGATTTCTGTGTAGCTTTAACCATTAAGGTTGCACACGCGACGGAAGCTTAAAAAATGGAGTAACTTCTCCCGTTTCCCCAACATTTCCCTTCACTGCTCTGCTCCTATTGATTGTAGCGTGATGAAAAGTATACTATAACCAGCGCGGGAGTATGAAAAATAATTGTACCAAGTTTCGTTAAAATCCGTCGAGTAGTTTTTGTTTCTATAACGGTTATACATCAGACAGACAGACAGACAGACAGACAGACAGACAGACAGACAGACAGACAAAAATTTTACTGATTGCATTTTTGGCATCAGTATCGATCCCTAATCACCCCCTGATAGTTATTTTGGAAATATATTTAATGTACAGAATTTACCTCTCTACAGATTTATTATAAGTATAGATAATTGCATTAGAAAAAATCCGACTAATATCGACAAAAAATAAAATGAGAATCATCAACGCAATTGACGTCAGTTCAATACACAGTTATTACAATAAACATAAGGACCCAAAAAATACTCGTCAGATCTCACTCATAACACCAGCTTCCAAATTTAAAAAGAAACCCAGTATAAATTTATGTGGTTACATATTTAATAATTATGAAGTAAACATTATCCTTTTTTGAAATCACTTAAAAGTTACGTAACGAGTGACCGTGACATTAACAATTTACTATAAAGCCATTCACAACGCACATATTATGATTAATAGTCTCGTTTATATTATTTAAAGTTACACTCTTTTATTAATGCTTTGGAGTACATATTCCCTTCACTTTAGCTTCCCCGCTAGGACAACCATCCGCACTGAGCGAATTTCTGTCTTCTAAACTACCATCGGTTAGCACTTTCACAATACTTGTTGTGCTTTCACCCTTAGCTCCATGCCACATCAACCTGTCTTCCTTGTCTAAATCTGCTCCATTCTGATTGAATCTAACTTCATTATCAGTTTCCGTTTTACCTGATGAATCCGGTTTCCTATTATCTTGTTCAGTAAAAACCTGTACCTCACCATTATGTCTAACTTCTGCAAAGTCATTAGTCGTTTCATCATCCGCAAAGCGACTTTGGATGCTTGGATTAGTTTTCAATGACGCAGACATCAAAAGTAACACTGGTACTGTCGTCAGCTCGATGTATTCATTTGTTGGTAGCAAAACACCATTCTTGCTCGAGTTTTTGTTGGTCCGAACTTGGTCGTGTGAGGTTTGACTATTGTCCTTCGTGTAATCCGTTCCGATCAGTTCAGAATTATCGTCACGTACATGAGACCGTGAATCCAGGTCACTGGGGAGAGGATCTTGTATAATTCTATGCTGTCCGGGTTTTCGGTGACGATTAAAATAAAACTCATTTACACCTTCGTTATCCACTGCTCTATTGTAATGATCCGTTGGGATACTTTGTAAAAGTGTATATTCTTCGTTATTTATGACAGTACTTTCATTTATTAACGGTTCCTGATCAGACCGATCATGTCGATGCACATTATCATTTTGTTCTGTGTACAGCGGATTATTAAAATCTTCGGATTTCAATGCTATTTCCGGAATAACCTCAAGATTGCTGTAATCAGGACCATTGGAGTAGAATTGTACAGTATTGATGTTTGTCCTAAGATATGGCATCGCGTTTGGAATGTTTTGAGCTAAGACCACTTGCAACAACCCCACGACCAGAATCCTTGTCATTGTCACTGGAGCACTTATCACATATTTCGAGGAGAGTCCGAGACGCGTGCCAGCGAAGGCAGCCAGTCACCAACTGTTTACGTCAACCATCTGACACGAGGACCGATTGCCGTTATTTGCAGAACAGGTGGGCCGCAGACGCGTCAAAAGATTTTTTCGTCATGACTCAGGCTTTAGGGAAATCCGCTCACGTCACGACTGCGTAAAAACTTGAATGGAGCTTGTTGTGAAAGATAATTTTAAAATTGATAGTGTAGATTGTTTAAACAATATCTGAAACGAAGATCAATTAGAGCAGAAGGAGATATGTGGGTCAAAATTAAATAAGTAAAATCCCTTATCTACAAGAATGGAAGTGAAAAAAAGTGTGAAAATACGCAAACTTTGAATATTTATGCAAGTTTGTTCACAACCAAACTTGATTTTTCAAGCCTACTTGTTGAGTTTTATACAGGACACTGACTGATACTGGGGCTTCGTAAGTCGTCGCCCGGCGCTGATCGGCTCCTGCTGGGCTTCCCACCAGCGGGATTCGCCCGGTAGGGCCTCGATCGCCTGGGCGGCGCGAAGATGAACCCCATCCCGTTTAAGACTCTGTGGCCTGTAAAAAGGCCACCACTCACCGGACTTGACCTATTGGTTAGTCACAGATGGACAACCAAGGGCCTTAGGGCCCAACCCAAGGACCGGCCCGTTTTAACGGGCCGCGAGAAACACCCCCAAAGGGGAACTAACTGTCCCGAGGGCTCCACACACCTCAGACAGGGTGGAGTGAAGAGAGCGAGTAGTAGGCTACTTTTTAGCCTAAATTCCTACGGGAGCGGGACCTACGCGGCTGTTACCTACGGGTCCCGAAGCGAAGCGCGGGCGGTTCTCTAGTACTTAAATATTTACTTTAATTTTTTGTAGCCACAAGCAACGCCATCTCTTGGACCGAAAGGTAACTAATTTATCGCTGAAGCGTCGAAGCCATTTCGACTTAAATATTTATTTTATTCAGTGTTTTAGTATTTGTTGTTGTAGCGGCAACAGAAATACATCATCTGTGAAAATTTCAACTGTGTAACTATTACGGTTCATGAGATACAGCCTGGTGACAGACGGACGGACGGACGGACGGACGGACGGACAGCGAAGTATCAGTAATAGGGTCCCGTTTTACCCTTTGGGTACGGAACCCTAAAAAACATACAGTCAAATTGAGAAACTCCTCTTTTTTTAAACTCCACACATAATTTACATACTCAGACATAATATATTAATATTTATAATGGCACTATTAAAGTTCGTACACTATACTAACTAACTAACATTAAAATAATATAAAATTCTATTTATAGGCCTTACGTAATATTGACCGTGAAAAGTTTCCTTTCAACGTCGACGTTATTCACAACAAATAAATAACAAACAATTATTGAATATCATTCGAATCATGATTCACATGAGTTCTAAGATTATACATATCAATAAATCTGTAATTTACCGCTGTCTGTACATGAAAGACACATTAAAAATACTGTTAGTATCGCAATAAAATATAAACAAGTTTTTTTTTATTTTGTATTTGTTTCTCTGTTGTTTTGTTCGCGCAAATCTCAGAAACGGCTTCACAGATTTAAACGTAACTTTCACCATGATATTGTAAACTTCACTTAACATTTAAGTAAACGTTTTAACTTAACATTTAAGTAATCGGTTCATAAATCATAAAATTATGTCAATGTAAAGAATCATGTCCACCAATTTTCGAGTTTGGGTATCAAGTCATGATTCACGAAGCGTCGCAAGGATGGGTAAGTAGTAATATAATTAATTGATTATATGTTTTGTATTAAAACTGTTTATTTCCTGTTATTTCTTATGTCTCTGATAACATATTCCCCTCACTTTGGCTTCATTTTTACGGCATTTGCTTGCATCAAACGCTACCCTATCAAATAAATCGTCCTCAGTCGACTTTCTTTCGATATTTGCTGTTGTGCTTGTTGGTGCTTTATCCCATATCCATTTATCGCCCTCGTTCTTATCGTCTGGTTTATTATTGGATCTGACTTCATCATTTGTCGTTTGAACTCGATCGTGTGACGTTTGATAACCTTTCGTGTTATAATCAGTTTCTCTAGAGTCAGAATTAACCCTTGTATTAGACTTTGAACCTGTCCTAAGGTTAAGATCTGATCCATCACTAGTTGTATACTGTTCGTTTTTACGGTTAACAATAACACGATGATTTCTATGTCTTAAGTCCATTACTTCAACGTTATCGACTCTTCTATTATAATTATATATCGTAGGATCTTCTGGAATTGTATATTCGTTGTTATTTATAGCAGTCCTTTCATTAATTAATGGCTGTTGATAATTTCGGTACACATTTTCATTATGCTGTGTATATGGTCTTTGGTTGTTGAAATCTCCAGTCCTGAAGCGCATATCGTGACTGTATACTTCAAAATTTGTGTTCCCAGGATATGGGGAGTAGAACTGTTCTCCTGTATACGGATTTGTGATAAGATAAGGTCCCATGTCTGGGAAGTATTGAGCTAAGACCACTTGCAACAATCCTACGAATAGAATCCTTGACATTGTCACTAGAACACGTTTCACATATTTTGAGCGAGGATTCGGAGCGAGCGCCGGCGACGCCAGTTTGTTACCTACTGTTTTCGGCAAATATCTGATGCTACTATCGATTGATGCTACTCACTGAACAGGTAAGCTACAGAAACGACAATATTTGCTCTACGTCACTCAGACTTTTGGGATGGTTTCTCGACATGTATGATTAAAAATTCTGATGAAATTTGTCAATTAAAATAAGTAAAAATATCATTAGCAGTAAACACAGGTAAAAACAGGTACTACAAAGCACAAGTAACTTTTTTCATACCGCCTACATCTTAATGTTTTAGAACAAATTCTTATACTTCGTCGTTAGGCAAGTTTATAATAGTAATGGGTTTCTAATATTTTCATATTAATGACCTCACAGAATATTCCAATGTTACATTATCAGACTTAAGATAAATGAGACTAATTTTTCTGCAATAAAAATAAAAATAGCACTATTACATTTTGATTTTCTGTGCGGTATCAGGTCTGCCGCTAGCTACATGAACGCCTGCATTAGAAATAATATCTCGTGCCTCCCCACCGTGGTTCATTTGCCTCCCCCCGGACGTGCTGCCCGCGTGAGGTGCACGTCTTGCACGCCTTGAGTCTTGCCTGCCATGGACAACACAAAAAGACAAGCATACTCATCTAGACCAAGAATAAAAATTTAATGATGTATTCGAGTCAGGCATAGACTATTGCGCCACATGGACCACTTTAACATGAAAGCTGTGTCCCCTCTGTAAAGTTCTCTCATCATCACAGATTCACGACCTTGTAGCGTGTTGACTGATGCTACCGGCCTGCGCATCATCTGACCTGACCACACTACCACCGCGAATTTCGACTCTATTACCACGCAATACGGCTCTTCGTTAATCAGTTGACGTACATATTTATGTCGAGCGACATTTATGACAAAATGGATTGTTTATGTAGACAATCCAGTTTTTGGAGTTCCTTATTCCAATTTATGCTTGTACAAAAACTGTTTTTCTTGTATCCATTTTGTTTGTAGGGAAATTTTAGTCTACATACCAAATTGCAGCTTTTTCAGACAACAGTAGGTACGATAAAAATTTATAGGTAATAGAGTTTAGGGGCAATCGAAATTGACATAATTATGTATTTTAGGTGTAACTTAATAAACTTAAATACTTATAAGAAGCTACAATAAACTAAGTATGAGTGTTATATTAGTCCCTAAGATAATGCAAGCCTAAACTGCTTATGAATGTTTGAAATTCTCCAAAACGGTTCGAAAAATTGAATTATGCCACTCGTCTTAGTGAGAGCCTAATAGAATAAACGACTAAATATTGTGCTTTACTTCACCGATATTTTTTTTTTAAATATCTTCGGTTTCTAACTGTACTACCTCGAACCTTGTTTTACTATCTTTAACCGACTTCAAAAAAGAAGGAGGTTCTCAATTCGACCGTATATATTTTATGCTTTTTTTTTTGTTTGTTCAGCGATTTTTTCGTCGTTTATGGGCCGATTTTGATATTTTTTTTTTGTTGTAAAGTACCTACTTAGATACGCGCAGTGGGGTCCTTTTAAAAGGATCACCAGGATCTGATGATGGCATCTCGGAAAAATCGAGGGCAACTTTCGAAAATTGTAGGGACGACTAGTATGTTTGTTAATGTTTTCATAAGTACATGAAAGCGCTACAATTTCATGAAGGTCTGGAGTCGATCTGATGAAGCCGAAAGACAGTCAAGGGAACTCCTCAACGATTTACTACTTACATCATCTAAACAACTCATAACATTCTTGATCTTATTGACTACTTGCGTTTCAAGTTGTGCCTAGGTGAAAACAGCACATACCCACGTTATTTAATATGCGATTCTTGTATTAAATTGAATTGTCCCTGTATTTGCAAGCTTATATCTGAGTGCAGCGTATGAAGGTGTTTTGATCTTACCTAGTCTTCAAAGGCGAGAAATATTGAGACAACAAAACTTGCATGCAATAATCGCTTACAGTAGTAACATCTGCTTGTAAACAGTTCCTTACAATTGTTGAATGACAATTATTGCACGTCTTAACTAAGTACATTTAATTATTGCACTTGCGTGTGCAAGAAAATGGCATCATGTAAATAAGCTCTAACCCAACAACATATGCACGCAACAACATTTTAATGAAGCTTTGGTTTATGTTACATCGTTTACAGTTACAATAAACTACTTTATGGCTTCGACGAAAGTTGCTAAACACACACATAAAACACATGTCACACACACAATGTAACTCTTATTTGGACTTAACTTTAAATTTTTTTTTATCGAGAAAACTTCTCATGTTACTGGTTTTGCTCTTATGAGATTGTTTATTATATAGTGAAGATACATATATCTAAATATCGGAGATATAGACACTAAGCTTTAAAAATAATCTTAGATCTAAAACTATCATATTTCGGATGTATCCTCTTAACAGCGGAGACAATAAAATCGAAGACCTGAAATGATTGAATTTCCACGCCGACGAAGTCGCGGGCTGCAACTAGCTATTCATATCTCGACATTATTTCCAACTTGGGTAAATACTGTCTTATCACATACGTGTTTTATAATAAATCTTAAAATTTCCTCCTTTATTTCAATGCCTCGTGTAGCACATACCTCGCACTCTGACTTGATTTTTAAGACAGCCACCAATCAAGGCCATTCTGTCATCCACCACAACGTCGTCTACAGGTTCTTCAGTATTCGTAGTAGATGTAGTGGTGCTGGAAACTGTAGCTACACCCCATATCCATTTATCTTCCACATCATCTACTTCGTTCTTATTGAATCTCAATTCATAATCTGTTTTCATTATATCTAATGTATCCGGTTTCCTACTATCTATTTCACTAAAGATCAGGATGTCACTGTTATGCTTAACCTTTCCGAAGTTATCAATTGACCTTTTTGTTCGTACTGCAGACGACTTGATATTATATTCGTATCTGACTTGGGAATCCACATGTTTTTTGGTTCGAGCGTGATCTTGTATTGTTTTACGTCCATTTTCTCTCGTTTTTTCTTCGCTAAGCAGGTCAGGATTGAAGCGACTTGTGTATGACCATAAACCCAGATAATTTTGGACTGGATTTTGTCTATCACTAGTTTTATGCTGTCCATTTATTCCATTAACAGCAACACGACGGTTTCTATGTTCAAAGTTGATTACTCCACCTTTGTCACCTCTTTCATTGTAATCAGATTCAGGGACTTCTGATAGCGCATATTCGTTGTCATTAATGGCAGTTCTTCTTATAATTAAAGGCTCTTGTTCATACCGATACACATTTCCATTTTGCTCTGTTAACGGCCTATAGTCTTTGAAATCTTCAGTCTTCCAGCGTACATCCTGACTAGGTACTTCAAGATTTCTGTTCTCAGAATCTCTATAGAAAAACTTTCGTCCAGCATAGATGTCTGTGTTAATGTACGGCTTTGCATCAGGGATATTTTGAGCTAAGACGGCTTGCATCAACCCTACGACTAGTATCTTTGTCATTGTCACTGTGTGCTTGTGCTAACTTGTCACATATTTCGAGAAGTCCGAGACGTGCGCCCACAACGGCTGCCGTCTGCCAACTATTTTCAGCAACTATCTGATACTGTTATCATTAAATTGCCGTAGTCTTATGAATAGTTGAGACGTAGAAGCGTCAAAACATCAATAATAAAAAACCAAAGCGCACTTCTACTTTTCTTGCACCTATCTTCTGTTAATAGTCGGCAAATGGTCACACAACCAGCCATCTGCTTATGGTCACGTTGTCCTTTGGTCATCAGTAATGAAAAAGGCATCACCCATGTCAGGCCAAAAAAGAGGAGATAGATAAGTCATCCTTCATCGTACAACCAGACACATGGCCCGTATCTGCCTATCCCTTATAGTAACATCCGTAAACTGCTAAGGTTAAATCGGTCCGAATACAGCGATTGGGGCGAGGTGGTGTTCATGATGCGTAGCACAAAAGATTTGAATAGCTTTCCAGCTTTCCTGCGAGCCCTCAAAGGGCGAATGAATAAGTTATTACTGAGTTAGTAAGCTCATATTTAAAGGACTTCATCGCCATCGTTATATCTACCAGGTGGGATTGGCATCGTCAAAGATTTATTTCTATCAGTATTTTTTTATTAACCGACTTCAAAAAAGGAGGTTCTCAGTTTGACCTTTATGAATGTATGTATGTATGTACTATGTACGTTTGGTTGAACCGATTTTGATGCGGTTTTCAGCATAGTATTTGTCACACTTAGGAGAAGGATTTAGGAATATTAACCGCGTTTAACTGAACTGATTTTAACTTTTCGGCGTTAAAGTAGGTTCTATTTTGTCAAAAGTTATTTATGGAATTAATCTCAAATTATTTATTTTAATACACTTATAACTTATAACACATTTCTTTGGCATTTAACCACCGTTTCACAAAGGTGCCCGATTAAATACTGAATTATAAATCTTGGAGGTATAAGAAGATGAAGAAACATTACTTGCAATGAATTTTTAAATGTTTGTTTAGGGATATTTTCGTCGTTTTTGAGCCGATTTTGATAATTATTTTTTTGTTGAAAACTAGATATTCCAAGAGTGCTCTCATCATAAGGACACCAGGGTCTGATGATGGCATCTTAGAAAAATCGAGGGGAAATTTCGAAAATTATAGGGGCGACTAGTATGTTGGTTAATGTTTTCATTAAAAAAAAGAATTATTTTACATACTAACAAGAGTGGTTCCGGTTACGGTTGTCTGTTTAAAGCTCATCGCATATTTTGTTATTTATATTTCTCAATAACTGTTTGCATAAAATCTTCTGAGAAATATAGATTCTTAAACCTTATTTCCAAGCATTCTTGTCAATCAATAAAACAGCTACATGTTTGATATAAATAATACATTGATACGAGATAATCTTGAAGGTAACTTTCCATTCGCTGGTACCGGTTTAAAAGGCTTTCAAGGTGCCCTTTTTAAAAGCTTTTTTGGCTTGCATTATTTATCAGATCAGTTCTTCAATTCTCTCGAGTAAATATCAAAAATTCAACCGTAAAACAGATGTTCTGATATTTGAATGCTTTACTAAAAGTCGAGTCGCAGTCGAGTGGATGTAACATACGCAGACATAAAAATAAATACTTTTTCGAGTGTCGGTACTTAAGTAAAGATTTATCAATATGAAGCAAGATTTACTAAATCGTCAGTTCTAAATCTCTCGACGCCAACTTGTTGCGATGTGTATTTAAGCAGTTGTTACACCGCCAACGAGTGAGCGACTAACTATCAACTATTTACTTGCTCAAGAAACTTACAACTTACAATAGACATAAATATTCCGTGTAAACACAAGAGATGCATGTATTTAGAATTATATATCTGCGTATTATAGATCGCCGATGATTATAAATCGCGGCGAACATCACTTGCATCGCCGTAGACGTCGGTGAGACAACTGACATAGAATACCTACGAATTTAAATGGCATAATATTTATATGCGACTCACGTATTATTTTCTCACAGTAATCGTGATTTATTTCTCGGTCATGTTCACACTACACTATATAGGTAGTTTAAACCTTTGGTTAATCAATAAATTGGCGATATCCAAAATTCAAACCACATAAAACATAAGTGAAAGAATGTTAAAACCGAAAGATACCTACTACTCATATGTACTTGGTGGTTATCGGTTGGTACTCCCGAGATCTAAAGCGGAGAATACGTCGTGTTATATTCTTAAAGTCCTGAATCTGCGTGGTCGGTGTGTTTATAAAGTCATTAACGATGTTACAATTGAAACATTATCGTCTATAATTTGTATTATATAATTTGTATATTTTTTCAATTATTTCATTAAATACATATTTATATCTACAATTACAATTATTTTTAAAAGGTTAAATGAGTAAAAAATTTGCTTTCATTTGACATTTTGAACGCCTGTTTTGGATCACTGTACGCTGCACTAAGTATAAACAATTTAGCTTCTTTTATTTCTCCTGTAAAAATAGATTTTTGATATTACCGCTTTGTTGCCCGGGGCCAGCGATATGTGTGACGCACTGACGCCGAGTACCGCAGCTGACGGTAGTTGCAAAACTAGTTTTGTTATAAAATACACTAAGGAGCCTACAGCGCTGTCTCGTCATATAGACGCGCAGGTGGTTCTGTCATAATCACGCATAATAATATTCTGAACAGAATAACTTATCAATATTAACTCTGAAACTTATCAAACTCTTCCGTTACTAAGTGACTGATTGAGTGACTGACAGACAACGGCAGTTGAAACTTCTGAACGCAAGAACTGGCAAATAGAATATATTTGTAGAGGAGAGAAGAATTTTGGAAATCCCCCCTCCTAAAGGGATAAAAAGGGGGTGAACTGAAACAAGGTTTATGTCGGCGATACGTGGGGGAAAGCTTAAAAATAACAAAACGTTTTCAACATCGCCCACTAATAAAATTAAAACTTCGTCAACACATCGAAATCAATTTGTAGGGTACGCACTTTTAGGATAACTCAAAAAACACTCGTCAGATGTCGCTCAAATTAAATGGGACGGACGTGAAACACCACCTTCTGAATAGAAAGAATTATCAAAATCAGTTCACTCAATGCAAAGCTATAACGTAACAAATAAAAAAACATACAGTCGAATTGAGGCAATCTTAAACGTTTCTCTGAACTTGTATTTCCTGGAAACTTCAAACAATTCAGCCAGATACATTTTGAAAATTCAAAGAAAACGGAAAAATAACGTAGTGCGACGTTTTTCCAGGTTCATTGTGTTTTTCAAATAGCTTACTCAAATTTTCTACTCAAAAACCGCTTTGATGAACGCAAAGCGCTTCAAAATCGAAGGAATAAATGATGTTCGGAAGATATCGTTGACGAAAAGTTTTGAAAAAACTATTTTTGCAACATAACATAAGAGATTGGAATTAGAACTTAGATTTAACTTATTACGCGCCAACGAGTGGTCAACCGATGTAATATTATGTTTGTCTACGCGCTAATCTCCAAGTCTCTTTATACCCAAAAGTGCGACAAAAATGTATTATTGTTGTTCATTTTGGTTGGAGCAAAAAAGTGGGCCCGTGAGTATTAAATCCATGCTAAATAAATAAAATTAATGCGAACGTAACTCTGTCCGTCTCTCTGCTTTTCAAACCTAATCCGCTGAATAAAACATGATATTATGGAGGCAGTTTGAGACTGTAGGGACATTTTTTACCCAAAAACCGTGAAGTGTGAAGAACAGGAGTGGAAGGGATATAGAACTATTCATAATTATTATCAGATTATGATAAAATTTCTCGTGATCCACGACCTAGTCTGATACGTAGGTCACTTTATTCCCGATGACGTTCCCGTGGGACATTTAAGGTACTTTTTCAATGTTTGTAGTTACTAAAATTCCATGTGTCATGGGTTTCACGGACATCACTCAAACAGTAGTAGAACTTAGAACTTGTATATGATTTGATATTGATTGGGTGTAATATTATTTATATAGCGGACTGCAAATCATACATTGACATAAGGATCACTAAAAACTGGATTATCTACGTAAACAACCCATTTGTTTATGCGAACGTCGTCCACACGTTGACTTGTGAACCGTAATTGAAAAGGACCGTATTGCAAGGAGATAGGGTCGCAAATAGAAGCTTGTGGTCTGACCACAGAGGACGGTGGAATGCGTCAGCGTGCCACAAGGTCGTCAGCCTGCGATCGGACATTGGACAGAATGGTCACAGCTTTGATGTTGAGACATTGATGTTCCGTATGGCATTCAAAGGGTTACTAGGATCGACTCCCAACAAAAGCAAGACAGAAATATTATGGCATTAAATTATCGTTCTCGATGTGGGTGAATGTATTAAATAATCGAATATTATCGAGATGTTACATATACATGTCTTTCATTGTTGTCCTTAACACTTATGTACAGTGAATCCTAATCTATAAACATATTTCTGAGATTAGCGTGCAAAAACAGTAAGCGGTTACAATTCTAACCGACTTCAAAAAAGGAGGTTCTCAGTTTGACCTGTATGTATGTATATTTGTGCACGATTATCTCGCGTTTGATTGAACCGATTTTGATGCGGTTTTCAGCATAGTATTTGTCAGGCTTAGGAGAAGGACTTAGGCATATTGTTTGGCTGAATCTATTTTGATACGGTTTTCAGCATCGTGTTTATCAGACTTAAGAGAAGGATTTAGGAATATTAACCGCGTTTAACTGAACCAATTTTTACTTTTCGGCGTTAAAGTCGGATCTATTTTGTGAAAAGTTATTGTTATGTGTATAGATAGATAGAATATAATAAGATATTTTGATTAGAGCTCGCCAGATTACATATGTATTACGGATTACAATAATTACACCTGGAGGTCTAGAATACCCCGCATTTGCATGTGTTACATGGATTAAATGATCGGATTAAATTGTAATGATTACATTTTGTCCATGTCTGAGTTTACTGAACCAGATTTAAAATGTGTTGTTTCTGATTTCAGGTCTGTTCACAGCTGCCACTTATCTCTTTGACATTTTTACGTATACTTAAGAGATAATTTCGTTGGCTTTAACCACAGGGTGTACAACGAACTCTTGCGACAAAATATTTGTTCTATTTTTGGTGTTAGTAATATCAACAAAACAATTCATTCAAATATTTCCAAAGAAACCCAATATCTTAATCAAGGCACACGTGGTTTTAACGGATGTCTGAAGGTCTGAGTCATACAGGGATAATGTCGTGACTCGTCTGTAAGTTACCTATTCAGTAAATAACGGCAATTGATCATCGTATCAGATAGTTGCCGTAAACAGTTGGTTACCGGCTGCCGTCACCGGCGCGCGTCTCGCACTCTCCTCGATATGTGATAAGTGCTCCAGTGACAATGTCAAAGATTTTGATCGTGGGGTTGTTGCAAGTGGTCTTAGCTCAAAACTACCCAGATGCAAGGCCATACCACAGAACAAACACCAACACTGGACGACAGTTCTACTACCAAGATGCTGAGAACAGAAATCTTGAAGTACCCAGACAGGATATGCGATTCAGAGCTGAAGATTTCAGTAACCAGTATGCCATCGCAGAAGATCCTCGATCGTATATTCCCAACGGTGGAGTCAACAATGGAGGAGCGAGCAACATTGAAGGTAAAAAACGTCGTGTTATTATTCACAGAAAAAACGGACAGTATAGAACTAATGATGGACTAGATCCTATTCTGAGTGATGTGGGTTCGCAGTCAAATACGCACAGGGTAAAATCTGACCTGATCGGAACAGAATATGCCAAGGACAATAGTCAAACGCCAGACAATCAAGCTCGGACCAACAAAAACTCGAGTGAGGATAACGATGTTTCACGAGCAAATGAAAACATCGAGCTGACAACAGTGCCAGTATTGATATTGACGTCTGCAACACTCAAAACAAATCCAAACATCAACAGTAACTACGCGGATAATGAAACGTCTAATGATAACTTCGGAGAGGTTAGGCATAATAGTGATGCCCCGATCTTCGCTGAAATGGATAATAAGAAACCGGATACATTGGATAGAGCAACAACTGATAATGAAGTTAATAGATACAATAAGAACGGAGCAGGGGGTAAAGGCGAGGGAGATAGGTGGATATGGGATGGAGCTACGAATTCAAATGTAACAAGTACTGAAAAAGCGACTACTGTGGGTGATTTAGATGACAGAATATCGTTCAATGGCGATGGGTGCCCGGCCGGAGAAGCCAAAGTGAAGGGAATATGTACTCCGAGGCATCGATAAATCAAAGAACTATAAATATTTATAGAGTTTGTATGGTAGTCGAAAAGTATTATGTTGTGAACGGCGTCATACTTATTAAGGACATCGTTTTTCCTCACGGTCATATTACGCATAGACTAATTGAATACTAATAGTAAATAAATGTTGTAATGTTTGCATTTAAATATAATGTAAAAAACAAATATTGAAGCAGTGACAGCAAAGGGTTTTTAATGCGAGATTCCCGAATATTGGATTAAGGGGATTAAAATTAATTAATTACGAACTCGTGAAATTTAAACAATACTTAAATGATGTGAGTAGTAGAATGTAATTATCAAATTCGGCGAAGGAAACCATTGCGAGATGAGCTCACTTGAGAGTTCTTAAAAATTTCCTCAAAAGAATCCGCACTTGGACATCATGATGGACTATGGATTGCTCTGGTTTTGTGATGCCTCCAACTCACGTTGGCTGATCCTCGACGACTCTAGGCTAAAGCAAGGAACATACTATAGGGGGTTTCGCTTGGCTAGCGTGAGGTCATACTAGTAGGTCCCTCGTGAGATCATGAGAGGAGACGCGAACACGTTAGGACAGTTCTGGGTAATCCGTTAATTCTAATATGATTAACTAAAGCATCTGTGTTTACGTAAATATACAAAAAAGGCAACTCATTAGTCATTAAGAACTTTTTGTCTGTATGAATGTAACATTGGCAGTTGTTTGTGTGTCTGTTATTTCCTGTTTTTTGTAAAAAATATTGTAGTGTGACTAATTACGTATTGTATCGGAAGAACAATTGTTTTTGAGATTTATGATAGCAAACGAGCATGCAGCACCTTCCGCTGCCGTCCATGACAACTGCGACTGACCCTGAACTAGACTTAAATCCGGAATTAATCTAGTTAACGTGTGTTAAAAAGTAGATATGAAGGGTATAGATGCAAAGGTGAGAATCTCAATTTTTGTTTGGAATTAAATTAATAATGCCATCTAGTAGCAGGGATTATATTGGCATCTTTACAGGTTATTTTCATTAAAAAAATGTAGAGATTGCCACCATTGTTTCTATACCCCTTATGTGTTAGAATTAGATGATCAGTTTATTATTATTATTATCAGTTTGTTATTACAAGGACTAGGACAGGGACTGTTAGAGATAGTTAATTCTGTTAGGTTGTTGTTAGTCATAGTCCATTTCTAAATGTCAGTAAGAGTCGTTCTAATTCGGTCACGGATGTGTTGAGTATTGAGATTGTAGTTTACTATAGTAGTTAGTTATTTATAAATAAGTGAATTAAGGATATCCTTGCCATTGAAGTCCATTCAATTGTGTTTGGGTTGGAAGTTAAAGTTAAGTACATATATAACCGATATTATTGGCTAGCGTTTTGAGTCCTCAGCCCCCTTATTATGAACTCTTAATTCCAGACATTTTACTATCTGGAATTAAGAGTTCATAATAAGGCCCCGGTTATTCGATATCTATCCTTAGGCCTTTTTGAAAGCCTTCGGGTAAGTTAAGTGCTCGTAATTTTCGGTAGAAAAACCACCATCATGAATCTTTTACTATACTAGTAGGTACATTTGTTAAAGCAAAGCTATTTATAGTGCCCTAGGCAATATTATTTAACTTTTTTAATGCTAACAGGTACTATCGATCTCGAATTGTTTTAGGTAGGTACTTACCTAGTCGATCCGGTTGCATACATCATGGTCACGTGACTACGTGACAGCTAATGGGCAATAAAATACATAGAGATATTACACTAGAGTGGGTGAGCCATACGGCTGCCCATACATTGCAATCGCCCCCGGTTAGAAAGAGAAACAACGTTAACGGTAATTACCTATCTCTCTCTGATCCCGATGAGTGTAATATCTCTATGACAAAATACCAGTAAAACCATTGTAAATCGTGAGTACCTGTTGGATTTAAAATGTTTAGTGTCCGCGGTGATGTTAGTGTAAAATCATATTATTTAAATATACGAGTACTACGTTTGAGGCAATAAAATATAATTTATTTAAATGTGTTATTTTATTGTTTACTTTACAATTCAATAATTGATAGTAGCGCCGCTTGCATGTCGTTCCGACGATATGTTTGATCGTTTTTGCCGCGAACTTGTAGCTTCCTTCCGAGGTATTCCCAGAGCGCTTTAACATGGGGCTCTTCAAGAAAGGTGTAAAAAGAGTTCTCCTTCAGGGCCGGCGTTGCACTGGTGATTCCCCTGGTATTGCTCGTGTCGATGGGCGACGATGACCACTTACCATTAGGTGGCTCGTCTGCTCTTACGTCTGCCCTTCAGGCTATAAAAAAAAGAAAGCGAACGGAGTATAAGGCCTACAAATAGACGCCCGATTTTTCTCTCCGATAGTCGGTTCCGATAGTCTGATCAGACAATCGGAAGACACTCGTGCCATACATTTTGTTTTGTTTACAATACACGTCCGATTCGAGTGTCGTCCGATTTTGTTGTCTGAATTTGTCTAATACGACTATCGGAACCGACTATCGGAGAGAAAAATCGGACGTCTATTGCAGCCCTAAGCGATGCCTACAATGGACGGTTGGTTGTATGGGTCATAGTGGAAAGATTTCTTGAGCGTTTCCGTGCGAGTTAGCTCTTTGACTGGATTGAGTAATTATCCAATAGATGGCGCAATTTTAAAAGTACGAATGTTTTAAATAAACTATTATTAAAATACATATTTCGACTTTTAGTACAGTACCTTAGCCATAGCAACGCGTGGCCGAGTCTACCTAGTATTAGAATCAAAATTAGGCAATATTAATCAGTATTTTTTATACGTCATTTCAATTTATTTTTTATTAGATACATTTTTTTAATGGCGGCGTTAAAAATCAATAAAAAATTTACAGAATAATATTAAGAAGTGTTAGTTCAAAAACACATTATTTCCATTTCACGCACACACTATAAAATATTATTACAACAACTTTTTAAGCATGATTACGATAAATAAATTATATATTTATCTGCCTCACTACCGGCGTTAAACGATAAGCGATCCTAAGCGAGTGAAGGCTTAAGTTACTTAATCACACCACGGCAAGTAAGACTGTTTAAGCAACTAAAATGTTTTATAATTACTTATGTCCTTTGTGAAAATAAAAAAATATGTTAGCTCTTACCTATGACGTTACTAATTAATCATTTTATATACATAATTTAACTTGAATAATAGTGGTATTATTGTAATTTTAACTGACTGAAAAAATGATGAGATCCTCAATTGGACTGTAGTTTTTAGGGTTCCGTACCCAAAGGGACCCTATTACTGAGACTCCGTCTGTCATCAGGCTGTATCTCATGAACCGTAATACACAGTTGAAATTTTCACAGATGATGTATTTCTGTTGCCGCTACAACAACAAATACTAAAAAACAGAATAAAATAAATATTTAAGTGGACACCCATACTATCGACGCTTCAGCGATACTTTAGTTACCTTTCAGTCCAAGAGATGGCGTTGTGCGTAATATGTGGCTACAATAAAACAATTAAATATTTAAGTGAGGCTTTTATACAACGGACCAGATTTTTTTGGCGTTTTTATACATAATGGTACGGAACCCTTCGTGCGTGAGTCCGACTCGCACTTGGCCGGTTTTTTTATATCATATCAATGGGCACTGTACCTTACCACCGTATAACATTGATTTCACGCCCTTAATGAAGTCATAATGCCGTGTGGCGACCGCTTAATGTTTAGGGCAAGTGCACACGATAAGCAAAGAAAATAAATAGCCTCAATCAATTTCAGCATCAGATACGTCAACGGTCGGTAACAGTGACAATGCTTAGGATTCTGATCGTGATTTTGTTGCCTGTGGTCATGGCTCAAGACTTCTTTCCCCGGACATACTTTGACTCCGAAAGTCCGTTGTCCTCGTTGGATAGAGCGACAAGTGATAATGAAGTTAATAGATACAATAAGAACGGAGCAGGAAGTAAAGACGAGGGAGATAGGTGGATATGGGATGGAGCTGAAGGAACGAATGTAAATATAACAAGTACTGAAAAAGCGACAACTGTTGGTGATTTTGGCTACAGAATAATTACAGTGTTGTCTGCTGATGGGTGCCCGGCCGGAGAAGCTAAAGTGAAGGGAATATGTACTCCGAGGCATTGATAAATCAAAGAACTATAAATATTTATAGAGTTTAGAGTAGTCGAAAAGTATGTTGTGAACGGCGTCATACTTATTAAGGACATAGTTTTTCCTCACGGTCATATTACGCAAAGACTAATTGAATATTAATAGTAAGTTTATGTCCGCGGTGATGTTAGTGTAAAATGTAAAATCATATTATTTATTTACTATATTTGAGGCAATAAAGTATAATTTATTTATGTGCTATTTTAATGTTTATTTTACAGTTCAATAATTGATTGTAGGCAGGTGTTCGACCGTCGACGAGCAGGCTCGCTGTGGGCTATTTTCTCGCCCAAGAAAGGTAAACTTACGTCAAGTATAACATTCCGTGTAAACAAATGAGATGCTTAAGCGAGCGAGTACTCGCCGGTGGTGTGAACAGTCAGCGAGTACTAGCTGACATACTATGCGTCCCTTTTGTTTATACGGAATGTCATATCTTTTGTACGTGTCTTGAGCGAGTTAATAGCCGAGATTTATTATCATAATTATTATTATTGCGGATTATTCAAAGCTATGTCTATTTCACGCACTTTGCAAGCATTTTCTATTTAATTTCACGCACACTCTATGAAATATTGTAACAAGTACTTAATTTTTATACAATAAATAAATTATCTATTTATCAGCCTCACTACCGGCCTTAAACGATAAGCGATCCTAAACGTGTGAAAGCTTAACGCACTAATTCACACCAAGTTGGACTGTTTAAGCAACCAAAATGTTTTATAATTATTCATATTCTTTGTAAAAACAAACATATTATATTGGCACTTACCTATCACGTTGCTAATAAAAGAAACTCAATCTTGAAGTACATAAGTGTGTATTAATAATTCTAAAAAAATACGTCGCGTTGGGGGACCGCTCCAACCTTAACAATTTAATTGCGAATAGTAACTAAACTAACTAAACCTCATAATAACCGTAAGTCTTCGGTAAAAGACTAAATAGCCCACCCATGTCATACTTATGAAAAGAAAACAGATATAATGAATAGTTAGGAGTGTTCCCCTACAAATACCTACTACCTCATAGGTAATAAGGCGCTGTATCTGTCATTCACATGTTATGACGTGAACTGTCTGGAATTAAGAGCTCATAATACGGGGGCTGTCCAGTACAGCTATTCATGTTTAACACGTGAATAATTAAACACAAATGCCACGTTGTGACGTCACAGTCGGTTGTAATCAATAAGTGAAACAAAGGACGGCGTCATCGGTCACAACTTCACAGGAAGGTGACAGAGAGAGAGACTTAATATATTATTTATTTATTACTACCGAAATTACACAATAACTGCCTTGCATCACGTCTATTCATCTCAATTTCGTTTAGTACCCAAACTTGAGAACAATTTGAACGAATGAGAACTAGCAGAGAAGCACCAGCTTTCGAATAAAAAGATCATAAAAATCAAAGCACCCATTAAAATTAAGGATACGTTAAGAACTGTCCGTCAGATGACTCTGGTTTACCTAGTAAAAAGTTAGAAGGTAACACACATAAAAAGTCAAATCAAGAACCTGTTCCTTTTATGAAGTCGGTTAATGAAAATAAAAATTACCTCTTCATCGCATGAGGACTAGGCGATAAAATGTCTAAGATTCGGGTATAGATTCTCTGCTCGCTAATCGCAGGTAGTACGACCCGATAACGAGCATTGAAGTATGACGACGTGTGACGTGGCGTGACGACATCGATTTGTCACAAGTCACATTGAAGTGTGATGTGTGATCGCCCGGGGACACGGCAGCTTTCGTGTAAGCACCAATTCACACCGCTTACCGTAACTGTAATTTGATTTCTGCTATATGATTTACTGTACTGTACTGTAGCGGTGATAGCCTAGTGCTTAACAATTCGGCCTCCTATTCGGAAGGTCCGGGTTCGAATCCCAGGGCACGCACCTCTGACGTTTCGAAGTCATGTGCGTTTTAAGCATTTAAAGGTCACTTGCTACTAACGGTGAAGGAATACATCGTAAGGAAATGCCGGAGAATTGTTTTGCGACCAAAACCCAAAGGTGTGTGAAGTCTGCCAATCCGCACTTGGCCAGCGTGGTGGACTATGGCCTTAACCTTCTCAGTCTGAGAAGAGACCCGTAGTCAATAGTGGGCCATGATGGGTTGAGATGATGATATGATTTACTAAATTGACGGGCCTGACGCAATGGATATTATTTTCCAAGGGTCCTGGGTTCGAGTCCCGCAGTTTGAATTAGTTTAAACTGTTCTTAGTTGTGTGTGTGCCTTATTAATATTAACGCAATAGAATCCATATTTATTTATTATAATTTTAATATTAATTTTATTATTTATATTATAATGTATTTTTGTCTGTTTTTTTGTAATGATATTCGCGCATTCATAAATAGCATAAACGTACCTATTTGGCTGCGCTTTACTTAAATAATAGCGTTTGTTTTATCTCACTCGGTTCATAAAGTTATGTCAGTTAAAATAATGGCGTCTATTTCCGAAAGTAGCAACTAAGAGATTGAATTCCTGAAGCAAGTTCAGATTTGCTAGTATAAAAAAATGGACTAAGCATCTACTGTGAAGAAAATCATATTTTTTCTTTCGTATGAAATGTTTTATTTATTTTTAACTTTGAAACAACGAAGTCGGACTTTGACTCAGACTTTAACTTCGACGTTAACTTCGTACATTCTTAAAACTTTAGCCTTGACAGTTTAAATAAGGAACGTATACACTTATACAGAGTACTTGACTTCCTGTTTCCGTCCGTCGTTGTCTCTACAAGTTTGCGCTCGAATACATCGTTATAGAATTTATAATTATACACTTCGTTTGCAGATCCAATCAAGTTTAAGTTATATAACTTGAATAATTTGTGATAGACATGTGAAACGTTTCGGAGCAGCGTGGTGGAGTATGCTCAAAGGCTTCTAAATAATGAGGAGAGATACATTCAACTGAGGTTACTATTTCTTATAGCGCGCTGAAAACCATAAACAATGAGATAAAAGTTATAATAATAACTTTTAACAAAATAGAACCGACTTTAACGCCGAAAAGTAAAAATCGGTTAGTCAAACGCAGTTAATATTCCTAAATCCTTCTCCTTAGTCTGTTAACACGATGCTGAAAACGGTATCAAAATTGGTTCAGCCAAACAATATGCCTAAAACCTTCTCCTAAGTCTGACAAATATTACGCTGGAAATCGCATCAAAACCAATCGCGGTTCAACCAATCGCGAGATAATCGCGCACAAACATACATACATACATACTCGTACATACATACATACAGGTCAAACTGAGAACCTCCTTTTTTGAAGTCGGTTAAAAATCGTTGTTTTGGATTCTATTACGTTATTAAAGGCCCCCTGTAAAAGTTTTTGTCATATACATACATAAATACAAAATATATTTATTATCTTCATGTACGGTCAGTGACTCAGTGATGTTCAGCTATCTACAAAATAACGTATAATTTTACTGTAAGATAAGAAGATGACACGCTCCAAGTCAACCTTTATACCCTACGAGATGATTGCCGGATGTGTCAGCAAACAAAATTCCTAGAGAATCCACACGAATAATCTTCTGGTGCGTATATTCTTATAGCGTATATTCCATTGTGGTTATAGCCTATTATAATAAGAATTAGGCCTCCTATTCGAAGGACGGTTCGAATCCCAGAGCACGCATCTCTGTCGGAGTTATGTGCGTTTTAGGCATTAAATGTATTGACACTTGCTACAAACGGTGAAGGAAACCTGCATGCCAGAGAGTTCGCAAACCTCTAAGGCGTGTGAAGTCCGTCAATCGGCACTTGACCGGCGCGGCGTGGTGGACTATGGCATTAACAACTTCAAATTGTGAGAAAAGATCCGTGCTCAAAAGTGGGGCATGATGGGTTGAGATGATGACGAAGATGATGCTGTATTTCATAGATTTATCCGTCATCAACTGGAGCAGCGTGGTGGAGTATGTTGTGCCAGTATGTTGCCCCAGCTAGAACTTGAACCCAAGACATAAAACTTTGTTAACGATAGATACCTAGCAGTCATTAAGCCATGTCGGGGGACTCCAGCTAGATAAAAAACTTCCGACACAGGTGTTGGCCACCCCTCCACCTTCCGCACTGGAGCAGTGTGGTGCTCTAAGCCTCCTTAATTAAGAGAGACCTGTGCTCAGTAGTGGACCATTAATAGGTTTGACAACCCAAATGGCGGCGGGCGAAGCCGCTGGCAAAAGCTAGTATAATAATAATATTTAATATTATTAAAGTTTCATAATGAAAGAGTGATGATTTCCTGAGTAGAAATTCTAAGTTGGTGTCAGATGTGTTGCTGCTGTTGACAATTGACACGATCGTTTTAAGAATAAACAGCGTTTGAACTTTGAACTAACCTTAAAGAAATTAATAAAGGACTGAAGACATAATATGACATTTTGCTTACAGTATGACCAGTATTTTTCATTTTAAATTATGCCACAAAATCACAAAACGCAATGAATTCCAAAACAATAAAATACCAAGTACTTATAAACGAGTTTGCAAAACATTCTACGAATATAAATCGAAGGCTACTTAGTAATATTATAAGATATTAACGTGTTGGAGACTTGGAGAGGCCTTGTACGAGTGACGCTAAGCAGCTTTCTATCGAACAAAGGGAATCAGTAATGGTTTCAAGCTGAGCTCAGTCTGTCAGTAAGTAATTGTGCGGTCGTGCTTGCACGCCAGTGTTGGTGGTTAATAAATAATTATGGAGTTGTCAATCGATGAATGGCTGCAACCTATTAATAACGCTCCACACTCATAGCCCCACACTAGGATTCCCTATGTCGCGGGTGCCATGGACAACACACATGACAAGGACACACCCAGACAGAGAATCAAAATTTAAATTCATCATTCAAATTTCCTCGCCTCGCTGGGAATCGAACCCAGGACTCTCCGAGTAGCGATCCGGCATGTTAACCATTATGCTGTCGTGGAATATTTTTTATATAATTTTAAGGAGAACATTTCCGTCATACATGATTTCTGTGTAGCTTTAACCATTAAGGTTGCACACGCGACGGAAGCTTAAAAAATGGAGTAACTTCTCCCGTTTCCCCAACATTTCCCTTCACTGCTCTGCTCCTATTGATTGTAGCGTGATGAAAAGTATACTATAACCAGCGCGGGAGTATGAAAAATAATTGTACCAAGTTTCGTTAAAATCCGTCGAGTAGTTTTTGTTTCTATAACGGTTATACATCCGACAGACAGACAGACAGACAGACAGACAGACAGACAGACAGACAGACAGACAAAAATTTTACTGATTGCATTTTTGGTATCAGTATCGATCCCTAATCACCCCCTGATAGTTATTTTGGAAATATATTTAATGTACAGAATTGACCTCTCTACAGATTTATTATAAGTATAGATAGATAGATAAGTATTATAACCAGGCCCGCTGCAAGCTGGCGAAGATATCGCTAATATAAAGACACTTTTAACTTTATTTTTGGTTTAAACACTGTGAAAACAAAAATATTAATTAATAAAAAGTGGCAAATTTACGAGGGAAATTTAAAATTGTCAAAAAGGAAGTGACGTCCTCGTTCATTAAAGTCATGAACATTGACATCATCTTTCTATGGAGTCTATGAAAGGTGCGTTCCACTTAGCACAAATAAAACGCCCAAACCTTTAACTTTTCGATACAAAAAGAGCGTTTGTTGAGCGTTTTGGTTGTAAGTGGAACCCACCCTCCATTGACTACATAGAAAGATGACGTCAAGGCTAGGCGCGGGAAGATGGTGGCGTTTAAATAAGCATTATGTCATTGCAGTTTTAAATATTTAATTTAAAATAAGTGTTGACTTTTTCATCAAGAATATTATATTTTTACGGTATTATAGTGATATAAATTATCGTTAGAAACAATAAAAAAATCATGCATATTCCCTATTTTCTAAATCTACATCAACGTTAAATGAGTTTGAGTAGTGACCCGCCATTCTGATGCACACTCCGGTCGCCATTGCCGCCTACAACTACCAAGCCGACATTATATAGGGTGTTCGGGTTTTTACCCAAATGTCCGGCCATATTTATCTGTCCGGCTTTTAGGTTTGACGACCTGGCAACACTAGCAAAGCTACCCGCTGCCCAGATCTAAATGCATGGTGCTAATACTTTAATTAAAAACTTCTACATTCAAATAACGGTTAAGCCAGCTTAAGCACGGCTTAGTCGTTCTATAGCTATCTTGGCCGCTGTATCTGGTATTACAAGTCGACTAAAAGGATAGCCGGGATAGAGGTCGTGTGAAGGGATTTTTATTGTATCCCCATTTCGAGACGAGATATCATCAGAGATACGGCGAATTTATTTCACTTCTTCCCCTTAATGTTATCTTTAGAAATCTCTCGATACAGATAATAGAATAAGGGTCTGTGGTGCTTCCACATTTTACCGATGTTATTCGGTGTTGCTGTAAAGTTACGAGCGGCAAAGCGTAGCTGAAGTATTTATGTAAATTTTAAACAGTTAGGAATTTCATTTTATTAGACGAGCTGTACCGGCGACGGTTGCGTGACGTCGGTGAATATCGTTTACTTTCATAATAACACTGTTTAAAGCCTTGTTGTAAGCTTTGGATAGAGTAATGTTCGCACAGCCATATTTGGCTATAAATGCGAAAGTATGTTTGTTTGTTTGTCTGCCCCTCTTTCACGTAACAATGGAAACATATACCTATTATGGTATATTTTTTGTGTCTTAGTTCTTGATAGTTTAGTTTACTATAGGTAGGTACTTTTTATCGCAATAAAAGATCACATTCCCATGGGAAAATCCATTAAATTTATATTATGATGCGTACCATCGTTACTAATAACATAAGTATTAATAATATAAAGGGTATAAAAAAGGAAAACAACTTAAACTTTGTATTTCTTCCATGGTTTCTTACACGTTCATTAAGTGAAGCAAATGAACACAAAGAAAGGATTTTTGGAAATAACCCCCTCTCCCAGCTAATGAGGTAAATTGAAAAAGTATTCATATATATTTATTGATCTTGCAACGTGTATGTGGAAGCACCTTTGAGCCACTTGAATTAAAGACGAACCCATCGTTGAAAGCTTGTTCAGCGTGGCTCACGAGATATATTGAGTCAACTCACTGATTCCTTACATGTATGTGACCTCGTTGCTATGGAGGCTTGATGAACAGGATAAATTTATTTAGGGATGGCGCTCGCGATTGGATGTAGAATAGGTAGGTTGTCTGATAGAATTATCCTACCAAATTGTGTATTTTAAATGAGTGGTTGTAAGGTATAAACACAAGAATAAATAAAGAACTAACTAATGTCATCTGTGGGTATAGATGTGCATTGCATGAAGTCTGACAAAAATTGTAATGTCACTTACCTTGTTCCAATGCTTTACTTTTATTTTGCTATTTTTGGTGTACATTATGTTGGTGTTCTTAAATAAATAAATAAATGTTAGTCACTCATTCATGAAAATATTTTAAATAACTTTGCAATAATAAAAATATATAGCAATATATAAAAATATTGTTTTTCACGCGCAAAAACTAGTGAGATTATTCCGACATATCTCGTAGAGATTTAAAGATTAGAGATTTGTTTAATTTCGAGATGATCTCTACGAAATGAGAATTGGGCTCCAGACGTGAAGCATTAGCTTTTGAATAAAAAAATAATTATCAAAATTGATTCACCCAGTACAAAGTTATGACGTAACCCAAAAAACTACATTCGAATTGGGAACCTCCTCTATTTTCGAAGTCGGTAAACAAAGTTTAAATTAAAGCTACACCTTCAAAGGTTCGTCGTATGTGGACCAGCGGGGCGAAGTGCCGGGCTACGGGCCCGAGATTGATTCGCAAATAAATCGACGATCAATCACACAAGCGAAATTCCTGTCCGCTTCCAAATTACGTGAATTTCAAACAAACATATTCGGGTTGCCAAGTATCACGATTTCATCGGACATGTCTGTACTTCGGGCCTTCAGTCTGGCTTTTGAATTTGGCTGCCTTTTTGATTTGTTCGCAGATAATAAAATAGATGAAAAACTCGAAAAAGGTAAAGTTTACACCTTTTTTTATATAACAGACACCATTTATAAAAGAAACAACAAAACTCGCATTTAACACGAAAATATACAAAAAAATATTTTGTAAGCAAAATATTTTGCTTTTTACGGTTTTTAATACTTACTGTTTTCATTTTTTAATGATTACGCATAATCCCGGACTCTTCAAAACGCATGGTAACGCTACTAGAGGTACAGAACGCGTTACAAACCGACTTTGAAGTGGAAAAGAGGACCTGTGACTGTTGATAATGAGGCTGTCGATGAGTCCCGACCTTTACGACCTGTTCACATACGGGTATTAAGGTGGGTCCACACTATGCAGCATAATATTTATTTTTCCTCGCACGGTACTGATGAAAGGTAGAAATTAAACGCATTTTTTAAACAAATTAATTCATACTCTAGATGACCTAGATTGAAGAGTGGTGTGATGCGTAGTACCTACTTGATATCTTTTAAGTAACACAATACTTTTAGCTTTTAGTCAATTTTTATTATCATTCATCATTATTATTAAGTTTTTTGCAATAAAAATGTTTCAGTTTAAATATTTTTTACTTTTTTTATTTTTTTATCTGTATCCTTTACGCTATCTATATTTTTTAATTAAGTTTTCGGAAGCAAACTGATGCCCGGGGGATAAGAAGTTCTATTAGAAGTTACAGGTTTTCTTAGAAGTTAGTAATTAAGGTTTAGTTGTTTACTTCCAGGAAAATGTTCTTAAATAATTAATACTTTGTAACTTAAAGTCTAAGTATAGGGCTACGTTCCCAAGGCAGTCTATTAGGTTTATACATAAATAGGTCCGTGACTGATCTCGTAATATTGCTAGCGTGTTCACAGTTTTACTTTTAACGAAGGAATATCTCCCGCTAGGCAAGACTACATGCCTGGGAAGCGACCAAGCTCCGCAGGCTCATTGCAGAACCAGTATGTAATATATGCTTTGATGATGTAATGTCTAGATTGAGCGTCGCCCTACAATGAAAACAAAAAACACAAGGCAACAATATCAAGCATGTGTGCGTGCAGGCAATGTTTTACACGTTCGTCTTTTAATTGTGTGTGTCTTTTAAATGATACATTGTGTCATAATTTTATAAAATGTAATCTTATTTTCGTAATAATTTTATGAAAGGTAATCTTATTTTTATTAAATGGCAACACTACTCGACCCCGCCACTCTTTTGTGACAACTTCCGGTGAAAGGATTGAGAGTGGTGGGGTTGAAACAGCGTTTGGATTATTGAGTCAGGAGCTCGGCCAGTCGTTCGATAATCGTCGAGGTGATAAGTTGTCTAGTTGTTGAAACTATGCTAGTTGGCTAATAAGCAATTATATAATAATTGTTAACAAGTGAAATAAAGTATTTACTGTGCTGAGAATTGGATTTTTTTTATGATATTTCAGAAGTGAGATGTAACTTCACGTCCCACACATGGCGGGCTAGGTTATTTAAGTTTTTCAGGTTATAATTGTCAGATGATAATATTGTGAGGCGTGGATGGCAAGTGAAGAGATGTGAAGATCATGCCATGGTAAAACTTAATAATTTTGAAGTTAAATGGCAAGTATCGGTATGAAGGATTTTCAAGTAAGACGGCGAGTATTGGTATGGCATAATTTTTATTTCATTACGTCCGAGGTGATATTTCAATGGTCTATAGAAATATGAATATTTCATTGCTTAAATTCTTATGTAAACTGGATTGTGTGTGTGTGTCAAATAGTTTGTTAAACAATCTTGAGTGATTAATAGTAACATGAATCTCCGGTTATAATGGTTTAAGGCAGCACTGGTAGCGACTTTATTTTCTTTTGTTTTCTTTCGCTGAAAAAACAAATCATTCAAATACCTTGGTCGAAGCCAAAGTTGCAAGGCTTTGATTTAAGTGTAGTTTAACAAAGTGTCACACAATGAAAGATGGTAATAATTTACGTTCCCTTTTTTTAAAATTTTATGAGGGTAAATTTGGGGTTAGATTACTAGGCTGCCTGAGGGTCAAGTACGATTTGAAGTATTGTGTTATAAGAAGTGAATTTGAGTAGAGTATGTAATAGTGACGAATATTAGTTCAGCTGATCGGCTCTTTGTGTTTTTTTTGTGAATTTGAATTTGAATATGTTTTCGATTTAAAATTGAAAATCTACGTTCACAAAATTGTTAAAGAAAAAGGGGGTAAGGCACTATAAGGTCGTGGTCGTGCCTAAAAAGAAAAATAAACGTTAGATGTGATAGATTTTGTTATTCGATTATATATACATATATTATAGTATATAAATATATTTTCAATTGAAAACATGGTATGGTACCTATACAGTGCAGTAAGTTGCTTTTAATATACGTGTTCTTTCCTTTCGTGACATGTGTTAAATTCTTATCATTATAGCTTGGCAAGAATGAGTATCCTTTTAATGATTTTGGTGTGTGGTGATTTGAAGCGCCGCATATTGCTGAAAAGGGTTATTTTAAATAAAAACTCACAAAATAATTTGCTTTATTGGTGCTCAACTGGACGAAGTATTCGATTTAACGAGTACAAAAATAATTAGCGTACAATTTCAAAAACTGAACGGTTTGGTTTTTCACTGGTAACGTAGTTCGAATTATAATCAAAAAAAAATGTTCAATTACAGTACAGCTTATTTGTTTACGTTGTTTTAAAAGTGAAACACAATAATAATTTTCCAAGTTTTGTTTACTATGTGACGTAATATTTTGAAGCTGTCTTAGTTTTCAGTTCAGCTTTCGAGGATGTACAGGTTATTTCAATGACGATCGGAAACAAGAGCAGCTCGCGCAGGTTACACGCGTGTTATGTGGAACGGCACGAAAGTTGCGTGCGAGGTGGAGTGCATTCGTGTGACATTGGATGACGAGGTTTGGCAACCATTGTTCCGGGAAAAGGGTAACCCATTATGCCTGTCTGGAGTTACTGCAGCGGATCTGACGGAATATAGCAGGTGATCTGTATTGTTTGTTTTCTTAATTAATCAGTCGAGTTCATAAATGAGCTTTGGTTATTGATTGTTGGTTGTCGGAATACTGGTTATAACAGAATATTTAACAGGAAGAATAACTCAATATAACATATCTTCGGGACAACAAATTAATTGAATTAAAGTTTTTTTATAACATAAGGTAAACACCAGAATTACGGACAGTTTAAGAAACTTTTTCTAGTATTCTTGAAATTTTACCAATGTTGTGAAAGTTACAGTACTGAATATTCTTAAAGCGTAAAGTCCGGTCATTTTTTTTAAATAATCAACTGTGTTACGCATGAGATACAGCAAAGCTGGTTGCAATTTATTTGAGAAATAAAAAAAAAATCTAGTTTTTATCCAGTTACTAGCTTTTGCCAGCGGCTTCGCCCGCGTGAATTTCGTTTAAACTTTACCCCTTTATTTCACCCACTTAAGTGTCATAAACGTAAGAGTAGATAAAATATGGGTTTACTTAATCAGAAAGCTTCGAACTGCTAAGCTATCGGGAGTTACACGTGTTATTGAGAGTCAACCATAAAAGATAGACATAATATGCTGTCGTGGAATATTTTTTATATTATTTTAAGGAGAACATTTCCGTCATACATGATTTCTGTGTAGCTTTAACCATTAAGGTTGCACACGCGACGGAAGCTTAAAAAATGGAGTAACTTCTCCCGTTTCCCCAACATTTCCCTTCACTGCTCTGCTCCTATTGATTGTAGCGTGATGAAAAGTATACTATAACCAGCGCGGGAGTATGAAAAATAATTGTACCAAGTTTCGTTAAAATCCGTCGAGTAGTTTTTGTTTCTATAACGGTTATACATCAGACAGACAGACAGACAGACAGACAGACAGACAGACAGACAGACAAAAATTTTACTGATTGCATTTTTGGCATCAGTATCGATCCCTAATCACCCCCTGATAGTTATTTTGGAAATATATTTAATGTACAGAATTGACCTCTCTACAGATTTATTATAAGTATAGATGAACATAACCTAGTTGTGGACATCCAATAATGAACATAATAAATCGGACTTTTACCAGTAATTTTGTTTTGCAAGTTTATTCTAGGCACAATACTTATACAACACATACAATTTATACAATTACATACAGTTACAGTACAATACTTACGATTTATTTGCTGCTTCGGATAATTTTAACCTTTTTTTTTTACTGCTTCGATAGCGCCCAGCCCATTTGTTAAGGCGTATAATTTTCTTAGGAGACATTTTTTTTAAACAAAAAAAAATCTCTATCATTTTATATCACAGTCCATTACAGGATTTCTATAAAATATCCAATAATGGACACATAATTATGTCCATTACTGGTACATATGCGAATTTTTATAAATTGCAAGGAATAATATTTAGTTAAACTAGTTAATAATCAGAATACATGAAAGTAAAATTAAGTTTCGACACTTGTCCATTATTGGAACTATTCAATTACAGCACATCAGTTATAAACATCATTAAAATATATATAAAAAAACCATTTCCCGGAGTAAGAACACTGTGCGTTGCTATCTTAATTTCATGGTTAATAAAAGAAATAAAACAGCTTTTGATTAAAATACAACAATACTAGTTTCCAGACGAAACTTTTTTCTCACTACACCAACAAATTCCTTAAGAAAAGCTGCTAGTATCAATTGAGGATCACATGAACACTCACGTTATTTTGTCTATCTAACAAACCGAATTGAATCAAATTTTAAACTTAGAGAGCTCGATATCTATTGTACATATGTCACAGTGTTACGAATTAAAATAAAATATTTCATGTCCTTATTTTAAAGGATTAAGTACTTTATTTTTGTCCATTACTGGTGCGTTTACGGATGGAATTACAACTAAAAGTACTCCATTAAGTTATTACTAGAGTTACCGTATGGGTTTTAAGGTAAAAAAGTAATCTGTTTACTATTATTTTGTCAATTGAGCTAAACCAAGTAGTCACAATTTTTTTTTTTTTTTTGAGTTATCTGAGTTTGAATATTAATGAAGTGAGAATTTTGATACAATGAAACTAAAATTATCAATAATGGGTCTTGAAGTTTATCAATCAGTTGTACCTAAATATTAAGATGAGAAAGTAATTATTTGTTTTGATAATTTTGAAGTAACAAGTTACTAGGTATGTAACATTTGAGGTAGGTACCTACCGATCTGTGATATTGTCTCGAGGGGCATTTCATGACATAATTATATCATGATACTTGGCAGATTTAAGTTATACAGTCCGCCCAACTTAACTCTGAAATGGCAAAAATTGGAACTAACGAAAAGTCATTCATAAGTACGTTGTGTTCATTCATCTGTCAGTTACTAGTGTGCAATGATTGGTCAAATGAATGTCAAATGCGTCCGACAGCGCCTCTTTCGTTTCAGTCTTAAGTTGGGTTTACTATACTTAGTGAGACGTCACAGAATCGATTTCTGAGTGAAGGCATTATATCCTGCAGTTAGTCATGATATGGACTAGTAATTTATTTGGACTATTTTATAATGATTCAGTGAATGGAATTTAATAGAAACTTCTATAAAATGTTCAGTATTAAATACTGATTTTTGAAATTATTACTAAATGATATAACAACGAATTACATGACATTATATTACTTTAATTTTTATTTTAAATTTCACACTTATTATTTATTTATTGAATAAAATTCAATTTATTCATTAATTATAGCGATACAATATAGGTATTATTTATTATTATTATGAGAATTTATTAATACGACAATATTTATACGTCATTACATTTTGTTTTTAATTTACTTGGCAATGGAACAAGTTAAATGCAATTGAATTAATAGCTGATAATAATCTGAAATTGACGCTAAAGCATCCTCCTCTCTTTTAAGTTGCCGTGCCCGACAGGGTCCATGATACTAATGTAAATAATTATATTATACTTACCACCTATTGTACCTATCATGCGGGATCTTAAAATCCAGGCATGTACGCCCTTAGGAAAAAAAAGGGGAGGAAACTGGAGTTAAAATTACATTAAAATGCAAAGTAAGTAATTATAACGCTTGTTAAAATTTATTTTTATTTATTATGTACGTTCAGCGAATTTTGCGTCGTTTATGGGCCGGTTTTTATAATTCCTTTTTTTTGTTGTAAAGTAGATATACGCAGTGGGGTCCCCTGATAAGGACACCAGGATCTGATGATGGCATCTTAGAGAAATCGAGGGGACCTGTCGAAAATTTGTATGGACGACTAGTGTGTTTGTTCATGTTATCATAAGTACATTATAGCGCTACCATTTCATGAAGGTCTGGAGTCGATCTGATGAAGCCGAAAGACAGTTGAGGGAACTCCTCAACGACTTACTGCAATTATCTAGTGTTTGGGCTTGATTAATTTGTAGTGACGAGAACTTTACACTTCCATGTTGTATTGAGCGCCATCTGGCGAGAAGTTTTTAAGTTATCCCTGCTTATCAAGGTTGAAGTCGGTTATTTTTTTGGTAAAAAGGAATTATTTCGATACCTACTGTACAAATACGACACTATTAAATTGCATTTGATAGGGGCTACTCTCCGGTAATGCACAAACTGTTACACTGCTATTCTCCAAAGATGCAAATCATGCATATACATATGTTACATAAGACTTTTTATTGAGATCATCATTTACATCAATAATAAAAATATTTATTTACTGACTACTGATTTACTTTTAAAGCATTAAATGTGAGTTTTAACTCGTAATTGCAATTTAATCTATGTATATTAAATGTATACTACCTATTTTGAGTTTTAGACGTTTTACGTGATATTTGGAAATAGAATATGGGTAATGATAGCATAGTTATACAAGCGAGAACCCCCAATAAAGAAAAACTAAAAGACGCTTCTATTTTATTATTTATGAGACTTTATTTTTGTGCGGGTCTTTTACTTACTTTTTAATTTTTGTATTGTTGTCAGTTGGGATTGAACGCGCTTTGAACGACTAAACAGTGGAGAACAAAGACGATCGCGGGATAATGATTGAGCGAACAATGATGTTCGCTGGATAATGATTGAGCGAGCAATGATGTTCGCTGGATAATGACTGAGCGAACAATGATGTTCGCTGGATAATGATTGAGCGAGCAATGATGCTCGCTGGACTGGAAGAAATTGGTCTGTATAGTTTTTAAATAATAATACGAGCAAACCACAATATCCATATTTATTACATGGTTTGAAGTTAAAGACAACAATTACATTTAATACAAATTTAGAACATATATGTTCGGAGTTGCACCGAACAGCTCATCGGTCGCGCGTTTTGCATGTTTGCATTTTAACTGCCGCGCGATCACTTGCCCTAGTTTTAAGTTAATCTTATAAGTAAAATAAGAGTTTTGAGTGAGTACGTGACCAGCAGCCACTCAGGCGCCTCGTATTCCTAACCATTTAACCATTTTACCAATTACCAATTTACCAGTTTAATATTAATGTCTAGTATAGTAACCATTTAACCAGTTGTGATATTTTGTCAATCTAGCTTAGTATACATAGTGTTAATTAAAACCATTCAAACCATTTACATCTTTCCCTATCTCTTCTAATAACACCTATTAGAAACTTTGGTAAAGGGATAGTCGTCCACACCATACCATACCAGAGACGCGCCCTTTACAATATATATTTTAAATACACCACAGAAATGAGTAAACTTTGATGTAAATAAGAGAGACTTAGACATGATTCTAGGGATTTAATGCATTTAGGTAAATGAAGTACTTGAATCGTAACATTTTTGATCTTATCATTATTTTTTTTCTTTTATATCTGAATATAAGAGTTGAATGGATGGAAAGCTAGTCAGAGGAATTTTCAGATTTTCAGATATGACGTCATACGATGACCAAGTTAGAGGTACGCCACCTACGACTCCACCAAGGAAGCGTAAGGACGCAAAACGGAGGAAAGTTAGAAGGAAAAGAACTAAACATGAAGTGGAGAAAAAAGATGTTCACTGGATACTGATTGAGCGAACAATGATGTTCGCTGGATAATGATTGAGCGAACAATGTTCGCTGGATAATGATTGAGCGAACAATGATGTACGCTGGATAATGATTGAGTGATCAATGATGCTCGCTGGACTGTAAGTTGAAATGAGTGAACTTTGATGTAAATACGAGAGATTCAGACAATTTGAATAGTAACATTTTTGATCAAACTTTTCATCATTATTTTTTTTTATAAATAGGAGTTGAATGTATGGAAAGTTAGTTAGAGGAATTTTCAAATGATGTATGCATACTTAGTATAAAATCCATACTAATATTATAAATGTGAAAGTTTGTTTGTTTGTGGCTCTTTCACGTCGCAATGTGGCTATTATATTATGATATGGTTTATGTGTGTGGAGATAGTTGGGAGGGTGAAAGGTGCAGTAGGATACTTTTTTTTTTCCGGGGTAAAACATCTCATTCCCACGGAAAGATCGATGTTTTGTTAGTTGCTAAATATTTTGTTCTGGATGTTGTTAATAGATGGCGTTAGTAGTTAGTAAGATTCATTTGCAACAGGTAATTTGCTGAAGTCATAGATACTATAAGTTGACCAGAAATATAAAAAAACCTCGCCATATTGCGGTAAACTCATGGAACTAATTTATTTTACTGGCAACGATTAGTTTCTAAACGTCAATCGTAAATTGCTTGTCAGTGAGTTTGAATGTCACAGTTTGTCTCGTGTTTGTCTTTTTACTGTGTTTGTCTTTTTACTTTGAGTTTCTATTTAGTTCTAAAATGACAAAAACTGTTCATATTCGTAAAAGAAAAGTGGTTTTCTATGCGCTAAAATAACATTTCGTATAAATAACATTTCCGATATAGTTGTCAAAATGACAATAATAACACGAGCGTTACTATAGTTACAGTTGGCTGTGCTGTTGCCATATAAAATTAAACTTTAGAGCCCTCATGACAGGTTTTCTATTTTTCTGGTCAAGCAATAATAATATTCTCAATATTTCAATTTCAATATTTCATAGATACTAATACATCCTAATAAATTCAATTGCATTTTAAATTCGCGCTTGATAATTTGTTATTTCGATTTTATATTGTTATATTGGAATGTAAAGGAATTAGAGTACTACAATAAGTACCTACGCTTTGATTTTGGTTTTGATTCACTTCGTGAATTGCTTTGGTTGACTGTTGTTGTTTTGGTTTAAAATAGAAATTAGTTTTATGGAAAAGTACTTTAGATATTTTATGAGATTTAATTTGTTAAGATTCAATAGATTTTAATTAGTTGTAGTCACTTATTTATCCACCAGAAAAATGTCATGTATCTTAAACAACTCATTGTTAATTCTCTTTGACCATGCGAGCGAATAATTGTATGTATAATTTAACAGTCACATGAAATCTTTTAAAATGCATAGAAGCTACCTTAATTATTTAAATTTAGACTAAAATATAGGTACTTCTATGAGATTATACTTGTTTAAATCAAAATTAAATTAAGATTTTATTCTATTCGCTTCAAAATAGTAATGAGTAACTTAAGTTAGTAATTTATTGGCAGAGTTCCTGATGTTTTTAGTGTGCCGGGAGGCTACACATTTCGTAGGATGGCCGAATGTCATAATTTTATAAAATGTAATCTTATTTTCGTAATAATTTTATGAAAGGTAATCTTATTTTTATTAAATGGCAACACTACTCGACCCCGCCACTCTTTTGTGACAACTTCCGGTGAAAGGATTGAGAGTGGTGGGGTTGAAACAGCGTTTGGATTATTGAGTCAGGAGCTCGGCCAGTCGTTCGATAATCGTCGAGGTGATAAGTTGTCTAGTTGTTGAAACTATGCTAGTTGGCTAATAAGCAATTATATAATAATTGTTAACAAGTGAAATAAAGTATTTACTGTGCTGAGAATTGGATTTTTTTTATGATAATTGATATAAAAATTGTGGCTAACAGCACAATTTTTTGACACGTTTGCGCGGATTCGATGTTGCATCTAGACATTTATATCATCAAAGTATATATGCGAATGTTGTAGAAATCGTCGATAGCGTGATTCACCTTGTGATTCACCGTGTGACATTTGTGTCGTCACACGCATCACCATAAATTATAGTAAATAAAGGAAAATAAAATTATCGTGGATACAAAATAATTGTGTGTAATAATAACTGTGATGATGGCTATCACACTGGCTGCAGCAAGGACGATGAACTTCCCTATCGTTAGGTTATTTCCCAAAAATAAACTTCAGCAGCATCTGTTCACACGGTTTATTCTCTATATTTTGTACTTCATCCACATATACATTATTCTCTACACTTTATAATATTTTAATTACCAATTAATTTTACAAGTATACATTCGGGCAGAACTTCCCCTTACAACTGATACAAAAATAATGACCTGCACTGCCTTAGTCCGCCATATTTATATCCTACTCTCAACCCCACTTTACAATTAAATCGGAAGTCAATATCACTTATATAATCTCAAACAATAAATGAATTTATTAATAAATCGTAGGAATAAAATTATTATACACAGAATTATTATACAAACAATTATACAGTTATTGTAATTAATAATTAATGTTGGGTTAGGTATATCGGGGTGCCGGAAGTAGAGCTTGTAACACTACATTGAGAACTTTAAATCCTGCTTCCATTGTTTTTATTAGTCAAAGATATTCTGATCACCAGTCTTTTGTTTTCACAGTATTTGTATTCGTCTCATCGCGTCTCACCGTTCGCCTAATCTTATCTCTCACCGGACCTTACCTCCTCTCACAATCGGACGACAGATTGCTAATGCTAATCTGATTGCTCATTAAAGACTGATTGAATATGAATAGCCAAGAAAGGCATCAACGATACTTGGAAACAAAGAATAAACGAGATGAGACGAGGATAACTTTTAACAAAATAGAACCGACTTTAACGCCGAAAAGCAACAATCGGTTCAGTTAAACGCGGTTAATATTCCTAAATCCTTCTCCTAAGTCTGTTAACTGTTAACACGATGCTTACAACCGTATCAAAATCGGTTCAGCCAGAAAATATGCCTAAAACCTTCTCCTAAGTCTGACAAATACTATGCTGAAAATCGCATCAAAATCGGTTCAAACAAACGCGAGATAATCGCGCACAAATATACATACATACCTACAGGTCAAACTGAGAACGTTCTTTTTTGAAGTCGGGTAAAAATGTTACTTATCGCAGAGTACGTAAAGAATCGCTCTCGAAGTGATTTTCAACGCTTAAATAGTAAGGATTTAAATTGTAGGTTTATACCTTGTTAGAAATTAAATTGGAACGAGACAGCCATTTGTACCCGTCGGACTGGCCACTAACAACTTTCTACAACTACACTACAGCTTTCGCATTAAACTGCCATCGATTTCTACGTCACCAACCACATTTTGCGAATATAGTCTTAGGCACTTCTCACACAACGCTATTTGCAAGCGACTCGGATCTTGTCAATGTATGAAGGCGACGTGTCTCCGATGCGTCTCCTGTCAGTGAGAGAAGTGGCAGATACAGCGAATTTTGGATTGCGTTGCAGTCGCGTAGCTAATAAATAGCGTAGTGTGAGAGTGCCTTAGCCACCTTAGCCTTATAGTTTGCCTTGCCTGTAAGGTGCTGTCTCTGTCACGCACGCGCCATAAGATGCTTGTAGGACTGTATAAAATGAAGTCAAGAAGAGAAATCTTTAAGACATTGACTTAAGCGTATACTTATTCTTTTGCTAAGCATCGTTTCAAGTTATGAAACTCAGTTAGGTATTTTACGTACCTCATAGAGACGAAAGAAACAAAAATTTAAGTAGAAATTATTTCATTCCAGGTTTACAATTTTATTTACATTTTAGGGACAGCTTTATACTTTTACCTGTGCCAGAATGGATCGCCTTTTCCTCATGAATAATTTACTTGAAGTAAAATTAAAAAGCTTTAACAATAAGTATTTTTTAACTTACCTAGTAGAAATATTAAGAACAGCATTAAATCGATACTTTTCAAGGATTGTGTAATATGTGAAATGGGTACGTACATGTATTGTGTGTGTGTGCGTGTGTGTGGTGTCTACCTACCTGTGTTTTATTGTCGGTAGTCTTTTGCCTCTTTTGTTGATGTGTGATATGGTTTTATAACAAGTAATAACTACACCCTCACTTCAATAAACCCGTACGTACCTACAGTAGTTATTATAATAGGCAACATAAATTTTGGATAGGTATACCTACATAGATAAATAAAATATATAGCACTTTCACGACCCGGATGGCGCAATGATTAACTCATCGGATCACTGTTCCGAGGGTCCTGGGTTTGATTCCCAACGAAGTGGAAATTGGAATTGTGAAGCTATGAGTGTAAAGCGATATTTATTTACAGAATATAATTATATGCAAAAAGTGTTTTTGTATCTTGCAAAATTAACTAATCTATTGCCAACAAAACTAAACTATTTTTGACTTGTCCAGTATGTAAGTTTCAAAAAGTTATAGGTGGTAGGGCCTAGAGCTCACCGGGTTAGTAGTTAGTACCATTCCTACCGTGTAATAATTGTTTTAAGAGCAATTGTGTTCCGGATAGGAAGGTGTGGAGCCGGTTACACTTTTTTAGAGGCGACCATCTCAGTCCTCAGGGGTAGCAACGCATCTGTGACCGAATTAGAACGAGACTCATTGAGTCTAGTTCTGGGTCGGTGTGACCGAATTAGAACGAGACTCATTGAGTCTAGTTCTGGGTCGGTCACAGTTGTCATGGGCGGCAGCGGAAGGTGTTGCTGCATGCTCGTTTGCTATCTTAATTCCATAAAAAAAAGTATTTTTATTAAACAAAATCGGCAACGTGCAAGACGTGTGAGACGGCCTTACACATTCGTGACATTGACCACCATTGCAAAGAAGCTAGTTTGTCCTTAGTTACATAACAATTATCAAGGACCGCAACCGCCGTAACGTAAAACAAATCGATACTTTGCGAAAGTTGCCTCGTATTTTCAAAAACCCATTTATTATAATAGCTATGAGCTGTTGACTAGTTCGGATTTGGAAACAGCTTTGTCATACTTCTTTATTAAGTTCCATGAATATAAAGTTTCTGAACACCTTTGTGCCGCCCCACAACTTGGTGTATTTAAAACAAGTAGGTTACCTTCGAACAAAGGTACCGACATGGCTGTGGGCAGGTACATGTAAGTATTCAAACACACACAAAGATTTTCGTTGGAGGCCTGAGGATGCTACTATTTGCTCGTGAGCGTGTTACGAAGCGTACGTACACGGCACGCACACATTCGTAGCTTGACACCAGTGAATATGATAATAACCTACTGTTTTTCATGCAATAGGTTATAGTAGTAAAGCTTAGAGTTTTCTGTGGTAGTACCACCACCCACCACGGTAATTAGTACCATTTCTATCGTGTAATACTTATTTACTTATTGTTATAACAGCAATTGTGTTGTTTGGCAATTGTCATTTTTAATTCCCAGTCGTTCAAGTAACCCAGTTTTATCGTCTTTTTTCCGAACAGTAAAACCCAATTTGTAACTCCCGGAGGTTAGAAGGTTCATAAACGCGTTAATGACCCAGAAAGAATGTCATTAAGGGTCAGGAGCTAATTAATTAATTAACAAAAGAAGTTACAGACAAGTTTGAACATTGCACTTCTGAACAGAATTGCTCGGGTTCGAATCCCGCTACCTCTAATTTCGAAGACTGAGGTGCGTGTAATTTATTAAGTGTATAAAAAAATGTGGGCGGCATCAAAAGGTTGTTTCCTCATTTGCTATTTTAAAATTATAGAAATTATGCAACGCTCGAATAAAGTGTAACGAAGGAATTTTAATTCTGTGCTAAGTATAACAACTGTGAGGAGCAAGGTCAGCAGAAGGTGGTGATATACTTAAGATGTGCTGAGACGAGGGCAGTTTTGGCGTACTGGTGATGCCAGATGTAGATTGGAGAGTTGCTATACAGAGGTGCGGTGCTTTTGAGGAGAGAAGGGGAACTTTAGTGGAGAGAAGAGAAGAAATGATAAGGAGGAAGGTGTTATTTTCAGGTTTTCTATTAAAATGTTACTGGCCAGCAACCTGGCCGGTACCTGTTTGAAAATGGAACGACGACAGCAAAGGAAGATTTGTTGTTGTCAATACATTCTTTGAATTTTTTTATTTTTTTTATTTAATTAAATGTATCTGAATTAAATGTATCTGAAGTTGTATCACGAGCTTTAGTAGGTACATTATTATCTCAATGATCACGACACGAGTCGTATTTTATGTTGCCCTTTTATAAAAGTCAATAATAATTGATCTGCATGTACAATTTTATTATTCAAGGAACGTGTTAAAACGCTTCTCGTAGGCATGCGTTATTGTAACGTAGAGCCGGACTAATGTGACATAGTCATATATGTAGATATAAGTATAACCAGCTTTGCAACCAGTTCCGCACAGAATGATAAGTGTAGGGGTATATTTCTTTATCAAAGATAGAAATATCTTACATTTTATGTTTCAAAAGATGGGCAGATTTAGTTAGGCCATACAGCTGGCAGACAATTGGAATTTCAAGATGAACCATATTTTTATAAATATAAAGTTCCTACACAGTAGTTTATTGTTTAAAATTTGAAAAGTTAATTAATTTTACGGTTCATTGTGATACTATAAGAGACCCACTCTGCGCTCCAAATTCCGTAATTCATTCTATAAAGTGGTTTAACTTCACATTGAAAGTTTAAACTGTGGTTTAAACGTACACCTAATGTTTGATAGTTTGCATTACATTTGTCTAAGGCGTATGTAATGTTTTATTTACTTATTCAATGTAGTTCTAATAATAATTACATTAGGTACTCTATAAACTTTCTGCGCTCTTCCTTATAAACTTTAATTTAACAGTTAACTTCATGTTCCTTCCGAGTAATTTTTATAAAAAAGAATACATTTCTGTTTTTCTACTGGTATTACACATGTAACAATTAGATAGTGCGCAGTATTTCGTAGTACTTGTCTGAAGCAGGGGGTATTAGGGGTGGCCGCCCCGCCGCCCCCAGTGAAACTTTCAATCCAAATCGTATTTAACTGCGCTCCAAATTTATGCACAATGTTGTGAAACAACACCTTCCGCTGTTCTGCCTAACTAACTAATTACCAAGCATTTATAGCTATATTTATATAGTTAAGGCTTACGAAGCGCTTATAGGCTTGCTATCTTGTGATCGACTGAGCTACAACGGGTGATCCCTAGTGGCAATAACTAACTTAATACAAAAATAACCGACATCGACAAGTTGATATAATTCAAAAACTATTCGTCAGATGTCGCTTTTTTACATACGACAATAACGGGCTCTAAAAAATCCTATAAAACGGTTCACTCAGTAAAAAGTTATGAGATAACGACCTTAAATTTAATTTATAATCTTTTATTTTGAAATTGGTTAAGAAAGAGCTGCTGTCCATGTCCTTTGCGCGGTCTCAAATTATCACATACCAAATTACATCTAAATAAGCTCATCAGACAGCTAATTTCGTACCTATTTGTGATAAATTCATATTAGGATTTATTTTACACTAATTGGGAACACATTTTACGATAATAACTCCATATACAAGCGTGAATTGTGGTGACGGCTAATTAGTATAGTACCTATATTAAGCATAATGTGTTCTATCTATAAACATTGTTGACTAGAGTAATAAAAATTAATGAGACTATAATTATGTTCATTAAGGCAATAAGTTGTTATTTGTGAAGCTCGGCAGCTTGCGTCAATCCTAATCCCTACATAGTATAAAAAAAAAAAACAAAAAAATTAACAAAAGAAGACAGGCAAGTAATATATTATAGTATAAAACAAAGTTGCCCTCTGCCTCTGCCTGTTGGTGCCTTTCTAAGGCTTCTTCTAAACTTCTAACCGAGGGGTTAGTGGCCAACTGAATCCGACCGATCCTAACTGGACCAGAGTGGTTGAGTATGTTATAAGTCTCCTTAATTATTAGTAGAGACCCGTGCTCAGCTCAGTACTGGGCGAATGCAGTTAATGTCATAGTGCAATAATGACTACATTGTAGAGTGTAGAGGATACTTTAGATAACGTGTAACACTAATTAGTGTGATTACGACAAAAACGAAATTTTAAAAACATTAGTTTGATAGAACAGTCTAATAAAAACGGCAGAGAAGCAGCAAGCTATGAGGTGAGAAGAGAGACTAGAGTCTAGACGAAAGTAGACGAGGCGAGACGAGGTGAGTTAAGGTAAGGCGAGAGATGAGATGAGGAGGAAGTCTTCTAAATAGTTGTAGCCAGGGAACGAAATAGTGTTACTGGCCAGCAAGCAAACTATCTTAGAAAATATAGAGTTAAATTCCTGGACAAAAGTTATAGTCGATAAAAGTTAAATAAGTATAGGTGCTTATAGTTTTATTCCACGTAAAGATAGAAAGATAGATAAATAGATAAAGATAGAATAGAAGAAGATGATGTATTTTGTGTTCATGTCCAAGCAAGTGAAGAACGCAACGCTATTTGCGTACTTAGGTATAGATCTACTGTTCCTAATTTCATGCGCCAATAAACGATATAATTATGGGTTTTTGGTATCGGGATCAATTTTCCACGGCGTGGGTGGACACCCCGATACCGATCGGTACACCAAACATAGTATTAAGCTGATAAATAATCCCCTAAATTGTACCAGTTTAATTTGATGTTCTTTTCATACATTTAGACAGCGTTTCCCAAAATATACATCGAGCCTAGGTGTCGACAACGATCTGTAAAAACCACAGACTTATAAAAAAATAAAAAATAAGCAGACCTATAATATGGGAGAAAAAAGCGTGCCAGTTACAAATACATAGACATGCTGCACACATTGACAATTCCCATACAAAACATTCGTGGTCTACAAATTAATGTTGTCTAATGGTCCTCATCTCATACTAAAATTGAGCTTCTTGTAGCTTAATAAAATGGCGGGAGTGCTGAAGTCAGTCCTTTAATTACTGTTGTACCTATTTTTTTTATTTTACTTTATATAAGTTAATGCTTTTAACTTATATTTTTTATTTCTTGCTATTTAACCCTTTATTATATTACCTATAATAAGGTGTTGTTTACATATGAAATATAGGGTCCACAAAATGAAAATGGGGAACCACGCTAGTGAATTCATTTATACAGCTCGTAGCATTAATTCGTCTTTGCATGAATTTAATTTTTCTGCAGTAAATTGAATCCAGTGTCATCTCTTTAGCGGAATAAGGGTGCGGTTCCACTGAGGCGGAGCGGAGCAGAGCGGAGCGCGATTCAACAATCACATGGCTTGAAATCTACAACTCATTGTGCCTCGTGTGGATTTCAAGCCATGTGATTGGTGAATCGCGCTCCGCTCTGCTCCGCTCCGCCTCAGTGGAACCGCACACTAAACCTTAACATTTATCAACGCAAAAGATCACGGAGAATTTCTGCTTAGTTTTAGCGTGAAAACGTATTAAATAGAACTTTCTGCATTGTTTGAATACATTTACTTATATAATTTTATACGTATCTTTTTACATTCGAACAGGACAATAGTTTTACTTTAAAATTTAAATCGAATACCTAACAAAAACAAATTAGGTAGATATATTTAAAATCCAAATTTGATGAATTTGCAGAATTCAATATTAGGTAAGCAGAAGTTTACCTAAAAGGACAAAATAAGCCGAACTCTGCATTATGGTAATCGAGGTTACCTGGTGCTAGGGGAACTCGGGTATTTAGATTAGGGACGTCATCCACGTTGTCGGTCAAGTAGGAGACAAGACAGTGGAAAAAAAATAAGAAGAAAACCCACTTCAAGGTCGACACGTAATAAAAGAAGGACATCATCAACATTTTCAACACGCATTATTACGGAGCACTCAAAAACTGCTCGTCACACGTCGTCGAATCTTTAAAAGAGTACCTAAAAAGAAGATAGATTCATAAAGTTGTTTTTCTACATTCTATCTTGTTAACCAAAATAATAGTTGATTTCGCTCACGGAGCTCTCCATATGGGAGGAGGAATGGCACTTGATCGGCATTAAAAATCAGGTGCCTTAGTACGAGTTTTAATAGTAGTTTATGCAACTGTCATATAATGAAGGGTATTAGTAACGAGTGTTTTAATACCCGTGTTATATGCAGTTGCATACACTACTTTATCTTCACTAATGCAATTTAATTTGTATTTTAAAAACAAAACACATTGCGAAACATTAAATTCACGCGTACGTGTATTGTCACAGTGAACTTGCCGCCATTAAAATCTAACCAATGAGAGCGCAGCTGCGCGCGCAGGGCCAATCAGGAGCGAGCGCGCGATGTTATAATGAGATTTTACGATATCGATGTGGATATACCATCATGTGAAATTGCTTAAATTGAGTGTTTTGTTATCTGCGCTATAACAGTAGTAATTATAAGTCAAGTATTGGAAACATAAGTAGAATGTTATAACATTAGTGTAGATAAAAGACATAACGCGCTCGCTACTTAACTGCGAGCTACCTAAAATTTGTATGGGATCGGAGCAGAGCCACCTAATGGACGTAAATGGCTCAGCTTCGATCCCATACAAATAGCTAACTCGCAGTTACGTAGCGAGCGCGTTTTGTCACTTAAAACTCGTACTACGACCCCAGAGCGTATAAAAGTGAATTTTTTAATCAAAATCGACTTGCAGTTTGGTCGTGACGTGTGTCAGTAACTTTGTAAAGGACCTCTTGTCGCGACAAGTTAGGGCAACGCTACCGAATGGAAGCGAGGCTGAATATCAACATTATAATATACTAGCTTCTGCCCGCGGCTTCGCCCGCGTGGAATTCATTTATATCGCGGAACGGGATTTTTCATACAAACTTTCATCCCCTTTTTCAAACCTTTAGGGGTTGATTTTTGAAAAAAAATGTAGCCTATGTGTAACTCTGGGTCTTCAACTATTTTCATTCCGAATTTCATCCAAATCGGACCGGTGGTTTAGCCGTGAAAACGACACAGACAGACAGACAGACTTTCGCAATTATAATATTAGTATAGATACGTTACAACTACAAAGGCATTGATAACTAGAGTTACGTGTATAATTCGGAAGTAAGCTACCAGAAGCACTTGTTTAACGTGGCAAGCTTTATGATGGCTGAATTTCGCAATAATCCGCCGAAGTGCGCAGCGGGCGGAGGGCGGGGCAGCGCACAATATCTAGCCTGCAATAAACTTTGTAAAGGACCTCTTGTCGCGACAAGTTAGGGCAACGCTACCGACTGGAAGCGAGGCTGAATATCAACGTATAGTATATTACCGCTCTTCATTTATGTCTGTTTTACTTTATGGTTAGCTTTTTATGGAACCATTCTGCTGTCACCCATGAAAATTGTGACAGGAGTAAAGAAAAAGAATCAAATAGGGACTGTAGTCGTACAAGAAGAATCTTTTGGCGCGTGGATGACGTGTGGGTGACAGAGACAGCGCCTTAAGGTAGCCATTGACGATACGTCCATTTGGAATGCTTCTAAATGGAAGATTTCCATATGGAAGTACCACCATTAAGAAATCATCATCCTACAGGTTAAGTTAATAAAAGAGTTGTAACGAAGGATTTTTATGCCTGTTCTATAACAACTGTGAGGAGCAGTGACTGCAGGAGGTGGTGATATGAGATGTGCTGAAGCGAGGGCAGTTTTGGCATACTGGTGATGACAGATGTGGAGTTAAGAGGTGCTATTGAGAGGAGCTGTGCTTTTGAGGAGAGTAGTGTTTTAGTGGAGTGGAAAGGAGAGGAGCCAGATTTCTTTCTTTTCAGGTTTTCTATTAAAATGTTACTGGCCAGCCACCTGGCCGGTACCTATTTGAAAATGGAACGTCGACAGCAAAGGAAGATTTGTTGTTGTCAATACTTTCATCATTCAATAAAATGTATCTGAACGAGTCGTATTAATTGTGCCCTTTTAGGTATAGAGTGTTAAAAAACTTGGAGTCGTCAGTCTCAGCTGGTAGCCCTAGACACGGCCCAAATCTAGGCGGGTTTATATTACTAAGCGGCTCCAGAATACGCCGATGCCCTGTGAAGAATTGTTCGTGGCGTTTTATTTTCTTTATTGGTTTCTGATTGCGTCTCTGCTTTAATATTCAAGCTTTGTTTTTCCAATTCAATCTGAACTTCAATCTGTTGCCTATAGACTTTTCGAATACCTTAATTTATAAAATTGTTGGAACGAAATTCTTTATCATACGGTAATGAATTTGGAACGGATCAGTCATGGATTCATTATTCATTAAGTTTTATTGTTTTTTTGACGTGATAACGTCTTATAAATTGGTTTACCGGGTGGCACTTCAAGAAACTGTGTCACGCTCCGCTCACGTTATGCGCTTACAATGAGAGCGAGTGAGAGGCACGCGTCCCTTCCACTCGGGCATGGTTAGCCCGCCTAAGAGCGAGAGAGACAGACATAAAAAGTGAAAGGCACGCGTCCCTTCCTCCTTAACATTACTTATGGTAGCTACGGCGTACACACGTTGGCGTGTTTCAGAAAATGGTACAGCGCCATCTCTGATCAGAAGTAGAGTAATCTCGTTTGTTACCTCACTTAGTTGTGACTAATGGTTAATGGTCTAACGGTTAGCAGCGCTAGATGGCGGATGGTGTTACAATGTTTTAAATATAATTCTTTGTATAAATAAATGTTTTAAATTGTTACTATTATTTCATCCTTCTTCCTACTATACGAATGAATATTCACATTAAAATTATTTTACCACTCAAAGTCGTTGTCACGTAAAACTTTCGCCCGTATACCGACTTTACAGGCAACCAATTTTTTTTTTATTGAATTAAGGTAGCAAACGAGCATGCAGCACCACCCTTCCGCTGCCGCCCATGGCAATTGTGACCGACTTAGAACAAGACCCAATTTAGGGACTAGGGTGGTTAGTCCAATTAGTAGATGGTGTTAGAATGTTAGTTGGTTAGTTTGTTAATAAGTGTGAGGACAGGGACTGTTAGCGATAGTTAGTCCTGTTAGTTAATATTAGTATTGTCCAGTTAGTAATGATTAGTGTGAGTCTTGTTCCAATTCGGTCACAGATGCGTTGCTACCCCTGAGGACTGAGATGGTCGCCTCTAAAAAAGTGAACCGGCTCCACACCTTCCTATCCGGAACACAATTGCTCTTAAAAACAATTATTATGACGGTAGGAATGGTACTGAGTACCTTGGCGGGCGGTGGTACTACCCCGGGCGAACTCTAGGCTCTACCGTAACAGCCAATTAGATGCCAGCTGTCAGGTCAGGTATGTCAAATGTTCAAGTAAAATCCTACAAGAATCTTTTGGCGCGTGGATGACGTGTGGGTGACAGAGACAGCGCCTTACAGTTTGCTTTACCTGTAAAATCCTTGTAAGACTGTATCAGGGTTAAAGTGCAATATTTTTGATATCGTATCGATTCTGTCAGTAAGGCACAATGGTTGTGATACCGACCGGACTCACTCGAAGAGTCCTGGGTCCAATGTTAGAAACATCAAATTAATTTATTATCTGTTGATCTGTATAATACTTTAATGTCCATGCATTCTTTGTCTATGGTTGTTGCAATAAAATCTCCGACCCGACCGCAAGCGTTCTTTTAATTTAACACCGAAAATAAGGACTTTTTCATCCAATTCACAGCTGGAAGGAAATTTTAATGATGTGAATTAGTTTTTGTTCTCGGTGTGGGTGTGCGTTCTTGGCTTCATGTTGCCCATGGCATCCATGGCACGAGATTTTAATGTGGATTGTGTTTAAGCATTGCAAATCCACAAAAATTTGTAGTACAAGGCCTTCTATTTAACCAAATGAAAAGCATTTTGTTACCTCATAGCCAAACTGGTGACTTTCAATGCTGGACAAATACATAATATATTTATTGGAATAGATGTAAAATTCGCAATCTTTCTCACTTAAACTTTCAACATATCTATCGACATATATACATATATCGACGACCCGGATGGCGCAATGGTTAACACGCCGGCACGCTGTTCTGAAGGTCCTGGGTTCGATTCCCAGCGAGGCGGCAATTTGAATGACGAGTTTAAATTTCCTTTCTCGGTCTGGGTATATGTCCTTGTCTTGTGTGTTGTCCAAGGCACCCACGACACAGGGAATCCTAGAGTGGGGCTTTGAGTGTGAAGCGTTATTATTATTATATATCTATGTTATTCTTATATTCTTTCTTCATAGCATATATGTGTTGCCCCACAACCTCCTCTATCTCCCAGTGTAGATAAGTCCCATAAAATCCATTCAGCCGTTTCTGAGATTACTGTGCACAAACAGTGGTCAATTATTACACTTTTATTATATGTTTTTTTTATAGCCTGAAGGCCTGACGTAAAAGCAGACGAGCCACCTGATGGTAAGTGGTCATCGTTGCCTATGGACACAAGCAACACCAGGGGAGTCATCGGTGCAACGCCGGACCGGAAAGGAGAGCTCTTTTTACACCTTTCTTGAAGAACCCCATGTCAAAGCGCTCCGGGAATACCTCAGAGGGAAGCTCATTCCACAGCTTGCAAGTTCGTGTATAGATAGATAAATAGAATATATAGATGTACCTACCCAGTATAAAATAGGTAATAGATAGGTATGTAGTTTTAAAAGGGTCCTATGTAAATCTTCATATCATAGCGAAGGTCGGTCGGCATAGAACGATCAAAGTATAAAGTTAATGAGGAATGGAACGAGCTAAAGAGCCGCTGAGCCGGCAGACGGATCTGTGAGCGGAACTCGCTAGTTCGCCACTGAACCGGAACTGCCCTAGTTTCTGTATTGTTTAGTACAATATGTCAAGCGCGGGTGCATACGTCCGCTGAACGAAAGATCAATCAGTAAATTGAAATGTCTACGCTTTATTTAAATAGCGACGTCGTGTATCAAGAACTAACAGGGGAGTAATAGGCATGATGACTGTGATTAAAAAACTCTAAAATCATATAACCATATATATTGAAACATACATACATTGAAACTTAAATAAAAGGTTACAAAACAAGTATTTATTGTATTATTTTTAGAGATTAATTAATAATTTTAGTTTATAAAACACAAAAAATACTACAATCCGCCATGTTGCGTAAACGCCAAACCGCTGCGATTGACGTTTATGACGTCAATTCTATGTATAGTAAACCCAACTTAAGATTGAAACGAAAGAGGCGCTGTCGGACGCATTTGACATTCATTTGACCAATCATTGCACACTAGTAACTGACAGATGAATGACCACAACGTACTTATGAATGAGTTTTCGTTAGTTCCAATTTTTGCCATTTCAGAGATAAGTTGGGCGCACTGTAATACGTGATCTTAGCATATTGTTTTGTTCTCGTTTGACACTTCGTGTAGACGCTAGATGTGACGTCAATTCGACGCCATGACACTTTGGAGCGTTTTGGCGGATATTTTAAACTTTAAATATAAAATGTAATTTTCTTTTTAAATCTTTATTTTTTTCTGAAATATTATATTCATCACAGTTACAATACACTTCCGAATATCTTACAATAGGTTTTGAAAATCTGTCATTATGCCTAACGTTTTAGTTGCTAAAAATGTATAAAATAATTCCAATACAAAGTAACTGAACCGTTATTGAATTAGCGGGCTTGGGAATCTGATAATTAAGATACTATTTAGACCAATTAAATAATCGTGTTTCGTCTTGCAAACCATTTTATTCAATGACTAGCTTTTGCCCGCGGCTTCGCCCGCGTGGAATTCGTTTATATCGCGAACCGGGGAAGTGGGGGAGAAAGTACGTCATCAACTATCTTCCTGGGAAAATTCATCAAAATCGTTGTTTTCATACAAACTTTCATCCCCTATTTCAAGCCTTTAGGGGTTGATTTTTAAAAAAAAATTAGCCTATGTGTGACTCTGGGTCTTCAAATATTTTCATTCCGAATTTCATCCAAATCGGACTGGTGGTTTAGTCGTGAAAACGTCACAGACAGACTTTCGCATTTATAATACTATGTGTGTGCCCGCTACTTCGTACGCGCAGGAGTTTATTCCGCGTAACTCCAGATCCCGCGGGATTTCCAGGAAGACAGACTTGTTAGTTTTATATTAATGTTTGTTTAGAAGCTATTTATACCCCATACGCGAAGAAGGTTTTCCCGCGTAAATTCCGATCCCGCGGGATTTCTGAAAATATCCTATATGTTAATCTAAGTTGCCCTCTTTGTGTGTGCCCGCTACTTCGTACGCGCAGGAGTTTATTCCGCGTAACTCCAGATCCCGCGGGATTTCCGGGAAGACAGACTTGTTAGTTTTATATTAATGTTTGTTAGTTTTATATTAATGTTTGTTTAGAAGCTATTTATACCCCATACGCGAAGAAGGTTTTCCCGCGGAAATTCCGATCCCGCGGGATTTCTGGGATAAAAAATATCCTATATGTTAATCTAAGTTGCCCTCTATGCGTGTGCCCGCTACTTCGTACGCGCAGGAGTTTATTCCGCGTAACTCCAGATCCCGCGGGATTTCCGGGAAGACAGACTTGTTAGTTTTATATTAATGTTTGTTAGTTTTATATTAATGTTTGTTTAGAAGCTATTTATACCCCATACGTGAAGAAGGTTTTCCCGCGTAAATTCCGATCCCGCGGGATTTCTGGGATAAAAAATATCCTATATGTTAATCTAAGTTGCCCTCTATGTGTGTGCCAAATTTCATGAAAATCGGTTCAGTAGTTTTTGCGTGAAGGAGTAACAAAGCTATTTATACCCCATACGTGAAGAAGGTTTTCCCGCGTAAATTCCGATCCCGCGGGATTTCTGGGATAAAAAATATCCTATATGTTAATCTAAGTTGCCCTCTATGTGTGTGCCAAATTTCATGAAAATCGGTTCAGTAGTTTTTGCGTGAAGGAGTAACAAACAAACAAACAAACAAATACACAAACTTTCACATTTATAATATTAATAGGATTAATTAAATTGGCAACATCAAACCGTCTTTCTTTGCTTTTATTAGTCATCCGTCTATTCTCGAAAATTGCTTACTCACTCGCCAATTGTGTTCTACCACCTGGAACCTCCGTTTTCATCACATCTCCTCTCCTCTCCTCTAAAGCTCCTGTCATCTCTATAGCACCTTTCCACTCATCATCTCACGAAAAAAAACCTCGCCTCAGAACATCTCTGCTCATCATTACCTGATGATCCTGCCCCTCGAAGTCCTCTCGAAGCCCTCTCTTAGTAGAGCTATAAAATTAAACCATAGTAAATACCAGAGTAAATATTATTATCTCTAAACCAACTTTACCTACATACATAACATTATTAAAAAATATATTAGTGAACAAAAGTTAAGTTTTTGCTTAAAGAGTCATATAGTTGTATGTATAAGTATAATTGTATATCTATCGGAATTGTGCATTGTGCAAGGACTGTAGTAGAGCCAAGTTGCGAGACTCTGAGAGCGACATTTATCTCACACCAAAGGTATTTCACCGTTTACGACTACTCCGAGTCCCGCTTTATGGTTCAGATTACCTTTTGAGGTTTACACGTGCTACAGTAAAAGTGTTTCTATTATAGTACACAGTGTAGTTTTCGTCGCATGTTTTTTTACTTTGTATAAGTTAATGCTTGACTACACCTGCTACCTGATGGAAAGCAGCAACGTAGTCATGGTCGTAAAGCGCACTAACTTAGAAGCCTATTCACACTTTTCTTGAAGACACTTAGATCGTAATCTAACGGGAACACCGATGTGCATGTTCGTTAAATGGTAGGTGTTCACTGAAAATAGCGTCCTAACTTAAGCTTATTTTAAGCTTAGTTAGCGTAAGCCTTAGCTTAGCTTTCGTCGTACATTTTCCTCCAAGATAAAGGATCCTTCTGAACCGGTGATAGAATAAAAAATAGACGCTAATATACTATACGCCTTTATGCTAACAATTTCCTGAGTCATGGCAAATAGTTTCCTGCATCGAAGACATAAGTATGGCTACGGTAGCTATAGTTAAATTAACTTTTCCCAGAGTACAAAATCACTAACACTACAACCCGAAAACAATCGTTTATCGGACACATATTGTTTGTAACGGCTGGTATAGAACCCGAGACTCCTAGCATTGCAGAGATACATATCTAATCATCAGCTTCTCAACCCATCATGGCCCCCTATAGAGCACGGATCTCTTCTCACAATGAGAAGGTTAAGACTATAGTCCATCAGGGCGGCCCAGTGCGAATTGGCGGACTTCACAAACCCTTGGGTTTTGCGAACTCTCCGGCATACCGGTTTCCTCACGATGTTTTCCTTCACAGTTCGTAGCAAGTGACATTGCCCTGGGATTCAAACCCGGTTCCTCCTAATAGGAGGCCGAATTCTTAACCACTAGGCTATCACCGCTTGCTGATACGACCACGACCAAACATGTAGTCGTAAAAAATTACATAAATGTAACTATTCGTAACTACTCGTAACTGTATCAATGATAAACTTATGAATAAGCGATTTTTAAATCATTTCCAACTGTTCACCAAGTATTTCAGTCTTATGATAAAATTGAAAGGGAATCGCGAAGCTAAGTTTCAGGAGTACCTAGTAAATAACACCCATTGGAGTGGAGCGTGGGATAACTGTTTCTGCCAACGAAATACGACATTTTACGAACCAAGACCCTGCAAATAATAATGTCGTATAAATATCCGGTTGAGATTGAACCCGGACCGTCAGCCGGGATAGTCAGCAAAACAAGGTGAAATAAAGTCGTAAAACTGTAATATACTCGCACCAATGTTCGAACAGATTTTTACAGCTTCGTAAGACTTTTCCATCAGATATCTGCTATACAGCTATGGTACCAAGATGTGAAAGATAAACTACGATTACTACGAACCAACTATGCAACGGTTTCCACTGATGCTAAGCTACTAATACAAGTCTTGTATTCTTATTTATCTACTTCTACCGCCTATAGTACGATTAAAATTATCCCATTGGAACAAGTTAAGTTAGAAACTTGTTCGTCGTCCTTTCCCAAGTCTTAAACTGTCACCATATCAAATAGGCGGCAGTCAGACTGACAGAACAGTTACTTTCGCAATTTGCAACATTTTTCATTGATGTTCCGCTCATATTGATAGTATCGTATGTTATATAGCCTGCTTTCCTTGATAAAGGGACTATCTATCTAAAAGAGTTTTTTTCAATTCGAGACAGTAGTTCCTGAGATTAGGCCGTTCATACAAACAAACAAAAAGTTTTATCAGCTTTATTTCTCATTGTCCCACCCCTATGTAAGAGTCACACGTGGCTTGAGAGAAGCTGCGTATAATTTCCTGATTTCGAGAAAGCCGAATTTATCGTGACTTAGGATTCCAGTCTCGCTGCGAGAACAATACATTTTTTAATGTTTAAATCAACTGTACCTTGAATATTACAGCGAACCCTTACATTATCTTTTCAAAACGCAAAAAGGTCCCATAAAACCTTTTTTGCGTTCAAAGTTCAACCCTGGGATTGAATGCAAATCAAAAACTCTTATCTTATAAGTCTAATCTTGTCAAACTTGCCCCCAGCTACCGTAAGACTTATAGTACCTATTATACTGAGCTCTCTTTACACCTCCTTTGAAGAATTTTGTAGAACTTTTTATACAGCCTTACTTAATGCAAATTCCATGAATATGAATTAGAGAAACTATGCTCCAGTATATAATATAGTTAGGGAATATTCCGCATAACAAATCATCTCCGGCCACACCAGTACATGTGCAGTAAAATATGACTTATGTGTGTTAGGTTATAGACTATATTTGTAACCACAAGGGACGCTGAAGGGGTGGTTTCAGCTCACGTTAAATAAAATGCTGGATAATTTTATATTCTGTGCGACGACGCGCGATCGCACGCCTCAGAGCACCATGAATATGGAAATTTTGAGGCTCGATCCAAATCACATGTTCACAAAAAACTACTTATTGTACAAAACATTATACGAGAACAACGAATAATAAACAAAAATATCAGTAACACGAACAGCTCTCAAACTCACCTTTAAAAACAATCCAAAAATCCGGCGGGTTTCTCTAAAAAAGGTGATGAAACAAAGATATTACATAGCACACGCGTTTTTACGATTTTGTAGGAATATCGCAGCGTCCGAACGAGACGTCTCGCCCGCGCGACTCGCGACGTGTGACTGGTGGACGGCGTGTTTACAGTCACCTAGCGCATGCGTACAACTACCCTCGTTTACAGTGCGTGAGTTACTATGTTATTTTCATGACTGAATCGAGGGAAATTGCACTTACCGCCGCCTGAAATAGAGACTTCGGTCAAAACAACGTTACTATGAATTCGCCGTGATAGTACCTACTGCACGACCGTGTTATTTCCACATCAGTTTCATATTAATTGGGGTAATTTTGTCTGCAGCGCTATTGAATCATAAATTGAACCACTATGATAAAAATATATACGGACAAGCAATATCGATTGATGTTATAATGGTTTAATACAAAACACTGAGTTACAGTACTAACGTTAAGTATGTGCAATAACTTGTTTTTGCCCGTGGCTTCGTCCGCCTGAGACAAACAACGTCAAAATACCTGTAAGAAATTAGGATATTAGGATTTTAAACGCGCCATTGTGCGAAAACATGGAATGAGTGACTGACAAGGACGACCACCTTCTTTATTTTAAACAAGCGAACCGCCCTCTTTTCGCTTCGGGACCCGTAAGTATCAGCCGCGTAGGTCCCGCTCCCGTAGGAATCTCGGAATAAACTCCCGATCCCGCGGGATTTTCGGGAAGACAGACTTGTTACTTTTATATTAGTATGTTTGTTTAGAAGCCATAGCCATATGCGTAGGAGTTTTTCCCGCGTAAATTTGGATCCCGCGGGATTTCCGGGATAAAAAGTATCCTATGTGTTATTCTGGGTTGTAAACTATCCGTGTACCAAATTTCATCCACATCCATTCATCCGTAATGTGAAAAGTGCCTTACTGTCTCAATATCTACCGACTTTGTTGTTAAACGTTTTCGTTTAGCCCCTTAGCACAGATTAAGAATTAGTTCAGGCTGAATCGGTGCTGTGACAATCTGTGTATCATTTCCTGTTTATCAAAACGGCGAGTTTGTCCCGAATAATGTGATATTTAACATACTACAAAACAGAGAGATTCTTAATTCCACTCTTATTCTCTTTGTATGTAGGTAAGTACTTCATGACTTTTACTAGATAAACTGATTTTGATGATTCTTTACATATTCAACAACTGATGTTTGTCCTGAGGATGGGTGGGACCATATTTTAATTTAAATGACCTCAGCTATCCCTAATAATTTATTATAATGTTGATGATATTTAAGTTAATTGATTGTACGTGTTGAAGTCTGTATTGTCGCCGTCAGTAAAATTATCATTTTAACCCTTATATTAAAATCCGATACGTACTGCTGTTAAAGGAACATCCAACCAAAACCATTTCATGTAAAAGGCTGCCAAGACCAAGACTCACAAACTCATAACGCTTCCTCTGTTTAAGTCATCAACATGAAGAGCCAAGCTCGTAACTCTACTAAGCGAGACTCTACAACTTTTTAGTCAACCTCCACATTTTGTGCAAAACGTTTCATAAAAACTGTGTTTGTGTGTGTGAAACGACGAGTAGATACTCGCTGACTGTTCATACCGCCGGCGAGTAATCGCTTGCATATGCATCTCTTTTGTTTATACGGAATGTCATATTTCAGTCTCTTTCTTGGGCAAGAAAACAGCCCATAGCTACTCGCTGCTCGCCGGCGATCGGACACCTGCCTTACATAACGAATTGTTTGGAAGCCAGCCATTGTGTACAAGGTAAGTTTGACTGACCTTTTGTCACTTGACATCATATGTGGCACGGGGCAGCAAAGGTCGTAGGTCAATTAGGTATGAACATCAAAAACTACCTATTTGAGCAACTCAGCACTTCTTTTGGAAGTCTCAAGTGTTTAACTTTCACAACGGGCGAAGTACTTAAAAGCTTTGATTGTGGTTGGAATCTAGATCATGTAAGTACTTACTCGACACCTTAGTAAGCGCTTCTTCGGCACGTTACCATCAGCGCCTAAATGAGGTCACTATTTTTATGGAAAGGTAGCAAACGGGCATGCAGCATCCTTCCGCTGCCGCATGACAACTATGACGGACCTAAAACAAGGTCCAAGACATACTCGTAACTCTAAAAAGTCAGAAGTATGTGCCCTAGAATTCGAACTTGGATCCCTCGAGTGGGAGGCCAAAATCTTAACATAAGTAGCCTATTATCCTTTTAAGATTACTTATAAAGAATCCCCATAAAGGACCAATATGCGCCATTTCTGGGGCGGTCCTTTGATCATCTAATGTCTAGATGGAACATCGAATACGCGCAAACGTGTTAAAAAATTGTGGCAAACTGTTGGCCACAATTTTTATATTTTATCATTGATCACGCACCTATAGACAATAGACGAACGTGTAAAACATCGCCTGCACGCACACATGCTGGATATTGTTGCCTTGTTTTTTTTTTGTTTTCATTGTAGGGCGACGCTCAATCTAGACATTAGATCATCAAAGGGGGCGGTCATTAATTGCGGGAGGAAACTAATCTCCACAAATCTCACATGGAGAACAATGAAGTTCTCGACAAAAAGGTATCACGTAATTTTTTTCAGCACCTAATTATTATTATTTATTTAAGCTTTAATGACCACAAAACACAAATAGGCATACATATGGCGAGCTTAATGCTTAAAGCATTCTCTACCAGCTAACTAACCATTAGGCCAAATTGATATACCTACACGAAGACGACGACACGAACTTATTACTTCCGCTGAAATATGGCTAATCCTACATATTAACAATAATTAATAGATTTTTTAATTATGTATTATGGAAGTCACTTCTTCCAACTTGGCGGAAAAACTTATTACTTCCGCTGAAATATGGCTAATCCTACATATTAACAATAATTAATAGATTTTTTAATTATTAAGTATTATGGAAGTCACTTCTTCCAAATTCGCGGAAAAAGGTCCGCACTGAAAACCAGCGGTCAGGTGTCTTAACTGACACTGGACATAATTAAGTGTGACTCTTTTTCGTTTTGAATAAACTGCGCACTGTATGTGATTTTTATATGTTTGTTTCTATTTATGTTTTCTTTAATGTACCTACAGTTGTTTTAAGCGAGGAAATAAAATGATTTCTTCCTTCCAAATTGCAGAATGATCTTCCTTTTTATTTTTACGTACTCACAGAACGTTATGACATGGGGCTCTTCAAAAAGGTGTAGGTAAATAGAGCTTTCCTGCAGTGTCGTGTTACACTGGTGACTCCCCTGGTGTTGCTAGTGTCCATAAGCGACGATGACCACTTACCATCAGGCTTATCATCTTTTACGTCAGTCCTTCAAGCTACAAAAATAAGTTAAATACATACAAAGACTTTTAGACACATTCCGTGCGGCGCGGCGCACACTTAGAAAATATGTAAGTAGATTTCGTTATGTTGTACCTACCTAAATTAAAAGCTCTTCGATAAAAATGTAGGTCAGGATAATTACAGGTGTTAACGCTCTGTATTGTAAGTCTTCCGAGGTTCTCGGCCTTGAATAATGCCGCTATATTAGTCCACGACGACTCGACTGAATCGTAAATACCACGCGCATTTCATTTAATTACTCAAAACATTTAGGGCAAATCGGTCTCTAGCCTTCGGATTTAAGGGTGGAATTGGCGAACCACTAGCCGAATTAAATAATTTAATCGCAACACCCTGAAACGTGAGCACTTGGATATATAGAGTGGATCAAGTACGACGCTAGCAGCGCCGACGGCGGGGTAAGGCCTTAGAAATTTCCTCATTAAGAACTCATCAAAATTTGAAGAACTCTCATGGAGCGTTCTTGAGCCCGCTTTATGCGTGGATATTCAAATTTTGGTCCCCATTTGGAGTATGCAATTCACAAAAAACATTCAATGAAGACCTAAGATACCAACTTTTTATATGGAGTTGACTAAGCGGCAGACGAGCAGACCTGATGCTAGTAGATACTGTCGCCCCAGTACAAATCGTTTATTCCCACTTGTCCTGTTGACAGTTCTGTGGGAAAAAAAATCCCACTAATTCTGTCAGAAGGTTGCGTGTTCAAATCACGTCGGGGTCACCAGTTTGGCAATAGGGAGATCTCCCGCCAGGCGAGACGACATGCCTGGGGGCGGCCGAGGCCCCGAGTGAATGTACTCGAGGCGTGGTACCTACATATACCAGCGATGTAGAAATCTTCGATAGCGCGTTTCAGGCTTCGGTGACGTCACCGTGTGACGTGTGAGCGGTGTCGCCACACTGTTAACAGGACTACTGGGAAAAAATTCCCACTAGTTCCGCTAACAGTACTTTCTCACACAACGCTGTATATTAGCTACGCGACTGCAACGCAATCCACAGTTCGCCGGCATAGATAGACAGACAGACAGACAGACATACATCACAGCGATTCTTTATGGATTCCGTGTATTTTGCTTTGTAGTTTGTAACTCTTAAGAACTGTTTTGTGTATACTGGTTAAGTTCTTTGTCTAGCGCACATGTGACTGCAGCCCCCACTTAAAGGCCTAAAGACCGCTCACTCACATTTCGGACGGACCTCCGCAAATTATTAGGGTGCGGTTCCACTGAGGCGGAGCAGAGCGCGATTCACCAATCACATGGATTGAAATCAACATATCATTGTGCCTCGTGTCGTGTGGATTTCAAGCCATGTGATAGGTGAATCGCTCTCCGCTCTCTTCCGCTCCGCCTCAGTGGAACCGCAACCTTATGCGTAGTTTTTGTCACATTCGTGGTATTCCTAAGGCCGCTCCTTCACATTCACACATTCCTACATGAGTAGGACGGACCTTCGCAAAGCCTATGTGAAGTTTTTTGACAATTTTGTGCAATGTATGTACAAGGTTCGCGCGCTATCGAGCACGGTAATAACGAGGGAATAATAAATAAAAGTCAAAACTGCTTTTCCACTTCATACTTACTGTATGTCTTTATTTATTATATTTTTTTGTATTTTTTTATAAATTTATTTTATTTTATTTTAAAACTTCTCTTTAAATCAAACTTTATATTAATATTAAATATATAATATCTCGGATGTATTTACACGGTATGTACAGACTTATGTATGTACACTTACAGCATATTTATGTACAACAACGGTATACAGCAGCTAACAACATACTAACTAGCCAAACTCGATAAAATACACATCATATAGGTACAAAAAATAAGTAGCATTATGTGGCACTGAAACTTCCTAAACTGGCAACAATTTTATTTAAATAAATGCATTTCAATTGAGAATATTTTCAGAACAAAATAATACTATAAACAATAGTTATACATATAATTCGAGCTACAGACGAACAGATACGGGTATTTTAGTTACATTTAGTGTCACTCAAAGGTTAGGTACCCTACAGTACACAAAAGGATATGCATTGGTATTGCTCAATTTCGCTATAACTACAATCAAAATGAGGTATCTCAATATGGCCGCGGGCCGCTAAGGCAACGTGGTGACGAAATTGCCAAACATACAATTCCATAACCATCGCAAAACGATCGTTAGCTTGATGGTTATCCATTAAGTATATAAATTACATTAAGTAACAATCCAAGCTTTCAAGGTCAATACAAACGCCATAAATTTACAAAAGCGAACTCGTCCTACCCACAAGAGTCTAAGTCAAATTCACTAAAACGCGGGTAGTTCGAGAATCGCAAAAAATTTCACTGCCACTTAATGAACAAGCTTAATCTATATTCGTACAGTAACATCACTTGCACTCGTTATTACATATTTATAATTGCATAGCATTTTTTTATTATTTTTATACGTAGCGAACACAGCATGTTCAGTTACAGAGGGCGAGAAAATCTAGAACATTCTATATAAAGACAACACGAGCGCAAACAACTAGAAGTACAATTATCCAAACGAAACAGTCTTATTGTAGGTCATACTTTACTATAAGAGGGCATAATTTAGAATACATATTAGTTTAATAGTTACAAGGTAAATTCTAATACTAACACACAATATGAGTCAAAAAGTATACCGCGAAATGTATATGTTTAAACCAAATCCGTTTGATGTGACGTTAGCCTGTGTTACTGAAATATTCGCATCAAAAGTACATTTCAAACAAATCCTTTTATAGCGAACTAGCTTTTGCCCGCGGCTTCGCCCGCGTGGAATTCGTTTATATCGCGAACCGGGGAAGTGGGGAAGACGGTACGTCATCAACTATCTTCCTGGGAAAATTCATCGAAATCGGTCAGGCGGTTTATATTTTTCAAACAAACTTTCATCCACATTTCAAGCATTTAGGGGTTGATTTTTGAAAAACAAAGTAGCCTATATGTGACTCTGGGTCTTCAACTATTTTCATTACGAATTTCATCCAAATCGCACCGGTGGCTTAGCCGTGAAAACGTCACAGACAGACAGACAGACAGAGACAGACTTTCACATTTATAATATTAGTATGGATGTATTTGTATACTAAATCTGTAAGTGACATACATGGAAGATACAAAAATTATTACTGGGGCTCTAAATTAACGCAACTAAACTCAAAACAATGATTGTTAGAAAGTCTTACTATATATTATCTCTGTGCTTTACTACTTTGAACTCGCTAATCGACTTTAAACAAAAAAAAATATAACGTCTAACAATTTCCATGTGTGAATACTTAGCGACATATTTCTCAGCGCAAATGTGGGCGTATTTACAAAATCCAATCTAATTATCTTCTGGTCGATAAACAACATAAACATCGTGCGATTCGATACGCAAGTTGAGCCACAATATTTCTGCTCATTACGCGTTACTCCATGTAATTGCCATCCCGAGCCATGTAATAACTTACATATCGTTCGCATTTCCGGAATTCGTTATAATTGCACGGCACACAAATGCCAGCTTTCCACCTATGCCGTTAAGGTACATTTTAGATTGACGGCGGGACCTAAAAATGCCGTAAGTGACATTTGCTAACAAGCTGAATTGAACTGTAAGCACAGGTAACAAGTTTGGTTTTGGCGGGTAGAGGCAATTCCATTCGCCCATTCGCTCGGCGACTCATCAACACTAGTATCGGACGCGTCACGTCTCCATTGACGGCGTGACCGCATCTCACGACTCACGTAACTTTGCTCGGAAGTATTGATATAATTATACCTACATGAGATGAATGGTGATGTCTTGTTCATAATAACTAAGCATGGTGTTGCCAGCCGTCCGGATAAGGTCGGACAGTGGTTTTGATTGAGTCTCCGGCCTGTCCGGCTTTTGTAAGGCTTTTTATATTTGAATCATACCGAGTCGCTCGGATACCAATATTTTATTTTGAATTATTATACTAAATATTACACCCCCCCCCCTTATCAGCTACCAAGCTGATATTAATGATTTTGTAAGGAGTGCGGCTTTTTTACCCAAATGTGCGAACTGGCTGATCTGTCCGGCTTAGATTTGGGGACCTGGCAACCCTAACTACGCGTATAGAGTTCATGTTTTTGTTTCCTGGGGGCATATTATATTGTGTCATAATATATAAATGTGTGTTCTCGGGTCACGGGTGTTAATGATGCGTTATTTGGGTTGTCCGTGCCGACACAGGGTATCCTACTTCTGGTCTTTGACTTTGTTTGAGTTAATTTTTTATTTTTATGTACTTTAATTATATTCGAAAACCAAAAGTTTAAGGCAATATTTTCATCTAGACATTACATTGGCGACGAGAAAATTATTAGGTTGGGAGACATTTGAATTTAGAATCGTTTGTTGTTTTAAAACATAATCTACATTTCGCAGATACAATTTCGAGACAAATTGAGACATTAAATGGCAGCCGCTATCGAACTCCGCATTAAGATCTACGCACAAACACAGGCAAGTATTGAAATATGAACTTTATCACCTGTTCTTTACAGGTGAATTTTGTATCGCGTTCGAGTTGCTGTAGTTGAACGACACATCGACATACCCATTTCACTTATTTCAGATAAATATTGAAAACTCAACGCACTCTTTGGCGCTCATATTTCAATGCTTTCCTATAAGTTGAGTCCAATTTGAGTTAGTCTAACATACTAAAACTTCAAGGTCACTTAGTAAGCCGCACAACAGCTTACTGAGCAGCGCCTTCAAAGATAAAATCCGTCCGGAGCATCAAACCTAGGACCTTACAATTTCTCTATACATGCCATTCATATAATTTAAGTGATAAGAGTTAAAACTTAGCAAGAATCAGCAACAAAGATGTACAATAAAATATTATTTATAACTAGGGTATAATGAACTGACAAATAGATTATAAAATAATCCACACACAAATTTGCTTTTGATTTCGACTAAAAACTATAAGTTCAAACACGGAAAGTACAGAGAGCATAAAACGACGAACCTTTCACAAGTAAAATGAACAGCTTTCGTAAAAACGTACCTACCGGCTAACGCTACACACTCATAGGAACATTATTTTCTCCTAAAGGCATACAGTTATTATTAAATATGTTGGCGACAACGATTTCATACAGACACATTGATCATGAAAAGCCATGGACAAATCGGATACGTCGCGAATGCCATAATAGATAATTGAAACAAACGATCGATCTTATACCTACTTATTTTGGGAAGAGGGATCTTCAAAGCGTTCAGATAATGGCACGAGTACCGCAGCTTGCTTTTGTGCGGCCCTTGATATAATTATGTTTTAAATATACAACATTGTAATCTACTAAAATAAAATTCTCTTAGGTACTTTATTATTTTTCCATCCCAAATAAGGGGGAGGGGCAAGGCCCTAAAATTGGAAACTGATTTTGTTTGTTTCATTTGAATTGGCCCGGGTAGACACTGGCTAGGACCTCTCTGCTTTTAGATACAGTGCACAACATTCTATTGGACTGAAAGACATAATACGAGCGATAAGTCCGATTTGACCCCAGCTTTAGAATGTTCAAAGTTCAATATAAAACTCATACCTCTGTGCTTTTTTAGAATCGAGTCGAAGTGTAGTTTGAGTCGGATTGCGCTGACCTTAAATACCTACTAAGTTTCCCGAAGTTTCAACCAAAAAAAATTTAATGGCTCGATACGAAGAGATGCAAGATTCCTTTCGAGCCGACAGGGGCCTTTGTCACAGACTTATAAAAAAAATAAGCAGACCTAACATAATTTTCATCACTACATAGACGAATGTAAGCAATACTTGCATCTCATTCCTTCTCTCCCATGACACGTACAAAGTCTATCTCGTTTTATTTTTGTTGTTGCAAAACACACGCACACATAAACAAAATGGGATAGAAGCACTTCCGCCATTTTGATAAGCTGCAAAAAGCTCACTTTTTGTATGAGGACCATAGACAACATTTGTAGACCACAAGCGTTTTGTATGGGAATTGTCAATGTGTGCAGCATGTCTATGTAGTTGTAACTGGCACGCTTTTTTCTCCCATATGTTAGATCTGCTTTATTTTTATAAGTCTGTGGCCTATGTTCAGACATTAACGCTATTCCTACCGCTGCAGGTAGCATAGGGCTACCCGTTCCCATACCAGACAATACCTTACATCTTAACGCCCGTGTAACTCAGTCGAATCGAAAAAGTCACATGATATTCGCGCATGAAAACAGAAGAAATCCTATGAAAATACCGACACTGATCCGAGAATGAGCAAATACGACGATGACTAAATAGTACCGTTTACATATTCATATTATTTAACAAGTATTTAAAGGGGAGGTTAACAACAAAACTTCCATTATCATTGGAAATTCACACATCCCTGCTAACCAAGCATTGAATATCCATTACATCCAAACGTGTTTTCATCATTACTTTGTTAAATACAGACTTCAAAGCATATAATCTCGTGAGAAATAGTCGCTTGGAACCGTATCGTTTATCCGTTATCTCAGTAATATTACATTAATTCTATACGAGGTCAACTGAGCAAATTTAAATGCTTATTTATCAAATACAATTACATGTGTTACATCTATGTTTATCCAATGGTCGATTGAAAGTTTTTAATCTACTATCATATCATTAACATTGAACCTGTTTTGGTAAGACAGGCAATGACTCGAAGGACCAAAATGAAACTACCTCCAAAAGCAAAAGTTAAGCAAAAAAATGGTGAAATTGTAGGTTTCGATTGTTATTCGTGTGTGTGATTTTTGTTTTATTTTATGTAAGTAGGTACATCATAGTTATCATTGCGATGGTCAAAATTACCCAACATCCTGCCGATATTATCTAGCATCTAGGTAGAAAGGCGATACTTCCTACTTCTATATAAAGCATACCTTAATAATGCGTGAATACCTTAACAATTACAACTTTATAGGATTTAGCTACCAAATATATACCTAATAATGACAAAATACATCTCCTATAAATATTTATCTATCGTTGTCTATACATGAACGATATCTGAGATAATTATCTATGATTATTTATAAACGTAACGGAATAATTTTCCGCCTCCCACGCGGGCAAAGCGTTGAGAAAAAACTAGTTGAAAATATTTTAGAACAAACTTAACTGTGAGTATTTTTTAACACAGTAGACATCTGATTACATTGAATTTTAGAATTTTTATCCGTTCGTCTGTTTGTCTCCGCTGATATCGGCAATTGCTTTATTGATTTGAATGCAGTTTTCAATGATGTCTTGGAGTAAGCTTGGGTTCACCATAAATGAATGTTCACAAAAATAAAAAAGGCGAAGCGGGAGTCGGGAGCATTTACTAGTATCACCATCAATCATCATCATCAATATTATATAAAACTCTTCCATAAGTGACTGACAGACAACGCGGAGCTGAAACTACTGAAAGCAAGAAGCTGTTTGACATGAATATTGAACATAGGTACTACATAATAATTATGTTCCTTAGGGAGTGTAAGGTAACAACTAAGAAAGAAAAAAGCGGATAAACTGCAAAAAAATTCCACGCAAGTGAAGCCGCGCGGACAGGTAATATGCAAATAATACCGCAAAAAAAAAGTTACATATCAACGAGCGGCGACCACCGCAAAACTTTCCGCCAACGCTCTGGTTACATTTTTTGTTTGTGTACTTAGATAATAATATGTAGATTACGAGTAATATTTTAATACACATGGAATTTCCTTACACTTGGAAAAGTTTCTAAAACGATAAATTCAAAATGACTCATATACTCGTAATAAGGAAGAACGCCATAGAACAATGTATGAACCTACCTAAGAAACAATTACGCGGAAATTTAAATTACCTCATATATATTTTTTAATTATACGTTATGCTTAACAATAATCCCACCTAATTGTATGTGGCGATAAGTCTTGGACATACTAACTTAAAAAAGCCTATTCAGTCTCCTAGAGACATCACATCATACGCAGGCGATACACCGACGCGAGCAAGTTATTCCGGTCGTTCGCAATGCGCATTTAAGGCACTTCTCACACTACGATATTTATTAGCTACGCGACTGCAACGCAATCCAAAATTCGCTGTATCTGACACTGTTCACTGACAGGAGACGCATCGTGGACGCGTCGCTTTCATACATTGACAAGATCCGAGTCACTTGCAAATAGCGTTGTGTGAGAAGTGCCTATGACGACGCAAACCGTGTAGTAAGTATCAATGGTATTCATGACGAAGGTATTACCGCCGTATGGGCCCCCGAGACGATCAAGCGCACTTGACAAGTCTCACACTGTCAATTATGGTCAAGCCGTAGACCGCTAGAAGGTACATGTCAAGTCAACGCAGTAAACGATCAATATTCGCTTCAATCACGTAGACTTGTCAAGAGCGCTTGATCGTCTCGGGGACCCAGTACGTCGGGTAGTTTGATGGAGGCAGGGTAGTAGGACTGATATTATATTCTTTAGATATGGCGAACTTAAGTATTATTTTGATATTTTTTTTGGTAAGTCGATGATAAGAGAAGGTACATCGAGACATCCGGTGTTACCATATTGACATCTTATTGCTCAACAATTATTTTTAGGGTAATTCAAGATATTACATATTTATTTAAATTTTAGTAGGTATTTCAGTAAAATTTGAAGTTCGTTAGGCAAGCTATTAGTTACTAAGACGAAATAAATAAATTTAATTTGACAACAAAAAATAAATAAATTATTAAATAAATAGATGAATACACTAGAAAAATGATCAACTTGTTCAATACAGTAATGGGGGCAACAATACACCTAAAAATTACTCATCAGGGGCCGTATTATGAACTCTTAATTCCAGACAGTTCACGTTCACAAAGTGTGGGTGACACAGCGCCTTATTATAGTAAACCCAACTTAAGATTGAAATGAAAGAGGCGCTGTCGGACGCATTTGACATTCATTTGACCAATCATTGCACACTTGTAACTGACAGATGAATGACCATAACGTACTTATGAATGACTTTTTAACATGGTGGCGTTAGTTCCAATTTTTGCCATTTCAGAGATAAGCTGGGCGCACTGTACCCGTAAGCTGTAAGGCGCTGTATCTGTCACCCACACATTGCGAACGTGAACTGTCTGGAATTCAGAGTTCATAATAAGGGGGCAGTACACAAATTATCACAACTATGTCTACACAGGACTGTTAGTTAAACTTTACCAATTATGTAACTAGGCTACAATTATAATTTGAGGTTTTCCTAAGTGAATAAATAAAGTGTATCTCGTGTAAAATTTTAAGACCGAATAAAATAAAAAGGCGACAAATAATAAGCAGATTCGTTTCGTCGTGTGACGTCAAAATGCCACAAAAATCACCATAAAAAGAAAAAAAATAAAAACTGTTTATTTATTATTGTAAAAAAATCTTCTAACTGGATTATTGCATATTAATATTACCCTCTGCTCAGTTAGTCCGAACAAAACTTGAAAACGACTAACACAATTGCTGCTATTTGGTAAGTATATTTAATTTTATTAACACTACTTGCTATACAAAATTGCTTGGATATAAACCGCATAGACATCCTATTTTTGAATACTTCCTCGTATAAATGGGACATCCTTAACAGGAAATACTATTCGCTGATGGTAAGCATTTATTGCGTAATCGAATCATAGATAAAACTTTGTCCCATCACACATCACATCAGACTTGACAAGTAAGGCCGTTCTCACACAACGTTATTTGCAAGCTCAAGACAGACGGACCGCATTTCAACGCGCAGTCCGATCGCAGTTCAAATGCAGTTTGGTTTGGTTTGGTTGCGCGTTTGGTTTGCAGTTCTATTGCTGTCGTGTCGACTGCATTCAAACTGCACGTGAACTGCAATTTGCGGTTGAATTGCAGTTGAAATGCGGTCTGTCTGTCTAGAGCCTAAGCTGAGAGCTTCCAAACAGCGTTATGTCTGTCCATGCGTCGCTAGTAAGTCGACGCCCTATATATTTACCAAGTTCCGCACACGAGGCGACGCGACGTGGCGAACTGTGGATTGCGTCGGATCTAATAAATAGCGTAGTGTGAGAAGGGCCTAAGTATTTCAACAGCAAACCGATAGCGAGCGAGTCTCATTGTACTTCTAAACAGGCAGATTAAATTGAATGATGAACAAACGAACGAGACCACCTTTCGCAGTAGTGAAGTATGTGTTATTTACATTTTAAAAGCGAACAGAGCAGTATTACTTTACTAACCGATCATAACATTCAATATGTGTCTTCTTTCACTCAAGAACATTTCAAAAGACAACCAATCTTACTCCTCGCCTCTTGTCCTGCCACTCATACTCTTACTCCTCTTGTACCCCTCTCTACTTCACCACCAGATGGGTAGAAAGGGATACCCCAGTAGCTACACCATGAACTTTTACTGTACGGACAACACTAATGAGTTGTTTATTTGACATTTCTGGACGGATTCAATATTGCTTTTTGCGATAACTGTATGATATGAAAATGAAACCTCTCTAAATGATACAGTGATTCTTATATTACTAATACAACTAGCATCAACTACTAAGTATGTCAGAGACTCCATAATCCTACATGCCCTTTAGATGAGAATTCCTAGTAACAAATAAGTATTTTCAACATTTTTCCTTTTTTGGCGCATTTCGAACCTACGCCTATTACTCATGCATATGATCGTAAGCATTAAGAAATGAATTAAAAATATTAAAATACAAGTACAAACACTATCAGCTTGCCACAGCTAGGACCGAACCTCGACCCACCACAGCTGACTAACACGGACCAATAATATCGTAACCATAATAAATAATATATGTTCATAATTAAATCTACTATTGAAAGATCTTTTATAACTAAAACAGTTAAATACGATTCAAAGTAAAACCTAAATCAGTCTGCGCATACAACACCAACTCAACTTCAACTCAACCCAGCAGCAACTGAACACAAAAAGAAAGCACTAAATTATGAGCTTTATATCTAGTCTCTTACAGTTGAATTTCGATCGTACATTGATAGGACATGTACTATGTTTCGACTCACATGTACATCAAAATTAATCTCAATTCCAACATTCAACCATAAGCAACAAGAAATAAAGCTTATAATTGAAAATTTCGGTATGGCTAGTCACATCTTTTTATCATATTAACTGATTTAATTACATACATTTATTTGTACATTAATTCTATTGTTTTTAAAAAGAAATCACTTGAATAACTTATTGATACCATTTTATTTTATTTATTTATCACCTAGTACAGAAATATTTATTTGAAATGTTACCACAAATACTGCCCTGTTCGCTATATTATTTCTTAAACAGCACGAAATTCACTTAGGTACTGTGAAGTTAATAAGATCTTGCGGTCAAACAACCATCACTTCATGTAACCAACAATGTACCTACAACATAAACAATTGGTGCCATTAACACTTCGACAGCGGTACGACATCGGCACGATTACGACACGACGACGACACGACAGTGCCAAATGACGTCACAGCGGCGTCGCACATTTGTACTACACAATGTTTCCTGTGCGAGTGCATTTTCTTACAAATTTGCACCCACAGTATGTTATACGACTTGTTGTCATGGCATCGTCGCATCACTACCCCGTGTGAATATGTATTTCAATATACCAAACCAATCATTGTACTCAAAACTGTACTTGTCAAACCAAATTCCGGCATCCCTAGCTAAGATCAGATACGGAGCGGTCCTTCAGTCCTAGACTATGCAAACACAACCTTATCTATAAATATACAATGCACATTTTCAATTACTGCTACTTTTGTTAAGGCAATGCGTTCATTTCATCGTTTACTAAAGCACTAGAGAGTAACGTTTGTCGAGCGTCCACTAGGGCTTTTGTACGAGAATTAAAAAAACATGGCTCCTACTTGTGCGCTTTCGACAACTAATAATTATGTGCAATTATCTAATTAAAAAACTTTTAGGTAAATAATCATCTGATTCCTGATTTTTGCCACCCGTTAAAAGTATCATATATTTCTGTGTAGTTTTATCTGAGTTTCATTTGAATAGGATTCGATAAGGTAACACGTGAATTACACTGGTCGCGTGGTAGGGATAGGCATTATGAAGCGAATATTCAATTAATTAAAAAATCTGATACATAAGATAAAGTAAGTAGCATGACTTCAACTCATAATGAGCCACTCGTAAACACGGGGCTCACCTCATACCTGAGGAACCTAGAGCTGACTCCACCACGGTGCTCCAGTGCATATTGGTGAACCGACCGACTCAATGTTTGATATTTTTTTGCTGCTTCCATACTCCATTATGATATTTCAGATAATTTATATGCCGCGTAAGAGTTCCAACATGTCACTTTAGGACGCGTGACGTCATTTGTAACGACAGCTACGTAATACAATGACAAAGTGTGTGCAAATTTTTTTTTTCTGAAAGGAGCAGTGGTATGAATACTATATTGCCACGTTTCTCACAAACTATGTCACGCAGTGATTGTTGTTTCACGTATGACGGCGAAGAGATAAAATATATTGCTATTTTAAAATTTTATTCAGTTTAAGTAAATTATAAATCTTTATGAAATTAACAAAAATTGCCTCCCAGTGATCATTTTCTCACAGATATTATTTCATTGTTTTTTTTTTGCGTCTAACATCCGAACCTCTAATCGTAACATACGCTCGACAAACGCACCCATACCACCCACTAATACTATATGCAATTATACGCATCCGTCTACAGAATATAAACTTTATAATATAACAATACAAAACATTTATCAACTTCATTGATCAACCCTGAACATTTCATTGTTGGAGATTGCAAGTAGCCACTAATACGATGAAAGTACCTTCAATTTTTGTCAACCGTCTAAGACCTCCATTTACGTCATCGCAACGGAGCCTACAGTAACTACTAAAATCACAATATTGTATCAGCTTGTAAGGAGAAACTCTATCAGTCTATTGTATTGCTGTTTATTTGTTGTTTGCGTCTTATCTCTACGCCAATATCATAATACGTACTGCTTGGTTAGACTTCGTACATACCTAATGACATGTAAGTGACAATTTGTGCCATTGTGCACAATGTTTTTGGACGCAGTCTGAAAGAAATTAATTTAAAAATCTCTTTATCAGAGTACATTGCGATTATGAGTACATTATTGACAGACTATGACACCCTTCTCGTATGTTAATCCTGTTTTTACTGACGGGAAGGTACCGACCCTGTCAGAAAGCCTAACAAAGTACCAACCCAAGTTTTCGACACTATTGCCTTCTCACTAAGCCTTTTCCTTATAATTTTTGGTTTAATATACCCTCCAAACTACGCTAAGTTAAGTTACTCTGGGTTATTTACAAGCCACACATACCCAACATAGTTAGACACTCTGTTCATAACTTAACATACAATAAAATAGCTCAACTCGCCAAGCATATACAGGTTCACGCTAAACATTTTTTTATACACAACACCTTTTCTTAATCGCACCACACATTGTCTCTTAAAATAACTCGATAATCAAAATATGTTAATGATAATCCATTACAAACTATTAGGTCATTAATCTCAGAGTACCGTTTGAGTCGAGCGACGCGGCCGTGCCGGCTTACATCTAACATTATTATTTCACTGTGACACACGGCAGCATCGCTCGAAACATCTCAATTTTACAACTTACAAGCAATCGAGACACAGTAATAATTCTGATAACTATCGACACTAAGTAGCAGTCACTCAATTGAAAGCCCATCCGCGCTGTTGCAATACAATCCATAGTGATATGGGATACCATAAAGCTTGTTAACCCAACATACCTGTGTCCGATGACTTCACTTCACTTTGACAGTCGAGTCAATCTGTCAATCACACCACAGCACTTCACTACGTCCCAATATCACTTGTACACATCACTACACGTCCTTAGCGCGTCGCGGCCTGCGCCGGGGCGGCGCGGGCCCTCTGTATCATCGCTGCGCCGGCTGTGCGTACTGGCGGCGCTTCTTGTGGCGCTCCCCGCCGCGGTAGGCGCGCGATGGGGACCCGTTGTACCGCCGCTGCTTGGAGCTGAACGAGCGCGGCCGGGCCTTGCCGTCGCCGCCGCTGTTGTTGTTGTTGGCGCTCGTGGTGTTGTTGTTGTTGGCGGGCGCAGGCGTGCCGCCGTAGCGCTGCTGCATCACACCTGTCGATGTTGTAGATAGGTTAGTTATCGTCATAATATAAAATAATGTTGGTAGGCTTTTTGAGATGCAAATCTTACCAAAAGAGAACTAATTCTGTATGGACTATGAAATGATTGTTGAATTTCGGTTTTCATGTTCCATGCTTCAAAATTAGAATAATGTAAGTACTCATTGATATTTTCAGGACATAATCAGTTGATAAAGCTGTGGAAAAATATCACTGGCTTCAAAGTGACCTAAGTAGACCTGAAACGTCATAAGCCTGTGATCATCACAAAAGAGCATCAAAGTGTTCTTTTCTTTGTCTGTTCACAAGAAGATGGATTCAAGTATTGCTAAGAACATTTTGAACAATATAATTTTTATAAGCAACATAAGTAAACGAAGTTTATCGTAGATTACAATAGTTTACACTTCCAGGCACTAAACCATCGTTGTATACCTGCAGTCTCGATACGATGACGACCCCTAACGACCTTGTAGCCTAGTTGGTAGCGACCCTGCCTGCGACGCGAGGGGTCCCGGGTTCGATTCCCGGCCGGGGCAGATATTTATGTGGCAGATAAATATTTGTACTCGGGTCATGGGTGTAATTGTGATGTGTTATATGTGTAGTCCATGCCACCCGCGACACAGGTACCTAGTAACCTACTGCGGGGGTATGAGTGTGTTAGCGTTTATTTATTTATTTATTTATTCCTACGCTGCGCTATACCTGAGGGTATGTTGTTGAAGTCCGAGTTGCTGGTGATGTGGTGGATGATGAGCGACTGGTGCGCGGACACGCGGCGCGGGGTGGGCGAGGAGCACTGCAGCGCCGACAGCGGCGGGGGCGACGTGCGGGGGGCGCCCGCGGCGTCGGTCGGTGCAGCGCCCGCGCCCGACCCGCTGTCTGACCACTCCTGGAGAATGGCGCACGGGTTAGTCGGACTTTTGTACGATTTTTATGATACCAGGACCAGACGTGTGTGTACTCGTGTTGTTTCAGGCAAATTGTTCTTTACGTTAATAAATATTGCATATTTCTCTATTCCTGTTAATTCTGACGAGATGTTATTTACCATATAGCCAGCTTAGATAAATCTAGCTACTATCCATCTAACTCAAAAGTAGATTGTTTCATTTTGAACCAGTAGAGCCTGAGTTCAGCTTTTTCAAAGAAACCATCAAACAACCTGTTTCATTTCATAATATTACCTACTCTTGACTAAACAGGCAAATGTTAAACGAGTCTTTATTATAAGCAGCCACCAATGGACTGCCGATACCTGTATCCTGTATCATCTGTACCAGTATCATATAATCAGTGCTGTATACGAAAGCCAGATATTGGATACTGAAAATTAACCGCCGAAGTCAAGTTAAACAGAGTAACGTCCAAAATCTTTTTAAACATCGTTTCTGTACCCCACGATCTATGACCGAAAGCCATTCGTTCAGACAACGTAAACTTCCCACTGCCCACCAACATACCGGGTCACTATCATCCGGCTCCGGGCTGGGGTCGGGGCTGGCGCGGCGCAGCGGGAAGAAGTACGGCTGGAACGTGTCGCGCACCCAGCGCCGGTACTGCAGCACGTGGTCGGTGACGCGCACCACGCGGCCCAGCGCGCTGTGCCGGCCCGCCAGCGCGCCCAGCGGGCCCACCGCCTGCTGCAGGATTATGTAGCCGTAGTCGAACGCCTGCGGGGGAGGGGAGATGGTTAGTATTACTTGTCGATGACACTACGCAAATGGTTGATTGTGAGTTGGAAGATGTATGAGCTTGGGTGTAGGCGTGCGTGCGTGCGTGCGTGCGTGTATGCTTACATGCATGCGTGCATTTATGTGTAAGCGTGAGTGTGTGAATTCACAGGATTATGTTGGTGTAGTCGAACGCCTGGTGAGAGGGGGGGATGGTTAGTATCGCTTGGAGAGGACACTTTGATGTTCAGTTCGAGGATGTATGAGAGTGGGTGTACACGTGTGCTTGTGTACGTGCTTACGTGCATGCCTGTGCGTGCATGTGGCTGCATACGTGCGTGTGAGGGCGTGCGTGCGTGCAAGCGTGTGTGTATGTGCGTGCGTGCGTGCGTGCGTGCATGCGTGCGTGCGTGCGTGCGTGCGTGTGTGTGTGTGCTTGTGGATATCAAAATGCGTATCAGAGAACGATTACAATGTAAGAATTGAATGAATGAAGTGAATTACCATTGTAAGTGCACGAGTTCCTCGAATTGGTTGAGTAGTGTACGAGTTCACCACAAGTGCATGAGTAAATTACTCAGTGTAGAGTGAAGTATTAAGGAAAAGTGGGTGAATGAATTTGTAACTAAAGAGTGAGAGTGAGATAATAAGTGAAAGTACAAAACGCACACGTGAGTTAGGAGTCAGTCAGTAAATTGCTCTGTTAGGTTGTAAATTATTTGAATGTAGTGGACAGTAGTCACCTGTTTGACTTGCAGCGCGCCGTAGCTGGAGCGGCCGATGTCGTTGCCGGCGGTCAGCGGGTCCTCTATGCACAGCAGCGACGGACGGTGGCCGTCGTTCATCTCCTGGCGAGTGACACACAAACATAATCATTATACATTGGTAGAATTTTGCCAAACTGTTATAAACGCTAAACGATAACACACTCATTCCTCACTCATAAATGTTATGAACCAGAAAATGTTTGCGAACTTTACACAATCTTGAAATCATCGAATTTTCAGCTAGATCGGGTTAACCTTAGGTAAATGTTGAAGACAGTGATCAAATACCGTGAGATATGGTTCTTCTACTTATTCAGCTGCTATTACAATTAAAAAAACACCTATCATCTGCCAAGAACAATGTACAACGGAAAACATCTTAGTCACTTATCATTCGCATCCAAAACAGGGCAACATTTCATTCATAAAACATCGACACGAATTACGGTGACGATATCATCTACAAAACCAGGACAACATATCATCCACCGAACGCCCCCAACTATACCACCACATCATTACCAAACCGCTCACCTTCTGCAAATCATCCTTGGAGATATACGACCCGCCATTCTTGACCCTAATCGCAGTCTTGACGTAGTTGAACTTCCTGCCATACAGCTCGAAGAACTCTATGAGCAGCACGCCCAGGTTGTGGGGCTGTCGGAGGCGCTCCGGCCGCGGGTGGAGTTGGAGGAAGCTGATGCACATGAGGATGAGGGAGTAGGAGGAGATGCCGCCCGTGAACACCTCGTTCAGGTCGCGCTGCAGCAGGAACTGCTTCAGCACCATCACCAGGCGCGAGAGAACTGGATACTTCTCCTGGAAGACGATGGAGTATGTTAGGATAAGCCTAAAGACATAATTATGACTCTGATTCTTCTCTGCTAGTAAGCTTCTGTGAGGAATTGGCTTTAACTCAAGAATGACTGGTCATTGACATTGGCACTGGCAAAGCAGTTGTTTGGCACCAGACCAGTTGGTTGTTGACCATTGGTTGACCAGTTCGTGGCCAGTTGGTAGGCAGACCAGGGTCTCCTTTCACAACGTGAAGGGAACAGTCTGTAGTCTACCACGACTATCAATTGCAGATTTGCGGACTTCACACACTTTTGAGAAATCATGGAGATCTCTCAGGTGTTTAGATTTCCTTATTGTTTTTCTTCAAATAAGCTAATAATAAATAGATTTCCCCATCCACGTAATTTACGTAAAGTGGTAAAAAGCTTTCCTCTTCACATATCAATAAAATAAAATATTCCCTCCCTTATATCCTTCTAAACAACATTATTATGTATTACTCAAAGATATCCCCGAAAGAAGTGAATTCCGCAGACAAGAGCATGAACAATAAAGGAGTTTGAGTACAAGTGTTTAAAATTCCAATTACGCTCTTCAACAAATTGCCGTGTACGTACGTACGCGTACGTATTCCGGCTTTGGTACGCAAACGCCATTACCTACAGCTGATCAAACACTCCGAGACGTATCGGTTTTTATGTTATTGTTATTGAGATAAAATTGTATTGTAATGGTAATAGCATTGAGGTCAGATCGATGCAGGATGATTGGTTTCAGACCATTCCTAGGCGAAAACTAGGGTGTGGGCTTCGATCAGAAATACATACTAAGTAGATGTCGGCTCACTGCTAGAAAATCGAGTACCTACTAACATAAGATCGCGCTTCATACATTTATGTTATCTCTTATTTTTGTGTAGTGACGAATTGTATTTCCGTTTATGACTTTATGATGTTTAAATATTTGATACTTTATTTTATTGTTAGGTAACAAGGTTGTAATTGAAAGTACAACACTATTGTCTGTGTAGATGGGATCTTACTTACGCGGACGATTTGTCAGTATCTCACCTTAAAGTGCTTTATGAGCTCCGCACTCTTCACACCGCTGCTCATGTTGAACGAGATGTCCACCTGTCAATCATTACATTCACCATTACATTCACAATAACAATCACCATTAGACCCTGGATATCACTATTACTAATGTAGTTGAACTACAAATCAAACTAGTTCAACGGTTGAACTAATCAATTGATGAAGGTCTAGAACCTGTGAGCCGTTTTTCGAACTTAGAATCGCGGTCGTAGACTACTTTAGATACTAGCGCTCGCCACACCTCCATCGCCAGACTTATTTATTTAATTAATAGCACCACTGAGTCATATGGTTCACGCAAAGCTGAGCGCACAAATTCGCCCGAATGAGCGACGGTACTATGCTCGTTAAAAACGTAACTTCGACAACCCTTGAACGAGAATATTTTACGATTCTTTTGTTTTATTGCACGCTGTAATTAAAATATCCGAATGGGTGGCGCGTGAAGCAGGCTGCTACTGACTATGCCACTTTAAAAGGTAGCCTGACCCTTGGTAAAGGGTACAAATAAAAAGTTTACTAACGTACTTTTAGTGGAAACCAACTCTTAAAACTTTGCTACGTGCGCTAGCGTCGAGTGTAACTAATGTGTGTTCGACCTTTAAGGCCACGAAATTGCACTGCAATTGTAGCTGGATCAGTTAATTTTGTGTGCAAATTGGTAATGACGCCGTAACAAATAAAAGCCTTCAGCGAGCCGTGTTCTGTGGCCCAGCCTTAAGTTAGATACAGCTAGTGGTGCACCCTGCTGAACACATTGAACAATTGAGCTTAACAGCTGATAACAGGTGGAATTTTTGGCATCAAGTTCTTACTGTGCTGTTGTTTTTACTTTTTGAACAGGTCATTCAATAGCTATGTAATAACCTTCTACTTGGGAAAGGACATTGTCCACATTGTATGGGTGTCTGGCCTTTAACCTTTAATTGCCGAGGTGGTGTCACCGTGACACCGCGCAAGTTGAAACAGGAATATTTTAACAATCAATAGGGTTATAGATCTGCCTCTTTCAGTAGCTGCTTATATTGACTCGATCTTTTGTTGGTCAGTCGTGAACACACGGCACGTTCACAGGTGTGCCCGTAATCGGACCTCTGGTGTCAACGTGACGTAAGGTCGGTGTTAATGTACTATTTTATGTTTTTGTGAAAACTTGACAAATGCCAATTTTGTGTTAATTTTTTAGACGGCGCAAGCAAGTACATCAGGAATCGGACGTAAAAGAAAAAGACAACTGAATATAAATAGCCCTAGTGATCAAATTATTCTAGAGAGCTGGTTAGACGAAGAGTTACAAGATTTTAGTGATTGTGATGATGAGTTGGTCGACCCGGATTTTCACCTACTCAGCGAGCATGATTCAGACCATGAGGAAGTCGTAACGAGTCAAAAAAGGAAGTTGTGTAAGGTTTGCCCATCTAAGTCCAAAAGGAAGACCCCTCATCAGTGCGTCGGGTGTAAAATATACATGTCTACAATGCGCCAAAAAAGGTTGCCAGAATTGTGCCTCAAATTATTAAACTTTTCAAAATATTAATTTTTACTTGTTAATGAGAGTTCGTTTTTATTGATTATAAGAAGAAAAGTTAATTTTGTCCAAATATTTTATGACTTACTTAGCTTATTTCCAAAGACTCATAACTAGGTTCCGAAAAATGTGCTTATTTTTATTATTGCTATTAAAAGTTTATAAAATTTATTTTTATCGTTTTTATAATTTCATCCCAATATTTCTCAAATAATCATTCAGAATATATATAATTTTAACATATTTTTAATATACATTTGATGGAAAGCGTGACTTCAAATAGGGTGTCACCATGACCTAACCTCGGCAACTATGTACTGAAAATGAGGGTCGGTAACTGAAGGTTAATGAACATTTGTTTTGACCTTAACTTTGATATTAGTCTAATAGCTAATTACAGCAGAAAACAGAATATAATGATCATTTTGTATCCAGGTATATTGTGTATATATATATATATATATATGTGTGTGTGTGTGTGTAGGTATATTGTGCGTTTAATAAATATGTATTTTTATATACAGAGGTTTAATGAAAAAAAAAAACAATTAATATTAATTTTCAATGTTATGCTCACCTTAACATCGGAGTACTTGTCAGTCATCTTGACGATGGGCACGGTGGCCTTCTCCAGCACCTTGATGCTCTCCTTCTCCGCGATGTCCTGCACCACCAGCTCGCGCTCCAGCGTCCACAGCGGCAGCTTCTCCCATTGACCTGCGGGACACCAGATTTCACCTATTACATTCACTGAATAACTCATTTACCCAACCCCAAAGTAGGATACCTTGCGTCAGGGGTGACTTGGACAGCATAAACGAAACTTATTTTATGAGAATAACCGACAAACGAGCAGACAAACTGATGATAACTGGTCAGTATCCTTGTCTTGGTCCCTTGTCTTGTGTGTTGTCCATGGCACCCACGACACAGGGAATCCTAGTGTGGGGCTATGAGGGTGTAGTGTTATTAAAAAATATATATGAACATCAGTTCTTAGCAACAAAAGCGTTCAGTGAGGCGTGTTCAGTGCCCCAGCCTTAAGTTAGCTACCCACGCTCGTGGTGCACTTCCGATTGATTAGCTAAACGTTACATAATTCCATAAGTAGCTATGACCACTTCATATCCTGTATGCTTAAATAAAATATAAAAATGTCCTTTAGTAAAAAATCTTCGAAATAAACTGAACTGATGCTGCTTTTACTCCTTGAACAGGTCAAACAACAAATCCCTAATATACCCGACCTGACAACACACATACCTACTTTATCTGCCACATATCGGTCCCTCGGATATTCATGATATGGGAAGTGGGCCTCGGATTTCCATTAAATAGGGTACTGGATCTCTACATCACCAAGGTACACAAACATAACGACGGAATGCCCTTCATTCGGAACGTTACGACCCCGCAAACTATTTACTGGTCAATTTAACACCGCTTTGGAAGTTTGGAATTTGTTATCTCGTCCCAATATACCATTAAAACTTCGGTCCGCACGTAACAAAAGTTATATTTTCACAGAAACTGTTTGTGACGGCGTCTGATTAGCATTTATTTGTACAGAATCTTTGTGATGATGTAATGATTGACATTGGCCTAGCAGGTCAACAGGTGAGACATTTCTGGTGAGTATGCAATTCAGGATTATGAGTAATGGAAGTTGGCTAGAAATCAAGGATATTTGAAGCTCCCAACATACCATACAAATATTTTTGCTGAAAATCGAATTCAAATCTTTACACTTGGCAGACAATAAAATTGCACTCTGCATTTTTCAGGCAACTTCCGAACGCCCTTGACAAGGACGCTCGGTTCTGAATCCAACGGCTCCATTCGTTTCGAGTGAGTCATGAGATAATGGCCGTTTCCTCATTCACCGCCGTTCCATTCAAATTGTGTTTGTTGATGTTTCGTGTCTGCGGCTCCGCGGCGACGGCCTCGCAAGGCCGCGAGTGCCGCGACTGACCAGGTGTGCGATTAGCGCAACGTGTGACAACTGTGGCGAACATGTGAGCCGCATAACCTACTGCATTAGGTGCACAATACAGATTTACGACTGGATTGTGCTAAGGAATGTTTCTAGAAGAATTTATCTATTTTTAAACAACGTTCAGGCCTAAAGTGGTCTGAAGCGTCTAGTCTCTATTTAATAAGGATACGAGATGGTAAAGCCCGGCCAATTTTAATGTACTGAGCACTGGTATCTCTTCAATGCGAATGTGTGTAAATGAAAATAGTGTAGTTTACCTACTTCTTAATTATTATTGTGCCCTGAAAAGATTTTAAGAAAGTATTTAGACAGATTTGGGGACCTATCAGATAAACATTTATGCTCCAAGAGAGCCTGGCACACGGACCCGAACTGAGAAAAGGCAGATATAAAATTTCAACCACATGACTTCTTGCCAGTGTCATTTGCATATGCAGTGAATGTAGTGAATATAAATCCAAGGTATATCATACAGAGGATCCTTTCAAAATCTAAATTTGTTGAACTCAATAGCCCATTCCGTACCATTTCCCCTTCAGGGCATATTATGTAACAATAATTGTTTGTTCTTGCGTCTAGATCGTTTGCTAAGTTCAAGCCGACCGCAGTTCGCTTCAGACATAGTTCGTCCCCGCTCCGCGCGCCCCCCGATCCCCTCGTGTCCACCTGGCGACACAATTAGCGTCGGCAAATATTTGCAGTCAAGTATTCGAGTTGACGCGCGTAACGCCACGGATTACGGGACGCGCGAGGCCGTTACTATTCGTCGCTCGTCTTTCAGCCGCGCGGTATAAATAACCGGCTGCGGCATAAACAACGCATGTTTCGATGCGTTCGACATCGCCGTGATCGGTCCCGCTGGCGTGAGCTGCGCCGGTGCAGTTGCCAGGACGACTTGTACGATTCCGCTGAGACGAATTGTCCACTATCACAGATTTTGACCAGTTTGTAGAGCGTGGAACGATGAAGTATCTCAGGATTAATTGGAATATACCACCGTTTACGTTACGTTTACATTACTGTTCGGTCATTGTTCAATACAGGATTCCAATAGCACGGATCCGGTTATAATTATAAAAAACTTTACATTTTTTTAGGCGACCACCTTAATCCTCAAGGGTTACAAGTGTTACACCACGTCCATGACCGTATTAGAACGAAATTAAATTATTGTGTGCTTTTGTTGGGTTTTAATTTAACTTATTTATTGTCATACTCATAATCTATGGACTTGTCTTATTTAAGTATCATAATGGAAACATCTTGCTATATGTCCAGGACACATTGGTCGATGCTACACAAACACAACTCGGGTTGGCCAAATCGAAAGGTCTGTTCACATTATATCTACCCAACATCGACGTTCAGCTTCATATCGACCAATTCAACAAATCAGAGAGTACCTATGTATTGAAATATGGAGCCCTATATCCTGTTCGTACGTGACCGACGGATTTATTAAGCAACAGCGGACGCGGAGATTTTTGTTGAATGGGTGAAAAAATTGAGCCTTTTTCGTGCTTCGGAGAAAGAATAACCAGTAACACCTACGTCAATCTGCACAAGAGTAGCGTGGCAGAGTTTGCACCAGGCCTCGTCAATGATAAAGAAAGACCCATGCTCAGTACATGAATGCTCTCAGCTTCCACGGGAGCTCTAGGAATCAGACGGGCCTCCTGACCATCAGAAGTTGTCTGACTGCGGCATCTAGATGTGCAACGGAGACGATAGGAACCCCTACTCAACTTTGGAGTCCACCCAATGTCGGGAAACATTAGGTCTTCCGATTTCAAACCCTGTAAAGACGACCATTGAGACTGAAACTCACAGATCCCATTGCCACGAAACACTAGCACAACGGAAAATCAAAGGCCGCCGGTCTGCTGTGCTCCATAGTGGACCATTAATGGGTGTGTAAGCAAATGTGTCCAGACCTTTACAGGTAACGATGTGTTTGTGTACGCACGACCGAACCCTGTACGAATGAGTCAGCTCCAAAAATATCTTCATGAGTAATTAATTACCTACATTTTATTCATAGATCATAATAAATTTACAACTGGGTCGCGGTCTATAATCAAAACAAAGTCATTTGCACCAAGTAAATTTATTTTTTGGCAAGCCAACCTTCTGGTTTAATTAAATCAATGAATAATGTAAATAAAATATGCTACACGACACGCTGACAGATCCACACTATGATTCGCTTTGTCGGGAGCGCCATGGATAACACAAAAAGACATAATGGAACTGCCCTCTTATTATGAACTCTTAATTCCAGACAGTTTACGTTCAGTTCAGTGTGTGACAGAGACAGCGCCTTATTACCTGTAAGGCGCTGTCTCGAATTGCAATCGTCGACATAGGTTGACGTCTGCCGCCGACACGTCGACGGCCGCCGCCAACCGGTGCAGTTGTCTCTGCTGTTGTCTGCCGTTGACATCGTGCCGCTCGTGTGTAAGAGCACTAAGGGGTACAGCCCGTAGTCCACCACGCTGACCAAGTGACTATTCCAACACCTTTGAGCAAGTCACACAACTTTGAGAACATGGTGAGTTCATAATGCCGGTTTCCTAAAAAAACATCTTTCACCAAAGCAATGATAATTAATTTCTAAGACTCACATATTTTTTGAAAATTACAGGTGCAAGCAGGACTCGAATCCAGTTCGGGAGACAGGGGTAACAAGAGCTCCAACCAGGAACTAACACTTACCTTGGACTTTAGACAGATTCCCTTTACATTCTAAACAACCCGTACATGACAACAGCATATCTCCTCTAGTCCAAGAACAAGACTCCACATTCAACATAGACGTACAACTTCAACTAAGAACCAAAACCCATCTTGGACTAAAGTTAGATGATCTAAACAACCTGAACCTACATGACATCTCCACCTGCCAACCGAGGAACAAAATCTTCCACAGCCAAGAGTTCGCGATCTCACACCTCCGCAGCCCATTGAGCCGCGGGCCGCCAACCCGCGAGGAAGCAGTCCATTCAACGATTCAATCAGAACATAGTTGTAAATGTTGTAACAGGTCGGATGTTCACCCGCGCCGCTCCCCGCCCACGTGTGAACACGTGCTAATATATTCACGACGTGGGCTCTCGGGTGACGCAACGACCACTTCGATACACATTGCTTTCAATTTTATACGATGGATTCAACAGATCGGTTAGGTGTTAGCTACTGTTGTGTGATTCAACTTTGGATGTATGGTGCTAATGATTATTTACTTGACATTAAAATTTCCTTGGAAGTCTAAGTAAAATTGAAGATATCATCATTATTTATAACAATGACATAGATAATAATTAATGAATGTTTTTCTAGTCCTTTGTAATAAATCTGTAGCTTTATTCATGCAACAATATAATCCAAACACGATTTTTAGATTTTTTTTTAAATATTTGTATCATAAAAACAATCGATTGGTGTCAATTAATGTATTGTGACAAGCTTTACTAACGTTTGTTTTATTTCAATCGGTTCACAAATAAAAAGTTATGTCAGTTTGAAGAATCACGTCTAACAATTTCCAAATGTAGCTACTATGGATTTCCCCACACGAATCAACGGCAATTTACTAGCATCACACTAAATCTAGACAAATTCTGTCTGTCTGCTACCTTTATACGCTTAAGGCGTTGAATCGCTTCAGAAATTGAGAGCATTCGTAAAGGACATAAGATAGTGCTTATTTTTTGGGATTATTTGAACAATAACGAAGTATTTCCCACTCCAACTGACAACAGTGAAACGTTTAACTTAATCAAATTAATATTGTTATAGGAGCTCATGCTGAAACCTGTTCTGTTAAAGATGTCCTTGGGCGTGGTCAACCACGTTCAATCAAGTCGTCTGTCCACTCCTTTGTGAATGTAAATAAAAATAAGAAGCACCAGCGCCAATCAACCGTCAACCCTGGCCAACTGGTGCAATAAATGTAAATGACAAACCAGTGCCCCCAATCCTAAAGGTAGCAAGGTCGTATGCGCCGAGTGCACGACAAATACACGTCTACATTTCGGTTGTAAACTAGATCTCTGTCTGAAGGAATCTAAATACAAATGTATATGGACATAGATAAATGTCATAGATATCTTAATTTATCAGTGCGGTAACTTATCTTAGTCAGTCCGTTAATTGAAACAGAACTGAAGTTTACCATAATTAGGAGTAATTGATCCCAATACGATTAGGATTCTTAGAACTCTTCGATTCGACTATAACATCCATGAAAACAGTAGCTGAAGACTTAGGCGTATATTTAGGGCACTAAGACGAAGAAGGCAGCTCCAAAAAATCAGCTTTGTATTAAATTAATATATTTTTTCAAACTGTATGCATATCATCTTCATCATCATCTCAACCCATCATGGCCCACTATTGAGCACGGGTCATAGTCCACCACGCTGGTCAAGTGCGATGTTTTCCGATGTAAGCATATGCTGGCCCTTATTTTTTGGACGATTACTAAAACAAACTTGAACGCAAATTCTCTAGTAACACTATGTCAATCCTGTCAACCCGGCGTGGTGGAATGAATTCATGAATATATATGAACTAATCTGCATCGTATCTTTCTACCTTCCTACACACAAGGACCATTATGTAAACATGATAACAAAATGATAGTAAGCATAACGTAGAATGAGGTCTGCTTATTATTGAGCTGAGACGAGGTTTGAGATGGATCAGTATTCAAGAGGACAACAAAAAACTATACTCGTGCCTGTGGATAGTCTTACTAGATGTCGCGATAATGCGTCATTTATAACTATTACATATGGAATTAGAAGAGGACTATCTTTTTTTGCAGTTTTTGAGCTTAAAGGCAACAAACGACTGAATTTAATAAATAAACACACTCATAGCCCCACAGTAGTAATCCATATTATGTCGTAGGTGCTGTGAACAACACATGAAGAAAGGAAAAAACTCGTTCACCCCTTCGCTGAGAATCGAACCCTCGGAACAGCGATCCCGATCCGGCGTTTTAACCACTATTGCATCATTTTGGTTATAAGTTTAATCGAAGACTTCAAGAACCTGTCACGCATCAAGCTCAAATACAAAATTACAGCCCAATTGGCCAGCGCTGCCGTTACGAACGTAAACAATAGTTTACGACCGCGCACACCTACGGAGTCCCGTCCCGATCGCATCACAATCATCACATGCTACCGGCTACCGGCATAGCAGCGAAGCGAGCGACGAGCACGTATGCTGAGCACACGTACGCACGCGTGCGCTTCCCAAGGTCAAGTGGCTGTTGCTACACCGCCACCGGCGCCTTCGGCCTTATCTGTCGCTCTATTTCGGTTGCGCCGTAATCGCACTCGCACCGGATCACTAGGTTCTGATAGCTCTCCGATTGTCGAGCTCAAATTATAGTGGTATGCCTTGTTGTGATAGCGATTTAATAAAATGCCTGAGGTGTGGAGTGGATCTACCGTACAATTTCATCGTCCGTTCATCGAATTTTTAGGCCGAAAGTGTAGAAGTGTTAACGAAAGTGACTCGAGGAGACAAAACGTAATATTTTGGTCCCTGTGTCATGGGTGCCATGGACAACACATAAAGACAAGGGCCCATACGCCCATAATTCGAAACTAGTTTCCTTCGAACAGGACTCCCTCATGGTACCGATTACATCTTACGGGTCATTAAATTCTTAATCTGGAGAATGAGGAAAACCGGGCTGGTATCGGAAGATCATCACTAATTAATTAAGTTTTCTTCTATGTCTCTAATTCTATTTCGGGTCCCTCTATAACTACTTGAAAAAAGTTAATCAAAAAATAACATTCAATATTGGTTACAACAGACAGATCAGTGCTGGGATAATATCGGTAATCTACGTTCATTACGAGACCGTGACGTACAGTTCGGGGTATTTGTTTACGTCCATGTAATCTGAAACGATATATCGGTTCCGGATCGAACCGGTTGCCGATAAGCTAGCTCATACTACCTACAAACGGTCGGTGTTCTTTTAAAGGTACCAAAAGTTCAGATGTTAGGGGCGAACAGCGTACATCAAGGCTGGAGGAAGAGGGAACGCTAAATATGCACTAGAAACAAAGTCTCATCTAGAACAAGTTGACATTTGGCCTATCTGTCAGAACATCAAAGAAATTTCACGGAAACTCATGTATGTCACTTTCTCCTTATGTAATGACAGATATTTTAAACAGATGAACTGTTTTCACATGGTTGTGTTGTGGTGTAATAATATAATTCAGGGCCATTTAATACCCATCGACTTCACTTTCATCTTTGTTCCGGCGACGACACGTCTGTGATGCCGCATTTGCCCAATGTGCTTGGGGGGGCAACGATATTTACGCTCCATGAGTTTACCGATCCAACATGTAAAACATCAAAAAAATGTAACAGCTAACGAAGCTGTTACAGGCGGAATAACAACAACATATGAAATACGCTTGTCGTTAATATCCAGTTCAACCTTGCGAAAGATCACATAAATCTAGTCTAAATATCGCTCAGAATAATACTTAAAGGCGAAACTGTATGAAAACCAAGGGGAACGAATGACTAAATCATTTTAATAACCTCGGGATCATAAACAAAACTGAAAAAATACTAAATTAAAGCAGGGGAACTTCAGAACTCGTTATTTTTATCTTCTGCTTTTATAGGCATTTCAAATACATCCCTAGCTTACTGGAAAACACTGTTCAGAAGCTATATCTATTGACGAGGCTTCAATTTACTGTCGTTAATGAGATCCTATTCATAGTTGGCTATAAGGATCTATGTACCAACTAGCTAGTAGTGAAGCCTTTGGAGCTCAGGTTATTGAGAGGTCGTCTCGCCCTAACTACAACACCCAACACGTGCAATATAAGGTCATTCGGCGTGCGAATCTGGCCGAATGTTCTATTTTCGTCACCGAGTACAATATCACTGTACTACACTAGTGCATAGTATGGGACTTGTTTTCTTCGAATGAACTGACGCGGACCACCAAATTCACAAAATTACCATTTAACAAAATGTAATTTTGCTAACCTAACTTCATGGCCTACGCAATAGACAACAAGTCAGTATGGCTTAAGGCATTAACCGTATATTACCGTTCGGTTCGAACAACGAATATGAATAGAGAAACTAACGCGGTGGCAAAGAACAGCTAGCCAGCATGAAAATGACACAGCATCAAGTTCGAATGACGGTGCGACTTGCGAGATTAATATTCCCGAGGCGGCCCGCGCAGACAACGCTCTTCCTTTCACTGTGTTGATGCGTACTTCGGCGCAAGATCGAAAAGTCGATTGAAACGGATCTCATTAATTTCAAGTTTTCTATTCTGGCGCAGTTCAACTATCAGATAAGTATCCCTTCAGACTGAAAGCTTGAATACCATCGCAAATTATTTCTGCTGCTAAAATGCATATACGGAATTTATTTCACAGCATCGAGTAACTTATTACGCTGCTCGTTACCACAACTTTTCATAGCAAAGCAAGTCAAAAATCCTGGAAAATTTCTCCACTTTAAAACCAAACAGCAAAACCAACCAAATATGCTGTTGGACGTCATACTGACTTTTATAATTCTGCTTGCACACTACACTATAGCTTACTAAACACCTTCATATACAGTAGGGCATCGCACACACGTCACACCGTAGCATCACGAAGCATCATCAATCACGCTATCGAATAAGCAGTAGAAGCTATCACCTGTCGAATACATTTAGCCTTCGACAGTGACGCAGTCGTGGCTCAGCCGCCCCTCCCTTAGGCAAATCGTCTCGTCTGGCGGGAGATCTCCCTTTGCCAAAAGAGCATACACAATATCAGCTGCGGCCTATATACTTACTGTCTTCAGCAGACGGAGCACTGTAATTTCTTTCACTATCACGCTACTGACGTTACCTATTCATCTTCAGCAAATGGACCACCAATGGGTAATTTTTTACACTGACTCGCTTTTGACGCTGTCTATCCTATCATAAGTAGATGAGGCACTGTCATTTCTTGCACTATCACGCTACTGACGCTGTTTATTCTTCGATGGACCACTGTTATTTCTTCCACTATAACACTACAGACGCTGTCCAGTCTATCGTCAGCAGATGGACCACTGTAATTTCTTCCACTATCTTACTGACGCTCACTCTCACGCGTGCTACTCACCGATAACGACGAGGTCGATGTCGCTAGTGGGCAGGTAGAGACCAGTGCTGAAGGGTATGTCGTCTCGTGTTGCGGGAGATCTCCTGTTGCCAAAAGAGCGCCTACAATCTCAGCAGTGGCCTATCCAATATCCTCCAGATGGACCTAATTCTAATGTCGTCATCGTCAGAAGCAGTACTCACCGATAACGACGAGGTCGATGTCACTAGTGGGCAGGTAGAGACCAGTGCTGAAGGGTATGTCGTCTAGTCTGGCGGGAGATCTCCCATTGCCAAAACAGCATACACAACCTCAGCAGCGGCCTATCCTATCTTCAGCAGTAGGACCACTGTCATTTCATCCCCTATCACCCTACTGGCTGTCAAAAGGTCTACTCACCGATAACGACGAGGTCGATGTCGCTGGTGGGCAGATAGAGCCCCGTGCGGAAGGAGCCGAACACCTCGACGCGCGCCTGCGGCCACAGCGCGAGGATCGCGCCGCGGATGCGGTTCACCACCGTGGTGCGCACCAGGTGCTCCGTCTCCGACGGCGACATGTACATGTAGAAGTGCTCGATCTCTTCGTGCAGCCTGCCGGATAAAGTAACGCATTAACATAACTAGTTTCTTACAGAAAAATAACCGACTTTACATAAATAAGTAGAGATAACTCAAAAATCACTTGTAAAATGTCGCTCTTTATATGGCATTAAACTTCAAGCACGAGCTTTTGATTAAAAACTGAATTATACAAATTGGAACGCCCAGTAAAAAACTAGGAATTAACGCACATAAAAAGAGTCACCGTTTTTGATCCACTTCGCTGACAATATGGATGTAAAAGATAATTAAAGAACTAATGAGACAGATAGAGACGGCTAAATGCAAATAACATCAATTAGTGCTATCTGATTCACTTTTGGAACGATAATGACATAACCACATAAGTTATCAGATCTGCGTTTATAGTATAGTTGGGTGTAGTATTTAGTCTACGTAGAAATAACCTACATACATACAAAAAAAAACTGCACACTATTATACTGACATAATGCCAAAGTAATAAACTCAGAAACAACGTAGAATACTATATAGACACCTCAGTCATTTTTTCCTTCGCACAAAAATTACAAGCTCAACGATATCTCAGGGTCGCACTGTTTGTCTTCCAACTGATTAGGATCATTGATTCGGTATAACTTCCATAAATCCTAGCTATGTCGACGCAAAAAATATCTAGATTCTAGAGATACCTATCTGCGCGTAGCACATAAAGTCTAGACTCTAGACGTAGGCCGGCTATAAGCAGAGTCGTCGACCCGGTATTTGTTGGAATTCGGCAGTAGACGCGGTTTTACGAGCGCTCTCATGCGGGGCACGGGAGTAATAAAGAAAGTTACGAAATAACTACGTGTTCAAGGTGAGTTATAGCCTTGTAGCTTGTTGCTAAGCAAGTGATCCAAGTCTTTTAGTAACTGATCTGTCTTTACATGGAAGATTGGGAAGAAAAATGTAATAGGGTCTTTGAGTAACCCAAGTTCATGACTTTACTTTGTTAGATGGTATGTCTTTGTACGCAACATCTTAAAATCGGCTAAACCGATTTGGATGCGGTTCTCACTTATGAATTGCGATAACTTACACTTAAATTTAAAACAGGTCATCGTTTAAAAAATCCCATCCACGCCAACCCAAAGCAGTCGATCTTATCTTTTTCAATCCTTTTAAGCAATGTGCTTTACCAGATTCACAAATAGGTATACGAGGGGTGATCAATAAGTAATGATAATCGATATGAAACAGAACACTTAGATGAAAAAAAAATCTATTTTTCAACGTAGTCTCCTAACAAGTTAATACATTTAGTGTATCTTTTTTCTAAACCCATGATTCCCTTAGAAATAAATTCTTTGTCTTGACCCTCCCAAAACGCCTCTACTGCAGCCATCACTTCACTGTCGTCCTCAAATTTGTTACCCCGGAGGTGTTCTTTGAGCCGAGGAAAGAGGTAGAAGTCACTGGGAGCTAGATCTGGCGAATAGGGAGGGTGTTCGAGGAGTTCGAACCCCGTTTCTTGAATGGCAGCCATCGCAACTGCGGCTTTGTGAGCCGGAGCGTTGTCTTGGTGAAACAGCACTCCAGCGCGCAGTTTACCGCGTCTTTTTGACTTAATAGCCTCTCGCAATCTTCTTATTTGGTCTGCGTAGTAAGAGCTTGTTATAGTGGCCCCCTTTTCTAAATATTCTACCATAATAATTCCTTCAGCATCCCAGAAAACAGACGCCATAACCTTTCCCGCTGAACTTGACACTTTGAATTTCTTCGGAGTTGGTGAGGAGGCTCGTTTCCAAGTCATCGATTGTTGCTTGGTTTCGGGATCAAAGTGGTGGATCCAGGTCTCGTCCATGGTCACAAAACGCAACAAAAAATTTTCTTTATCGTCCTGGAACTTTTGAAGATTCACCCTTGAAATGTCGACTCGTTTCTTTTTTTGCTCGTCGGTTAACATTCTCGGCACCCAACGCGCAGAGACCTTTTTCATATGCAACTCGTCGACAATGATTTTTTGAACGCTGCCATATGAGATCCCTGTGACCTCAGCTACATGCCTTACGGTCACCCTTCGATCGGCCAACACGATGTCTTCCACTTTTTTCACGTTTTCTCCGGTAAGGGACGTGGCTGGGCGTCCCTCGCGATGTTCATCTTCAGTGGAGGTTCTACCCAGCTTAAATTCCTTTGCCCAACGTGCGACTGTGGAATATGGAGGAGCAGAATCCCCCAATGTTTCCACTAAGTCCCTGTGTATGTCTTTGGTAGACATTTTTTTCAGGCAGAGGTACTTGATGACAGCTCTTATTTCATTTTTCTCCATTTTGATGTTTTCTCTTCGACAGTTCGTATTCAAATGAATGTATCTCCCGATAATGATGACCTATTTATACAAATTTTTGGGGCTAAACTAGTGGATGTATAAGCAAGCTAAATAATAATAGTTTGGGTTTTTATGCGTTCTAGGAATACTCGATTATCATTACTTAATGATCACCCCTCGTAAGTCCCACTTATACCGAGTTGCACCATCAGATAAGACCTATCAGTCCAATAGTGTAACATGCATAATTATTAATTACAAATGAAATTAACTACATAAATGGCAAGGGTTGAACACATTAATAGCCCACTTTTCAGCACGGGTTTCGCCATCGTTGCTGAATAGCAGAAGCAGCAGAGATAGCAGTCGTTAAGCCATGTCGGAGGCCTTCGGGCGGCATGATAGCTTCCAAAAATTGAATTGAGATCAATCCAAGTAATCCACACTTGAGAAGCGTTGGTGGAGGCCTTCTTAAATGATGAGACACCCGTTCTCAGTAGATAGCAGCCAGCTTAACGACTGCTATCTATCGATATCTATCTATCTGAACAACGAGAGAGACGTATCTGGTGAAGCATTCAAGTTACTGGTGGAATGTTATCGCCAAGTCGACACTACGTTCGCCTGTATATTTACGAGTGCAATGTGCCACCTTACGTAACACGTTGCATAGTGAATGCACTCTTTGATGTGTACTTTAGTACTACACATCTCTGTGAATCGCTCTGTACTTTGTTTTCTTTTATAATTTACATCTGTGGCTAATCTTTCTTTACGTATTATTTAACCGTCTTCAAAAAACAAGGAGGTTCTCAATTGGACCATATATTATATGGTTTTTTTATGTTTCTTCAGCGATTTTTTCGTTTTAGAGACGTTTCTTCTGTAGTTTATAAATTAAATAGCTACTCACACATTTATTCCTCTGCACTAGGATTTCCTACTACAAATAAATATATAAATACATAGATAAAAAAAATCATCCCTAAGTACACCGTTATGGGGTTGGAATAATATGACAAAATCCGTTCTTAGCGTACGTCTACTAGGAAAATATAAACTATCTATCTACGAAACATGTTTATACGTCCAATGGTTTCCGATTCCGACATTTCGCGAGGAGTGACTAAGTAACCTTTCGCTTAGATTGATTGGTTAGATTGATTCTATCAGCGCAGGGTATTCGCACTCGAGACCCCTCGCTACGTAGCCAGGATTTTACCAAGCACCCTACCGGGCCGTCAATGCCACTGATACCGAATACAGGGGCCTTATTATGAACTCTTAATTCCAGACAGTTTACGCGGGCGTGAGAGAGACAGAGCGCCTTACAGGTTATAAGGCGCTGTCTCTGTCACCCACACGTTGTGAACGTAAACTGTCTGGAATTAAGAGTTCATAATAAGGGGGCAGACCCAGCAGTTGAACCCAAGTGCCACAGACTACAAAGACCAGCAGGCAGTCACCGCAATAAATCGTGAGCATTGTTTACCGGTGACGGTGGGTGCAATGAGCTTCGCGCGTGACGATATTGCATAACACGACTGCAACTCACTCATTCATTCATTCCTATCAATATTATTATAAATAACCTTATAATTAAGATAACTCAAAAACTATCAGATGTCGCTCATATGTGTATGGGATCAGTCGTGAAGCACTATATTTCGAATAAAACCTTTGAAGTATATTAATAAATAATTTGCCAACATGTATTTAAGTTGAGATTAACTCGGGGCAGATTTTTACTATCTGACATTAATGTATGTGCTCGAGTCATTCAGGGCGTTGGAGATGTGTTATTTTGTGTTGTTGTTTTTTTTCGTTTGTTTAATACCAGTGACTGTTAAATGATCCCACACAATTACAGAAACCTTGTAGAGGAGTACAGAGATTTTTTTATTGCAAGGAATTCAAATCAATTCAATAGGGAATAGTCCTTTAGTCGAACAAGAAACTACAACTACAAATTAAACCCTCTGTATAATAAAAGCCAAAAAGCCTACTTCACAACTCTCCGATTAAACACGATAACTCGAAAACAACAACGGATTAAAAGTAAAAAGTACTTCCGCACTGGCCAAACAGCACAAAACCCTAGCAACCGTTCAAAGCCCGACCAGTTACATTAATCAATGTCAAACGTGGTCCACCCATGAGCGCAGATCAATTAACGATTGCTGTGGCCCATTTATTTTTTACAAAACCGGCTCATATTGAAAACACGTGGTGTCGGGCAATTTAATATCAATCAAATTCCGCGTCGGGTGAAAGGTCTGTGTGCTGAGGTCGCCCGCTGGCGGAATTCCACTGGCTTTTGCCATTTACAAGGCTGCCCGCGCTACACTACACCTATGCCTTACATGCTCTGACGATTGATAAGGCGCAGATAATAAAACGTTGAGTTGTCACTGCAACCACAGATTCACAAGGCAAGGATGCGTTCACAATAAATTGCAATTATGGATCTCTTCGATCATAAAGCGCGTTGTCACATCGCGCGCTTCAAATAATAATTTTGAATTTTGAAAAGCGCCGTAAGAGAACCAGGAGGTGGACATTAGAAGATCGATTGATGACCATGTAGTTTTACAGTTTGTTTTCCAATCTAAACCCTTCAACGACCAGCCTTTCGATGTCTACCCGATACAGAAATTGCACGATTTAATTCGCCCCAACCCCTTCGTCGAAGATCCCTGCGCCCGATACGGCTAACAGTTTTGCTTTGTCATTCGTTATACGCATAGACTGGAATACCCAGTTTATGGCATAACTTTTAAGACTCTGTAGCTTGGTAGCCATGTAATCACACCACATTTTAAGGCTCCGTAGCTTGGTATTGACCCTGCCTGAAGCGACAAATCCCTGTTTGTTATGTCTGGATCTTCATGTCTTCGCGACTGGACCTTCAGGCAAATCGTCATAGTCGTAGAACAATGACGAATCTGCTTTTGTCAAATTTTATAGGACAACTTTTCAAATATTTTTATAGTATTCTGGACATAACTTGTTCAGCAAAAACTAAAGACCTAATTAAAATATTCAAGTGGCTGGCCTGTTAAATTCGGCAAAACGCGGCACGCGGATCCGTCACTGTTCTACGACTACGACATAACAACTATCAGCCAGAAATTGACAAATTGGACCTTTTCTTCAAAGACCAGGTGTATTTTGTACTCGATTACATTTTGCCCATGTCGGGCTCGTCGGATTTAAGATAATGTCAATCTACTAGTACACTGCCTGCGCTTTCGATAACGTTCGTTTTAATTGCATCCACACAAATGCCAGCTTTCTGGCCCTGTGATTAAGGTGCATTGAAAATTGGCGACGAGAATTTAAAAAGGTGTAAACTATAGATTTAAAAGCATCAGTATAACATAATTTCATACCAATAAAATATAAAATTTTATTATTAAAATGTGCGTCGCCTACATCCTACATGCAACAACAAACAACCAACCGCACATGCCTCAACTAGTTTAGACTTTAGACATAGAAACAGCGATAGCTGCACAAAAAGTAAAAATAATATCGGTGGTCGGGCATGCGCGGGCGCAGCGGGGCTCTAGAGGTCGCCCGACGTCTGGTCTAGACTTCTAGACTTCACTCCCGTTCGATATGGAATTCTCTACAATTGCATGACACACAAATGCCAGCTTTCCGCCTATACGATTAAGGTAGATTTAAGATTGACAGCGAGAATTTAAAACGCCGTAAGTAAATTTTGCTTACAAGCTAAATTGAACTCATATGATAAATAATTATCATAAATAAGTTCATAGCGGGGAGCGGAAATGGAATTATAGGCGACTAAAGTTATAGACTTCCACTGCTTTTATTGCCTAGCTTTCGACGGTTAATGGGACCCGCTGTCAGTGCCTTTACCAAATCAAAATAGGTAGGTACATATTATATTAAAAGTGTCCACTAATATTAAATTGTTCCTGAGACAAAGATCATAACTGAATGCTTTCGCAATCCTAAGCCATGTCTATGTCTACCACCAAACCGTACCACCGAAGGCATCATCAACGATTCTGGCTAAGGATGCTGAACGCGCTTATCACAATACAGTCTTTGTAAACAAGTAAATCGTTTTTGCCGAGTACATGCAAAATGTGGAACTCTATTCTGAGATATTCCCGGAGCGTTTTGATAATATTTAGCATAATATGGGGATCTTCAAAAAAGACGTAAAGAGCTCTCCCTTGGATTCCACGAAGTGAACGTACTATGAAATTATGACAGCTTATGCTGTCGTCTGAAGCTGAGGAGGGCCGCAGTTGCATTGGTGACTCCGCAGTTTTTGCTGATGTCCAAAGACAAAAATTAACACTTACCACCAGAGAACTCGTCTGCTTTTTACGACAGCCTTCCAGACTCTAAAAATAGGTACTCCCGCACCAGCCAGTGCTATACTAGTGTTCTATTCTACTAATATAAAGATGAAAAGTTTGTTTGTTTGTTTCAACGGAGCGAGAGCGTCTGCTAGTCTAAAATATTCGTAGACAGGTTTATTAGAACAATTTTGATAGTATAGACCGCCTTAAAACACTCTTCGTTTCTCGCATTCGCTATAAAAGTATAAAGCACATGGAACCAGCTCGGCAACAACTATTAATATGCCGTTGTCACTTTCACTCCGACAATTGTTTTGTTTACAAAGTTCCAGATTACTAAAAATAATGTTTATTATTGTAGACTGTACACCGCGGAAAAGACCACGCGTCGACATCCTTCTTTTTTTATCTCTCGGTCAATGAACGGACTAAAATTTGACCAAATATTAGCGGTGATAAGGGTACAGAAATTATATTGCATTGCTTAATAACAAAAATTTTTTTTATGGTACACATAAATTATAGAAAAATAATGTATGTATACTTACATACATGTACTACTGTACAAAAATCTATTTTCCTCGCTAATTCATTCATTATCACGTTTTTTGTATTAACTGTAACAGAACATAACCACGACGCTCAATTATTGTTTTGTTGATTTTAAAGTTAATTAAAAATTAATTTAATAATTAATTTCATTTTTGTTTTGTACCTAGTACCTATCTATGACAATAAAATGAAACATAGGAAAGTAAAGAGAAAAAAAAACATTTCTTACGATTTCAACAAAACTAGTCTTTTAAACAAGTAAAACCGACAAGGTGGACTGATGAAAGAAGACAGCGGGAAACCGTTGGATTCAGAAGGCTCAGGACCGGTCGGAGTGTCGCCAATTAGGGGAGGCCTAAGTCCAGCAGTGGACTTCGATAGGCTGATAGATAGATAGTCTTTTAAAAATTAAAATATTGTTTCAAAAGCATTTTCTTTCAAAACTATGTGGCAGCCCTATGGACTGTCCACTGTCTCATCTGAGTTTGTTGTGACATCAATCATTCCTATCGGTGGCACGTTTATTTGTACAAATTATCCATTTCATATTTGATTTTACTAACAAATCGCTGGCTCACTATTACGGCGGTTCTATGTAAATTTTGATGATGTTATATAATAAGCCATAGAACTTCGTTATTTTTATTATTTTCGTTATTCGTATTTTCGGTATTTCGTCGTCGATATTTATTTTCGTTATTTCGTTGCTTTTAATTGGTAAATACATCATAGGACCGCATAATATATGATATTTTGCAATTTATTTTTGCAAAATAGTTAACTAATAACACATAGAACCTTGTAGTATTCATAACTAAAAAAGATATACCATTTTAACATAGAACTTTGTAATAGTGAGCCAGCGAATATTGTTTACTATGCAATGACGACGAGGGCAAAATGGTTTAGTCGTTTCGCCGTTCAATCCTGAGTTCGATGTTCGATCCCAGAGATGTTTTTTGAATGATGTGTTTAAATTTAAGAGCTTGTTTACATTGTTGGTTGGTCTTCAACACAACACAGGAAATCCTAGTGGGGCTATGGCTATGATTATGTAATTCTATTTATTATCGTTATTATTAATCGGACAAAAATGTAATCGGTTTCATTCTATGAATTTCTATGCTTTAAACTTTAAATACTGTTGAAAATATTGAATAATAAAATCCCCTAACGGCGTCACCAACTAGCCACTCTGAATAGACGTTCCCGTATAATTTACAACTATTGTCCGGGTCCCATCATTCATTTCCCCCAGGCGTTATGCATTCCACCGCTGTCATAGCATAAATTAATAACAGAGAATCATGCAATTTAGCTGTATTTATCCTTCATGACCTAGCCTAGTCGGTACAATATTAAATATATGTACAACGTGTCCCAAAATTCAACGATAAGCGGGAACTGGAGGGTGGACTTGCTCATGACTACTTCAGGAAAAATAAGAAAAAAAAATCCAGCGCTTTTTGTTTCCATAAAAAAATAAATTTTCGAAAATTTATACCCTTTGTGTTATTTTGAACTACCACGACCTCAGTGTTTCAAATATTTCAGATTTGCTTTTTGTATTGGCAACCTAAGAAGCACTACTATTCACCACAATTCTTAAAAATCCCAGAAAGCCTGCTGTTTTTACACAAAATTCAATCAAACACCAAAATTCCCTTAAAATTTTACAAGATCTTTACTTTCAGTCTATTTCACTCATCATTGTGTAAAAAAAAAGTATGAACACTACTGCGGCCAGTTTTTTTTAAAGTTGACGCATCTAACCAAGATTATAAAATGGTATTAAGTAGGTATACTCTTAAGAAATGTAGCCATAAAAAAATCATACCATTTTTAAACGAGACCCAAATTTCTTAATTGTTCTCGTTCAAAGTAATCACTTGGCATTTCAAAGGGACATGACATGCTACTTTGTTTACTGTGCACCTTATCGTTTTCAATTGATGTGGCTTTCGTACTGACGACTTTTGACTTCGCTTTTTGGACTGGATTAATTGATATATGCAAACTACCGACTTGGCATATCTTTGGACTGTGATTGTGCTTTCTCCATACAACCTGCTAGCAGAACTAACTGCTTAACACGGTGTCAGCGTTAACACGGTGTTAGCCTTAACACAGAGTTAGGCCGAGACTACATTAAGCCGCGACGTGAATTGCGACACATGAACGACTAAAACAACAAATGCTCACGTACACGGCTACACTGTATATGTAGAGTATTACTAGCGAACTTTGATTTCTTTACGCGACAGAAACAAAATTATTGTGACCATGGTATCGGCTACAGGCTACAGCTACATCAACATATCAACGAAAAATTTTTCACTTGCACGACTAATTCTATGTGCTACTAAATATATATGAGTGGCAAAATTATATGTAAAATAACTCGCGATTTTTGAAATGATCACATTTCAAGAAAACGAATTTTGAGCGATTACTAAACATGCTATGAATTAGCGAATTCACAGCGAAATCGCAGTTTTTCTCTTTTACTATTGTAGCCGCATAAATCGCTTCTGCTGATTTGTTTCGAAGTAGCCACAGGTGTAGCCACCTCATCGCCATATTATTATCTCCATATTTACGCTTATAATGTAGCCATGCCAGGTTTGTTTCGTTTCGCTCTTCCAGTCGCATCGCAAGTCGCTGCTTACTGTAGCCTCAGCCTTAGCGTTTACACGGTGTTAGCCTTAACACAGAGTTAGCATTTACACGGTGTTAGCCCCCCTGCCACGAACGCTCTACCTTCCTCTCTCGAAAGGCGGTTACGGTAGCATTTCCGGTAACAAGATGCTATTGTCACCACGATTACATTCTGCCCACCTCTGCCAATGTACATAAGCCATTAAGAAATGATAATGGCAAAGAAAAATTCAGGTAAAAAATACTGTCGATTTAGCAGTCGGCCGCGGTCTTCGGGTCGCGGTTTTACGAACGTTAGTTTAAAGAACTGCGTCGCTAACCTTTTTTTTAAGATGAGTAATAAGACAAAGGATTTAATTTCCACAAGCGAAGTGACAACAGCTGCACCAGTTATAGAATAAAATGATTACAATAATTACGACAACTTCCGTCCTTTACAAAATCTATGGTTAGCACACTTTGTAAGTTTACATGAAGAGCTTAAGTATGTAAATTTTAGTTCCTTGATTACTTGACTAACAATCAAGACAAATTGTGGGGTACAATATTTAAACAAAACCAGAAATATACCTAATGGTTGTCCTTGTCCACTGAAGACGACAGACATTAAATAAACATTTAAATTAATATAAAAAAAAACTTTTCTTATAAGAACAATTATGATGACCCTGCAGCACAGTTGATACTTTCTAGCTAGTGTTTTGATTCCCCATTTGACAAATAAATAAGTAGTTATAAGTTATTTGTGTAGTTTTTGTTGTTGGTTGGTTGAAGTTGTATATATATGAGTATCAATTTAACAGTGACCATCATAACTTATTAAAAAATAACACCTAACAGCTTATTTTGCTTTCACATGATTATCTGGAAATTGATTACACATTTTGTATCACATAATAAGAACATTAGAAATATTGTTTCTCATTTAATCAAGATCTCTTGTGAATGAATGGTAAAATGACATGTTGGTACAATATAAATGGGAACACTGAAGTCTATTGAAAATACTCTATGCAAAGGTATGAAAGACTAGAATTACAAGTGTGATAATATTCACAATTGAACTGTAACACTCAATGAAAGGAACCTGACATAACGGTCAAGACATCATGTCTGCCCTGCTCACTCATACTGGGGTAGCCTCTCTTATAATTTGAACAAGTGCTTCTATTCTAATCCTATTAATATTCTAATCCTATTAATATGACGACCCGAATGGCGCAATGGTTAACACGCCGATCGCCGTTCCGAGGGTCCTGGGTTCGATTCCCAGCGAGGCGGCAATTTGAATGATGAGTTTAAATTTCCGTTCTCGGTCTGGGTGTGTGTCCTTGTCTTGTGTGTTGTCCAAGGCACCCACGACACAGGGAATCCTAGTGTGGGGCTTTGAGTGTGAAGCGTTATTTATTAAAAAAAAAAAAAAAAAAAAAAAAAAAATTATAAATGTGAAAGTTTGTGTATTTGTTTGTTTGTTTGTTTGTTACTCCTTCACGCAAAAACTACTGAACCGATTTTCATGAAATTTGTCCTATTAATATTATAAATGTGAAAGTTTGTGTATTTGTTTGTTTGTTACTCCTTCACGCAAAAACTACTGAACCGATTTTCATGAAATTTGGCACACACATAGAGGGCAACTTAGATTAACATATAGGATATTTTTTATCCCAGAAATCCCGCGGGATCGGAATTTACGCGGGAAAACCTTCTTCACGTATGGGGTATAAATAGCTTTGTTACTCCTTCACGCAAAAACTACTGAACCGATTTTCATGAAATTTGGCACACACATAGAGGGCAACTTAGATTAACATATAGGATATTTTTTATCCCAGAAATCCCGCGGGATCGGAATTTACGCGGGAAAACCTTCTTCACGTATGGGGTATAAATAGCTTCTAAACAAACATTAATATAAAACTAACAAGTCTGTCTTCCCGGAAATCCCGCGGGATCTGGAGTTACGCGGAATAAACTCCTGCGCGTACGAAGTAGCGGGCACACACAAAGAGGGCAACTTAGATTAACATATAGGATATTTTCAGAAATCCCGCGGGATCGGAATTTACGCGGGAAAACCTTCTTCGCGTATGGGGTATAAATAGCTTCTAAACAAACATTAATATAAAACTAACAAACATTAATATAAAACTAACAAGTCTGTCTTCCCGGAAATCCCGCGGGATCTGGAGTTACGCGGAATAAACTCCTGCGCGTACGAAGTAGCGGGCACACACAAAGAGGGCAACTTAGATTAACATATAGGATATTTTCAGAAATCCCGCGGGATCGGATTTTACGCGGGAAAACCTTCTTCGCGTATGGGGTATAAATAGCTTCTAAACAAACATTAATATAAAACTAACAAGTCTGTCTTCCTGGAAATCCCGCGGGATCTGGAGTTACGCGGAATAAACTCCTGCGCGTACGAAGTAGCGGGCACACACATAGTATTAAAAATGCGAAAGTCTGTCTGTGACGTTTTCACGACTAAACCACCAGTCCGATTTGGATGAAATTCGGAATGAAAATATTTGAAGACCCAGAGTCACACATAGGCTAATTTTTTTTAAAAAATCAACCCCTAAAGGCTTGAAATAGGGGATGAAAGTTTGTATGAAAACAACGATTTTGATGAATTTTCCCAGGAAGATAGTTGATGACGTACTTTCTCCCCCACTTCCCCGGTTCGCGATATAAACGAATTCCACGCGGGCGAAGCCGCGGGCAAAAGCTAGTCCTTTCATAATATTAAAATACAAGCAAATGTTTTAATTTCATAAATAACTCTGTGTAACAAGTCAGATAAAATAATATAAAATGTATGTTTATATTTATATTAGAATTTTAGTTAAGAATTTCTTACAACTTTAAATGTATGTGATAGACATTAATTAATTATCAATAATAACTAATGCTTTTTCTTTCCATTTGAGTAAATATTGTGTGTTTGTGTTTGTATGTATCTCAGTTTGTGTGACTGTGTGAATATGTGTGTGCGTCTATGTGTTTTTGTATTGGTGTGTCTGAAGCGGGCCAGTTAATATTCTTGTGAGAATAAAACATAGAGTGTATAAGACAGCCAACCCAACAAGCACTGGCCCCCCGCTACTGACATAATTGTGATATCAAACAACGTACAGCAATGTGGGTTGACATTACTAAACCAAACAGAGTTATCATGATAAACATGTCATTATCCAAAACTTTATCTAGCAGCCTGCATAATTTATCATACGGGGATTACATCAATAATGTAACCGTTTCACACATCAACATATTTTATGAATTACACACCCAATTTGATAACAGTTACCATTTTCTACACAATTATTTTAATTCAAGCTTGACCTGGTGTTGTATATGGAATAATAGGTGGTACTTCTTTGCCTTATTTTAAAAAATAAGATAAATATTAGTGCTATATGTGGGTACATAGGAATATGCAATGTAGGTAGATTGATATGTCAGTGTATAATGGCTATGTAGCCCAATAAACGAAATTACCGAATTCTTGCTGTTTTATTAAACACATTACATAGGCATACAATTTTTGGTCAACTTTTACTTCAACATTGGAACAGCAGTGAAACCTCATGTTTCTTAACAGACAGCAGCGCAAACTAATGGAATGTGATAAAAATATGAAGTAATCTTCAATCCAATTATGATATTCCACAAGTTGTTATGTACATCTCAGCATAAGAATGGTACATGTACAATGTGTATCTCGTAGATGATTTAAACGAGTTGATAACTTACTGAACCTCTGTGACCTCATGACTGATGGCGGGGAACAAATATTTGAGTCTCATTACAGATGGCTCTGTTTTTATAAACAGTGATTAACGAAACAAAATTTACAGATAATAAATGGGGCAGGTGTAGTTTATGTGATGATTTTAACAAATATCAAAGTTATTTTGTTAATATAATATTAAATCCTGCACAATTTTATTATTATTTATTAATACAATATGTCCCTTATTACCTATTTCTATAAAATCTGACCTAGGGCTCCTGTTTGTCAATTAAATGTGTTTGAATTTTATTAAACCAAATGTGTCAAACTAACAAAAAAGACTATAAGCATTTATAAGTTATCTCATTACTCGATACCGGTTGAACCAATTTTGATGCTTTTTGCATAGTCCTATTTAAATATGAGCAACACCTGACGACATCTCACTTATTTTTTTAACTATCCCTAATAATGCAGGTTTAATTTACATACTTTCATTATATTGGTTATTTTTTGCATTTTATTATCTTGTTGCACTCAGTTTTTTTTGTTTTACTTTCTATTATTTTTTCATCAGATAATCAACAAAAGCACCTAAAGCACCTGATGTTTCATTGAAGATGACTAATTAATGAGTTGACGAAGTTAGGTTTGGGAAAAATAATATAAGATCTACTTGCCAATACTGAATAGTTAACAAATACTTGGCTTCTGCCCAAATAATAAGAATATAATGGATTGGTTGTACAATCCTCAGTTACGATAAGGATTATTATATTGGTGACCAATACAACAACATAATCCAGAGAATCACTAGAGCACTAAATACTAAATACATTTGCATATTTATGTTAATTTATAATATATCTTGTTTACACATTCTTAACAATTATAATGGATTTTGTAACATTGAGTTATACAGAAAATTTTAATTTATGCACCATACTCAAAACGAATGATGACCTCTGGACAGCCAAAACAATGGACTCGAAATGTTTATTTAATAAGCCATAGACGACAGCATTTGAGGGCTACAAAGGTTAGGGCTCCCAATTAGATGGGATGCTGTAACATAAAATGTTACAAGTGGCTCGTGCGGCGGGTGCGCCGGCCCGCCAATGACACTAGTGACAAGCGGAGGCGGCGCTGACAACCTCGCCTCGCGCCACCGTGCCTCGCCTTCCATCGCACCCGTCAAACACTGTCGACCACGACACGATCCAATCGTACTCACCCCAGAATCCCGGGCTTGTAGTTGTAGTTAGGTATTCTCCAAGGGCATCCCCCGTATTCACCTATCAGAGCATCGTGGTTTTTGTTCAGGTTAAACGTAGATGCGCGATTATCGTTCATTTTCCTCCGCGCGGGGTTAAAGTAATTATTATTCCTAGTTTCACCGTTCACATCGTTTATTGGTATAAAGTCTTGCGCTTTATTCACATTTGGATTAGCGTTCTCAATGTTTTTGAGGTTCATTTTGTCTATTTCACTTTGAGTTTCCCAGATCCGAAGCCACAGGCGCTTCGCGGGTCCTTCCTGCTCGGGCTGATACCACGCGACGGCGGGATCCATTCAGCCGGAGCAAGGTTCCACTATATGGGACAACACATGTCGAAGCATTTCACATTTATAATTATTACATGGAAAATTAACACAAAACAAAAATAAGTCACACCACAACCACATTCGGAACATGGACGACACGCGGATAGTTGACACTTCATCAACTAGAGGGCGCCATCTTAGCAAAATAAGTTCTAGATTTTTGCTCAGTGTAACCATTTTTTATTACATTAAAGCTTCAAACAAAAAAGTTTTAAAAATATATTTTTCACAAAATAATTTGTTGATATAATCATCATAATCATTTTAAAATATAATCATTTTAAAATAAAGCAACAATTTTCAGGATTTTATTTTGTTATAAATCTATGTCATTTTCATAAAATGCTGAGATGTAAATCAGCCTTTAAAAATATTACATCAAGCAACCTTGTGTGAAAACCGAAACTTTTATCTAATTATGTACCTAAAACAAAAAAACATGCGTTTGAAATATTGAAATTCAATTAATTTTCATATTTCAATTTGAGTGTATTCAAACATAAATATTAAGTCCATTATTCAAACAAACTGTATGGGTACGAACGAGTGTCTTCCGATTGTCTGATCAGACTATCGGCTATCGGAGAGAAAAATAGACGTTCCGATTTTTCCACAGACTTATAAAAAAATAAAATAAGAACCTAACATAACAATAGAAAAAAGCGTGCCAGTTACAACTACATAGACATGCTGCACACATTGATATTCTCCATACAAAACATTCATGGTCTCCTGTTTATGGTTTAATATTGTCTATGGTTCTCACTCACACAAAAAGTGAGCTTCTTGTAGCTTAACAAAATGGTGGGAGTGCTTCAACCTCAGAGTAATGATTAAACATGGAGAGGTAGTAATAAGTTGAACAATCTATACGCTATCTGTCTTTCTCAGACTTATGTCAAGTTGGCGTGTGCTAAAAAAGAAAACTACACGTCATCCGTTGTTTTTTCAAAACGTCAGACGGCTAAGGGCTTAGGGCACCGCTTTTTCAAGCTCGAGAAACCACCGTGGTTGCAACTGGTGTAAACTTTGGAGACAAGTATTAAGTAAATCTTTCCAGTATTTGCAGAAATTTATGGATCAACCAACACGATATTTAATTAAGAAGCCATGGCGTGTGTGGTTTATGGGTGTAAAAGTCGTTGTTCGAAGAAATCCGAGGATGACCCGAGGTTGTCGTTTCACAGGTTTGCTTGTTCACTACTTTTCTCTGATTAAAAGAGTTATTCTGGAGAAAGATCCATAATATGACTAAATGTTGTGTAAATAAAATCTTATTGACCAGATTAGACACTCTATTTCGTCTTGTTTTTCGAAAATTTTACAAATTATGTGTTTTAAGTGTTGTAGACAGCCATGTTTACATCGATAATATCGATACATTGCTGAGGATACATTGAAACATAATAATTATTTGCTAAAGGTAAATAATATGTCATTACGTATGTGGGATGCGTGTTGATGTAAAAATAAACAAGACTCAAATTGCATTATGACAGAACATTGTTATAACATGAGCCAACTATGCCTGTTCAAAACGTTATTGCATTTGTACTTGTTTATGGAGATCCTTCCGAACATAAGAATTCTTATTAAGTATCTTTCATATTTACCAATTTATATAAATGTAAACCCTATCAACTTGCAACATAAATACATTATATACCTAGTTCCCACAGTGTATTGTAACTTGCTAATTAGTAACTGTCTAATTATTACATTGTTTATTTTCCTTCACTACTATTACTATATTACTAAAAGAGTACTAACAAATAATGTTCCGTTATGTCTTTGCTACCGTATAGAAAAGTCCATAAATATTGTTCCAGAATGTTCTTGTTGTCTTAGATACTTACTATTTTACATAAATGTGAACACTACTGTTAGAAAGTAATAAAGGCAAAATATGAGGAACAACTATTTATTTCATAAAATAAAATAATCGGACAGTAATACATGAGATAACGCGTTACAGAGCAGAGAGGGCATAGAGAGGAGCGCGCACAGATCAACACGTTCACGTTGTACAGAGTAAAGCAGGCGTCCTTTCAACATCCCCTCCTGGACGCAGAAGCTTTAAAGTTAAGCCCATTGAGGCACTGAATTTTTCGTGCTTCGGTCGATGCAGCGCCTTTGTTAAAATATCCGCAACCATGTCTCCAGTGCATTTATATTGAACTATGATTTGTTTGGCAGCAATTTTTTCTCGCACGAAGTGGTAGCGGATGTCAATAATAATATGTTTACTGCGTGCGTGGTAGACAGAGATCAACACGTTCACGTTGTACAGAGTAAAGCAGGCGTCCTTTCAACAACTACCTATTTGCAACATAAATACATTGTATACGGTATACCTAAAGTAGGGCCATTTTAATAGGCCACATTTGACAACTGTTTGTCTTTGCTTTATAGTGAGGGTAACCTGCTGAAAAACATCGATTAATTTAATTAATCGATAAGGACTTCAAACATCTGTAAATTGAATGCGATTGTTATAAAAAGTATTAATAAGCGCACATTTCACACAACGACTAAAAAAATGACAAAAATAATGCGTCAAATAATGGCGGGAATGAAATCATGACTTTTTTGTAACATTTCACGCTTCTAGATACTGACTTGTGAGCCAGACGTTATTATATAAATGAATGATTACATATTTTTTGGCCTAAAATGTAATAAAATAAATTTTGTTTGTATTAAAATACATTTTATTTTGTAATCGTAAAATACTTTTTGACGATTAGTTCGACTTCTCGAATTCAACTTATCTACTCATCATTTTCTTTCGCTACCATCCCTGATATTTAAAAAGAAAAAGAGTTCAGTGACGTAACTTTGTAACGACGTCAGTTCCTTACTTTTAAGTGTAAAAAGTTTAACAATATCTAGTATGGAATGTATTAGATACTATGGGGTGCCTCCCTTACAAGGTTACTTTGTAAAATTTTGACGAACTGTCAAATGTGGCCTATTAAAATGGCCCTACTATAGTTCCCACAGTAAGACATACAACAATTTACTTAAATACCTACTTCATGATGCTCTTTATCTTCACAATTGAATTCCCTAAACTGGTTTGTTAGTGGCTTTTTTATCAAGGGTAAAGTTAAATTGGAACCTTATAAAATGTTACATCGCCATAAATATATACTAATCTTTACAATCCTCCACAAAATGGCCTTACTTAAGAGATATTCTCTATATACTAAATTAAACATTGTATCAATCGGGTATATGAATATCTTTACCATAAACATAACTAGAATAATTATAAGTCCATTTTTGCATGTTCAGATAAATATATTATGGAGAATAGTGTACTATATAATATGTAACAACATTGATCTTATGTATTGTCAGAAAAATAAAACTAATCTATTTATGTGCACTATAATCCTTTTACCTAACATAAATTTATTACTAAATATGAACATAAATATTTTTTATTAAAAGTTTTTACTAAATATGAACATAAATATTTTTTATTAAAAGTTTTTACATACATTAAACGTTTTTCTTTTATTTTATAATAATCCTCCTCAACAAAATGCCTCATACATGTTTTAATCACAAATAATTTAATGGGGGACTTTGCTACGCCACGCGTGTACTTGTTCAGGTCTTTAATAGCGAGTGTTGCTAAGGGCTTGGTTTAAGGCTAAACTAATTGTATCAAATTTCAGTCTTAGCAAAACTGGTGACTTGTACATGGGTAGATGTATTAAAAACTAAGTATATGTAATAAAATTCCGAGACAATTAACGAAAATGCCATACTGTAAAATTAAAACTCACGTTAAAAGCATTCTTATGACGAAAGGTTAAACGGAACAGAAACGAACGAAAGGTTAAAGAAAAACTTGATGATAATTTTAAAGATAAAATGGTTTAGACGTGAGTTTTGTATTTTAGCCATAAGTAATACCCGTAGTATTCAATCTGTAACTGTCAGTAGGAAAAGCAACTCCTTGGGAGTTTCTTGTCGCTTCCTTTTCCAAGACCACACAGCGTAGGGATTTGTTGAAGCGATGGCGTAGTTTGACTTTCGAAAAGTGTTTGTAAAAACCTACTTCGAATAAACGTTTTTCATTCTGATTTTCTTTTACTTCTAAAAATATTTCGCCCTATTTATTTTTCATAAATCATAAATAGAAATGAATATGACTAAGTAATTACTTAAAATGTAACAATTTAATGCAGCTGACTTAACTCATAAATACAATCCCAAAATGTAACGTTGTTTTCTTTACAATTCAATATATCGATAGAATCAATTTTCCCGTACACATCACTAATTGATGCCGTGTAAAAACGGCGACCTCAATGTTTGACGTACATATGGATTATATATGTTTATCTCTTTCTGTCACGAGCGGACGTGCGTAAGTTAAAAGAGTTTCGCTATATAGAAAACATTCGATTTATTACTACCTCTCCATGTTTAATCATTACTCTGAGGCTTCAACCCCATTTTGTCTATGTGTGCGTGAGTGTAGCAACAACAAAAAGATTGTTGCAAAGTAGATTAACATATAATCTGTAACAAAAATAAAACGAGATAGACTTTGTACGTGTCATGGGAAGGATAGGGATGAAACTATTGCTTACATACGTCTTTGAAAATTATGTTGGGTCTGGTTGTTTTATGTCTGTGGATTTTTCTTTCCGATAGTTTGATCAGACAAATTCAGATCGGACGATTCTCAAATCGGGCGTGTATTGTGTATGTACAAAATGTACATATGGCACGAGTGCCTTCAGATTGTCTGATCAGACTATCGGAACCGATTAACGGAGAAAAACATCGGACGTCTATTGCAGCCATAGTAAAAGTAGTGAAAAATCAATGAAAGAAAGAAGTGAAAAATCCTAACTTGTCTGTGGAAAAATTTATTCAAAAGCATAGTTCAAAAGCCACGACTTTAGTATTTCGCGCCAAAAACTAAATGTCAAAGTCATACGTACGAATAGGTACCTATCTATCTATCCAGTAAAATGAAAACTTTATAATTTAATTCCATAATTGCAAAAATGATTGCCGCATTTTATTATAAATCAAAATCATCATCAGGATACGTATGAACAAGTTAGATAGGATCTGGAAATCCTTTAGAGTAGTATCGTTTTTAGTGAAGCATCAACCTGTTGGTCACATTTGTGGTAATAATTATCGTTTAAAGATACCGGCATATAGCTACGTAAATTCGAGGGAAATGGCACAGAAAAGTATTACGTCGTTTTTTAAAATAACACCCAAGAAGTCTGCAGAGGAATTAGAAAAAACAGAAAGGGTAAGTTGTAATCCATAACATTTATTCTTAAAAAGTAAGAAATGACAACTCACAATTAAAGGTAATAAATTACTTTTCTTTTCAGGATAGTTCATTCAGTAATGAGGAGCCTGAAAGCAAAGACTCACCGGTGTCCAATGGGAAAAAAATGGTACCAGAATAATTTTATTTTTCTATGCATGTATCAAGTGGCCTTAATAAGTTTTAGTTATTAAATATTTTAAATTAAATGATGTCATTTAAAAATTAGCAATTGATGCACTTGATTTTCTACAAACAATAAATATTGTTATTCAATGAGAAATGTTTTGCTAATGTAACAAAAAAGAAAAGTATCCAGTTTCAATTGGTTTAATTAATGTACATTTTATTCCTTTTATTACAGAGATCATCCAAGAGGCTGAGGTCAGAGAGTGAGGAACCAGCATCTCCAAAAGCTTCCAAGAGGTTATCATCACCCGTCAGCTCTGACAAGGTAAAACATTGAAGCACCAACACTACACAGAATCCTGTTTAATAAATGTTTTGAAATTATTTCCTTAGTATTTCAATTGTAAATACATCTATAAATATGATGTCAAGCACTATTTAGAACAATTTTGTTTATAAAAAAATTACACTTTTTTCAGAAAAAGAAAGCAAAAAGACAGCGTATTGAGAGCTCAGAGAGTGAGTCAGAGTCTCCAAAGAAACAAGAGGAACCAATTGAAAATGACCTCAAACAGGAGACAAAAATGGAAATTGATAAGAAGGAACTAAAAACCTACCAATCACCAAAAACCAAGAAGGCCAAGCAGAAGAAAAGTATGAAACAAGAGCTAACATCTCCAGAAACTAAAGAGAATATATCTGTCAATGGTAAAAACATCTCCCCTAAAATTGATAAAGAAGAAAAAGTTACACCCAAAGGAAAGAAAAAACCCAACATAGAGAAAAACCAAAACAAATCACCTGTAGCAAAAGAGATAAAAGAAGAGTTATCAAGTCCAGAAGAAAAGAAAAGTATCGATGATGAAAAAGATACAAGTAGTCCGTCTCCTACTCAAGAAAAAGAAAAGGAAAAATCACCACCTAAAAAGAAAAATGTATTTATGCTTATGACCGGTAAAGCATCTAAGAATCAGAATGGTGTAGAAAATGAGACAGCTGATAAAAATAAAGATGAGGGACTGGTTCCAGGTAAGTGATTGTTGTACATATATTTCAATATTCAAGATTTAAATCAAAGGTAACCATTTAACGGAACAAATTATTGCTGTGACAATAATCCATGCAACTGTGTTGAAATATTTATTTATTTATTCATAAGCAGGCAGTCTTACGACTGGTTTTGCTTATATCCGTTTGTCACTTAAGCTTTGATCTATGCTGGTCATATCTGTTTTTAAATGCGTTGACATATTATTATATAACAATACATTGTCATCAGCCTCTGTGGAAATTTTCAATTTAATTAGGGTGGTTGCATAGTCAAGCTTATCGCCAGCGCGGTTGAACGGCGCACAGGACACAAGCTTACAAGTCTCTCGTATCGTTTTATAGTGAACAGAGACCCGCGCCGATGAACCGCGCAGATGAGACTTACATTTGTAGTGTGTTTCTCCGCGCTGACGGTAAACTCGACTACGTAACCACCCATAGAGTTTCCGTTAATTTTGTATGTCAAACATGGTTTCATATGAGTGTTAAAAATAAACTTAACCCTTCCAGAAACAGACTACAACCCAGCGAAGTCCAAGTACCACCCAATAAACGACGCGTGTTGGGCGCCAGGCCAGCCCGTGCCCTACCTGGCGCTGGCCCGGACACTAGAGGCCATCGAGGGCACGTCAGCGCGGCTCCGCATGGTGGACATCCTGGCCAACTACCTGCGCTCGGTGATAGCCCTGACCCCGGATGATCTGCTGCCCAGTATCTACTTGTGCTTGAACCAGCTCGCCCCGGCTTATCATAGTATTGAGCTTGGTGAGTTCTTGAGAGGTGTTACAAAAAGCTTCATATACTGCTTAGCAGATTGTATTAAACGAAATTAAGCATTTTTAAGGATTTAAAGCAAATGAGTATACAGTGTCATTCTTCTGCTGTTGTCTATGACAATTGTGACTAGTTTGGAATTAAGACTAAATTGGAGCTAAGATGGTTAGTTCAGTGTGCAAAGGGTATTATTAATTAAAATTTATTAATTAAAAGAGTATTAGTTGGTGAGTTTGTTAGTTAATATGAGGACTGTGATAGGAACTATCAGTGCTATATCGAGCGCGGTCGGAGGGGTGATTCCCACTGGTTCAGCTGAGTAGTACAATTGTTGAACTAGTGGGAATCGCCCGGCCGGGGTTTAAGCATCTATAACCCACTGACCCCCCTTTCCCCGCAGGCATAGCAGAAACGTACCTAATGAAAGCGGTGGGGCAGTGCACGGGGCGCACGGTGGCGCAGCTGCGGGCGGCGGCGCGCGCGGCGGGCGACCTGGGCCGCGTGGCCGAGAGCGCGCGCGCCACGCAGCGCACCATGCGCGCGCCGCCGCCGCTGCGCGTGCGCAGCGTCTTCGCGGTGCTCAAGGAGATTGCTTGCATGACTGGTGAGGTGTTTAGACATAAACTTTGTAGTTCAGAGCTGTTCAACCAGAGCTGTCTGGAAGAAACTGCTTTCTAGCGACAAGACCGCCTTTTGTACAAATAATTTATTACTACAACGACCCGGCTGAGGCATTACTGCCATGATAGTTCAATGGGAAAGGACTGGTAGATCAGAGAGTAGTAATGAGTGAGATAACCGCGAGGAGCAGGATCAACAAGAATTGGAAATCTAAAGTGTTCCAAAAAACACACATGGTTAGCATCCTTTGAAGAGATGTAGCGACGAGACCACACAGGATTAAATTGAGATGAATTTTTGTTAATAATATAGCAATGCATGTCCGCAGGTCAAGCATCGGTGAACAAGAAAATCGGTAAGATCCAGTCACTGTACGTGGCCTGCAGGCACTCCGAGGCGCGCTACTTGATACGGTAACTCATAAACTTTTGACTTAACTTACTTGAGTGCATTCATTCCTTTGCATAATTAAGGGAACTACTGTAAGTTTTTGGGATATAGCTATATTGCATGTTTCTTTAATTTGAGAAAAAGAAGTGAAAGTTGCGTGTGAGGACTGGAACAGGCACTGTTAGATACAGTAAGTAATTTTTTTTAGTTTGTTGTTAGTAATTGTTAGTAAAGTCTTTTTCTAATTCGGTGACAGTTGCTTTGCTACATGTGAACTATTTGAAGACTGTGATGGTCGCCTCTAAAAAGTTTACATTTTGACCATCTCTGAACCCCTCTTTATTTGAAATTGTGTGCTAAGGAGTATTTTTCACCATTTTTTTCTCCTAAAAATCATAAAGTGCGACCGTCAAAAGTGGCTATAGAATGAAATAATTTACGTGCATAAATGTCATTGATACCTAGTCTACATAAGAAATGATTTAGAATTGTAACGGACGATTCACACATATCAGCTGCACTGACACTGCACTGACTGACAATGCCGAGAATGTATGAAAGATTTGCCGGAACTGTGTCGGAACTGAGACTTCACTGATAGACTAATTGTATGTTGTGTTAGGTCGTTGGAGGGCAAGCTGCGCGTGGGCCTGGCGGAGCAGTCGCTGCTGCAGGCGCTGGCGCAGGCCTTCGCCTCTGACGCACCTGGGGAGCCGCCCGGCGTGGCCGAGGGCGGAGACCGACTCAAGGTCTGTTTTATACAATGGGCTGAAGAGTTACTTCGTTTTTTCTCCACAGTAAAGTGTTATAATGTGCAGACTTATAGTTTATGAGCCCGTGGTGATCAATCTTCATCCATCTTATAACCAGATGAGGCCAAGTTTATATGAAATATTTTTGATTTTTGATATGCCTATCGCTTGCCTATCGAAAAATGTTCATGGTTATTTTAACCAATTAACTTTAATTAATTTATTTTTATCACCTTCACTCTTATGATTACAAAACGTCTTAACATTCTCAACAGTAAAGTAGAAAATATGCCTTAGTAAGCTTGCTTACTAATTTCTGTTCATAGTTATCTGGCAAACAGGTTATCATCCAGTATCAGATGGGTGAAGCTCAATCTCCACGGGCTCTCATACTAGTGTAACTTCTTTGAATAGCTTAAATGTCGAGTTCATATAAGTGTAACTTCATTCATTGAATAGCTCACTATCGAGTTCAGAAACTAACATAAAATACGTTTTACACCAATAGTTTTAAAACAATACATCTTTTTCATTGTCCCCAGGCCCGCATAGACAAATACGCACTAATCATAAAGACGACGTACTGCGAGTGCCCCAACTACGAGCTGATGGTGCCGGTGCTGCTGCAGCACGGGGTGGAGGCGCTGCCCGACCACTGCAAGCTGACCCCGGGCATACCGCTCAAGCCCATGCTCGCTCATCCTACCAAGGGGGTGCTGGAGGTGTTCAACAGGTGGGTACGACCACTGCAAGCTGACGCCCGGCATACCGCTCAAGCCCATGCTCGCTCATCCTACCAAGGGGGTGCTGGAGGTGTTCAACAGGTGGGTACGACCACTGCAAGCTGACCCCGGGGATACCGCTCAAGCCCATGCTCGCTCATCCTACCAAGGGGGTGCTGGAGGTGTTCAACAGGTGGGTACGACCACTGCAAGCTGACCCCGGGCATACCGCTCAAGCCCATGCTCGCTCATCCTACCAAGGGGGTGCTGGAGGTGTTCAACAGGTGGGTACGACCACTGCAAGCTGACGCCCGGCATACCGCTCAAGCCCATGCTCGCTCATCCTACCAAGGGGGTGCTGGAGGTCTTCAACAGGTGGGTACGACCACTGCAAGCTGACGCCCGGCATACCGCTCAAGCCCATGCTCGCTCATCCTACCAAGGGGGTGCTGGAGGTCTTCAACAGGTGGGTACGACCACTGCAAGCTGACGCCCGGCATACCGCTCAAGCCCATGCTCGCTCATCCTACCAAGGGGGTGCTGGAGGTCTTCAACAGGTGGGTACGACCACTGCAAGCTGACGCCCGGCATACCGCTCAAGCCCATGCTCGCTCATCCTACCAAGGGGGTGCTGGAGGTGTTCAACAGGTGGGTACGACCACTGCAAGCTGACGCCCGGCATACCGCTCAAGCCCATGCTCGCTCATCCTACCAAGGGGGTGCTGGAGGTGTTCAACAGGTGGGTACGACCACTGCAAGCTGACGCCCGGCATATCGCTCAAGCCCATGCTCGCTCATCCTACCAAGGGGGTGCTGGAGGTGTTCAACAGGTGGGTACGACCACTGCAAGCTGACGCCCGGCATACCGCTCAAGCCCATGCTCGCTCATCCTACCAAGGGGGTGCTGGAGGTGTTCAATAGGTGGGTAGGCTGTATGTCTGCTATCGGTCTGTCTGATGATTTTGATGGTGGAGGCTTTTGACTGATAGACCTCAAAAATGGGCGTTAGCGTGCTGAATAATAGATAGCACGAGAAGGTACAATAATTTAAACAGTTATGCAATGCGAAACAAAACAGTCGTTGTCTGATAAGGTAAAACTCTTCATCTTATATTCTTCTAGTCTTTGTCTCGACTGCTGCTGCTGTGGCGGCATCGCAAACAACGCGTATCGATTACTTGCATAGCATCATTGCCATTGTTTATTATGAATATTCACATCCCTATCGTACCGCCCGCACTACCCGCCTCCTAACATTTAGTCCCAATAAACGACATCTGCGCACTCGTAGCTATATTCAGTCTGGCCAAGTAAGAATGCGCGTACATAAGAATATTCTTATACAAATATTTCTCTCGTTGGTTGTAAACAGGTTCGAGAACGAGCAGTTCACGTGCGAGTACAAGTACGACGGCGAGCGCGCGCAGATCCACGTGCCGGAGGCGCCGGGGGGCGGAGCGCCCGACCTCGCGCGCGCCGCCATCTTCAGCCGCAACCAGGAGAACAACACCAGGTACCACCCTCTATCCACTACGATAGCTTTAGGCACTGCGTTACGTTATAACAATGGACCGACTAAGAAAAGCATTAAAATATGATCTTTATGTCTTGGGTTGGCTAAGCTAAGCTACAACCCACTAATGACCCACTACTGAGCACGGGTCTCTCCTCATTACTGAGGAGGCCTAGAGCATACTCCATCACGCTGCTCCAATGCGGATTGACGGAGGGGTTAGTGGCCTGAAGGCCTCCGACATGGCTTAACGACTGCTATCAATCGATAACAACCGGGACCGACGGCTTTACGTTCCCTCCGAAGCACGGAAGCGCTCAAGAAATTTAGCCATTAGCGGTCACCCATCCGACTACCGACCGCGCCCGCTGTTGCTTAACTTTGTCGATCGCTTAGGATCGACGCAAGCCGCCGGGCTATGAGCGCTTCATGTCTTGGTTATAATGGTTTAATTTCGTTCCGGTTGAAGTTCGTTGCTGGGTCATTGTACTTGTAATGTGCGTAGTCGCTTAAGCGCTGCCGGTATCAAACTTGTAAGTGTGTACGTCGGTATGCGATTCCTGGTGTGTTGGTTGCAGAAAGTTATTCAGCATGAAGGCAATGATTAACATCAGATTTCAAACTCATTTATTATAAACAATATCTTAAAGCTAGCGTGTCACGTTGTTATACGTGTGGTACGTTGGTTAGATACGAAGTGTTTAAAGAATACCGTTTTGTAACTGTTAAAAATTTTAGATTTATATTTTTAAGCCTTAACATGCTTCCGCAAAGCAGAAAATGTGTAAGTTTGCATGTCTGTCCGTCAGCAAGTACCCAGACATCCTGAGCCGGCTGGACTCGCTGCTGGGTGACCGCGTGACGAGCTGCGTGCTGGACTGCGAGGCCGTGGCCTACGACGTGGCCTCCAAGCAGATCCTGCCCTTCCAGGTCTGGCCTTGCCTTTTAATAGTTGTTGCTGTTACTGGCCATTGATCACTCGTATGGCGCAATGGTTAACATGTCGGATCAATGTTCGATTACTAGCGAGGGGGGAGTGATGAGTTTCTTGAGGGTTGGCTAGACATCCACGGCACCGGGAATCCTAGTGTGTTGGCGAGAGTCGCTAACTACGCTTCTGCCGCCTTACGGAAGCTCTTAGGTAGTAACTAATTGACTGCGTTTGGGGAAAAAAACGCTAACTAAAACAAAACACAACAAAAAAACAAAACAAAAAAAAAAACAACAAACTAATGGTAATATCTAAAGCTTCACCGATGCGACAAGAGATCTAGACCACAGGGAAAGAATAATTCCAATCACTTCAATATCTTATATTTTCAAAAATAAATTATATTGATATCTACACAATTAGTTTATACACCTAGCGACATCTAGCGAGCCGAGGTACAAAAACGCGTTGCACAAAAATAAGCTACTCTACACAAATCCATTTGACCATGATCACCGCCCCGGGCAGGTGCTGTCGACGCGCAAGCGCAAGGACGCGGCGGCGGCGGCGATCAGCGTGCAGGTGTGCGTGTTCGTGTTCGACCTGCTGTTCCTGAACGGGCGCGCGCTGGTCCGCTGCCCGCTGGCCGAGCGCCGCGCGCTGCTGAGAGACCACCTGCGGGAGACTGAGGGTGAGGGTTCAGGGCTTAGTGCTTCGGTGGTAACGTGTTTGTGACTAACGAGCGAGGCTCTTAATAATTGAGTCTTGTTCTATGTCGGTCAGTTGTCATGCTCGTTTGCTATCCTACGGACAACTTGGCATGGATATGTCACTGCTAAGAAGAAACTACGTTTGGCAAAGGGAGATCTCCCGCCATGTCAGACGACATGACTGTGGGGCGGCCGAGGCCCCGAGTGAATGCTCTCGGAGGTTGTATAAATGCGGCCGACGTAGAAATCTTTGACAGCGTGATTTAGGCCTTCGGTTACGTCACTGTGTGACGTGTGTGCGATGTCGCTGGCAGGACATTTCGAACATCCAGAAGTAATGATGATTTTAAATTTCCGTTCTCGGTCTGGGTGTGTGTCCTTGTCTTGTGTGTTGTCCATGGCACCCACGACACAGGGAATCCTAGTGTGGGGCTTTGAGTGTGAAGCGTTATTATTATTATTATTATTATTATTATTATTATTATTATTATTATAATTCTAATCTATAATCATGTTTAGATTTTAACCATTTCCGCCAAAAATCATATGTCGCCACATACATATCACACACGTCACATCATGAAACTAGAAACACAATCGAAGCTCTACACCGCTCGTATAAACTAGTTCTTACGGTTACTTAGAGTTCAACGGCACCCCAGTCCGGAGGTCTCGGTTTCCCAACCACCTAAAACAGTGACGACCCGGATGGTGCAATGGTTAACACGCCGGAACGCTGTTCCATGGGTTCTGGGTTCGATTCCCAGCGAGGCGGAAAACCAACGGTCCGAAAGGGAAAGAATCATGGCAAGTTTCATACATTGAATTGTACAAAAAAAAATTAAAAACTCGAGAGCCTGGAATGAGTTGTAATATTTATTTCTTATTTTTAGCAACACTTGTATATATATAAAATATTTTTAAACCTCGGGGTTATATAATCAAAAACGATATAATTTTCTTCACTTTCTTGCCATTATAAAAATACGCCATTTGTACGCTAACTGTCAAAGTGACATAAAAATGATAATAATGACATGACAATCATAATCAAAACCAATCAAAACGCTCGCAGTCCAATGACAATGTGACATGTGACAATGACAATGTCTACGACACAGAGTAAGTAATTGTTCCAACAGATTACAAATCAATCGAAATCACAGATTAAACGCTGATATAACAAGACAGAATCTACTTCAAAATGTTCGTCCAGAAATGGTAAACTATGTAAATAAGAAAATGATTTTAGGATCCCCGGGTTTTAAAAATATATTGAATGGTTCAGGATAATACTTGAAGTCTAATTAAACAATTACAAGTAATTTCAAATTCTCGAGAATTATTATTTTTTTTGTACAAAATCTGCCATGATTCTTTGAATGATGGGTTTAAATTTTCGTTCTTGGTCTGGGTGTGTGTCCTTGTCTTGTGTGTTGTCCATGGCACCCACGACACAGGGAGTCCTAGCGTGGAGCTATCTATGAGTGTGTAGCGTCAATTATGTATTTAAATCACGTCGCCACACACATACACACACACAAAACCAGAAACTCAATCAAAGCTGCACCGCTCGTATAAACTAGTTCCTACCGTCAGTTGAGCTCAACGGCACCCCACACCGGCGGCCTCGTTTACCAACCATCTAAATCTCTCTACCGTATCCGTCAGGCACGTGGCAGTTCGCTAGCGGGCGCGACTGCAGCTCGGTGGAACAGGTGCAACAGCTGCTGGAGGAGGCGGTGCGCGGCTGCTGCGAGGGGCTCATGGTGAAGACGCTGCACGGCGACCACGCGCGGTACGACATCGCGCGCCGCAGCCGCAACTGGCTCAAGGTAACGGGGTGGACTCCAATAATAGCATAGGGCTGTCTAGCCTCTACAGCGTAGGGGTCCCTAATGATTGAGGACATCTAGAATATTCTAGAGACTATGTATCCTTACTACTCTGCTCTGTCTTTTTCTCAAAGGAGTTATGGCTAAACCATGTGTTGGAAGCTATGCCAAAGACGACATGACGTAACTACTGTTATCTAACGATATAGCCGCCAACTCACATTTGTGAATATGCGAACCATAAGTGTAGGATTCGTGAGTTTTCAAGCTGTAGAAGTTGTGACAATTAGTACAACATACAAGCGTTCGCGCACATGTGAATGAGCGCGGTAACAAACGACACCATTCATCCACTTTTTGAAATAAAACTTAGTAAATTATTGCACATTCATCGTTCGATAGCTTCATAACGCCACTTATCAAGATATGGGATATACTGGTATAACGCTAGGATACTAAAGTCATATTAATTAATTGTAAAATATATAAATACCTAATACCTACATGATGTTATGAACATGGATATTAATAATCATAATAATCATTTCAGCTGAAAAAGGACTATTTGGAGGGCGTGGGCGACACGATTGACGTAGTAGTGATCGGCGGGTACTGGGGTCGCGGCAAGCGCTCTGGGGTCTACGGCGGCTTCCTGCTGGCCTGCCACGACCCCAGCACCGAGGAGTACCAGTCGCTGTGCAAGATCGGCACCGGCTTCTCTGATGAGGACCTCAAGACCCTCAGTGAGGCGCTGCAGGAGCACGTCATTGAAACCCCGCCCAATTACTACAGGTAGGTCTTACTGTTGCCTGGACTATTTGACAATTTTGGAGCTATAGTCCGATATTTAAGTCAACTTTAAAATTATGTAGTCGAAAAATATCGGCTCGAAGGACCAAAATATATGATGCACTTTGGATTTATTAGATCGTTATTAGATTATTGTACTAGTATAATTATTCTATCTTAACTAGTAGATAACTTAGTATATGAAACGGATATAAATCGCATAGTAATGTTTTTGTTGTGTTTCGCTGTAAGCTTGTTTCACGCTAATTTCAGTAAAGGCTCAAGTAAGTTGATTGCAGATTTATCAGTTTTATTGTCAGACTTGAAGTTACGTTAACCGTGTGTATTGTGCGTTTATGCGTTGCTCTATCGCGCAATGTATAAAGCTTTACACTTATTCAAGTGCATAATCTACGGCACCACGTTGTAGGTACGACAGCAGCCACGCGCCGGACGCGTGGTTCGCGGCGCGCGCGGTGTGGGAGGTGCGCTGCGCGGACCTGTCGCTGTCGCCCGCGCACCGCGCCGCCGCCGGCCTCGCGCACCCGGAGAAGGGCGTGTCGCTGCGCTTCCCCAGGTAGGACTCTTGTCACATGCGTCATGTCAGCTGCTGTTATCTGTCAAATGTCACCTGACACTTGAGTAGCTTTTAACTTTTAACCTAATAAGGGTCAAATGCTGAGCATAGGTTTTCTAATTGTTGAGGAGGATTCGAGCATAGTCCTCCATACAACTTCAGTGAGGTTTGCTGGGATTAGTAACCAACCCAAGTATTGAATGTTTTCATGCAGCCAAAGTCTCCATCATGGGTTAACATGTTCTACCTATTGTTAGCAATAGGACTGACGGCTTTACGTGTCTTCGAAGCACAGAAGCATTCAAGAAATATTTGCCACTAGCAGTCAAACCAGTCATTACAGTACGATCGTGCAAATGGAAATACACATTGATTTAAAGTGTGTTTTGAAATAATTCGTAGAACATCAAAAACATCTCACCTTCATCATCTATATTCTATCATTAAAAACATGTAACGTAACGTTCACAAACCAACCCAAACAGACCCGTAACCCCCTACACTAACAGTACAATATGGCCGGCAGGTTCGTCCGCGCGCGGCCGGACAAGACGCCGGAGCAGGCCACGTCGGCGCAGCAGATCGCTGACATGTACCTGGCGCAGGACCAGGTGCGCGCCCAGCCTGCCGCTAAGACCGCGCCTGAGGACGACTTCTACTGAGGTGGAGCATGACCCGGACCGGCTTTGTAGGGTATTACGGTCGTTGCATAGTCGAGCTTACCGCCAGCGCGGTTGACCGGCGCGCGAGACACGAGCTTACAAGGCTCTTGTACCGTATTATAGTGAAAAAGACCCGCGCCGATGAACCGCGCTGATGTAACTTACGTCTGTAGCGCGGTTCATCGGCGTGCATCTCTAATTAAAAACAAATAGCATACAAGTTAAGGATTAATTTTATTTTATTTATCACTGGCCTCGGGCAAAAGAGTTTTTCTGTGTGAGGAAACCTGCATACCTAATAGTTTTCCATGTTGCTCTTAGAAGTATGAAGTTTGGTAAACCGAACTTGACCAGCGCGGACTATGGTCTGTGGCCTGTACCCTTTTCTCTGTGAGACATCTGTTCCCAGCTGTGGGATATTAAAGGGTTGCGATTATGACGATGAAAACAGCAGGCTGCGCCAGATTCTTTAGTTTTTTTTTAATCCAAATTAATTACGAATTTTCTCAATCGTGCAAATGTTCTTATAGATGTATTATATTAATATTGTAAATAAATAAAACCAGACATATTTTTAAATTGCATTTTATTATCTTCAATACCCTACCCACTTACACTAACAGGTATATCGAATGGGCACGTCACTAGTTCTACGAGACTGAAACATTATACAATACAAATAATATTAAATAATCTAGCTGCTTACGTTATGGGATCTTGAAAACAATATTGAGATCTCCAACCGTCTCCGAGTATTTTAAGTAGTACAGTGGTCTGTGTGTACATCAGTAAGTCAGTGCCTAGCGTGCGCACTGGTAGTGGAATCGTTCTCAAAATATGCACATTTTTATGGAGGACAACATTGAATAGGATTAATACAAATCTAGACAAAATGTGTAAAAAAAAATTCGAATTTTCGAATTCGAACGGCCTGGCAATCTACATGACCGCCATTTAGAAAAAAAGTCGTTTCAGCGGCCAACCATGGCAAGTATTGTTTATTCGAGGTAATTTACTACCTGTAAATGTACTTACATTTTCTATAATTTACTTACATAACCGAATAATAAAAAAAAGTACAAAAACCACGCGTGATTACAAATAATCGCATCATAATAATTATTATGTAAGGTGTTTGAGACGATTCAGCTACGAGCACGCACCGTCACTTTGTAACTTCGACAGATCTGTGCGTATAAATAAACAAAATGTCCTCCGTCCGCCAGACACAACCTCGGTTACTCAATAATTACGATAGCTGCCGCAGGGCGTTCGCTAAATAATCCTAAATACTCACAACATAATAATTTCGATATGGCACGGTTCCTCACCATTTCTGTAATAAGACAACCTAACTTAGAATTAACTTACATAAAAGTAACATTAAAATCCTATAAAATTGTACTACATAAATCAATTAGGACAGTGCATTTTAGGGCGACATGTAAAACGGCGGCTTTTGATTATTACCTCTTGATAAAATTTGAAAACTGCCTGTTCAAATTATATAATCGCCGCCGGATCGCAGGCGTATAATTATCATGTTCAAATGTTTGTATCGAGTAGTCACGGTTGTTCGCATAACAAACGCCGTCCACACTACTATGCTAGTAGTATAGCGGATATCGGTCGTAACTGAACTGGCCTTTATTGATGGTTATAATTATAATGGTAGGTATAATTTATAATGTTTATAATGTTATAATATTTCAACAGTTGCTAGGTACAATATTAGGGAAGTACTGTATTATGAATGACCATAAAGTAAACTGGTTATTAAGTTGGCACCGCCGAATTGTGAATCTAGTTTTAAATATCAAGCATGGAGGATAGAACTAAGGAGGGTCATCTGTGTTTAAGAAAAGTGTCCAGTTGTATGCGCTAAATAACAGTTCCAAAATCCTCCACTGGTGGCGCTGGTGGATTCACAGGGTATGGTATGAATGTAGCAATCGTAGAGCTTTACATGGAGGATATCCTCCATGCTACTTTAGTCGATAATGATATTAAATTTTTTAACTCGGCATACTTCAATTCAATCAATTCATCTACGATTGCTACATTCATACCATACCCTGTGAATCCACCAGCGCCACCAGTGGAGGATTTTGGAACTGTTATTTAGCGCATACAACTGGACACTTTTTCAACTTTTCTCCCATATAAGATGACTCTCCTTAGTTCTATCCTCCATGATATCAAGACATTTTAGTAAAAAAAGGAAGAAACTTATCATGCGGAGTTTTCTATGTTGCCCAACATGTATGATTTAAATTACCTTATTGCATCATAGCGTGTACAATATAAATAAGCATACAAAAGAGAATAATAAGGAAATGTTGTCGCTTTGGAAGAACATAATGCCAGTTCATAATGACTGGATTCCCAACACACGACATCCAATATAATGTACAACGATATGAGTACGATATGACGGGACTGTGCGACACTGCCCACTAATACCTAACTAAACGTACCTCTTAAGATATCCCTTATATCTCTAATCCTTAACTAATCTATCCATGTTTCAATATCAGTCTGACAGTAAATCATAAATCACACTTAGTTTGCACATATTTTTCTGTATTCGTCTACAATATAGAAAACTATTTGTGTCCCTCATGTCTACGCGTTTCTAGTCCAATTCTCCCCACTTCTCTCCTCTCTCAACCTCTCCTCGTCTCTCCTTCCAGTTACTACCTTCGTATTTGGTCACAAACAAATAAATAAAACGTGCTACCGATATATAGTATAGTATTGTACATTACAATAAATATATAAATGTGATGCATCAATTCGACTTTAGTGTTAGTAATATCCTTAATTATAAATTTATAATCTCGTAAATTGTGCGCCGCAACGGAGTGCCGGCCCCGCGCTAGCTGCCGACATAAATATCACTTAAATATAACTAATATAATCCCGGACAACATAACCGAACCATCGAAATCCTTGGCTTATAGTTAACTACAGTTTGAATTGATCTTACAATTAAAAGCCTAGAACATGTCAAACAAAATGCGCTGTTAATAACTCCCGTATAATTATTTTATATTGTATTCAATGGTAAAACCAAAAACATCCAGATGGATCGATTACTGTCCGGGAGGGGGCATATTCATAAAAAGTATGAGCGAACATTTTGGAACAAATTACACGCCGAATGAGCTACATACGTAAGAGTCCATCGCGAATGAGCCAGCAACAGTCACACGTCACTAGCACATACATTTGGCACATCGTCGACCGTCCTTCGCCCCTCCCCCCAACACCGTTACATAGAACACTTCCTAGGGTTTACCCCGACCGACGCTGTTGTGCGGTGTGTAGAAGAGGTTTATCACTCCCACCACTATATCTGTACCCACTGCAGCTACGGGCGTCAGACGGGCGTGGAGCGCACCGCGGGCCGGCCGGCGGGCAGCAGGCGCGCGCGGTGGGCGGGGCGCGGGGCGGGGCGGGGGGCGCGGCCTCACAGCAGCGCGGCGCGCTCCGGCGGCGGCGTGGCGGAGCCCGAGCCCTCCGCCAGCAGGTTCGCGTGCTCCTGAAATCGTACGTTTCAATTCAATCCCTATAAATGAACTAGACCTACAGGAGCCTTCGAACGAGAGCCCTTGACATTTTAAAAGTAAAAAGTCAAATGTAGTGCAATTCGCGCGCTTGTGGATTCCGGATCGTATATATTTAGAGATTGACATCTCACACGATTGTAAAAGTGCCAAACCGGTGTCATTTTGTTACAGCAATATTTTAGCGAAAGATTTTTTTAAGTTACCAACACCAAAAGAGCAAATAAATCACCTAAAGGTCAGAGACCAGGGTCTTTCATGGATATCAACGACAGCAAAGGCATCGCCAAAGTTTAGTCGACTGCAAATAAGAACGCATTACATTTATGTAGGTAATGTAGGTAACATACACATACTGCCTTGTCAGTTTTGTATAACAGACATGACATTTTCTATAAACAATAATATTTAAAATATAATAAATGTAATTTATCAAAACATACCTCTATAGGGTGGTTCTGTTGCGGCGCGTACATGCTCTCGTACACGGGGTTGGCGAAGTGGTTCCCGCCGTTCTGCAACCACACGATACGTTACAACTACCCGACTCGAAGGACCATATTTTTTTCTAATTTAAGTTATAGCTTTACTACTAAATAAAATCTTACCATCTTTACAATTCTATGCTAACTTTTGCGGTTAAACTAGATCATAAAAAATAGTTGAATTTAGCAAAGTATGTATGGTAAATATGCGGGTACTCACGGTGTGCGGGCGCGGCTCGGGGTCATCATCAGCCAGATACATGGGGTTGCTGATCTCCACGTTGTCGGCCAGCCGCGCGTGCACGAACGCGCCACTGGAACACACACACACACAGTGTTACCAACCGTGTACGTATATTGTGACATCAATCAGATAATATGAATCGTTATTGCATATTGTTTACTACCCAACAATAAGACGAATAGCGTCTTCAAATAAGACAATTTCCATTCATTCATTAATTCATTCAATTCACTCATTCATTCATAAGACGAATAGCGTCTTCAACTAAGACAATATCCAGGCGTGCTCCACATCCCGACCTCGTCGACGTGAGTCACGCTTGCGGTCACGTGACCCGCAGACAATAAACCCATCGTGCACTACTTTTCTATATCAGAATATATTTTAACCGCTATGTATGAAGTTACCAACATGGCTTTTGTATGCCCCCATATAGGTACAAACGAAACGCGCACTGTGTGAAACACAAACGCACGACATCTTCTTCAGATCTCGTACCAAAATCTTTGGAACGATGTAAGCCTAACGTTTCCATGTTGATAATAGTATCCAATATGTCAAACAAGCAAAGTAAGCAGACATAGAACGTACTGTCTCCTCCGGTGCACGATGTAGAGTAGCGCGAGCAGGGCGGCTAGCGCGGCGGCGCCTGCCAACAGCGCGCCCGCCCACGCGCCACCCGCCGAGCCGCTCGCCGCGCCGCTCACCGCGCCGCTCGCCGCGCATGCTGCGTCTACACACGCGCAGTACGCCGTGCCCGGCTCGTTGGGGTTATCTGTAAAACAATAAATATTTTCTATTTTGGCAAAGAGAGAATCAGAAGGATGCGTGTTCAAATCACGTCGGGGTCACCAGTTCGGCAAAGGGAGATCTTCCGTCAGGCGAGACGACATGCCTGGGGGGCGGCCGAGGACCCGAGTGAATGTTCTCGGGGCGTTCTATATATGCGAGCAACGTAGAAATCTTCGATAGCGCATTTCAGCGTGTGACGTGTTTGATGTCGTCACACTATTACTATCCTTTGTAACTGATATTTCGCTCATAGCCCGGCAGGTAGGTAGGTAATCGACAAAGTCAAGTACCTAGTTGGGTGGGTAGCCGCTAGTAGCAAAATTTCTTGAGCGTTTCTGTACTTCGGAACGGTACGTAACGCCGTCGGACTCGTTAATCATCGATAGATATCGGTAAATTATTAAGGTATAAGCAGGGGGGGGTTGTAGCTGACCTCAAGTAAAGTATCGATGGTTGTAATACCCCTTAAAATCTGCCTCGATTTATCTCTGGTGCCGGGTTGTACATACCGGTGGGTTTCCATGCGCAGACGTGCGTGTCGGCGGGGCAGGCGAGCGCGGTGCAGGCGTGGTCGCGGCCCACGTAGCGCGCGCACGCCGCGCCGCCCCACGGGCCTGCGCACGCGCACACCGCGCCGCTCACACCGCCCGCCGCGCCGCTCACACCGCCCGCCGCGCCGCGCACCGCCACGCAGCGCCCGCCGTGCCGGCACTCCTCGGCGCACCGCCCGCTCTCCACTGTCGACAAGTGAGAAAAACAACTTTTAACAAAAAAAAAACAACTCCAACATCGGTGTCAATTAAAATGAACATCATCATCAACGCAGCTTTAGTCAATTAAAGATGCATTATTAGGTTAGCAAGTTATTTAAAACTAATAAACAAAATCGGTTCACCAAGCAAAAAGTCATGAGGTAAAACATATAAAAAAAATACAGTCGAATTGAGAACCTCCTCCCTTTTTGAAGACGGTTAAAATCATATTAATCGTAGCCCTCGTTTAGGTAACGGAAGATATACAAATGTTCAATGAATTAGAAACAATTCAAAATATTCTCTTACAAATTATGACAATTTTCCTAAAAATTTTCAAAATTAAATCCATTTATAGACAGATGGGTGATACTGATACCCCAGCCCATCCATACGCACGCAACACACGCGTTCTTACGCACGTACGTACGTACGTACGCACCTACACAATTAACCAATCGACGCGTAATGAACACATAATGACCATAACGTAGACCGAATATAATCACACATCGATTAAGGAACCGACACGTGCAATCAAATTGACGACACGATCAGGTACGGCGACCTTCACGGGATCACCGGCCAGCGGTCAGTGGTACACCTACACACGGACAAAAACATTGGATGCGAAAGGTCAGACGTATACGATACTCGGATATTTTTATATTACTATAATTTATCAAACATTTGCGCAGCGCGGTTGAGCGCTATGTAGCCGGATGTGTACCCAGTATAAATAAATTGCACAATTCGTTATTACATACATAAACGGTGTCACTTGAACCATGAGTATTTTGGAACTAAAAAAAGTACATATCGGGTTTAATCGTCCCGCGGGACTACTGGGAAGAAATAAGATAAGACATCTCATGGGACCGCTACATGAAATTATAGAAATAAGAGTATTTTCGATTTGTCTTCTCCAGTTGCCACTGATCGGTCATGATTGTCGGAGACGTGACTAAGGGTAGGGCATAGCAGTCTGTAGTGTTGTATGTTAATGCAAATGGTCACCGGTTGTGGATAAAAATGTACCTATTTATAATTTAATTAGTTTTACAATAAATTTGCGGGAATCATACTCAACAAATTCCAGCCGTGAAAGTTCTCGGTGGAAAAAGACGTAACTCCCGAGATGTAATTTTATATATTTCCTAAATCCCCGCTAACATGGACCTTCGTTTCAAGCGTTAAACAGCATTTTGAATAAAACAATCAATTACGGAAATATATGCAAATGAGCGTTAAAATTTCACAAGCGTTTGAAGCGTGTTGAACATCTGAACCGGTTTCATACTGATAAGTTACAAAATGGAAACATAAACGAGCCACCGAAATAATGAGAGAGAGAAAAAAAGAAAGAAAGAAAAGAAAGTGATATAAAGAAAGAGAAAGGTTATTTTTAAAATGTGTACAAAATAAGTAATTAAAATAAAAGAGAGCGGGTTGGCCACTATTTCCAATCCTCCTTAACAAAAGAAGGAGCCCCACGTCTTCATCGGTTGCAGGTCAAGGCCAACAGAGATCGCAATAAAAAGACTCACATTAACAAATTTAATATTCATTATAATATGTTCGGACTCGGACGAGCCCCGCACGCCGCAGCTATTACGTCACCGACCGCCCCCCGCGCCCCGCCCCGCCCGCGCCGACGTCACAACGTAACCTTGTCCGAGTTTCATGCGGCACTCGGCGGTACATTTCGTTACAAGAGGGCTCTTACGGTTTCCAAGATATCTAAGTTCTGAGTAGCTTTTTTATATTTTGTTGGCCGTAGCGGTCTATAATTCAAATCTTAAATCCATGGCAACAGACGAAGGTGTAAGAGGCACCAGAGGTCCAGCACTACTTGGTGGTAGGCCAGTCTAGCCTTTCACTTGAGTCAGCTGCCAAAAAACTTATCTTCTTCTGGCTGAGAAGTCTCTCAAGAGCCAGTATGTATCTTTTTAGTTATTGCTTATTTCGTGCTCCTGTGCGCATGTGACGCAATGGATACTATGCCGAACCGCTGTTTTAACTGTCCTAGATTCGATTCCCAGCGAGGCGGTTTGTTAATGAGTTTAAAATTTCCGTTTTGTTCTGGGTGTGTCCACGTCTTCTGTGTAGTCCATGGTGCCCACGAGACAGAGAATCCTAGTGTGGAGCATGGAGCTATGTGGTGTATGTAGAATTTATTTATTTACAATGAGCTATGGTATCCTTGACCTAATACTATAGCAAACGTTGTCGACTTGTCTCACAACCATGCCCACAACTCAAATAATTTTGTCATTAATATGCGCATCTTAATGTAAAACGCTATCAACACCAGTTCTGTTAATGCATTTGGCTATTACAGATCATAATGAATTTAAGGCCAGTGATGAATTTAAATGCGAATCTGCCATCATTTAGACAGTTTACAAACATTTTAAGCATAAATCTACTATACCTTCATGTTTAGATACATATTTTGTTCATCTTTGTTACTTTACAAGGTCAATAATACATGTCTGATCGGATGCCGAACTCGACAACAACGTCAACAACGTTTCTCACCGAAGGCTGTCATGAGAGGAATCGAACCTGGTTTCACCTCTACGGACCCATGGAAACCCCCAGGAAACTCAGTACAGCTAGCTCAATGGACAGAATCGTGGCAGCAATTACCCGGTAGAGCGGTACGCATGGTATACAATTACTTGGTCAATAATGTATAATTAAACTCAATAGTTTTCACGGATTTAACTACCGTTGCACGGATCACGGTTCATAATTAATAATAACGACATGGTGATAACAACTGATTACATACCCATATACACAGAAATAGTATGACTTCACACACGACATCATACGAACTCATATACACAACATATGGACATTTCTGATTTACTTATGACATTGATAAATAATTAAGTGTTTGCTATTAATATTCTTTTCTGACATTTTAATTGATCATGATGTTACTGCATTCATTAGTAATCAGTTTATCACCATGCTTTATTATTAGAACGATATTCCTTTTCGTACGGCACGGACGGAAGCTAGGAAATGAAAAGTGTAAGATTTTAGCGTGACTGAAATGGGAAATTGTATGGTATTGGCCGATCCTAGTAATACATGCAGGCGTAGCGGTCAATCAGTTTTGATTGCAGCCAATAAGGTGGCCAGCTATCAGGTGAGGTATGACAGACGCTCAATATCAACTCAGGTAAGGCAAACTGTAAGGCACTGTCTCTGTCACCCACACGTCATCCACGCGCCAAAAGATTCTTGTACGACTTATATAGGTTACAATTTAATTGCTATTTTTTTATTCGCAGATTAATTCCATTTAGTTGCGGAAGACGAACCAGCACATAACTCCCAAGGAGATTTTTATTGTGTAACAGGAAATCATGCAAGCGTGACTTGAATATTTTAGAATGGTGCAAAAACTTATAATAAATTATATCGCAATAAACTTTTAAATAATTAAATTATTTAAATGTTTCGTATTTTGTAGCGCTACATGATGACGCTACGAACTTGTTAAAGATACCACTGTTAGATAATATACATATTGAGGAAGGATTGATGAAGGTTAGGACAATCGTTTACTTTTTGTGATGGATGGTGTACCACTTAACATAAGTGGTCATCATCTTACGAATATTAGCAACACAAAGACATCACCGATGCGTCGTCGACCAAGAAAGACATCACTCTCAAGCTTAAAAAAATGCTTAAAAATGTCTAAAGAAACGCAGAAAGGGCCGTGGATTAAGGTAGTTAAAAGTTATCGGTCGGGATTTGGCAGTCAGCTGGGGGTGGGCGCCGCCGGGTCTCGCGACACTGGCTTCTGGCAGACTATTATTGCCACTCTCCGTTAAAAACTAATTTACTACCACTTTATTCACAGTTCAATTTAACTTGTAAGCATTACCTTAATATCTGGAGCATAAAGCTGGCATTTGTTTGGGATGCAATAAAAACGAATTACATATTGAACGCGATGACACGCGCAGTGTACTAGACCCGACCTTTTGTAAAACGTACCTACCCCTTATTAACCGCATTCGGAATTGTTAAACGTGATAACAGACGTTCCATAAAGTGTAAGACGGTGTCCTACGTGAGCGACGAAAACGACGCGACGCGACGTTGCGAACGCGACGAACGCGATCAAATCAACGGTATCCCTACTTACGTCCTATGTGACAGTCTACGACAACACGCGACTTAGTCATTGTCGCGTGTAGCATCGCGTCGTGTTGCGTAGCGTCGCGTCGTATTCGTCGCTCACGTAGGACACCCCGTAAGTGCGTACGAGGTGTAACATACCTACGCCAGGCGGCCCCGTAGCGGCCGCGTAGCACTGCTACGGCGCTACGCCGGTGCTACGGTTCGATTCTTGGGCACATTTTCAGCGCTTTCAGTCATTGGGACACACGAGACACCCTTACCACAACGACAAATTGTTTTTATAACTTTTGTAGCGAACATGGCTTCTAAGTATTTCATAGTTCGCATAATTCGCATTATATTTTGTATTGACATAACATTCGTATTTACCGTAATATTAAATTTTCGAATAAAAATTTTGTACGTTGACTAAAAAATTTTTTGGTAACGGAAGTACGTTGTTGCGTCCCACATTCTTATTTTAAAACATCGTTGCTGAAGAATTTACCGTAGCATAAACAAAACAGTATACAGTATCTACGAGTATAAGGAGTGCTGGCTCCAGTCGGCTTTCGCGCATTGGAACATTTTATTCTGACCATGTGTAGTTCTCCCAACAGATCTTTTAAGGAGTTCTGTTAGCTGTTATATATTGGAAATATCTCGTATTGTCTTTGGACACGGGGCGTACCGGAAATACGTCATCAAAGGACCATGCATTATGCTAAACTGCCGACAAACAAGGAGATGAGCTATCTGATAAAACAAGTGGACACTATCACATCAATGGACATGAAACATCGCCATTTCCGATCAGATCACCAAGGACGAAAAAAGAAGAAAATTATTCACTAGTTATTCCACTCAAACATGTTTAACTACTATCAGGCGATTTGTCAATAATTTTTATTGTATCACTTGTCAGAGCAACTCGCAGTCGACCTTTCCAATACATCACAAGTTTTAATTTCGCACTTCCGACAACCCATCGGAGGTCTTCTACAATCTAAAATCGAAATTAACTTAAAAAATTGGTTGCCTGTAACGTCGGTATACGGGCGAAAGTTTTACGTGACAACGACTAGTGGTAAAATAATTTTAATGTGAATATTCATTCGTATAGTAGGAAGAAGGATGAAATAATAGTAACAATTTAAAACATTTATTTATACTGTCTAACCGTCATGTGAAGGCGGAAGCAATTTAAGTTTAATGTTTTATTTTTGTTAAATAGTTCCTCACTTGTAAACAAGATGGCATTGTACCAATTTGTGAAACGCGCTAACGAGTGTAACGTGGAGTTTATATAAGAGAAAAATTTTTAAAGGGCAATGTGTCGACTTCTTTGGTTTTATAATAAACTGCTATTTTGGGTTTGCAAGCAGTTGTGGTTATTTGTGAAGTTGACCCTGCGTTCCCGTATCTTCATGGGGTAAACGTATACAAAGAATTATATTTAAAACATTGTAACACCATCCGCCATCTAGCGCTGCTAACCGTTAGACCATTAACCATTAGTCACAACTAAGTGAGGTAACAAACTAGTTACTCTACTTAATCATAGATGGCGCTGTACCATTTTCTGTACACTGTTACCAAGGAACGTGAGCGGAGCTTACTAACGCAGTTTCTTGAAGTGCCTCCCGGCAAACCAATTTATAAGACGTTGTCACGTCAAAATAAAATCCTGTTCGACCACTCACCGTTACTTCTCCGTATACGGCCCATCACTTAACACTGACACTACAGTTCCTTGCAAATATAAAATAGCTACAGATATAATTTTAAATTATCGTCTATGTTATAATAAGCGCACCGTTCTCGATATCGTGAAACATTACGTAAGCTATAAGGTCGTCGGTCGACGGAGGCGAGCGCCGCGGCCGGCGACGCAGCGTGCACTGACACTGACTGTGTGCTGTGGTGTGACGGTGTGTATGAGTTGGTGACCGTCAGCTGCAGCCGTTACCATGGTTACGGCCGCAAATAGACACGTTCGATCAAACCAAACTCTGATTAGACTGATGCTCATTTTTGCTTTTTTGCCATCGATTTCCCTTCCATGCTAGTTCATTGCTTTACTAAGATATCGATCCACGAAAAAGTTACCGGTTCTGGTAACAACTCATTTATGGTACGGTACTGAGCACGAGCTTCCCCTCATCATTAGGCTTAGAGCCTACTCCAGTGCGGATTTCTCGATGCTTTTTGGGCTTTAAATCCTTCCACACCTCTAAAATTAACCGAACGAACAAGTAACCCGATCACACCGACCGCCTGAAAGGCAGGTGTCCGACCGCCGGCGAGCAGCGAGTAGCTATGGGCTATTTACTCGCCCAAGAAATGCCCTTAAATATGACATTCAGCGTCAACAAAAGATGCGAGCGAGTACTCGCCGGTTGTGTGAACAGTCAGCGAGTACTCGCTGACATATGCATCTCTTTTGTTTACACGGAATGTCATATGTTTTGTATGTGCCTTGAGCGAGTAAATAGCCGGGATGCACTCGCCGACTCGCCCGCGGTGGAACACCTGCGTTAAGACCATACATTGCACATTCAGGAAGTTGGATGACATTCAATAACAAAATGCATTCGATTTCGTCGTAAAACAAGCGTGTACATTTACGAGACTATGACGTCACGTGCGACTTCGGGCCGGTCCTTGGCCGGAGAACGTCAATCCAGTTTATTGTATTTTAGTAACAAAATGTTGCTAAATTAATTTATGTTGAGACTCACCTCTGTTATACTAGTTACTGAGGATAGAGGTCAGACGTTTATGTTATTTTTAATAGTGTTTCTTAGAAACCACGGCCAGCGGATAATGCGTGTGAACTTTAGTTTTTAGTGGTTACTAAGTTCAAAAATATGTGGTAGTTTACAAGTACGTGTATAGATAAATTATAAAATCGGTAGGTTATAATATATCGATGGATAACGTATAAAAATAAAGTCAAACTGAGAATCTATTTCTGATTTGAAATATCTTGATCAATAATATAGCTAAATCCGTACAGTACAGCCTGATTGCTTAACAAATATGTATATAAATAATAATATGAATCGTATTTTCCTTTAATTCTAACGAATACGTGACTAGGCGATCAAACAGGTCCACTTTTTAACCGACTTCAAAAAAGAAGGAGGTTCTCAATTTGACCGTATATATGCTTTTTTTATGTTTGTTCAGCGATTTTTTCGTCGTTTATGGGCCGATTTTGATAATTCTTTTTTTGTTGTAAAATAGATATGCGCAGTGGGGTCCTTTTGAAAGGATCACCAGGATCTGATGATGGCATCTTGGAGAAATCGAGGGCAACTTTCGAAAATTGTAGGGACGACTAGTGTGTTTGTTAATGTTTTCATAAGTACATGAAAGCGCTACAATTTCATGAAGGTCTGGAATCGATCTGATGAAGCCGAAAGACAGTCAAGGGAACTCCTCAACGATGTACTGTAGTTATCTAGTGTCTGGGCTTGATTAATTTGTAGTGACGAGAACTTTACACCTACATGTTGAATTAAGCGCCATCTGGCGAGTAGTTTTTGAGTTACCTGTGCTTATCAGGTTGAAGTCGGTTATTTTTTTTGTAAAAAGCAATAATTTCTAATGTTATACCTATCCCTCATTTATGCACAAATGCACATTATTTAAATTGTAAATGATGATCGATTAATATCAAAGCACCTTCAAAAATAACACACTAATTTATTTTAAAAATTAATAACATTATAGTTTAACACAAATGTTCAATTCATACCGTTCATACAAGACATTCATGAGTTAGATAGTAAGACAGACACAGAAATAAAAAATGTATTGTATACCTATTTTAACATAACATACCTATCGATAAGAAATTAGTTTCGTCATTTTGAAAAATCTCACCTGAAATTGGGGGATGGGGGAGGGAGTTGAGTAAAATCTCACGACATCTCACCAGGGGGGAAGGGAGGCAGTGAAGGACAGAGAAATTAAAAAAAAAACATCTCACGTAATTTATGGACGCCCCCTTAGGGCGCTTTTAGTGTCATGCGGATTTGCTCACGCACGCGGGATTGCTCCGCATGCGTAGCACCCGCAAAGAACAATTTCATATAGAATTTACTGTAAAGCGTGAAACACGCACGCGGGATGCGGGTCGCTGTGCGGGGCGTCATCCCGCAGCGGGGCATCCGCATGCGTGGCCTATCCATACAACTTCAGTACCCATTTTAGAGTCGTGCGGGGCGCACGCACCGTATTGTACTAATCGTCTACGCAACCCGCACGTCAACCCGCAGAAGACTGAAATTAAACTGCGTATGATCCGCAGCGTGAAATTTCACGCATGCGGAGCAATCCCGCGTGCGTGACTAAATCCGCATGACACTAAAAGCGCCCTTAGACTACAAGCACCAGTTTCCGATTTAAAAAAGAATTATCACAATCGGTTCATCCAGCGCAAAGTTATGAAGTAACACACAAAAAAAATAGTCGAATCGAGAACCTCCTGCTTGTTAAAATATAAAAATTGGAATGAGTTACGTTTCCAGTACCTACCTAGCTAAGTACATATTATGTAGTTACATACTAATATTTCCTTATTCACGTTTTGCGGAAAATTGCCGCCGCAAAAAATACTAATATCACGTAAAAACTAAGCGATTATTAAACACGAGACAGAGGTACGAACTTTGGGTTTTCATATACCGGGGTTTTTTCACAGTCTCTCGCAGAACGCGACGAGATTATAATCGATGTTAGCATACATCGAGGTGATGTCAGAGGTCGAATACTTGAACATTGCGAATAATTTGACCACATTTTGGACGAATGTTTAAAATTCTACGCACGACCCGATTGGTGCAATGGTTAACACGCCGGATCGCTGTTCCGAGGGTCCTGGGTTCGATTCCCAGCGAGGCGGCAATTTGAATGATGAGTTTAAATTTCCGTTCTCGGTCTGGGTGTGTGTCCTTGTCTTGTGTGTTGTCCATGGCACCCACGACACAGGGAATCCTAGTGTGAGGCTTTGAGTGTGTAGCGTTATTTATTTATTTATTTAACTCAACTCCAGTGCGACTCTTATAAATGTATTGAAATATAAGGCCTTTCGCACACAACGCTATCTGCAAGCGACTAGGATCTTGTCCAAATATGCAGTCGACGCGTCTACGACGCATGTCCTGTCAGAGACCAGTGTCAATTTCAGCGAAATGTGGATTACGTCGGAGTCGCGCAGCTAATAAATAGCGTAGTGTGAGAAGGGCCTTAGACTTATATCAGTTGGAACTGAGTCGAATTGGAGTTAAGCTGGTGTAGTGGTGGTACAAGACCAATTAGTGTAATTAAATATTAAAATCAATTTAAACACAACCGAATTCAACCGATCGATGTATGACTATACTACGCTCACTATAGATATACATATAGATATTTCAAACTAGGTTCTAGTAAAAATAATAAAATTATCACATCTTTCGTGAAGGAAAACATCGCAAACAAACCCGAGAGTTTTCCTTAAAGTTCTTAAAGGTGTGTGACGTCTGCGAATCCACACTTGGACAGCGTGGTGGACTATGGCTCGTACCTCTCACATTGTGAAAGACTTGAACCCAGCAATGGGATAGTTTTAGGTTGCGATAATAATGATGATGTTGATGATAATGATCTCCTCATCCGACCAGAGCCCCATTCTGCTAATTTATGAATGCAGTAATTAGGTCTTGATTCAATACTTTGACATATTGTTTAAGGAATGTGTCACCTATAGAAAAATGTGTCAAACTATTCAACGTAATACTTAATTCCTCTGATATTCAACGCGAGTTCAAATAGGTATGTCAAACTATTCAATCAAGCCGCAATTAAAGCCTTTATAAATAATCAGAACAGGGGCTCTGATACTCCGAGCCGTAATTTCCCCGAGCTGTCGTCGGATAATTCGTGGAAGCGCGGTGCTGCCCCGCGCCACTTACGGTCATTTTTTACACCTTATAGCAAACATAAATTAACATCATCTATTGACATTGGGGGTTTTTTACTACACGGACACAAAGTACCAGTAGGTATGTAGGTACGTATGAACGGCCATGACCGTCGCACAGCCGACAGATATTTTGTAATCATTATCTAACAAGTCATAATGATTATGACATTGTTTTATGTTAATAGTATATTCCTATCTCAATGTTAATAGTAGACAAACGAGCATAAGCCAACTGACGTAAGAAGGCACCGTCATCAATATCAATATCATATCATAATGGCATCACTGACGCGTTGCCGACCAATAAAGTCAGAAGTCAGAAGAAAGAAAGAGAAAAGCTGTCTCAGAACCCCTCAGCTACCCTCCACCATAAATTGTTTGGTGGCTGACTCAAGGAACACTACTTTGATGTGATCGGACCAATCCCATACTGACCCCAAGGTCAGTATTCGAGACCGCCACAATACGACTAAAACCCATAATGTAGGTGTCAGAATATTGCAATAATATACTATGACATTCCATATTCCGTCTGAAAACATGTCGCCGTCCACGCCAGACTAAATATAAAACCAATTAAAACGCTCCTCGATCATTAACACTGATGGAGCTATTACCGCTAATGGCCGCAACCGCTCGTAAATACGTTAGTGCCATGTTTAGGGCTCATTCCCACGGAATACGTCTTTGACGATTCGGCAAAAAACACGATACGTCTTGACGGATGGACGTTCACATTGAATACGGAATCGTGTTTTTTCACGATTCGTCAAAATATCCGCATTGAAGTTCACATTTATTTCGTGATTTAGCTCAGTTCAGATTGGTTCAGAAACACAATGGACGTGAATACTACAACGGATCTGTCATAATCATAAAACATTCACGATTCGTGATTTCTAAAAGACTTATCCGTATTCGTCTTTTTTCACGATTCGTCAAGCGAGTGAACATGAGTATTTAAAAAGCATTGCCGCCGTCAAAAAAAAATAACGAATCGTGAAAAAAGACGATTCGTGAAAAAAGACGATTCGTCCTCGTGTGAATGAGCCCTTAAATGTTTAAAAGACGCGGCCGCGCCACACTATACGGAGTAATGGGCATATAGCGCAGGCAGTGTAGTGTGGCGCGGCCGCGAGGCTGCCTCAATGACATAATACGCGGAGGTCGAGAGGTCGCGCTACACGCATCAAGTTCTCTACGTCTAGATGTGACACGACCGGTTCCATTATTTGATTCGGTCTCATATTCCTTTTTACTCACTCAGAAAGGCTCAATGATGTTATTCGCTAAAATTGGTGACAGGGCCACCGTAAGCGGGCGAGCGAGGCATGTACTGCACGGCCGCACGTCTGGGAGGCGGGGGAGGCGACAAAAGGACCACGAAGGAGCAGCATGAGATATTATCCTATCCTACTTCCTACTTCCTACTATCCTACTAATATTATAAATGCGAAAGTTTGTAAGGATGTATGTGAGTGAGTGAGTGAGTGAGTGAGTGAGTGAGTGTGTGTGTGTGTGTGTGTTTGTTGCTCTTTCAAGCAAAAACAACTGAACGGATTTTCATGAAACTTTGCAGTAATAAGTACAGCTTAGACATCGGAATAACATAATTTGTTAAAATTTATAGAGATTTTTGAAGGGACTGGTTCCCCGAAGCGAAGCGAGGGCGGGTTTCAATAAATATTCATTCATTAGTATTTCAATAAAAGTAAACCGATATCTGTTTGGTAGTGAAGCGACTACAACGGGGAGGGGAGGGGGGAGGAGGAGCACGAAACGGCAATACACGCAGACCTTCATGCAGCGACGGCCTTGATTGAGGGATGGGAGGTAACTCCTTAAGAAGTTTCTTGTTGCTGCTTCTTCCAAAGTGGTTAATTTAACTTTCGAAAACACTTTGTAAAAAAGCACATCGAATAAATTATATAATTTAAAGTAAAATAAGAAGTGGTTATGTCATTAGCACGCGAAATTTGAGGTAGCCAAACTCGGGTAATTGCCGTAATTATTATCTCTTTCTGCTTGGACGCTCCGTAATTATTTTTCGCATACATAGTCACAGATTACAAAACAATTATTATATGCTTCTCATTAGCCACAGTATTCATATGCTGCACTACGCCGTCTATTGTCAATTGCCACATCCAGTTCTCATAGGTCCGGTGTGGCGGTCGCGTCGAGAGCTCTTCAGAGGCCGCGCGAGAATAGCGGGTTCGGCCCCGCGCGGACACAACTATTATATTATATTATTTTTATTATGAAACCTTAACGCGTTTTATAACAATGTAAAATATAAAAAATCTTTCCTGCTTACGTCGACATAATTATAGGTAACAAATTCGGTCATAAGGTTATAACCCGGCAGATTTTCTGAGTGTGTGTATCAATGTTTGTGTGAGTATGAGTGTGCGCGCTTGCCTGTGTGTGTGTGTGTGTGTGTGTGTGTGTGTGTGTGTGTGTGTGTGTGTGGGTGGGTGTGTGTTTAAATAGGATATATTGATTGATGTAATAGGATGTAATAGGATGATCACCGACGTGTCGCAGTCATGTCTCATCTCAAAAAAGCACATTAAGCTAACGACAGATCGTTAACTACTTGCTCGTTAAGCCGCGTTTACACTAGGCAGCATAAGAAACTCACACTCAGGCAATCATGAATTCGACATCAGTGCGGGTTCGAAGTCTGTTACTAAGTTAATATTAGTTACGACTATTAACATGTATATGTGTGCAGTGGGCGCAGTGAGGCAACCTCGCGAGTCCACTCGACGAGGAGGAAATGTCAGCCGCTGACGTCACACGCGCACGGTATCGGCCGCGGGTTTCCCCTCCGTAACGACGATACATTATACAGCTGACCTGGTAACGTCTGTGTTTAACCTACATTTAGACATCACTTTTAATTTATTAACTCGACGATTTTACAATTTCCACAGTTTCTTTTACCTGATTGTCAAATTTTCATCTCTTAGTTTACTCCCCACTTAATCCCTAAAAATCGGCAGAATTTTAATCAACGTTCATCCCATATTTATCCCCATTACGGTTGCAGTATTACAAAATTCGTTCTTAGCGGATGTCTATAAATATAAATTACCTCCCTGACGAATGTCATATTTATACATGAAGCGGTCTTCGATAATATTTGTAATGAGCGAGTGACCTTTCGTTTTTATATAAAGATAGATTGCACATTGCAGACACTTCATCAAGGACAATTTATTACTTTAATTTAATGTAATATTTTTCCTTGTCGATTGAAATATCTTCAAGGATAAAAAGGTTACGAGCGAAACGAAGAAAAGAGATGGGATTTGTACCGGCACGGTACCTACAGTAACATGAGCGCATATCACCACATGAGTATAGCAAATAGTACACTAAGTCATACGCGTCAAACTGAGACTTATTGATTATCGTCAAGGATTAACTTATTTTATGTAAAATAACTAGTTTGGTAGTAGTAGTAGTAGTTGGGTTTGACGACCCGGATGGCGCAATGGTTTACATGCCGGATCGCTGTTCCGAGGGTCTTGAGTTCGATTCCCAGCGAGGCGGAAATTTGAATGATGAGTTTGAATTTCCGTTCTCGGTCTGGGTGTGTGTCCTTGTCTTGTGTGTTGTCCACGGCACCCACGACACAGGGAATCCTAGCTATGAGTGTGTACCGTTTTTTATTATTATTTTATTATAGCTATACCCTCGAGGCTTCACCCATGAGGCATCTTTGTTTTAAGTTCCCTTGTTTTATCCCTTTACGGAATTTCAAAAATCCTTTCTTAACGCTACCCTAACTGTTCAAGGAAGAACAGGTATGCCAAATTTCAGCTTTTTGGTTTCAGTAATTTCTTCAAGAAAACATCCTGATATTTAGTTGGTAGGTAAGCGTTCTTGGCCATTTTAGTCTTAGCATTTAATTCCGCCCTTGACCACTGTGCTACTTTAAGTTAATCAGACTCCAGAAGTAGGTGAAGATTAAGCTGAAAGTTGCCGTTACATACCTACATGGATACATACAGGTCAAGCTAATATATGGGTGTTAAAAATATCTTGGCAACTCGCGGCGCCGCTCACTTCACATTCCTCATAATAACTTTTTTTCCGCCCGTGCGCAATAAAACATAAACCTTTTTCTATTTTGCAGTATTATTTCAACATAATATAGTCCGTTTTAATTGAGGATAAATTTATTACCACATTCTTATTAACTTGCTCTGTGTTGTCTGTGGTGTGGAATTTCGTTATCCTACACCTTCACGCTGAACTGCCGTTTTATGTAATTCGCACTTGGCCAGCGTGGTAGGTTATCGCCTTAACTCTTTCAGTCTGAGAAGAGACCCGTGCTCAATAGTGGGCCATGATGGGTTGAAATGATGATGATAATGCATACGTAGCTATAAGTATACAGTATACACACACACGAGAAGCAAAACTTCATTAAAACATTTTTTTCATAATTTTTACTTTTTAATTTTGATTTTTTTTTCAAAAGATATGCTGAGGAGTTTCTCCTGCCGCCGCTTCTCTTCTATTATGTTGTGAAAAGGTGATATAAAAAAGGTGAAGTGCGAGTTGGACCCGACCGTAGCGTTCCGTACCATTAAGTGATATTACCGATATTTCGTCGTCGTAGTCGATATTTGATCAATAAATACTATAATAATAATAATACATTGAATACATGTGTTTTACTTGTAATATGCACTTTCCGTTCCAAAAAGGGAAGATTTTTTTTTTATTGTTTTACAGTCTTATTGTGTATTTTAACGAATTCAAAAGTCGACAACATTTTAAAAGCCATGCCTGCATCTAATGTCGTACACATCTGATCCGCACTGACCAATGGTTTTTTATCGGACGTCATGTATGTAGTATATAATATTATAGTGTACTCGCATATTGGATCAAAAAGGGCCCACAAGTCGCGGTGTCAGCGCTACTGACAATGCGTCCACGAACAATATAAATCTCCACCTTCCAGGACTGTTTTAAATTATATTGATAGCATGCAATACTCACCGCGCGCCTTATGGGCGTGGTCAGCGTCGTGCGCGTCGCCCTTGCCGCTGTCGTTGTCCTTGTCGCGCGGCGCGGGGGCGGGGCCGGGGGCGGGGCCGGCGGGGGGCGCGGGCGCGGCGCAGGCCTGGTCGGCGCAGGCGCGGCGCTGGCAGCGGTCGCCGGCCCACTGCGGCCCGCACGCGCAGCGCACGCCGCCGCCCGCCACCACCGAGCACACGCCCTGGCACACACGAACACATATTAATATTTTTGTTAAATCAATGCAAGTCTCTGATTATTATAATGTTGTTTGCAAGTTGCATTCCCAAATTCGTAGTTTTTATCTAATTGATAAAATTGATTTTTTGTATTAATTATGGTGCGCATGAAATTTGGTCCTTCGAGTCGATGATCATAAATGGGTAACACGTTATGATATGCCACCGACATGGCCTTAAGTTTTGATGACAGTAATGTAATGATGTAGACATCGGTTACTCTGTGTAGTATTTCAGTATATAGCGTGGTGGTTACCTGGTTGAGGCAGTAGTCGCGGCACAGCGCGGCGGCGGCGCGGCACGGCGCGCCCGCCGCGTCCTCCGCGCAGCGTTCACACCGCGTGCCTGCCGCACAATACACACTCGTGGTCAGTACTACAATATGCTAGCTTTGACTACACACATACAACATTACCTTTGTTCATTGAGGAAAAGGTGATTAAATGGATGACAAACGGATATCGTACAAATCATCAATCATCGTGGACGTCAATTACATAAAAGTCATCACTGATCCTTTCATAATATTAAATTAATGTACATTTCTACTTCCAATAAATAGTGTGTACGTACCTGTATATCCGGGCGGGCACACGCAGACTGCGGGCGCGGGCGCGGGCGCGGGCGGCGCGCGGCACGTGCCGCCGTTCTCGCACGCCAGCCACGCGCACGCGCGCTCCTCCACCTCGCAGCGCGCGCCCGTGTAGCCCGCGTAGCACGTGCACTGCACCACACCAATATTTTGTACATTGATACTGATTACCGTAAAGATAAGTTAGGCCAAGAGGCGCTCATAGCCCGTCGACTTGCGTCGATCCTAAGCGATCGACAAAGTTATCCAACAGCGGGCGCGGTCGGTACTCGCATGGGTGACCGCTAGTGGCAAAAATTTCTTGAGCGCTTCCGTGCTTCGGAGGGCACGTAAAGCCGTCGGTCCCGGTTGTTATCGATTGATAGCAATCGTTAAGCCATGTCGGAGGCCTTCGGGCGGCTTGAAAACTTTCGACACTGGGTTGGCCATTAACCCCTCCACCAACCCGCATTGGAGCAACGTGGTGGAGTATGCTCTGGGCCTCCTCAGTAATGAGGAGAGACCCGTGCTCAGTAGTGGGCCATTACTGGGTTGGAGCTTAGCTTTAGGCCAAGAGGAAGTTGTTTAATTAGCTTACCTTGAGTGGTGGCAGGTCTCCGGGTGCAACGGTGGCGGTCGTATCAGCGTAGCACCGTCCGCGGCGGTTGCAGTGGTGCGCGCAGCGGTTGTGCTGGCAGCGCTCGCCCGCGAACTGCGGCGGGCATGCGCACGCCGCCGTACCGTTCGTGCGCACGCACGAGCCCGGCCCGCACGACAGCGTGCAGGACGTGTTGTCGCCGCCCGCAGCGTCGCTCGCGCCGCTACCGCCGCCGATGGTAGCCGTGTCCGACAGCAGGACGCACTCACGCCGCTCCTAGGATCATTTCAGATTATTCCACTTTTTAAAAATTAAAAGTTCAAGTAGTAGTTAGTCTGCGAGCGTGTCGACTCCAAGCAACGGCAGTTGAATTAAACATCGGCAAAGGAGGAAGTAAAATCGTTGACTTACATCGGGCATGTCGCTGGTGGGCGTGAGGCCGTCGGGGCACAGGCACGCGCGCTCGTGCACGCCGGCGCGCACGCACAGCGCGCTCGCGTGGCACGCCGCACCGCCATCACCCTCCGCGCATGGGTTTACCACTGCCAGGTAAACATGACCGGTTATGTATTTACATAAAATAAGTAAATATTACATTGATAGGATTTGGAAAAGATATACGATATTAAAATCACATGGAAAAATACATAAAGTTTTTATATATTTTTATGGAATTAAGATAGCAAACGAGCATGCAGCACCACCTTCCGCTGCCGCCCATGACAACTGACCGACCCAGAACTAGACTCAATGAGTCTCGTTCTAATTCGGTCACAGATGCGTTGCTACCCCTGAGGACTGAGATGATCGCCTCTAAAAAAAGTGTAACCGGCTCCACACCTTCCTATCCGGAACACAATTGTTCTTAAAACAATTATTACACGGTAGGAATGGTACTAAGTACCGTGGCGGGCGGTGGTACTTCCCCGGGTGAGCTCTAGGCCCTACCACCTATATATAATGTGGGAGTTATATTAAAAAAGTAAATACTTAAATGCGTCTGTCCAAAATACGTCTTGCGCTGAGGTAGAGAAATAGAGTAGGAGCCTGTCCTCCGCTTCCATGTGCGCGTGAAAAAGCCGCCAGACGTATTGGCGCCTTAACGCGTTACTTAACAAAGCGGTTAATCCTCTCAAAGGAAGTTAAAACTTCAAAACAATAATAAAGTAACAACAACGTACACGTGGGCGAGTGCAGCGTGAGCGCGGGATGCAGCAACGCGAGCGCCTGCAGCGGCGCGCGGTGCGCGGGCGCGGGCGCGGGCGGCGCGGGCGCGTGCGGGCGGCGCGGCGCGGCCGCCAGCCCGCCGCGCGTGGCGCACCACACGCCCTCCTCCCACACCGCCATGCGCAGGCACGAGCGCGCCCACCGGTGCACCGGGAACGACGGATCCTCTGCACGGTTTATAAAGATTGAAAATTAATGTCCATACGATCGTGTAAGTGTTCAAATTCTAAAATTTAATTTTGTTGAAAATATCATTGTTTTTCCGGACTACTCAACTTGCCTCCTTTGTTTACATAATACAACATATTTATTTATTTATTTATATAGGTCGCCAACACTCTCAACACTAAAATATTCAACATTGTATACAATTCAATAAAGCAATTTCTAGGTAAGTGCTAGAGTAGTTATAGGCAACGACATCATGATAAGAACATCATCGTCATTTACTATTAAAATATTACAATTGAATTAAATTAAATTACATTAAATTACATTACATTACATATTGGAGCTCTTAATATATTTACAGATACCGATTTTATGTGCGAGCCATTTCATCGTTATTTCGTAGATTGTAGAGTATTATAGGACTCCTACGTACGTATTATAGAACCATTAAGTGAGACTAGCAAGTATAAAACAGCAATTACCCAGTTGTTGTTTGAACCGATCGAGCGGCACGTTGGGATGCGCGGGCGCAGCGTGCAGCGCGGGCGCGCCGCCGGAGAGCGCGACGCTGTGCAGCGTGCCGTAGTAGCGGTCCACGTAGTAGAGGCGGGCGGTCGGCGCGTGCACCGCGAGCGCGCCCGCGCGCCGCACGCCCGCGCGCGCCGCCCAGCGCACGCCGCCGCCGTGCAGCCGCGCCGCGCGCACGCCCGGCTCCGCGCCGCGGTCCGACCACAACACTTCGCTGCACAAACATGTTACATACCGTAAAACACATCATGATTTAGCGCTACAGTGAGGTCATTATTACTTGGCCGCTCTGAACTTCGTTTTTCGATATTTCATATATATATTCATGGCGCAATAGTTAACACGCCGATCGCTGTTCCGAGGGTCCTGGGTTCGATTCCCAGCGAGGCGGCAATTTAATGATGAGTTTAAATTTCCGTTCTCGGTCTGGGTGTGTGTCCTTGTCTTGTGTGTTGTCCAAGGTACCCACGACACAGGGAATCCTAGTGTGGGGCTTTGAGTGTGAAGCGTTTATGTTTGTTTTGAACAGATACAGTAACTGACCAATGAGTGTGTTAGCGTTTTAGCGTTTTTTTTAATCAAGATACGACAGCCATGACACTGTTTAATAATGCGCTGCTTCGTATTGGCGTACCTACCGCCCGCACTCCCCGCCTCCTAATACCACTTTGGCTTTAAAATCGACATCTGCGCAGCCAGTCATACCTATATTCAGAGAAGGCAAGTTATAATGATCTTACTGTACGTTTAGATACTCGGCAAAAAATAGTACACGGGCATGACTAGGGACATGAGAGAGTGATGACTTTGACAGCCATAGAATAAAATTCAACTTCGAAATAGTGTAGTTAAACATTTTACAACGCTTTGTTGTCGCCCGTAATAGTTAGTTACTATTTTAGTAAAGATCTGGTTCTAAGTTGGTCACAGATTTGTTGCTTTTAGAGGTACAATTTTTTTATATCTACAGATCAGTGTATGTCAAAGAATAGTTACCCGGTATCAACAGAGACAACGACGTCGTCGGGCTCGGCGCCGGCGCGCCGCCAGAGCGTGGCGCGGCGGCGGCCGTCCAGCGCGGCCACGCGCAGCGCGCCCTCGCCCGCGGCGTCCACGCTGCTCCAGTACAGCCGCTCCGCCACCGGGTCCACCGCCACGCCGCGCACTAAACCGCTCTCCGTTATCTGAGAAACGACGCTCGTGGGTTACAGCTGTTCTACCCTAATAGTGCCATTGGTCTCTGCTGGCTGGCTTCAACCCTAAAAATAGTTTACTCCAAAGCACGGGTCTCAAGAGGTCTAGAGCATACTCCAACAAGTTGCTCCATTGAGGATTAATGTAGGTATCAGGCTCTTCTAAAACACTATTCAAAATATGCATAAGCTTTTGTATGAAGCCCTTATATTGTTTTCAGACCTCTATTTTTTGCGTTTTCTATTTACAAAATTTTTATTGAACTAACTGTACGAGCTACAATACTTAAATGCCTGTAGTATAACGACAACCCAAGCGGCGATCGTAAACAAGCCAATAAATTATCTCCCGTCAAGATAAAGTATAAGCTTGACGCGACCGTCGTCGGCAATACGCGCCACAAAGTTTCGACCTAAGGACTTCAGTTATAAGTAATGAATGGCATAGTCATAAGGTTGAAACTCGAATGCGCCATTTCCTGTATTGTACATGAGTAGATAATGATCAGTACATATCGGTGTGGTACTCACGATGTCCTCTATGCGGTGCGGCGGCGGCAGCGCGGCGGGCAGCGGCGCGGCGGGCGCGAGGCGCAGGCGGCGCACGCGCACGCCCTCCGCCCACCACGCCCACCACGCGCCGCGCACTAGCGCCACCGCGATCGATACGATCTCCGCCCTGCGTCACGACACGACACGTTAATTACACTTGAGAGACAGTAAACTCAAATAGTTTATATAAAAAATGCAGTATTATAGAACGTATACGTAAAATGTACGTACACGCATGTGTGAGGCCAATCGTGGGACAAAACGAGGGGAGGGCAAATTGAATTTTAGAAGCAATTTATTTAAACATCATCATAGGTACATATTTCTTTCGAGTTCGAAAACGAATCGAAGAAACATTCGGACAAAAAAGGAGAAGTAGTGTTAAGAACAGCATTCATCTGAAGAACGATGCTACGACTACAGGCCCCTAGTGTTGTTCGTCGCTGGATTGTATACTGCTGAGAGTCCCGGGTGGTATGGGGTGGTGTGTGGTACCTGTCGGTGTGGTTGTCGTGGGGCGCGTGGTCGTGCTTGTGCAGCTGCCACAGGCGCAGCTCGTGCGCCACGCCCGCCAGCACCAGCGCCTTCTCGCCTGCACCACAACCACAATTTCTATTTAAATATTATGTCTTTCTCGTTATATATTAAATACGTGAGGGTAGAACTTTAAGGCACAATAATAAACAGGAGTATGGGAGCCAGAAGGTGTAATGATGCATGATGTTCAATAATAAAAATACTTACAACTACATTGGATCTTTATCTTTTACTATACACTTAATATGGGTGTATTTTCTTCCGCTTTCCTTTTCCCTAGAACAATACTAAAGTAAGTGTTTAATAAATAACAGCAGTGACGTGATACTGACCGGTGGCTTCACACGTGAGGTTCCCGTCGGGCAGCGCGCGGTGCTTGTAGCCCGCCGCGCACCTGCAACACACACACACACAACGTTACACACCTTACACACGTGTTACATAAAGACGCACTCACCTGATAATTAAGTACACTCATTAAGTTCATTAAGTACACTAACTACATATAACATTAAGCTATTCTGTGAATAGACACAACGTAAAAATTACTAAGAAAATTAACACGAAAAACTAAGACGGATTTTTAAATAGGAAACATAAGTTCAATAAAAATAAACAAGGCCAATATTTAAACGTTCTGTTAGCCATGGCGGTGGGGACTCACTTGCAGGTGTGCTGGTGGTTGTGCTTGGGGATGCACAGCTGCGAGCACGCACGCCATGAACACCCATCGCGCTCAGCCTCTGCACACATACAGACGGGCAAATATATTATTGATCGCTTCAGTACTTAACTTGCTGTGAATGAACTTGTGTGTGTGTATGAGTGTGTGTGTGTGTGTGTGTGTGTGTGTGTGTGTGTGTGTGTATGTGTAGTACCGATGTCACAGGAGCCGTTGAGCGGCACGCAGCGGCCGTCGGCGCACGGCTGCTCGTCCACCGTGCACGCGTCCTCCGCGCGCGCTCCGCGGCCTGCACACAACACATTGTCCCTAGGTCATTGCCCCTGGCACTAGTACATCCTTTATCACTAAATTATCAAATGATTATTTCTAAAGACATTTTGTAGAGTTAATGGATATTTGTGCCCAAATGTGCATGATTTTAACCATGATTAAATTTTTGTAACCAACTTTAAAATTATTCATTAAAACTTCAAGTTCTTGAGTTCTAAGATCTTGGTATAACATTGACATTCACGTATTCATTGTATTATTAAAGTGTTTCGCTGTCTCACATAGGTCCCCGTCCTCGTCGCCGCCGTCGGGGCAGTCGCGGAAGCCGTCGCACAGCACGCTGGGCGGCACGCACGTGTTGTCTACACACCTGCCGACACACAACGTGACTATATTACCGTCATGCTAGCCACTGAATTGTAGCTTCAGTTCCAACACAGAAATAACATAATTGTAATAATGACATCAATTTAAAACAGTAATTACAATTAATTTCGAATCAAATTTTTTAATTGGTTTCTCAATAATTTCAGCTGATGATCAATAATACAGATATAGGATAAACTGAGGAGTAATTAGCCGTTGTTTAAGAATTTGCCATTTCATAAAAAATGTATTATAATATAAAAATATGATAGTTACACCTTCTGAAAAGTTCACAGAATCATTTAAGCATTGATTTTTCAAGTGGCCAATTACTAAATGTTGGTCAGTTACTTCAGTTTCCCCCACACGTGTGTGTGTGTGTGTGTGTGTGTGTGTGTGTACCGGAAGGTGGGCGGCTGGCAGGCGTGGCGCGCGCAGGCCGCGGGCCGCTCGTCCGCGCCGCCCGGGCAGTCGCGCCGCCCGTCGCACTGCCACGCGCGCGGCTCGCAGCGCCCGCCGCACTGCACACACAACAAATAGTAACACTTCCGGCGAACTTAATAAATCAACTAAATCAGGCGGTACCGGAAATGATATCCTTGCTCGTTGTTATCTTAATCCATAAAAAAGTATGAGATTATGCTATCAAAACTTCCTTCTTAAAGTGTAATTCGCGGCTAGATCCACGTCATATTATTAGGCTTAAACCTAGGTACACTACTGAGCAGGTGTCTCCTCATCCCTCAGGAGGCTTAGAGACCTAGAGTCTAGGGAAATATACTGAAATACCCATTAAATACATAAAACATAAATATAACCGTTACAATAATAGTCTACAACAAACAACAACGGGTTAAAATTAATAACACACATTTACAGCTACATATTTCCAAACCCTCTTAGAATAGAAGTCCACAAGTCTGTACTTTCAATTTTCTTAAAAAAAAACTATTGTATAAAACTGAATAGGTGTATAACCTGCATGCGCGGCGCGCAGACGTCGAGCGGCGCGGTCGCAGTCACGTTGGTGGCAGTGGTGGTGGTGTTGTCGCAGTGCAGCTCGTCCGAGCCGTCCGCGCAGTCCGCCTCGCCGTCGCACCACCACTCGCTGCACACAACGACCGACAAGTTAGTTTAAGATGATTATTTAGACTGTTAATATTCGTCGGTTAATATCAGTCGGGCGGGTGGCGGCAGGCGCGGCGGCCGTGTTGTACCCTACACGCGACAGTGAACCCTATCCGGGTACACATAGCGGCGGTCACCTGGGCAGGCAGTCGGGCGGGTGGCGGCAGGCGCGGCGGCCGTGTTGTACCCTACACGCGGCAGGGAACCCTATCCGGTACACATAGCGGCGGTCACCTGGGCAGGCAGTCGGGCGGGTGGCGGCAGGCGCGGCGACCGTGTCGTACCCTACACGCGGCAGGGAACCCTATCCGGGCACACATAGCGGCGGTCACCTGGGCAGGCAGTCGGGCGGGTGGCGGCAGGCGCGGCGGCCGTATTGTACCCTACACGCGACAGTGAACCCTATCCGGGTACACATAGCGGCGGTCACCTGGGCAGGCAGTCGGGCGGGTGGCGGCAGGCGCGGCGGCCGTATTGTACCCTACACGCGACAGTGAACCCTATCCGGGTACACATAGCGGCGGTCACCTGGGCAGGCAGTCGGGCGGGTGGCGGCAGGCGCGGCGGCCGTATTGTACCCTACACGCGACAGTGAACCCTATCCGGTACACATAGCGGCGGTCACCTGGGCAGGCAGTCGGGCGGGTGGCGGCAGGCGCGGCGGCCGTATTGTACCCTACACGCGACAGTGAACCCTATCCGGTACACATAGCGGCGGTCACCTGGGCAGGCAGTCGGGCGGGTGGCGGCAGGCGCGGCGGCCGTATTGTACCCTACACGCGACAGTGAACCCTATCCGGTACACATAGCGGCGGTCACCTGGGCAGGCAGTCGGGCGGGTGGCGGCAGGCGCGGCGGCCGTATTGTACCCTACACGCGACAGTGAACCCTATCCGGTACACATAGCGGCGGTCACCTGGGCAGGCAGTCGGGCGGGTGGCGGCAGGCGCGGCGGCCGTATTGTCCCCTACACGCGACAGTGAACCCTATCCGGTACACATAGCGGCGGTCACCTGGGCAGGCAGTCGGGCGGGTGGCGGCAGGCGCGGCGGCCGTATTGTACCCTACACGCGACAGTGAACCCTATCCGGTACACATAGCGGCGGTCACCTGGGCAGGCAGTCGGGCGGGTGGCGGCAGGCGCGGCGGCCGCGCGCGCAGGCGGCGGCGCAGCCCGCCTCGTCCTCGCCGCCCGCGCACTCCGCCGCGCCCGAGCAGCGCAGCGCGCCGCGGATGCACTCGCCGTTGTTGCAGCTGTCCAACGATAGATAACAATTATTGTTTCTCGACCTTGCTTTACATACGTATTCCGTGTACGGTAACGAAGCAAATACATTACCGGAACTCGGTCTCGGAGCAGTTGCGCGGCGTGCAGGCGCGCTCGTCGGCGCCGTCGCCGCAGTCGTCGTCGAAGTCGCAGCGCCAGCGGCCCGGGATGCAGCGCCCGTCCGGGCAGCGGAAGTACGTCGGGTCGCACGCCGTGCGCACCGAGCACTGCGCCTGCGCACCACTCGCACGGTTAACACTTGCGTTTGATTGTCGATAAGGTTGTGGCTTAGGTACTCAGTTTTGTAATAACATAACATATGTGCAATTTTGGGTGTATTGTTTCTTCGCTCTCCCTTCGCAAGCTGTCGCCTCCAACATGAGTTTATTGTCGCTATACCCTTCACAGAATCTTCTTAAATTTAATCTGATAAGAATACACTCATTAAATCATAATAACCATAAAGTAATATAAAAAGTAATTCATAAGTACGATGTGGTCATTCAACTGTCAGTTACTAGTGTGCAATGATTGGTCAAATGCGTCCGACAGCGCCTCTCTTCATATCAATCTTAAGTTGGGTTTGCTATACCTCGTCCTCCCGGTCGGGGCAGTCGACGTCGCTGTCGCAGAGCCACTCGCGCGGCACGCAGCGCCCCGACGCGCACCGGAACTCGTCCCGCGGGCACGCGCGCGACGCGCACGCCGCGCCGCCGCCCACCGCCGCCGACACGTTGTTGCTACCGAACGACAAGAAACACGTCGTTACTGGTCATACTTCACTTTTCTTTTGATGCTTTCACAAATATATATTTTTGTATAAATAGCTGACCAACCAACAGGCACGGCAGTGGTGACCGTCGCATACAAACATCAGCAACGCCAAAAAGAGATGCGTTGTTGGCCAAGAAATAGGAGCAAATTAAAGTAAAGCTTTAATTATAAACTTTTTTTTACCTATGTTACTGTTTTACTACAATCCTATCTAGTGGGAAGCAGCGATGTAGCTGTAGATGGTAGAGAGCAATATCTTAGAAGGCTATTCACTCTTGACTTGAAGACACATTCTAAACGAACGAGACCACAGGAACCATCATAAGCAATCTGTTCATGTCCGGCGCCATACATACTAACACAAGTACTACTAGAGCATCATAACCGAGCAGTTACCTATCGGCGCTGCCAGGCGGCGCGGCAGTAGTGGTGGTGGTGGCGTTGGGCGGGCCGACGCCGGGCCACTCGTCGGAGCCGTCGGGGCAGTCCGAGTCCTCGTCGCACACCCACACCTGCGGCACGCACGTGCCGTCCGCGCACGTGAACTGCGCACGCACACGCAACATAACATTTTTAAAATTGCTACTACTTATTTTATTACTGTTAATGATTTTTTGCACCGCGAGAAATTTTGTACGAGCTAAAACAAATTAAGTCACTTTTTTCTAAAATAAAGAGTCGCTATTTTTTCTTATTTAAGCAGTATGGCTGAAATTTTACCACTTCAACGATTAATTACAGCAACGATTAAAATTAAATCTCAAGTGTGCTGGACTCAAAGTTAAAATTGTTACAACAGTTTTAAACAATCACGAAAAAAACGTCGTAAAACAGGATCACTTCCTTCCAATGTACAGCTTATAATTTATCATTTATCACGAGCATACAGTAGTAAGTACAAAACAGCGTGCAGCAGTACGTACGTAGTGCGGCGCGCAGGTGCGCGGCGGGCAGTCGCGCTCGTCGGCGCCGTCGTGGCAGTCGGCGCGCCCGTCGCAGCGCGCCGCCGCCGGCACGCAGCGCGCCGCCACGCCCGCGCTAGCGTTGCCCGAGCACTTCCACTGCGACGACAGGCATGTGAACTGGAATAGAAGTAAATATTTATTTTTACTAGACAATAAACTATTGCAATACAAGAAAAGTATGCGGCGACATCGCCCACACGTCACACGGTGTCGTCACCGAAGTCTGAATCGCGCTATCAAAGATTTCTACATCGCGCGCATATAAGTATACCACGCCTCGAGAACATTTTTTATTCGGGGCCTCGGCCGCCCCCCAGGCATATAGTCTCGCCTGGCGGGATATTTTCCTATTGAAAAAAAAATATAAAAAAGGGCTCATTTCAACGTTTTAAATTTCTTTCTCCTGGTCATAGAGACCCGAGACTTGGACCATTTGTATCTGATACTAAATCTGCAATAAAAATAAATATCGTAGATGTAGGTTACAAGGTTTTCGCTTTTTTGCGTCGATATTGGTAGGGGAAATTAAAAGGAATCCTCTAATGAATATTTCACACTGCGAACAACGTAAATAAATTTGTAATTTCGGACTCGCCTGGTCGCAGTCGGTCTCGTCGGAGCCGTCGCCGCACTGGTGCGCGCCGTCGCAGATGTGCGCGGGGTGCACGCAGCGCCCGTTGGCGCACTGGAACTGCCCCGGCGAGCAGCGGAACGCCGGGCACGACGTAGGCTCGTCCGACCCGTCGCCGCAGTCGTCCTGCCACACGGCAAACACTCATTTAGTTACTCAAACGAACGACCGTAATGGTAGAGCTTTGTCACGAAATAGTTTTTTTTCAAGATAATGTAGCCTCATGACACACCGTGACGTCACGAATTGTGAATTATGGTCTCGAAATTTTCTCCACTACTCGCATATATACAAGTTCCGACAGCGAAAGTCGGTCCTTAGCCACGATATAACACCTCGCTTGTCGAAAGATTTTCCATTGCCAAAACATTAATGACATCATCACGCGTTACCTTTCCTCAGTAAATTAAACGATTCCTTTATTAGCAATAACTACACATAACCAAAAACCAAGTAGATATTTACAGTGAACATTGCGCCTAGTGGGAGATCTCCCATTGGCATCGACACACGTCACTTTTCCTCGATAGGACAAAACCATACAACCTATAAACCACCACGAAAACCATAAAACAAGGACATATTTACAGTGAACGCGTCATACCTGTGTGTCACACCGCCACCAGAAGGGTATACACTTGAGCGCGTGCGCGCACACGAACTGCGCGGACGTGCAGTTGGGTGCGCACGCGCGGCCGTCGGCCGCCAGCGCGAAGTGCTCGGGGCACGCGCAGCGCGCGCCCGCGCCCGCGCCCGGCGACGGCTCCGGCGTCAGTAAACACAGCCCCGAGCAGTTCAGCTGCTCGCATAGAGCGGATAGGGCTGGAAGCACGGAATACTTTTCGTTGTCGAATGCGGTACAGTATAAACAAAAAAAAATTAAACAAAGATAGAAACCTAACTTCGACATCAATTCTAAACGTCATCGAAGCCAATTAAAATACGGTTTATTACGCATAACTCAAAAACTAATTGTCAGATTTCACTCAATTTAAATGAGACCACAGGACAAGGATCAGCTTACCACTTTAAAAATAATTATCAAAATCGGAACACACAGTAAAAAGACTAAAAAGTTATGAGGTAGCATAAAACAAAATGGAGTCGAATTTCTCTTTTTTTAGTCGGTTTAAACGACACCACCAAGCGTGTCAAAATATTGAGTTTTTAGCCAAGCTAGTCAAGACGATGAGTAATATTTAATAGTTGGTCCTTCGAGCCGACAGACACGAGCGCGCGCTCACCGGGCATGGGCGGCTGGCGCGCGGGGTGCAGCACGCGCAGGTCCATGGGCTTGTGCACGGTGCGCACCTCCGTGCGGCAGCGGAACGTTTGTTGTTGGTCCTTCGAGCCGGCGGCTAGACGCGGGCACTCACCGGGCATGGGCGGCTGGCGCGCGGGGTGCAGCACGCGCAGGTCCATGGGCTTGTGCACGGTGCGCACCTCCGTGCGGCAGCGGAACGTTTGTTGTTGGTCCTTCGAGCCGGCGGCTAGACGCGGGCACTCACCGGGCATGGGCGGCTGGCGCGCGGGGTGCAGCACGCGCAGGTCCATGGGCTTGTGCACGGTGCGCACCTCCGTGCGGCAGCGGAACGTTTGTTGTTGGTCCTTCGAGCCGGCGGCTAGACGCGGGCACTCACCGGGCATGGGCGGCTGGCGCGCGGGGTGCAGCACGCGCAGGTCCATGGGCTTGTGCACGGTGCGCACCTCCGTGCGGCAGCGGAACGTTTGTTGTTGGTCCTTCGAGCCGGCGGCTAGACGCGGGCACTCACCGGGCATGGGCGGCTGGCGCGCGGGGTGCAGCACGCGCAGGTCCATGGGCTTGTGCACGGTGCGCACCTCCGTGCGGCAGCGGAACGTTTGTTGTTGGTCCTTCGAGCCGGCGGCTAGACGCGGGCACTCACCGGGCATGGGCGGCTGGCGCGCGGGGTGCAGCACGCGCAGGTCCATGGGCTTGTGCACGGTGCGCACCTCCGTGCGGCAGCGGAACGTTTGTTGTTGGTCCTTCGAGCCGGCGGCTAGACGCGGGCACTCACCGGGCATGGGCGGCTGGCGCGCGGGGTGCAGCACGCGCAGGTCCATGGGCTTGTGCACGGTGCGCACCTCCGTGCGGCAGCGGAACGTTTGTTGTTGGTCCTTCGAGCCGGCGGCTAGACGCGGGCACTCACCGGGCATGGGCGGCTGGCGCGCGGGGTGCAGCACGCGCAGGTCCATGGGCTTGTGCACGGTGCGCACCTCCGTGCGGCAGCGGAACGCGCCGCCCGCCTCCGCAACGAACACAGCCGGCTCCTGCGCACCACAACCAACGATTACATATTTACGGCTTTCTCTTGGAACGAACTTCCTCTCATCCAACGGTTTAATTAAGTGGAGGCCAAAACAAAAAATGTATAACGTCACGACGAATGCGTTTCGTTGTATTTCATAGGTTCACGTTTCGCCGAGGCCCGAGACAAATTATTATTCTATCGCCTCGTCGTTCGATACTCGTTCCGCTAAGGATGGGAATAACTTGATTGTGTCAGTGTAAACATATAAAGTGTCCTTTTAAAATGTATGCAGATGACCTTAAATTGTATCAGCGAATTAAAAATGAACACGATATTAAAACCTTACAGACCGAATTAAATAATGTTCAATTATGGAGTTTAAACAACAAAATGAAACTTAATATTGATAAGTGTTATTACATTAAATTCACGAGAAAAAAGAATATTGATAAAATCGAATACACTTTAAACAATGTTCCTCTAGGTGAGGTGAATGAGATTCGAGATTTAGGAATCATACTAGATAGTTCGTTAAGCTTTAGGGGACACATAGATACTATAGTTAAGAAAGCGTCTAAACTATCTGGTTTCGTATCTAGACAGATGAAAATTTTCAAAGATCCAAATGTTGTTATACCTATATACAACAGTATAGTGAGGAGCACGCTAGAATATAACAGCCCAGTTTGGTCGCCAGGGTATACAGTTCATATCAATAGAATTGAACAAGTCCAAAAAAGATTCCTCTATCATTTAACATACATAAATAATAAATGTAATGTTTTAAATTCATATAGTTGTAGACTAAATTATTATAAATTGCAAACCTTAAGCGTTAGACGTAAAATAACAGATATTATGTTTTTATATAAAGTTATACATGGTCTAATATTGTGTTCAGATTTCTTAGAGAAAATAGACCTCAATGTCCCACGACCTGGTAGTCGATATAATACCAATAAGAAAGTGTTTATTCCACCACAATGTCGTACTAACATGAGACAACATTCAGCGTTACACAGAATGTTGTCATCATACAATGATATTAGTCGAGACTTTGATATTTTTAATGTATCCTTAACTTCAGCCAAAACACTATTGATTAAGTTACTAACATAGAATATAGATGTTTATTACACTATTATCTGCATGTATGTATATACGAGATGAGATATAATATCACGTCGTAATACCTATCTAGCTAAGCATGTTGTGTTCACTATTATTAGAATGAACAGTGTATAATAATAATATTGTAACATACTTGTAATATTTTGAGTTGAATCTGTTACATTCAGTTTGTGAACCAAATAAAGAAAAAAAAAAAGAAAAAAAAAAAAAAAAAAAAAAAAAAGCCGTCTGCGTATGATATGAATGTCTTTAAAAAAGGATTAAATAGGCATCTAAATACCACCATTTAGCATCGCGTGGTGCAGCTGCGGCCACGGCATGCGCTCTGCCAGCACACACACGTAACATCGACATTTTGGGTGGGGTATCAAACTGGTACTGACGGTGAAGTTGCGCAGCGGGCGGCGGCGGCAGGAGTGGATGGCGCGCGTCTCCCAGTCGCTCCAGTACACGCGGCCCTCCCACACGGCCAGCGCGAACACGTGGTGCAGCTGCAGCCACGGCATGCGCTCTGCCCGCACACACACACATCACACATCGACATTGGGCTACAATACGATTACTGTATGGAAGATACACCTGAGAGACATTTTAATAATTTTAAGTGCATCTCATTTAAAATATGAAATAAATAATGGTTATAAGCAGCACTTTCGGATTTTGTTTAATTTCATCGCAACTTGCACGGTAATTTTTACTTTATTTTTAGAGGTGTAATGAACAAATGACAGCATAAATAAATAGTAACAAATAAAATTTATCCCAATTACACATGTGAAAGACACCTCGAGCACCTTTTTTTCTTATTTCAGGTGCAGTATGAGAAAATCTTTCTTATTAATTTTTATTTAAGTTCTATTTAAGTTCTTTGTTATTTTAAATGTGAACATTTACATAATTATATATTGCTGACATACCTCTCGAGAACAGTATCCGCACATTATTCCCATCGAGATCGGCCACGGCGATGTAATCCTCGCGCGCGTCCGCCCAGTACAGCTCGTTGGTGGCGGGCAGCACGGCCAGCGCGTTGGGCCAGCCGAGCCCAGCGCGGACCAGCACCGTCCGGGCACTGCCGTCCATGCCGGCGCGGCCAATGTGCGGCGCGGCACCCCAGTCGGACCTATCATGAAAATCACCCGTTTTTACTTTTATCACATCAAACATTTATTATCTGCCGACATTACAATCGCTATATTAATTTTACATTCGTCTCCCACCATTACCTAATGTCATTTTTTTTGCTAACTGGCCAGTTAGTCATGAGTCAATACGTCATTTCATTCAAAATCAGATACTTTTTATCAAAATTAATAAATTAAACAATGATATTTTAAATATCTAGATTGAGCATCGCCCTACAATGAAAACAAAAAAAAAAAACAAGGCAGCATTATCAAGCATGTGTGCGTGCAGGCGATGTTTTTCACGTTCATTTAATGTCTATGTGTGCGTAATCTGTGCGTATTGATATAAAAATTGTGGTTAACAGTTAGCCACAATTTTTTGACACGTTTTCGCGGATTCGATGTTCCATCTAGATATTTAAAACATCAAAGAAATGAAATGAGGAAATGATGCGGGACCAGAAGAGCAGGCCGGCGGCGGGGTGCAGCGCGAGCGCGCGCGGCTCGCTGAGCCGGCCGCGCAGCAGCACGCGGCGGTGGCGGCCGTCGCGGCGAGCCACCTCCACCGTGTCCGTGCCCTTGTCGCACCAGTACACGTTGCCGCCCACCCAGTCCAGCGCCAGCCCGTCCGGGTTCTGCAGCGTCGCGCCCGCCACCACCTGCGCACGACACGTACAAAGTGTAAGAAGGACGTTGTACTTCAGCGTGTTAGTAAAGTCCAGGGTGTTACCTGATATTCGCTACGTAACGCTTAGTATAGATTGGAACGATATTCGTTATCGTCAAATTTACGACGAACAAAAGTCGGGCGAAGTCGACACCATTTTAGAGAAACATTTGGCCTCAGATCACATGACCTTAGTTTATATTCTCTTCATTGGTAATTAAACAATAAATTAACATAATATCTCTGATGAAGCATTTTATCGCATTAAAGAGTATTCATCCAAGTAAAAGAGTGCTTACTTGGTAGTCATCCGAGCTGATATCGGGCAGCTTCGGCGGCGGCGCGACAGGCGCGTCGGGCGGCGCGGCGGGCGGCGCGGCGGGCGGCGCGGCGAGGCGCGCGGCGCGGCACACGCGCTTGATGGAGGAGCCGAGGCGCGTCACGTCGCTCCAGTACAGGCAGCCGCGCGCCCACTCCAGCTCCAGCGCCACCGCGTTGGTCAGGTTGTGCACCAGCAGCGTGGTGGTGGCGCCCGCGCCCTCGCTCTGCTCCTCGCCCACGATCGCCGTGCGACGGATGTAGTAGCGGTTCGTGAAGATCAGCGACGCCTTCACGGCTGCAGATAAAACAAATTTATCAGCCAAGCGGCCGAGCGAGCTAAACGGGCATGTACGAGCTATGACGTCGTACAAGTGACCGCATAACTTTAGACAATACCGGCGACAAAAATGCAAGCAAGCAGTATGTACGTACTCATCGCCGTCCTTCACTTAAATTTTATGTACAATAAATCAGTGTTCAAACTACGCTCCTTGGGTTGGGTTCTTTACATTACCTAATCCTCGCAAACTGTAGGACACCATTACAGAGCACGTCGAGCGATACTAAGCGTATACGTACATGAAATCGGCGCACAGCTGGCGCCGTCGGCCATCAGTCGGTATCCTTCGGCGCACGAGCACACGTAGCTTCCCATTGTGTTCCTTTACAAAAGAAATTCATTTTGTAAGTCATTTTTAAGTCTTTAGTTAGTCTGTGGTAATAAAGTAAAACCTGAGATAAACCATTCGTGTGTCTTAATTAATTACTCGAATTAACAAAGTAAATTATGAGCAATATCACGAGATAATTATAACACACCCATATATCAGGCCGGCGATCGTTACGTGGTGTTATGGTGTATTACCTGCAGTGGTGGTCGCAGGGCGCGTCCTCGGCGCACTCGTCGACGTCGAGGCAGGCGGGCCCGGCGCGCCGCCAGCCCGCGCGGCAGCCGCACGCGTGCCCCACGGCCAGGTCGCGGCACCAGCCCGCGCACCCGCCGTTGTTCACCGCGCACTCGTCCACGTCTGGGTCGAAACATCAATGACATTAAGTCATGTCTTAGATGAAAATTGTCGTTTCCCCCAAGTTACCTGTCAGCCTTAGAACATACACTGAGCTCCAAACAATACTAGCCAATTGACGATTCGTTTCTAAATCATCTTTGAAAGGTATATTTTTCTATTACAATATAGTATAATGTCTTTAGTCATTTTCTCTCGTCGTCTTTTGATTTAAGTCTATAATTTGATCACGTTGACAGTATGGACGGATTAACAATGAGCATCAGCGAAGTGAACGGAGACGTATACGTACTGCAGCGCCACTCGTCGGTGAAGTCGCCGCAGTCGTCGTTCCCGTCGCAGAGCGCAGTGCGCGGCACGCACACGCCGTTCCCGCAGCGCCACTCGGCGCGCGCGCAGCCGCTCGCGCCGCCTGCCGCCTCCGGCTCCGCGCCGCTCGCACGCGCGTACGACGCTGCCGACACGTCACAGGTAACTCATGATTTTTCAAAATACTAAATATGAAACAAATAGTTGAATCAATATAATTTATTTCTCTGTGCAGGTTGGGTCATAAAAGATAAGCCGGCTAGGGCCGTGAGCATATTGCGGGGGCGCAACGCCATTATCAATAAAAACAAATGAGTCATCGAAACCGTACGGCGGCGGTGCGGTATACAAAGGGTGCTGCGATATTGTTATGTTATGTTACACTATCGACAACGATTATTAACAATAATAATGCGCATCACTATGCCCGCCCATAAGGTCCGAGTGAGAGAGAGCAAAATACCCGCTTCACCGCTCGAACGTTTTGTAACGCAAACTGCACGGAGCTAAAAATTATACTATAGTAACATATTATAACGAAAGATGTACACTAACAGCACATGTAGGGGTCCTCGTCGCTGCCGGCGCCGCCGCCGCCGCCGTCGAGGCAGTGGTCGCGGCCGTCGCACTGCAGCGCGGGCGGCACGCAGCGGCCGGCGCAGTACAGCGCGCCCGCCACCGCCGCGCACAGCGCCGCGCCGCGCTCCTCCACGCTCACACCGCTCACACCGCTCGCCCCGCTCGGAGCGTCGCTCGGGCCGCGCGGCGCCGCCGTCGTGTGCGCCGAGCAGCCCGGCGGCTCGTCCGACCCGTCCGCGCAGTCCGGGTCGCCGTCGCAGTACAGATTCTGACCGATCAAAAATTATAATGTATTTTTGTCTCTACGAGAAGCACAAATGGGATTTTGACGAATATTTTTTTCACTCTTATTCAAATTTTGTAATCAAGCCATACACAAACGTGTCGCTAAAAATCCATCTAGTTATGGTGAGATGTTTCATGAAAATCGTTAAAATTGAATTCATAAAGTGATAAACCAGGGTGTAGTGGTACCGTGGCGAGACAGCGCGGCTCGGAGGGCGCGGCGGCGGCGCAGCGGAAGGTGTCGGGCGGGCAGGCGCAGGCGCGCTCGTCCTCGCCGCCGCGGCAGTCGGCCGCGCCGTCGCAGCGCGCCGCCGCCGCCACGCACGGCCCGCGCGCCGTGCACGCCCACTCGCCCGCACCGCACGTCACGTTCGCGTGCCCTGCGCCGGAGAAAGTCTCGGCTTAGGTAATTATAACTAGTCAGATTAAACTGACAAACATGTTTGTTCTCGTTCGATTATATCGTTTTAAAAATATTGGTAATACCTATGTCGAAGATGCACATGTGATATCACGATTACCGTTAATTTCAAAACCGAGTGATTGTATTTACAGTACTATGTAGACTTTAATCCATTTTATACACTACACTACAGGTATTAGATTATAAAACGGAGAAGAGGTAAGGAGGTGAGTGTTGGCACAGATATGTGCATACTACGGAGGATGTGCAGATCTGCGCCTGGTCAGACCAGACGTTAAATACTACACATACCGCAGTGCTCGGCCTCGTCGGAACCATCGCTGCAGTCGCGGCGGCCGTCGCAGCGCCAGGCGAGCGGGATGCACTCGAGCGCGCCGGCCGCGCGCGCCGCGCACGCCCACTGCGCGCCCGAGCAGCCCGGCGCGCCCGCCGCGCCCAGCGACCCGAACGGGGACTCGCTCTCCGCCTCCGGGGGGAGCTCCGTGCCTGCACCGAGTGCGTTATACTGGTTATACATAAGTTTCAGTCGATAACTAATTGACTCGCACGCACATTACAACAACTTGAGAACGCATCAACTAAAACAAAAACATTCAATAATGATCCTTATACCTGAAATACGTACTACTTGCCTTCCACTCCTGACCGACTCCGAACCGACATGAAGTATAGAATTGACATTCAACCGCAACGACCGAGACATAAAGATCATAATTGAACCCTGTCGTTTAAGTTGGACTGTTACTGCGTTGTTACCATGGGGGTAAAAGCGTGTGAATTCGCCGCTAGAGGCGCTAGTGGAAACTGAGGTCTATCTGTCACTTCTCACTTGTCTGAATGTCTTGCCTCTGTTTATGTATGGGCGGGCTTCGACGGTAGGACCTCACTCGCCAGTGGCGTCAACTGGTGAGCACAAAAACGGCGACCCTCATTGCGCGGTCCTTTATCCTACAATGACATACCGCTAGGCGTGGTGCAGTCGGCCTCGTCGGTGCCGTCGGCGCAGTCGGCGTAGCCGTCGCAGCGCCAGGCGGGCAGGTAGCAGCCGGCGGCGGCGCAGCGCGCGGCGCCCGCGCCCAGCGCCGCGCACGACGCGCCCGCGCACGCGCGCTCGTCCGACCCGTCCGCGCACTGCGCCGCGCCGTCGCAGCGCGCGCCCAGCTCCACGCACGTGCCGTCGTCGCATCTGACCAACGGAAACCTTGCGTTATTGTTACGTTATCCGTATAACTCTACGGCCACACCTGCGTGTTAATGCATTAATTTACGCTCTAAGACATTATCTTGCCAAATTTTCTGTTCCTAATTCACCAAATAAGAGCAATAAATAACGCGTTAAGACGCATACCTGAATGCGTGCGTGAGCAATTATGTATGCATACTGCATCTTCATGCATGACTGCACACGGCCGTAGCCAGGAACATAGTCGTGAGACACCTAGCGTCCGGTAGAGGTACCTGAAGTGTTGGGGCGGGCAGTCGCAGCCGGTCTCGTCGGCGCCGTCATCGCAGTCGGCGTGCCCGTCGCACACGTTGATGGAGCTCACGCAGCGCCCGCCCGTGCCGCACGCCAACGTGTCGGCCGGGCAACTGCGAGATGCTGTCAACATACAACGTTTATATAGTACTTTCCCAAAAACGAAATAAGATGTTTGCAACACAATATGGTGCGATTTAAATACAAAAGTAAATAACTTCATAATCATCCATCCATCCATCAGCCTTTTGATGTCCACTGTTGGACGTAGGCCTCCCCTAACTGGCGCCACCCTAACCGGTCCTGAGCCCGTTGAATCCAGCGGATGCCCGCCGTCTTCATCAGGTCGTCAGTCCACCTGGTCGGGGGGCGTCCTATGCTCCTTTTTCCGAGACGTGGTCTCCATTCGAGGACCTTTCTTCCCCAACGGTTGTCGGTCCTCCGAACTATATGGCCGGCCCATTGCCACTTCAGTCGGCTAATTCTCTGGGCTATGTCGGTTAACCGTGTTCGTCTACGGATCTCATCATTTCTGATTCGATCACGCAGAGAAATACCGAGCATAGCCCTCTCCATAGCCCGCTGAGCGACTCTGAGCTTGTGCATCAGACCAATAGTGAAGCACCACGTCTCGGAGCCGTATGTCATCACTGGCAACACACACTGCTCGAACACCTTCGACTTCAGGCACTGAGGTATTTTGGACGACAAGATATGACGCGGTTTCCCGAACGCAGCCCATCCGAGTTGGATTCTACGAGTGACTTCTTTCTCGAAGTTGGACTTACCCATTTGGATCACTTGTCCCAGGTAAATGTACTCGTCAACAACTTCGAGAGCAGCGCCATCAACAACAACCGGTACAGGTGTGATATGGACATTCGACATGATTTTCGTCTTGTCCATGTTCATCTTAAGACCTACCCGTTGTGAGGCGCTGTTCAAGTCCCCGAGCATAATACTAAGTTCTTCCATGGAACTCGCCAGAATGACTAGGTCGTCGGCATATCGAAGATGTGTTATGTATTCGCCATTGATGTTAACGCCACGTCGTTTCCACTCCAACAGCTTGAACATGTCTTCCAACGCAGAGGTGAACAGTTTTGGGGACAAAACATCCCCTTGCCTGACACCCCTCTGCAGTTGGATAGGGTTCGTCACTGTGTTGTGTACTCTGACGGACATGGTGGCTGATGCGTATAAACATTTTAACACCTCGATATACCGATAGTCAATCCGGCACCGCTGGAGAGAACTTAGTACCGCCCAGGTCATAATCATAAACAGCCATAAAAGCAAAGTACTCACTGCAATAGTACAAGTCCTCATCACTGGAGTCCCCATCGGAGCTGCAGTGCCGCACCCCATCGCAAACCAGGTCCATGGGCAGACAGGGCCCCTCGGGGCAGGCGAACTGTCCGGGCGGGCAGCGCGCGGCGGCCGCGACGCACGCGCGGCCGTCGGGCGCCAGCGCGCGGCCCGCGTCGCAGCCGCACGCCGCGTGCCCCGCCGCGTCCGTGCTGCACAGTTCCGCGCAACCGCCGTTCAGCACTTTACACGGGTCGTCCGTGCCTGGAGCGGAGACCATAATGTTATAGATGACAAGAAGAGTTTGTAGTTTCGGTCAACAATACCAACTAGATAACGACTCACTTATAATATCGAAACTAAAAATCGTCCACGAATGTATGATAAATGAATATTTTATTCGAAGTAGGTTCTTACAAAAAGACTTCAAACGTCAAACTATGCTATCGCTTCAAAATGTTCTATTTACTAACAAACTAAGACTAAAGTTTTACTTTCAATTACAACTATGTTCCCTAACGATAACGTCACAAACAAATATTTAAACATAATTATATTACAATTACGATCCATTTGTCATTTAACAAAATAACAGCTCACATATGAAGTGGGATGTTATTTTTCTAGACGTCTTTCTAGCACCGAGCCGACATCTATTTGCTATTGTTGATGAGCGAGCGACACGTACAAGTCTGGTGGTCGGGCGCGACGATGATGACGGCCATGGCGCGCGGCACGTCGCGGCGCAGCGGCGCGGCGGCGGGCGCGGGCGGCGCCGCGCGGAACACGCCGCGCGCCACCCAGTCCGTCCACACCACCCAGCCGAACCCCGCCGCCACGTCGAACGGGTGCTCCGTCGACGAACGGGTCACTATCTGTTGGTGCACGAGTAAGGGTCGTTAGCAACAACAGGCATTTCCAATCTCCACGATATATTTTTACTCGTTTATTTGACATCTACGCAGTGATACGTAGCGGTAGTAGCCTAGTGGTTAGGAATTAGGCGCCCTACTTGGGCGGGCCGGTTTCGAATTCTATCACCGACACTTCTGACTTATCGCAGTTATGTGCGTGTTAGTCATTTAAATGTCACTCGCTATAACGGTGAAGAAAAACATCGTGAGAAAATCTGCATACCGGGTTCTTAAACTCAAAGGCGTGTGAAGTCCGCCAATCCCCACTTGGCGTGGTGGACTATAGCCTTCATCCTCTCAGTCTGTTAAGAGACCCGTTCTCAGCAGTGAGACAGCTAGCTACTTACCCGGCGGTGCGAGCCGTCGTAGTGCATGCTCTCGATCTTGTCGAGGCGCGCGTCGGCCCAGTAGAGCAGGCGCGCCGCGTGGTCCAGCGCCAGCCCGTTGGGCATGAGGATGTCGCTGGTGACGAGCGCCTGCAGCCCGCGCCCGCCCGCGTGCGCGCGCGCGATCGACGGGTGCGACTGGTTCCAGTTCGTCCAGTACAGCCGTCTGACACACAATATATCAACTACTGATTAATCTTAACCTGTTACACTTGTTATAATATATGTATGTCTCTGACATAATGACCAACGAGATAATGATTGATGTGTTCGTTGACATTATTGTGGCGACATTGCACAACATTTGACACAGTAACCTCTCAGTCGATCGGTTGGTCATTTCTAAACTGCTCGCATACAGCCCCGACAGTAACACGGTCTGAGCTCTTTCGCCTCTCAGGCGTAGTCTTGTCTGGCGAGAGATTTTACTTTGCCAAATGAATGCATGAATTATGTTTACGATACAAACAAATATAACAAAAGAAACACATGTGGCTAACAAAATACAACATACAGAATAATACAGATGTCCAAGGTCACGTACCTCTCGCAGGGATCATAATCCAACCCGCGCGGGCGCTCGCCGGCGGGCAGGCGCAGCACGGTGCGCACGAGGCGCGCGGCGTCGTGCGCGCGCGCACCGGGCGGCAGCGGCAGGCGCGCCGCGCGCACCGCCGCCGCCGTGCACGTCCAGTACAGCGTGCGCGTGTCGCTCGCGAACACCATGCCCTCCACCGCGCCCACCTCTGCCGACACAATGTAAACGTTAAATACGGTAGTGTCATTTCCTGCAAAAAAGCTTATTTATTACTGGGGGTTAGAGTTCAATTTAGCTTGTAAGCAAAATTTACTTAAGACTTTTTTAACTCTCGGCATCAATCCGCATTTTTATTAATCAGCGAGACAAAAAGCTGGTATTTGTGTGGGAATCAATTTAAAGAAATGCCACATCGAACACCAAGACGTAAAGGGAGTTAATGGTGGAAGCAAAGAATGTAGGGTACTCACGCTCGAGCAGCACGCGGTGGTTGGAGCCGTTGAAGTGCACGGCGTTGATGGAGCCGCGCTGGATGTCGGAGTAGAACAGCGTCGACGTGTTGTACTCGTACGCCAGCGCGATCGCGTTGCGCATCAGCGTCCTGTGGGCGGACGAAAGAAGAAAAATTGTGTAAGATTTTGACGTATGTAATTGACTGTGCCCGGTCGTAAGGTCGTGCTTGTTGGTCAGTAAATGAATTGATCAATTGCAGCCAATAAGATGACAGCCGTCAGGTGAGGTTTGTTAGATTTTTCAGAAATGCAACAATCCGTCGTACCAACCGAGTATTCAACAAAACTCATTTTTAGTATTGCTTATTCATATGAGTGTACAAATGAGGATGTGAAACAAATATAACACTAACTTGTTCTCGATGGGCGGGTAGGGCGAGTTGAGGTCCTTGTCGTCCTCCAGGTGGATGCTGTCGATCTTGGTGACGCGCGAGTACATTATGAACGACGTGTACGCTGCAACACACACATACTATTAATACAATGTGCGGTTATACATCATTAGCCCAATGAACGTGTACGAGCTCTTGTTAATTGTTATAGAGATTATCCAAATCTAAAAGTAAATAATAAATATTTATCATCTCTTAAATATTTAAGAGATGAAAGAGAGAGAAAGAGAGAGAAAGAAAGAGAAAGAGAAAGAGAGAGAGAGAAAGAGAGAGAAATAGTTGTGTCTTGGTTTTAAAATACTTTTATTCGGGGAATGAATTATACGAAAAACATCAATTGAAATTTTATTATTTTACCGTAGACTATGGAGTACACCTTACCATAGACAGCTTTCCAACAGAGAGAATGTCCTATAATGATTACCCAATAGGCAGACTATGTACGTACGCTTGCAGGTCTTGTTATCGGCGGCCAGGTCGCCGTGCGGGCAGGCGCAGCGCGCGCCGGCGGCCGCCCACAGACACAGCGCCGCGCAGCCGCCGTTGGCCAGCTCGCACGGGCTGGGCGGCGCGCCCGCCGGCACCGTCTGCGCCGCCCGCGACCAGATCTGACCGGACACCGGCCACCGTGTTGTAAAATTATATCGACCAAAACAAATAGTATCGAAAGTAAGCTATGGTGCATCCAAACAATATCGATTATGTCAGTCGCTCGAAATGTGAAATATCGATTTAATTTCATGCAATACAAATTAACATTTCTGCACAATTTCATTAAATAAAAGGTAAGTTCAATCACCATGATGTCCTTGAGGCTGTCGCTGGTGTTCTCGGCCAGCACGGTGGTGGCGCTCAGGTTGGACAGCGGCGCCGTCACCACGCTGCCGTGGTTCAGCATGCTGCACACACATCCAGCTAGTTACAGGTGCGTGTACGTGCGTGCATGCGTGCGTGTATGTACGGGTGTGTGTGTATGCATCAGTGATGAGCTCGATCGTTAAATATATACATTATATCTGCGGATACGGATCAAAATACGGATATTTGTACGGATCTTCATTTTCTTGAGTTGATAAATTGAAACGGTAGTTGATTGATAAATTGAAACGGTAGTTGACCGCAACAACACGCAGACATTACGCGAATATTTCTCTAAGAAAAAAATAATCTGAACTGAATTCAAGTTTTTTTTAATTCTACCCAGTCATCTGTTAGTAGCATTTTATTCTATCAATTAAAACTTTATAAAGAACCAGATCCGTAAAAGATCCACGAGAAATTTATGGATCTTGATATGGATCTTTCTTCTCCCTCGTATACCCACTGATACAGATACTTATCACATCCCTATCACGTACGAGCGCCACTCACGTATCAAGCCAATACAAATGTCCCCGATGCACGGCGACGGCGGCGGGGTGGTGCGCGGGGGCGGAGGACGGGGGGGACGCGGCCAGCACGCGCTCGCGCGCCGCGCCGCTGTAGCGCATGCGCCACACGCTCGCCTCCCACGTGTCCACCCAGTAGATCATCGACTCCTGCGACACATTGTAGTATATGTAGGCAGCATTGGTTATACGGATGTAATGTAGATGTAAATGTTAACTTTATTTGTTTTATTGTTACCTAAATTTGCATTTTTTGTACTGTTTCCAAATAACTAACCTGTTCAAAAAGAAATGTGTAAGCAGTTAGCGGTGTTTTTCTAAAACGTTTCAAACGAGTTACATTGCTTTAGCATATTGTTAACTATGACTTTGGGGTCACCAGTTGGACAAATTAATGCTCTTGGGGCGTTGTATATCTGCCAGAAAATCTTCGATATGTGATTCAGGCATCGATGACGCCACCCAATGTCGCCACAACCGCACTATGTGACAGGTCAACAACATGTAAGCGACGTGGTCATACCTCTGTGTGCAGCGCGACGTGGCCCACGGCGGTGCCGTTGTGCAGCAGCGCGCGGTCGGAGCCGTCCAGGCGCGCGCTGGCGATGCAGCCGCCGCCCGCCAGCACCAGCAGCCCGCGCAGCGCGTCCACCGCCAGCGCTGCACACACACAATATACACAGCACCGTCACAGATTAATCGGATGTTTCGAAGCATTTCTCCCCATAAAGATCCGTTCAGCCATTCCGGAGATCAGCCCGGGCAAACGGACAGACAGACATACAAAGACACGATTTTTTAAAATAGTTATTTTCCGTTTCGTTATCATTAAAATAACTACGCATTGGAAAACACAATCAATCAGAACCTTCGATTTTATTTGTATGTATGAATAGATTTACCCGTCAAGAACCGGTCTTCTGTCTCAACGGTCAATGAAAAAAGCAATCCGAAAAATAAGTTTCATGCTAACTCAACTGAAAACAATAATAATATATTTCTTTGGTAAAGGTACTCACAAGTGACAGCGATGGGGTCAGTGTCCATGAGAACGTAGCGGTGCGAGCCGTCGGCGCGCGCCACCTCGATCAGTCTCTGGCGCGGGTCCGACCAGTACAGGTTGCGCGCGCGCCAGTCCAGCGCCAGCGCGGCGGGCGCGTCGCCCTGCCCCTCGGCCCCGCCCCCCGCGCCCGCCCCGCCCCCGGCCCCGCCCCCTGCGCCACGCGCTACTAACTGCCGCTCCGCGCCCGAGCGCCGCACGCGCCACGCGGCTCCGCCCTCAGGGTCCGCCCAGTATATCCATTCTCCCTCTAACGTTTATTATTCAATTAAATTATTATTACATCAATCATTATTATGCATATAAATGTAAATAATAGATGCACACTCACCAATCTGATAGTCAATGGAAGCGGCCATGGACAGTTGCGGGATGGGCGGTATCATGTTGTACGTCCGTCCGCCCTCTTCCGCGTGCGTGGGCTGCAGCGGCAGGCCGCGCAGCTCCCAGCTCAGCGAGTACACCAGCACCTCGTCCACGGCTAAGGAACCATCACACTGTTAGTGCTTAGTAACACGACCTCAATCAACAATCTTTGGTAACTAATGTTTCACTGATAAGGGTACATGTTAAGAACATTTTAGAAACATGAAATGTGACAGGTAAAGTTTCTTTACATCTTACAATTTTATTTTAACTACTACATAGGTACATAGATTTAATCATTCGTTTCAAATTATTACAGGACGTTTTCCTCTCGCTCTTATAAAATTGACTCATATTAACACCACATGACGTGTACGTAGTCGTCTTTGTAACGTATATGTTTAATGAAGTGTGTATACTGACGGACGCACTGAGTGGCGCGCTGCTCGTAGCCCTGCGCGCAGCGGCAGGCGCTCTGCGTGGCGGACAGCGGCAGGCACAGGTGCGCGCACGCGTCGCGCCGCAACGCGCACGCGCCGCCGCCGCCCCGCTGCGCGCGCGCGTCGTACACGCGCACCGACAGCACGCCCTCTGCAACATTGCGATCATATTATGGGCTCTGTCTGAAATTTAATGACTGTTATAAAGGCAATCTGTAAAAAAATTGTAAAATAGTCGAGCCGACTATGGCTTTTGTAATCGTTGACGCATTGAGTGAATTGTGAAAATCAGTTCTCAGAAGTTACAACTAAAGAGGACAATGGTATAGCGGTCACTGGGCACCGCTTGGGCCCCGCTAAACGGATTACTACAACCAATTCAATAACATAGCGCAGCCCTGGACATGACATCCGAAACCGACGGGATCTTGTGTCAAAAGTTGTAAGCGCGTATTAATATGTAAGACAGTACCGGTATTGTTCCGCAGCAGACGCGGCTGCGAGCAGTCGTCCTTGCGGCAGGATCGCAGCGTGCCGTCCGCCGCGTCCGCCCACACCAGCGCCGCGCCCGCCGCGTCCAGCGCGCCCGGCCGCGCGCCGCTGCCCAGCGACAACTGTCCAGACACACAAGTAAGTGTACACACTCGTATGTAATCTACTAAATGTCGGTATCCGGCTCGAAGGACCATATTTAAAAGGGGTATCGTAGAAATTGGTATTGCCTACTACATGTTTTATGGTTTTGGAAGCGAATATAAGGAGTTTGATCTGATATACTACGAATATACATAAGTACTATATATTCGTAGTATATATTCATATATACTATATATACTACGAATGAAAAAACAACTAAAATGCTGTAAATCAGTATTACATAATTGCCGAGTTATTGAACATTGAGCTTATGTGGGTCCGAAAAGTCACGTTAAGACACTTTAGGCTGATAAAAAATATATAAGTGAAGAAATCACGCTCAGCATACGGTTGGACAACAACCTCGGTCTCGACCTTGGCCCTAGCTGATGTGGGGAGATGCACTCACGGTGGTCAGCTTCCCGCTGGCGAGGTCCAGGTACTGGATGGTGAAGGAGGCGCCGTTCACCCAGTACAGCCGGTCGCTCTCCGCGTCCACGCACATACCTGCCGTACGATGTACTAACTGTATTAAAATTTTTGCACCAAAGTATTTTTAAATATCTAAATAAATATTCACGTGCTTATACTTTAGCACTAGGATTCTATTGGTTGTGAGATTTCTGGATTTAAAACAAAATAAAATAAATATAATTAAACGATTCACATGCCTCTAATATGCATGTTATTTCAAGGCTATACCTGCGCCTTAACGCTTTTTTTTCTTAAATTAAAGGCACTAAATTATACATTACGCAGACGTAGCCAACATGTTAACGCCCTAAATTGTAAACGGCGTTACTAAGGCCATTATGTTAATCACTAAATCCAGTGTTGGTATTTTTGACACATCTAAGATTTACAACATTAAATGATAAGAGTGAGACGAGATGCTTAGGGTGTTTACCCGTGGTCCCGTTGGTTTGTCCCGTTGACGGGACCACGGGTAATTTTAATTCCCCGTAGTCCCGTTGCACTAGGGGTTACACTTTTATCGACTTTTTTAACTTCTGATATCGATATAATGTTTGAACCTCCTTAGAATAAAATAAAAATCCATGATAACGGCATATTGGAAACGTCAAAAGAGCATTCTTTTGACTATACTAGATAGAAAAAAAACAGTTATTTACAGTATATTTTATTCAATCTTAAGCAAATGAAATTAAAATTATTTTATATGATTTTGGTGATTAAAAACATTTTTCGACAGTCAAACTACGCCATCGCTTCAACAAAGCTCTACGGTAAGTGATGTTGGAAGAAGGAGGGGTAATAAACTCCCAAGGATTTTTTTACTCTACACACACTACACTTATTCCTACTTAAGGCTATAATATAACAAAGCCATGTCCAAGGTGTTGCAGACTGTTTCGCTCACATAGCCTCATCATTTTCCTTCCTTACTAACTATTCTCTAACACTTATGCTTCCTTTATATGATAGCTGAAAAACTGGATGTTTTAAAACATATCTACACAATAACTGCCATACATAGGTATTATGTATATGGATATTCCTTAAAGAAGGTACATAGATTAAGTATTTTAATTACCATATTTTACCGTCAATCAGATTCCGACCTATTTTGTTTAATTACATTAGAATTTGGACAATACTATTATAAGATCAACCTACTTAACCGCTAAAATAAAGCCGGTAAAATCTTCAAAAAACTGAACAAGTTTTGAAAGTTAAGAGAAAAAAATAAACCTAAAATTAAAGAAAATACACTTAAATTCCATCTTCGGAAAAAAATACAGAAGAAACAAAACTGAAAATGTTGAATTCATAACCCATGTACACATACATTACACTAATGGCTCATTAAGATTTACTAGTTACTGCCTGCAACTTTGTCCACGTGAGAGAGAAACAACGTCTGAATAACCGTAGGGAATGCAGGGAAAATTAAGCTCTCCATTGTGAGAAAAGATCGAAAGGTTCAGTGACGCTGCTGGCCACCAACCTTTTTTATTTTAATTTAAAAAAAGTATAGATCAGGGTATCAACATTTCAAGAAAATTTTATAATATATGGGATAATTTAATCGATAAAAAGTATCCTTTGTCCTTTTTCCACGTCTACTCTATATCTGTACCTCATTAAAATTCATCTGTATTTCATTAAAATTTCCTCGTGCAAAGTTAATATGTCCTAGAACTGGGACCACGAGGAAGCAAGGTATGCAATCATATTGTATCTCCACTTTGGTCGCGTTTCTGTTTGCGCGTGCATGTATGTGCGTTTGTGATTAACAGACATCTTAATCAGATGTGGTCATGCTTAAATTTATACACACGCGCGGGCACTCACACACACACACACACACACGCATATGGTAATTAAAATACTTAATCTATGTACCTTCTTTAAGGAATATCCATATACATAATACCTATGTATGGCAGTTATTGTGTAGATATGTTTTAAAACATCCAGTTTTTCAGCTATCATATAAAGGAAGCATAAGTGTTAGAGAATAGTTAGTAAGGAAGGAAAATGATGAGGCTATGTGAGCGAAACAGTCTGCAACACCTTGGACATGGCTTTGTTATATTATAGCCTTAAGTAGGAATAAGTGTAGTGTGTGTAGAGTAAAAAAATCCTTGGGAGTTTATTACCCCTCCTTCTTCCAACATCACTTACCGTAGAGCTTTGTTGAAGCGATGGCGTAGTTTGACTGTCGAAAAATGTTTTTAATCACCAAAATCATATAAAATAATTTTAATTTCATTTGCTTAAGATTGAATAAAATATACTGTAAATAACTGTTTTTTTTCTATCTAGTATAGTCAAAAGAATGCTCTTTTGACGTTTCCAATATGCCGTTATCATGGATTTTTATTTTATTCTAAGGAGGTTCAAACATTATATCGATATCAGAAGTTGAAAAAGTCGATAAAAGTGTAAACCCTAGTGCAACGGGACTACGGGGAATTAAAATTACCCGTGGTCCCGTCAACGGGACAAACCAACGGGACCACGGGTAAACACCCGATGCTTACGCAGATGTAGCAGTAGCATTAGAACCTAAGAAACGTAAGCTTAGGGCGCGTTTTATGAAGCGGTGAAAATGCTGAAAATATTAGTAGTGATAATTATGTGAGTAGGTTACTGACTGGAGACCCCTCCGAGCTGCGGGTCGGCGGCGGCATCGAGTAGCGCGCGCGCCTCGCTGCCGTCGCCGCGCGCCACCTCCAGCCGCTCGCCGTGCGCGCCGCGCACCGCCCAGTACAGACGGCCCCTGCGGACATCACAACCTTACCGTCAGGCTGTACCAAAAGATAATTAAAAAAATTATTAAATAATTACACCTACGGACATAGCATTAAAGTTAAAAAACGTAACAAAATGTGTTTTTCAAGGTTATCGATAAACTTGTACAAGGTCAGGCGTTGTGTCGACCTGAAAGGTCAGATGCATATGTTTTGCTAAGCAGGTCTAAATCTGTTAACTTGTCTAGACACTCGTCTAGATAAGTTAGTAGTATTTGTTTGTAGGCGGTACTAACTTGAGTGGATGCGTGGCGAGCGCGGTGATGTTCCCGTGCGGCGGTGCATACAGTATCGCGGTGTGGCGGCCGTCGAGGCGCGCGGCCGCGAGCGCGCCGCCCGCCGCGTAGTAGAGCACGCGCGCCGCCCAGTCCAGCGCGAGCGCGCGCGGCCGCACGCAGCCGCTGTCCGCCACGCCCGCCACCGGCCCGCCGCGCACGTCCGTGCGCTTGATCTCGTTCGTCTGCACGCACGACCAGGACCTCGATTTTAGAATTTTACTCGTATACTAAAATCACGAGAACGTAAATACGAATTTCATATTTCCTTATTTTTGAAATTCGAATAGGCGAGTTTTTTTCGAGTGGGCTTGACCATTCGAATTATAAATTCGCCCGATAGAATGTGTCATGTTATTCGTTTAATTACTTGGCAACATAGTTTCGAATGGTTCAAAAATACAGCATTTGGGACCACACGCTAAGAAAATCGCATGCGAAAATGTTTCGTATACGAATATGATAAGTCATCGATGAAATTCAAAAATCGAGCCCAAGTGTGTCAGTCACTCGGGGAACGTCCAGCTAGACGTATGCAGGCGGGGGCGTGCATTACCTCGGTGTCGACCCAGAAGATGGCGTACTCGGCGGCCAGGAAGGCCACCGACGAGGGCATGGTGAGCAGCGGGCCCGACACCGTGGGCATGATGTGCGCCGCCGGCTCGTCCACGTCCAGCCCGCGGATCTCGCCCGCGCGCGACACCAGCAGGATCTTCTCGTGAACTATAATATCATTAATATTTTATTTAGGTTAGGTTGTCAAAATCGATCAAAATGTATATTTTTTATTTTATTCACAGTTAACTTTTGTAGCGGTACTCTCGTTATTTATTTGTTATTTAAATTTAAAAACAACTCAAACTTCATTAGTCAATAAATTACAATAAAAACTTGGTCCTTCGAGCCGGATCTAAACGAACGACCGGCAACGTACCTTCGCAGGTAATATTATCCTTGGCGAGGCGCATGATGTGCGGGCAGGCGCACACGCGCTCGTCGGGCCCGTCGATGAGGCACAGGTGCGAGCAGTTGCCGTTGTTCGCGCCGCACGGGTTGCTGCGGCTCGGCGGCTGCCGGCTCGGGTGGATCACCTGACCGAGATACAAATGTTACGTAAGAAAACCACATCTTCATAGGTGGTAAGAGCCTGGAGTTCATCTGGAGAAGTACCACAAGCTGTCATGGTACTCAGTACCATTTCTACCGCCATAATGATTGCTTTAACAGCAATTGTAGCTATTGTCCGTCCAGTACACGTGGCCCTCGAACACCGTCAGTGCCCTGTGTCCGCCCTGTGTCCGTACACCCACCTTGATATCGAAGGGCTGCGTGAGCGTGCGCTGCACGACGGCCACGTCGCTGCCGTTCCACTTGTTGGCGCGCACCACGCTGTTGCTGCGCCAGTCCGTCCAGTACACGTGGCCCTCGAACACCGTCAGCGCGAACGGGTGCGACAGCGCCGCGTGCCCGCGCAGCACCTCGTGGTACGCGCCGCCGTCGTAGTCCGTCGTGTGGATCGAGTCAGATCTACCATGTCAAACACATGTCAAAAAAACAAACAGTGGTCTTCTATTCGCTGATGCATTCTCTACTTTCTATAGCGAAAGGGTCTATGGGTCTCAATGGTCCCCTTTGCACCCAGGCATGAAATCGTGAGGACCAAAGATTCCCTGTAGTTAGTGAGCCACACAATTGATCGGATATACGTCAGATGTGAGAACGGAGGTTAGATACTATGGCACAATACTGCCCCTATTATACCCTTCAAACATAATATTATAATAGATCAAAGAACATAATAAGAATTCCACGGCAGACAATAATGATAGCGTTTACAGATAGACAACCTAAGTTAGCCATATAAAAATGTTTGACGAAAATAGCATAACGTGTCAAATATATACAAACTACGGCCTCACCTAGCATCGATCCAGTAAAGACGCTTGGCGAGGTGGTCGAGCGCGATGCCGTTGGGCCAGGCGCCGTCGGTGAGCGCGTCCACGCGGACCGCCACGCGCCGCCGCCGGCCCGCCAGCGACGCGCGCTCGATGCGCGGCGCCGCCTGCTCCCAGTCCGACCAGAACAGGTAGCCTGCACACACCGTTATACACTATTATCTGAGTAGTTAAATTAAAATTAACTTTTAAGTTGTGAAGGCAAAGGAGAAATCTCCCGACAGGCGATGTAACTGCTTCGAGTCTGCGGGTCTAATGTTAACTTCGGATTCTATATAGTTTGATTCTCCAGAAACTTCGATAGCGCGGTTGAGTATACGTATTTTAAATGACAGGTCTGACTTGGTGTATTATTTCCTATTTTCAATGCTTGTGGTGTTATGCTTGACCAGCATCTCATGTGAGACGCGTGCTCATATTAGTGTAGGTATCGCAGAACAATATAGGTATTTTGCTACATCCGATACGTCGTGTACGCTACACGCAAGACACTCACCGAGACGAGGGTCGACGGCAACGGCTCGGGGACTGTCCATGTCACCAGCGATCAGCGTGCGTCGATACTGTCCGTCCAGCCGCGCCACCTGCCGAACATAAGACCAAGTTACATGGTGTAACGTGCAATGACCCGTCAGACGATATAGTGTATGGTGTGGGAGCTACCTCGATCTGATGCAGACTGCTCTCCACCCAGTACAGGTTCTCGCCGATCCAGTCGACGGCCAGCCCCTCGGCCGTGGACAGCCCCTGCTGCACCACCACCTCGATGTTGCTCAGAGCTACGTCACAAAAATTTGGTATAATTAAGAAAGGTGACACCTTTGAAAATAAAAATATTTAATAACCGCGTGTTCCTATAACAGGTGTTTTAAGTAGGGTTTTGTCATCATCGCAACTTTTAATTGTCCCACTGCTGGGCACGAAGCTCCTCTCAGAATGAGAAGGCTATAATCCATCACGCTAGTCAAGTGCGGATTGGCGGACTTCATATCACCTTTGAGTAACGGAACGTAACGAAACTCCGAAAAGTTAGAAGTGCGTGCCCTGGGTTTCGAACCCGGACCCCCGAATAGGACGCGGAATTTTCAACCACTAGACTATCACCACCTTATTGTACTAATGCACAATCAGTGGTATACCAACCAGTGCCAGCGAGCGTCCCGCGGTATATGATATCGTCCACAACGTCGGTCCAGTAGAGGCGCACGCGGCCGTCGCGCTCGCGGTGCCAGTCCAGCGCGATGGTGTTCCGCAGGCTGGAGACCAGCGCGCGCGACGCCAGCGACGGCAGCTCCACGCCACTACATGATCTATGGTATACCAACCGGTGCCAGCCAGCGTCCCGCGGTATATGATATCGTCCACAACGTCGGTCCAGTAGAGGCGCACGTGGCCGTCGCGCTCGCGGTGCCAGTCCAGCGCGATGGTGTTCCGCAGGCTGGAGACCAGCGCGCGCGACGCCAGCGACGGCAGCTCCACGCCACTACATGATCTATGGTATACCAACCGGTGCCAGCCAGCGTCCCGCGGTATATGATATCGTCCACAACGTCGGTCCAGTAGAGGCGCACGCGGCCGTCGCGCTCGCGGTGCCAGTCCAGCGCGATGGTGTTCCGCAGGCTGGAGACCAGCGCGCGCGACGCCAGCGACGGCAGCTCCACGCCACTACATGATCTATGGTATACCAACCGGTGCCAGCCAGCGTCCCGCGGTATATGATATCGTCCACAACGTCGGTCCAGTAGAGGCGCACGCGGCCGTCGCGCTCGCGGTGCCAGTCCAGCGCGATGGTGTTCCGCAGGCTGGAGACCAGCGCGCGCGACGCCAGCGACGGCAGCTCCACGCCACTACATGATCTATGGTATACCAACCGGTGCCAGCCAGCGTCCCGCGGTATATGATATCGTCCACAACGTCGGTCCAGTAGAGGCGCACGCGGCCGTCGCGTTCGCGGTGCCAGTCCAGCGCGATGGTGTTCCGCAGGCTGGAGACCAGCGCGCGCGACGCCAGCGACGGCAGCTCCACGCCACTACATGATCTATGGTATACCAACCGGTGCCAGCCAGCGTCCCGCGGTATATGATATCGTCCACAACGTCGGTCCAGTAGAGGCGCACGCGGCCGTCGCGCTCGCGGTGCCAGTCCAGCGCGATGGTGTTCCGCAGGCTGGAGACCAGCGCGCGCGACGCCAGCGACGGCAGCTCCACGCCACTACATGATCTATGGTATACCAACCGGTGCCAGCCAGCGTCCCGCGGTATATGATATCGTCCACAATGTCGGTCCAGTAGAGGCGCACGCGGCCGTCGCGCTCGCGGTGCCAGTCCAGCGCGATGGTGTTCCGCAGGCTGGAGACCAGCGCGCGCGACGCCAGCGACGGCAGCTCCACGCCACTACATGATCTATGGTATACCAACCGGTGCCAGCCAGCGTCCCGCGGTATATGATATCGTCCACAACGTCGGTCCAGTAGAGGCGCACGCGGCCGTCGCGCTCGCGGTGCCAGTCCAGCGCGATGGTGTTCCGCAGGCTGGAGACCAGCGCGCGCGACGCCAGCGACGGCAGCTCCACGCCACTACATGATCTATGGTATACCAACCGGTGCCAGCCAGCGTCCCGCGGTATATGATATCGTCGACCACGTCGGTCCAGTAGAGGCGCACGCGGCCGTCGCGCTCGCGGTGCCAGTCCAGCGCGATGGTGTTCCGCAGGCTGGAGACCAGCGCGCGCGACGCCAGCGACGGCAGCTCCACGCCGCGCACCTCGTGCCGGTTGCTGAACACCAGCAGCGGCGTCACGTTCTCTGGAAGAGGATACAGGTGTAGTGATAACGACAAATACACACGCACGGTCATGCAAGTACATGATTTGAGCATGCTAATGTTCAGCAGAATGTCGTCTAGTTATATTAAATGGGCAAAAAAATTAATAAAATATTGCCAATTTGAATCATATTGGAAGTGAGGAATAGGTGAGGTAGGTGGTAAGGAAGAGTGGTGCTGTGGGGACGTTTATACTGCCTTAGTTCAATTAAAAAAATAATAAATTTAACAAATTTTTTTGATACCGCACCGGTAACACCTTTGAAGTTACTCATGGTATCCATATCGAAATTTTTGGAAATATTATGTGAAACATACACGACCCGTTCGGCAGCGGGGGACTCACCTGTGCTCTTGCACGTAAACCCGTCGTCAGCGAGTCGATAGCCCTCGAAACACGTGCACTTGTATCGGTTTTTCTGCGGCTGACAAGTCTGAAACATTAGAGTAAATAAAGTAGACTATAAACTCATCAGTCAAGTCAAACACTTCAATGGTAATTTTTTTGTACATATGTCATTACCGGTCCTTAGCTTTGAATAATACTCGATTGATATTTACTACTCGATGTAATAGGCCCATTCACTACCACTATGGCGCAATGTTAACCATTTCGGACTGCTACTGCCGAGCCCTGGATTCCAGCGAGAGGGGAATTTCAAAGGCTACCGACCTGGCTGCAGACGCCCCACTCCTCGCAGAGGTGCGCGGCGGCGCAGGTGAGGCGGTCGCGCTGCAGGTGCAGCGGCGGCGGGCACGCGCACACCGGCCCGCTCGGCGCGGGGTGGCACGCGTGCGAGCACGCCGCCACCACGCACATCGGCTCGCCTGCATTACACACACACATAGTTTCAATGCTATTACATTACGTTCTTTGTTAAAGTAATTGTTAACACATCTGTCTTGGCGCTGAAATGTAGTCTAAAAAATGCTTTTTAAATTTTGGTAAAGTAAAAAAAAATGGAGGAGGCGCTGAAAAATATACGACTTTCGAAGTGGGTAGTAGATGAAATAAGTTTAGGGACCTCTGCATATTTCAATGACTTTAAGACTGGGTTATCTTCTGGCCGTTTACAGACAAAACTTACTACAAGTAAGTTTAAGGTTACATTTTGCTACTTTTATTTCAATTGATTTACAAATAAAAAGGTAAACTACGTCAGGCTTAAAAATCCTGTCTAAACTCCTGTCTATCGTATCTCACCACATCGATCAGCCTCGTCAGCACCGTCGGCGCAGTCAGCGGTCCCGTCGCACAGCTGCAGCAGCGGCACGCAGCGCGAGCCGTTGTCGCAGCGCAGCGCGGGCGGCGCGCAGTCGGGCGGCGCGGGCGCGGGCGCGGCCGTGGACGTCGGCCCGACCGTAGCCGCGCCCGCCGGACACTCCGCCTCGTCCGACCCGTCCAGGCAGTCCACGCGACCGTCGCAACGGAATTCCTGTGTTGAAAAAGGAATTACGAAACCGCAAAACATTATGACCATTTTTTTAAGTAAATCTTTGGTAGTAAACTGTTCATATAATTATGTTGAAGATTATATTGTTGTGTTTTTACCTACCAATAATATAAGCACATGAATATAGCTATCCATAGCTACTGTATTATACTATATTACAATAATGTAACGTATGTGAAGACGTACCATTCGAATGCATTCCCTGTTGTTACACTGGAACTCGTGCTGCTCGCACAGCCCGCTCTTGTCCGTGTCGTTGTGATGGTGTCTAAAAAGTGATCATAATTTACAATACTGCCACATTGCGAGATTTTATCTGTAGAGTAAACATCTGTAGAGCGGTCCTCACTCGGTGGGTCGCGCGGGCGGGCGGCGGCGCGGCGGCGCGGCGCGCGGGGGGGCGCGGCAGGCGCGCTCGTCGGACGCGTCGGCGCAGTCGGCGTGGCCGTCGCAGTAGTACTCCCACGGCACGCACGCGCCGTTGTCGCACTTGAACATCACGCTGCTGCACTCCAGGCTGCCTGCAACCGACCGCGCTTATCATTGCCACCGTCACGGGCTTCAGTCATGTACATACACGACTTCTAACGATGCCAATACATCTCATTAATCTTTTAAATCAAACAAGGAATACTAAAAAATCAAAAAGGAATAATCTAAGCCAGCGGTCGCCAGTTTTCTAGCCAAGGGCTGCACAAGAGCCAAATATGCTTTTGTTACGGCTCGCGTAGATATCGGCCACGGACCGCACATAAATTGGTCGAAAACCGCAGTTTGACAAAAACGGCTCTAAGCGCAAACTTTTTTTTTGTAGTAGCTCCTTAGTTCAAATGAAAGTTTTCAGTTAAATTCTATTTAAATGTGCATTTCGAATTTTATTTAAGTATCAATTCGTAATCAAGGGTACACAATCCGCAATAATTTGCTAAGATATACATGGCAACAGATTATTAAAAAAAATGATAATAATATAGTGATTGTGTAGTACGTACGGCAGCCGAGCTCGTCGCTGGCGTCGAGCGGGCCGCAGTCGCGCGCGCCGTCGCAGCGCCAGGCGGCGGGCACGCAGCGGCGGCTGCGCGCGCACAGGAACTGGTCGGCGCCGCACGCGGTGCGCGCGCACGCGCCCGCCGTCTCGTCCGCGCCGTCCGCGCAGTCCTTCAGCCCGTCGCACACCCACGACTTCGGGATGCAGCGGTTCTTGTCGCACCGCATCAGTAACTCCGAGTCGCACGTCGCGTTCGCTGCGTAATGACGTCGCAATGACCAATTTAAGTTCGTATATAGATAGGTGTTACATTGTTGTAAAATAAAAGGGACTCGATCTTCTATGGGGCCTGAGCCAACAGCTTTCTCTTGTAGTAAGTAGTAGTGTGTTGGCGACTGATTACTAATAAAATTATTGACAAAAATAAAACCACATTTAAAGATAGTGGGATAGTAACGTACCGCACGGGCCAGTAGGGGAGGAGTCTTCGTCGGATCCGTCGGGGCAATCGATGTCGCCGTCGCACACGTACGATGAATCGATGCATCGTCTGAAAACAATACACGACAATGAATTATGAACAAGATGACCGTTTATTTGACAGTAATGAATTTGGAGCGCATACAGTCAAAAGTCGTCACTTATGTTTAAACATACAGACTGCTTCATAATATGGAAACAAGTCTTCTATAGAGGGAGTAATATTACCTCCTGTAAAAAGCACATTAACATTTATCAAATTGTATTGAATTAGCAACATGCTGTGTATATTGTACGCATACCCCCGTCCGCAATGGAAGTGTCCGTCGCGGCAGCGCGGCGGTGGCGGCGGCGCGTGCGCGGCGCAGGCGCGGCCGTCGGGCGCCAGCGCGCGGGCGTCGGCGCACGCGCACTGCACGCCGCCCGGCACCGGCAGGCACAGCTCCGCGCACCCGCCGTTGTTGTGCGCGCACGCGTTCTTACCTACACGCAAAAATACAAAGTCGCTACCAAGGAACAAAACAACATCAATAATTGGATATCTGAAAGTCAAAACTCTTAGGAGACGTGCCGTGTGTAGGTCCTGTATACCAGAAGTCAGTGCCCATTTAGTAACATGCACGGGTGACCTTCGCCACTGGTTTCTTCCGCAACAGCGAAGGGCATAAGTTCCAGTGTCAGGTAGCGTGGAGCAATATTCGTGGGCGACGGCTCAAAGCACTGTAGAGCGCAACACAACCACCGAGTCCAGTGTATATCGTACCTTGCCTGGCGGCGGCGGATATGAGCCGTATGTCGTAGAGCGGCGGCGGGAAGGCGCGCAGCGTGCTCACCACGCCGTCGCGCGAGCGCTGCCGCACCAGCCCCGTGCCGTGCTCCGACCAGATCAATGTACCTTAACAAATTAATTGATAATAATCATCGTTACAAGCTAATTTAGCAGGCTAACATTTTGAATATAAAGTATCGGCTACCTTGTTAGTCTAACATTGCTACTTTTGATATTATGTTAAACCAAGAGCCTTTTGCTACTGCTCTATTTTTCATTGCGCGAGAAACACTCGTTTCGAATGATTTTAACCAAACCTTGAGAATGCAATATCAAATGAAAATCACTCGATACAAACGCTCTCCACTAGACGAGCGATTCAATAATAAAGCTCCAATAGTAAAACCGGTATAACTGACCGTCTATGACGGCCAGGCCGTAGGGCTTGGCGAGCGGCGCGGCGGGCTCGTGTCGGAGCAGCAGCTCGCGCGCGCCCGCGCCCGCCGCCGACACGCGCGCGCGCTCCACCTTGTTCAGGTACGTGTCGCACCTACACCAACACAAACATATACATTGTTATAACTCACGTGATAATTTATACTGAAACTGGTTGCGTTGCGTAGTCCTGTAAAGTATTTGTAAGCAGTTTTAAAGTAGTAAGCCAACTTATAACCGAAAATATAAATCCTCTTTCAGCTGCAACTTTTATGCGATATTGAGACAGCTAAAAAAGAAAATTATACATCCTTTTTATTTCTTGACAAGGTAGGGAACAGATACTTTTATGTTGGCTTTTAATTTGCTGTATTTTATTAACGTCACTGAGAAAATATGCTAATCTAAATGAACGTAGCTGCGAGAGTTAAACAATAAATTTAATCTCACCAGTACAGAAAGCCCCGCTCAGCGTCGAGCGCGAGGCCGGCGGGCCAGTGCAGGTCGGTGTCGAGCAGCGTGCGGCGCGCGCCGCCGTCCATGCGCGCGCTCTCCAGCCGCCCGCCGCCCGCGCCCGCGCCCGCAACGCCGTCCGCGCCCGCCCACACCGACCAGTACATCACGCTGCGGATAACATGATCGGAATAAACAGCCGAACGCTAGGATTCTCCAATGTCATTATGATGTTTTTACGTCTATACTAAGACTGCTTGCGTTTTTGACAATTTACGACCTTGACAATTTACGAGTTTGACAAAATTGCGTATTTGACATTTTTTTTTAATTTGCATCTTGTTGAGATTTTGCGTTTTTGACCTGATACGTTTTAACCTTTGGCGTATGATTCTTTGAATCGTAATTAAACCTAACCTTATCATCCTAAAGAATGAATCTTCTTAGTCGGCTACTATAAGTTAGCTTTGTCTCATCAACGTCGTTGGGCGGGTCGAGCGCGATGGAGCGCGGGTGGTAGTGGCGGTCGCGCAGCAGCACGCGGCGCAGCGCCGGCCGCGCCAGGCTGGCCACGCTCAGCGACCCCAGCGCGTCGTCCGTCCAGTACAGGTTGGTCCTGGAACACGTTGATACTCACCCGTTGGGCGGGTCGAGCGCGATGGAGCGCGGGTGGTAGTGGCGGTCGCGCAGCAGCACGCGGCGCAGCGCCGGCCGCGCCAGGCTGGCCACGCTCAGCGACCCCAGCGCGTCGTCCGTCCAGTACAGGTTGGTCCTGGAACACGTTGATACTCACCCGTTGGGCGGGTCGAGCGCGATGGAGCGCGGGTGGTAGTGGCGCTCGCGCAGCAGCACGCGGCGCAGCGCCGGCCGCGCCAGGCTGGCCACGCTCAGCGACCCCAGCGCGTCGTCCGTCCAGTACAGGTTGGTCCTGGAACACGTCGATACTCACCCGTTGGGCGGGTCGAGCGCGATGGAGCGCGGGTGGTAGTGGCGCTCGCGCAGCAGCACGCGGCGCAGCGCCGGCCGCGCCAGGCTGGCCACGCTCAGCGACCCCAGCGCGTCGTCCGTCCAGTACAGGTTGCGCCCTGGAACACCACGCCAGATGAGGTTTCACATCGCGCCAAACTTTATGTGGCTTTATATGGCAACTTTATATGGTCTTTCTAAACTTTAATGTGGTAGGAATTTGGACACGCGAGGATGACAACGTGGTTAGATGACAGATGAGGGAAGAGGGGGGCTCTTCACTCTTCCTTACGCCTACCCGTTCCAGCAGAGAGCGCGGAAATCAGAGCAACTATAAACTTTTACTATCGTTATGTAAACAACAAAATATGTGGTATGTGAGCCTATGTATCAAGTGTCTCACCCATCCAGTCGATAGCCAATCCCTCGCAGTTATCGACGTCATCAGCGATGAACACCTCCCGGCCGGTGCCGTCCAGCTTCTGACGGACTATTTCGTATCTGCCGAAAGATAACCGCTATTGCTTCAAATCTATTGACAGATAATTTTATCAGTAATATGAAAGTTTTACGTTCCTGGTTGCTTACACACGCTGCACATTACACGCATCAATAGTACCTTAACCCGATATCCATGGACGAGGGTGATCATTTATTAAGTTCTCTTACTATTAGGCAACTTACCAACAGATTTGTCATATAAAACAATGTCACTCTATGACCTCGAATGAAATTCTTACGGTTGATGAACCCTTTACATCTACGTCGAAAGGTCCAATGACATGTTCCCTGTAAGTCATACAAGCCCGGCCCTCCAACCGTCACTAGCAGTCATCAACCACCGTTACCTGTGCACATCAGAGTAGTACAAGTAGTGGTGGTCGAGGTCGACGTCGGCGGCGGCGGGGCGCGCGGCGTCGGCGGCGGGCGCGGCGGGCTCCCCCTGCGCGCCGCCCGCGCCGCCCGCGCCGCCCGCGCCGCCCGCGCCGCCCAGCGCCAGCGCCTGCACCATGCCCGGCGAGCCGCGGCACACCACCACCCACGTGTCCGCCTCCACGCCTGTGATCGACACACAGTTGGGCATTCGTGTACGGTGTTTTGTGGGTGATATTTAAAACTAACTTGACCTTTTTTAGTGCACAGAATAAGCATAAATAAGCACAATTTAAATGTTGAAATTTAAATTACTGTTTTAATGTGTCCAACAAGATTTTAAACTATTCCTCATATTACACAGCATTGTTTGTCGATTCCCAACGACGATTTGTTACTTTTTTAAACACAATATATCAATACTTGGGACTTCATTAAAATTAAAGTAAACATATCAATCAGTAGATGTATCAATCGATAGAGGGTGTAGAGTACTAACGGACGCAGTCTCCGTGTCCGGCGAGGCGGTGGCCGTGGCGGCACAGGCAGTGCGCGTGCGGCGTGCTGTTGCGGTACGCCGTCACGCAGATGTCCGCGCAGCCGCCGTTGTCCGTCGCGCACGGGTGCGACACTGCCGACAGAATAATACTGACGTCAATGTTATAATTAGTGCAAGGTGGGCTGATGCAAATTAGGTTGAGGAATATCGCACAGAATGCAAGTAACCGTTCGTTTGTCTCCTCGACCAGAAATGACCAAATGTAATCACGATTACAGAATACGATGACCTGTAGAGGTACGAAAATGCCTTCATATGGGAAACCCTGAAACAATATTTTCTCGACAACCATTCGAGACGCTATTTCCAGGCTTCAGATTTATTTGTACTCTATAATCATAATTACATTTTGATAGTGTTCTAGTTAGAGCTACGACCAACAAACGGCTCTAGCGATATCCGAACGTTGCCTACTTCACTACACACCACCCATAATTTGTACACAACAATAACACATCACCTATCGGTTGCCGCTGGCGGTGGTAGGCGAGCCCAACTGTACTACACACCACCCATAGGTGGTACAGGCCGTGTAGTTGTACCCAGCAGTACTAGAACACAATGACGTCACCTATCGGCTGCCGCTGGCGGTGGTAGGCGAGCCCAACTGTACTACACGCCACCCATAGGTGGTACAGGCAGTGTAGTTGTACCCAGCAGTACTAGAACACAACGACGTCACCTATCGGCTGCCGCTGGCGGTGGTAGGCGAGCCCAACTGTACTACACACCACCCATAGGTGGTACAGGCCGTATAGTTGTACCCAGCAGTACTAGAAGACAATGACGTCACCTATCGGCTGCCGCTGGCGGTGGTAGGCGAGCCCAACTGTACTACACACCACCTGTTGTATACTCGCGGCCACCATCTTGCAAAAAACATAACATTAAAACCAGTCGCTAATAAACTGCTGTTCGCTACACCCGTGTATTGTTCTGCACCTCCGACCTGCATACGAAACTCAACCTTAGCACCATACATACACCGCACATAAGTTGGTCGCAATCGAACCGGATTACCTACTAGCGATAACGAAGACAATAAGACCCGGCCGGCTCGTCTCGAAGATTCCATTCATCAAGTGTTACGCTAAACAAGACCGTATTAATTGAACATTAGAATTGAACGAAGCTATCGAAGAAAAAAGTTGTTTACTGCAATTGTGCACCTGGCGTAAAAAAATTATTGAATCGTCTTGAGTGAATAACAACTTTGGATTTGCGCTCGTTAACAAAGTTTGCTTATAATTACCTACGTGCAATAAATCGGATTAATTATTATTACATTATCTTTCGTGGCATTAAATACAAGTATCTCATCATGGCAAACAGTGATCAGCTTTTAGAATTATTGGAGAATACGGCAGCTTTATTGAAGAAAACTCAAATAAACCTAAAGAAATGTCCGAAAGCAAGACTGACGAGTGGATATTTGCAAGCGCGTATGCAGTGCGTCGATGAATACTGGCGAACATTTACACACTCACACCAGGAATTGGTTAAAATTACACCTAAAGAAAGGAGGATGGAGATACCATATTTTATGAACGAGGAATTTGAACTTTTTGAAGACTTATATTTATGTATCAAAGCGGATCTTCAGGATATGATCACACTATTACAAGCGTCGTCGTCGTCGTCGTCGTCCGCGTCGCCGCAAGCGTCGTCACAGCGCGGAGCCAGCAGCATGGACACCACAGCCGTTCTGGAACCGCAAGTTATGCTACCGAGGATCCAAATACCTACCTACTCGGGAAGATACGAGGAGTGGCCTACGTACCAGGACTTATTTGTGACCTTAGTGCATAATAATTCTACGCTGACCGACGTGCAAAAACTTCACTATTTAAAGTGTACGATTACTGGTGAAGCAGAAGCGCTGCTTAGACATATCCGTGTTACCGATGCAAATTATAGCCAAGCGTGGGACATTCTTAAAAATCGTTTTGGTAACAAAAGAATTATTGTTAACTCGCTTTTAAATCGATTGTTTTCATGTAAAAGGGTAAGTATTCAGTCTGCCAGTCAATTAAAAATGTTACTTGATACTACTACAGAGTGTTTAAATACCTTAAATACTTTAAATATAAATACCGATTCTTGGAGTCCTATTATAATATTTCTTACCGTACAGAAGTTGGATCCAGAGTCACGTAAAGACTGGGAAATTTTTTCTTATAAAAATAATAGAGATGACTTACCTTTGTGGTCTGACTTGAAGTGTTTTTTGGAGTCAAAGTTTCGCACTCTCGAGTTAGTCAATCCTGTAAACATATCGTCGATAGAGAGGCAAAATAATAAACCTACTAAAGAACGTTCATTCCATACCTTATCTCCTATTGTAAAATCGTGTCTATTATGCAATGATAACCATTCCTTGTGTCACTGTAAACAATTTGCTAAGATGTCTATTGAAGAACGTAACAATGTTGTTAAAAATAAGAACCTGTGCTTTAATTGTTTGTCGGTAGGTCATTCTGTTGGGAAATGTCGTTTATCACTGACCTGTCGAATTTGTCACAGGCGTCATCATACTCTGCTACATTCCTCTAGGTTGCAGGAGGCTGCGGCTCATGCTAGTTGTTCCAATATTCAACCACAGCCTTTACATTCAAATGTGGAAGAGAAGGAGATTAACACAAATACATTGATGACGTCACACACCAGCACAAACCAGGGATTTGCTCTATTAGCTACGGCAATGGTAAAGGTGAGGGGTCAAACAGGCCATACTATTATTTTACGCGCACTAATAGACCAGGGATCGCAGGCATCTTTTATAAGCGAGCGAGCAGCACAGTTATTGAAACTGAAGAAGCACTCAATTAGAGGTAATATAACGGGGGTTGGTTCTACTCAGACTAGGATTAACAGTGTAGTCCAGCTTCAAATACTTTCCACATTTGATTCGGAATTTTGTCTACCTACTGAAGCGTATGTAATTTCAAAACAAGTTACGACAAAATTGCCTTCTAAATCGATAATAACGAGGGACTGGTCACACATACGTGGTTTACAATTAGCAGATCCTACTTATGATAAACCAGGAACAATAGACTTACTATTAGGTGTTCAGGAATATGCAAGTATCCTACAACAGGATATTATTAGAGGTCCTCCTGGCACGCCGTGTGCTCAAAGGACGAAACTAGGTTGGATTCTGTTCGGTCAGGTAAGTGCGCCGGTTACTGATGCACCATCTCTGCTTGTGATGCATCATCATGTCGATTTAGATCTTATGCTAAGAAGAATGTGGGAATTAGAAAGCGATAGCGATAGAAAATTAACACAAGAAGAAAGGCGTTGTGAAGAAATTTATGAAAGAACACATAAGAGAAATGAAGAAGGAAGATATATAGTTAATCTGCCATTCAAAGTAGAGAGAGTAGTCACCAGATGGCAATAGCAAAGAAATAGCAGAACGTAGATTTTCACAACTAGAAAGGAAGTTTCAAAGATCACCGAAATTAAGAGATGATTATGCAAAGGTGATTGAAGAATATATTGATTTAGGTCATGCAGAGGAAATATCAAAGGAAGAATACGAAAACAAATCGGTATACCTCTGTCATCATGCTGTCTTCAAGGAAGACAGTGAAAGCACGCCAACTCGTGTTGTGTTTGACGCATCCTGCAAGGGCATAAATGACATATCATTGAACGACGAGTTGCTAGTCGGTCCAACATTACAAGAAGACCTTAGAAGTATTGTCATGAGGTGGAGGATGCACGCCGTTTGTTTTGTATCCGATCTGAAAAAAATGTACAGGATGGTATTGATAGCAAAGGAACATGTAGATTTTCAACGTATACTGTGGAGAAAAAATACAAATGAAGAAATTAAGCATTATCGATTACTCACAGTAACATTCGGAACAGCACCAGCACCTTACCTTGCAGTAAAGACGTTGAGACAATTGGCAGAAGATGAAGGTTCTAAGTTTCCAATCGCTGCTAAGATTCTGAAAGAAGATTTTTATGTAGACGATGTATTATCTGGATTCGATATTGTAGCAGAAGCTATTGAAGCTAGTAAAGAGTTGATAGCAATTCTGAAGAATGGTGGCTTCGAACTACAAAAATGGTGTTCTAACAGCACGGAGTTTATAAAATCAATTGAACCAGGAATGAGATCAACAAAGGTACAGCTCAATTTAAATATTTATGGAACGATAAAAGCTTTAGGCTTAATGTGGAATTTACCAAGGGACACCTTTACATATAATTTAAACTTACCTCCTGTTCCTGACAGAATAACCAAAAGAAGTGTTCTGGCAGATGTTCAAAGGCTATTTGATCCCCTGGGATGGATAGCACCATGCATAGTTACTGCGAAAATTCTTATACAAAAATTATGGTTGACAAAGGTCGATTGGGATGATGAAATTGATGAAAATTTATCAGAAGAATGGTTAAATATTAGGCAGGATTTTCAAAATGTAAAGGATATTTCTATAGATAGGTGGCTAGAAACGACAGCTAAAACTAAAATGCAGATGGAAATCCATGGCTTTTGCGACGCCTCGGAAAAGGCATATGCTGCAGTTGTTTATGGACGAATATTCAACGTTGATGGAACCATTGTAACAAAGATTCTTGCAGCTCGGACAAGAGTCGCACCAGTAAAATCAGTCTCTCTAGCAAGGCTCGAGTTGTGTGGAGGAGTCTTATTAAGTAGAATATTAAAGCATGTAGCCCAGGCATTGAGAATACCTGCGTCACAGATATTTGCGTGGACTGATTCAACAATAGTCTTGTCGTGGCTGAACGGAGAACCCGGACGATGGAAACAATTCGTTGCAAACAGAGTCGTAGAAATAATAGACAATGTTGACAACAAGCAATGGCATCACGTTGCATCATAGCTGGGGAGCCCAAGAGGGGATTTTTGTACTTACTCGAGCGCGTCAGATTAAGGTACAGGAGGTATCTGGCACCCAGTTAAGTAGCTCCACCAAATATGAGCCCCATATATGAGGCCGCGCCTCAAGAATAAAGGATCAGATTAGTAAAAAAAAATTGATCATCAGACATTCTCGAGCGCGTCAGATTAAGGTACGGTGAGTTAATTACATGCTAAAAAGTGTGTATTCCACTAATCTGACAATTTGAGAATGACGCAATGAAAGGGGAGGGCTACAAAGTTGTTAAAAAAAAACGCCATCTTGACATTCTCGAGCGTGGCTAATTTTTTATTTATTTTGAAGAAAATGATTCAAGGATAACGAAAAATATATAATCTGACGATTTATAAGAGCCGAAATAACAAAAATTCGTCATTAAAGTTTAATGTTCAAAATCGATAAGTAGAGATAAATCAAAAAGTACCCGTCAGATTTCGCTCAAATTTATACGAAAACATACGACGAGCTTTCGATTAAAAAAAAGGATGAAAGGATGAAAATTTAAATTCTCAGTAAAAAGTTATGAGGTAGCGACCATAAACACACATTATTAAAAATAACTCAAAAACTGCCCATTAGAGGTTGCTCAAATTTATACAATATCACAAGACAAGCACCAGCTTCCGAATAAAAAAAAATTATAAAAATCGGAATACCCAGTCAAAAGTTATGAGGCAACTACCATAAATTCAATACACATTATTATGATTATGAATAACTCAAAAACTATCTTGAAGAAACGTCAAATTAAACGAAAGGTTAATCTCACAAGGAGGTTTTTAACCAACCTTCGGGAGAGTTTAAATAATTTAAACTGGACTTGATCGATTATCTACCGTTGATCTTAAGAAAATATAATTCGTGACTAAACTCTGAAGCATAGTTTAAACTATGATTGATATTACGGCCCTTATATTATGTAAATACAAGTATTCTACTTAAAAACATACACTTTTTTATTTGCATGCTATTTCCTGAGCTTTTCTATTAATTAAGTTCAATGATTTAATTTTTTTTTTGGCAGATTAGGGAAATCCCTCTAGATAATCGTCAGATTAAGAGACAGCAAGTCTAGGACATAAAGATGAACCATATATATCTTAATCTGACGCGCTTGAGTATTTCAAAATGGCGATTTTTTTTTGCATAATAGTATAATGACTGCGAGTTTGGGTCACATCCAAATCGTCAGATTATTGAATTAGAGCTTTTTTTTGGTGCACTTAACACCCCCTTAGAAAATCTGACGCGCTCGATTAAATTTTTTTTTTTTTTCATTTTCAACCCTTACGTACGATCACCCCCACCATGCAAACGGTCAGATTAACATACATACATTATTAAAAATACGTAGGCCATTGATGGTATCAATATCTGACGCGCTCGAGTATGTCCATGCGGCAGTTTTTTTTTACATATTTAAAGATCTATAGCCGCTTCCCCCACCGATGAAAAGGTATACATTATATAACATTTTTTTCTCCTTATCATCTAACCTTTGCAACCCAATAGGTCTCTATGACGCTCGAGCAAGTACACATTTAGCATCGTCGGCTCCCGTACCATCAGAAGAAAACCCTGCTGATGTTGCATCCCGTGGCGCTCTCATATCAGAGCTTAAAAATTGTAAAATATGGTGGGAAGGTCCTAAATGGCTAAGGGAACCGGAAATTAAATTTACAAAGCCATTTATTGTAGCTACCGAGCTGGAAAGAAGAAACATACATTCTAAGGTCAAGGTTGTGGAACATCAAACAATAAAATTCGAAGAGTTTAATAACCTTGATCCAGACGAACTCCTCAGGGTGGGCGGTAGATTACGCCACTCAGCTTTACCGGAACACAGCAAACATCCTATAATTCTAGAAGGCAAACATGAATTCACTTACCTGTTAATAGCTGAAGCACACAAGAAGACTCTCCATGCAGGAACTCAGTTAGTCTTGGCATATCTGAGGTCGAAATACTGGATACTGCAAGCAAAAAATACAGTCAAGACTTACATTCACAAATGCGTAGTATGTGCTAGACAGAGGGCTCTTGTTAGAACGCAGCTAATGGGGGACTTACCTCAAGCTCGTACGACACCTTCACGTCCATTCCTTCATTGCGGTGTTGATTTTGCTGGTCCTTTGTTTGTGTTGATGTCGAGGGGACGTGGAGCGAAGCAAAACAAGGCATACATAGCCATATTCGTCTGTATGGCCACTAAGGCCATACATTTAGAACTAGTGGGTGACCTCACTTCTCAATCTTTCATTGGTGCTTTTCGTAGGTTTGTTGCTCGTAGGGGTCGTTGTTCACACTTGTACAGTGATCAAGGTCGAAACTTTATAGGGGCAAATAGGGAGCTTGCTCAAGCGTTTAAAGATGCACAACTCGAACTTCCAGGTCATCTCATTGACGTTCTCTCCTCCGAAGGGACGCAGTGGCACTACATACCCGCGTATAGTCCAAATTTTGGAGGCCTCTGGGAGGCCGGCGTTCGGTCAATCAAGTATCACTTGCGTAGGATACTTACCGGCAGTCTCACATTCGAAGAAATGTCGACCACACTATGTGAGATTGAAGCGTGCCTAAATTCTCGTCCTTTGACTCCAATTGACACTTCTGATCCAGATTCACTTGAACCACTTACACCTGGTCATCTATTAATAGGTGAAGCTCCAATTAATGTACCCTGCCCCGATGTAAGATGTATAAAAATTAATAATTTGGATCGTTGGAAATTAACACAAAAATTGGTTAGGGACTTTTGGCATCGCTGGCAGACCGAATATTTATCTCGTTTGCAAACTAGATCTAAGTGGCTTAAGCATCAAAGTGAATTTAATATAGGCGATGTAGTGTTACTTAAAGATGAACAATTGCCTCCGGGTAAATGGTCATTGGGTAGGATAGTTGCGAAGCATCCTGGATTAGACGGTCATACTAGAGTGTATAGTGTTAAACATGGAACTAATATAGTGAAACGTTCTCTCAATAAATTGTGTGAATTTCCAGTAAATGATATTGATTTGTGAATGTGAAACTAAGTTGTTGTTGAAATGTAATTTGAGTTTTCCTTGTAACGTACAATACTTATTTAATTTTAATGTTAAATCTAGGTTTGTAAAGTCCTGTCGTACTTTGGTGGGCGGCATGTTGTATACTCGCGGCCACCATCTTGCAAAAAACATAACATTAAAACCAGTCGCTAATAAACTGCTGTTCGCTACACCCGTGTATTGTTCTGCACCTCCGACCTGCATACGAAACTCAACCTTAGCACCATACATACACCGCACACCACCCATAGGTGGTACAGGCCGTGTAGTTGTACCCAGCAGTACTAGAACACAATGACGTCACCTATCGGCTGCCGCTGGCGGTGGTAGGCGAGCCCAACTGTACTACACACCACCCATAGGTGGTACAGGCCGTGTAGTTGTACCCAGCAGTACTAGAAGACAATGACGTCACCTATCGGCTGCCGCTGGCGGTGGTAGGCGAGCCCAACTGTACTACACGCCACCCATAGGTGGTACAGGCAGTGTAGTTGTACCCAGCAGTACTAGAAGACAACGACGTCACCTATCGGCTGCCGCTGGCGGTGGTAGGCGAGCCCAACTGTACTACACACCACCCATAGGTGGTACAGGCAGTGTAGTTGTACCCAGCAGTACTAGAAGACAACGACGTCACCTATCGGCTGCCGCTGGCGGTGGTAGGCGAGCCCAACTGTACTACACACCACCCATAGGTGGTACAGGCAGTGTAGTTGTACCCAGCAGTACTAGAAGACAACGACGTCACCTATCGGCTGCCGCTGGCGGTGGTAGGCGAGCCCAACTGTACTACACACCACCCATAGGTGGTACAGGCAGTGTAGTTGTACCCAGCAGTACTAGAAGACAACGACGTCACCTATCGGCTGCCGCTGGCGGTGGTAGGCGAGCGCGGCGGTGGGGCGCGCGGGCGTTGGCAGCGCGCGCCGCCCGCCGCCCTGCTGCAGCGCCACGCGCCGCTCGCCCCACTCCGGCAGGAACAGCGTGCCCTCCAGCACCGAGATCTGCTGCAGCTTCTGCGTCTGGAAGGAGGAATGATACGGTTAGTACTACTACGATAAACTAATTCTCGGCATATGAATGTTATTTTTTATTTCTGAATAAATTGAATAAATATTTTTGTTTTTACAATATGTTACAGCAATAAGTTAGCGAGTAGGTAGTGAGTAGTAGAACTAATGTGCAAATAAACATAAATATTGCAAACTCATTACAAAGGAGATGGTCCATTTTGGGCGTGATCTTGTACACTAAACCATGAAACACCAAAAATACAGAAAGTTCATTAAAAATATAATAAATTCACAAATCGCAATAAATGACTTGCTAAAATAAAATTTTCGAGTTATTCGGTAGGTACTACTTGCAACACTTGCAAGATGGCATCCTTCACTCTGAGTTCAAGCCATTGTTCAAGCATAGAGAAGGCATATTAACAGCTAACGTCATACGTCAAAAATTATGAATCCTCTGGTCTGCTGCCCGCCCGCCATTATGTAAAATAATTGCGTCACGTGGAGTTAATGAATAATTTTTGCACTGAAATAAAGATGAGTTCGTGGATTTGATTAGTCAAAAATGGTTTATTTTTCTATTTTATTTTATTTTATCACTGGTACAAAACCAGGCCCAGACTCCATACAATTTTGGACCGTCTCCTTTTCCTTTTCAGAATTACCACGTTATCCCAGTTTAAAAAGAAGATTGTATATCAAGTTTGATGCAAAAATTCAATTGAGCTAAGAGTGGAGGTAGACGGCGCGGTTCGCTCAGGGGGACATCACTTTGCGGTTGACAAAACGATTTGAAGGAAAATAACATTAACGTTTGAATAAGAATAAATACCTATAATATAGGTATATATTATCATTGCGCAATTTAACTTGACACCCATGCTTTCTACGTTACTGCAACCGAGTCATGCACATCTTCTAAGCCCACCAACCTGATAAGCGCGTCGCACAGTGGTCCGCTTGGAGCCGTCGTAGCGCGCGCGCTCGACGGTCTCGAGGTAGGCGTCGGCCCAGTAGAGCAGGCGCGCGGCGGGGTCCACGGCCAGCGCGGCGGGGTACACGAGCCGGCGCGCCGCCAGCGCGCGCGGCGTCTCGCCCGCCAGCGACGCGCGCCACACGCCCGCCGGGGACGCGCCCCACACCGTGTAGAACATGAAGCTGCGGGGACGCGTTGGTTTATGATAATAACGTTTGATGGTTCAGTGTGTACAGTTCCTAATATTAGGTACTTGCTATCCGCCCGTGGCTTTGCTGATGTTTTTTTTTCATTTTCACCCCTTACTTCTGCTCCTTAGGGGTTGATTTAAAAAAATCACTAGCCATCTTTGACCATACGTCATCAACTATTTTTCTGAGAAAATTCATCGAAATCGGTCAAACAGTTTATATTTATCCACAAATTTTCATCCACTATTTGAAGCCTTTATGATGTGATAATAAGATCAAAAAAGAGGAGCTTTTGTGTGACCCTGGGTTTTCTACTTTTTTCAACCCGAATGTCATCCAAATCCGGTTAGTGGTTTAGCTGTATAAGCGTCACAGACATACAGACAAATAAACCGATAGACAAACAGGCAGACTGTCGTATTTATAGAATTAGCATAGATATAATTAACATTGTTAATCAAGTAATCGATGACTATGTGTGCGTTGCTCAAGCGCTCAACATTTAAAGCTTTTCCTCCGACAAGTGTATCCTTAGGGCATTATAGTGACGTACCCGGCGAGCGGGTCGAGCGCGAGCCCGCGCAGCTTGCTGAGCGGCGCGTCGAGCAGCATGCGGCAGGGGCGCAGCGCGCGCGCGCACACGTACAGCACCTCGCGCGCCTCGTCCGCCACGTACCAGCTGCCCGACACCCAGTCCAGCGCCAGGTGCGACACCGCTGTACACACCCACACACACACACACCATGTAGCTATTGTACTTATATAGGTATAGAAGATACGCAGCATACGTTTTGTAAGAACGCATACTGGTCGACTTTACAAAGGTACTCTTACAGTGCCGAAGAGAATTATACAGTTACAAAGTTGGTTCAAAAGTTAAACCCGGAACACGAGTATTGGCTAGGATCGAATAGGATAGCTAACATTTTTACATGTAGTATTTAGAGTCCAGCAACCACGATTGTTCAGTTTTGATGCCTTTGATATTCGTACATTGCTATTTTTCGAATAAAGAAACGCGTCATTATCGGTATTTACATTAAATTACATACTTTTTGTTAAGAAATAAACTTATCTAGGTCTTTATGATATTGGTTTACTCACAGAGAAGGTCGGGGAATAGATTGGGCGCGGGCAGGTCGCGGCGCTTGGAGAAGTCGTCGGCGTCCACGCACACGATGCCGGCGCGCGACATGTTGTGGTGCACGTAGCATATCGACCTGCCACACAATACATGTTATATACTACTACACTAAATCTCCTTAGGTCCTCACCGTCCACAAAACAGATTGGTTGTAACAGGGTACGCTCAGAGTGGACGTACCTCCTAATATTTTGAAATATAAAGCGGTCGATTATAGCTCATGTGAAATGGTTTTTCCGGGACATTACACAACAGGTAATACATTGTCTTTTCTAAATAATAAAACACCCAGGTTCAAGGAAAAAATAAATTTCATTTGAAGACGAGCAAGCTACCAGACGGCAAAGTCCGAGGTATTCAAGATACAATACGACATAGCCACGATATACGGTGAGGCCAGCCAACCTGTTAGTGTAGTCGAAGTCCATGGCGCGCACGTTGAGCGCGGGCAGCGACAGGTTGAGGGCGGGGCTGCGCGGCTCCGCCCACAGCCGCGACACGCCCGTCTGCGTCGCCACGATCAGCGACAGCGGCAGCTCCTCTGGATCTACCACATTACAACATGACGGTGATGGTAATGTAGCGGATCGTAGCTGTCGTTAGCGGGTGTGCAAGGACCGTATCACACGCGGGCGGCTTTTACATGTAACTGGATGTAAACACAATTGGATTATCTAAATTATTATGATGACCACGACTGCTCTGGTTTCGTTAATAATCGACAAACCAGCAGTCGAGCTACTTGAAGATAAGTTATCACAGACACCCGTAGTTATCGATTATCGATAGGTTGTCGGCCAAGAAAGAAGATGAAAGAAGCAAGTACAGACTATCAAGTCAAGGAAGAAGAACTTTGTGACTTAGAACTTAAAAGAAGACTTTGTGGCTAAATGATAAAAATTACAGCTTTTGCCTTCTTTCGCTGTTAAAATGCTTTGTATTAGATATCATTTAAATTTAAAAGTAATATTTACGAAGAATACACGTCTATTATGAGTATTATGCGTGTGGTATAACATCGGTAGGTACCGTTGATGGCGGCGCAGGAGCGGGCGTCGGCGCGCAGGCGGTAGCCGGGCGCGCAGGCGCAGCGGAACGAGCCCGCCGTGTTGCCGCAGCGCTGCGCGCACGAGCCCTCCCACTCGCACTCGTCGCTGTCTGCACACACACACACAAACACATCACACATATCACTATAAGTAGTTACCATAGAGTATTGACTTATTGTAACACAACAAAATGATGACACAGGTGAAGTATTTCACACATTAAATTTCTCTAACTGAGGTAATTTTGGTTTATTTTTAACAATAGTACTTTTTCATAAAAACTACTTGATCATTTTAAAAAAAGGCGTCATTTGGAAATGACATTTAATAAGCAATTTATCTAATAACAATCTAGTACTATTCTAGACATTTCTGCAACCACAACTATCATTCAGTCAATATGTGAAGCTTTGATTATATCCGTGTATATAATCAAAGATGTGAAGAGAAGATGATCTCTGCACTGGATGATCTCCGCTTCTCTTCATCTCTACTCACGTATTAGCAACACACCATAGACAGCTACCGACCTTGGCACTTCCCGTCGCGGTACTCGTAGCCGGGGTCGCAGTAGCAGGCCGGGCCCTGGTGCGTGGGCTTGCACGCGCAGCCCAGCGCCGCGCACGCCGTCTCTGCACAACATATATGATCACATATTACAATTACCTTTAACAAAACCCGACTTTGACAATGACAAGTAATTAAATGAGTTCATCAACTACTCGCGGAAGATTGCAATTCCATCCACATCGCTTGGACTCATGGAGGACCTCTATAATCAGATTGTCAAGGTCGTTTTTGTCACAAACTTACGAGCTTATGGAATGAGCTCCCTTCTGAGGTATTCCCGGAGCGCTATCACGTGGAGTTCTTCACAAAAGGTGTAAAAAGATTTCTACACCTAGAAAATTCGACCTTAAGTCACACTATAAAGTTAATATTTCAATGCACTCCCATGTGGTTGGAGTAACGTAGTCTAATGTATTTTGGGTATATTTGCAAAATTCAACAGTAAGACACACGTAACAAAGTTCATATTTCAATTCTCTCCTATATGACTAGAGTTAGGTTGTAAGGTAGCATGATAGCATCTTGTGCTCAGCAAAATTCAACCGTGGGACCTACGTCATAAAGTTCACATTCCAATGCTCTACCATGTTACAGGTACAGGCCGTAAGCTAGCAAGCTACACTCACGGTTGTCGCAGATGTCCCACTCGTCGCTGCCGTCGAGGCAGTCGCGGTGGCCGTCGCAAAAGGCGGCTATGGGCGCGCAGCTGAACTGCCCGTCCACCGGCGTGGCGCAGCGCGCGAAGTTGCCCGGGCACTTGAAGTCTTTCTCGCCTGAAATTAAATTAATTTTATTCGATGTTAGTCCAGAACGTTGGTTAGTCCTACAAACACTTTTCTAAAGTCAATCTACGTCACCACTTCGACGAATCTCGACCGTGAATTGACTGGGAAGAAGAAGCGACAGGGAACTAAAACCTAGCTTTGACCTAAGACCCCGAATAAGTGCGTATTTACGCACATATGGGATCGATGGGGATTTTTGACATTTTATTTGTAACCCAAGGTCTCTACGAAAATTTGTCTCTGTCAGAATTTTTGTTATTTCAATTGTCTAAATTGACCGGACTATGGCAGTGCACCGCGATACATACACATGTAGGGGTCCTCGTCGGAGGCGTCGTGCGGGCCGCAGTCGGCGTCGCCGTCGCAGCGCCAGCTGGCCGCCACGCACAGCCCGCTGCGCGCGCACCGGAACTGGCCCTCGCCGCACGTCGTGTTGTACGCTGCCACGGACGACAAAACACGTTAGCTTTTTGTTCTGATGGATCCTTGTTATTGGGTATAGCGGCCTTGTTAGCTTCACGCGGATAGATGGGTGACACTGGGGAATCTCAGCTGAGAAAGACCCAGCCTTTTAGATTAACAAATAAACGAAATGCTCATAGCTGCTCAGCTGCTTGCGTCGATCTTAAGTGATCCGCTGATTTAAGCGACAGAGGGTCCTTCGGCAGGTGGCAAAAATTTCTTGAATATGTCCATGCTTCAGAGGGTACATAAAGCTGTTGTTATTGTTGCCGATTGCTATCGTTACATAGCAGCCGATAAGCCATGTCCAAGACCACGTTGGCCACTAACCCTTCCGCCACTCCACACTTAGCTTGGTGGAGTAAACTTTAAGCCTCTTCCTCAATATTGCGCCATAAACTTGCTAAAGCCCTTCCTACATGAGGTACTTAATCTCTAGCTGTAACGCGCCGTAAGTCCTTTACTCATAAATGTATTGTACGTAATGTCAGGAGCACTCACTGCACCGCAGCTCGTCGGAGGCGTCCTGGCAGTGCGCGCGGCCGTCGCAGCGCCAGGCGGCGGGCACGCAGCGCGAGCCGTCCTCGCACGCGAACTGCTCCGCGCCGCACGCGCCGCCCGCGCCCGCACCGCCCTCCGGACCCGCGCCCGATAGATCCTCGCCTGGGATACCTGCGGCAATAAGACAGTTACTTTAGTTCTCTTTTACACTGGGTTCTTACTTTGGTCTAGCGATTCATACAAGAGCTCACGCTCAACAAAAGAGTAACTAGAGTAGTCGTCATCGAAATCGATGAGGACTAGCTATGATGTATATCTTCAAGAAGCTGGTCTATCGCTTGCTTGTGGCCAGGAAAAGTGTTGGTGACAGCCCTCGTTTTCCTAATGTCCATGGGCGATAGTGATCACTTACCATCAGATGACCCGGCTGCTCGTTTTCCAGCCCAGAGTAAAAATAAATAAATAGTAAAATATGTGGAAAACAGCTCTCGATTGAAATTAGCTATTGGTAACCTTATTAGCATCGTGCAGCAATAATTATTTTAATTGAAAATCGATAAAAAAATCGAAATAATGAAGTAGGCAATTCTTAGTACTGCTGTAACCGGCCAAGCCGTAGAATTATATGTAGAATTCTTTTCCACATTGCGTTGGAGAAGTGCTCAAATCTTCACGTTACTAACGTCCAGTAATACTCGTACATACTAGTTCTCTTTTGAAATGAAAATTCTTAGCGGACTTCAATGATATTTAACGCTTTTGCGACTGGGAACGTGAGTCACAGGAATGGAGTAAAGGGTACGAATAGTAATTAATAAGGGTGGCTGATTGTTTAGAGATAATCAAGTTGATAAAAATTATTACAGTAAAAATTTAATTTGCCACCACTTTAAAGAGTTTAATTGCGTGAGGCAGTTATCCTTGTCCCACCACCAGCGAGGAAGCGATTAACTAAATGTTATTTTCTCACTGAAGAAATGTACAATATAATATAGAATATTGTGAATAACATGATGATGATAATATGAAAGAACGTATCATCTTTTTTAGTCAAAGGACGTAGGGTTGGCGATCTGTGATCGATTAATCGAAGAATCGATTCTTTGGACCAAAAAGATTGATAGTTTTACTCGATCTTAACTTATGTACTGAATCAATCCAGTGAATCGATATTATTCCACCCACAAAAATCGAGGTTCAGCCAAGTCTATCGTGGTATATCGGTTCTTTAGCCCTCGATTTTTTTGTGAATCGATTTATCACATTTCGATTCAAAACCAACATAGATTCGATCTTTTTCGCACAGAATCCCCATCCCTAGACTGAAGTCAACATGTTCCAAATGTGGAAAAAATTTTTGGTGTATGATGACACATCCCTACGCAGTTCCGCACCGCTTTTGAAACTTTATGCAGTTGCCCCATCGCCGGCGAGCTTTTTTCGTCGACTATTATCTCTCGATTTACATAATACATTCCGTGTAAGCAATAGAGATGCATTTTTATGACAGCTGTCCCACTGCCGAAGATTCAAGCGATTTACATAAATACATGCACCTCTTTTAACATTTGTTATACTTGTTTCGCCCTTCTTTACCATAACTTTGGCTGCAATTATCAATGTTTTATTTATTTTATTTCTTACTAGATTCCAATTTTCTCATAAGTTGTAAAAAAATCATGATACAATAAATCTGTTCTACACCACACCATACTATACTATACAAGGACCCGTTCGTTAAAACAAAACATGGTCGCCATCGCCGAGCGAGTCGGTACTCGGTAGGTCAAACGTCGCCTACGCACCGCACGCGACCATCACGCAACCAGCAGTAATGAGATCAGTGTGCTTAGTACGAGTTGCATCGAAAACTTCACCGACACGCCATCCGTCAAAACGTGAGTGTCGGTGACAATCGAAAAGTTGCGAGTACGAGTGTCAAACGTCATAACCAAATCGATCGCGTATCGGCACGTTTATTCACACGTTCATTCGCAGAAACCATTTATTGTTATGTTGGCAACAAAACGTCGTGACAGAATCCTACCAAATAAAGAAGGTTATTCCTTTCTTACTAAAGTATTAATGAAAAGTTACTATTCAAACTGTAATGCTTATATCGCCATTTTTAATAGATAAACGTTTGTTATATTGCCATAGAGAAAAGCTAATGTTTTAATTTTAATAGGAACATAGATAAATGTGATTAGTGAATTAAAAATTTTGTTAAATAAAATAAGGAGCCCGGCTTCATTTGTTTGCTGCGCCGCAATTCTTTTCACCAAAATTAAAAAACTCTTAAGATGTTTTCTTTAATTATGGCGATATCGCCAGATTACAATCCCGCTCATCTTGAGCAGCAGCCATAAACAATTTCTAAGGAAAAAGATTAAAACATTTCTGTCCAAATACAATGCAATACTTACTTTATTAATAATAATAAATACCTCTTATGCATGTAAAGTTTTAAATAGTGAGGCTGGCAACTGGTAGGATAAAAAAAGAATAAGTTTTTGTATTAAACTGTCTGCAAAATTGTGATTTTGTTCCATGTCGTTTATATTACATTGTTTAAAACGGAATAATAAAACCACGTTATAGCTATAAACTAGACTTTTAATACAACATTCCAACAATTTCAGCCATTAAAGCACAATAATTTTAACTATTTTAAGTCAATAATGTACCTATATCTATGATGATATAGAAAAAATAATTCATAAATATTGTAATATGTACATTATTGTCTTTGTTTTAAGTATTTCTTGATTAGATGTTTTTGTAGGTTAGAAAATGTAAATATTCATTTTATCCCATATTTCACTTGTTTTTGGCTGAGTGTAAATACACCAACGCCATATCCAGAAAAAAATATATTGTCTATCATAAAAAGTATTCACCGGAACGCGAACAACACAAATACCACTTTTCTATAATTTCATTCACTTTGAGATTTGTGGCCGTAATTATGCTCCCAGCAAATATAAATATCCAGACATAATTTTCAACAAACAAAACAAAAGTGTAATTAAAATAATAGACCATCTTTTTTATGATTTCACTAGTAAATTACACGTGATAACTTTTCGACAACGTGTTCCCTGAGTTTTCGCAAGTTAAGTATACGAACTGTCAAATACGCCACTCGTACTCGCGCAATGTTCGAGAAACCATACGTAAACGTGACGTTTATCACTGACAGTTGACTTTACTTTCGTAAACGTGATCGCGTAAACTCGTACTCGCTATTTTGATTCCTTCACGTTTCCGCTAGATGTCTCTGCTTCGATCCCATACAAATTTTAGTTTACGTAGCGAGCACGTTATGTCAAATAAAACTCGTACTAAGCACACAGGAAATGCTAATGTAACACCAGAGTGCGTTGCGCTGCACAGTGCACTCCTACACTGATTTATGGCTCCGGCGGTCGACCGGCACCTTCAGTGACTCACCGAGACAAGGGTGCCGCACAGTGCATTTCGTGTGGTACGAACCAAAGAGTTCAAAAGTAGAGTGGGCGAGCCATACGGCTGCCCATACATTGCAATCGCCCCCGGTTAGAAAGAGAAACAACGATAACGGTAATTACCTATCTCTCCGATCTCGATGAGCCAGAAAGAGAAAGGTGATTACTAAAGATTTTGTCTCTTTTAATCCGAGGTACGCTCTGAAGCCTGGCTTCTGCCCTCTAGTGTAATATCTCTATGTGGCTAACACGTCGGATGGCTGTTCCTCATTGGTCCTGGGTTCAATTCCCAGCGAAGCGGAAATGTGAATGAGAGTTCAAATTTCCATTGTCGGTCTGGATGTGTGTCCTTGTCTTGTGTGTTGTCCACGGCACCCACGACACAGGGAATCCTTGTGTGGGGCAACCACAGTTGAAGTAAACAAACAAAACACTCTCACGAACGCAACACAAACATGCCCTGATTCATGCCAAACGAAGCCAAATAGTTTAGGAGTCGTGGGGGCCGCGTGGGCGACGCTGAGCCACGGGTGGAACGCGTTTCCATCTCCGCAATTGATCCCTTCCTGCGAGCGACGCACTCTCGTAAGCCTCGTAACCGCAGTCATCCAATCTGGTGGCTGGTCACCGCTGACCATGTTAACGATACCATTCAATGAAGTGACACTCGTATTTATAGCTCACGCAAGGAAGTGAGTTATTTTCCTTTAGGATCGCATATCAATGAGTATCTTTATTTTTATTTATTTATTGTGCAGTATGGCAATGGCTCTACCTGCCTTTTCTTCTTATTTTTTACTTTTAATATTATAGCGATATAATATTACCTACTAAGGGCTCATTCCCACGGAATACGTCTTTGACGATTCGGCAAAAAACACGATACGTCTTGACGGATGGACGTTCACATTGAATACGGAATCGTGTTTTTTCACGATTCGTCAAAATATCCGCATTGAAGTTCACACACAAACGCATACTAAACTGTGCGCGGATCCGTCATAATCATAAAACATTCACGATTCGTGATTTCTAAAAGACGTATCTGTATTCGTCTTTTTTCACGATTCGTCAAGCGTGTGAACATGAGTATTTAAAAAGCATTGCCGCCGTCAAAAAAAATAACGAATCGTGAAAAAAGACGATTCGTGAAAAAAGACGATTCGTCCTCGTGTGAATGAGCCCTTATATCCACAATTTTTATCGTACATAGGTACTCGAAACTATTTATTGTTGATTATACATTTAATATGTTTTCTCTTGATCCTACTAATTTGTCCTACTACTGGGCTACTGGGAACCACGAGCGTCCCCTATTTGTCGTATTCTTCATGCAGTGGTGATGATATATTGTCGACAACATCGACATGTTGATGGTATAATTATGTCATCTGTGCCTCTATTATGAGTTGTTGTAGTAAACGTCAAACTGTTACTATTGCAGTTAACGTTTAGAATTTGTATGAGAATCCGTACAGCGCCTCTAGCGGTTACGATACTGAACTACAATTCTCATACAAATTCTAAACGTCAACTGCAATAGTAACGTCCTTTACGTTTACTACAACAACTCATAATAGAGGCACTGGGATAGGGCAGACTAATTTTAAAAAATTTTGCTCATCAGACAAATTTAATTTGTTTCATGAAATATGGATATTCTGGTCGCAACCCGCGTCGTCCACCTTTGTACATCGTGTCGTGTCCATAGGTATTGTCCGTTTTTTTAGAAGAGAGTTAACTACAAAACAAATATGGCTAACAATTGTCATAGTCATAGTACCTAGTCAATAAGAGACTGACATGACACATGTACAAAAAAATGTCAAGCATGTCAAGTTCTTGTTGAAATTATTCATCCGTGAAAATTGTAGTTGTCATGGATTTGCACAATGTATGAAATTTATGCATTATAATTGTACATTCAAAGCAGTTTTTGGTGTAAAACAAAGTGCGATATACCGAGTGAACCGATTGAATTGTTTGTAAGTTGTTTAACGCGTGTACCATTGTGGAAAAGTGATGTTTCGGAAACTCAGTGATTAGTTTTGTAGTTAACTCTATTCTAAAAAAAAAACGGACTATAGGTACAGGACGTACAGTACAGGGCAGGTGTCAGTGTGCGTGCAGTCTCTGTGCATAATGTATGACGCGGCGCTGTAGGCTGTGGGGTGTAGTGTCGCCCTCATTAGCGTGGGCAAACATGGCGCTGACGTCATCACGGACCCCGAGCTGTGCGTAATTAAATTTTCATTCTCAAACAAAAACTGTCCTCAATTTAATAACAGTAATGAGCCTACGGTAAAAATGGAAAGGAAGTAATTAAACAGTTTTTAATTATTATTTATTATACTTAATAGCCGACAATCAGCCACCATTTTATAGCGCAGGCAAAGGAGCAATAAGTGATTTGATGGTAACGCTCTACAAAGCCGAAAGGCCGAAACTAACCGATTATCTCTTTCAAAATACCGATGTTCATTATTTCTTGCCGGGTACTATAGGTGTGTAGCGTTATTTTATGTAGTGGTATAAAATCTCATTTTTAACCGGTAACCGGTAAGTGTCTCGCAGGATCTCTACTTCCCGTGAGTCCAGAACGAGAAAGCACGACTTACGTTACCATTCGTAATTCCCGTCTCCCTCTAACGATTCTTAAATTATATTTCAAAGGCCATTGTGAAACCTCTCACAATCCTTTTAGTTTGTAATCTCAATCAATTGAAGTAGTTGCCCCGGGAACACTACAGTAAATTATAAACGTCGGACGTAGGGATGCCACGACAACATTAGGAAAATCCGGATAATTGGTTGAATAGTAGGTATAAAACAGGGACCTTTGTAAAAGAGCCATAGGTCCAGAACAACTTTTTCCATTTGTTATTTTCTCTTAAATTAAGCTAGTTCTAATTAGGCGTTACGCGAACGCTATAATCTCTAATTCTGCTGCTTGAATTTGAAAAATATTTTTTGGGTAGCGTGCCATCTAGCATCATCCATCAACTTAAACAACTTATCTACCGAGATGACGAAATTAAGAAAAAATATTTATTTAAAAATATGAAATCTTAGCGTATAACTGTTGGATTGTTATCAAAGTAATGAAAAAGTCGGACAATCCCAAATGACCGGGTCATGTCCAGACAAATCCAAACAGTGGGTCACCCTAGTCAAACGTCGGATCTCATCTAAAGAAAGCGCAGGCACCGGGTAGTGTAGCCGGTGCAGTACCCAGCTTTGTAGACTTGGCCCCCATTTCAAATACCCAGCCAATTCGAGTACCACTCAACTTTTTCCCCATTAATGATATCGATGTATTTACTGACGTTACTAGTTAAATTTCACAATACTGATAATATGTGGAGTGCAGTAAGGCATAAAAATTGCAAGCATTAGTTATTTTATTTATTAATTGCATTTTTTGTGCATATTGGGTAATCATTAGTGGCAAAAATAAATTCTTGAACATTTTCATGCTTCGGAGGGTACGTAATGCAGCCGGCTCTCGTTTTTATTTTTTTTGTTGTGCTATATCGGCGATCTTATGTTATAGGTATCAAGTATGCCATTCTGATATCGAACTCTTCCACATATTTTTTGAAAAAAATGACAAATGAAAATAAAGGTTTATGCAAAGTAAACCTACCATATTATACACTTACGTAGTTAAATATACCTGTTGCCGTTTATGGATTGTTTTGGAGTATGATCACGGTACATAAAGAATAGGAATTTTTGTTTATCATTACGAGATCATTTTCATTGTTTACTCAACAGTAGTGGACTACGGAACGTGGCAGCTATGATGTACATGGGGTTAAATACTAAACAGTCTACACATATTAGTGTACAAGTGCACATACGTACTACCAAGTGAAACTTCTAGGTATACTTACCGACATAACGTTTTCTTATTGTATTAAATAAGAACTGTTTCATTTTATTTTTTAGCATTGACTCCGACGTCGACTAATTTCATAATCATACCTACGCTACTGCATTTTTATTGCTGTGGTAAATGCTGCAGCCATGGTAGTTTAAAATAAGTAAACTTATTCAGCACACAACTCGTTTAAAAAAAACATATTTAACGCAACTTTCGTTTCAAAACTGTCGATTTTTCGTTTCATACGACTTTTCTACGTTGATACATAAGTATCACTTGAAAAAGATTTAAAATGTAAAATGTATTAACTGCCAAGCCACTCTAGGTGCTCTCCAGCCGCTGCAGCTGCCTTTTTATCGATGTTGTTAGTTGGCGGCGCTTTGAAGGCTTCCGTGCGGAAGGAGTTCCGACGGCTCTCGTCGACTGTAGGGTTGTCACATCGCGGGCTGCCGACTTCTAGTAAATAATAAATAATAATAAATAACGCTTCACACTCAAAGCCCCACACTAGGATTCCCTGTGTCGTGGGTACCTTGGACAACACACAAGACAAGGACACACCCAGACCGAGCTTGCCGCCTCGCTGGGAATCGAACCCAGGACCCTCGGAACAGCGATCGGCGTGTTAACCATTGCGCCATTCGGGTCGTCCTGAATAAATTCATAGTTTGAATAGCTAAAATTTTTATAATTCAAAGTAAATTTTAAGCGCTTAACTATTTTTGTTTACCGTTGAGGAGTAGTTTCCGGTCATGCTTATCATAAAATTGCATTTTCATAGGATATGCAAAATTTTCAGTCCGTATAGCAAAATAATGTACTTAGTTCTAATACAGCTTCCAAGATTTGGCAAAAATAAAATAGAAGCTTTAAAAAATGTCAGAAATTAATAAATTTAATTGTGAAACAATAAAACCTGAATCATACTACACTGGTATCCTAGTGCGGGGATATGACTAGGACACCTACACAATGATTATGTGCATATTCGCAGCCCTAGTCTCAGAGCAAGAGGTAGTGAGAGAGGGGTCTTGGGGCTCCATGCGTCGGGTCGCGAATTCTACATTTTATAATTTCACTCGTTTATTATAAATGTTACTCAGATGATACACAGACACACCACTCACACAAAAGTTGTGTTCTAATCTAAAAGAAACAGGCGAACGGAACGGATTTTTTATCCTTCCCGTGTGATAAAGAACTTCGTTGTAATAAAATATTTCCTCAATAATGTTCTACTTAATTTACTATAAAAACCACAATTTTTTGTAAATAAATGAGACTTTACCGCTCTAAAAGTCACCCACATACCCAATTACATAACTATTATTAAAGGTATTTTAAATATTTTATTAAAACTACCAAAATTATGTATCATCTATACTATAATAAAACTGTAGGAGCACGTGTTCTGTACATTGAATATTTTTTTAAAATTTCGACTAAGGGGCACTTACATATCGAGATAGAACTCAAAATTATATTTTTTTTATTTATTGTCTGTCTGTCTGTCTGTCTGTCTGACCGATCATCACGCGTAAACCACTGGACGGATTTAATTGAAACTCAGTAAAGTTATTACTTATATACTGGTGTCTATTATAGGGTACTTTTTTTTTCGAATAATATTAAGGTTCCCTAGGGATAGGTGACTAAAGTTTGTATGGAAATTTTTTATAACGTCGTCCGATTTGCTTCAAACTTGCAACAAAGGGTTATCACTTAAATTAATAGAATACGTGTTTCTCAGTTTTTCGATATTTAGTTAGAAAAAGAAAAAAAACACAAATGAATGCGGAAATTTGTAATTTTTTAAGGTAACTTTCTGACTAAACTGAAAATGATTTTAACCCCATTTTTTTAAATTATTATAGTTAAATAAGTAATCTTTAATGTAAATTCAGTATTTTAAAAAAAAGCCAGGAAAGGGTGCAAAAATGGGGATAACGTTGGTACAATTAGAGGTACCTCCAGTGTTTATTCAAGTTGACTTAAGTGACAAAACAAAATCTATAGGGAGGTTAAGAAAGAGTACTAGAACAACAATCTAAAAAAATAATTAAAATTAAAAAAGTTTGTCTGTTTGTACGCGCTAATCTCCGGTTCGGCTGAACGGATTTTTATGGGACTTTCACAGGAAGATAGCGGCGATTCCTGAGCAACATTTAGGCTATTTTTATCGGAATTCCCGCGGGATCAGGATTCGCACGGGAAAAAATCCTATGCGCGAAGTCGCGGACTTAAATTTTTATGGAACTTCCACTGGGAGATAGAGGAGGATCTGGAGCAACACTTAGGCCCGGCGCCCATTATCGGCATCGGCAAGGAAAGGGATCTTTCGGCATCCCTACATGCCAGCGCACACTGTCGGAAATTGGCATGGCCTTGGCATGCTGCAACATTCTTAGGGACTCAACTTTTTTAGAGGCGACCATCTCAGACCTCAGGGGTAGCAACGCATCTGTGACCGAATTGGAACAAGACTCATACTAACAATAACTAACTGGACTATTACTAACATTAACTAACAGGACTAATTATCACTAACATACCCTGTCCTCGCACTTATTAACAAACTAACCAACTAATATTCTAACACCATCTACTAACTGGACTAACCATCCTAGTCCCTTTGAGTCCAGCTAGGCTATTCTGTAAGGATATCTTTGACATCTCGATAGCTGAATCCGCGGTGAGATTTTGACGTTTGACGTGCATTGCGTTCTGTTAAAATTAAAACCGGACCGCAGCGCCAATCAAACTCGCAATCGAAGTGACACAACTCGTCTGAGTGAGCTTCGATATCGAATTTGTTTCTTACAGAATAGCCGTACAGTTCTAGGTCGGTCACAGTTGTTATGGGCGGCAGGGGAAAGGTGGTACTGCATGCTCGTTTGCTATCTTAATTCCATAAAAAAAAAAAAAAAAAAAAAGCATGCCGCACCGAGTGCTGCTTCGGCGAAGGTGACGACGCGACGGTGGGCGACGGCGTACTGAAGGATCCCGAAGTATACCGAAGCATCCTCAAAGCTGCCGATTCAGTAGCCTTAAGCATACCAAAGATTTTTGTTACTACGATCATATATATCATGGAAATTTCTACTTTATTGCCATGAAGTTAATGTACCTATAATGCTTTTAATCACCTAAAATCCTTATCCTGACCGACGCCGATAATGGGCCCCGGGCCTTAGGCTACTTTTTATCCCGGAATTCTGGTGGAGTCAGGATTCACGCGGGAAAAACTCCTATGCGCGAAGTTGCGGACTTAGATTTATATGGGATTTTCACTAGGAGATAGAGAAGGTTCTGGAGCAACACATAGGGTACTTATTATCCCGGAATTCTGGCGGGATCAGGATTCACGAGGGAAAAACTCCTATGCGCGAAGGCCCGGGCTTGAATTTTTATGATACTTTTATTGCGAGGTAGAAGAGATTCTGGAGCGTATAGACTACTTTTTCTTCCGGACTTCCCGCGAGATCATGATTCACACGGGAAAAACCCCTATGCGCCAAATCGCAGGCTTAGATTTTTATGGGACTTTCACTGGGAGATAGAGGAAGTTGTGAAGCAACGTATAGGCTTCGGTTTATCTCGGAATTCCCGCGGGATCAGGATTCACGCGGTAAAAACTCATACTCATAAGGTCGTGGGTTCAGATATTTATGGGACTTTCAGTGGGAGGTAGAGAAAGAAAAACTTTGTGACACACTGAGTTCCACGCGGGCGGAGCCGCGGGCACAGCTAGTGATTAATAAGATTGAGTTATGAGTGCAGCAAGTAGGTATATATGATCGCATTCGGATACATGGCCAGTAACTTTTATCATTGCGGATACTAAAATTTTCAACTGTAACGGAAACGATTATCATAAATTATAAATATCTCACCATTAAAGTTATTTTTTTAATGGAATTAAGGTAGCAAAGCAGCAGTCAGCACCATCACACCGCTGCCGTCCTTGACAACTGTGATCGACCCAGAGCAAAGCCTCAATTACTGAGTCTCGTCGTACCACTTACCACTAATTATCCATACAATCTGGTCATAATATCTTTACAAACATTAAAATCTTACTAATATCTCTTAGTTATCTAGTTACTGGAAACATGGGGGGCAAAATTAAGAGACAATTTTCTAATAAGTAGATATTACTAAGCAGATCTAGTTGGGTTGATCTATAATAGGTTGGTATTGTTGATTGAAGGGTCTAACAGAGCCACGTTGTTGACTTACCAATGGCCCACTGTTCATTGTGGACACATTAATCGTCGCCGATAACCTCGCACACTGAGCGACCGACGACCGGCTTTAGATAAATAACTGATGCATCTACCGAAAGTATGACTACCTTCTGCTACTGTTAAAAGATGCCGATACTACCGCACTGGTCACAGTGCGCTCTATTAAAACAGACTTCAAAAAAGGAGGTTCTCAGTTTGACCTGTATGTATGTATGTATGTATATTTGTGCGCGATTATCTCGCGTTTAATTGAACCGATTTTGATGCGGTTTTCAGCATAGTATTTGTCAGACTTAGGAGAAGGTTTAAGGCATATTGTTTGGTTGAACCGATTTTGATACGGTTTTCAGGCATCGTGTTTATCAGACTCAGGAGAAGGATTTAGGAATATTAACCGCGTTTAACTGAACCGAATTTTACTTTTCGGCGTCAGTCGGTTCTATTTTGTTAAAAGTTATACTTATAGATTTGAGATAGAACCAGATTTCAGATAGAACCAACCATCGCTGCCGTCCAAACAACAGACTGTGACACATAAGAGGTTTCCAAATGCACTTTTTCAGGCAGAAACTAAGCTAACAATTCACTTTGATTTGCACAGATAAAGTTGGAGGGTCTAGTCAGCAAAAAAAGTAATATAGGATATACATTACCGCGTGAAAATATTTCGTCGTAAGGCAAATTAAATTTGAAATTGAATTTTCTTTTTTTGCTGATCTTGCGGATTGTCATCCACCCCTGGGGGTTGATATAGGCATTATAGACCACTTTAGGAATCACTGGTGATGGTGACACAGAACAAATTACTAGTAGCTACTTAGTAGTTATATAGTTAGGTTAGGTCCGTTGCTGTCTTAATTCCATAAAAAACATGGACTTGTAGGCAAACAATATACATTAAAGTAACCTAACCTAGGCCAGCGACACCAATGTACCCGACGAACTGCCCCACAGCTTCGATTTGACGTGCCTTATCTAAACGCCAAAGGTCGAGAGCCTACGGCCACGTGATGGAGTTGTGGTCTAAGGAACAACAAGCAGAACCAGTCATTGCGATACGATCTAGCTAGTGTGATAGTGTGACCATCGTAGACTACCGCAGCCAGCAACAGCTTAGCTAATCTGTAGTCCAGGAGAGTGAAATCTCTGCCTCGTTAAAGTTTTTCTTAGAAAGGTAGTACACGAAATAATTTCCTAATTTCCTATCAACCGTCGAACAAGTCGACGTTCGACGAGTATTCGTTGAATACTTTTTGTGGTGATCACCTTCGGTACGAGCACCACCACAAGTTCCCCTCAAGTAAGACCGTTATCTTATACGAAGTAAAAAATAAAATACTACACGATAGCTCAATATATCACAGAGTGACGACACATTGAACCTGAATCACGCTATCAAAATTATCTTCATCGCTCGCTTAAGTACCGAACACGAACGGTCGAAGCACGGCACGGCTCATCTCACCTGGCGGGCAGTTAAAGAGCAGGGCTGGGGCTTAGTGCGAGTTTGACGTGACATAACGCGCTCGCTACGTAGCTGCGAGTTAGCTAAAATTTTTATGGAATCGGAGCAGAGCCACCTAGCGGGACGTAAATGGCTCAGCTTGATCCCATACAAATTTTAGCTAACTCGCAGTTACGTAGCGAGTGCGTTTTGTCACATAAAACTCGCACTCAGCCCACAGGTTTAGTTTCACGGCTTCACGGTAACTCCAGGACGGTTCGTTGACACAACGCCGGCGTGTATAGCTGACTGACATTGAGAGCGATGCGGATACACGCGAGACAGCGGCCACCAGGTGAGCACAGAATATATAGAGTAACAGAAAGTAAGTCCCGTATGGCGCAATGTTTACCACGGTTTATACGGCAGTACGGCCGTTCAAAGGGCCATTGATTCCCAGCGAGACGGACAAACTGATTAGTTTATATTTGCGTTGTCGGTCTTTCTGTTTGGCCATGTTTTTGGGTGTAGTCCATGGCACCCACAAAATAGCGCATTGAGGGCTATGAGTCTATGAGTGAGTAGCGTTATTTATTTATAAAGATTATTTGTATCTACGTGCTTCACTTATTGTTCCTCATGAGTGTCCGCGCCAGGGCAGGGTTCTGGTGTTGGTTCTGTATTGCTGGTATTTGTAATATTTGGTAGGTAGGTATATATTATATCTTGTTATTTGATTGATTGTAAAGGATAAAATGGGACGAGCGAAAATAAAATCCATTGACAACCGAGGTGAATCTGTATGGTAGTATTGGTAGTGGTACTCGTGTCCGTAAACGGTGTCGGTGTGCGTTGGTAGCAATGTATGGAGCTTCAGTTCTGTGATGTATGCTCGAGGCGAGCCCCCAGCGGGTACGACCAATTACCCAAGACAATCGTTCCCCGCTCCAACTAATAGGCATCAATCAAACCACTATATATAACTACGCAGTGTGGAAACTTTTGCTCTCGGCCTACAATTGAATATGTACTGATAAGATGATAGAAGGAATAGTAGAAACAAAGTCATAGTCCACTTGAACTATCACTTAAGCCACATAATTACACGCGACGATACAAATCACGTGACGAAATTATAAAGTGGATGACTTAAACCTGCTTAGACATATTATATCAGATCTTAGAGATAGATTCACAACAACGGTAGTAGGTATGTGTTGTCTGTCTATAACTGTAGTAAGGTAGTAAGTATGAAAGACTTCAGGAATTTCTTGTTCCTCTTATCCTATTTGGACCACTCATTCTATTTGGGAAAGGGATTGCGTAGTTGGACTTTCTAAGTGTTTCCAAAAACCAAGTCAAAAAAGATCATGTCTTTTTTTTACATTATATAAGTTAATGCTTGACTACAAGTCCACCTGAAGGTAAGCAGTAGTGCAGTCATGTGATAAATCGCACTAACTTAGAAGCCTATTCACTCTTGACTTGAAGACACTTATACTATTATCTATATATATAAAAGCGAAAGGTCACTGACTGACTGACTCACTCACTCATCACAAAATCTCAGAAACCGCTGAACGTATTGAGATGAAATTTGGCAGGGTAGTAGTTTATAGTTAGAAGGGATCCGCTAAGAACGGATTTTTTTATATTCCACCCCTAAGGGGGTCTAATAGGGGTTCAAAGTTTGTATGAAAGTCCGTCAATTGTAAACCAGGTGTTATGAAAATTGGTGTTTAGAATTATGAAAAAAAATAATGAAAAACCTGTATCAAAGTTATTTAAAAAATCATCCCTAAATGGGTAAAATAGGGGTTGAAAAGTTATAAAAAAAGTTTGTCTCTTTGTACACGCTTATTTCCAGATCGGCTCAACGGATTTTAATGGAACTTTTACTGAGAGATTCGGAAGGTTTTGAAGCAACATATAGGCTACTTTTTATGCAGAAATTCCCGCGGGATCAGGATTTACGCGGGAAAAACTCTTATGCGCCAAATCGCGGGCTTATATTTTTATGGGACTTTCACTGGGAGATAGAGGAGATTGTGGACCAACATATTTATAGGCTACTTTTATCCCACTATTCCCGCGGGATCAGGATACACGCGGAACAAACACCTTCGCGCCAAGTCGCGGGCTTAGATTTTTTTATTTATGGGACTATCACTGGGAGATAAAGGAGGTTATGGAGCAACATATATTTTTATCCCAGAATTCCCGCGGGATCGACGTTCACGCGGGAAAAGCTCCTATTCGCGAATGAACTCGCGAGCTCAAATGGGGCTATTACTGGGAGGTAGTGGAAGTTGTGGAATGTTATATATAAGCCACTATTTATCCTAGAATTCTCGCGGGATCGGGATTCACGCAGGAAAAACTTTGTGACATACTGAGTTCCACGCGGGCGGAGCCGCGGGCGGAAAGCTAGTACTATTATAAAAGATGACGCAAAGCGTGATGCGCGTACGGGAGGGACGTTAACCACAAAGCGATGGATACCGTCGTGCGTCTGGTCGTCCGATGGTGGAAAGGAGATGGGGGAATTAAATCGTGTAATTCTTGTCATGTCAGTACATTTTAGCAGTATTTAAACGAAACAAAACGTTTTTGGCAACACGAAACCAGCAGCAGTGAATAAAATTATTCATTTAATCTTTAGTTGTATTTTTTTTTATTTTTTATTTTATTAACTTTTCGGGAAACTAACAGCTAGGTACTTAAATAACAATTGGATAGTTAAAGATGGCCAATTACAAGTTTCCACTTATAGGTAATCTAATAAAATTATAACACACAAACCGTGCATAGGTATAAAAAAAACTCTTAAGAATCAGAAAAAAATAAAATTGGGTATACGACACTTAAATTAGAATTTTTGATGCTGGTTTTTTAAAAAAGTCATCAGCAAGTATGCGCTTAAGCTTACTACTACTTGTGTTAAACAAATCAAGGTTATGTTGCACTGAGGCTTCGTTGAAACCTTGGATGTAGGTACGCTCCAGAAACACTCGAGACATCGTACATTTCCTATTGTGCGGCGGGTGCGGGACGTGCGGGTGAGGAGGCATGAAATGCGATCCGCGTGTCCGGCGGTCCACCGGCGACCGCAGCCACGTTTGTCCACTTTCCCCCTACCACACTTCACGTACAAAAGTTTATTTAAGTTAAGCCAGAAACTAGCAGACTAATACCTGACGGTAACTGGGAACGTCGCTCATGGAGATCTATGTCAACTGATTTGGTGACTTTTTAATTAATTAATACTTAATTACGACCAAAAAGCATAAAAACCTCAAGAAAATCAAGTCAAAACCTCCACCCCGATCCTGGAACTCGGTTTTTATTTTATTTATCATCATCAAAATTGGTTTTTACAAACACTTTTCGAAACTAAGCCATCGATTCAACAGAGCCCTACGGCGAGTGATCTCGGAAGAAGGAGCGACAAGAAACTCCCAATGACATTTTTTGCTATGCAAAAATTACAAATAACAACTACCTAAGGCTATATTTCTAACTCATGTCCAGGCTGTTTCGTCTTTGAAATAATCATCCAGTTTGTAATAACCCTTCGTCATAACAAGGTCCTTGTTAAATATGAAATGTCAATGTTAAATATGGAAGTCAAGAACTAAAATAATAGACATAATTACACAAGTACAAGGTACGACAAGTCAAGATATGTCTCAGCGTTGATAATATAATGAAACATAAACAAAACAACAACTATTGTGGTTTTATTGTTCTTGTTATCATGTTGTCTATTTATTTATCTTTGTATAATACGTTAACATAAAGCAAGATCAACTGGCCCCACCAAAATTATGCAGTTGTACCAAGATCTACAATAAGGCGCTTTGCCCACGGAGCAACTATTGCAGCAACTGGCAACTAGCTGTTTACATACATTTCAATTGGACTGCGCACACACAGCAACTCGAGTTTTAAGTTCCGGCAATCGTCAACAGTTTTCAGTTGCTGTATTCGACGACTAGGTCAGTTCCTAATTGACGCAACTAGCAACTATTAAATATTATGCTGGTTTTTAAAGTTGCCGGTTTCCTCAACTGTCAATCGCAACGCGTCGGATGATTTCACACCATCCCTCCCCCTGCCTGTACCCGGAAATGCGTAGATTGAGCAACTCGCATAAAAGTTTCTCACTAATTCTATAAAATTGCGGCAACCGTAAACGTTGTAGCAACTATCAACTTTTTACAGGAAACTTAAAAAGTTGATAGTTGCCTCAACTCAAGTTGTTCCGTGGGCAAAGCGCCTTAGAAACATAATATGTCACTGCATTAGACCCGGCCGATCCGCCCGATTTCACCACGTGTTTGGTCCACTACTATTATGTTGTGTAACGAAGGAATTATATATCTTATACCTCATGCAACGAGGTTGAGCAGCAGGAAATAGTGTATGAAGGTTTAATGAGAAAAGGAGACATGTGTTCTAGAGCGGAGCGGCAGATGAGATGTTTTATGGTAGGGAGAGATGTGACAAGGAGTCCCCAAATGCTACTAGCCATAGAGCAGGCAATCTTCTAGAATAGAATTCTAGATATATTATGTATGATTAATAAAAACAATGATTGAGGCTGGAATATTGTCAATATTGTCGTTGAAGTAATTGTGGAAGACGATGCACGGTTTTATTCATGACTTCATGGTTTTATTATTTCTCTTCACAGTTGTTCCTAGTGTTGTTTCCCGACTCATACTGTTATGATCCTTCAAACGTGATGATACTTTCAACAAGACATAACTGACGCCGACTGCTTCCACAAAGCATTTGACGCATAAAATGTTATTAGCATGATCAACATGTGCGCTCCGCCGCGACCGCTGCTAGGCACACAAATGACTAGTCTTGTTATTGACAAACAAGTAACAAAATAAGTAATTATAGTAGATATAAGGACAGACAGATATTCCTGTCGCACCCTCAGAGAGAGAGAGATAGCAGAAATTGTGTCAAAAAGCAGTGAAGTGATTTCCACGTTCGCCTCCCAAAATCGGTTTAGAGCTCCTGCACCTCTAATTTTATTGATGCTTAGTTGAAGATAATTATCGTGGACAAATCTATACGTGAAAATCCATGATGTTCTCAAAAGGTGTCCGAAGGCCAATATGCACTCAAGCCCAGTAACGAGATACGAAGTGTCCAACTTTTAGGGTGGGAGTCATTAGACCTTAGAGCTTCTAGACTAGCCCGTTGCTACTTCATCCAATTTATTAGAGCTACGTATATCAATCTCGAGATTGACGCCGGTGAGGCGGAAATTTCAATGAATTTAAATTTCTCTACCCGTGTTAGGTGTGTGTTCCTGTCATTTTTATTGCCCATACAACCATGATATTCGAAATACTAATGTGGTTGTTTCATTACAACACGCTCATAGATAGATAGTGAATCGTCAGAATTGTATCATGTGTATTGGCGCAGGTTATGAACTTTCCTCGGTGCGCAGCCGAGCTGCAGTGCGGCGCACGCGCGTGCACAGGAAGCGCACGCGCACGCATCGCTGCTCCGCCGCACATTATTTATGAGTGGCTCTACCGACCTCTAGCATACGCATCTGCTCGCACCAGCTACACTGCTTTCGCGTCGATATGCTATTCATTTTAAATGCGTTCGTCAGAAACGTCAGCTGAGGTATGGTAATTTATGGTACTGCCAATTAATGACAGATACGCTAAAAAAATTAATGTTAATTGCACTCGGATTTTCCGATCACTAACACCTATGACGAGAACAAACATTTATGTCAAATAAATATCTGACAACCCGGAATCGAATCCGAGTCACTATCAACTACGATACCTGATACCTCGTTGATATTATAAGTTGGCTTCGTTTTCATCATATGTTTAGAAAATTAAAGGGAACCATTAACTTTCAAAAACCTGGATATAAAATCCAGAATTTAATGTAGTTAAATTCCGTGGCTAAGCGACGTGTCGCGGGCCGCGGCGGTGTGGCAGAGGGCCTCAGTCGGATCCACTCGACCTGAACCCTCGGTTATCGAGGAGGTCGCTGACCAGTTCCAGCGTGATGCGGCCGCGCGATAAGCGCCGAGAAAACAACGGAGGATTTGCATTATTTGGGTGCCAGTGAGCTAGCAGTTTGAGCGTTTGTTATCTAGCGGGTGGCTTTTATGACCCGTCTGCTTGTATGCTGATTATAACAATCATGTTGGTCTCGCGTAAGAGGCCTGTGTTGGGGGAGCAATGCCCTCCCTGGACATCGGATGAAGTACCTACTTCGGATTGCTGAACTACTTGAATAAGCCTCCAAAATTATGATTTGCTAAGAAATAATTCCGTTAGATCAGGAGATGTGTAAGTCTACCAATATTATTTGGTTAACATGGCACCAACCGTCCATTATTTGTCACATTGCCACAGACGGCGATCCCGGTTGCTATTAGTAGCATTAGTTAAAGCCATGTCGGATGGCATAAAATTCCTACACTCGGGTTGACCACTAACCCCTCCGCCAGTCTTCGTTGGAGCAGTATGCTCAAGGCATCCTCAGTTGTGAGAGGTCCGTAGGTAGTACTGAACCATAAATGGGTTAAAGCCATAGAACAAACCATGAAGCAATTCATGGAACAAACCACCAACGGTCTTGTCTAATTGCATTCTACTCACTGCACAGTGCAACACTACACGTCTATAAATTAACAACAATTAAATAAAACATTCTCGGTACGTGCATAAGTAGCCGGGTAGTGTTTAACGTCAGAATAAATGTAATTTAATACCTCTGCGGCGACATTACTGAGACACACGACGTGTAGATATGTATACTACAGGTCTAAGTTCTCGTGGAAAACTACTGAGTACTGAGCCCTACGCCTGCTACGGTGTTCCAATTCGGTTACAATGTGGGAGTCAAGTTAAAAGTGAAATAGGCTTCTAAAGCTACTATAAAATCTAGTGTGTACCTAACTGGTTTGGCTTTCAAACCTATAAGATAAAATGTGAGCTACGTGATGGACATACATACTGTTATGCAAAAAGCACAAGTTTACCTATATATAATTCAGTTAAGTGTGGTTTTCAGGTATAACCTAGCGCGTAATACAGACGGGAGAGTGTCCGAGACAAAGAGCTCATGAACGCCCTATAGCTACCAAATATTTCAAACTTTAACTAGTAATTATTATCATATAATACATGTTATAATACGTTAATTTTTTATTTTATTTTAATTATTTTCTATATTTCCGCCGCGCGCCCTCTTATAAGTTCGCAGCCCCTAGGCACGTGGTTAGTTTGCCTTAGCGATAAATTAATCCACCACTGCGTGGATGGCTAACGTTTTATCACCCGAGACCACCTCGCTGAGCGTAAAGTGGGAATATAGGCAAGAATTACTTTATAATATCACAAAAACAAATATTTGGACAATAGATCAACATATGACGACCCGGATGGCGCAATGGTGAACACGCCGGATCGCTGTTCCGAGGGTCCTGGGTTCGATTCCCAGCGAGGCGGAGATTTGAATGATGAGTTTAAATTTCCGTTCTCGGTCTGGATGTGTGTCCTTGTCTTGTGTGTTGTCCAAGGGACCCACGACACAGGGAATCTGATGAACATTCACCTCTCCGCGCAGCGTCGATACCCAGTCTACTTAACTCGTAAAACAATTAATTTAGTAATCAATTTAGTCACTGTGCTGTTTATGTATTTAGTGTATTAATTCCCTCGTCTGGAGCCAATTCCGAGCGGACCAGTAATTCGGTCATGTTTGTCATAAAATTGTGTTGCGAATATTGCGATATTTTCCATCAAACCTCTACCTTTATGCTAATTTCCATGGTGGTCAGGTTCTTGATTTTAATGAAATTATTTATTTATTTATTTAATCTTTATTGACCCTTATAATAAGTGGTACAAAAGGCGGACTTAATGCTACGTAGCATTCTCTACCAGCCAACCTTCGGGATGTGCAGAGAACAACGAATGCGGTTTTGGTAATCATTAAATAAAAAATAGATAATTAAGGATTAAATAAGACGGGAATATAATATTATATATTTATATACATAGATATATTATATATTATAAATATATAATATAAAATAATATAAATATATAATTACTGAAAGCTTCAGTAACATACACAGTTCAAGCTGTGGTTCAAGGTAATAAAAATAGAGTTAAAACAGAAATTGATATGTAATTATTATGCGCAACACAACGAATGAGTAGGTAAAAAACAGCAAAATGAACAGCAGCTACCTCGTCATCCAACGTTCTGTGCTCAAGTCCTGGGATCTACCCCACATTTCTTCTTGCTTCGAGTTTGACCAGCAATTATCGGTCAATTCGTTTCTCCGGGTACCACGCAAAAACCATTTGACGGATTCAATTAACTTGCGGTATAAAAACATCGCTCGGATCGGATAGAACCGGATTTACGTGTTTACTACACGAATAACAAATTGTATGTTTGTATGTTTATGTGAATGTTTGACCGTAATTGGACTCGGATACGAACCCTGATTTAAAAACTTGGACGGACCTCTTAATTAAAAAATTACACGAGAATTGGAAATAAGTTATCATTTTGTTCAGTGAAGGAAAACATCAAGTCAGTTAAAAAAATTGTACGGAGGTTTTGTAGAAGTTTTTTGTTTTACAGCATTTATTGCATTTTAGGGAGGGCGGTTTCCTAGCTAACTAACTTACAATAATATACGTACTTACTTAACTTGATCGTCTATAGCTGAACTTCCGAAGACAATCCGTATTGTAATTAAAATTTTCGGTATTTAACCTTAGATCTTCGTAAAAACAAAAACACAAAATCGATAATTACAGCAGCTTTAACTCGTATTTCGCGATGTCTCCGCCGTATCATAGTAGCTAGGCGTCAGATACTCAACCGCTTTGTGACAGCTTTCTTAACTCTCACAAACATTCCAGTGACACGAAAATATGCTCGTACCGGGAGTGATTCTTAGAAGAAATAGTAATGGAAGCAGGAGTAGCAATTAGCGGCCGAACCTGTGCCCCGCGCCCCGCGCCCCGCGCCCGCCGACCGGTCCAGCGGGTGGCCAGCCTCGGCCGACCTTCGCCGACATCGTGACAACTAAACAACAACTTGCCACTTTTTAACCCACCGGAATAATTGTATCTTCTATGTACAGTTACTTTTTCATCATTATACCAACATACTTGTACAAAACGAAATTAATTTATTCGAAAAATTTGTTTTCACAAACACTTTTTGAAAGGAAAACTACATTATTGTGTCAACTAATCACTACCATCGTAGAAGAAGCAGCAAGTAACTCCCAAGGAGTTTTTCCCTGCCCACAGTTACAGACAACACTTATTACCTTAGCCTACATTACAAACTAATGTCCAAGCAGTTTTATCTTTTAAATAATCATCCGGTTTGTATTAAACCAACCATCCAAGAATAAAAATCCTGTTAACAATTGACTTAGTAAATTATACACTGAGTTCACAGTTAATTGGTCTCATCAGCATGGATAGCTGCCATGTTGTTTATTAATAGTGTAATTGATATTTGCATTCATTAACTATGCTGCACACTAACAGCAACATAGTAAGTTCTATACGTAGAACTGCATTAATGCAATATATTGCTGTCTTTTACACATTAACACTAGTGTCTCACTAGCTGTTCAGTTAAATTCATGGGCATTACCAGGTAGGAGTACACAGGAGCTCCGGTGTAGTACCTAAGGTTGTTACACCTTTCCAAAAGTCTGTCTTAAAAATATAATTAGCCACCCCATGGATCAGGAATCGAATATACTCATGGTTGGATTATTATAATAACTATTTGAACTTGAAGGTAAAAAATTATAAATGATTACTGGACTGGATACTTTCTCTAGTGATTGTTTTTCATCTTTGTTTACTGAACTTTATTGATAGTATGGGTGGCGGCATGTGAAAGGGTATCATAATTATATTTTCTTATTGTAATATGCACTTTTATAAGGTAAACTTAATTACCTATATTATCTTTAATTTAATTCATGAATTTATTCCGATATACTTCTTTGTCAATGTGGCATATATTTTTATTACTATGTATATTTTTTCTTCTACTTAAACGGTCCCCCCTGATGCCAAAATACTACCCTTTCGCAGTTTCTTAACTACGTCAATAAAAGGTGCGGTCATTTCGGTACATAATGTATATATAATTTTATTAAGTTTTCATGATCTTCGATAAAAATAGAAGCGTGCGGCTCAGTTTTCTGTTAGTGGAGTAGGGTTAATATTATTGAAAGCCGAAACCTGTAGCCGCATCAATCGGACACCAGCGACCGGTCGACTGTAATATTGTTTACTTCGCGCATTGAAAACAAATACAAAATGCCGACAGGCGTTGTCCGAGAAGCATTGCCCGATATACTAGGGCTCGAGGAGCTCACCGGGCTGCAGCAGAGTGGAGTCCGCGGCTGCGGCCGCCGCTGCCAGCAGCAGCAGCCAGCCGCGCGCCGCACCGCTCATGATGCGCGTCGCTTCTCCTACGCGCGAACCATTATCATGGCCCGCCGGCCCGTGTGCAGTAATAAACCAACAACTATTTTACCAACACTTTTACACGATCACGCACTCAACCTCTTTCGATAAAATGATAGGTCTATTTTTGTTTTGGGACACGAATAAAACGAAGTCCGGTCACACACAAAGTAAGCTTCTATGTTTTTTAATCTTTCCTTATTGTATTTACCTAAAACTATTTTATTTTATTTACGAATAATGCACACTGATGTAATCTAATCATGCTTTATTCATATTTTTGTAGTTTATTTTATATTTTTATTTTTAAAACAGAATTCACTTTATAAATGACTCAGTAGCACAGCGCAGCGCAACGGTAGCCATTTAGCCACTAACTAAGTTTAGGTTACTCTATGCTACATATTTCATTCAGCCATTCGCTAACATAGTGTAAACTACACTGTGCCGGTGTGCCAATAAGAAAAGTAAAAAGGAACGTAATCTTTATGCTATAAACATTCCGTCAGCATTCCGTACACTTTTTTACAAGAGTAAGGAAGGTCTTATCCACACCAGCTAATCGCAACGGAAAATATTTAGCATCGTCCTTATTCTGAGGCGAAGTACTGATTTAACTATGTATGTTTGTATAATATGGGCCGCATTTGCAATGCAATACTGATCTCCTTCCCATGCCTATAAATCATATAAATTGAGTCTTGTTCTATGTCAGTCACAGTTTATCATGGGCGGCAGCGGGCGGAAGGGCAGTGCTGCATTTGCTACTTTACTGCTGCGCTTGCTACCTTAATTCAATAAAAATAAGTTTTTGAATTATCTACAAGTGTAGATAGTAGTAGTAATCTATGTTGAAAGCAGAATTTTTTCTTTTTAGTATTATGAGTATTATTTTTGTATGTATTAGTAGTAGCACTGGCCCCTTTGGCCCTCCCAGAAGAAAATCCTGAGTCCGCTCCAGAATAGCTAGAGATTCGAATTTAATTGAGTTGGCAACACTATCTCTATGATCTGAAATGAAAATGACATGACATTGACATATCATCTGTCATCACATCCGTATTGTCAAATCTGACAAGTCAAGGATTAATTTTTAATTTGAATTGAACAAATAATATTTGCTAGGTAAATAAATTTTCTATTCCAATATATGGGAAATTATTCTTATTATTGCTTTTTGATTTTTAATTCTATAAGTCAATTAATTTGTTCTAGACGTAAGTTATGTAACAAAAACTATATAGGTTATACAAAGTGATAATATTTTTGTATGTAGTACTTTAGAATTATTGTGCATGGTGATTAGACACCAAGATTTTATGATTTTAAAACTTACGTTTTATTTGTCTGATATATTTGTGTCCCCATTATCCCGATTCATAACATTGTCATCAATATCCAACCATAACAATTGTATTAAAAAATATTTTTTTATGATTTACCATAAAATTATAGGCGAATGTACGCAGACATTAAGTATAGCCATTTCCTGCCAGGTATAATATTGTAAATGGTGTATGTTATTTTGTCACAGAGGTCAAGATGGGTGGGCACGGCCACGGACCCCCGTACACAATCCCACCGCACACCCAGTTCCAGATCAAGGGCATCCCGCAGCTGGAGGAGCTGGAGCAGGCCCTCGCCAAGAAGGGGCTTAAGGATCCGTGGATCAGGTCCTTTGCATTCCTTACTGTTGTCTTTGTTTTCATTCATAAGTTAGTTTGGTCACATTTGTCATGGGCGGTAGCGAAAGAGTGGCAATGCAAGCTGGTTTGCTATTTTAATTCCTTTAAACAAAATTTGAGACCAAGATATCCCATGGTATGTCCAGGCGGTTGTGGACCGGATATCACACTAACACTGGCTACAACTACAATAGATCTTTGAGAATGTATCCCAGGTCCAATTTTGCAAGTAACAATAATAGTACTTGACTATTTTCATAAAGCTCATGCAAGAGCTTATTAATTTTTGTTTTGAATATTATGCAAGCAGAGGAATTAAATATTTCGGTTTTTATGATTACAACAAATGTAAGGTATTCTGTATTATTTTATTTCATAAAAGTTATACTCCTTTTTACGAAAATTATCTGAAGAACTTACAAAAGATGTGCTCAGGGGTTTTTCTCGTCCTTCCTCTATGAAGTTCGTTTGCAAAATGGCGATAGAATTAAAAAAATGTGCATCATAGGTGCATTAGTGATACCTACAATGACAAACAAAACATTTTGTTATTTTTTATATTATTTCATAAACGTTGTATTCCTTTTTATGAAAATTATCAGAACGGAAAAGTTTGAGATTTGGCCTGGTTAAAGTTTGTATTGATACTGAAAGACCTATCATAGTAATTAGGTACACATGCTATGTTTAGGAATGAGGCGTGGAGGTACCACCCAGGCTTCGGCACGCGGTTCCAGCGCGCGCGGAAGGTGTTCTTCCGCGGGTTCCCGCTGGGGCTGGCGCTGGCGGTGGCCACCGTCGCCGCCACCAAGGCGTTGGGCGGCGACGACCACGGCCACGGCCATGATGAACACCACTGATGTGTACCGAACGATCTTAGTTAGCTGCTAATGGGTTATGTTCAGTTATTTAATAAATTGTTGTAATGATTGTTGCTGCTTGTTATTTGTGGATATGTAATAATTTTATAAATAAGTTTATGCTCGACAACCAAGGCGGATAAGCGGATGTGCAAGGCGTGCACTGCACGCGGGCGGCACGTCCAGGGTGGGGCCGACTTGATATTAAATGCACTATCCATACTTATATTATAAACTAGCTACCCGCCCCGGCTTCGCACGGGTGCAAGTTAGATTTACCATAGCAGCGCCATCTATTGATTAGTTACTCAACCCAGTCGAAAGGTATCGACATCTGTTACATATAATTGTGACTGTCAAATAACACTCTTAATTTAGTTCTCTTGTGTGGCGCTAGGTGTCTGTTCATCTGTGACTAAAACTGCCATGTCAAATAATAAGAGACAAATAATTAGAAATAAATTAAAATTGCGACTATAATTTGAGATTTAAAGCCTATCTCTCAAGTTGGATCGAACTGCACATGGTGTGCGAATTTTATTATAATCGGTTAAGTGGTTTAGGAGTCCATCGCGGACCAACATTGTGACACGAGATTTATATATATTAAGATTTAAAAGCAACTCTTCTCTGTATGTCTGTTACTGACTGACACTTTAATCAGCTGAACTACTTTACATCAATTTGTATATGGAAATATATCTCACCCTGGAAAGAAAAGAATATGGAACAGTTTTTATTCCAACAATATATGGTGGATTAAAACACTATCAATGGAAATCGTCGTTTTGAAACTTCTAAAGTTACTCACATCAAACATAGAAACAAAATAAAACAATGAAATTCATAAGAAAATGTTTATTACGATTTGGAATTTGAAACTCCTAATTAAAACTTACATTAGCACTATGTATGACACTTAACCTTTACACTAGTGTCCATCACTGCCCGGGTGGCAGTGGCCAGCGCACTTTACAAAGAAGAATTTACGTGGAGCGCGGCTTGAGGTCTTCGTAGCATGGCCGCAGGAAGATGAAGTTCTTCTTGGCTGGGTTGTAGTGCTCGTGTCCCTGACATAGAGAAACAAGGTTACTCAATGGTTGGGAAGTAAAAAGACATTTACCAATGAAAATCTTCGGCTTTGTCCAAAATTTTGATAATAGGTACCTATACTCATCTGATGTTACAATACTGGAGAAAATAGAAGTTCTCTATTTGGAATAATTCTAAATAGATTCTAGATATTGTATTGAGACAAAATCATTATTGCAGTATAAGTGATAAGAAATTTTTGGAAGGGATGAGCATATACTTACAATGAAATGGAGGCAGGCATGTAGAACACGAATTTATGCTTTCTGTATAATAATAATAAATGAAATGACCAATCTTCATGGACCTGGAACTACTTGCCATTGTGTTTGCGATAGGAAAATTACCTTAGACCAATCATAACCGACAGCGTAGGCGAAGATCTGTCCGTTGTGGTTGAAGGCGCACTTGGTGAGCGGCTGGTCGAGCAGCTCGGACGACTTGAGCTTGGTGCGCGCGTCCTTGTCCCAGAACGAGAAGGACCCGTCCGAGCCCACGGTGGCCAGCGTGCCGTGCGCCGGGTGGAACGCGATGTCGTTCACCGCGTAGATGTCCTGCATGGGAGATTATTGGTTGTTCAATTGTTCTATATTCAGACTAGTGGTACTTTAGAGAACTGGTAAATATCACGAAACTGGTGTCAGCTTTTAACATGGTAGTATTTATCATTTTTGTAATCGTAAAGCACGGGTAACTTTTCACTTTTCTGAAAGTATATCTGTTTCTAAAACCAAACCTATCCTAAGTTATAAAGATTCAGCTTCACAACCTTCACGTTATTTTTATTCATACCAAGATTCTTACCAAATAAAATATCTATAGTAACAAAGTTCTTCATTGATTTAACCTAAAAAGCTTGCCAATTCTGAACAATCAAAAACGCAACATTCCATTTACAATACCTGAAATCCACCAGTGGTCCCAGTAGACCGATGGCACTTGAAGGTGAAGTTATCCTTGGGGTTGGTGGGGTTGACGTACTGGATGGCGACGCGGCCCTCCACGGAGCCCAGAGCGAAGCCCGTGGGCTGCTTGGTCTTCTTGTCGCGGAAGATGGCGATGCAGCGGTGCTGGTACTTCAGCGGAGACTCCACGCGCTTGAACTCTGCCGGCTTGCCTTCTAGCGTGTACAGGCAGATGCCCCGGTCCGCTGTGCCTACTACTGCCATTGGGTAGTCCTTGAACACACACACAATATTCTTATTATTTATTTATAGACGAGCAGCAGATAAGCTTTGTCTAAGTTTGTCAAATTGTGTTAAAAATCATTTTTGCATTAGCATAAGTTCCTCAGAAGTTTTTGAAAGAGTTGCCTGAAGAAGCCAAAACAATTTCTTTGGGTAGCTTATTCTAATTCAAGATTATAAGTTATCAATAAAAGGAGTCAGTAATGCTAGATATTTTTCTTTAGGAGAGCTACATAAGCATAACAATTACGCAAATAGCATACAAGCATGTTCAAAGTTCAATGATTGATATTTACCACATCAGCACAGTAGCAGCGCTCTGATAGGTTCATGGTCATTATAGGTACTGCACTCCGGGTATCCCAAAACTGAAATACAAAACACAATTAATTAATCAATATTATTGTCATATGGCAACTTGATTCCTGTGTGAAACAAAGAAAATAAATTATCTCAACTCTGGGACCTAAAACCTCAACACACGCTTGCTTTTGGACAGTTGAGGGCCAATATTTTCTTTTTTTCATGGCTGGCAATGCACTAGTGCTGCTCGTTTATCAGCTATTAATGCACTGAAAGCAAGCAAGCAAGCGAAGTAAATTATAGTTTCCAGTAGTACCTTGAGTGTCTTGTCCCAGGAGGCAGTCATGAGGCAGGTGTAGTTGGGCGCCTTCACCCAGTGGCACGTCTTCACCGGCGCATCGTGCGCCGCCACCTGTAACCCGCACATGTTAAAGGATAGTTATTTGACATCTATGTAGATCTCCCGCCACGTGAGTGGCCATGCCTGGGGAACAGGCAAACTCTTGACTAATTGCAGGTGGAACTTGTATGCGTATATTCAAACCGTGTAGATAATGTGACGTCACTGTGTGAAGTTTGTTTGTTTTTGGCACAGAAACATTAAGAAATGAAATAATTATGCAATTTATATATTATGCAATTATTATTGTCATCCAATACATGTATATGATCTACCCGAACCATAACAAAAACTCAGAACACAACTGAGATGGTCCAGAGCATATTCTTGCTTCAGTGTATAGTAGCAAATACTTAATGGAGTCAGAATGGCATCTAACCTGCATAGCTTGGTTGGCAGCCAGATCCCAGCATTTCACACTTTTGTCTGTGGACGCCATGAACACCTTTGTGCCATCCTGGAAAAAGTATAAATAATATAAATCTTCAGTTAATTTAAATTTTTACATTGTAGGTATCTAATATTTGTATAATGTGTATAACAACTTACATCATGCCAAGCAACATCAAGGATAGGTCCATCCATGGCCTGAGCAGCTTTGGGTATAGTTTTTCCAGATGCTTCTACTTCCCAACATCTCACCTGCAATAACAGAAAATAACAACATTACATAATATTACTTTTCAATTACAATCTTTAAAAACCAAAACATGCATTCAGCATTTCTGTTTTTTACATTTTTAATGCTCGACTACTATTTCTCTGATGGTAAACAGCGATGCAGTTTTGTGTGATAAAGCCCACTAAACAATCTTAAATTATCTTCAGGTCTTCATTTAATAGGAAATGAAGAGCTACTTGGCGTCAAGTGTTTATAAGTTTCCATACCATCAAGGTGTACAGAAATGCAAGTTTGTAAACATCTAAGATGTATATATTACCAATACTTATAACTAATATATAATACCAATTTGAAAAGTTTTAGTGTGTGAATCTAATGTGTGAATAAAGCTTATGTATCATAATGAAATCATCACTCAAGCAACCCACCTTTGAATACAACCCTTTTTTCATACGTCCCTACATGGTAAAGAAAGATGGATGGCCGAACATTACCCGACAGTCCCAGCTGCCGGCGACCAGGAAGGTCTGCGGCACGGCGGGCGGGGAGAACTCCAGGGACGACACCGTGTCGTCCGGCGCTGACGCTACCTCCACGTCCTTGTTCGGGTTGTTGCTCGTGCCGCCCAGTTGCGTGTACATTGTGCAATAGAAATGCTGTTTTATTCCTTGTAATTGAACCGGCTCCTGTTAGCTGCGACAATGAGGTTGTTTTTCAAAAGTGGTAGGGTATCGTGTTGCAGCTGAAACAAATGATTAGATACATAGAAAGTTCTTAGATGTTCACTGTAGTGTAAATTTGTGTAAATCACTATTATTCTAACCATTTACAATAAAAACATGCAATTTAACAAACTTTTAATTTGTTTACTTCCATGTATCAATCACTCGCATTGCAAATGACAACACAACAACTGTCATGTCAATTATTTGAATTTTGATTGAGCCACAGATCGTGTATTGTAGTGCTGCCAGTACTCGCACAGATAACATATTCATCTTTATTTGTATACCTATTAAAATAACAGGAAAGCTTATTTTGCACTTTTTGCAGCCGCTGACGTAATAATCGTGGATAGGACATTATTTTTTAGATCAGCCCATACCACTGGGTTGGCGAAAAACTGCAAAATATTCCAAAATGCCTCGCCTCAATCGAAGAAATTAATCAGCGTCATTAACCGTTTCATTCATGTTATAACATGAAAAAGTAGGTAATTATTTAGATCACAATCAAGAATCACCCTCTGAGCCGAATATATTTACGCCAAAGCCAAAGCCGTAATCAGATTAAAAAACTGATTGTTTGGTCATCAGCTGATTGTCAAAGTCAAACTGTCAAATTATATAGCTCCATTCGCAATAGCACAAATATTTGCTTTGTTTTCGGCATTAATTTGATACCTATTTCATCAATCAGATATTATTATCCTGTAATTTTGAGATCGTTGAAACTTTAGATCAAATACTATTAAAGTTACAAAGCACCAAAACAATTGCATACTCATCAACCAAACAACCAACGCGTCGATGCCCAGTCGCGTACCATAGCACAATGAGCACGACAGAGTACGTGCAGATCAAGGAGCTGAAGCCGGGCATGAAGAACATTAACGCGGTGTTTATCGTGCTCGAGGTGGGGGCTCCGACGCTGACGAAGGAGGCGCGGGAGGTGCGGACGTTGAGAGTCGCGGACGCGTCGGCGTGCGTTAACCTGTCCGTGTGGGACGAGCCGGGCGCGCTGCTGCAGCCCGGGGACATCGTGCGGCTCACCCGCGGGTACGCGTCGCTGTGGCGCGCCGCGTTGACACTGTACTCCGGCAAGTCTGGCGACATTCAGAAGGTTGGGGAGTTCTGTATGCTGTTTAATGAACAGGTAATTCTATGCTGCTAGTAACGTTTATGGTTTCTGATTCCAGGGTTGGCAGTGGTGTAGTTAGCGTGGGTTACCAACTTAATCTTTTTATTTTATTTCTGTGTTAGGTATGTATAAGAAGCTAACACTTTTTTCTTACCCGGGTGCTACCTAGAGCAAACCCCCATCTTCTCCCTTAATTATGCCACTGAGGGGTGACAGTTTTAACATAGACATTGATTAATTTCCGTTTATTTTGCTTGGTAACTGAACTAACAATGCAAAAAGATAATTTGAAGCATTACCTTTGTATGTAATTAATTAAAAAGCAGACTTAATAGTAAGGGACTTCTCTTCTCAGGCCTATGGTCTTGATTAACCTTAGTATGTCTTTTGGTTCCAATCTTTGATTTGGTCAAATATGATTAAATGAACTCTCAACATACAACTTACTCCTGCAGTGGGTTAGTGCCATGCAATCGCAGAGGATATTGATGGAGGTTTCTTCGCCCCACCATCGTATCTGCATGTTACTGTATCCTATTGTGTGCAGGTGTCTGTTGAGCCTGCACTGGCCAGTGAGCAACTTATTATGAGTCAGATAAATTTGGCCATGTACATGATTGATTTCATTTACACAAATAACTCTTACAACAATTTCAAAACATTTGTTTTAAAACCTTGTCATTATCACCGTAACATTCCATACAATTCATAATAATTAACGATTGTGTGGGTGTATTGAACAATACTGTCAATTTAACAAATTTTATTGTCAAGGCTATTAAGCAATTTGTGAGCTTCTTATGTAAATGACGTAGGCAGGCATTGACTTTGACATTTACAATGTTTACCACAAGCTATATATAGCAAGGCTATAAACTTTGGCTTCCATCTATTAATCTACATAATATTCATGAATGTCATTATGTCCATGCAAAATTGTTTATTCAATATATTTGTGTAGTTTTACACGGTTTCCTCTTTGAAACTTTTATGAACTTTGGTGAACAAATAAATTTTAGTTCCTTTTCAAGCAAAATTGTTAGACATATTGCAATAAAATTTGACGAGGTTTTATTAAAAGGCATTATTTCATACTCAACCATGTCAAGACTGGTACCCCAATCAACCTATGGCTTCGGATCTAATTTCAACGGGCACCTTTGAAATTTTAACATAAATGAAGTACACAAAAATATTGCTAAGACTTATTAATCTTGTGAATTTTCCATGACTTCCAAAACTGGGATTAAATGTGGTGCTATGGAGATCAGATATTTAAAATGCTGCTAAGATAGTATGGGACAAAATTGCTTTGTCCATTTCTTTAGTTAGGGGCAGAAGTGACCTTTTTTTTTTTTTTTTATGGAATTAAGATAGCAAACGAGCATGCAGTACCACCCTTCCCCTGCCGCCCATAACAACTGTGACCGACCTAGAACTAGACTCAAAGGGACTAGGATGGTTAGTCCAGTTAGTAGATGGTGTTAGAATATTAGTTGGTTAGTTTGTTAATAAGTGCGAGGACAGGGTATGTTAGTGATAATTAGTCCTGTTAGTTAATGTTAGTAATAGTCCAGTTAGTTATTGTTAGTATGAGTCTTGTTCCAATTCGGTCACAGATGCGTTGCTACCCCTGAGGTCTGAGATGGTCGCCTCTAAAAAAGTGAAACCGGCTCCACAAACCTTCCTATCCGGAACACAATTGCTCTAAAAAACAATTATTATGACGGTAGGAATGGTACTGAGTACCTTGGCGGGCGGTGGTCCTACCCCGGGCGAACTCTAGTAGTAAAGTATTGTAAAATGAACTTTGTTTTGTGTTGGTTTGTTGATTTTTGGTACAAAATGGAGTTGAATGTGGGCATGCAATAACTGTATGGAGTGCATTTTGAACATTTCTTTTAAACACTGTCCTTGAGTTTAACCGGGATAAAGTAAGAATCATGTTATTATTGTCAGACCCTTACACTAACTCATAAATTTATCTCTAATCAACCAACAACACTATATCCAATCCTGCTCTAATAACATACAGTAGGTAATAACATATTAATCTACATGTACCAAAAAAAGAGGAAATTGAGAGGTATCATAATAATATGAAATTAACAATGTGTGTAATAACAATGTCTGCGGACTATAATGTATCTTTAAGAATTTGTCCTTCACCTTTGCTTAGAGTCAACAAAACGATCATTGATATTATTTACTTTTTTGTAGATGTATGCAGAGGAGTATTATTGTAACTTAACATTTCCTTATGCATAGATACTCACCTTTTTTTCTTACTGTAGGACATAAATAGACAAGTTAAATTTAAATGTTATTGGAAAAATACTAGTAGATGGGATGATGTTGCATTTTTTTAAATAAAACAACAGTTTTTGAGATAGAATATTCAGCAGCATAACATTGTTTATTTGACATCTTTTAGAATACCCTCCTTACTTAGTTACGTTCCTGTCTACAATCTATTTGCTTCGACCAACTTTAAAATCATTTTGGCTTCTTGATCTATTTGATTCAAAATCAGTACTTCGCAGGCAGCTACAACTTTGTTGGCATTTAAAAAAAAACTTTAATTAACCGATTTCATAAAAGGAGGAGGTTCTCATTAATTGAATCAGGTGTTACTTTGCGGTACTCCATTATTATAGATTAATAGTAGATTGTATTACAAGGGTGCAAAGTAATATTTTTTCGGCGAGGGCGCTTTTTTGAATCCAGAGCGAAGTGAGGGATTCTAGAGTAGAATCCCGAGCGTAGCGAGGGATTCTTTTGTAGAATCCTGAACGTAGCGAGGGATTCAAAGTATGTCGCCCGAGCCAAAAATATTTGCTCCCGAGTGATACACTCTACTTTTCATCCCCCCCTATGAGAAAATAAAAGGCGCCTCAAATTCAGGAATAATATTGTCACAGTCACTAAACTAACTAAACTGACTAACCCGACTAACCCGACTATTATTTAAATAACGGGCAGGAAAAGTTATATGAAAATTCATCCCCGCCCGCTATTTAAATAACGGGCAGGAAAAGTTATATGAAAATTCATTCCCGCCCGCTAAATAGAAAACACCAACTTTGGATCCCCTTAAGACCGAACCAAGTCGTCTTTTTCGAATAAGTGGGATGAAAAGGTTAATTTACTTTGCAACAATCTGCGAGCAAACTCCTAAGTATGATGGTGTATTACTATTAACTAATCTCTAATTCTTTATGTATTTGAAAGTTGATGCTTGTATTTATGAATGGTAGGTAAATACCGCTACAAACTCATAGCCACAAACTAGGATTCCCTGGGTCGTGGGTGCCATGGACCACATACCTATAAAACAAGGACACACACCCAGTTTTCGCCTCGCTGGGAATCGAACCCAGGGCCCTTGGAACAGCTATTCTGCATGTTAACCATTCGGGTCGTCAATCGGTCGGCTTGTCGTTTGATTTCGTGAGTCATCTGATGAGTAGTTTTGGAGTTATTGCGTACTTAACTGACTTCGATTACGTTTTGATGAGGATTTTATTACTTGTCGATGTTGAAGTCGCCTTTGGTAAAGTTATTCGTATCGTACATTACATTGTACCATAATGTTTTGATAGGTAATGTGTGTCAATAATTTATGTTCTTAATTGTTCGTTTAAACGAAATAGGTATAAAATTGCGCGAAGGTCAAGCGCGCTAGTGTTTGTGGTATCGATTCAATTATATTTTATGAGGTTCTTTTTTAGATTAGCATTCTTTAACATTCACTATAAACAGTTGCCTTCCACTTATAATTATTTTTTTTATTACTTGCGTAGCATTTAGTTAATGCTTGACTAAATGACCACTATTCCACATGCGGCAAAAGTTTGCTATTATAAATGCTTTAATGGGTTCATGTAGGATTTTTAACAAGTTTGCTAAACAGTTATGTTAAAGGGGATCTTAAAGTAATAAAATAATAGTTGTATTGGGTAACTGCCATTGTATAAAGTGACATTGGATTGTTTAGGTACGTGCCGCGGAAACAATTTAAAAGATCGATAATTATTAAAATATATTTATTTATTTATTCAAAAGTAATAATTATTGTATGTCAGGTGAACATGAGCGAGCCGCAGCCGAGCTCGCCGGCGGCGGCGGCGGGGGCGGCGCCCGAGCGCTCCAACGGGAACCACGCGGGCGGGCGGCTGCTGGCGGGCGCGGCGGGCGCCGGCGCGGGGGCCGGCGCAGGGGCCGCGCAGGCCTCCAAGCCGGCGACCCACGGCCAGGACCACTCGGCCAAGCACGCGCACAAGACGTACGTGCGCGGGCGCGGCCAGCAGCGCGGCGGGCGGAGGTAGCCCTCGCCGGACTGACGCTAGATGTTATCGTATCTGTCTCATGGAGGGTTTAGATGGCGCGAGATAGCGGATCGCTGTGTAGGTTAGCTCGGAAGCCCGAATACGAGCGTATTTTTTACATGACGCGATGCCAGAGAAACCAACAACGGATGGGTCGTAAAATCCTTCCATAAGAACTAAGCTCAGTTACATTGCTATGGATTCGGGATGCGTGCGTCTGACATTCACCAATCTTATCCATTGACACGCCCCGTGAGAGCCAGGTCCAGGAGGTATCTAGGCGGGCTAATGGATTTCATTGGTGGATGTCAAACGCATCTTTAGCAACGTAGCTTAGCTGTTGTGGAAATACACCTTTAGGGTGCCTTTCCACCAGAGATGTGCTGTGCTACGTTGCTAAAGATGCGTCTGCCATCCACCAATCACATTCAGCCCTCAGGCCGTTTCTAGGCGGGCCAATGTATTACGATTGGTAGATCTCAAACGCATCCTTAGCATAGCACATCTCTGGTGGAAAAACACCCTTAAAGGGTGCGTTGTTAAGGCGCCGTGCGAGCGAACTCGCGACATCTAAACGCCCCATAAAAATCTGGCTTCAGATAATCAAGTTTAAACTGATGTTCTATTAATTGATGAACAAATAAAGAACTAGTAGAATCAGTGTGTCAAAGCGGCTGTAGGTATTTATGGACTGAATGTGTTAAATAAGTGTAATGTTTTTATTTTAAACTTAATGTTTTAAATGCTCTTTGTATCATTTTACATCTACATTTTTTATTAATTATGTATAAGTTATTGCTTGACTATAATCCCATCTAATTGTAAGAATCATTATCATCCCAGATACGCGATCATTGTTACGCGATTCCGACGATACTAGCACCTGTTTGGCACTTCTCACACAACGCTATTCATGAGCTACGCGACTGCAACGCAATCCAAAATTTGTATGTATTTGACACTATGTACTGACAGGAGACTCGTCTACGATGCGACTCCTGTCAGTCAAAAGTGTCAGATACATAGAATTTTGGGATTGCGTCGCAGTCGCGTAGCTCATAAATAAAAGTGCCTTTGGGTCCTCCTTTTAATGGTGGGATGGAGATAGAGCTAGAGCTACCAGCGCCGCTAGTTGCTACGACTACTTAGCTTGTTACTTTTGCTATGTTTATCAAAAAGTAAATGTTTCTTTTGTCAAAATTATGATGTTTATGCTATGATATATAGGTAACGTGCCGCCTGCGTGCGGTGCATTCCTTGCGAGCCCGCTTACGGCGAACCTGACAGTTCCCCAATCATATCTTCTATCGTCTACCTCTACGCGGTTGATGTGCCAGGTTAATGTGCCAAGCGTAAACCACGTCAGAATATAATAATAACATTTTATTATTAACTTAAGCCATAATTTATTCACCATTAATGATCAAATCAACCTTTTCCACATTTTTGCATTAGCATTTGAATTCATCCGTGTTATTAGCTCTGACTATATTATTATGATAAGGTGAAGCGCCGTTGTAACTTATAAATAAATATTATGTAAATTGTAAATGTTGTTTTTTCGTTATTCTGGTGATTTAAGTTATTACAATAAGAACAATACCTGTTATGCAATGCTGATACACTCATGCTCCTGCATTAGGATTCCTTGGTCCCAGATGCCATGGACAAAAACATAACTGAGCTTCCTCTAACTGGAATCCCACAGTGGTCGACATGGGAACCATCAAGGAGCGAGTCATGAGCGAGCCCTTCATCTGTGAAAAGCAACACGTTAATGACGCCCCTGGTGTTGCCAATGTCGAGGCGACGGTGATAACTTACCATCAGGTGACCCGTTAGCTCGTTTACCTGCTTAGGCCGTAACAAACATCAACAATCACAATCTGAGAAGAAATATTTTGTAACGGAGGATTTTTATGCCTGTGCTATAACAACTGTGAGGAGCAATGACTGCCGGAGGTGGCGATATGAGATGTGCTGAAGCGAGGGCAGTTTTGGCATACTGGTGTTGCCAGATGTGGAGTGGAGAGGTGCTATTGAGAGTAGCGGTGCTTTTGAGCAGAGTAGTGTTTTAGTGGACTTGAGAGGAGAGGAGAGGAGTCAGAGCTTTCTTTTTCAGGTTTTCTATTAAAATGTTACTGGCCAGCGACCTGGCCGGTACTTATTTGAAAATGGAATGAGGACAGCAAAGGAAGATTTGTTGTTGTCAATACTTTCATCATTCAATAAATTGTAACTGAAGTTGTAACACGAGTCGTATTATTTTGCCCTTTTATAATTTTAACTAAGTCACCTAAATAGACGGAGTAGATGCTCCGTCCGGATATCGAACCCGGTATCCCTTGACTCGTAGCCAGTGTCACTACAGTACAGTTTTAAACCACAGTTTTCAATAAAAAAAGAATTATTAAAATCGGTTCACGCAGTACAGAATTATGAGGTAGGACAGGAACGGTTTACATCACATAAAAAGTAGAGTCTTATTGAGAATCTCCTCCGTTCGTCGATCAACAAGGGGTAATGAAACACATAAATACATTCATAAAATAGAGATGAAAATAGATAAATAATGAAGATAGACTAACCAGCCTATGTGTAAACAAAATTGTTAGTTGGCTGTGTGCGTGCTGATTCGTATGTACCTATAGATGTATGACTGATTGTGTGAGTGCAAATGAGTTTTTGATAGGTGATGCTATAGTTAGGGCTTTAAAATTTCCTAAGTTTGGTCGCTTACGACAGATTTGGAAGCCATTTAATATTTTTATTTACAGAAATGAGAAGTGAGCGGATGAATATCAAGGATTTTCAATATTTTATTATACATAACTTAATAATAGTGGCATTTGGTTGTTGTCGTTAGCCCATCTTTAATTGAGCATGCCGAATGGGAAGGCTTGTCGTTTATATTTACACTATAGCTATAGGTTAACTGGATTGTAGGATAAGTGAGTTAACACTCAGAATTATGCTTTCATATAAACGTGTGGAATGGTTTGCGAAATAAATAGGTATTTGACTTAAGTAAGCACTTTGGGTAACTCAGATCTCGAGTGCAATTTATAAATTGGAAAAAAGATAATATTTTTATAAGCATAGCCTTCAACACTGTTTTTATGCTCTGACAATTTTATAACATAGGTGCGAATTTTTTTTCAAACAAATAATAAATAATTGCAATTACATTAAAATAAAAAAGTGCTAGCCAACTTTAAATCATCATAATAATTATCCTCAATCATTAAAAATGAAAAATGACAAGGGAATCCTAATAATGAATTTTAAATGTTTATCTAGCAATATCCCACCTTAGGTATGTACATAATTTATCGACTCAATTTTTTTCGCAACAAGGAATTTTTATTATAAAATAATCTATGGTGATATTCGCAAGAACAAGGCAAACGGTATGACGTAATAATCATCAAAATCCGCCCACATGTTTGGTCCGCAGAGAAAAACGCAAATAAGGCCTGCTTTACTAACGAGCTGACCAACTGTACCTACTCCGTTTGGATTCGATCTGGAATTCGTTATAATTGCATGGCACACAAATGCCAGCGTTCCGACAATGCGATTAAGGTACCTAAATTAAGATTGACGGCGTTATCTAAAATGTCCTCAGTAAATTATTCTGACAAGCTAAATTGAACTGTGTGCACAGGTAATAAATTTGGTTTTAGCGGGGACTGGCAATTCCATAATTATGTTCGACGGCTCAAGTATAATTTTGATAATAACATCATCTGCTAACTGGACTAACAATCCTAGTCCCGATTGGAGACCCATAGGTACTGTGTCGGTCACGTCACGGTTGTCATGCACAGCAGCGAAAAAAGGGACCTTCTTCCCCTGCCCCTTGGAGGCCTTAGGTATCCCACATTTTTTTTCATTGTTTGTTATAAGACGTCAGGCAGTGGAAGCATATTTTAGAGTTCTGGTAGGTACCATTTTTGTCACTTGAGAAGGAGGATGAGGAGTACTGATGATTTGAAGGTCCGGAATCTTTACCTACATTGTTTAAGATCGTTATATGAGTATTTGGGACATAGAAGTTAACAGTTTAATTGACGACCCTGTAGCCTCGTTGGTAGCGACCCTGCCTGCGACGCGAGGGGTCTCGGGTTCGATTCCCGGCGGGCAGATATTTATGTGACAGATAAATACTCGGGTCGTGGGTGTAATATTGTAATGTGTTATATGTGTAAGTAGTACATGCCACACGCGACACAGGAACCTAATGCGGGGGTATGAGTGTGTTAGCGTTTAAAAAAAATATTTTCGATAGAATATCGAGTTTTGCAACAGACCGTCACTGTAACATCGTAGTATCCACTCGAAAGCTCCGACTCGGCCAACAAGTGTTTACCCACAGCTTGGCCTTGTAGTAAGTTGCAGTGGGAAGGCCGGCCCAGCCGTGGGTCAATGTCCACGGAAAGGCCTCGCTGACCACGGTCACGCAGGTCGGACTGGGTTGGACGGCGCTCTTCAGTGTCCACTTGTGTTATTCGTTTTAATTGCAATCCACACAAATACCAGCCAGCTTTCTGCCCCTGTCACTGTCACTGTGACAATTTAAATTGCAGGTGAGCGTCAGAATGGCCGGTTCACAATTTCCTATAGGTACCTAAGAAAATTTTGTTTACAAGCTGAATAGAACTGTGAACACGAGTAGGTACCTAATTGTTATAACGGAGAGTATGGCATTGTCGGCGACTCTGTAATTATGTATGTGAACGTTTATGTGTAGCTAGTACCTAATAAATAACACCTCCTTCTGCCAAGTAACTAACTAACTATAATCAAAGTAACTAACCATCCTAATCCCGATAAGAGTCCTGTCCTGTTCTAATAATTGGGTCATAGTTTTCATGAGTGACAGAAAAAGGGTGATGCTGAATGATCGTTTGCTGCATTAAATTAATAAAAAATGTCTAATAAATAGAAATTATAGAACGTGATTCACAAAAGAGGGTCGAGAATAGTTAAGTAACGGGCGCGGTCGGAAGCCCGATATATGTATAGGTAGATGGTGGGCCCTGACATTATGGCGATTATGTTACCTACGTCAATAAATAATAATTGGAAAATCAAAAATAATTTATACAAAAATGTGAACAGCCGTGAGATGTGGTTAAAATTTAAATAAAATATTCCAAAAGTAAAGTTACAAACTGGTAGGCAATTTAATGACAAACGTGACTTTGATAGGCCCGGTAACTTCTAATAATCACGGATAGGTAGAATATTGGTAAAGGTAAGATAAATAAATAAACGCTAACACACACACACACACACACACACACACACACACACACACACACACACACATTGTGTACCTACATTACAAATAACACTTCACTTAAGTCCACGACCAGAGACTACATACACACCTTTATCTGACATACATATAAATATCTTGCACCGGCCGAGAATCAAATCTGTGACGCCTCGCTTCGTAGGCAGATTAAATATGCAATAGAAATGATTAGATGACGAAATGATTATGATTACCGTGAGATTGCGTTTCTCAAGTAGTTTTATTACGTCCATGCTAGTTTGATGTTTGATGACCCATAGACGTGCGGTACTCCGCTTACATACTCGTAGTTACCTAAACCAAAGATGGCGGGCGGCACATGGGCCTTTAAGTGTTTCCAGTGACTCCCCAACCCTCCATAAGTATACGTCAGATGTTTACATATCTAAATATAAACTAGATTCTCTTATACTCTCCACTTACTTCTTACAAAATATCAAAAACTGCTTGACGTTAAGCAGGGACGTACCTAGTTTATAGAAAGACGATCGCTAAACCTAAATTTTGTAAAATCTCTCCTAAAGGAGTGCCCCAGGATTTGAAGGTTTATTTGAATTTCAGCTTTTACAGCAATTACTATTAAATTGTAAATTATTGTATCGTATTACATCGTATTATTTATTGTATTGTAAAGTATTGTTTACTATTAAGTTGGGATTATGATTAGAAAATTCACAACATATTTTATATTTTACCTTAGGTAAGCTAAGCCAGGCCCCTAGCTATCAGAGTATCAGAAAATATCAGGAAAGTCGTTTCCAATAGGTATATCATGGTCTTGTGCAACAAGGGTCAACGAACGATGTACCTATTGTTAATAATGACCATAATGTACGCTTGCAACAAACGGCAACGTGAGTTTATTTAGATAGCGTTATAATAGGTACCTCTGTAACAAAGTCGGGCGGAAGTTGGATAATAAGAAGTAACGAAAATAAAATAACTATTAATCACCGATGCGCCGCCGGCGAATAGATGAATTGAGTGTTCTTTAAATGGATTTTAAATAAACGTTTACGTACATAAACAACCTAGCAATAAGACTCGCGTATTGTCTCACGGGTGGGATGAATAACATACCTACCTAAATGACACGTCAATAACAACATTGTTATGTACATGTCTATCCAGACCTGAACCCCTTGCTTTTTAGACAGGCTTTACCAATTAGGCTGGTGGGAGTAGTGGTTCGAATAGTAGGTAACCTACCTAATTTACTATCCTGGGGCTAGTAACCCGTTTTGCTGCTAGGCTCTAATGGTGTGAGTGAGCAAGCTTTCATTTATCATTTATTTATCATTGATCAGTCTGTTTCAACAGGTATCTGTTTCATTCAGTTCGTTAGTAAGGTATACTTATTTGTAGTCTCCACTACACCGTACTATTTCGTTAGCTATAAATATCGGTAAACAAACAAAAAGGGGAAAGAAGATATAAGTAGTAGACGATATGGTTCACGGTATGGAACAACTCTATGAGAAATGCCCCACTGAGGCCCTGAGGGGTCGTGAGTGACGTATCATTACTACGCGCTGTAGAGTGTACCTACACTGTAAACTCTGCGTCCGATCTGGAATCCTTCCTACTAATCCTACTATCCTACTAATATTATAATCCTACTAATCCTACTAATATTATAAATGCGAAAGTTTGTAAGGATGTATGTGTGTGTGTGTTTGTTGCTCTTTCACGCAAAAACTACTGAACGGATTTTCATGAAACTTTGCAGTAATATAGCTTAGACATCGGAATAACATAATTTGTTAAAATTTATAGAGATTTTTGAAGGGACTGGTTTCCCGAAGCGAAGCGAGGACGGATTTACTAGTTCATTATAATTGCATGGCACACAAATGCCAGTCTATCCGCCTATGCGATTAAGGTACATTTAAGATTGACGGCGGGATGTAAAAGTGCCCTTAGTAACTTTTTGTTACAAGCTACATTGAACTGTGAGCTCAGGGAATAAGTTTGGTTTTGGCGGGGTATGGCAATTCCATATGCTAGGTGACTCAAGTACAGATGCGCACGCGCCGACACGCGTACTCTACGCCAGGCCCGGTCAATTCGTATAATTGCATTGCAGTGACCACTTCAAGATGGGCATCATTAAAACTTGCAAGATTAAAATTGTAAACACTTTTAGAAAGCTCCAATGTTACGTCACTCACACACACATACAAAGGGATTGAAGATAAAAATATAACGTAGGGTGTTGAAATAAACATTTTGTGGAAGGTTCGATAGATAAAGACGTCCTTTATCTGTCGACACGACAATGAGAGTATTGACATGGGATCACATGGGTGACATGGGATCCGTCAAAAAGCGGGTCTATCCAGTGGCGTACCGTCTATCGATTCCTTGTGCTGTTGCTGACGTTTTGCCCACCACCTCCATAATATGCACTGGAGCAGCGTGGCAGAGGATACTCTAGGGCTCCTTTATAAGGAGAGATTCGTGTAAACAAAAGAGGTGCACATGCGAGCGAGTACTCGCTGGCGATGTGAACCATCAGCGAGTACTCGCTGACTTATGCGTTTCTTTTGTTTACTTGGAACGTCATTTCTTTTGTACGTTTTGAGCGATTAAATAGCCGGGATTCACTCGAAGACACTCCGGTGGTGGGTCACCTGCCTTAGGGTCTCCGCAAACTGACTGCAGCCAACGGCGGCTGGCTGGGGCGCTGTGGCGCTTCTTTTTAGAAGCGCGTTCCGGCCAACAGCCAACAGCTCCAATAACAGTGAGCAGAATTCAGCGGCTGTCGGCCGGATCGCGCTTCTAAAAAGAAGCACGACAGCGCCCCAGCCGCCGGTGGCTGCAGTCAGTCTGCGGGTCTGCGGGGACCCTTACTCATGCCCAAGGGTGACGGTGACTACCTGCCATCTGTCTGTCTGTATTTTGTCTGCTATGAGTATAAACAAAGTTGTTTCCTTCATAAATGCACTTATTTATGCTATTCCCTATTTGTTAAACTACGAAACGGTACAATATTGTCATGCATAAGTGTATCAGTGATACTGTATAAGTACATAAATGATTTTGCATTTTGAATTCTATGAAATTTTCTTGCGGTTTGAACCACTTTACAATCGTGCCGGTGCGCAGTGGTCAGTGGACTGTGAGTACCTACCATGGTACCTACCTAGTGGCCGCTTGCCGTTCGCCATTTAAAAATATTAAATACTTCCGGAAGTTTTTATGTAACGTGTAACCGCAATTAGTTATGTTTATATCCGATAAATGAGCGTTCACGTTGATTAATTGTGTTTGACCACCGTTTTGAATACGTTTAGGTACACGTACACAATACGTACCCTAACATCAAGGGGATCACTGACGCTGTGATTGGACTGAAAATCTTTAGGAGTTCAGGAACTATGAAGATTGGCGCTTTTTGTCTTGTCACAAATACAATAAATAAACTCCTTTGTAGGTGCATCTTTTGGAACAAAATAATATTATATACCTACCTATATTGAATACCGAATTATACTGTAACCTTAGTAAAACTGGTTACAGAGTTGGTCATCTCCATAAGTATACATCATTGTCACATCATATCAAAATAGATACTTAATTCATGGAATTTGTCGGTGCCTCGGAGAATAATTGCATTAATAAAATAAAACCTAATGATAAAAACCTCGACATGGGTCGGGCCTTATACGTGACAAGTGCAAATGTCAAAGGGTAGAGATCACCTGCCGTGTGTTACCGCCGTCGCCGCCACCGCAGCCGACGCCACGGCCGTGGCCGTCGTAGCCGTCGTCGCCGTAGTCGCCGTCGTCGCCGTAGTCGCCGTCGTCGCCGTAGTCACCGTCGTCGGCGTAGTCGCCGTCATTGCCGTCATTGCCGTCATTGTCTCATCCTGCTGTAAACAAAGACATTTCAATGACTTCATCACAGTGCCGTGTGTTATGAGTATGACTTTTGGTTATTTACAGGGCGGGCGGGGGATGATTGAGCTGGGGGCTAGGGCAGGAATTGATCTGACGACGGATAATCTCGTGGGGTGCGCGTGAGACGGGGCGAGGTAGTGTGGAACAAACCTTGTAGGCAGACTTTACCCTTTCAGTCCCTCGTGTAAAATAAATAACAAATGCTGAAATACCTATCGTAATGCTGAATATGTACATACGTATTTATAAATTTTGAAAATATTAAAAAGAAAAAGCATCGAACATCTTTACAGTCATTACGACGAGGGTCATCACACGGTGGTCGGCCGCCAGGCCCAAACCGCGGCGTTACGCAACTTGTTTGTAATCATAAACATTTATTGAGGCTTTAGTTCAATGTATCAAATAAAGAATCGCTAACTATAACTCGTTAATATCATCGTTCGGCATTAACAGCTCGTTGTAATGTTTATAGTAGGCTCTAGCGAAGCTTGGGCTTGCGAAAACATTTCATGCGATCAACATGGTGATTATGTATTATGAAGAGCTTGCTGCGCTATCTTTATTATATTTTTATTAAAATAAATGTTTCCTATGGGTCGGGAACTAGTCTTATTTACACATATGTATTTATAAACAATGTACTACTAGCTTTTACACACAGCTTCGTTTGCACTACTTGTTTTCCAAAACAAAATTATCTACAATGATTCACAAGTTTTGTTGATTGCTCGACACTATATGTACGTGCAATATTCATCAATGATTCGAGTACAACATAGCAAATTCAAAAATGTCCACTCTCGTAAATATACATAATTATGTTAACAAGTAAACAAATACATAAAACCGATGTAGCAACGATATTATTAACATTCTTTAGTGACAATGTAAGTAATTAATTATTATTAAGGTATCTACTCGTGATCTGATTCACAATAATAATTTACTAAACATGAGATGAATTGTGACGAACCACGATGGTTGCGACACCTCATTTGACTTTGTGAGATTTATTAATTTAATAAGATGTAACCTTTGATGAGATATATTGGAGTGTCCATTCAACTTAGGGCCTTGTTGAACGAGATAAGTACAGGTTAGATGCCTCGCCTCATTACGCCTCAGACATAAATCTGTCGCAAAAATTGAAGTGTTACGTACAATTACATTACAATTATTGGGACAGATTTATGTCTACTCCCGGATGACCAATGCGCGTTTTTATTGATTTTTCTTTTATTATTAGTGGACAAATTGAACTAAGTCTAACACAAACATAAACATAACGGTCAGCATTCTCGCCTGGGGTGACAACGCCACCGGCTGTGGCGGTGACGGTCACGGCCGTCCGACGATACACCGTCCGTACTCATTCCTTTGACACACATAAACACTTATTCACTCTCATTGCATTTTCTTTTGTCACACACATACACACATATGGTGACTTCATGAAGCCTGAATCATTCTATTGAAGATTTCTAATATGTGCTCGCATATACATATACAGCTCTGACAATAACGCAGTTGGGGCTCGGCTGCCTCCAAGCCTGTCTTATCGCCTGGCGGGAGATCTTCCTTTGTCAAACACTCTCAGGTAAACATACACGTACACATCTGTATTCCGCAATGAAGCCCTCATATCCCGGTGGCTCGTCGGTCCTAAGTTATTGCAGCAAGCAGTGGCGGCGCTAGACTACACTTGGACGTCGCCGAAATTAGATACGCGAGGCCCCTCGAGGCCCCGCGAGGCCTTTTTATTTCCCAGTCAAAAAGAAAACGTTAGATTACTTACATGAACCGAATTATAGTGAAACTAATGTATGAGTAAACGAGTTTTGTTGTTAATCAAATGATGACAAAAATTACACAAATAGAATTTAAAATAGACAAACTTTTCGGCTTTTGGCTTTTGGCCTCACTGAACTGTTTCAGCATTTTAGGTACGTCATAGCCGCAATACTAGCCGCTATTTCAGCTTCAATTGATAGAATTCATAAAGCAGATAGTCTCTCTTGGCTCATCGTGCTTCTCAAGTATGTCTTAATTAATTTTAACTTTGAGAAGCTTCTCTCAGCAGAAGCTGTACTGACGGGAACTGTGAGCATGATTCTAATTGCTATGTAGGTTAACATTGGATATATTTCTTCCAAATTATTTTTCGTCGTCGTCGAGTAGTTTTTGTTTCTATAACGGTTATACATCAGACAGACAGACAAAATTTTTACTGATTGCATTTTTGGCATCAGTATCGATCCCTAATCACCCCCTGATAGTTATTTTGGAAATATATTTAATGTACAGAATTGACCTCTCTACAGATTTATTATAAGTATAGATTATATTGAATATCTTACAGAAAATTGTCCTTTGGGTCTTAATATACATAGATAATAATATTATGTAAGTCCGAAGACACAACCGGTTACATTCCGGTTAGTGATATGTATGTATATTAATATTACCTCATCGCTTCTTAAAGATTTTAAACTTGAATTTCTTTAAATTCGAATCAAGTAACATTGCTTTCGTGATCAACCTTACTAACATTCTCAAACGAATTACTGTTGAACTATGTCGATCGGATACTCTCTCCGAGTACAATAATGACATCCGTGAGATCGACGGGCCCCCGCCCGCGGGCTCCGACCCTTGAACTAAGAATATGTATTGATGTAATGCGTTGTACGTCAATGTCAATCAATTTTAATTGACCTCGCAATAAAAAATGATCACACACTCACTAAAATTTCCTGTATTGGAGGCATGGACATCGCCGTACATATCACTAACACAAAATCCTGAAATATTTGTGTGTTTGACAGATTAAGCTACCGGGTCGTCGTGTGAATTAATAATCATTATTATATGACTTGCTTAGAATAATTATGCTACTGAAAGAAATACACTGACATAACACACTCGACTGATGCGATATAAAAGTAAGTACAGTGCCATCAAGTTATCTCTGAAATGGCAAAAATTTAAACAATGCCGCCATGTTAAACAGTCATTCAACAAACGTACTTAACGTTGTGGTCATTCATCTGTAAGTTACTAGCGTGCAATGATTGGTCCAATGCGTCCGACAGCGCCTCTCTTCATTTTTGAGATAAGTTGGTTGTACAATGGGTAAGGCATGTCAGTATGGTCGCTGAGGCAAGGCATGGCAGGACACGGCCTGCTACGGTATGACAATGACATGATACTGCTTGACCAGACATCACGACACGACAGAGTACGGCACTGCATGGCTCAACATGACATACACCATTTTTTTGTCGAGAGGGAACCTTCAAAAGGTACCCGGTGCCGTGGGGGCGACACCGGGGTATGGCATTCTTATCGCACTAAAACCCCCCGGTGGCCTTCCTCTGCGCTCCGTGGAGAATTCCGGGATCTCCAATGAACACAACCGGAGTTCTCTGAGCGCGGTGCCCTTGTGGTCGGGCTCTGCCTACGAGGGACTAATTGCCCCATCGCGGCGTCGCAGTTCTTCCCTGCGTACGACAGTATACGGCCACACATTATGTAGTGTCCACATATACATATGTAGGTATAATTTAGATTTGATGTTATTTAAATAATGAATGTATTTCGATTGTAACTTAGATTTACGATGTTAAGATTTTGTTTAATATTATCATATGACATAATTTATATTTTATACGGAGTTAATTGTGTTGTATTACTTGTTTAGAATTGGATGGATATATTTAAATTTATTTTTAGCAAACTAATACCTAAAGGAGATGTTTCATTTTGGGCGGCGACTTTGTACATTTCACCACAAAAAGAGAAAAATAAACTGATTCACAGAAAAATATCAAAAAATTTATTAGATTAGCCGTTCTCTGCAGAGAAATTATTTTCAATAAAATATTTTTACGCACAACAACATTGGCGGTTCCATGACTCCGAAATAGAGAACTATCAAAATAAAAATAAATATAAACGTGTCTGTTGTCTGTGATTAGTTATTTGAATGATGAGCTCTGAAGTTTAGAATGCCAGTGATATTTTTCGACATTCCGAGTGTTTCTTTGAAGTGAACAACATTAGTGCTATTTATAGTGATCAAGTGAATATCTACCTACGGCTTTGTTTTTTGGACTCCTGGATCTCGCAGTACTTGTTTACCCGGCTTTCGTTTTATGGACCTCGATTTTGCTTGTGATTTGGTTTTTTGTTGTTTCCGTTCAATAGCTGTTGCGCATACTTTTTAAGGTTTGTAGATAGTCTCATTTATAAGACAGACAAATATTGAGGCACCGGCTTCAGGATGGCATATTATTAATAAAAGATGGTTGAAATGAAAAAATAAAATATGAATAAATAAAATGCTGTTTTTTATTTACTTCTGTCGTATCTAAAATATTTAAATACAGAAATTGCAACTGCCATACAATTATCCAGCTTCACTTTAGGTTCATACTTATTTAAGTATTCATTGGCATAAAGTAATATGCGCGTTTTAGTAGTTGGCGTTTCCAAACTGCTTTGAGCGTCGATTCAGACCGATCGTTACCTATGTCGATATCGTTGACGATCGAATATTACATTATATATCGGAGTCTGAGATCTCAACAAAAACCCATGCAAACGTGAATATCGTGACATTAAATCGACTGCTATACATTAGCAGTATAGCTCTTGGAGATCTATCGTCACGATTTTGTTCGGATTAATCGAAGCGCCGGATTGCACCGTTTAATTAGATAAGATACGCTTAATAATGTTAATAATAAAAGACAGATCCAACAAACCAAATCCAAAAAGATCGTCGGCCTTATATTTTATCATGCATTGGACATTGACACATGTTGACACGCCTAATATGACATTAGAATAAATCAAGTTTATCAACGTCATCAGCAGTCGATTTGTCCACCATACTGTCTCAGTGTTACAATAATATATTATCCATAAATTGAATTATTGTCGCCAAACTAAGGTGAAATCAAGAATTTGGATGATATGGAACGCTTTCAAATAATATGAGCTACTTCCTATTGAATGTACAGTGTACCCGCCCAGGCGCCATACATTTCTGAAACATCTCCTTTAATTTAATTTAATTTTAAAACTTTGCATGCCATGGCTGATTGTGAAGATCAAATATACTTTTGTAAAAAACCTTATGTAACCATAATCAAAGCAATTAAACATTCATTGATACTGCCGTCCTTCCCGGGGCTGCCGTTGGGCGGTTCGAGCTCCCACTCTAGCCGCCCGCAACCCCGAAAGCCTCTTTTAGTCGCCTCTTACGACAGCCAGGAGATACCGAAGCCACAGGGACATGACATACACCAACAAACTAATGTTTGACCAATCTTACGACACGATTAATTTTTTTGCAACTCACGATCCAGGTTCATTCGATGAGACCCCGTGTTATGACATCGCCGACGACTGCCAACAATATAAACGTTTTGCAAATCATGAATCTGATAAGGAAATTAAAACGATGATTTGTATATAAGTAATTTTACGAGAAATGTCGAGAATTATGTCGGTGTTATGTCTTCATTAGTATTCCAAAGTAATTTAAAAGATAAATGTTTTTGGCTCTGTCAATGTCATTGTCGTTTTGTGATGCGTTGTCGAATGTTAGGTATTTAACAGGATAATGGACTTAATATAACATATTAACATAACATATTAACAGGATATTAAACGATTTTCATGTGTCATGGGTGCCATGGACAGACATACATAGTCTGGGTCAAATTAAACTTATTTTACACATTTAAATTTTTCATTCAAAATTCGAATTGGGTAACTCCAAAATACCCAGTAATAACAATAAATCCCTAACTGGAGTAGTCTTAGAAGCAGAAGCGGCAAGGAACTACCAAGGAGTATTTTCCCCACAGTAACACAACACTTAGATATTAATGCTTACGGCGGATACAATGAAAATGACATATAAATAACAAATACATAACTAGTAAACTAAACGTACGAGCGTCACCAGCGTGACTGACAGACAATTATAATGATTAGACACATTGCGCAACGCCGCGGTTTCAGCAACTGTTGATCAGATATGGTGACCCACGTGGTGATGTTACGTCGCGCGTTGATGTCTTTTATAGGGTGTTGTAACGGTGACTGTTCCTATAAATTTTAATATTGGTTTAAACACTTAAAACCGTCAATCGATCGGTTATTATGTTATAAAAATCGTGTGTGTCAGTTCACACGCAGTTGTGAAACTTTGTATTATCGTTAATTAAGTTTTTTAAGAAAAGTTTTTTAAGAGAACTAGGTAAATAATACATTATTGAGGTGATATTCTGAGAGAAAGGGAACGATAAATCGACAATTGACAAGGCAATAAAATTGATTAAAGTAGGGAAAAATGATAGAGAGGAAGAGAGCGAGAAAGAGATAGAGACAGAGAGAGAGAGAGTGCGACTGATCGATATTACAAAAGAATAGGATTTACGAAGAATAGGGAAACTATGTACATGAATGTAAAACGCGTTTTATCTATAATCACATTCACAGTTGTTTTTTTTTCGTTACGTATTTCGTTTTTATAAACTCTAACCTAACCTCTTTCTAAAAGAAGTTTCACTGCTGAAACGTGTGGGATTTTTATTTTATTAGTATTGGGAGCGAAGTTTTATTAGTAGTTTATTAGTTTCCATATTCGTAATCCGTTTCTTGAAACTCGTTCCGAACCGACCTTGACACTTCAACAGATGACACACCGACACTTTAGTCAAATAACATATAAATACAATAAGACAAAAAATAATATATCAAAGGTCTCATTCACTGGAGATATTTGAGCCCAGTCGACGAGTATCATGAGGTGGAGGTTCATATCCCGATGGGGTAAATTTTATGTCTCATTAATATTAATTTGTTCACAGGCATATATGTATGTAAGTACGTATGTAGGTATGTGTACATGAGGCGTTAGGTTTGTATTTTTTTACCTTAGCAATATGCGTGTTAAATGAAAGATCGTGAAAATACCATTCCAAATATCTGAGCTTTTTAGTGGTTATTGGGTTTAGTCGGTTTTTTTTATTTTTTGATAATTAATTATACTTTGGTTAATATTTCGATCATAGTGTACGTCTGATGATGATATGATGTATAGATGCTGTGGTAGCGTCCCGTTCACGGACATTCTAATAATTACCGACATTTAAGATGCGTTTCACATTTATAATTATAAGTCGATCGGTGTAACCGCTTGATTGATTGCTTCGTCTGTCTGTACACCTTCTCTTCACACACACACACACACACACACACACACACACACACACACACACACACACCACACATTCGTGACTTGGAGCCATTAATGGCCCATTATCGAGGAGACCTAAAGATCACTCCACCACTCTACTCGATAAAATAAGATCGAAGCAAACCGCCTGTGAACTGCGCCTGTGCACCTGTGAACGCCTGTGAACCGCTTCACAGATTCACTATCAGATAATCTCAACAGCAACATCGCAAAATACCTTTCGGACCGTTGGTCCCACTGCTAGGTTCCACTAATGGGTCCAGGAGGATTTTCAAGTACTCATGGACCCACTGCATAATAATGGTGGGGCTATTAGGATTTGTAAATCCTTATGTCTCCACTTCCTTTGTTATGATACTGGCTATCTTATACAATATAGCACATAAAAATTACTGAGAGTTGGCATTGATTGACATTGAGTGTCACTTACTTTAATCGTGAATAATACACCTCTGAATGACTTGAACACTCTCTAGTTGTTAGAGACTCGAACGAAGCGAGGCATCCTGGGTTCGATTCCCGGCGCTGGCAGATTTTCATGTAGCAAATAATAAATGAGTTCTCTGGTCATTTGTTATGTACATATTTGACTTGAGAATAGAGGTGATAGCCTAGTGTTTAGGAATTCAGCATCCCATTGGAGGATCCGGTTTGGCTTTTTCCTCTAACTTTTCGGAGTTATGTGCGTTTTAAATACTTAAATGTCACTTGCTACAAACAGTGAAGGAAAACATCGTGAGAAAATTTACATGCTGGAGAGTTCGCAAAACTCAAAGGTGAGTGAAGTCCGCCAATCCGCTTTTGTCCAGCGTGGTGGACTATGGTCCTCTCAGAATAATAACCCGTGCTCAATAGTGGGCAATGATGGGTTGAGATGATGGTGATGTCTTGAGAACCCAGGGAAGGGAAGGATCGTTGGCAGTCGGATGTCACCAGCCCATTCACCACAAAATACCAAATGATGAAAACATTTTAACATTCAATGTCATCGGCGGAGCGCGGCCCTTCAACTGGGAGTCTCCACACGTGTCTGATGCAGGCCGTAATAAGCTTTATAACTAGCTGACCCGACGGACGTTGTCCTGTAATGTATATTATTTATATCTCAGATTCTAAGCGGCGTATTAATGGGAATATTGTATTTTAAAGTAAATAAACACCCTCAGCAACACAGTTGCGAAACTCGTATCAAATTAATTTAATGCTTTTTCGTGATATCCAGACAAACATTCTAACAATATTATTTTTGGCTTTTATTGACTTAATACATTTTTTTTATATCAAAGGGTCCTGGGTTTGTTTCGCAGTGAAATTTAAACCGGTCATGGTTTGGCTGTGTGTTCTTGTCTTGTATTTCGTATATACTCGTAGCATCCATGACTAAGGGAATATCAGTGTGGGGCTACGACTGAGGCATATTATCCACGTTAAATGTGGAGGCTCCCCCCTGCCCCCCGCAGCCCCGCTACACACACAATCAAACGTCAGATTGTTACAAAATTGTCATTCATTTATTTATTTATTTATTTATGTATACAAAATGTTAAACCAGCCCGTTTATTTGTTGTTTAAGGTGATCCGGGCAATTCCGAACCTTTCGGATCGCAATCGCATAACTGTATGGAAATAAATACAATAACCTAATTAGTGAACAGCCTTCTACACTACATTAAACAGGGCGTTGCTTGTATTAATATAACTAGCTGATGTCCGCGACTTCGTTCGTGCATGGGAGTTTTTCCCGCGTGAACTCTGGGATAAAAAGTACCCTATATGTTGCTCTACAACCTCCTCTTTTGTTTGCTCTCTGGTTGTCATTGATATGTTAATTTTGATGTCGACGCTACCCACGCCAAAGGGAATCCTAGTGCGGGAATGTGGGTGGTTATTTATTTTATTATTTACCTGGTAGACTTGCAACGTTGCATGCAAACCTTGTTTATTTAAATATACGTAGTCTACTACTAAACTGACGCCAACTCACCGGGCGTCATCGCGTGGCCACCGATAGGTTATTAAACAATAACAATTATTTAACTATGTCATTGCGAAATACACAACGGATTTTAAAACAACCAAATACGGTCTTGCCTTGGTTACATAAATAGCTACAGCTGTCCAAAACCAAACCTATAGTTATTGATATATCGATAGTTACCGGATTCGAGGTCGTCCTCCCGAAATCAACGGTCACCCGCGTGTCGTCCGATGGTCGGACATGTGACCCGCAGTGGGGAGGTCCGGTGGTGGCGGAACTCGAGCCAGCCATCATTAGCACGCGCCACGCGACACACGACGGCCGTGACTACAGGACGGTAGTCACCACTCGACGGTAGTCACTCGAGTGACCAGTGACCAGTGACCAGCAGCGACCATGCGGCCCGCGCTGTCCCTCGCGACGTTCGTCGTGGCTACCCGTGAGTTATTTACGTTAAGGCACTTTTCACTGACAGGAGTCCCATCGTAAACGCGTCTCCTGTCAGTGAAAAGTGTCAGATACATACAAAATTTGGGTTGCGTTGCAGTCGCGTACCTCGTAAATAGCGTTGTGTGAGAAGTGCCTAACCCTGCGGCTTTGATTTTGGTCAGTTATTGTGAGTTTGGTCAGGTAGAGTGAAGTTTTCTCATCGTAACGTGTCTTGTTATGTTCGGACTGTATATAAGTGCTTACTCGGACCGCTGGCGCTGTTGCCATTTCACAGTGACTGTAACATTATGTTGTTTGTGTAAGCTGTGATAGAGTGCTTTGAATGTTGGACTTCCGAACCGGGGCGGGGGTTTGAATCGTCCGGGTTCAAACTTCTACATGCACGTCAAATTTTCATAAATTACGAGTTATTCGTATCGGAATAACGATAGTTACGATGCCGTATTAACGTACAAAGGGTCCTGGGTTCAATTCCCAGCGAGATGGGAATTTGAACGATGAGAGTAAATTGTTCTCGGTGTACTGTGTGTTCTAATCTGAATCTTAGTGTGAGGTTACAAGTGTGTAGCGTTAGGCCCTTCTCACACTACGCTATTTATTAGCTACGCGACTGCAACGCAATCCAAAATTCATTGACAAGAGACGCATCGTAGACGCTTCTTTACTTTGACAGCATCCTAGTCGCTTACAAATAGCGTTGTGTGAGAAAGGTCTTATTTATTATGTCTGATGAAACTGACGATTCATAATAATGATGACTTAGCACGAGTAGGTACTTTAGATACTTAGTAATTTGAGATTGATTCCAACTGTGTATATGGAGGTCTCACACTAAAGACCATCGGTCGACCGCTACTCGTTAAATACATATTATATAGTTAACACATTAAACCCTTATTAACGTACAAAACGTACGTTCCATACTAGGATTAGGTACTTGTGTCGTGGGTGTAATGGAAAACGCACAAGACGAGGACATACAAACAGACCAAGAAAGGGAATTTAAACTCATTATACAAAATTCCCTCTCGCTGGGAATTTAACCTAGGATTTCTAAAAAGGTGATCTGGTGTAATAACCATTAACACCACACGGTCGATATTATTGAATAAAAAAAACAATAAATAAAAAACAGTGGGACGATGATGTGGCCCTGTGGGACAGTTTTTGTCATGAGTTACACTTGTATAAATATATGTACCTACCTATATTGAAACTATTGACTAAGTATTGAAACTCAATAGTTTCGGGCGGCGTCAATACCCGCCCTTGCTTCGCTGATCGTTAAATGGGGAATCTCTTACTTATCATAGCAAATTACATAAGAATGTACATAAAATGTATAATATAAACCTTCCTTGAGAAATACTCTAGGTAACTAATGGTGAAAACTACAATACAATATACTTTATTGTGCACACAGAAAGAATTTTTTTATATAATATAAGTAGTGTAGTTATTATTAACACAATGGGCGGTCTTATCGCTGTAGTAGCAATTTCTTCCAGAAAACCTTAAGGCAGAGAACTCAGACATTAAAAATTCTAAAACTATGTAGTGATGGGAATTTAGATTCACGTTTTCACTAGTAGAATCTAGCTTCTTCGGGGTTCATTTGTGAAAAGTGGTTACATGTTGACTAAACACGTTTCGATAAAATTGCTCAGTTGAAATTGTTATGTTTTTGAGGTCAATGTTCACAAGTACTCAGCAACTGATATTTGCGGCTGCAATGCAAATTGTACTATTAAACTATTACCAAGTTTATCTAGACATAAATGAAATTCTTAAGTATAACATTTATGACTTTTTACATAATCTGTACATAAATTGTTATATAAATGGCGGATATATGAAAAAACGACAGGGGGTTTTTATTAAAACAATACAATGTATTATTATAAAGAAGTATTATTGTAGTATCAGTTCTGGAGGATCAGACCGGAATAAATCTTAGGTACCTATCTAATATCTAAGCACTAAGTCCATAAACAATTCGTCGATTACTGATCAACAAAAGTTCGGCCTATAAATAAGTTTTGAAATAATGATGCCAATTCTGTAAGCGACATATTTAAAAAAACTAGTTGGTGCAAACTATTCGCACACGTTTAACAGGAATATTTATTACGGAAATGTCTGTGCTTATTCTGCTGCTTACTACTTTATTATTTACCAGGTGTAACTTCATGGTATCAGAGATTTTCTCGCATAAATCTCCATACTGAGGGAATCCCCATTCTGTATTTAAAAACACTCGCAATAGCTGCACGAGCTAATTGCGAGTGATTTCAATATTACTCGAAAGAAGCGCTCGCCCCTAGACGAGCGATTCAAATATAGTCCCATTATGAATCTACTGATTTAGAAAATAACGTAAAGTGACAAGTGGACAACGAGACAGACACCTCTCCGGAATTCGTCACCTCTACGAAATATTGATAATAAATACCAGGTACAGCCTATATTTATTCTTTAATTTTGGTTTGAATGTTTCTTCTGTGTCAAGTTCATCTGGTTGACCTTGATATAATTAATTCAGGAAATTTTGGTTGGCATTTTGTTTCTTGTTGAATGTCTTTTTTCTACTTGTTAATGAGTCATGTTTTAAACATTTCGCCTGGATTGTGATGAAAGAATGTCGTCCTGTACTTGAAAATGTTGGCAAATTTCTTTTATATTCCATTAGCGTTCGATATGAAATTCGTTGTAATAGCAAATCAAACAAAATGCCAGCTTTCCGCCCCTGTGGTTAAAGTTCATTGTAGATTGACGGCGACAATTAAAAATACCTTAAGTAAATTTTGCTTACAAGCTTTTATTGTGAGCACACATAAAATTTTAACGGGGAGTGACTATGCCATATTTTCGGCAACTGAAATAAAGGCTCTTATATCCCGGCGGCTTGCAATCCTAAGTGATCGATCGAGTTATGCAACTGCTAAAGGACGGTAGTTGGAAACTTTCTTAAGTGTTTCCGTATATTGGAGGGCAAGTTCAGCCATCAGTCTCGTTATGTATGTTCGTACCGCGGGAACTCCGGGATAAAAAGTAACCTATATGTTGCTCCACAACCACAACCTAAGTATAGCAGCTATACATGCTATCTCCACTGTGAAAGTTCCATAAAAATCCGTTCAGCCGTTTCTAAGATTAGCAAGCACAAACTGTATGTATGTGTGTTTTGTGTGTTAGTTACAGTTTTATTATATGTATACATATAGAAGATAGATAGAGATTATAAATTATAATTTAATTAAATTTATAGACACGCCCCCTCCAAAAATTTATAACAACTTTAAGACTAGATAGTCTATAATCATTGATAGATAGATAACCTGTAATCATTATAAAATTTCGCTCATCTCTGCCACTAAGCAACAGTTAGTAGTATCAAGTAAGGTCGTTCGATTTCATCAGATGAAGACGATACCTTCACGTAGACCTTTAACCACGGCATTGTGACGAAATTTTATATTGAAATAAAAATTAACATTTTATTATTACTAGCCGACCCGATAGACGTTGTCCTGCAACATACATATGTTATTTACATTTCAGATGAAACACGAGCCAGATTTTAAGTTACATTTCCAGCAATGCAACTGCGGAAATTGCATCGAATTTCACTCATTAAATTTGCGTGAGCGCGTGAAAAACATACAGACAAAAAAATTAAAAAATAACCGTTCGGCTAGTATTGATCCTAAGAAGACCTTTCATACAGTTTTTTTTTTCAAATATATCTCCTATGCAAAGACGTTTTTAGGGTGTCGTTGCCATGGGCGGCACCTTACCGCTGCCGCCCATGACATCTGCGACCGACACAGAATAAGACACAAATCGAGTACTAACTAGTAAGCCTAAGCTAAGCAAACGATAAAATTCAGTGGAATTGAGAACCTCGTCCTTTTTCGATTAAAAACTACTTCCTTTTTGTAAGCCGGTTGAAATCAGCGAGCAACAAGCAGGTGGTATCCGGTACTGACCGAGAGCGGTGACGTTTCGGGGAATCACAATGTGGTTCTACCGACCTTGACATTAAGCCCACAGACAGCTAGGTCTGTCACCCCAGTTTATTATAATGCTATAAATTACAATTTTTTATTTAACTTGTAACCTTTATTCCAATGTTCGGGGTAAATGTTGCAAGACTTACTTCTTTACCTACGCTTCTTTAACTAATTTTTGACAGGGTGTTCCGATTAGCATAATCCTTATTTTTATCGAAAGCTGGTGCCTGTTGTTTAATCCCATAGTTGAAATTTGAGCGACATCTGAGAGGTTATCTCTTCTTATCGATTTTGAAGACATATTTTGTAAAACTTATTAGTTTTTAACCATTGTTTTCATTTGTTTCCAGTGACGTTTGGATCCGTGCTAGCGGCGCCGGGGCTGACCGACCACGACAGTAACTCTGAACGACTACATCGAGTGCCCCGCTCGCCACAGAGTAAGTAACATTCTAACATCTGCTATCATCCTAGTCCATCTTTCAGTCTTCTGTCAGGTCCGTCACAGCCAGGGGCGGCAGCGGGAGGGTGGTATTATTGGCTACAACCTATTAATGGCCCACTACTGATCACAGGTGCACAGCCTCATTATTGAGGAAGCCTAGAGCATGCTCAACCTCTCTGCTCCAGTGCGGATTGGTGGAATTACTACTTTAATTCCACAAAAAGAGTTACAATTTTTTAACTAACTAACGTTCTTAGTATAGGTAATAGTTTCCCTATAAAAATGTCCATGTAAGGATTCCAGTATTAACGTGAATTTCACGTAAGGTCAAGAAATGTTGTAGAATTTACTAGGTTAAGTACTTGACCTCGGGGAAGTCCCTGTCTGAACAATTAGTCAGACATGTTTAATTTAAGGGCATCGTGAATTTAAAATATTCTTATCACGTTTGTATTAAGTTATTTAACGTAAACCAAGGTAAACTGCCAAACGAGATTTTTACATCGACAAAATATTTTCTCCAACCTGCTTTTTACACTATGGCAGGTGCCCACCGCCGGCGAATCGGCGAGAGCATCCAGGCTATTTACTCGTTCAAGACACGTACAAAAGATATGACATTCCGTGTAAACAAAAGAGATGCATATGCGAGCGAGTACTCGCCGGCGATGTGAACCATCAGCGAGTACTCGCCCATGGCTGCTCGCTCTCGCTGGCGATCGGACACCTGCCTAAGGTGTCCCCTCGCCGGCAAGTTGGCGAGTAAAGCTTGGCTAGTATCTTGGATAGTATAGTAAACGTACAAAAGATATGACATTCCATGTAAACAAAACAGACGCATGGATATATGGATGGATGAATATACCATATTTAAGATCTTAATCACATAACCCGAAAGCTGGCATTTGTGTGCCATGCAATTATAATGAATGCCAGATCGAACGCGGATGGAGTTTACAAAGAAACCTATAATTTCACCTTCAGTCACATCTATATGTTGTTGACCTTCAAAGCAAAAATAATGTTCATTAAATTTCGCTTCACCTGTTTCCTTATAAATAAGATTTATAGTAGATTTAATTTGATTACCAGAATTTAAGATCTTAATAACTATGTAAATTGATTAACTGTCGTAACTAACTGGTACAAATCTTTTATAATGATGATATTTTTTCAGGAATATAATTTTTAAAACGGTTATTTATAAAACTGTGATGTGTTTTTATACAGAAAATTGATATTGATAAAGCAAAGCAAATTACTATAATTTTCTTGATTCTTGCGATCGTTTATGTCTATGTAAATTTTGTTTTTAAAAAACCATTTAACTTTATCATTCAAGTTCCATCTGACACACTGACACGTGTACAATATTATATTGAAGTGGAGATTTTCATATAACTGCTGCACGAAGTTGAGTTATGAGCTGTTTTCTGTATGGGTGTGTGGCGCCCTCTACACTCAATCCTAATGTTGCTATGAGTGTGCGACATTATCAGCTTATAATTACATTTATTTATAAGAAACATATTCCAAGAATACAAGCTAAATGTCAGTAGAACTGCTCTATAAAAGCGGTGAATAATATTATCATAAATATCATATCACTCTTTATAATGATGTTCGCCGCATAAATTTTAATAAGCAATTGAGCCAAATAAGGCTTCTTTACTAAAACACATTGGGGAATACTTATTTTAAAAAATATCGAGGCTATGACATACGGTCTCTTCTTGAGGTCATTGTGGTAGGTGTATCTCTTTATTTTGTTCATTTTGATCTTGAAGCTACAAACTACAAATGCAAATGTGGTACGATTGTAGGATAGTCCGTGCAGCGAGTAGAGTTGCCAGGCGTCTGGATAAAGCCGGTCTTAGTTTAGCTCTTTGAGTGCCTGTTCGGCTAAAATAAACGGTGTCCGACCTGTCCGGCTTTTGTTAGGCTTTTTAAATTTAAATCATAGTGTTTTTACTTTAGTAAGTAGTTAATTCGAAAATCATGATTGATAAGTTGTAGAATGTAAAATAATGTAGGTTGAAATTTCTTTTCACTGATGACTTAATACTGTTTTGCACCCAAACATCAATGCAAGATAGCTGATATTAACGATATATTTTGTATACTTAATGATTGTTTATTGATGTTTATTTTTGTTTTGTTGTTAGATGAATATTACTCAAGGTCTATGCTGCACCGTCCGGCGCGTGGTGCCCCGCCCCCCGCGCGCTCCGCCGGCCAACTCGATTGGTCCTTCAAGCCTGTGCAGGTCAAGGTCGACTTAGGTATGTAAACAGTTTTATTATTTACGAGCTAAGCCCGCCACTTCGCGCATAATTTTTCCCGCATGAATCCCGATCCCGCGGGGTTCGGGATTCCGGAGTAAAAATAAGCCTATTTGTTGCTTCTTCTATCTCCAATTGGAAGTCTCATAAAATCCGGTCAGCCGTTCCGGAGGTTAGCGTTTACAAAGAGATAGATAGATATAGAGAAGTGGTCTCGCAAAGCAAACCATAGAGGGTCGCCATAAGACAGTAGATTCGGATATGCTAAGTAGGCATAGATACATTATGTAATTCGGCTTAGCTAACGCACGAAGTACCTTTTGAATATGTCACAAATTCTTGAGATGTAATTCGTTGGTTACTTCATCGAATTAAATTAACATAACAGATAACACTAATGTGTACCTACAAAACGCAGATACGCAACATTGATAACAGATATAATAAATTTCGTTTTACAAACGTTTATGCAATGTTTGTGTGTATTCGTATGTCCGGGTCAAATCTTGGAACCTGGATTAGAACTACTTCCTCTTAGGGTTCATTTACATGATGCCATTTTCTTGCACATGCAAGAGTAGTAAATTGAATGCAATTAAGAACGTGCAATAATTTCCATTCAACAATTGTACTGAACTATTCACACGCAGATATTGCATGCGATTTGTTTGCAAGTTTTCTTTTCTTCTGTATCTTGCCTCCGTACAATCAAAACACCTTCATGCGCTGAACTCTTGAAATCTTACAAATGCAGAGACAATCCAATTGAATACAAGAATAGCATGCAAAATTATGGTATGTGCTGTTTACACTATTTTTTAGTATTACCACAAACCCTAGAACCATACTTGGAAAAAAGACTTTCTACTTATCATACTTTTCTAATTTCCTTAACCTCTGCAGATTTTCTAGCTCATGAGTGATGAGACCTACAATATTGGATGTTGTGGTAATTCTTTGGTGTATTGGTTACAGAACGAGACAACCCAAACTCCGTGCCTGTAGTGGTCGTGCCAGTACCGGTGCCGGTACCTGGAGGTATGTGTCGCCTTCAAAAATGGATTTCCTTATAGATAGATTTCCAGGACGATTGTCAAAGTCCGGAAGACTTATCTTAAATTAAAATTGATTACCAGACTGTATCGATCAGAGGATAATGCCGTAGACTAGGTGGCAAAATTATTTACATTCCATTGCGTTATTTTTCAGCTTGTGATGCGGGAGTATTTAACCAGAATGCCGGTGGAAGTGTCCAGTATGACGTGTCTCCTGGGCAGCAGCAGGGCACCTCGCCGCGCCGTCCTTACCCCGGCTCCTCCGCTCCCCCCGCACCGGAGCGTGAGCGTGAACCCGCCACCCCCGCGCGCCTCCCCCCGCCGCTACCCGACTCCTCCTACGCGGGTCAGTCATATGCACCCGAGGAAGACTATTCGAAACCTCCACCTCGTGTAGAACCAGTTGGTACGTGTTAATAAGTTTATTCAAAAATATTTCTATCATAAAGTAAAGTAATATTGTGAAGTAGAGTTGTGTTAATGTTAGCAAAGTATACTTGCCTAACAAGCGATATCTTCAACAGCATCGTCTCAACGTCTGGTGGAGGAGTTCCGCGCTCAGACTCCCAGGGCTCCGGACCTGCCACCCATGCTGCTCTCGGGTTTCGACGCCAGCGAGAGAGTTCGTATTCCCGATGGGGGGAACGCTCATGCCCTGGAGGCTGAAGAAAAGGAATATCCTGAACCTCCACAAGAGTTGCAGCAAGTTAGAACTTCGTTTGGATCCCGTGGGAGGCCAGCGGGAAGCCAATTCGAGTTGACCGCCCGCTCTCCGCCCCCCGCCTACCACCCGGAGAGCTTGCGCGTGATACGAGGACACGTCACCGTGCCCCGCGCTGACTACACTGAACCCTACACCGTTTGGTAAGTACAGAAATAATGTGTAAAAGTACTATTCCAGAAATTTACAAGCCCCTCATGAAATTTTCAATGATCGGAGCGGATAGGTGCCAATCCCACTTTAGCAAACCATCATCATAAACCAGTATCAATGTTGTAAGAGGGGATCGAAACCGTCCTTCCTGCCTCCACTTGGTGATGAAATGCTATTCCATTATTGATAAGTGTAAAATAATATGACCTCTTGCATGTTCGTGTACCGGGTGGAAACTTGAAGTGAGTTTTTTTGCTCTTTCATAGCCGTCTTCGCGTAGACAATGACGTTATTGCTCGTTACGATGATAACGTTATTGAGTTCAATGACTACTCACTATCACGTATCATGTCTGATCGTTTGTGTTTACATCACAATAATGTTTCAGGTTTGACGAGAGGAACGGTAACGCCCGTGTGGACTTCCACGGCGGCTCCACTTCGACCTTCCGCATGACGATGTCGGACGGTCGTGTGCGGCGCGCTGTGGTATGCTTGCGTTAGTCGTTACACATTACATACACATAACGAGGTAAAGCCAGGTTCCACCAACACTCTGGATACCTGGCAGTGGCAGTGGTCCACAGTTTGGTTTTTATGTTATACGTATAATTATATATTATACGTGTAAACTGTTTAATGAACTTCCTTCACCGGTATTCCCGCAGCACATGGGGTCCATCGCTTCCTTCTTGGTCAGCAACGCGTTGGTGATACCCTTAATGTTGCTTATGTCCATGAGCACCAGTGATCATAGTTGTATTCCGGAAGTTGAAAGCAAATACGTTTCTTTAACCCTTCTTTTTTCCATGATTTTTTTACTTAGGTATTTCATTTAGTAAGATTTCGAATTTCGAAGAAATTTGTGTAAATAAAAGAAAGCTCTGATTGTCCTTCGTTTATAGTTTAGTATTAGTATACGGTGGATGATGAGTACGTTCATTGTGTTGTTTTACAGGTGTGGGCGCAGCGTTCGGGCTCCGCTGATATGCGGCGTTGTGCCATGGTCACCACCCCGCAGGGCTCCACCCCCACCGTACACCCTGCGCTGCCAGATTTGGCAGGATTCACTTACGCTGGTCCGTACATTTGGTCTAATGCTCATGCAAACGAATTGACCCGAAATTGTATTATGAGGGGATGAGATTTCCAAAGCACAAAATGTTGCAACAAAAGTTGACTGCATTTCCAGATGTAGGCACTTACAAGCGAGTTAATTTTTCATCATTATCAAAGGGCTAGAAAAAAGGTTTGAAGTCTGCACATTTTGTTGAGTTGCAGAGACCTGCATCTTGCAATAAGAGATTTATGATTTGTAATGATTGTAGTCCTACAGGTTTTTTCGGTGTGTACTTCTAGGTAAGGAGGAGATGCCATTCGGTACTGTGGAGGTATGGCAGCGGACAGTGGAGGGTCGTCCAGGAGAGAAGGGTGCCGCGCGGGGAGAGGCGCTCACCACACACCACGAGATGAGACTGACGCGCCTCAACGGAGCTGCCGTGCCACTGCGGTGAGTTCGTCGTAGAGGTTGATCACAGAATCTGCCACCTTAATAGTCTTATGGAACGGAGATTTGAATCAGAGGCTATCTTACAAAAAGAGTTCTGAGTTCTGATCTATTTGATTCGAAACGCACTCTTATTTTCTTATTTATATAACGAATCACCGTCAATCTCTTTGTTTTACAGAAAGATTTTAGACTATTAGCAATGTTTCTTCAGACACTTCAACAGAGTTTTAAACTTTTCAGCTATCAATTTGTTACATAATTTCTTTAATCTCTTAGGTACACGGTGTCAGTGAACAGTACTACGCTGGGCTCCAACTGTGACGGCTACGAACACTTTTACCAGTCAGAGAGCTCAAAGCCGTTCCCTCCTGACTTCTTCAATGTTGATCTTGGTACGATTTTAAAAAATAGAAGTCAATACTCTTCCTTAATTTATGTGTATTAACGAGAAGTGTGCCGTGTCTGTTGCAGAAAAATTCTGCGACACGATCGAGACCCTGGACCCTTCATCCGCGGAGGACGTGGCGAAGCTGGAGCCACTTCGGGAGTTCACCCTGCCGCACCGAGACGAGCGTTACAACCAGGTGTTCGATGAGTGAGTATCTTGTTTTATATAACGACCTTTTCACGTGCTCTTTTGGATCTCCTGCCAGGCGAGACGACTTGCCTGGTGGCCGGCGGGCCCTAAGTGAAGGCTCTTCAGACGTCGTAATGCGGGCGATATAGAATTCTTCGATAGTATGAGTCGCCACCCCCTTAAAACAAAGTTACGTGTGTGCAGTGAAGTGTGGAGTACGATTTATTGAACTGCTGATTTAACCGGTGAACGTTCAATTCACAGCTATCGTGCGCAATACGCGAGGCAGTACGCGGATGAGAAAGAGGAGGCGGTGCGAAAGAATGTGGTAATGCAGAGTGGGCGGTTCGTGGCAGCTGGTAACCGACAGGGAGCTACCTCGGAGCTGGGCTCCACGCTGCTGGCCGACAGGCTGCGGGTGGAGGTTCGCCGCATCATGGGAGCCGAGGGCGCAGCCGCCGCGCTCGCCAACGGGCCCAAACGCGAGTCATTCCCGTATTCCCGCGAAGAGGTGCGCATGCAGGAGCGCCGCCTGCCCACCGGGTTCGACTGGCGGCCGCGAGGGGGCGTCTCTCCTGTAGGATGTGAGTAACTGTTACGGAAATTATTTCCACTTGTAATTCCTTGTTGTAAAGATTTTAAACAGGGAAAAAATTACGGAGTTAGCATTTAAGGTTGGTTTTTGTTAATTACGAGCTGTGCCTGCGTATTCGTTTGTGCATAGGAGTTTTTCCCGCGCGAATCCCGATCCCCCGGGAACTTCGGGATAAAAAGTAGCTTATATGTTGCTTCACAACCTTTTCCATCTCCCAGTGAAAGTTGCATAAAAATCCGTTCAGCCGTTTCTGAGATTGGCGTGCACAAACATACGATCAGTTACAGTTTTATTATATGTATATAGTTGGATATAGAAGATAGATTAAAAAAATGTACCTGTTGCAGTCCAAGGCTTCAAGTGCGCGTCGTGCTGGGCGTTCGCGGTGTCGGGCGCGGTGGAGGGCGCGCTGTTCCGGCGCACGCGCCGCCTCGTGCCGCTCTCCTACCAGTGCCTCGTCGACTGCGCGCATCCGTTAGTATCCTTCTCCACTCCGCTGTTTCTTAGGGTGTTACCAGACCAACCGATGGATCGTCGATCGACGCCATCGATCGATGGTGGAATGGAAAAGTCGCCGTCGATCGAGCGATTGGTCTAATTAGAACTTATCGATTGGTCTAGTAGAAATCGATCGATAGTGGTAATCGACGGACGTCTCGTAATCCATTCCACCATCGATCGATGCCGTCGATTGACGATCGTTTGATTGATCTGGTAACACTCTTACCTTGCAACTTGATTCTTTACTTGCTTATTTAATTATTATAACTATCGCTGTAGGACTTTAGTACGATGACGGGTAACTACAACTGTGCCTTACAATGCCTGGGTGTTAAGATAACCAGGACCGGTTATTGTTGAATTGTTGCTAGTGCTGCTCTCGAAATACATGAATAGATTTAACAAATAAGCCAAAATGCTTAGTCCAAATGGGAAACTCTTTCGGATTGTTGGAATAATTCGTGCCTGAAGTAAAAGTATTCAGAAATCTGTGTTGCCAAATAATCACTTTCATAAATGGAAGGAATAACGACATTTCTTAAATTCTTACCGTATTTCGAGAACGACTGCTGAATGTAATTTCAGTCTCTATCTCCCTGTCTTTATTGTTATATACATGTTTTTTAACAGGTTTGGAGGAAATGGATGTGAAGGAACATGGCCGGCCCACGCCTACAACTACGTGCAGGAGCGAGGATTGCCCGCCCTGGATGAGTATCCGCCCTACAAGGAAAAGGTTAGCAGTAATTTATTGGACAGCTCGTTCTTTATCAATGTGTGTAATCAGTTCATTTGATGCCATCAGATAGAGACTATTATGATGCTGTCCATGTTTGAGGTCAATACCAAAGCTCAGGCTCCTCTTGTTGGATTGATGACGAAAATGCCATGGCATCAGAGACCCCTTGAGAGAGAAAATCACGATGGTACTAAATCCGATTCATTGTTTTGACATCTGCGTTGGAGATTTCTATATTGATGCATTTTGGTTATTCGGTGATCACCTTACATCACGTTGACAATCTGTGCGTTTGGTTTTATAGACAGTATTTAACATGTAGAGAAAAACTCTAGTAGGTATCATATCCATCTACATTAACAGTTGAGTTTAAATTTTAAATGTCGTTCAGTAAATATAACACCAACTCTCTGCAGGTGGGTCAATGTGAGGAGCAGCGCGTCCCATCGCAGACGCGCATCAGCGGACATGTCAACGTCACCAGCAACAGTGTCCCGGCACTTAAGGTATTCAAATTGAATCAAGATTGCGTAGAATGTTCTGATCTCATTTAATTTTCACATGTCTATACCCTCCATGACTTGGTCCTTCCAGATAGCAATCAGGAAACACGCGCCGAGTGTCGTCATCGTGGATGCAGATTGCCAAAGCTTCATCCTGCACAAGAAGGGAGTGCTATACGATGACCGATGGTAATTCTTAATCCTTTTGTAATTTTTTAACAACACTTCTTTAGTCCCCAAATACTATTTTCACATAAGCTTGGCTCCCATCGTAACGTGATCCTGTTGCTTCCAGCGGAAAGGCGCTGAGGCAGCTTCACCACGCTGTGCTGGCAGTGGGGTGGGGCGAGCGGCGCGGAGAGCCACACTTCATCCTGAAGAACTCGTGGTCAGCCAAGTGGGGTGAAAACGGCTACATCCGGGTCCACGCTGGCTCCAATACGTGTGGAGTGCTCACCATGCCCTCGTACCCAGTGCTGGAGGAGGACGACGTGCGACAGCCGCTCCGAGCTGGTGCGCGTCCCCAGCGCTCACGGTTCTCTGGCTCACGGACTCGGTCCGAGGAACCCTACCCTCAGATTGACCTAGAAGATGAATTCGACTTTGACTAATGTTACTATTGTTATGAATAAAGAACATACACAAAGCCAAAATCAAAACAGTGTACTTTTGCTCTCACTCCAGTTGTGATAATTTATAAGAAATAATTATTGCTTTGATACTTATTTTATATTCATCAAAATTTTTGACATGGTTGTTACATTTATAAAAGTCATTGTGAATAGTTAGTGTTTTAAATAAAGTTATTGTTTTAAAAATACAAGTTGGTTTTATTAATTATTACTAGAGATGTGCCGACTTTGGCCGACTACCCGATTAATCGGCTGCAAAGACGCCGACTAGTCGACCTAGCCGATCACGGGTTCGGGGATTTCCGTGATGTTTCGCGCGTGTACATACAATATTGCAAATTCCTTCTGTTCACGCCACTAGTGCGTGACGTCGCTCAGCTCATGTCCCGCTGCGCGCGGGCATCCCCGCGCGGCCCCCCGCAGTCTGCTCTGTGACGTCGTTCAAGTCACACGCGTATGTATGTTCCGCTCCGCCGTGCGCGCGCACCTCGCGACTAGTCTAGAAGTCTCGGTACCTAGTGCTAACGTATACCATCAGCCCATAACTATTTCGGAGGAGTTCGTGAGAGTATATCAGTGCCACCCGGACCCTTCACCAGTGCAGCAGAGCGACGAGCGCCCGCGCACCACGCCGCAACCACGTGGCGCGCTCCAGCCCATCAGCCCAACTTCCCAACTCTAGGAGTGAAGGTGAGTCCGATCCTTCCTTTCTCCGCCCACGGACTCATCCGAACATCCTTTCTGGTCCTTCGAACCTAGCAGTGGCCCGGCCTGGTCCCGTTCCCGTCCCGGTCCTGGTCCCAGTCCCTCCCGGCCCACTGTTTCCAGCACCTTATATTCCACTATCAGCTCCTATTAGCCTGAAAGAATTTTTTTCCCCCCTTTAAAGCAGCGATAATTATTAGCAGTGGCCCAGTCTGGCCCATCCCGGTCCGCCCCGGCCCGCTGTTTCCTGTCCGCTCATTAGTTGTCCACATCGAACCATTTTTTAATCTTTCGACCGTACCGCGCTGCTATTTGCTACGGCATTTTAATTATATAACTGCATTACATTCTTATTATTGCATCATCCTCCTATTAATTGTTTGCATTTCACGCATATTTCGGTCCGGGAATTATTTCTGCCCTATATATTCGTAAGTACAGCCCGATTTGCATTAAAAGAGTGATCTTATTACAATAAAACATAATAATTTACGTGCTTAGTTTTACACCGCTTAACGGCTAACGTTGTGTGCGATAAACTAGGTAGGTACTCAAAACCGGTTCGCTACGGGCTACGTACGCAGCTGGCGATCTTGAAGTAAACATTGTAACATTCTTGAGTGGTTGCATACTTTGTTCGTTTATTATTTCGCTGCATTATTATTTCTGTATTACGTTGCGTGGTTGGTTTCCGCTCATATATTATAATATCTCCTGTACATACGACAACATTTATACTTCATATATAGCACGTTGCAAGCTACATTTTGCAGACAAATATACTTTTAAATATTTTTCTTGGCCTTTCGCACCTTACATATACATAAGTACCTACTGCTCCACTCACTGCTCGCTCGCTAGTGCTGACTGCTGACTCGTCTTACTTATAACTTACATACCTACTCCTCCGCTCGTTCGCTACTCTCGGCACATACATACTTGCGTAAATTCCTACTGCTCCGCTCGTTTGCTACTCTCCGCACATATTTACATACTTTTATTTACACGCTACGCCTGTTTTTTTTTCTTTTTTTACTGCGTTTGATCACTTCCGTTGCAATGCCCACCAAATCGCAAGCCGCTTTCTTTCGTGAAGCCTATAAAGCATTAATTCAGCTCAATGAAATAGGAGCAGCCATCGCCGCGGGTGACACGGCTAGGTATACAATTGTAGACTTCACCGCTCGCTTCACGAAGCTCGATGACGTGAAGAAGAAGCTGGATGAGGTGTACGCGCAAATACTCGACGATGAGGACTTGGATGACAAGACCGAGGCGATGTACAACGAACATTATGAAAAGGCTAGTGAGGCATATACACAAATATTAGTCGCACACGAAAAAATGAGCTCAATCCCGCCCTTACCCATTCCCCACTCTTCACAGACTGCGCCCGCATCCGTTCTGCCCAAAATTGAGCTGCCCCGTTTCACCTCTAAATTAGAGGACTGGCCATCATTTATTACAATTTTCAAGAGTTTGACTGACGACATGGTCAACCTCACGGACGCAGTCAAGCTGCATTATCTGCTTTCAAGCATTTCTGGGGAAGCCCTCAGTATGGTATCACACCTTAAAATCACCAACGATAATTACAAGGTGGCCCTGGACATCCTGACCAGGCGCTATGAAAATAGGCGCGTGTTGATCGACAGGTTTGTTGATATCATATTGGAACTTCCACCAATAACTTCGCGTTCGGATATACGTCAGCTCTTCCTCACGCCTCTCATCTCAGCTCAATCTGCCCTTCTGAATTTAGATCTGCCCATAAAAGACTGCGACTACGTTTTCGTGTCTATAGTAGTACGCAAACTTAGAGGCGAGCTACGTTCATTATTTGAACGTAGACACACAGGGGATTCGTTACCGACACTCAATGATTTAATTTCTTTTTTAGAAGAACACGCGCGGTGCGTAGAAACAGAAAGGTCTAGCCCCGCGCATACTACTTCAGCTCATTATTCGCCCCAGCCTCACACACCTACCAGAAGGTCACCTAGACAGCCGCAAACACCTTACTCAGCTCATAGATATTTTACACCCATTCAGCAACCAGCACAATCGCGTCCGTCTAACCCGCCCCGTAGCCCTAATACCTATCGGCCCGTTTACTCAGCTCATACTTCTCGTTCACCCACAACTAATTTAAATAATTATTATTGTCCTTGGTGTAATACTAAAGGACACAAACTCATTGCCTGTTCAGCTTATAATAATCAGCCCACTCAAGGTCGATGGGATTTTATACTCGCTCGTAATCGTTGCAAGCGCTGCTTGGGACCGCACTATGAGAATGAGTGTAGGTCCACAGGTCGTTGCAAAGAATGCAACAGCTCAAACCATCACACATCTTTACATCGCAGCGGAGCTTCGTCACCAGTCCAGTCTTCAGCACATTTATTACCGTTAAATCTCCGTGAACAACCCCAGCGGCGACCAGCTCAAGAAACACCTACCCGTTCAGCACATGCAGCTAGAAATTCACCGTCACCACCCCGCTCAAACACCCGCACACAATGACTAGCAACGATAACAGAACATAGCGAATATGAAAACGATCAGCACATACACACACAAACACATATATCGATTCCTGTAATTCCAGAAAATCAGCACGTTCATACACAAACACATTCATGCATTCCTACAACTTTTAAGACTACACAAACTTTATGTAATAAAACTGATATTTCACAACCCTCATTAATTCCAGCTCACACACATTCTACTCAGCAAGTAGCCTGTGACACCCCTATTTTATTACCTACAGTTTCTCTTGAAATATCAGATGCTCTCGGTAACTTTCATCAAGCTCGAGCATTACTTGATTGTGGTAGGATGATTACTCTTATAACTCAGCGCATGGTAAAATTATTAAAATTACAATCACAACCTACTACACTAAAAATTGCAGGAATCGGTAATCAGCACTCACAACACTCAAAAGCGTCAGTTAAAATTACATGCAGGCCCACACACAGTAACACACCTATAATAACAACGACGGCTTACATTTTAAAACATGTCACGGGTAATCTGCCGCTATTCGATTTACCGGACGTTTCCCGCGTGTCAGATAGTATGCATCTGCCCTTAGCTGATCATGCATATAATATAACCTCCCCCGTTGACATATTACTTGGTTGTGATGTCCTTGGTCAGGTCCTGGATGGGACCAAGGTTTCTTTGGGCCCGGGCAGGCCTATAGCCTTCGGCACGATATTTGATTTCACATTGTTAGGTCCCATACATGTTTCCGGTATTTCACCTGTGGCACAAGTTAACTCGGTGTGCAATATTAATACGCAACCAGACGTATCCGCTCAAGATATTCACAAGTTAATGGAGAGGTTTTGGGAGTCTGAAGACCTTAAGTCAATAACATGTGGTAACGCACTGTATGACCAGTGTGAAAATATTTTCCGCACAACAACAGTACGTGAACCTTCGGGACAATACATGGTCACGTTACCCTTCCTGGATAATGCACCTGAATTAGGTAGCTCTCACGCTATAGCTTTACGTAGATTCCTTAACTTAGAAAAGAAATTACAGGCTAATCCCGCATTCCGCTCAAAATACGTCGACTTCATGACCGACTACATAAAGTTAGGCCACATGTCCCCATGTCACCCCAATTCGTTCGCTAATAAGGCTCATTTTTACATACCTCATCATGGCATATTTAAGTCAGGCTCAGAAAAATTACGCACTGTCTTTGACGGCAGTTGCAAAAGTTCTAACGGTGTTAGTCTTAATGATTGTCTGCACACTGGCCCCCCTCTTCAAAGAGATATCATTGATGTTATTATGACGTTTCGAACCCACTCGGTTGTATTCAGCACTGACATACGAATGATGTTTAGAAATATACTCATTCACCCCGACCATAGGCGTTTCCAGCTCATACTATGGCGATCATCGCCAGACCAGCCCCTGCTCACGTATGCACTCAACACTGTCACGTATGGTCTCCGCTCAAGCCCCTTTCACGCCATCCGCACGCTTCTTCAGCTTGCTGACGATGAAGGTCATCGATACCCTAAGGCAGCAGATATAGTCCGCAAGTCCATCTATGTGGATGATATACTCACTGGCGACGACTCTATTGAAGGTGCTCAAGCACTACAATCGGAGTTGATTGAGTTACTTGCCTTAGGAGGCTTCCAGTTGTCCAAGTGGACCTCCAACGTCCCTCAGCTCTTAGACAGGTTTCCGGATGACCAATGTGACCTGCCTAAGAATTTCGATATTGACCCGGACCTTAATCCTATTAAGGTTTTAGGGGTACAATGGACCCCCCAAACTGACCAATTTACTTATAACGTGTCACTGAAACCATGTGCGCTAGTCACAAAGAGATCCATTCTCAGCACTGTTGCTTCACTCTACGATCCTAATGGTTGGGTGACCCCGGTCATATTTAGGGCTAAATTACTCATACAAAAATTATGGTTATTAAACCTGTCGTGGGATGAACCGGCTCCCGATGAGATTCACACGCAGTGGAATCACATTGCGGAAGATCTCCCCCAGCTCTGTTCTTTACGTCTCCCCCGTCATATCTGCTCAAATAAACTCTCGTCAACCTACTCACTTCATGCTTTTGCAGATGCATCTGAAGCAGGCTATGCTGCCGTTATATACCTACGCGAAGTCGATAGTTCTAAGAATGTTAATGTTCATTTAATTTTAGCCAAATCAAAGGTTGCATCCATAAAAAATAGACTTACGATTCCGAAATTAGAGCTGTCCGCAGCACTTCTAGCTTCGCAGCTCATGATGAGAGTATCGGCTCAGTTATCAGCTCACTTCACCATACAAAATCACGTTTGTTGGTCAGATAGTACTATAGTCTTGGCCTGGCTCAACACACCCACACATCGACTTCAAGTATTCGAAGCGAACCGAGTTACGAAGATAATTTCCTCCACACCTACCTGCACCTGGAGGCATGTACCCTCCGCTCTTAACCCTGCAGATTGTGCAAGCAGAGGCATGTCTGCGCTGTCATTATTAACCCACACATTATGGTGGTCTCCTGATTGGTTGAAGGAGCCTCCCGACACCTGGCCAACGATGCCACCCGCTCTAGGTCATCATGCTTTACCAGGACTCAAGGCCAAGAAAGTATCAGCTCATATAGCTATCCCTGATCTAGACACAGACTTACTCACCCGCTTCAGCTCCCTTGACAAGCTGCTTGGGGTAACAGCTTGTATAAGACGTTTCTACTACAACTGCCGAAAACCGTCACGTGACCGGCAGTCCGGTCCCTTGACTGCTACCGAACGCAAAGACGCTTTACTCTTTTGGGTTCGCTCTGTACAACAAAATGTTTTTGCTCAAGATATTCAAAGTCTAAAAGATAAAGAACGCTGCACAGTGCGACTGCAACGTCTCTCACCCTTTTTGAAGGACGGCCTTTTGAGAGTACGTGGCCGTCTCACTCATGCTCAGCTCACATACGATGCTCGTCATCAGCTCATTCTTCCCAGCTCAAGCCCTCTTGTAGATTTAATAATAGACCATTATCATAAAATACATTGCCATCCCGGCGCTGACACTTTACACTCTATACTCAGACAACAATTTTGGATACTCTCAGCTCGTCGAGTTATTCGACATCGCGTGTATAAATGTATACGATGCTTCAGGTGTCGTGCCCAGCCTAAAGCCCCATTCATGGCAGACCTGCCAGCTGATAGGGTTACGCCTCAGCCCGTATTTAGTCAAGTATCCACAGACTTTGCTGGCCCGTTCATGGTGAAGTCCAGCACATTACGTAACGCTAAGCTCTTAAAGGCCTATTTTTGTATATTTGTATGTTTATCCACGAAAGCGGTTCACCTAGAACCCGTATCTTCACTCAGCACGGAAGCCTTTTTGGCGGCATTGCAACGTTTCGTTTCGCGTCGCGGTACACCTGTTCTTATCCGTTCCGATTGCGGTACAAATTATGTAGGCGCTCGGAATCAGCTCAAAGAAATTCAGAAATTCTTTTCCGCGAATAACGATTTTATTACACACAACTTAGCTCGTCAGCACATAACGTGGTGGTTGAATCCACCTACAGGCCCGTGGTTCGGAGGTATCCACGAGATAGCCGTTAAATCTACCAAACAGTTATTATATCGTGTTGTGGGTGACCAACACCTCACATTTGAAGAGTTTTCAACCCTTTTGACGCGAATCGAAGCTGTACTCAATTCGAGGCCTCTTTGTCCTATCTCGTCCGACCCATCGGACCTAGAACCGCTCACCGCCGGACATTTTATTGTCGGCCGTCCGCTCACAGCACTACCCGAACACTCCATAGAAGACAGACCCTTGTCCGCTCTTAAACGATTCCAGCTCATCCAAGCCCTTTCCCAACGATTCTGGAAACTGTGGTCACATTCCTATCTGCACACCCTACAAACCCGCTCCAAATGGCTCTCTCCATCATCCCCTCCTAAAGTGGGAGAGATCGTCCTCGTGAAGGAGGACAACCTACCGCCGCTGCAGTGGAGGCTTGGAAGAATCACCAGCACTATACCCGGAAAAGATGGAGTGATACGTGTAGTGGATCTGGACACTGCATATGGACCTCTGCGAAGACCGGTACTGAAGCTCGCCCGGTTTCCAGAGGAATCAGCTCAAGAAGAAGTATCAGCTCGGGCCCCCCAGGATGTTCGTCCCCGGGCCCCCCAGGATGTTCACGCCACTAGTGCGTGACGTCGCTCAGCTCATGTCCCGCTGCGCGCGGGCATCCCCGCGCGGCCCCCCGCAGTCTGCTCTGTGACGTCGTTCAAGTCACACGCGTATGTATGTTCCGCTCCGCCGTGCGCGCGCACCTCGCGACTAGTCTAGAAGTCTCGGTACCTAGTGCTAACGTATACCATCAGCCCATAACTATTTCGGAGGAGTTCGTGAGAGTATATCAGTGCCACCCGGACCCTTCACCAGTGCAGCAGAGCGACGAGCGCCCGCGCACCACGCCGCAACCACGTGGCGCGCTCCAGCCCATCAGCCCAACCTCCCAACTCTAGGAGTGAAGGTGAGTCCGATCCTTCCTTTCTCCGCCCACGGACTCATCCTAACACCTTCTCTTATATAAATGTTTATTTACTTTAAGAAGATATAAGATAGGCTACTTTTTATCCCGAGAATCCTAAGGGAGCGGGACCTACGGGGATGTTACCTACGGGTCCCGAAGCGAAGCGAGGGCGGTTCTCTAGTAATTTATATGGCATAACAACGTTTGCGGGTTCAGCAAGTTATAGTATAGATTACACTTTCCCAAAATTAGTTAACACCCCTATCCCGGGGGGTACGCTGCGGCAGCAACATCGAAAGCATATCCGATAGGTACACTGCCAATTAAAAAGGGACATTATTAATGGTTTTATGACGCTTTTTGAAATTTCTTCCGAAGTTAGATGATGGGTAGTAGCTAGATAGGCGGGTATCACCGTGCATATCCGCAAAACCATGCGTCATCGGTTGTCCAGCTTGGACAACAGCAAAGAGTGGAGGTTGACGGCCTAGTGACATAGTAGAAGCGAGCTTGGGTGAACCTGGTGCGATCGCAATGCTATCACCCCAATCAAGCGTTTTGCCGAAATATTGACTATTCCGTGGTTGGAGCCATACCTGTAAACGCTCTGCGTTCCACCATTCCTTGGTCGCGTGGGCTCCACGGGGTACTTCTCCGGCGATGGAGGATGAAAGTCTGGTGAACTGTATTTTAAGGCTAACAGCTTTTTGGGCCTGTGGGCGTAAAACGTTGGAAGATAAATAACCTTACTTCACAATGATAAAACCTCCATCAGCACTTTGTTCCAAAATGTCACTCACACTGCACTGTATTTGAAGCGATGTTTCCCGCATAGGTCCGGCGAGGGTAGGTCGCGCGCGTCCGCCACCCGCTGGAGATACGAGCCATACGTCCGATCCACGTGCGAGGGTAACCGGCAGTCGGTACACTAGAAATACACGTCGAGATTAGCATTATAATGGACGTTGCCAGAACCAAAAAAAATAAAGACATTTTCAAAGAATTTTTACTTCAAACAACTCACCAACTTGCATACGAGGATACTGACGCAATTCAGAAAACATGGTCTTGTAGACCGGTTGTAATACCTGTGAACAAAATATTTGGCGAAGGTTATGTGAGCTACATGTTATGTTCACTCCCGTTAACCTTACCGCAATAACTTACCACTTGAGCCGACGCCATCGCTGCTTTAAAAGCGGTCCGAGCGTAGTCGCGAGCCCCCGATACTATGAATGCCGAATCTGTCAAAATATCGAAACATTGAATGTTGACAATGGATAAGTTGTGTTTCCAGTACAGGTGGATTTAGCGGTTTTTAGGCCTGCCATGTAGAGTAGACACGGCCATTGCGAGCTGCATGACGCCCGCGGGCAATATCGTTTTCCACCCCTGTTTCAAATGCTAGCTAACGACCATGCAGCCCACCTTTCTGCTGCCGCCTATGACGTTTATTGTTTAATTTGATTAGGTAGATCACTTTACTTTATTTCTTCAAATGTAACTTCCGTTGGTGAATTAAAATAAATAAACTGCGATTGACCAGAGATCCGTGTTAAAATAATTTTTACTAAATAGAAATGATACCGAATATCGTGGCCGGTGGTGGTAATAAACTAGATGAACTGTAAGCTTTGGCTACAGCCCATTAATGGCCAACTATTGAGCACGGGTCTGTCCTCATTATTGAGGCCTAGAGCTCCACCACGCTGCTCCAGTGTGGATTGGTGTAGGTATGCTTTACCAATCATGAATAGGTACAGATTAATCTATTTAATCCCCAACGACATGAATTCATACTTTAGTTAAGTTGGTTTATAAGTTTCATGAAAATCCGTTCAGTAGTTTTTGCGTGAAAGAGCAACAAACACACACACATACATCCTTACAAACTTTCGCATTTATAATATTAGTAGGAAGGAAGGATTAGTAGGATAAACATATTTTTCTTCACATTTAATTATATAAAACCCATTTTCAAAAAATGTTTTAAGAACATGATTATTTATTTATCACAAAATGAAATATTCACATTTGACTTTTAGCTTGACGGTACCGCCACAGCTATATATAGGATGAAAGAAAATGCTACATTTCTGGTGTTAATAGGTAGTATGACCAGTGAGAAAATCTCAACACACAAATTCTCACTGGCCATACCAGTAGGACAAACCAGTATGACCACCGAGAATCACCCAAAGAGTCCAAGCACCAAGCTACCTGCAGAATAACGGACAAAACTATGACGATCTCCCCTCAGTGCTCCACAAAGAAATAAAACGCAAACTAAGTCTCATGTATCGTTGTATTTGTGTTTTCATAACAATTCTTATTTTATATACTTAAATTAAAACATTAAATCTATACACAATGCAAATCCTATGCATATACAATTCGAGAACTTAAAAAGAATTAATTGTATGTTTTGGGCCGCAAAGGATTGTAAAAGAAGGGGAAAGTATAATAATCAAACGAACTTTTAACTCTTGTTTTACACTTTTATGTCTCCTTTAGATACTCAAGCGGGTTAAGTTTATCAAAATTCATTCATGGACGAGGTAGTGAAAACCGTATCGAAAACGGTTAAGCAATTTCTAAGACAAAGGCACATACAAAACTTATAGTACTTTGAAGGGTACTCACAATTCTAGTATTTTTATTCTAATATATTGATTTTTGAACCTGTAAGTAAACCATGTTTGCAATAATTGTATCAGAAAAATTTTTGGTACCCATCACAAACAATATTTCGTCGGCTTACTGCAAGAAGTCATTAATGGCAAAAAATCACTAAGTACAGTTTGTTACACCAATGAACTCGTCTCGTTGAGTACTATCTATAGATAAAACTCACTAATTTCTATGTACCCAAATAATAATGTTATGACGTAACCATAAATTCGATAATAGTACATTATGATACAAGTGTGCGAAGTTGGTCATTACAGTCGAGGCGGTATTGAGCCCGAGCCGCAAGGCGAGGGCTGTAATAGAGCCAAGACTGTAATGAACAAAGCACACGCGTATCATACGACGTTTTTCAACACACTTGCGAGGAAAAAAACAATTAGGTATCGACATTTTTCAGTCACAAATAAGCAAATTATAAACGAACAAATGTTTGCACAAAATGGCGCGGTTTATTTTTTCGCGCGCCGTATCTTTGGTTGAATAACTATGCGCGCGCAGGTTAAGTCCAAGGCACCGAACATTCAGCCACAATATATTAAACTAAATAATTATGTATTTCTAATAAGAATTTACGGTAATTAATGATTTAAAATATTGTATTTTTTAAATGCTTTAATAGATAATTAGATGAAGTATAATCTTATCTTATCAGATTTTGACTAAGTACAACAAGTTTATTTATTTACAAAATAACAAATCTTTTGGTAACAACCTCTTTACGGATATTAAAAAAAAAGTGGAATAAGAAAAACTTTACATTACCGCACTAGTGCGGTAATGAAAAGTAAAACGCACTAGTGTGTAATAAACCGCATTCCGGGCGTAAGACTAAAGAAAAAATATCAACTTTACGAGCAAGTGTGTTGAAAATACAATTTTTAAACTTTACCTACCATAGAAGTCATGAAATAATATTAACATTTTTTAACAAAATAGTAGTTCCGATTTCTTTTGAAATAAAACTCATTTTTGTAACTAAGGGACTTTTATGAATTACTCGTTGACGTCAATTTCTTAACTCGGGGTTTTGTTAGATTTCATTAAATGCACTTAGTTACTTTTAAATCATACCAATGTCATGACAAAAAATAAACGGGCGATTCCTCGTGGTCCAACTATTTAGTCCAACTATGACGTCACAGTTGGACCACGAGGAATAGACAACCAGTTATAATTACTTTTATCAAATCAAACGACTGTCTTCACATCGGAGTTCGATGTTTGGTTAAAATTAATTAATGTTTCTTTACGGTTCTTTATTTTCGACATTTAGTGTAAATAATGATAATGAAATGCATTTCATAACTTTTACCAGACCGCAGTTTTTAGTATTTTAAATTTGAATGAATTAGTCTTGTCTAACTTTTTAAATAAATGGAGCGAAATAATTGTGCCGATTTATGCCATGACCGATCTTTGTACGATTGGCTAGGTCAAACAGAAATAAAATAAAAAAATCCACGACTAAAATACCCTATGAACCTATAGTAATGAATAATTCGGACATTCTAGATCTGAAAGATTTGAGAAATAATTTAATGTTGAATAGATCAATTGGGTCTGACGGAGAAAAAGTACAGTGGCTCAAAGTAAAATGTTTTCGCAATGAAATGTTGCAATGAAGTCGAGTGGGCCGGATGGTATTCCTGCAGTGGTGTTAAAGACGTGTGCTCCCGAGTTGACTCCCGTCTTAAAGCGCTTATTCTCGCTATCCTACACCACTGGTAGTTGGACCACTCTGCCCCGCACTCAAACCGTTGGCAGAAGCTATATCGAATATTTTTGAACACTGCATTTGACTGGGTGTTCCGATTTTGATGATTCTTTCTTGTTCGAAAGGTAGTGCTTGTCATGTGGTACCTTATAAATTGAAGCGACATCTAGCAAGTGGTTTTTGAGTTATCTCGACTTAGAAGTCTGTTTTTTTTTGTAAAAAGTTATGTTGATTCTTTTTACTTGAAAACTGGTGACTTTCGTGTGGTCCCAATCAAATTTGAGCGAAATTTGACGAATGGTTTTGAAATTATCTTTAATAATGTGTAGGGATGTCTAATGGTGTGTATTTATGGTTGTTACCTCGTAACCTTTTATTGATTGTTTAAATTTTTTTTTTGAAAGCTGGCACTTTTTGGGTGGTCCCATATAAATTTGAGCGACATCTGAGAGTAGTTTCTCAATTATCCTTAAAAAACTTTATGTTTGCTACCTCGTAAAATGTCACTGAATGTTCTGATTTTGCTGACGATATTATCCGTAATACTTAATGTTTATTCAATTATGGTTGTTCAATTATTAATAATTATTAATAACATTATTAATATTATTATTATTAATAATAATGTCCATGTTAATAATAACATTATTAATAATATTATTAATAGTATTATTATTAATAATATTATTAATAATGTTATTATTGACATTTTGTATCTTCCGCCTTATTTTGCATCTTCGGTCGTAATAGCGGCAGATTTTGAAGCGGCCGGACCGCGATCGGCAGCGCCAGTTGTACCTGTGGGACACATTGTATTACCAGGGGCCTTAGAACGGGTTTTACGTGACATAACGCGCTCGCCACGTAAATACGAGTTATCTGAAATTTGTATGTAGCGGACATAAATGGCTCTGCTTTGGTCCCATACAAATTTTAGCTCACTCGCTTTTGTGCTTTTACGCAGCGAGCGCATTATACCACGTAGAACTCGTTCTAAGCCCACAGGTTGCTCGTCGCTGGACACTCTCGGTTATCTATACTTTAAAAGATTGCGCACATATAACAACTCTGTTACCGACATACTTAAATGAAAGATTAGATTATGATCTCTATGTCTTAGTAGTTACGCTTGAATTTCGATTATATGCTTGATGTCGGTTCGGAGTTTGCCAGGAGTGGGTAGAGAATATAGTACGTTTTTCAAGTACCTACACTACAACCGTATTACCAAAACCAAGTTCATAGTCGAATCCTTTCATTTAAGTTTGTCAGTTACAGAGTTGTTATAATATGTGCGCAGTCCATAGGGTCCGTTCACACAGACTGGATCGCATACGCTCGTAGCCGCCAACTATTTCTACACCGGCTGGAAAAACGAGTCTATGCGAAATACAAATATAAAATAGAAAGTGCACGCAATCAGAGCAGACCCATCTTAATATTTCACACGAAACGCGTTCAAGCATTCCTAATGACAAAAGAAGTGCACATACAAAAATAAACTTTAATGCAAGTACTCAAAACTCTGTTTCCAACGTGATAAAAATCTGATCTCCGAACTGGTCTGTGTGAACGGACCCGTATAATTATGTGTGCGTGTGTAACAATACCTCGGTCTGCGGGAGCGTGAGCGGCCGGTCCGCACGCGGCGGCGCGACCGCCGGCGGCAGCAGCGTCCCTGCCGCACGCGGTCGTGCCGGTCGCCGGATCTGCCCTGTCTACTGCGGCATCGGCTGCAAGTGATATTTCAACATTACATTCTAACTCTGTATTGTAATTGTATCAACATGACACGGTAACTCGGTTCGATTCGAGCTATATTTTTTTATTACATATTACGGCAAACAGGCTGCAACGGTCCCATTAAGTACTGGTCCAGTAATTTACAGCGCAGTAATGATCCACTACCAACAGGGGTCTTTCCTCATTATTGAGGGTCCTAGAGCATGGTCTACCACACTGCTCCAGTTCGAATTGGTGGAGGGGTTAATTAATGGCCAATCCAGTTGTTTCCATTTCCACGGATACCGATTACCCCGTATTGACTACATACTTAACTGCTCCATAAAATGGCTGTCCATTAGTAGGTACCTACTTAGGTAGGTATATAGACAAAAATTATAATTATAATTACGTATTTCCATGTTTCACCAATGAGGGTAACCGCGTGTGAATTTTCCGCTAGAGGCGCTAGTGAAAAGTGAGGTCTGTCTGTCACTTTTCGCTTGTCTGAATGTCATTTGTCACTGTTTATGTATGGGCGGGCTTTGACAGCAGGACCTCACCTCGCCGGTGGCGCCAACTGGTGAGCACAAAAACGGCGACCCTCATTGGAACACTGTTGACATTAGCTAGCTAGCATTAGATATCGAATATTATATAAAAAATATCCGATATTTTGATATTTATAATATTTATATGTATCTATAGTAATATTATACAGAGGAAAGATTTGATTGTTTGTTTCTTTGTTTGCATTGAATAGGCTCCGAAACTACTGAACCGATTTGAAAAATTCCATCACTGTTGGAAAGCTACACTATTCCCGGGTGACATAGGCTATAGTATATTTGATTTCAAATCGGAATCCTTGATAAAACTGCGATAATGTAACCCAAAGTGCAGAAAAACTGAAGAGTTTGTTTGAACGCGCTAATCTCAGGAACTACTGGTCTAATTTGCAAAATTCTTTCAGTGTTAGATAGCTCATTTATCGAGAAAGGCTGCTTTTTATCTGAAGTACGCGAAGTAGTTCTTACGGGACGCGGGTGGTTCAGTGCGGGGCAGTGGTCCAACTGCTCAGTCCAACTAGTTGGACCACGGGTCTTTACTAGGGGCAGTTGTCCAACTTTAAAAATAGTTGGACCACAGAAATATTTGAGAGTTCCGTGGTCCAATTCATTTAAAAATATCTTGTGAACACTGAACAATGTGTTTAATGATTTTTGAGTAAATTAAGATCTTCCACCTGGCGAGGCCTTCCCGCGTTGGGGGCTTAGGTCCATTTGAACTCTGAGCGCGCCGCCTTATTTTGTATCTTCGGTCGCAATAGCGGCAGATTTTGAAGCGGCCGGACCGCGATCGGCAGCGCCAGTTGTACCTGTGGGACACATTGTATTACCAGGGGCCTTAGAACGGGTTTTACGTGACATAACGCGCTCGCCACGTAAATACGAGTTATCTGAAATTTGTATGTAGTGGACATAAATGGCTCTGCTTTGGTCCCATACAAATTTTAGCTCACTCGCTTTTGTGCTTTTACGCAGCGAGCGCATTAAACCACGTAGAACTCGTTCTAAGCCCACAGGTTGCTCGTCGCTGGACACTCTCGGTTATCTATACTTTAAAAGATTGCGCACATATAACAACTCTGTTACCGACATACTTATATGAAAGATTAGATTATGATCTCTATGTCTTAGTAGTTACGCTTGAATTTCGATTATATGCTTGATGTCGGTTCGGAGTTTGCCAGGAGTGGGTAGAGAATATAGTACGTTTTTCAAGTACCTACACTACAACCGTATTACCAAAACCAAGTTCATAGTCGAATCCTTTCATTTAAGTTTGTCAGTTACAGAGTTGTTATAATATGTGCGCAGTCCATAGGGTCCGTTCACACAGACTGGATCGCATACGCTCGTAGCCGCCAACTATTTCTACACCGGCTGGAAAAGCGAGTCTATGCGAAATACAAATATAAAATAGAAAGTGCACGCAATCAGAGCCGACCCATCTTATTATTTCACACGAAACGCGTTCAAGCATTCCTAATAACAAAAGTGCACATACAAAAATAAACTTTAATGCAAGTACTCAAAACTCTGTTTCCAACGTGATAAAAATCTGATCTCCGAACTGGTCTGTGTGAACGGACCCGTATAATTATGTGTGCGTGTGTAACAATACCTCGGTCTGCGGGAGCGTGAGCGGCCGGTCCGCACGCGGCGGCGCGACCGCCGGCGGCAGCAGCGTCCCTGCCGCACGCGGTCGTGCCGGTCGCCGGATCTGCCCTGTCTACTGCGGCATCGGCTGCAAGTGATATTTCAACATTACATTCTAACTCTGTATTGTTATTGTATCAACATGACATGGTAACTCGGTTCGATTCGAGCTATATTTTTTATTATTACGGCAAACTGGCTGCAACGGTCCCATTAAGTACTGGTCCAGTAATTTACAGCGCAGTAATGATCCACTACCAAGCACGGGTCTTTCCTCATTATTGAGGGTCCTAGAGCATGGTCTACCACACTGCTCCAGTTCGAATTGGTGGAGGGGTTAATTAATGGCCAATCCAGTTGTTTCCATTTCCACGGATACCGATTACCCAGTATTGACTACATACTTAACTGCTCCATAAAATGGCTGTCCATTAGTAGGTACCTACTTAGGTAGGTATATAGACAAAAATTATAATTATAATTACGTATTTCCATGTTTCACCAATGAGGGTAACCGCGTGTGAATTTTCCGCTAGAGGCGCTAGTGAAAAGTGAGGTCTGTCTGTCACTTTTCGCTTGTCTGAATGTCATTTGTCACTGTTTATGTATGGGCGGGCTTTGACAGCAGGACCTCACCTCGCCGGTGGCGCCAACTGGTGAGCACAAAAACGGCGACCCTCATTGGAACACTGTTGACATTAGCTAGCTAGCATTAAATATCGAATATTATATAAAAAATATCCGATATTTTGATATTTATAATATTTATATGTATCTATAGTAATATTATACAGAGGAAAGATTTGATTAATATGTGCGCAGTCCATAGGGTCCGTTCACACAGGCTGGATTGCATACGCTCTTAGCCGCCAACTATTTCTACACCGGCTGGAAAAACGAGTCTATAAATATAAAATAGAAAGTGCACGCAATCAGAGCAGACCCATCTTATTATTTCACACGAAACGCGTTCAAGCATTCCTAATGACAAAAGAAGTGCACATACAAAAATAAACTTTAATGCAAGTACTCAAAACTCTGTTTCTAACGTGATAAAAATCTGATCTCCGAACTGGTCTGTGTGAACGGACCCGTATAATTATGTGTGCGTGTGTAACAATACCTCGGTCTGCGGGAGCGTGAGCGGCCGGTCCGCACGCGGCGGCGCGACCGCCGGCGGCAGCAGCGTCCCTGCCGCACGCGGTCGTGCCGGTCGCCGGATCTGCCCTGTCTACTGCGGCATCGGCTGCAAGTGATATTTCAACATTACATTCTAACTCTGTATTGTAATTGTATCAACATGACACGGTAACTCGGTTCGATTCGAGCTATATTTTTTTATTACATATTACGGCAAACTGGCTGCAACGGTCCCATTAAGTACTGGTCCAGTAATTTACAGCGCAGTAATGATCCACTACCAAGCACGGGTCTTTCCTCATTATTGAGGGTCCTAGAGCATGGTCTACCACACTGCTCCAGTTCGAATTGGTGGAGGGGTTAATTAATGGCCAATCCAGTTGTTTCCATTTCCACGGATACCGATTACCCAGTATTGACTACATACTTAACTGCTCCATAAAATGGCTGTCCATTAGTAGGTACCTACTTAGGTATGTATATAGACAAAAATTATAATTATAATTACGTATTTATAATTACGTATATTGCTATCTAGATCTAACTGAGGAGCAACTAAATAAACTAGAGCGCCTCCAAAATATTTGCATAAGATTCATATTTGGCGTTAGAAAATATGATCACATCTCTGAGTATCGGACTAAGCTCAAGTGGCTCCCAATTCGTCTTCGCCGGAATAGTCATATTCTTTCTGCTTTATACTGCGTACTGTATAATCCAAATACGCCTGATTATCTCAAACAACGGTTCCAATATAAATTGTCAAATCATCAAGATCGCTTTCTTCGCTCCAATGAAAACCTTTCCCTATCAGTTCCTTCTTGTACTTCATCCTTCTACAGTAACTCCTTCACTGCCGTAGCTGTTCGATTGTGGAATTCCATACCAACCACAATCCGACGAGCGCAGACACTTGATACTTTCAAGAAAAAAGTTAAAGATTTCTATCTTTCATCTTAATCTTGACTTATACTACTCTTTTCTATCCTCTTGCATCGACTATCCTTCTTGTAGCTACTGTTTTTAAAAGACTTAAGTACTCTTGTGTTCTACTGACTAACTGCTGACAAACAAATATATTTGTATAGCTCAATTGTACACCCTACCCTGTTTCCAAATTTATTTCTGTACTCAGCTTAATAGGTTGTCTGGAAGAGATCGCTATTTAGTGATAAGGCCGCCTATTGTACTCATCTCCGTGTGATAATATGATCATGTAATTTGTTTTGGTGTACAATAAAGAGGATTTTGTTGTTGTTGTTGTTATTTCCATGTTTCACCAATGAGGGTAACCGCGTGTGAATTTTCCGCTAGAGGCGCTAGTGAAAAGTGAGGTCTGTGTGTCACTTATCGCTTGTCTGAATGTCATTTGTCACTGTTTATGTATGGGCGGGCTTCATTTGACAGCAGGACCTCACTCGCCGGTGACGCCAACTGGTGAGCACAAAAACGGCGACCCTCATTGGAACACTGTTGACATTAGCTAGCTAGCATTAGATATCGAATTTATAGTACTTACGTTTAAATTATTAATATTAGATATCGATATTTATAGTACTTACGTTTTGCACATTCTGTAAAAGAAGAAAATATTTCGTTTAGAATCCGCTTAGTGTATGAGCCCATTGAAATGGTACCTACATACCTCGCTACCCCAGTGGCGGTTTTCCAGGGGATGAAATTTTTTTTCTTAGTTTAATAAAATTGGATCAGTTAAATCAAAGTCTGTAGTCTCAACCGGTTTTCATCGTGGAAATAAGGGTACAGATGGTTTTTATAATTTAAGCATTTGGCAAACTATCGGCCCGACAATATTTACTTGCAAAGTAGGTACAGATTTAACCGGGTCAGTAACTTTTCGGCATGGACTTATTAGTCCATGTTTTCGGCTTAGAATAAAAACTTACATAACCCCACTACGATAAAACACTCTAGAGCCCAAAAAATAGTCTAATGGACAATACGTACGAGAATAACCTAACACTATATCCCCGCACTAGTGTTCCCTATCAAAGTCGAAAGTGGCATGCCGCATGAGCAACAAAATTTAACATAATAATTATGTATTTATTACGAACACCGCCAAACCGAGACCAAACATTTATCTGACACAAATGTCTGCCACGGCTGAACCCGGGACTTCTCGCGTCGCAGGCTCGCAGGCTAACCGCTTTGTCTTCGGGGTCAAAATTATCATTGTTCACTGTCCTCAGCGTGAGTGTGAAAGTGTTTGTGATGGATACGTGATTGAGTCAAATGGATTTCAAAGTGATTATGTTCTATATTATATTTAATATGACAACAACAAGATAAAAGGTGACGTACTTCCGTTTCCGACGACATCCAGGCATTGTGATTTGTCTGAAATTTAAAAATGTATTTAAATTGGATTGAACGATTAGGGGAGCAAACGTGTTGTTTCAATTGCGTCTTACGACGTGCAATTTTAAATTTTCAGACTTGAAACAAAGTTATTTTACTTAGTTTAATTTAAAATACTTCAATAAATCATGTAGTAGGTAGATAATACAAACTATATCATGAGCCCCTGAAAGGAATAAAATAACTGTAGGTACCGGTAGGGAACTGAATCTGCGCATACTTCATTCATTATCTCCGATTAAAAACTACATACATAATTCAACTACTTATTAGGAATGCATTGAAATATAAGCTGTCAATAAGAATGCTTCTAAGGCATGAAAACCATCATCTCAACAATATTGCTGCTAACAGGGCCATCGCTGCCTGCATGTATGCCTTGCACGCCCGCTTAGGGCGGCCCTGTCTCCCTACCTGATACTAAACTTATTAGCCTACTACTATATTGAAAAATGTAGTATTTACAAAAAGCTGAACAAACACTTGGTACATACCTTAAAATAAATGGGAACTCGCGATTTAATTATTCACAATCACTTTATAATTTTGTTTCTCCTCGAATAAATCTTATTTATTTATTTATTAAATAAATTCACTTATAATTTTGTTTCTCCTCGAATCTTAAAAATCACATTGGTGTAAAATATTAGCCTACTATCAAAATTTTAAAAATCACATTGGTGTAAAATATTAGCCTACTATCAAAATTTAAAATATTTCTCTAAATGAAAATCATGGTCCATGTCCATGATGAAAATGTTTGAAATCAGAATGAAACAAAACAAATTTCATTCTGATTTCAAACCTTGCGTGTATTTTTTCTTCTGATTCAAAGAGAAGATTGAGAATATTGTGTTTATCTATGTATCTTCTTCTATAGGTACTTATAATAAATCTGTAGAGAGGTCAATTCTGTACATTAAATATATTTCCAAAATAACTATCAGGGGGTGATTAGGGATCGATACTGATGCCAAAAATCCAATCAGTAAAATTTTTGTCTGTCTGTCTGTCTGATGTATAACCGTTATAGAAACAAAAACTACTCGACGGATTTTAACGAAACTTGGTACAATTATTTTTCATACTCCCGCGCTGGTTATAGTATACTTTTCATCACGCTACAATCAATAGGAGCAGAGCAGTGAAGGGAAATGTTGGGGAAACGGGGGAAGTTACTCAATTTTTTAAGCTTCCGTCGCGTGTGCAACCTTAATGGTTAAAGCTACACAGAAATCATGTAGGTATGACGGAAATGTTCTCCTTAAAATTATATAAAAAATATTCCACGACAGCATATGTCTATCTTTTATGGTTGACTCACAATAACACGTGTAACTCCTGATAGCTTAGCAGTTCGAAGCTTTCTGATTAAGTATACCTATATTTTATCTACTCTTACGTTTATGACACTTAAGTGGGTGAAATAAAGGGGTGAAGTTTAAACGAAATTCACGCGGGCGAAGCCGCTGGCAAAAGCTAGAACAGTGCGCCCAACTTATCTCTGAAATGGAACTAACGAAAAGTCATTCATAAGTACGTTGTGGTCATTCATCTGTCAGTTACTAGTGTGCAATGATTGGTCAAATGAATGTCAAATGCGTCCGACAGCGCCTCTTTCGTTTCAGTCTTAAGTTGGGTTTACTCATAGAGATAGGAATATGGTTTACTATACCTACATATTTATGGTCTGAGTTTATGGTAGTTATCGATGGTAGTTATACCGTACCCAAAAATAAAATTTTTGGAAAGGGTGTATAAGTTAGGTACAGTGCGCCCAACTTATCTCTGAAATGGCAAAAATGGGAACTAACGAAAAGTCATTCATAAGTACGTTGTGGTCATTCATCTATCAGTTACTAGTGTGCAATGATTGGTCAAATGAATGTCAAATGCGTCCGACAGCGCCTCTTTCGTTTCAATCTTAAGTTGGGTTTACATAATACTAGTAAACCCCCCCTCGCTTCGCTTCGGGGAACCAGTCCCTTCAAAAATCTCTATAAATTTTAACAAATTATGTTATTCCAATGTCTAAATTTATAGGAACGCGTCGCGTCGCGCTGCGGTCGGCGGCTGCCGGCCGATAGGTACCTACCGCCGCAAACGCTACGCAATGTATTTTTAAATCTGTAATATCTTCGAATATATTCAAAGAAATTATGTGCTGTAAAAGGCCATATAAATCTATGTTAAATCAACAATCTATTTAAGGTATTTAATTAAATAAGGAATAATGCTGTAGTGCTTAAAATCGCTTCCAAAATTAGCTATTATTTGCCGTAAAAAGTAAATGACAAAAAAAAGGTTTTGTGGGATATCGATAAGAGATAGACATGTACCATAGCGGACTTTTCTGTAGACCTTTTCAAGGTGTACAATACTTAGTACATTATTTTTATAAATCCTGTAAGGTTAAGCCTGCGTACGCAATGTAAGCGGCAAGAAATGTAAGAATTTACGACACCACATTAGAAACCCTGAAAATAACAGTATTTCTCCATTATTGATAGTTAGGAGGGTGGAGAGTGACGTAGGCTACTTTTTACCGCGGAAAAACATCTCATTCCTATGGGAAGATCGATGTTTTGTTAGTTGCTAGATATTTAGTTCCGGATGTTGTTAATAGATGCCGTTAGTAAAATTCATTTGCAAATTCTGAATCACGCTATCAAATAGTAGATGTAATTTACTTAAATCATAGGCAAATGTTATATCTGATGTTGAGGAAGCTGCCTCTCGCCTACCCTCTACTCGTGCTACACGAACGTTATTCCAGCGGAGGGGGGCGCCATGCTCGCCCTCTACGGCACGCGGACGACGCGGCGTACCTGACCACCTTGATTAAGTCAGGTCACGCCGCCGTTAAAATGCAAAGATGCCTCGACGCCCTCCCCAAGTGGCTACACGAGTGGAGGATGGCGATCAACGTAGGGAAGATCCATCCAAGGGCCATCCAATTTGGAGGAACCACGATCTGCGACCCCACTCTAAAGCTCCTCAACCAAGACATTGCCTTGACAAGACAGGCCAAGTACCATGGGGTAACCCTGGACTGTTCCCTGACTATGAAGCCCCACGTGACCAACGTCGTAAATCACGCCAAGGCAGCAGCTGTAGCGCTACGTCCAGCGCTCTCCTCGAGTCTCCCATTGAGGGTAAACCACCATCTGGAAGACCTACATCCGCTCCAGACTCACGTACGCGGCCGCAGCCTGGTACGCGCTCCCGAGTGAACCACAACGCAGGCGTCTACGCGTGGTTCAATCGAAGACGCTGCGCCGGCTGGCAGGGGCGCCGTGGTGCGTGAGGAACGCCACCATCCAGCGGGACCTCAGAGTTGAGAGCCTGGACGCCCACGCGGAGGTCCTAGCGCAACGGATGTTTGCGCGCGCGAACGCGCCGCGGTTTCTGCACCTGCAGAACTTGGCGCCGCTCCACGCCCGCCCCCCGGACCGTTGGGCACTCCCGCGCGACCTACTGCGTCGGTTTAGCCGAAGTGCGGCCTTTGCCTTAATGACCAGTTTTATAGTACCTACATACTTATAAACGGTCGAATTGAGAACCTCCTTCTTTTTTGAAATCGGTTAAAAACGAGGATAAGCTGAAACAATAATTCGACGCGGGTGAAGCCGCGTGGAAACAGCTAGTATATAAATAAAATAAGTATAAATAAAAATATAGGTACGGAAGCAAGCCTTCACATATTTTTAAAGAAACGTAATAAGTAATACTCTGTACACCAGAGCAAGAAATTTACAAACAGTGGAAAATAAAACAAGAATTTGTACAAATGCGGTCATATCGCTAACGAGCGATCTCTTCCAGACAACCATGGGCTAGGAAGTTGTGAATAAAGACAGAGGATTCAAAAGACTGGGTGTACTAATGACATTTTAAGTTTAAGTAACAAAGATAGATTGAGACTAAGACAGGCGTCCGGCCACCGGCGAGAAGCGAGTAGCTGTGGGCTATTTTCTAGCCCAAGAAAGGGACTTAGGGTGTTATTCCACTCGTCAAATATCTTTGTTCATAACAAGTTAGAGTTCCAGCCAGCACATGGCGGTTTTTTTAAACGCGCAGACGAAGCGCGTTTCACGAACGCGAGTCGTATGCGCTGTAGACGCTTATTATGGTGCGTACAGACTGTGTAACAAAACATGTTATAAAACATTGTTTAATAACATGTTTTACAAATATGGACGCTATGTGTTACAAAACAAAGTTATACAACATGTTATAAGTTTGTGCAACAATATTATATAACTTTTGCACACAAGTTACCTACTCATGCCTTGTTATAAAACATTGTTATACAACAATGTTGTTCTAATGTGTACGGTCTTGTAACATGTTTCATTGTTAGACCACAATGTTAGATAGTGTGGACGTGTTATAAAACAAAAGTTATATAACATGTTGCATAATGTGTACGCACCATTATAAACAATAAAATATTTCGCTGTCTGTTAACACCGACGGCGAGTACTCGCTCGCATATTCATCTCTTTTGTTTACACTGACTTTAAGGCACTTCTCACACAACGCTATTTATAAGCTACGCGACTGCAACGCAATCCAAAATTTGTATGTATCTGACACTTTTCACTGACAGGAGACGCGTCTACGATGCGACTCCTGTCAGTAGACAGTGTCAAATACATACAAATGTTGGGTTGCGTTGCAGTCGCGTAGCTTATAAATAGCGTAATGTGAGAAGTGCCTTAGACTTTCATATCTTTTGTACGTGTCTTGAGAGAGTAAATAGCTGGGCTTCACTCTCCCACTCATCGGCGGTTGGATACCTGCCTTAGACAGAAAACTTGTTAATTTACAAACGATATCAATTATTGCCCGCTATTCGGGAAAGATTCTTTAACGGAGGAGGGAATATTAGATGTGGTGAGGTCAAGTGAGGTGAGGCTTGAGGTGCACGTGGGTGAATATAGAAAAAAATATTTTCTCACCAACTCTAATAAAATGAATTGTGGAAGCCATAATACCTAAGTCAGTATAAATAGTCTACTCTGTGCTCGCTGATATAATAATACCTAATGACTGACTCAATGGTTAACACGCCGGATCGCTGTTCCAAGGGTCCTGGTCCTGGGTTCGATGCCCAGTGAGGCGGAAAGAATGACGAGTTGAAATTTCCTTTCCCGGTCTGGGTGTGTTCTTGTCTTGTGTGTTGTTCATGGCGTCTACGACATAGGTCTACGACACAAGGAACTCTAGAGTGGAACTTTGAGTGTGGAGCGTTTAAAAAGTACTTAAAATATAATAGATTAATATTTTGTGACCGCTATTAAGAATCACATTCTTTCAACTCGTCAAGCACATTTTGTATCGAGCCTGTCGACCCAAATTTCGGTCTCAGAAGGACTTTATGTTGTCCGAAAATATCACGATTTTTACGAAATGTAACTATCAGAATAAGTCATTTTCATAGTGGATTATGATTATTTTAATGGGAATTTCGAGCGAAATTGAATTCACTGTAACAATTTTCAAATAATCTACTAAGAATACGTCGAAAAACTAAATGTCAAAACTTTTATGTTGTCGGTGTTTGTCGCAATTAAAAATAAAGTTCTTGTTGAAACACCCTATACTATGCTGAAAACCGCGCCAAAATCGGTTCAACCAAACGCGTGATAATCGCGCACAAATATACATAGGTATTGCTTGACCAGGAATATAAAAAACCTCGCCATATTGCGGTAAACTCATGGAACTAATTTCTTATACTGGCGACGCTTAGTTTCTAAACGTCAATCGTAAATTGCTTGTCAGTGAGTTTGAATGTCACAGTGGGTATGTCTCATGTTTGTCTTTTTACTTTATGTGTTTATTTTGTGCTAAAATTACAAAAAAATTTCATATTCGTGAAAGAAAAGTGATGTTCTATGTGCTAAAATAACATTTCGTATAAAATAACATTTTTTCCTTATCATTTCCGACATACTTGTCAAAACGACAATAATAACATGAGCGTTACCATAGTTACCGTTGTCTGTGCTGTTGCAAGGCTGTTGCCATAAAAAAGGTTTAGCGCCCTCATGACAGGTTTTCTATTTTTCTGGTCAAGCAATACATTAAATACATACATATAATGCCGCCTCTACACATAGGCCAGCGCATTCGCCAACGCGCTGGCGGTGCGCTTGCCAACGTGCTTGTGAGTTAATCCACACATTGGAAGGTCGTTCAGTATGCTTTGGTTCGGGCCAATGTGCGGACGGATCAAAAAATGGATGTTGAGTTGGTAACAGCTGCAGCTGTATATTTATTCACAGCTTATAATTACTACGTAAAAGTGTACAAGAAAATTGTGATACTTTCATATTTATAATATTAAAATAATAATAAAGTACGATGCTCTTACTTTGAAGTAAAATATCGTAAGGAAAACGGAATGTCCAAGAACCTTATTTATTTAGCATTTTTACAACATTTTTATTTTTATGGTGCTTATTTTTTGGATTCCATAGGCAATTTTCACTCTGATAGAGCTCAATAAATTTAAAAGTTTCATCATTACTCATATTATACGCCATTTTGTTACGTTAGGTGTTAATACGCCGCCAGAAGAAAATATGCACTCTTGATCGCTGCTCCGGGCAAACTGTTCGCGCGGCCAATGTGTGGATGGTGCGCCAAGCTTGCGACAAGTGTTCTTTGATGATACCGACACCGCGCGGCAAGCTCGCAAGCGCGCCGGCCAACGTTCAAATGCCTACCGCCAACGTTCCAACGCCCGTTCTACACATTGGGAGCCAACACACTTGCCAACGTGTTGGCCTATGTGTAGAGGCAGCATAACATACAGGTCAAACTGAGAACCTCTATTTTTGAAGTCGGTTAAAAACAGGAATGTGAACTAATTTCCGCCCGGGGATCCCTTCGAACGATTCCGACACAACTTTCACTATTATTCACCACAAAGTCCCAGAAAACTCACTTAGTCTTGTTTTGCTGACAAAGGTCGTCAAGTACAGCACTACGCAGACTTCATAGTGTTCAGGTCATGGACCTAGTTCAGGTGTTTTATTTCTGAATGAAATTCACCGAGCCCTAATGGAGGGGGCGAAGCGCCGGGCCGTCGCGCCGGGCACTATATCAGAGGGAGGCCCGCGCGGCTTCGCCATTCAGCCATTGTATCACCATGGGGCGCGCCCTCAACCCCCTAGCTGCCCTCTTCGCGGTTGCCTGTGAGTCACAATATTTTTAATGACAAAGTCAAAGTTAATACCTATAATAAAACTGTAAAAAAGTTGTGTCACTACATTGAATAGGTATATTTACAAAAAAACTCATAGATTGACTGTTTATTTGTCTGTTTATCTGTTTGTACACGATAATCTCTAGAAGAGCTGAACCGATTTCTTGAGATCTTCACTGGAACATAGAGGAGGTCATGGAGCAACATATATGTTACTTTTTATCTCGGAATTGTCCCGGGATTTAAGTGGGAAAACTGTGCGTACAAGGTCGCGGGTACAGCTAGTAGGTACCTAAATAAGTGTTTATTTTCGGGGAAATAGTGTTAGAAGTGTTATTCTTATTCGAGGTGTTCAATGTAGGCATAGTATACCTACGTCTTGCGAGAAACAGGGAATGCTAGCATAGTTAAAATATTGCGGAGCTTAGTTTGAGTAAGTAAAAAGGCTGTAACAGTCCTGTTAGTGATAGTTGGTTCAGTTAATTATTTTATTGTTAATAATTAATATTTCACATAAGACAATCGTCTATCGTATCGTTTAAAAAAGTTTTAATTTACGTAATAATTTCTAAATATACTTAAATACCATTCTAATTGGAGACATTTTGTAAGTATACTTTTCACGTGAAAGTGAATTGTATAAGAAAAATATTTCTCAAAATTGATTTGTATTTCACAGAATAATAATGAACAATAATAAAACAATGACCATACAAATACAATCGCGTGGCCTTACACGCCTTGGAGTAGGTATTTTTAGGCGTAAAATGCACTGGCGTTCAAGTTCAAGCACGGAGGGGCGGCACGAGATTTTTCAATAATAATATCCCCTTTAAACACAAATTTAGGTACTTATTACGTTACACACGGTGCCTTTTAGCTTGTAAGCAAAATTAACTTAAGACATTTTAAATTCCCGCTGTTAACCTACAATGAACCTTAATCAAAGAGACGTTAAGCTGGCATTTTTTTGGGGTGTTATTAAAACGAATTTCATATAAAATGCAATAGCATAATTTTTGTGGGTATTTATTTGTACACAGACATCGATCAGTTGTTACAGTTATTGTAATAAATTATTTGTTTATTCATACTATTTGGTTCAGTTACTGGACCGGTTAAAATGTCATTGCCCTAATTTATATACTGCCTGCCCTACCGCCCGATGATTCAGTCTGTTTTGTTAAAAATATTACTACAGAATGCATACAATTTTAAATGTGTTACTTAATTATCAACTTTAATTAATTGATAATAATATTAACTTTCATAATAATAAAGTACCTACCTTGTATATACATATATTAAAAATGTAACTGTTGTATGTCTGTAAAAAAGCGAAAAATGTAGATACAATGACTCTTTATAGGGCCAAAAATATGTAACTGTGATAAATTAAAAACTGGTCCATGTCTAAATACGTCGCTTAGAATCGCGTCGTCTGTCTGGTCAGCTAATAAATAATAATAAATATTAAACATAATGATAATACATATTATAAACGGACGTTGCCAAGGACAAAACAAAGACATATGAATCCATACAGACACCTAGAACAGAAAAGTCATCGTTCAAAAATATCCACCACCTAGAAATAGAACCCAAGATATGCTGATATTCGTTACGCACTTCATCATTATTTCAAACTTATTTTAACGACCAATCCACGATAAAAACAACAGGCTCGCGTCATTATATGAAAACGAGTAAACAAAATAAATAATATTTAAATGCCGAAAGCCTTAGGCGCTTTGCCCACGGAGCAACTTCAGTTTTGAGGCAACTATCAACTTTTTAAAAATTTCCTGTAAAAAGTTGACAGTTGCTACAACGATTGCGGTTGCCGCAATTTTATAGCAATTTATGAGCAACTTTTATGCGAATTGCTCAATCTACGCTTTTCCGGGTACAGGCAGAGGGAGGGAGGGTGTGAAATCGTCCGACGCGCTGCAATTGACAGTTGCGGAAACCGGCAACTTTAAAAACCGGTATAATATTTAACAGTTGCTAGTTGCGGCAATTAGAAACTAACATAGTCTTCGATTACGGCAACTGAAAACTGTTGACGATCACCGGAACTCGAAACTCGAGTTGCTATGTGTGCGCAGTCCAATTGAAATGTATGTAAAAAGCTAGTTGGCAGTTGCCAGTTGCTGCAATAGTTGCTCCATGTGTAAAGCACCTTAATGCTTTAATACGACACCTTGTCCAATGCCAAATACAGACACGCACTAACTAGAGTGCTGACTCAGGAACAGACATTAAAAAGAAAACCGAAGAACCACGAATTCCAATCAATAAAAAATGAATGCCGTACTTCCCGCATCGGCTGTTGAATGTCAATATTATTAAGTACTAATTAGTATTATATGGTATCTTTCCAATAAGCCTGGCTGGCTACTTTTTCATCAGTGGCGAACTATCCCTAATTACACTTTTTAGAGGCTACCATCTCAGTCCTCAGGAGTAGCAACACATCTGTGACCGAATTAGAACGAGACTCATTAACTGGACTATTTACAAAACCCGTTACAAATATGTGCTTTATGAGATACACCCATAATGTCATCTATAGCGCTCATAGAATTGTAACGAAAAACAAATGACTTTCAATAACTTGAAAGCAGTGAGCTGTTGCAGTGTTTTACAACCAATAAAAATACGTTTCTAGTGTTGTCCGGCTACACGGCCCTGGGGCAGCAGGGGCAATTATGGACGCCGGCGCAACCATGGGCGCCGAGGCAACCAGGGGCGCCGGGGCAACCAGGCGCGCCAGGGCAACCAGGAGCGCCAACCACCGACGCCACATTTTATCGCACCCCGCAACATTGGTCAATATTTCCTGCATGTAAGTCACATTTTACCTTAGCTTTATTTTGGTTTACATAATTTGTGCTGTGGTGAATCCTATATAGGTGACCTAAGTAAATCCACCTACTTTCCAAGCTTCTGAGATATTTTTGGTGGTTCTCGAGATTTCGAAGCTATTCAGACAAGGAGTAAGTATAAAATCGATGACGTGTTGCTATACTTTCTGTGTGTTTTCGTATAAATATTGCCGAAGGACAATAAACTATTTGCGTCGTCGTTTATTGTGCTTACTATCTATGTATGATACGGGAGTCTTCAAGGTGAAGGTTTTTTATAAGTTAGTGCATTCAACATCACTATTAACAAACGCACTAGTCGCCCCTACAATTTTCGAAAGTTCCTCTCGATTTCTCTGGGATGCCAACATTAGATCCTAGTATCCTTATAACTAACGGGACCGCCTTTGGAATATTGGAAAGTTCCAATAAAAGAAGGATTATCAAAATCAGCTTATAAACGACGAAACTATCAGTGAACACACATAAAAAAGCATAATTATGGGGTCGAATTGACCTCCTTCATTTTTGAAGTCCGTTAAAAATAACACGTGTTGGTTGCAGACAGCAGCAGCGTGGGGTCCGTACCGGTAGTGGTGCTGCCGGTGTCCGTGCCCCCACAGACCCCCTTCGGCCACATCACCCCGCCCTTCTACTACCCCACTCAAACCACCTGCCCGAAGATCAACGAGTGTAGTAAGTTTGTTTATCGCTGAAGGGGCCCCGGCTTCATCTCGGTCGGGCTTATTGATATGAAAGACATTTGTTTTCGTGTTTTGTGATTAACTAAGGTGTTATTGGTCCATGCTACCCACGACACTGTATGCGTTCATGGGTTTAATTTAACTATTATGCGTAAGACATTTGTTTCGGGTTTTGCTGTTACTAATTAATGTGTTTATTGGTCCATACCACCCACGACACAGGCCGTCTGCCTGGAAAAAATCAGTCTGGAAAATCCATTGAGGGATCAGACGGGTACGCTCATGTAAGCATTTTTTTATTTGTTAAAACAATTTCAGAATGTGATAAACCAGAAATTAACAATAATCTCGGAGATAAGGACGGTCAAACTGGTGTTGGGCGACCAACACAAGATAACGGTCAAACTGGCATTGGACTACCAACACAAGATAACAGTCAAACTGGTGTGGAACGTCCAACACAAGATAACAGTCAAGCTGGCATTGGGCTACCAACACAAGATAACTCCACTACAAACATGGAGGACGAGCTATCCTTCATGGCCGAAGACGACTCCTCAGCTGCTCCCTTGTTCGAACCTGTGGGTACGTGGCTTTTTGTATTTATTTATTTCAAACTTTATTGAAGCTTAATGCTTGTTGTGTGACATCGTACACACGTCACACGGTAACGTCACGAAAGCCTGAATTACACGACTACGCCGCTCGCATATAAGGTAAAACCTGGACAGTCGCCTCGATGGGATACTTGCCCCAGTTTCGAATGCACTATGATGCACTTATTGAAAGTATTAGCGGTTGATTAAATTCAAAAGTACCGCCCCAAACAGACCTTAATGCCATTTAAGCCGTTGAATAATCCAGCCTAGGTGTCCTCAAATCGATTCTTACCTTCTACAGCGTCATCTGACCGGCTGGTGAAGCTGTTCCGTGACCAAATTCCCCTCGCGCCTGGTCTACCTCCCATGCTACTGTCAGGGTTCGACGCCAGCGAGCGGGCTCGAATTCCCGACGGGGGAAACCCTCGGGCCTTGGAGGCTCAAGGAACCAGCTCTGATACATCGCCAGAGGAAGCTCCAAGAGTTGTGGCTGGAAGGATGGGCCGTCGCCATCAGGAGCCGAACTCCCGATCTTCACCCCCACCCTACCACGCGGAGAGCTTGCGCAAGCTCATTGGTCAGGTCACGGCACACCGCGCTGACTACACCGAATCCTATACAGCTTGGTAAGTTCGGATGAATAACTTGAACTACTAACTAGGTGCTAGATTTCATGAAAGGGACAGGTATTGAAAGTCAATTGACATTACGGGTTATTTTTAACCTACTTCAAAAAATGGGAAGGTTCACAATTCGTATGTATTTTTAATGTGTGGGCCTCGTAACTTCTTACTGGGTGAACCGATTTTGATAATTCTTTTTGAATCCGAAAGACAGTGCTTGTCCGGGTAGTTTTTGAGTTTTCTCTACTTATTGTAAAAATTAAATTTATTTTTAAATTGCTAAACCTAAGTTTGTATTTTGACTTTTTACTTCGAGCTGCTGTTAAAAATAAGTACTTATAATTATGTCGCGGCTTGCGAGTGAATTAATCCGATATGTGTGGTAGGTATTAGCTACCACTGTAGATGACGGTGTGTACAGTTTTCTAAACTTTGCGAGAAATGTTGCAAATGTTCATACAAATACCATAAAGTATTATAATCAATAACATTGTAGGTTTGACGAGAAGAGCGGTAACGCCCGCGTGGACTTCCACGGCGGTTCTGCATCGACATTCCGCAATACCATGTCCGACGGTCGGAAGCGACGCGCTGTGGTACGTACCGCTGTACAAATCAAATCATCACTATTATCAAAGTAATCATCGTAATTTGTAACTGTCCCAATGCTCAGCACGGTTCTCCTCCCACTATTAAAGGGTACAAACTATAGTCCTTGCAGGACAAGTGCAGATTGCTAGACTTCGCACCCCTTTAAGAAAATTTTAGAAAATACTCTGGTGGCCACGTTTCCTCTCGATGTGTTTATGTTTTGAGATCAACACCATGAAATACCAAAGACTTCAAGTAACGTACTCAATCTTATTCAATTACATAATATGTATGTACGAGTATGTGTGTGTGTGCGTGCAGGTGTGGATGCAGCGTTCAGAGCCGCAAGGCAAGAGGCGCTGCGCGATGGCCGAGGGCGAGATCGACGGCGCCCCCGTTGACCGGCACCCCGCGCTCCCCGACCTATCGGAGTTTACCTTCGCTGGTATACCCTTTTTGCTACTACACATATTTGTTATAGTCTACGGCTTCAACGGCATGGGAGTCGGAAAACGATACAATACCGCTTCGATGTTTCAAACTATTCAGACAGATTCCAGGTCATGGTTTACCCGTTTGTCTTATTTTATCGCAAGCTAATAAGTATCAATATAATGAGTTTTATATCTCTTACTTGAAAATACATTTGATTATCCACACGGACCACATCATCCTTGTTTTCAACTCCTTGAGATATTCCGGATAAAAACGGAAAGCTCGGGCTATTAAACCTATGCTCAGTAGTGGACCATTATTGGAGTGCAGCAGACTATTTGGTTGATGATAATCTACTTAAAAAGTTGTACGGAATGTAGCCCAATTGTTTTTGTTCTCCCAGGTAAGGAAGAGGTGTCAGGTGGTACAGTGGAAGTGTGGAAGCGGAAGGTAGAAGGCGGGGTCGGAGAGCAAGGCGCTGCACGGGGAGAGAAGCTCACCACGCACCACGAGATGAGACTGAAACGTCTCGATGGAGCCGCCGTGCCAGTCCGGTGAGGCTACTAAGACAAGAAAGAACAGGCTAGCTACCATCATCTTGCTTAACATGCAGTTTTCCTTTCTTTTCTTTTTTCTCTTGATCAACAACGCATCGATGACGTCTTTGGAGTTACTAATTTCCACGGACGAACAAGAACACTTACCATCAGATGGCTGGTCTGCTTCTCTGTCAGCTCTTAAAAAGTATAAGCTAATATGTAGAAACACTTCTTGCAGCATCTAAGAGGCTGTATATAAATATTTTAATAATAATACATCTTGCTTTGGTGTCCAGGTACACGGTGTCAGTGGACAGCTCCATTCTAGGCCCCGACTGCGATGGCTACGAACACGTGTACCAGACAGAGAGCTCGCAGCCACTTCCACCTAAATTTTTCGACGTTGATCTTGGTATGACATTTTAAAATAAATTTAATTACTTTTTGCTCCTTTATATTGTATTACGGAAAATGTACCGTGTCTGTTGCAGAAAAGCTGTGCGACTCGATAGAGACCCTGAACCCTTCCTCCCCGAAGGACGTGGCGACGCTGGAGCCGCTCCGAGAGTTCACTCTGCCGCACCGGGACGAGCGTTACAACGAGGTTTTCGAAGAGTAAGTGTCTTGTTTCTACCATGAGTGCTTCTTCTATCTTCTTTTGCCGTCTATCAGTGATCTAAGATGATCGTTTCATGACAGGTACAAGACGCAGTATGGAAGGAAGTACGCGGATGAGAAGGAGGAGGCGGTGCGCAAGAATGTGGTAATGCAGAGTGGGCGGTTCGTGGCAGCTGGTAACCGACAGGGAGCTACCTCGGAGCTGGGCTCCACGATTATGACGGACCGTCTGCGCGAGGAGATCCGGGTTATGATGGGAGCCGCAGGCGCAGCCGAATCTCTCGCCAACGGTCCTGAGCGTGAGTCGTTCCCGTACTCCCGGGACGAAGTACGCGCGCAGGATCGCCGCCTACCCAATAAATTTGACTGGCGCGCTCTAGGAGCCGTCTCCCCTGTTCGATGTGAGTCTGTTATATCGTAATTATTACCTTCTTTTGCAACTACCACTCATACTAACAGTCATTACACATTACACAACCAAATACCCATAACATTAATCTCGGCGAAAAAGGAAGCTGTCGTGTGCTAGTGAATGAATCTTATCTAAAATTTTATAAAAATTGACTGCAAAAGGAATAATCAAAATCACGTAATAAAGATCTGCTTTAAGAATATAAATGCCATGAGTGTTCCTAAAGGATGTATTCTTGGGCCAATATTATTGGCAACATTGTTCACGTTCTGGTAATTAAATCTCATTGTAATCGGTAAGTATACCTATTGTTATTGTTGCAGACCAAGGTGACAATTGTTCGTCGTGCTGGGCGTTCGTGGTGTCGGGCGCGGTGGAGGGCGCCCTGTTCATGCGCACGCGCCGCCTCGTGCCGCTCTCCTACCAGTGCCTCGTAGACTGCGGACAACCGTTCGTATACTTCACCTAACTTCCTCTTTTCTCATACTTCAATAAAATGCCACAATTACAATTGGGTGAAATGCATTGGTAGTTTCTTGTTTAACTCTAAAAATCACGAACTTCCGACCGCTGCATCGCCAGCTTTGAATTTGTTTGACAACTCCCTAAATCATCCATTTAGTTTAGGGGTTGAATTTCTAAAAATCCTTTCTTAGTGGATGCCTCATTTATAAGAGGAATACCTATATATACAAAATTTCAAGTTTCTATCCGTTACTCTACAGGTATTTAGTATTCTATGGGTTTGTTTATTTAGTATTGCCTGTGCATTGATACATCAGTCAGTCATCTTTGCCTTTTATAGATATAAATCACGAGTATGTCTATTGTCTAATGTGTTTATTTCTGACAGATTTGGAACAAGGGGTTGTATGGGTACATGGCCCAGCCACGCCTACGCCTACGTGCAGGAGCGAGGACTGCCCGCCCTGGACGAGTACCCGCCCTACAAGCAACAGGTTATCACGTGTATATTTACATCAGTTTATTTTAGTACCAAACTCGATTAACTTATTGCCTGCTGAAGGAATTTGCTGTGAAAAAAAAAAATAAGTGACAGACTATTAGTTTCTCCAAATGCAATAGGGGGAGGCTTTAGGTTCATTCATATCATTTTTAACTCTTGATCTCGGACGTAGAATCGCCAGTAACTAGGCAGTAGCTGGCAGTAGCTCTACCGTATACTAGAGAGCAGAGCTTTAGCGCAAAATCGGGTTGCAAGGTATACTTAGAGTGGGTCACTTGAATACTTTTGACTTCCCGTATCTTTTATCTCTTATTCAGCGTTAACCAAATACTCTTTCAATTCCCAATTCTGTTTAATGTACTCAAGTTGAAACTTACCAGGTGGATCAATGCGTGGAGCAGCGCGTCCCATCGCAGACTCGCATCAGCGGACATGTCAACGTCACCACCAACAGTGTACCAGCGCTCAAGGTATTCAAACTAGCGTCACGTAATATTCGTCTTAGAGATTATGCAGAATAAGTTTAATTTTAATAAAGGTGAATTGTTTCACTTAAATCCTGCTCGTTCCAGGTAGCGATAAGGAGACACGGGCCGACTGCGGTCCTCGTGGACGGAGATTGTAAGAGCGTCATTCATCACAAGAAAGGAGTGTTATACGACGACCGCTGGTATAAACATTTCACATTATCAACATTTTGTGTGACATGTGACAGTCGAGTGTTATTATCGCTTGAATCCCTATCGGTAGAAGCCTGGGTTCAGTTCCGTACCTCTTATTTTAAAAAATGATCTGCATATTACAATTTCATTATCAATTGCTTTGGTGAAGGTAAATATTTTGAAGAAACCTGTCCACCTTATAGCTCTCTACAAGTTCTTAAAAGTACATGAATTCCGCCATCCGCACTTGGCAAAGACCTGGCCTATACCCCTCGCATTGTGACGAGACCCGCGGGTAGCAGTGGAGGGACAGTTGAATTGCGATGATGAAACTTTTACCCATCCTAACGTGACACTGTTGGTTCTAGTGGAAAGGCGCTGAGGCAGCTCAACCACGCCGTGCTGGCAGTGGGGTGGGGCGAGCGGCGCGGGGAGCCGCACTTCATCCTGAAGAACTCCTGGTCAACCGCCTGGGGTGAAGCCGGCTACATCCGCATACACGGGCGCTCGAACACCGGTGGAATCCTCACCATGCCCTCCTATCCTATAGTTGAGCAGAGTGACGTTCGCAGGCCTCTGCGGGCTGGGTTAAACTAAATTGTAACTATCCTGAGGAAGTGAGGAACTCAGGAAGAATTGCCGAGAATTCGGAGTTGCCTCTCTCCGCTAAAATTATTACCTGTGCTCATAGATCAATTTAGCTTAGCTCAATTTAGCTATTAGTAACGAGGACACAAAGCTGGCATTATGTGGCAATTAGACAAATTCAGTAACGAATACGACCGCAGTAACGTGTAATATTGTAAATACTTCTACAAATAAAAGTTTAATTCTATCTGGACATTCTTCAAAATGTAATACCTAAGTCATATTAGATTCAAAATTGTATGATACCATTGATATTCTTTGTAAATAATATTCTTTTTTCTGCATTTTCAAAACTATTGTAAAGAATAAAAGTATTGTAATAGAAAAACGCAAATAAGCGCTGTATGTTTTATTAACCCTTAAAACTATCGACTCTGTTGGAAAAGAGCCCATGAATTTTGTATTATGACATAAATTACCAAATTGAACGAATTATTAAGACACGTGACGAGTAACTTTTGAGTTATCCATAATAACGTGAATGTGTTTGATTAACTTGGATTACTTTGATGATGTTTTCATTTAATTATTGTGTCGATGTTGCAGAATCAACATTAATTTTTTTGTTTGTCTAGCGGGTACAATCTACAAATCTATATAGAAAAAACACGAATGTAAAAATGTGTACACATGTGTATTGTGGAGTTATTGACACCGGCCCACGCTGTGACAACGGATTTGTTTATCTGAACTGGTCCGATGTAGGTCACAGTTCGATCGTACGGTACATCGGTGTACCGCGGCTATATAAAACACCACGACGAAATTTTGGCACTCCACTATACAGGATTGGACGTATACCTCAAATTCAAGGATCAATAGTGACATATTGAAAATACTTGTGCAAAATTACCTAAATAAATGATAAATCGCAAGACAATAACAGATACCTAAATAAATTACATGAAACAACGAAGTTGTATGTATTGAAAGTTTTATCAATACTTTAATTTTAATAAAAAAATTGTAAATAATAATTTTAAAAAATTATCTGTGAAAGTAGTTACAAGAAATTGTTTGTTACTAATAGTACCTACATAGTTAAAATTTGACCGTTGTGGATAATCAACGAAGATGAATTTTTGGGTAAGTTATATTTTTAAACTAATTCTTCATTTTATTCCAGTTGTCTGAAAATGACTTAAATACTCGTACTACATTACACATAAGCTTGTACCGCGCAAGAAATTCATTTGTTTTATATTCACTGTTTTTGTATGCGGTAAGTAAAGCCGTGACCATGATCTATGCGATAGCTATTATCATAGAGTTCGTATACATAATAGTAGCAAGTACCCGTTACAGATAAAATTATGGGTAAATTTGAGGTGTGTAGGTTTCCGCACATTTTTCGTTAGATATTGAAGCAAGTGAGGATTAAATTTTTATATGCACATCCTTTCGTCTATTTCCGCATAGCTCGATGGCTTGCGTCTAAGCATCAGCAAAAAACTTGAGTGTTTGCAAGCTTTGGAGGGCATACAAAGCAGTGCCCCTGTTGTTATTGTTAGATGCCAGTAACCCATGTCAGAGGCCTTCAAAATGTAACTTTCCAATGCTTAGGTAGGTCACTTTACCTTACACCGATCTGTAGTGGAGCCTCGTATATTCTAGGCCTCCTCAGTGATAATGAATCTTGAATGTAGTGAACCTTGGGTTAATGCCAATTCTGTATTAATAAGTTTGCTGATCATTTATTCCAGGTCTTCATCATCCTCCTAATCTGCTGTACCCAACTCCACGCAGCGCCGAAGAGCAAAGGGAAGGTCCACCTAGCACTAGAGCAGGCTATGCTGCACAAACTCCACAAGCCATGGTTCAAGCCTGATAAGCCATCGCCCTATCCCCGAAAAGGCGAACGGCCTTGTCCTGGTGGCATTTGCAAAGCCCCATCAGGCTGCCTAGATTGTCAACAAGCGGTGCCGATAGATGTTAACTGGGAAACAATAAAACGTCATTAAAACCACCGTCGTATTTTGTGATGCCATTATTATTATCTTCTTTAGTTTTGGCAGGAATGGTTTACAATTTATTAGAGTTGGTTGTAAGTAGGTGGTAAATGTTTTTGCAATCGCGAGACTAGCTGATTTAGTTTATTATATCTTTACCAGAAAAGCGTCAATGACGTCTTTGATCCTGTAATCATTGGATAATGCTGACGCTGACCAGATTCGTGGTGCCCCTTACAAAAAAAGGTCATTAGCAATTCAAATTGGTAAATGAAAACAAATCTTCAGATGCACAATGGGATATATTAAGGCTTAATCTACACTATGGGGTAATACGCCTCGGTCAGGAGGAGGCAGTTGTCGTTGGTGGCGGACATGTAGACGTAGCCGTCCTGCCCCCAGTCCTCGCCCCAGGAGTTCTTCACGATCCAGTACAGGTTGCCGTCTCGGACGCCATACCCTACCACCGTCACGCTGTGGTTTATATGCTTCTGTTTTTCACTGTTGGATAAAACGTATCATCAATTTTGAGTTGATAGTAAGTATAATGGTTATTTTTAAAGACAATAGATGTAGTAGTTATAAATTGAGGAGAGGGGGAAAGGATGAGGAGCAGAGATGTGTGGAAAGGTGAGACAGGATTATGTGCCACACGATACGCAAGATACGCGAGGCAGTGTAGAAGTAAAGTGACGGCTAATAGGGAAGTATGGAAGAGAAAATTACATTGCGCTGAGCCCATATGAACTTTGGAAACAGGCAGGATGATGATGATGATGATGATGCTTATTTATTTACACAACTAAAACAAATCAGACTTACTTATATCTACGCACAGCTGAAACTACAATATCTAGAAACTTGAAATTTGGTACAGGGGTTTCTTTCATGATGCACGAGCTCTATACATATAAGAAAGGATTGTTAGAAATTCCACCCCTTAAGGCATGAAAGTGTGGGTTATACGAGAGAGGGGAAGTTTAAAAAATTTCCACGCGGGCAGAAGCTAGTTAAACATAAACAAACCATCCAGGGTCGAAGAAGATTCCGCTGGAGTATTTGGTGAGGTCGTCACTGGCGTAGATGGCCACGGCCACCGGGCCGTACTTGTACAGCGCCACCTTCATGGCGTTGGTGCTGAGTGGGGGCACCCGCGCGAACCCCTTGATGTTGAATACCTTCGACATATTGCGTTCGGCACACTTGCCGTCCTGTGAACAGACAGAAATGTTTATCATTTTTGTGGTTATTTAGACTATTAATCCAATAACCTGTTCCTATGAGTTATCCTTCGAATATTCTCAAAGTCCTTTCAGAATATTTGTAGGTTGCACGACTTTAGAATACGGAATTAAGTATGTCAAATGAAAATAACTCATAACGGGCATTCGCCGCTCGACGAACGATTAAAAAATAGAGCCACACATTAGTAATTGCTAGTAAGTCTCGGTCAAATTTGGTCACAGATATGTTGCTACCCTTGAAGACAAAATTGGCCACCGCAAAAAGAGTGTGGAAGTAGATCGTTAGATTATGAGACAATTGATGTTGGTATTACGAATGTATTAAAGTTACAGTTAGTATCTACCTGGCCTAAGTATGAGCCATACTCTCTCTCCGTAGGGATGCCATAATCTAGGATGTATTTGAAGGCTCTGTCCAACATTCCTCCGTCACAGCCATAGTTGTCAAATCTAAAAAAACACATTCAAGTGATGATTTTTTGATTGTACTGGCTTTTAAACACAATAATAAATAGACACACACACACACACACACAAACAGACACACAGACACACACACACACTAACACAGTCAAATCTCTTTTCGTAACACATAAAAAACATTCAGTCGAATTGAGTACCTCCTCCTTTTTTGAAATTGATTAGCATCTTACCCCCAAGCGCAATCGACCACGGACTGTTCACTGAGATCCATGTTCCTGCCGCCGTTAGCCCTGGACAGTGCACCCTCCACTGCCGCCGTGGTCGAGAACGCCCAGCACGAACCACAGCTTCCTTGGTCTGAACGGTAAATGAAAGGTTATACTGGTGAATAAAAAAACGTTTTATTCTTCATCATCATTTATGGATGGAAGCTACAAAATGAAAAGTGAAGATTTTTGTATGACGGAAATGCGAATATGTGCAATTGGCTGTGCCCAGTCCTAGAGGCGCGCTTATTGGTCAGTTTTATTAATCGCAGCCAATAAGGTGCCAGTTGTCACGTTAGCTAAATCAGCTATCAGGTGAAGTATGTCGGATATTCAAGCGTCAGAGAGTGCAACAATATAACTTGGGTTCAACCGAAGGTGCTACGACAGTCACGCAATTATTAAACGTATGCTGATGATGGTATGATTTCTTTTACTAACTTTTGACGCGAGTGATGTATCCGTCCAGCTTCATGTTGTAGTTCTCCGGCAACTCTTGGACCATGGACTCCAGCTCCTCCTCAGTGTGGGGGAACACCATGGACCCCTGGCCGAGGGGGTTGGGTCTGGTGGCGGTCAGGTAGCGCAGCTCCTCCGGCGTGCGGTCCGAGAACTTGTTGATCGTCATCTTATAGGGCAGATTCTTCTTGTTGTGCTCGATTACCTTCCTGATGGGAATGATTATGATGCTTCATTAATATAACTACAGAATCCATACTAATCCATACTAATATCCATACTAATATTATAAATGTGAAAGTGTGTTTGTTTGTTTGTTTGTGACTCTTTCACGTCACAACATGGCTATTATATGGTATGGTTTATGTGTGTGGGGATAGTTAGGAGGGTGGAGAGTGACGTAGTTTACTTTTTACCGCGGAAAAATATCTCATTCCCATGGAAAGATCGATGTTTTTTTAGTTGCTAGATATTTAGCTCGGATGATGTTAATAGATGGCGTTAGTAAAATTCATTTGCAAGTTCTGAATCACGCTATCAAATACTACGTGTAATTTACTTATGTCATAGGCAAATGTTACATCTGATGTTCCAGTATCCTTACTAGTAATATTATAAATGTGAAAGTGTGTTTGTTTGTTTGTTTGTTTGTGACGCTTTCACGTCGCAACAAAGCTATTATATGGTAAGGTTTATGTGTGTGGGGATAGTTAGGAGGGTGGAGAGTGACGTAGGCTACTTTTTATCGCGGAAAAACATCCCATTCCCATGGGAAGATCGATGTTTTGTTAGTTGCTAGATATTTATTTTCGGAGTTGTTAATAGATGGCGGTAATAAAATTCATTTGCAAGTTCTGAATTACGCTATCAAATACTACATGTAATTTACTTAAGTCATAGGCAAATGTAATAGGCTACTTTAGCTCTGCCTCGAGAACTCCCCGCTCCGGCTGTATTCAGTGTACCGCCCGCCCGCTGGCACTATCCTGTTGACTGATGTCCGCAAATTGCTCAGCCAACAGGACAGTGCCAGCGGACCAGAGGGACCTTCGAGTCGAGAGCCTGGACGACTTCATCGAGAGATTTGCACGCAACATGTTCGGGCGTGTCGACGCGTCGCGGTTCCCGCATCTGCAGGACCTGGCGCCGCTCCACGCCCGTCCACCGGACCGCTGGGCCTTCCCGCGCGACTTGCTGGATGCGCGGGACGGGCCTAGCACTGACTGATACTGAGGCTTCGTAAGTCGTCGCCCGGCGCTGATCGGCTCCTGCTGGGCTTCCCACCAGCGGGATTCACCCGGCAGGGCCTCGATCGCCTGGGCGGCGCGAAGATGAACCCCATCCCGTTTAAGACTCTGTGGCCTGTAAAAAGGCTACCACTTACCGGACTTGACCTATTGGTTAACCACAGATGGACAACCAAGGGCCTTAGGGCCCAGCCCAAGAACCGGCCCGTTTTAACGGGCCGCGAGAGACACCCCCAAAGGGGAACTAACTGTCCCGAGGGCTCCACACACCTCAGACAGGGTGGAGTGAAGAGAGCGAGTAGTAGGCTACTTTTTAGCCTAAATTCCTACGGGAGCGAGACCTACGCGGCTGTTACCTACGGGTCCCGAAGCGAAGCGCGGGCGGTTCTCTAGTATCATATAAAAGGCTACTGTTTAGCCGAGATTCCTACGGGAGCGGGATCTATGCGGCTATCACCTACGGGTCCCAAAGCGAAGCGCGGGCGGTTCTCTAGTATTAACTAAAATGGAAGAAGATTGTAGTTTTCAACAAACAGCAAGTTACTCGTATTTTACCGCTAGAGGTTGTAATTGTTTCAGCCAATTAATTGAATCAGGCGTTACTTTGCGGAACTCCATTACAGATTAGGGGTTAATCTACTTTGCAATAATCCGGTGGCAAATCGCAAACTCTTTGCGACCGACCGTCGTAGAGTCTACTAACCCTGATGATGCCCTGCTTCGGGGCGAAACACGTGTTGGTGGTGGTATGTATGTTGGTGTATACATTCCTTTTTCGTTGCATATTCCTATGTGGGAGGGAGGTGCTACTTGCATGAAAGTATACACATATACAGAAAGTATATACATACGAGTTTGCTCGGGGATTGTTGCAAAGTAGATTAACCCCTAATCTGTATTTCAGCCAATCAAATTATACGCCAGCTTTGTAACGAATACAAAAACTAGCTGTATGTATATATTCCAAGCTTCTACTTACCTCCAATTCTTTTTGAAAATCTTTAGTCTCATTTTATGTTCTTCTTCATCGTACCGCCTCTTGTGGTATTGCTTGTACCTAGAAATAAAAAGGTTCTACTTATATGATTTAACTTCTAATGAAATTTCATCAGCGCCTTAAATTATCGACCACATAATAGCGTTAGATTTGATGATGTTAGCGTTAAGTTTAGTCATTATGCTTATGCTAATTAGCCAGAAAAAACACTCACGCATGGAAAGCTTTCTTGAGTCCGGAGCGGCTGTCAGGGCGGTAGGATCTGAGAGCTTTCTCGAGATCAATTCCCACATTCCATTTTTCACAAGCTTCCACTGGAAACACAAAAGTTAAAATTGGTAAAAATTCTCAATTTACCAAACTAACAATCACCGTCGCTGACATTGCCTGAACAAGATGTTTGTGTTATTATCTCGGTTCTGATGGTATCATGTGTTAAATTTCTGACATTCTGGTTCGGCACTTACCCTTCCAGCATTACGCACTGGAGTAGCGCAGCAGAGAGTAGCAGGTCTCCTCATAAAGATCTCCTGATAGACGAGAGCCCTTAAGTGAGTAATTAATGGGTAGAAACCAGGGGTTGTACATTACCAGTGGTCGAATTCAGGTCCGAACTGTTAGGAATCTTGAAGTTGCTATATTCCACGATCTCATGCGTGGTGAGGGCCTTAGTCCACGTGTTGTAGACTTTCACTTCATACCTGGAGACAGATTGTACGTAATTTGTTAAGAGTTAGTAAGCATCTTCTCTTCAGGATGACTGATAACTTTAACAAAAAAGCGAAAAACATAGACAACGACAAGGAGGAAAGAAAACATCATCAACTCAATAATTACTCGTTAGATCTAGCTCAAATTACATGGGACCAAACGACAAGCAACTGCTTCCGAATAAAAAATAGTCATAAAAATTTAAATAGTTATACAAGATAAGCGAGGAAAACGCTTTCTTTGTCTTCTTTGCACATGATGTTATTGGCTAAAAATGGTGTAGTACACCTGGGTTATACTCACCGGACAGGTATATCGACGTTCCCGACGGGGTCTCTATAAACGTAAAGAAGTTTGTCCGTGACCGAGTCCTCATCGCTGGTGTCGTGTTGCTTCCACACTGATACCGTCCTCTTGTCGTATTGTATCTCACCTGGAAGTATTCCCGTTCGATTACATTGTGAGTATCTTCAAGACTTGAGTAAATATATAGGCTTCTAAGTTAGCGCGCTTACCACCCACGACTAGTTCGCTGCTTATTACCAGATCGGATTGTCGTCAATCATTAAATTATAAATCATATACCTATTTCTAAACACTTATTGATTTCGATTCTTACCAGAATATATGAGGAAATCAGCTTCTGGCAGAAAATCTTCAGCGGGTCCCTCGCTGGACTCCTCTTCACAAGTTATATAATTTTCCAAATCTTCTGATGTCTTTGGATAAACCTGAACATAAAAATTTGAATTACAATTAAAGAAAAAATGTATTTTATTCTTATTCGTCATCTTTTCACTATCAACTCATATTAATATTAATACACATGTATGTAACTATTACTATACACATAATCACGGACATGCATTTAAAGCCATAAATTATTATTTTATACTTGGTTGTCAACTTCACATAGGTCGCAATAGCCTACCCAACATAGAAATTGACACAAAACACACACATATTCTTAGCATATTCTATTGAAACTTGGAATTTCTTCTGCTTATTTTAGAGTTTCATCTTTTGGAAATCGACATTTTCTGACGACAAAGTCGCGGACACAAGCTTGTTTATCTATACAGTTTTCCGGGAATAGAACCCGGGACCTTAACTACTAGCTGGGCTGGTCATCATGAGACATACCTTGACTATATAGCCGAACCTGTCGTCGGTTTCTCCATAGTAGTAAATGCTGCTCGTGCCGTCGAAGTAACTTATCCTCGAGTTGTTTAGTTCTCCGCTATACCTGAAACAATCATCGAGCGCATTTGTAAAATATTCTACCTCTTCGCAGCCTTTAACAGTTCCACTGCTGAGATCCTCGTCTCTCCTAATGTGCGTTACAGGCCAGAGTCTTCTACAAAAATCAGATTAGTAGACTTTACGCACCTTGCAGAACATTCTTCACAATAGTTTCTTTCACCAAAGCAAGTGATATTTAATTTATTATATACTAGCTTTTGCCAACGGCTTCGCCCGCGTGAAATTCGTTTAAACTTCACCCCTTTATTTCACCCACTGTGTTATAAACGTAAGAGTAGGCAAATAGAATCAGAAAGCTTCGAACTGCTAAGCTATCGGGAGTTACACGTGTTATTGTGAGTCACTACATAGTATAAAACAAAGTCGCTATTTTTGTCCGTCTGTTTGTTTGTTTGTCTGTTTGTCTGTATGCTTAAATCTTTAAAATTACGCAACGGATTTTGATGCGGTTTTTTGTAATAGGTAGAGTGATTCAAGAGGAAGGTTTTTATGTATAATACATGCGTATATTCTCACGAGAACGGGATCCACGCGGGTGAAACCGCGGGCGGGCCGCTAGTCAACCATAAAAGATAGACATAATTATGCTGTCGTGGAATATTTTTTATATAATTTTAAGGAGAACATTTCCGTCATACATGATTTCTGTGTAGCTTTAACCATTAAGGTTGCACACGCGACGGAAGCTTAAAAATGGAGTAACTTCTCCCGTTTCCCCAACATTTCCCTTCACTGCTCTGCTCCTATTGATTGTAGCGTGATGAAAAGTATATAATAACCAGCGCGGGAGTATGAAAAATAATTGTACTAAGTTTCGTTAAAATCCGTCGAGTAGTTTTTGTTTCTATAACGGTTATAAATACATCAGACAGACAGACAGACAGACAAAAATTTTACTGATTGCATTTTTGGCATCAGTATCGATCCCTAATCACCCCCAATCATAGTTATTTTGGAAATATATTTAATGTACAGAATTGACCTCTCTACAGATTTATTATAAGTATAGAAGAAGATGTAGATAGATATAGATTGTTTTTATTGAATTAAGGTAGCAAACGAGCATGCAGCACCACCCTTCCGCTGCTGCCCATGGCAATTGTGACCGACTTAGAACAAGACCCAATTTAGGGATTAGGCTGGTTAGTCCAATTAGTAGATGGTGTTAGAATTTTAGTTGGTTAGTTTGTTAATAAGTGTGAGGACAGGGACTGTTAGTGATAGTTAGTCCTGTTAGTTAATATTAGTATTGTCCAGTTAGTAATGATTAGTGTGAGTATTGTTCCAATTCAGTCACAGATGCGTTGCTACCCCTGAGGACTGAGATGGTCGCCTCTAAAAAAGTGAAGTGAAGTGAAGTTTTCAATATTATTGAAAATTAAATAGGCGAGCAGGAGACTGGCACTGCCCGGGAGTCAAAGGTGAAACCTTGTGGCGACATAACTCTATACCTATCTATGCACACCTTGGTGACATCTTGTCAAGCCTGAATCACGCCAATGAAGTTTTTTACATCACTCACGTTCGTAACGTCAGCAACTAATTTTATCCCAACTTAGGTACTAGCTGGGTCAGACAATCTTAAAAGTTTCTGTAAATGCTTTCTATGTGATATTGTCGCCGGACATCAAACAATAGGTAATGCATTTCCCGATTCCTTTTAGGTTAATAACGCACAAATGATGTCTTCGCTGTTGCTAATATACGTGATGATGTTGGCCACTTACCACCAGATGCTTGTCTGCTCACTTATATCCATCTATAAAAAACTTACCATACTTCGAATAATTCTGTATTGCCAATGCTAAGGTCAATTTTCGTTCCTTTCAGGTAATATTCCGTGGGCCACAGTACAGCTTCTGAAGGTTCACCGCTGCCTGATTCAAAAAAGTTTTTTTTTTATTGTATACTAGCGAACCGCCCTCGCTTCGCTTCGGGACTCGTAAGTATCAGCCGCGTAGGTCCCGCTCCCGTAGGAATTTCGGGATAAACTCCCGATCCCGCGGGATTTTCGGAAAGACAGACTTGTTACTTTTATATTAATATGTTTGTTATGAAGCTATACCCATACTCGTAGAAGTTAACACAATAACATAATAATAATAACAAAAGTGTCCTATGTGTTATTCTGGTTTATAAACTATTCGTGTACCAAATTTCATCCAAATCCATTCATCCGTTTTTGCGTGATTGAGGACCAAATATACAAATTTGCACATTTATAATATTAGTAGGATGCCACAGAATTCGCATTGTGCGAGTATTTTTGGCACGCGAAAATGTTAATGAATTTTTTGACAACTTCTACAAAGCAGTTAAGTGTAGGGAGTTTTTCCCGTGTATTCCGGGATAAAAAGTAGCCTGTATATTGCTCCAAAACTGCCTCTATCTCCCAGTGAAAGTCCTATAAAACACTGCACCTCTAATTGTACCAACTTTATCCCCATTTTTGCGCCCTTCGCTGGCTATTTTTTAAATACTTATTTTACATTGAAAATTACTTATTTAACTATAATGATTTTTAAACATGGGGTTAAAATAATTTTCAGTTTAGTCAGAATGTTACCTTAAAAAATTACAAATTCCGCATTCATTTGTGTTTTTTTTCTTTTTCTTACAAAATATCGAAAAACTGAGAAACACGTATTCCATTAATTTAAGTGATAACCCTCTGTTGCAAATTTGAAGTAAATCGGACGACGTTATAAAAAAATTCCATACTAACTTTAACCACCTATCCCTAGGGAACCTTAATATTATTCGAAAAAAAATGTACCCTATAATAGACACCAGTATATAGGTAATAACTTTACCAAGTTTCAATGAAATCCGTCCAGTGGTTTACGCGTGATGATCGGTCAGACAGACAGACAGACAGACAGACAATAAATAAAAAAAATATATTTTTGAGTTCTATCTCGATATGTAAGTGCCCCTTAGTCGGAATTTGAAAAAAATATTCAATGTACAGAACACGTGGTCCTACAGTTTTATTATAGTATAGATTAATCAATTATTAGAATTACTAGAGAACCGCCCGCGCTTCGCTTCGGGACCCGTAGGTAACAGCCGCGTAGGTCTCGCTCCCGTAGGAATTTAGGCTAAAAAGTAGCCTACTACTCGCTCTCTTCACTCCACCCTGTCTGAGGTGTGTGGAGCCCTCGGGACAGTTAGTTCCCCTTTGGGGGTGTCTCTCGCGGCCCGTTAAAACGGGCCGGTCCTTGGGTTGGGCTCTAAGGCCCTTGGTTGTCCATCTGTGGTTAACCAATAGGTCAAGTCCGGTGAGTGGCGGCCTTTTTACAGGCCACAGAGTCTTAAACGGGATGGGGTTCATCTCCACGCCGCCCAGGCGATCGAGGCCCTACCGGGTGAATCCCACTGGTGGGAAGCCCAGCAGGAGCCGATCAGCGCCGGGCGACGACTTACGAAGCCCCAGTATCAGTCAGTGCTAGGCCCGTCCCGCGCAACCAGCAAGTCGGCAAGCGGTCAGCAAGCGGTCCGGTGGACGGGTGTGGAGCGGCGCCAGGTCCTGCAGATGCGGGAACCGCGACGCGTCGACACGCCCGAACATGTTGCGTGCCAATCTCTCGATGAAGTCGTCCAGGCTCTCGACTCGAAGGTCCCTCTGGATGACGGCGTTCCTGACGTACCTCGGCGCACCAGTCAGCCGGCGGAGCGCAATCGCCTGAACCGCGCGCATCCTTTTGCGCTGCGGTTCGCTGGCGAGCGCGTACCACGCCGGTGCCGCGTACGTGAGGCGGGATCTGATGTAGGTCTTGTAGACCCCGAGCTTTAGTCCGAGAGGGAGGCTCGAGGAGAGCACTGGTTTCTGCCATCGCGCTTCTGGAATTCGCGACAGCTTTCGTAACCTGTGGCTTCATCGAAAGTCTTCCGTCGATTTTGCCCCCAGGTATTTGGCCTGTGGGGCCCATTGGATATCTTGTCCGTGAAGCTCCAGAGTAGGGTCCCGCCTGTTGAGGTATCCTCTTATGTTCACGGCCTGCGTCTTCCCGACATTCACCGACAGTCTCCACGCGGCAAGCCATTTGGGGAGGGCATCAAGCGCACGCTGCATCTTGACGATGGCGTGGGTTCTATTCAGCGACGTGGTGATGTACGCCACATCATCGGCATACAGGGCAAGCGACGCCCCCCCTGCCGCCGGGATGTCGTCGGTGTAGCAGGCGTAGCAGACCGGGGACAGGCAACTCCCTTGCGGGACGCCGGCTGCGATCGGACGCTCGGTGGATTCGGCGTCTTCAACCACTACTCTGAAGCTTCTATTTTCGAGGAAACTGGAGATCACCTTAACGGCACTCCGGGGCGCCGACGACTGCGAGATCTTGTAGAGAATAAGCCGTCGTGCCAAACACGGTCGAACGCCTTTTCCATGTCGAGGAATACTGCACACACGCGTTCTCTCTTATTCAGAGCCGCGGTAACGGTGTGCAACACCCTCGACAGTGTAGCCGTGCTGTTCAGCGGCATCAAAAAGTAGCCTTCCACTTCTGTTGGCAGCTAGGCTATTCCACCCCGGATGCAGTTCCAGTCGCCCGCGCCCACCAACGGTGTTGGCGAGTCCAGCAACTTGCGGACATCAGCCAACAGGATAGTGCCAGCGGGCGGGCGGTACACTGAATACAGCCGGAGCGGGGAGTTCTCGAGGCAGAGCTAAAGTAGTCTATTACATTTGCCTATGACTTAAGTAAATTACATGTAGTATTTCATAGCGTAATTCAGAACTTGCAAATTAACGCCATCTATTAACAACTCCGAAAATAAATATCTAGCAACTAACAAAACATCGATCTTCCCATGGGAATGGGATGTTTTTTCGCGGTAAAAAGTAGCCTACGTCACTCTCCACCCTCCTAACTATCCCCACACACATAAACCTTACCATATAATAGCTTTGTTGCGACGTGAAAGCGTCACAAACAAACAAACAAACAAACAAACAAACAAACAAACACACTTTCACTAATATTAGTAAGGATGTCAATGTCGCTCTTTCTGTCTGGTGGGTGTCTATATATACGTTTTTGACCGTAAGTAGGGTAGGTATACTATACCTTATGAAATGAACCGAATTATTCAGGATTATTTTCATCGATATAAAAGAGTTTTTAAATGATTTGAAAATTGATAATTTTAAGCTATTGCATAGCTTCTATCGCGGGCCTTGGGCGCGGGGACCGAATGCAAAAATTTCGTAACGAAAAAATTATTACACCCCCATCACCCACACACAGACATAGTTACTATGTCTGTGCACCCACACATCGATAAATACCAGAACTTTTAACTGAGTTAACTAACTTTTACTTTATAACGGCTAAACCGATTTGGCTAATTTTAGTCTTGAAATATTCGTGGAAGTTCAGGGAAGGTTGCAGCGATGAGAAAATATGGAAAAATTGCGAGGAAAGTACTAAAAATGAAAATTTTAATTTCCCATACAAATCTTACCTGTCAAACATTTGATTTTCGCCCCGTCGGTTCGGTGTTTTAAGAATAATTACATGTAGATCTGGATTAAATAAGGCGTTGGAATCGACAACATGTATTCATAATAGTCGAATTATCGCGTATTTAGATTTAAAACATGCAAAATAACATAGACATGACATAAAATAATGACACTATAATGACTTGAGGGTGATAGAGACAGTGCCATACAGGCCTTGCCTGTCACACGTCATTCACGCGCCAAAAAATCGTTGTAGGACTTAAATGTCAAATGTCAATTTTCTTTTTAAAAAGAATTATTTTGTCAACTGAAATAGTTCTTATGCTTTTGTTCAGAATATTTAAATCTTCTTTGCACAAATTAATGCATTATCCGTTTCTAATAAAGATTAAAATGTCTTGCACCTATAATGTGACGTTATGATGTAGGTACGTATTCTTAACAATTAGGCTTGCGTCATTATTATGCGTCTCTTTCAGTGATATTTGTTTTGTTATTTTATATATAATGCTATGCAATAGCTTAACCGCGGCAGTCTCCGAGTGAAACACGTCTTTTTTTAATGTGACTAGTATTATCAGGTTATAAAAAATGTCTCCTTAGCGCCTGTCACTTTGATGATGATATACCTACCAACGCCGTAAAAGCCTGTTAATTCGTGTAGGCGGAGCGTTATATTAAAAAATCATCATAATAATCTTAACCCATCATGGCCCACTACTGAGCCCGGGTCTCTTCTCAGAATCAGAAAGTTAGGCCTTAATCCACCTTTGAGGTCCGTGAATCATCCGACATGCAGTTTTCCTCATGGTGCCTCGCCTCACTATTATAGCGAATGATATTTAATTACTTAAAACGCACATACTATGAAAAGTCAGAAGTGCGATCCTGGGTCTTGATCCCGAACACACCCGAGTAGAAGGCCGATTTTTTAGCCACGAGACGATCACCATTTACCACTAGGCTATCACCGGTTCGGCACTACCTTATACCAAGAAAAAAAATGAACATCTCTTACCTATGATGCTGTAGCCTGAGGCCAGGGTTGCAGACAGCAAAAGTAGCCCTAAGGACCACATGCTGCACCTTTGGTTTCATTAACCTATGATAGCCAACCACCACGTTTGATGTTTTATATCAAATCCTTATCTGTAAGGCTGCGTTTACAATGCACATTACCTGATCGTGCAACGGAAATAAGGGTGTTGGTATATGAATTTTATTTTTGGTGCTGTAATAAATTACCATCTCATTTTACACCAGATACCTAATCCGAAAGTTATCTTTAGTTTTTACATCTTGTATTTTAAAAAGACTATTTGGTTTCTTTAATTTTGTAAAATGTCTGTGCCCTCAACTTTACTTAAATTATATATTTTTTTAATAGAGAAAAGATAAGTAGGCTTTTCGTACAATGGCGCTTAATTCTCCGCGTTCTATCTCTAACGTAGGCGAAGCCGCGGGCAAAAACTAGTTATGAGTATTTTATTATGTAGGTACACACATCACACAACACCTAATAATTTAAATTGGCTTGCATTTAGTTTTTAATTAGATACACCAAAATAACATCGATAAATTGAAATAGGTAGCAATTATTATTTTTTTGTTTAAAATATTTAGCTAATAATAATTAGTATTACATATTATGATAGCTTTGATAAATTTAATGAGCGTATATAATTTTAATACTATTGTGATAATATGTTACTATATAACATAAAGGTCTGTTCATAAACAAGGTATCTGCTACTATAAGTGGTGATAAAATAGTGGTTAAGAATTCGGCCTCTTACTCGGGGGTCCGGGTTCGAATCCCAGGGCACGCACTTCTGACTTTTCGGAGTTATGTGCGTTTAAAACACTTTAATAACAATCGCTATAACGGTGAAGGAAAACATCACGAGGCGAGGAACAAACTCGAAAGAGTGTGAAGTCCGCCAATCCGCCCTTGGCAAACGTGGTGGACCTTAAGCTCCTCATTCTGAGAAAAGACGGATGGTACAGTACCCGGCAAGAAATAATGCACATCGGTATTCAGAAAGAGATAATCGGTTAGTTTCGGCTTTGTAGAGCGTTGCCCTTACTACACAGTCTTTACCGCTGACTTGTCACTTTTCTTTCGAATTCGGTAGAAAACGGTCGCGTTCACTCATAAATAAATATAAAGAGTTGTTAAAACCTCAATGGAACATCAATATCATTATTATAAAACTACTTGATAGGGTGCTTTATCCGCTCTTAATAGATATTGCACTGTCAGTGCAATGTGCGAGAGAGAACGCTCTACAAAACCGTAAGTAACCGATTATCTCTTTCTGAATATCGATGTGCATTATTTCTTGCCGGGTACTGTACAGTTATGGGTTGCGATGAGTGATAATCCGCCACTGTCCACCACTGACTAATTGGTTGGCTGTTTACACATAAATTTATTGCCTTGACATCTAAAACTTAAAAACAATAGGTTCTTAGTGATAATTAGAATTACTCACCCATACAATCCCTGTACGTCCAACGCGACGTCCTTGAAGAGAATTTCTATAAGGAAAACAATGCGGATAAATCTAATTACAATATGATTAATTGAATGGTAGGTGCTCACCTAACGAATTTGTACCTACTCATATTGAAAGCTTTTACCAACGCACATAAAGAATTGTGGCGTGTGTGTGAAATAGAATAGATCTGGGACCTATGTAATTAGGTATGCTAACGCTACACTCTCTAGCCCTTCACTAGGATTCCCTATGTCGTGGGTGCCATGGACAACACACAAGACAAGGACAAACACCCAGACCGAGAACGGAAATTTAAACTCATCATTCTTTCCGCCTCGCTGGGAATCGAACCCAGGACTCTCGGAACAGCGATCCGGCGTGTTAACCATTGCGCCATTCGGGTTATCAGCGTACTACACTATAAGTAACACTACAACTACTTATAAGTATCAACGTGGTATTTTAATAAACAATTCGTAGCATAGGATCACTCGCATACGACCATTTTAAAATTTTCGCTTTTTTTCTTGGTGCTCAATGAATTTCGTTATTTAGATTTATTTAGATCGTGATTAGATTTAGAATTTCGTCAGCGATGTGCCCAAGATATTGTGTCGCGTGACTCGCGTGCCATTAATGGCAGTGGCACACGTGGCAATGGTTCGCCATCCCTGCTCCAGAGATTTTTCCACGGCGGCTACCCACCGACTCTTGCTTGATTCGACAAGAATCGATGATAGCCGGGCTTACAGTGTTTCTTACTATTTATTTACGGCCGACAACATAACTTATTATGCACAATTAGATGCTTATAATATTATTTTATTACAAAGATACAAAGATGTCCAGTCATGCTTAAAACTTAGTGGCATTCATAAACAAAACATCGCGTGACGTGACACAACAGCTGCACTTGATTGATGTTCTTAAGAGAAGGTGGCTTTAACAACACTTGTAGGTATGTACCTTGACACACAGACACACGATTGTTAACCACGAACAAAGAAGTACCTTTTTATTAACCGACTTCAAAAAAGGAGATTTATATTCGACGCCTATTTTGTGTCCAGCGATGTCTCCATCTTTTAAAACGATTTCTTTATTTTTATTGGAAAAAGCGTAGGTATTTGCGAGTTGATCAAAATTTTATAGGCACGTACCTATATGGTTCAAACAATTTTGTATACTTACCTATTAATTAGGTACTTGACGAAATGATATCAAATTCGCCATATTATCATGAGGCACTAATGTAGTAAAATCGCCCTCGTAATATTTCGGGAAATTTTATATGGAGGTATAACTACTTACTTTTTAATATTATATCTCAAGTTCTAAGCGGCGAATCGAGATGAACATGTGCTTTTTTTATTGAGACCTTCAGCCACTGTGTATCTACAGTGTATATATTTCTGGGTCGATCACCCTTTCAACCGAAGCAACTTTGCTATTAAAATAATTACTACACGGTATTAATTAACGCTACACACTCATAACCCCACACTAGGATTCCCTGTGCCGTCGGTGCCGTAGACAACACACAAGACAAGGACACCGAAATTTTAACTCATCATTCAATCCGCCTCGCTGGGAATTGAACCCAGGACCCTAGGAACAGCGATCCAGCGTGTTAACCATTGCGCCATTCAGGTCGTATTAAGTGTGGTGGCGGGCAGTGGTAGGTGTAATGCTTGATAATATATGGTGATGGTAGATGGCAGTGATACCTGCAGGCCTGGAATGTCGCCACACAAGAGTAACATAGCCAGTTATCTACACAAGCCATTGTCTCATGCAACATAGGTATCACATTTCGAGACTTGTAAAACCCTACCTACTTATTATTAAATACAAGGAAATCTGTCCATCTGAGATTTATGTTACATGCTTGTTGTCTTTTGTAACCCAGCTAGTTGTCCCTAGCGTTTACATATAACGACACGATGTCGTTAGCGTACGTCAGACGCTAACGATATTTTTCTCGAAAAGCGCTCTCAGGTGCATTTCTGGGGCTCCACATGTAAATTTAAACTGTAATGTGTTTAGATACCTACACATCTCCGTCCTATACTTACTATCTTTAAATTAATACTAGCGGACTGTTTTCGTTGTCTTGTTCGCCCTATTAAGACACTTCATGCATGATTTTCTCAAATACATATCTTATATGAAGGTACAAACATAATATTCCATTTTATATTAAGATTAAGATAAAATAAGATTATGAGTAATGTACAAAAGCTGTTTGTAAATTGACAACACGTTTATTTCTTACCTTCTCGTGCACTGCTCTAATATAACGAATCATAATGCCGTGTCGTGCGTTATAAAGTTGTCGTTACTCAGTGATTGTTAGCAGAGATGCCTACTTAGATACTAAACAGTCTTTCTAAGGAAACATTCCGTGCTATAACTTAGTCTACCAGAGACTGTTAGCGCGTGCGGTCATATAAGTCCGCGTTAATCATAAAAAAAAGTGTTTTTTCTCTTTTCACGCCATTACGTTTCGAACAAGGTCATGACCTATACAGCCGCGCGTGTCTTAATTTAAAAAGCATTCACGATTTGTGTCACAGATAATAAATTTGGCGCGAACTTATCAATTTGGTACGTCAGAATGTAAGCAAGTACCTAAGCATTATGTTATAGAAAATGACAGTGATTTTATGGTGCTTTTTATGCATGGTGATACCCATGGGAATTGGGTCGAGGGCGCAAGAAGGATACCCCAGAGGACTCATGTCAGTATGTATGTGTTGATAACTTAAACTATACAAAATATTTGACTACCCTACTCCTAAAGCGCGATAACAGTGGTTTTAACCATTTAACAATGATGTTTTAAATATCTAGATTGAGCGTCGCCCTACAATGAAAACAAAAAAAACAAGGCAACATTATCAAGCATGTGTACGTGTAGGCGATGTTTTTCGCGTTCATTTATTGTCTATGTGTGCGTAATCTGTGCGTAATGATATAAAAGTTGTGGCCAACAGTTGGCCACAACTTTTTGACACGTCTTTGGGTTTTAATTTTGAACTCCCGAAGTCCCGAACAAAGGGGCAAAGTCCCGAAGTCCCAAGCAAAGTGCATGCATCCGTATAAAAATAATACTGTAGTTTCTTATTAGAGACGAATCAGTTTATTTCACTAAGAAAAGCGTCGTGAAAAAATTCTATGCACGTGAGAATTCTCCGTAATGCACAAGCTTACTCAAGGAAGCAGACCTACCGTACCACCGTCACCTGACGATTGATGGATGGTCACCAAACACTAAAAACATCGCCTATATTTGTTGGCCAAGAAAGAAAGAATAGGATAAGAATATTTTATTTAAGTTCCAACAAAGTCAGAGTAACGACGTAAAATATACAATTATATATCTACTTATAAAGAATACCTATAATGTTTCATAAATCACACCTTATCACTGCAGACGTAAAAACCATACTTACTCTTGAATTATTTATTTTCACTAAATGAAGTAGGTATGTATTAATGTCGATATAAATTCCTAAGGCGTTATTGCAGCTGCAGACATTATAGAGATCGAGTTGAAGATACTAAATGGACCAAAGATTATCGTGAGATATAAAAAGATTAATAAGAGAACGACTTTATAACAAGTGAGTCGAATTTAAAAAAAGAATTATACATTGCTATCGCATATTGAAAATAATATATCACTTTATTACAAAATTATAATGATTTTGAAAACCGCAAGATCACTATTTACAAATGTTATCCAAAAGTTACATAAGATTACACAAAGATATCAAGAAAGACGTAATTGTGCACGATTCTCCACTGAACTGTACACCATAAATTACTGGGAAAACAGGACATGACTTCATAATTACGGTCTGTCCGTCCAGATTACGGCCATTCAACTGATAACGGACCATTAGTCGGATCGCTCATGCAAATTTCCTCTTAGCAAATTAAATTCATCCAATCTCATATGTTACTAGATATAATATTATATAAATTATTATCTTGCATAAGTTTTGTAAACATTAGATAGTACATGACTGCAGCAGGGACTGTTAGTGGTCCACGTAGTGAGGAGCCTCCTAATTCATCATCTCAACCCATCATGGTCCACTATTATTGAGCAGGGGTCTCTTCCAGAATGAGAAGGTTGTGGCCATAGCCCATCATGCTGGCCAAGTGCGGATTGGCGGACTTTACACACCTTTGAGTTTTTGCGAATACTCCGGCTTGCAGGTTTCCTCGCGATGTTTTCGTTCACCTTTTGTAGCAAGTGACATTTATATAAGTACTTAAAACGCACATAATTCCGAAAGTCAGAGTGCGTGCCCTGAGATTCGAACCCGGAACCTCCAAACAGGAGGCCGAATTCATAACCACAAGGCTGTCACGGTTACCAAAATTCAGATTACTCAAACCCCATAAGAAATTTTCCTAACAATCATAACGTCAAAATTATTTCATGGCACATTTAAAAAAGACTTCTTTAAAAAAATCTTTAGAAAATTGGCGAGTAGATAAGATTCGTCAGTCGTCACTATGCCACAATCAAACCACTGGTATTCAATTCACTAGGCTGACACAATGTGGACTCATACAAATCAAAATCTCTCAAGGAAAACATTGAAATGGACCGTGAATGACTTTTATTACACCACTTTCCTGTGTTAATGACGCTACGTATCTTGTTTCCACTGCTCCATTACGTATTCTTACCGAGTTGTGCTGGATATCGGAAGACCACTGCTGGAAAACCCCACCTTCTTCTTTTTTTAACCAACTTCTTATACAGGAAAAGGAAGGTTCGCAACTCTATTGTCTTTTTTATTGTGTCTCCACCATATGTAACAAAAATACGGAATTTCAGGTAGGTGAACTACTGAGATGAAATTAGAAGGGACTACCGTATGGGCTATTCCCACCAGCCTCCCATACACTAAATTCTAGGTCTCTACTCCCAAGCCGAGGCGAGGCTACTTTTCAATAACCGCTACACCTACTGAAAATAAGGAACAAGGTGCTCTCCCGGGAGCATTCAGGCCCATTGTGTCGCTCGCTAAGCTCATACAGTTCGCCAGAAGCTGCCCTGTGAGGATACCGATTGCATCAGAATCTAATAGGATATTGATAATATTTTTTTAATTCAATGAAGATAATATTCGGTAAACCATATTCCCATAGCAATAACCTTGCTAACGATGCCGACGGGAAGTTTCGTAACATGAGAAGTTGAGAAGGCTTAACTGAAATGATATATTGTTTAGTTAACCATCTCAAAGTATACGTTACCATGAATAATTCCCGCAGCAGGTTGCGATATCAGTAATGACGCGGCATGTCGACATGCTCACCACAAGCACGTCATTACTCATTATGTTTGTTAAAATTAAGTGGTAAATTTATGAAATGGTAAGTAGTTGAAATTTCCAATAACCTGTTGACCCTGCAGGCCATCCCTGAAACTTTTAGCTACTTTCCAGCTCTGCTTTTGTAGGTTTGTTTCTAGCTTTGTTTTTCCTAATGAATATTAGATTAGCATTAGGCAGATGTCGCCGGCGAGTAGGCGAGTGAATCCCAGCTATTAACTCGCTCAAGACAGGTACAAAAGATATGACAGTCCGTATAGAGAAGAGAGATGCATATGTCAGCGAGTACTCGCTGATTGTTCACACCGCCGGCGAGTTCTCGCTCGCATATGCTCTCTATTGTTTACACGGAATGTCATATTTGAGTCCTTTTCTTGGCGAGAAAATAGCCCATAGCTACTCGTTGCTCGACGGCGGTCGAACACTAGCCTTAGATAATGAAAATGATTCCCAAATGTTCTCAGGTCCAGGATCGTCGAAGCCAGCCTCGATACCCAGGAGCCAGCTCAAGCATCTGTACTTCGTGGTGCAGGGCAAGGGCCGCACCAGGCAGAAGTACAACTACTGGGAGGCCAAGAACATCGCCACTGACCCACGGATAGATTTTGGCAGGTATCAACTATATTTGTACCCACTAGAAAATCGGTAGACGTGCCACTAGATGGTATATGCTATATGGTCACATAGGAACATTACATTGTAGTAATTAGCCATCTGGCCTTTAGTTGTACCATGCCAGAGCTGCCTTAGATTCGATAACCTATTCCGCTTTCGGACTGGAGACAGCATTCTAGACCGCCCTAGGAGGGCCGAAACGCATACACGCATATACATATATAACCGAATAAAATATGGATAGGTACTGTTTCAACTTTGAGGTTATAAAGGTATTCATGTTAAGATGGTATGCTATTCCGTTTCCAGAAAGACTCTCCTCGTCGCCATCGGATACCTGGACAGCACCAACTTCCCGATCTCATCATTGTTCGCCAATGAGTATGAGGACAGAAACTACAACGTCATCCTTGTGGACAACCAAAGATTTGCGACTGTTCACTATTACCTGTAAGTATGTGGAGATATACAGCCCTGTTTTATCTTGTCTTTCTTTCTAGCTGACATTGCATTGGGGATGACTTTTGTGTTACCGTGTAAAGCAAAATTATGTGCAAAGTTTTTGGCAAGTTCGGGGTTTCCCAAACTGTCATTCTTCCTATTTTATTCTTTTGTACAACATTATCACCAATATTCACAGTGGAAGAAAGTATAATACTTAAGACTTATTTCTTGTTGATATTAAAAAAATCCTTAGTAGAACTTTGGAATGAAAGGAATTAGAAAGCTGATTTCTAGGAATTTCCGGTATCGACAATATTAAAATAATTCAATAGAAAGATGCAAATTATGTGAAAGCAGACCATAATTCTCAATTTATTAGCACTACGCTATCAAGGCACTCTTTTATAATATACCGGTAGCTGCGGTAACGTTAGGTATTTTATGAGCTACTTATATTTATAACATCACATTTTGCATATTGAAAGGAATCCTATATGGTGGTAGGGCCTAGAGCTCACCCGGGGAAGTACCACCGTCCGCCACGGTACTTAGTACCATTCCTACCGTGTAATAATTGTTTTAAGAACAATTGTGTTCCGGATAGGAAGGTGTGGAGCCGGTTACACTTCTTTAGAGGCGACCATCTCAGTCCTTAGGGGTAGCAACGCATCTGTGACCGAATTAGAACGAGACTCAAATTGAGTCTAGTTCTGGGTCGGTCAAAGTTGTCATGGGCGGCAGCGGAAGGTGGTGCTGCATGCTCGTTTGCTATCTTAATTCAATAAAAAAAATACTCACAAGATATTCTTGGTGTGCATATAATTTCCTAATTAACTAGCACAGTGCGATAGTTTCTGTCATTAGAATTTTATGAAAATCCTCTACATTTTGGGGCTACCATCAGATCCTTAAATATGGTCAATAACAAACTTGTTTTGGAATATTATTACTACTGATAATCTATCTTTGAGGAGTTCCACTCGTTATATTTATAAGTATTCCCCTGATCCTCACCTAAATAAGACCAATTTCAAGTACGTAGTTCAAAATGAATGTACTGGCAAAGTTAAGAGATATTGTTAGGCATTAACCCCACTTGTTCTAATTTTCAGGGCCACAAGATTGATGCGTCCTGTGGGCAAGCATGTAGCAGAAGTTCTTGCAGATCTTACCCAAGCTGGCCTGGACCCTTCCAAATTGGAACTTCTGGGCTTCAGTCTTGGAGGGCAGACGGTCAGCTACATAGCTTCAAACTTCCAAAAATTAACTGGACAAAACATTTCCCGGATAACAGCACTGGAGCCGGCCGGTCCTTGCTTTAGGACCCTCGGACCAGAAGACAGACTCGATGCATCCGACGCAGACTTTGTCCAAGTTATCCACACCAATATTGACGGCTTCGGCATGGCCACCAGGATGGGTCACGTCGACTTTTACGTCAACGGAGGGGAGTATCAACCGTCAGATCTGAATTTCTACCCTTGCACGACAACTTGCAGCCATTTTAGGGTGCTGGGCCTATGGATTTCTGCGATGAAGAATCCGGATAAATTTATCGCCATCAAGTGCGATTCTATCCAGCAAGCTAGAGACTCTCTTTGCTATAACAGAGAACCGATGGAAACTAATGTGATGGGGTTGAATGTGGATGTTAATAATCAAGGGATATTTTACCTGTCCACGAGTAAGGAGTACCCTTTCTATTTGGGCCGAAAGGGCTTGAAGGCGAGCTATGCATCCTGGAGAAGGATAAGTAATGTGAATGACAGTGATGATATGGAAATATATACTTGAATACTTCGTTAAATGACATTGTGTTCCTTCTTTTGGGTTTGGACATTGTGACCTAATTACGCTGCTAAAATGGGGGCAAATTTAAATGAAGTTAATTTGTTCGCTGTTTTGATGGTTGGCAAGAAATAAGGCGAAGCAGAGAGTAGCGACAATTTTTTTATTTTATAAAAAATGTTTTCTATTTTAATGACTTGATATACCTAATTACTTAATTGATCGCAGTTAATTTCATTATTTTATTTTATTTATTCACTAACTAAAGTATTGACAATAAAGATCTCGAATAGGTTGTGACATCTGAACAAGTACTAAATAACACTTTTATTAAGAATAAGTATTTTAAACGGGTTAAAGTTATAATTAGCTCATTATAATTATTGTACAACTAATGAATTTTTTTGTTGAATTTTTGTAATTTTTTTTGTACGCCTTAGGTAAGTAGTGTAAACTAGTAATATTAAGACTATGTTCACAGTAAGTTTTATTTAAATGCAATGAACTTTGATATATTTTTAATAAAAACTAACCTAGGTATATATAATGACAAAGAGACATTAACACTACTGTATAAATACTTATATCTAAGATTTTAAACTATTACTGTAATTGTATAAGTTATTATTAAACTTTACTTTACTTGTAGAACTTAATTTAATTTTCGTTTTATTATCCCTCTTGAATATGAAAAAAGTAAGAAAATAATTATATTTATTGGACTAAATGAACATACCTAAAACATAGCCACAGTAATCCTAATTGTACGTAATATCGCTGGGTATATTGTATATATGGTATATATGGGTATATTTTTACCTACAATTTTAAGTATTTAAGATAGCAAACTAGCATGCAGCACCACCCTTCCGCTGCAGCTCATGAGCTCCGCTGCAGTTGAGGTCTAGTGGAACGGGTGAGAATGGGAATGGGAGCCAACGCGAATAACCCGACAGAACCTGACTCAATAGATAGATAATACTAATAGATAAGCATTTAAATGTCACCTGCTACAAACGGTGAAGGAAAAAACATCATGAGGAAAGCTCCATGAGAGTTCGCAAAACTCAAAGGTATGTTGTCTTTTTCAATCACGTCATCACGGCATTATTAATTACCATCAATTTTTCCGCATCTAATCCAGGACCCCACAGCCGAAAATGAACTTTACGTTTCACTTATAACGAGCTTTTATCATAGTTACCAAGGTCTCAGTAAATATATCAATATGGAATTTATCAAATTATCCTACATTGTATAGACAAAATTAAAATAAATTGTTTCCTATTTCAGTTATTATCGATATTAGTTTAATCTATCTAATTAATATTAAACGCAACCCAATCTAAATTATTAGGTGTTGTATATCTTTGAGTATATACCTAAACATAGACTTTCTATGTAAGTATAAAAGTTAATTGAATGTTGACAAACCCATAGCCTACTTAGTAATGACCCTGCCTGCAAAGAGAGGAGCCCTGCATTCGATTCTCGGCAGTGGCAAACATTTATGTGACAGATAAATACCTACTTATGCTCGGGTCATGCATTGTTAGTGTTGTGTTATTTGTGGTATCCTTGCCCTCCACCAATATTCTAACACCATCTACTAACTAGGCTTACCATCCCAGTCCTTAAATTGAGTCTTGATCTAGGTCGATCACAGTTGTCATGGGCGGCAGCGGAAGGGTGGTGCTGCATGCTCGGTTGCTACTTCAACTCCATAAAAAATACACTGAGATTTTTTGTTCAGGGTTATGAATTTTTACCGTTACCATATAATTAAGAAGACATATAGACGCCAAGCAATCTATTTACGAGTATATGCTTATGCTTTCTGTAATCTTAACCTGAATAACTAGTTCAGGTACAAATGGCGGACTGAATGCCTGACAATATATTAAATGGGTTATCATGTACATAGCCTATCAGGGGTTTAAAAATTCACATACACCGTCATACACGCATATACTCGTACATAACAGAACAGACTATTATGTGCTTGTAAGCGCAGCTTTAGGTACTGATAACGAATTTGTATATAATATATAACATTAAATATAATGATTAGCACACGATATGGTGTCGTATAGCCAATCTGGCGGGACACATCATGTGGTCCCCAGGGCTTCTGTTGCTTGCTGCAGCCCTGGTCTCCGGAGATACTACTATTGGTAAGAAGTTTCGATTATGCCAGCTTGGACCCTCAACTTGGCGTTGTTTTGAGCTGCCCCTTTAAATTTAAAGATCCGGTTACTATTTGGACTCTCTTAGGGGTGCCGATGAGACTCACCCTCGACCTCGACTCGCGAGATCAGTCCCTTTTAAAATAAAAAAAATTGTATAACAATATTGATAATATACTTTAAGGAAGCTCTGTCACCAACCAGGAGTGGTTCCAATCACCTCTCCCCCTGTTCTGCTGGTATGGAACACGTGGTCAGTATTGTTGCCGTAGTGGCCGCCTCAAAACCCAATATAGGCCTAGAGGATACATTATGCTCTCTCTGTGAGGATTAATCTTTACCAACCCCAGCCATGTAACTCCTTGCCCCGCCTTGCCCAATAACCCAAAGGTTACTGGGCAAGTGTTAGTGTTTAGTGTCGGAAGTTTTTATGCTGAAGGAATCAATATGGCCTATCGATGTTTAAAATAAGAAATATGTTTTTGGTCGATTAAAATCAATCTATTTTCGCTCATGTTAAATTTCGTACGTATGTACTTACCTACTTTAGGAAGCTGTGAACGTAATAATCCGGGCCGGATAATTAAAAAAGAAGGTTAACTAAATACCTAATATAGATTGTAACACTTTTCAGGAAGCGATAAACATTCTCAATGTGTAATTTGGCCACTGGAGTATAACCTGAACGGAACGAAGATAGACCTTACCATTGGCAACGTAGAACACTTCGAAGTATGGTAAGTTTTTATTTCAATACGTGTTGAGCCCGCGACTTCATTCGCACATAGGAATTGTTCCCGCGTGAATCCTGATTTCGAGGGAATTCCAAGATAAAAAAGTAGGTAGGCTATATGTTACTCCTCAACCTCCTCTATCTCCCAGTGAAAGCCCCATAAAAATTCGTTCACCCGTTCCGGAGATTATCCCGGACAAACAGACAGACAAACATAAGAAAATTAAAGTCGTTTGTTTTAGTATCATGTGCTGTTCATCACACTGTTATTTTGAAATCACAAACAGACCCATCAATTTTATTATTATGTGCTTATAGAAAAGGAGGAGGTTCTCAATTCAAATGCTTCACACTTTTTATACAAATCCACATTATGACGTAATTGTTTCAGGTATAGCGCGGACATGAAGGCGTCCCGGATAAGTTACTTCGAGGGCACGGATAGCATATACTATTACGGGGACACCGGCGACAGAAGCGGCCGCATGTTTAGGGTATGGCAATACCAATTGAGACTAAGCCAGTTTACTATAACTACGGAGAACGAACCATCTCATATGAGTCTTGTTTTATGTCGGTCATCGTTGGGCGTTGTCTTGGGCGGCAACGGAAGCTGCTGCCAAACGGCTGTATGCTCGTTTGGTACCATAATTCCACAAAAAAATCGCTAGGTACCTACAATCTGTAGCTAAACAAGCTGAGGCCTGCAACTTCATCCTTGGAAATATTCCAGGTCCAAGAGACTGAACTCCAAGATAAGAAGAATCATCCAAGTTTTAATTGAATAACCAAACTTTTTTTGTTAGAAAACCTGCAATTGCAATTGTCCATGACGTTCTTTAACGTGTCTGCTAATCCGCTCTTGGCCAGCGTGGCGAACTATAGCGTGCTCCTCACCACACAAGTAACGAGACTCGAGACCAGCAGTAGAAAAAATATAGGATGCCATAGTGATAAAATTCTTTAAACATATACTTTTTTCTCATTTTTATTATAAGGTCTATCCAGTGGCATCAGAAAATTTGGACGTTTATGAAACTTGTACGGAGGAGCCTTATGAAGGTGACGCTAAAGATTTTCTACCATCAGTCGAAGGCCTCAAATATTCTGGTAAGCAAATTACACTGGTATGACGATGTAACTTCGCGGCGGTTTTAACTTTATAGTTTTTTTATTTATATCCACTTCAGAAACTGGACTTTTCAAATATTGAGAACCCTTGCAGGTGAGATGACATACGACGGTAGGGAGGTGACAGTGTGGAACAACCATGACACGAGTGACGAAGACTTGACTGAAGACGTACTTCTGTATGCATATAAAGAGGACGGCTACTTCGACGTGCCCGTCCGGTGAGTCTGTAGTTGTCTTGTCCTTATTTTTGCTCATTTTCCCCGCCCGGGCAATGATTTGCGGCAGAGACAGTGTTTGGTCCCAAGGTCATGCGTGATAATAATGTGTTATTTTTTTTGTTCGCGTCTTCCATTTTGAAAGTCCAATTGGAATTTCGTAACAAATGTGATCGACCTAGAACCTAAAACAAGTTAGACCAATTGGCAAAATATGGAGTTAAAACATTAGTTGGTTAGTACGAAAACTTGGGCAGGGACTGTTGGCGATGGTTAGTTGTTGTTAGTGATAGTCCAATTATCAAGAATTACTTCTTATAGGTAGTAAAGAGTCTTATAATTCTTCACAGATATGTTGCTGGACTGGATCGCTTCTAAAAACCTTTTCTAACTGGATCGAGGATTAAGTATAATGTGCAATCTGTCTCCAGGTACGAAGTGAAAACCTACAGCACGTGGACGAAGGCGCTCACTCGGCACGTGATCGTGGAATACCACAGCTTCCAGTTCCCAAATAGCTCTGCTTTGGATGCGTCCTCTGGTAATGTAATACAACTGTCGTGGCCTAGAAACTCCACTACTTATGCTACTTCAGTGCTACTTAATTGTTGGAGATTTGTTATTATTCGTTTTATGTATTTGCTTCTTCTTCTATTTGATTTTATAGACATCAATTAAATAATTTTAACCCTAGGTATCTCAGGGGATTCAAAACACACACTGATTTATAATAAAATTCCGTTAGAATTAACGGAAATGCCATACTGTAAGTTAAAAACTCATGTTAAGGACATTCTTATGACGAAGGGTTATTATAAACTGGATGAATATTTTAAAGATGAAACAGCCTGGACATGAGTTTGAAATATAGCCTTAAGTAGTGATAAGTGTTCTCTGTAACTGTGAGTGGGGAAGAAAAAAGAAACTCCTTAGGAGTTTCTTGCCGCTTCTTCTACCAAGGCCACTCATCGTAGGGATTTGTGGAAGCGATGGCGTAGATGACATTCGAAAAGTGTTTGTAAAAACCAAGTTCGAAATAAAATCATTTCATTTCATTTCATTGATACAAATTGCTCAGTCAAAGTCAGCTGCCAAGTAACATATCAATGGTGCGGTTTGTAAAAGTTTACCAATTTTAATTTGACTTTACAGTGGAAGCTTGTGAAGACGCGAATATCGGAACTGTTCTCGAGAAAGCTCTGAGAGCCCACCATCCTGACAGTAAAGCGGGACTCAAGAAAGCTTTCCATGCGTATGTTACGTTTGTGGCTAATTTAGCATGACTACTGCTACAAAACCGACTTCAACGACATTGGCACACTCTTAAGCTATAGCCAGACCATGTAACGAGTTACCTCATACTAATAGGTATGACGTTGTATGTGGACAATAGTGTGCGAATTGGAATGTGGCTTGGTTAACCGTTACCACTAACGTTAAAGCAGATGTGACAAACTCAAACTTTCAAGCGTTTAAGATAAGCTTTTTTAAGCGGGTTGAACACGGAACACAGACACCAGGGGTTGAACACGATTAATACAAATTTTATATTTCTAGGTACAAACAACATCACAGGAGGCAGTACGATCACGAAGAACATGAAATGAGACAAAGAATTTTCGAAAATAACTGGAGGTTGGGGTTTAAGAAGTTACTTTGTGTATTTCTTATTTAGATCTTCTACATTTCGATTATCTAGAAGGAGTAAATTTTTTATGTCCTGAAGATCTTCCTGTCACAGTTCACCACGAAGACCTAAACCCGCTTGCTCTATCGCGGCCGAATAACTCGATTTTTGGTGAAAACTATAATTTTCTACCCGCATATTTGGTTAATACTTATTCATTGGTTACATTATTGAAGCACCATAATCATTCACAGGGAAGTAATCGCCCACAACATGAAGAACCTGACCTACAAGATGGCCATCAACCAGTTCTCAGACCGCACGCCAGAGGAGCTCCGACACCTGACGGCCACCAGACCCAACCCTCGCGGCCAGGGGTCGGTGCAGTTCCCTCACAGTGAGGTGACGCTGCAGGTTATGATGAAAGACTTGCCAGAGAACTACAATATGAGGCTGGACGGAGTCATCAACCGCGTCAAACGTAATCATATATCAGCGTCATAATCATACATGCACCTAATAAATCCATTGATATCCGAATATAGAAGATTGGTCTGTTTGTTACTTTTGCGGCACAAATAAAAATTATATTGCAATTTTTTTTAATAACAAGATGCGAATATCTGTCTAAATAGACACCTGTATTCATTAATGTCGGAAAATGTACCTCGTCTTCTCGTTTGTCAGCTATTAATATAAAAAGTAACTCGGTGAATGCAGTTTTGCACGGTACAAGCAAACTGGAATGAGCTTCCCTCTGAGATATTCCCGGAGCACTACGACGTACTCTTTAGAAAGAGATCTCCTTTAGGGCCGACATCGCATTAACGACTCCCCTGTTGGTAACTGGTACATATCCTCCAATTCTTTATGGGTTACTCTTCAAACTAAAACAAAAATATTTGAATTCACCATATTAACCTTATTTATCGCCCCCAGATCAAGGCAGGTGCGGTTCGTGCTGGGCGTTCTCGACCACGGCGGCAGTGGAGGGCGCTCTGTCCAGGGCTAACGGCGGCAGGAACATGGATCTCAGCGAACAATCCCTGGTGGATTGTGCTTGGGGGTAAGTATACTTTGCCTTATTTCAAAAGAAATAAAAAAAACGTCTGAACCTTACGTTTACCCGTACTTAAAAAAGTAGAGTGAAATAAGATTGCAGAAAATAAGATAAAACGAGGTGAGGTGAGGAGAGGAAGAAAGTCGATTTGAAGCATAATGGGGCGAGGTGAGGTGTGATGAGACGAGGAAGAAGTGTTTCAAATGTTAATGGTCGACGAGCGAATATCACTAAAAACAATTCATGGAGGCTTGCTGTTGTCACTGGATAAAGAAGACAATGTTCTTTTTCAGATTTAATAACAGCGGGTGTGAGGGAGGCATGTTGGATTCAGCGTTCAGATACATTCTGAAATATGGCATCCCTACTGAGGCAGAGTATGGCATGTACTTAGGCCAGGTACTACTATGTAATTAGCAGTCTTCTTATATCAGCACTGTTTGACCATTACCTGACCACCTGCTTTATATCTTAAGCTTGCTTTCAACCCATTAAACAATGACTCCTCCTAACAACTGAGGAGATCTAGTGCATATCTACTCAACGCTCTAGAACAGATTGAATTAGGATAAGTTGCCAACGCAAGTGTCGCAATTTTTATGCTACCCTATCGATAGTTCATCAACTAAGTTCTATCGAAAAGGACCAGCAGTAGAAAAATAATCTGTACGAGTATATTCCATGTAGAAGCATGGCATGGCAAACGCATGTACATGGCTTATCCATGTAAACAATGCATGTTGGATGTTTCAGTTACGAAGGTACCAACGAAGCGGGTCGCACTCAGAATTTGCTCTCTCTATATTATTAAAGATAGCTGTTGTCCGCGGTTTCGTTCATACATAGGAGTTTTCCGGCGTGAATCTCGAGCTCGGGGGAACTCCGGGATAAATAGTAGATAACCTATATCATATAGCATAAACAGCGGTCAGTTACAGTTTTATTAATGTACCTACAGATATAGATTAAATATAGATATAGATAGATTAAAATAGACCGTTAGACTTAGTATGAGACTTCTGCTTTTAGGACGGTAGATGTGCGGAACGAAGCATGGCGGAAGTATTCAAGATCCGAGGGTTCGCGCGGGTGCCGCCGCTCAGCGCGAACGCCATGAAGGCGGCGCTGTACAAGTACGGCCCGGTGGCCGTCGCCATCCACGTCAGTGATAACTTCCGCAAGTACTCCAGTGGGATCTTCTTCGACGCTAAATGGTAAATCTTCAAGATGAGTAAGAGAATAAACGATCACCTCATACTTCCCAATAATGAGGAGCCAGCCGTGCTGTTGTGAGTTGTGGACCATTATTGCGTTACAGCCATAGTTTTGACATTTTATCCTTGTTTTTTTTTCATTTTTTTTGGATTTATTGTACGTAGATCTACTCAGCCAAAATTCTACGAACCTATTATACGAACTTTCATTCAACTCCTCCTGATATCCTCAGTTCCCCTCAAACCCCTTCGGGTTACCTCTTCTGCCCTCTCATTTCACCACTCCCTCTCTTCCTTTTTCTTTTTAACATCTCAGTGTTGTTTATGTCAAAAGTGTCAACGTACCTACCTACTTAAAATTTTCAACCATCTACAATGTTAACAGTGAGGATGTCCCTCCGTCGGACATCAACCACGGCGTGACGGTGGTAGGGTACGGCGTGCGTGACGGCCAGCTGTACTGGATCGTGAAGAACTCCTGGGGCGAGGAGTGGGGGCAGGGCGGCTACATCTACATGTCCGCCAAGAACGACAACTGTCATCTCCTCACGGAAGCGTATTACCCTATAGTCTAGTGTAGTGTAGGATTAGCATTAAAATAATATATCCCAATGTGCATCTGAATATTTGTTTTCATTATAAATACTGCCTTATTTCTTCTGGGAGTAGGAGGGAGAAAAATTGGGTGATTTTAACATTTTTCGATTTAGAAAAAAATCAAGGCGAGCTGGTGAGGTGCGATGTGGAGTGGTCAGATGCGGTTTGAACTATAAGGAGAGCAATGGAGAGATATCATTTCTCTTAAGGTCTCTAGGTGAGATTTCTATCGACTCTGGGATATATTCGGCAATTCGGCATTCTTTGGCAAATTTTGGAATAAATGTGTCAAAAAGAAAAACAGGAATAAATTTGTTAGCATTTTATCAAAATTATTCATATTATATAATTTTAAATTACAAACTGGAATTCACAGCTTAAAAAAACATGACATACTTGTACAAAATTACTTATACATTTCCATAAATATAAATAAAAACAACGCACCACAGGACAAAAAAAATAATATCAATTTACATTACATTGCGAGATTCAATAAATAGTTTTAATGCCAAAGCGGCGAAACGAAATAGTTATTTTTTTCTCCATACAGCGTCACCACTTGCAACGAACTTGTACGTTAGGTATTATTGATAAAAGAAACGTATTCTTTATTGTGATTATTGTGAAGAAAAAAGTTAATATTATCATTTTTATCAATAATGTCCTTCACTATTCAAAAAATTATATAAATTTCATTCATTCGTAAATTGAATAATTGATGTCGCAAATGATGCCACGTTTTTTTTTTTTTATGGAATTAAGTTAGCAAACGAGCATGCAGTACCACCCTTCCCCTGCCGCCCATAACAACTGTGACCGACCTAGAACTAGACTCAAAGGGACTAGGATGGTTAGTCCAGTTAGTAGATGGTGTTAGAATATTAGTTGGTTAGTTTGTTAATAAGTGCGAGGACAGGGTATGTTAGTGATAATTAGTCCTGTTAGTTCATGTTAGTAATAGTCCAGTTAGTTATTGTTAGTATGAGTCTTGTTCCAATTCGGTCACAGATGCGTTGCTACCCCTGAGGTCTGAGATGGTCGCCTCTAAAAAAGTGAAACCGGCTCCAATAATAAATATCAACAATACTTATAACAAGCTTATAAAAGTATATTACGATATCAGGTTAGACTGTTTTAGTTTTTACGACTACCTACATCCTGGCCGACAATAATTATTTTTAGGATACCACGAAAACTCCATCATTAAGGTAATTTTAGTTTCTGCATTTTCTTCATTCAAAATAATAAGACTGAAAAATAAATATTTTCAATCACATATCAATATTATAAAATTAAATAATATAAAAAACATGATTAAAAAAAACGGAATGGCGAAGATAGTCGTAAAAACGCAAGATTCCGAAATAGCAGCACGAAAATATAAAATTGGAATCATTCTTTAAGCTAATAATTAGAATACCCTTACTAAAAATCTCTTTATTTGCTCTCACAAAGTCCAGTGTATTTGTACATTGGGAGGTGCTAACTTATACATACACCCTTTCCAAAAATTTTATTTTTGGGTATAACTACCATAAAATCAGACCATTAGGGTGCGGTTCCACTGAGGCGGAGCGGAGCGGAGCGGAGCGGAGCTGTGCCGCGATTCACCAATCACATGACTTGAAATCTCCGCTCCGCTTCAGTGGAAACAACATCGGCGGAGCGGGGCGGAGCGGAGCGGAGCAGAGCAGAATTGTTTAAAATATCGGTAAGAAAGAAAGAGATGGCAGACGCGGAGCGGGGCGGAGCGGGGCGGAGCGGAGCGAAGCGGAGCGGAGCGGGGCGGAGCGGAGCGGAGCGGGGCGGAGCGGAGCGGAGCGGGGCGGAGCGGAGCGGAGCGGAGCGGAGCGGGGCGGACCGCAGCGGGGCGGCTCACTCATAATCACTAGCTTTGCCCGCAGCTTCGCTCGCGTAGATTACCTACTACACCATTTTGTTAAAATATATGGTAGGTATTCGTTGCAGTTACGGACATAATGTACTTTATAATATACACTACTATACCTATCTCCTCTTTATTCCATATCCCGTGGGAAAATCAATAACCTCTGAAAATAATTTTGAGAGAACACGTTGTACTAGTTGCATGCGAAAATTCAAGCATAGTATTTATAGCTAAGTATAGTTCCTTGTTTTAATTTAAAAAAAACAATTTGTTCCCTCTCCCGTAGGAATTTCGGAAAATCCTCTCTTATCACTTGCCTACGTTACATACCTACACGGTAATCTATGCAGTTCTGTAGCTCAAAGAGCAATTATGTAGGTAAGGCGATGATGAGTGAACTAGTCAGGAAGTTAATTTTTGTATAATATTAGATTTTAGTCAGCGTCTTGACGTCATGAGCGGGGCGGGGCGGAGCGGGGCGGAGCGGAGCGGGGCGGAGCGGAGTGGGGCGGAGCGGGGCGGAGCGGAGCGGGGCGGAGCGGAGCGGGGCGGCTCACACGCGCATATTTATTAAACACTAGCTTTTAGCCCGCAGCTTCTCTCGCGTAGATTACTACACCATTTTGTTAAACTAAATGTATTCGTCGCAGTTACGGAGATAATGTACTTTATATAGACTACTATAATATCTTTATTCCATATCCCATATTCCATATCCCGTGGGAAAATCAATAAACTGAAAATAATTTTGAGAGAACACGTTGTACCTACTACTTACTTATATGCGAAAATTCAAGCATAGTATTTATAGCTAAGTATAGTTCCTTTTTTTAATAAAAAAAAACAATTTGTTCCCTCTCCCGTAGGAATTTCGGAAAATCCTCTCTTATCACTTGCCTACGTTACATTCAAAGATGTATTAAATATCTAGATGGAACATCGAATCCGCGAAAACGTCTCAAAAAGTTGTGGCCAACTGTTGGCCACAACTTTTATATCATTACGCACAGATTACGCACACATAGACAATAAATGAACGCGAAAAACATCGCCTGCACGCACACATGCTTGATAATGTTGCCTTTTTTTTGTTTTCATTGTAGGGCGACGCTCAATCTAGATATTTAAAACATCATTGGTTACATTATTACAAGGTAATCTAGACCATTAGAGAAAGATACAAAATAGCTGCTTTATTTTTTTTTATCGACATCATGACGCGTGATTTGACTGAGAGAACGAGTGTCACTGGGCACTCAGGCGAATAGGCAAAGCAAATCCGCTCCGCCCCGCTCCGCTCCGCCCCGCTCCGCCCCGCTCCGCTCCGCCCCGCTCCGCTCCGCCCCGCCCCGCTCCGCTCCGCCCCGCTCCGCTCCGCCCCGCTCCGCTCCGCCCCGCTCCGATCCGCCCCGCCCCGCTCCGCTTCAGTGGAAACACATACCTCGTTTCACAGCTCAGCTCCGCTCCGCTCCGCTCCGCTCCGCCTCAGTGGAACCGCACCCTAAATATGTAGGTATAAACAATTCTCAATCTTCTCTTTGAATCAGAAGAAAAAATACACGCAAGGTTTGAAATCAGAATGAAAGGAGTCTGCCGTGCTAACAGTAAGAGCAGTAAGTCGGAATTTCAGAAACCGAGAAAATCACGTTTAAAGTTTTCAATTCAATTTTTACTGACTACTCTTTTAGCTTGTAAGTTTTTTTAGGTCCGATTTTTTCAAAATGTAGCTTAACGGAGTTCTTTCATGATACATAGTTAATAATTCCTATTTATCTATTATAATATTTAAAAGATGAAAACTCCTATTATGTCTAGTACGAGTTAAATCTTTTTGTACTGATTGCTTAGAATAACCGCAGTAATAAGTACCTTAGTTGCTGCTTTAATGCTAAGTATTCCATACATACGATATCTATATTTTGTATGAAATTACGTTTCACTTTGGAGCCAAAAAATAATTAGATGTTAGCTAAATAGTATTAATCATTATATATTATCATAAAAAAGATCATATACTGAGGAATCTCCACATACCTTTAAATGTAGTAAATAACCTATAGGTTTTTACAGTTAATATCTACCGTGTAATTTATAAAGCACCTTTGTTTTTTGTATTTAACTCACTTTATTTATACCTAAATCTATTTATTCAACATTTTCGTTTGATATTAAGTGAAACTGAGTGAGTTAATGAGTATTTGTACTTACTTGTTGAAATGGTAGCAATTTACTACATTTAAAGGTATGTATAGATTTCTCACTATTATGATCTTTTTTATGATATACAATGATTAATACTATTTAGCTAACATCTAATTATTTTTTTGGCTCCAATGTCAAACGTAATTTCATACAAAACATAGATATTGTATTTGCATTAAAGCTGTAACTAATGTACTTACTGCGGTTATTCTAAGCAATAATAACAAAGATTTCGGAGGTACACTAATTATCGTGAGGTAAGTATATTTCCTGCTTATAAGCTAAGGAAAAGACATAATTATATAGTCTTACTGCTGTTAAGCTGAATGATATTTTTAGGTTCCAGTGAAGATAGAAAAACGGGAGTAAGACCAGTTAATAGAGCATTACGTTGCGATTCAGGATATGTACTTAACTCATTTTTGAAAAAAATCGACTTACTGCTCTTATCGTTAGCGCGGCAAAGTTATTTTCCTTATTTTCAATGTCACCTTTTTATTAAAAAGCTTAAAAAGGTGACATTAAAAATAATTTGTTTTGTTTCATTCTGATTTCAAACATTTTTGGACCATGATTTTCATTTATAAATTATAAGTTAGAAATATTTTAAATTTTGTTATTAGGCTAATATTTTACACCAATGTGATTTTTAAGATTTATTATATATTATATATATTATAAATTATAAAGTGATTGTGAATAATTAAGTTCCTATTTATTTTACGAAGTGTCTTTATTTTAAGGTATGTACCAAGTGTTTGTTCAGCTTTTTGTAAATACTACATTTTTCAATATAGTAGTAGGCTAATAAGTATCAGGTAGGTAGACAGGGCCGCCCTAAGCGGGCGTGCAAGGCATACATGCAGGCAGCGATGGCCCTGTTAGCAGCAATATTGTTGAGATGATGGTTTTCATGCCTTAGAAGCATTCTTATTGACAGCTTATATTTCAATGCATTCCTAATAAGTCGTTGAATTATGTATGTAGTTTTTAATCGGAGATAATGAATGAAGTATGCGCAGATTCAGTTCCCTACCGGTACCTACAGTTATTTTATTCCTTTCAGGGGCTCATGATATAGTTTGTATTATCTACCTACTACATGTTTTATTGAAGTATTTTAAATTAAACTAAGTAAAATAACTTTGTTTCAAGTCTGAAAATTTAAAATTGCACGTCGTAAGACGCAATTGAAACAACACGTTTGCTCCCCTAATCGTTCAATCCAATTTAAATACATTTTTAAATTTCAGACAAATCATCACAGCAATGCCTTTATTATATCCTTGGAAACGGAGGTACGTCACCTTTTATCTTGTTGTTGTCATATTATGGTGCGTACAGACTGTGTAACAAAACATGTTATAAAACATTGTTTAATAACATGTTTTACAAATGTGGACGCTATTTGTTACAAAACAAAGTTATACAACATGTTACTAGTTTTTGCAACAATGTTATATAACTTTTGCACACGAGTTACCTACTCATGCCTTGTTATAAAACATTGTTATACAACAATGTTGTTTTAATGTGTACGGTCTTGTAACATGTTTCATTGTTAGACAACAATGTTAGATAGTGTGGACGTGTTATAAAACAGAAGTTATATAACATGTTGCATAATGTGTACGCACCATTACATATAATGTAGAACATAATCACTTTGAAATCCATTTGACTCAATCACGTATCCATCACAAACACTTTCACACTCACGCCGAGGACAATGAACAATGATAATTTTGACCCCGAAGACAAAGCGGTTAGCCTGCGACGCGAGAAGTCCCGGGTTCAGCCGTGGCAGACATTTGTGTCAGATAAATGTTTGTCTCGGTTTGGCGGTGTTCGTAATAAATACATAATTATTATGTTAAATTTTGTTGCTCATGCGGCATGCGACTTTCGATAGGGAACACTAGTGCGGGGCGGAGGTATGAGTGTTAGGTTATTCTCGTACGTATTGTCCATTAGAATATTTTTGGGCTCGTAGTGTTTTTATCGTAGTTGCGTTATGTAAGTGTAGCTGCCCGCGACACAGCGACAGCTACTACGTTACTGTACATTAATGTCAACAATGTTCCAATGAGGGTAACCGTTTTTGTGCTCACCAGTTGGCGCCACTGCAGACGGCGGTCATGCTGTCAAAGCCCGCCCATACATAAACATTGATAAGTGACACTTGTCTGAATACTATTCAGTGCATAGACAAGAGAGAAGTGACAGGCAGACCACCCTCTACACTAGCGGCCTCTAGCGGCGAATCCACACGCGGTTACCCTCATTGGCGAAACATGGAAATACGTAGGTACCTAATTATAATTTTTGTCTATATAATTACCTACCTAAGTAGGTACCTACTAATGGACAACCATTTTATGGAGCAGTTAAGTAGGTATGTAGTCGATAGTGGGTAATCGGTATCCATGGAAATGGAAACTGGATTGGCCATTAACCCCTCCAACAATCCGAACTGGAGCAGCGAGGTAAACCATGCTCTAGGACCCTCAATAATGAGGAAAGACCCGTGCTTGGTAGTGGATCATTACTGCGCTGTAAATTACTGCACCAGTACTTAATGGGACCGTTGCAGCCAGTTTGCCGTAATAATAAAAAAACATAGTTCGAATCGAACCGAGTTACCCTGTCATGTTGATACAATTACAATACAGAGTTAGAATGTAATGTTGAAATATCACTTGCAGCCGACAGGTCAGACGCTGCAGATCCGGCGTGCGGCAGGGCTGTTGCTGCCGTCGGCGGCCGCGCCGCCGCGTGCGACGCGCCTGCCGATCCAGCTGGGCATTTTTACGAAAATGTACCCACACTTTATGATTTTTTTTTTCAATGTCGTGCTTAACGTAATTTTTTGGTTTATAAATAAAGTAAATTTAACGGTATTTAAGTAACAATTAATGAAATATGAGTTTTTATTGTCTTAATTGCTGAAAATACTAAAACACAATGGAAAGTAGTAATATTTATGTCAGTTGTGTAACTATATTTTATCGCTGAAAACGTAATAAAGATTAAAATATTGTCAGAAATTATTTATTAAATCAAAAGCAAATAATCATATTTATTATAAAAATACAAACGATTATCAATAGTATTTATTATATGTAATATTAAAAATCAACCAAGACATTAATTGTGTGACTTAAGGCTCCATATACTCCGTAATTATTTCGATTATTCATTCATATAATACTTTTATAGCAAAAGTTATACTAATAACACTATAAGTGGTATTTTATAATTTTAGAAAAAGTGCTTTAATAAAATTAAATATGTAAACTAATTAACAAAAATCACTTTTTAGTTCAACATTTTTAAGGGACAGTCACAAAACCGAAACCTTACCATAGGTTTACATGGCGCAATCACGTAGTTGACCATTAAGTAAATTTAGTATTAAAGTACTCCTATTTAGGAATACCATCAATATTATACCTACATAATAAATAAGAAGATTAAGAAGGCGTAAGTTTATGTTATTATTAAAAAGTTCGTGTATACATAGTTATTAAGAATGTTCACGGCCCTTGAAAAATTTATATCAAGGGGATTAGTTGGAATGTAATTAAATATATATATTTTGCATATTAATTTTTCAAGGGCCGTGAACATTCTTATTAATTATGTATACACGAACTTTTTAATAATAACATAAACTTAAGCTTTCTTAATCTTTATATATAATTTTATTACATAATTATATAAGTATATCATAACTATATATATGACGGGGGCACTTGTCAGGATGTCAAATAAAACAAGAGTTCAGAGCCAACAACAGCACACAACCAGCTACTTTATTCAATGCTCATGTATGGCTCATTATGAATATTCGGTTTGGGTTTACTTTGGTATTGATTGGATTTGCTTTGCGATATTACGATATTGATTTATTGATCGAACCACTCGCACTCGCGGATACACTTTATTTATTATTATTAGAGATTCACGGCATTAAAATTAATAAGGACTTTTTACAAGAACAATATTCCGATCGCACGCGACATTCATTTCTTTTCATATTTCTCCATTAATAACAATTCTCCCGCGCGCGCCACAGAGTATCAATTCCCCATCGACCACCTCGTCTACCACAGATAAAATAGCATCAAACAAGTATCCTATCTCCGACACGGCCATCGCTGACATGTCACCCGTCCCTGGGTGATGCTCCATTCCGTTATTATCACCATCTCAATTGCTCGATCCACAATTTTCAATTAATTCAAACCAAAACAAAACTCAAAATCTTTAACATCAAAAATGACTACTGCTGTTACTGCGAGTGGATTTCAAAAACTTTGTTTGCATTTTTTAACCCTAACTACCGTTTTTACCGCTGCTTCGCTAAGTGTCTTCGCTACGGAGAAGAAGCAAGCGGAAGAAACTCCATAACATAACACTTGTTTAGAACAAAATTACCAATTCATTATTTGCGCGATTAGTTTTAACTTTTACTCGATACGTCATCGTCATAAAACCGTATGCGTTCAGCATCTTCCCGTGATCCATCCTCAAGCACGCTCTACCATCGGCAACACGTATAAGGCATTGAAGATTACCTGTAACAACCAAATACATACGCGAGTATCTCTCCACGCTCGGCCCTTCCTGATCTAACCTTCCTCATTACTGATCGTCACATCAGATTTAACAAATTGACCTTCAGGCACTAACCATCGCAATGTCACGGTTATCAAAAGCCACCATTAAACTCTACCAGGTAATAAACAATGTCAAACATACTGGTTAAACAATATCTCCTATAATATCAAATTATCATAACTTTTAATTTTCGTCAGCTCAAAACATAATAGCTTGTGCTCAAAATAAATTAACTGGTCACCAAAGATTAATCCATAACAAACTCTACATTTCTCATAAAAGCTACTTTTCTTAAAAAGTTATCATTTCTCAAATAAATTGACTTATCGAACGGTACTCAAGTACAATCAGTACTTCTGTCCAGAAATAAAATTCAAACCGTATACATAGCTCTGATCTGCATTGCAAGGTCCATCCTGATGCAAAACTGTCTATTGGCACCCTCCAGTAAAGCAGAGAACACCTATCTCCAGTGTTCATATAAGGACTATACATTTTTCAAAGTAACAAAACCGTTCAAATGCAATTTTAAAAGTTCCGTTCGATAAGTTGACCGAAAACTAAATCTCTCAAAGATAGAGAATCTTATTAAATGAACTAAGTACGTCTCGAAAAGAAAAGTTTTAATTTACTACTTCTTCAAGCTATCACAAAACATACTGAACAACCTGATACGTTGATCGGCCATTCTCCGATTAGCAAGTTTTACTTGTCCGGGCTTGATTAATCCACAGTATTATCAGATTCAAACATGAATTTTTTTTTATATGTTAGTTAGCATCCATATCTAGCTGTATACAAAAATATTGGCTTCTGTTTTAAGTAGATAAGACCAAATTAATTTAATGTATACTCAGCGAACCTGTGTTCTCTAATTACCGTGCCGTGTCCGCACACCAACTTAATGTTAAAATTTGCTTGTAATTTTTATAACGTACAGATTAACTTTGATCCATTCAACGTTTTAAACGGCATTATACAACGTGTATCGCATAACAAAATATCGATTCAATAGAAGCAGTCTATAAATAATTATCATTAAGTAACCACTTGTCCGCTCTAAAGTTATAATTGCCGTGACAATTTGTGCTCTCGGGTGTAAATCCCTAAAAACAGTATTTTTGGCACATCACTACCGTACGCGCCGCGTCTCCTCAGTGTGTACTATAGCCCATATACAGTCGTACGTCTCTAACGTTAGTGTACCGCCAATGAAGCACGTGAGTATATAATTACCGTAGCCTTGGTTAAAAACTTTTCTAATTACCGTTTTATTTATTTTAATACTTGATTTTTTAAGTTAAACCCGGATTGATCATGGCAATTGAGACAATACTTTGGCCTCTATACGTTGTAATAAGTTAATATTTGCATACTGTGTCGGTTTTCGACATTTTTAAGAAATTCTATCGTTTTCTAATTACCGTATAATAATTACCATATTTTTATAATTACCGTTGTATGTAAAATTAATACACGTTTACGAACTGTAACCGCGAATAATGGAAAAATTTCCCATGGTTAATATTATCATTGTCGGTAAATATGTCTATTTAATATGCTGCCCAATTATTATTTAAGTTATTTAATTTATAGGATGGAAAACCCAAAAATACCACAGAGGAAATTAAAGAAAAGAGAAGGCTCGCCGCACTACAACGCACTACAAAGCCAGCGCAAAACCATGAAGGTGGGCCTAGGGACAATCGATGCAAAGCTGGATGGTTTCCAGGAAGATTTGAACATCGTGAAAGACGACCTTAAACGTGGTAAAAGTGCGTATATCCGAGCACGACCAAGCCCTCAAAAGCCACGACGCAGCAATCAACTCCCACGAAACTAGGCTCATGGATTTGGACAACAAGCTGCAAAAAAATAAAGGTTTTGGGCACGGCAGTAACCAGTTCATGCCCTGGGGCCCCGAAATTCAAGGTCCCAAGTTTCGACGGCACGACCTCGTGGACGGCATTTAGGCACCAGTTCGAAGTAGTAGCTAGTGGGAATGGCTGGAAGGACGAGCACTCGTTGGCGGCACTCACCCTAGCTCTTCGAGGGGAGGCACTGCTGGTGCCTGAGAACGTGAAGAAGACGTGTATCGCGCGCAGCTTAAAGACCGGTCACGGAAGGCGAGTGAAGGACTGCAGCAATGGGCCACAGAGATCGAGCACGTCGAACGCCCAGCCTATGCGTCGAGCTCCACACCGGTCGAAGACAAAGTGTTAGAGATGTTTGTCAGCGGGTAACGGGATCCTGAGGTGAGAGCAATGGTGCGCTTGGGTCATCACGCAACATAGGAAGCAGATTTAGCGCATGCCCTTGAAGTGGTACGAAGCGACTATAAAGGTCGTAAGGTGCACGAAGTCATAGCAGCGATTCAACCTCGTACTGGGCCTATATGTTACGGATGCGGTGAACGAGGTCATATTAGGATGAGCTGCCGGACTCGGAAACAACCGAAATTGGTGTCGACGACTACCCAAGTCGACAACCAGGAACTAGAAGCCGCCGCCACCGCTGCCGCCGCTAAGAAGACCGCCAAGCCTCCTACGAAGCCACCGACGGCGCGCAAGCCGAAGAATGCCGACGTCCTGTCACGACGCCCATGCTCCGAAGGTCGACATTGCATCAAGCATTAAAGAAAGAATTAAAGAAGAGGTTAGGGTGATAAGGATGCAGGACCTAGACGACTCTTGGGCAAGGGAGCAAGTAAGCCAAGCTCAGAAGGAAGACAAAGACCTCAGCCTGATCATGGATGGAAAGCCAAAGGACAGAGGCCCCTGGGGAATGATGTGTCAACCTCAAGCGCAACGACTAAGGCATACTGGGCTCAGTGGGACAGCCTTATATTGGAGAATGGCGTGCTTTATCGGAGCTGGGAGTCACTCAACGAAAGGAAAAAACCCTGCAAATGGTTATTCCTAGGAGTAAGGTGGCTGATTTGCTGAAGCTAGTAGGTACACGATGGCACTTCCGGCTCCTCGGCATCAAGAAACCCCTCGTAAAGATACGAGAACGCTTTTATTGGGTGCGGTGTCGAGAGAACGTCGAAGATTGGTGCAGGAAGTGTACAGTATGCGCTTCTGTAAAAGGGCCCGGCACTAGATCCCAGTGGGAACGACAGCTGTATAACGTCGGAGCCTCTTGGGAAAGAATCGCCATAGACGTTGCTGGGCCATTCCCTCAGGCTGAAGACGGGAATAGATTCATCAGCATCGTGGTTCATGACTACTTCAGCAAATGTTCCGGCCATTGTTTGCAACTTTGAACCAAGAGGCGAAGACCGTGGCCAAGAAACTTGTCCAGGAGGTAGTATGCCGCTTTGGTGTACCATCATCCATTGCATTGTGTAATGGGACATCGATAATTCTATTGCTTTAATTTTTATTATATCAGTATAAATTATTAATGTGCGTTAATATCATTTCAGTTATCATATTTTACATAGATTTGATGATATTTTCTAATTACCGTTGCATTAAATATTATTTTTTCTAATTACCATACTCATAATTTTTTTAAGTCTCATTATCTAGAAAACTACCATTATTTGTTACATGCCAAATTAATTATTCAATTTGTATCTTTGAATTGTTTCATATTTTAATGTGCTCCAGTCAACTCAATGAAAAATAAAAAAGGTTATGGTAATTAGGCAAAGAACGCCGAATTGGAGAATGACCGTGATACAGATCACCTGTTCCGTTGCGTCCGATCCGAGGCAGTAACCCTCAGAAGAGGTGCGAAGAATTATGGTTTGCCAGAGCTTCCTCCTTCAATGTCACACGAATGAACTCCATAGAGCGCGCGAGTGCAAGCACGCAGCTGTCGATGCGGTTCCAGATAACATGCGTGTAACCAGCCTGTGCTGCCTTTGTTCCCGATCGCCAAAGAAATGTCCTGTGCATCTTCAAAACTTAACTGGAAAACCAGGAATCGATGCACATTGCATCGCCAGTTGTGAGATAACTTCAAAACACATTGGTTTCACAAGGTAAATTAAAACCAATCGAAGTGTGCTGTACTTGTAAATAAAATAATTAGGGAACTGATTGTATCCAACTGCTACTTTAATTAAAAATTTCACTGAACTTCCACAAACTGCTATTGTTTTTTTTTCAAAGCGCAAGCGAAATTCGTTATATAACTCTAATGCTATATACTCGCTATATTCTTCTTCAAGTTGAGTACCAATAAGGCAAACTATGTATTTTGTGTGTGTGTTTTTTTTTCAATTAATCCTCTTCAGCGATAAGCGGTGCACCAAATTACAAAAAACCAAATCAACTAAAAGAGTACCTTTGTTATTGACCAGCTACCTGACCAGTATCGGAGACACTGCCGCTAATTATTTTGAACGGTGTTACATTGGCCACCTCGCTTTTATACAGACACCTCGCCTTATATGGCCACCTCGCCCCTATATGGCCACCTCGCCCCTATACGGCCACCTCGCCCCTTTACGGCCACCTCGCCCCTATACGGCCACCTCGCCCCTATACGGCCACCTCGCCCCTATACGGCCACCTCGCCCCTATACGGTCACCTCGCCCCTATACGGCCACCTCGCCCCTATACGGCCACCTCGCCCTTATACGGCCACCTCGCCCTTATATGGCCACCTCGCCCTTATATGGCCACCTCGCCTTTATATGGCCACCTCGCCCTTACCCAGACCGGGAACGAAAATTTAAACTCATCATTCAAATTGCCGCCTCGCCGGGAATCGAACCCAGGACCCTCGGAACAGCGATCGGCGTGTTAACCATTGCGCCATTGGCATCAGAAAACAAAGCATGAATCTTATTCGTGGCCTGTGGCTTTTTACTAAGCCTAACCCCAAATCTACCCACATAAAATTTCAACAAAGTGAACGCAAGTTAATAATGTCTTCCGATGTTACAAACGTTCATAATTAAAGCAACTTCTCTTTATCAGGGATAACATTACAATGAGTATCAATTCGTTTTAATTACGTATCTGTCTCAATTGATTTTATTACCGGATTTTTTTTCACTCACGATTATAAAACAAACTATTACACACACACACACACACACACACACACAAAATACTTTACACAAAAAATAAAATTTTCACACTACATGCTCGACAATGCCGAATTATATGTCATGTAAACCTTACCGAAAGCAAGACATTATACCTCTTGGCTTTAGCCGGGTTATAATGTTCTATTGAATTTCATCATAACCTGCTGGTCAATAATGTGATTTTCACTTTCATAACTCTTATTGCTATGTGCATAAAGTCTAATTTTGCTAAACAGAATGGGCCCTCAGCGGGCGCGGCCAACTCGATTTTCGAAGACCGAAGCCATGGCCCACTAGATTCGCACTGAGACGAACTTCATTTGTTTGTCAAATCGAGTAGGCCACGCGGCCCTTTATTGTCTCGCATAAAGTGAGAAATAAAATTTAAGCAATGAAATTCTGTTACCACATGTAATGAAATTAAAATGTCATACCAATACTCGCCGACTCACTCAAAAATCCTTCATAACGATACTTGCCATTTTATTTCAAAATCTAGTTAGTTAGTTTTACTATGGCATGGTGATCACATCTCTTCACTTTCCATCAACGCCTCACAATCTAGAAACCTGAAATAACCTAAAATGTTCTGAAAACGTGGACTGAGTTCTTTTATCCCAAATTCTGATGACGGGGGCACTTGTCAGGATGTCAAATAAAACAAGAGTTCAGAGCCAACAACAGCACACAACCAGCTACTTTATTCAATGCTCATGTATGGCTCATTATGAATATTCGGTTTGGGTTTACTTTGGTATTGATTGGATTTGCTTTGCGATATTACGATATTGATTTATTGATCGAACCACTCGCACTCGCGGATACACTTTATTTATTATTATTAGAGATTCACGGCATTAAAATTAATAAGGACTTTTTACAAGAACAATATTCCGATCGCACGCGACATTCATTTCTTTTCATATTTCTCCATTAATAACAATTCTCCCGCGCGCGCCACAGAGTATCAATTCCCCATCGACCACCTCGTCTACCACAGATAAAATAGCATCAAACAAGTATCCTATCTCCGACATATATATATGCTGAGTTACTTTCGATCTTGTAATATTAAAGAATTAAATATACTGTGGGTTTAGGTCTGGTGGTTCCCCTTTTCAGTTCCCTCAGGGGGTCCTCACATGTAGGTATCCTTTGAGATTTAAAAATTTATTTAAAAAAATCTGCTTACTTATAAATAGTTTTTTCTTGTTTAAACTACAACTAACACAATATTCAATCAGATTAGCTTTACGTAGTGATAATATTAGCTATAAAAAAGTCAAAATATTGGTCACATACCCGAATAAAAATTTTGTCCGCGTACGGACCTGCACAAACGTCCTCCCTTTCTGAGCAATAGATTGACACTGATACAAAAATAATAGAGGATTTACAAGGATTCTATATGGTTCTACCGAAATATAAAACGAATAATCGTCTGTTATTTTGTGTTGTCAAATAATCTGGTCACACAACTGAAAGTTCCGGAAGGCCCCATTTTTTACGCATTTCTTATATTTAAAATTTTTAAAAATGTAATTAGTGGGGTTTAGATTAATTGATATTATTTTGAAGAAATGCATAAATACTAGGCAATGACATAGAAATATTATGAGCCTTCGTAATATATCCTATCAATTAACTTAAACTAGCGGCACGCTATGATGGCCGGTTTGACACATTACAATAGTGATGTGGAATGTCAATTTATTCTCGAACAAAAAACAATTAAGTTTTGTTTTTGTACCTGATTAAATAGGTTTAATAAAACAAAAATGTAAATGTTTATTTAATTTATTTGAACGAACTGAATATTTGAATGAAAATGAATATACATACTTTATATGCACACAAGAAACATATGAATACAAAAGATACCAAAAAAGGTGCCACAAAAGGCCATAATTAATCAGATTCGTCCATACTACTATTTTCACTGTCGTCACTGCTATCATCACCTACATTAATAATTATATGTTCGTTTTCTATAATATTATCTATTTTCACATCTCTTTCATAATCTTCCCTTATTAATTTAACAGTTCTATTCACAACCTTTTCCCAGTCTCCTTTAGTCACATGTTCACAAGCTTCTTCTAATAATTTTAGCATTTTTTTTGTGGTAAATGGGGGTTCTGTATTGTGTCTTGCAGCATATCCCTTAATTTGAGCCCACACCAACTCAATCGCATTATACTCACAATGGTAAGGCGGTAACCGTATAACTCTGTGCCCATGTTCTAATGCTATTTCGTCAATGACGTATCGGATCTTGGTTGGTTTGTTTTCTTTTAAAAGACGTACTAATTCCGCTTTTAACATATTCATGTTTGCATCTACGCCATTTTTACGAAGCCATGCGACGATATCAGCTTTCTTTTGGGATTGGGCAGGTGGCTTGTCAATTTGCATCGAGTGGTATGGGGCGTTGTCCATAATTATAATAGATGGTTCAGGGAGGCTACACAACATTGAGGTAAACCATTCAGTAAACTTTTCTCCATTCATGTCTTCATGATAGTCTCCAGTGGTTTTTGACGCAAAAGCCATGAGAGAACCTTCGACAAACCCGTTGATGGTTCCGGCGTGACAAATTATAAGTCGCGATCCTTTTCCTACAGGAACTTTGGAAGTAGATGCTGCTGTGTCATCGTTCCAAGAACGGCCTACAGTATGGTTAGCATTAAGCCATGTTTCATCCAAGAACACAACATTTTGCCAATTTTTGATTTCTTTCACTTGCCGTAAAAAAGTATACCTTGCCATCGCTATATCAAATCTTTCCATCAATATTTTGCGTTTGTTACATTTTTTGTATCGAAATCCAATGGTCTTCAAAATCTTCGTTAAAGAACTTTCCCCACCGAAGAATAATCCAGCTTCCTTCAGTGAATGCACCAACTTTTTTCTTGTTGGATACTCCTTCTGTAAATAGTAGCCGTAAACATGTCTTCGGATAGCATCGGCATCAAAGCTATCGATGCCTACGACTGGTTTTGCTCGTTTTCTCTTTTTTGGTGTGTGAAGTTTATTTTCTTCTGTGCCAGTCTCGCCATATTTTTCTTTAGTTATCCGTCTAACAGTTCGTTGTCCAATATTAAGCGCATCAGCTACGCGTTCAACCACTGACGTTATAGGTAAAATTGGCCCTCCATTTTGAGCTTCACGATCGAAATAGTTACGAAGGCGTATTACGAACTCACGTGTCTGACTATTTAGAACAGTTCTCTGCGTACGTTCGGTCATATCGACGAAATCCACAACAAAGGGCTTGAACAGAGTCCAAATTAACGAGCAAGGGTCAACAGTAATGCAGTATCAATATTTGAAATCCAAAGCCAGGTCAAAACTATATCACAATCGCATTGCACTGACAGTTTATACTTTTCGAAGCAACGTCAATTCGAAACTGCTTTGTTTTGCATTGAGCATTGACGCGAGTTTGCCGGAGGTAGTAGTTGTGCTAGCCAGCGATCCTATGTGACGATCGTATTAGATTCCATTTTTAAAAATTTTCAATTTAGAAAACCAAATGCCGAGTTGTGGTATATATCATATAAAAATAAAAATTTTACCTTTTGTATGAAACAGCTGATATTTTTTTGCGATTTCAGAGGTTTGTCCACATAGTGAAAATTGTTCATATTCACAAGTACATTCACCCCTTAAATGGTGCAAACTGATTTTTCTACACTTGTATACATTTTAGAAATCAATTTAATAAATAAATTTTGAGTCCTAAACCTAAAACTACATTCGATAAAATTTATGAATCTCTGCACATCACTATCGTCAATAAAGTAATACAATTATTTCCTTCAAAGTCGTTATCAATTAATACGGAACTTCATGAGCGGACAAACGTCAAACCGGCCATCATAGCGTGCCGCTAGTTTAATTCTTAGGCCAGGCTTGGGAAGGGGACAGCGTTGAAACACACTTTTTAGAATGTTGAAAATATTAAATTTAATTAATAGCTAAAGTTATATTATTCTGGATAACATTATCTTCGAAAGCAATATATCTTTATTCATTCTACATTTTTTAAGATATATTGTTAACATAGATTTCCAAAATAAATTTTAATGAACTTGAACTTAAGGGACACTTACAAATGACTGTGTGTACAATTTTGTGAAAATGCCCAGCTATTTCGCCGCCCGGGCAAAACAATATTTGACGCCTTTTTTTAACGTAATAACGCCGTAATTTTAACCTAGGTATAAAAAGACAAAATTGGGTGAATTTCCCGCGACCAAAAATTGCGTGGCAACGATGAAATCGATACTAAAAAAAAATTGGTTGCCTGTAAAGTCGGTATACGGGCGAAAGTTTTACGTGACAACGACTTTGAGTGGTAAAATAATTTTAATGTGAATATTCATTCGTATAGTAGGAAGAAGGATGAAATAATAGTAACAATTTAAAACATTTATTTATACTGTCTAACCGTCATGTGAAGGCGGAAGCAATTTAAGTTTAATGTTTTATTTTTGTTAAATAGTTCCTCACTTGTAAACAAGATGGCATTGTACCAATTTGTGAAACGCGCTAACGAGTGTAACGTGGAGTTTATATAAGAGAAAAATTTGTAAAGGGCAATGTGTCGACTTCTTTGGTTTTATAATAAACTGCTATTTTGGGTTTGGAAGCAGTTGTGGTTATTTGTGAAGTTGACCCTGCGTTCCCGTATCTTCATGGGGTAAACATATACAAAGAATTATATTTAAAACATTGTAACACCATCCGCCATCTAGCGCTGCTAACCGTTAGACCATTAACCATTAGTCACAACTAAGTGAGGTAACAAACTAGATTACTCTACTTAACCAGAGATGGCGCTGTACCATTTTCTGAAACACGCCAACGTGTGTACGCCGTAGCTACTATAAGTAACGTGAGCGGAGCTACTAACGCAGTTTCTTGAAGTGCCACCCGGCAAACCAATTTATAAGACGTTGTCACGTCAAAAACATAGTTGTAATGTTCAAATATTTTTTTCTGGTTAGGTGAATTGGTCATCTATGTGTGGCACTAAATATTTTATTAATAGGTATAATAGGTACTCTAAAAAAAAATTTTGAACCTCGAAATCTTTCATTGCCGTGGCTGTCCACAAGTCACCTCGATGTGTATTAAGCCTCATTGATAAAAATCTATTGATTATTTATATTTAAATTTAGTTTTATTTGATACGTGAATAGTTAAAGTATTGTTACGTAATACATGTATGCAAATATCTAAACAATACAACGAATGGCTAATAAAAATGTACTTGTCCCAGAACCACCTTTCATCGCCATGGCCTAAACATTTTGAAGAATATTGTTTTATCTAACGACTTGTGTCCCGCCCCTTGTTGTACTAAACGTTGCATATTAGTGCTATCTAAGTGCTCGACGCGGAAGGACCTGCCAAAGTGCCTTAGTTTTCGCGCTATAAAAATAATTATTCCATTTTTCTGTTGGTGGACATTTTTTCTTTCATCGCCGTGGATAGGTATAACTTCTATTTGAAAGAATTTGACCTCTTGATTGATCATTCGATAGAATACCATTTCTGTTGTTTAATTATGAAGTGTTTATTACTTCGAATAACTAATAGATTTTTTGTTATTTTATATTTAAGCCTTGGTTTTCATCGCCATGCTTTCATTTCCGTGGTTTCCGTGGTCAAAATTTGCTATGGAAATGAAAAAATTACACGGCAATGAAAAAAAAATTCATTGCCGTGCCTTGTAATACACTTGAGTTTCATTGCCGTGTCCATGTGTTTCATTTCCGTTGCTTATGTTTTCATCGCCGTGCACAGTGTGTTTTTGACTCTCAAAATCGGACATTCCCTTTTTACCCGACTGCGTCAGAAGGAGGGCAATGTTTTTAAAGTGTTTGTATGTACGTGTTGTATGTATGAATAAATGTTTGTATAATTATAAATCTTCTTTTCTTTGGCACGCTCTACAGCTCAAACGGCTGAATGGCTTTTGACACATAACGTGTCGTTGAATTTGTCATAATAGTGGTAGCATAATTGGCTAGTTACATTTTCAAAATGGCGCCAGCAAATGTAAAAAAGGGATACCTTTGTTTTTACCTTAGCAATATGAAAGATCGTGAAAAGGCCACTTCAAAAAAATTTATATCATATAACGCTCAGATTATAGAACCAAAAGGCAGATGTAGTCGTTCTAGTATAAAGTGAAGCTACCAAAGCAAATACAAAATAAAAAGCTAATACAATCTCGTGTCAGTACTACGGAAAGCGTCAAATAGCATAAACGTCGCAAATGTCAAATTTTTTAATATAATTTTATCAGCTAAAATGCCGTCTTGCATTTTTAAACTCTGTAAAAGTTGTTCGCAAAACCAAAGAAAAGGATATGGAATGTCTTTTCACAGGTAACTCTTCATTATTTTATTATTTATTTATAATAATATTTTTGCGGTCCGCTCGGAACACAAAACCTCGACAATCATTCTTTTCTATAACAGCTTTATATGAAAATCGGTTACCCTAAATTTGGGGAAATATGCATGGGCTATTTGAAGCACTGGTCGATTTATAACGAAAAAAATATAGTTTAAAAGTAAATAGTTTTATTTATTTAAACCTAAAAATCAAGAAATACAGCCAATAAAATTAGCATTTTAACATAGGCAAACCGAGTTATTTGAAAATGTCACGTTTGCCCACGATAAATGTATGATGAATATATAATATTTTAGTTTCTGTTTAGCCACTAAAATGATTTCAATTATAATGTTTGCAGATTACCGACAGATGCTGTAACAAGAGAAAAAATGGGTTCATATTATTCGGAAGTGCAGGCAAGATATTAATTGGCTGCCATTCAAATTTTGCGTGATTTGCTCATTACATTTAGTGAGGGTGACGTGTATCTCACTAAAAAAGGACGTTGGTTGATTAAAAAGCATCAAAACCGAATTTTTGTTATAATAAATATGTTATTATTGATATTTTGATGTTTTTTATTAAAAATATCTACCCAAAGAAAATATCCATAGGTTAATTAAAACAGTTAAACATATTTAAAAAATTAACTTATTAAATTCAATATATTAAAATGACATTTACACATATTATAATGTACTTTTTGATACCTAGTGATATAATTAGACAAAATAGTAACGTGAGGTAAGCCGTGTGATACGTAAAATGTATTCAAACACTCACGAATCATTCAGTACTAAAATAATTAAAATCAATTATTATTATTACATTTCATAAAACTTTAATTTTTTGTCTGTCTCTTTAAAGTTTTGTGCATTTGTTCCGCCTAATCACAGGAACGGCTTAACAAATTTAGATGCAGTTTTCACTGGCGCATGGCGTATTCTAATGAGCGTGGGTTAACATTTAGTGTTTGTTTTATTTGAAGCGGTTCAGAAATATAAAAAATCACGTCAATTTAAAGAATACCATCCCTCATATTTTATCCATTATGGGCTTACGGGATTGGAAACAAGGTCGTTCAGTAGTAATAAATAATTTGCCATAATTTGCCAATTGAATTGTGCATAATGTTTTAAGTTAGTAATATGGCGATCAATGTTTACAAAATTGCGGGAGATTATGACTTTTCATTTGGCAACCTCACACACACAAAGAATTACGTATCCATACGGTGCACCGCTAGTTGACATTAAGGTTGTCATGCACACATAGCGAAAAAGTGACTTCACTTTATTCGTTGCTTTTCTTTGCGAATGTTACATCTGCCTTTTGGTTCTATAATCTGAGATATAACGTCTAACACTGTTTTCACACAAATTATTTAAAAGTGTACCAATTTATACAGTCGAATTTTTTGTTTTTGTAAATACCACTAGTTTAGATTAAAACTATTTGAACTACAAGATTAGGACAAACGGAGCTCCAATTTATACAGAAAAACAATTATGCCTTCTTCTATACATATATTATCCTTCTATCTATCAAAATTACTTATTTGCGATGAGTTATTCTCATTTCTGTTGCTTTAAGGTACTAAACAGACATGCTTATTTTTAGCATACTCTTAAGCATGCTTGTAACTAGCATGCTTTTTATCTGTTTACATTTGCCAGCAATTGTGCACACTCCTAAATAAAATCAGTGCGAGTAGCACTCGCACCTATAGGGTTCTGTATGGGGTATCAGGAGCGAGCTACACACGTATTGAAATTATGACTAATAAAATAATCTTTTTTTAGATATCATTAAACATATAAATACAATAACATTAAATAAATAAATAAATATAATGTCATAACAAAAAAAGTAATTAAATAACAATTTTCGTAAACCTTTAGCCTCAATACATATTCCCGACCGCCCGCATCCCTCTAAGATATGAACCATCAATTTTGTGCTATGCATAATATTAAGGTGCCGACATATTACCACAGTACCAACTCCAAGACCCTCCAATTGACATTAACCTTAGTTTAAACTTTAAAGCAACGAGCGAAGATCAAAATACACATGGAGGTGAAATTATTTCAATCTGTTTAATTTAAGAAAATGCAAAAAAATGCACCAATTACAATTATGTTAACTTGTGGTAGGGTACGGCGTGCGCGACGGCCAGCTGTACTGGATCGTGAAGAACTCCTGGGGCGAGGAGTGGGGGCAGGGCGGCTACATCTACATGTCCGCCAAGAACGACAACTGTCATCTCCTCACGGAAGCGTATTACCCTATAGTCTAGTGTAGTGTAGGATTAGCATTAAAATAATATATCCCAATGTGCATCTGAATATTTGTTTTCATTATAAATACTGCCTTATTTCTTCTGGGAGTAGGAGGGAGAAAAATTGGGTGATTTTAACATTTTTCGATTTAGAAAAAAATCAAGGCGAGCTGGTGAGGTGCGATGTGGAGTGGTCAGATGCGGTTTGAACTATAAGGATAGCAACATTGAGATATTATGTACTAAAGGAGAGCAATGGAGAGATATCATTTCTCTTAAGGTCTCTAGGTGAGATTTCTATCGACTCTGGGATATAAAAAAACAGGAATAAATTTGTTAGCATTTTATTAAAATTACTCATATAATTTTAAATTACAAACTGGAATTCACAGCTTAAAAAAACATGACATACTTGTACAAAATTACTTATACATTTCCATAAATATAAATAAAAACAACGAACGCACCACAAGACAAAAAAAAATATCAATTTACATTACATTGCGATATTCAATAAATAGTTTTAATGCCAAAGCGGCGAAACGAAATAGTTATTTTTTTCTTCACACAGCGTCACCACTTGCAACGAACTTGTACGTTATTATTGATAAAAGAAACGTATTCTTTATTGTGATTATTGTGAAGAAAAAAGTTAATATTAACATTTTTATCAATAAGGTCCTTCACTATTCAAAAAATTATATAAATTTCATTCATTCATAAATTGAATAATTGATGTCGCAAATGATGCCACGTAGTGAGAATTAATATCAACAATACTTATAACAAGCTTATAAAAGTATTTTACGATATCAGGTTAGTTTTAGTTTTTACGACTACCTACATCCTGGCCGACAATAATTATTTTTAGGATACCACGAAAACTCCATCATTATGGTAATTTTAGTTTCTGCATTTTCTTCATTCAAAATAATAAGACTGAAAAATAAATATTTTCAATCACATACAATATTATAAAATTAAATAATATAAAAAACATGATTCAAAAAAACGGAATGGCGAAGGTAGTCGTAAAAACGCAAGATTCCGAAATAGCAGCACGAAAATATAAAATTGGAATCATTCTTTAACTGAAAGATTAAACATGGACGTTGATATTCAAACGAGTCTTTTGATAAATAATAGTAAATGAGGGTAACCGCGTGTGAATTTTCCGCTAGAGGCGCTAGTGAAAAGGGAGGTCTGTCTGTCACTTTTCGCTTGTCTGAATTTCATTTGTCACTGTTTATGTATGGGCGGGCTTTGACAGCATGACCGCCCTCTGCAGTGGCGCCAACTGGTGAGCACAAAAACGGTTACCCTCATTGGCATAATTCAAACAACTTCCAGATTCATATAAAAACGTGATTTTGTGTAAAAATGACAACATAACTACCATATCCTACGATGTGGACATAAAACAAAGGAGACTGAAATCTGCAACATATACTATTTTTTATAAATCATAATAACCCAAATGGTTTGTCCATAGACATTAAAGAAGAGTACCTACATACTCAGGGATGTATAAATCTATCGTATTCACACAAGAAAAAAGACAATTCTAGGACAGCAAAGAACCTTGCTGGAAAAACATTGTTCTTCTGCCATATAAATCGTTCTCTCTCGTTCTATTTCACGTTGGCCACACCAAAGACCTATTCTTTCCTTATCTTCTACGTCTATGGGTTTGTATAATTAGGGTTCCGTACCCAAAGGGTAAAACGGGACCCTATTACTGAGACTTCGCTGTCCGTCCGTCCGCTACAACAACAAATGCTAAAACACTGAATAAGTCACAATTTAAGTCGAAATATGGTTCGACGCTTCAGCGATAAATTAGTTACCTTTCGGTCCAAGAGATGGCGTTGCTTGTGGCTACAAAAAACTAAAGTAAATATTTAAGTGAGGCTTTCATACAACAGACCGGATTTTTTTGGCGTTTTTATACATAATGGTACGGAACCCTTCGTGCGCAAGTCCAACTCGCACTTGGCCGATTTTTTTTTTACTTTGTCACGGATGAAACTAATAACAATATTATCAAGCGTGTCAACTTTATCAAAATCATTTGTCAACAGGACCCAAACAAGGAATGGATCGCTTGTTCAATAATATGAAAATTTTATATATTAGATCAATATATGTAGGTGCCAAAAACTGGCTACATCGCGAAACAGCCAGATAGATTTGATTATCACACGTCCATAATTTTATCTTTCAATCAAAGAAAGCAATCACATCATTTTCCTATTACATATAAAAAATACTTACTAACTAGCCAAGCTACTCACTTTTACAATCACAAAATCGCATCGGAAAGTATACGAAAACCAACGCCAAAACAATGCTATGCATTTCAAATGTTAAGTCAAAATTTCAACAAAAACATTAGATAAATAGTTAAGGAGTTAATATAATTGGTGGTATACAATATTTTCAGCTTAGGCACCATGAAACCTCAATAAACTAAATCTACATAAGTAAATAACTTTATTTGTAAAATATTATTCGTATTTCTCTCGTTAAATATTATCATCTTTACATTACTCATATATGCGTACGAAATTGTATACCACCAATCATAGTGCAAATAAATATTTTTGAAAAATAATGACATAATGAAAAATAAAACACTATTAAAATTATTCAACAAAGCAAGTGCATTGAAAACATTTTTAAACATGTGCTTGCCTCTGTGAAAACGGACACAATCAATCCATATACGTTACAAGAAAAAATACATTGTATGTTTTATTATAATTAAACACGAGGTATTCATAAGTCGCCTACTCTGAAATCTGCATCAATATATTAATATTAGACCCTTTATACTAACTTATATGGTATTTTCTAGTCCAATCTTCACAGAAGCAAAAAAATATAAACGTCCAAACAGGAGACAATGCAATGTAGACAACCGGTTATTTTCAAAATTAGAACGATAAACAACAGAAGTTTGAATAATTCTAGAGGGCGCTGTGAAAGTATATATTTCTGCGACTTACCGATCAATTAAACTAACGTTTTTCTACAAAATTTCACTAAAACTTAATAACATTTTCTATATTGAAATCCGTTAATTTATAATTATACATTTATTTATTAAATGTTAAATTTTTAGTACTTTAAACTAAGTACATATACATTATTTCATGTTCCGTTTCATTCTATTTGCACGTACAACGCCGAAAATTTATTCGCCACGATTTGTACTTGGTCAAATTCTAGACCACATTTATCAGATTGTAAAAGTGTCAGTTATGATATTTAATTTAATAATAAAAAATCAAAACTGTTCCAAACTTCTGTTATTTAGCAGACGACTGAAATATTGATAAAGTATGGATATATGTTTTAATACCTATTTCAACTCCTGATCGACAACATTACATCCAAGCAAAACACCCCTATAACCTTGTAAGTGCTTAATTTACGCGATACGCCCACAATAAGCCGAGTGAAAATATTAAATTACCATTACCTATAAATAGATCACATCACAACTTATAATTTAAAAGGACTCTGCCTTGCTTAGCCGTGACATAACCGCACTAGAAAGTTCCAGATATAATAAAAGGAGAAGCATTAGTAGTATTTTCACACTATTTCTTGGTTAAATAGTGTGAACAGACCTTCTACCAATTTCCTAGTCGCCAATAATTGTATCAAGTCAAGGGCAAAAGGTCGTAAATCGCAGAAAATCTACCAGCCGATAATTTTCATTATCATCAAGATTTTTGATTTATAACCCTTTTACCTTTTGTTTTATTGAAATAAAAAAATGTTTACAATAAAATCTCTCCGGCAAATATTAACGTCATAAAATAAAAATAACTTTAAATGTGATTTTTCTGAGCACAATAAAAATAAATAATAATACTTTGCCAAAAGCTGAGTACGGTTATCTCACGCCACATCAACCCCGTACACTTTTCAATTGTCCTTTTGTACATAACAGCACAATAATTACATAACAATAACGTTATTTATACACGAAAACAATGTTTTATTGTCGATTTCGAGTGAAGTAACATTAAAGGTGTGACCTATAAGAATACTGCATAATAATATTAAGTACAACCGGTACCCGTAGCAACATAATCGCACGATGACGCTTTAGCACTGACGGATTTTCGAGCTTAGTTAAAGTTGTAAATGAAAGAAAATTTTTCGCAATCACAGACCACAAACAAAAATGGCTTTCACGTACAGAATAACTAATAAAACTGTTGTGGACTTTCATAAAAACCGTAGACAATTGATGAAAAGCCATATCGAGGTAAAACAATCTCGATATGGCTTTTGAAAACAATGTTCTAATATATACAAAACCATAACAGATTTATCTCTTTCTAAAGCTCGATGCGTAAACACATCTTACATATTTAGGCTCTTCTCACACAACACTATTTATGAGCTACGCAACAGCAACGCAATCCAAAATTCGCTGTATCTTTTCACGACGCGTCTACGATGCGTCTCCTGTCAGTGAAAAGTGTCAAATACAGCGAATTTTGGGTTGCGTTGCAGTCGCGTAGCTCATATATAGCGTTGTGTGAGAAGAGCCTCTGTCACAGCTACGCACTAAATAGTAATTGACTTAATTACAAGTTAGTAACTATATAAACAGGAAATTACTTTGTTACGGGGTCTGTGCTATGCTGTGTATTTTTCGTACAATTTTTGATATTATAATACTTGAATATTGCCTATTGAATTAAACATATTTAATCGGTGACAATTAGATGCATCCTGAGATTTTTCTATTGTATGACATTTTAACAAACACAAATTATATTTTTCTCTAGTTCTAAGATATCAGTAGATCAAATAAACTAAGGAGAAATTAGTTAATAAGACATAATAAATAAGACATTTCTATACAAATATATATGTACTTATGAGTCGATATTGCACTAAAATAAAACTATTTTCAGTATCAAAAGTGGACGGTAATGCATAATTGTTAGGATCAATTATAAGTAAAAAATAACGTTGGCTTTTTCTTTCACTAAATCCACCTCAAGGTCATCTACAGTTATATTTTTAGACGATTTCCGATCTCAAAAAGAAAACCCGTCAGAACCGAAGCGTCAATGTTAAATAATAATTAAAACCGCTATTTACACAACACCTAACGAACGGCTAGCTAGCGACAACATCCATACCACTACTAGAAAGTTATCATACAATAGACACGGTTAAAACTAATTTCAGTCGCCTGTTACAAAGAGTGAAAATTGAAACAAAATGAAATAAGACGATTTTACGCCGATTTTTTTCTCATATTAAAATATAAGAAAAATGTCGTATACATGTGCATTAATAAAATTAAAGTGATCTATTTGGTATTATGTCGTTGTTTGATTGATATAACGCCAAAAGGAGATGTTTCAAAATCTATGGAGCCCCGGCCACGACTTTGTAGGTACACCATACTTAAAAATGGAGAAACACAATTAAAACAGTTTTCAATCATCCAATTCCTTTAAATTGCTTTAGTTTGGTGGTACAACACAAAAATTTACACGTAAAATTGCAACACAAAAACTAAAATCCGTCATGGCGGTAAGCTGTCATCACATGTCACGTTGGTTGATTTGATTGAAGTTTGACATATGTACCTACATTTCTGTCATGTTGAGGTGACAGTAGACAGTTCGTAATCTATGATCAATGACAAATTTGCAAGACGCCATGTTGAAACGTGATAAAAGTGAATGATAAATACAATTTTTGTACCAGAAAAGTATGCATTTAAGCAGTTTATCTTTATTTTTCTCGAATTCCATGGTTTTTTCTCGATTTTTCGAGGTACTGTACATATTGTGGGCCGGATTTGAAACATCTCCTTTAATGACAAAATCAAAAGATATTGATTCAAAATTAAACACTTTTTGTTAATGTAAAAGGTATCATCACGAATTTATTAATTCTTCGCCTTAAAATATATTTTCATGGCATTAAAACAAACTTTTATTGATGACAAATGTAACAGGCGACAAAAATGAATTCACCACCGCGTAACTAGCTTACTTCAATTTATATAAAGCAGGGATTTAGAGACTAAAGGTCGTTTAATGTCTTTTTGTTGTGAATGGGCAGTGTAGACTAAGTTTTAGATTTCAAAATAAATAGTGCAAGTTGGGGTAAAGATATTGAATTATGGGATCTGTCCTCGTGTCATTGATATCAGACCAATTGATAGTGCGATATGAATGGCATGGGAATACGCTTTGTATCACAGTCCTACTCAACCTGGCTCACTAAAATTTTTATGCGTCCTGGTAATTGAATAATTTTTTTTTGGCTATTAACAAAACCAAATTCTTATAAAAACGAATGTGTAGTTTTTAAAGTATTTATGTATAACAATATTATTTAATAAATTGAAATTATATGTAAATAATGAATCATTAACATTACTTTGAATTAGTAAAAATACCAATTTAAATTTTGTCGACTTTTTTCATACAAATGTAAATATTATAAATATGTGTGAAAAGCAGAGGTTGAGTCGTTAGGTGAGCCTTGAAGCCTTTACACTTCGCACATACTACGATTTTACGTGACAACGTTAACCACCACGTTATTTTCTTAACTGAAATTAGTCAAATTAGCCATCTATAATTAGGACCATTATTTTTTGTGACCATATTCAGTTTTCGGACTTAAACAGTGACGATCTGCTTTCTCCTAATTTTAAAAGACAGCTTTTAAATAATTTTCAGTTAGACACAACTTTTTCAATACAAAACCTACCTTTTGGTTGAAAATTTAGTCACACCTATGAGACATTATTTGTGATGACAAGTTGATGTCCAAAAAACTAAAAAATAGAAAGACCACTCTGTAAAATTTGACAAAAAGCAGATACTTCACCTTTCCTTCCTATTCTACGACTATGACGACATGTATATACGTAATATACACACGTACGCACCCAACGTGAACCGCAAATATGTACGAAGTGTAAAAGTTACATGTTAAAACTTTGTACAGTAGTGTAGCAAAGTTAAGTATATCAAAAATGTATAATATTGGTAAATTTGTGTTATAAAATGGAAAAGTGAATATTTGAAAGTTTATAATTAATACATTTTATTGCAACTAGATACAACGAAAGCCATCTGCATCGGCAAAACGTTTTTATTTAAGCAATAAAATAGAATTTCGTGTCTGAGATTAAATCGTATACTAGTTACAAAGCCCGGCGCACATTAACACAATCCGCATCTCTTCATATCTATTGCAAAAACCATCTGAATATTTTTTCTCTCGTAGGAACCATAGCATACTGTAGGCGGACCTAAACGAACCGCCTTGAATTGACGCGAGCTACACACGTTTTGAATTATGACTAATAAAATAACCTTTTTTTAGATATCAATAAACATATAATGTCATAACAAAAAAAGTAATTAAATAACAATTTTCGTAAACCTTTAGCCTCAATACATATTCCCGACCGCCCGCATCCCTCTAAGGTATGAACCATCAATTTTGTGCATATGCATAATATTAAGGTGCCGACATATTACAAGAGTATCAACTCCGAGACCCTCCAATTGACATTAACCTTAGTTTAAACTTTAAAGCAACGAGCGAAGATCGAAATACATATCGAAATGAAACTATTTCAATCAGTTTAAATTAAGAAGTTCTAAAAATGCACCAATTATAATAAAATTATGTTAACTTGCGAGTTTAACTTTATAACTAGATATGAACACAACCCAAGATTAAAATAAATTATTAAACACCGACATACATTAAATTTAAAATAAAATAAGTTTGTAAGGGTACTTATCTTCTCTAGACATTAATATGACTATCACAATATTTATCACATGAATTCAAGCAATGGTTTTGTAATACTCACGCAACAAATCAAAACTTTCTGTAAATTTACCGAAGCATCAATTGAAATAATTTCATTTCGACTTGCACAAGCAATATTTTATATTAAATTATATTTTTAACTACATCCTGTACTATTTACATGCTCGGATGTTAATAACAATTATTTAAATAAATCGAAACTATTTAAAGAATTATTTCGTATTATGTCACTCTTCTACGAAATTCTAGATTAGTGTCATTTTAGAAAAAACAAAATCAAACAAAGCTACGTTGAAACTAACGAACACTTATTGAATCGAACAAGTTTCATCCCTATAACAACCCTATATCACTCGACTTACACAACACATATGATTCGTAGTCAACTAAACTTACTACTTAGTCAACAAAAATAGTTATTATACTCCATTTAGTTCATTGCAATTTCAATAAGAATATACATAAACTTTTTCACACTGGCCACACGCAATAATCGACAGCTGTCAAACGACCAACGCAACTGTCAACTGGCTGACAGGTGACAGATCGCATGCGGCCGGCGCTCTTCGCAATCTGTACATTTAAATTAGGAATATAGTATCTGCTTAACATCGTCATAAATGGAAATATTACTCACAGCCATTTTGTAAAGACCCCAACATATTTGGAAGGAGAAGCATCGAAGAGACGATACATTCTGTTTGTTAATCAAATCTCTAATTTCACATAAGTTTAAGATGTCCGTTATACGATATCGTACGATAAAGTATGACGAAAGATTTCCGATTAACAAATCGGACCGGTTAATATAGCAATGTTCATTGATACTATATGCAGCGAAAACAATTGCTGCATAGATACACTGTGACGGTACTTACAATACGGGTACTCACGATATGAGAACTCACTAAAGGAATAATACACACTATTGTTGTTAGACAATTGGCGTAATATATCGCACACCTATATCTAAAGAGAGTTAACTCAAAAAAGCACTTTTTTCAGGAAACACGAAAAACTGTTTTCTGTGTCCCTGTGCACTACAGGAGCATTTTGTTTTTATGGTTTGCTTTATTTATACATAACAATAATTATCTTGTAGTAATTTAGTATTTTATGCACAGTTTTAAGGCTAAAAATCGGAATTTTTGAATTACTTCCCTTTTGCTTATCAATGCATGTATATTTTTTATACTAATTTGAGTTGAGCCTGTGTTGGTGAATTAAGTTTTTAGTTAACTCTCTTTTGATGAGGCATTATACATTTAGAACGCAATGACTCTTTGAATTATTTATAATAAGTTCAATTGACACAGTGTGCTGTGACCAACAGTAAAAGTATATTTGTTAATAAAAAAAAAACTACTGCAATCAATCAATGTTATTTATTAGTACTATTATTATTAGAAACATTAACTTAGGTCAGTCTCATAAACCCAAATGGGTCATAACTCTTATACAAAACATAAAATATATTGCAAACAAAAAAAAACAGTTTTAAATGCACATCTGAATCATTTCAGTCATAATTTGTCTTACAATTACAGAATAACATAATAATTATAACTCTTATTGGTTATTCTTGTAGAATAAAAAGCACTCTTATGAATGAAAAGTTAAACTAAACTTTGGTTAAATCTAAGTATCTACTAATAATGGTACATAGAAATAGTCGTTAATAAAATACAACTCAGGTTATATTAATAACCCTTATTTATATTTACTTGGTACATAAGTACTGAAGAACTTTGGTAATTCACTGTAATGAGATCTAATGAGTTAAGAATATTCTTATAATAATAATGAACTTAATATTGATTACCGCCAAGAATATTCTTATAATAGAGATCATAATAAGTTTTTGGAATAACATTTTTATCAATCAAATCTTGAATGTCCTTTTTTTTTGCATCTGATAGTGCAATTTTTCCATTGTAGGCTTGTGTTAATTCAATTGGAAATGTTGCCTGATTTATGGCTACCCCAGTTCCTCTTGTGCGGAGGGCCCTCTTTTTCACACACACATTTCTATAAGCTTCTTCAGCAAATGATATTTTATAGAAAAATGTATCAGGGTGTTCTTTTTCAACTCTGAGTACCTTAATGTCATGCCACTTAATTTGATTTTTTTCTTCATCTACATTAAAATTCGTGCCCCATGATTCCTGTAATGCTTTAACATCATAAAATTGATTGTGGGTCATTTCAACAACTTTGTAAGGTTTTCCAGTCTTTTTTGCAGTGGCTATCAACGTTTTATATTGTTCCGGTATGTAAATTGGACCCGACTGCAAATATCTTTTGATTTGCTTTTCAATCACACTATGTACGTTGTCTCCTTCGTTCTGTGAATGACCGCGTATTAAAAACTTGTGAGTTATAGACTTAACTGGAAATTTGTTGACGGCGTAGGCATAGGCAGATAAAAGAAACTTATTTTTTTGTTGACCGCCACAATTATCCGAATAAAAAATGACGTCAATTTCTTTGTTGGGATTTTGGTCTATCTTTGATTTAATGTAGTCAAGTACGCAGCTACCAATTTCAATAGCTCCTCTCTTTCCCTCCGTTTCGTCCCAAAAGTAGCAAATGACATCTTTTGCCCTTAAATCGCTGATAGTAAAATTAAGGCAGTTGATCCTGGATTTATAGAAGAACAACGATATTTTCCCTTTAGGAATCTGCAATACAGCCTGTAAGTCATAAACTGCTACGATTGTACCATCTGTCCTATTCTTGTCATTTTCTTTTTCAGTCCTTGCAAAACCTTTTTCTTTTAGATGCTCTTCATATTCCTGGATTAACTTGCACTTTTCTTCTTCATTCGAATTCTTGTACCTTTCGCACAAATCGCATTGATCTTTCTTCGGTACGAAGAAAGAAATGTTAAATTCAGTATTGAATATCCTGTTGAATGTAGAAGACGTGGCAAACGGTAGTCCATCCTCTTCACGAAGTTTTTTGTAATCTCGGTAGATATCTGCTAATGATTTATCACTTGCTATGAATTCTCTTGTTGTTTGGGCTCTCAAATAGTGAGATTCAATCCGGGGAATAGAATTTATAAAATCTTTAACGCTCTGTCTAATTTGTGGGTCAATAGTTGGATGATGATTGTGTTTTCCTCTAGAATCGGCTTGAACAATACCTGATTCTGTTTTCTTCGAAAGTGCTGTTTTTATCGCTTTATTGCTCAAATCAAGAGTAGATGTAAAAAATAGCTTGCATACTCTTATTTTGGCTCCATTAATCTCAAAGTAAAAGGCATTGTTGAGGGCTCTAAAATTTTGTGTACTTGAGTACCGATATTTAGGCTTTATTTGTTGCGAGTGGCGTATTATGAATTCCCTTTGCCTTTCAAGATCACCGAGTGCCCAATATTCGTCAAAGACATGTTGTCTTGACATCTCGTCGACTTTAACATTGCATTTGAGGCGACATTTGTCACCACAGGGTGGTCCAACCTTTCTGTCTCTTATTAGTTTCTTAGATTTTGACAGGGACTGGTAGGATTTGCCAGAATTTCTCAGTTTTTTTGCGATGTTAGACTTCCACTTTGCTGGTTTGCGTACTCTCTTTTTGCCCTTTTTTTCGATCTCAATACCAGTTTCAGGAACCATAACATTTTCCGGGCCTACTTGCTTACTATGATCTTCAGTATCCAACGAACTCGAGCTGCTGCTGCTAGTACTGGACGAGGTGCTGGACAAAGTGCTGGACGATGATGATGAAGGTACGACCTTAGGAGGGAGCTTTTTTTTCCTTAACAATTGAAAATTAGGATCTTCATCGGAGTCGTCAATAATATCACTTTCATCGCTCCGAATCGGTGAAATATAGTAGTTCGGGGCAACAGATTTTTGTTGTTTAGACGTGCTAGGGATAGATATATTAACCGGTGTCAAGACATCATGAGTTTCTTTGGACGAAACTTCATCGCTTGATGGCATCTTCAAGTTATCTTCCACGGTTGCATGTTGAGTCAAACTTATAGGAGGAGCAATATTTTCTTTATCTTTATCTTGTACCATATTAACTAAAAATCGCCCGCGTTGCATTGTTTCTCTGAAATATAAAATGTTTATTTAACTAAATTACAGTGTCATGTGCCCGAAATCGGTTTGGAATGCCCATAAAACCGTTTTTAATCTTTTTAGCTATGTTGTAAAATTATTTTTGTCAGAAACCATCTAAAGGGATCCAACTTGCAAAAGTGGCAGTTAAAAAGAAACAAATGCTAAGATTAATATTAAATTGTACTAAGACCTAAAAACTTCAATCGCCAATAACGAAATAAGTTTAATTTGGATGAGATTTTACAGAAAAAAGTGAGCATAAAATATGACTCAACAAAACAGACACAACTACAAAACCAAAAATGTTTCACCGATAGGGAAACAACTCAAGATAAAAATAAAAATTTTACTCACCTTGCCAGAAATACAGGTTTAACTTAAAATGTCGTATCTATTTAATCAGCACTAACCATCTAAAAGGAAACAATTCAAAATAACTCCGAACTTTTTGCTGAGGGCACGTGCACTTCGCTTGTAATTTTGATTGCAACTGGTGTTGTTCCCGTTTAGGCGCGGGAGGGGATGGCTCGCTCGTTCAACAAAAGGGACTCTATGCGCCATCTAGCGTTGAGTTTTGCACTTATTTTTAAATTTGTTTTATTGGCAGATAGGTATTCGTATAGGAAATCAAATGGTGAGCATAACTCAAAAACACAGATTTTTGAGTTAGCTCTCTTTAGATCTAGGTGTGCGATATATCAATGTCAGTACCGGTAAGGTAGTAATTGTAAAAATACTATTTCAATACATTGATTTAAATAAAACAACAACCTATTTAATTTTATAAAATTAATGGTTAGTCAACAACATGCTAGTCTACCCTAATTTTATCCACAGCTGTCTTTGCTTCACAGTAAACCCCGACGACTATCCGTCTCAATTCCTCAAACAATTACAATTTGTAAAAATAAACAGTACTGCTAAGTTCAATAAAAATGTCATCCCGGTCACAATATATACTTGGAGACAGAAATATTTAACTATTTTAAATTTAACGTTTTATGATCACGTCTAAAAACAAAACCCAAGCCCCCATTATCTAATAACATACATACGTACGTACACATCTATTACATTACACATACATGTCTCACTCCCCTACCCCAATATAATTATATGTAATTTGACGACTCAACCGGTTCGAAAACATTTAAGTACATTTTTGTACACAACAATTTAATTTACCCTATATGGCAAGCTCTATATTACACTGGTAACTTTAAGTAGATCACTAAATATTGTGTCTTATTACGAAATAAAAACAATAATGTTCTAACACAAAATAAAATAATCATTCACATAAATAACGCAATTAGTAATGAATAAAATACTTTTGTAAATTTGTTAAAATTATTGTTTCTAATACAGGTAATTTTTATTAAATTTTGTGTAAACCACAAACTTATTTGAGAATTCATCATCACTTTTAAACATATTCCTGCCTTTTTCTATAGAATTAAATAATTACATAATACATTTTAGTCATTCCCAAAATAGTAAAATATTTGTAAGTATAAAAGAAAATTTCTATACTTTATTGTTTCATAAAAAAATAAGGATTAGAAAAACATAGCGTATAAATAATTTAAAATAGGTATTAAAATATCTTTTGACACAATTCAGAATCCGTGTTGCACGATTTTCAAAATACATTTGAATAAAAAAAAAGATTTTATCGTTAGTAAAAATAAATCTTGGAAATAGATTTAGAATGACCGAGCAAAGGATTCCTACCGCTATTTCTATAATCGGAGTAAGTAGATGGTGCGAATATGATACAACTGAACGCTATCAAAGTGAACTATTACCGCACTGACTCACATACGCGCAAACCTTTCAGCGTTCACTCACAGGCGCGCAAAGGTCTGTATAGTCTTACAAGGGTCTTTTGGCGTGTGGGTGACAGAGACAGCGCCTTACAGGTAAGGCAAACTGTAAGGCACTGTCTCTGTCACCCACAAAAGATCCAAAAGAAATGTCGCCAAAAGATCCTTGTACGACTGTACATTGTACGAATTGTGTCAGCTTTGACAACTGACAGCTTTGATAACCACGAATGTGTCAAAAACTTCGCATAGTCCTTGCGGACGTCCGTACAACACATGTGGGTTCACGTATTCGCGCGAATGTGGATGAGCGGCCATAGACCAAACGAGTGAGTTTATAATTAAAAAAAATATATAATCATCTTTAATAATATCAGTTTTTTATTAACCCGAAAATTTTGCGGATCACTATTTGTCACATCACCAACGAACATTCGTTGTTCGTTAATGGTCGCGAATAGCGATAGTATAGGAATCATTCGCTCGCAGACCAAATGATCTAATCAATTTTCGGTAAATAATATAGAAATCTGCATATTACAACTACTCCAACTGGACATCGATATAACAGCATTGAAATATGAGCGTTATACTGAGACGACACAAAGCTCATATTTAAATGTTCAATACTGAACCAATTCGAATTGATTTATGTAATGTGCACCTTTAATCTGGGGACTTAGTCCCGAAAAGGAATTTTGATTTCATTATCGATTCGATTTTAGTTTCATATTATTTATTATTCGCAAAATTACTAATCACAATAAACATTTTTCAACTAATTACTAATTCATTCGATTCGTAAAATATCGATTCCATTTGACATTACACTCGATCATTCGCCGTTTTCATATTTAATCGAAACGAAATGGCTACATATCAAACTCGAATCGGTTTACAAATCAACTACATCGAGAATAAGCCCCCTGATCATCATACAATTTTGTCACTCAAAATAGTGCCGCATCTCACCCTCCAAAGTCTAAAATCCAAACCAGAACAAACGCGAAGTGTCAACTTAACACTTGTAACTTTACTGTTAAGTCTACGCGAATTTGATCCTTATAAACTAACGGCATATTATACAAACGGGTCGTATAGATAATCGACGATAAAGGCTAGAATCGTGTAAAGCTATTGGAAACGCTAAGCTGAAAGCGAGTACACAACCACTAACACAGCACCTCGTGCTGTGGGATGCGCTGAAAAGGAAAAAAATAAACAGATCATATTACGAAAATAATTCACAGGATATTATGGACTTTAATAATACAATACTGTTACACACCAAATAAAACCAATAAATGCAAAGAACCCGAATTAATACCGTCTCGCCAATACTGCACCCGAATCACTGAGAGATTTGACGGTCGGGTTTTGAAAAGAGATAAATATAGGCGGGTGAAAGCAGCTAACCAAAAAGTAAGAATTATGAGCGAGCAAAAAAGTAAGTCAATACGGGAGAGTAAGTGCGCAAATGATTGAGTACATGAAGGAATTATTGAAATAATAAGTGTTCTTCAATAGACTAGTCTAAGTACAAGTAAGACTGTGCGTATACGTATACATACTTGTGAACGTGCGCGTACGCGTACGTGTGTTCGTGTACGAGTATGTGAACGTGTGCGTATGCGTATATGCGTGCGTGTACATGCTCGAATGCGTGTGAACGTATACGTGTGTGTATGCGTATGCGCGATCGTGTACGTGTGTATGCGTGTCCGTGTCCGTATGCGTGTACTCACGAGCGGCAGCGGGGGCGGTCACCAGAGCCGCGGCGACGGGTTGTGCGGGAAGCCAGCGTCGCGCGCGCGCCAGTACTCGCCCGTGAACACCCACACCTCCTCGCCGCCCTCCACCGACTTGCTGCAACGTGACGTGTAACACGTTACGTACGGTACAGTAAGTTCATTATAACTCGGCTGATGTGATCTTTGTTTTCCGAGTAGGGACAGTAACTGACCAATCAAAACACGGTGTCCATGACAGTGTTTCGTGATGCGCTACTTCGTATTGGCCATGGACGTATTTACGTCCATAGTATTGGCTAACTATCCTACCGCCCGCACTCCCAGCCTCCTACCACCATTTTGGCCTTGAAATCGACATCTGCGCAGCCACTCGTACCTATATTCAGAGAGGCCAAGTTATAATGATCTTACTGTACATATAAATAATTGTGTGCCACTTTCTGTCGCTACGTGTAAACGTGTGTCGTTCTTGTGTCACCACACGTCACCATAATAATATCAGTATATACCGTACCGGAACCAGGCGGGCGTGTGGTCGGGGCGGTCGCGGCGGCGCTCGCGCTGCGCCTGCTCCAGCTCGTGCTTCAGCTGCTCCGCCGCCTCCACGTCGCCCTGCTCCAGCGCGCGCTGGTCCGGCCTGGTGATACCACAAAACTTTGACTTTAGAACTTCGGAGTCATAGTTTTAACGTGGTGTCATACTTTTAAACTCCAAGTTTACATTTTTTGTCCCTTTCACGTGATTTTATAAAGTCAAAGGTAAAAAAGAACGAAAAGTTGGAAATGTTAAATTACGACAGTATGAGTAATACTGTAACGAAAGAAGCTGAAGGGCCCAATTCAGCTAATTTATAAGCGCTTTAATAGAATATTTTACTTTATATGAGAAAAAAAAAACAAAAATATACAATTGAGATAGCTAAGGCTATAAGTTCTGCTACGGACAAATGCTAGTTTGAGTAATTCATGGGAGGATTATGTGACTTCCCCCCTCCCCCCAACGTACGACGTCCCCCCCTCACCTGAGCCGTGTGTCGGTGTGCGGCAGCAGCTCGCGCATGCCGGGCTCCAGCTCGTTGAGCTCCATGGCGAACCGCGTGAACCCGTAGTACACCTCGTGCTCCGGCGGCATCGCTCCTGCGCACAACAACGCTCGTTACGTCACTCGCACGTCACTACAGGCATTACTTTAACACACGAAAAGCAGGTTTGAAATTTAAAATGCATCAATAAATATCCTGGAACTTATACAAGGATTAAATATATAATTAAAAAAAAACCTGAATAACTATTTAGCTGGGCCGAGTGCCCGGAATACACGCTGTAGATGTCCGTCGGATAAGGCTTGAACTACGGATTCGAGGGTCACCAGTTTGACAAAGAGATCGTGCACTACCGATGTCAGGGTTTTGTACACATTTATGTATGAGCAAGTGGTGTACACATCGTCGATAGCGTGATTCCCTCGTGACTTCGTGACGTCACCTCGACGTGTACACTAAGCTGCAGCCCACTACAGCCGCAGTCGCGCGCCGCCGCCGCTCACCGCGCCGCGCACCTCGTGACTGCTCGACCATAGCTCGCCTGACGTCACAAACCGGTATCTACCAACGGTGTACACTGACCGGGGCGCCACAGACAGCGCGCGGCGGGCGGGTCGCCGGCGTGCAGCGCCTCCGACCAGCGGCCCTGCAGCCGCAGCCGCGCGCCGCCGCCGCTCACCGCGCCGCGCACCTCGTGACTGCTCGACCATAGCTCGCCTGACGTCACAAACCGGTATCTACCAACGGTGTACACTGACCGGGGCGCCACAGACAGCGCGCGGCGGGCGGGTCGCCGGCGTGCAGCGCCTCCGACCAGCGGCCCTGCAGCCGCAGCCGCGCGCCGCCGCCGCTCACCGCGCCGCGCACCTCGTGACTGCTCGACCATAGCTCGCCTGACGTCACAAACCGGTATCTACCAACGGTGTACACTGACCGGGGCGCCACAGACAGCGCGCGGCGGGCGGGTCGCCGGCGTGCAGCGCCTCCGACCAGCGGCCCTGCAGCCGCAGCCGCGCGCCGCCGCCGCTCACCGCGCCGCGCACCTCGTGACGGCTGCTCGACCACGAGCTCGCCTGCGGACGATACCGATATTACTTAGGTAGCTATCCCACCACCGGCGAGTCGGCGAGTACATCCCGGCTATTTTCTAGCTCAATACAAGTAATAAGCGAAAAAATAGCCGAGATTTACTCGCCGCTCGCCGGCAATGGGACACCTGCCTTACGTTAGGAACTGTTCAGATGATGTTGTTCATAAATTTTGCGCCAAACTTTACATATTATGTTTCATTTGAATAATATTGTTACTTTTTTTAATGAGCCAATTAATTCATTAACACCAAAATATTTTAAACACATACGATAAAAAAAGTATTTTCTCATTATTTATTAACATTTAGACTATGCGACAGCTGTCAAACGTCATAGAAATGTTTCGACCCTAACCTTGACGAAGTTGAGTTTGCAAGTGTAATCTGTCCCGTGGCATGTGATGTGCATATCCCCGTACTGGTCCACCCAGCGCTGCCCGCCGAACAGGTTGTGGACACATGTGGTTACCTGGAATAGCCATCAACAGATAAAAAACATTATTGTCCTCTCACTTGCGCAACTAATCTACATGTGAGACCCTCACACGCACATTACAAAAAAGTTCTATGCCGTGTTCTTTATGACTGTTTTTTCACAGGATCAGAGTATTTCGTAGCCGAGACGTCGACGTACATACATACATACACAGAAAATTGAACTTAAATAAACAGAAACTAAAGACTAATCTTCTTTGCAATATTGCAGTAGCCGCCCTTGTGATCAAGGTACATTCCAGACAAACGGCGAGAATAAAAATACCCTAAGTAAATTTTACTTCCAAGCAAAATTGAACTTTGTTCACCGGTAATAAGATCGTTTATAGCACGCAGCCCACCTTATTCCAGCTGTAGTGGTCGCCGGTGGTGCGCAGGCGCACGTGCACGCGGCCCGCCGGCTGGAACTCCATGGACTTGCCCCAGAACTTGGTCTTGATGCGCGCCTCCTGCCAGAAACACCAGCGCGGCGACTCCGCGTGGCACGCCGATATCGGCGGGTGGTGCGACACCTGGCCCGTGACAATATACCATCGATTGTAGTGATGTTTGTTTTGTCAACCCATTAATGAGCTAGTAACACAGCACGGATTTTAGAGCTTCTGCTTCGTAACTGCAGTGATGATGTTAATCAATTGATTGGTTCAATAAATATGAATTAAATGAAGTAATAGCTTGTTGAACATTGATGTTTGTTAAACGTCAATAAATTTAATTTTAATTTAATATGATGGGAGATCTACAACACCAACTGCAAATTGATAGATTCCCAAAAATTTTAGAAACATTTCAGAGACCATTTATCTCATCATCATCTAAGAGTGAGAAAGCAATTTTTGAACACTAAACCAAGACATAATTAATTCTACAATACATGATTCTACAACTCCCATTTGAGAGTCCAACATTCAAACCCACAGCTCACAACCAACACCACCTCTCAATCTCAACCCCCCACCTGCTCAGCGAGGAACCGAAAGCCCCGGTCCTCGCGCACGCACTCGTACGTCTCGGCCAGCAGCGGGTTGAACGGCTTGGACGCGGCGCGGTGCGCGGCGGCCGCGTACGCGCTCACCGCGAACGCCGCGATCAGCGCCATGCGCTCCAGCGGGTTGCCGCACGCCGCCGCCGCGTCGAGCAGCTCCGAGTATTCTAGCTCTTCGCAGAGGCGCTGGAAGGTTTAGGTTGTGTAAGGAAAAATTTATGTAGACAACTTTTGGAGTGTACTATTAAGGCATTTTATGCACAACTCATACACTATATTATAATAATATACACTTCATACACTGCGCGTTCACTATGGATATAAAATTATCCCGTGTGTTATGGTCAAAATATAATAATGATTACTGAAGTCCCAAAATAAATCCGCGATCTTTTTTTGAGAAATGGCAGTTATTACGTTCCTAGCAGAGGCATTTACGTGCCTACCTACGATTGCGATTAAAAGTGTGCCTTATGCCGTCAACGGAAATCGACTAGTGTGTTTGTTAACCCTACCCCACCTTCCTACCCGCATGCAATGAGGGTAACCGCGTGTGAATTTTCCGCTAGAGCCGCTAGTGAGAAGGGAGGTCTGTCTGTCACTTTTCGCTTGTCTGAATTTCATTTGTCACTGTTTATGTATGGGCGGGCTTTGACAGCATGACCGCCCTCTGCAGTGGCGCCAACTGGTGAGCACAAAAACGGTTACCCTCATTATGCGACTCAAGTTTATACCGATTTATCATCATGCACCATCAAACCGCAACCCACCTGCAACATGTTCAACGGCTCGTTGATGGTGACCGGCATGGATATCTGGCTGAGGTCCTTGCCGATGTTCTTGTAGAGCAGGTTCCACAGCGACGGCCCGCCGGGCGTGGGCCGCGGCGCCGGCAGCTGCGCGCGCCGCGTCCAGCCCGCCGCGCGCGCGCCGCTCGCCTCCGCCGGGACCACCGCTATGCCTGGTGACATAACTAACTTTTTACAAGAAAATACTGGACAGAAACTAACCGTCGGATGTCGTTAAAATTAGACTCTTAGCTTCCTTAGAAATCAATCAGTTGGATGTCGCTCAAATTGTATATGAGTCCACAATAAACATCGGATAAAGTACCTACGATTGTTGTACCTTTTAAAAATCTAGATCACAAGCCCTCTCTATAGGATCAGGAGATGGTTACACTCAAAAAATAAACGAGAACCAAGTCGTCTTTTTCGAATGGATGCGATGAAAAAAAAACCGAAACATTACTTACCTTTACATCATCATTCAATCAATATTAAGTAACGCAATTTAAACAACATAATAACATCAAAGTACACTTTATACAAGCCATACGTACTGGCGGCGTCCGAGTTATCGGAGCTGGCGGAGCCCTCCTCGCTGCTGAGCGAGCCCGCCTCCGACGACGAGTCGCCGTCCAGCTCGATCACACCCGCCTGCGCCAACCACATCATGTCACCACCATGGTAATGATTATACAGTTCCATCAACATCTCAAACTACCATGGTCCACTATTGAGCACGGGTCTCATCTCAGAATTACAAGGTCATTGTCCACCATGCTGACCAAGTTTCGGATTTCGAATTGGCGGATTTCACACACCTTTGAGTTTGGCAAACTTTCCGGCATGCAGGTTTCCTCACGATGTTTTCCTTCATCGTTACAGCGAGTCACATTTTGATGCTTAAAACGCACAAAACCTTAAATAGTCAGAAATGCGTGTCCTGGAATTTGAACCCGTACCCCCGACTTGTAGTCGAGGAAAAAGAGAAACCGACAAGTAACTCTCAGGATTTTTTCCGTCCAGCATAAATGTGCTTATTCTTATAGCTATATCAAACTTACGTCAAACCAATCATCCAGTTTATAAAAATGCTATATGGGGATCAAACATGTAAAGCATGCACGAATTAATACCAAATTACACCTGAAATTGAACTTTTCATAAAACTTTCCAATAATAACCGACAAAATATATTTAGATATTTTAGTACATAAAAATAAATTTTTCTTCTCAGAAGCAACAATCTTTTACAGAAACACAGTTCTACTTGAAATTTATATAAACTATGCTGTGTCCTTCAAACAAAAAAACATCATAACAACAACAAGGACAAATTTTCTCAACAGCGCCATCTCTTGTCATAAAATAGACCGTAAAGATTAACCATTAATTCTAGCGAGTAGTTCTCGACCTATATAAAATAGCGATACTATAGCCAAAATAATAGGGACTTTATTGTGTACACCATAAAGTAGGTTTTATATTTGAAGTTCGTTACAAGGACAGCAAAATCAAATTATTTTTCTAGCTTATACATGTAAAACTATTATTAATTATTGTTTTAAAATAGCTTACAAAGAATGGTACAGTTTTGAGCAATGTTTAATTAATTAACTTCATATGACTGTAAATGTTTTTTTTTTCAATGATAATATTTTGTTTCTATGCCACCTAACGTTAGCCAATATGCGGCCGTTCTCAATATCCTATCCATCCATAATTCTCAGTAAGTTATGAAACAACTGCCAAATCACCCCATTACTTCACCTTCAAGGTCAAACTTACCGAGATTATGAAAAGATAATTTATTAAAAACGGCAGTTACCTCATCCGTATCCACAATTTCTATTATTTTAAGTTCCTCCTCTACTGGCTCCTCCTTAGAATTAGAAATAGCTAATAAAAATATTTTATGGCTTTAACTTTTAATCTGGCGGGTTACGTTTATCCTAGGAGATAGACAAAGTTAAGCAACAGCGGGCGCGGTCGGTAGTCGGATGGGTGACCGCTAGTGGCTAAATTTCTTGAGTGCTTCCGTGCTTCGGAAGGTTAATAAAGCCGTCAGACCCGATTGCCATCAATAGATAGCAGTCGTTAACCCACGTTGGAAGTCTTCGGGCAGCATAAAAAACTTCTGACATTGGGTTGCAGTAGCTCCTTAATAATATATCTTCATAATATAAATCTTTTTACCACCTTCATGGACCATGTTAGTGCAATAAAGAAACAATTATAGTCTGCTTTATTATAATATTAAAGTACAGTATAGCAAAGTAGTACAAAAGGTGGACTTAATGCTACAAGCACTTCACTGCCAGTCGACCTTTGGTTTAAGCAAAGAACAGCGACAGAACAGAGAGAGAATAGTAGTGTAAATAAATATCTGATGAACATGCATTCTCCGCCAGTCTACCTTTGATTTAAGCAGAGAACAGCGATAGAACATAGAGAGCATATTAGTATACATAGATAAATATCAGGCAAACATAAACATGTAACAGACCGCTCACCTCGTCAGCGTCGATGATCTCCGCCGGCTTGAGTTCCTCCTCATCATGCTCTTCCGCGTCGAAGAACTCCGAAGCGGAGACACAGGACGAGCTGTAGCTCAGCGACTGCTGGAACTGACGGTTCTGGAAGTATAAATAAATAAATAACGCTACACATTCATAGCCCCACACAAGGATTCCCTGTGTCGTGGGTGCCTTGGACAACACACAAGACAAGGACACACACCCAGACCGAGAACGGAAATTTAAACTCAACATTCCAATTTTCGCCTCGCTGGGAATCGAACCCAGGACCCTCGGAACAGCGATCTGGAGTGTTAACCATTGCGCCATCCGGGTCGTCAATAGTATGTTGGCCGTGTGAGAGGTTTTGCGTAAGCAGCCTGCATCGTCAACATAAAATCAGGAAAAATGACGGCAATATGATGTGGTAGGGGATCACCAACAAGCCTTAAAGTGGAGTAGGTAACGAGGCAAAACTCCTCAAATATTTCGGATAGGGGAGGCGTGGGTTGTGTAGTCGTGTACTATAGTCGGTTGGTAAATAATATGGTGTTTGTAGATGAAAACAAAATGCAGGACACAATGACGAAACACGACATGATGAAGCTATTCATCTTTTGTCAAATGCATATTCTAATTCAAACACATCGTCTTCTTTCCTCACAATGCATAATTGTTCGAATAATAGGGTGTTGCTACGCCATAGTCCACTAAGTTGACAAACGGCAGACTGGGGGAATTCACTCACACTTATCAACATTACGACAAACACTTTTTTGATTACCAAAACAATCAAGAATTAACATTAAATTAATTTTGAACATGAAAGGATAGGTTGAAAGGAAAGTGGCTTTGTTGGACTCCCTATTTGGGAATCCAACCAAGCAAGCCACTTAATCATCCCTACTTTCACGACAACACTTCAATATCATGACAAAATAACTAGTGTTATGTTAGTGTGTAATAAATAAATAAATCCAAGCAGTACTCACCAGTTCCGAGTTCCGTCCGAGCGAGCAGATGTCGGCGAGGTCGGAGGCGTCGTGGATGCGCGACAGGCGCGCCCGCAGCTCTGCGCGCAACGCTTCGCGCGTTAATGCGTACGGTCAGCGCCCGCTATGTATACACATTGGACACGCTCGCCCAACACGATGTTTAAATCAAAATAATAACTAAATTGTGGCCATTTATTGGAACGTATGGACTAGAAATATAAGAACTAAGAGACTTTACAAAAAAATCATAGTGAACAAAAATATTACGACCCCTTTTTAGGCCTATTAGTGCTCTGAAAGGATGACATTATGTATTCCATATTTTTAAACATAAAAAAATTAAACTCATACTAATAAATCATAAGGCACCAAAACAACAAAACCCTAATGGCTACAAAAAATCATGACAGCCTGTCCAATGTATATAATAGAGGCCAACAATTTATATACACACACACATACATATTTTGATATAATCGAGACACTTTCTGAATGTTCTGTAACCTCCAAATCCGTTGCTTAGCAACTTTTAAATTTTACAACAGGAACCATCAAATATTTATAAAATGTCATTTGGTCCAAAAACCTCCAATCAAGATCCAAATTAGTTGCATCTGCAATGACCTCTAATGTTATAGAAATATGTTTGAAATTCATTTTTAAATTCCGACAAGAATGGGACATTCCAAACGTTTAGAACAAACTTAAGCGTTGGCATGGCAACCACTTCCGTCGCCATGGCAACCGTTCCTGCCGCCCAGTCCAAAACCCCCTACAATAATATACAAAGCGGTGCTCACCGGAGTTCTGCTGCAGCGCCGTGGACAGGTTGGTTCGGAGCGCAGTCATGACGGAGCCGCCGGGCGCGGCGCTCGCGTCCGCCGCGTCCATCGCCGCGCGCAGGCGGCCGCGCTCGCACACCTGCACGCAACAACGATATGTTTACTAGTTTAGTAGGTACTTACTAGTTTCTACAAACATTTCTTCCGTAAAACAAAACATCTGCTCGGTTAGTTACCCACCCCCTATAATAAGCCCCTTAGCTATTCTACCTCTAAAATGGACAAAGACATGTTTCGAACACAATATCGACCAGAAGGAGTCCTCCGCTTTTTCTGAATATCAATATGTTGATGTTGCCTTTGCCTTTGTCGAAGGGCTACTGTGACCACTCAACATCAGGCAGTTCATCTATCCGTTCGCAAACTATTTACAATCATTTACACTGTTTTACCGATATTTCGTCCCAGTTGCATGGATCAAACTCACGGCGAGACTTGATATTGTCAACAATTCAAAATCGAATACCCGTTGTGTTGGCTGCCATAAGCGATCGTGCAAGGCGTGTCACACGCAGGTGGCGCATCAATTAGAGGGGTGTACGAGCAATTTTTTCAATAAAAGTAAACTGATATCAACTTGATAGTTCAAACGATGACAGAGGGGTGGTTGCAAAACGATATTGCACGCGGGCGCTCACGCAGCTAGCGACAGCCCTGAAATAAAGTTTAAAATAACAACCCACCAAAGTAGACAGTATACTCTTCAAGCTGGCGACGAGATCCTTGGCGAGCACGGTGAAGTCCTCCCTTAGCTGGTGGTCGGGCGTCAGGCTGGCGAGCGACGCGGGCGCGCCCAACGCCTCCGCGCCCGGCAGCGACTGCGGCCGCGTCGCCGCGCACGCTGCAACGGGACCACACGCTATTACACTGCGTACACGTCGTTCAACTTGCGCGCGGCAACGTAAAGGAAGCTAGGTCGGACTTTTTTATTAAATTATAAATATGTAATATTTGTTTGACATTAATCTGTAGGTATATACATAGTCTGGATATATAGTTATATAGTCTGGTAGATATATAAGATTATTTTAAGTCGCTTATTTCTGTAGGGATTTTGGATGGATTTTGGATCTTCATATCAAACACTTTATTTATTTACAATCTATAATTAGGAGATCTTGTAAAATAATGGAACTAACCCAAGATTTGAGCTTCAAATTATTTTTCTTTACTATAAAAGCAAGTAATTTAAAGTATAAAGGCACTCGTTAATCGTCGTTCTTTGGGGTCCCACAGGGGACCACTGTTGTTTACATTGTGCCGGTATTATTTGGTAGAAAGATCAATAAATCTATTATCAATTTAGTACAAAATAAAAATATTCTATATAAAATATATTACAATTGAATTCTACATTTGATACAAATGTGATTATATACAGCTCAACATTTTTTAGATATATAACATAATTATCAAAAGAAATTGTATAAAATATAAAAATGTCTGCATGCAGATAAAATGTGAGAAAAAAAATAGGAATGAAATGAATGACAAGACGAATGTCTTCGATCACCATTTTTAGTTTTATATCAAGAAGTCCCAGTATTTTGACAGAATAATAACCGTTTTTTACTGACGTCACACGCTAGTGTTAGTTCAAAACCAATACTAGTACTCAAAGTCTAGGATATTATTTATAATATGAAGGAGCTAAGATAATTTTATTATATTTGAGTTGTTGTTATTGGTTAAATGACTTCAAATTTCATAGAAAAATATACTTGCACATGACTACATATCGTTCATACTCGTTTACAACATGATTTATAAACAAGTACATAAGAGATTCGGATTTAAAATAAAATAAAAAATTAGGACTCTAAAGCTATCAACTCACAGTCTGCTTCCTCTCTGACCTTCCTCAACTCCTCAAATATATAATAACACATGATCCTCCCAATCGACACTAAAACCCCTCCACTATCACTTGTCATTATACACAAACTAACACACAAATATAATTATACCTAGTATATTAAATAGTGTGTAGGTATAACAGTAGCTTTTAATATCACAAATTATATATTAAATAGAACAATAACTTATTATTTTTTATTATATCGTAACATCAAATGGTTAAAAGCATTTTAGTTTGTGTCTACGTTAAAAGGTCTTTGCATCTACGTTAGAGGTGAACTTAAAATATATATTACGACGTGAGGTAATACTTTATTGCATACAGCGTCACGCTTAACAATCTATACCGCGCTCATCTTCGAATAATCTATATCTGAGATAACCCGGAAATTCGTCAGATAAGAGAAACAAGGTCAAACGAAATATCTTCTATCTATCTATTCTATACATGTAACAAAAGTGTAACTCGTCGTATGTTTGTGCGCGCTAATCTCTGACACGCCTGAATGGATTTTTATGGAACTTCCACTGGGAGATAGAGGTTGTCTCCACAAACATAAGGCTACTTTTTAAACCGGATTTCCCATGGGATCGGGATTCCCGCGTGAAAAACTCTTATGCAAAAACGAAGTCGCGGGCACAACCAGTCTATAAGTAATCGTGACGGACATTATTTAAACCACATAGTATTGAAACGCTCCCACCGATGGATACTTGTAGAGATTTTTAGATGTCTAGAATCATAAATGGGCAAAACTTAATAAATCAAATATCCCTGTCAAGACTGCACTTTTCACGATACTTTTTACCGCATTTTGAAACCCATCTTACTGAATAATTGCAGCGGCAAATAGATTCTGTACACCAACTCTCAATTTTCTAGGACTTAGGAAAATATCCTAAGATTCTTGAGACGTGACAGTCAGTGACAAAACAACATATTTTACACGTAAAGAAATTCTGTATAAAAGCTAGACAAATAAAACTTATCATCTACTAGCAGAATCATATTTAAAAAATGTTTCGAGAAAAGGTAGATTTCATTCATAGCACTCCGAAAATTTGATGGTATATTTTAGAAGGTTGGTAACTAGCAGATAAAAGATTCTAGCGTACTTATTTGTACTCCTCATTTGCTCTCGGCTAAAGCAAACCTTTTTGCTGTTACAATTTTACCTATTAACATAATAATTCTATTTACCCCTCTTAACGGGCCAGTAAATAAAATGGACAACGTACCATATTATATTTCCTTAAAATTTATTTTGAACCAGCTTAAATAATTACAATCATGCACGCATACTTAGAACCAGATTATACGTGAAATGATATATAATTTTACAGCGTGTATGTTACGTAAGCCCGTAAGTGCGTACGTGTTACGCGTACGTACACGCAAATGCGCACGCAAACATGAAGTAAGTGAAATTCTAAACTATAATAAAGCTCTGGACTCGTGACGTGGATTCTTTATTTGAAAAGACGCTGTATTTACGCGACGACACTATTAATATTCCAGTAATTTCTCTAAACAGTCTTTGTATTGTCACGACAGCGTTGAAATTAAAAAAAAATGCGTTTAAATACGTAAAAATAGGGGTAAATACAAAGAGTGCTCTTTAATACCAAACCGGTATTGCTTTGGTTTAAGTGGAATTTTTACAACCGAAAGCAATCCATTAAATGCTGTTATCTCGATGTGATATGAATCGATATTTTTCCTGTATAAACGGTGTAATCGCGTATCGAATGAAAGGGTAGGTGATTGAAAAAAAAAGAAATAAAAAACAGTCTTACGAACTAAAGTAGAGGCCAGAAATGTTGAAAGAAACGCTGGAAGACAAAACGAGAAAAGACATAATTAGAAACTGTTTATCTCAAGACTTTCATGAAAGTTATACTGTACTATGTATATAATTTTCATGCAAATTTTCTGTTATATTCTTATATTTTTTTATGAATTAGCAAATACTGTATTTGATCAGTTCTGAAACATAGCCGAGGCAACAAGACGTTCCAGCTAGCGATACGTGCATCTTGTGAAGTATAAGGCCGCCATTACGTTGTCAATGTTCGACAAAATGGCGCTCAAGGCATGCCGAAACTTACCCATCTCGTAGAATCCTTGAGGAGACATGATTTTAATTATTCAAAACAAAAATATTATTACAAAACGGGAAATTAAAAGTTCTACATATTCTATAATCAAAATTTTATAAAAAAAACGTGTTCTAGTCTGTATAACACTTACCCAGATAAACCAAAAGCACAATTTAAATAAAAATATTTAACAACACAGAAAAAGGATATAACCTAACAATTTATAGGATTTTACACGACAATGCTTTATCTATTTATCTAAGCTAAACACATCATGTGTCCTTGGTTTCCACTAGATACTCTATACACTTAAGTTATACTACACATATATACTACATTGAATATTGTAAAATATTAAAAATTCCGGTCCGAGACTTTTTAAATCATAACAAAATAATTTTTTGATCATCTTATCATAATAAATTACCAACAATATTAACTGACTGATCAAGTATGTCTATCACATTGAACCAAAATTGAACCAACCCAAAAATTAACCTGAAATTTAAATTTACACAGAACACTAGATTATATCCTTTTCCAACAATTTAAACCGTGAAGAAATGTGCAAACACTGTATTCAGTTAATAAACCTAACAGAAAGTACCTAAAGTACTCCACTAAAGTGCTTTGACATCAATACATATACATATCTATCTATACATTATATATTTCACATACAAAGTAACTTAAAATAAGAAAAAATTAATACAGTATTTAAAAAATATTAATGACGAGTAAATCACCGTGCAACACCCAATCTACCACATGACAACCACTCTAACGGCTGGTCCCAATATTCTATCTTTAACTTTATCATCTTTATCACCTTTAACTTGGTAACAACCGTCACAAGCCAAAAACCTTCGTTCCTTTTTGGACTATGACTAGATATAACATTAGGACAGGCCGTATATAACATTCATAACTACACATAAAGAGAGAGACAGAGACAGTGAGGTGGTGTGCGAGTGTGAGGAGTGATACTCACCGATGGGCAGGGAGGCCGCAGAGTTGGGTATGGAGGAGGCGCCGCCGCCGGGCGAGGGCGGCGCGGTGAGGGCGGACAGGGCCTGGAAATCACCGGTTTGATGGTCATTAAACGTTATATGAGAAAAGGCCAGTGGTTATTCAAAGTAAAGTAAAGTTTTGCGGTTTTTTTTGTTGGAGGAGATCCGTTTAGCTATAATTTATGAAGATTTGTTCAGGCTTTTGAGGATTTGCTTATTCGGAGATTTTCTTTGTTTATAGCTGTATATTTTTCATACATTCTGTGGTCTTTTATGGTGTCAACTTTCAATCCTCACGGGTGCATATAGTAAGTATGAAGTATGCTGATGTGTAAGTGTTCAATACGTGTGCGAGATTGACTTGCAATTGACCAAAATATATTGATCGCCACAGATTAAAACACCATTATATAGACTACGCTTAAAAATCCTCTCTATTCTTTAAAATAATAGAGGAATCTCCAACCAAAGTTACAAGTGAATCCAATGAAATTCAAATTTCAGCACCTCGCGATCAGTAGGCTGTTCGTTCTCTGTCAGTCAGTCAGTCAGTAACAGAACAGTTTTATACCGACATTGGTAATATTAGTAAAAATTACCATATGCGAGGCGGAGGGGTCGATGTGGGGCGGCTGCAGCTCGACGGACCCGCACTTGTTGTTCGACTTCTTCTTGCGCAGCCCGAACTTGCGCCGGTCCTTCTTCACGTTCGGGGATGCGCCTTCCAGGGATACCTGCCGATACAATAACAACAGGACGTCGTTATAAATTTTTATTTATTTCACTGTTATTGACAACCCTAATAAGTATTATAAAGGGCGGACTTAATGCCTAATATTATTATCTACCAGGCCACCCTTGGAATCTTCATGTGGAATACGAGTTAATTACAGGGTCATAATATACCGTCGCTCAATAATACATAGATCTATGCACAGTTCCTAATATTTTTCCCCATGAACATTTCTGCACTCAGAGCATTCTATGCTAAAGTATAAAATACTACCCAAATGTCGAATTGTCCTAATTGTGAATCTACATTTTATTGGTGTGTATATTAGTACTTTTTATTAGTAATATACCAACACAACAACAATACTCACTTCTAATAATGAATTACTAAGTTCTGAATGTTACTTCCTACACTGTAACGAACTAATTCACTGAACTAATTTACCACAATAAGTTACTCCAGATAAATATATATATAAATGTGTACCGAGTCGTAGCCAATATCTTCGAAATATCCAGGATTGTCAAAGAACATCAACTTCGACTTTGTTAATTGTATACATCTGAAAATATTTATCTTCGTTACTTTCACTGGAAAATATAGGTAATATGGAATCGTTTACATTTTACATCATACTATATGAACGGGTTATAAAAAGCAGCGTCCTCTCGGCTACCAGTGGCCGTGTTGGCGCCCGTTTGACGTCAGTGGCCGAATCGCGCATGCTCTAATTCGCAACTATCTTAGGTAGTTTACTGTTGGATACTGTATACTATGGACAGCGGATAGGGCCGGTGTTAGCTGTATGAGCGCCTATCGCGCCCGATTCAATACCAACCTTGCAAAAGTTTACTTTTATACGTCCCGCCATAGTCCATTTGCCGTCACCCCCTCCCCCTCAAGCCGCTCTCATCGCCCGCGTGCAGTATGCACCTTACATGCGCGCTATCGCCTACCCTGGTCACTGACACCACACCAAACCCACACGGTACTCACGTCAGTGTCATGGTGCTGCTGCTGCTGCAGCTCGAGCGCGTCCAGCAGCCGCTGCAGCTGCTGCGCGGACAGCTGCGCCTGGCCCAGCTCGCGGGACGCGCTCTCCAGCGGCCCGCCCGACTGTTGATAGACCAGCTCGTACCCTGCTCACTGACACCACACCACACCACACCCACACGGTACTCACGTCAGTGTCATGGTGCTGCTGCTGCTGCAGCTCGAGCGCGTCCAGCAGCCGCTGCAGCTGCTGCACGGACAGCTGCGCCTGGCCCAGCTCGCGGGACGCGCTCTCCAGCGGCCCGCCCGACTGTTGATAGACCAGCTCGTACCCTGCTCACTGACACCACACCACACCACACCCACACGGTACTCACGTCAGTGTCATGGTGCTGCTGCTGCTGCAGCTCGAGCGCGTCCAGCAGCCGCTGCAGCTGCTGCACGGACAGCTGCGCCTGGCCCAGCTCGCGGGACGCGCTCTCCAGCGGCCCGCCCGACTGTTGATAGACCAGCTCGTACCCTGCTCACTGACACCACACCACACCACACCCACACGGTACTCACGTCAGTGTCATGGTGCTGCTGCTGCTGCAGCTCGAGCGCGTCCAGCAGCCGCTGCAGCTGCTGCGCGGACAGCTGCGCCTGGCCCAGCTCGCGGGACGCGCTCTCCAGCGGCCCGCCCGACTGTTGATAGACCAGCTCGTACCCTGCTCACTGACACCACACCACACCACACCCACACGGTACTCACGTCAGTGTCATGGTGCTGCTGCTGCTGCAGCTCGAGCGCGTCCAGCAGCCGCTGCAGCTGCTGCACGGACAGCTGCGCCTGGCCCAGCTCGCGGGACGCGCTCTCCAGCGGCCCGCCCGACTCTGTGCAGACCGCCGACATACGTCAGTATAATTATATTGGACGACCCCAGAGATTTAAAAACATAGATACAACCTTACCATATCTCAGACGAGAGAAAATGAGTCAATGTCGGATTTAGCCCATAGATTCTTCCTTTGTTCGTTTTTTTTTGTAATTTCGTTCCAAAACTTTTCACTAATTGTGAAATAGAATAATAACCGTATGGTTGACATTGGTTGAGCGAAGAGCCTATCTATGTTTTTAAATCTCTGGACGACCCGAATGGCGCAATGGTTAAAATGCCGGATATAATACACATGTTTGCGCACATGTAAGTGACCGCAGTAACGATAATAATTCCATTCCACAACCCAGTCCGACGTTTTTTTTATCTATTAATTAAGCTGGTCCTCTGTATCGCATTGATAATATTTTTATAATACTGAGGCTACGCTTACCAATTACCATCACGCGTATAGTCAGCTCCCCTGCAAACGCGCGTTACAGATACACGATTACACAGACATTTGAAACGCGCGTTATCAAAGCGTGCTCTTAAAATGCTGGGTGCGTGCAGTTTCGTGAAAACGACACAAAAATATTACCTTATCAGCGACAACCTCATTCAACTGTTTTCATCCTCCATTGAAAGTTCCACAATGGAGTATTCCATTGTGGAATCAACAGACAAACAAAAGCAGAAATACCACTGTCACAGATGTCCTAACAAGCCTGCCAGAAGACTTACTTTGCAGTCTTATGTTTCATTCTTTTCAGTCTCATGTTAATCATGTTTCATAAAATTAGATGAAGGACGAGATTAAGCGTTAAAATGAACGTTATATCGTCATTAATAAGAACGACAGGCTGATAGATAAGTCTTTGTGGCAGACTCCCTAGGACTGTAGCAATAATTTTATTTCGAGCACAGTGCAAGCGATCATGCCAACTAAATCAAGCTGTGACAAGGTTGCTTAAACATACTTACACACACATTACACACACAAAGCCAAGCAAGAAGAAGACTTAGACAGAGGCAGTGATATTCTTTTTTTATAGGTTTAAGATAGCAAATGAGCATGCGACACCACCCTTCCTTTGCCGCCCATTACAACTGTGACCGACATTGAAATTGAATAAGACTGAAATCGGGACTAGAATGGTCAGTCCATTTCGCAGAGTGTTTAAATGATAATTGGGTATCGTCCACTAGTTAAGACCAAACGATAATAAGCATTAAAGCGTCTATAAAGTAAATGTATCCTAATAGTCATCTATAACCAATCCTAAAAAGGAAAGCTCTTCACCGATTCTTGTACGTTAAGTTTGTATAGACACCAAACCACGCCCATTTTGCACGTAAGCGTATTACGAAAGTACGTGTGCGCTTGGACTAATATTACGTTTATCCATCCAAAACAGCCGCTCTAAGAATATGTACTCAAAAATGTATATCACCTTATCCATTCAGAGTGGCTGTTTAGGGCTGTTCCTAATATTCTATCTAAGATAATTATATTAACTTTAAAAGTTAGTAAGTCAAGTACCTACTAATAAGTAACACATATTAGTTTTTGACCAGAAATAAAAATAAGCAAAAGTACTCATGTTTATAGATTACTATTTGTGTTACTAAGAACTATAGATAGAATATAGAAAGGCCACGAGCCCGGATAATCGCAACGAGCCCGGCGGCGAGAACATGGAAAGCAATGACGTCATACCTATGATCCAACTAGCCAATCGTCCGCCCGGCGTACCGGACACGAAGCCGGCCTGCGTGCGCACGGCGCCCGGCGGGCTAATCAGCCCTGGACAGAACACGCGTGACAGGGGGGCGGGGGACGCTAGTGCGATGTGGGGAGGGGGGGCAACGACACGGAAATGCAATTGTTCTAATTGGCTGATGAAAATCTTACATTTTTTTTTGAAATGCTACAAATAAAAAAAGATTTATTTTTTTAATTTTTGAACAGTACCATAATGCTTCTACTAGGAAATGTTTTATGTATTACGGTTGGAATGTCAGAAAGCCAGAAAGCAGAAAGCTATCTATATATCTAGACACGCGGTAGCGTTCCAAGCCAAGTTTTAGGTAACAGAACTGGCTTGCACCACTGCGTGTTAACTACACGTTACAATTACGCACATACTTAATTATGAATTTAACAAGATGTAATTACTAAATTAAAAAAGAGTTTAACTATTTTCATTTCCCGTGGACGAGTAATAAAATAAGAACATCGTCAAATTAATCGAAGTCAATTAAAGACGCAGAGATAACTCAAACAGTACTCGTCAAATCTTTATCAAAATCGGTTCACAAATGACGGAAAAATCGTTGGAAACACATCAAAAACATAGAATTTCGTCCATTTTCGAAGTTGGTTAAAAAGAGCAAAACTTTTTATGCAGACCTAAAGTTTTGCATGACACGTTTTTGAATGAAAAGTAAATACACCATACCACAATTGCATTTTCGTTTCGTATATAAAGGGTACAAGACAAATCACAAATAGGTACTCTAGAAGGTTGCATAAATATGTTGGAGAAATTAACTACTCACACTAAAAAGTTTCTAGACTGGAAAATGTTAGGTTTCTCTATAGACTAACATAAAAACAAGATCTATTTCACTATAACTTTAAATGAATTCCGTATACGGTTTACGCAAGGGAAGAACTCTATTTAATAGGGGCTATTGTGAAAGACACATGCAAAAACTAACTTATATTTGAATACGTCTAAAACATGTAATGTATCAAAAGTATACTGTTCTAAATTACAATAATTAGCTAATTTAACTAACTATTTAACATATTTTTCTATATGACCTACAAACAGCTAAATTATAGTATGAACTAAAAAACTTAGTAATCTTACTAAATACTTATAATCTACTCTGATATATTTTATAATCTACTCTGATGAAATTGAATAAAAAATATGCCCCGAGTGTAATTTAACTCACACGTAGTCTGATAATTTTTTTATTTCCGTGTATTTGTGCGCTCTAATGTAAACGTATTTTTTGCTTCTACAAATGTCTGATTAAGAAAAACTATATCTAACTAATTATCGCAGTTAAATTATACGATTATATTCTACTTTCCTACCGAAAAAAGTAAAAAACTAACCAGAAGAGTAAGGATATTCGCTCGTACATCTGTATATGGTTTTTAAATCATCACTCTTTGCTGGATTGTCAGAATTCAGCTCAAACATCGAACTAGACTTTTTAGGATCGCATATCGTACTCGAAAACAATTCGTATACCTTAAAATCCTTGTTTAAATTATTTCTTACAATTCCCTCCGTCTGTGATTGCGTTGAAACTTTAAAAGATGGCGACAGTAACGTTATTTCTTTCATCAGATCTTGTCTTAATTTATTCGAGTGTCCCTTGTCAGATCTAAGGCTCTTGATGGTCGATGATTCCTTGTCAAACTTTAGCGGTAACTCTATGGCCCTCGGTTTAAGTTTGAAATTTCTAGAACTCGTCGTCGTATCCAGAACGTATTTCATCATAGTACCGATCCCGCAATCTTTGGTACATATCATTCGGTACCAATTCTGGTTCGAGACTGCTTTTTCTGCTGTCATTCGTACTTCATACCTATCTGACGTGCTACTAAAAGTTGGTGTTTGTGTGGTACTCGAATAAATACGCTCTTCGCTACCATAAGAATGTTTGACATCTTTCATACAGAATTTACAATCACATTCATCGGTTTGCATTTCTGTATCTGAGTTTTTTCCCAACAAATCGGCGCTCAACGATTCGTCGCACATATTCAACGCAATATCGCTAGTTTCGATTGCAACCTCCATATGTGTACAACAAGGCCCACATTCATATTGTGTTTCGTCGTCTTTGACCGGTTTATTACTGATTTCATCATTGTAAATCTTTCCTAGAAGCCCTAACCCCTGAGGAGGAGTATTCGAATCATTTTTGAGGATTTTGTCATATTTTTTTCGTAGCCGCACATACAGGGCATTTATTTCTTTATGGATGGCCGGCATACTCTTAGACAGCAACGTAAGATTTTCCAACAATAACAATATAAATTTCTCATCAATAGTCCTTGGTGCATTCTCAAACATTGATATTTCTTCAGAAAAATCTTTGGTTGTTGTAGGAGTCACCGATCTTGGTTCTCTTTTGTCTGAGGTATCGTTTGATTGATTTTTCTTCTTAGTTTGAAATGGACATTTCCTAAGTGATGATAGTATATAACATGACTGAGTATCGTTTTCACAATTCAACGATTCCACGGACTTTGACAAATTTCGATATGTAGCGCGTTGAAATCCTGAATTCAGGGAATGGTCGCTATTGACTAAACGATAATCTTTAGAAGTAGCATCACTACTCGTTAAGTAAGGCTTCAACTCCACATTAGTAGTATCAGGGCCATAAGTAATAGGTGCTTTTAAATTTAAGGGATTTGTTTTTTGAGCAAAGTATTTATTGGAATTTTTGCTTGATAAAAGTGGCACCCAGTTAAACTTTTTATCACTCAGAATCTTTCCACTTACGTCAGAGAATTTCAATCGCAAAAGACTTGATTTCGTTTCTTGCGGGTTAATATGTTTTTCTTTAAGTTTTATTGTAACTGACGTTATTTTGTCCACTTCAGGATTAGTCATCATGGAAACATGTTCCAGATTGTAATGTGACAAATCTATTACAACAGATTTTTTAGATTTCACTTCCCCTAATTCATCTTTGACCACGGATTTGAGATTTCGATCACTACAATTTTGATCATTACTCCTTACATTAAAATTTTCTTCGTCATTTCTTTTGCAAAATATTGTAGTTATATTGTCTAAAATTCTTTTGAGATACAATTGTCCCGGATCTACATCCAGTTTATTCTGTTTGAGAGAATCACCGTCAATATATTCTGTCGTTGTAATACATTTAGAAACTTTTCTTTGAATAGAATCGGTTTGTACATCACATTTAGGAATCGAATCGGCTTTTGTATTGTCAGTGGAATCGGAGCTAGTTCCTGAACTTTTACTATCACGTAGTAAGTCCAAGTATGCACTTAAAAAGTCTTTTGCAATATCAAGAGGCAACGATGTATCACTTATAAGATGATTTAATGTATCCTGTATTTTTGGAAGTTCCGACGAAGAGTTAGAATTGTCAATATTGTTTTTGTCTTCTGATGTATCCTGAGAGGCTCTCTTCGATGTTTTGTCTAGATTTTCTATTAGAGTTTTTGTTATTTTGATGTCTTTTTCTACATTCTTTATGTTACTTATGTTGTCCTTGCGTTGCGCAGTTCCACAAATGTAAACAGTGTTTTTGAGGACTCTTTCGATTTCTTGTATTCGGCGATCTTTTTCAGAACTGTCATTATTAATGCGAAAACCTCTAGTTTTATTTGATTTGCCTTTCTTATTAATAATATCAACGAGTCTCCGAGATATGTTTTCATTCATGTCACTAACTGCATGAAATTGTGTTTGTTTATTAACATTTTCTATGTAGGAACTAGACGTATTTTGATCTTTTGTAAAATATTTGTTAGACTGCCTATCAATGGACTTCACTCTTTTTACGGCCTCCCTGACACTATCAACAGATGTATTCTTCAACCAATACTCAAGTAAACTTTTAAATAGTGCTATAACTGGATGAGCATCATTATTTGCAGTTTTAGAATCATATAACTCTTTGACAACTTGATTAATACAGCTTTTAACATTAATATTTTTAGTAGGTTGTGAAGTTTCTATTTTATCAAAAATAGACATCATAAGCTTTTCCGTAATTTTATCAAGATCAGAATGAGTGACCGCATCTCTTACATGTATACTCTTTTTATCTTCCATTTCGGCTTGTACTTCGACATTTTTGTGCGAAACAATATTACAAAGGCCGCTATGGTCACATTTTTTATGAACCATTATTTCTTTCGTTATTTTATTACTATAGTTCCCTAACAGCATGTATGTATTATAGGGTTTTTTAAGTGTTGGTTCACTATACAAATTTCTGTATTTCACTAGATTTGTTGACTTTTTACTCTTTCTCATAGGAGATTGATCAGGGTCCGGTTGAATTTTATGTGTAGAAAAACAATATGTTGCTATTGGCTTAGCTTTATTACGAAGCGTAACAGTACCTTCTTTTCTAGAATTATCAACCACATTTACGTTTAAGTTAGTTGATTCTTTTACAGGTTTATTAGCAATATCTTTATAAACTGGTGTGTTGATATAATATTCGCACAATATAGAAGACTGCAGACCGGGAGATTTCAAGCTAAGCTCCAATTCTGTGCTATGCATTTGTTTTTCAGCATCAGTAGCATTCAATGAAAACACAGGAGAATCATTGTTCGATTCTTCAGGACTTGATTTTAAACTTTCATCAAATATTTCAAATCCATCATTAGAGGACATTTTTTCTTGTACCGGCAATTTTAAATCAGAATTATTATCGTGAAGTGCGTCAAATTTTAAAGGCAAAAGTTTACTGCTTATTTTGTTACACGGCCAGTCGTTCAAAGTGAATCGATTCTTACTATCATACACAGAAGTTTTAAACTCGCACGACAACTTTAATGGTTTTGTTGATGAGATATACGTCAACGGCAACATCAGGTTTTGAATCTTTTGCAAGGAGCTTAAGGTTGAAATTTCAATGCCTGAATGTGTTGTACCTTTAAGGAAAAAAGGAATGAATCTAAGGTTCTTTGATTTCCATTCATAATTTTTTTTTTATTGACAAATGGCCTTTAAGAGAGACATGCGGTAATTTAACTAATCTAAACCTAAGTTATGTTTTATCAAGAGAACACGATTCATTCACTAAAACTCGATATATCTGAAGGGGAGCAAACGGGACATAAATATTACAACTTACGTGAAGAGGTGTCAGTCGGTGGTAGGTCTTCGAGAGGCGCGTGTATTTTTGGCACTGACTCGCGAGCACCGAATGTCAATAAGTGTTGCCTGTATAACCTGAAAAATAAAAATAAACGATGTTAAGTGATCGACAAAGTTATATAACAGCGGGTGCGGTTGGTTAATCGGACGGTTAGACGGTTAATCGCTAAAAATTTCTTAAAGTTTCCCGTGCTTTGTAGGGCGAGTAAATCCATCAGTTCCAATAACGAAGCGTTAAGTTAAATTCCTTCGGTCGACTTGAAAACTCCCGATACTCGAATTGGCCACTAAGAGCAGGAGAGACCCGTGCTCAGTAGTGGGACATTAATGGATTGAAGCATGGAGCAAATATAGAGAGGAGACGGCCTAAGCAACTGTGCACTGTAACTCAACTAGGTCCTGACGTCATCACAGTGGGCGTGGCCTTAAGTCAGTCTACTGACGGCGCTCACCAAATAAATTTCTACTTGACGTTAGATGGCGACACTTTGTATCAGGGGAAATAAAAATGCATAGGTGCGTAGAGCTAACAATTATTATATCTTGATAATCATACGTACTGAAATTCGTCCTACATTAATTCCTAAAGAATTTTTACCACCAAAATATTATTTTCCTAGTTTTTATAATCATTTTGTAAACAGCGCCATCTATCGACAACTACTTACAACAACAAAAACACAGGGCCGTATTTAGAATCCATCTAGTGTGAGATAGTTGAACTACGTAGTAAAGTCGATTATCCCGCCCATTTCTTTATCCCCCTCGCCCCGCAAATCGTCACGCGATCTTTCATAGAAAAATATACATACAACGTCTCCTCTCTATATTTGCTCCATGGATTGAAGTCACTGATAAGTATGACAAAAATACTGCCCACGATAATATTAATAACCAATTATTGAAACTCACCGATGCGCCTTAAGAACCGTCAACCAAGTACGAAACACGTCCGGGGTCTTGGCTCGCAGGTGGTATATGAACTCGTCGGCGTCTATGTCTATCCGGCGCCGGCGCGCCTTGGCCGAGATCACGGATAGCCCCACGTCGACGGACCCGTGCAGGCGCCCCCTGGCGACGTCGGTGGGCGACCGCGCGTACACTAGGATACCGCCGTCCACTACGAAGAAGCGCTGAAACGAAATATCAAACTTTCATTATTATTTAGTGGGTATAAGTAGTATAAATAATTAGTTTAAATTTCCATTCTTGGTCGAGACCACCCTTATGTGGGGCTACTAGTGTGTGTTTGAGTGTCTTTTCTATATTTCTTTTTTTATTGATTTAACATACGAGCAGGCAGTCCACTCTTCTGCTGCCCACGATTGACTGAAACCAACCCAAAACAAGACCAGAACCCTGATGGTTAAACCAGTTAGCACAGCTGTTGTTAATAAAACCGGCCAAGTGCGAGTCGGAATCGCGCACGAAGGATTCCGTACCATTATGTATAAAAACGCCAAAAAAATCTGGTCTGTTGTATGAAAGCCTCACTTAAATATTTAATTGTTTTATTGTAGCCACATATTACGCACAACGCCATCTCTTGGACCGAAAGGTAACTAATATCGCTGAGGCGTCGAAAATATTATTTATTAACATTAATAATATTCATTTTAATATTCATTTTATTCTGTTATTTAGTATTTGTTGTTGTAGCGGCAACAGAAATACATCATCTGTGAAAATTTCCCTGAAAGCATGAAAGACTGTACTTACAGCTATACAGCTATGCTATATTTAGCACGCAAATGATATCGCACGCAAACATACCTTGTGCCAGCCCTTGAGCGGCCATTTCCTCTTCTTGTGCAGGTAGCCGTTGAACACCTCGGGCCGCTTCTCGAACCGCTGGCCGTCCTTCAGCCCCTCCAGCACCTCCCACTCGCTGCCGCGTCTTCTGCTGGGGACAGTTCGTACGTTTTGTTTAGGCCCTTATAACACTGTTGATAGACCCTGCAAATCCTAGACTCCTGGGTGCAGTCTGTCTAGGGTAGACATTTTATGTGATAGGTATGGATCGTATGCAGGACGACGCAGGTACAAATTCACTGTTCAATTCTATGTGAAGATTCGCGAAGGCTTCGAAAGATTTGGTGGAAGTCATTCTCTTTTTATTCCCTCTTGATTTACTTTAAATCTGGCCGGCGCAACTGTCCTGCAAAGTCTGCGCTTCGGTCCACTCAGGGTATACCTGAGTCTCCGAGAATATAGGAATTTTAATTCTTTCTGTCATCCAGCAATATACTTTTATCACAGGGGCAAAAATCTGACATTTGTGTGAGTATATCACACAACTAAACAGAATTCGACACCGAATCCGACGGGAACGCAGTAGAGCTCACCTCCTGGACTTGCCACGGGGCGGCGGCTGCGGCGCGGGCCGCACGGCGCGGTCGCCGCTGTCGGCGGACAGCGAGGCCGTCTCCCCGGAGCAGTCCGAGTCGGACGGCGCCCTCCGCAGCACCGCCGCGCGCCCCGCCGCGCCCCTGCGGCCCTCGCCTGGAACACCCCACACAATACGTCATTACTCATGATTTACATCATCATCATCACAACCCGGCACGGGTCTCCTATCAGCATGAGAAAGTCAAAGCCATAGTCCATCACGCTGGTTAAATGCGGATTGGCGGACTTCACACACCTTTGAGTTTTTGCGAACTCTCCGGTATGCAGGTTTCCTCACGATGTTTCCCTTCACTTTTATAGCGAGTGACAGTTAAGTTCTCGAGTTGGGAAGAGTTCAGGGTCGCCCCCCTAAAGTCGTTCGGGTCCATAGGCGACCATGACCACTTACCATTAGGTGGCAGATTTGCTGTTTCGACAGCCCCACAGGTTGACATTTCTGAGGTGCTATGGTATACCTTAACAAGGTATCATACAACATCTCTGGTGCCATATTCAGCGCATTTCCCTCTCAACCGTGACCAATTTTGCCAACAGCATATCGCTCGGCTTCATTACTATGCTAAGCATTGCGAGTCGAGACGACCCAAGGTTGCCAATGCTAATGATTCTAGGAAAGGACCGCGAAACCCTTCTGCAATTACCAGGACATAATTTAATCCATTAAAGCGTCCACAGGCCGGCGGCTTGCGTCAAACGTAATTGATGATCCAAGTTAAGCAACAATGAGCGCGGTCGGTAAATGTATGGGTTAGCGTTATCGCGTTAGTAGAAAAATCTCTACTTGGGTCTATTGGGGGTCTTTATAAACGAATAGACGAAGTTGAACCCAAAGCAATAAATGTTAAATTATTCTCTTTGTCCCTAATTTTGTTCCAGCTAATTTCAGAAACGGCTTATCCGTCTTTGGTGTGGTATCACAAATGCCCTAATCTTCATTTAAAGTTTACTAAAATTATGTCTTATTTCAATTATAATCAGATACTAAATAAAAAAGTTATTACAATAAGAATCACGCCTAATAATTTCCGAGTGTGAGTTCTAACATAGCCATGAATCCCGAAGCAAATCGAGGGCGGGTTTAGGATTAAGAAACATGTTCGTTACAAATCCAAATGCCTACCTACCGTAGATATGTAGGTATTTCTTAAGCCGGTCATTGATACACGTCACGGTGTGGCATCACAACAAAGGCATCGCGCCGGAACGAATTACATTTACGTGCGCTAAATATTGAACTCCTCTGTAAACACTGAGCTCATCTCAGAGTCTCTACATGTACCTAACTAGCTGTAGTTAGGTGACGTACAAACGACTTAACATCTTTACGAGGAACATTTATACTATATCGATTTTTAATTAAATTGAAATCGATCCCTGAAAGGGTCGAATAGGGGTTGAAATTTAAATGAATCTTATTTTTGAAATTTTTCCTGTAATAAATATGTCACAAACTAATTATTTTGGTGCATTCTTAATTACTTCACAGAAACTATTTTATTATATTTAGTATTTTTAAGCCTTTCATTTAATTATTTCACTGCAGTCAGGTTTGTTTTTATAGTGATGTATTACTGAGTTCAAGGTTCAATTTTAATGAGGTCATTTCAGGCACTTTGCTTTTTAATTGACTTCAAAAAAGAGGAGGTTCTCAATTCGTCTGTATGGTTTTTTCTTATGAGTTACGTTATAATTATAACATACATACATACATACATGTGTAAAAGCCAGCAGGTACTCACGCTTGGACTCGAGACGCGTCGGCTCCGTGGGGACATGTTTGAGCCCGCCCTGGTGAGACATCTTCCCGCTACAACCGACGAGCAAGCATCTTACTTCACCTGAGGACAAACAAAGAAACGGTTTGATAGCTGTAGATAATTTTTATATTAGAGATTGTAAATAACTCGACTTTTTGCCATGTAGTAGAATAGAACGTTACGTATAAATAACAAAGTCTGGTTTCGTGTCTGTACGCTTTGATTTTTTTATACTAACTACGCAACGGATTTTGATGCGGTTTTCACTCTCCATAAAAAAATGGCATTCAAAAAATTGTATTCATAAAAGTTATCCTCCTATTGACCTTCTTGTATACATGTAGTTAATATCGGTCGGCAGTACAGAACCCACTGTATGGTCAGTTAGACTCGCACTTGACCGGTTTTTAATATTAACGGCCTTTCAGCTATGTTTTACAGAGCATAAGAAATTGATAAAAACTCTTGTTAAAACAGAACGCCAATCAAAAGCAACCAGTTATCACCGATGACGCGCCCTGCAATTAACTGACGGTTCAAAAAACCTGTTAACGGCACGTGTTGCAAAACCAGTTCAAGCAAGTTCTTTACACAACATAGTCAAATGATTTTGATGGTTTAAAACTCCATATCAACCGTTGACTTACATCTGCATCATCGCAACCTATGAGGGTCCCCGTAGACTAACTGCAGCCACCGGCGGCTGTGGCGCTTCTTTTTAGAAATGCCATCTGGCCAACAGCCAACAGCTCCAATAACAGTGAGCAGAATTCAGCCGAAGCGGCTGTCGGCCGGACCGCACTTCTAAAAAGAAGCGCCACAGCGTCACAGCCGCCGGTGGCTGCAGTCAGTCTGCGAGGACCCTAACTGCCCCAGTAGTGCCCAGTACTGGGCACGGGTCTCTTTTCAGAATATGAGAAGTACAGGTTATAGTCCACCACGCTGGCCAAGTGCAAAGGCAGATGATATGTATGTAGTAACATTATAGAGGAGTGCAGGTTTCCTCGATTTCTTCACCAGAGCATGTGATAAAATTCTAATACTAGGATTTTTCAGTACAGCGTTCAAACCATCATTCTATCACCTTTGACTAGCATAACAGATAAAAATGAATATAATAATTATATTGCTCATTTTGTTCACATACTCGACCTCCGTACTGAGATTCCCTGTGTCATTAATGATCAGACACAAATGAAATTGAAAACAGTGTAATCGAGAAAATACTTTTATGTGTCACATAAATAAATATCCGCTGGGAAACCCTCACTATACTCTTTCTCTCTACCCAAACAAATACGAGCACTTAAATAACATTTATTAAATGCCCGATAAAAAATTTGATGATTTGTGCGATGAATTTGGCGATTCACTAATAAATAAACAGGTGATTCCCACAACTTTTATAAAACTATGCAAACTATACATACTTATTGTAAACGGATTTCTCATTGTAACGGATGTAATTGCAGTACCATGATTGAAACAATAAGAGGAAAACACTTATAACATCACTTCACTTGTTGCTTCATCCATTTCCCAACAAACACTTGACACAATTAACAGTGGAAACACTTTTATTTTTTAAAGTCACCGACACTCGTTCCCGAATCTCCATCAACGTTTCGGGAACAGCGTTACCTAATGGTAATTGCACCATTTTAGACATCCGCCGCAATAATATAATTATTTATTTTTGTATGCTATTGTTTTGTTGTGCTTGTGAGAACGACTGACTCGAATGTGACTTTAACTGTAGTGTAGTAGTTAAAGAAAAAATTAAAGTTATTATTTTAATTGCATCCACTTTTAAACATTCAAGTCATTTAAGACTATAAAAAATTTCGCTAAAAGTAGGCACATAAAACTTAATAATTCAATCAATTTGTCGCTATTATTTGAATGTTCTCAACAAACTACACTCAACAGACTTCACTTTTGAAATCAACACAGCGTAAAAAAGCGTGATTTTAAAGATTTTAATTCGATTTTGTCTGGTCGTCCTCACATCTACACAAGTGCACCGCGACTCAACATCAGATATTATTGACCTGATACGTTATCACTCCGATAGCAGATACCGTGAATCATTACAAAGAAATCAATCATGATTTGTTGACAAACTTGAAATTAACATCCCAAATGTTCATTTTAAAATTTTAATTCGAAATCATGTTCATTGTGTCATTACATATGCATAGTTCAATTATATTATCGTTTATGGAACTATTTCCATTCGTCATCTTATTAATGAGTTACTAATGAAACCAATTAGGGTCCTATTAGTATAGGGTAAATGTCCCATAAAGGTAATAAGGTTAGTTATCGACCTTCAAAACGTGGGCCGTCCGTATCGATGTTCAGGGCTCCGATACTGGCAGGATGTAGCTAGGGTTGTCTACATATCGCTTCACTTCGGGAGACTTGTTCTTTACCGTTACAAATATTTAATTTAAGAAATGTAACATTTTAACAACATTTTTATTGATGTTCCGCTCCAATTAGTATTAACGTGATAGAGCTTAAAGCCTTCTTTGAAAAATGGACTGTCGATCACAAAAAAATCAATTTCGACAGAAGCTCCTGAGATTAGCCCGTTCAAACAAACAAAAAAAAACTCTTCTGCTTTATAATATTATTAAATTAAATATAGATTTACCCCTACTAATATAGTAATGTGTAAGTAGCTCTGTATGTGTGGGGATTTCAGGTCTACACCACTGAGCCGATCTTAATGAAAATTGGCACAGTTCTAGAGTTGGCAAAGAATATAGGATATTTTTTATCCTGGAAATTAAAAGAAAACTGAAAGGAATATATTTTCATAAAATATCGGTACCCTAAATTTTACTTATAATGTCCTTTTAACTTTAATTAAAGTAAAATGGTAGGCATGCAACACTGTCCGTCAACCATTCGATCACAGTGGCACATTAAAATTAATTAAATTAAATGTTCCCAGCGTTTCCTACAGATATTTTGACGTTGTTATTGTTAGCGAAGGCGCGGGTTTAAACTAGTATACAACATTATAATATGTCACATCGTAAATTGGTAACCCTATACATACAACTCAAGTTTTCACGATTTTATTAATTTTATAAACCTTTCCGATAACGAATAAAAGATTATCGTATTCTAAGGATAACCCGATATCCATCTTTACTACCACAGATAATAATACCCCGGTAGTAACTGAGCCAACTCAAATGTTCCGGGTTCAATTGCCAGAAAACAAATTCTGAAATAGATTAGACAGACCTGAAGAAGACAGCTGGAAACCGCTGGATTCAAAAGGCTCAGGACCGGTCGGAGTGGCGCCGATTCGGGGAGGCCTATGTCCAGCAATGGACTTCGATAGGCCGATAGATAGATAGATTACACTGTTACACAGCAAAAATCTGGACAGGTAGCAACGCGCTTCAGTGCTCAAGTAGCTAATTTGGGTATCACCTGGTCGTCATCGTGTCACCCCTACCAAATCTGTGTGTATTTATTTTATCGATCGGGGATGTATGTAATTTACCCTCGTATTGGTGTCACACGGGCGGAGCTCCCTCGACCCTACCCCGTACTACGTCATCGATGAAACGACGAAACTTCGGGAATAAATCTTCACACATGAAAGTGCGACCTTACGTTCTCAAAGTCGTGTGGACTCTGCCAATCCGGAATCGACCAGAGGCGGATTATTACCAACATCCGCCAAATCGTAACTTGTGATACTAATGCATAATATTCCCATACAAGACAAACAAATTAACAAGTCGATATACCGCGAGCTACATCGTCGTATTGCACCAAAAATGTTATTGTGCGGCCTACATCCGCATACGGCAAATCATAGCGCTATTTATCGACTGGCACAACATATTTGTTTATTCATGAATTTAGATTGAATAACAATTTTTGTTCGGCGAATTCTTTTATGTTGATACCGGCAGCACGAAATTTAGGTGGATGATTCGAACCCGAATCATTAATGCCAGAAAATAATGTTAAACACACTGAGTAATCACTGCTTATACTTCTATGTCTATTAAACAACATTAAGGTAGACAGGGTCACCACAAGCGAACGTACAGGGCGTGCACTGCACGGGGGCTGCACGCTTGTAAGGCTGCCAAATGTACCACGGCAGGGCAGCAAAAAAGTAAATCTGTATGAGTTTAGTATTGAAACGACAAAGGGGTGCAAAACAGTTTTGCACACGACCCATAGCAGCAGCCCTGCTGGTAGAAAAACACCAATAGATGTGATAAAAGGTCTCAGGAGAGGATTTAATTAGCTGTTGCAACGATAGAACTTTGAATGTACCTATAATGAATATTGAATAGGATTAGTAGGAAGTAGGGAATGAAGTGAGGCGAGGCGAACAGAAACGACACAAGCACGGAAAATCCCAAATGTTATGGCCGACGAGGCCATCAAAAACAGATACGTGATAAATAAAAACCATGAAAGAGACCTGGACTCGGCGACCCTCCCTCTGTTGAAGATTCGATGTCGTCATTGAATAATAATATTATTTGAAAAATATTGCACGAGTATTTCAAGTCTGATAATAAATAGAATTATTTGGGCGACTGCGCACAAGTAGGTACTTATTACCTCCCCTCGTATTACCAAATATTTCCTTGCATGGGGCCGAATTCATTCATTATGGAACAAGACATTTACTATTTCACATCATAACGTAGATGCAAACATAAGGCTTGGATAAACATCAGCATTATTCACCACACGTGGTACTGCCATATCATCATCAGTATTTAAATTAAGATAACACCTTATCAATAAATAGCTATACAAATAATTCAAGGCTATGTTGTCTGTGCAGTGCAACCTATAAACTAGCTTGAAGCTAGCAACTTATTTCGAGAAATTAGCTCTTGGACTTTTTGATTATTACTTCATAGAATGTCCTATGTTGACAATTTGAACTAGATCAAAATCAAACTTTATTTTTTGGAACACAAAGCTTCATTCATTTTTTATTATTTAGAACACAAAAGTCGTTTTGGTGTGAGTGCCGCCGTGTGTATTACAAGGCGAGGCAGACTTTTTGCCGGTTTTACGCTTTTGTTCACGGCACGCTGTCTATATTTTATTAGTCTGAGTATGTAATATATTATCTAAGCTCACATTTCAATATAGCTTGTAAGGAAATTTAACTGAAGCCATTTTAAATTATCGCCTTCAATCTACAATGAACATTGATCACAGGGGCGGAAAGCTGTCATTTGAGTGGACTGGCATAACGAATTAGATGTCGAACGCGAACGGCGTAAAGGTACTTTATCTGAGATCCAGTGGGACTGCAACCCCCATAGTTTTTTTTAAGGAATTAAGACAGCAAACGAGCATGCAGCACCACCCTTCCGCTGCCGCCCATAACAACTGTGACCGACCTAGAACTACACTCAAAGGGACTAGGATGGTTAGTCCAGTTAGTAGATGGTGTTAGAATATTAGTTGGTTAGTTTGTTAATAAGTGTGAGGACAGGGGCTGTTAGTGATAATTAGTCCTGTTAATGTTAGTAATAGTCCAGTTAGTTATTGTTAGTATGAGTCTCGTTCTAATTCAGTCACAGATACGTTGCTACCCCTGAGGACTGAGATGTAACCGGCTCCACACCTTCCTATCCGGAACACAAATGTTCTTAAAACAATTATTACACGGTAGGAATGGTACTAAGTACCGTGGCGGGCGGTGATACTTATTAAGCTTATGAGCGCTCCTATACTTTAACCACCAAATAAATAGTACAATAAAACATAACCGAACACCTGTTAAACACTTTTCCTCACTCGTGCGTGATTCACGCAAGGTGATGTAAAGATGATGTCATAGGTAGGTCACCGCTAGCACTGTTTGCTCGGCAATACTCGGCATTAGTACCTGCATTACCTAGCTATTACGTTACGCGTGAAGAATCGGGTCTTAATTATTGAAGGGTGTAACATTTCGTAAACATCCAATCGATTTTCAGTGCTATGCCAGTTAGAAGTGAGGTTGAGTTAAGCTGCGTATTTACCTTGTTCCTTATGAATCTTATGATATACCTAACCGATAAAAGAGCGATCGAGTTGCCTGATGGCAAGTGGATACAATCGGTCACGATCATCAGTAGCAATACTGCTATCTGAACTGTAACGTTTAGGTACTCACAATTATGATTATTTATTTACACCAATATTTTGGCCGCATTTTAAGGTGATGATTGGTGGAGAGTTTAATAAACAAAATTTAAAAAAATCGATAGAACTTGTGATTCCCAAAGGCCTCAGACATAACTTTGACTTTGAGCAATAACGTTTTGCAAGTCGTCGCATCAAACCAAGCTGACATCGTTGTTTTTTAATAATGTCTACATATATGATCAGCCCGTTAAGCGCCCCTCGTGTCCCGCGTGCGGTACGGCCAAAACGACCATTACCTACATAGAATATGCGGGACCGACGGATTGACCCCTTCCGAAACACGGAAGCACTCAATTTTCCCAGTAGCGGTCACCCCTAGCGACCGTAATTGGAGCCTCGGAGTAGGATTTGGAGTCTAGGATGGACACAAACCGCCGGGCTAGGCGCATATCATAGGCAATTAAAATCGGTTGCTGCCGTATGTAGTGTCTCGGCGTGGCCAGCAAATCTACTTCTATTCTTATGTTATAAATGCAAAAGTTACTCTATCTGCTACCTTTACACCTCTTATTATGATATGCCCACATACAGATTACAGACATTTGAGACTTGAGAAAAGGCATAGGAAAGTATTTATCTCCGAAATAATCTTAAGGTGATGAAAAGGGCAGTGGAAGTTTGCCAATGAAAAAACTTTCAGTCTCGTAAGAAAAAATGACTCGTCACAATTATTCTTATCAAGTGCGATAAAATTTGGCGTAGACCATAGGCAGACTATCACCTGGACTGGGATTTTTGTAATTTCCGGGAAAATTATATTAGGGTTAGTGTGGCAATGAAAGATTGCAGGGTTCGATTCACTGAGTCCACGGCTAGGGAGCTGTGACAAATATTTATCGTTACAGATTAATCTCGCTCGGAGATTAGGAAGAATCCCGCAGGATTTCATGTATTAGAATCGAGGTTAATACGAGTTCCTGTGAACGGACTAATGGAGCTGCGATTAGATTGCCTATTCGATTTCGTCGCGCGGAAACGGATTGGATGGGGGAGAGCCTCCTTACTCCCGGTAGGGATACACAGAAAGTATCGATGTTTCGGTAATGATACTTTCGGGGTATCGATACTTTGTACAGTTATCGATACTTTCTACAAGTTGGCGACCTTTTTTTCAAGACTTTTATTTCGATACTTTTTTGGTGTCGATACTTCTGATACGATACTGGTCTTTGATGATCTAATGTCAAGATGGAACATCGAATCCGCGCAAACGTGTCAAAAAATTGTGGCTAACTGTTGGCCACAATTTTTATATCATTGAATCATGAATCATTGATCACGCACACATAGACAATAGACGAACGTGTAAAACATCGCCTGCACGCACACATGCTTGATATTGTTGCCTTGTTTTTTTTTGTTTTCATTGTAGGGCGACACTCAATCTAGACATTAGATCGTCAAAGGATACTGGTATCGTGTATCCATACTTTTTAAATTTTGCCTATCCCTAACTCCAGCTGATTTATTACTAATAAAAATAATGACTAATCATTCAACACTAATGCACAGCTGATTTAGTATCTGTATCTTTGTATCTTCAGTAAGTCCTAGTTTATGAGATCAATGTCTCTGTGAGATTCACAAAGACATTGATCCCGGGAGTGAAATAGTAGGATTATTGGGAAAAAATAATCAGAAATATGTATCAGAGTAACTCAGTTTGCAGGATAACATTTTTACATTTTTTACACACACTTCATGGGCCACATAACTAGACCAGAATAGTAATATTATGTCATTGTTATTTGGAGGTCTTCATATTGCTTTGTTTAACAATACCAACTAGATAATGACTCAACAACAAAATCGAAGCTAAAAATTGTTCATATAAATAAGATCCCACCTACACAGTTTTATCTGTTTGCTAACAAAGACAAAAATGCTACTCACTTTATTACAACCATGTTACCAAACAGTAAGGTCAAAAATATTTAAACACATCCTATTCGTACAATCATTTCTCACTGAATGATTCGTGAGTGTTTGAATTCATTTTACATATATCACGCGGCTTACCTCACATACTGTTTTGTCGGATTCGCCCGACTCGACTAATTTCGAACCGATTCCGAGGTTCGTCATCAGGAGCCACCGGCGACGAGAACTCGCTTATGACAGTGAATAGGTTCGAAACCAGTCGCGCGAATCCGACAAAACAGTACGTGAGGTAAGCCGTGTGATATAAATGTAAATTGAATCATTTCTCACTTAGCAAAATAAAAGCTGAAATATAAAGTGAGATCTTATTTTTGTATGTGGTTATCTAGCACTGAGATGACATCTAGTTGGTATGATCCAAATCATATAGCATCAACCCCAGTCTATGGTAATACAAATTCAACTCTTAGGCATAGACTGCCATAATGAGCCTTCTATTGTGTATATTATGGATCAATTTTGATATTTACTTGAAAAAACTGAATCATGTGTAATTGAAATATTATGGATCTATGCCCAAGTCCAATCTAACCAAAAATTCAACCTTAAGGACACAAAACAAAACTCATAATTCAATAGTAAAGTTAAACTGTTGATGTAATGTGGGCAGACCTTTACAGTAACACAATTTATTGATTAATTTATCTAATCAAACACTAATTTATCTAAATCTATCTAGTAATCCATCTATCTTAAATATAAATAATTATATTGTTTTTATTTACATTAATTTCTTTAATATCTCCAAAAAAAGGATCTGTATGTGGAAGAAACTTAAAAAAATATCATTATAATATATGTATTTTCATGATAAAAACATTCCATAGCAATAAGTTTAAGAGCATTTATCTGTTTTTCTGTATGTTTTCAGTAACATATAAGGATTCTAATAATACAGTAATTCTAATAAGATTCTAATAGGATTGTTAAAAATAATAAAGTGGTAATAAAGTAAAGTAGTATCAAAGTATCAAAGTAGTAGTATCAAAGTAGTTCTGTCTGTTAACTAACTAATAAGTAAAGTAAGTGTAATACAGTGTGTTATCTGTGTTCTTTTGTGTTTTAGACTAAGCAATACATGTAACTTGAGCAACAATAAAGGATGTAATCACATTCAAATGTGTTTAACCACTCATTACATGCCACTCAAAGATTATTGCGTACTAAATTTAAAACAGAGTTTAATTAAATGAAATGTAATTTCCGCTATCCATTCTAAAATTTACTCTGAATGTAATATGCACATCAGTTTTGAAAATAAAAGGTGCATTCAGCATTCAAACATGGGCCCAAGATCAGAAATCTGACATAAAAACCGCTAGGCAACACTTTATTATATAAATCAATATTTACAATCAATGTTAATAAATCTATCAAGCAGGTGATTGAGGTGAGCATTGCCAATTTGTACTTAATAATCCTGTCTGTCTGTACTTGTTGTAAATAATACAGAAATAATATGTGATTGATCACACCAAATGTAAACTTGTTTTACTATATTATGAAGTCAGTCAAGGCCAAGCCTCATAGAACCATGCAATTTTATGCTAATCTCAAATTATGACACCACCTAAACCTGAAACTAAAATTACATTCTTGTTTCGATACGATTTTTTTACAAAGATACGAATACGAAGTACTACGATATGCAGAGGATATTGCGAGATTAACAGACTGCTGTCAACCACCAGCTTAAAACCAGTTTCCACACGCAACTACTGCATCTAATTTGACACCAATTACGATCGTATTAAACACTTAGGTATTCAATACGTATGAGTGATAAAAAAATGGGTGTAACGCACGAATTTTCGATAAATGCAAAAAACTTACAACAAATAACTCGTGAACGGTCGAAGCGCCCGACCGACCCGAGACTCCGACGTCCGACCTCATAAGTAACGTCATGTTTAACAACAAAAAAATTAAATACTTACGTAAGATATAACAAAATATAACAATCCGACATCAAACATCGAACGCGAAAAGAAGGAACCAATTGATTTTTTTACACTTTACTACACCACTGAACATATACTTATAATTTTTAACGCGCTACACAATACTCTTTACACTTTACAAATGTTATTCGCAATTCATTTTTATAGCATTTGATATAATTTAGAAAGAAACCCGCGAGAATAAAGCACCATTTTGAAAGATTGAAGAAAGACCGGAAAGACGACAGAAGAGAATACCATAGCTTAAAGATCGTATCGTCAAGGTTTTTCATGAATTGACAGTCAAGTGAGTCAAGCAAGTGAAGCAAGTCTTTGCTTTGCGTCAATTTGGACTTTTGCGTCCTTTGCGTCATTGCGACATCTTACATTTTTTTACCACAGATTTTAGCAGAAACAACAATGACAGCTTAAAAATTTATGGCTGTTTGATCTGTTGTATATTATGAGCGCGTTCCACTAGTGATTCTATGATTTGAGTGGTTTGGTTGCTTATATAGTGGAACCATCATTTGACGAAGAAAAATTGAAGAAAGATTTTCTCATCTATGATTTTTCTTTATACTTCGCTGTTTATACCACGCTGTAATATTTAAAAATGTATCCATATTTTTATCAATTAAACCAATAAAAATAATTATAATCAGAAGAAGAAAAGAGTTACTGAAATAGTGTTTTGGGGCCTGAAGCCCAGGTGGTTACCTAAGCAAAAAACATTTCCACAATCTCTGTTTAAATATTTCTACAGTTACTTGAAATTGTGACATTACATCACAATTTCTACTTGGTTACTTAAGCAAAAAATCCAGAAGTTCTGTTTAAATATATCATGTTATTATAGGTTGACCAGGAATATAAAAATCCTCGCCATATTGCGGTAAACTCATGGAACTAATTTGTTATAATGGCAACGCTTACTTTCTAAGCGTCAGTCGTAAATTGCTTGTCAGTGAGTTTGAATGTCACAGTATGTCTCATGTTTGTCTTTTTACTTTGAGTGTCTATTTTGTGCTAAAATGACAAAAACTGTTCATATACGTGAAGGAAAATATCATATAACGTGGTTTCCTATGAGGTAAAATAACATTTCGTATAAAATAACATTTATTTTCTTAAATAACATTTCCGACATAGTTGTCGAAATGACAATAATAACATGAGCGTTACTATAATTACTGTTGTCTGTGCTTTTGCCATAAAAAAGGAAACTTTAGCAGCCTCATGACAGGTTTTCTATTTTTCTAGTCAAGCAATATAATCTCTTCCCTTTTTAGTAGCCGGCAAAGCTTTGGTAATGGTGTCGCTTTGAGCGTTTTGATCGCTTAATGGAACGCGCCATAAACAAAGGTACTCTGTGTTTTTGACGTTGACATTTATTTCATTAATTTTTTTTAAGTACCTACTCTGTGTGAGTTTCAATCATGGCAAGTAGGTAATGAAAAATGAATGATTTGGCATTAAATTAACGGAAGAAAAGAAAGCTTACGTTGCTTTCTTTCGTTATTTGTTCGATTTTTACTTTGTTTTACACTAAAATTGCTGTTTTCCTTTAAATTTCATTACACTAAATAATTATAGTTGATCCATATACGTATTAAACTTATATGTAAAGGATTACAAGGTAAGCCAATTTGAAGTTAGCGCTTTACCGTTTTTATTATTTTTATCGTGTTTGTTTGCTGTATTTGTGTGTTCAGTGTTATATAAGTGATCATGTTAATATTAAGGACAATAAGGAGTAGTTTAAATGTAGCGCCACTGCGTCGGTCATTAATTAATTCAGGTGAACGACCTGAGTTATTTTAAGTTTGTTGTCGTTACTAAACAACATCATCTGTTTGCTTTAAAGTAGGTTATAGAATTGAGAGGTTATTTCGTGTAACCAAGCTTCGATTATTTTTATATTTAAACACACTTCAATATGAAGACTAATTGAAAGGTTTGGACGAATAATTGTCCTCATTCCGTAATCGGGGCTTACTGTAATTAAAAGCCAAAAGGTAAGGGGAATATAAATTATCAACGTGCGACGTTGCAGATTCTCGCTTTGCCGCGTCACTCGGCGTAGTCAAAGTAGTAACTAGCATTTAATTTAATGTCTATAGTCGAGTCACTTGAGTCGCCAAGCATATGGAATTGCCACTCCCCGCCAAATTAAAGCTTATTTCTTCTGGTCACAGTTCAATTTAGCTTGTCAGAAAAAATTACTGAGGACATTTTTAGATAACACCATCAATCTTACTTATATACCTTAATCACATTGTCGGAACGCTGGCATTTGTGTGCCATTTAATAATAAGGAATTCCAGATCGAATTCAAACAGAGTATATGTATACAGCAATTATGTTGTATAATACATGTAAATTTAGTAAAAATTACAATATGTATGTTATAAAACTGTTGTTGAAAGTTTAAGGGCAATAATGTCAGTGTTATCTCCCAACCAAGCGGATTTATAGCATTATTATCACCTAACAGTAATATTGATAAACAAAATTGAATGTTCTTTGTTTTGTTCTCATTTATATTCGGGTAAATATGTTTTACAATACTTCGAATAATATTTCAGTTTGATCTTGGCTTTGATTCCTTGCAAGGGAATGTGCTGAGTTTGTGTGTGTGTCCATTGCATGCCACAAGAAATCCTTATGAGGGTTTATGAGTGGGTAAAATATTATTATATTTATTTTTTGTTTTCAGTTTGTAGAATGTCGAATGGGACAGTAAGCTTAAAGTTCCAATGGGGACTGACGGAGTCTGACCCAGAACAGCAGCCAGTGCTGATAGTGGGACAAGCGGCCCATCTCAATGCGCTGTCCTGGCAGGATATACGTTGCAAGCTCGAGCCCCGAGTGTCTGAGGAGGTAAATCTTTTTAATAAGTTCTAGAAACTACACCTGTTTCGCTTCGGAATACCTATGTTTTAGTATCCATGCTTTAGATAATATTTAGATGGAATTCTGTAAGTTGACAGAAACAAACTATCTTTAATGATATGCCAATCATAAAATAGTTTTTTAGTACAAACCACATCTAAGATATCCAAGTCATTTCACTCGTCATTTCTAATAATTTGTATAGAAATGGAATTGAATGCTTTAAAATACCTACCTAGTCTTATCACAAAATTGTGCGATTAATTATTGTGCAACTTTCAAAAATCCTCTCTTATTGCTCCCCTATACTCCCCAAGGAACCCACATTCCAAACGTCAGCTTCTTCCGTTCAGTATTTTCGTCCGTACATTACGTGTCAGTCACTTAGCTTAGTAATGGAAAAGCTTTATAAATATTGGAATATGATATGTACCTATTATACTAGTGGAGGGAAGGACAAATTTTATAACATGTGAAAAAGACATTGGATAATACACTAAGGTCATTTTAACTCGGCTGATATGAAGTTGGCTACGAGTGGCTGCGCAGATGTCGATTTTAAGGCCAAAATGGTGGTAGGAGCCGGGGAGTGCGGGCGGTAGGATAGTTAGCCAATACCTTGTACGTAAATACGTCCATGGCCAATACGAAGTAGCGCATCACAAAACACTGTCATGGCCGCCGTGTTTTGATTGGTCAGTTACTGTACCTGCGCAAACATCTCAGCCTAGTCAAAATGACCTTACTGTACCAAAAAATATTGAAAGTCATGTATCGTTATTGATGACTGGACATATTTGTTCACCAGGTATGGCAACGCGGCCTTGCCACAGTGAACGGTGGCGAGACGTGCGAGCTGTGGCCGCGCGGTGTCACGCTGGCCGTGCTGCCGCCGCGCTGCTCGCGCCACGCCGCGCCGTCGCGTGCGCACGCGCTCTCCAAGATAGTGCGGAACGCGCATAGAGCGAGCTCGGATGAGTGTATTGTGGTTAGTTGGTGTTTGTGGGAATAATTAATCGTATTTATGATTATGACTTAAATTAAGTTTGATGACATTACATCACTGAAGGGCTGTTACCTTTGTGGAAAATTACGCAGACTATTTTACGTTTGTTTACACACAATTTACCATGCAGATATCAAAGTCGCAGATACAAAACTACGAATTCAACAGTCCTGGTTCAAAATTAAATACAATATTTTTAATAATCATCGCTACATTTCAATTACTGTACATAACACCTTAGTAAAGTATGTATTTAATATCCCCTTGAACCCCTCACTCTATTCCTGAAAACCGCATGCAAATTCATTCAGTAGATTTTGAGTTCATTGTATATGGACAGTCAGAGTGACATAGCAACGTAAAATGGGCCATTTTAAACACACTTTGAAAACTTGTCCATTCCCCTATTGCATCATAACCTCAACTAATCTCTTTTCATCCAACGTCAACAGCTGGTGTGCAACAAGCGCGACGTGCTAGCGAGCGCGGTGGGCGTGGCGCGCGCGCTGCCGCTGTACAGCGCGCGGTCGGGCGCCGCCCCCCTGGCCCCGCCCGCACCTGCGCCCGCGCCGCCGCCCGCGCGCTCGCTGCTGCTGCAGATACACACGCTGCCGGGTGAGACCATTAGCGATATACTCTTCTGTTAATGTCTGACTGACTGACACAACTAGCCGAAAGTATTGATTGGTACAAACGCGGGTGAAGTTGCCAGTTCAAATCTCGTATTGAGTTACTGTTATTTCAACAATTATTTCACCAACTTCAAAATAACGCAAGGTTCTATCATTTCAACTGTATTCTTATCATACCATACTTTTAAGTGGATGCAACGATTTCGATTATTTGTTTCCATTCAAAAGCTGAATGCTTGTCGTGTGATCCCATGTAACGTGATCTGACTTTGATAATGTTTGACGCTCTCATTACAACTTTTTGACATTATTTCCTCCCTCCCCAGAGGAGCAAGGCGAGGGCGACCAGAGTGGGCCGCTGTCGACAGAGGAGCTGGGCACGCTGCGCGACGTGGCGGAGGGCGCGCGCCTGGCCGCCCGCATCACCGACACGCCCGCCAACATCATGGACGTGGACGCGTTCATACAGGTGGGTTGGGGATACTGGTGTCTTGGTCGGGGATACTAGTGTCTTGGTCGGGGATACTGGTGTCTTGATCGGGGATACAGGTGTCTTGGCAAGGCGAGGGCGACCAGAGCGGGCCGCTGTCGACGGAGGAGCTGGGCACGCTGCGCGACGTGGCGGAGAGCGCGCGCCTGGCCGCCCGCATCACCGACACGCCCGCCAATATCATGGACGTGGACGCGTTCATACAGGTGGGTTTGGGATACTGGTGTCTTGGTCGGGGATGCTGGTGTCTTGGTCGGTGATTAGGGATACTGGTGTCTTGGTCGGGGATACTGGTATCTTGGTTGGGGATTTGATTGGAGATATAGGTTACAACTATTATTGTGGTGACGCCGCACAGCACACATGTCATGTGACATTATGCGTATTTCATTAACTTAGATTAATGTTCTATGGTTATTACTTGTTGATATTGTCAGTTCTTGTTAAACCTATCAAACATATATTCTTTACAGGAAGCCTGCAAAGTAGCCAAAGAGCTGGACATAGCAGAACCGACCATCATCCGTGGCGAAGAGCTCAAGGAGCGCGGCATGGGCGGACTGTACGGCGTGGGGCGCGCCGCCGCCCGCCCGCCCGCGCTGGTGGCGCTGTCGTACCGCGCGCCCGGCGCCACCGAGACGGTCGCGTGGGTCGGCAAGGGCATCGTGTACGACACCGGCGGGCTCAGCATCAAGGCGCGGGTGAGTGCTGCTCTCCTGGTAGCCTGGTAGGCGGAGCGCGGTATGGGCGGCTGTACGGCGTGAGGCGCCACCGAGACGGTCGCGTGGGTCGGCAAGGGCATCGTGTACGACACCGGCGGGCTCAGCATCAAGGCGCGGGTGAGTGCTGCTCTCCTGGTAGATTTTAGAGTGACATTGGTAGATTCCTGGCTTAATATCAAGGCGAGGGTGAGTGATGGTAGCCTGGTAGGTAGCTGTAAGTTTGTGCGTTCAATGACTTGGATGTCATAGACAGATTCGATCGGATGGGATTGTTATCAAGCATATACTTAAAATTAAAAAAATTCTGGCTTTCTGGGCTTGGTTTAATTATGGTATTTAGTTCATTTAGGCAGAGTTTGAACAATGTCGTCGCTACAAACGCCATCTTTTAATCTCTACGACGGAAACTTTATCTACATTACACTGTATTTTATATTTATACGTATAACTCCCACTGTTGGCAGTCATCGATGGTGGGCATGAAGGGCGACTGCGGCGGCGCGGCGGCGGTGCTGGCGGCCTTCTCCGTCATGGTGAAGGCCAAGCCCACAGTCAATCTCCACGCTGTGCTGTGCTTGGCTGAGAACGCTGTGGGACCGCTGGCTACTAGGTAAGGGGTTATCAACACACATTATTGTCATGGAGTAGGACGTTAACCAAGTTAAATAGTAAATCTAACTTAAGATTGAAATGAAGAGAGGCGCTGTCGGACACATTTGACCAATCATTGCACACTAGTAACTGACAGCTGAATGACAACAACATACTTATGAATGACTATTTAACATGGCGGCGTTAGTTCCAATTAGTTCCAATAAAAATAAAACCGTCATGATCACAGGTTCACAGGCATCGTTTAAAGCGAGTGACATATTATATTACTATTTTCAATTAATTTAATTTCCAGACCTGATGACATTCACCAGCTGTATTCAGGGCGCACTGTGGAGATCAACAACACCGACGCCGAAGGTGAGATTATGAATCCTATCCTACTTCCTACTAATATTATAAATGCGAAAGTTTGTAAGGATGTATGTGAGTGAGTGTGTGTGTGTGTTTGTTGCTCTTTCACGCAAAAACTACTGAATGGATTTTCATGAAACTTTGCAGTAATATAGCTTAGATATCGGAATAATGAACCAACTAGAATTACTTTAAAATCACAAACATGTATAGATAATATAATGACAAATTTAAAATCTTACACTGCCAGAGTTGCACATTTAGGTCTTTCTGATCATTCAGCACAAATCATCGAAATACCCTGTTGTAAGGGATACGATGAAAAATATTGGTATATTCATAAGAGGAATATCGATAGTTATATTGAGATATTTTTGAAGTATATTTCTCAAGTAAGTTTTTCAGATGTATACTTAAACACTGAAGTCAATTCAGCTTATAGAGTTTTTATAAACATTTTTAAAATTATATTTGAATTATGCATTCCATTAAAACGTATTAAAATAACCTGTAATAGAAAATCGAAATGGCAAACCAGAGGTATATATCAAGCAAGCAAAACTAAAAGAACAATTCATCAAAGAATAATTAAGAATAAACAGACTCAGCTTGTACCATACTATAAAAAATATTGTAAAATTTTAAAGACAGTAACAAAAATAGCTAAACGTCAGTGTAATATAAAATTGATCAAAAATAGTTGTAATAAACAGAAAGCTACCTGGGATGTTATTAAGAAACAGACTACTGCAATGAATAACATCAAATCAACCGTGGACAACATCATTGTAAATGACACTTGCATTGATGATCCAAGTGTCATTGCTGAAACTTTTAATAAACATTTTGTTAACATGAATACCCAACACATAAATTCTAATACATATACTTCTTCAAATTCCTTAAGATCATGTGAAAGCATTTATCTTCTACCAGTGGATGCTGCGGAGTTACTCAAAACAGTCACAAATTTAAAAAACAAAAACAGTTGTGGATATGATAATATACCGATAAAAGTTATCAAAAAATCCCTAAAATTTATTAGTGAACCTTTACTGTATATTCTGAATTTAATGCTAGAGACGGGAACTTTCCCAGACGATTTAAAAATTGCCAAAATAAAACCATTATACAAAAAGGGTTGTAAAAGTGATATCCATAATTATAGGCCAATAGCACTGTTGTCTAACTTTTCCAAAATATTTGAAAGAATAATTTACAATAGACTTTTGAATTTTTTTAATGCAAATAATCTTATCAACATAAATCAATTTGGTTTCCAAAAAAATAAATCAACTACAATGGCGATTTTCAAATTACTCAAATCTATGTGGGATGCTGTAAATGATAAAATACCATGTGTGGGCCTATTTCTTGACATGTCACGAGCCTTTGACTGCGTAGTTTATGACGTTCTGTTAGCTCAACTTGAGAAACTAGGTGTTCGTGGAGTAGCACATGAACTCATTAAATCTTATTTAGATAATAGGAAGCAATTTACTTTCATCGATACATATGATAAAAAAACTAAAACAATTCTAGAAGTGAAATCAAAAACAGAAAAAGTAATACTAGGCGTGCCACAGGGTAGTATTTTAGGCCCTCTCCTTTTCTTGGTTTATGTAAACGAACTGCCAAATATAATAAATCATCTATGTGTGATGTTTGCTGATGATGCAACCGTTTTTATCTCTGATTCATCGCAAAATATAAATCATCTTAAAAATGAAATTAATATTACCCTTACATTGATAGTAAATTGGTTAAAATCTATAAATCTGAAAGTAAATTTATCGAAGACTAAAATCATTCACTTTAGAAACTATAAATCAAAGGCAGTTGATATCAACATAAAAATATATGATACAAACAATACGATAGAGCAAGTTAATGAAACAAACTTCCTTGGAGTATCTATAGATTCCCATGTAAGATGGAAATCACATATTAGCAAAATAAACGCAAAAATTTCTAGTTGGTGCTATGCTTTGTCAATTCTTGTTGAGACTACTTCTACTGATACAGCACGAACTGCTTATTTTGGTCATGTTTATCCGCTTCTGACCTATGGAATTATTTTTTGGGGCAACTCTGTTAATGCTAAACTTACTTTTAAACTCCAAAAAAAATGTATTCGCATAATCTACAACATGTTCGCTGATGATTCTTTGAGAAATATATTTAAGGAAAAAAAATTTTTAACTTTGACTAATATTTATATTTTAGAATTGTGTGTATTTGTTAAAGAAAATATGGATTACTTCATGAAAAAATCTGAGTGCAGAACTAGATACGATGTAAGAGAACGATATAAATATGACCTTTGTATCGAAAGAGCCAAAAGTAATATATACGAAAAAGGTGCGTACAATTCAGGTATAAAAGTATTCAACCATTTGCCGTTAGACATAAAATCACTTAATGTCCGTAATTTTAAGTTTAAACTAAAAGACTGGCTCTATAAAAATGTATTTTATGACCTAAATGAGTATTTTGACATGGACACTTGATAATATAATAATAATAATAATAATAATAATAATAATAATAATAATAATAATTGATTTTATTTCAGGAAGCTTCCCATATTTGTCATACGATTACAATTATAATTATACCTAAAATAAAATAAAATAAAAATAAAAATAGGTCTAGTTATGAAAAACTAAAACACACGTAACGCTACATCATTGAATAATAATAAAATAATAAATAGTCGATAATATAAAAAAGATGTTTTAGCAATAATTGACTATACTATAAATTATTAATAAGTTTTTTATTTATTTTTTTGACTATTTGCATGAGATATACCTATATAAATTTGACATTGTATAAATAATAATTATTTTGTTAAATTTTAAAAATAAAAGAATACATAATGTAATAAATATAATATAATAAATGTAATAGATATAATAACTAAATAGAAATTGCATGCCCGACATGGGTAAACTGTTAGTACTAAAATTAATCTTAGAAATATCACCTTGTTATAGAAACAGTTTGAGCAATAAAATTGATTTGATTTGATTTGATTTGATTTGATAACATAATTTGTTAAAATTTATAGGGATTTTTGGAGGGACTGGTTTCCCGAAGCGAAGCGAGGGCGGGTTTACTAGTATATTATATATTCATATATATTATATATATGGTTAAAACCACACGCAAAAATTATATTCATGACTGTCAAAGGTCTCAAAGAAACCAAAGTACTTCAAGTAATGATTGTACAATGTAACTAGCTTACAAATGTATGATTAACATTAATTTAGAAGTCATCCCAAATAACACAATACATGTTTATTCACTTGGACTATAAATATAATATAAACGCTAACACACTCATACCCCCGCAGTAGGTTACTAGGTACCTGTGTCGCGGGTGGCATGGACTACACATATATAACACATTACAATTACACCCATGACCCGAGTACAAATATTTATCTGCCACATAAATATCTGCCCCGGCCGGGAATCGAACCCGGGACCCCTCGCGTCGCAGGCAGGGTCGCTACCAACTAGGCTACAGGGTCGTCTATTATTATGTTGATGATGTTGTCATTTTAATGTCAATGCCGTAGTAACAGGGTTAAAACCGCTCCCATATAACTGTGTAACTGATTGCAGGTCGGCTGGTGCTGAGCGACGGCGTGGTGTTCGCGCACCGCGACCTGAAGGCCGACACCATCGTGGACGTGGCCACGCTCACCGGCGCGCAGGTACGTCTTGTCTTGTCCGACTACTGTCTGTACGGTCTTGTCAGGAATGGTAGAGTGGACTAGGTACCAGCCCGAATTCCACGTCAGCAGGTTGTAGTCGTCAAGCCCTACATGCGCTAGATGACCTGGCCACACTTTTACTCTTAACACTACCTACTAACCAACACCCAAATCCCGATTTGTGTTGTCATAAGAGGCAGCAAAGGGGTAGATGAAAACGTTCAAATCATTAGCCATCAATGTATTGCTTCATTATTATTACTGGTATAATTATCTTTCCATAACGGCTTGTTACCATCCTCCTGCTAGCTACATGTGAAACGATCCGTCCTATTCCTATTGAGGGCTCCAAAGCCATTATTTTCTTCCTGTCATATTGCAAAACTTGTGATTTGTAAATAAGCCGAAATATGATCATTCCAGGGCACAGCGACAGGCAAGTACCACGCGGCGATCGTGTCCAACGACGAGCGGTTGGAGAGCGCGTGCGTGCGCGCCGGCCGCGCGTCCGGCGACCTGGCGCACCCGCTGCCCTTCGCGCCCGAGCTGCACTTCTCCGAGCTGAGCAGTGTCGTCGCTGACATGAAGAATAGTGTCGCTGTGAGTGTACCGTGTACTATACACATAGGCAAACAAGACGTTCACACAGATATGTACTCACACTAACGTGTATGTCACGTACGTACACGAAAACATAATTATAAGCACGTTCACACAAACATGAACACTCTCACTCACACACACGCAAATATGTACGCTTGCAAACGTAAAAAATACGTACACATGTGCACGCAAATGCGCTCAGCAAATCTAGAACTTATGGCGTGACCTATTTAACAATTTTATAAGTGATCGCTATCAATCCACATTACTATTTTATAAAATAGATTGTTCCACATGTGTGGTTGGCCACTAACCCCTCCTCCAATCGGTACGCTCGCAGCGTGGTGGAGTGTGCTCTAAGACACCTCGATAATGAGGAGAGACCAGTGCTTAGTAGTGGGCCGTTAATGTTGTAGCTAATGTGTGTCTGTACTCAGGATCGCAACAACGCGCAGCCGTCGTGCGCGGCGCTGTTCATCCTGGCGCACCTCGGCTTCGACTTCCCCGGCCGCTGGCTGCACGTCGACATGGCCGCGCCCGCGCACTGCGTACGTATACACAAGCTGATACTCATAATGTGGATCCATTTTAAGTTGGCCGACGCCTGACGAGTAGTTTTTGAGTTATACTTGATAATGAGCGATGACGTAGTTTGGCTATCGTTCATTCAATGCGTATTTAATTGACTTCTGGTTTTCTTTTGTTAAAAGTTATTTTACATGCTAGTGAAGGGACTATCGTTCCTCTTGCCTAACTTAGCCATAAAGACATATCGGTGACGGACCACTTACCATCAAGTAGCTCATCTCTTCACTAGCAGTTACAAAAGTGACATTGGGACGTAGATTGTAACGCCGACACTATCTCCTCAGGGCGAGCGCGCGACGGGCTACGGCGTGGCGCTGCTGTCGGTGCTGTTCGGCCACTACACGCGCAGCCGCCTGCTGCAAGCGCTCAGCCCCGGCGCGCTGCACGACTGATGGCCACGTCTGTACCGGCTCCCGTACTGTCTAGAAAAAAAATTTGAGCAACTGCCGAGGTACCAAGGAAATAGAGTACTGGTTAATGTGACATAAAAAGTTGAGCAACTGGCAAAGATATCAATGTCATAGAGTATTGGCTATTGTGACATGATTAACGATCTATGCAGGACCTAAAAGTATGAAACTAGATATCATTAAATGTTTTGTATTTTTTACATTTTTCAGTAAGTACCTATAGCAAAAAAGTAACAATGATGTTATTTTATGTTCTGTATTTTTTTTACATTTTTTTGCTTATACATACAGTAAAATTATGTGTATTGCTGTCGGTAGCAACATCAGACTCATTATGAGGTATTTTAAAAAAAACTAAAGCGAGAGCATTCATTTATGGTCTTTATGTCTTGGTCGTCACGGTTGAGTTTCGACTCTATACTTACTGCGCATATTTGAAGGTACCTCTCGTTATTTATCCAAGCCTGGACGGACAGAGTATTGGGAGCCGTAACTATAATAATCAATCTGTATCACAGCAATAACAGTTATGTTTACTGTAAAGCCCCGTTTAATTACTCAACAAGAACATAAACGCCAATTTCAAATCGGAATCAGAAGATATCACCAGAGTCAAAAGATATCTCTTCGCATATTAGCCAATAGTTACTCGCTGGTGGTGTGACATCTTCCTTCGAGAAAATAAACAAATGTTCCAGTAACTAAACGGGGCGTTAAAAATGTTCTTGTCGTCAGTTACATTTTTGTATGGACTGTAATCATGTATTTCGAAGCATTTTATCTACGAACAAAACCGTCCGTACGTTGATAAGCATTTTTCGCATTATGTTGAGCAATTATGAAAAACTGAACTGAGCTGAAAATTTCAATTATAACTCAATTTTGTAATAGTTTTTATTAAAAAAAATAATAACATTTATTTGTTAGTTTGTACAAAAAAGCATAATAAGGGGAGTCATGTTTGTAATAAATAATAATTGCATAATAAATAATTTTAGTGGTATGTACATACATGATTTTATCACACCTATTTCCTTTTCATACTAAGTTTAAACTGAGTAATCAAATCAATAATGAATCTTAAAATTAAGAGTCAGTACCAAATTTTTGCCCAATTACTTTCCAATATGGAATTTTATGAGGCTACTTTTCCATTACGGCAGGTATACTATACTGCATATTAGTACCATGCAAGCGATCTGGCAAACGGTATAGGCCGCAAATAACTAAATATTAGTTCAAATGTTATTTCATAGTATAATAATTGACATAAGTATTTAGTGCTTCGAGAATTTGGGATGCGTGTGGAGGTCACATTTTTGTAGAAGTAGTCTAAGATCCGAATCTAAGTCGACATTCACCGGGTTGATAATAGATTCAAACTTATTTTATAATAAATTTCGTATCTTAGAAAATATATTAAAAATGGGTTGACAACAAAAATCCTGGACAGAATATTTTTTATTATTTTTTTTTTAATAATTTTTCAAAAATATTGCATGATGAAGATAATAATAAAATTTTATACTGGACTTAAAATATAGAACATATAGAATGTGCAGATTATTATCAAATCGAGTGAAAAGTAACTAGTATTGACAGACCTGTTTATACCTGTCTACCCAGTAGTTCGTCCAGGTAAATAATAGTCTACCCTACGTCTGCACATTCTATATGTTCTATAATTTAAGTCCAGTATAAAATTTTATTATTATCTTCATCATAAGTACAACATTTTATGAAAATCATTTTTTAAAAAATAATTAAAAATATTCTGTCCAGGATTTTTGTTGTCAACCCATTTTTAATATATTTTCTAATATACGAAATTTATTATAAAATAAGTTTGATTCTATTATCAACCCGGTGAATGTCGATATAGATTCGGATCTTCTACTAAAGTGTCCATCTCAGTTCTGCAACACCCGTGCCTGAATTAAAATGAGATTTCCTTACTGGGCTGGACTTTATAAAATAACAAGTATAACAACACTAACAGTACTAACACTAACAAATCCTGCCTGCCCCAGGCTTATAACAAAGTGCGGAAAGCTCGCCATTAAAACGGTCACATTTGTAATGACTGGTTTTGCAACCTTCCGTATTTTGGGTATAATTACAATATTATACAACGAAAGAATAGCGACAATAAAATTTTAGGTAATTTACATAATACACTTACAGCCATTAAGCAAACATAAAAAAATAAAATAAGAGTACCGAACCACTATTTTACGTCGCGAAATTAATTTTTTGGTGTCAAATTTTGAGTTTTTATTGGTGAAATGATATGGGGAATAGTTCACGCGGAGGTGCATATAATCCATCTGTAGATAATTATGTTTTAATATGATGTTTTTTAACGCTGCTGTATCGAATATTATTTAGGTTTATGCGAGAATAATGAGTTCATGGTGAATGCAATGAAACTAGATATTTGTATTCTTTTACGATATATTTTTATTTTTTTGTCTTAACGCAATTGTAATTTTAAAGGTACTTTTATATTTTAATAATGATATGGCAACATTAAATTAAAATGTATTGCCGATAAACAGTGATAGGTATTTTACACATTGTATTCAAATTGTGTTTTAAAGTCAGAATTTGCCTTAATTTGTTTAACTAACCATAAAATAGCAATAAGTAAAAATGTGTTCTTTGTAGCCAAATTATATAATATTGTTGCGCGTCCTACGTTCGCGATTATTAAAAAAAATGTCACACATGGACATGGTTTACAATTACAACTGTTAAGAGATAAGTTGCAAAGCCTTTCTCCTTTTAAACACGCGTCGCGGACGTAGAAATCGCGTTAACATTATATGTAAAAAATGTTGAAAATCTATTAACAAGGTTTCATGGCTATTTTGGCAATAATATATGAATAATAAATAGTAAATGCCTTTTTTTCTATTCCCTAATGGGGTTTCCTTCACTACCTGTCGTGGCCTACTTTTGAGTACGAGATTCTTCTGGATGTCTGTCGGTCTATCTGTCCATTGAAGGGTTCTATGACTCCAACAGAGATGGATAGAAACAAAGTTTTCCACATATGCATATTACTGCGGCCACAAATTCATAAGACGTAATGAAAAATAGGGATTTAATTATTATGTGTACACTTTATTTTTATTAATCACATTAAAAAATAATATTATAGTACAAACAGCGACCTTACAGCCAATTGCATTATTTACCAGCTAATTCAGTTCACAGGGGCCAAATCGAATTTCACAAAGAGCGGCAGTGTAAAAGTTAGGTTGGTTTTTATGTTATCTTGTCTAAATCGTAGTGGAAATCATAGTGGAAAGGACATGGCCGGATTTGCGATCTGTGTGCGTAATGATATAAAAATTGTGGCTAACAGTTAGCCACAATTTTTTGACACGTTTTCGCGGATTCGATGTTCCATCTAGATATTTAAAACATCAAAGGTAAGTATATAATTTATTATTATTACACTTTTATGTAAATTAGTAGAAATTCGCCGATACCCGATACGTAATGTGAAAGAGGTTTCGCCAACTGGGAGCTTTCCACGCGAACGCCTAAACTAGCACTAATATAGTTGAGTAATGTACTTGCGAATTCAAGATCTATAAAAATGCTACAAAAAGTTTTTATGTAGCTATTACTGTATACGACCATTACATACGTGTAATATACACTAGTTGACCCGGCAGGCGTTGTTCTGCAACGTTAATGCTTTATCATTTACATCTCAGAGAGAGAGGTCTCGAGTTGGCAACACTCATAGAGCATTATGTACAGCAACACTGCAATCTGCAATGCAAAGTCAGCGAACTTCGCTGACTTTGCATTGCAGATTTGTGAGCGAAGCTGGCAAACGTCAAAGTCAGCGACTCAAGAAATTGTAGTCCTTATAGATCAATGAGAAATTGTGGTTCATGTGTGGCATTGATCTATAGATTCTTGATAGAGATAGGAAATTAGATATTTCATATTCCTAATTTCCTATCTCTATGTGTCTCTATGATGTGTGATGGTGTGTGTGTGGTTCATGTTGGGTTCATGCAATGATTCATGTCATGTCATGTGTCAGTGTCATGTTGTTCAAAATACAAAATCCATGCAAAGTTGTTCTGTATTGAATTGTGTAATGTAAGCTTATTTCCATGTTAAACTAAACATTACGATACTTTTTATTGATGTAAACGTCGTATTCTGTCAATAACCATTTGTTCGATTCAATTATTTACTGTGAGGTGTATTTTGGACTGCGACAATGGAACACGACTTAGGAAACTCTCCGGGTGAAGTTTTTCAAGTAAGATATTGTTTATACCAAGTTTATACTAACAGACGACTTATAAGTCCCTTCCATTACTCTGGGTTCTGACAGGCTACAAACTTGTATTTAATTATTGTATTATAAATGCCTCCGCGTACGTCAGTGATAAGATAATAAAATACTTGTGTCAGTAGAGCCATGATATAGGCGCTCTGTACCGTTCCTCATTTACCTGCACTATCCATTGTGCAGACGAAGCATACAAGTCATTTTGCATCATTTATTACGTGGCCAATGCTATTCATATAGAATGTAATAATCACTGAATGGATGTAAGGTTACACTGATGTGTTCCCATACACAAAGGAACTGAGATATTTGTTTATGGCTCAAACCGCCAGGCCCATTCTGCACAGAGGCTGGTAATGGTACCATCATGTACATGAACCATGGGGTAAAAACTGGGTGATACAGAGTCTAGTATGTCTGTTGCAGTTCTTCTGTCTATTGTTCAAAAGAAGATGCAGGCGGTGTGGTTATAATTATACTTTACTTTGTCTCCCAACAGATGTACAGGGCATGTCTCAGGTTTTTGTAACATGTATCAACTATTGACAGGATTGGTGGTAAGAGTTTTGAACTGATATTATATTTGACCATGCGTGGTCAGCCTGCTCGTCTGCTTCTGGTCTGGGTGTTTGTGTAAGATAATATTGTTATTGGTCAGTTGTCAGAGGAGGAGAGGATGCCCCATGCCATATGTCCAGAGTGCTCCAGATGACTGCTGGACTGTGCTCGCTTCCAGACCACTAGTCTGTGGGCACACTTGGTGCTGCAGGAGGCCATCCACAAACATGGATCTGTGAGTTCTCATTGCCCTCCTCCACAACACAAGATGTCAGCTGTATATATCACTTTTAATGTTTGATTGTTTTAGTATTATTATATCAGAGTTTGAAATGTGATAGATGTATAGTCCAAAATACATCCATCCATGATACATACATCCCAAATGACTTGAGTACACACCAATTTTTATGGGTTTAAGTTAGCTATTGGGCACATAGCACCACCCTGCGACACACCATATGAGTGTGACAATATAGATAATGTAGCGATTGACAATGTATGCAGCTTGCACGAGACCACAGCTGAGCTTGTTAAGGCGGAGAACGGACTAGACTGAGGATGATGTTGATGAACAATCAAATATTGTTGAAAGGGAACAAGGGACAGGTTTTGCAGGTATTTATTTAGTATATTATGTAAATATAGTATATTGTCATAAATAGTTATTGTAATGGATTATTTGAAAATGGAACAATGAGAGCAAAGGAAATTTCACATTGTCAGTCCATTCATTGAATAAAATGGTTTGGAAAACTTGGCATGAGTTTTTATTCTACCCTTTTATAATACTATTAAAATAAAATTATTTGTCATTTGCTCTGTTGTTTTAATACTCCTAACCATTATCAACTGCAATGACGTAAGTGTGTGCTCACCGCTAGATGTTGTGTAGAATAAAATTGTACTGTCGAAGGGTTAAAAACAGTAGGTATACAGCATCAAAAGTGTGAATGTGAAATTGGCCAAATTCTGGTCAGAGAACTTTTTAATTTAGAACTTTTTTAATCTTCCTAGTTAACATAGATTTCAAAAAACATTAGCATTCTTAACCAAAGCTCTATTGAGATAACTCTTTTGTATGTAGGTGAAGATTATCCTTCGAGTGACAACCTGCCTTTGAGAGAGCTGGGACAGCCGAAGATGCCACGAGACTTTAAACTCATGTTCACAGACACTCATTGTGAACAAGGAAGTGTCGACAAACCTCCCACCAGAAAGAAGTATTCCTGTCATTTTTGTTCTTTTAAATTTAGGAGTGTTTTGCCTCTTTTGGCCATTTAAAGTCCCACACTTTAACCAATTCATTCAAAAGTAATGAGTGTTAGTAGTTATATCACCATAACTACACTCATAATATTTCAACTTCTTGAATAATACGAAAACATTTTGATGTGAGGCCACATAAGTGTTATATCCTTATGATATAAATCGTAAAAGACGATTTTACAGGTTTTAAAACATAGATTAGTCTATAAAACATGAACTAAAACATTCTGGTGAGAAACCATATCATGTTATTTATGTGTATAATAAAAGATTTACATTCAAGAAAAACCTAAAACGGCAAAGTCTTGTCCACACAAGAGAGCTAGTGTGTGAGCGTGGTGTGTCTAAAGATATAGTATTTTAGAGAAACTTTGTATAGTATGTATGTATGTATGTCTGTGGCTGTGAGAAATAATGAAATTAAATAGTATAGCGCCACTGTAAGCGCAGCCTAATATCGCTTCTTCCAAGGACGCGCGACGTTGCTAGCGAGCGGCCATATTATCGCGCCAGTGCGCCGACGCCCGCGGAGCGAGAAAGTTAAGAAAGCACGTACACCCGGTCGCGACTCGCGCGCTGTATCGCAACAGAACCTAATTCCCTTTTCTTCTATAAACTTTGTACTGTTCCCGTATGCGATTTGATAAATAAATGACTGTACAACCTCAGTGCATTGGTCATTACAATGGCGCCCATCTAGTGGCGTTGTGATTGAAGCAGCAATCGAAGTTCAGTTCTACGAAGTGTCGTTAAACCTATTTTCGATTCCGGGAACTGAATAGTCGCGAGTGTCGTGTATTTTAACGAAAAACCGCGTGACCTGTGTGGATTACGAGTCGAGGATTACTTCCTCCTCGTAAACAGAAGAACCGCAACCGACTACAGTTACGTAACCTGCCTAGGAGTTGCTACGCGTCGTGCTTCGCGTCATCGTTTCATAACACCACCTAACCGTGAGGATGTCACCACGAAGAGTAAGAGGTAGGAGAAACGAGGACGACAGTGCCGACGAGGGAGCACCAGGGGGTACCAATATAACCATGTCGGAGGAGCAGCTTTCTAACCTCGTCGCAACGATTACGAAGAACCAGGCGGAGACCAATCGCCTGCTCATTGAAAACTTGATGTCGTCGTATCGTGGTTCAGGGTTGACAGATGGAACCAGTACGCCTACACCAATGGCACCATCTCCGTTCACCGCGTCGCGCCCCGGGAGCTTCGCGAAGTGCACAGCGCGCTTCGACGGCGCGGCCACGGATAACACCAGCGACACCCTGGAGGCATTTATCGACGCAGTGCTGGTATACAAGGAGTGCGCCAGCGTTGCCGACGACCACGCCTTGAAAGGACTCCCCATGCTGTTAACCGGCAACGCCGCCGTCTGGTGGCAAGGTGTTAAAGGTGAAGTGACGTCGTGGGACGAGGCGCTGACGCGACTCCGGAGCATGTTCGGCACCCCGCGCCCCGCGTATAAAATTTTTCGCGAAGTGTATAGTGCGGATCAGTGCGATAACGAACGCGGCGATGTGTTTATAACACGTAAACGTGCATTATTATCTAAGTTGCCATACAGTTTAAGTGTAGTAGCTAAGTTAGATCTTATATATGGTTTGTTAACATATAGAATAAGAAAGCGAGTGCCGCGCGACTCGGTGTGCGATCTCGATCAGTTGTTAGAAAAGGTTCGGTTAGCGGAAGAAGCGATGGCAGAAGTAAACGAAGCAGAAGCGTCGAATAGCTCGCGTCCGCGTAACAAACCCTTTAATGCGAACGGTATGTTAAATAACCCTCCGACTGTCGCGGTATCCGATTCTGTTAAGAATTATTCTAACTTTAGTTCTTTTAATCCTTCGAATGCGTGTAATATAATTAACCCTTCGAATGCGACTTGTTTACCTAACCCTATAAATGCGGTAGGGTCCGCTGATAAAAATTCTTTCACACCGAATGTGAATACGAAAGCGAAACGTAATAGACCTAAATGTTCACGTTGTCGCGTTTTTGGTCACACGTTCGAAGAGTGTAGGAATAAAAATTCGAAATCGGACGAAGGTACCTCTAGTAAGACTGGGATGTCCGAGTTACGCTGTTACGGGTGTGGTCAGCTGGGAGTGACGCGATCAAGATGCAACAATTGTAAGGGGGCTTCCGACGGGAGTGGTAAGGTAGATTTTCGTACTGCTTTTGTTGATGGTGTTGAAAATTTGCGCCCCACAATTTTCGTCGAGATTGCAGGTTTTAGAGGCGTCGCCATTTTGGATACGGGCGCGACTCACTCCATAGCGAGTCCAATGTTGTACGATTTATTGTTAAGTGTTGGTATTGAATTTGTTGAGACGCAACGTACCGTTGGACTCGCCGATGGATCGCAGCAGGCGCGTACTGTCTTAGAGTGTGAAGTAGACGTTGTTGTGATGGGTCGCATGATACGTACCTCATTTATGGTGTTCCCTGACGCAGACACGCGAACACTTTTGGGTAGGGATTTTATCATTTCAGCCGATATCTTGCTGAACCTACCTCAAGGTACCTGGAGCTTTTCTGATGCACCTCAGCAGATGTATCCGTTTGTACAATCTGATGATGTGGTTAGTTGCAGCAAAACGGAATTGATGGAGGTCGACACCTCCAAATTCACGCTTAGGGCTGACGAAGGCACGTAGTTAACTTCGGACCAGAGAGCGGAGTTGAATGCATTGTTGGTAAGAAGAGCAGACTGTTTTGCCACCGAGGGCCCGCCAACCGAGTACGCGGAGCATCATATTAAGGTGAGTCCAAAACAAGAACCGATAGCTTCTGCACCTTACCGACTGTCACAAAACAAGAAGGTTCTCTTAGAGGAAGAACTCAAGAAACTTCTTGACGCGGACGTTATCGAGGAGTGTGAATCACCCTGGGCTGCCAATGTGGTATTAGTGTCGAAGAAGGACGGTGGCGTTCGGCTTTGCGTGGATTACCGGAAGCTGAACGCGGTCACAGAACCGGATCGATACCCGCTGCCCAGGATGGAAGACATCCTCCACGCCGCGAAGACAACTAATTTCATGACCACCTGTGATCTCCGGTCAGGATATTTTCAGGTGAGGGTACATCCTGACGACCGTGACAAAACGGCGTTCGTATCTCCCTTAGGCACTTTTAGGTTTAAGAGGATGCCCATGGGTCTGAGAAACTCGGGGGCGACGTTTCAAAGACTCATTGACCGGTTTAAGTCAGGCAGTAGTCTGTCGGATGTGTCAATTTTGGCATATTTAGACGATCTTATTATCTTGTCGGAATCATTTCCTAAACACCTGCAAGACCTGGAAGCTGTATTCAACCGTTTGAAGCTATTTAACTTGCGAATCAATCGGGATAAGAGTTACTTTGCTCGTGACTCGGTAAAGTTTTTAGGTCACGTTATTGTACCAGGTGGCTTACAGGCAGATCCCGACAAGACGAAAGCAATCTCTGCCATGACAGCACCGAAGAACATTAAACATTTGAAGACGTTTCTTCAAACGTCAAGCTGGTTCCGACGGTTCATCCCCAATTATGCCGAAGTAGCCAGACCTTTAATCAACCTCCTCAAGAAGAACACCACGTGGTGTTGGTCTTCGTTGCAGCAGGACGCGTTCGATCACATTAAAAATTTACTCGTGACGGCACCGATCCTACGTCAGGCTGATGAAACGAAACCATTTACCTTGAGGACGGATAGCAGTGGTTATTGTCTTGGGGCAGTACTAATGCAGGGGGAGGGGCCAGACGAGCGGCCCATAGAGTACGCAAGTCGACTCTTAAATTCTGCCGAGAAAAACTATACGACAACCGAGCGAGAGGCCCTCGCGGTTGTTTGGGCGGTCAGCAAGTACCGGGGCTACATCGAAGGTTCGGAAATAACGGTGAAATCGGATCATCAACCATTGCGTTGGCTGATGAATATTAAGTCACCGAGCGGACGCTTAGCGAGGTGGGCGCTAACGCTGCAGGAATACAACCTAAAAATCGACTACACCCCTGGGAAGTCTAACGCCGTCGCTGACACCCTCTCTCGCCCTCCGTGTACGGAGGAGGCCGATTGCGAACTATGTTTTGCTGAGGTTGATTTACCATCAAGGAGCCCACGAGATGTTCGCGAGAACCAATTGCAGGACCCAGAACTCCGGAAGATCATCGAGGATTTGGAGAAACCCGATGAACCGTTTAGGGGGAGGAGTTGGGCTGACCGCGGGTTCACCATTTCCGACGGAATTTTATATCGGTATGGACCCGAGGTGGATCACGAGGAGACAGCCTGTCTGGTGGTTCCTGCACATGAACGGGAGAAGGTCTTGGCGGACTATCATGACGCTCCGACTGCAGGGCACTTTGGAGCAGAACGCACCTTCCATCGCCTGAGCTCAAAGTTTTATTGGCCAGGGATGAAGCAATTTGTAGCACAATATGTTAAAAGGTGCGTTCCGTGCCAGAGATATAAGGTCGATGCGAGGAAACCTGCCGGTCTTCTACAGACCCCTGCAATGACTCGCCGCTTTGAAGTCATAGCCGTCGATCTCTTCGGACCATTGCCCGAGACATCTAACGGGAATAAGTGGATCTTGATCGTAGAAGACGTTTGCACGCGTTGGGTAGAACTATTTGCGCTGCAAAACCCTACGATCCCAGAATGTGCCAGGATCCTTATAGCCGAGGTGTTCTTGAGATATGGCGTGCCGAGGCGCGTAGTCTCCGACAACGGCGTGCAGTTTATTAGCGAGGTTATGCAGCAGGTTTGCCATGTGTTTGGAATCACGCAGTCACTGATACCGAAATACCATCCAGAGGCTAACCCGGTGGAGCGGAAAAATCGCGATCTCAAACCACAGCTTGCTATACTGGTTGGTAGAGATCACACCACCTGGGACATTCATCTGGCAGCAATCCGGTTCGCCATGAATTCAGCCATTACCAGCAGCACTGGATTTTCTCCCGCATATCTTACGTTCGGACGCGAAGTTCGCGCTCCAGCCGATGTCCTCACAGAGATGAGAGCAGTAGTTGAGAGTGAGAATGTGATTACCACTCTCACTCCATACCTGAACAAATTATCTTCTGTGCTCCTGGACGCCAGGGATGTGCATGAGAAGGCACAGGCGGTCCAGAAGGAGTATGCAGACAAAGGGCGTCGTCCAGCCCCAGATTACTCATTGGGTGACCTCGTTTTACTCAAGACCCAAGGGTCCAACGATGCATGTCGAGGTCAAACTCCGAAATTCATCCCCAGGAGGGATGGACCTTATAGGATAATGAAAGTCGCCAGCCCCACTACATACGACCTAGGCAAGGTGAGTGACGGGGAAGTTATAGGCCGTTATCACGCTTCCCAGCTGACCCCATTCGTTGGTGAGGTGCAAACCCCAGTAAATGAGAAGCGCAGGCGGGGAAGGCCAAAACGTTCCTAATCCGGTCGCGAGGGCGCTTTGTCCGGATTAGAGGGGGAGGATATAGCGCCACTGTAAGCGCAGCCTAATATCGCTTCTTCCAAGGACGCGCGACGTTGCTAGCGAGCGGCCATATTATCGCGCCAGTGCGCCGACGCCCGCGGAGCGAGAAAGTTAAGAAAGCACGTACACCCGGTCGCGACTCGCGCGCTGTATCGCAACAGAACCTAATTCCCTTTTCTTCTATAAACTTTGTACTGTTCCCGTATGCGATTTGATAAATAAATGACTGTACAACCTCAGTGCATTGTTTATTACAATAGTGTATTTGTATTTTAGGACGGGGCGGCCTAAGAAATACTACACTAGAGAAGAAAGGTTGGAAAAAAGGAGGTTGTGTGAAAGGAGAAGAAAAGAGAGAATCAGGAGCAACCAAGTCACACGCGAAGAGTACTTGAGAAAAGAAAGAGAAAGATACGCCCGGAAGAAAGCAGCAGGAGTAATTATTCCAAGGCATCAAATGACCCCAGAAGAATTAGAAACCGTAAGAAGAAAAAACAGACTAAGTGCCAATGCTTATTACCAAAGAAAGAAAATGGAGCAGCTGAAACTCCGATAGATTATACTGACGAGACAATTGGGATCTCATTGAACATGAGACACTAGGGTTGCCAGGTCAAACACCTAAAAGCCGGACAGACCATTCAGACCAACCAGTTTGGCCGGGCACGTGGGTAAAAGCCGGACATCCTACATAATTTGTTTGGGGTAAAATTTATAGACGTCACTTAGTCTTCGCAAACCTTGTCGTTACTAACGTTGATATAACAATGACAAAGTAGTTATAATGACCTTACCTTTTTTTAACAAATAGTTACGATTGCGAATTACGTTGCTAAACAAGAGAAGAAATACTACCTATTTTTACCTCAATTGTTGTAGTCGATAATCGCAATAAAATAAATAATTTTAAAATAACTACCTCTTTTTTTATAATTGTGTCTTCCATATAACATACGAAACTACCTTATCCAGTTTTTCATATTTACAACAATTTAATTTTAAGAATTTAATTAAATGTCAACTTAATATTAGTTTTATGATAACAAAGGTTGTTATACTCCGACTTTTAATTAGATGCAGTAAAATGACATTTCCAAGTGTTACCGTTTTTTATTATCACAAAAATAGTGATGTAACCTGGACACAAATTATTCGATTTGATGAAAATATTAATCGGATTATAATCGTTTCGCATAATTTAGCAAACTGCTAAAATAATGTATGAAGTTATTACAGGATCAATAACTACATATAAAAATACGATTGATATCAATAATCTCCTAGATTTTTAATTATTAAGCGCTTTTAGTGCATGTTATGTACTAAAAGCATGCATGCACCGGTGTTTATTATTTTTCGTCTACTATATAATTTTAAATTAATAACCTTTCCGTATTGTTTTCTGAATTTGAATTATATTTTATTAACATACATTATAATAGACATATTGAGAAAAGAATAATCGAATAATCAAAACATCGTTCGTTAATCGTGTAAGTTATCACCATTATTGAAAATCTGGCAACATTATTACAAAAAGTGACATTAGCAAACGTCATTTTACTGCATCGAATTAAAAGTCGGAGTATAAGTCCTGGCGGCTTTGATTCTAGCATCGAAAGGTTAATGTTAATTACTTTAGTACATACATGAAGCATTTGCTTCATGAGTACATAGTATCTCAATTAGAGGTGTGTAGTTCCGGACCGTAATAGGTCCAGGAACTATGTCATTTGCTGGAACGAGTCGATCCAATCCGATGTTCCATGCTGAAACCATGTTCAGGAAATTCCTGAACATGGTTTCGGCATAGAGGTGTTCGCAACGGCTATATATTGAAAACGCGATATAACGTTACGCTACTTTTATAACGCCTATTATTTTTTACGCTATAATATATTCGTTCGCTTCGTAGAACGACGCGTTTTGATATTTTAATCGTTGTAGAGGACGCCTAATAAAGAGACGTCTTTGGCGACAGATAACAAATTATTTTATTGTGTGCTTGTTATTTATTAAGGATATTTAAGGACACATTATAGTAGAAGATCCGAATCTAAGTCGACTTTCACCGGCTTGATAATAGAATCAAACTTATTTTATAATAAATTTCGTATCTTAGAAAATATATTAAAAATGGGTTGACAACAAAAATCCTGGACAGAATATTTTTAATTATTTTTTTAAAAAATATTTTTCATAAAAAATGTTGCATGATGAAGATAATAATAAAATTTTATACTGGACTTAAAGTATAGAACATATAGAATGTGCAGACGTAGGGTAGACTATTATTTACCTGGACGAACTACTGGGTAGACAGGTATAAACAGGTATTTCAATACTAGTTACTTTTCACTCGATTTGATAATAGTCTGCACATTCTATATATGTTCTATACTTTAAGTCCAGTATAAAATTTTATTATTATCTTCATCATGCAATATTTTTGAAAAATTATTTTTTAAAAAATAATAAAAAATATTCTGTCCAGGATTTTTGTTGTCAACCCATTTTTAATATATTTTCTAAGATACGAAATTTATTATAAAATAAGTTTGATTCTATTATCAAGCCGGTGAAAGTCGACTTAGATTCGGATCTTAGACCATTAACAAAATTTAACACATTTTCAGCACATTACTACTGTGTGAGCGAATTAATTGCATTTTAAATAGGTACATGCTTAATTAAATAAATTCATTGAACTTTCCTTCGTACTTTTTGCAGGCTTAGGCAGTCCCCGACTGAAATTTTTATTTGCGATAAAATGTATTGAATGTTTATGATAATTCAACAACATAAATATATACTTTTAGTTTAATGAGCAAGTTGTTAGGCGTACTTAAAATTGTATTGATTCTATTTACTACAATAGTAATTTCATCGATCTGACCATTATTTATTTAAAACTTTATTAAAATATATTATTAAAGTGATAATAATAAAACTAACATTTATTTACAAATATTCTCGTAAATATCACAAACGCACGGTAAACTATCACTACGCGTCCTGCGAGGTCAAGCGAGATAATCGCACTGATTTTTAATTATATTCAAACAGAAAATATAACGCAAAAATAGCGCTTCAACGTAAGAATGAATATATAGCCGAACAAAAATATATTCGTTAAATCAGTACTGGACATGTAACTGAATATAGTTCTTATACGGTCATCTTAGAGCATAATTTGGTAGGCGACAAAAATATTATTACGGATGTTCGGTTGTTCCGTTCTCTTTCGTTCGAGTGTTTCTGTTTCGCTCTCGCATAGAACATTCGTGATTTGAATCGTGCGATGTCGTTGTGAACGTGGCTAATAATCGCGCAACGTTATAACTTATAACGCTTGCCAGCTATAATAAATAACCGGTTGAAAGATTATAAATAAATATTTGATTATTTTATCAGCTATCTAATATAACGAACACTTCTATCGGCATGGAGATGAATGGCGGATGTATAAAGGACTGGATTTGATAGCCGGAACGAGATCGTTCCGGTTCCACGGACATGTTTCCTGAACATGGTTCCGGCATGGAGAAATCTGGAGAATTGGAGATGAATGATTCCATGTTCAATCCGGCCCCGGACATGATTTGCGCATCTCTAATCTCAATGATCACTCATAATGATGACCTCTCTCCAACTACTTACACAAACGCCAGAGAGTCTCAACCGCGTGATTCAGACTCTGACACTATTTTTTATGAGCGACATATAGTGAAGTATATAAGAACTAAGAGTACTTTGTAAGAGTGGTCATCTGGTGATTGTGGTGTGAAGGTCTGGAACCAGTGTTCTTTGGGTTAAACACGGACGGTTAAATTATTAAAATGCGAAAGTGGACTGTCTGTTAGGCTTTCAAGCACGAACTTAATAACCGATTTAGATAAAAAAATTATGGAGATAGCTTGACGGTCGGGAATAGACATAGGATATTTTTATCCTGGAAATTATTCCTAAACGGGGTGAAAAGGGGAGTGGAAAGGAAGTAGGTAATACTCACCATGTAGGGTTCCGTAGAAGCAAGCATTGATCAGAATGTAATGTACAACCACAAATTAAATTATTTTGTGGTACAACTGTGCAGTCCTTTGTTAAGTTTCGTAAAAAGGGTCTGTGAGTCTGTAACGTACGGACGGACATACAGACTTGACGAATTTATAAGAACTCAGTTCGGCTACGGAACTATAAAAATCAACTTCAGTTCAGCTTGAATTAATTCCTTAATAAATTATGTTTTTACGACATTGTTTCATACGTTAGTTAGTTTATGTTCTTACCTTACCGAACTTCTGCTCTAGATCCACAGTTTATCATAAATGATAACTGTCTCAACTGATCAAATCAGTGCCTTGATAAAGTAAGTTACAATACAGTATAATAAGACCGATAGGAAGGTAGGTACTAGATAATCTATGTATGGGTATGGGTACAGTAAAAATCTGTCTTATCATAATATTTAAAAAACATCAAGTACCTACAATGGTTACCTTATTATTTGATTGCAGGGAACGTTTCCAATAATATTTTAAACACTTATTATTATCATTCTTTCTAATTAATATTTTTTATTTACTTTCTGATAAAAATGATAAATTAAAAAAACACTGATTTGTGTTGAAATATTTTAAAAATTCAGAAACTATTGTTTCAGATGTCTCGAAAATGCATGTATTTTTTAATTATACAAATAATATTAATTCAGCGACAGTCAGCTGCAGATTATTCAAACGAATTTTATACGAACGATAAACCAATTTTTAGATATTTATTACACAACTCGAATCGCGAATGCAGCTGGTGCAATATGAAGCGAAAAGAAGATAATAGACTGAATAACAACTTTGAAGACCGGTACGGTTATAACCATAGACTAAACCGATATCCGAATAATCCGAAAGCGCCAAAAGTAATTGATTTGTTTGACATTCCGGTTTACGCGGCAATGGCGACCAATAATGGAAAAGTGGACAAAAAAGAATTAGCAGCTATAATTAATAAGTTACTTATTTAAATAATGACCTATAGTTAAATCATATAAGGAAGACTGCACAACTGTAGCTATTCAAAAAAGGAACTTCCATGATAATAAAATTGGCATCACTTCAATCCAGGAAACCATGTCTACTATTTCTATATTTGCTCCATGTTTACTACCCACACTTGAAAAAAAGTGTAACATGCTCTTGTAACCTTTTTATATGAATATAATGAGGGAATATAAGGCACTTTTGCAAAATGGCCGGCACATTAAAAAAGTGACGTTCATAAGATGTATATGTATCTACAGTAAATAAATTATTTGAATTTGAACATGGGAATCTGAGAATTAAAAAATTGTGTGTAATTGTAATCATTGTTTTTCCATACGATATCATCATCGAAGACTTTTTCTACAGATGATACTGTTGGTTTTAATTAATAACTTAATAGATCACTTTCCTAAGTACCGATACCTCTAGTAAAATTTGGTCGGCGCAACCTCAGGCGCAACATTGACTGCTTATATTTTCTATATAAATAGGTATATAAAGTTTTATTAAACTTTAAATATACTTATTTATTGTATGTAAATGTCACCTACCTAAAATAAATAACTTTTAACAAAATAGAACCGACTTTAACGTCGAAAAGTAAAAATAGGTTCAGTTAAACGCGGTTAATATTCCTAAATCCTTCTCCTAAGTCTGATAAACACGATGCTGAAAACCGTATCAAAATCGGTTAAGCCAAACAATATGCCTAAAACCTTCTCCTAAGTCTGACAAATACTATGCTGAAAAACCCCTCAAAATCGGTACAACCAAACGCGAGATAATCGCGCACAAATATACATACATACAATATACATACAGGTCAAACTGAGAACCTCCTTTTTTGAAGTCGGTTAAAAACATTGCAAACTCTAACTGTCCCACTGCTGGGTAAGGGTCTCTTCTAACAAGTTGGGGTTACCTACAGGCCTAATTTCACCTCGTTAGCATTTCGAATCATCAGACTTCATTCACCTTTCAATATATACCTAGCGCTTTCAGACTAGCGTTTTACCACATGTTTGACGGTCCTTTCTGTATTTGCATACGTTGTTTATTCCGGCAGTAAGCAGAGCCACCGTAAGCGTGCGTTCAAGCTGTGCACCACACCTGGGCGGCACGCTGCGCGGAGTGGCGAATGGACCACGGCGAGCTAAGATTAATTATAAACTCAATCTAGTGCCTGGCTACATCGAATAATCTTCGTAAGAAAATAAAATTACCGTCGTAAAACTACCTACTTTTACTTCCAATCAATACGAAAAATTAATTGCAATAAAACCTACAGTTTCACTTATATTAATTTCAACGTTTCTTTTTAAGCATGTAAATATGAGTTCTTTTTTTACAAAACACAAAATACTGACAGTCATACTGATACCAACGGTATTAAGTTTAAATGATGTAAATCTTAGCAATTTAAGTTTTAAAACAGTTCAATCGCTTTTAAATATACTTAGTAAATACGAAAAAGACGTGAAATATGTGATAATAGAGCCAAATAATCTGAAAGCAACAAAAAATCATGAATATCCTATTGAAAATCGCAACAATTTCTTCAGTGGACGATTGCTGGATTATATGACGGATAAAAGATTTGTAAAACCCGGAAGACATATTTTGACAAAAAGGTTGCTGCCCCATGGATTCCCGGCCTCAAAATTGGAATACGATTCAAAATATAATACATATTACAGGCCGTTAGTTCGTGTGCATAAAAGGAAAATTATACCGAAAATTGAAACGATATTGAATTTAAACGGAAACTCGGACGCGATGGATAAATATGGAATTGATTTTTACGATTATTACGACAACGATGAAAATGTTTTGAAATTCGCCGTGCCCGTAGAAAAGGAACCAAGTGATAATTTAAAGCATTTCAAGGTTACAGAGGCTGGTAAAAACTTCAATGTGGACGAGGAATTACTGCAGCCGTTTGCGGTAAATTTCAAAGAAAATTACGAATCCTTAGATGATATTTCGACACAGTTGATATTACTGGAAGATATTCAAAATTTATTGAGGAAAATTCGTTCCAGGTACATACTCATTTTAAAATTAATCAAGCTAGGATTATTTTTGGATCGATTTTGAAGTCGTATATTTTTGTGAATATTTATTTTATTGCACATCGATCGTACATTATGTACCCAAATGCATTGAATATACGGAACGGCTTTTGAAAAAAAATCCGAGCCGATTTTTTTTTAAATACTTACACAATTTAAATTTATACCTACCTACAGATCATCCAAAATAAAATACTACAAGGACATTACGAAACAACTGGACAACATAATCAACCTAAGGTCCCAGCAGAAGTCTGGGGAGGACAACGACCCCATGGCTCCGGGGAAGCTGGTCTTGGAGGACGAAGACATCGAACGGGGTCCTTCTAAACCGAAAAAATTGATATCACATTACGCACCTTGGAACTTTTGGACGGTATGTTAAAATCATTGAATATACACTCAAAATAAAAAAAATATATCGGTTCGTAAATAACCAAGGAATGGCTAAACATACGTACAATTATTAAAAGCGATAACTCAAAAATTACACTGGTGTCGCTCAAAATGGGACGAGGCGACAAGCACCAGTAAAAAATTACCGTCTTTTTACCCGACGACGGCGTCAGGAGGGTTGTTTTTCGAGTGTATGTATGTTTGTATGTATGTCCAGTTATTTGTGAGGCCCCACAGCCCAAACGGTTGAACGGATGTCGACATATGAGGTATCGTTGAATTCGTCAGAACTGTGGAAGTGTCACAGGCTATATGAATTTTCAAAATGGCGCCCGAAAGTGGAAGAAAAAGAGGGGATAAACTTGAGTTTTTTTCTTATCTTAGCAATATGGGTATCAAATGAAAGATTGTAAAAAGACCTTTTCAAATATATATATGTCATGTAACGTTTAGGCACACGTTTTAACACAAATTGTCAAAAACCATCCCAAAAAGTAGAATTTATCGGCGAACCCACTAAAAAGTCTGAAATAAAAATATTATTATAAAAACAAAAAACCCGACTGCTTATAAAAGAACTCAAAAGAAAAAACAAGTGTCACAATATCAACATAAAATACTTCATGCTGCAGCATGCGGTGACAAACGTAGGTAACAGACCTACGGGTAAAAAAAGATTTAGGTATCACGAGTACAGTGCGCCCAACTTATCTCTGAAATGGCAAAAATTGGAACTAACGAATAGTCATTCATAAGTAGGTACGTTGTGGTCATTCATCTGTCAGATACTAGTGTGCAATGATTGGTCAAATGAATGTCAAATGCGTCCGACAGCGCCTCTTTCGTTTCAGTCTTAAGTTGGGTTTACTATACTACGTTTGTCACCGCATGTGGCAGCATGAAGTATTTTATGTTGATATTGTGACACTTGTTTTTTTCTTTTGAGTTCTTTTATAAGCAGTCGGGTTTTTTGTTTTTATAGGTATCTAATAATATTTTTTGAAGTCAGTTAATAAACTCATAATAATAATCATTATTTTTATTCCTTTGTCTATTGCAGTACAAGAAGAAAATATACCAGGACGCGTGTCCAGAAGGCCAGGTGAAGGTAGCCAACCTCTGCGTCTGGGTACCACCGCACTGAATCTTCCACTACTTATTACATATTTTGTCCAAACAAATAAAGGATTTTATTAATAACTTCATCGAATATATACAGAGGTCTCCTAAATAATGAGAGACCCGTGCTCAATAGTGGACCATCAATGGGTTTTAGCTATATGTAAAGAAAAAAACACTTTGTTTCACTTTTTTATTCTTTAAAACCTTAATACATAAATATATATTAGTTTCTGAACGTAATATATTGATATTATTCCTCACTTAACTCTAATGAGAATGTGAAATAAAGACTCGTGCACATCACTGGTGCGCCGAATCAAAACGCAGTGAAACATCCAAATGTGCATTGAGCTTTCAAAAGCATTTTTAAACTTAAATTCAAGAAAAAGAAACACGTTTTAAATACAAATATTAACATTGATCAAAATCACAGCGCAGCTTAAAAATGTAATAAAATATTGGAAATTATAACAGAGCATGGATTGAAAAAAAAGAAAAATGAATTGGCGTTAACAGCCCATGGCCCCGTGCCTTCTTTTCTCATAATTGAGTAGGCCTCGATACTAGAGATCTAAAGAAAGGCTCCATAATGTTGCTTCAGTGCGGATTGGTGGCACATAATAATTGTTTTTACACTTTTTATACATACATATATTATCTCTGTTTGCTCACGCTCATCCCAGAAACGTCTGAACCGATATAAATACAGCTTTCATTGACACTTTTCTTATGTTATTACATGTTTATGGTGGTAAGACTGATTATTTATTTTTGTGGCATGTTGCCGTATTTATTTTCTGCCATAAACTATGATTTTATTCATATTATTTGTCCAAAAAAATTTCGATATTTGCCATCTACCAGCCAGGCCTTCCTCAACATCTCCAATTCCATTAAAAATCCATCTTCAATCCATGCTCCACACCTAACTCCCTAGAGAGCGTCACGACCCCAGCCGCTCTCGACCCCAGGCACTCTCGACCCCAGCCACTCTCAACCCCAGCCGCTCTCGACCCCTACATGAGCACGTAGGTGGGCGCGGTCTGCACGCCGCAGTTGTTGTCGCGGCTGGCCATGAGCACGTAGCCGTCGTTGCCCCACATGTTGGACCACGAGTTCTTCACCAGCCAGTACTTCTGCCCGTTCAGGATGCCGAAACCAACCGCGAGGACCGCGTGGTCTAGCTCGTCGACTTTGTTTTTGCTGAACAGAAAGTATATTAGATTAAGTAATAGAGAATAATGTTGAATAATATTAAAAAATATATTTACAGTACATAACTATTTACAAAAAAATAACCGACTTCGAGTCGAGATAACTCAAAAACCACTCGCCAGATGTCACTCCAATTTATAATGTACCACATGATAAGCACCTTTCGAACTTTCGTTTCATGTAGTATTACACTCACCATTTGGGCTCGTAGTACACACCATTGGAATAGAAACTAAAGCTCTTGTGCGCGGCGTCGATTGCCACCGATATGGGGCCGTGCTTGAAGATCGCCAGCTGGAACATATTTGTAATTATTTTTTAATTTATTTCAAAAAGCACACATACCTCTACTTGTGTCAATTCTAAGTGTACAAGTTAAGCAATTGTGAACGGGATAGTGGTTAAGTTATCTAATAACAAAAAAACTCACCCCTAGTCGGGTAGTTGGCGACTAGGAGCATTATGGTCCTTCGAGCCGATACACACTACTAACACTCGTTGTATTTCACTTACTTAGGCTCTGACTTGATATACAATGACTGTAGGGGCATAAATAAATTAAATATTACTCACACGCAGGGCCTTCTCATCTCCTGAAGTGACGTTGACCCAGCCCTTGATCGATGTCACCAACGTCACATTATCGATGTGACAGTAACCGTCCTGGAGAAGCAAAAAGATATGTGAGAAGATCGAATAAGTAACTTTTTACAATAAAATAATCAACTTCAACATAAAAAATATAGATAACTCAAAAACGACCACACAAACCATACAAAAAACTAGCTTTTGAATAAAACAAGGATCATAAAAATTTGACTAATCAGTAAAAAGTTACAAAGAAACCATAAATTAAATACATATTCTTAAAGATAACTCAAAAAGTACCCGCCAGATGTGTTTTAATTATGTATAATTAAATATAACTCAAAAAGTACCCGCCAGATGTCTTTCAAATGTAAAAGAATAAATGAGCCCAGACGAAAATCTGGCTAACTAGCTTTCGAAAAAAAAAACCCACGGGAGACCTGGTACCAGATCAGCGAGGGCGTACCTGTCCCAAGTAGCCGCCGTAGTCCTCCTCGGTGGGCAGGCCGTGCCTCATGATCCACTGGTACGCGCGGTAGTCCTCGACAGACCTGTTACCAGCCCAGTGAGATGTTACCTGGCCCAAGTAGCCGCCGTAGTCCTCCTCAGTGGGCAGGCCGTGCCTCATGATTCACTGGTACGCGCGGTAGTCCTCGACAGACCTGGTACCAGCCCAGTGAGATGTTACCTGGCCCAAGTAGCCGCCGTAGTCCTCCTCGGTGGGCAGGCCGTGCCTCATGATCCACTGGTACGCGCGGTAGTCCTCGACAGACCTGGTACCAGCCCAGTGAGATGTTACCTGGCCCAAGTAGCCGCCGTAGTCCTCCTCGGTGGGCAGGCCGTGCCTCATGATCCACTGGTACGCGCGGTAGTCCTCGCCGCCGTCGCACCCGTTGTTGCCGAAACTAAACACAACACACAGAAGTCATTATAATGCTAGGAAGGACCTAGTACTATATAAAGTGACCGGCCGAAAGTTTTGGTTTCGGCTAGTTTCGGTTAAAATTTCGGCCGAATCTGGAGGAAGGCTGAGTCTAGGTGTAGGTGTAGTGATGTGTAGGTTTAGATTATGAAACTTGGAAACTGGATCCAACTTAATGAACATAAAAATAGAAAGGGCCAAACGCAATATAGCTCATAAATTATTCGGAATCATAAAATTTATCTAAAGTTTTGCGCGTATCATACACCAGAGGCAAAGTCCATCAAATACTCCGACAGCGTGTTCAGAGAGGCCATAAAGTTTGGCGTGTGTAACAAGTGTTAACCAGGTAGTCAATGATGTTCAGAGCAGTTAGCAATAAATAATTAGTGGTGTTCAGCTGTGGTTAGTGACCAGCAACGATCACGGGTGGTCTGCAGTGGTCGCTGACGCCAAGGGTACCTAGTAGCATTCAGTAGCGGTACACGATGACCCGCGATGGTCAGCAACGACCAGCAGTAGCCACTCACCCCCAGGAGCAGTCGACGAGCGCCTGCTGGCTGAGCCGCACCAGATGCCCCCCGTTGCGCAGGAACAGCGCGCCCTCCACCGCGCCCACCGTGCCGAACGACCAGCACGACCCGCAGACAGACTGGTCTGCACACACACGCACACACACACACACACACAAAACATAAATAGCTTGACCAGGAATACAGAAAAACTAGCCATATTGCGGTAAGCTCATGGAACTAATTTGTTTTACTGGCAACGCTTACTTTAGAAACGTCAGATGTCAATCGCTTGTCAGCGAGTTTGAATGTCATGGTTTGCTTTGTTACGTTAAGTTTTAAGTGCTTATTTTGTGCTGAATACCAAAATTATTCACTGTCGTGAAAGAGTGGTTTTCTATATGCTAAAATAAATAACATTTATTCCGTTCAATAACATTTCCGACTTTGTTGTCAAAATGACATGAGCGTAACTATAACTACTGTTGCCATATAAAAGGAAACTTTAGCGCCCTCATGACAGTTTCAAGTCAAATCAAGTTTTCTATATTTCTGGTCAAGCATACATTGATAAGAGATTTAATAATTTGTGGTAACCCTAGTATGTTCACACGAGATCCCCGGGTCTCCCCTATTGCGTCGGGTAGTCATAAGATTTTCCCCACAAAGAAAAAACCCTTCTGCTGTGAAAATCCGCTTGCGTTGATCCTTGCGTGATGGACAAAGTCAAGCATCTGGTCGCGATCGAAGGGTGACCGCTAGTGGTAAAATTTCTGAGCGTTTCTGAACTTCAAAAGGTACGTACAGTAAAACCAACTTAACCTTGAAATGAAGAGAGGCGCTGTCGGACGCATTGGTCCAATCATTACACGCAATTTGAGAGGTAGAGACTGACTGATTAATGACCACAAAGTACTTATGAATGGCTTTTTAACATGGCGGTATTAGTTCCAATTTTTTCCATTTCAGAGATAAGGTGGTGGCACTTGTAACACCGTAGCTTTTTGACCTTATGTATGACATTTTGACATATCAAATTTACCTTTGACAGGCGTGACAGCTCCAAACAGCCTCCAGTCGTGCTCGGGGGGCACCTTGACGCTCATCTCCTCCACATCGGTCTTGTCGTAGGGGAACGGAAGACCTGGGAATAACACCTGTATCAATCTCTTCAATGGAATGAAACTCTATCAGATACCGACAGACAAGTATTGTTCGAACGAGGGTACCTGTGTATGAAAATTTGTTTAATGGTTATTTATTGGGGAGGGTTTGTGAAAGTGTGACTTTAAATTAACGCCATACGTTGCTAACAATAGAGATGAACGATAAGATAATTTTACCGGTAATTTTGTCCTTATCTGTTTCTCACGCGAAAGTAAATAATATTTGAATTGAATTATTCTCAAAACATTCACTGCTAATTCCAATACAAACATGCGAATATTCGCGAACACGAAGGCAAATATCCGTTACATCACTACTAACTACACCACTATTGAGTCATTTACCCATGTTGGGCCCGCTGTACCGGCGCCCGCGCAGCACAGCCAGCTCGTCATCAGTTCTATCGGCCAGGTGGTTCACGGCCACGGTGAACCCGCGTCGCGCGCGGTTCGTCGAGTGGATGTATCTGGAATGTTAGTACCTGTTGTAGACCTGGGGTTTGGATGGTGGACTGGCAATGAGTGATGGGTTTGAGTCCTGCACCACTGGATTTTATATATTAAGAGTACAAGAACTTCATTACAAAAAAATTAAATATTAAATCGACAAAAAAAGCGTCATAACATAAAAATGAGTTCAGTAAGTTCATTATAACTCGGCTGATGTACACTGCTGGTCCCTATTATGATTTTTTTTTTAATTATTTACTACACTGCTAATATAGAAATTAAAGGCGTTTCACATAGCTTATAATTATCAATAGTAAAAAATCGCGGAATTCTCGTCATCTAAAATTAGTAATTTTTGTGTTTTGACGTGTTTTTTTTGCCGGACAGCGAAATACAGGAGTACTAAACCACAGTTAACCTTCCAATCCGCATGTGTGTGTGTGTGTGTGCGTTACCTGAGATTCTGTCTGAAGATGTTCTGCCTCTTGGTGAGCTCGATGTGATTGTTGTACTGCTTGTTGTGCTTCAACTGGAATCTGTAACAGATAATAAATTGTGCGAGTGTTCAAGTGTTTGTAAGAAAAATATAAGGATTCTTGTCAGCAAAAAACAGAGCATTATTTTGTTAATGACTTTTGCTATTGCTAGCATAGAAAAAGAAATTGCACATTTTTAAAATCGCATTTTGGTATATCAATTATTAATTCCATTATATTTATCAGAGCTCTTATTACTAACGCCATATTACCATTGATTTACAAAATTTCACATCTTCATTAAATAAACAGTAACAGAAACTCCACGGCATACAACAGAGCATCACAGCAGCAACACCACAAACTGTCAACCTGTCAACCTCTCAACCTGTCAACCTCTAACCTGTCAACCTGTCAACCCTAACCTCTCAAACTCGTCGTGCACATGCCCATCGTGCACAGGATGCACGAACTCCTTCATGGGGTTGAAGGTGGCCAGGTGGCTCGCGCCCGGCCCCGGGAACGACGTGCACTGCAGACCTGGAATGGTGTTTTGATGCTGTGGAATGGTGTTTTGGTAATGTCACTTTGACATTTGGGTTTTGACGTTTGATACTTGTATTGGGCGCGTTCCTGTAAGCGACCAGGACGGTCAAAGAGTGACTTTGGATAGAAAATGGATGGTTTTGAGTGTTTTGGTCGCTCAGTAGAAACACTTGGATTGTGATCTTCACATGTATGTCACTTGATGATCTTAACATATTTATCATGTTTTTTAATAGCCGCCAGCACAGAAAAGAATAGCGACACGCAAGCGAAATTGACATGTGTATTTCAATGCACTTCTTTTTCACCAAAGTTCTTCGTCAAAGTATTTTACTGTACTGGTTGAATTTTGGTAACCATTTTAACTTTACGCACTGAACAGTAAAATTTCAAATTCACTTGCAGCGCTACACTACCCTTTATCACATTCAAAGTAATTTTAACTTTATTTATGAGAGCATAGGGTTCAAAATTACAAACAACCACAATTGGTACTCACTAGAGTCGACGTCGAAGACGTTCTGGTCGATGTCGTCGACGTCGTAGTCGCTGTAGTCGATGTAGTAGTGGTCGTAGTGCGAGCCCAGCAGCGAGTTGTAGCCCTTCATCTCGTATCTGTTGTAAATATATGAATTACATATTAATACAATAATAAATTATCACGCCAAACTCCACCACTTAAACTTTTTTTTCAACACACTTGCTCGTAAAGTTGATATTTTTTCTTTAGTCTTACGCCCGGAATGCGGTTTATTACACACTAGTGCGTTTTACTTTTCATTACCGCACTAGTGTTTTTCTTATTCCACTTTTTTTTTAATATCCGTAAAGAGGTTGTTACCAAAAGATTTGTTATTTTGTAAATAAATAAACTTGTTGTACTTAGTCAAAATCTGATAAGATAAGATTATACTTCATCTAATTATCTAATAAAGCGTTTAAAAAATACAATATTTTAAATCATTAATTACCGTAAATTCTTATTAGAAATACCTAATTATTTAGTTTAATATATTGTGGCTGAATGTTCGGTGCCTTGGACTTAACCTGCGCGCGCATAGTTATTCAACCAAAGATACGGCGCGCGAAAAAATAAACCGCGCCATTTTGTGCAAACATTTGTTCGTTTATAATTTGCTGATTTGTGACTGAAAAATGTCGATACCTAATTGTTTTTTTCCTCGCAAGTGTGTTGAAAAACGTCGTATGATACGCGTGTGCTTTGTTCATTACAGTCTTGGCTCTATTACAGCCCTCGCCTTGCGGCTCGGGCTCAATACCGCCTCGACTGTAATGACCAACTTCGCACACTTGTATCATAATGTACTATTGCAGTGATTCCTCTTTTGGCAAGTATGGAAAAAACATGATGAAGTTAGCTGAGAATTGTCACATTGATGAAGTTATCTGAGAATTGTGGCACACGGAATGAAATTATAAATTACTTTTCTTGGGTTGCGTTAAAAAATAATAACTTGAGTGCGTAAAAAAGTACAGTAAGGTCATTATAACTCGGCTGATATGAACTTCGTTTTCCGAGATGTTTGCGCAGGTACAATAACTGACCAATCAAAACACGGCGGCCATGACAGTATTTCGTATTGGCGTACCTATCCTACCGCCAGCACTCCCTGTCTCCTACCACCATATTGGCCTTAAAATCGACATCTGCGCAGCCACTCGTGGCTATATTCAGAGCAGCCGAGTTATAATGACCTTACTGTACAGACACGTGTAATTTTTATATTAACGCTGTTTGGCAGAATAACTTGAGTGCATTCAGGTACATGGAGCATACAAACGTTACTTTTATAACACCAATACTATTTGGACTCAACAAATCCTCCAACCCCCCTCCCCCCAACACTCACCGCACGGGTATAGCGATGGCGTCGCCGGCCACCACCTTGCGGTACTTGACCCACATGGTGTACTTGTTGATCTTGTCGCCCACCGGCAGCACCATGCGCCACTTGGCCGTGCCCGAGTCCTGCATTGTTTCTGTGCCTGACGGGGTAAATGTGTTCACCCTCCCCCCAACACTCACCGCACGGGTATAGCGATGGCGTCGCCGGCCACCACCTTGCGGTACTTGACCCACATGGTGTACTTGTTGATCTTGTCGCCCACCGGCAGCACCATGCGCCACTTGGCCGTGCCCGAGTCCTGCATTGTTTCTGTGCCTGACGGGGTAAATGTGTTCACCCTCCCCCCAACACTCACCGCACGGGTATAGCGATGGCGTCGCCGGCCACCACCTTGCGGTACTTGACCCACATGGTGTACTTGTTGATCTTGTCGCCCACCGGCAGCACCATGCGCCACTTGGCCGTGCCCGAGTCCTGCATTGTTTCTGTGCCTGACGGGGTAAATGTGTTCACCCTCCCCCCAACACTCACCGCACGGGTATAGCGATGGCGTCGCCGGCCACCACCTTGCGGTACTTGACCCACATGGTGTACTTGTTGATCTTGTCGCCCACCGGCAGCACCATGCGCCACTTGGCCGTGCCCGAGTCCTGCATTGTTTCTGTGCCTGACGGGGTAAATGTGTTCACCCTCCCCCCAACACTCACCGCACGGGTATAGCGATGGCGTCGCCGGCCACCACCTTGCGGTACTTGACCCACATGGTGTACTTGTTGATCTTGTCGCCCACCGGCAGCACCATGCGCCACTTGGCCGTGCCCGAGTCCTGCATTGTTTCTGTGCCTGACGGGGTAAATGTGTTCACCCTCCCCCCAACACTCACCGCACGGGTATAGCGATGGCGTCGCCGGCCACCACCTTGCGGTACTTGACCCACATGGTGTACTTGTTGATCTTGTCGCCCACCGGCAGCACCATGCGCCACTTGGCCGTGCCCGAGTCCTGCATTGTTTCTGTGCCTGACGGGGTAAATGTGTTCACCCTCCCCCCAACACTCACCGCACGGGTATAGCGATGGCGTCGCCGGCCACCACCTTGCGGTACTTGACCCACATGGTGTACTTGTTGATCTTGTCGCCCACCGGCAGCACCATGCGCCACTTGGCCGTGTCCGAGTCCTGCATTGTCTCTGTACCTGACGGGGTAAATATATTTAATTTTTATTATTACATTTTTATAGCATGACGAGTTCGGATTCTGCAAATTGAAAATACTATCTCCGAATTACAGTAATTAAGTAAGTTAACCAAATCGGCATAAGGTCGTTCGCATTGAAGTGTTTTCGACTAATGGTGCGTACAGACTATGTAACAAAACATGTTATAAAACATAGATAAATAACATGTTTTACAAATGTGGACGCTATGTGTTACAAAAACAAGTTATACAACATGTTATTAGTTTTACTAGTAAATCCGCCCTCGCTTCGCTTCGGGAAACCAGTCCCTTCAAAAATCTCTATAAATTTTAACAAATTATGTTATTCCGATGTCTAAGCTATATTACTGCAAAGTTTCATGAAAATCCGTTCAGTAGTTTTTGCGTGAAAGAGCAACAAACACACACACACACACACACACACTCACTCACTCACTCACTCACTCACATACATCCTTACAAACTTTCGCATTTATAATATTAGTAGGATAGGAAGTAGGATTTTAAGAAATGACACGCATTGAATTGTTATATAACATATTGTACAACAATGTTGTTTTAATGTGTACGGTCTTGTAACATGTTTCATTGTTAGACAACAATGTTAGATAGTGTGGACGTGTTATAAAACAGAAGTTATATAACATGTTGGATAATCTGTACGCACCATAATGAAGCATTTTCCACAAGTATTACCGTCCCACTAAAGTGTTACCGCCCGACGAAACGTTATCGACCAATGTAGTGTTCCCATCCAACGAACTGTTACCAACCACTGAAGCATTACCAACCAACGAACCAAAAAAACTCCACTCTCACACACACTCACCAACAAACTTGAAGTCGGTCATGTCGGGCAGCACCGACTGTATCGCGATCAGCTGGTCGTGCGTCCCGTTCACCTGCAGGCACGTCTGCTGGTTCAGCACCTTCTCCGTCGTCACTGGCGCTATCTGGAAATTAATGAAGTGATATCTGGGAGTTAAATTAAATCGAATAAAGCAAAATTGTCTAGTACTGGGATTTTTTAATGTTCTTGTCTTTATGTGTTGTCGTAGGGTCTCAATCTATAGGACCGAATGCAGTAAGCTTAGGAGCCTTTACTACATATAAGGGTGCGGTTCCACTGTGGCGGAGCGGAGCTGTGCGCGATTCACCAATTACATGCCTTGAAATCCACACGAGGCACAATGAGCTGGGATTTCAAGCCATGTGATTGGTGGATCGCGCACTACTCCGCTCCGCTCCGCCTCAGTGGAACCGCACCCTTAATATTGTGACAACCTTTGTTTTGTTCCTCTCTTTTCGGAGTGAGACCGTGTGATGTGACATGACGTTAGCTCGTATCTAGAATGCACCTTAATTATTTTATTTTTCTCATCACTAATTTATATTTTATTTTTGTTTACGAGAAAAAACCATTAAAATGTGCACAACATCAAAATTATTGCTTCGTTGTTTTTGCATTTTTAAAATGACGTAATTATAAAAAAATATCAAGGCAATCAGAATAATTACGTGTTATTTTTGACAAAACAGTAACAGTGATAGTTATTAACGATAAAGTAACAGAGAACATGTCCCTTATCCACAAATCAAATAATAAGACAAACAGAAAACGAGTAATTTACTTTATGTAGTGATTACAAATCGCCCAACACAAGTGTTACACAATAGCATAACAAGGAAATAGATACCAGGATGAGAATAACAATATCAGGTGATACTAACTACATACTACATACAAAAATATATTAACTACTACATACAAATATGTATATGCAACTGTCTATATGCTAAATCCCTCGTGTGTTATTTGTTACGAAACAAGGAAAATTGGCTTCAACCCATTGAAGGCCCACTACTAAGTACCTACTGGTAATGAATTGATAAGGCTTACAGCATAATCCATGCGGCTCTAGCACTGATCGGTGGAGAGGTTAGTCCGAATCATATGTCGGAAATTCTGATTCCCGAAGGCCTTTAACATGGCTCAATGATCCTCCTAATATTATAAATGCGAAAGTTTGTAAGGATGTATGTGAGTGTGTGTGTGGGTTTGTTACTCTTTCACGCAAAAACTACTGAACGGATTTTCATGAAACTTTGCAGTAATATAGCTTAGACATCGGAATAACATAATTTGTTAAAATTTATAGACATTTTTGAAGGGACTGGTTCTCCGAAGCGAAGCGAGGGCGGGTTTACTAGTTGCTATCTAAAGATAACCGGGACCGACGGCTTAACGTACCCGTAAAACGGAAATGCTCAAGAAATTTTTGCCACTAGCGATCTCCCATCCAACTACCGACCACTTTGAGCCTATTGTGGCTTCTCGATCGATCGCTTAGGATCGACGCAAGGGTATAAGCGCTTCTTCTATTATTTATACCAGACTCACCGTGAATTCGGAATTGCCACTCCACGCTAAAATTACTGTAAGTATTCATAGGTATGCACACATTTTAATTTAGCTTGTAGGAAAATTTTACTTAAGGCATTTTAAATTCTCACCATCAATCTACAATGTACCTTAATCACAAGGGCGGAAAGCTGGCATTTGTGTTGCCATAAAACGCATTTCTTATCAAACGCGAATGGTAGGAATTTTTGCCACTAGCGGTCACCCATAAAACTACTGACCGCGTCCGCAGTTGCTTTACTTTACTTGATCGCTGCAAGCCAAGCTATTAAGCCTTCTATTATTAAGAATTGCCGCATACCTTGATGGAACTACCGAACGGCGGGTACACGGCCGAAGACAGCTGGTAAGTCTTGTCCATGCCGCCGTAGTAGTCGATCCGGGACTTGCCATTCTTGCTGTCAAACCTGAAACATACAAATATAATCAAACTCAAGTAATTTGTTTTACTCACTTATTAAAGTTTTTTTGCATTTATCGAGGTATCACAAACGCAAAACTGACTCACTGACATCCACTCGTCTGTGGCCTGTGGCGCATCACGTGATCAGAAAATTATAATAAAATATTGCATTGTTTAATTCCTTATTGATTCAACTGTTCGACATTCATGCACCTGTTCGTCCAGTAAAAATGCGACACACTCCTGCTCCTTGGCTTACGGACGACATTAGGACTCTGATAAATAGGAAAAATCGAGCAAAAGCAAAATACAAGTCAGACTCTAGTGATAAAAACCGGGAGAAACTGAGGATAGCTCGGAATCGCTGCAATACGGCGTGTAGAGACTCACAACAACGCCATATTCACAATTCTGTACTAGATGATGACCCTGGTAGGGTCTGGAAATTTCTTAAAAAACTTGGGGCTGGCAAACAGCAAAACTCTCCCGCAGTAAATATCGACTTAAATGGTCTGAACCTTCATTTTTCTGCTTCAACGTGCATTAGTAGCGCTGATAAATATAATACTTTAACAAATCTTTCTAGCCAGACCAGCTCCACGAATTCCTCGTTTATCTTCAGTCAATTTACAGATTGTGATGTTAGGAAGAGCATTTTGTCCATATCATCTGACTCCGTCGGTAGCGACTGTATAAGTCGAAAAATGGTCATTCCTTTACTCGATCTCCTTACTCCTATAATCAAGCATATCCTTAATCATTCCATTCTCACCTGTTCTTTTCCCTCTTCTTGGAAGGAGGCACACATTATCCCTTTACCTAAAAATTCTAAACCATCCTCTCCCAAAGACTATCGTCCAATATCCATTCTTCCATTTTTATCCAAAGTCCTTGAACGCCTGGTCCATCAACAACTCAACTCCTTTCTTTCCATCCACAATCTTCTAAATCCTTTTCAGTCTGCCTTTCGCCCTGGCCATAGCACAGCTACTGCGTTGCTAAAAATCACTGACGACATCAGACTTGGCATGGACGATCAGAAGCTCACAGTGCTGGCACTGCTTGATTTTAGCAATGCTTTCGGCACTGTGGACTTTGACATCCTGCTCGCAGTCATGCGCTCACTTAACATATCTCCAACTGTTATTGACTGGTTTCATAGTTACTTGCATGGGCGTCGGCAACGTGTTAAAGTTCAAGATAACTACTCTAATTGGGGTAGCATATATGCTGGCGTACCGCAAGGTGGCGTGTTGTCTCCACTCCTATTTACAATTTTCATTAATTCTATAAGTTCCCAATTATCTTCTCTCTACCACCTATACGCGGATGATCTCCAAATTTACAGTCAGTCCTCCTTACAAAATCTATCCTCCGCTATTACTGTAGTAAACACTGACCTGGCTCGTATTTTGCTCTGGAGTAAATCATATGGCTTACAAGTCAATCCAGCCAAAACCCAGGCGATTATCATTGGTAGTTCGCGACTTATTAGCAGGATCGATTGGTCATCACTACCACCTATTATTTTTGATGGGGTGATCATACCCTACAGCTCCACCGTGAAAAATCTAGGCGTGATGATGGATCGCAGTCTTTCATGGGTACCACAAGTTCGTGAAGTAAGTCGTAAAGTGTTTTCTGCTCTGGGATCTTTTCGTCGTCTACGTAAGTTTCTTCCTATTCCTACCAAAGTTGCGCTTGTTCAATCCTTGCTTCTTCCTATTCTTGACTATGCCGACACTTGCTATCTTGATCTCACTGAGGAACAGTTAAATAAACTTGAGCGACTTCAAAATGTTGGTATACGGTTTATATTTGGCATACGTAAATATGACCATATTTCTGAATTTCGTGATAAGCTCAAGTGGCTCCCTATCCGCCTTCGCCGAGATACTCATATACTTTCTACTTTACATAGCGTGCTGTTTAACCCATTGACGCCGTTATATCTCAAGGAACGCTTCAATTTCACTTACCGTTCCCACAATCTTTTCCTTCGCTCTAGCTCTAATCTTTCCCTTTCTACTCCTACTCACTCCTCCAATTTTTACCATAAATCCTTCACTGTTTATGCTGTAAAACTTTGGAATTCCTTGCCACTCACCATTAGACGTTGTGAAAGTCCTAACCATTTTAAAAATCTAGTAAAATTGTTCCTTCTGAATAAAACATTGGGATTAAATTAATTACTTGCTATGAGTTACACATTATCAGTTTTTATGTTTTTATTGAAAGTATGGTTTGTTTTATTAACAATATTAAATTTGAAATATCAGTTTATTCATTCTGTCTATTAGTTCATATACTTATATTTTTATTATATGTTATATGTATTATTATTAATATATTATTATATGTATACATATATATTATATATACTATATTTATTATACTTAGTCTCTATATATTTATTTTGTTATTTATTTATCTTTCAGCCCAACAGTTGTGCACCCTACCGATTTGTGCTACTTTATTCTCCTACCCAAAGGTTGTCTGGAAGAGATCGCTGCTTAGCGATAAGGCCGCCTTTTGTGAAACTTCTTTCCATTTTATATATTTTGTAATGTCCTTCTAGTGCACAATAAAGAATATTTGTATTTGTATTTGTATATATTATTAAACAAATACTAAGCGGTAACGGACCAACTCAAATTCCATTGTGATCTTTATGTCTTTGTTGTTACGGTTTAATTTCTATTTATTACTTGGTGTCGATTCGGAGTTGGTCAGGAGTGGGTGGCGAGTAGTACCTACATACGTATTTCAAGTATACAAACGTAATACCAAGACATAAAGATCCGTCGATCCGTTCTCAAGTATGTAGTTGTAAGTGCTTTATTATATCAATGCACATCCAAAACTACTGAACTAAGGATTTTTAGAAATTCAACCCCTTAGGGGGTGAATTGGGAGGCCGCGGGCGGAAATGAATATTTTATTAAATCACTGACATCACATTTTCTATGTAAATTAAATCAGACCAAACACAAATTAAACGCTTCTCATTAACATACCGAGATTAGCAATTAAAGCGTGATATAATTAATTTATAATTGCGTTATACTGTTTTTATGAACTTTATAAGAATTACTGTTTCAATAAATTAACTATAAAACCCGACTTCAATATAAGAACAAGTGAGGGCATCACAACGTAAATCATCAATGAATTTAAAAACAACTTGAGATCTCGCTCCCGTTTTAAATGAGATCACGATAAGCTAGCTTTTGAATAGAAAAATAATTATCTTAATCAGTCCATCCAGTAAAAATTTTGTTAACTTACCTAACTTAACGAACTAAGAAAAAATACGGTCAGATTGAAAACCTCTTCCTTTTTAATCAACTTTAAAAATGGTACCTCAAAAATTCAAAACTCAAAAACCTCAATTTTACTATGAATTTCAACGACACCTGGCAAGTGGTTTTTGAGTTATCTCAACTTTAAAGTCTGTTATTTTTTGTGAAAAGTTATCTTATAGTCTGTTAAAAACAACAGGATTATTGATTTTTCTATAAATAGGTGTTTTGAACATTTTGATTGCCTGGTGGATCGGACCCTGTGTTACATAAAGACGCAGATGTATGTACGAGTAGTATGTAACGTACATCACAATACGCACAATACAACAACTTTGATACGACCCAGTCTTTGACCTCTGATAAATTTATTGATGACAAACACTTGGACCAATTATCTGCTGGAGCCATGTTTTATGCTAACAAACAATATATGTATTATTATTAACTACATAGTTATGTTACATGAGTAATGTCGTTTATTAACGAATACTCTAGGTACCAATTTACCTAAATTTTCATAAAATACAAAATTTAAACAAAAAACAAATTTTTCAAATTCAAACTCCAAGATTTTTTACAGCCAATTTCATTCCTGAAGTATGCAATTTTTTTATTTTTCTTAAATTTTAAAACTGAAGTCATAAGAATTTTAATGAAGTAAAATTTTTACTTCAAAGAAAAATCTTGTATAATAAGGCAGTAAGAAGAAATATGATAAACTCCATAGAGCAAAAACTTGTTAAAAGCCTCTTACTATATCACATAATAATAAAAGTGTATATGTGAATAGGTCATTCACATTACCTAGAAATTATTAGATTTTGTTTACTAAAGCAAATTATAATGGTGTCACTGAACTTTATGACTATAATCAACTTATTATTTATCTCAGAGAGCATTGAATTCAATGTTTCTCTGAAATTTATCACTGCCTTTGGGGATGCCTATAATATATATTTTACTTGTAAACACATCCTTGCTTCGCTTCAGAAAACATCTCCCTTGCTATCCAAGTTGCAATCTTAATTTTATCTTAATATATATTATAGTAAAAAAGTTTGAAATGTCTTCATAGGACCAATACAAGCCAAAAATATCATTTTAAAAATGTTGTCTGTCTTTGTATTTGTCCCAGCATCCTGCAAAAACTACTCCTGCAAAAATTTGATGTGGTTTTCGCAGTTATATTCCTGAAGGTCTAACTTAAAAAACAGTGTTATGTTTCATCTTGATATACAGCTTAGAATCTGAGATATAAATAACATAGATATCTTGCAAAACCACATCTGCCAGGTCAGCTAGTCTATATTAAAAATCTATTGAAATACTTTTGGTTATATCAAGAAACTTGATTTGTATGTAATTTTGTTTAGCAAACAGTTTCTACGTACAAGGTCTGCTAGATTGCATGTAGGTCACATTACTGCTGATCATGTATGATTGGTTACAAATCAATGTGCTTGATGTAATAATATTAAATTTCATTAAAAAATATATGTGGTGCCACATTGCCAGAAAAATAGTCCTAATTGACATGACAGCAAAGATTTTTTTATCTACATATTTTTTATGTAGGTATGTAGTGTTTTTATGTAGATAACAGACAAACACGCATATAAGGGATTTGATGGTAAGTGATCACCACTGACCATGGACATCAGTTACACCACTTTGAATACTAAAAAAAATATATAAAAAGTTATTTGCTTGAATAAGATGGAATTTAACCAAGTATTAAAAAACACTTTGAAAAGTCATACTATGGCATTGCTTCAATCAATTTTTCTCTACTATGACTGGTCCCATAGGAAGCGACAAGAAACTCCTAAGGTTTTGCTCTTAGATAAGTAATGTAAAACTCCTCATAATAAAATAAAGGGACCTTTTAATTAGTAAACAAAAAAGACTCCAAAAGTATTACTATATAATTAGGAATCAGGAAAGACACTTAATCTAAACTTAATTTAACGTAAGCAATTTTACTCACCAGGCATAGAAAGGCTCATGCAACTCTGCATAGGGAATATTTAAAGTACCCTTTACTGTGTAAACATCATTCCATTGTGGGGGTGACTCTAAAAAAGAACAAAAAAATATTAAAGTGATTTCTATACTTTCCTATGAAGTATATATTTTAGACTACTTATGTGAAATAGGTACTAAAGAGTACAGATCCCACAAAACTAAAACTCAAAATAGTTTAGAATCAAGTATAATATAAAATAAAGTATAGGAAACTTAAAACAAGTATGCTGAATCATCTCTTTTGTTGTTAAAAAAGTATAGTTAGTAAGAACTCTAAAACATTTACCTTTGTCGACGTACCCCACAGCAGAACCGAGCAAAAAACACAATATAATGTGTTGAAACATCGTGTACCGGCACAGGCGCTCCCACCGAAGCGCGATGCAATTTTAAAAATAAAATTTTATCTTCAAATTCAATTCAAAGCAAGTTTGCACATCAGAGAGGAGGGGGGGGGGACTGATTTTATGACACTGACAACTGAAATGACAGCATTATTTACGCATAATTGACATACATGCAAAGGAATTCTAAACATTTAGCCAACGCCAACTGCTTACAAAAGCAAAAGAATTCAGAACACCAACCGCGTTACGTGTAATATCTTTCCTGGAAATTTCTTGCAGCTATTCAAATAATGCTTTAAGGGTACGAATTGATTGTATTATGATTATAGAGAATAGTATGTAGTTTATTTATATAACCAATTTAACCAAATGATTCATCTATACTGGTTGCAGTCCACTTTAAGAGTATTAAAAAAATATATACCTAGCTAGTTAGTCCGCAAGCGAAAAGTCCCGCAATCAAAGTGGCCCTTTATTTTTAATTATTAGTTCTTGCTTTCAAAATCAAAAAAATATTTATTTTGAAAAAATTAACTAACTGGGGGGGCCTTTTATATAATACTCATAGTACGGATTATTATTCCATTAACCTTATGTTCTTCTAGTAAGCTATAGAATATACCTAATTATATACGCATAAATACTCGCATTGTACATACTCACATTTATTTGAAATTGAAACTATTGATTGCCCTCTTTTTAAATAGGTCCGATGAACGCTTATTTATTTATTGGATGAACCGGATGAACGTCCAATTTCGTTCATTTGAAAATTTTGCTTTTTATCTGTTTTCATAAAAAGTTAAGTTGTCAAACTTTGACAACATGTCATTGTCAATTCTTGTTGCTTGATGTCAAAAATCAAAATCATTAATCAATCAATACATCACAATTCACATTTTTTCTGATAACAATAGATAACTATCTGTTGATTTGTATGCATTTTGTGAACAATAATCTTACTATAAAATAAAAGATCAACAAGTACAACATAAAAATGAATAAGAAGCAAATTTTGTTTGGCAAAATCAAGTTTAACCTCCCGAAGACAGAAGAAACCGCGCAAGATGCTCCTACGTCCGGCTTCGGCACCTTCGGACGGACGCCGATCCAAGAACAGAAGGAAATCGAAGAAATCGTCGATGATCTGGAGAACCAGCACGTCCACCAAGTGATGGGAATCAAGAATTTTGGTAAAAAAGCCAAGAACTTCGACGTCGAAGAAATGATTGAACAGGCTAAGAAAAACGCACAGGAGGCCAACAAACAAAAGGTAAACACAGAAAATACTGAAAAAAATGATACTGAAAACAAAACGCCAAAAGAAAATGCAAACATTTCCATGGAGAGTGACGATGAGGAGTTGATAGGACCACCAATACCACAAGAACTCCTCGAGAAAGCTACACCTCCAGATAAGGAAGACAAAGTGAAGTCGGGTGAAGACAGCTATGATGAGCTCAGTGGCTCTGATGATGAGGAACTTAGTCTGGAGAAAAGGATACCAAATACACATGAGGTAAGATTCCAAACTCGTCATACATGAATTTTTGTTAATTTGGATTTGTAAGACCTTTCTCGTTCATTACCCTCTACGGAACGGAGACGGTATAAGTGTTTGGGGTGAGAAGAACTGTGTGCACTCCGGGGTTGCCAATTATCTCCATTTTTTTAGGATTTGCAGACCTTCTAAGTGAGATTACTTATTGTTTATTACAGTTTTATTAGACTTGCATGATTTGTATGTATGTTCCAATCAAATCTTGTATTCTCTGGGCTAATACATATACATATTAAGGTATATACAGATAGAATATGTCCAGAATAGCTCAAATAAAATTTTATTGAATAAGTTGATAAATTACCTATCTTTCTGTCAATTTTTAGGTAGAAATGCATCATGGAACCAAAGCTGTGGTGGCCCTTGCTGTGGACCCATCAGGGGCCCGATTGGCCACTGGCTCTGTGGATTATGATGTCTCCTTCTGGGACTTTGCAGGTAAGGATTGCATAAATATAAAGTCTAACTACATAAATCAAAATCAAATCTATTTTCGTTGTTTTTCTACAAACAAAGTGTGTAGCAAAGGGAGATCTCCCACCAGATGAGAAGACATGTCTGGGGGCAGCTAAGGCCCCAAGTGAATGTTCTCAACAATTTGTATTATATTTCGGGCTTTTGGTGATATGAAAATCTTCGATAGTGTAATTCAGGCTTCGGTGATGTCACCGTGTGACATTTGGTGTTAAGTAATATAACTATGTAATTTATTTGTTTTTAAGGTATGGATGCGTCGATGCGATCGTTTCGAACGCTGCAGCCTTGTGAGAACCACCCGATCAGAGCCCTTCAGTATTCCATGACTGGTGATGCGATCCTGGTGGTCAGTGGATCGTCACAGGCCAAAGTGTTGGACAGAGATGGTTTTGAAGTCCTTGAGTGTGTTAAAGGCGACCAGTATATTAATGATATGGCTAAGTAAGTTTATTTTAATTATTACCTTGTTTTAGAAGTGTTCATATTCCAATGGCTTGCATCAATCCTTGGTGGATTTTTTTTTGTGAATGTTGCATTGCTTTGGAGGGCACTAATTTTCGTTAGATAATCTTTATGCGATGTTGAAAGGGTAACATAAAATTTTTCACCACCTGGGTTGGGTAACTCGGCAAATTGCTAACCTGTAAAACATTTTTTCAGGACGAAAGGCCACGTCGCAGCTCTCAACAGCGGTTGCTGGCATCCGCACATCCGTGACGAGTTTATGACGTGCTCACAAGACGGGACTCTCAGGATTTGGCTGACAGAGAATCCTCGACAACACAAATCGGTGATAAAACCTCGACAGCAAGGCGGCCTCAAGACAAACCCCACGACTTGTGCCTTCTCCAGAGACGGAAATACGGTCGCTTGTGGATGTTTTGATGGGTCTATCCAAATGTGGGACCACAGGAAGAACTTCGTCAATACGTCAGCACTTCTCAGGGATGCCCATCAGAAGCAAACTGAAATATCCAGCATAGCATACTCCTACCTCGGCTCCTACCTAGCCAGTAGAGGAAATGATGAAACATTAAAATTGTGGGACCTGAGGATGTTCAAAAAACCTTTGAATGTCTTCAGTAACTTGTTCTCGAGGTATGAGCAGACAGATTGCAGCTTTAGCCCGGATGACTCCATGGTTTTCACTGGGGAATCCTTGGATAGAAACAAGGATGTAGGAAGACTGTTGTTCTACAACGCAAAGACCTTTGAAGAAATCACCCAGATTAATGTAACCAAGTCGCACGTGATCAAAGCAGTGTGGCATGCGAAACTTAACCAACTATTCGTTGGTTGTGGTAACGGAGTGGTGAAGTGCTACTACGACAATAAGAGAAGTCTTCGCGGTGCCAAACTGTGCATCGTCAAGACGAATAGAAAGAAGGCCTCGGTAGAAGTCGTGAGCTCACAGCAGATTATTACTCCCCACGCGTTACCCCTGTTCAGACAGGAGAAGTTACGAACTAGCAAGAAGAGAATGGAGAAAGAGAGGTTAGATCCAGTCAAGTCCCACCGACCAGACTTGCCGATCACTTCTGGACAGGGAGGCAGAGTAGCGGCATCTGGTAGCACGCTCAGTTCGTTTGTCATTCGGAACTTGGGGCTGAGTAAGCGAGTTGATGATGAACAGGATCCAAGGGAGGCTATTTTGAAGTATGCAAAGGAAGCCGAGGAGAATCCGTTCTGGGTTGCTCCGGCGTACAAAAAGACTCAGCCCAAGCCAATTTTCCAAGATGACGCTGAAGATGGCCCCTCTGATGCTAAGAAACAGAAACCAGCGTGAACTGATTGAAGTGTGTGAAGGGTCAAGTCTTGATTTCAACATTTCGGTTGTACCTTGCTGAAGTGAAAAGTTAAGTTTACTTCACGGTATAATTAAAGATTCTCATTGTTGATATTAGGCCGCTCATTCACATTCGTGCGAATACGAGCACGTCTACATGTGGAGGACGGACCCTTGCAAAGGATTATAAAAAGTTTTTGACACACTCGTGGTATTCCAAACTGTCAAAACTGTGGCAATTCGTGCAATGTACAAATGATCGCGCGCATGTGAGTGAGCACGGTAAGGGACTGAATATTTTGTTAATGGGAATCAAGTGTTGTGCTCAGTTGGACTAGGTACGATTCAGACCAACCGGCTCGCATCGGGCCGGGCCGGGCGGTATTTTACAATGCGGTAAAGAACATTGATATGTATCAACAGCAATTACAGTTCATATTTGCAATATTTGCATGCAACGCATAATTATCTCCGTCGTGCGACGCGTCGCGACGTGTCGCAGAATGCGTTCGGCTGTCGCGACGGCCGACCGGCTCCGAACGGCGCCGTCGGGTCCGTTCGGAGCCGGTCGGCCGTGGAATATAAACGGAGATTACGATGCAGCAACTAGCGAATCATTCAAGTTGTGTTCTTTAAGCGACAGTTAACATAATTATTAAAGGCAAAAATGGATACGGAAGAAAAACTAATTTCTTTAGTTCAGACTTCAGACACGCGTACGGCTACCGCGGCAGCCGTACGCATACCGCGGTAGCGGTACAGCTCCGACGACGCGTTCGGCTGCCGCGGCACGCGTACGGTCCGTTCCGATCCGAACCGGTTGGTCTGAATCGTACCCTAGTGAAAACAGTGGGAATAATCGCGCGTTACATCTCTGTGTAAGACGAGATTGCCAAAAGGATATTTTCTCAAAATATTTTTAAATCTAACTATATTTATAAGTAAATGTGTCTATATGAATTAAAAATTTGGAATGTAACTCAAATCTTAAAGTTAAGCATTTGACTTTTTAAAAGTAAACTATTAAATAATTATAATATTGTATATATGACTATTCTAGATAATTAGATTTACAAATAGTGAGTACCCCTGTAGAAAAATTTATCAAATGTCTGTACATTATGTGGATGGAGAAATAAAGACGATATTGATATTTAAACTTACATTTTATTTCTAAACTTATTTGTAAAGACTAGCTAACGTAACAATTTACTCTACGCTTTCACTGCGATGGTCTCTGGGTCTCTCGCTCTAAACGAGCTTATAGGTGATCTTGCTGAATTCTAGAAAAAAAAAAGAGTTATATTTCATTTTTCACTATATAACCTGTACTTGTGGGAGCTTTCATTATTTTTAATAACTATTCATTTTCAGAGCTTAGTTATGTAATTTGACAACATTTTATGAGTTTCATATCCGGAGAGTAAATAACTCTGCCACTGCTGTCATATGTGAAGATAAGATGCAACATACCAATTTCTTGGCTCTGTCGGTGAGGATGGAGTAGGCGAAGTGGTTCAAAAATAAATTATATCTAAAAGGCTAGTCATACTCATATGTGAAGATAAGGTCCAACATACCAATTTCTTAGCTCTATCGGTGAGGATGGAGTATGCGAAGTGGTTGAGGATGACCCCTGTGGGCAGCGCGACCCCCTGCACGCGGTACAGCTGCGGCACCGCGCTGTCTGGATCGCCTGGATATGGCAAGGAAATGTTGGAATTATGTACAGTAATTAATTATATTAATGCCCTTCTCACACAAAGCTATTTGCAAGCGACTAGGATCTTGTCCATGTATGCAGGCGACGCGTCTACGATGTGTGTCGTCTCAGTGAACAATGTCAGTGTCGGCGAAATGTGGATTGCGTTGCCGTCGCGTAGCTTATTAATAGCGTAGTGTGAGAAGGGCCTAATAAGGATGGTGTCACATCGACGGAGAGTAACTGTCGGCCATTTTCTCGCCATACAAAAGGTAATATGACATTCCACGTAAACAAAATATATATTATGCACACATAGATGTTAATAACTGTTTAGGTTCGGCTAGAAAGACCAAAATATTGATTGATCAAGCTAGTAACGGACCAACTTTGAGTGGACTGTATATTTGGGGTGTACAAGACTGTCGTTTACCAAATCTGATGAATGCACGGGTGTGAATAAACTATCTGTATACTCACCGATGGCTCCTCGAAGATTGGTTAGGAATGGATTATCTGATGCTGCGCAGACTTACACAGAGCCCGCTTCCTACCTTCTTGATAGTAGCTCCCACAATTCCCCCGTGCAACCCGATGCTGGTGCGATCAGTCTTATACCGAAGTTTGTTATTACAACACGAGAATTTAATCCTAGTGGATTCGATGAATGTCACTATAGGCTCCTGGCCGATGGACCGGCTCGCCACGATAAATTCGATAAATACGACAAAACGACAAACTTGTATTAACAAATTGGCGCGCAACGTGCTAACGCCACGAGAACGAGAGAACTACTCTATAGACAACGAAAAAGGCATAGACAATTTTAATAGTTTAACTAAAATCTAAACCATCGACAATAAAACATCGACAAAAGTGAACATTCCGCCCACCTAAATACTAGTATTTACTAAGAATTCGACAAAATATAACGACAAGACGAGTTTATACTCACGACAAGGTTTTATGCTTAAACTGACGAGAAAGCTCAGTCTAAACTAACGAGAAAACTAATTTTATTTGAATAAGAACTATAGCGAAAACGACAAAATTAACGATAACGAAAGTTAAGAGACCATTGGTAAAGGGCAGAGCTTTACCAGTGGCCTTTTGAATAGCCCACCGGCTGTTTTGACGGTAGCTACACGAGAAATTCCATCCGAACCGGGATGTAGAGCCACAATTCGACCTAAGTTCCACTTAAGCGGACTTGTTTGTTCATTAATGATTAACACTAACGAACCGACAGATACGTTTCTTTGATGGGTATTCCATTTCTGTCGTTGTTGAAGCGTATGAATGTATTCGTGGTGCCAACGACGCCAAAAATCCTGGTGCATTTTCTGTATCAACTTCCAACGATGGAGAAGACTAATCTGTTGATCGACAAAATCCTCTGCTGGAAGAATCGACAGCGGTTCTTGAGTCAGAAAATGACCCGGAGTCAAGGCCGAGAAATCATTGGGATCAGAACTAAAAGGTGTTATGGGACGAGAATTTAACATCGCTTCTATTTGTGTTAGAACCGTTAAAAGTTCTTCGAATGTGAGGCGCTGATTTCCGATGACACGGGTGAGGTGAGTTTTAACCGATTTAATGCCAGCTTCAGCAAGTCCATTGAAGTGCGGGCTACCAGGTGGATTAAAGGAAAACTTAATCTCCTGAGACTCCGCAGCCTTTTGCATAATGCCTTGAAGATAGTTATGGGCACCGACAAAATTTCTCCCTTGATCGGAAATAATGTGTCCACATCTACCGCGACGCGCAATAAATCGCCTCAACGCAGCTAAGAAAGCCTCAGTTGACAGCTCAGAAGCGAGTTCCAAATGAATCGCTTTAGTACTAGTACACACGAATACGCAAATATAACCCTTAAAGGTTTTAACGCCTCTACCACGACCGAGAGATATATCGAAAGGTCCACCAAAATCGATGACGACAGACGAGAAAGGTTTAATTTGGTTCACTCGACAAGATGGTAAATTCCCCATTAAAGGAGCAGGAGCAGGTTTAGGATGTGCTCGAAAACATTTAATGCACTTAGATGTTACCTCTCTAATTGCTCGCTTAAGCGAAAGAATCCAAAACTCTTGTGAGAGTAAATTTTGTAGAGTTTGAGCGCCAGGATGCATGAATTTTCTATGATACTCATTAATAATTAAGGATGTTAATTTGTGAGTGCGGGGCAAAAGAATCGGATGTTTGATATTAAACTCTATATTGGCTCTAGCCAAACGACCGCCCACCCTGAGAATACCCGCACTATCTATAAAAGGTGACAACTTACGGAAGACTTTCGGTAGCGAATTAGGTAACTCCTTACCTAGACTCTCCATTTCCTGAGGAAACGAAACGAGTTGAGTATGTTTTACCAAAAACATGAAAGCTTTATTGAGCTCACATGGCTGTAATGAACCAACAATTCTACGACAAGACTTTTTCGAATTGTGAGCAAAACGAAAACAATACGACAAAATGCGTTTTAATTTCGAGAGTGACGAAAATTTATTTAATAATTCAACGACAACATTTAAGTTTTGAGTTGCCACTACACAACGAAAATATGTGACTGCACAATAGCCACGTTCTGAAGCATCACAGAAACCATGTAACTGCAATGAAACGATAGAGTTTACCATACGACGAGGAATATTTATGTTAACTAACGACGACAATTGGGATCTAAAACGCGACCACTCATCCGCTATATGAGAAGGCACCTGATCATCCCACGCCACGCCCGATGTCCAAAGAAGTTGTAAGAGATATTTAATATAAAACGTGACTGGGGCGAGAAATCCTAAAGGGTCGTAAATCCTTGCAATATTCGAAAGGATGATACGTTTTGTGCACCTGGACTCATGATTGCAATTGACACGAAAACGAAAGCTGTCAGATTGTGGATGCCATAATAGTCCCAATATTTTCAACGACAAATCAGAAATTTCTTCGAAAGGTTTAAAATCTTCTGAATATAAGTCAGCTGATGGAAGATCCACAAAGAATTCATTGTGGTTAGAAGTCCATTTCCTTAGGTGAAAGCCAGCAGACGACAAAATACTGGTGAGCTCGGACCGTAGTTGGAGTGCTTGCTCCACTGAATCAGCACCGGAGACAATATCGTCAACGTAGATGTCTCTACCAAGGACGGCTGAGCCCAATGGAAACTCATTAGTAGAGTCCGCAGATAATTGAGCAATCGTGCGAAGAGCTTGAAAAGGGGCTGATGTTACGCCATAGGTTACCGTGCAAAGCCGGTAATCCTTTATAGAGTCGTTAGGAGAGGGGCGCCAAAGGATGCGCTGATAATCGGCATCTTCGCTGCGAACCAATATTTGCCTATACATCTGTTTCACGTCGCCAGTAAAAACGACAGAATGCCAACGGAAACGTACAAGCAAGTCGAAAATGTTTGTTTGCAGCTTAGGGCCCACATGTAGAGTCTCATTTAACGATAAATTTCGTGCGTCTCTACAACTTGCGTCAAATACCGTGCGAAGAGGAGTGCTTACAGAATCAGGTCGCAAAATACCATGATGTGGTATATAATAAAAATGCCCAAAATCCGTAGCAGGTGGTTCGACTTCTTCCATATGACCACTTGTTTCATACTCTGTCATAAAGTTGACGTAAGCTTTCCTATATTCAGAATTCGAATTAAGCTTTCGCTCTAACGACAAAAATCTCTTTAACGCAATTTCACGCGAATTCGAGAAGGTAGGTTTATTTGTAGGCTCACGAAAGGGTAACGGTACTACAAATCGACCATCATTATTACGACAATAATTTTCGACAAAATAAGTTTCACATGCTTGCTCCTCCGTCGACAAAATTTTATTATTTGGAGGAGAAACATCCTCAACTTCCCAAAATCTTTTTAAAGAATTTTCCAACGACAAATTCGACAAAGGCGAAACGAAAAAACAATTTTTATTCTTTTTGTTGGAATTACAAGTTTCAAGAGGGTCGTCTACACTTCCCATTAATATCCAACCGAAAACTGTGTTTAATGCATTTGGTTGACCCCGCCCACCATGCTTAAGACCAGGCAGCAACGACGACGAGAAAATTTCTGCGTTCAGTAACATGTCTATGGGACCAGGAGTAGCGAAATCAGGATCAGCGAGAGGTAAATTCTGTATGTGTGACCACTGCGAGAAATCAATTATATCGACAGGTTGATTGGCACATATTGATGGCAGAACTAAAGCTTCAAAACTAAATTTTTTATTGGAATGGGAATTCACTGGTTTTATGGTACACGATACTGAACCCAAATGCTCTGTGACTGAATGGCCAACCCCATTGACTGTAAGCAAGTTTTGTTTTATAGGTAACCCTAACAATTCTGCGCATGATTCAGTAATAAAATTGCATGCACTAGCACAATCCAGTAATACCCTAATAGGTCGATAAACACCTTTTAAATCCAAAATTAAAACTTTAGCGGTTGAAAATAAAATATTATTTGTGGAGTGTGCCACCGAAGTTAAGGCAATACTATTTTTATGAGGTTCCTGATTTTCATCCTGACTGGGCGAAGTTTTACCAAAATGCAACAAACTGTTATGCGAGAAGTTACAAATATTACAACGAGAGGGTAAGCGACAATTTTTGACACGATGACTCGGAGAGAAACAAAGGATACAAAGGTTTTTCTTTTTAACAAAATCAAAACGAGAACGAGAATCCAATTTAATAAAATCTTCACAAGTGGCAAGGTTATGTTGTCCCGAACAATAATGACACAATAATTTAGGTTGAGATACTACGAGAGAAGGCTTAATTTTATTTTTGTTTGCTAAACTACCATGGTTATTTGTCAATTTATTGCTTTCCATAGCTCGATAATGCTTTTCGATAAAATTTTGAACATCTCCATATTCTGGTATTTCATCCGAATTAAACTCTAATTGAAAAGACTCCCTAGTTGCCCTATCTAGCTTTGACCACAGTAATTGAAATAACATGAAGTTCTTATCAGGTAAACTATATTTTTCCAAGACAGCCAAATTATCCGAGAAGGTACGATAGACTCTTTCTAGTTCTGAACGAGACTTGGTTTTAATTGGTTCACAACACAACAACTTTTCATAATAAATCATAGCCATATGACGCTTATTATTATAATATTTCGACAAAGTGTTATAAGCATCAAGATAGCTGTCATCGGTTAGTGGGAAGTTTTTAATTAAATGATATGCCTTACCTTGTACACTGGATAGTAAATAATGTAATTTTTCTACATTTGAAATATTTCTCTTATGTATTAAAGAGTCATATAATTGAATGAAAGATACCCAGTTTTCAAAACATCCATCGAAAGGTTTTATATTAATTTTAGGTAACTTGGCCGAAGAAGAAGTCTCCCCAATAACTGGTTTTGCATCCACAACCGAAACATGCAGTCTATTTTTTATATCCCTAACCTTTTTATCAAAGTCGACAGTAACCGAAAGTTCCATCTTTCGTTGGTGTTGCGAACTGAGTGATAATAACAACCTCTTTTGAGCACAATGAAATTCTTCCGATATTTCAACAAGATTACTTTCACTGCACCCAAGCAAATCACTTTGTTCAATTAACTCCAATCTAAATAACGCATAATCCCTCGCAATACGATTGGCATCAGCCCCATCATTACCACTATCTGTTGACATTTTACGAAAACAATACGAAAATAAGTAAGTAAGTTTAACACTCAAATCAAATTTAAACGAAAATAAATATTATTGTTAACTTCTATAAGTAACAATGACAACCAAACGAAAACAACTTTGACTTTGACGTAACCTACAAACTTTATTGACAACGAATGACAGTGATTATGTCAATCACAATACTGACTTGTCATTTGACACTTGACATAGACAAAGTAGCTTTACTAACCAACCGTAATGGCGGAATTAGGTATGTAGCAAGCAAATTGCAAACGAGAAACTTCAACGAGCGTTATATTAATTTACCCTCACGTTTTTGATATTCACGTATTTAATTTTTACATGAAAATTATGGTAAATTACGATAAAATTTACTACGAAAAACGTTAAAATTATGTATATGACGATAAAAACTAACGAAATTGAATCACTTTAGTGTGAATCGACAATTAATGCGTACAGCAAATACGAACGAAAGTTGTTACCTAAACCCAAATTTCCAAAGGACCGCCTATCAGAGTATGCGGCTCGAAGACCAAAATGTTTAGGTTCGGCTAGAAAGACCAAAATATTGATTGATCAAGCTAGTAACGGACCAACTTTGAGTGGACTGTATATTTGGGGTGTACAAGACTGTCGTTTACCAAATCTGATGAATGCACGGGTGTGAATAAACTATCTGTATACTCACCGATGGCTCCTCGAAGATTGGTTAGGAATGGATTATCTGATGCTGCGCAGACTTACACAGAGCCCGCTTCCTACCTTCTTGATAGTAGCTCCCACAATTCCCCCGTGCAACCCGATGCTGGTGCGATCAGTCTTATACCGAAGTTTGTTATTACAACACGAGAATTTAATCCTAGTGGATTCGATGAATGTCACTATAGGCTCCTGGCCGATGGACCGGCTCGCCACGATAAATTCGATAAATACGACAAAACGACAAACTTGTATTAACAAATTGGCGCGCAACGTGCTAACGCCACGAGAACGAGAGAACTACTCTATAGACAACGAAAAAGGCATAGACAATTTTAATAGTTTAACTAAAATCTAAACCATCGACAATAAAACATCGACAAAAGTGAACAATAACGTAAGTTGGTTTTTGTCCTGATAATTATGGAAAGATGGCTGCACAAAAAAATCGGTTATTGTCTCATGTTGAAGAGTACATATTTATGCATGTACATAATATGCAGAAAAATAACAAAGGCGAAATAAAAAAAATCTTTTGAATAATGCGAAGTACCTATACCTAGTCACGGAATATCAAATTTTTGTAGTTACATTGGGACAACTGTCTAAAGAATAAAATATAATCCCTAAACAAGAACTTCAGATAGTACGGAGTCACAAGGTACAAACATCTTGCTCAGTCATCCCTTCCAAATTTAAACTCCTCACTACTCACCAGTCAACTTGTGTACGGCGGTGATGGTGACGCGGCCGATCTGCCCCGTGTGGCTGATCATGGGCCCCTTGGAGATGTCCACGTGCTTGCCCACCTTGTACAGCGTCACTTTACCTGGATATTAACATTCATCAGCATAAATAGCCTGGCACCACACGAAAATAGGCCTTTCATAAATTACGTAAAGTTTGGGGGCAGGGGGCGAAATATTACATTGTGTGTCATAGAACTCGGAGGTCAAAAGACTTTGCCGCTTTGACTTTAAAAAGTTAGCATAGATTAAATTCACGTTATTGAGAATAACTCAAAAATGACCGTCAGATGTCGCTCAAATTAAAATGGGATCAGACGGCAGTCATTACCTTTCGAATGATCGAAATCAATTTACCTAATACGAAGTTATCCTCATAACACATATAAGAGAGAAAAAACATACAGACGAATTGAGAACCTTTTTTTTGAAGTTGGTTAAAAGTGCCGTAAATCAGCGAACTTGAAATACGTATAACTAACCATTTGCCTTAGCAATACTGGGTATCTGTCCAGCTTTATGCTCGTTGTCATTGAACATCTCGGCAGCCAACTCCTCAGCGACCTCCAGTCGTCTGATGGGCAGCTTGTCCCGGCACAGCTTCACGTACTCCGCGCTGAGTGTGTGCAGCTCCTGAGGAGTTGGTTGCCAGTCCGGTAGCGAGGGAAAGTCTATGTCGTAGATGAATGAACCGCTGCGAACTGCAATAATAATTTAATAACGCTACACACTCATAGCCCCACACTAGGTCTCCCTGTGTCGTGGGTGCCATAGACAACACACTAGACAAGGACACACTCAACCGAGAACGGAAATTTAAAGTTATAAACTCATCATTCAAATTTCTGCGTCGCTGGTAATCGAACACAGGACCCTCGGAACAGCGATCCGGCGTGCGCCATTCAGGTCGTAATTTAAACTCATCATTAAAATTTACGCCTCGCTGGGAATCGAACCCGGGACGATCAGAACAGCGATCCGGCGTGTTAATCATTACGCTATCCTGGTCGTAAATTAGACCTGCACAGTTTCCGATAATCAAATAATTATCATTGCAGACCCACCGCTAGCCGCATGAGCGCCCGGGTGGATTACCATTTTGAACCTCCCTCCCTCCCTACGTCGTCGCTGTAAGTAGTGTAAGTACCAAGCTAATTATACAAGTTTACTTTTACGGAAGGTTCACACATTTCTGTAAAGTCACCGTTCCGTCACAGTTCCGGCAAATCTTTCATACATTCTCGGCAATGTCAGTGCAGTGTCAGTGCTGACGACGACTGTGATGGAACAGTGACTTCACTGATATGTGTGAATTGAGCGTTATTGAAATAATATCTCATCATCAAATACAAGCTTTATATCTGTTGTATATGGAATAGCAAAGAAGTACAACCTATTATTCCATATATTATACAACACTAAACTAACCCTGTGAATAAGAGAAATTAAAGATTCACAGCACACATTTTTGAATGTCATAACTAATTGTAACTTTTAAGCTAAATTAAAATGTGAGCACAGGTAATAAATAAGTTTTTACAGAGGAGTGATAATTCTGTATTCTCGGCAACTCAGGTATAGTCAGAAAAGGAAAGTATACTTACTATCAGGTCCAGGGAAGCTGTGTAGCTTTACAGGCACATTATCTTTGAAGGCTCGGCTTGCACAGGCACCCAGCACCAACGAACATGTCCTCCAAAAAGCTTTGTTCACTTGCTGCGGCTCTTCTATTTCAAAGTTTTGTAGCTACAAGAAAAACAATTGAGTTAACAAACTTATGGTATCAATTAGTAAAAAAAGTACAATTGGATATGTTTTTTTAGAGTAAATAAAAATATAACATGATACAAAGTGGTTCATTATTTTTTTTTAAATGTGTTTTCTTAATATATTGCACAGACAGAATTGGATATGGAATTTCAACAATTAATAACCTGCAAAAATAAGGACATATTTTCATTGACTAGCACCTCACCTGGCAGACATTGTTCTGCAAAATTTGTATATTAATTATATCTCAAGTTCTAAGAAGTGAATCAAGAAGGAATGTATAGCGTTTTTTTAAGTTGGACCTCATGCTGCATGTTTGTCGTTTCCTGACAAACATACAGACAGACTAAATTAAAAAAATAATTGGCCACATGAACTTCACATAGTTTTCTAAAATCTCCTTTGTACAGACATAACCTAGTTACATTTTTATTATATGTATATTGAGAAGAGATGACATAAGAACTTACTTCCAAAGTACAATTTTCCGTCAGCGGCCTGTGCATATCCCAGTAGATGGAGCCTTCCAACCGGGCTAACACACTTGTGTCCATGTGCCATTCGCTTAGATCTGAAGAATTACATGCAACATGTAGAAGATTAAATATAAACATTTCTTGTTTTAGCATCTGAAGAATAAAAGCAGTGATAGACAAGTGATTTAATATTGGACTTCTGAACAAGTCCACTTACACACACTCACACAAACATCAATAAAAAAGGGGACCCTGGGTCCAAAAGCTTTCAGCTTAAATCTCTTAAATGAAAGTTATTACTTAAGTTGAGAACGCTCCATAATTTTCTCAAAGGTGCATGAAGTCTGCCATCTGTCTGGCTGGACGACCCTGTAGCCCAGTTGGTAGCGACCCTGCCGGCGACGCGAGGGGTCCTGGGTTCGATTCCCGGCCGGGGCAGATATTTATGTGGCAGATAAATATTTGTACTCGGGTCATGGGTGTAATTGTAATGTGTTATATATGTGTAGTCCATGCCACCCGCGACACAGGTACCTGGTAACCTACTGCGGGGGTATGAGTGTGTTAGCGTTTATTATTATTATTTTATTTGGTCTATGTGGTGGGCTATGGCGTGTAGCCCCTAGACTGCGACGGAAGACCTGCCTAGCGGTACTCCTACTCCTACTTATGCAATGAAGTTAAGTGGGACAGAAACTTACGTCTTGCGCAATCGTAAGGCGTAGATATACCCTTATTCATAACCAGGGTACAGTCTTTAGGATTTCCTTTGTATTGCACTTCTATCTTCTCAATTCTACCCACGTTCTCCAACTGTCGCTTCGCTTCCAGTTCAAAAAGGTGATGACGACGTTCGACGACTTCTTGGGAGCTTAAAAATCCTGAAAATACACTTATTTTCGTCGCACTTTCATTTTGTTTATTTTTTTTCGTAAATCTTATTGAATGTATAACTTACTAATCGCTGGAAGAATTTTGGTAGCATTCTGCCGGAATAAAGATCCAGATAATAACAATATTTTATGGTTCATGTTGGCTGTAAAAAAATATAGTTTTATTATTTTATAAACATTAAACAATATTTATGTAGTTTTGAATTTTTAGGTTAACTCACAACTCACAAGCTGTGTTTGACACAGATTTTGACATCTGTCATACGAAAAATCTGTCATTGACGTCATTAATTTATACAGATAATTTATTTTAATGTATTTGCCATAGAGGTATAACCATAGAGATAAAGAACAGAGCGGGGAAGCCTGGCTTTAAACTGATCCTCGAATAGAAAAAGAGAGATGACTGGGACTACATGTGCTACAATCCAAGTCGAATACATTATTTAATTTTATTACTTGACAATCTTTCTATCTTTCCAACCATTAACTATTTCCACTTACAGAAGGTAGTACAGAAGGCACTCTGTAAAACGAATTTTTTTTGCTTACTGAAACATGAACTGGTAGAGAAAACTTATTTAGCGCTGGTGGTTGAAAAAATTATGTAAGAAAGTTCATCACTTTGATCTATTATGTTTTTTTGTTAAACTACAAATATAAGAAAACTTAGAAATTGATACGAGATGGCGCTGGTCCATTGACCATGTATTTTAGATTTATTTTATCCAAATAACTTCTATAATACCCAGTTCAAATTTCCAATACAAACTAAGTTTTCCTGTACCCACTCAGATGTCATAACATAAGTTGACCGTGAATATTTTTTTTGTCATTTAAGCGATCAAAAAATTAAGTAAAATGTACAATTTTTTTGTGATTGTGTATGGCATGCGATTGGTAAGGTTAATTTAAAATCTGAAGTTTTTATCTAGTCAACAATAATTCATTTCAAAAAAATGTCAGATGAATTATTATGCCTTAATAATTTTCTAGTTACCCACACCATTTTCAGGACAGGTTTCTCAAAGAACCATAAGTTAACCATTTTAGAGTTTTCTTATATCACAGGATCACAGCAGATTAAAGTATTGACAGTGTTCTGTACACAAAGAAGGAAATGGGAGTAATAAAGCAACTCAGTTTCAAAAATATTATTTTAATTTTGATGTCTTCAAGAAATAACATCAGTCATCCCACCATGGTCCTCTTCCTTCCCCTGGCTCGAACCTCTTCAAATTTGCTGACAATTTCTTTTATTCTACTATTAATATTACCAGTATCATAATTTTTGTATGCTTCTAGTATTATGCCAAACAAATCTGGATAATCATTATGTGTGCTTATTAGCGCTCTTTCTAGCACATACAAGTCAACTCCTTTGTCTTCTGTACTTGAATTTATATGAGACAAACCAAAATCAATCATAACAATATCAACATTCTCAATATCCAGCCATGCCGAGTCATTGACAGCTGTGTCCTGCTTGTGTATCAACAGCATATTGGATGTAGTCAAATCACCGTGAATTACATTACGGTCATGACACTTCCGGATTGTCTGACCTATTTTTGCTGCTATCAAATGTAGTGCACTCTGGCTATCCCCGGTTCCATTTTCAGGTTTATAAATGTTTATGATAAAGTCTTTTATTGTAATGCTATGTTCGAAATGCTGCATATAGATCCGACGGCGATCAAAATCGACCAGATACAGGGCTGGAGTTCTCACGTCTGCTGCTTTACAACGCACTATGCCTCTCGCTTCATTTTTTATCCGCTCTTTGGTTAACGCGGCGTCTAAGTCTGCATGCCTATAATTTTTTTTAAATCTCTCCTTAATTATTGTTGGTTTTCCTAAGTAATTACAGATATACAGCTTAGCTTCGGCACCTTGTTTAAATATTTGCAAATTTTCGCACATTTTTAATGTTAACCTAAAATGTTAATTTCGTGGTAAACATCATAATTTATCTTTTAGTTAGAACACAACACGTTTTGTTCGAGCTTCAGAGTTGAATAATACAAGATTATTATAATTACAATTTTACAATTAGATTATAAAAATCAGTGGATTTCCACTTTTACTTAATCCTGTTTACCAAAACAAAACTTTAACAATACTACAAATACAAATTGTGTTGTGAAATTTAAAAACTCTTCACAACATGCATGCTTCACAATAATTCACAAATTGACAATTTTATGAATTTTAATGTTAGTTTGACAGCGAAATGGTAGATAATTTAGGTATCCATAGATACAATATACAAAGATAATAGACGTCCGATTTTTCTCTCCGATAGTCGGTTCCGATAGTCTGATCAGACAATCGGAAGCCACCCATGTCATACATTTTTTTTTGTTTATATACAATACACATCCGATTCGAGTGTCGTCCGATTCTATTGTCTGAATTTGTCTGATCAGACTATCGGAACCGATCAACCGACTATTGGAGAAAAAAATCGGACGTCTATTGCAACCCTAAAGTGCACTGATTTCATACTTTTGTGAATGCATTATTACTTTTAATTAAAAAATACACAGTTACTGTTTCTTTCTGCATGAATAATATTACTATCGTTAAGATAAAGATTTTTATGTTTTAGGTACTGATGATAACGGAATGACGACGATTATATTGTTGTCATGTTATCGACGTAGCGAAGCCGCACCTATAGCATTTAACTTTATAGGTATAACTACCTATATATATATAAACTTTCTACTATTTATTTATACAATTTATACATGTCGTGTTCATTCGCTGGAGAGCAAGGGAGGCTGTGTGGGCGTTTGAAATTGGTTGTTGGTTGTTGCACCCGTGCCGGCCGGCGGCGCGACGTATTGACGCCCGATCATTTCATTCAGCCAAGTATTTAATGGAAACAGTGATTTATTTAGCCTTTTAGTGTTTTTACTATCATAAAAATAGTATTTAGAGCCATTTATTAACAGCGAGTGAAATCTTGAATATTTTCGAAAAAGGAACGCTGAGTGCATACTTTTTGTGTGATTTTTTTTTTTAATTTGTGAGAACGATGTCGATGGAAGGCTTGGAATACGAGACCATCGTGCAGAATGGGCCTAAAAAAGTGAGTTATTTTTTTATTATCGTATTTTTTTCTACGAGTACTACGCTACAGATAATGCTTTGATCATGAAGCCTGTTTATAGTTATATTTTATTTCTATGTTGTTAGGGGTGTATCAGTGACATCAGTGTTATGATGTCCTGTACGACAGTATACGAATTTAGGGTTTCGGATAAATTTATGAATAATAAATGTTTGAAAAGGTATTTTGGCGTTTTAATTCATTCAAGTCGTTTATAATTTTTTCGAGTATCATATTGCGACGAAGCTTGAATATATTATTATGAACCATGAAATTGAAATTATTTAAATTTTAAATATTTTAATAATATTATGTAATTAGTTGTTGAGGCACGTTTTGAACGACATAAGTTAGGTATAAGGGAAGCATTATTCTGAGAAACATAATTCATAATATTATTTTGGGTTGGTGGTTCTCGGTTGGGTAAAGTATATTAAATTTTATTTTATATAGGAAGTCTTAAATCTTTTTCAATACACGTAAGTAGGTAATACTAGATTTTAGGCGTTTTATTTACAAAATCTATCTACGGCCGAATTTTTGGAGTATTTACAGCAGAAAAAATTAAAACAATATAGACAGATTCCTACGTAACTGACAAAATAAAAGATATTAACGTACATTATCTATAATACAAAAAAAAATTAAGAAGTTACGTTACGTGTTTGGTATTTATAAATTTATTTGATAAAATTTTGTTGGTGCGAAAACAATATTCGCTTTCAAACATTGAGGTGCTATTTAGTACATAGTATCTCAATGGTTTCAAAATCGTATATTGCTTTTTACGCAGCCTAAACGGTATACGCAGTGTATTGTATGTACCTAGATACTTAGAGGGGTGTCCTGCACTGAAGAGGTGTTCTATACGTCTGGGTGCATTTTCGCAGATGTAGTTGGAGGCGCGGCTCTCAGTCCCCATACGGGCTAACACGATTGATTCAATTTGTATTTCAAATTTTCGACATTTAATATCTTTGGCATTCAATATTTTAAGGCTCTTTGTATTCGCCTATATTTATCAATTTAAACGCCTTTAACAATCTTACTTATGGGTTATTAATAAACCTGTGTCATTCAGATATTATCTATTGAAAGAAATAAAAAAATATGTATATCTAGTTGCATGGAAATACCCGGGTAGGTACGCTCTAAATCTCTGCCCACTAACACATTTATTGCCATTAACGCAATATAGGTAGTAGGTACCTACATCTTCGGATATTTATTTGTAACAAACATCACTAATTTCAAATTTCGTTCATTGAAATAGGAACAGTAATGTAAACAGTTATGTATTTTAAAGCTACAGTTCTTTAAAACTTGTAACGGAACGTGTTTTTATGAAAAGAAAAAAGAAGTCAGTCAGTTTGGCCAGTCTATCCTGTTTATTTGCTTTCCTTGTAATACGTACTGCGATTTTTAAACAGGTCATTCTAAAATACCTATAAAATTTATTGGTATTCATTCATTTTACGAGAATCATGACAATCCTCCCTCATTTAATTTAGGAACGGGAAAAATATTTATTCGCGGGAAGTATATTTAGGTACTTGCAATATACCTTTTTACTGTTAGTACTTGGTTTTATAAATTAATAAGAAATTACAAAATGCAATTTTTTAATTGAAGGCAGACTGGAATGGAATCGTGCGTGACAAAATGAACAAAAAAAAACTGATCGGTTTGGCGCCATTTTTCCACAGATTATATAGTCGCGTAAAACAGTTTATTAAAGTGAAACTACAATCGCTTTCTGCTTCCATTTACTTACTTGCATTCTTTATCTTGCATCTTGCATCGAAAAAATTTTCACACAGCGAGATCTTTTTTTGAATACATAATTGAATGTAACGTTGTCGGTTTTAATTACTAGGTTACTGCCAACATTAATGACGCTGGTTAATCATAAAAGCAAACAATTTGTATACAATTGTTGTTTAGTTTTAGTGTTTTTTTTTGTTGCTGCTAGGATACCTACGTTGTTTTCTAACTGCTTAATAGGAGATAGTTTCTTTTTTCAATTACAGTTTGTATGTGCGCTGTTGCGTCCAAATTCAAATCTATTATGATAACAGAAAAGAATAAGGCACGTGTTGTACTACATTCAGTGCTATTTCATTTTTTTTTGCATTTGTTGGCAACTTTTTCATGCTAGCTTTGCGGATAAACGTGAAGACAGGCCACCTTGATGCTGAATCAGACGTCGCTGTTTTGACGGCAAAAAAGAAAAACTTGGCCGGAGGAATGTCCAAGTAGTTTGGCGGTTGACTCAGCAATTAGAAAATACGATTAACAAAAATATCTTTGTTTTTCATTGACCATGATTAATGGAAATACTTTGCCATCATGTGGTTTGTGTAGTCCTAAGTAGGTACTTATGTCGAAGACAATTTTTTGTAATGTATTATAAGTAAGTACTTAGGCCTAGTTCTTACAATAATTATAGTAGCCTAGTTACAGTTTAAACATGTACTTACTCTCAATAAAAAATATTTACACTGATTACGCTTTCGCTGGCTTCGGTTGCCCATATCGGTTAAGTTAAATTGGATAAACCTTGGAGAGGCAATTTTGTTAAAATCATTGTTATGTATTATATTGTGTTAGACCACCTGTATTAGTTTTTCGCAGATTTATTTAAATTTATAAATGTAGACATTACCAGTGTACATTATTTTCTTACCCGCTCGTTGTGGATGAAGGTAAAAAGCGAAGTTTATTATTCCAAAGTTATTGCGTAATTAGATAACCAACTAACGCTCTCGCCGTTAGTGAAACAAGCACGCGAGTCAAGTTCAGTTACCTAGATGCTAACTGTATAATTTGGATAGTTCTCAGGCGCGGTCAGAGTGTGCGTTCACCTTTATTTAAGAAAAAAAATCTTACTTACCATTGCCCAATTCTGACAAAAGGTTAACCAAAAAAACCGGTTGTCTACGGTAAATTTTAATTTCGAGCTCGCAATATTACCTACCTACCACATGTGATATTATCAAGATATTACGAGTACTTCAGAGAACTTGTAGTCAATACTCGGGTAACCAACCTACTGTAAAACGTTGAATTTGGTATTCTTTGAGAACACATAAATAAATTTAATTTTTAAATGTAAGTAAGGGTTTCAAAAAAATTGGTTGCCTGTAAAGTCGGTATACGGGCGAAAGTTTTACGTGACAACGACTTTGAGTGGTAAAATAATTTTAATGTGAATATTCATTCGTATAGTAGGAAGAAGGATGAAATAATAGTAACAATTTAAAACATTTATTTATACTGTCTAACCTTCATGTGAAGGCGGAAGCAATTTAAGTTTAATGTTTTATTTTTGTTAAATAGTTCCTCACTTGTAAACAAGATGGCATTGTACCAATTTGTGAAACGCGCTAACGAGTGTAACGTGGAGTTTATATAAGAGAAAAATTTGTAAAGGGCAATGTGTCGCCTTCTTTGGTTTTATAATAAACTGCTATTTTGGGTTTGGAAGCAGTTGTGGTTATTTGTGAAGTTGACCCTGCGTTCCCGTATCTTCATGGGGTAAACATATACAAAGAATTATATTTAAAACATTGTAACACCATCCGCCATCTAGCGCTGCTAACCGTTAGACCATTAACCATTAACCATTAGTCACAACTAAGTGAGGTAACAAACTAGTTACTCTACTTCTCCAGAGATGGCGCTGTACCATTTTCTGAAACACGCCAACGTGTGTACGCCGTAGCTACTATAAGTAACGTGAGCGGAGCTACTAACGCAGTTTCTTGAAGTGCCACCCGGCAAACCAATTTATAAGACGTTGTCACGTCAAAAAAAATAATGAATCGTTTAAAAACTAAAATCACCTTGTATATAGCTGCTAACTGAAGAATTGATGCAAAACAATAATCACTTGAAGAGTTCCCGTTTAATTAAAGCCAATAATTATGAGCGCCATATTTGATCATGTTTGTTTGTTCATATCACTTCATAATTATCGGCCGTTGACCTCTGTGCAAATCAAGTTAATACTTCGTGAAGTTGGTGAAAATTAGGCTGAAAGTTCCCGTTACATAGGTACATGCATACTCAGCATGCATAATGTAATAGGTGAAGTCAAGCTAATAAAAGGGTGTTAGGAAGGACCTTCATAAACAGAGAATTCATTTCATGGTTACACATAAAATATACTTAATAAATGTATGATGTTGGTTTATAACATGTTCTGAGGAGTTTGTTTCGTCTTTCTTCTCCTCTTAAAAAGAAATAAAGCACCTTTGGAAACGGGCGGCGGTAGACTCACAAAATAGGAAGTTTATAAGTGTATTGACAAAATACCTACGTAAGTAAATACATTTGAATTTGAATGATAGTAAAGTTGGTTTTAACTGCGTCGTTGGGGTATAAACAAAACGTAACAGGTATGTTTGAAACTTTGATGTTTTAAATGTCTAGATGGATAAGATGGAACATCGAATCCGCGCGAACGTGTCAAAATATTGTGGCTAACTGTTAGCCACAATTTTTATATCATTACGCACACAGACAATAGACATGTAAAACATCGTCGCACACACTTGCTTGATATTGTTGCGTTGTTTTTTTTTGTTTTCAATGTAGGGCGACGCTCAATCTAGATATTTAAAACATCAAAGGTTTGAAACTTTAAATCATTTACTATTACTGTAGTCAGACGGTAGTACCACAGTACTAGCGTTCGGTGGTCGATAATTTCTGTCTACACCAATGGGAGACGTGCGTGAGTTTATGCGTTTGGGTATGCGTGTTATGTGCAAAGCGCCGCTGCGGGTCTTCCGAGAACTAAATTTGAAGTTTCCATATTTAAATTAAAGATTTCTGCGAACGTTTACTTTTGCCTTCCGTATTAAGTGCGATGTTTCCTTTTAAAGATTTGAATGTAGGTAAGTACTTAATAAGTACCTACTTTCATAATATGAAAGTTAAAAAAAAATTGAAACTTAGTCGCCAAGCAAATAGTATTGCCACTCCCCAATAAAGACAATGTGACCTGTGATCACATTTCGATTTAATTTGTGAGCAAAATTTACTTAAGGCATTTTAAATTCTCGCCATTAATCTACAATTAACCTTAATCACTGGGGCGGAAATCTGTCGTTTGTGTGGGTTGCCCTTAAAATTATAACCGATTCCATATCGAACACGAACGGAGTTTAGATATTTTAATATCATTGGCCATCGCATTATTATCGCTATCAAATAGATTAAACCGTAATCAATAGATAGCCAAAACACATTTTGTCAGATTTTCTTGAAATAGGTTATCACAATATTTTACTAAAAACAGGTGCCATAGTAACTAACTACTTATACTTGAAAAGATTTGAAGCGATTCTTTAAACTAACATAAACTTTTTTTTATGATTGAATTGGAATAAAGCCAATTGTTGCTACAAATGTTAACCGAAGCTTGCCACAATACATTAGTGAAGACCGCAACCAAATCAGTTGCCTTTGATTAGGGCGGAGAAAAGTTAGGAAAACCACAAATGGACCACAAGACTAAGAGACAAATTAAAAAAAAACGTTGTTTTTAGGTTCTACCGTGTTAATAAAGGCTGTAAATGTAATGTAATAAATGTAATATGTACTGTAATAGTTTTTTTTCTCGATATTATCTTCCATGTAGGTACCTACCTACAAATAGCGATCAGTTAGAGATTTAATTTTATATCTATGTCTAAACAACATCATGGGCATTGGCTTTTACAATAGATTACTTATTTGCTTTCTGTTAATACAGTATCTAAGACAATTACAGTAATAAAGACAAGCTATGACAAATACATAAACGTTGATAGCGTCGCTGTCATGCAATAAGCTGTGGTGATAAAGTCGTACAAGGATCTTTTGGCGTGTGGGAGACAGCATCTTAAAGGCAAACTGTAAGGCGCTGTCTCTGTCACCTACCTTATCCTACCTCACCCTACCTACCTTATCACCTACCTTTTGGCGCGAGGCCAAAAGGTAGGTGATAATTTATGACATTTGTGTGGTAAAGCCTATTCCATGCGCGTTTCATCTGAAATTCGTTTCTATTGCAACCCACACAATGGCACCTTCCTCCCCTATGATTAAGGTTCATTGTAGATTGGCGACGAGAATTGAAAGTGCCTTAAATAAGTTTTGCTTGAACTTATCTCTGAAATGGCAGAAATTGGAACTAATGCCGCCATGTTAAAAAGTCATTCATGTACGTTGTGGTCATTCATCTGTCAGTTACTAGTGTGCAATGATTGGTCCAATGCGTCCAACCGCGTCTCTCTTCATTTCAAGGTCAAGTTGGTTTTACTATAATTCCAATGTCATAAGTAAGTTCGTTTGATTTCAGTGTTATTGCTTTGCTCGGTACATTCAGTTGGTAGACTCAATCCGACCAAATCTGGAGGTCGTCGACCGTCACCCACACTGAAATTGTTCTGTCTCATGTTTATTGGGGAATCTGCCCACTTGTCTGAGATCCGACATTGTTTCCATGTGTCTTCAAGTGACCTCTTGATTTAGGGCTTTTTTATTCGACGACTAACATTTATGTTTCGGGTAATAGTTAAAATTCTGGAGATAAAAAGAAATAAAGTCGTTAAAATTGCTTTTAAAAAGACTTCGTCGAACTCTAAACTTGCGAGCAAAGCTTGCGAGTAACTTTAAAATGAAAAAAAATTGAATTGAAAAACCATGCTTTACTTGCTAGTTACCAACTGGCAAATAAATCATGGTTTTGCACGCGGCCGGATTGCGTCATAAGTCCTGTCCTCGGACCTGACCAGTCGACCTCACCAAGAGAAAACAGGGTCACAGGGCCCAGACGTAACTTCATCTGACAGCATGCCACGTGTGAAAGGAATGTCTGGCAGGAGGCTGTATGTCTGCAAAAGGTGGTGATAAAATGTTTTCTATGTCGCTGACTATGTTAATAGGTTTTGAGCTTTGAGTTGCCATTTTTTTCAAATATCTTTTTACCAAGCTGTTTCGATTCCCAGCGAGGCGGAAATTTTGATGAGTTTAAATTTCCGTTCTTCCGTTCGGTCTGGGTGTTTTTTCCTGTCCATAACACACACGACATAGGAAATCTTAGTGTGGGGTTGTGTGTAGCGTTATAAAAATGATATGTTTGTTCGAGTTAAATCTTGCAAGCTGCATTAGAACTTTTCCCTATTACTATTACGGATTATAAAGTTAACTTTAGTTGCGATGACAATGCAATTCTACGATAAAGACCTGGCCCCGTATTATGGCTGGATGGCCGATGGTGCAGAAAGGTCCTCGAATGGCGACCACGTCTTGGTAAAAGGAGCATAGGACGCCCTCCGACAAGGTGGACTGATGACCTGAAGAAGACAGCGGGAAACCGTTGGATTCAGAGGGCTCAGGACCGGTTGGAGTGGCGCCAATTAGAGGAGGCCTATGTCCAGCAGTGTACTTCGACAGGCAGATAGATAGGTCACCCATCCTACTACCGACCGCGCCCGCTGTTGCTTAACTTTGTCGATCGCTTTGGAAACTTGGATCGACGCAAGCCGCCGGGCTATGAGCGCTTCATTGAGATATTATTGACCATTGAATAGCCCGCATTAAAATTAAAATGGTCCTGATTTACTTTAGTACATAATATCTCAATGCTGATGAATATTATTAGACAAATCAATGTGAGTAGGTATAATTCTTATAATTGTTCAATCGTAGCCAAAGCGTTCAATTTGCACGAAGTTCAAGATGAAGCACTAAAACAACAGTTCGTCTAATCCCCTCAATGTCCAAGTGAAGATTACTGGTGTATTGAACTGGGGTTAGGTTATTTTTACCATACTATTTGAGGCACGCGTCAGGCCCGCCATATTTAGACAAAGCCAATATGGCGTCACTGAGTCATACGCAATGTCATTTTAATCTTATCTTTATGAACTTGGGTCTGAGTCTTTCTTCGTTTATAGTTTAAAGCTTTTGTTTTTTTTTAGAATTACTGTAATTTTCGATAAAATTTTATATACTTAGTCCCACAGACATAGTAACTATAGACGGAATGCTGGGAATAAAATATTGAGGCCGCAAAAAAGAAGCCTAACCTTGTACACACACGGCGGAACTCACACATCGAAAAAAAAAGGAAGCCCAAATTGACAATTTGAATTGTCATTCGTATTTAATAGACGCAGTTACAATAATTTAATTTGATCGCAAATATGACGAAATGCGTTATAAAAGGGTGCGAACATCAAACTGCTAAAATTAAAAAGCTGGATGGAATCACATTTCACAAGTAAGGAAACAAAATAATTCATATTTACATTAAATCAAAATATAAATATTTCTTTATTATTTTGACACAAAATGTCAACCAATGCTGCCATGAGTACATTTTAGATACTCCCCAATTTATTGGAAGCTTGGAATATCATATTGGAGTCAGCCCAAAAACGAACACCTTTTCCTTTATTAGTACTGAATGATTCGTGAGTGTTTGAATTCATTTTACGTCTATCACGCGGCTTACCTCACCTTTTCCTTTGTTACTCCTTTTTATTTTCCTTCTCTTCGGGATCTTAGATTTAAGTACCTATCTATAATATTTGTAAATTATTTTATTGACCACTGTCAACGATAGGGAAGAGCGGGGCCCCCCAACAGGCATTTATATTTATATTATTAATTTTTTTTTTTCAGATTTTTTCTACGACTTTTTTGCCATTGTTAATACTCATACCAAATTACAGCTTTCTACAACTTATAGTCTCTGAGTAAAACAGCGGACGGACAGACGGGCATGGCGAAACTATAAGGGTTCTTTGTTTACTACGGAACCCTAAAACTGCTCCATAAAACTATTATTACAGCAGTAGAAACACTTCAACTTCGCAAGTGTTTCTTTTTAGGTATTGTGCGAATTGATCGACTGATGATGGCGGTGCCTTTGTTATTTTAATATTTTATTAAATTGATTTAATAAATTTATGAACTGTTTTATTTTTGTTGTAACACCTTACTCTAAACCAACAATTGACAATAAAGTATAAACAATTAAAATTTTATTATACTAGTTTGGGTAATAGAAATCCATAGTATGGCAATACTGACAAACGCACCACATGCAAAGAGAGCCTGCCTCACTTTTGATTTCATGAGATTCTGTCTATAGTTACTATGTCTGTGCTTAGTCCTACAAGCATCTTTTGGCGCGTGGATGACAGAGACAGCGCCTTACAGTTTGCCTTACCAGTAAGGCGCTGTCTCTGTCACCCACACGCCAAAAGATCCTTTAACTTCAACTCATTGTGCGATTGTGGGTTATGGTAGGTCAAAAGATTTACGTCAATGTCAGTTTAGCTGGCTGTGCTATTAATGTGACAAGTTCAAGGCGAAGAAAGATCCATAGATATCGTCTATTTCCCTCACATAAGACAAGGAGCTACGCCAGTGACATACCAAAAAAACGAGAGAGAATGATACTTTCTGTTTTGTTTCGCTTTGCGTGCCTATTTTGTTTAGATAAAAATTAGCCCTCAGTGAAACGAGGACTGGTCGCTAGTATTACGAGTATAATATGTACCTACTATAAAACAATCCTGATAACAATCAAGTAAAATAATTCTATTGGTACCTATGATGATAATACTGCGTTAACTCTTCGATAAACATAATAATTATAACGCTTATAACGAATTAATTAACTAATAAATTAAATGGAATGGCAATTGAAAGTATTAATATTTTGCAGTAAAATCATTATTAAAAACGTGATATTAATATCAATATCAAAGGCATCGATTGATGCGCTTTCGACAAAGAAAAAATCAAATATCGAATAAAGATTAAATAGTGCAGAATTAAGAAACTAAATCTGAAATATTTTGTGATTGCAGTCCAAAGAAAAAAAAGAAAGAAAAGAAGTTACTATGTCGCCAACTATAATTCTGTACATTATCTAAGTAGGTACATATATGCACTCCACCAATCCGCACTGGAGCAGCGTGGTGGAGTATGCTCTGGGCCTCCTCAATACCTAATGAGGAGAGACTATATGTAGCCACATAGGTATTGGTATATGTATAGACCATGGTGTAAACTTTGGATACATGTTAAGGACATTTGAACTCATGTTAAGGACATTCTTATGACGAAGGATTATACACTGGATGAAATTTTTCAAGATGAAACAGCCTGGACATGAGTTTGAAATATAGCCTTTTAAGTAGTGATAAGTGTTCTCTGTAACTGTGAGTGGGGAAAAAAGAAACTCCTTGGGAGTTTCTTGCCGCTTCTTCTACCAAGGCCACTCCTCGTAGGGATTTGTGGAAGCGATGGAGTAGATGACATTCGAAAAGTGTTTGTAAAAACCAAGTGCGAAATAAATCATTTCATTTCATACAAACGATGTCCGACCGATGCATCTATTACCTAAATAAAAATAATACTCTCCAAACCACAAGGGGAGGAAATAATTCCTTTTTCGATTCAGTGGGGAGTTAAATTTAGATGACCGGCACACATTTAGGACATGACTTCGTACTTTAACATTTTTGTGAACGGTGGAACAATCACTACATAGTATAAAACAAAGTCGCTATTTTTGTCCGTCTGTTTGTCTGTTTGTCTGTATGCTTAAATCTTTAAAATTACGCAACGGATTTTGATGCGGTTTTTGTAATAGGTAGAGTGATTCAAGAGGAAGGTTTTTATGTATAATATGCATGTATTATATATATATATATTATATTCCCACAAGAACGGGATCCACGCGGGTGAAACCGCGGGCGGGCCGCTAAAATATATCCTTGGTAAATAGGAATAATTAGAAAATAACCATTAAAATTATCGTACCTACGTCTGTTTGTGAATTTTTTTCAAGTAAGTTTTTACAAACACTTCGATAGTCAAACTACGTGATCGCTTCAACAAATCCCAACGGTGGTCTTGGAAGAAGAAGCGGCAAGAAATTCCCAAGGAGCTTTTTTCCTACTCACAGTTACAGATTTAACTTACTATACTACTTATGCCTAGAATACGCAACTCACTCCAAGCTGTTTTTAATAAAATGCTATAATAAGGTGTTAAATAACGTGATACATCTTCAATGTACAAGAATTCTTACTGGCACATACTCACGCGCCATTCGAAAAAATAAACAATCCCGGAAGTGCTTTCTCATTCATATCGGAACATGTGGTAAGTACACAATACGTCTTTGTTCGGCACAGATACAATATCTATGGAGCGATGACCTGCGCTATGTTCACACGGTCACCTCTACGAAACCAGTAGGAAAATCGTTATTCATAGAAAGGTTCTAATTAACTAACATTTTATTACTCTACATACGAAGGCACAGATAATAAAGTTTTATTCATCGTAAGTTTATTGTGGTGGAGGAGATCGTTGCACAGATTTTACTATGATATTCCGCTATTGTATATGTCGATGTTTCGACTTTTTACGTAAATCGTAGTCACGGCTGAACAGTGGGTCGAAATATCAGCGTACCTAAGCGCAAGATGCATTTATCGTGCGTAAGTGCCTCACCTTCACATTAAAATTCGGACAATCCGCGATGAGTTAAAGTGTAAAATCCTTAAGTCGGTCGGTATCTAGACATAACATGACATGTTCCTACATAAAATGTCTGCTACACTAGCGGCACGCTATGATGGCCGGTTTGACACATTACAACAGTGATGTGGAATGTCAATTTATTCTCGAACAAAAAACAATTAAGTTTTGTTTTTGTACCTGATTAAATAGGTTTAATAAAACAAAAATGTAAATGTTTATTTAATTTATTTGAACGAACTGAATATTTGAATGAAAATGAATATACATACTTTATATGCACACAAGAAACATATGAATACAAAAGATACCAAAAAAGGTGCCACAAAAGGCCATAATTAATCAGATTCGTCCATACTACTATTTTCACTGTCGTCACTGCTATCATCACCTACATTACACCTACATTGTCCAATATTAAGCGCATCAGCTACGCGTTCAACCACTGACGTTATAGGTAAAATTGGCCCTCCATTTTGAGCTTCACGATCGAAATAGTTACGAAGGCGTATTACGAACTCACGTGTCTGACTATTTAGAACAGTTCTCTGCGTACGTTCGGTCATATCGACGAAATCCACAACAAAGGGCTTGAACAGAGTCCAAATTAACGAGCAAGGGTCAACAGTAATGCAGTATCAATATTTGAAATCCAAAGCCAGGTCAAAACTATATCACAATCGCATTGCACTGACAGTTTATACTTTTCGAAGCAACGTCAATTCGAAACTGCTTTGTTTTGCATTGAGCATTGACGCGAGTTTGCCGGAGGTAGTAGTTGTGCTAGCCAGCGATTCTATGTGACGATCGTATTAGATTCCATTTTTAAAAATTTTCAATTTAGAAAACCAAATGCCGAGTTGTGGTATATATCATATAAAAATAAAAATTTTACCTTTTGTATGAAACAGCTGATATTTTTTTGCGATTTCAGAGGTTTGTCCACATAGTGAAAATTGTTCATATTCACAAGTACATTCACCCCTTAAATGGTGCAAACTGATTTTTCTACACTTGTATACATTTTAGAAATCAATTTAATAAATAAATTTTGAGTCCTAAACCTAAAACTACATTCGATAAAATTTATGAATCTCTGCACATCACTATCGTCAATAAAGTAATACAATTATTTCCTTCAAAGTCGTTATCAATTAATACGGAACTTCATGAGCGGACAAACGTCAAACCGGCCATCATAGCGTGCCGCTAGTTTAAGTCGGACGTGGCCAGTGCAGGGCACATTCCGGGAAACCAGCAATGGAGCAGTTATTATTTTAATGTTTGTTCACCGAAAAACACATAAGAGTAGTCTGGTTTTGAGCTCTCTATGAAAGACGCATAACTTAAAATCTACAAACATTAAAAAATAATAAACTTGTTACAAAAAACGATTTCAACATCGACAAGAAGGGACTCCAAAGCAATTTTTCAAGTGTAGCCCAAATTTAAATGGCATCAGATGATAGGTAGGTACTTGCTTTCGAATAAAAAAGGAATTAGGTATTATCAAAATCGGTTTACCCCTAAGGTTTACCCAGTAAAAAGTTGAGGTAGAACATAAAAAATAGACTCGAAATTATACATCAATGACTCGAAATGACAACCTCCTTATTTAACAATATCTATAAAATTATTTCGTACAATATAGTTGTAAGTTGTAATTTAGTATCCAATTGTACTTAAATGAAATTAAATTTAATGAATCACTTACATAATTTATAAGTTAATTTCTTTTTTAAATTACTCAAGTACCTACTGTATATACTTTGTTGTAACAGCTGTTTTGCGGCCCGCCATTTAATAGTCTGTCATATTACTCGCCAATAGGTATAATACCAGAATACCACTAACGTTACGGCTACATCTGCGTCTTAACGCGTTAATTAATGCACTAATTTTGTGTATTAAGAAGAAAATAGACTTGCCAAAAATTGTCAAATATCTAGGAGGAGTTCATTGCCATTTTCGACAAGTCTATTTCAGATGTAGCCAAGGCATAATACAGTCAATATGAAGGCAGCCATTTTTGATACGAAGCCATTCAGTTGCTTGGGTCATGTGCGATGTGCGTCTAATCGATTAGTTGGCATGATTCACAAACTCATAAACGTTCGGCCTTAATCACTACACTCGGTATATTCAACTTCCTCGAGGATTTTCAGTAATTTTAGAAAGCTCGTCATTTTACATGAATTAAATGTCTGCAATGTGAATTAAAAAACATAATTAAATGATTCTCATTTTACATTTAGAATTAAGGACTCTTGACTTAGATATTCAGCATTGTTTAAATTGCTCAAGTACCCGTATTTCCTGCAAGCCCTTTTCAAATAGAAATTAGGTTACTTTATTAGTCAAAAATGGGTCACTGATTCGTAAGCTACCTATACCTACACGTATTAGCTTGGTACATGTAAGTATATGATATGAACAAAACAAAATATCCATCGTTTCTAAAATTTATATTCACCTCGTTCCTGTCGTTCCTAATTGAGTCGAAATATCTGTTTAAACAATAAATATCGTCAGTACCTACCCGTTACAGGTAAATGTTTATTGTCCGAGATGAAAAATTTTTTTTTTTTAAATCTTCAAGTATTTACTGTCACACGAAAATTATCTTACTACACTAAATACTAATAGTTATCCATGATTCATTGCATTTATCTTTTATAATTCGATAATTACGCGATAATAGTGTTGGCTGCATGCGATAAAAGCAATCAGCGCACCAACGCATTCAACCTTGAATTTGGACTCAATACAAAGTCATTGTAACCTTGCCCCGAAGTCCGAACCCAGTATGAGTAAGTGAGGGGAGGGGAATATTTTTAGTGCACAGTCATTACATTCTTTAAATATAGATATTGAATGTTTCTCCGTTTGAGGCAAGCCGTTATTTTTATAGTTTAATGACGTCCGTCCGTTGCATACGCTAGTTTAAATCCGGTCGTTCGGTTAAGTCCGGCTTTCTGGTTCTTAAACCAATGATTAGTTTAATTTTATATATGTTATGAGCGGTATAATTTGTTAGACGTTAAGTATCTTAGTCTTCTTAATTAGGTGTGTAGATTTTCACCTTTTGTGCCTATTCGTTGGCAAAAGCTGTAAGTAGGGAAATATTTGTGAATTGCTGTCAAGTATGTACCTAACTCATTTTACAGACATTGAGATATTATGTACTAAAGTACTAACTCAATGTTTACAGATGATCTTGGTGTTCCAATGCTAATGTTACCAACAATGAATATCATAATCCTATCCGGTAAAGAGTTCCACTCTTCCTTTAAAATGCAAGAGTTTGGCTTATTTTCAATTTCTGGTAGTTCTCAATTTTAAAAAATACCTAATTCAAGAAAATGGAACTAATCTGAAAGTTCCTCCTATTAAAAGATAAAATCAAAATATTATGTTACGTTGATAAATGGTGTAGTTCTAAGATAACAGACGTTTAAAAAGTGTTCGTCCGTCTATCAGTCAAATAGATGTGTCTAAAATTATGTGCATTAATTTACCTACATAACGGTGTTAGCTAGGTTGTTGCAAGTTAAAAAATAATAAAGGCAACTGCCGAACCCTACACTCTCAGATTGTCGATTTTACCACATTTTACTGAGTAATACAGAGTAAAGATACAGAGAGTACTCATAAACAAGAATTTCAAGGACATCCAACTACCCTGTGGTCAGGTGTAACCTAGTAACATAGACGTTACCGCAAATACCAGTGACGATGGCTTTACGTAAACTTAGACTCTGTTGCTTCCGCATGTTGGTCTATAATATAAATACGTGAAGTTCGCCTGGAGACCACTTTCCTGCTTGAATCAGGTGCCAAACAACTTGCTGCAGCGTGGGACTTGAGAGACAGTAGTTCCTTTCTTTCTTCTTTTCTTTCTCGACTCGCAACGAGTCGATGTGACAGAAGTGATAGTCGATTGCCTTAAACGTTCCCAAAACCTTCCCCGGAACCTATGGGACCGACGTCAAATTCTACACGCACTTTTTAATGTTAAAACTTAGGAAAACATCTGAGAGTGCTTCATAGAGGTGTCCTAAATCCGCAAATCTGCACTTGGCCAGTGTGATGGACTGTGGCCCTGTAAACCTCACATTGTGATTGGAGATCCGACCCTGAAAGGAGACTGTTATAGGCTGCGATGATGAACTAGTCGATGATGTCTTTGAAAAGAAGAGACCCAGGGTTCTCTTCTTTTTTGGCTGTCAACGAATCGACGATGCTCTGATGATACACCAAGGATGACGTTGGCAAATTACCATGAGATGGCTCACCTCCTCGTGTGTCGGCTATTTCCACAAAAAGATCTTGTAATATTGTCCACGTCTGGGCAAAAGTACAGGACGTTCCAAAACTATTGAATTGCTGATCTGAAGAAGACGTTTCATTAAACTCAGAAGCCATAGTGTCAGTTGCTAATGTCAGTCTCGACAGTAGGACTTGCGTCCTATCCTAGGTTGTTGTTAGATAAGACCCCTACGTCAATCTAAGATAAGGTGCTATAAACAAGCAGGTGCACCTTCTCACACGAGTTTGACGTATACTGAATAGCTATACACGCTTAAAAACATGTAAAATATGTATGTAACTTATTATAATTATAAGATAAGCATGATCCGCTAAATAAAATTATCGGAAGGAAACCTAATGTGGGGTATGAGTGTGTTATAAGAATTGAAAAATATTTAAATAATAATTTTAGAAGAAAATTTTAACACACAAATATAACATACAACACAATAGGAGTGTGTTTGTTCACAGTCGTGTCTAAATATCCTGTCGGTAAAGGAATAAGATCAAATCTCGTGAGCGCAGTTCATTCAACTTGCAAAGGAGGCGTCATCATTATTTTTAATCCGTCGAATATTGACCTGGCTGGATCGTACCGCAACACTTTTTCTTTATTAAACTGTTAGTAATGTTCTATATAATTAAGTATAATAACTATAGAAATTACGAGGTTATTGTTGAATAGGGGAGCTGACTAGATCTTGCACGTAGTCAAAATAATTTCAAATGTGATAAGAAATTGCGTATGATCTCAATGATATAGCACCTTTCTGTAACGGTAGCAAATTGTAAAATTACATGCATAAATGCACTTATATGTATGTATGTATCGTGCATGGTACTCGGTGATACTATATTATAGTAAAACTTAACGGTTACTTGATGGATAAGTGGGTGTAAAAGTACAAGTTAACATCATAAGGAATTTTACCTAAAATTTTGTCTGTTACGGTACGGTTGTTCAGAAACGGCATAATATGCTCTATATTTTTTCGAGATACATATCCAATTATATTTTTTTCTAAGAACCAATTTTAAGTTACGTCTCGATAGTTCTCCTACCCGTAAGCATAACGAAACGATTTTCGAATATAGCCGACTGAAATGCAGTTCACATATCATCATCGTATACCTACAATACCTATACATAATATACATAATATAACGACCAAATAAAATACTCGTGTTACGTCTTATGATCCATTTTATTCAATAACCAAATTGACAACATTGAACCCTCCACTCCACCTTCTCTATTATTACCCATCTGTCTATTCTCAGGCCTTTTGCTGGCCAGTAACATTTTGGGCAACACCTTACACCTAAATTCTTCCTCCTCATTTCTTTCTCCTCTCATCTAAAGCACCTGGACTCGTCTCAGCACCTCCTGTTGATCCTGCTCCTCACAGTGGTCTTAATAGTATACAATTCCTCCATTACAGCCTAATATAGAGATATCTGAAGACTGAGCGAATTATTCTGTCAAAGAATCATTCTTCAAATTAAGTTAACCTATATAATGGACTGCAGCGGAACTGGGATGTATACGTTTAATGTTATTTAGATCCAGTGACGCCAGCACTATTCGCTGCAGCCATCTTTCATTGACGATAAACAGGAAACATGTTTATATTAACCCGAATTAGTTGGTGACTAACCGCGCTGCGTGCCCTGACACCCACCATGAGGAAGGATTGTAACTATTGTGGACTTGTTGCATTAAATACACTATCACAGACTAATGTGTGCTTACATGTGTGACAATGACGTCTTTTTAACCGACTTCAGAAATGGAGTAGGCTCTCAATTTGACTGCATTATTGCATTTACTTTGTCCTTGTCTTGTGTGTTGTCCATGTCACCCACGACACGGGGAATCCTAGTGTGGAGCTATGAGTGTGTAGCGTTATTATTATTATTATTTACTGAATGAACCCATTAGCTGGTGCTTGTCATCTGGTCCCATGTAAAGAGCGACATCTGAGTTATCTGTTTTGAGTTATCCCTAACTATTGATTTTGAAGTCGGTTATTTTTTGTTAAAAGTTAATTTATTTATATTGGCTTCAACCCATTAATGCCCTACTATTAATAAACACGGATGTCTCCTCAACCTGAAGAGGTCTAGACCCTAGAACTTACTCCACGACACTCCCCTGCAGATCAGCTAACAACCGGGACTGATGCCTTTACCTCCTGAAACACAGAAGCCTCCAAGTACCCCCACCCACACTGCGGTCGCAGCGACATACAGTAAGGTCATTTTGACTAGGCTGATGTGAACTTCGTTTTCCGAGATGTTTGCGCAGGTACAGTAACTGACCAATCAAAACACGGCGGCCATGAAAGTGTTTTGTGATGCGCTACTTCGTATTGGCCATGGACGTATTTACGTCCATGTTATTGGCTAACTATCCTACCGCCCGCACTCGCCACCCCCTACCACCATTTGGGCCTTAAAATCGACACCTGCGCAGCCACTCGTAGCCAACTTCATATCATCCGAGTTAAAATGACCTTACTGATCTTACTGTACATTGCGGTCGCAGCGACACACGTTATTTAGTCGAGTCACATAGTCGGCCCTGTCGCACGTATGCACATGAGCTTAGTAACATCAGCTGTAGCGGTTTATAAATAACATAACCGATGTTTAGGTAAGGCCCGGCGAGCAACCGGATGTTGTGGCCAGTTAGTAAACTGGGAATTTGTCATTGTTGTGGATCGCCTTAATAATAACATTACTCATCTATATACTGAGGTACTGAGCCTAATCTATTATGCTTACTTAGTTATGTTACGTTTAGAATTTTATATTGTTACGTGTCAGGAGTACTGAGTTCGAGAAAATGCCAAAATGTACCACAAAGACTTATTGTAATCGTCGATACACAATTACACTCGTCGATCACTTTATCGTCCGTAGAAATCATTTCACTTCTCGCTGGTATCGCTCGTAGGTATCGCTGGTTTTTCCCGGTTTCGCTTCCGAAACTAGAATGCCACCCAGTCGACCGAGTGCCCCTTTTATACCACTCACGCACCATTCATGCCAATCCAGAATATTCCGGTAGTTGTTAGAATAAAGTTCGAGTATATTCCTTGCAATCGACTTTCGACCTTATGACTATTGTCGTAAGGTCGAAGCGTCGTGCGCCTACTTTCGAGACGGCCGCGCTCTATTGTTCGCTTGACATGTTTATGGCCCTTATTGTTTATTGCTTCCGGTTTAGCGAAGTACATACACCAGGGTTGTCACAATATTGACACGTTCAAGTACCGCTCCGACCGTAAGTACCGATGCTAAATAATAATTATTATATCGTAACGTTAGTTGGCAAGCTAACTGTGTCAGTCCAGTGACCTATTTACCAACACCAGGTATATAGAAATAGAATACTTGCGATTTTCAGCATTTCAGCACCGCCTCATTGGCCATCAGTGATGATCAGTGGGTCGTGCTCGTGTCGCTTCGTTTCTTGTTGTCAAATATCATTTACAGTGCCACCAACTTATCTCTGAAATGGCAAAAATTTGAACTAACGCCGCCATGTTAAAAAGTCATTCATAAGTGTACGTTGTGGTCATTCATCTGTCAGTTACTACCTCTCGAATTGCGTGCAATGATTGGTCCAATGCGTCCGACAGTGCCTCTCTTCATTTCAAGGTTACGTTGGTTTTACTGTACATCCTAATAGTTGACATGCTAAATAATGTAGGATAAGTATTTCCTGTTATAAGAATTTAGTTATTATAATATTAAAAAAAAACTTAGACGGTCATGATCGGCGTAGACAAAGAACATCATCCAATCCAAACCATTAAAAAAGCAGTGTCAAATTTACTTTTAAAAACTTTTAATATATCTGGAGTTCTCGAGTACTAATTCGAGTACTTTAGTACCCGAGTAGTAACACGAGTAGTTAAGAGATGAGTACCAAAGTGTTCGAGTACCAAATCTGGTCGTCTCGGCACATCATCCACGACATCATTGCGATATACGGATCGGCAAAACTGTATTTAAGTCGCCGGGAATATCGAACTGCCACTCCCTGCTGAAAGCAAATTTAGTTCGTGTGATAACATTTAATTCAACGTATGCGAAAATTTACTTAAGGCATTTTAAGTTCTCGCCTTCAATCTAGAATTAACCTTAATCACATGAGCGAAAAGCTAGCATTTGTGTGGGTTTAAATTAAAAAGAATTCCATATCGAACGTGAACGGTGTATAGACTGTATAGTGAATCTAGTAAATTATGTATTGTAGGTCCCAGACCAATAAACTATAGACGGCGTGCCGTGAACAAAAGCGTGAAGCCGGCAAAAAGTACGCCTCGCCTTGTAATACACACGGCGGCACTCACACCAAAACGACTTTTGTGTTCTATATAATAAAAAATGAATGAAGCTTTGTGTTCCAAAAAATAAAGTTTAAATTTGTTCTAGTTCAAACTGTCAACATAGGGCATTCTATTGGTTTCGATGTGTGTTTTAGGCACACTTTTGCCGGCTTCACGCTTTTGTTCACGGCACGCCGTCTATAGTTTATTGATCTGAGTTGTAGGTACAGACTCATTAAAGTAAAGACTGGCATTGATGGTTGGTTCGTGTTAGTTTTTGTCCAAGCATAAAGTGATACTTGTACTGCTAGTTACGGCGCGTGACTCTTTCTTCTGATGGTCGCTGTACTATCGCTATGATACTATGGTATTTATACAAGTGAAAATAAATAAAAAATGTGTGCACACGTACTTTGTCTCACGCACATACCTATGAAGTGAAACTCGCTACAACACAGTTGTTTTCGTGTAAATAAAGTTGTTTTGTTTTTCAAAACTCTACACTACGAAATCAACGTTAACTTTAGTAGTATCGTACCACTATAACGTTTCTTTTGTAATATATTTTTAGTTCAATTTGTGGAGAAATGTATTAGTGGCGTTTAAATTTATTTTTGTTTTTTTTTCTGTAAGTAATTTTTTTTCAGACTGAATTTCTTATTAATTAATTATTATAATTATTGTTCAATCTGTTAACTGGCATTGTTATATCAATGAAAGTATGAATAAATAATTAATGTTTAATAAGCACTTTGTTTTTGCTTCAGTGAATTCTTTAGAGGCGTTGGAGATTTACATAATCAATCAGCCATGGATATAAAATACAAGGAGTCATTGTCAATTTGCTATTTGCTTAAACAAATATTAAATTACGATAAGACCTTTTTTGAGGCGACCATCTCAGTCTTCAGCGGTGGCACAGCATCTGTGAGTCTGACCGAATTAGAACGAGCTTATAATATTAACCTACTATCCTACTAATTGGCCTATCACTAACATAAACTAACAGGACTATCACTAAAAGTCCCAGTCCTCACGCTTCATTCCATAAAAACCGCATCATGTCTGGTATATTTTTATAATTTTACTTGGGTTTTTAAATGACTTCGATGACTACTTTTGGTAGGTATATTACTCGGCAGATTTCACTGAAGGAATCTCTGAAGAATGACGATCATTTAAAACTTGGATTCATCATTCTCTTGCGATATGTAGGGTTGTCAGATTCACAAAACGGCGATTTTTTAATCAAATGAAAAATTGGGTCTGAAGGAATTACAACGCTTATTGTGTCTTGCGTTACAAAAAGGGAAGATAGATTTTACTTCATGAGAGTGATGGTGTGGTAAATTAGAGAGCGACTGGTCCCATTTTTTGCTCGTATTCCAAAATACATGTTTGTAAAATGAACTTTGTGGAGATAGCTCAAGGAAGACTATGAGAGGCTTCCTTGAGTTTATGATTGAATGAGATACCTACTCGTAGTTAAACGCAAGCGCGTGTTACCGATATCTGCGTTTTTAGTTTACAATAAAACGTAAATTCTTTACATTCAACTCTATTTTTTTGGCCTGCTGCGTGTCGGTGATACATTGGCTATATCCGAATTCTATACCTAACCTGCGTAAATTGATCATTAGGTACAAAATGACGTTTCTCGACTACTCTTTGCCTACTAATGTGTGTTCGTGTAGTACGAAAGAAATATTGTAAAAAAAATTGCAATAATAAAATTTTCTTAAACTCAAATCATTTATTTCTTAAAATATAAAAAAAAACATTTCATGAATGTGTTTATGTATATTTACCACCGTTTCGCAAATTTTTCATAGGTATTAAATATCTATCTAATATCTTTAAACGAGCAATTCTTGTATATTTATTTATATGTATATATATAATCACGATCTCGGAAACGGCTGCAAAGATTTTCATGAAAGTTACAGATTAGGGGGTTTTCGGCTCAAGGAATCGATTTATCAAGGTCCCAGGTTCGAGAAAAGCTCGGTTCCGGAGATAAAGAGATTTTAAAAACATCATACTGACGCCATCTATGAAACATTAGGATAACTTCTTTGAGGTACTGTTTGTAAACATCATACTGACGCCATCTATGAAACATCTAATATCTTTAAACGAGCAATTCTTGTATATTTATTTATATGTATATATATAATCACGATCTCGGAAACGGCTGCAAAGATTTTCATGAAAGTTAAGAATGGGGGGTTTTCGGCTCAAGGAATCGATTTATCAAGGTCCCAGGTTCGAGAAAAGCTCGGTTCCGGAGATAAAGAGATTTTAAAAACATCATACTGACGCCATCTATGAAACATTAGGATAACTTCTTTGAGGTACTGTTTGTAAACATCATACTGACGCCATCTATGAAACATTAGGATAACTTCTATGAGGTACTGTTTGTAACGTGTTGAAATTTCAGTAGTATGAAACTAGATGGCGCTGTAATCTCTATGTGGGCAAATGGATATTTATCGTATCGATATTTTTCAAATGTATCGATATAGTATATCACCCAAGAAATATCGATATTTTTTAATGTATCATTTCGATTTGGGAAAGTTGTAGGTCTCGTCAAGACCTACATTTCCAATGACAGCTGTCAAACTTCGAACCGAGATATCCCGGCAACGGCTGCTCCTGGAGCACTGGTGTCTTTGGGAAAGTTGTAGGTCTCGTCAAGATCTACATTTCCAATGACAGCTGTCAAACTTCGAACCGAGATATCCCGGCAACGGCTGCTCCTGGAGCACTGGTGTCTTTGGGAAAGTTGTAGGTCTCGTCAAGACCTACATTTCCAATGACAGCTGTCAAACTTCGAACCGAGATATCCCGGCAACGGCTGCTCCTGGAGCACTGGTGTCTTTGGGAAAGTTGTAGGTCTGGTTGAGACCTACATTTCCAATGACAGCTGTCAAACTTCGAACCGAGATATCCCGGCAACGGCTGCTCCTGGAGCACTGGTGTCTTTGGGAAAGTTGTAGGTCTGGTTGAGACCTACATTTCGGATGACAGCTGTCAAACTTCGAACCGAGATATCCCGGCAACGGCTGCTCCTGGAGCACTGGTGTCTTTGGGAAAGTTGTAGGTCTCGTCAAGACCTACATTTCCAATGACAGCTGTCAAACTTCGAACCGAGATATCCCGGCAACGGCTGCTCCTGGAGCACTGGTGTCTTTGGGAAAGTTGTAGGTCTGGTTGAGACCTACATTTCCAATGACAGCTGTCAAACTTCGAACCGAGATATCCCGGCAACGGCTGCTCCTGGAGCACTGGTGTCTTTGGGAAAGTTGTAGGTCTCGTCAAGACCTACATTTCCAATGACAGCTGTCAAACTTCGAACCGAGATATCCCGGCAACGGCTGCTCCTGGAGCACTGGTGTCTTTGGGAAAGTTGTAGGTCTGGTTGAGACCTACATTTCCAATGACAGCTGTCAAACTTCGAACCGAGATATCCCGGCAACGGCTGCTCCTGGAGCACTGGTGTCTTTGGGAAAGTTGTAGGTCTCGTCAAGACCTACATTTCCAATGACAGCTGTCAAACTTCGAACCGAGATATCCCGGCAACGGCTGCTCCTGGAGCACTGGTGTCTTTGGGAAAGTTGTAGGTCTGGTTGAGACCTACATTTCGGATGACAGCTGTCAAAATTATTAACGTTGAATATTTATTATTAATGATGCCAAAGAAGTATAACTTCTTACGTGCGTACATAAGTACACGCAATTCTTTTTAAACTCATATTATGTCGGAAAGATCGAAGAACATTATTCATATTTTATCAGTATGCGATTCATACTAAATATAATTTTCAACCGAGCAAAGCTCGGTCAACCAGGTACTTGAATTTAAAATGGTTAAGCATCGAAAGTTGACAGCCCTAGGTGTCCAGCAAAAAGTAGCCCGGACAAAATGTGGCGGCTTCTCATCACCGCAGATTGAATGTAGTTGAGTGATTTCACGTGTACATGACGGCTCATTTATTATGCTCAGAGGCTCACGGTTACGGCTCGCGTGTTCGTAGGAAAGTGTTAAAACTCACGCCTTGCACTATGGTAATCCATATTATTATGTCTATCTGTCTGAGTCTGCCTGTCTGTCTGTCTGACTGTGACGCTTCCACAACTACTCCCAGTGGCCCGATTTGGAATGACAATCGTTAAATACCCAGGGTCACATAATTATAGGCTACTTATTTTTCAGAAATCTACATCAAAGGGTTGAAAAAGGGATGAAAGTTTGTATGAAAAATCTTAATCACTTCCAAAGCACTACGTGGCACTACTGTGGCACTACATTTATGAAAGTGCTAACGAACGCAAGTCCACGTTTGTTTTCGATCATTTTGTCGATTGCTATGAATAGGTTAAAAATAAAATATCAATTAAAAAATAAACGAAGACGTCATTTTGACGTAGTATCACTGACTATCACTCAACCTTTGTTAGAGGTCATATCACAAAATAATGCATTAACAATAATATTGATACGAAATTGTGTTAAAATGGAGGGACAAAATATCAAATCCATTGAAGATTACACAGACAAATTGACTCACAATTATATTAATATGATATCAAAATTTGAAGTGCTGTCCAAAAGTGTTGACGATTTGAAGAAAATAGTGAAAGAGTTCTCAGATAAATTGGTAGTTCTTGAAGAAGGGGTGGTAGAGAGGAAGAAATTGGGATCAGAAGTTCGGGTTCTGAGGAAGAAGGTGGAAGAATTGTTCACGCTAGTGAAGGAAGGCAGAGAAGATGGGACTGCCTCGGTGCGGAGTGATGATGTACAGGATATCGAGTCCTGTCATTCTGGATTTTCTTGTTCTTCTAAGGTAAACTTGGATAAAACTAACCATGAGCATAAAATACCAACACTATCATCTAAAAAACCAACACTATCGAGAGTATCGTCTAAAATACAAACATAAATTACACTGTCATCGAAAATTAAAATTAATTTCTCCTTATCCATATCGTCGAATCCAAATACGTTACATCTTTAAAAAAAAAACAACCGATTTCCTTAAGCTGGAGTAAAAACTGAAGTGAGTTATGTTAATCTTCATTTATGGCGCCGGAGCCAGGTGTGATGATGTGCAGTTTTTGTGGCCGTGATGTCTGACGGCCGCTGACTTTATTACTTGCTGACAATGCGGACTGCCGTGCCAGGGTCGGTGTCCAGGGACTCTGACGGCACGGTCGGTAGGTTTGTGGTATAAAATAGCACGAGCTGGTGTAAAAACGTCACAATTTCACTTAAGCTTTAATATTCTAACGGAATATTCTAAAGGAATTCTAATAACTTTCCTTTTAAATTGTGCAACAATCTTTATTTTTTATGTAGAAATCTATTTTTTTCCATCATGGTATTTTGGGTTTTCCTAGAATCTTTACTCGATGTTTTATCCCCACGAAATCCTACTTAATATTATAAATGCGAAAGTTTGTAAGGATGTATGTGAGTGTGTGTGTGTGTGTGTGTTTGTTGCTCTTTCACGCAAAAACTACTGAACGGATTTTCATGAAACTTTGCAGTAATATAGCTTAGACATCGGAATAACATAATTTGTTAAAATTTATAGAGATTTTTGAAGCGACTGGTTTCCCGAAGCGAAGCGAGGGCGGATTTACTAGTTAAGTCATAATCGGCAATATCAAGACGTAGGTACTCTCCACCTGACCTTCCATCATAACATAACCTATATTATGTAATTGTACCTTTTTAAAAAACAGTCCACAAATAAGCTGATGATGTTATGTTAGGTTATGTTAGTGATCACTATCGCCAAAAATATTAGTAACAACAAAATTAATTCTAAGAAAGAAATGGCTTAGAAGATCACGAGTTTTTTCCCCAAATAAACTTGCGAACACCGGTTATAACCGGTTAGAAAAACCAGATAAAACAATGGGAACGCACCGCGCTGTAGGTGATCTCCAGTAATTATAAGCATTAATCTGTAATTAAGTACGCTCAGGCCCCAACGGGACTGTGAGGCCTTATACAGCATGGGAACGGACTGGTATTGGCACGTATGGCTAATACCGCCTGACCGGGCGTTAAATTTACGCGATATCATGAAATTTGTGTCTGTGGTTATCTATGTGGAATTTGTTTTGATGGCAACCCACACAAATTCCAGCTCTCCGTCCCTGTGATTCAGGTTCATTCTAGACTGACGACGAGAATTTAAAATGCTTTAAGTGAATTTTGCTTACAAGCTTAATTGAATTGTGAGTTCGGGTAATAAATTTGATTTTAGCGGGTCCTGGCAATGTTATAGTCTCGGCGACTCAAGTAATAGGTAGCTCTCGTCAGTACTTAACTGAATGGCCTCAAACCATTAATGGGCCATTGGCTGGGCCATAGGGCACGGGTCTCTGATCGTAAATGAGGAGGCCTAGAGCTGTCTCCATCACGCTGATCTAGTGCGGATTTATGTAGGGATGTTTGCCAACCGACCTAAGATTTTTATGCTGTCCCTAGTCCTCGGAAATGGCTACACGACAGCAGACCCGGCCGATGGCTTTATGTTTTCTCTGATTCTCTTTGTAATATCGTTTATATAATATTGTGTTTAAATTTTAATATTTATTTTGCAGGTGACCATGACGACAGGCCTGGACCGGGACACGATACGCGCCGCGTACGAGGACGTCCGGTCGGACGGCTCCCCGACGGAATGGTGAGGACCATTGCTTATATGCAAAGATTGAGTGACATCTGACGAATAGTTTTCGAGTTATTCTAAATAATTCGTATTAATTGACTTAAAATCAGCAACAGCGAGCGCGGTCGGTAGTCGGATGGGTGACCGCTAGTGGCAGAATTTCTTGAGCGTTTCCGTGCTTCGGAGGGTACGTAAAGCCGTCGGTCCCGGTTGTTATCGATTGATAACAGTCGTTAAGCCATGAAGCCCATAAGCCATGTCGGAAGGCCTTCGGGCGGCTTGAAAACTTCCGATACTGGGTTAGCCACTAATCCCTCCACCAATCCGCACTGGAGCAGCGTGGTGGAGTATGCTCTAGGTAGGCCTCCTCAGTAATGAGGAGAGACCCGTGCTCAGTAGTGGGCCATTAATGTGTTGTAGCCAGACTTAAAATCGGGTTTTTGTTTTGAACTCTATTTACATTTATCCTGTGAGTTTGGATGGAGAATCGATCAGAGATCTACCAAATGCCGACCAAGGAAAACGAATGGCACTGCGTTTTTTGCCGAACCTAACTGCGAAATGTCTGCCGTGTAAAAAATCGATTTAGACCAAATGTAACGCTATTTACTGCGGTTTTTGCGTGCCTGTTACCGTGATACGTGTCGTAGTGACACAGTCTTTATGACCGGTTTTTAGGGTTCTGCACGTATATGATGATGACAGACAAAACCCTGTTTATATGCCTCTGTGGCGACACCGCGCACACGTTACACGGTGACGTCACCGAAGCCTGAAACGTGCTATCGAAGATTTGTGCATCGCCGGCATATATACCACGCCTCGAGTACATTCACTCGGGGCCTCGGCCGCCCCCCAGGCATGTCATCTCGCCTGGCGGGAGATCTCCCCTTTGCCAAACTGGTGACCCCGACGTGATCTGAACACGCAACCTTCTGACGGATATAAGTGGACACTTGAAATTATGATATAATACGTGATTATGATAAAAAATCCAAATGGGTGACCTCATACAAGTACATACCTAACATTACGAAGAATTAGTTTTTCTACATTCTACTTTTTTAAATGACGAAATAATTAGCGTTAACATCGCTTCCTAGTACGGAACTCTACGTGTGCGAGTCCGATTCGCACTTGACTAGTTTTTATGTACATAGTGAACAATACCCATGAAATTGGCGTCAAACCTGGGTCTGACTACTTCTTATGTAAATAGCCGACAAGCAAACAGACGAACGAAGTAAGAAGTCACTGACGTCCATAGAAGTTGTAACACCAAAGGAGACGGCGATGCGTTTGTACAATTGTGTGTGCTCCTTAGGAGTATTTTGCCGAGAAGTAGTTTCACTTTTGATAAGTGAAAAAAAAAACAACTTCGAATAAACTTAATTTCATTCATTATGTTTGGTAGGTAATCTAGGCCGCCCTAATATTTATCTACTAATAGCTGAACCAAGCAGTCGTCGTTCTGCCACCTATACTTGTGCTACTTTACTCTGCGTTAGCGTGGAAAGCTCCCAGTTGGTAAAACCTCTTCCACTTAATACGAGTATATCGCCGAATTCCTATATTCCTAAACCTGACTAAAAAATCACTCTTTCTATTGTTGAAAACCGTATAAAAATCTGTTTCGTCGATTTCGGGTTTATCGCGTCCAGACAGACAGACAGAAAGACAGAAAAAGGACTTCTTTTTATAATATGTATAGATATAGACTTAGGTCTGTATGTGATAGCTTCCGCGGCATGCGCTGCGTAAACCACTGTTCTACTAAAATAAAAAGGTGGATTCAAATGATGTTTGCCAAGAAATTTAGAAATAAATGATTACTTTTATACCTCCTGGGGCGGGCTGAAATTATTATAAAATTGAGGTTTTTTGTCGATCTCTCAGTTACAGAGCTGTATTTATAATTACACCAAAACTTGCGTAAAATTTTTAATTTACATAAATTTGGACATCTTAATCTTCTCTCAGCGTGGAGTCTTGAGTCTAGACTCTAGATCTCTAGAATGATATTCAAATTAACAGTGGCGCATCCGGCACCATTTACATTAAATATAAATTAATAACATGTGGGTAAGCACGTAAAAAATGTAATTCGTTGTTTGTACCTACTCTTTTAAAATATACTTGCTGAGGAGCTTTTTCGCCATCTTCCTCATCAGTGATAATTTTGAATTGGAACTTAGGAGTTTATTTTACGGTTTTTTCTCCGTAAACGTTTAACTCAGGACACCTCGTATCGCAGACAAGGTCATGAACAAAGAGGCTAAGGGATCATTTGTTAAAATGTTAAAAAACCTGATGACGGTGATGAATGATGGTGACAAATTGATAGTGATGTTCTGTTCCTCAGGGCGGTGTTCAAATTCGAGGGCGCGCGGATCGTGTGCTCAGCGCGCGGCAGCGACTTCACCGAGTTCCGGACACAGTTCTCAGACGATGACCGTGCGTTCGGATACCTCAGGTAATCACTAGTGTTTTTATTTAATACTATTGCTCCTCCAAAAGTAAAAATACATATAAAAGAAAAATAAGTATGTATATATCGATAATTATGTGCTTCAATTAGTGGATTGCGGCGATCTGAAGTTATCGAATTAGTTAAACAAAAGCGAACGCAGTTGGTCGTTGGATGGGTAGCTTGGTGGTAGGGTTATCATACCCGACTGGATGGCTACCACCCTCTGGTCGTAATCAACCGTGAAACGTTCTGTAACGTGTTTCGGTTGCGAGCTGGAGATCCAGTCTCTACCTTCTTTCGCCCCCTCTTTTCGTCACTCATCCTCCCTCTCTTCAGCTATCACCCATCCCAGAGTTGTGCGTAGTCGGCGTGTTTTGGTGTCCTCCGATTCTGTAACAGACTTTACATATGTTCAGGCGTGATTTGTTGTCACGGGGGCCAGGGAGACCCGATGAAACGGTCTTGCCGCTGGCCGCCCGTTGGTCCGTAGGGGACCCGAACCCAGGAAATCCCGGCCTGGGAGGCTGTCCCGCCACCAATGTAAAAAGCCCAAGAGTATCGGTCGTGCCGGAAAGGGGGAATCCGGATGTGGATCGTGTCCTTCACTCGAGGGTTGGATCGGGGGCCCTTCCGTCCCCCGTGACAGCTACTCACTTCTCCTGAAATATTGTAGAGATCTTTGATGAATCAACTTTGACACCAAAATCGCCGATGATGTACTGCTCTCTTCCCTGTTTCGCCTTCCCCGCTTAAAAAAAATAAAACAAAATGAAAAAGTCAAATAAAGGAAGAAAGTCTAAATCAGCGGCACCCCTATCCACACTTCAGGTTGACTTTTGCAATATTAGGGGTCTCCACTCAAACCTTAACGCCGTCCATCACCACCTAGAGACGGCGCGGCCGGCTATACTCTTCCTTACGGAGACACAGATATCGTATCGAGACGAAACAGCATACTTACACTATCCGGGCTATAAATTAGAACACCAGTTTATATCACATGCTGGTGTATGCATGTTCTATCGGGACGATATCTGTTGTCAGCGTCTTGACTTCCTTGAGGGTGATAGAGATTTGTCCATTATCTGCGCACGAGTAGACAACGGGAGCCTTACTCGTATTTACGTGTGCCTGTACAGATCTCACAGCGGGAATGCCGAAACTGATAGACTCTACGAGCGCGTGCAGGAAAGTATTGACTATGTGCTTGAGCGGATACCTTGCGCCGAAGTCGTGGTCCTGGGTGATTTTAATGCCCACCATGTCGAATGGCTTGGCTCGCGCATTATGGACTACGCAGGAAAATCCGCTCACAACTTTGCTCTGGCTTATGGTCTTCGTCAGCTGGTGTCCAGCCCAACTCGAATACCAGATATCGACGGCCATACTGCTTCTACCCTGGACCTCCTGCTTACCACCCATCCTCTCGGTTATGTAGTATCTGTCGAGGCACCGATTGGCTCGTCGGATCACTGCCTTATACGGTCTTCAGCGCCTTTATCTCGACCCTTTGATCGACGGCCAAGCGGTTCTCGCCAGGTATGGCATTATGAATCGGCGGATTGGGATGGTTTGCGGGAATTCTTTTCATCGTATCCATGGAGGCGCATTTGTTTCTCCACAGATGACCCCGACGCCTGCGCGCAATCCGTCACTGACGTGGTACTCCAGGGCATGGAATGTTACATTCCTAACTCTGTGGTGACTGTGTAGAGGCATCCAACCTCAAACAGACTGCTTATCAGGATTGGGTAAATGCGCGTAAGTGCGGTAACGCTGATGTAGGGAACCTGAAAAAGAAATTTAATGCTGCCTCGCGGTCCACAAAAAAGCACATCGCCAGAGCAAAATTCAAGCACATCTACAGAACAGGCGAGAGACTAATTGGTTATCCGTGCGGTAGCAGAGCCTTCTGGTCTCTCGCCAAAGCCATTCAAGGCAATTTCTGTAGATCGTCATTACCACCCTTGCGCAAAGCTGATGATACCTTAGCCCACTCCGCTAAAGAGAAGGCCGAACTATTGGGTACTCTCTTTGCGTCGAACTCGACCCTTGATGACAGAGGAGAAACACCGCCAACCATTCCGCAGTGTGAGGAGCGGATGCCTGACGTACGCTTCAACCAAAACGCCGTGCGTCGTGCTCTTCTATCCCTTAACATCAATAAGTCGAGTGGGCCCGATGGTGTCTCAGCTATTGTGCTAAAAACGTGCGCTCCAGAATTAACACCGGTTCTAACGCGCCTATTCCGACTCTCATACTCTGCCGGCATTATGCCGTCTTCGTGGAAGGTGGCCACGGTTCACCCTATTCCCAAAAAGGGAGATCGGTCTGATCCTGCAAATTATAGGCCGATCGCCATCACCTCCCTGCTTTCTAAAGTAATGGAACGTGTCATCAACTCTCAGCTGCTTCGACACCTAGAAGATCACCAGCTTTTAAACGATAAACAATACGGTTTTCGACACGGAAGGTCTGCTGGTGATCTTCTCGTGTATCTCACTCACCGTTGGGCAGAAACTATAGAGAGTAAGGGTGAAGCCATGGCTGTTAGCTTAGATATCTCCAAAGCCTTCGATCGGGTGTGGCATAGGGCCCTGTTAGCCAAGCTACCTTCCTACGGAGTATCCGAGAACTTATGTCGGTGGATTGCCAGTTTTTTATCGGAGCGTAGCATTAAGGTCGTTGTAGACGGATCATGCTCGGAACTTAAGCCCATAAACGCTGGTGTTCCGCAAGGCTCTGTGTTGTCACCTACTCTCTTCATCATGCATATCAATGATATGCTCGGTCTAGGGAACATTCATTGTTATGCGGATGACAGTACAGGTGACACCTATTACTCAGGCCATTCAAAACTCTCTCGAATGCAGATAGAGGAGAAACGGAATCAACTTGTGTCTGAAACTGAGACATCTTTGAAACGGGTTTCTGAGTGGGGCAGACTTAACCTAGTCCAGTTTAACCCGTCGAAGACACAAGTCTGCGCGTTCACCGCGAAAAAGACCCCATTTATCGCAGCGCCACAGTTCCAGAATGTTCCCCTTACCATCACCGACAGCATTGGGATTCTGGGTGTCGATATCTCGAAAGAAGTCCAGTTTAGGAGCCACTTGGAGAGCAAAGCCAAACTAGCCTCGAAGAAACTTGGTGTGCTCAATAGAGCAAAGTAGTACTTCACTTCAGACCACAGGTTGTTGCTTTACAAAGCCCAAGTCCGACCTCATATGGAGTACTGCTCCATCTTTGGGCCGGGGCACCGGCTACCCAAGTGGATCCTTTTAACCGTATTCAAAGACGGGCAATTCGTTTTGTCGACAATCCCAAGCTTACAGTCGGGTTAGAATCGCTCGAACTGCGCAGAGACGTAAGTTCTCTGTGCGTTTTCTACCGTCTGTACAACGGGGAATGTTCTGATGAACTGTTTAACCTAATACCGGCGGCAAATTTTAAACACCATTCCACGCGCCGCAATGCCAAGTTCCACAAACATCACATCGACACCTGGCATTCGTCCACAGTAAGGTTTACACGACATTTCCTGCCACGCACGTGTAAACTGTGGAATGAGCTACCATCGACGGTATTCCCACAGTGCTATGATATGGGGACCTTCAAGAAGCGGGTCCATCGCTTCCTTCTTGGCCGGCAGCGCACTGGTGATGCCCTTAGTATTGCGAGTGTCTATGGGCGACGGTGACCACTTACCATCAGGTGGCCCGTCTGCTCGTCTGCCTGCTTAATAAATAAAAAAAAAATGGGTGGCAGCCGCAGCTATTTATTTAAGCGTTACTGTGACTCGGATGGCACCACGCAAAGCCTTTGTTAACACTGTTGTCCCAAAAACTTCTGAAACATGGATTGGAAACTAAGGCCTTCCTCACACTACGCTATTTATTAACTATGCGACTCCGACGCAATCCACAGTTCCCCGACAATGACACTGTATGTGGAACTTGGTAAAATATAGGGCGTCGACTCACGACTCGAGCGACGGATGGACAAGATCCTAAGCGCTTCTTGCAAATTGCATTGTGTGAGAACGGCTTAACACTTCCAGCAATCCGCATTGGAGCAGTGTGGTAGAGTTTGCTTTTCGTTTGTCTTCGGTTCTTAGGAGTTGAAAAAGTTGAATATCAGTGAAAACCACTTCCAAATTCGAAAGTCGTTTTAAAAATTTGCGGAAACAATTGCAATGTGCACAGAGAAACAGATAATACCAAAGTACATATTAGGTATATTTGACTTTTTGCATGGACATTTGGATATTGATTACTTACCATTTTATTATATGCAGATATTCCTATAAAATGGGCTCGTAATGATGAATTGGCTCATGTTTACACCCTTGTCATAACTGAAGTACTTAATATATTATGATATAAAGCGGCCAACCATTTATGAAGTTAAGTAATTGAATGTATAATCCTTATCAGTTATTTCCGTGGAATATTACATTTATAGACCAACATGACATAATATTAATGTACTAAGAAATATGTAATGTAAGTTAATTGCATTCTATCACGCTCGTAGTGAAGCGACAATCTAGTATTCTTCGGATATGTTCTGAGACTTCTGAGTACTTATGTCACAGTTTATTAAATTAGGGAAACTGAGTATTGACGACTGGCAAGCTAGTCTATGTGATAGTAATCATGCTTGTGAAGGGTAAGGTTCTGGGTTCGATCCCCGGCCGGGGCAGTCATGTTAGTGACGGATAAATGTTTTTTCACGTTCGTGGCTGTTAGTACTGTGTTGTCCTTGCGGCTCGCATAAGGAAACCTATGTAAGTGTTTAAGCGTTTTATTATTTTCTATAGACGTACACATACTCTTCCCCGCATTACATATTATAAGTCTCAATTATACTTATAATACTAAATAAATAAAATTTCCAAATTAAGGTGTTATTCCATAGCACGCGACTGAAGATAGATGTCAGAGACAGGCAGCCATTGCATTTGTAGCGGAGCTTTTCAAATTAAATACTTTGCGGGACTAATTTTGAAATGCGCATGTTTTAACTAAAAGTTATATCCAACAATATGCTGTACAACTGTAGAACTTATACACAGCAACACGCGCTATAAAATTGCGAGCCTAAATTCGCTAAGCGTCAACCTTAAAAAATTGTTCACTGATTATGGTAAAATAAAAAATGAGACCCTCATACAACTTATCCTGCAAAGTACTTAACGCTTACTGCCGCCTTGTCAGTTTGACAAATTCTATTGAAATTGGACATTAACGACTGCCGTCAGTCGTGTTCTGCGAAATCGTACCTTTAGAAACAGCTCAGACTTATAAGTAGTATTAGAGTGGACAGCAATCGGTAAAGATACTTAGGAAACAATACGCTAGGGATTACTACAAAGCTTTCGTTACAGATAACGTTACCGTTGTAACACCTTTGAGTGGTATCTTTAAGTGTTATAATGCGAGATGATCCGAAAATCTAGGTGCTAGAACATCACTCGCCGCTTTTTGCAGGCCTCCTCAATGATGAGGACATCCACCCTAAGCAGTGTGCCATTAATTTAACAGAGCCCAATTTTAATGTCGACGAAAATTATCTTATACTTACCACCAAGGGTTAACTGGTAGAGAATGCCTTTAAAGTTCACCTTTTGTAACTGTCTAGTTGTAGATCATACAAAAAGGTAAATATATAAATGTATTTTAGTAACGTTATCCGTCTTGTCTCACAGCTTCATAGTTAGGATTCATTCACAAAAAAAATGTAATCTGTATAAACGTTACTAAGTAATTATCTACCTACACGTAATCAAAACGGTTTGATGTGTAATGACAAATGTGGGTTGAATAACCTCTCTATACCTGTCTGTATAGTCTGTGTAGTTAGTCTGGCTCAAACAGCTGCCGTCTGAGCCCGCAAAGACCGCCAAAATCGATGGAACGCGCCATCACTACCACAGTTTAAAAATTGCAGCCTCTGTATTACGCGCGAAAATAGTCGTGTGTGAAATCACGGCATGAGTTGAGCAGTAGATACTTTAATATGTATATTCGTAGGAGATAATCTTGAGATAATATATGAATATGTACTTTGAAACACTGAATATTTAAGTAGGTACCAATTATAAATGCAAGAAATAATTTAAATACCAAGCTGAGTTGAGTTTTCTTTTCTGGCGTCAAGATGTTTAAGTAAAAATATTCGGATATGATTGCCAAAAAATTGCATTGTCATCGGAAGAGAAATATTCCGTAGAGTAAGAGGAAGTAAGTCGTTCTAAGAGAAAGTAGAATAGTGGACGTGATTGTTGACTTTTAATCGTAGTAACTGTATAAACAGTGGTTAAGGGTGCGGTTCCACTGAGGCGGAGCGGAGCGGAGCAGTGCGCGATTCACCAATCGCATGGCTTGAAAATCACGTCTCATTGTGCCTCGCGTGGATTTCAAGCCATGTGATTGGTGAATCGCGCACAGCTCCGCTCCGCTCCGAGCTCCGACTCAGTGGAACCGCACCCTAAGAATTCGGCCTCCTCCTATTTGGAGGGTCCGGGTTCGAATCCCAGGGCACGCAAATCTGACTTTTCGAAGTTATGTGCGTTTTAAGCATTTAAATGCCACTTGCTACAAACGGTGAAGGAAAACATCGTGAGGAAACCAGCACGCCGGAGAGTTCGCATAATCTCAAAGATGTGTGAAGTCCGCCAAATTCCGCACTTGGCCAGCGTGGTGCACTATTGGCCTTAACCTTCTCATTCTGAGAAGAGACCCGTGCTCAATAGTCAGCCGTGATGGTTTGAGATGATGATGATGATGATGATGATGAACTGTATAAACAAATGTTAAAACTTTTCACAATTTCACAATCAATTATGTACTTAATTTGATTACTTAAGTACTACTTTTCGGGTGACGAATTAATATGCGCACCCTTCCATTCCATTTCCATGACGTTCTCTCGCCACAGTTGCGATAAATAATAGATACTATTAGTACTAGCTGGTGCTAACTACTTAGTTCACGTGGAGTTACTGTCGTTCAGATCTTCGACTTTATTATCTCAGCAATAAATGCTCATCAGGCGCCATTTTTGTAGTTTAGCTGGTGTGGTTCCGCATCAGGTGTTCCACTTCCCAAAATCAATTCTAGCCTAAATGTTGCCTAGGTGCTAGGTGCTTTGATATATAATCAAAGCCTAGGTGCTATAAAAATATGTTTCATTCAAATCCGCCCAGTAGTTCCAAATATCCAAACATAGCGTGTACAAACAAACTTTTTTTAAACTAAGAAACGTGTCTAGAAACTTTCGTTGTCCGACTGTAAAGTTTTCTTCATATCGAGATCTCGTGTAGGTCGTGTACTCAGGTACCTACTCTCACAGTACTCTTCGGTGTCAAAGGCAGTCTTTATGCGCCGTATTTTTGTAACATGAACACACTGTGTCTGTTATTCTATGTAGGAATTGACATTTCCAGATAAATTTTAAGAACCTTCTAGTCTACGTTCTAGTCTTCTAATCTAAGCTAAGACCTTAGCCATGCGATCGCCGCTTTTACATACATGACTGATATAAAAATCTTCTTTATTATGGTGTATTGTTTTAAAATATAGGGATAATACATACCTAATGGAATTAAGAAATGAGTTTTTCCGCTTCCATCTTGTTCTGTGCTTTATCCATCCTGAGTCTTCCTTTATTTTTTATTTTTATTTTTTATTTATTTTTTTGTTGTTTAGAATAAAGATATCCTATCAGGATATCTTGAAACAATAAAAAAAAACTTCAACTTCGTCAAGTAGCAAAATGAGAACATCGTGACTCAAAATGATAACTCAATTAAAAGTAATAGATATGTCGCGTCGATCAAATTTATATGGCACCAAACGGCAAGCACCAGCAAGAATAACAAAAATTGTTTCATCCAGTAAAAAGTTATGAGGGGTAACACAAATATACCTACCTACAGTCGAATTGAGAACCCTCGTTACTGAAGTCAGTTAAAACAACCTACCTACCAGTTTATCACCCGGTGAAGTTTACTTATTCGGCGGTCATTATAAAACTGTTTTTTTTTAACTCAGCAAATGAGGTAGTAAATACCTTGAATTCAGACAGCAACCTTCAACTGAATTGAATTATTTTGTCTATAATCAAACCGGCATGCGGCAAGCCGAGTGACAAAGATCATGACAAATAAATTTCTTGTTAGTAGAGAAAGCAAGGACAGATTTTAATTGGAAACTTAACAAAGTTGCGTTTTATGGAAAATCGTAAAGTAAAAATAATTGAGATACTTCTGGTGTTTATAGTTCGCTTTAGCATCTACTATGTTGGGTCGGATACCAACTTATTGTCAGTTACTTACCGTTAAATTATAATAAGTATAACTTACAGTTGAATAGGCATAATGATTGTGTTTATAAAACACTAAATATTAGGTATATACCTACCCATAGGTACTTATAATGAAACTTAAATAATACGATAGTTAAGTACCACCTAGGTACATGTAGTTAACTACGCCCAACCCAACACTGGTGGGTACCACCCAAGACAACCTTACCACTTACCATAAGGAAAGAATGTAGTCACGTACGCACTTTACGCGCACGTACACGCAAAAAAACGCAACTTGGACGTGTTAAAAATTAAAGGATATCTGCCTGCACATATGAGATTCGTTTCAGAAGCACACCTTGTTCGTGCTTGATAGTTTCTTGAGACGTAGTCCTCATTATGCGAAGTCACGGCGCCGTCTGGTGGTGCCGAGCCAACGGTGTTTCATAACGTGTACAGACCTACGATAAACTTGAAAGGGAAGATGACTCGGGAATGAATCTTCCAGATGCCAAGAAAATGTTTTAGTAGCAGTTTCCCTTTTCAAGATTTTGGCGTATTTTATTATTTGGAAATTCGACTATCTGAAACTGCAACTTAAGAGACATTTGTGTAGTGATAGTTAAGTGGACTGACTCCCTAACCCGGTCTAGCCTCGAATTTGCACACATATCGTGATTCCCCTTATCATAACAAAACGTTACCTTAACGCACCACAACCCTGTAAATGACCCGTGGCCCCCGGGCGTCAGGTTGCAGATGGGCGACGAGATGTCGAAGCGCAAGAAGTTCCTGTTCGTCACGTGGGTGGGTCCCAACGTGTCGGTCATCAACCGCGCCAAGATGTCCACCGACAAGGCGATCATAAAGGACATCATCTCTGTGAGTATCCATTTTATATCTAAAATTCTAAACGAACAGTAGGAATAGCAACATTTATAGATCATCCCGCCCGCGAGTTCTTTCGTGCGTGGGTAGCCTATAAGTTGATGCATAACCTCCTCTATCTTCCAGTGAAAATCCTATGCAAATCGGTCAAACCGTTCCGAAGACTAGCCCGGACAATTAGTCATATAAAACTGAAGTTTTAGTATCGTGTAAATAACTACGAGTATAAGCATTGGAAAATGTACTGTTATTTTGAATTCACGTACATAAATTACTTCATTTATAAAATATGTATGTACTAAAGAATCTGCAGATTATAAAAAAAAACATAAAAACCTAAATTGAGTAATTGTGGATAGAATTAATTAATTAATTAAATTAGTGGTCGATTTCACTTAATTAAGGATGGGGCTGTATACGTGTTGGCTATCTAAATTCCAAGAAAGAAAACCACAAATATAGATTTGTTTAATATGGAACAAAACATCCAATAAACGCAATTAATGATGATGTCATTGTTATCCTTGCATCATGAAAGAAATGATAATGATATTTATTGGGTACCGATAATTTAACGTACTATCGTGAATCGATAAAAAGATTATTACTTATGTATAATTTCCAATTACTCACGTAAATTCGTATCTGTGCTATTTTAAAAAACGATTACGTTATTATACTAGTACAAATTATAGAAGAAAATATAGACGGAAAAAACAAAGTATTAACTGTAACGGGTACTCACGATCTTTATTTTTGATATCGATAGATTTATTATTATTGGTGTTATGGTTGTCCTCTATGTCTATTTTATTGAACAACTAGCGTTTGCCAGCGGCTTCGCCCGCGTCAATTTCGTTTAAACTTCACCCCTCTATTTCACCCACTTAAGTGTCATAAACGTAAGAGTAGATAAAATATAGGTATACTTAATCAGAAAGCTTCGAACTGCTAAGCTATCGGGAGTTACACGTGTTATTGTGAGTCAACCATAAAAGATAGACATAATATGCTGTCGTGGAATATTTTTTATATAATTTTAAGGAGAACATTTCCGTCATACATGATTTCTGTGTAGCTTTAACCATTAAGGTTGCACACGCGACGGAAGTTTAAAAAATGGAGTAACTTCTCCCGTTTCCCCAACATTTCCCTTCACTGCTCTGCTCCTATTGATTGTAGCGTGATGAAAAGTATACTATAACCAGCGCGGGAGTATGAAAAATAATTGTACCAAGTTTCGTTAAAATCCGTCGAGTAGTTTTTGTTTCTATAACGGTTATACATCAGACAGACAGACAAAAATTTTACTGATTGCATTTTTGGCATCAGTATCGATCCCTAATCACCCCCTGATAGTTATTTTGGAAATATATTTAATGTACAGAATTGACCTCTCTACAGATTTATTATAAGTAAGTATAGAAGATATAATTTATCTTTTAAATATCCTATGTATTGAGATTTCGATATTATAATGTCAAGTACCCAATATCTAATCTAACACTTAAATGTCAAGTCAATGGTGTTTCCTCGTAACGAAACTGTCAAAATGGCCAATATCGGACAATTTGGTACTATATTTTGGCGCCATATTTTCGACTGACCTCAAAATTAAATAATAAATCAATAGTTTGAGAAACTAAAAACTAACTGGGCCCCGATTCTGCTAATTTATAATGCTTCAATAGTTTCTTAGTTTCTTGAATGAATAGTTTGACACATCATTTTGTTTACGGAATGCGCCAAATATTTGTCAAACTATTCAAATTTGTATACCGAATTTGCCAAAATGTGTCAATCAATTCAATTTTGTATATGGAATGTGCCAAAAATGTGTCAAACTATTTAAAGTTGTATGGAATGTGTCGCCATTTAGGCATTTCTATAAATTAGCAAAATCAGCTCCCTTATTATGAACTCTTAATTCCAGACAGTTCACGTTCACAACGTGTGGGTGACAGAGACAGCGCCTTATTACCTGCACGTGAACTGTCTGGAATTAAGAGTTCATAATAAGGCCCCAGGGCCCTGGTATAAGGCTAATTGAAATATAACACAATCAAATAAATGTAATAATTGTGCCTTTAACCGTTGAGGAGTCCCCTTGTTTGGAGCCAATTGTGAGCGTGCTAATTGGTCGTTTTTGTCACAACATTGCATTTTATCGGCACTTGACCTCTCTGCAATGCAAAACAAGTTAATCAGATTTCTTGAAGTTGGCGAAAATTTACATACAAAAATACAGGATAAGCCAATAAAAGATGTTAAAAACGGAGTTCTATATTAATGGCCTATTTTGTCTTAGATGCAACCTTAGAGGTGAAGTCTTATAATGACATGGAATCACCATCGCTCATCCACGACCACCACAATCACCGTCTATAGTCGAGTCATCGAGCATATGGAATTGCCACTCTCCGCCAAAATCAAACTTAATATCTCTGCTCACAGTTCAAATTAGCTTGTCAGAAAAATTTACTGAGGACATTTTTAGATAACTCCGTCAATCGCAAATGTGTCTTAACCGCATTGACGGAACGCTGGCATTTGTATGCCATGCAATTATAACGAATTCCAGCTCGAATTCAAACACAGTATAGGATGATAAACACTTGTTGGTTATTTACTACATAAAAAATATTGACACTTTTTTTTAATTAAGATGCTAGAAGGATTCATCCAATTTCATTTTTAAATTAACCAGGCGCAGGCACATTCTAGTGTTTCTTCTTCAAGGTTTTGAACCCAACCAAAAATAAAAAAATCAAAATATAAGACATTTTTTTGAGTAAAAATTACATTTCCTGTAGTTGTTTATTTAATAAGAATAAAGTAAAGGCAAATCCTATATCTTAGTCAATTAACTCATCATCATTACAACATCATAACTATTCCGTTGCCGGATATAAATCACTTCTCACTATGTGTAAGTCATGAAAGCAACAAAATATAACCAAATATTAGTTTTTTAATGTTAATAAGATCATTAAAACTGAGACATAACATCTAAAGAAATTTTTAGACATAAAATTTTAACACTACATCATTTAGTTGTCCAAACATTGTATTAAATTGAATGTTCTTATGTTTGTTTTTCTACTAACAATAAATAATTTTAAAGAATAAAATAGAGTATTCATATATTTTATTTAAATGAAAATAAGGTGTTGTAAAAACATAATTGACAGTAATTCATAATACATAAATAATCCACAATACATGTGCACAAGTTTAGTGTGGTTTTATGGTGTTGGATACAGTAAAGTTTACATAGAGCAAAAGCAGAAAGATTTTTTAAAATATAATAAATACATGCATATTTAAAACTACTTAAACTTTTCAAGTTTATGCTCTCAGTGTCAATGTAAAATAACACTTTGACATGATGAAATGTCACTGAATTTTGAGCATAAACCCAGGTTTTTTATATTAATTATGTTATAATATCACATAAAATCGTATAAATACTTTCTAACATTGAAACCAACTGTGTGAGCGACAGCCGAGATGAAATCATAACCGACAATGCATTTGTATTTAGAAACATCAAGATCAGTCTCCTTACTCCCAGCTATCAGCTTTAATTCAACAAGAGTTGCAATTTGTGCTAATAAATTGCTTGTCAACCCTATCTTCTCTTCTAGAATGGCATAGAAGATGGCTAACAGTCGGTCCAAGGTGAATACTTTGGGCCCAAGTTGTGTGTTCAGTTTTTCGTTGATTTTTGCTTTCGCTTTTACTTGCTGCAGTCTCTTTCTCTGTTTTCCATGATTTTTCATGAATAATCGTTTGTCCTCCTTCGGTGGATTGTAACTTGCCAAGTAGGCAGCAATAAGGAGGAATTTAGCATAGTATGGCAGTTCAAAACTTTGTGCAAAAGTTTTTGTAGACATTAACTCTTCTTTTAATGTATTTTGAAAATCATATTGCTTTTCAGTTGCATTTTCATTGTCTATGGATTGCGAATTTGCCTTTTGTGTATCTAAACGTAAATAAAGATGCTCCAAGTTGGTTTTTAATATTGGTGCGATGTGCCGCCAAAGTTTAGGAAGATCTGTGGAACTGATCTCATTAGAAATGATTGGTTCACAGTATTTGAGGAAATTAATGCGTGCCATGTGCTGCAGCTCGATCAAATCGCGACACGGACGATAGAACACGCTTAGGAATGCGTTCAGAAAGTTTGCAAACAATTGTGGGCTCACTAGATCATTTCTAGAGTTATCTGCGTCCGTATTATTATATACATGGTGCAAAAACGCTTCATGGTTTTCTAATATAATGTTAAACATTTCTTCCTTAGTGTAGTTAGGAAAAAACAATTTGATCGGCTCGCGGACGCCCATTTTAAAGTTGAAGTTGTCGTAAGTTAAATGAGTAACGAAAATTGTGCAGATATTCAAATTGCAGAACTCACGGAGTCTTAAAAAGGTGCTCATTATGCTCGGATCCATAACGCGAAACCTCTCAGCACGGTCGAAGATAATAATAACAGGATCATACGACAGTTTTGAGTCACCGAATTGATTTAACGCGTTTATTAAATCGGACATTGTTTCGCATTTCCACTGTGTCCCGTCGTCGCTGAGTCCGGATAAAATAGTTTCGTACAACATTTTCTGACTGTAACACTCTATACAGTTGATAGTTACATGTTTGTAATCTAAAGCGTTCAAAACACTGTTCAAACAAATGCTTTTGCCTGTCGACATACTCCCGCTCACGAACAAAGAATGCGGTAGCGGCTCATCACGATCCCCTAGGAGGTTAAGGAGATTGCGTATTTCTTTATCTCTACAAACAACTTGTTTTTGTAGCATTTTCTCTTTTAGTACAAATAGGTTAACTTAGAAAAACATTACAAACATCGCACTATAAACACCGGTTAGCAAACTTTACATGCAGGAATTTCGAAAGTTCAAATTCAAACTGACATATCGAGTGTCAATGTCATTGTCAATGTCAAGTCAATCGAATCGCATTAATTTTCATTTCTTTACACGCGTCGTTGACTACATGATCGTGACTGGCTCGCTACTTCTCTTTTATGAGTTTTAATTTATTTATTGTAAGTTTCAAAACTGAATAGAAACCGTAAGCAATACTCCTGTTGTACTGAAACTTGAAAGATTATGTAAATCTAAGCTAGTTTACTTTTAAATTGGTTGCATAAGTTGCATTTATTTATAAAATGTATCGGTAGCAATCGGTATTTTACGGTTGTATTACGGTATTTTCATTAATTTTTAAATGATTAACGAAGAGTGGTCTTTCAGTGGGTTCAACTTACGCTCATAATAATTTATGTATTTTTATTTTCAGAATTTCGCAGTGGAACTTCAGTTGGAGAGTCAAGCTGAGATAGACATCGATCAATTCAAAGATGCGCTAAACAGAGCAGGCGGAGCAAACTACGGCACCGGGATCCGTGACTTATGAATTATATAATAAATGCCGCGAAGATTTTACCACTAATATTTTAATAGTAAACTGAACATGTATCAACAACCTTTTTATTATGGGTTCGGCGTTTGAATGTGGTTCAAATATCGTCTTAAAATATTACGGTAAAATCATTTTAAAGCAAAATCGGGTCAAAGCCTTGCAACATTATTGTAATAAACAAAACCTTTTCTTCGCTTTCCGATTCAGTTTAGAATCAAAAACATAAGTAAAATTTTAAAGGGTTGTGAAAAATGTTATAGGAATATCAATTAAAGGTTTTTTTATAATTGTAATCTGCTACTGTGTCCTGATAGTTATTTGACCTGAGTTTGTTGTTTCGTTTAAGTAGTCATTTGCATTTGTTTATAAATTTTTAATCGATATGCCGTAAGTCTTTTTAAAAATTATAATAATTTATTTTTATCACGATGGAAGTTTATTTATTTTTTTAATAATGTAGAATTGGCCGAAAATTATTTATGGATTCCTTTTAGCGTTAATTTAGAATACCATGAAGAAGGCAGAACGATTCACTCATTTATTGTCCGTTAGATTTTCAGTTTTAACTGAAAATAAATATACGTTGATCCACACGTATTCCTCTACACTTGGCGGACTTGAGTTTGCAGGCGAAAGAAAAATTACCAAAAATGTAGGGAATGTTGCCATGTATAAGGCGTGATGGGTGCATTTATTTTTTGTCTACTTGTATTTTGATGACAAAGTCAAAATTTTACATTGTATTGTATACAAAAATTTGAATTTTATGTGCTTTTATATACATAATAACTAGTATTATTACCCGACATTATTATTGAAGAAACCATTCATAAAATCCGATTAACCAAGTTACACGTGTTTTTATTGGTTCACCTCTACCTAACAATTAGTATAAGGGTGCTTTTCCACCAGAGATGTGCTATGCTACGTTGCTAACGATGCGTTTGAGATCTACCAATCACATACATTGGCCCGCCTAGCAACCGCCTGAGGGCTGAATGTGATTGGTGGATGGCAAACACATCCTTAGCAACGTAGCATAGCACATCTCTGGTGGAAAGGCACCCTTAATCCTACGGTTATATCGTTCTGTCTACACAGAATGGCGCCTCTACACGATAGCCAACATGTTGGCGAATGTTGTGGCAAAGATGTTTGCCAAGAGATTGTGATAGCGTCCACACGTTGGAAGGTGGATCAGTTTGCGTCGGTTCGGGCCAATGTGCGGACGATATTAATATTTTCTTAAAATGAATATTGCGGTTCTAACGGCTGCTGCGGTTTATTTATTCTCAGCATACCGCTACTACACAAATGTGTATAAGTATTATTATACACATTTATTTCATTATACACATTATTATACATATTATACACACTATATTACTCATAGTTGCCATATCGTAGACATAATTTAGATATCGACGTGTGAATAAAGTGCGTGCGCTCAGCGTGGGCGCTCGTTTCTAACTGAAATCGTGGCCAACGTGTGGACGCTGCGCCGATAACTGTGCCACAATCACGCCACAACCCTTTGATCTGCGTTGAAAAACCGACACCTCACGGATCTTGCGCCGATTTGTGGGCCAACGGTCCAATACCTACCAAAGTAATCACAAACCCCCGCTCTACACGATGGCCATTACGTATTGGCCATAACATTCGCCAACATGTTGGCTAACGTGTAGAGGCGCCATAACGATATGACATGGCAGGTATTCCACCGCTGGCGAGACGGCTAGTAAGACAGGTGTCCGACCGTCGGCGACCAGCGCCAGCGTGCAGATACGGGGTATTCAAGAAAGGAACATAAAATATGAAATTCCTTGTAATCAAAAGCGATGAATATTCGAGCGATTACTCGCCGGGGTTGTGAATGTGAACCTACTCGCTGTCATATGAGTCTCTTGTTTACACGGAATACCATAATCTTTTCTACGTATCTTGAGCGAAATAATAGCCAAGCTTTACTCGTTACTCGCTGACGGTGGGACATTGCATCGGGTTCACTGAACTCAAGGACTCACTGAACTGAAATTTAGCCGTGACCATGTCTATATTAACAAATGCAATTGTGTCGAAAGTCGAAATATCGGCAATTAAAATACACTTTTATTGAAAGTACATAAATTACCCGTATCATTTTAAAATAATTATTGTTCAACCTTGTCCTAGTAGCTCCCTCTAGTCAAATGTTGAACGTTATTTTATTTGGCCCACTAGTTGCGTTTCCAGTTTACGTGGCAAAAGGTAGATGGCGCTTCAATAAGTTTCCTTTGCTCTTACACTAGATGTCATCCAAAAAAATAAGTGTTAACTTCTGAATCACGCCGTTGAGACTCTCTGGCGTTTGCCTAAGTAGTTGGAGAGAGTTCATTTCGGTATCGCTTCTCGGCCTTTTGGCTAAGATCAAAGTGTAGTATCTGTTCTTTTCAGCTTAATATCTGAAAGTTCCCGCACGTCGGGACCAGTATATTAAACTGATTTTTGTGACTCGACGGGATGTTCGGGGCTCGCTCCACTCCCGTCACGGGTCGGCCCGGCATTGCAGTGCCGCCGGGATCGGCCCACATAAAAAACTTGAACTATACTATAATACAGTGGTGCCCAAACTTTTTGCTGTGAAGATCGACTTGAGAAAAAGTTAAGGGTTTAAGATCGACAGATTTATTTTTATGTATTTTTTTATTATCTATTATTTTATGTTGTAATAATAAGTAATTATTAATGATTAGATTTATAATATGATTATAATCAAACAATTTTACATAGTTTCTTACTCTGTACTGTACCTACACACATTTGTACGTAAAAAATATTATTAGAAAAGAAAATAAATACAGGTCAAGTTAAGTATATTTTTCTTGTGGCGGAAAATTAACGAGATGTAGATGCATGCTCAGTAAGTAGGTAATTTATAAATTTTCGAAAATAAAATCTTGTACTGGCTTAACTTCTAAGATCGACCGTGAAACCTCTCGCGATCGACCGGTCGATCGCGATCGACCGTTTGGGCACCACTGCTATAATAGAATTGAACACCATTCGCTAACTGTATCCCTCTTTGTCACCTTGACGTGGCATTTCGTTCACTTTATTCTGGATTTCCCACTAATTTCTTCTTTTTGTATTCATTTGTTTGCGTGCACAATATTTTATTTTTTTTCCTTAATTGATTATAAAAACATACAGAGTTCGGTGTTCTAAAATAGTATTTAAACGGTTCCGTTTTTTGCCATTTGACTACGGAACCCCAAAATAGGAAAGATGTATTTTGATATTAATTATGTATTTAGCTTGTGCCTTTCTGAGCGATACAAAACAATAGATAAAGGCACACATCAGAAGGGTATCCATCTACCCAAGTCCCGTTGCATGGCGTCTGTCGATATGTCGCGGCGCCCAGATGGTTATGCTTGTTATATTCTGCGTGTACGCCAGTTGCCTTCAACTCTATCATAACCACACATATACATATATATACCCAAATACAACGAAATAGTATTTCGTGGCTGGACTGCCGAAAGTGCTGAATAGCTCGAAATTAATTAGGTATATGAAAAGAACGAATTGCAGCCACGTTGAAGGAGCACCGACCGGGACGTCTCGTGAAACAGCACTACTATTTTTTTAATCTGTGTCACTACTGCGCGCGCGTCACCGGCGTTGCACGCACTCGAATTACAAGAAAAAGGAGGGTAGAAAACAAAATGCAAAACATTTTATCCTTCTAAACGTATTGCCAAAATAAAATAAAAAATGTGAATAGATATACGGACCAAGTATAATAAAGGGTTAACTATTCATTAATTTTAGCAAGGTTTTACAAAATTAACAAAAGTGATCGTTCACACCTAGTTGAATGCACCGATTCTCGTCCGATCACCGGAGATGGATTTTTATAAATTGTTCCCGTATTACAAAAAAGGTAAGGTAATATAATATTATTATAAGAAACTCGGCACGTTTTAAAATAAAACAATAATACAATAAATCAGTTATATTTATTTCTGGATATCTTATTTACAGTTATTGTAACAATACAATTATATACACAGATTATATACACTTATCTAGCACAGCCATCGTATTTTAATACGTATTCAAAATGTTGCTTTCAATTAATTTTTCTCAAACTTTTTTAATTCTCTCGCAACTCTCTTTTATACGATTAGCGTTTTTAACTTAATTTAAACTTATGAGTATATTGTTAATGAGGAATGTCTTATGATATTATAAAATAATTAATTTCAATTTATTTAGTGCACGTTTATAAATTATAGCTGCGCTTATTCATTCGGCTCGAAGGACCAATTTTTCTACTTAAAATTTCAGGACAGAAAATGCAATTCTAATTTTAGTTTTAAGTGGGTCGTTCATATTACTTCATATTACTTCTTCTTTAGTGTTTGCTGCTTGCATCTAGCGAAAACACCTTGTCAGAGAAGGAAAATTTCTTATACAATTCGTTTAAATCCATGTAAGTCAAAAAAATATAAATAAATACAAATGTTCTAAATCTTAACTCTTAATCTTGTTTCAAAAAGCCACTTGCCAAGTCAGCTCGAAGGACCAAGTAAATTAAGCTAAATATAAGTGTCATTACCGAGATAACGGACGTTTTACTTTACTTAATTCTATTCATTTAAAAGCATTATTTTCTAAATACATACGTGTGAAACATGTTTTCAATGTCTTAACCTAATAGATGCAGTTGAAATCGAGTCTTTGGTATCGTGTCTATGATTGACTAATGTTCTTGCGGAGTTTGTTGAGTTCCTCCCACATTTCCTTGGGCAAGTCCTCTCCCACTTCTTCCTTGAAGTACTTCTCTATGCAGTCAGCCTGGAGGAAGAAAACGACGGTTAAAAAACTCAAATATTAGGAACAGTGTAAATATTTTAAAATTAAAATATCTCCCAAGTAAGCAAATCTGCTGATGAGCTGATAAGCAAACGCTTGAACTGATCTTCATAATTACAGCCAAGAACAATCAAGATTATTTCAGCTTTCTAAGAAGAACCTCATCATAAAGGGGCCATTCCTTTAGGTGCTACGATGCCATACACAGACAGATGCTATATACAGGACTCTGTTTGCGCGAGGGGTTAAAGAGTGTAAAAATGCAACTCACTTCCTGCATCCAGAAATCCCTGGGTATGCTGAATAGCTCCTCCATGTTGACCTGCCCAAGACCGCTGGTGTCCAGGGCTCCGGGCGCGGGCACGTGTCCGAGTGGCGTCTCCACGTGGCAGTCCTCGCCATCACAGCGCCGCATCACCCAGTCCAGCACGCGGGAGTTCTCGCCGAAGCCCGGCCAGAGGAATGAGCCCTGGAAATGTGTTGTTATGTACTTTTCTTGGTGATAGAATGAGGGCTGAGATTTAAGTGTGCTGGTTATTTAAAGATAAAAGGTCAAGATTGAGATTAGATTTGTGTAACAGTCATTTGAAGATAAGAGGTTAAGAAGAAAGCATCGCAACTACTTTTATAGGGATCTCAATGTCATTTTAAAATTGAAATATTGTTTAACTGGTATGATGCTTATCTGATTTTTCGCAGTTAAACTTTATCCCTTTCTAGTAGTAATCAAATAACCCAATAACTTCCGAGAGATGCCTTAACGAATCCTCGATGAAACAGATGTAGCAGAACTTGTCTTGAAGTAAGTGTGATCTACTTATTAGACATTGTCGTGGTCAAGTTCCAAAGACCTTACCTGTTTATCCTTGCGGAACCAGTTGACGTGGAAGATCTTGGGCATCTGGCGGCCGGGCCGCGGCATCGACAGCCAGTGCTGGAGGTACTCGCCGAAGTTGTACCCGAAGAACGGCCGCATCGCGAATGGATCGTGCATTACCACTTTACCCTTTGAAAAAATTACAGTAGCATTAATGGACGAAACTTGGTACGGAAGGCATGATTAAGATTATCATTTTCTGCTGCTAATCACGGTATGAAATGTGTTGTCGTTGTAACCTTGTCTTTGGTACGAATAAGATGGGAAGCCATCAGGTAAATGGAAATATCCAGAGGTGAAGTTAAATTTTTTGAATGGTGATATGTAATTAATGTGAATAATCTTTTTTCTGAGGAGTGTATTTTTATCTGGCAAAATTTAAACAGCAATAACAGTGTGTATGTCATATTAACACTTACGGCATGTTCCGCGGCAGCTGTGGCCTCAGATCTCATGGAAGCCCCCATAAACACCCCATGGGTCCAGTCCCGGGCCTCCACGACCAAGGGAACGCCCGCAGGCCTTCGCCCTCCCAGCAAGATGGCGGATATTGGGACACCCTCCGCACACTCCCAATCACTGTCGATAATCGGGCACTGTTCTGCTGGAGTACAGAATCTGGAAGATAATACAACTATTTAAGAAATTTTCTGGATAGTAAAACAAAATTTAAGGTGATTTATAAATTTCATTGCATCTCGTGTCCAAACTCGAAGCCGTGCTCATAGGAATATCTGTTACAAGTAACCTACACTTCATAAGAATATTTGAAAAACTCCTGACATTTTTCGGCAATATCCATTAGGATAACCTTTTAAGTATTTTTTGCATTCCACACTGTCATACACCATACTTAAACCATAAAAAAGAATCTTGTCACAAAAATATATTTCGAGCTTTTCATGCTTTTCACGATAACTGATCAACAATTGGACTAACCGAGAGTTAGGATGTGCAGCGGGGGTCTTCTTGGACGGGTCCCAGGGCTGGCCCTTCCAGTCGATGAGGGCCTCGGGCGCGGGCCCCATGCCCTCCCACCACACGCCGCCGTCCGCCGTCTGCGCCACGTTGGTAAACACCGTGTTGCTCTGCACTGACGCCATTGCGATTGGGTTCGTTGCTGTTGATGTACCTGCGAGAGAGATTTCAGGATTTACAGTTTGTCATATGCTCATCTAGAAATTAAAGGGGGTGTGATCAGCCAAAGGCTATCCAGGTGCAAAGCGGAGACAACCGAAATTGCCTAAAAACCGAAGCAGTTAAGTGTTTTGGTATCTACTCGAACTTTATGGTGTTGACGATTTTATATGTAAATAGAAAATGCTCTTTAGGTATGTTATAGAGGTAGGATCTGTCCTTTTTGATTCTGGCTATCAATGAATAAAAAAGTCACAGAAGACACTAGTGCAAAATTTTGTTAATTAAAAACCCCATTTAGTTTTAAACAAAAAGCAGTGTAACATATTCAAACACGTATAATGAGTACTCACCAGGAGCTACTCCAAAGAAGCCATTTTCAGGGTTGATAGCCCTTAGAATGCCGTCTTTGTCGAACTTCATCCAGGCGATATCATCTCCGACGCACTCCACCTTGTACCCAGGGAGCGAGGGCGTCATCATGGCCAGATTGGTCTTGCCACACGCCGAAGGGAACGCTGCAGCGATGTACCGCTTACGGCCTTTAGGGTCTGTGATGCCCACGATCTGATGAATACCAAGCCATTAATATGTCACACTGGAGTAGTATGGTGGTGTATGCGCTAGGCCTATAGTGGGCCTATAATGGGTTGAATGCAACTGGAAGTATTATGTTCCCACCTTTCCTTAATACTTAATCCTCCTCCTCCTAACTGATTAGTTATAATTTTCGCACTCAAATGACAACTAAGAGGGCCCTTTTGTAGGATATCAACATTTTAAAACTGATAAGTATCTTTAGACTTGTGACTTTGATCCAGTGAGCATTCTAAATCAGATAATTCTACCATTACAATATCCTGGGTAACTCACCAGCATATGCTCAGCCAGCCATCCCTCCCGCCGCGCGATCACTGAGCCCAGTCGTAGCGCAAAACACTTCTTCCCCAGCAGACTGTTGCCGCCGTATCCACTACCTGAAACATCATCAGGTAAAATCAGACTTGCATGCTTTTAAGAAAAAAAGTACCTATCCTATCTGAAGTTAAAGAAGCGAAGTTTTATAAACCAATCAGATTACAACGAATCAGTTTGATTAACTTTCCCGCTGATGATTTAGCGAAATATCCTAATGGCGTCGTTGTACTGCGGTACGATTAGGATATTTCGCTTCCTAGACGGTTTGTATAGTTACTGGACTTTAACATACATTACGTGTTTGCAGTGTTTCATCTCGTATTCTTGTAGTCTTTGCTTGAGGATATTATGTATCTATCGTACAACATTTAGATATAGTTTTGATTAACCCTTCTTAACAGAAACTTAACATTCCATAATATAATTATAATCTACTTACCATAGCTGATGATTTCGTTGTCAGTAGGCCGGTGCAGGATGATGGTCCTGGCGGGGTCGCAGGGCCAGCCCGGGGTGCCGGGCCCGGCAGGCCTACCCACCGAGTGCAGACAGCGCACGAAACTCTCGTCCTTGCGGAGAGCGTCTAGCACGGGAGTGCCTGGAGGGAAGAATGGAATTTGAGTTAGGATCTAAAACTTTATGGGGATCATGGGGAGTGGTTGCTGCCACCCGTGGAAATTTAATTAATTATTGAAGAGCTTATAGGATAAGTTCACCACCCTGCTCCATTGCAATTTATTATAGTAGAGGGGTTGGTGGCCATTGCTAGTATCAATTTTTTTTAATTCTATAAGGCTCTGATCTTGCTTAAAGACTGCTTTATAGTTATAACAATCAGGACTGACAAACTGTACATAAGTACAAGATTTTTTTTGTTAAAAGATGACAATGGTCTTCTGCTCTTGCTTATCTCGATTGATCATTTAGGATCGACAGGTTTCAGGATTTAGGTATGTAGACCATATACCATATCCTTAAAAGGCTTGTAACCAGCTAACTGTAAGGCAGGTTAACCTCTCTACAAAATTACCCCATAACCCCAACTTACCCATCCTCGTCATGGTGCGCATGGAGTAAACGACGTAGGGCGAGTCGGTGACCTCCACGCCGATCTTGGACAGCGGCGAGCCCACGGGGCCCATCGAGAACGGGATCACGTACATCGTGCGACCTGGTAACGATTATGTACTGGTGTTATTGGAGGATAGGAGTTTGGTTACATCATACGATTTTGACTTATGTTCGAGAATCTATCACCTGCTAGATATAGAAAAGTTAAAACAAAATAGAACAAGATATTTAAAGGATGTATTAAAGGAGTTCGAAACCAATTAAGATGTTGAAAGATTTTTTGTGCAGCTTCTTCACTACAATTGAAATCGATCGAAGTTATCCAGTACGCGGGTAAAAACATAGAGAATGAGAGGCACTATGAACAATCCGCGCTTATTATCGCGTCATCCTTTTTCCAATCAATAAATTATTAGAATTTCGATCAAGGCAAAAGGAATGTTTCTCGTAGCGACGTCCCTCATACTCTGGTACTTCCAACGATAGGATTACTTCAGCGAGGAAATTTGATGCGTAATTAAAGTGTGTTACTCACCTCGCATACACCCAGGGAACCGTTCAGCAACGGCCTTGTCATACTCGGGGGGCGGGATATAGTTGCCGAGGGCGGATTTCTGTCCGGCGCGGGCGGCGGGCACCACCGCGCGCTCGGCGTCCGCGCAGATGAACGTGCGGGACTCCACGCGCGCCACGTCCGCCGGGTCCGTGCGGGCTAGCCAGCTGGGGGGAGGGGGGGGGGAGATTGAGTTAGATTAGGTATCATCATTTCAACCCAACATGGCTCACTATTGAGCACGGGTCTCTTCTCACAATGAGAAGGTTAATACAATACAATACCCTTTATTGTACACCAGATCAAGAAAATAACAGACAGTGAGAATAACATTGAAATTGTACAACGGCGGTCTTATCGCTAAAGAGCGATCTCTTCCAGACAACCTGGAGTTGAGAAGTTGTCATTTAAGGATAGAAAATTCTAAAAGGCCGGGTGTACTAATGATATTTTGAGTAAAAAAGAATAATTAATGCCATAATCCAACACGCTGGCCAAGTGCGGATTGGCAGACTTCACACACCTTTGAGTTTTGCGAACTCTCCGGTATGCAAGTTCCCTCACGATGTTTTCCTTCACCGTTTGTAGCAAGTGACGTTAAAATACTTAAGGGTAAATTTTAACTTAAATCTATTGAGGGGTAAGTGGCCACTTGGAACAATGCATTATATGTGATGTGATAGTTACCCACTTCAAATACGGGTCGTAACTTATCGTAAGCGTAGTCGTATCGTAATCATGAACGATACGCTTACGTACGTGTGCGAAGGGGTTTACGCTACCGTTGAGAACTTTACAATTGTAATTATCTAGCTGTCATATTAATGGGTTTTTCTTATTATAAAGCATTGAAATTCCAAGTGGCCAATTACTTAGCGATGGCTAATTACACCTAGTTTCCTCTATAAATAATTAATTACGTTATACCTAGCATGAAATAAGTACCTAGTTTCAAATTTTCATGATCGTGTAGATATTTAGATAAAGGTTTCATATACAACCATTGTCACTCTCATACAGTCATACAACTATACCTATTGTCATCCATGAGTGTTAGGGTGAATCTGCATTTGCACGGTTACGTTATATTTTCAATTTACGTCTTGAACAACCAAAGGGTGATGAAAGAGGAAATACAACGTTCACTTTTCTAAATTTAATATTTTTTTGTTATCAGCAATCCAGGAAGGCAAATTGTAAAGGAAAACTGCTAACTGAACTTCCCCATTACTAAAACAAACTGGCATGACTAATAACTTCAATGCTTGATCATTGGCTAGGTATCAAGCAATTAGCAATCAGACCTGTGATGAAATTTGTTGCATCATGATGATACATTAACAGAATGTATAAGTACCTACCTACCTAGTTTATGTGCGTGTTTGTGAAATTATGTAGATTGTTCTACAGCAGATGAAATTAGATTTACCACAGAAAATTTTGATATTTTTAACACAAGGTTACAAAATATTATATAGGTACGCTGCACACTCACAGCCCCACACTACATCAATCCCCTGGTCGTGGGGCCTTGGACCTCACAAACCTCCTCAATAGGAATCGAACCCAGGACCCTTCGAACTGCGATCCGTTATCGGAACTATTACGCTACACGGGTCATCAATAAGCCAGTAGGTCACCTTACTATGCTTAACTATAATTTCAGTTGTAGTGGTGTACAACAATAGTGTTATTGTATTTGATTGTATTGTCAGTAGGTTTTCAAAGCATGTGTAGTCGTAAATCGTACTCACCAGTTGTCATACTTGGGCAGCGGCGTCAGAGTGCCTTGCTGCTGCATCAGCTGCAGCAGAGCGCTGGCTTCTGCTTCGGATCCGTCGCATACGTGCACGTGCTCCGGCTCGCAGAGAGCCGCGCTTCGCTCCACGAATGCCCGAACCTGGTATAAACGAAATAGTGATACAACGCCATCTATCGGCCAGGGTATTCAAAGACGGTGTTGTGCAATAATGAGCCATTGCTAAAATAATTGTTTTTTTTTCAATTGATTATGATAATGATATACAGCGGCTAAGTTCAGTTTCAAGTGATAAATGTTCAGTAATTAAAATAATTGCAATAGTTTTTTTATAACATTTATTGTGTACGTATAAACTTTTTTCGCATAAAAGGAATAATCGAACATAAATAATAACTTGAATGTATAATTAAGTAAAGTTAAATAATCGTGGACACTAAACATTAAAGTTCCGACTCATCACTTGAGTATGTTCGCCATAGATTATGGTACGTGCTAAAACTCAGTATAACACAAATCTTCCGCTACAGTTTTGAATGACAGATAATATATATTTTTTGCTTGCATTTTGAATCCTTCAATAAAAAATATATAATTTTATTAAGTTTCTCCTTACCTTAGGCGTCAACGCAGCCAGCTGCGGGCTGGGCTTGACGACGCCGCGCAGCGCGGCCTGGTGCGCCGCGCGGCTGCAGCCCAAAGCCACTTGCGCACATCTGCACACAACGAAATTCAAATATAAGGTACAGAAAATAAATTAATATCATCATGTACTCCACATTCTATTTATGTAGCTAATAAATGGAACAAAATAATTCGAATCAAAAGTGAACAGTCTTCTTCTAGTAGTCAAAATTTGAGTTGTTACACATAAAAAATAGTCAAAATTATAAAGCTGTTCTACAACATTGGCAGCGTGTTTGTAGCCCTGAGTTAGAACTCTTCTTCAAGCCGAGTTAATAATTTTTATTCCACATAAAAATATAGTCAAAATTATAAATTATGATTATAAATATACTTTAAAGTCTTAAGGAATATCCAAAACTTTGTCATTTTACTACTTTGGCGGTCATGTATGTATGTAACAATGTCTGATACACATTTGTACGCCGGCTAATGATGTACCTACTACTAATTTGATAACACAAATTAAACGGACTATCAGTGGCATTATAAAACATTAAATTAACATTGGATAAATATCAATTGACCTTCTTTTACAAATAGCGTTCATTTAAGGAATTAGATTAATCAACATAGTAATTTTGATACGATACATATATTCACGTTTTGAGACGTATGACTAGAGCTTAAAGTTAACAGAAACAGTTAACGAGGAGAAACTTAAACTGATATTTTAACAAGCACGACCAAAACATAGTGAATAGGTTTTACTAATTTTGATTTTTCCACGACCAAAACATAGTGAATAGGTTTTACTAATTTTGATTTTTCATTTCAAAATATTGAAATTACAAGTGATTTAATTCATTTTAATTTGCGAATGGCAACATGGAATTAACACAAAATATTAGAAACACTCAACAAAGTAATCTATTTTGTAAGTACTTTCTTCATGAAAAATATTTGCGAAAGTTTAAGCTTAACAAACTTAAAAACGCCAGTTTGGTACAGGCACAAGTATAAGAATATCTGCGTAATTTTACATTTTTTTTTATTTAATGAGTATGATTTTTCAATAAGTACTTGACAAAAATATAGACTTTATAATTATTAAATATCGACAAATACTTAAACATACTTCCAATAAATTGGTTTACATGGTATGTGTATATAAGACAATTTGTTACTAAATATGTAATTGAGTGTAAGTGAGTATATTTCATGCATTTGTGATATTAGTTTTTAAAGGTGTATTGTGTGAGTAAATGCGCAATCGAGAAAATAAAAAACCGTTAACGGTTGAAGATTTGATAGTGGGATCTGTAAGCTGGAAATGATGGGGAGTTCATGGGATTAAATTAAATTTATTTTTGCCTTCGTTGTCATGAATTAGTCGGCTTGAGTTTCCGGTTAATCTCTTTTTCCGGTGGGTTACATTTATGTCGATGAAATGTCTAGATACCTTTGAACGAGTCTTTGGAATCAGTAGATGTGTCTCAGTTCACATTTAGGGAAATTATTTAAATTTAAATGTTTACCATAAAAAATAAAGGCTACTTACTGCGCTGTCTTCTTAATGTAATATTCGGGAACGGTTTTGAATTGCAACATTTTGAAAATTATTAATAAAAATTAAATACAAAAATAATACTCGAGAGAAATTAAAATAATAAGTCTAGCTAAATGTTGTCAAAATTACTGAAGCTGAAGAGAAATATGAGCCACCTATAAATTTTAATATGTAGTCTATCACCCATTTAATAATTAGGAGTTTGAAACTAGGCTTTACAAGAGCGAATGTTTATAATAGCGCGGGAATTCAATATATAGCGAGGGAGTGTGCGCACGGCGCTCTCTGATTGGCTGAATCCGCGGGCGGGTCAGTGACGTAGCTCAACTGTTTATTAATATCGCACACAACGCACGACACACATCTCCAACCAGACGCGATAAAAACAAGCTTGTTTTCCTTGCACGTTGTACATTATCTCCACGTGAACGTGACATGAACGCATTGAAAACAAATGTTGATTGAAATTGAACGCAACGGTTTCATCAGATTCTGGTCAAAGCTCAAGGTAAAGTTGCGTCTCACGCGGACGAAGGGTAACCATGCTGCATGTTACGTATACTTACCTTTCTTTGTCAATGACCAAAATAATTTTGATAGGACAAATAAACATTCCATTTTCCACGAATTGTGTGAATCATCCTTAAATAATATCAATAATAATTTGTTTAGACCATGATTGAAGTCCAGGATGTACACAAACAAGATTTATCTAAGATAGTAAGTGATTATTATTAGTGTTTCTATACATAAACAGACACCAATCACAGAAATCAATCTAAATGTAAAAAAAGACTTGTACATTTTAAGATTGCGTTTCTTTGAGAAGAAAATTCTGCAGCAGACGACTTCGTCCATTACTAAAATGTTGATCATCGCGATAATCAGAGTCAAACAATGATTACAGTAAGCTAGATATTAGATATACATAGACTATATATGTTTTTATTATGAAAATCCAGCGTAGAAAAAAAACTTTCAGTACTTTACTATTTATGAAGTAGATAATATCAAGGCAAGTTCAAGATAAGAAAAGATAATAGTAGTTGTGTGTTAAATCCGCAATAGATAAATGCTATAACCGTGGAAGGACGAATAAAAATAAGGAAGCAAAATTTGCTAGAAACCTAACGGTTATCTGCTATGGAACTTTACCGAAGTTTCAAATCAAAACAATTAACAGGGTAAACAAGATGCATCGAACAACGTGAGCACAGTACCTACTTTATTGGTAAACAACACCGTTAACGCAAAAACAAATTAATTTCTGGCAAGTGGAATAACAAGTGTTTAGATGCTCTGGAAAATTTTTGGGAGTTGTACCACGATTCCAAATATAAGTATGGATGGGTAATAAAACGGGTAATAAAGAAGTTGATTATATTAAGGTCAAAAGAACGGATTCTGGATATACTTGTCGCATTACCATAGTAAATGTCGTCGACTAGAATCCGGTTGGGGCGTGCCATTTTGCTACCTATATAAATATTTATATATACATGTTTTCATTGTCACGTCACTGTTGGACTTAGGAACTAATTATAAACATGTTTGAAAATAGGCCTATATTATATTATTATGGTAACATAACATCTGATAAGTATGTCACATTCAACTAAAGCTTTGTCTAAAATGATACAACGATGTGCAAAGATTATTTTATTAGAAAATATTTTTTATCTCTTCAACAAATCCTATCGAGAGTGCTCTTGGAAGAAGAAGTGACAAGAAACTAATTAGAGAATTTTTCAATCACAGACAATACTTACTTATTACTACTAGTTATGATATACTAGATATGTTAAGGATATGACCATTAAATATAGCAAGTGCCATTCTTCAAACGAACAGTCGTTTAAATAGGAAAGAGACCGGAATAAACCTAAACAATCTAAACATACATATATTATTTTTAAAATCTATGTCATAAAAATGTTTTTACGCGAATTTGTAAATAGTAAATGGTATTTACATTAATGATTTGGTTCATTAGGTGATTATATAATTTAATGATTTACTAGGTAGAAGGAATATTGCTCTCCAGCCTGATTTTGGTTTGTTTAATATATGTATTACTTTAGAACTTGTATAGTACCTACTGTAAAAAGAAAACTATGGAAGGTATGTTTAGTTTGCATGTGTTTAACATGCATCTTATCATTAATCAGCTTGTAAAAATGATGGCACGTTTACCTCTAGTCACGTTTTAAAATGATTTTCATAATGTAGGTACAAGTATAACGTTATAATGTTTTTTTTCAGCATTGAGATACTATGTACTAAAGTACTACGAGTAATACCTCAATGTTTTTCAATATAATATTATCATCATCTAACACAGTAGGTATTGTTTAAATCTCACCTTTTTTTTTTTTTTTTTTTTTTTTTTTTTTTTTCGAGGGGGAAACCTTCAAAAGGTACCCGGTGTCGTGGGAGCGACACAGGGTTATGTGGGATTTTTACCCACTAAAACCCCCCCGGTGGCCTACCTCAGCGCTTGTGGAGAACTCCGGGATCTCCAAAGGAACACAACCGGAGTCCTCCGAGCGCGGCGCCCTTGGGGCTCTGCCCGCGAGAGACTAAATGCCCCATCGCTTGCCATCTCCATACGACGGTATGCGGCCACACATACCGTCATCCTTCCCGGGGTTGGTGATGGACGGTTCGAGCTCCCACTCTAGCCGCCCCCAACCCCGAAAACCCCTTTTAGTCGCCTCTTACGACAGGCAGGGGATACCGAAGCTCGTATTCTGGTCCCGAGCCACAGGGACAGTTTAAATCTCACCTAGCAACAATATACCATCCAAATGTCAATATCGTCACTTGTGCGGTGTATATTTAGATCGCTAGTACCAAATTGATGTTTTATGCAAAATTTTATAATACAAATGGGAATTAGTCAATACAAGGGTTTAATGGGCTGGCTCATAGGGTCAGCCACTTTTACAATTTTACGATTATACAATATTAAAATCCCCGCTTAAGTGGCTATTGTAGGTAACTTTGTTATACTTTTTTAATCACTTGCCTAATTTTAATGAACGATGAATTTAGTTATAATTTGTATAGACTCAAATTCGGTTTTATAGACAAATATCTCAGAACCGAAGGCTTTCATTAAGAGTTCTAAAGCCAAATAACGATTAAAAAGCTTTTGACGATCGAATAGGATTTGGCTTCAACTAGCATTACAAACTACCCTAAAAAGGACCTCTGTAATAGATGGCAGCACTGGTTATAGTGAACTATTTTAATTTTATTGGTCTTGAACGTATAGTTCTTCTGTCGCTACCTACCTCTCAGTCGTGAGCAAATCATAAAGCATAATAAATCTATCAGGTTCCTTATATACTCTGTCTCGGTATTCATTTATAATATGCTAGAATTATTCATGAACTTGTTCTTTCAGCCTTGGCAGTGAATGGATAAATGTTATATAATTTTCCATTCTCCAGTGGAAAGATTTTTTAACATACCTACTAAAGAATAGGATTTAATTAGAATAAAATAGCTAGACTCTCAGTTTCCTTTATTTGTGAATAATAATAATGATAGTAATTATCATTTTTTATACCAGTAATTATGAGCAATAGAGAGAAAATAATGACAGTTCTTTAATCACCTTGAAAACTATTGTTACTCGTTTTAATGGGGATTTTGTGTTACGTATACTTTTCACGTGTACGTATACTCTATCTATAGGTGAGTATACTGATATTATTCTTAAAATGGAGTTCTAAAATGCGTCGAGTAAATAGAAAATAAATAAATAAATGTACTCATTGCTATATCCATGTCTCGCGAGGGCCACGGCTATAGAACAATAATCACTATTGTATATCACATAAATATCAGCCCCGGCCGAGAATCGAACCCTTGACCTTACAGCAGTTACAACCGACCGACCGAATATGTTACAGAGTTGTCGGAGTAATATTTGAGATTGTAGCGCTTAAACAAAGACTGGTTCATACAACTTAACTACCTACACTATGTTTGATAGCAATAAATCAAATTGATTACAAAGTGTAATTGCTATGAGGAAACCTTTCAAAACCCGCCGCATATTGATTGAGACTATAGAAAGACGTTTCAACGGCTAGTACGTTGTATTATTAGCTGGTATTTGTTACATTTTTATCTAAATGAACATTTTTTTTACTTTAATGTGAACATAATTAAAACAAAATATATAGGGATATTCTTTAATTATAATAACATAAAAAATGCGAAATTAACTGTCTGCCACCATTTTTCGCTCAATCAACCGATGAAATCTTAATTCGATATTTGGTATGGAGATAGTTTGAGTTCTTATATCTTGCAAAGGATATGGGATAGTTTTTATCCCGGGAATATGTTCCTTTGGGTTAGTTTTAAGTTTAACGGTCGCCTGCCGTTTCGGTCTCCCAAGCGAAACCGTGAGCAAAAACTAAGTAATACCTACCTAAGTATGAATTAATACCGTGTTCAATAATTAGGAACGGTAATTAACGATAAATAGTAAAATGTTTTTTAATATTTACCCACTGCCAGTTACCGCATTATACGATTCAATTAGTAATTTTGCTTTTACTCGATAGATGTCACTAAAACAGTAGGAGACTTAAAGACTTGACAACGATCTTGTCTACAAAACAAATGCCTGAAACATAGAAGTTAGAAAAAATACCTCTGGTGAGGTGGGCGTAACCAACATGAGATAACAAGTGAAGTTACGATTGAATCGAATATGCTACAAGAACAATAATAATTTGACCATCAAAGTAATTCTTTGCCGGCAAAGAAATAACAATCACGCGATGCAAGATTGAAGATTGTATCATTCTCTCTTCTTTTTCATGTCATTGGCGTAAGTTGTTTTGTATTCTTGTGTGAGTGCGATAGATAACATCTGATCTATCATCTATACGTCTTGTACTCTTCTTCGTCTTTTTCCCAAAAAGTTGTAATTTATCCACAACTTGAATGCTAGTGCTGCCATCTAGCAGAAGCTATCAAAACGACTGACGGATAACGCACAGCCGAAAATATTGAACACAAGAAGCTGCAATTTGGCACGTATGTTCCTTGGGGAGTGTAGGGTAGCACTAAGAGAGGAATTTGGGATATTCCCTTCCTGAAAGAATTAAACTTGTATCTATGCTGACGAAGCTGTGGGGAGAAATCTTGTACCCACCTAGTTAATTATTATTTTTAATGAATGCGTTAGCTTCTAATAATAACTGCACGATATTAGAGAATGATCATTATAGTGACATACAATTAAAGTAATTTCCTGATCGGTCACAGTCGAGAGGTGTGACCTTCAGGACCGGTCGCGCAGGTGGCAGCAGGACAAGGGACCAGGAAACTGCTGGCAGGTAGAGTCAATACCCTACGTTTATCTGGAATGTCCATATGACGAGAAACATAAATTAACTATACTAATGATGCATTTATTTATAATTCTTTTATGTAAGTACCTACGTCTACGTTTTTAATATAGGTACTTACACTGAGAATAGTATTAAGTACCGAAGTGCGTAGTTTTTATAGCAAATAAAATGCGGTCTTATAATAGGTAATAGCGATCTCTTCCATATAAACCTAAGATTTGGGGCGAGGAACAGGTAATTAAGGTAAGGTGAGAGTCCGTGAGACACATCTGTGATCGAATTGAAACGAAATTCTTGCTAACGCCTTGGACACCTGCGTGCGGCGGGTCTAAATGAAGTGTAGAGCGGTATTGTACGCGAGTTCATTCAGGTAGCGCGAGGCCGCGTCACCCCGGGTGACACCCATGGTAGCTACCATACTGCCTGTTGTCTATGGAACCCAAGAACCAGGAAATTATATTGTTGGACTATAAGTACCTAGGTAGGTGGCCACATAGGTATGTGGCGTTATAATTTATTTTATTATGTACATTGCAAAATATTGTTGTTTATAAACAAAGTTATTTGCGTCTAAAAAAAAAACTCAGTAGAACAACCGGGTTCACGACCCATACCATTGATATAGAAATTCTAATTATTGCCAATTATATTCTGTTTTCAGTTACATTATGAATTTTATCTATTAATTTAATTAGAACACAGATCCGTATATGATTGGCAGGCAGATAGGGCGAAACAGCTGTGGCATACTTTTGAACGATTTTGTCCTTGTTAGAGCGTCATGCCTAAACGTAGCATATATTATTATGTTGCCCTTAAACCTCCACTATATTTTGACGAAAGTCCCATCACAATCGGTTCAGCCGTAGGTACCAGAGAGTAGTTCAATAAAAAGATCAACTTGAAATCTGACTGAGGACTGGATGTAATATAGAGAACAGCCGTATGTGGGTGAGTAATTCATTGCGCAAAAACTCAGTGACTATCGTTATACCAAGGCGACTGAGTTAGGTAACTGGGTGGCCGCCTGGGGGCTCATCCATAGGTCTTTAAGGAAGTAACTCCAAGCGTACATATTTCATTGGCTCATTTCCATTAGTTCACCTACTTTTGACACTTGAATCAATGGAACAACAGATAGCGGAACTAAATTGGAAATCTTGAAGAGGAATACTTGTCTTTATTTATATTAAGAAAAGTTTTCGTCGGTACAATAACACAAGAGGCTGCTGGCTGCTGTAGAAAAAACTTCGATTGGAGAGCTTTAAGATGGTACTGCCTACACAATTAAATCCAGAATTAATGTCATGCAACTGATGACTATGCTGACTGCTATGGTAGCTCTCTATTCATAATGGCTGTTCGACTACATGTGAGTCTATTCAATCCTCAATTTAGGGAATAAGCTAGCTTGGGTGTTACCCTGTGAGGTGTCACACAGAATAGTTGACCATAACTATTTCGTGGGTCGCATCGTAGTGCTTTGCATGTCTTATTAAATTGGCTGACTTGGAACACCCGCAAGGGATCTGGATCCTGCAGATCTGTTTTGGTCGGGACTTGGGTGTCACTTTTTAATTGGTGTCACCCAGGGGGAACCGCTACGCTAGTGGGAGTAAATACGATACTGTTTTGTGTTCAGGGTATCTCCCTAAGCGTGTAGACCCGAGATAACACGTACTAACGAGCTGTCTCACGCGACAGTGCAAAAATAATACCAATTACAGTCACTAGGCGTTGTCCTCATAATTATTGCTTTAATAGCGATAAATATTATCAATGATGGAGCGACGACGGGCGGCGGCCGTGCCTCCAACGATCTTTGCACTTTCCCGTATCAAGTATAAACATAATTATGATCACATATTTCGTGTTTTCGACGACATCAGGGCTGTCGTTACATTACAGCTGATATTGGCAATTGGCAATAATTATGTAGTATGGCCGCTCAATCACGTTCGCGCAAATACGCGAACAACAAGTATAGGCCAGACCTTTACAAATGATTATGGGACGTTTTTGCTACTTAATCGTGCTGAGCATGCATAATTCCATATGCATGTGAGCGCGGTAAAACTGCAGTCAGTAGGGACTGTCGACGGATTCGAGTTCGGTTCGATTTTAGGCTTGATAAACATTTAAAATAACAGATAAATATTAGTCCTTTGCTGGCTGGATGGTGACAGGGGTAAACACCACAATAACACACGTTAAAATATAATAAACTTACTTTTTGGTTATTCGAGTGATGAAGAACACCATTTTCTTGCCTTGGACCACAGATTAAGAATTAGCCTTGGACTCAGCAGATAAGGAGAACCTGAAATAAAAGTAAAAGAAGCATTTTTATATTTTTTATACCAATCTTAATTTAATCATTCTCGAATTACATATATAATTTTATACACAAATATTATTATTACTTTTATGTACAATTTAAATAAAAGCTTTTAAACTTGATTAATAGTCGAGAGAATTTCGCACTATCTCTCACTAGATGTCGTTTTACAAAACTTTTTTTAAATCGCAATAATCGTAATAAAGTAGATATCTGTTAAGATGTTGTCTCTAACGCCCATGATTTTTCATTCTTGGAAGAGAAGGAACGAAAACAGGAATTTCGCGTTTTACTAGCCTGGGTAGATAGATACCTAGAAAATATACTTACCCCTGCTTTCCGGGATAGGAATCCTAGGTTAAATTTCCGGCTGGGATAAGTGTTATTAATAGTTGTACTTATACGAATAAATTCGAAGTATTTTGTTTAATTTAATACGTATAAATTTAATAAAATATTAACCAAATACATACTTCATAGGATAATTTTGTACATAATGCACAGCACAGTAACAATTGCTTATCATTTTTGCTATCTATTTAATGCTATTAAATATTATCTATACCCCCAGCAAATTGTTTTCATAACAAGCTGACGCAATTTTGCACAAACAACTATTATTAATCTCTCAAGTTAAATATTTATTTATGTTATACTTATTTTGAAATATTTTTTATCTGTGCTTGATTGATGAAATTTATTTATAGTGCGAATTATGTAGGTAACTATCTAAATACATCGCTCGTCTAAACAACCCGTCTAATTTTTTAATTCGTTAATTCTTTGATTTCTACGATAAATCTGCGTGAATAATTTATTATTTGTTCTAATTATTTTTCATTTCATACGTCTTGCTCTTTACGTTAAAGGCCGACCACCGGCGAGTAGCGATCAAGTATGGGCTATTTTATCGCCCAATTACATTGCGTGTAAACAATAGAGATGCCAATGATGTATAAATATCTAGATGGATAATCGAATCCGCGAAAACGTGTCAAAAAAGCGCAGCCAACTGTAATGTTGGCGGCGACATTTATATCATTACGCATAGATTACGCACACATAGACAATAAATGAACGCAAAAAACATCGCCTGCACGCACACATGCTTGATGTTGTTGCCTTGTTTTTTTTGTTTTCATTGTAGGGCGACGCTCAATCTACCTATTTATTGCATCATTGAGAGATGCATATGCGAGCGAGTAGTCGCCGCCGCCGATCATATCTTTTGTACGTGTTTTGAGCGAGAAATTAGCTGAGCTTTATTCGCCGACTCGCTGGCGTTGTAACACCTGCCTAAGGAACTGTACAAGTAGATTTACTTATTCCAAGCGACCAAACTGACACTCGATCCGATAATTTCTCTATGGAAACAGTGTCGTTTTAAGTCATTTGTCGCTTAGCTGCTGGACTGGAACTCGTCCTTAGTTAGGTAGGTATAGGTACATATTATATTTTGTTCATATAAATGTACTTTTTTATACATATACATTGATGTGGCTCTGCTCTGGAAGCTTACTTTTGACTTAATTCCTTCCCATTTAATCTAAGTGCTGCTGGCTAGAAACATGTTCATTGTTCAACGACTGTCGTAACCAGCATAGACGTGCTAGAAGCGCTACAGAGTCCACAATAATATTGACTATTAGATAATTTGATATCTTCTAGGAAGTGTTTATTGCAATATTACATGAACCATTTTATATTCATAGTTAATTAGCAAAATGATAAGCAGGGACCATTATGTATGATAGGAAGGATGGTCTACCTCTACAGGAAATTATGTTGCTTGAGGTATTTTTTTAAATTTTATTCCTTAAGGATCTCTCCAGAAGGTGCGTCTCTACACTCTCTACTAAATATGTCTGGGATCTAGGTAATGATTTAATGATAGGAATGGACAAAAAGACGAGGTATTTAGATAGGTATTTAGATATGTAGATAGGTAAGTAGGTACCTAATGTCGTTGTGTAATATTCTGAAATGTTATTCATCGCCTCAAAAAAATCCCGATGACATATCTACATAATAACAGCATACTGTCAGAGATAAGGTAAGCGGAAAAGAACTGAAAAACAAAAATAAATCTTAGGAAATCTTAGCGATATACGCACTTGTAATTTATATTAATAAAAGTGTTCTACCAAGTTAGGTATGTATTTTGAATGTCATTCATTCAGGATATTCAGTACCTACCTGTATGCATCTCGCGTGGACAAGTGCATTAGCTAAATTGCTGTACAAAGACATAAGAGCCGTCACTAAGACGATTGTTATCTATCCCGAAGGTCGAGGGGTGCACCCGTCACAATAATATTTATTACATCACGACGATACTCCACTTTATCAAACTGACGTAATTTGCACACGCGATTTTAAAATGATTTTAAATCGAATCCGCGTCAGTCAACAAATTAATGTTTTACCGCGCAATCCGCGCATTCATTTTGACGCCATTTTGAATTGTTTGTTTTGGGATTTGCTCTATGATCTATGATATCGTCAACTGTTTTCTACTGGATTTCTGTATTTAAATAAACAGGCTAGTGCCATGATAAAATGATTACATTTTTGATTCTGACGTCTTGACTTTGATAGCAAAATTTTGGAGGTAAAATAGTTCCTATCCTGGAGTTATGTCAGTAATAAGGTAAAGCATATTATGACAAAAGTGTGGGTAGTGCAGTGTGGACATGGATTTGATAATATTGTCGTGACATGGAGTCGTAGTAGGTATCTACCTACAATTTTATTGAATTACAGAAATATCTACCCAGAACGAGTGTTACTTTTGAATTTCACACGAAAGTAAAGTCTTACTTAAGTATTTAAAATACCTAACGTAAATTCGTGAAAATAAAATTAAGTAGGTAACCTATTTAGAGTTTTATTATAATGAAAGCACAGATGAAAGTACCTAATCAGTACCTACCAGTTACTAAGCTTCATTATGTTACATTTATGTAGGAGGTAGGTATCATGCATATTTATGCCACATTACTAGACCTTCTAGACAACCGCTATTATCGCAGTTATCAAGTCACATTGAAAACTCGTTTTTAAGTGATATGGAAAATAATATCACAATAAGTAATTATATTTCATTTGCGTTAGATCATTAGATGTAAAGCAATCTAGGATGTAAATAGGGAGTCGGTTTGACTGACAGCTCGTATTAAGTTAAATAATTTTAATGAACTACGGAATGTAGGTAGGTAGGTATGTAATTAACTTTTAAATGTTTATTATTTTATTGAATCTATTTAAGTAAGCAGGTAGGTAGGTATATTAATTTACCAAACCAGATGACATTAGCTTTGTTAATAAACGAGTTATGTTAATGAATAAAATAGATTTCGTTTCGTTAAAGCAGTCAGTCAGTTTAAAATTTATTAGTGGATAGTTACTTAATATTTTAGAAGGTCGTTATTAATTTTATTAAAGTTATTAATAATATCTACATTTTACTAAATTTGAATTTACTTATTTATATGTAAGAAATATTAATGTCACCACTCTGTCAATAGAACATTTTTCATATCTAACTTTGAAAGGTTTTAGGGATGTGACTAAGTAGGTACCTACTCGTAAAAAGTTATTTTGAGCACATTCATATTTTTATAAAGCCATCAGTGTACTGTCATTAATATCAATCGTTAAGCCTTGTCGGCATAACCATTCCAAAACCTTTCAACGGTTCAAGTTTTTAGCTAAAATAGTGGTAATAAAATGCCTCACCTTCTTTACGATGAGAATATCTGTATAATGTAGTTGCCTACTAATTAATTGAAGCCATACGTCAAATTAAACTACAGTCCGCCCAACTTAACTCTGAAATGGCAAAAATTGGAACTAACGAAAAGTCATTCATAAGTACGTTGTGTTCATTCATCTCTCAGTTACTAGTGTGCAATGATTGGTCAAATGAATGTCAAATGCGTCCGACAGCGCCTCTTTCGTTTCAGTCTTAAGTTGGGTTTACTATAATTAGGTATGTATTTGATAAATCAATGATGTCCGATGACCTTTCATCGATGTGTGTTTTACAATGGAATAATGTCATTGATAACGCTATCTAAACTACTTAGAGGATTATGAAATCAACACATATATAAATAAATGACTAGACACCTCTAAAGAACAATCACTTCATATTCCTACTACACATTACACAATCACTACGTTGAGTGCCAATAAATTTTTAACTTAAATTAATTTTATCTCAAACTAGCGAACCGCCCTCGCTTCGCTTCGGGACCCGTAAGTATCAACCGCGTACGTCCCGCTCCCGTAGGAATTTCGGGAAGATAATAAACTATCACCAAAATTAATTGAGGTTAAATTAAATTAAACTTAGAAATAAAGCTTACGACAAAATAATAGCAAAGTAGCAAAGGATCACAGCAAGATTAATTCAGATTAAACTTGGAAACGCGGCAAGTTTGGTAAGGCAGTGGGTTCGACCAAATTTGATTACCATAAAAACGGTTCTAGTGTGTTAATCTTAAAAGATAGACATATACTGTCGTGGACATTTTTTTAGATCATTTCAAGAGGAATAATTCTTTCATACTTATATTTTTGGTATCTTGAATCGTTTTCGCAACGCATGCAACGAAAGCCCTCGAGAATTAATAATTTTCCCCGTTTTTTCCACATTTTCCATTATTTCTTCGCTCCTAATTGTTGCAGCGTGATGTTATATAGCCTATAGCCTTCCTCGATAAGTCGATAGGTCTATTCAACACAAAAAAAAAATTTCAATTCGAACCAGTAGTTCCTGAGATTAGCGCGTTCAACCAAACAAACAAACAAACAAACTCTTCAGCTTTATAATATTAGTATAGATAAAAAAAAACTTCCAACAGAAGTCGTCAAGAGTGTCAAGACTCAAGACACGGGCATAAAATTCGAATATCAACGTTCGAAATTTATTAAAAAAAATACTTTGACAGCTCAAAATGGCGGGAATAGCCGCCATTATGGTTACAGTAGAAAAAAGTTGAAAAACTCACCTTCAACAATGGGTCAGTCACCTGCGTTGTACTAGTGAAATCGGCCGGGTTTGCCACGCTTCGCGGACCATACGTTACGAGTTACGAGCCTGCAAGTAGGCCTGCGGGCGTGTTGCGTACTATCGCGCCAGAATTACACTGCCCGGTATTTTCCACTCGAGATGAAGTCAACAAGTCTTTCTATGATAATATCGTTATGATTGTTTCGTTTAATTTCCAATTTTTTTGACGTGAAGGATAAGTGTTGATCGATGTAGGAACTTAATGCGTCTTTCATTTCATGTACCCACTTTAATGGAGTTGAAAATAGAGCTATCTATTTTCTTTTGAATTTATGATAATTTCATTATAACCCGCCCATAATACTTTTGATGATCTTCACTTTAAAAAAGGTAACCTCAAAAATTTTAAAAGCAAAAAACAAATTAGGTACTTACTTTTAAATATTTTTATCCTTTCACTTTTATATCTCATTTTTAATGTAAATAGCCGACAATTGATAGGACAAGACATTGCTCTTACATGGTAAATGATCACTGCAGTCTATGGACCTCAGTAACCCTAGATGCATCATCAACGTTTTCCAAGCCGGCCAAGAAAGGATGAAGAAGAAAGAAAAGTCTTGAAGCGTGATAATTGTGCAGATGTGTACGTATCACCAGTCTCCAGTACTACGTAGGTATTTAAACTTAAGTATGATCCTAATAAATTAAATGAATAAAATCATCTGGCAGAGCCCAACGTTGCAACGACTGCAGTAACAGCAGGGCCAACGCATCAGTATTTATAGGAAATTGTCTCATATCTTGTCGTCCGAAATACCTCAATGCCTGAAGACCAAGATGCTTGAACAGTGAGTGTTGCCAGTGATAACATACGGCTCTGAGACGTGGTGCTTCACAATTGGCCTAACGTACAAGCTCAAAGGTGACCACGTCTCGCTCAAAAGAACACCACGTCTTGAAAGAAGGAGTATTAGGCCTTCCCTAACTTGCTGGACTGACGACCTGAAAAAGACAGCGGGCATCCGCTGGATTCAAAGGGGTCAGGACCCAGTTAGGATCCAGGCGCCAGTTAGGGGAGGTCTAACAGTGAACACTTAAAGGCTGATGGATGGATAGACACAATCAAAACGCTCAAAACATTCCATTTTACGTAGAAAGAGTTGTTTTTGAGCGCTGGGATCCTTCCTTGGGAGCTTCCTCTTCTCTCTTGCTTGACTCAGCCGGCAAACGACTTGGATAACAAAACAAGCCACCTTCGTAGTTTCGTGGCAGGCAATGAACGATATCTTTGGCATTACCGATGTCCTTGGACAACAGTGGCCATCTACCATATGGGTCGAGACATAATGTAGATGAACCGCTCATAAGCCCCGACAGCCCGTGGGCAGTAGATAAGATCTTGGACATAAATATCAGCTCACAATGAAATCTATTTGAATACAAGACGCCACGCGGCGGTTCTCACGGCTATTGTGACAAGAGCTTGCACTGTCAAAGGGCTAGTCGATCAAAGGAATTTATTTGTGTCTCAAAACATTTCTCTTGTAGTTGTAGGGTAACGAACATTTTGGATTTCGGCAGAATTTTTATCTTCTAATCTTTCGTTGTTATTTCTCTTTGGTCATATAAAAATGATAGAACACGTTTTGAAAATGGTGGTAAAAGCAAAATAATTACGTACGTAAGTGTATTGTAAAAATACTAGTGATTAGATTATTTTGAATTTGAAACATCTTTGCACACGGCGGCGCGGCGCTGTGATGCTTACAAACCGATAAACCAATATTCAAACTAATAAAAATGTCATTATCATTACATCTCAGAAATGTTCCACTAAACGCTCAAATTAATTAAAAAATATTTTAACAGATACATACTACAGTACCAACAAGTATTTATCCATCTAATAAAATGTTATACGTTCTATTTTTGTAGGAAATGCTCATCACCGTCAATTAAAAGAGAAATTAAATTAATTATTTGTAATAATTATTTTGACGTGACAACGTCTTATAAATTGGTTTGCCGGGTGGCACTTCAAGAAACTGCGTTAGTAGCTCCGCTCACGTTATGCGCTTACAATGAGAGCGAGTGAGAGGCACGCGTCCCTTCCACTCGGGCATGGTTAGCCCGCCTAAGAGCGAGAGAGACAGACATAAAAAGTGAAAGGCACGCGTCCCTTCCTCCTTAACATTACTTATGGTAGCTACGGCGTACACACGTTGGCGTGTTTCAGAAAATGGTACAGCGCCATCTCTGGAGAAGTAGAGTAATCTCGTTTGTTACCTCACTTAGTTGTGACTAATGGTTAATGGTCTAACGGTTAGCAGCGCTAGATGGCGGATGGTGTTACAATGTTTTAAATATAATTCTTTGTATAAATAAATGTTTTAAATTGTTACTATTATTTCATCCTTCTTCCTACTATACGAATGAATATTCACATTAAAATTATTTTACCACTCAAAGTCGTTGTCACGTAAAACTTTCGCCCGTATACCGACATTACAGGCAACCAATTTTTTTTCCATAATTACACTGATGGTGTAAATGCGCAATAAAACAAACTTATTTTCAATAGTGATGTGTATTGGAAATTAATTGTCACTTGTTTCAAAGAAGGAAAAACATCGTGAGAAACCTGCGGACACAATAGTTCTCCATGTTCTCAATTTAAAGTCTGTCAATGCGTACTTAGCCAATATGATTGACTATGACTTGTAAACCTCACTTTGTGAGAGGAGATCAAAGCTCAACGCCAAAACAGTGATGCGTGTGATGATGATGAAAGCTGTAAATATGGGTTAAAAGTTTGTATGAGTATAAGTATAGAATAATGAGTAGACGTGGGGGCATCAATTAGTAGCAAACTTGCCACTCCCAACTTAAATATCTCGAGACCGCTAATCAACGACCTTTTGCTGCAGCTACATATTTTTATTTCGCCGTAAAAGTGATGTAACATGCCAGTGATTTTAATAAGGAATTATGTTTTGTTAACGAAAGCGCACGAGCTCAAGGGCGACGAGACAGGTAGGTGGTGTCGCGGGAATGTCAAAATCACAAGAATATTAGGAAACTTATAGATAAATAATATATATTCCCACAGTGCTATGACCTGAGGTCCTTCAAGAGGCGGGTCCATGGCTTTCTTCTTGAATGGAATCGAGTTGGTGACGTCCTCAGTGTTGCCAATGGTGATAGTGATTACTTACTATCAGATGACCCATTTGCTCATTTGCTTGCTTAGGCTATTAAAATGCAAGACGAGATAATGTTACATTCTTTTCTTTGAGCTTCTTCATTCAAGAAATCTATAAATAAATAAATCCTCCGTCTCATCGCCGAGGAGAGTAGATACGTCCCCATCAGTTATGTTAGTAGCTCAGCTAATGCCAGTCATTGAGTCTGGGAGGCCTGGGTTTGGTCCTCGGTGCGGACAAAATGAAAGATCACAAATATGAACAGTTGAGAATAAACATACATCAGTGACGTAGAAACACCAAGCTAAGCTCTCTGCCTGAAGGCACCAAGGTTGTATGTAGTGGTAAGTGTAGTATAATTGCAATTTTCCCATTTTCGCACTATCCTACAACATGGTATCGCAGCCGAATATTTCGTAAGGACAGGTAAAACCTGCCTAGATTGTCGGGAGGTGGGCAGTAGGGTTGTCAACTGTTCATTATTTGTAAATTTTGAATATTTTAAAACGGTCACAGCGTAAAGCTATTTAGACTAATAGTGTAGTTTACGATTTAATTTAGTAGCATTTATAGATTAATACTTGCAAACATTTTTTACAAATTAAGTAACATATTAGAATTAAATTATCACGTGCCTCGGCGAAGGAAAACAACGTATAGGAACGTATAGGAATTGATAGTGGACTGTGGCGTGTACCTCCCACATGTGTGGAGACCCATGCCCACAATCACGGTTGCGATGGTTATAGGATGAACAAAACAACTGATAACTTTTCTATTAGTACGGTACACAGATAGTCACATACCCTCCGATTCAATGTTGCGCGTGCACATAAACGTCATAAACCTTTCCAATAGTGCTGAAAACTTCTCAATTCACAACAAAACACACTACAATATGCATTATGCACGGGGAATCACTTAACGAGTTCAGTATGAATGAGTAGGTACACATATATGTAAGTGAACAACTTGATAAAGAAGTTTATCAAACGCTTATGTTCGCGCCAAGAAATCTCTGTATTTTACTATTTCCGTTCCTTGGAGGGCACGTTAAGTCGACCGTCCTTGTTGTTATGCCACGTCGGGGACCTTTACACAGCACACAACACACAAACTTCCAATACCTAGCTCCGCGTCATAATTATTACCACCTGAACTACAAATAAATTCGAATTTGGAAACGTTAACTCACCCATCATTAACTTAAATATTATTTTAATCTAAATCCCGAGTTTAATTCCCGCCGTATGGTCACCCTAGCGCATAGTGCGCAGTAAAACACGTAAGGGGAGGACAGCTTAGTATTTCGTCGCATTGTCCACATCAAGAATATTAAAGAAATGACGAAAATAAATACTTACTTCAAGGAAGAGATAAAATTCTAAAGGGTAAAGTGTAGGGGGCAATAACTGCTGATTTAACCGAGACGTTTAATTATTGCTATTATGCAGTAAACTTTAACTGGGTTGGACTACTGCACAATTATTTGGTCAATAATTAGATTGTTTCTTGGAGAAAAACACCAATTTTTTAACTAACTTCAAAATAGGTGGACCGTAGACGTTCTCAGTCTTCGCTAATGTTTTTTAATGTTTTTTTTCTTATGTGTTTGACCTCATTACTTTGCACTAGGTGAACCGATTTTGATATCTTTTTGTAATCTGAAAGTACTTTAGTGCTTCATGTCTGGTCCCATATAAAGAAAGACATCTGACATCTTAAATTTTCCGGGATAAAAAGTTTTCTAAAATATGACACAGGGTATAAGTAACAAATCTAATAATTTTCATGGAAATCTGTTTAAGGGTTTTCGTGTGATGCCTGGACAAAAGGACAGACAGACAACAATTCTACAAAAAATATTTTTGTACTCTAAAACGTTGAAATGCCCCCTAATCGAAATTTTGCAATTCATAATACATTTCAATTGGACTGCGTACACACAGCAACTCGAGTTTCGAGTTTCGGCAATCATCAACAGTTTTCAGTTGCCGCAACTAGCAACTGTTAAATATTATACCGGTTTTTAAAGTTGCCGGTTTCCGCAACTGTCAATCGCAAATCAACCAATCAAGTTGCTCACAAATTGCTATAAAATTGCCGCAACCGTAAACGTTGTAGCAACTATCAACTTTTACAGGAAACTTTTAAAAAGTTGATAGTTGCCTCAACTTGAATGGCTCCGTGGGCAAAGCGCCTTAAGTGCGAAATGCTAACAAGACCTAAGATAATTACGACATTAATTCATAGATGACACGTATGGCGTAATGGTTACCATACTGAGTTAAAGATCCTGGATTCGATTCGCATTGAGGCGGTAATTTAATTTGAAAGGACTCGTTTCGGTCTGGGTGGACGAGTTTTTGTCTTTGTCAATCGTCCATGGCACCCACAAAACAGTTAACATCGAGTGGAATTGTTGTCAAGGAATTTAAAGAATTGTAGCTGCCCAACCTGGATCTGTGATGGAAGTATAGGTATAAACTTTCGGCTCAAGACCACATCGTGAGGAAATCCTGCATGCCGGAGTTCGCAAAACTCAAAGGTGTGTGAAGTCCGCCAATCCGCACTTGGCCCGCGTGGTAGACTACCTTAACCTTCTCATTGTGAGAAGAGATCCGTGTTCATTAGTGGGCCATGTTGGATTTAGATGGTGATACCTTCGGTTGTCGATAAATCTTCTTACTTTGCAATTCTATAATTATTAAAAAAAATAGGTTCGAAAATTACATTCCTGGGATCAAGAGCAGGCTATTCCAATGTTGTCAAGTATTAACTTAAGTATTAGGTACTTTATGTAAAGAAAAAGAATTTTCGGCTTTGGCTGCCTAGTTTTATTTCAAAACAATTCCGCGAATGTTCATGTGGTTTTCACTAATTGAATTTTAGAATCTGAAGCAATAGGTAAGTATATGAAAAACGCACTCATTAAAACTGAACCAAATTCTAAAAACCTTAAGCCGTCTAAAAATACAACATACGACAACATGCAAACGTTCCAATTGGATCTCTCTGTCCAATATTAGTCCGATATGTTAAGAACCTACCCTGAGACATGAGGTGCGCAGGACCGGACCGAGGACATGCCGTATAAAAGCATAGGTAACGCGTCACCCTTTCAATACTGTTCCAACTTTCAAGTGTTCGCTTTGGGAGTTCCATCGTCAGTGGTTACGCTTGTAGTGTAGAGATCTTGCTAGAGATGACCAGCGCTGGTTATAGGTAAGGTGTATTTTGGATCCTTTAATTTTTTTATGCACTTAAGATAGTAATCGAGTATACGGCACCTTTCGATGTAGTCCAAAACCCAGAACAAGACTTAAGTCGGGACTAAGATGGTAAGGCAAGCTAGCACCTTATCGGAACCTTAGTTGGTTAGATGGCTCTGGAGCAGAGATTTTTTTATGATTTAGACCTGTTGGCTGATGTTAGTAATATGGGAATAGACTCGTTCTAATTCGACCATAGATGTACCCTTGAGGGCTAAGATGGTTGCCTCTAAACAGAAGTCAAGGCCCTTATAAATTTCTTTTGGGGCATTATTTTAATTTTTATTTATTCTTTACATCTATCATCGTGATTGTAATCTTCTGTGATCTTCGCTAACAGTGAGAGGCATGGGCGTAGCCACGGAATACAGCCTGGTGTCTGTATTCCGTGGGCGTAGCCACGGTGGGGCACTTGCCCCACCCTGGCCCAGCAGCTCAGTGCAAGGGTGGGGCGCTTGCCCCACCCTGGCTCTGAGGTACCTTACAGAAACCTAACCAAACCTAAAACCAAACCTAAAATTATCTAAGCACTAACTACATAATTATCCGTAAAACGTTAACACTTGACAGTCATAACTCGACAAAAAACAACCACTAGCGCTGAGAGGGGATCGGTAGACCGGAAGTATCCAAATGGGGATTAGCAGATATCCAGACATCGTCAACGTTATGGTTCTCTTACATGTGCAGATTTTCTCGCGATGTTTTTGTTCATAGAATCCAGTGGTAATTAATTTGTAATACGCACAAAAGTAAAAGTTTGATAATTATGGATATTTTTAAATTATTCCCGCCAATGTGTAGACAGTGATTTTTTACTAATTTTAAGTGATGGGTATATTTACAAAAACTATACCTCTATCTGTATTGACGCCAAGTTGTAAAGTAGTAGCTCTTGTAAACTGCATAACTAGCTGAATTAAAGGCCTACGCCTAGACAGAATAAAACAATGAGCATCAACCCAAAGTTTTAACCGCCATTCAACTTTAATAGCTAAAATCTTCCGCAAAAACACTAGGCAAAAGAGATAAGATTAGTTTATAAATATGCTTCATAGTATCTTGATATCAGGGAGGAATACATACCGGATTAGTTATCGCCGATACTGTACAGGTGTCTTCAGACTAATCCTCCCTACCGTTCGGTGGAAATATTTACAAGTATTTCAAGATGTAGGTTATTCAAGATAAAATAGTTACATTCACGAATTAACTTCACGCAAACACTTTCAAATTGCCAACGAACACTTGAAATATTTGACTCAGACCTTGGATAGAGAAAGATGTACCTTTGAAATATTGACACAGGTGTAGCCGCTGTTGTCCAGGTATTATAGCAACTTGGTACAAGGCAATGAAATTAAAACGACCACATAGTTCACCGTAAAGAGTTGTAATGTGTAATGAAAGACGGTAACATACATACGGTACTTGTACGCATTGCGTGAGATGCGTAAAGCGAATTGGTGCAATTTAATTGCGTCAGGCGTTGGAGACTCTTAAATAAAATTTTTAACTAAATTACTAAAATCTACATTAATTTGGTGTGTGAAACTATCCTAAACATGCCCCCGGGCGTTGAGAGCCTTGATCTCAACCCAAACCGTCAATTTCAGGGAGAGGACAAATCTTGCTGAACGATCTTCTTAATACTCCATTCGAAGTCTTCACGTCTGCAACCCTGGTGACTCCATCAGTGCCTGGGTATACTGCGATGATGCGACCCAACTTCCATTTCAATGGTGGCACATTTTCTTCCTTTAGAAGAACTAGGGCATTCATCTTTAATGTTGCACCTTTGCTGGAAAGCCACTTTGTACGAACTTGGAGTTCTGACACATACTCCTTGCTCCACCGGATCCAAAAATGCTGGCGCAACTGCTCAACACGCTGGAACCTCGTCAACATATTTGTGGAGCGGTCTTGATATTCCGGTGCAGGCAGAGAGGTCAAAGGACGTCCAATAATAAAATGTCCAGGAGTCAAGGGCATCAAGTCTTCAGGGTCCGAAGAAAGAGGCGTTAGCGGTCGGGAGTTTAATATGGCCTCGATTTGAACTAGTGTCGTGGAAAGTTCCTCGTATGTTAGATGACAATTGCCCAACACTCTAACTAAATGATGCTTCGTTGACTTCACACCAGCCTCCGCAAGACCAGCAAAGTGAGGAGAATACGCGGGTATAAAGTGGAAGTTAACTCCTTCAGCAGCCATACCTACAGTTAGCGAATTGCAGCTATTCTTTAGAAATTTAGAAATTTCGTTATACGCACCAACGAATGAGGTACCGTTGTCGGAATAAATGTTCGAAGGTTTTCCTCTGCGTGAGATAAATCTACGCAATGCCATTAGGAAAGTGTTACTACTTAAGTCGCCTACCAGTTCTAAATGAATGGCCTTTGTTGTGAAGCACACAAAAATGGCGATATAGACTTTAACTAATTTACATCCACGACCTTGGCGTGATGCAGATTGCATGGGACCTGCGTAGTCTAACGCTATGTTTTCGAAAGGAAAACCTGCTAGAAGGCGCTGCTGCGGCAAGTTACCCATAATAGGTGACACTGTTTGACCTTTCATTCGGCAGCACTTGATACAAAGTCGACAGCAGTGCCTAGCTAAATTACGACCTCTAATCGGCCAATACGTTTCCCTTATGGAAGACAATAATAATTGTGGACCGGCGTGCAGTAACCGTCGGTGTTCAAAATCAAATAATAATTTAGTAAACTTATGAGCGGACTGTAATAAAATTGGGTGTTTCTTTTCATATAAATAATCAGAATTTGACAAACGGCCTCCTACACGCATTATTTTATTGACATCCAAGAAAACATTAAATTTTAATAATGAACTTTTCTTAGGTAATTCTTTGTTACTAATGAGCAGTTTATACTCAGGAAAGGATTCATATTGTGATTGCCTAATAATCACATTTAATGCAGATTGTAATTCGTTAGTAAGCAGAGGGCCAGAACATAACTGCTTTCTGCAACGTTTAATAAATCTTAACATAAATGCAACACTACGATTAAGTCTCAAAAAATTCGAAAACCTATTAAAATCAATTAATTCATTACTATATTTTATATCATTAAATAAAGAAATTTTACTGGGCTTCAATTCTGGTAAAGTATCGTTATTAATAGGTAAATGATTAGATGGCCACAGTGAGACATCTGAATAAAGAAAAGATGGACCTGACCACCACTTGTTTAAGGTAGCTATAGATTTAATATCTACTCCTCGAGAGATGTAATCCGCAGGGTTATCCTCGGTACCTACGTGCCTCCACTGACAGTTTGCAGTCTTGTCCAAAATGTCTGCCACCCTGTTACGAACAAAGGGCTGCAACTTACTCGGCAATGTTTTCAACCACCCCAAGACAATAGTGGAATCCGTCCAGAATGTAGTGCGAATATTCTCTATTCGTAATGAGTTTATAGCCTTTTCATACAGACGACTGGCTGTTAAGGCGCCCAGCAATTCTAATTTTGGTGTACTGATGACCTTAATCGGAGCTACTCGGCTCTTAGCCAGTAGCAGGCGCACTATCACCTCACCGTCATCACCGACACCACGCACATACAAACACGCGCCGTATGCACGTTCAGACGCATCAGAAAAAATATGGAACTCAACGGATTTCGGTGAGTTACAGATAACACGTCGCGGGGCATAAATATTATTTAAACAAGGTAAATTAACAACTATCTCAGCCCACAATTTCATGATTTCAGGCGGAAGTTGTTCATCCCAGGATAATTTTTCCAACCAAAGTTGTTGAAGTAAAATCTTCATGACAATAACACAGGGAGCCAGCAAACCGAGTGGGTCAAAAATCTGTGCGATAACTGACAATATATCGCGCTTGGTATTTCCACTGGCTACTAAGCCACTTGGAAAACACAACTGATCAGAATTGGGTGACCACCCAAGACCCAACGTTTTACTAGGCTCTGAAGCGCCGATGTTCAGATCCAGTGATGACTGTGGAGATTCAGGCTTAGGAAGTACCCGAGGCTCGTTAGACTTCCACTTTCTCAAATTCATTTGAGCAGAAGCTAATGTGGAAGTGACCCCGTCACGCAAATTAATGACTTCTTGTAAGTCATCCCCACCAGTTAATAAGTCATCAACATAACAGTCATGGATAATAGCATCGGCAACCTTCTTGTCTGAAGCCTCCAATCCTAGCTGCTTCATGCACCTCGTTGCCAAATACGGAGCGCTTGCCGTACCGTAAGTAACGGTGTTAAGCTGGTACGCTTGGAGAGGATCAGATGGAATATGGCGCCAGAGAATTTGTTGTAACTGGCGATCATCTGGATGAACAATTACCTGACGGTACATCTTTTCAACGTCTGCTGCGATTACATATTTGTGTTGCCTGAACCGCAGCAGAATGGATAATAAGTCGTCTTGTACCACGGGCCCAACCATTTGAATGTGGTTAAACGAAACGCCAGTGGTAGTAGGACTGCTTGCGTTGAAAACCACTCTTAATTTTGTAGTGGAACTACTTTCTCGTAGAACTCCGTGATGAGGAATGTAATGCACATTAGGACTCGAAGTAATGCTATGGCATTTAGTCATATGACCTAAGGACTCATATTCGAACATGAAATCCCTATACATCTCGAAAAGTTTAGGCTTTGCGTGAAGTTTTCTTTCTAATGAAAGAAAACACTGCTTCGCTCGCGACAAAGAATCCCCTAATAACTGAGGCGACTGTTTTAAGCGGGATTCTAACACAAAATCGACCGTCATCGAGGCGAGTAGTGTGGGTTTCAAAATGTTTTTCACAAGCCTTTTCTTCCGGTGAGTACTGAAAGTCTGCGTTTACTTCTTCGAGTTGCCAAAATTTTGTTAATTGCAATTGAATGTCATGAATATCCTCATCACACTTATTATTATTTAATTTGGTAAAGTGACACAAGGCTTGAGATGATGATACATGGTCGCCTGTAATGGGACCTGATACGATCCAACCCAGTTTCGTATCACAGAGTATCGGGAGTCCGTCTCCTAACCTAAGCCGTTGTGTTCCTAAAATGTCCCAAAACACGTCTGCGCCTATCAATATGTCGATAGCGGCCGGCACATGAAAGTGTGGATCCGCAAGACAGACATCAGACGGAATGTTTATAATAGACAAATCTATTGATTTACATGGCGTATGATTAGTAATTGAAGGCAAAATAAAACACTGTATATTCGTTGAATAACAGTCGTCTAAAGATTTTATTTGTAAACGACACGATTTATTAATGTGCGACGTGATATTATTTATCCCTAAGATGGAGTTATTTATCCTAGTAATAGGTAGCCCTAGCTTCTCATACAGTTCCTCACTCATTAAACACGTCGTACTACCGCTGTCTAATAATGCACGAGCGACATGTTGTTTACCGTTTTTACCCAGTACTTTAATCAACGCAGTGGACAATAACACATCTCCGTTGTGAGAGGGAGGCTGCGCAGCGACACTTGCCGACAGTGACAAGCGAGCACCCGGCTCGGGCGGCTGCTGTGTCGGGAGCTGCGTATGCGCAATGGGATGTTCATTAATATTGTTATTCTCCGAGTTAATGAGTGATGCACCCGTAATAGTAGAAACCGGTTTGTTATTGCGGTCCGAGACATGCACCAGAGTGTTGTGTTTACGCCGACAAACCTTGCAGCCTGGCTTCTTGCAATTATTAGCGTAATGACCGGACTGTAAACAATTAAAACACACCTTGTACTCGGGCAGTAGTTTTAACCGCGATTCATTAGTGAGTGACAAGAACTGAGGGCAATTAATTAATTTATGATCAGAATTACACTTAGGACAGCGTTTAGGATGTGCACTATTTTTATTGTTGCAATTATTGTTATCAGAAACAGTAACCAAAGTTTTTAACTTATTGCTAGACTTATTCAGGTTAGGTGAATTTAAACTATTATGTATTTTACTTGAACATGTAGACATTTCTATAGTTTCTAATAAGTCAGCCCTATTTTTAATAAATGAAAGAAAAATATTAAATGTTATTTTCCTATCTTGTTTTATAGACTGCTCCCATTCCCGATAGGTCTTGCTATCAAGTTTGTGTGTAATTATATAAATTAGAAGCGTGTCCCAGTGTTTAGTGGGTTCTCCTAGGGATTCTAATGCTCGTAAGTGTTTATTAGTTTGGTCTAAAAGGCGTTTTAAATTAGCTGATGACTCTCTTGTGATGACTTCTAAATTAAATATAGCAGAAACGTGATTGTGAATTAACAGCCGTTTATTTTCGTAGCGATCGCATAGTATCTGCCAGGCTATTGAGTAGTTGGCGGATGAGAACTCAATGGATTGAATAACTACCGCGGCAGATCCCTCCAAGGAAGCCCTCAAATAATGGAATTTATTAATATTGTCTATATCGTCATTCTCGTGAATGAGGCTGGAAAAGGTGTCATGAAACTCCAACCAGTTGTCGTAGGAGCCGCTAAATTTCGGCAATTGAATGGTAGGCAACTTAATGTTGTTGTGGGCGCAGGAGCGACGTACACTTACCTCAGTCGCAACACTCTCAGCCCTCCTACAATCGTTAAGAATTTTACGAGCTTGCGAAAGTAATTTATAGTATAATTTTTCAAATTCGTTACGCTCTAGTTGGTGAGATTCAGTCTCATCTCCTAAGCACTCTAAAGACAACTGTACCTCTTCGAAACGATCAAACATTTTTTCCATCCGCGCGATACGTAGCTGCAACTCGTCAACTTCGAAGGTGTTCAGAGAAGAAGCATCCAATTCATTGACATAATTCGCAAATGACGTTAATTGCCCCTTGTAAGCTGCACGTTGACGAATAAGTTTTACCTCTTGCGTCATTTTGGGGGCTGGTATGTAGTCAACCTGGAATTTATATAATAATAGCTAGTTTATAAAACGTCTAAATATGTGTTTAATAGTTATGTCCCTATGAACTGTATTGTAATATTTAAGTACAATTTATAACAATTTTAAACAACAACTACTAGGTATTACAATTTACGACCAAACCTTGAATTAATTATGATGTTAACACTTTTTTCATTATGTTTACAAATGTTATACTTTTTAATTTAAATAAATGCCTTATAAATTAACAAAACTGTTTTAATTATGACTCTAATGTTAACTTTAACAATCTTTACAAATTATTTAAGGAACTGTGTAAATTATTATTTATAGCAATATTTACTTGAAAGTAACTAAATAAAATACTTAATTACTGATTACTTTTAATCTTTACACTCAATTAACTGATCATACTAAACATTACACTGTTAGTTGAAAATAAGTAATCGAAGTAAATATTCACTAACCTTGTTCAAAATCCAAGTTTTTATACAAAATACTTATAATACCTTAACAGAGTGTTGGGTGGAAATCAATGGAACACTAGTACCATAATAAGTTCAACTTTTTAGGCCTTTTCTTCAAAGTTTTTCTCTGCACGCCACGCGGTTGACCTTCCAATGACCTCTGGTTAAACTTTAACTTCCAGTTATTTCCCAACGCGAATAATTTAAAACCACAAATTATTCGTAAATAATCCAGCCGAAGTGACCAATGTAGCCGCTGTTGTCCAGGTATTATAGCAACTTGGTACAAGGCAATGAAATTAAAACGACCACACAGTTCACCGTAAAGAGTTGTAATGTGTAATGAAAGACGGTAACATACATACGGTACTTGTACGCATTGCGTGAGATGCGTAAAGCGAATTGGTGCAATTTAATTGCGTCAGGCGTTGGAGACTCTTAAATAAAATTTTTAACTAAATTACTAAAATCTACATTAATTTGGTGTGTGAAACTATCCTAAACAACAGGTGATTCTTATTTGTCCCTTTAGCCAATGGTTGGAACACTACAGACTGTCCGATGATTGCCCTAATCTACTAACGTGGTTGAAGACGTGCCAAGTTTCTCTTGATTGGGAACAGAAAGCATCAGGTTAAAATTCATTAGACAGCTATTTAGTTGTTGCATTGACTGAATTACATGCGAATGGTTTTTAGATAATATTTTGCGCCTTGACATTAGTAACTTGAAATTATTTCCTCACTTGAGTTTCAAATTGTTTTTTGCAAATAAGTATAAATAATATCTGCACCTAAAAGTTATTTTTGTTTAAAACAATTAGGTATTATTATTTTAGGCATTTTACAAAATGATAACATATAAAATGTATACATATAAAATGACATATAAAATGATAACATATAACTTTAACAAGAAAAACACCGATTTCAAAATCGTCAAGTAATCACATAAATATTCGAAAGCTGTTGCTTGCCGTGTGGTCTAATTTAAAGAGCGGCATCTGTCGAGTAGTTTTTGAGTCATCCCCAATAAACCATACTTATTTAATTGACGTCAATCACGATGACTATGTTCTCATTGTACCTATAGTTCTATGTTGGAGTCAGTTTTGTTAAAGTTACTTCAAAGTCCAAACAGTTCTAACAGGATCCGTTACTTTGAAGTGGTATTGCACCCGGGCGCCGTAAGCTGTGTCGGCGCCCGGGTGCAAAACCGATTTACATCTCCCCCCTCGTGGTTCAAAACCAAGCTCATACACGTTTATGTCGCCCCGACGAGGTCCATTTGCCGCCCTCCCATGCGTGCCGCCTGCGTGCTCCTTGCATGCCCGGTTACGGCGCCCCCTTTTTTTAATGGAATTAAGATAGCAAACGAGCATGCAGCACCACCTTCCGCTGCCGCCCATGACAACTGTGACCGACCCAGAACTAGACTCAATGAGTCTCGTTCTAATTCGGTCACAGATGCGTTGCTACCCCTGAGGACTGAGATGGTCGCCTCTAAAAAAGTGTAACCGGCTCCACACCTTCCTATCCGGAACACAATTGTTCTTAAAACAATTATTACACGGTAGGAATGGTACTAGGTACCGTGGCAGGCGGTGGTACTTCCCCGGGTGAGCTCTAGGCTCTACCCTACCACTTATTTGCAACTATACAATTCGTGTAAGTGGTGGTGGTATTCCAGGAGCATGATGGTGGCGGTGTGCGTGCTGCTGGCGCTGGTGTCGGCGCAGGTGACCTTCAGCCGCGACTGGTCGGGCGGCAAGCGCGCGCCCGCCCCGCACGCCTTCGACTGCGGCCAGTTCACACGGCTGTGCCGGCAGTTCATTGTGAGTATGCCACCATACGTAGGTACTTCTTGATTAGTGTTCAAGGGTCCTGAATTCCTGGTTGCTGCGATCGGATCTGCACCGCACACAGGCGGCATCTATGGTGTATTTTTCATTCGGGCGCCCATTCAGTTATTTTTTCTTGCGTTCAGGAGGCTTAGTACGAGTTTTACGTGGCATAACGCGCTCGCTACGTAACTGCGAGTTATCTAAAATTTGTATGGGATCGAAGCGGACGTAAATGACACTGCTTCGATCCCATAAACCATGTTGCTCCATGCCATAAACGTAAAACTCGTATTAACAGAGAGCGATCAGTTAAAGATTTATGACACGTATAGACAATAAAACTGTGAATACCCGCCACTAAATACGGGTTGTCTGATTATCAGCACGAGTTGAAGCAAGCCATGACGACGGACAAGCTGGGCAAGCGGCGGCCCGCCGCGCCGGCGTCCGACGTCGACGACGCCGCCGCCTACGACGACAAGTAGACGAATAGTTTACCCACAGTACGACAGAGAACAGACAGACAAAATGGAATGCAACAAATACAAGCACACTGTACTTCTAGGTCGGTCACAGTTGTTATGGGCGGCAGGGGAAGGGTGTTACTGCATGCTCGTTTGCTATCTTAATTCCATAAAAAAAAAAAATAAAAAAAAAAAATTTTAGTTATTTTATGTAAAACGTTTACGCTTAATTTCAGGATAGGTACTTATATCGTAGGTAAATTGTTAAGGTTTTCTAACGAAGTTCCATAAGGCTTATCGCTATGGAAGTGAGATGAAAAATTGTATATGTATATTTTTATTTTACCTGAATTTAGAATATGATTTGGTACCACTAGACAAATTTTCTTAATAGTTAAAATAAGAAATAGTTACAACTTTGTTAGTAGTTACCTATGTAATACTTTAAACTGAAAAAATATTTCATTAGCCTTAAAGAGCAATCAAAACTGTAATAATTTCTTCTTCTGATTTCTCATCTTTAAGTGTATTGTAAGTGTTGAATAATGTATGAGGTTCGTTCCCGGACCAAGTAAGTTAGTAAGAAACACCTTCCTTTATTATATTGTAGTTTAATTACCTACTACTTAATAGAAAAACGCTTATGTGCAATAAAATAAGTAAAACATTTTGTTAATGTATAATTTTCATTGCCTACGTGTAAATAAATTGTTTTTATTCGTATACTCATTTTAATGTAATACGACTTTTAATTAAATAATCCTATTATTTATTTATTAACTTGTATTATTAAAACAGAATATAATTATCTTGTGAAAGATGGGGTAAAGTGAAATTATGTGCATAGTAATACCAAATTACCAACAGATTTTTATTGATTTACTGATTTATATTTTAATCAGAACAAATCATAACAAATCATACACAAACAAGCGCCATCTACCGTAAAAATCTTATTACTAATTTCCTGCTTTATGAATATCATTTTTAAGTGAGACTGCATGTTTTATATAAAAATACTCTAAAAACATTATTTAGTGATAGTTCCTCACAGAGATTATTTGTTTTCACAAAATATCAAAAATGCATTCAATGAGGGTGGCCGTTTTTGTGCTCACCAGTTGGCGCCACCGGCGAGGTGAGGTCCTGCTGTCAAAGCCCGCCCATACATAAACAGTGACAAGTGACATTCAGACAAGTGAGAAGTGAAAGTGCCACAAACTTATCTGACCCGGTGGCCAAAATTGGAACTAATGCAAATGTTAAACTGTTGTCAGACAAAGACAAAGACACTAGCGCTCCCCTTACCGGGTCAGATAAGTTTGTGGCACTGACAGCCAGACCTCACTCTGCACTAGCGCCTCTAGCGGCGAATTCACACGCGTTTACCCTCATTTGATGATGACATGACATTTTTGCGAAAGGCTATTTGATAGGTATGGTTTTTATTTCATTTTTGCTTTGCCTCATCTATCTTTAACCCTGTCTTTAGTAAATCTTCCTAGTAGTAAGTCCACAGCGGAGTATGCAATGGTTGTTACTCGATAAGCCAACGTTAATAAAATGATGACGTGAAAAGGATGTTTCAATTGTTCCCAATGCTCAATGCAATGCATTTAGTTTTATTTATACTCTCTTTGCTTGCATGTTGTGATGTATCTGTAGGGACTGCTAGGATAAACTGGAAAATATATCATATCTAAGCTATATTCCTATTCTTTTGTGTGAATGACCTGAGGTGACGTCACATGAGTAACTATTTAAAATTAAGATATTAAATCAATAAAACAAGTCAATGTCAATAAAGATGGTACATGAATGAAACACAAAATTTGTTACATATTTAATTTATTGCTATAAATTGATTTTATGTACAAAAATAATATTATATACTACACACGATATTATTATATTGTTGCATATAAAAATAAAAAACATGAGGCGGCCAAATCATTTTGTACTATAGTGGTTTTCAAACAATTAGTAGAACGATTTTTCGATTTTCTCCCTTGGAGAGCGACATGGTAATAAATAAAAAATATATATTTCTGCGTATTACTTCAGACATACACAAACATAAAATTCTAAGTCAAGGCCACTTACTTAGGCTAAAATCGCATAATGTGGTTAGCCGCTTCTGAGATTAGTGCGAACAAACTTAAAGTCTAAATTTTGGCACCCATGTTTTGGGTTCTATTGCGTCTTTGAATTCCAGCGAAGTGAACGTACTATGGAAATCATGGCAGCATATGCTGTCGTTGGAAGCTAATAGATAAAGACCCTCAATATTAGTGTTTTTAAATACCTTCCAAACATCAGTTGTATTTTTATTATTTGTAGCAAACAAGAATTCATACAATGAGTAAGTACTAAATAATTACAGTAAAAGATACTAAAAAATCTCAATAATTTCGCGACTGAATACATAAAATCTTATTTTAAATAACTCATAACACATAATTATATGTGAACGTTAATTATTTAGCAAAATAATTAAAATTATTGGTTAGTACTATACCTAACTATTCATATTAATTAAGAAAGTAAAGAAAAAGTAAAATTGCATTATTTTTAATTGTAATACGCAAATCCATTCAAGTATTTTAACACCTGATACTATAAAATATTAAAGCCATTTTTACACATCGATTATATTAAATGGAGAGCAAATAAATGGATTTTTGAATTATTGATCGATTACGGTATTTGTTAAAAATACAGTGTTGAAAAATTCCATATTTAGAGTGAATTGAAATTATTCAAATTATAATAATTATAAATATATTGCATTAATCTGTTTTCATCAAAAACAAACATGTTAATAAATGTGGACCAATACAAATCATTGGAGAGCTATATGTATTTAAATTGTAACAAAATTTATTATCTAAAATATTAATGCTATCTGGAATAACACGAGGAAAGTCAAAAGAAGAAAAATCATTTCAAAATTTTATCCATCATTACTCGCTATCCAATTGTGACTTCGAAAATAGTATACTATACGTACGTACCTACTATATTTTAGTCTTCGATATAAAACACACTCAAACAGAAAACCTATTCTCTATTCGCTATCGCGGTAGTAATTTTCAATAAGCTACCGAAATCCTTAGTTCATCTCATTCTCCTTATCTTCCATCTCAATCTAACACACGACATCCGATACTATTTTATCAGTTCATTCAGCGCTATTGCTAGTGCTAAATTTACAGGCCCGTCGCAAGCGGGCGTGCAAAGACTGCACCGTACGCAGGCGGCACGGGGCAAACGGTGGGGCAAAACCGTTCACATTCAGGGGGATTCACATAAAAAGGCACTCACGGTGGGGCAAAACTGACCGTGGAGGAGTCATATAAAAATAAACCTTTGACAATTGAAGCGACGCTTCGGGGTTGTGAAAAGCTATTGCACGCGATCTAGCGGCGGGCCTGGAAATGTAAGGAAGTTTAAAAAGGTAGTTATTACAAATTATAATGTTACCATCCTATAACTCATATCACTTCTTCAGTCACTCCACGTCACATCAACCATTACAAACTTTTACCCATCTCATTCCAGACCACACCACTACCAACTTCCCAACCCAAAAACCCTCTAATCCGAACTATCAGCAGCCGTACACCGCACATACTCCAACGCAGCATTCAAACACTCGAGCCACTTGTCTCTATCCGCCGCCGTATCAGCCGCTAGGAGATGTCGCCGCACGACCCCAGTGCTCGTGCGCACGTACACCAGCGACCCCGTGTCGGGCACGATCAACCCCGCCGGGACGGAGGTTTCGAAGAGGAGGGTGGTTGGACGCGCGCACAGATGGCACGGTGCTCGGATTACTTTCTCTGACACGACTGTTCATCACCATTACAAACTTTTACCCATCTCACTCCACACCACACCCCTATCAACTCTCCACACCTCAAACCCTCTAATCCGAACTATCAGCAGCCGTACACCGCACATACTCCAACGCAGCATTCAGACACTCCAGCCACTTGTCTCTATCCGCCGCCGTGTCGGCCGCTAGCAGGTGTCGCCGCACGACCCCGGTGCTCGTGCGCACGTACACCAGCGACCCCGTGTCGGGCACGATCAACCCCGCCGGGACGGACGTCTCGAACAGTAACGTGTTGGGACGCGCGCACAGATCGCGTGGTGCTCGGATTACTTTTTCTGATACCACCGTTGTTAGGTCTATGTCGCCGATCGGCATCTGGTGAGAAACGATTTTGGTTATGAAATAGTTGTATAATTAGTGAATATATATTTTTTTAATTCATCATATGCCCAAATGATTGCGTCGCGTGCCATAATGACCATTACTATTCTTGTATTATGGAGTTCACCCAGGGTAGGACCACCACCCACTACAGTATCCATTACCATTGCAACCGTATAGTAATTACTTTAACAGCGATTGTGTTCTCAGTGTGGATAGTTACACTTGTTAGAGGTAAAAATGTTAGTCCTCACACTCTCTCAGCCCGCTCACGTGTGTGTGTGTGTGTGTGTGTGTGTGTGTGTGTGTAGCAGCTCACCTTCCGTTGCACGTCGTCTTGATACTTCCAGTAGGCGAGCCGCGGCGCGCGCAGCTGGAACCAGCGGCGGTGCCACGCGCCCAGCCCGCTCACGTCGTCGAACGCGGTGTGTGTGTGTGTGTGTGTGTGTGTGTGTGTGTGTGTAGCAGCTCACCTTCCGCTGCACGTCGTCGGGATACTTCCAGTAGGCGAGCCGCGGCGCGCGCAGCTGGAACCAGCGGCGGTGCCACGCGCCCAGCCCGCTCACGTCGTCGAACGCGGTGTGTGTGTGTGTGTGTGTGTGTGTGTGTGTGTGTGTGTGTGTGTGTAGCAGCTCACCTTCCGCTGCACGTCGTCGGGATACTTCCAGTAGGCGAGCCGCGGCGCGCGCAGCTGGAACCAGCGGCGGTGCCACGCGCCCAGCCCGCTCACGTCGTCGAACGCGGTGTGTGTGTGTGTGTGTGTGTGTGTGTGTGTGTGTGTAGCAGCTCACCTTCCGCTGCACGTCGTCGGGATACTTCCAGTAGGCGAGCCGCGGCGCGCGCAGCTGGAACCAGCGGCGGTGCCACGCGCCCAGCCCGCTCACGTCGTCGAACGCGGTGTGTGTGTTGTGTGTGTGTGTGTGTGTGTGTGTGTGTGTAGCAGCTCACCTTCCGCTGCACGTCGTCGGGATACTTCCAGTAGGCGAGCCGCGGCGCGCGCAGCTGGAACCAGCGGCGGTGCCACGCGCCCAGCCCGCTCACGTCGTCGAACGCGGTGTGTGTGTGTGTGTGTGTGTGTGTGTGTGTGTGTGTGTGTGTGTGTAGCAGCTCACCTTCCGCTGCACGTCGTCGGGATACTTCCAGTAGGCGAGCCGCGGCGCGCGCAGCTGGAACCAGCGGCGGTGCCACGCGCCCAGCCCGCTCACGTCGTCGAACGCGGTGTGTGTGTGTGTGTGTGTGTGTGTGTGTGTGTGTGTAGCAGCTCACCTTCCGCTGCACGTCGTCGGGATACTTCCAGTAGGCGAGCCGCGGCGCGCGCAGCTGGAACCAGCGGCGGTGCCACGCGCCCAGCCCGCTCACGTCGTCGAACGCGGTGTGTGTGTTGTGTGTGTGTGTGTGTGTGTGTGTGTGTGTAGCAGCTCACCTTCCGCTGCACGTCGTCGGGATACTTCCAGTAGGCGAGCCGCGGCGCGCGCAGCTGGAACCAGCGGCGGTGCCACGCGCCCAGCCCGCTCACGTCGTCGAACGCGGTGAGGAAGGCGGCGTGCGGCGCGGGCGGCGGCACGCGCACGTGCGCGCGGATGTCCACGTTGATCGCGCCCTCTAGCGGGCTGCCGTGCGGGACCTGGTGGGGAGGTGGGTGTTATTACGGTCATAGGGGGCAATGTGGAGGTTGTATACTCGTCTTAGGAACAGGTAAGTCTCTTTTAGACAAAATTCCTAGGCTATGGATGCGTGCGCAGAAATTTTCAATTTAAAAGTTATAGATATTTGGTGGTTTTAGGAGTGTCCACAAAAGGTTTTTGCGTAGGTCGATAAGATCTTTCCCTAGGGAGCTTCCAACGTTACGTCAGCGTTGCACTGGTGACTCCCTAAATGTTGTAGTTCGACCGCTTACCATTAGGTGGCTTGTCTGCTTCGATATCCGTGAACGGTGTCTGTTGCTCTAGCACACTATATCTGGAGCTTGACATCTGTACTAGTAGTGTATAATTGACTTGTGTACCAAACCCTACCTTATTCAACGTGAACGCAGTCCGCGTCGCCTGCGGCAGCGCGAAGATGCAGTAGCCGTGCGGCGCGAACTGCGGCGCGCGCACCGCGCCCGGCCCGCCCGGCGAGCGCACGCGCGGCGCCTTCAGCTCGCACGCCTTCGACTTGGGCGTTAGGAGTATTGAACCCTACTGGGGAGACCACAGACAGCATTTATCCACTATAAAAACACTCCACCCTACCTTATTCAAAGTAAACACAGTCCTCGTAGCCTGCGGCAGCGCGAAGATGCAGTAGCCGTGCGGCGCGAACTGCGGCGCGCGCACCGCGCCCGGCCCGCCCGGCGAGCGCACGCGCGGCGCTTTCAGCTCGCACGCCTTCGACTTGGGTGTTAGGAGCTTTGAGCCCGACTGTGGAGAGAAGCATAGGGTTGGTTAGTTGCGGCGGCGTAAATAGATGTTGTATGGTGACGTCACAGAAGTCTGAATCGGGCTATCGAATATTTGCATACACACGATGACAACAAAACTTAACAATTTAATTTACGTTTTATCTCTTCTATAAAGCTGTACGGGCAAGCACGTACATTGCACTTTTCATTCGCATTGCAACATCATCATTTTATAAAATTCATTGTTCACTTAATTAGTTTTGTAATAAATAATATTCAGTACGATTTCGGTCATCAAGAGCACCGCGCGATACTCAAATTTCATACTCCATATAATCATTATTTCAGTTTAAGTTTTGATTAATATAGTGATTTATCTCGTATTTTATCTTTTATTTAGTAATCTCATTTAGTTACGGCCAGTCCGTACAAAAGCAAAGCTTAGCTACGATCCAGGAGATACTGATATTTATATGAATAAATTGATAGATTTACTGATATTTACATGAATAAATTGATAGATTACACTAAGTAAGTGCATTATATTACCTTCTTGTTACTGATGTGATATTTGACATCGTGCGGCAGGACTTCCTTCGACGCTTGCAGCAGATACACTTCCACGGTCACCTAATAACAAAACAAACATAAGCATTAAAACAAAATAATTATAATGCTTTCGCATCTTCTCACTAAAATTTCATGGAAATAAGTAGAGCGGTAGAGCCTCATAAATAAAAATATTTAAATTCTTATTTACCTACACCTCGAATCAGTCACAAGTCTCAACCACCTTTACACTGCTCAAATACATAAGTAGTAATCTACAACAAAGAGTCAAAAACACTTGTTGTCTTGCCGATTCCTAACATCAAACCACCTCGTACATCCACACTATCACCGACCACGTAGCGGCAACACTAGGGAGCCGTGACGTCACACCTTGAAGTCGCTCGCGAGCCCGTCCATCCGGATCTCGTCGGGGAAGTGCAGCGGCGCGCCCGGCTTGGTGAGCTGCATGCTGGTCGCCAGCACGCGGTCGCGACACTTCAGCAGGCACACCGCGTGGTGGCCGACAGCGCCGTCTGGTAGGGGAGATAGATACCAGTGAGTCAAGTCTTACGGTGGTGGCAAGTTTGTCAATGAACAATTAAGATAGTTTCAAATACTATTAAATGTATTTATAAATATCAACATGAAATAAATAATTTGGGTTTGAGTTATCAGACCGTCTGTCGTCTGTTGCGTTTTGCAAAGTAAGATCGAAGCCCCGTTAACTCCTTGACTCCCCCTTGTAACTTCCTGCCTCCTCCTTACAACTCCCCGCCTTCTCGTTACAACTCCCTGCCTCCCCGTCGCAACTCCCTGTCTCCCCCTCGCAACTCCCTGCCTCCCCCTCGCAACTCTCTGCCTCCCCCTCGCAACTCTCTGCCACCCCCTCGCTCCACCCCCACACTCTCCCTACATAAACCCAATACTCACCAGCGTGCAGCTGCCGCACGTAGTCGCGGCGCAGCGGCACGCGCAGGTTGGTGACGTGCAGCGACGCCATGCCGGCGGCGGCGGCCGGGCCCGCGCCCTCCACCTGTAGCCATACTCCCCCTAGTAACTCCCTACCTCCCCCATCACTCCCCCAACATAAACCCAATACTCACCAGCGTGCAGCTGCCGCACGTAGTCGCGGCGCAGCGGCACGCGCAGGTTGGTGACGTGCAGCGACGCCATGCCGGCGGCGGCGGCCGGGCCCGCGCCCTCCACCTGTAGCCATACTCCCCCTAGTAACTCCCTACCTCCCCCATCACTCCCCCAACATAAACCTAATACTCACCAGCGTGCAGCTGCCGCACGTAGTCGCGGCGCAGCGGCACGCGCAGGTTGGTGACGTGCAGCGACGCCATGCCGGCGGCGGCGGCCGGGCCCGCGCCCTCCACCTGTAGCCATACTCCCCCTAGTAACTCCCTACCTCCCCCATCACTCCCCCAACATAAACCCAATACTCACCAGCGTGCAGCTGCCGCACGTAGTCGCAGCGCAGCGGCACGCGCAGGTTGGTGACGTGCAGCGACGCCATGCCGGCGGCGGCGGCCGGGCCCGCGCCCTCCACCTGTAGCCATACTCCCCCTAGTAACTCCCTACCTCCCCCATCACTCCCCCAACATAAACCTAATACTCACCAGCGTGCAGCTGCCGCACGTAGTCGCGGCGCAGCGGCACGCGCAGGTTGGTGACGTGCAGCGACGCCATGCCGGCGGCGGCGGCCGGGCCCGCGCCCTCCACCTGTAGCCATACTCCCCCTAGTAACTCCCTACCTCCCCCATCACTCCCCCAACATAAACCTAATACTCACCAGCGTGCAGCTGCCGCACGTAGTCGCGGCGCAGCGGCACGCGCAGGTTGGTGACGTGCAGCGACGCCATGCCGGCGGCGGCGGCCGGGCCCGCGCCCTCCACCTGTAGCCATACTCCCCCTAGTAACTCCCTACCTCCCCCATCACTCCCCCAACATAAACCTAATACTCACCAGCGTGCAGCTGCCGCACGTAGTCGCGGCGCAGCGGCACGCGCAGGTTGGTGACGTGCAGCGACGCCATGCCGGCGGCGGCGGCCGGGCCCGCGCCCTCCACCTGCAGCCGCTGCACCTCGTGGAGACAGGCTTGGCGACGGTGCGCTGGGGAACGGACGGACAGTTGTACTACATTCATATGCAACAAGTTATTAAGTTACACATTACATATAACAGAAGTGACGTACTTGCTAATAGCAGTAGTCTCTCCCCTTCGGCCTGTTCCGTAGACCCGCTGAACTCTATGGTGGCTGCGCATAGATTCAAAGCTTGGCTTGCCTGAAATAAATATCATACATTGTCTTTAAATACATTTTTTACCTCAACATCGTTACGCACATATAAAAAATCATCACTTCTATTATTCATGGCATTTATGGCACTTAAAACTACGATCCGGTCATTTTACCTAAAAATGCGTAATGCTTAGGGCGTAGATAAGAGCTCGGGGCTCGCGTGCCGGACCACGCGCACCGGGGTCGTTGGTGGAGGTCTGTACGACCGGGGTTGTTACACATGCTTGTTGCATACCTGCGATATAATAGTCTGCTGTTTGACGATCTCGGCCTGCAGCTCCTTGATCCGCTGGCGCACGGTGGTGACGGCCTGCGGCGGCTGCTCGGGCGTGGGCGGCTCGCGCTCGGGGCTCGCGTGCCGGACCACGCGCACCGGGGTCGTTGGGGTTGTGCTCTGTGGGCCGGTCATATTTTAAATATGTCACCAGAGCCCGAAATGTGGGGCAGTAAAACTCGTCTAATTGGCGTACTTTTCACATACCTATCGCTCTAAGTCTCATACATTCTGTAAGTATCTTTCCAGTCCACAGTTCATCGTATTGTCATCGTCATCGTAACGTCATCCGAGTGGGTCTAAAAGTCTAACTGACACTGTATGTAATGGTATGTAAATCTTTGTGCCGTACAATTATCAGGTTATAAAATATAGGGCAACGGGCAACTTATAATAAAAACAGACTTCGTCATCGATAAGTAGAGGTAACTCAAAAACTATTCATTAGAGGTCGCTTAATTATATTGCTCAATTTATACGGGTCCAGCTTATAAGAAGTTGCTTTCAAATAAAATAAAAAAAACATTTACCAAAATCGATTCACCCAGTAAAAAGTTACGACGAAACACATAAAAAATACAGTCGAATAATAATTGAGAACTCCTGTTTCTCAAGTCGATTAATTAATAAAAAACAAACACTCACAGCATGCTGCATCCGCCTGTAGAAACTGACGCTGTGCACCAGCTCGCTGCCCTTGTCGACCCTCGCCGGCGTGGTGGGCGTGACCGGCACCTTCAGCGGCGACTTGAACGACTTGTCCTGGTACACGAAACTGGTTGATGACAGGCTGCCGTGCTAGTACGGGAATTGGCTATCAGCTGGTGTATGGCGAGAAGCTTACGAGATTGAGAGAGGGGGCAGATGGTGACATAGTTTTGGGTATTGTGTTACGTGCATGAAAGACCATGATGTGCAGAACAAGGAGTGAGAAGGAGAGGAATTGAAAAGAAATAGGAAAAAGACCAATAAATTGTGGAAACAAACTACAGATTAAGAAGTACACATTTAAAGGAAAAAATGTGAATAACAATGGGTGTTAAGTGCGTGAAAAAAGAAAAGAAGAGCAGTAAGGAGAAAAAAACAAACGAGGAGACAAAATGAGATAACTGGAAAAAGAAATAAGTCAACCGTTGAAAATAGGCGAAGAATTCACTTTTTAACACTCAAATGCGCGTAGGCACTCAAATCCCGTCGCTAGGATGTTCTGTATGTAACCGCTTGTTTATCAGCTTATTTGTAAGTCTAGATTAAATAAGCCTCCTTTAGTAAGTGCGACCCAAGACTATGTCACCATTTACCTTCAGATGGAACAATCAACGTAAGTTAAAACACAATCTAATACCTTATTAACTTTAGGAGGAGTGGGTCCCTCCTGCTCCTCCTCTAAAGCCTCGTCCAACAAGTCGTCCAGCTCGCTGTTGCATCCGCTCTCCGAGTCGTCCGAATCACTCTCGCGGACCGCTTTCTTGTAACTGGTGTTGTTTTTTTTCACCACCTGGAAAAATGCGATTTATAGTTTTGGTGGCAGCGGTGGGATTTATTTATTGTAAATCAACTTGTAGCGTCATTAGTGTATTACATGTGGAATAAGTATTTGATAGCTGTGATCAGTTCATAAATTCGCCTATTATGATGTTGGAAATTATCTTATGTATAAATTCAGCTCTTGTCTTTTGTCTGAAGTCCATATATGGAGCCAGCTGTTTTTGATTGGCAGGCATCACAAATAAATCATTTTATATTTCATTAATCGTCAGATTTCCTTGACCACTCAGCTTCAGACGACATGAATTCATGTTAGGCGACAAATGTGATTTCCGCGCGCTCTGAAGTCAAAGAGAACTCAGTAGTGAAAGTCCTTGTCAATTTACTTTGCTACTTACATTCATCACTTCCCGTCCAAACGAAGTCTCCGCCCAGTTGTCCGATTTGTTTATAGCTTCTGGAATATTCTCCACGCTGTAAAAAATGCAAAATTGATTAAAATACCCGTCTTAAATCTGTTTTAAATATTGCACAGGCATTTATTATTATCAAAAATTTCATTCCTCTTACTTCATTGTGCCTCGATGTTTCTCAGTGTGTGTTGTCATGATATATTTTTTACCTTATGAAACCTTCCTTAAGCTAAAGTAATAGTAACTTTATTTACTTTTTCAATATTCCAGGAGAAACAGAGTTTGAACAAAATGCATTTTATTTCATAAGTTCTTTGAATAACGTAAATATCTAAACTAATTAGATGCATCACATGGAACATCACATGGGCCACATGGAACCCACGTACGTACACTACTATTGTGTTGGTTTTTGCTCTGTATACAAATTCTTAACAGACAAAATGAAGTATAAAAAATTATATTGTAACTAGTGGACCGCCCTCGCTTCGCTTCAGGACCCGTAGGTATCAGCCTTGTAGGTCCCGCTCCCGTAGGAATCTCGGGATAAAAAGTATCCTATGTGTTATTCTGGGTTATAAGCTATGCGTGTACCAAATTCATCTAAATCCATTCATCCGGTTTTGCGTGATTGAGGACCAAACATACAAACTTTCACATTAATAATATTAGTAGGATTTTAACTTATTTCAAGCTAAAGCGTTAGGTATTCCTTAGACAAACTGTTGTCAGACAAAGACAAAGACATTAGCGCTCCCCTTACCGGGTCAGATAAGTTTGTGGCACTGACAGCCAGACCTCACTCTGCACTAGCGCCTCTAGCGGCGAATTCACACGCGTTTACCCCCATTGCCTCATAATTTTTGACCGGATGTTTTGATTTTTATAATTCTTTTTTAATTAAAAACTGGTGCTTGACGTCCAATTCCATAGAAATTTGAGCGACATCTGACGGGTATTTTTGGAGTTAACTCTACTTATAGATTTAAAAATCGGATATTATTTGTTAAAAGTTAAATTGTGTGCTTTATCACTGAGAATTATTTTACTTTTATACAAAAATCTATACTATATAAAATAAGCAGACTTTCCTTTTGAATAATAAGCAGCTAGACTAGATGTATGATGCCCTAATCGCACGTAGCTGATATCAGTTCTTTTAAGTAGATATTTAAGAGTAAACCATAACGAACATACCATATAAATTTCTAACCAATTCATTACCATATTATAAATTTCTCATTTCAGTGTTTTTCTATGAGTTGAATCGGAGTCAAGTCGGAGTAGGGTGGTTGTAATGTGCTGCAAACCATTAACATTGGCTGAGTGCATTATTTCGAGTTACAATCCCGCAAGCACTTTTCTAAATTATGTACTTATTACAAGTGAATTATTACTCGCTTATTTATATTTAAGTGGGCGCCCATACGAAACCTCGGCGATAGTTTAGTTACCTTTCGGTCCAAGAGATGGCGTTGCTTGTGGCTGAAAAATACTAAAGTAAATGTTTAAGTGATGTTTTCATACAACAGACCAGAATGGGCATTTTTATACATAATGGTACGGAACCCTTCGTGCGCGAGTCCAACTCGCACTTGGCCGGTTTTTTGTGCTTCTATGAAAAAGATATTGAATAAAATGTATCATCAGTTGATTTCCTACATTGTTAGCTTTTAAATGAAACATCTTTCGGCCTCCTAAGACGTCTACATCGATAGCAATGATTAAAACAGTACAGGCTTCGAGGTAAAAAAACAAAATGGCTGCCATTTTATCATGGAGGGGGCAAGACAAAATTTGAATAGTGATTTGTCGACAAAAAATACCATATTTCATCCCCCTTAAGTCTCCGACACTGGTGACCAGACACATTGTATGTGGGTCACGTTCAAATCCATAAGCTACTAGCGGTATTTCATATACTACTACTACTAGTAGTTAGTAGTGACCCAGACAGAAAAACGAGGGGATGCCGTGCTCAATTATTATCGGCTTGGGCATTCAGGTGATTGATAAATATTTGCTATAAGGTCGTGAGTTCGTGAGTGTTAGTGATGTTTGGTTGTCCATGTCTTCAGTCTATCATTTCCTAGTAATCCTAGTGCGTGCGTAAGTGTTTCAGTTTTGAATATTATTATGAGTTTGGCGGCCGAGGTACCACATGAACGCTGTCAGGCCATTGTATACAATTATGCAAGAGGTGTAAAATTCTCCGATAGCGTGGTTCTGGCTTCAGTGACGTCATCGTGTGACGTGTGTACAATGTTGCCACATGTTCGCTTTCATTCTTCCCTATTAGCCGTCACTTCTCAATTAAGTAACTCTCTTTTTCTATCATATTTCACACAATCCATCCATCTTTTCATATGCCGCCCTTGACCCTTTTGTCCATCTACATGCATAATATGCATTACATCGTCACATGCGGTTCCTCTCGCATCACATGTCCATACCACCATATTCGCTTCCTTTTAACTTTTATGTTATTTGAGCTACTTTAAGACTTCCACTAATATAAGTACTCACTTTTTACTCTATGGAGCGTACATAATCTATACTAATATTATAAAGCTGAAGAGTTTGTTTGTTTGTTTGGTTGAACGCGCTAATCTCAGGAACTACTGGTTCGAATTGAATTTTTTTTTTGTGTTGAATAGACCTTTTATCGAGGAAGGCTCTATATAACATCACGCTGCAACAATTAGGAGCGAAGAAATAATGGAAAATGTGGAAAAACGGGGAAAATTATTCATTCTCGAGGGCTTTCGTTGCATGCGTTGCGAAAACGATTCAAGATACCAAAAATATACAATCATTTCAAGAGGAATAATTCTTTCAAACATAATGAAAGAATTATTCCTCTTGAAATGATCTAAAAAAATGTCCGACAGTATATGTCTATCTTTTAAGATTAACACACTAGAACCGTTTTTATGGTAATCAAAGGAGATGTTTCAAATCCGGCCCACAATATGTACAGCACCTCGAAAAATCGAGAAAAATCCATGGAATTCGGGAAAAATAAAGATAAATTACCTAAATGCATACTTTTCTGGTACAAAAATTGTATCTATCATTTAATTTTATCAAGTTTCAACATGGCGTCTTACCAATTTGTCATTGATCACAGATCACGAACTGTCTACTGTCACTTTAATATGACAGAAATGTACGTACATATGTCAAACTTCAATCAAATCAACCAACGTGACATGTGATGACAGCTTACCGCCATGACGGATTTTTGTTTTTAACCGACTTCAAAAAAGAAGGAGGTTCTCAATTCGACCGTATATATGCTTTTTTTTTTATGTACGTTCAGCGATTATTTCGTCGTTTATGGGCCGATTTTGATAATTCTTTTTTTGTTGTAAAGTAGATATGCGCAGTGGGGTCCCCTGATAAGGAAACCAGGATCTGATGATGGCATCTCAGAGAAATCGAGGGGAACTTTCGAAAATTGTATGGACAACTAGTGTGTTTGTTCATGTTATCATAAGTACATTAAAGCGCTACCATTTCATGAAGATCTGGAGTCGATCTGATGAAGCCGAAAGACAGTCGAGGGAACTCCTCAACGATTTACTGCAGTTATCTAGTGTTTGGGCTTCATTAATTTGTAGTGACGAGAACTTTACACTTACATGTTGAATTGAGCGCCATCTGGCGAGTAGTTTTTGAGTTATCTCTACTTATCAAGATTGAAGTCGGTTATTTTTTTTGTAAAAAGCAATTATTGTGTTACAATTTCAATTGTATATTTTTGTGTTGTACCAAAAAACTAAACCAATTTGAAGTGATTGGATAGTTAAAAACTATTTGAATTGCGATTCTCCATATTTTAGTATGGTGTACAAAGTGGTGGCCGGGGCTCCATACATTTTGAAACAACTCCTTTGGTCGAACCCACTGCCATACCAAACTTGCCGCGTTTCCAAGTTTAATCTGAATTAATTTTGCTGTGATCCTTTGCTATTATTTTGTCGTAAGCTTTATTTCTAAGTTTAATTTAATTTATCCTGAATTAATTTTGGTGATAGTTTATTATCTTCCCGAAATTCCTACGGGAGCGGGACCTACGCGGTTGATACTTACGGGTCCCGAAGCAAAGCGAGGGCGGTTCGCTAGTGTAAACATATTTCTTTATTTAATAAGAGGAATTTTATAGAAGTGACATTACTAACTGGACGATACTAATATTAACTAACAAGACTAACTATCACTAACAGTCCCTGTCCTTACACTTATTAACAAACTAACCAACTAACATTCTAACACCATCTACTAATTGGACTAACCACCCTAGTCCCTAAATTGGGTCTTGTTCTAAGTCGGTCACAATTGCCATGGGCGGCAGCGGAAAGGTGGTGCTGCATGCTCGTTTGCTACCTTAATTCAATAAAAAAAGTGGCAATAATATAATTTTCAACACACTTGCTCGTAAAGTTGCTATTTTTTCTTTAGTCTTACGCCCGGAATGCGGTTTATTACACACTAGTGCGTTTTACTTTTCATTACCGCACTAGTGTTTTTCTTATTCCACTTTTTTTTTAATATCCGTAAAGAGGTTGTTACCAAAAGATTTGTTATTTTGTAAATAAATAAACTTGTTGTACTTAGTCAAAATCTGATAAGATAAGATTATACTTCATCTAATTATCTATTAAAGCATTTAAAAAATACAATATTTTAAATCATTAATTACCGTAAATTCTTATTAGAAATACATAATTATTTAGTTTAATATATTGTGGCTGAATGTTCGGTGTCTCTGGACTTAACCTGCGCGCGCATAGTTATTCAACCAAAGATACGGCGCGCGAAAAAATAAACCGCGCCATTTTGTGTTTTGTGCAAACATTTGTTCGTTTATAATTTGCTGATTTGTGACTGAAAAATGTCGATACCTAATTGTTTTTTTCCTCGCAAGTGTGTTGAAAAACGTCGTATGATACGCGTGTGCTTTGTTCATTACAGTCTTGGCTCTATTACAGCCCTCGTCTTGCGGCTCGGGCTCAATTCCGCCTCGACTGTAATGACCAACTTCGCGCACTTGTATCATAATGTACTATTATATTTCTTAGTAAATTATGGCGAGATTTCGAGCGGTAAGGTGCGGTAAAGAGAGATGTGTTGAACAGTGTTCTAGACAGCGATCTCAAAATTTCCCTGGTCAGTAAAAAAGCTATCTTTGTGAATTGATTCAAGATTTAAAAAAGTAAAGAAGGCCAATCTTGTCAGCATTGGAATAAAAAAAATTGGACGATAATGCACGGGTACATTTCGCATCATAATATTATAACAGTATTTGTAATAAACTGACATCAGCGCCATCTATCAGATTGTAGCGTATAATAAATCTTTAAATGTATGTTTGTTGTGAATTTAGATTATGTAACAGTGGTATACGTAGTTGAACGTTTTCTTTGTTGTTTTAACATTTATATCAACTCATAATATGGGTTGACATCCAGCTTTCAATGAGGGTAACCGCGTGTGGATTCGCCGCTAGAGGCCGCTAGTGTAGAGGGTGGTCTGCCTGTCACTTCTCTCTTGTCTATTCACTGAATAGTATTCAGACAAGTGTCACTTGTCAATGTTTATGTATGGGCGGGCTTTGACAGCATGACCGCCGTCTGCAGTGGCGCCAACTGGTGAGCACAAAAACGGTTACCCTCATTACATTCATTCACTCATTTCTCATCCAGCGAGGTTTGACTAGCAGACAATGTCATCAGGCATTAAGCGTTCCCTTTGCTTCTCGTTTATTAAGAGGCAACACAAACATAATTAATCATTAATTGGTTTACAAATTTTGACATGCACAGATTGTAGTGTGCAGTAGGGAGAGGGAATTTCGATATACAAAATTAATTTTAATTCCAAATCAATGTAAAACTACGGGACCGCTTAAACACATCCTACGGCGAGTGGTCTTGAAGGAGAACTGGCAACAAACTCCCAAGCAGTCTTTTTCCTATTCAGTTTTAGAATAGACATCATTTTCTACTGCTAATAAGCATCAATACCTTGTTCAATAGTCTTTTTATCACAACACACACTGAGAAACCTGTAAACACAGTAGAGCAAGAAGAATGAAACACAATATTATCCAAACGTCTTTATTCTTACAAATATCATGTATAAGATAGAAAAAATTCTATTATCACAGACAATAAACTTAAAATTTCTAAGCAATCTGAAAAAGTGGAAATGATATTAGAATTCTGTTATACATATTGTCTATGGGCAATAAGAGAGTATTTGATATTATCTACATATTTTCTCAATGGCGCATATTATTTTTTAATCCATCTATATATCTATCTATATTTAGTAAATTTTCGAGTTTGTTATAAATATAAAGACGATAACACATACCTACATAAAAGTTGATAAATATCATGTAAGTAAAGAAGGCGTTATAAATGTATTATTTATCTTTTCACATAAAATCATTACAATGTAGTTCCCACGCATTTCTATTTTCCTTATTTTCACCTAATGCAATTCTTATACCTCATAGAACTTTCTCTAATGCTGGCGAGTAGTTTTTGTGTTATCTCCACATTGAAGTCTGTTACTTTTTTTAAAGTTATTCTTTACTAAAGATATTGCGGATAGACTGTGATACGCCTACTTTAGGTAAAATTGTACTTACAAATTAACTTTGACTATAATAATAAAACTATATAATATTATGATTGTTGTACAAACGTAAGGTAACAATAAATTATTACTATGTGCGTGTTAATATGTGCATATGTTAAAATCAATCTGCCTAGTAACGTTTTGTATTAAGTTAACAAAGAATTGATCTAACTAAGAAGTACAGTATATTATTTCGGAATCCATTAGTTAATATGCGAAAGGAAATTTTTTAGTAAGACTTAGGAATAATGCAGGTAAAAGTTTAGATAATATGCGACGGATTATCCATATTACTTTTTACGTTCTATTAATTATATTAGTATTTATTTATCTTTATCTGAGACAGCATAGCAATATGAGATAATATGACAAATTGTTATCTAACGTTACGTAATCTAGTAGAAACAGCATATTTAATACTTTTTTATATCTCGGAACTATATTAATTATTCTATGTAGTAGTATTTTTAAATTCTAGTTCTATTTAATTTCTTGCGACATTTAATACTTTTTTGTTATTTATCTGTTAATAATAAAAGCATTATCACCTACAAAGTGTTGAATAAATATTACAATTACAGGAGTAAAATCTATCATATTGTCGTGTAATAATTGAATAAATTTTATTAAGTTATATGTAACTGGGTGAATCGGTTTATATAAAGATGTTTTGTAACAAAAGTAAAAAGAAAATTGTTGAAATTGGCAACTAGAAGACGCAAGACTTAACTAAAGTATCTTAATATAACTGGCGATATCAAAAGTAGTAAAAACCTCTAAAAACGTACCTTAAGTAGTAAACTTATCAAGTTTAAGTCATAATAAATAAATTACTAAAATACGCTTAAAATGCTCAAACGTTGTCAATTAATAGTTCTTGGAATTTAATCTCTTTTAGAATAAAGAACAAATTAGTCTACCAAAGAAACTAGTTAACTCAAACTAACAAAATAGTTTATGCAAACTAATCAATTAGTATACTCAAACTCACGAAATGGTATACTCAGTTTCAATAACAAAAGCAGCACAAATATGACGTCTGAATACTACTATGCTATATATGTATTTTTTTAATATGTTTCATAAATTGCAAGAACGCCCTCTAGCGAAATTGTAGTAATCCTAAATTTTCAACTATTTACATAACATCTAACTACGGGTTCTAACTATAGGCAACATTACAGTCTTATTTAAGTTTTAAGTAAAATGATATTATAAGTAGCAACGCTTTTTGTTCTCAAGTCACACAAGACAAGCATAGTGAAATAACGACTTCAGAAAGACTTTACGCACCCATGTCTTCTATTTATGGGAAAATAGGAATAAAATCACGTCGTATTTGGTAGCCACTGTATGCATACATTATGAGTAAGTGCTTGATTCCAATTACTCGATGGTAAGTGAAGAGTCTTGGATGGTGAAGAGTAATAACTTAGTAAATGCCTATTAACTATTAGTGACTCATTTCATAAATTGTATAGTTAATATGTGAAATTTGTCACAAGTAGAAAATATCTGTCACATAGTTAATTTTCAGGAAAACTTTCTCAGTTTTTTATTTGTCATAACTATTTCAAGACCTGTCTTAGCTTGCAGTATTTGATAGCACACTCGTTTTGAGGTAAAGTTATAAAAATCATAGAAAGAGTCGGTTAGTAAACTTTACTTTTGACTCAAGACTGAAAATATGTTTAACTTGCTTCATAGCAGGTTAAACATAATTTACCAGAAGTATTATTTAGGCCGTTGCAGTATTATTCATTTGCGCACTTTTTTTTCACGAAACTACAAAAAAATTAAAAAAGTTCTAAAAATCAGTCAAAGTTTCAATAGGCACAAAGACGTATTAGGTTAAAATTGACACGAATACGTCAAAGACGTAAATATTTATGTTTTAAAAGAGAATCTCGCATACGATGGTCTTTTTTGCAGTGGAAATCTTGAACATTCACACACACAATATGTCATAATATTATGAGTCACATGTTTCGTATTTATAACCGCCGGTTTCTTAAGCCAAAATTCGTATAAGCTGTGTGAACAACTGTAGTGGATTCTATATTCGCCGTGGTGGTTCGATCGTTCGGCTATTAAATGACTGGGCTTACCAGGGCTCTAAGGTCGTATTTAGGGTCTTTTTATAAATTATGCTATGAATATCACCATTTTAGTAGCTTCCGACCTTTCTCGATTTAGTCATACGTACGTTTACATTTTAGATTCAAACCAGCGACGTTTCGAAACTTATAACTATAGCTCTCCTTGTCACATCACGTCACTCTCTGTTGGTCCCCTCCTCTCTTTAACTATGTAGTAACTTATGTACATCCCTTTGTATGTATGTACCTCCATTTATTAAATGTACACCTACCCTTGGCAGTTTATCTATGACCATCGAGGGATATGTAGGTCATATAAGATTTTTTATGATACTTGTTTTGATACGAGTATTATAACTTTACGTTTTTTACTTCGATAAAAAGTTAGACGTCGATCGTCTATCGTATTACAAAGCATCTACACTTTGTCACCTACATATTATAACCTTACAATAAAGGTCATCCGCATATGAGACAATATCTCTACATAGTACAAAACCGATACATGTGCTCAAATTGTTGCATTACAAATACAAAACGCATTATATATACTCGTAAATGTACTCAAAAAGTTATTTTACCAATATGCTCACAGGCAGACAGATATGATCATCGAAAGAGAATTTATGTAGATTTCCCAATATGGCGCTAATTAGAAGCCGAGAACGAGTTCAAAATATGTGTTATTTATTATCACACCTACGAATATCGTGAGGTGAGGAATGTCAAAGGTAACATTTCGATAAATGTTCAATGTCATATATCGAATGACATATATGTCGAATGCGAATGCTAATGGCTCTTCAGTTCTAGTACCATTTTAGCGCCATTTTGATACAATAGTAATTTAAAATGGCGCCTCGTTTCTAGTCGATTATCAAAAACGTGTAACAAAAATTACAAATCTACTAAACGCTGCTTAGATTCCGTCCTACAACGCAAACTAAATCACGTAATGATTTTCCTGCATAGTGATATGGAACTATTAATCAAAATAACGACCTAACACATTATAATGTCATTAATTATGGTACCGCAATTACCGCAACAGGATACAACGCTAAAAGCTCTAATCAAAACCTTTTACAACATTTTCCATAGGCGTTACGTCACAACACTGATCCATTTTCAAATATTTCAAACCCTCAAACGTTCGCCAAACAAAACACGATCTACCCTCCTTACGCCAATGTTTGGCCAAATGTTTGATCAAACAGCGCCATTGAGATTCAGATGCAAAGAAAGAAGAACACGCATTCCAGTGCGTAGTGGCCGCACCTTGACCCTCCGCAGTCAGAGTACTCCTCTTGGGAGTTGGTGTTGTCAGTCTCGATGTCCGATAGGTGTGGGTAAATGCTGGTCGGCTGTTGGACAACCGTACCGTTGGGCTCCTTCGTGTTATTATTCACTTTGATCCGCTTCACGTCGTCCAGTACAGATAGAACCACTGGGGAGTCTTGTGAACCTGGAATTGGAAAGATTATACGTAAAAAGTGTGAATATTATACATTTTTCTTTATTGTTATAGTAATATACAAATGAGAAGACGAATCACCTAATGGTAATTGTTTACAATCATCCATCGATATTAGCAACATTTAAAATCGTAACCGACGCGTTGCTGGCCAAGAAAGAAAAGGCTTTGAATCCCCGAGCCAAAAGACGACAAGTCGTTTGACGGTTGACTAAGCTAGATGCTGGTAGCTAGCCAGACACCTCAGACTTCAGACAGACTTTATAAGATTACCTCCAACCTAAAGTAACTCCGAGATTAAACTGGACAAACGGGACAACTGGACAAACGGACCGAGATTAAACGTTACAAAGTCTTGTGATCTCTAAAAAAGGGGCCGGTCACAGCTCTCTAACACTACCTCGCTTCTCAGGTTAATTTAAATAACGATAACAATAGTACCCTCCTTGGGTACTAATATAAAAGGCAATACTCACTTCTCCTCTTAACAGGTTGTGATCCAACAACTCTATTCGCGTTCTCCTTATCAGCATTAGCGTCTTTAGCCTCTCGTTTCTTCTCGTCGAAGGTTACTTTGGGCACATTGGATATGATCTCGGGCCTCTTGGCGGCCTGGGCCAGGCTGGTCGTGCTGCCCATGAGCGGGGCCTTCTCTGACGGATCATGTTCGCTTTGATCATCGTCAGAGTCGTTGTTCTGTTCGGTTTTGTCCTTGGGCTGGAATTAAAACAAGTGAATTTATTAGAATCTGTATCTTTATAAAGAAGCAGATGAGCCATCTGATGGTGAGTGGTCATCGTCATCCAAGTGGATTTATTACATTTTGCATCTCTATAACATGTAGACCATTCACCTGATGGTAAGTGATAATCGACGAAGACATTAATTTTGCACAAAACGAATCGTTTACATATTGTCGTCTAAAAATAGGAGACAAAATAAGAAAGTACTGGCTTTGAGTACTTTTTATTGTCAAAGGTTTAAGGTTAATTGGTATTATCCCTGCGAAGCGAATTGTCCGGGGCTTCCCGGGTCTAATACCCGCCGGGAGCAAATATTTCTGCGACTGATAATTGTTTGTTCTAAGTCGTGGGCATTAGGTGCAATTTGTATTTTCCATGCCAATAGTGACACAAATACTCCTAGTTCGCGAGTAGGTATTAACGTTTAGCTACAACCCACTAATGGCCCACTACTGAGCACGGGTCTCTCCTCATTATTGAGGAGGCCTAGAGCATACTCCACCACGCTGCTCCAATGCGGGTTGGTGGAGGGGTTAGTGGCCAACCCATTGTTGAAAGTTTTCAAGCCGCCCGAAGGCCTCCGACATGGCTTAACGACTGCTATCAATCGATAACAGCCGGGACCGACGGCTTTACGTGCCCTCCGAAGCACGGAAGCGCTCAAGAAATTTTTGCCACTAGCGGTCACCCATCCGACTATCGACCGCGCCCGCTGTTGCTTAACTTCGTCGATCGCTTAAGATCGACGCAAGCCGCCGGGCTATGAGCGCTTCATTTATCTTCATTAACGTTTAGCGCTTGATAATTGGTGACTAAAGACCTGGATAAGCAATAGACCCTTAAGCACACATCTTGTTATCCTACATGTGTATTTAATTCAAAATATATTTAAGGCATTAGAATACATTACATTTTAAGTTATACCTGAGTTAAACAGATGACGTAAGCCCGACCCGAACTCCCTATACGTCAAAATAACACAAGGATCTTACGAAACAAGTTTCCAAATCAACAAATTTTCACCTCACTCAAAGAGTTATTCATTCGGTAATGCATTCGAAGGCAAAGGCACTAACTCGGTTAAAATTTGGCGTAAAAATTAACACTTAACACAAACCACGAAGCAACGTAATAATATATTATGAAAGCGGTAACGAAATGGAAATTTCAATTTACACGGTTCCTCACTTTCTTCTACTGAACAGTAAATAGCTTCTTTCAGAAGCAAAAAAGTTTAAAACTACGTAAAAAGTGTTTCGAAATTAAGAATGAATAATTAAACTTAGCCACGATGGTCAATCGGTTACCATAGCAACGGTTATCATTGCTACTGACGTAGCACTTATATCGAATACATCGCAATACAAAGCCTTAAAATTCCCTTAATGGGAACTTTCGAATAAAAGGTATAATAGTCCTTTCATTTATTGGCTTTTCCACTAGGTGGTTTTTGTGCTCATTTGTCATAACACAATACAATATTATATAAAATACTACTGCACACCATTTTAGATAATTAGCTACAATGAATGTACAGGTTCAAACTTAAATATTATGTTAATTAGGTATGTTATTATGTAATAAAAAAAATGTGACAATCCCTACAACCTTAAAATGTCACGCAATTTTTAAACAATGTAATACTTTTCCATTGACATTAAAGATACTGTAAGTGACGCAGTGGTGGTACCACACCGTTGTTACCACAACTACCTAGAGTTGCACAAGTTGACCTGACCATCGCCCTTTGTCAGACACGCTGCGATGTTTACTTAAAGTTACGTAATGGTTGCAAAAAATGACTATATGTCATCCAAAATTATTTATAAATGACGTCATCAATACATAGGTGGTAAACGATTTCAGGTATGGATCAGTTGGAAGAGAACTTAAGGAGGCAAAAGGCAAATATACTAATTTAAAATATTTAAGAATTGATTTTACGAATCTATAGCCGACAAAATGAGGTATTTAATAGGGCAAGTCGCTATGAAAATCAGTAAAGTTTACCTACCAAAGGAAATCTAAAACGAAGCGTCCTTAAAGCTTTAACAACCTCAATAGATAAAAATGATAATAAATAAAATCTCCTTAAATCAACAGATATTGAGACGATGAAAGATAAAGAAAACCAAAAGGTTTACACAGAAGTCGGAAAGAAATGATCAAACACTTAACAAACTCCCTAACGATCAACGATCTCCGTAATTCCCATCTCGGAACAGAACAGCGTCGTAAGGCGTATCGAATGAAACTTTACAAGTGACGGCGTGTAATTCAAAACGACAAAATCTTTAGTAGCTACGACCAAATCCCACGTGTACGTTACAAATAACGCTGATGTCATAAAAGAAATAACAACAGACGAATACTATTTGTATTGTGATTAAGCCGTCGTAGCCGCGTTGTGTGAACATTATTCCAAAACAGGGAGGCGTGGGTTCCAATCCAGCACGGGCATTTTAAACAAGAACCTTTACCTACAATATAATTTATTAAATATTGCTGTGTCGTGCTAAAGATATGAACATACAAAAATACGCTCAAAAAACATTTCTCTCCTTCCGATGCAGTCGAGTAAGAAATGCGTATAAGCATGTATCCCTGACAGTTTGAGAGCAATAGAACAGTGATCAGAAGCTTTGCTTAAACCCACGAAATGCCAGTTCACTCACTAATCGAAACTAAACAACGCAGTCAATTTCTTTTCGTTTTGTTTTCGCTTTCGAGAAACTGACATTTTAAGAAAAGGTCTTTTGGAAAAAGACAAAAACATAATATGCGATATTAATTTCATACATATGGATATGATTTAGAATTTGAACATACATACATATGCCTATGAAGATAAGTAGCACAGCAAACACTTTCGCCCAGACAGGCCCTATGATCGATTTCAACAACATCAAGAAAGCTTAGATAACCCAGTCAATACGTAAGTATTAGTTTCACCTATAACATTACCCGTAGGTACCACTGGTACAAACATAATTTACTTAGTAAGAACGGCAATGGTTACTGATTAACGGAAAAAGATAACGCCCAAACCATGGTCGTACCTATACTTGAGTCGCACAATACGAGTATATGAAATTATCACTCCTCCTAAATACAAATTTATTAAGTGTGCTCACAGTTAAATTTGGCATGTTAGCAAAATTTACTTAAGGCACTTTAAATTCTCACCGTTAATCTATAATGAATCTTAATCACAGGAAAGGAATGCTGTCATTTGTGGGAGTTGCGATTGAAACGAATTCCGGATCTAACGCGAATGGACTATAGCTTCTGATTCTGGGTGCCAAAGGTCCTGAATTCTTGATCCAGACGTGTTGTTATAAAAGATCATTTAGTTTTTCAAAACCTTACCAATTTCTCTGTAATACTATCTAGCCTACAGACACATTACTAGTAAACTATATGCACGTAGCAAATGACTGCCGCCAGCATCGCACCCAACGAGTTATTTTCGTGATGTACTACGTTTTGATCTTATTAAGTTCAGGCGAACGGCTTACCTTGCCCGGCTTCGCAACTTACAGGGTTTTTGAATTCGTTTTGCGTAACACTTCAAGGTTATATAAATCGAAATCATATAGATAATAAATTTCAACAACAGTAACTCCACAAATCCGCTCAGCTTCTGGCACCCTGCTGAGATGAGACAACGGATAAGGCAACTTAAACATTTTGTTTAATCTGAGTTTCAAACTACGTTGACGTAAGGTTTTATTCACGCTTATCAGCAAGCAGTACCCAATCAGTTTTTTTTATTATAAAAATAAATTTTGTATGTTGGCGCGTGCGTGAGAGAAGATACGAAAGATCAGCATACTTTGTCGCCCCAATACGGCTACTTAAACTCCAATAGTCTTATTATATCCTCATTTGCCGACGATTACTAACTAAAGATTCAGAACAGAAACAACTAAATCGCCACAAAAGAACAAGTCACGTGTGAATAACATAAAATGCGAGTCATGATTATGTTCGCGGATATTTAAATACTTTGGTGATAAAGACTACATTAGCATATTACTCACGACCACTAAATGTTGCGTATATTCGAGGAAAGAAATTCCAAACTTACAGCCGTACGCGAGGGTTTACCCGACAGGTTTTCCTGTACATAAACTAACCAAGTAAACTTAAGTTAAACTAAAGTAAGGTCATTTTGACTAGGCTGATATGAACTTCGTTTTCCGAGATGTTTGCGTAGGTACAGTAACTGACCAATCAAAACACGGCGACCATGACAGTGTTTTGTGATGCGCTACTTCGTATTGGCCATGGACGTATTTACGTCCATGGTATTGGCTAACTATCCTACCGCCCGCACTCCCCGCCTCCTACCACCATTTTGGCCTTAAAATCCACATCTGCGCAGCCACTCGTAGCCAACTTCATATCAGCCGAGTTAAAATGATCTTACTGTACGTGTGCTACGTTGTGGACATACATACAAGTACAAGTACATATGTATGTAATATACTCGTAAAGTTTAGCTGTAAATATATTTTCCTATCAGGTGGGGTAGCTTCTGATTTGAACTCGGAAAAGTCCCCGTTGAGTATTACGAATAAAATATGTTGCGAAAATTTTCGAAGAACCTAAGACTCATCATGAATGTTTGCATAATCTAAACCTTCATAATTATATAAGTTAATTTAACTTTTGTTGAATGTCTTATGTCGCCATTTTCATGTTCCATCTTCCTCATTGTGGTGGTAGTTAACCAGCTAGGCTACAGCTTATTATCCAAATCGAAATAAAACTTATTTATAAAGCATATAATTATGCATTTATAATAATACAGGGAAACATTTTTTAATTATAATGGGCCAAATTATTGACAATGATTTTGAAATTTTGTTCTCAGATCTATTTGTCTGTTTTGCTCCGCTCATGTATAGGTTTTTGTAAGAGAAGCGAGGGCAGTCACCAGGACTCACCAGGTTATAAATACATAATTATTACCTTCGCTTTACACCTGTATGTAATGAAACAAATGTTATTCGTATAATCAAGTATTTACAAATTGCAATTCCTTTCAGGTACAATTCTATGCCATAACCAATAGAAAATATTCGTTGTTAATTGCTCATCTTATTCCTAATTAATATTTTTTCATACCACGACCCACACAACGCCATCACTAATAGCTTTTTTGTTTACTTTAATGATTAAAATAATGAGTTGCGATATAATTAATCTAAGATTAATTTATAGTTAGATATCATTTATACGGTCTTGGATTTTAACGGTTCCTTTTAATAATGTGTAATTAACTAATTGTTTTTCTTCTCACAGACGTCATACGGTAATTAGATTCTATAATTGATGGCCTATGAATCGTATAATCTAACTATAATAATTATTTACCTGATGAAATTCTTTTACCGTAAGTCGATTTCTAAATTTAGCATAGAATTTTTATATGAAAATAGAAAACTGTGTGTCTGCCGGTATGTTATAGATAGAGTATAGAGGTTTGGGAAGATAGGATCTCCAAGCATTTCGAGTCTAAGCTAACCTACATTGTGATTCTTATTCAAACATTTTAGTACGGCTCTTTATCTTTCTAGCTACTACCGTCCATGCACTCTCCACCCATCCGAACTGGAGCAGCGTGGTGGAGTATGTTCTGTTCTAGGCCTTCTCCTAGGCTATTCAAATCGAACCCAGTAATCGAACGATAGTCCGGAATAGTAACGATTGCACCCTACCGGTCACCCTTCCAGACTCACCATATACAAAAAAGGCAATAACTGGAATAAATTGCCTACGTTAGTGTTGCCAATAGATTTAAATGAGGATATCTTGTCAAGAGGTAACGCGTTGTACCATATAAAAGCTACGTATCACCTTACCATCAGGTGGGGTCGTACTCAAATACTTATACCTACAAAAAACAAATTTAAACTTAGCTCACCTTACAATGAAATCTATTCTGGAGCATCTCCATCTCTCTATCCTTCTCTAGCTTCACTCGATTCGCTATCGTCGTCTCGCTTATCGTCTGCTCCCTATTGAAGAGGGCCGCTAACTTGTCCTTGATGCCGCCGCCCACCGAACTTTGGCTGACGTTGTCCTCGTGAAGGCTGTCTTTGGAAGACGTCTTTGGATCGTGAAGGCTGTCTTTAGACGTAGTCCTAGTCGTACTCCCAGACGTATTGGAACTGTTCGTGGACTTGTACGTCTGAACTGGTTTCTTGTCAGCTGAAAGGAGCAAAAACGTAAGCAGGGTTCAACGTATCATGTCGTCACGATCGCTCGGTGCCAACGGTGCTGTGTTTTTGTTTGCTTTTGTTGTTCGTTTATTGAGTGATTGTGTATATTTATGTATAAAAGCGTGTCTAATCCGGTGGGGTATTCTCGGGTTGTCGTTATAATGTCGAATGAAATTGGTTTGTGTCGAAATAGACTTTCTTGAGATTTTGATATCCATAACCCTGAAGTGGCATTACGAAAATTAGAATTTTAGTTAAAATAACGAGTAGGCCCTTTCTTGTACCTATACAGGAAATGTTTACCTAATTGTTATATTCAAGTGCACACTTTATTTATAACACGTAAAATATACATAGCAAGGGAGAATTCATAAATCATTTTTTATCCAAAGGACTCTCAAGTCCTCTAACTGGACTTAATACTACTCCTGAAAGTCTTGTTCTGTGTCAGTCACAGTATGTAATGGGCGGCAGCAAAAGGATGGTGCTGTATGCTCATTTGCAATCTTAATTAAAAAAAATCGCTATACAGCATTCGATATATAAATCACCGCGCGAAGATCGTTCCCCGGCCGGCTGTACTTACGAGTAGTTCCAACTTGTAGTTTTTTACTTCGCTTTGTGCACCTTTATTGAGTGTTGTGTACTCATTTAAACAGAAACGTGAGGTCTAATCCAATGTACGTCTAACATAACCTCGAGCTCTTTGTACAAGAACGCGGATTAAAATTGCCATCTGCATCGTTCCACGACTCTTAATTCAATATAAAGTTTGGAAAACTCTAAGGCTTTTCTCACACAACGCTATTTGCAAGCGACTAGGATTTTGTCAATGTATGAAAGCGACGCGTCTACGATGCGTCTCCTGTCAGTGAACAGTGTCAGATACAGCGAATTTTGGATTGCGTTGCAGTCGCGTAGCCGGCGTAGCTCATAAATAGCATATTGTGAGAAGTGCCCGACATGCGACCGTTGCTAACATATTTTGGGTTCATCACATTTGGCCTCATGATCCCTGAATCTATCTATCAATTTGGAACTGTCAATAAATGCAAGCAGTGTCAACAACCCCATCACACAACATGACACTATTGTCTAATAAGTACCTACTTGTACTATTGTAATACATAATATATGATATAACCGGGCTAGTAAAGCTTCGCGTACAATATATCGTTGAACTATTGATTGCAGCGAGGTGTGTCAATAGGTCAATCGTTGTCGAGTGGTCCTCGCTAACACTGAGCTACGCTGGCCTCCGCTGAAACATCTGTTCGACTATTATCTATTTACTGCGAGTAAGATATACGAAGGTACTGTAGTCTCCACTATGGATTGAATTGATACAAGATTGCTATAGTATAACTGTGAGCGAATGGTAAAATAACATTTAACAAAATATTTAGAACCGACTTAACTCCAAAAAGTAAAAATCGGTTCAGTTAAACGCGGTTAATATTCCTAAATCCTTCTCCTAAGTCTGATAAACACGATGATGAAAACCGTACCTATCAAAATCGGTTCAGCCAAACAATATGCCTAAAACCTTCTCCTAAGTCTGACAAATACTATGCTGAAAACCGCATCACAATCGGTTCAAACCGAACGCGAGATAATGGCGCACAAATATACATACATACAGGTCAAACTGAGAACCTCCTTTTTTAAGTTGGTTAAAAATTGAGACTTGAGCGCGCTTCACGAAAAAGTAATGCGTTCTTGGCAGGACATTTCAGTGCCTCCAGATGAAATCGTAATTCCTAGTCATGATTAAATTTTGCCCATCTATGTTGAACCTACATGCATTTAAAATGTGACAACATCACAATGAAGGTGTTTATTTTTCTATTTGACAAACCTATGACTTAGGTTTACCACGTCACAGTACCAGTATTTAGGTACCAATTGCGTTAAACTTCTAACATGTGTTTTACCACGAGGTCAGGTTAGTAGGTTAACCGGTTGTTCTGCCATTTTTACTACTAATACTGAACTTACGAACACACATCAATAGATATAACAGTGGCGTCTATACTTGTGTTGCCCCTCGACAATGTGTGGAATTACCACTCCACGTTAAAAACAACTTTATTTCGTGTGCTCACAATTTAGCTTGTAAGCAAAATTTACTTAAGGCATTTTAAATTTTCGCCCTCAATCTACAATGAACCTTAATAACAGGGGCGGAAAGCTGGCATTCGTGTGTGATGCTATTAAAACGAATTCCATGACAAATGCGAAAGGAATATAGTTATATGAATCTTATAGGGATGGTCATTCTAAATCAATACTAATATTATAAATGCTAAAGTCTGTCTGTATGTCTGCTTGTCTGTGACGTTTTCACGGCTAAACCAACGGTCCGATTTGGATGAAATTCGGAATGAAAATAGTTGAAGACCCAGAGTCACACATAGGCTACTTTTTTTCAAAAATCAACCCCTAAAGGGGTGAAATAGGGGATGCGTTTGTATGAAAAATCTACACCGCATGAATGATTTCGATGAATTTTCTCAGGAAGATAGTTGATGACGTACCCCCTTTCTCATTTCCCCGGTACGCGATATACTCGTAAACGAAATCCACGTGGGCGAACCCGCGGGCAAAAGCTAGTAGGACCATAAGTTTCAAAACAACATAGGAAAGCGATCCTTAATAACCAAACGTGACTTGGAATTACAAGGAGGGTTCCGTGTCATTCTGCAACATTTGCGGTGAGGAACATGTTTTGTGCTCCTCTTATTTATACAAGTTTAATGTCTAGCTATGCAAGTTCCAAATAAAAAGTCTGTGTCACAGCTGAGAAACGGATATCGACAATACATACGACAAAGTCTCAGTAACAGTACACTTTGTGTACAAAACCGTAATGTCTTAACGGATACTTGGATTTCTTCGAGACTACTCATCCGTCGATTACAAAGCCAAATATTGCGTTGACTTAGTATTGAAATGTATATGGCCGATTTGTCAAGTTATCTCAAGCTTACTCTACATCAGAGAAATGCGGTTTTCTCAGAAAACCGCATACAAATTGGTGAAGCCATAACACGCACCGCAACACTATAATGGTTTGTCTCAAATTTATTCAAGTAATTTATTCAAGTTCACTTAAATGCATTTTGATGACAACGACACTCACTTCGTGAAACTCAAAACACTTACACCTAAAAACACTTGTTGAAATTTAAAACACTTCTGGAAAACAAACAATGTAGACACACAAATCGCACGTTATCTCGAACAATGCAAATAGCTAACGATGCATTACCGATTCCCACAAGGCTGTGTAATACATAAATCACAAATTAACTACGTGCACTATGCGGGCGTTGTGACTGCAAAAATTAACTTTGTTTTGTAAAATCGGATCATCATTCATAACTTGCGTTTTTATGAACTTTAAATAGCAAACAAGCTAAAAGCATCATCTCTACTTCATTCATGACTAATGTGACCAGACGTCACGTAGTTAACGGGACAGTCACGTTAATCACGTTTACAGGTTGTCCCGGGGTCCCGAACGATAGCCTCGGGACGCAAAAATGTCACTTACTTTCGAAATAGAGTGTAAATTTAGTTGGACTGACCATGTTTCGTCGTGATTCGGATGATTTCTACTTTCTTTCTACTTTGTACTAATGAACCCTTAGAACACCGTTTTCGCTTAAATATTTTTATTGATTGTGCAAACGGTATTTGTAGCTCGCGGGCTCTCATACATATTCATGAAACTTGAAAACTGACGAAAACAGACGATTTCCCGTTTTGAGCCAAAAACAAAATTGTCACGTTATTCGTGGCGAAGACATCAGGCTCTAACAGAAGACGCATCGTCCTGTCAGTACATAGTGTCAAATACATACTAATTTTGGGTAGCGTTGCAGTAGCGTATCTCATGAATAGCGTTGTGTGAGAAGTGCCTAAGAAAGCAAAGTCTTTAGTAATAAGAAAGAACACCAACATTATTTCTATGTAATTCTGATGATTATTAAGAAAGACAGCGAATAGGTACATTTTATTATACAAAAAATATCGGTTCACATAAATGAAACTAAGTATTCGTATTTCGTAATATGTGCACATTTTTTTGCCATTTAAATCTTACTCGAGTTTATTACGAATATGTTATTAATCGATTTTACATATTCATTACAACCACGCTTGTCACGTATGCATAATTATATTAGCTCGATCGTTGATTGGGTGCGGTTGTATCAGAACCATTTTCATGGTCCGGAGGGCATCGTAATAAACCTCTTTGTAACCGGCGATAAGTCGCGCGTGACAGCTCAGCGCTTCGAATCAGTCTTCAGCATGATCTAGGTTCGAATCCGGGACCTCGATTTGGTGTCTTATCGTGTCAATCCGTGTGCAATCAATGTGTTGCGGGAATAACCTATAGTACCTACTCTTAGAATAAGAGTTAGTAGTTCCTTTGCTACCTTATTATCATAAAATAGGGGGAAAGTATGGACTCCCAAAGGTACACGACATGTCATTTGGCGACTGACTGAAGCAAGAGGGTGTCTAGCCAATCAGACTACGTATACATATGTATATGTCTGTACAGGAAGACATCGTAAGGAAATTGTAGGTTTGCACGAGTTTACCATGCCTTGAAGCACGCAATTCGTTCACCCGCGGTTGGCCAATATGACGAAATACCCTCAACTCAGCCTAAGCAATAGGGTGCATACATAATGAACATATTATGTAAAGCCAGCGATTTTTAAACATTTCGTAGACCTGTTGAATATTGTTTGAGAAATATCAATTTAATATTAACTCTCAGGATGTTGCGATATGTACCTATATATTGTAGCCAGATCTTAGAATGGTATATAATTTTTATATTAAACTTTATCCGCATATCCGGTACCAGATTAAACAAATTGCCGATTCAGGCAAAAAGCCATAAAAATACAACTTACATAAAAAATCCAATCGCAGCTAAATCCAAAAAAGACACTATCTCAAGTTTTTTCCTAGAAAAAACCTAGAAGTATCAACTCCGTTCACAGGCACGAAAAAAAAGGTAATAAGAAAAAAAGTTGAAATTTAAAAAAGGAAAAACGTTTTCCGCAGACACAGCGAGCGGCGCGTGCGCGCGAGACGCAATGGCAAGTGATCAGCGACCACGGCCCGCCACCACCTCTCGATACCATCTATCAATAGTGTACGAGCTTCCGAGATCCGCGACCGTTAGGCTGCTTGCGTGTGAGTCACTTTTTTGGGCAACTTTTTGTGTACATCTTGAGTAATGCATAAATTAAAAAGAAGGTTAGAATAGCTTTATACGAGGTTGTGTTTTTTTTATGCCATCACTGTATTTTCTGTTCTCAAGTTATTTTGGGTTTACATCTTAGATTGCTTAGAACGAAAAAAAATCAAACCTCCATAAAAGTAGGAAAGTAATTAGGATTATTAGGTATTAGTAGTAGTTTCAATTTCCCGGCCGAGGTAGACACATATTAGAATGATTGTTCTCTAGTGGTTGTTAGCAAATAAATAACTCTACACGTATTCCTCTCTTGGATTCCTAGTGATTCGAGTATTGCCAGTGTCACTGTCCTAGGGATTGTTAATAAGTTTGATCAACACGCGGTCAACTAAGTTGCTCGTTCACAGACAGCCTAACACCAATCCCCAGTGGATGGCAACAATGCGTTCTCGCTTCACCGGCTCGCTGAGTTGGTTACGGCGTGTGACCACTCGTATCGATATCATTGGCTCTGTCGTCGCTATTGTTGTTGCTGGTCGATCACCGTTACGTAACCAGTTAACGGTGGTGACCGACGGTGGCTGACGCGAAACTTACTTAATACTTGATGAGAACATGACTAATCAGCCCAGAATCGATTCTGTTGCGAGTGCTCTAATTGCGGCCTGGGATGATATTTACGTGTTGGGTAAAGATTATTTCTCAGGGTGTGGATGTTAGGAACACTGTCATTGACTTGCCGGACTGCTGAACAGTGAAAAGAAAAAAATCTTTTAAATTACATAATTATGAGGTCAACAGTTACTAAGTAAAGTCAGATAAACCATAAAAACCACCTGCACACTTTTTCTTGACAACCGCAAGGCAAGAATTGCTATAGCACAAATTGACATCTAAAAACAAAATTGCATCCTCGGACAAATGCCACAACGATGTCACTTTTGAATGGACCGTCTCCATCTACTTTATCAGCACTCGAGGAAACCGGTCCCAAAACCACAGATTCGAGAGCGGTGACAAACGCCCAACGAAGCCGCGAACCCGCCGAGCGAGTCAAGGCAGACATCGTTCCGACACGCTGGCCTTGACTGCACTGGGCATAGTGGCAAAACTACTTAAGTGCATTTTTGTACAAAATTAATTTCGGTTAAATTAAAAATTACGATGACGAAAATTTTGAATATCATGTCGAAAATTTAAAAAATATATTTTAATACTAATGTCTCTTAACTAATAGGAATCCCCCGCACCAGAATTCCATTTGTCGCGGGTGCCATGGACAACACACAGGACAAGAGCATTCACACCCGCCCATGACAACAATAACTCTTGGGAATAGGACCCTTTTTTTTTTTGTTGACGAGGGGGAAACCTTCAAAAGGTGCCCGGTGCCGTGGGAGCGACACAGGGTTATGTGGGATTTTTACCCACTAAAACCCCCCCGGTGGCCTTCGTCAGCGCTTGTGAAGAACTCCGGGATCTCCGAAAGGAACACAACCGGAGTCCTCCAAGCGCGGCGCCCTTGTTTTCGGGCTCTTCCCGCGAGGGACTAAAGGCCCCATCGCTTGCGCCTTACAACGGTATGCGGCCACACATACCGTCGTCCTTCCCGGGGTTGCTGATGGACGGTTCGAGCTCCCACTCTGGCCGCCCACAACCCCGTGGGAATAGAACCCAACACCCAACCCAGAAATAAATCACGAGAAACTCTGCAAGCCGATGGAATCCCTTGTCTTTTAAGCATCCTGACTCTTTATACGTTCACAATATCGAAGCCAAGTTGATGAATAAAAAATCTCAATGAAAATCGATAACTGATAAGTGATCTATTAATGTTTTTATGTTGTTTTGACACCAAGTTCCATTTAGCAGACAACTGACACCCAATTTTACGTAATTTCGCGTAATTTTTACGCTAATTAACATCATTCACCACAAACCAACTAGTTATCCCATGGCGCGAAGCGTCAACAAATGGTGTTAATGGGGATGTGAATAATAGCAATCATTCGTCATTTTCACCGCTTCTATGAGTTTATGACAACACTACAAATATTGTATTGTAATCTTACATCTCGTATAATAAAATGTAACTAGGTTATGTCTGTACCTAGGAGATATTTGAGAAAAAAATATAAGTGATATCTACATTCATGAATCATATTGAATTTGAATAAAGTCAACTCTATCAAAATTTATAAGCAAACTAGTGAACCGCCCTCGCTTCGCTTCGGGACCCGTAAGTATCAACCGCGTAGGTCCCGCTCCCGTAGGAATTTCGGGAAGATAATAAACTATCACCAAAATTAATTCAGGTTAAATTAAATTAAACTTAGAAATAAAGCTTACGACAAAATAATAGCAAAGTAGCAAAGGATCACAGCAAGATTAATTCAGATTAAACTTGGAAACGCGGCAAGTTTGGTATGGCAGTGGGTTCGACCAAATTTGATTACCATAAAAACGGTTCTAGTGTGTTAATCTTAAAAGATAGACATATACTGTCGTGGACATTTTTTTAGATCATTTCAAGAGGAATAATTCTTTCATACATATATTTTTGGTATCTTGAATCGTTTTCGCAACGCATGCAACGAAAGCCCTCGAGAATGAATAATTTTCCCCGTTTTTTCCACATTTTCCATTACTTCTTCGCTCCTAATTGTTGCAGCGTGATGTTATATAGCCTAAAGCCTTCCTCGATAAAAGGTCTATTCAACACAAAAAAAAAATTCAATTCGAACCAGTAGTTCCTGAGATTAGCGCGTTCAACCAAACAAACAAACAAACAAACAAACAAACTCTTCAGCTTTATAATATTAGTATAGATGAGGCACATCAGACTAATTACTATTATTTCAATATCCGTGCCACCTGTCACCTGTTCACCCTATATTGCAGCACAAAATATAATAGGTTTGAGCCATTGGATAGTGTCGGGTGATATCCGATACCACCTAATATTTAAGAGTAGGGTGGTCATTCTGACTTTTTACAAAAAATAACGGACTTAAAAATCGATAACAAGGGACAACTAAAAAACTATCCGTCAGATGTTCCTCTTTGTATGGGATCAGACGACAAGCCGAACAAGCACTTTCAGACGATTTCGAATAAAAAAATAACTTATAAAAATCGAAACGTCCAGTCAAAAGTTAGAAGGTAAAAAACCATAAACAATATACTCATTATTAAGAATAACTCATAACCTACCTATCAGATGTTGCCCAAATATGGAACCAGATGTGAAGCACAAGCTTTCGCTTAAAAAAAGAAGTATCAAAGTTAGTTCACGAATAAAAAAGATATAAGATAAGTAACACACACATAAAAAATCAGTCGAATTGAGAGCCTAATTTGTGTATTCGAGTTTGATTATTCCTATTTCAGAAGAAAATTAATAGAAGCGAATTCAGAAGAAAATTACGTACTTACACTTTTAGTTTCCTGGACTACTATATAGGCACTATCAAGGCCCTTTCTTTACAGACACAATCAAGTTCCCTTCCTTATAGGCACCATCAAGTTCCCTTCCTTATAGGCACCATCAAGACCACCAATAACTGAATGAGCGCCAGTGTGAAGTACCGATTTATACCCCCTTCCACTCCCTATAGCTTCAAAGATATCGACCGCGGGCAGCACAGACACAGACATCAGCCACGGGCCGCTTCGACGACCAAAGCCTAGAGCATACACCATCACGGTGTACCAGTACAGATTGGTACACTTACTTACTAAACAATAAAAAAGAGTTAACTCAAAAGAATCAAGAAGACTTCATTAATCTCCAACGAATCATTTAAACACTCATCACCTACAACACAAAGTAATCTATTTATTTCATCTTAATCTACGTCCATTACATAATAAACTTTCTCCTAACACAATAAGGTATAAATCAGAACGACACAGTGTGGCGCCTATAAATCACAAGTACCTATCTAACTAAGCCTGAGTCAACGTTCATTAGAGACATTAGCATTTCTTAGCCGTGATAATGGGTCATTTATAACGAAATGGCGTTAACGAAATGAGACGACAACGCGAAACCTTTGTGAAGGTATGTAGGTGCTGTTGACATTTTAGATTACTATGCAGCCAGGCACAAGTTATTTTGTACTTGAAAATGAGGTCGATGAAGATTTATTACTTGAAATGTATTGATCAATTGTCTAACAATCGAATGTATCGTAGAATGAAGTCTGAAAACTATGTATTTATCTATTTATCGTCAAGAGTACATTAAGAAAAGGTTTTACTGCCTCATTGTTTATTGGTTTCTCTGGCTATAACCTACGTTGACCATCATGTTTCGACTACTATTACACGTCCTGATGGTAAGTGGTGACATGGGTAGGATAGCCAATCTTGGCTGTCAAGGTATCCTACCTTTAGTGCCTTATTGATTATATTTGAATACGTATTGTATTGTTTTGACTGCATCCAAAGGGAACACCAGCACGGGTAATTTCTTTCAGTCTTGTAATTTTATCAACAATCCCAAAAGGTTCGCCTTAACTCTTAAGTGCTTGCCAGTAAAATCGCTAAAAAGATTAAACTAAAACTGTCACACTAAAGTCTAGTACTCCGATTACACAACAGTTCGCAATCCACTAATACCTTTACCCCGAATCGACAACATTCGTTCCGGCAGAACAAAACTAACTTAGCCCGAATTGCCGATCTCTTGAGCAATTCCAAAAGCATCCGTTATGCAAGTCTAGCCTCTTGATCTAGTATTGAGCCGAGACCGACCCAATTTTCTACATGCTCTTGCAAGGAAGCTATCCGAAATTGAAAGAGTGCCAGACACAACCGTTACTTTGTTGGTTTATTCAACTTTCAAATCGAGGACATGTAAAATTTATATCGTAAGTTACTCGTTGTTTACATTCATCGACTTACTGGCCAGATATAAAATTCTATCTTTACACTGCAATCCTATTCACAATGAATAAAACAATGGAACTGGTACAGCACCCTGATAAACTCCCATAGAAATATTTAAAAGTAGTTAAAAAAAAGATATAAATATTTACAATTATAAAAGTTGAGCAACATTATACATATATTATATAAAATATAATACACATACTTACAAAGTTTTCAACAAGAAATCTTTAAGTATTTGTAATATTTTTTCAAATCGATATCCTACAAAATGTTACGTAACGTTTCTGGAGAATAAAGTCAGCTATAAACGCCCATATGATTTACATTTATGAGCGTTTTACATAAACAGTATCGGCTATTGTTTCACAAATGTTAACCTCAGTTTTAGTATTATGAGACGTTGTAACATAACATTGATTTCGTAAACATCATGTACATTTTAGGGGATAAATTATTGAAAGAGACTAAAAATTACTGAAAATTTGCTTCAAATATTTCATTACAATATTTTTCGTGTTAAATACATCCTTTTGTGAGGTTTTTGAACAGAATATAACCATTATCAGGTAGATTTAATGGGATTATAATAAAATGTAAAATAGTAATGGAAATGCCAATTAATAAATCAGTTATGATAATTCGCTCATTTGGTGCAACAATGATTTTATTACAATTTAAGATTTTTTATAGGAGATAATTTTATAAGAAATTTTGTATTGGAGTTATGGCATTTCAGAGAGGCTTATTATAATCGGAATAATTTTAAATGTTAGCTAAATTTTTGTAGTTTTTAATTTTTATTGGGAATACTAACGATTCGGTAATTGGGTAGGTATATTGTTCGTAATCTACATAGGCATAAAGGTATTTTTGCAGAGAACTGTAATTTCGACATTGTTGCACCAAACCAGTGATATCTCAATAGTTAAGTTTACCGTTAATTTACTTAAATTTATAGTTTAGCCAAATAACATCGAAATTGATTTTATTGGCATATTTATGGTCTATTTGTATCCCGTCACACGTTCTTCTAACAATTCTATTATCATTGAATGATAAGAATAAGTCAGCAGGTTAGAAAATATAATGAGCTGTAAATATTCAAAGAGGTAACTCAAGTACCAACTTGATGAACCTCGTGACACCCAACTATCCAGCCATTCTTGAACACAAGAGACACTGTTCTTTTGAAAACAACCCTAAGTTCGCAGACATAAGGTTGAGAATTGTAATACCATTATGTAGACCGCGAACTTCTAGTGCGACTTGAGACGATAACCGCATTTTTGTTATTCACAATAATAATGAAACACTCGGCAAATAAGGTGATGATTGCGATATAGCGTGATTATCCTTATGTACAGTACAAATCTGCTTGAATAGCAAATTGAACAAAGGAACAGTTGATCGTCGGAGACTTCTTAAAATAGCTGATGGTTAAAATAGTGTAACTTCAAAGTAAGATGCTTTAATTAGTTAAAAGGAGGATTTTAAAAGAATCGAGCCTAAGTCGACAAAAATTTTCTTGTCTTTGTTACTTGTTATTTTTATCATTAACAAATTCAAAGTACCTACTGTTATGCTGCTATTTTACCATGTATTACTGACGGCGTACTTAAGTGAAAATATAACCATTTGGGCACTTATTACTAAACCTTTCATCTAGTTGTGTTGCTTTGAGTGTGTAAGCATTACTTGCACGTATTGTTATTGCAGGATAAGTTGCAGACGAGCCACAAGGCAAACCCCTAATCAGCGAGTTCCATGGAGTCCATATCCGAGAATATAACAATCCCACAGGCATCACAGACGAAACTGAAGCAGATCTCCTCCCAGATTTTGACAACCAGAGTCGGAAACTCAACAAAACACTTCAGCGGTGACCTAAAAACATCTCTAACAGTACCATCATCGAGGTCAGACATGCCAAAACCAATACCTTAGTTACCTACCGTTGATAATATCCAAAACCGTCTTGTTTACCGTTCACGGCCACAACACCGTGACACACTTGAGTGATAATGGACACTTTGTAATGTATCAGCGCTGGTGACACTCTGTTTGTTACAAATTAGCATGTCTATGCTTTACGAAAACAGTTTTGAATCCTTTTGTATTTATTTCGAGGATTCACTGCGCCATTATGGAGCAAGATACAACTAAGATCTAGATCATTCAGAACTGCTGCAGTGCGGATTAAAGAAGTAAATTGGTGCAGTCATGGGCGTATGATAGAGGACCTCAGATAAAGTACTTACAGTTGACGTACCCTTAAAAATCTGCCTCGAAAATCCGGTTTGCTTTTAGATCCAGAATTCAGATTAGAATCTAGTGCGAATAGGCTTCAGCTATATTACTGCGCTTTTCCATCCATGCCTACTATAACACAACCCAGCACGGACAACGAATCACAAACAATTGCATAGACAAATAAATCGCGGGCCCGCATGCCTTCAGGACTTATTTACATGTAAGGTGCTTTCAATAACACGAACTTAATAAATACGAGTAATTGCGCCACGACCGATCATCCATTTTTAATCCTGACAGCATTGTAAAATTTTCAAATAAACTTATCTACTCCAACCGTTGGCTTATGGGCTTTTTATTATTGTAGAAAATACAGTCAGTATCAAAATGAGGTAACTAACACTCTTGAAGCCAGGTCTTATCTTTTGTGTAACGATATTATTTATTGATTCTCATATTCTCATCGTGTATATTTTTAATGAATTTCTGTCCAATTTCAATTTCATCTGCAGCTGTACTAATATTTTAATTTCCCTTATTTTTGATGGATAGCTATTAAACATAATGTCGATCACTTTATTTCTACTTTTTAATCGTTAATCTACTCGTGGTTCTAACCGTAAAATTTCCACGACCGCACGATGTTTTCTGGCGGACACATGTATCCTAATTTAGATAACAGTTTGTTTTTAAATCACAATGTTTGTAGGTCAATTATCATATTTATTTCGCGGAGTACGTTCAAAGAATGTTTATTTAACTGTCGAATATTATTAACGCATCCTTTTTCCAGTTATTTTACCGTTAGCTTTACTAAAATATCCAAAGGTGTTATGTATATTATTTTTACACCCACTCTTCTAGTCTATACATGCAACTTATAACATCGCTCGGCTGCGATGATAATGAAAGACAAACAGACCAACAAAAACACTTTCGCAATCATAATATTAGTATGGCTTAAAAAATCAGTATAGTTTAAAAAAATAAAAAATCAATAGAGTTTTGTAAATGTACTATTATACAATTACAAAACTCAACAGGCAAATAGAAGTTTTCCTCAACAATTAAAAAATATTAGCAATAGTTCATGGAAACGGAATGTTGTTGTTATTCCGTATTGCTGTACAACTAACAACAACGCGAATAAATTACGAGTAAATTGCGAATCGAATATTGCTTGTAGGGGGTTCTGTGAATTTTATGTTTCCTTAGTGCCGTGGGAATCGCTGACTTAGCCATCAAACTTAACAAGAGTAGGTATAGGTATGGTGTAATGAGGTTGAAGGATACAGACCATAATAGTCCCACCACGCTGGTCAAGTGCGGATTAACTTCACACACCTTTAAGTATTGCAAACTCTTCGGCATGCAGGTTTCCTGGCGATGTTTTCCTTCACCGTTATAGCGAATGACATTTAAATGCTTTAAAAGCACATTCCGAAAAGTCAGAAATGCGTGCCTTGGAACTCCCCCAGAGTAGTATGGTAGGATGTTAGGTAGGATCTTACCAATAGGCAATCGCTTTTGAGATTGGGTAAGGATAATATCAAAGTGCAGTACAAAATTACTTGATACGTCGCTTGACCCTATCTTTCCTCCTTATTGTATGACTACCAGCGTCGATCCCATCCCATCCATTGTGATGAGAAAATTATTGCCATTCAAACACTTTTTACAACACGAACCAATCATTTGTTCAAACCTCATAAATATTTAATAAACTCTAGTCAATTCTGCAAACAAAAAATAAGCACTCGACAATAAAATTCCTAATCAAGTTATCGTTGCATTGAAATCTACGACTACGTTCCAAGTTAAAAGGTTGAGAATCGATTGAACTTATATTTATAGTTTTTTTTTGGTTTGCACGAAAAGCTTTTCGGCTGTCAGATAACGCTGATTTAAGATTAATGTTGTCGATAAGAGTAAGCTTATTAACGATTGCATACTTCACTTAAATAATCCTCACGATGCTATTGCCAGGACAGGATAATCATCACTATTAATAAGATCCTGGTGCAACTTTTGCACAGGACACCCTCCCAGATGGACGAATGAAGATTTTAATTCATAGCAGCAATGACCGTGCACAGAAGGTCATTGCCAAAGATGTATTAAATATCTAGATGGAACATCGAATCCGCGAAAACGTGTCAAAAAGTTGTGGCCAACTGTTGGCCACAACTTTTATAATATCATTACGCACAGATTACGCACACATCCTACTAATATTATAAATGCGAAAGTTTGTAAGGATGTATGTGAGTGAGTGAGTGAGCGAGTGTGTGTGTGTGTGTGTTTGTTGCTCTTTCACGCAAAAACTACTGAACGGATTTTCATGAAACTTTGCAGTAATATAGCTTAGACATCGGAATAACATAATTTGTTAAAATTTATAGAGATTTTTGAAGGGACTGGTTTCCCGAAGCGAAGCGAGGGCGGATTTACTAGTAGACAATAAATGAACGCGAAAAACATCGCCTACACGCACACATGCTTGACAATGTTGCTTTGTTTTTTTGTTTTCATTGTAGGGCGACGCTCAATCTAGATATTTAAAACATCATTGGTCATTGCATAGCAGGATCATTCTAAGCAAGGAGACATTTGTATTAGAGATAGTGGAGTTGGCATGAAATCTTAACAGATAAATAGACAGACAGACAGGACAAGTACATTTACTTTCGAATTTACTATTTTATCATTACAAGAACCCATTACATTCTCAGGTACTTACTTTCGATATCAATCCTTTACGGAAACCGCGAATACCTTGAATGGATGCGACCGATTCGCTTCCTCGTCTTTATTAATAGCACAGCTTGAGCATCAGACGTTAGTAATGGATTTCTTGACCCTGGCAGTAACCACACAGTTCCAATGAGACAACAGCTATCGATTAGTTGTATTGTTAGGACAAGCGATGATTGCCTAGTCACTAGGTCACTAGTGGTTAAGAATACGGCCTCCTATTCCAGGAGTTTAGGGTTAGAATCCCAGGGCACGCACTTCTGACTTTTTGGAGCTATGTGCATTTTAATTCTTAAATGTCATTTGCTATAACGGTGACGGAAAACATCGTGAGGACACTATGGACTACGGCCTTAATCTTTTCATTCTGAGATGTGACCAGAGCTCAATAGAGGGCCATGATGAGTTCAGATGATGGCTGTTAGGAAATTCATCCATGATGTAACAGATATATCTGCTAACGTATTAAGTCTTCTTCTTGAGGAAACGTAGGTATTATGTCATTATTGCTATGTGAAAAAACTTATTTAATTGGCTTCAAAAAAAGGAGGAGATTTGACTATACTTTTTTGTGTTACCTCATAACTTTGTACTGGTTGTACTTATTTTGATGACTTTTAAAATATTCGAAAGCTGGTGGAATTTTAAAGAGATCCGATTCCGATTAATTTTAACCCAAAATGTTTTCAAATAGTACCTTCATTAAAACGTTCTCACAGTAGAAGACATCTGAGTGCTTTCAAGGTGGTCTTAGATAACCAGTGATGAATATTTATACACAAAGACTGTTTTTTTTTTTTTGGAGAATCGTCCGGATCTCCACGAACTGAATCTCAATCAGCAAAGTCAGAAACGTGATAAAGTAAGATTTTGTCAAAGATAAAAGCAATATATCACGAGCCTTTTCGGGTCTCACAGTTTAAACGTATTTGTTAGTATGAAGAAGTGGGCAAATCCGAATTTAGCATTTAATAAATTGTATTTGTATTTGAAACCATATCATCTTATTTCTGACATAATAATAATACTGTAGTGATGTTACTGAATAAATTTTAAACATTTGAATGCGAGTGTGTAAAGTAGCCTTTGTTGTATCTTTTTCTCCTTTTGGAGATTTTGTCAGTTGTGACTAATTTCAAAGTTTTTACGGGCAAGAATTTTAAGCGTTTTCGAAAAACATATAATTTGCAGCGAGCAGAAAGTAATTTGACATCGTTGTTCTTAAAATTATAGTAGTTAATCGTTTTAAACTTTGGTTGCTATAGTTACCGTTGCCGAAACAAAGCCAAAGCGGGTTATGTTGTTTTATGAAACATTTACCGCAGTTTCTTTAGTGCCTGTTTTACTGAAAGTACCGAGTTAGAGGTATTGTAGAAGACAATTTTTTAACGTAAATAGTCCACAACAGCTGAATGTATGAAATTTGATGAATGTATTTACCTACTAACTTTTTGATAGGTACCCAATTGCGTACTATATATACTACATCAATGAGTACTGTCTATTGAAACAAAAATGTATTTTTAATTATGTACTATATCCACCATTCTGATACCTACAAAACTACATCTATCATTATTCATTGAAACGCTCGCACAACATAGGTGACCTTTTATCGTTAGTAAGGGATAGATTACACAAAGGAACCTTAAGCATGCAACTCTTTAAAGGTTTATCAATTGCGAAGTTAAACAAGAGCCAAATAATATAACGTCATGTGACGACCACATGAATTTTCTGTTGTCATTATTAAACTATTTCATAACAAACGTGTCATTTACGATAACATGAATTATGTTTTCCGCTTTAACTAACGCCAGAGTTGTTTCAACTGAACTAGGTTCACTAGTATACATAAAATGGTCGTAGCATTCAGTCTACTTTTTGCACCACTCCGAAAGTGGTGAAATGCGTTTTAGAGGAGTATGGAGAGCTGTGGAGTGGTGAGGTGTTTTACGGAAGAATACAGGAGAGATAATATGATGAGGGAGTCTACCATAGGTTTCAGGTGTTAGAACAAAATGTTACTGGCTATCGAGTATCGCAGTAGAGATCGATAATAGACAGATGATTTTAAAAGTAAATGAAAGAGGGTTTGGTGTTGTTAATATTACAATTGAAAATATGTATAAAATTATAAGCAATCAAATCCATACACAACAAGGACATACAAAGGAGTAAAATGACTTTTTCAATGTCTCTGGCGGGTACAACTACGTATTGTATTCGTCTTTTGTTATAAAAAGTAGGAATACCCTTTTCATAGTATTCATACAGGTATACGTATTCTTATTATTCTTCTACCAAACCCGACCTATTTCGCTTCGGAGTTTTAAACTGGGTTATTTGATACACTGAAATAATTATATCTTTTTCGTTGCAATTGTATGCTGTTTTCATTTTTGTAATAATCTTGGGGGGTAACATTCATAATTTGTTTTATTTATGTCATCTTACAAATAAAAATTACTATTAGAGTAAGAGAATTCTATCTATAGATATTTTGTTGTTTTGAGTGCGATCACATAAGTTTTCTGAAGCGAATCGGTCAATTTACCAGTAACATAACACGAAAGTGCAATTACACCTTACATGTTAAAGTTAAATTAAGGAATTATGTGTTGTGTGTATTTGTGTACATGTGTGACCGTCAGCACCGGCTTTATAAACTATAAATAGATGAACTTACCTTTCGAATCGCCATGCAGCGTTTTCACGGAGGGTGCCATACCGAAGGGCGCTTTGGGCACAATAGCTGCACCCTTGTTCTTCTCAAACAACGCCTTTCTTTCCCTGAGGGACATCTCAGCGGGGTCCTTTTCCTTGGCCCTAGGACTGCCCGCTTCGAACATAGCAGCCTTCGACAGCACCGAGTTCCGATCAGCAGTTCCATTCTTCGCTATGAGCCTTTTGACGACCGGCGAACCTTTCTCCGACGCCGGCTTCTCGTCAGCCGGCTTTGTTTGTATACAACTCTCGGTTGCGTCACACTCGCGTCCGTGCTTCTCATCCGGCTCGCACTGTAAATTGTTCTCTTTATCTTTCTCACTTTCACAATTGTCGACGATCTTACGCGGCGGGGTCGGCGCGCGGTATTTCTTTATCGAGGGTTTTTTTGTGACCGCCGTCGGCACGGCGGGCGACGCGGCGACCATTGTCGCCATGTTGGGGGCTGAAGCTGCACTGGGGGTTGACGCGCTCGGCTCCTGTCGGGCGGGATCGTTCGTTTTCGCGGACGTGAAATCGTAGACGAGCCGCGATTGGCTCGCCGAGACCCGCCGGAACCCCTCGCCCTCCTACGATTGGACAACGGCAGACGGCGCGGGTTCAACACGTGTGTGCATTTCGTGTATCGACACGCCGCCGAACGGTTATTCGAAGAGAGACTTGCGAGTAAACCGCAGACTCGGTAACTGGGTTAGATAGGCAGCGCTAAAAGGGTTCGTGGCGAAGTTGCATCATGGGTTGCGTAAAAGGAAAAATCTCGGATGTCGCGAGGCGATATCTAGAACGTTCGGGGAGCGGGGTTGTAGGTGATGTAGGTGCGCGTAAACGTAATCGTGTGTCGTCGTGGGGAGTCTGTGAGCGCGTGAGCCGCGACTGGCGACGTACACACAACTGGGCTGGCGAGACCGAAGACTCCACCACGTGCGGGAACCGGCTCGCCGCAGCCAGTTCGTCGTAATTATTTTGACGCGAGCGCACACCACTGACGTTTCGCGATTTCATGCGACCACGAGGAAATGCTAATGGCTTATGACACGATACGTACGTGAACACGAACTGATATTAACTTCGATGAGTTTAATTTGTGGTGAGGTTTAGCGATTTATTTGTAATTTCAAACGCGCCAAAAAAACTTGTAACATAACGCAAACGCATGAACATTCCACAACAACAACGACAACAACAAAAGGGCACAGAAATATGAATAAATTTAAAACAAATCAATTACACAAATAAAAATAAAAGCTATTTCATAGTACACGTTTGTTACACATAAAAAACGGTGAACATAAATGACGTTTATAAACAAAAGCATTCCTCAACCGTTAATCAAAGCCATGCAGCTAAACAAATAAAAAGGTGCAATAATAATAATAATAATAATAATAATAATAATATTTCAATGTACAAACAAAAAAAATAACAAAGGGACCTAAAACAGATCATATCAAAATAACAGTCAAATATAAAAAGGAACATAACGATATTAAGAACAGTACTACAGTTATCTATGTGACCCGAGGTTTGGACACATTCGTTCATAAGTCACAGGGCCGTGGTCTAAGTGAGGTCAAAAGTACAACGTCGTGATCAAATTGTAAACAAATGTTACTAATAGGAAACGAATGTTTGCTCTCCGTGAAAACCCTGTCGGTGGAATACATTCCACAAATTATGGGTTTTGAAACCCAATAAAAACTCTGATTATGTAAAAGCTACGGATCACTCGCTGACTAACGCATTGATTGAACACCAAATCTCAAAAATTATGTGAGCAATGAAGATGAATGGAGATGAGTAGGAAACTGCAGCTAAGGACGAATTTTGTCATATTCCGTACATAAAGGAGTAAACTTAATGATAAAAGTTTGTTTGTTTGAAAATGGATTAAAAATAATTCAAGCGAACCATGATACGCTAGCTTTAAATGATTACAATGAGTCAAATGTTTAATAATCAATTTAAAAACTTTCCCGAACCAAACCGCGTGCAACAGCTAGTATTATACATTAAATAGCACTTGTTAACATTGAAGATAAAGATAGGGGGGTATCTAAAAACAATGTTCACAAGAACACCGGCCGAGATGCACAGACAGATAGCGAGGACAACAATAAACTTTGTACCGATCCAAACGTCTTGCGTCTTGACGTCTTTGAACTGAGACACGATTTGAATTTCATTTTAAAGTTATCATAAAACAAGTTTTAGGCATTCTTTTTTTTCAGGTTATTTATGCTTCATCCACACCAACTAAAACCGTTTGTTTTTGTTTCAAATGATAATGTAATTCTAAAGAATCCGTTATTCGTTTTAGTAATTTCTTCAAGTGCTAAAGCATGGGATTTTTTATCTACTATCCTCTGAGGAGGAGAAAAGAAAAGGAAAAGAAACCTCGGTCCACATTTTTAATAAGGTTTCGTAACTTAAGTAAGATTCAACAAAGAACACACCTATTAAAATTATTAAAATTATAAAGTCTCGCAAATCATTTTGAAAAAATATAAGAAGCCAGGATCAGGTGATCACAGAAACTCACTTGTCTGAAGCAAAATAACCACCAAATCTTAATCTTAGCAGCTTTTGTAACACGAACAACCTACTTTCATACTTCTATTTATTTTATTTAAAAGTTACGTTTGGATAGATTTCAAACAAGATAACACAATTGAATTTCTCGTGGACACCGCAACGTTGGAAACTTAAATAAACTAGTTATTTATACCGTTACATCTTCCAGTGGTTTTTATAAATCTATTTACTTATAGAGGTTAAGTTTTTCAGCTAATAGAAAGTGGTGTACAATATCTTAACGATTTTTTTTTGCTTTTTAATTGTGTCAACGAATTCTAGACTGATTGTAAATGCTTTACTTAAAGGGTAAGGAAAAAGTAAAAGTCAAATGTTTAAAGTTTACAGAAAAAGTTTTATAATACACTTTGTGTATTTATGGAAAAAACGACACTAATAAACATAAAACAAACACTACATTTTCAACGAAAATTGAGACTTGAAAACTTTTAAAGCAATTGAAAAAAAATGTAAAGCCGTCTGGATCCAACGATATTTATTAATTAAAATTTATATTAGACCTTACCAGATGTAGACATAAAATACTTTTATCGTTAAAAAAATAAAGTCGATTCAGCCGCACTAATGGGTTATCGAAACAGCCGGAGAAAGTATGACCAATTTTATTATGTACAAAAATTACCAATCACGACTTCCCGGTCATTTTCGTTTTTTAACGTTATTTTAAAGCTTTTTAATTAAGCCTTATGTTAGGTACAAGAAACAATATAATCTATAAAACAACTAATAAAACAGTCGGTTCGTCCTAATATCGTCGAGTCAGCTAGTTATTCTTAGTACGGTAAATATTACTTACGACGAAGTTTAAACTCGATTGCTAAATCTATACTAATATTATAAAGCTGAAGAGTTTGTTTGTTTGTTTGTTTGTTTGTTTGTTTGTTTGTTTGTTTGTTTGTTTGGTTGAACGCGCTAATCTCAGGAACTACTGGTTCGAATTGAATTTTTTTTTTTTGTGTTGAATAGACCTTTTATCGAGGAAGGCTATAGGCTATATAACATCACGCTGCAACAATTAGGAGCGAAGAAATAATGGAAAATGTGGAAAAAACGGGGAAAATTATTCATTCTCGAGTGCTTTCGTTGCATGCGTTGCGAAAACGATACAAGATACCAAAAATATATGTATGAAAGAATTATTCCTCTTGAAATGATCTAAAAAAATGTCCACGACAGTATATGTCTATCTTTTAAGATTAACACACTAGAACCGTTTTTATGGTAATCAAATTTGCCGCGTTTCCAAGTTTAATCTGAATTAATCTTGCTGTGATCCTTTGCTACTTTGCTATTATTTTGTCGTAAGCTTTATTTCTAAATTTAATTTAATTTAACCTCAATTAATTTTGGTGATAGTTTATTATCTTCCCGAAATTCCTACGGGAGCGGGACCTACGCGGTTGATACTTACGGGTCCCGAAGCGAAGCGAGGGCGGTTCGCTAGTATATTATATTGGCTTACAAATACGCTGAACTGTTATTTCTGTGGCACAGTTTGTCATTCTTGCGGTTTTCGTTAACCAAAACATTACAATGCGAACTACGATTATTATAATTAGCACTTGAAATATGTACGTAATATTTGTATGATAAATTTGTCTCACTGCTTATTGCCGCGATCGCTCACACTTCGATTACCTACTCTAAAGAATTGAGATGAGATGGAAAAAATCAAAATATACTGAAGATGTTTTAATTGAATATTAAACCTATTTATATCAGACTTCAAAAAAAGGAGGAGGTTCTCAATTCAACTGCAGTTATCTTTTTTAATGTGTTTTACCTAATAAATCACTGGGTGAACCGATTTTGATATTTTTTTATGTTCAAGAAGGAATGCATCCCGTCTGGTCCAATATAAATTATATCTGGTACTCTGGTAGTTATTGGGTAGCTGATAAAACTTATTGAATTTAAGGTCCTTACACCATAATTTTTTTAACACGAGTTAAGTTCCACGAATGGTCACGGACACCATAGAGTCTATGGCATAGACGAAATAGAATCGACCACGACACCAAATTGACCCACCCATTAACCAATTTCCCCTACTTAACATTTGTCCCGCCCAAATTAAGATAGACATCCCCTAGGAGTCAACGACTTCGTTATTAAATGTTTAAACAGTAGCTTATGTTACTGTGAACCATCTTTTAATTTGTGACAGGGTATGCCGCGTGTCCATGGGCCATGATTCATTTTAATGCGAGATGAGAGCTAGCTGTTGCCAGCGACGTCACTCGTACATAGGAATTATTCTCGACTGAATCCCGATCCCGCGGAACCTCCGGGATAAAAAGTAGCCTTTATGTGGCTCCACAGCTTCCTCTATCTCCCAGTGAAAGTCCCATAAAAATCCGTTTAGCCGTTAGTTAGATTTAGTTAGGTTAGTTAGATTAGCGTGAACTAACAGCGATCAGCGACAGTTAATATGTATAGATAGATAGATAGAAGAAAGCTATTTAGGTATAGATAGAATAGATTTAATGTCGATATTAATGCCAAGTTAATTTATCATTTTATTTATTTGTATTACATACTGTATTTATATACTTGAGACGCTAGCATCAATCAATCTCGCCATAATTCAATTTAGCTTGTAAGCTAAAACGTCAATCTACAATGTACCTTCATCCCAGGGACGAAAAGCTGGCTTTTGTATAGGTGGAATATAGCTATACATATTTATATTATGTTTATCGAGCAAAACAACCACCGATTCTTTGTCCCTGGTACGAATGTACCACATGACACGTCACCGCCACAGTTCTGCTTCACACTGTCATCAACAACAAAAGAAGCGATTAAAACGTGTCATAATTATAGTTAATGTTGACTTTTTACCGTAATCTTTACATCTCTATTGTAATAGAAATAATACCCTGCTGTTCAAAAACAAATGGTTATTAATTAATAATGTAGATACACAATGTCCTGTATGCTTTTGTGGTGACATAGTACAGAATAAAATTTTATTTGTAGAGACTACAATGATACGTATATTTAGCGAAAATTTCAAGTGTCTACATATATTATTTCCGTGTATGAAACAAAGGCATATGATAGACAGACACCGACTGCGAAGGAATATGCCTGTGCAGTCAAGCTGTATGTGAACTGTCAATGTGTCAAATGCCACCAATGCTACCATCACATGGTACCTATGTACTATGTATGTATGTTGGCGTACTTATATTTTTTGTTTCATTGTAGGTATGTTCCTATGTTTGAGGAAGGAAGGTGCTACTTGCATGAAAGTACACAACATCATACAAACGAGTTTGCTCGCAGATTTGTGCAAAGTAGATAAACCTTTAATCTGTAATAACTTAGTTCCGCAATGTAAGTAACGCCCGATTCAATCAGGCACGTAATTATTTATTTATTTTCAAAGACTTATGACGTCAAACCAGAGGTGCCAGTCATCGACTAGATGTACCTACTCAGGTTGGGTGCATCGAACCCGTCTTTTGTCAGCCCCGACCGAGATTACAGATCAATGACGTGTGGACCCGCAGGTAGGACCGGTTTCGTGTGGAGGACCTCGTATTGTCCACAGTCCTCTGACATGCGAACTTGGCGCTATTTCGGCAGTTATAAAGAAAAGTTTCATAGCTACCTAATCATAATACTCATAAAAATATACGCTTTTTGTTATGGAATTAAGGTAGCAAACGAGCCACCCTTTCGCTGCCGCCCATGATAACTGCGACGTCTGCGACCGACACAGAACAAGACTCTATTTTGGGACTAGAGTATTGGGTCCACCGTCCAGTTAGTAAATGTTAGCATGAATCTCGTTCTAATTCGGTCCAAAACGGGTTGCTACCTCCGAAGGACAGAGATGGTCGCCTCTTAAAAAAGTGTAATCTTTCTATCCGGAACACAACTGCTGTTAAATCAATTATTATGGCGGTAGAAATGGTACCACGCACCGTGGTACTACCCCGGGCGGTGGTACTTCCCCGTATGATCTCTAGGCTCTTACTACCTTTTCGTGATGAGGAAATGGTTTCCAATATGAACTTATTAACAGGTTCAAGCCAACATAATCATTGCACCATGCAATTACTAAAGAATGTCTTCCCTCTATACATAACATCAAAAAACTACTGAGACCTCAATGAACCGGTAACCACCTCGCAAAAACTCAGTTCAACAAACTATTACGCTAGCAGATCTAAAAGTACATGGTATTACCATAATTGCGAACAACAAACTGACTCTGCATTCAACGGGGTAATAATTGACTTTGCAATGCGACTGAATTGGAAAGTCGTCAAGTTAAGGGAAGGAAAAATGTTAGTGGGTATTTTTAAATTGGTCGGGTTATATTGAGGTTGTTCTGGGAATTATGCAATTTTATAAAAAGGTGGCGACACTTTATAGGAAGACCGGATCTAGATGATCTGCCAAGCTGGGTTGCCAGTTTTTGGAAAAGTTATATAAGAAACTTCAGTAAAAGAAATTAAGTAAGTAGTTACAACATGATATAAAAAAATTATCATCGCGGACACTGAAATTTTAAATGTACATAGGTACTCACGATTGTTTTTTTAACAAATAAGTATTTCATCATGGCGAGATACGTTTATTATTTATTTTACTATATTTTATGAATCTGGCATAAATAACAATAGAGTTTAAGTGACTGAAAGTTAAAAACTTGGGCGATGTGTCATCAATAAATTGACCATAATATTTATATTTTTGTCATTACGTGAATAACGGATGGAGCGACATTTATTTGTGTTTTATAATAGTTAGTCAAAAAATAAACGTATATGTTCAAGCTAATTATTTAACACAACTGAATAAAATACGAGTATAGGTGATAGGTTTTATAATAATAGTAAGGGTGACAACCCTACTGTTAAGATTTGAGGCAAATTCAACTTTTTTGCTGAAATATTTGCATTTCTTTATTTTGAATAACCTGTTGTACCGTTGTACCTAACTGGATTATTACTTTCTAGGAAAATACAGTTTCATAATTAAACTGCCTTCAAACAAAGGTGCAAGTTCTTAAAATCTGTTGTACTTTTTAATGTTTAGTTTCTAAAAAACTTCTGTCATTTATTAACTGATTTGGAACTTATTTTTTAGTATACCTGTGCCATACTTCACGTTTAAAACTACATTCTTTAATTTAATATCACCTTAATGATAAAAAGGAGGATAAAATTTTGCATGACATTTAATTTGTGTCGATTTTTGTTGAGATAAATTTCTCTGTTTTATAATAAGTGTAGGTTATACTAATTTCGTAGAATGAACCTATTATTTAAAGGTTAATTGAAAACTTAATAACTGATTTGTCTGAGCTAATCAAATATTATTTACCGTTCAAAGTATCGTGAAAGTCGATAATATAACGGGACGGATAACAGTTTCATTTAAATATAATTATATTAAACAATAATTAAGCGATTAACCTATAAACTTAATTGAATTTACAATAATACATTGTCGGGGTAGAATCTGTATGTTATTATTTTTGTGATTAGATTTTTAAATACAGATAGAAATGTTTTGTTTGTCTAAGTGTATATAACGCAGAAAATACTAGATATTTTAATCACTAAATGTGTATTAAAGGTATAAAAAATGTATAAAGAATATGAGCGATACACATGACTTTTTATTGGCTTCAAAAAAGGAGGAGGTCATCAATTGGGACTGTATTTTTAACCGACTTCAAAAAAGGAGGTTCTCAGTTTGACCTGTATGTAGTATGTATGTATGTATATTTTTATTTTTATTTATTTTATTTATATCTTATTGTAATACCTATTAACCTAGGTTTACAAAGGGCGGACTTAATGCCTATAGGCATTCTCTCCCAGTCAACCCTGGGTGACGGTGAGAAATTGTGGCAGGTGTTAACAATAATAAATAACACATTAAATAAATACAACATTAAAAATATTACCTATTACATACTATAAATATAGAGATTATAAATAAAAACATACATATGAAATACCTAAATATATATATATATATATATAATATACAAAATTACATACACATACATGTTGTATACAGAAAATTATATAAAATTCTCAAAAGATTGGCGATTTAAGATAATGCTCTCGGACAAGTCTCCTGAAAATACCTTTTGACTGGGCTTTTCTTATTTCCACTGGCAGGGCGTTCCAGAGTAGAATTGCCTGAACGGTAAAGGAATATTGATAGAAACAGCTACTGAATCGAGGAATATCCAATTTGAGATTTTCAGAAGATCGGAGTACTTTATCATGAGTAGCACAGCGATAATGAAAATTTTCCTTGAGATAAGTGGGCGTCGCTGGCTCATATAGGATAGAGTACAGAAGAAGCAGAATTCTAGAACATCGCCTGTGCCGAATAGGAAGCCAATTAAGCTGACGGCGGTACTGAGATATATGGTCAAACTTTCGAAGCCCAAAGATGTAACGTATACAATTATTGAGGAGGCGTTCTAGTTTATTGAGAAGTTCTTCTGAAACGTCTGGATAGCACACATCTCCATAATCAATAATTGGTAGTATTAAAGTTTGGATAAGCAAAAGCTTTGTCTTCATCGGAAGGAAGTGTTTGAGACGACTGAGGGAATGCAAGGAAGCCATGACCCTGCGACTAATTTCGGCAATGTGAGGCCGCCAACTTATAGTATTGTCAATGTAAAGGCCGAGATTTTTGACAGAGTCACTGAGAGGTATCTGAGTGTCACTATAAATTATAGGTGGTAAGTTATCACAACAGACCTCAGCTCGTAATCTCGGACTACCTATATGTATATTTGTGCGCGATTATCTCGCGTTTGGTTGAATCGATTTTGATGCGGTTTTCAGCATAGTATTTGTCAGACTTAGGAGAAGGTTTTAGGCATATTGTTTGGCTGAACCGATTTTGATACGGTTTTCAGCATCGTGTTTGTCAGATTTAGGAGAAGGATTTAGGAATATTAATCTCATTTTACTGAACCGATTTTTAATTTACGGCGTTAAAGAAAAATAGAACCTTTTGTTAAAAGTTATTTTAATTTGTGTTACCTTGTGACTTTTCAGTGTACCAATTTTAATAAAAAAAAATTAGAGAGCTGTAGCTTGCTTGTCATGCGTTCCCAATATGAGCGATTGAAGATTAATTTTTCAGGTATCCCTAATATGCTTTAATTTACTTTAAATTCATTAACGGACTAATTATCATACTTTTTTTAAATCGTTATTTTGTATATGAATGATTGCATCAAATTGACTAGGTAGGTTTTGCAAGTAGTGACGCAAGGGGGGAGGCGGGGTACAAAATTGTCAAAAAATTAATCACATAGTATGGACTATGGACATGTTGTCTCAACAATCAAGTCCGGGAGCCCCGTATAATATTATACACAACCAAGCTAACATAACACCCAACACAAACGATCACGACACAACCCGCGCCGGCGCATCACACCGCGTGTCGGTGTCACAACTGTCACACCATTAATCAAGTGACACCTACGTGTGACGTGTGACGGGGCTCGTGTAACGGTCGGACGGCGAAGATCGCTGTCGGGTTCGGAATGTAACTAAATATTTGTAACATAATTATAATGAACAGTAGCATTCGGCTTTTTATTTTTTTAAGGAGCAATATTTTGTAGGGTCGCCTGTCGGTTAGTGGTAATGCCATTACCGTAATGGTGATCACTTGACAGTCGGCATTAAACTGTAATTTATTTATTATATGCAAGGGTTACTTTACATTTTATAAGTATACTTAAACGTGTACATTTCAGACGTCATGTCATATATCATATCCAGCGCATGGTGGTATGCACAAAGTTACATAATTGTAGGTACTTATTTGCGTGCGCAACGTTTTGTTTTTTAATCAAATCTTGTAAATCATTATATTACAAAAATTTTAGCTTTTTGCACTCCTTTTCCTTAATATACAAACGGTAACGGTAAAACTCCACATAAAATTCAGAACAGATCTTCAAATACCACATCAAACAGGTAACTAACCAACCAAAAATTCCCCTTAAAACTCCAAAAACCAAAGAACGCGCTATAAAACAACACAATGACACCATACAACACCACAGCCCATACCGTCACAAATATTTACTACCCATAACACCGAAACCGCACACGTCACGGGGATAATACCATAATACACCATGGCCCATGGCATACCGACCGGTGGAACAATGGTGAATGGTTCGGAATATCGGTAACTGAGTGAGCGCCGAAAATCGTAAAACATTGAAAACAAAAGCAACGCCCCAACGCATAATCGGCATAATAACCTTTATAAAAAGGGCTATTTGAATCTGTGAAACCGATATTTTTACACCGTTAAAAATTATTCATTGCTTTTACCGAAACGTATGTAATATATATGTTATGTTCATCTAAGTTATGTCTAATTTTCCATAGCATTTAATGCGGAATAATTATAATAAAAATTATTAACAGTGTATCACGAAACATGCTACGGTTGCCTGTAACTGCAAGAGCAGTATTACCTATTAATATTGTACATTTATTTTTAAGCTTGTTTTCTACTGTATCTTGTGTTGGCAATCCAATAAAAATAAATAAATAAATAAATACATTCCATTACATAATAATCATCTTCTATTCTATTGATAGAATTTTTTGTAAGTGATCGATGTTTGTACATTGCTTCCTTTAAGGACTGAAATTGTCGTCTCGAAAAAAGTGTAACCGGCTCCACACCTTTCTAATCTTTCTATCCGGAACACAGTTGCTGTTAAAGCAATAATTATGGCGATAGAAATGGTATGTACTGAGAACCGTGGCGAGAGATGGTAATTCACTACCCCGCCCGGATAAACTCTACTCTTTTATGGGAAATTGTTTGCCTTAACGAAATAGAATCTAAATCGATAATTTTTACAATTTCTGTCTGTTTATCTATGCGTTTGTAAGCGCTAATCTCAGAAAAAGTATAACCGATTTGGGCGCGAGCTGTGTGGGCGGGTGTTTGTTTTATATCAATGTGTTCATAAAATAAAAAAGTTACGTCACTTTAAAGATTCACGTGTAATCTTCGAGTGTAGCTACTAAGGGACAGGTTTCCCAAAGCGAAGCGAGGGCGGGTTTATTACTCACAAAATATCATTGTATGTCACTGAACTTACTGAAGTGAACATACAGACAGAAATAATATACATTATATAGACCACCCAAACCGCATCCATTGTCTCCGTGAATACAGCCGTAAAACACGTATTCTTAACTCGAGAGTCAAACAATACTATCCGTTTACAAATCGTTGGTAATGATAAAATAATAATTTTAAACTAAAAAAAAACGCTTAAACCCGCCGGCGATCCCTGAAACTTCCCAAATAAGCATAAATAGCATTTCACAGGCACACATACATACAGACATACACAGAAGATGTGATTAAAACTCAACTTCCGTAAACCGGTGTGAAGCCAAAACTTCCTACTTTGCAAAGCCAAATAAGACCCCTATACCTACACTTGTACTATTAACATAGACATAAGTGTCAGCGATTATCTCTCAGACAATAGACCGAGTCCCGGTCGGGGCGAAGGCCCTGAGGTGTCCAATTTGCGTGCCTCGCGGTGCACCCACAATAAATAACGCGTGCCTGATAGGGACTTCGTTTGTAAACATGCCCTGTCGCTTTGATATGTGATATGTGAGCGATGCATGGAGACGACTTCGATTTGTCACATTACATTATTTTGTTTTTTGTTCCAAGGAGTATCGATTATTGGTCCAGCAGTTAGCTGGTTAACAAACTATTTTCCAATGTCGAAAAACTAAATTCAATTTCGACAAGTAAGTAATTTAAGAAATTATACGAAACACGTAAGTATATGCCTACGGCGTTCATAATTATCACGGGCGGCCGCGAAAGGATGCTGCTGCATGCTTGTTTGCAGGGACACTGCAAGCGGGCCTTCTAGGCATGCACTGCACACGGGCGGCACGTCCGGGGGATGGGCGCCAAATGGAGCACCGAAGGGCGACACGATATAATTTAATTTCAATAAAAGAAAACTGATATCAGCTTGATGGTAAAATACGGCAACTGGAACTCTACGGCACGCGGACGTTCGTGCAGCTAGCGACTCCCCAGCTCATCTACTATCGTAATCCCGCAAAAAAAATATAAACAAAAAACTTATCAACCAACTCCACTCCACACACGGCCGCGTGCCTAATCCCGCGCGCGGCGCACGGCAGGCTACAATTTAGATGCGCGACGTCGAATACTAATGCGTGTCGGTAACACAACAATTTGCATACCAAACATTACACTCTTATTTTCCATGGACCTTGAATTCTTTTTATGGGACGCGCGGATAGTGAAGCAGATTGTTTACGGCCCGTTACTATGTCTTATCTATCTTTGATTACGGATAAGATGTGTTGTAGTAGCTACAAATATAGGTATCTAGGTATTGTGCTGTCATTCGGCATTCTAATAAATAAATTCACAGAATTTGACGACCCGGATGGTTAACACCCCGGATCGCTGTTCCAAGGGCCCTGGGTTCGATTCCCAGCGAGGCGGCAATTTGAATTATGAGTTTAAATTTCCTTTCTCGGTCTGGGTAGGTATGTTTCTTTATCTTGTGTGTTTTCCATGGCACACACACACGACACAGGGAATCCTAGTGTGGGGCTGGGACGATGAGTGTGTAGCGGTATTTATTTATTTATTATTTGTTTATTTTGGTTTCTATCAAAGACAAAATAAAAAACACAAATACTAGTTTTCATTATAGTAACATTATAGTAGCTTATATTCACATATTAGCTGGCAGTTATTACGTTTCGTTACTGTAATCGGTCTAGCTAACTCAGGATTTTTATTTTATTTTTGTGAATTTAAAAAAGGTTGCCTTCTCAAAGGCCACTGCGATCATATTGATCTATGATCTTTTGAAGTTAACAAGGATTTCCTTAACTCTAGCAAATGGCTTAGTATAAAAAACCAAAAGGTCACCCGCTCATCACGAAATATCGGTAACCGCTTGACGTATAGACATGAAATTAGGCAGAAAGAGTTTTATTGTTATTATAGAAGACGTCCGCTTAGAACGGATTTCGAGATATTCCACCCCGAAGAGGGGTGAACTTAGCGATGATATTTTTTTAATAGGTTAAATACTTTCTAGCGGGTCGACGCCAACTTGGCGTCGCCAAGCCACGACTTACTTAAGCATACTTACCGACTAATAAAAATATCAAAGTTTTGATACTTAAAACATAACAATAATTTTATTTTGTATCATAGCCGAGGACATGTTCGTAAAAATCAAAAAGTATATAATTATATGCTAAAATCGAAATTACCAACATATTTTTATATTTATTCATCATGCCGCTATTTCGAACGAACGTGTAAACTGCCTTTAGGTTGACCAGGGGCCTTATTAAGAACTCTTAATTCCAGACAGTTTACGTTCACAACGTGTGGGTGACAGAGACAGCGCGTTATTACCTGTAAAGCGTTGTCTCTGTCACCCACACGTTGTGAACGTAAACTGTCTGGAATTAACGAGTTCATAATGGGGGCAGGAGGGAATATTTATTGTTTTAGCATTAAGTCCGCCGTTGTCTCTATACCGTTGCAAAAGGTGAAATAAATACGTATTTTCATATCTCCGCTTCACATTAAAGCCCGACATTACGAATATCAACGCAAATGCAACTTCGCCACGTTTTAAAACTATTACCGGATAAAAAAAAAGTAAAAAAACCCGTCACCAACATTTTAAAATAATGTTTTCATTACATTCTTTTTTATAATATACGCCTCCACCAAAATGCCCAATCATAGGAAGTTACGAATAGACTAGGGGTTAGTCACAAAATATAATCCGGTTTAATAGTGGACAAATTATAGCTATAGGTAGTTACAGTACTTATCAATAATTGTGCATAAAATTGAAATTTTTATCATTCCATTATAAATCCAACTTAAAATTAAATTTAAAATGTACTTTAACCCAGGTAGATAATTCATGCACTAAACTTTTATAAAATTGTCATCAGGCCAAAAAGCCCGGTACATTATTAAATGTTGTAAGTGATTGCATAATTTTAATTCTAAAAACGTAAACTTTCACTTACCTTATCAGTTATTACCTACTGGATATTTTACTCCAACCAGTAAAATGGTATGTTTATGTTCTCAATATAAATTTTCTCTTTATCTCTTACATGCGTTCTTGCATAACAATATATTGTTGTACACACGTATTCCCAACTTTTTTTTGTTATTCATTTCAACATGTAATTTATTGTATAATGGCAATACCTCGAAAAAAATTACGTAAAAATGTTTATCAAATGATAAACAATAGCTTTTAAACTGGAATGTAGAAGACAACACAGTAACAAGAAATAAACACCCCTTCACATGGAAAACAATTTTGCCTGAAGAATTGGAACCAAGCATAATCTTTTCCTATTCTCATACAGGGCGGAAAGGCCTTGTTCCTAATAATTTAATTATCAAGTAATATTTGAAAGCTAATTCAGGTACTCAGTATTGCCATTTTCATAATACATAACAAAATCCAGTATCATACAAGTAAAGTAAAATCACATCAAATTCACTCATAATTTTTAAACAATTTCTTTTCCTTTCATTTCTTCGCTGAAATTAATGTATAAATTATGAGAATAACAGCATATTACAATCTATCACTCACCAACTCTGCAACAATCTGCTTATTCAGCCGCTGGCACTCGTTCATCGCCGGCTTCTTGAATGTAGCCGTGTTCACAGTACTCTGTAATAAATAAAGATGCTACATTACTTTGTTACCCCGTTATTGCACATGTTTAAAGAACAATCCCGAGGTCCCGAGTTCATAAAGTTACTTATGAACTCATGAATGAGGCTCAGGCAGACGAGCCACTTGATGGTGAGGGTAAGTCACATGGTGGTGAGTGGTCATCGTCGTAGTCACGAGCAACACCAGGGGAGTCACCAGTGCAACGCCGGCCCTGAAGGAGGACGCTTTTGACACTCTAAGAATAAGCAGATTCAATGTCTCTTAGCCCAAGTTAGTCCTGTTGGATAGCTGCAACCCATTAATGGCCCACTACTGAGCACGGATCTCTTCTTATCACTGAGGAGGCCTGGAGCATACTCTACCATGCTGCTCTAGTGCGGATTAGTGGAGGGGTTGGTGACCAACCTAGTATCGGAAGTTTTCATGCCGCCCGAAGGCCTCCGACAAGGCTTAACGACAGACGACAGCTGTCTATTGATAACAATCCGGAGCAAAGGTAATAAATTAATTTTTAGCAGTCGCAAACCAACTCAACATAACAACTCGCCTATCTACTATTTGCTTGCGCAGAGTTCTTAAGCACTTCGGTCACATTGCACGAAGGAGCCCCGAAAACTTTGAAAAGTTAATAATGTGGAAGGGAAGAGGACCAGAGGACGATCACCCACACGATGGACGGACACTATTACGAAGGCGTGCAACACCAACGTGAACGGTTCCATAAGACTTTCGGAAGACAGGATTGCCCGGAAGAATTTGGTAGCTGACACTGTATTATATGACCACGACCCTCAATCATGAGGAATACGACTGCAAAGAATTCCATATGCTCGGCGACTCAAGTATATGTAACTTAGTGGTCCATGGTTGATAGTCTCTACAATGGATTAATATATCTTCAGTATAATTGGTCTTATTTTAACAGTGTTGTGTGCTTGAAGAATCCCCATAAATTTAGGCGCGATATTCAAATTTAAATAAACGTTTATTTTAATAAACGTGTTCCAACTAACCTTAGTAGAGTTATTTTTGGTTTGCAGGACCTTATTGATGTCCTTGATGGAGTGTATGGACACGTCCAGAGTGGACGCGTCGTGTCTCTCGTCCTTACGCTGGGAAGCCTTCGGGTCTGGGTTCTGGAACGAAAGTAAACATACATGTATTATAATGTGCTTCGCTTCGGGACGCTTAAATATTTCAGTTCCTCAAGTTTTAGAAAAAAAAATTGGTTGCCTGTTTCACTTTGCGTCATTAACCAACTTCCTTAGAAAATTCATCGAAATAAAGTAGTGTATTCGTACATGTTAAGTTCTCGTCAATACAGATTAACTAAATCCAAACCCAAGGTTACTGCTCAAATTCGTTGAGGTTCCCTCAAGTATCTTTCGGCTTCTTCAACAGATCGACTTTAGACCTTCATTAAATTGAAGTGCTTTACCACACTTAATAAAAACCTTAACAAACGCACTAGTCGTCCCTACATTTAACGAAAATTCCCCTCGATTTCTCTGCAATGCCATCACCAGATCCTGGTGTCTTTATCATGGTACCACCCTTGGAATATCTACTTTCCATCAAAAAAAAAATTTTCAAAATCAATTTATAAACGACGAAGAAATCCCCGAACACACAAAAACAAGCATATATACGGTATGTTTTTATTGATACGCCTCCTACAATCTGAGAGGTAACTTACATAGCCATGATGACTAAGATCATCCTCCCAGTTATTGATCTGGTCGGCGAGTGCGGCCAGCCTGCCAAACTTCCTCATGCCCTCGCAGACCTTAGGCTTGGGTTGCCTGGTCTCCTCGCGCGCCGGCGGCGTCGCTGACGAGAACTCCAGCTCCGTCCGGTGGATCGGTGACGATAGGGTTGGGGTGTCTGGAATTAGACAAAGGTAGATCTTAGAAAAAGTTTTTCGATACTAGCTATAATATATTAGTTACAACAGATTATGATTTTAGAAAAAAAATATAATTTTATAAAAACAAGAAACCAAACCACTTAAAAAGCAGGCTGGTGGCTGCTATTTAGAATTAATAATAACAATAAATAAATAACGCTACACGCTCAAAGCCCCACACACACAAGACAAGGACACACGTCACACACCCAGTACGTCTATTATGAGTTTTTAAAACTGTACTCGCTAGCGACTATCGTTTAGAATTTGTATGAGAATCCGTACAGCGCCTCTGGCGGTTACGATGTTGAACTACAATTCTCATACAAATTCTAAACGATAGTCGCTAGCGAGTATAGTATTAAAAACTCATAATAGACGTACTGATCGAGAACGTAAATTTAAATTCATCAGTCAAATTGCCACCTCCCTGGGAATCGAACCCGGGACCCTCGGAACAGCGATTAGGCGTGTTAACTATTGCGCCATTCGGGTTGTATAATTATTGTAATGACACTAATGTGACGTTAGCAAGATTTCAACGAATCGATAGACATATAAATCATCAAAATCGACGAATCATCGAGTCCGACTCGCACTTGGCCGGTTTTTTGTAGATAGCTGCATTATCAAAACTCAATACTCAATTGTATTTGATAGGGAATTCATTTTAATTGTATCCCACACAAAAGCCAGCTTTCCTTCCCCGTCATTAAGGTTCATTGCAGATTGACAGCGAGAATTGATAACTAATTTTTTACAAAAAAATAACCGACTTCTTAAGTCGACATAACTCAAAAAGCACTCGCCAGATGTCGCTCAAATTTGAAAGGGTCCACAATACAAACAAAGAATCATCAAAATCGGAACACCCAGTCAAACGTATGAGGTAATGAGCATTAATTAAATTCACATTATTGAGAAAAGCTCAAAAACTAACCGTCAGATGCCACTCAAATTTTTATGGGACCAGATGGCAGTCATTGCCTTTCGAATGGCGAAAGAATTATCGAAATCGTGCACCCAGTGCGACGTTCTGAGGTACCACGCATAAGAAAAAAAACATACAGACAAATATGGAGAATCTCCTTCTTTTTTGGATGTCGGTTAAAAATCCCTTAATTAATCATTGCTGTAACGGAACTGTGAGTACAGGCAATAAATTTATTGTTAGTGGGATGTGGCAATATTATATTCTCAGCCACTCAAGTTTACATATTAAAATAATACTGTGTATTCTATGTTAGTAGAACTTAATTAAATATATAATTGTAGTGTGTAGCTGAGACACCTTAATATAAGTTAGGTTAAGTATCATTATATGAGAGAGTACCAATAAAGACTTCATACGAGTAACACGTCTCTCATTAAATCGGACCTGCACACGTCATCACATAATAATAGAGATCATGTTTGCTTACCAGAATACAAGTTGCCCAGTCTATCCAGTCTAGATTTAATATTGTGTCGAAGGCCTGCCTTCTCCGTCTTAGTCTCAGTCATTTCGCTTGATTCCTTCTCTATATGGTCAATAGATGCATCATCTGGAATTGAAAATAATGAATAAATTACAAATTACCACTTTTAAATAAACAAATCATTCATTTTAATCTATTAAAAAAATAAAATAATCAAACATATATCCAAGTTTGAGGTTTAAAGATAAAACAATAGAAGCTCCTTTTTTAAGCAATTTTATGCATCCAGAAGGATCCTACTTTTGTAGCTAATAAAAGTAATAGATGGTTTAGTAAAAACATAACAGAGTGTCACATAAAAGCAAATTCATATAAAAAATAATAAAAATATTTAAATAAGTACATATTTAAATAAGAAATTGAATGAGAAAATAACTATAATTCTTTGCAGCTTAATTGTTTCACTATCAATTTTAATTTACTACAATATTAACTGTATTCCAGAATATTTAACTACAATCACATTTAAAATAACATATATTTTCTTATTATTCACCTTGATTCACAACCATTTTAGACACAACCAACAAAGAGACCACTTAAAGAAAACACCAACAAAACACAAATAATTGACTAACTTCCAACAAGCAATTACAAATTTGTTGTCAAATCTTCTGTTTACACAAGGTACCCATTTTCTGGAATGTTTATCGTCAATATGACTAATAGGGTGCCAAACGAGGAAAACAATAGGCTTAAGGCTAATGGCCGAATGATTATTAGCATTTTTCTCTTTAATGTAAACAATCGCTGGGTGTAGTATTATTTATATGTGTCTAGCTTTAGAGAGTTTAGTTTATTTTAAGAAAACTTTAAAGTACATACATCTTGTTTACTATTATTTAGTGGCATGGACTAAGACAAAATGTCCATGAAATCTATGCTCATTCACACCTAATAATATTTCACATATAAATGTTGTTTTCAGATGGAAACCAAACCTTCTTTCAAGGTTTGGTTCCAAAGCAGAGCATGTTAAGCTCAGGATTATGATACTTACCAGAATTCTCTTTGTTGTAATATGTAATTACAGGAGGAGCACAAAAACCAAACACATGCACACAATTGCAAGCACTATTCATAATAATCAGTGCAAAGCTGTACCTTCACATAGTTTAATAATAAAAAATAATAAAGCTTTTATTTGCCTACAATAAATTAATTTTCTCCTGCTATTTCATCTACCCATCTTTTCCTTTGTCGTCCACCAACCACCCAAGGATTGGATCAAGAGTTATGGGCATGCAGTATCATTACAACATGATTGGTGTGAATGTTTGTGAATCTAGTAACTGCATTTTGCATACAAAAGGAAATTAAAATCTAAAAAACATGAATACTATATAATTGATTTTAGCATAAAGTCCGTCTTTTGTTCCAGTACATAAGTAAGTAACTTTCAAATTATTTAATACTGTGTTAACGTTTAGCAATGTATTAACAAATGGTCATGTTTGATGACCAGAACTAAAGTAAAATTTAATTTTTGACTAACTTAGATGTTGCTAGCAATGTCAACTTTAACACACATATTATCAGGTCTCTATTTTAATAATCTGTCAACAAATTACATCCAAACAATAAAAGTAAAACTGACCTTCTATTTCCTTGATAATCACGTTATTTCCGCTTCCCGAATTTCTATCGTAGATAATACTAATAGGAGCATCCCTTTCTTCCACTTGTACTTCAATTTGAATGTCATTGCGATGCGATATATTGATTTCCACGGACACATCAGAGTTCCGTCTCGTCAGGCTGCCTTTCCTAGGGCTTTTAAACTCTTTCTTAGTCACTATAACGTCGTTACGGGGCTTCGGAGGAGACGCCACAGCTATGTCAGTATTTTTAACTAATTTGTCACTTTTTACGGAACTTTTGCGGGCTGGCGAGTTACTTATCGACTTCTTGGGTGAAGGGACACTCTCTCGAACGACTTTGCTTGGAGATTTCACAGGCGAGGACTGCGATTTGATAATTTCAATGTTCTCTGTTAGTGGCTTCCTTTTTGGAACCGGTTGACCGGAATTGGCTAGCTTTTGGTCGATTTTTTCCTGCCTAGCCCGTGCCCTTTCCAACATACGCTAAAATACAATATAAACGATTGTTAGGGATATGTTATTCACGACTTTGCAGGCCGTAGCCGTTATTTTATTGAAATCAAAACCTACCTGAGTGAAAGGATCCATATTCAAAAGTAATTAAAACAAAGTCCAGAGTTACAAATCACAAAATTATCATAACAAACAATTGCAAAGGATTTCACTTTCACTAAAGTTAACAAAGTGTCTTTAAAACTTATTTTAAAACTCCGAGTGGTAAAAATCCTTACATCTGGAGGTAAAGAAGATCCACCCGTTTCAAGTTTGTTTGACATTCACAACAAAACCGAAATATTTGAATAGAATACCCCCGGTGTACGATAGAGGACGCTACTACAACTGCTAGTGTCTATGGTTTAAAGCTACCATTCATGATACTACAGAGGGAGGCAATAGACGTCCGATTTTTCTCTCCGATAGTCTGATAATAGAGTCAGACAATCAATATGACGAAGGGTTATTATAAACTGGATGAATATTTTCAAGATGAAACAGCCTGGACATGAGTTTGAAATATAGCCTTAAGTAGTGATAAGTGCTCTCTGTAACTGTGAGTGGGGAAGAAAAAAGAAACTCCTTGGGAGTTTCTTGCCGCTTCTTCTACCAAGGCCACTCATCGTAGGGATTTGTGGAAGCGATGGCGTAGATGACATTCGAAAAGTGTTTGTAAAAACCAAGTTCGAAATAAATCATTTCATTTCATTTCATTTCAAATCATTTCATTTCATTTCATTTCATTTCATTTCATTTCATTTCATTTCATTTCATTTCAATCGGAAGGCACTCGTGCCATACATTTTGTTTGAATAAACATACACGCCCGATTCGACGGTCGTCCGATTCAATGAGGGTAAAGGCGTGCGAATTCGCCGCTAGAGGCGCTAGTGCAGAGTGAGGTCTGGCTGTCAGTGCCACAAACTTATCTGACCCGGTAAGAAGGACGCTACTGTCTTTGTCTGACAACAGTATAACATTTGCATTAGTTCCAATTTTGGCCACCGGGTCAGATAAGTTTGTGGCAATGTCACTTCTCACTTGTCTGAATATCACTTGTCACTGTTTATGTATGGGCGGGCTTTGACAGCAGGACCTCACTCGCCGGTGACGCCAACTGGTGAGTACAAAAACGGCGACCCTCATTGTCTGAATTTGTCTGATCTGACTATCCGATCCAACTATCGGAGATAAAAATCGGACGTCTATTGCAGCTCTTAAATTTTATTACTTTTTCGTAAAATAATGCGAAGAGGAATACGTCGAATTACAAATCATCCTGTATACCTACATAACTATTTTTTCCGGTTTTATGATATTGATGGAGCACAATACGCCAAACTTTAATCCTACTTTAACCTACTAATCCTACTAATATTATAAATGCGAAAGTTTGTAAGGATGTATGTGAGTGAGTGTGTGTGTGGGTTTGTTACTCTTTCACGCAAAAACTACTTAACGGATTTTCATGAAACTTTGCAGTAATATAGCTTAGACATCGGAATAACATAATTTGTTAAAATTTATAGAGATTTTTGAAGGGACTGGTTTCCCGAAGCGAAGCGAGAGCGGATTTACTAGTTTACAATATTTTAAATCAATGCCATTGTCATTTTTACGGCGATTATTTAAATTTACTTATTAACATTGCTCATCTCTTCTGAAATGGGTATGGTATCTTCATGGTTTGCCAAGATTCGTATCTACATGTCACTAAACTTCAATTGAATACACAGCTTTAGTGTTAACGAAATGCTATTCATTAAACCTGTTTACGGCCATGTTATTTATAGTTCGTATTTCGTTTTGGAACTACTTATCTATATCTATACTTTTAATCTTTGATGTTTTAAAATATCTTGATTGAGCGTCGCCCTACAATGAAAACAAAAAAAACAAGGCAACAATATCAAGCATGCACACCACCACAGCACACCAACGTATTGTCCGCCGCCGACGCGACTGTGAGTCTATCAATATGAACGTGTACTCGGTGTGAACGAGAAGTTGAATATACATATAATTATTGAAAAACAATAAACTGCGTAACGCGCGCTCACAGTCAGCGGCGGACAATACGTTGGTGTGAACAATGCCTTAATGTTAGTTATATTAAGTCCATTGTTTTTTTTCGCTACGGACTAAATTGACATAAGCTGTGTTGCTACTTTTTTTGCAAATCATTAATAGTGATGTGCCACGACCGTAACCTTACGTAATTTACAATCTAGTATCGTTTTTCAGTAATAATTACAAAAATGTGTTTTTAAAATTTTAACAATGTGGCGACAACCGTAATGTATTGTTGTTGTTAAATGTATGTTATTACGTATTCTTGAATCCTTACTTCCTTACTATCCTTATCCTTACTAATATTATAAATGTGAAAGTGTGTTTGTTTGTGACTCTTTCACATCGAGACATGGCTATTAAATGGTATGGTTTATGTGTGGGGATAGTTAGGAGGGTGGAGAGTGACGTAGGTTACTTTTAACCGCGGAAAAACATCTCATTCCCATGGGAAGATCGATGTTTTGTTAGTTGCTAGATATTTAGTCCCGTAGTTGTTAATAGATGGCGTTAGTAAAATTCATTTGCAAGTTCTGAATCACGCTATCAAATACTGCATGACGTAATTTACTTAAGTCATAGGCAATTAATGTTATAGGCTACCTACTTTTTTGCTGAGATTCCTACGGGAGCGGGACCTACGCGGCTGTTACCTACGGGTCCCGAAGCGAAGCGCGGGCGATTCTCTAGTTATAAATAAATAATTGTCGTATTTACTTAGTGAAATAAGTTATTAAAATCAATAAATATATTTTTTTATCTGTGATGCTCCATATTCACCACAACTTTTAAAAGATTCGTCTATTGTCAAATAATAATAAAATTATGTGGTAAGAGTAAAAGTTACGATTCATGAAACCGGTATCGTAGTACAACACTATATCTAAATAGCTGAAAAAGCTGGACATTATTTCGCATTTGCATTTGTCAATTTGCACTTGTCATTGTTTATGTATGGGCGGGCTTTGACAGCAGGACTTCACTCGCCAGTGGCGCCAACTGGTGAGCACAAAAACGGCGACCCATGGGCGACCCTCATTCCATGCAATGCAAAAGTTACAAACTTTTTTTCTCACGTCTGTATAAGCGTATGAACACAAAATGATAAGGTTTTAATTATTATTATTATGTAAGTATAACTGTATAGATATGTACATGTTTTGTTATGTTCTAATTCAATAAGAGACATTTAATAACATTTTAATAATAGGTAGTTGAAAATTTCGCACGCCTAATTATAACGAATAGCAATGTTTTGGTATGAATGCATTCTGTAAATATAACTTAGAATAGTTGCCGATAAGGACACGGCTAAATAGCATACAAAATGCATGTTGTTAGCACCGGATTAAAATAAAATAAATTTAAGTAGGTATGTCAATGTTTAGAACTACAGGCATTGGTGTATGCAGGTAGGGGCAGGGGATCCACCTGGATCTCCGATAAAAAACCTACGAATATTGTATACTTTAAGAAATCTGTCTAGAAAATCTGATTTCCTCTCCCTGGATCACGAATTCAGGACACTTGCTAACCCATGGATTAGGCTGGGTAGTCCAGCCCCGGATCTTCATTTTTTTTTAGGCGGGGCAAAAACTGAAAAATGCCGCCCCGCCTACTTATGTTTATTTTAATCTATATCATCCATATTATAATTCCAGCTATCACATGTCCACAAATGGTTTGAAATTTGGACAAAGCCTACTTAGGCCTTCCGGAAGCAATGCATCCATCATTGTTCATAGTTTCTGATAAATCTTGGAGCACGCACAAAAAATTGCATTTTTTGTCTTAGAAAATAAAAGCCAAGATCTTTTAACCCTTTCGCAATTAGCCAACGTCCTGTACCACATAGAAGATGTTAAACGTCTGCTATTGCGTTCAGTATATCTAAATTCAATGTTTTCGGGGTGATTTTCTGCTAATAATACAGCCTGATTGCTAAAGAAAGATCGTTGTTGGTCAGTAATTTTTTCCACCGCTGGTCAATTGCCTGGGTCCGCCAAATCAAATCCGGTTTTTTGCATTTGATCCAATTCTGCGTTCAGGGATATAGATCCTTCGTATTCTAGCTTCGTTTTTTCAAGTTGCTCAGGTTGCTCTTCGCACATCGATAAAGATGGTGAAGTTGGCACTGTAAAATCTTGATCCATTTGATCGAGTAAAATGCCAGAAACATCCTCTAACTCAATATCAACTTCGGAAGTTGCAGCAGATACTGACGGGTTACCCCTCTGCGAAGCCAATTTTTCATATTATCTGCACATTGTTTTCCCTGCAACTCCTTATATTTAGCCTTTTTCCTATATTCCGCTCCTTATAGATTTTTTCTTGGCACACTCATAATTACAACCTGTAAACAAAAATACCTAATGATACAGAAGACCAAGGATTATAATCAGCCGCTATGTGTTGCCTATGTGGACTATGAGAAAGCCTTCGATTCTATCGAGACCTGGGCGGTACTAAATTCTCTCCAGTGGTGCCGAATCGACTACCGGTATATCGAGGTGTTGAAGTATTTATACACATCAGCCACCATATCCGTCAGAGTACACGACACAGCAACGAACCCCATTCAGCTGCAGAGAGGTGTCAGACAAGGGGACATTATATCCCCAAAACTGTTCACCACTGCGCTGGAAGACATGATCAAGCTGATGGGAGTGGAAACGACGTGGCAATAATATCAATGGCGAATACATCACACACCTGCGGTATGCCGACGATATAGTAATTTTGGCGAGATTCATGGAAGAAGACTTGAACAGCGCCTCACAACGGGTGGGTCTTAAGATGAACATGGACAAGACGAAAATCATGTCGAATGTCCATGTCACGCCCGTACCGGTCGTTGTTGATGGCGCTGCACTCGAAGTGGTAGACGAATATATTTACCTGGGACAAGTGATCCAAAGTCCAAAGTCCAACGTCACCTCTACAATGGACCATTGTGGTAGACTCTCTCATCCAGGAACTAAATGATGCATACCTGGACACTGAAGGATACGCAGATGACTTGGTCATAACCATACGTGGAGGCTGTCCAAGCACTGTGTCTAACCTTATGCAAGCAGCTTTACACAAAGTGGAATGCTGGTGCAACCGCACCGGACTGAACGTAAATGCTAACAAAACGGTCATTGTACCATTCACAAGGAGGAAGAATACACAAAATATGTATAACCCCTCACTGTTCGGAACCACAATACCGTTCTCCAAAGAAGTAAAGTACCTAGGGATCACAATGGACCAGAGGCTTACTTGGAACCAACACCTTACACAGGTGATCAAAAAGGCAAAAATCTCACTAGGGACCTGTTGCCGATTCGCGGGCTCCAAATGGGGCCTGAAACCCAAATAGGTGCATTGGGTCTACACGGCAATCGTAAGACCCATTGTAACCTACGGCTGCATAGCCTGGCAAAAGAAAACAATCCAGGCGACATGCATCAAGAATCTAAATAGCATTCAAGGCTTAGCCTGTCGAATGATAACTGGAGCTCTAAAAACAACTCCAATAGCAGCCATGGAGAAGGTCCTCAACCTGGAGCCATTACACATATATGTGCAAAAGGAAGCGAGGGCGGCTGTACTCCGAGCTGCAGAAGGAGACAAGCAGAGCTGGAAATCGAATGTCATGTGAAAAGTCTATGAAGACCTCATGGCATGTCCAATTATGGCAATGCCAAGTGATGCCATACATAAACAGCTAAGTTTCAACAAACTGTTCCAAGTGGTTATACCGCGACGGGAAGAATGGGACGAAGCTGCACCAAAACCCTTGGGAGGAGGCGACATCGTCTGGTATACAGACGGCTCCCGCAATGGAGGAAAAGCGGGAGCGGGTGTTTACGGAAACAAACCTAAAATAACGTTAAACACAAACTTAGGCCGTTACGCAACCGTCTTCCAGGCTGAACTCTATGCAATAATTGATTGCGTACATCAAAACCTTAATAAAGGTTACGCTAATAAGCGTATTACCATCCTCTCTGACAGTCAGGCAGCACTTCTAGCACTGAAGTCGGAGACAGTCAACTCTAAGTTAGTATATGAAGGCATCCAAGCAATAAATCGACTTGGATATAACAACAAGGTCACCCTAGGATGGGTACCTGGACATAAGGGTATACGAGGAAATAAAAGGGCAGATGAACTGGCAAGGAGGGGTGCGGAGGCGCCCACCATGGGACCATAGCCCATGGTGGGCGTTTCAAAAGCAGCTTCTCGAGCTGTCCTCAAAGCCTTGGCTCTGAGACAGGGCAAGGAGCTGTGACAAAAAGCACCCGGACTAAGACAGGCAAAAACCCTTATCACTGGTTACTCGAAAAACTACTCCACTAAAGTGCTCAACCTAAAACGGTCAGACATCCGACTTATAATTTAGGCTGCTCACTGGTCATTGCAGACTCAACCGACACCTATACAATATAGGCTTAAGTGAAAATGCAACATGTAGATTCTGTGGTGGGGAGGAGGAAACACCCATACATATCCTCTGCGATTGCATAGCAATTACCCACTACAGAAGTCGTATACTTGGAGGTCACATAATCAAACCTGACCTGATTAAAGAGATGGACCCCGGAAACGTACTACGGTTTATTAAGACTGTAGGCCTGGGGGACCAGATCTAACTAAAACTGGGATGGCTACAATATATCAGGGATGGTCGCAGTGGCCTCGTAGGGATACTTGTTCCCTATGCCCAGACACCTAAATAATAATAATAATAAGTCCAACTTCGAGAAAGAAGTCACTCGTAGAATCCAACTCGGATGGGCTGCATTCGGGAAATTACATCACATCTTGTCGTCCAAAATACCTCAGTGCCTGAAGTCGAAGATGTTCGAGCAGTGTGTGTTGCCAGTGATGACATACAGCTCCGAGACGTGGTGCTTTACGATTGGTCTAATCCACAAGCTCAAAGTTTTTTTTTTTTTTTGGGCGGTAGATTGAAATAAAATAACAGTGTGCTCCACTATTTTAATTCTAATAAAATTACAATTATTGAGTGTTTTGTGATTATTCTGTAATATTGTGAAATAACAACAAGCAATATATACTCACAAGTGTTATCCCAGTTTAAATGCACTTAATTTAAAGGATATTTAATCTAGTCCTGCTGGTTGATTTCACATCAATAGTGTTGGAGTTATTACACTATAAAGCACTGAATTTATTACAATGGCTAATCTCACAACAGTCTTAGAAGCACAGAAATCTCTGGAAACAGCTCTTTTTCAAAGAATGGCTGACTTTGAGAACCAACTCAAGGGTGCAAATTCTTCCTCATCGGGGACCATCAACTTGTCTCAACTCCAGGCCGACTTTGCAGCTTTTCAAACACTGGTGTCATCTATTTTAAATATCCTGCGCCAACAGATAGCAGAGTGCTGCAAGTCAGTTGATGTCATCGAAATGAGGCACCGTAGAAAGTATCTACTAATTGGTGGCATCTCTGAGGATATTCAACAGGATCTATCTCTCCATATAGCCAAGTTGTTTGTAGATAAGCTTGGTTTGTCCGACATAGCTGCAGACAAAATTAAGGTATGTCATCGCCTCGGCAGCAGATTAGACGGCAAGTGTAGACCTGTTCTGATACGGTTTTCAGATGTTTCACTGAAGTCTTTGGTTTGGAGGAAGAAAACTGGTTTCAAGGGCACCCAATATGTTGTATCAGAGTTTCTTACACCCCAGAGGCAAACACTGTTCATGCAGGCTCGTACATGTCTTGGTAGGAGTAACTGTTGGACGTTGGATGGCAATATCTTTGTAAAATAGCATGATGGTTCCAAACGCCGCATCGCTTCTGAAGAGGACTTGCAGGGCCTGGCGGCCCCTTCGAACTCAGACTGTGGCATTGCTGCTAAGGATAACCAACATCCCATTCCCGCAGTTCCGTCTGCCCCAACAGACAGCAATCCCAGGGCAAAGCGGGCAGCTAGACTCAAAAAGTGATAGTGATCCTTTGTGGTGCAAATGATAATTCGTTTAAGTTCTACCCTTGCGTATCGGGCTCCTTTGGTTTGGCTTTTCTTTCATTCCTGTGTTCTGGACATTACACCTTTCATTGCGATTATTGCTTTTAAGTGGGTAATTTACAATTACATTTGGTTTAGTACGTAGTAGTTATTACAATAAAATAAACATGACAATAATGACATTAAATTAAAGACGATGACATAATTGACATAACATACAGCTACAGGAAATGTCATAATGATAAGCACGACAGGTGACAACAAACCGTGCGTTCCGCTTGCAACCGAATCGCCCAAGCCTTCACTTCTTCTATAGAAAAAGCAATTGTTTGGGCGTTTTGGTGCTTGGTGGAACGGTATGTCAAGTTAACGTCGCATTGACAACTTCAATGTTGTCATCTGTCTTGCATATAAATAGCAAAGGATGCCTATGATGTGCTTTGATACAGCTAATATGTTTTAGTTTATTTTTTTAATTTTTATTTTTCTCCTTGTTTTAATCTTGATATTTTAATCTTTGATAAGTTATGTTTTCTGTTACTTTGTTTTTTCTGTTGCTCTGTTATTTTTATTTCGTGTCGTCTTTTCTAAGAAAAATTTTAACACTGGTTTTGTTATTATTATATGTATTTTCTATCAGCATTCAACCGGCAGGACCCGAATGGAGCCTTAGTTTAGTCTTAAAATAAATATTATAATTGATATATTAATATATAATTACGATATACATTATTTATTTATAATCAGTATATATAAATATAATATAATATAATATAGTATTATTATCGATATATGTATAATGTCTGATAATGAATCTGTATATTTTTCAGCATCTTGCGGGACTTCTAGCGACGACTCTTTCAAGGAACCTGAAACCTTAAAGAATTTATTACGTACTGCTTTTGTTCATTCTCCCTTAGCCTTTAACGTATGCCACCTTAACTGCCAAAGCATCCCATCTCACTATGCAGATCTTTTAGAATTACTTGGAGCGCCTGATCCGCCAGTGATTCATGCAATCCTCATTTCAGAGAGCTGGCTTAAACCGTCACTTCCTACTACTTCTTATAGCTTGCCAGGTTTTGTACTTGTACGAAATGATCGCACAGGTAAAGGGGGTGGCGGTGTCGCCATCTATCTACGCAGTGAGGTACAGTTTAAAATAGTGGCTTCATCACCGGCTCAGTACTCAGCGTCAGCGGAATATTTGTTTCTTGAAATTCAGGTGAAGCGTTCCAAAGCATTGCTTGGCGTTGTTTATTGCCCTCCTTCAATCGATTACTTCTCCAGCCTCGAGTCAGTACTGGAGGCTCATTGTTCTGATTATGCACACATCATCGTAATGGGTGACTTGAATACGGATCTTCTAAAGAAAACTTCACATAGCATTAAACTTCTCAACTTAATCAAGTCCGTCAATCTCTCCATTCTTCCTTCGGGACCTACTCACGTGAACATTGATACTTCTGACTCTTTGTTGGACTTGATGTTGACTTCCTCTTTAGCTCATGTCATGTGTCATGGACAATTATCTGCACCCGGCTTTTCCAGGCATGATGCTATCTACCTCAGTTACAAACTGAGACCGCCGAAACGTAGAGCTGAGGTTGTAATGATGCGTTGTTACTCCCAGCTTGATACAGTTGCTCTGACGGAGGATGCGGCGCAGGTGGATGTATCCAATATTTACATAGCATCATCGGTGGACGAAAAGGTGTCTTGTTTTAACAGCTTAGTCACAACTCTGTATGATAAGCATGCACCTTTAAGAGCTGTTAAAATAAAGAGACCTCCAGCCCCCTGGATCACTCGAGGAGTTCGCATGGCGATGACACGTCGTGATAAATGCTTTCGCAAGTTTAAACGAGACAGATCTGACGAAAATTGGTCGAACTATAAAACTGCTAGGAATAGGTGTAACCAAATGGTAAGGTCAGCTAAACGTCTCTACTTTGCCAATAACATTACTGACTCTTCACCAGCCCACATATGGAAGTTCCTCCATTCACTAGGTATTGGTAAAACCACTACTGATACCAATAATATTCCTTTTTCACCTGATGATTTCAATGCTTTCTTCACTTCATCGCCTTCCCTTGATTCTTCTGTGAAATCATCTACTATTTCATATATTACTTCCATGGCTTGTCCCTCAATGGACACTTTCTCTTTGTCTCCTGTACCTGCGGACGAAATCTGTAAAATAATATCCTCCATCAAATCTAATGCGGGGGGTTATGATGGGATAAATAGAGTAATGATCATGCCTATACTCCAACATCTGCTTCCGGTGATTACCCATATTATTAATTTCTGTATAACCACTGGGGTGTTTCCCAACCTCTGGCGTAAGGCTGTAGTTACTCCGATTCCCAAAACAGCTCACCCCAGTGGTTTAAAGGAGTATAGGCCAATCTCAATCTTACCCTTCTTATCAAAACTGCTGGAGGCTGTTGTGCATAAACAATTTTCTTCTTTCATATATAAAAATAAGGTCCTCAGTCCACTTCAGTCGGGCTTTAGACCAGGTCACAGCACAACAACTGCGCTATTGAAAGTCACGGAGGATATCCGGGAGGGCATGGAGAGTGGATTGGTCACCATTTTAATTCTAATTGATTTCTCCAACGCTTTTAATTTGGTTGACCATGACATTCTCCTTGCTATCCTCGCACGACTGCAGCTCTCGTCCGTAAGTCAGGCATGGTTCTCTTCCTATCTTCGTGGTCGCCAGCAGGCTGTTAAAGTTAACGGTAAGTTATCGAACTGGTGTTCTCTGTCTGTTGGCGTACCTCAGGGGGGTATCCTATCTCCTTTGCTTTTCTCTATTTTCATCAACACACTCACTCCCCTTCTTAGCTGTCCTTGCCATTTGTATGCTGACGACTTACAAATTTACGCCCACACTAAAGTAAGTGATATAGTCAATGCTGTTAGCACTATAAATGCCAATCTGGCTCTTGTTAGTGATTGGTCACAGAAATTTGGGATCAAAGTCAACCCCTCCAAATGTCAAGCCATCATCATAGGTAGTTCGCGCCAACTAGTTAAAATTGGTCCTCAGTCGTTAGATCCTGTCATGTTTGAAGGCTCTGTAATACCTTTCTCTCCTTGCGTTAAGGATCTCGGAGTTTTTATTGATAGTGATCTGAGCTGGAATGCCCAAGTGAGTGAAATTTGTCGGACTGTCATTGCCACGTTAACATTCCTCAACCGCCTGAAGAAGTTTCTTCCCGTCAGGACCAAGGTTCAATTGGTTCAAGCGCTTATTTTTCCCGTAATCGATTATGGTGATGTGTGCTGTTTGGATCTCAGTGAGGCTCAACTTGATAAGCTGGACCGACTCATAAACAGTGCCGTTCGTTTTATATTCTGTCTGCGAAAGTATGACCATGTTTCCACCTACCGTTCCAAGCTTCGATGGCTTTCAATCCGTGAACGACGGCATCTAAGAGCTCTATGTACGCTTTCTTCTATTCTTTTTGACCCTCTTGTACCAGATTACCTTAAGTCTAAATTTCAATTCCTTTCCTCTATTCATGATCGTCCTCTCCGTTCCAAAGAATCCTATCTCCTGTCTTTTCCTATTCACCGATCTGGTTTTTTATCTAACTCATTTGCTGTACAAGCTATTCGCTTCTGGAATGCGCTGCCTGATGAAATCAGGAGACCCGCGGCTAGTAAACTAACTTTTAAAAAAAGACTTCAGGCTTACTTGTTAGAACGTCGGTCGCTTCGAACTTGATTTTATTTCAATATCTATTCATTATTGATATTTATATATGTAGATACTAAATTTAATCGATAATATTGTGTCATTTATTATATATTATATAATATCTTATTGTCTTATATGTATATATATATATATATATGTATATTTATATATGGTATGTATGTTTATATAATTTAAAATAGTAGATTATTAAATGTTTTAAAATTCCCATCAAACGGTAATACCGCTCTTCGCGCATTTCGGCTTGGCCCAATGGTTAGCTGGGAGAGAATGCAATTAGCATTAAGCTCGCCATGTTGTACTATAATATTTTTATATTGTGGTCAATAAAGTTTACATAAATAAATAAATAAATAAAGTCGCGCAGCGGGCTATGGTGAGAGCTATGCTTGGTATTTCTCTACGTGATCGAATCAGAAATGGGGAGATCCGTAGACGAACGAGGGTAACCACATAGCTCAAATAATTAGCCGGCTGAAGTGGCAATGGGCCGGCCATATAGCTGGAAGGACCGATAACCGTTGGGGAAGAAAGGTCCTCGAGTGGAGGCCCTGTCTCGGAAAAAGGTGAGTAGGACGCCCCCTGACCAGGTGGTCTGACGACCTGAAGAGGACAGCGGGCATCCGCTGGCTTCAGAAGGCGCAGGACCGGTTAGAGTGGCGCAAATTAGGGGAGGGCTATGTCCAGCAGTGGACGCAAAAACGCTGATGGATGGATGGGTGGATGGATTTAGGCATATTGTTTGGCTGAACCGATTTTGATACAGTTTTCAGCATCGTGTTTATCAGACTTGGGGAAGGATTTAGGAATAACCGCGTTTAACTGAACCGATTTTTACTTTTCGGCGTTAAAGTCGGTTCTACATATTTTGTTAAAAGTTATGAACTATGCCTACGCGCGTCGCGAATAATAAAATGTTCGTGCAGCACGTCTCACTCCGCGCTCAGGGTGTCGGTCAAGTTGATATGGCCATGAAATTCCTGTACTTGTACTATTATTTATTCCGTGAAGTGTGAATTTGGCCGCCCCCTGAATTTGCCGCCCGGGGCATAGGCCCCGGCTTGCCCCCCCCTAGATCCGGCCCTGCTGGGTACACCCATTGGCTTGGCTGCAACCCCTTGAGCTTGGCTGCAAAACCGGTCTCTCCACACTTTTAAGGAGGCATACAGCCTACTCCATCATGCTGCTCCAGTGCGGGTTGGTGGAGGAGGTAGTGGCCAACCCAAGTAGATACCTATCGAAAGTTTTCATGGTGCCAGAAGGGTCCCCGTAATAGCTTAAGTCCAAAGACTTTACGTGTCGGATAGCCCCTTAACATTCAGCAAATTGGATAATGTAATGTGCGAGTAAGTTAGCATACTGAGTGAGCCAGTTCAGTGACTCACTGTACAACGCATCTCTAAACCAGTCAGCGCCGGTCACCGGTCAGTATCAACACGGCCTTCTTGAGAAGTGGTATCTATCATTGTGGTGCTCACAACGAAAATATTTACAATGGGTAAGTCCCCGATAACTAATTGTTTTTTAGTGTTTACATTTACACAAGTAATGAATTTGTCAATATTATTTCATTAGATAGGGAATAGAGGTGATGTTTAAGTAAACACTTATTTAAATATTTTACGCTCGTATCCCGCCCGAACTAGAATTTCCAGTGTTTCGGCTGGCATCGATAAATCTAATGGCATATTTCTGATCTTCAGATCTATGTTTTGGAAAGAAACATTTATCTGTCACATAAATATCGGCTCTGGCCGGAATCAAACTCGGAACACTTAGCTTGGGAAATTTACTATCAACAAAGCAGAGGGTCGTCAAAATGTTTTAATTGATGCAGAATTGCACGCGAATTACATCAAGTGTTAGATGGTTGCAGTCACAGAAGAGGTAGGTAGTTGCAGTTCATGGAAAATAAATGAATTATAATAAGACAAAAACTGACTCACGTTCCCCCATCACAGTAGCAATAAACGTTTAACCCTTTTGGTTCTATAATCTGAGCGTTTAACGCAAACGTCTTCGAAGCCCTCAACGAAGGCTCACTAAAAATCATGCATTATTCTTCCTACAGACATTGTATGTAGGACAAATTAATAAATTTCTGTTTAACGAGGTCTGTAAGAAAGAATGCATGAGAGCGCGACCTCTACTTACAAAGTGATTTCCTACGGCCTCGATAACTTCTGCCAAATTTCGTGCCGGGGATTTTTATCTGAATTAAAAGGTCTTTGAATGATTATTTGACAACCCGAATGGCGGTTAAAACACCGGATCACTGTTTCTTGAATCCTGGGTTCGATTCCCAGTGAGGCGAAAATTTGAATGATGAATAACAAGTTAAAACTTCTTTCTCGGTCTGGGTGTGTGTCTTTGGCTTTGTGTGACTTCCATACTAATAATATGGTATTATGCCTGTTAGACTGTCTTCATCTGCAATTAATCTACTGAACTGATTTAGATGAATTTGGTATCGATATGTCGTGGCCATATCGTAGATTTGCTCACATCATGAAATGATCGACCATATCATGAAATGGTCGCATTTCATGAAATGGTCAACTCAGTTTGGCCAGATCGTAAAATCGTCTACGTTTCACGATTTGGTCATCAACGTTTGGCCGGATCGTGAAAACGCGGAATAGAGGGCATAATTTCGAACCGTGACGTCTCCGGCGCTGCGGAAGGTGCGGCCCCTTCGACTAATCAAAAATGTTTAAGGATATTTTGAATATTATCATGGATTGCTTAAATTCGCCGTAGACGGTGATTTATATTAATATTTTTAATATTTAACTTAAAAATTTATTGTGTCTAGAAATCATAGTAAGGTGGTTGTTCCAGTGATGGACAGCACACCTGTCATCGATTATATTACTGTATTTTGATTTGCGTTTTGTAAATTAATTACTGCGGCATTCCTGGCACTTTGATTCGTGTTGTACTTACTTTGGCAATAAACGTGTTAGTTAGTACTTAGCATTAGTAGAATTTATTAAAACTCAGCTTAAAAAAATAATGTACCTACTTACGCAACAGACAGAACGCAGTGACTGAACGAGAGAACAGGTATCAGAATATCAACATTTAGAGTCATACCTATTATAAACTAGTCATGTGTAAGAACTACTCAGGAAAAGCTGTGTGAGGAAAACTAGCAGGAAACAAATGATTGTCGACGAGTTAGAAATTGGTTTATATATTTATTATATGAACCAATGACTCATGTATGTATGATTGTTGACATTGTTGTTGTTCTCTTTGTCGAGTTCTTAATATTCTGAATACCATTCTTGGTCTAAACGACATTAGGTATATGCTAAATCTATGGTTAGATTAGACATGACGTAACTGTACTAACTATATCAGATCGTCGTAGTATCACGGAAATTCCAATTGTTCCCATTACAGTTAAATTACCCTAAGTTGTGTCTGCTCTGAACTGGTAAAAATTACACTAACCCTTTAATAAGTTTATTACGAGGACTTAGGACTCCCCCTCTCCGCAAACATCTGCATGATAGGGTTATGACGTGAGCATTGAAAATAATAATGACTGGAAAAAAGTGAATTATTATTATTTATTTCCTTGGTGAAGGAAAACTTCTACAATAATATTATTCTACATATTTTTGTAAGAATCACTGTTTGTAGGTAGGTAGGTACATGGAAAAATATCATAAAGTTTGAACAAAAAAACAACTTCAATAATGACAAGAAATAAAATGACAACATCATCAACGTAATCCAAGTCAATTAAATACGCATTATTAGGATAACTCAAAAACTAATCGTCAGATCAATTAGCTAAATTCGAATTGGCTCTATTCTAGATTCAACCTATTAATCGTCCATTACTGAGCTCGGATCTCTCCTCATCATGGAGGTCGCCTAGCTTGATCATACTCCATCAGATCGGTGGAGGGGTTACGGGCCAACCCAAGTATACCTAAGTTTTAATGTCCCTCGATGGCTTAACTGCTATCTATCGTTAACAACCTGGACCGACGGCTTTGCGTGCCCTCCGAAGCACGGAAGCGTTTAAATTTAGCCACTAGTCACCCATCTTAGTTGCTTAACTTTGTCGATCACTTAGGATCGTCGCAAAGATATACTTAAATTAAATTACGAACGATATAAATTCACGAACGATGTGATCGTATCGCCATGAGGTTAACTTATTGCGTGGCCTCTGATAACACTGACCGACTAATCGAGTGATGGGTGTGTTGTTAAGTTTGTGTATTGGCTTGCACTTCGTAAACACTGTTCAAGGTTGAGAGAAGGGGCGTATGTAGTTCGTGTGTTATGTAGGTACGAATATTAAGATTTTTCGCCCTTATTATTCCAAGAAAAAGAGTAGAGATTCTTAATTCGACTATTTTTGACGTGACAACGTTACGTTTTATAATTCGATATCGGCTGCACGTACGAAAAACATGACGTTTATATGCCGTTATCTGACGTCATGTGGCGTTATCGTAACGTCGCTCTGAGGCGTCCCATGTAGATACCTAAAGCTTGAAGTGCAAGCGAGATCGCGGAACGAGAGACAAAGAAGCACAATCGGCCTTTGCGTTCGGAGATATTTTGGTAATGTATCCAATTATTACTTTGTTATTGACTTCTGGGACTATTTATAAATTTTAAATGTTACCTTTTTTAATGTTTCCTGTATTCCTTCTTTATTTTTTTATTGATAAATTTCTGTAACTTTAAATACGATTTCATGACGTTTGTTTACTTTGATGACATTATTTGTCAATCATTCCATCAGTATTTTCTTAAGACGTTGTCACGTTCAACTATCGTCAGTAAACCGACTTTACAGACAACCAGTTTTATATGTAGGATGTATGATCTCATTCTCATTATAGGTTCTCTTATCCTTCCCATACTTACCGCAGATGCGCAGGCGCATACCGTACTTAAACTTGCACGGAATCTTGTCATCGTCTTATGGTAGTATGTATCATGTATTTGATTTGGTAAACGGGTTCAAGAAGATATCAAGATTTACTCTCTATACTCAATAGTTATCTAATTAATACCAATCATGGTAATAAATCATTAAATGTTTTAGTGTCACGGACAGGTCTTGTATGCTGTTGATCTTATGCAATAAATAAATCCTGATCTATGTACCTAATGATTTTAGGGTTCCGTACCCAAAGGGTAAAACGGGACCCTATTACTGAGACTTCGCTGTCCGTCCGTCCGTCCGTCCGTCCGTCTGTCACCAGGCTGTATCTCATGAACCGTAATAGTTACACAGTTGAAATTTTCACAGATGATGTATTTCTGTTGCCGCTACAACAACAAATACTAAAACACTGAATAAAATAAATATTTAAGTCGAAATATGGCTTAGACGCTTCAGCGATAAATTAGTTACCTTTCGATCCAAGAGATGGCGTTGCTTGTGGCTACAAAAAACTAAAGTAAATATTTAACTGAGGCTTTCATACAACAGACCAGATTTTTTTGGCGTTTTTATACATAATGGTACGGAACCCTTCGTGAGCGAGTCCAACTCGCACTTGGCCGATTTTTTGCACCTGGGCGCACTAGCAGAGTAGGTGGCTTGCCTAAGTGTTGGGACTGGTTTATCTGGTTCACAATTATTTCTTTCGAGTTGTAGACTAGGCTAGAATAATTAATATTATTTATATTTTGAGACATTCATATTCTCTAACTTTAATAGTCATAAATATTATTATTAGGTACAAACACAATTATCATCTTTAGACGTTAATCAATTCAGAACAGAACAGAATCAAAGTAATTCAGAACTAAGTTTCTGAATTAAGTACTGCATTGTTGCTCGGAATTACTAAGGTATATAATTAAGAAGGTCTCGAACATACTCCGAAAGCATTGTAGGTAAGTATTAGGTAATACAAAATTGTTAAACGTCGACGACACAAAGATGCGCGATATTCATATCAGATCTACTTATTCAGTTTCGTCGAATACGAACGACTTTTTCACGATTTTCGACTTTAGCGAAGACATAATAATGAAAACCCGTAGAATAATTATAGTATAGAAACCAAGTCAGCGCGGCAATTTTGTACCACCTTCATTGGAGCCAGGCTCCAAACACCGTAGTACCTATTTAATATCAATGCACGCCGAACGTGTCTCGCGAAAAAAATAATTATGAGGATTAATTTGTGCTGTTAAATTTTGTCACAACACTTCCGAAAAGCAAAAGGAATCTAATAAAATATATCTTTTCACAGGTTAGCTTTTCATAAAGTTAGTTCCTGCTTCACTTTAGACCGAGCGCTTTATGACTACTGTCATTCTATACTATAATTATTATTCTAAGTGAAAACCTTTTTTTTATTTTATTTCAGGCTCAATAACAATTTTGCTGTCGATAGTCGCGGTGGTGGTCATCATCAACACTGCTGATGCCGGTATGTACACATTGATACATAAGGAGCACTGCCCAGTTGTATCCTACAATTTTATTGTACAGAACGCCGGTAACTGCATGAGCGCCTGCGTGCAATATAATTTTGTACCGCCCTCCTCCCCCCTGTTGTAGCTTTAACTACAAAGCTGAGATCGGTTTATTTTCATTGAATTTATATCTCATGACACCTTGAATCATTTGCTCCCACCCTGAACGTGCCGCTCGCGTTAGTAACTACACGCGTTGCACTCCCGTTTACGGCGGCCCTGTTGTTGGACACAGTCTTATAACGAGAGGCAATGTCGTACTTCACCCAAACAGACTATAAACACTTGGTCTAATTATTTAACCGTTGGACTTCTGAATTTCTGAACTAGGGTACACAGCTTTTAATTCTGTACGCGTTTGTAATTTTCAAAAATAATTAGTTATTACCAGGGCCATATCATAAGCGCCCTGCTTTAAAATGCCCTGCCTTAATTGATTATACCCTCGTGCAGCCACGACTTATCCAATGCTAAAACAATGGCAACACATAACTTCCAGCTGGAACCGGCAGCTGCCCGCTGGCGTCCAAGATCTACGGCTGCAGCCCGAAGTGCCAGCAGAACTACGACTGCAGCCACGGCAAGGTCTGCTGCCCCAACTCCTGCAACGCCAAGTCCTGCGTGGAGCTCGCTGCGTTCGGCAACACCGGGGGTGATAAGTATTCGCAGTGTAAGTTGATGTCTGGTTATCTATTTGTCCAGTGCGTGAGCGGAAACCTCGACAATTTCTTCAGAAACGTATTCAGTGCGCTTAGGGTGAAATACCTAATAATAACGCTACACACTTATAGCCCAACACTAGAATTCCCTGTGTCGTAGGTGTCATGGACAACACACAAGACAAGTACACATACACAATACCGAGAACGGAAATTTAAACTCATCATTCCAATTTCCACTTCGCTGGGAACCGCACTCAGAACCCTCGGAACAGCGATCTGGCGTGTTAACCATTGCGCCATCCATCCGGGTCGACAATATTAAAAGGTCTAGGAAAGGAGCGGAGAGGGTATAGACAAAGGTTCGCCAATATCTCAAAAAGGGTGCCTAAGACCCTGAAGACGTTTTTTTTGTGGAATTAAGATAGCAAACGAACATGCAGCACCACCTTCCGCTGCCGCCCATGACAACTTTGACCGACCCAGAACTAGACTCAATGAGTCTCGTTCTAATTCGGTCACAGATGCGTTGCTACCCCTGAAGACTGAGATGGTCGCCTCTAAAAAAGTGTAACCGGCTCCACACCTTCCTATCCGGAACACAATTGTTCTTAAAACAATTATTACACGGTAGGAATGGTACTAAATAAGTACCGTGGCGGGCGGTGGTACTTCCCCGGGTGAGCTCTAGGCCCTACCACCTATAAAAACGTTTGTCAAAAAATCGCTGTACGACATACATACATCAAAATCTATTAGCACGAAACATACAACCTCTCCTTTTTTGAAGTCAGTTAAACATTGTTCACCAGTAACTTGCCCATGTAACTTTCCCATTTTCATAATATAATTAGTTGTAAACAAAATTCCATTTCAGCTGGCGGAACCGGCACATACTGCAACAACGAGAAGTGCAGGCCGTCCGAGGTGTGCAAGCAGGACCCCGTCTCCAAGCGGATGAAGTGCATGAGGGCTTAGGACCTAGGATATCATCTGGTACCTGGGCTTTATACAACACGACTAGTAGGACCTGAAGAACATTTCCCTTCATTAATGAAATTACGCTCTCTAAAGTACTCACTATAACCGCGCTTACTCACATGTACGCGAACCTTGAATTGTCCCACATCATCTATTAATGCCACGAATGTGCCAAAAATTTCACTTAATTAAGTAATCATTTTGTGAAAGTCCTTCCTATATTTGTGGATTGGTGCATTCGCGTAAAATATGAGTGAGGGGCCTAAGATGTGATAGATGTATAGTATTTAATTTACGCCCGACACCGAACTTTATAAATAACATATCATATAAATAACTTCTTAATTAATAATATTAACCCTTAGTTTGCGCTCTCTCTTTCTTTTTCAAATGTTTCAAGACAGTTTATTGATAAGGTTTCCAAGTTATAAATTCAAATGAAAATTCTTGCTTGTATATGGCGAATTGATTGTCACGGTGTTTATCAGTCCAGGAAAACGCGTCATTAAGATGATTTAGGTGACGATAACAATAACAGCCGTGTTCGTGTTGTGTTTGTGACGAAGCGCACAGTTTGGTTTGGAACTAATACATTTTCATATTTTTATACTTATTAATTCTTATTTAAGTTAAGTTGTTATGGTATACCTACTTTTTACTGTAATAAAGTATTTTAATGTCTTCCTTAGTTGTCTTTACTTATTATGATCTCGCGATAAGTAGGTACCTATTTTGTAAGCGATATTTCGGTATTGGCATTAAAAATACATTTTGTGAGTACCAACCAGCACACTTAACAAGATGTTCACAATTCCCGATCAGAAATTTAAAATCGCAAGCCGACTTTAAATGTAAAAATTAAAGATATTCAGCTTAATGACCTTTACCTGACGCTAAAATCTCATACTTTAACACCAGATATTGCTCGCGGCTTGGACCGCATGGAAGAACCTCCTTTTTTGAACTCAGTCAAATATAGCATAGTGTGCAGGCTCCTTAATCCCATACAGGGGGTGGTGCCTCGTTACGGGGTGTATAGTCAATATTCTCAGTAAGTTGCCCGCGGCCGAGATTGGAGCGTGCCTTTGCCACGGTGTTTGTGAAATTAATAAACCTTTGTTTAAGTTTTGGCGTGCGAGTATTTGTGTCGAAATACAAGAATGGTGTAACTACATTGACTATTAACGGGTTAAGTACGTTGATGTCGTTGATTAATAAATGAAAAAATGCAGTCTATAAAATTTCTTAACGCGACTAAAAGTATATCTAGGTACATACTAATTAAATATTAAACATAAATTACTTGAATAAGTTTTTTTTAATTAATTAGATCGAAAGTGATAAAAAGGCATGAAATTTGTTTTATTATACTATGTAAACTTTTAGTTTAGGTACTTCACAAAAATTAAACTTAACAATTTCAAATCCATATTTAACTTACCTAAATGAAAATTTTTGTAATAAGAATACCTTTATAAAGCTGGATAGATAGATTAGGTACATTTGCACAAAAATATCTACACAAAACTGTTAACAACTTACCTTTTAATTGCGAGCTGGTTGAAAAGAAAGTACCTAATTTAAACCAAAACACCATATATTATACAATTAAAAACAAACTTTAAAAAAATAATCACAAACCAAATCCCAATCAACACGCATCTGAAACACAGCTTTGAAATATGACATAAAGTGACCAGCGATCATGCTGAACATTCCTCACGGCCAAAATGACCGGAGAGACAGAGAGTGAAGAGGAGAGACGAGGGTGCCTGTGGGGGCGGCTGGGCTGCGCGAGGGTCGCCAGGTTCTGTCGGCGGCGGCTGCGGAGACAGGTGGCTCCTGAGCTTGGTGGGAGCCATGGGAAGACTAGGTGAGGATACTGCAAGGATTTTTAACCGATATCATACATAGGTACTCCAGTGGTTAAACGATTTCAACAGAACTTCTTACAAACAAATAACCGACTTCAAAAGCGATAAGTAGAGATTACTCAAAAACTACCCGTCAGATGTCGCTCAAATCGATGAAGTTTTGAGTTATCTCTGCCAATCGATATTGGAGTCCGTTATTTTTTTTATAAAAAGGTTATTATTTTGTAAAAACGTTATTTTAATTATGATGTAGCTATCTCTGACGTGGCTATCTTTATTTTTGAAAAATTGAGTGAGGCAACCTGAACCTGAACCTTAATTCAATAAAAAAAAACCTTTGGTTAATAATACGGCAAACTCGGGGCGTCCGGGTCGAATTCCAGTGCACGCACTTCTGACTTCGCAATTATGCACGTTTTAAGCATTTAAATATCTGTCCGTTGAAATATGTTAAATATATTTTTTTTAAGTTAGTTTTTATTTTATCCAAGTATCGCCGACGTGTTCGCCAACCAGTTAGTAGGTACTTTAAACATAAGGTTATTAAATTAAAATCTTTCAAGTCCAAGTAAATTATTTTCTCGAAACCAGTGGGTCGAGGCGACGTGTCGTGACCAAAACTAGTTTCCGGAACCGGAAGCAATTTGCCCACGATCGCATGTGACGATCGCTGGATCGGCCAACGTTGAGACTCAATTTTAGACTCTACTCTCGCTCCTCAACGACTGAACCCACAAGAACCTTTGCCCTTTCTATAAATACCCTCCCAAAAGCAGGTAGATTGTCTACCTACCTGCCTACCTGCACCCTTGCTAATTCAAACCTAACACTCGTCCGTCCTGACCACCGTACATGTCCTCATGTACGACTTACAGTATAAACCCTAACACTTGGCCAATAAATAGCTTTCCAAAGATTAATGAAAAAATAAAACATAAATATAACTGCAAACATGACTGCATCGATATCACAAATATTAATTACATAAGTTGACAGGTTAATAAACAAAATATTATATTTCTCATTCCATTAACCAAGTTTTAAGCTTGTATTTTATCCGTAAACCAGTCACTTCTTACGGAAACAACATTGCAAACCAATCACTTCTTGCAATGTTGTATGTATATCTTACTTGTTACAGAGAACATAACTGCAAACCAATCACTTCTTGCAATGCCATACGTGTATTTTACTTGTTACGGAAAACAGTACTGCAAACCAATCACTTCTTGCAGCAGTAGTCCGTCCCAAGTGCTACAAACCAATCACTTCTTGTAGCAGTTCTTCATACAATAAATACATTTATCATAGCAAACCAATCATTTCTTGCAATTCATATACATCATATTCCTTAATCACTGTAAATGTATGGTAGTTATAACATATAGGTACAATAGTAAGTTAAAATATGACTGTATAATATTTAATCATATTATTCATTAAAATATATTAATTCTAACATTTTCTTCATTAAATTAAGTTCATAAAATAAACTTGTTTTCTGAAATAATTAAATAAATAACAAATTCATCAATTAACTTAAAATAAATATTATGTAATAAAACAACAAATTCATTTATGAATCGCTATTGTTGACATCATTATCTGAATCGTTAGTATCGGATTCCTTATCGGACTCATGAATTTCTAAGGAGGCCACATGAACCCAAGGCGACATCCTATCTGTGGCTACGGTTGTTTTACGTCTATTCTTAGTACACGTTAATCCGGGCACCGCTGCTACCCTATACCTATCGTTTCCCAATACTTCAACAACTCTATAGGGTCCTACGTAAGATGGCAATAATTTCTTACTTTTCCCGTCATTATTGAAATCAGTCTTTAATATCTTCACCAACTCCCCTTCGCTATAAACGCGGGCGGGACGTCTATTCCTATCATAACGTTCCTTCTGTTTTTCCTGCTCTAAATCTGTCCTGTCTTTTACTGCTTCTCGAATGTCAGTCAGTTCACAGTTATCACGAGTCTCCTGCCTGATCTCATTGAGTTTGGGATTTATCTCTGCATTCATACATGTACCGAACATTACCTCGGCTGGGGTCTTACCAATAGTTTTCTGGTAGGTGTTATTCAAACCCCACTGTACCTTCCCTACCGTAACATCCCAATCCCTTTCATCACAGTTTAAGTTTTGAGCTGTGAGTGAACTGAGGATCGTCCGATTATACCTTTCGACTTGGCCGTTCGACCGTGGGCTAGCCACTGCATTTAAAATATGCTTGATACCTTTATCCAAACAAAACCTCTTGAAAGCATGTGACGTGAAGCTAGTACCACGATCGCTAATTATTCGATCTGGATTTCGAAAAATATAAAAAATGTCCTGAAGAACCCGGATTGTACTCTGAGACTTGGTGTTCCGAACTGGTCTAATAAAGACGAATTTGGTAAACCCATCTACGATTACTAAAAGGTGAGTGTTACCGGCTTTTGACTTAACAAAGGGCCCGAGATGGTCAACGTGAAGCGTATGAAACGGAACTGAGACCTTATCAATTGTATGTAAATACCCTTCTTTATTAATATTGGACCTTTTTGCATACGCACACTCGATACAGGCGTTGACATACTTCTTTATAAATCGTGACATTTTCGGAAACCAGTAAGATTTTCGTATTCGCTCTACAGTTTTCTCTACCCCTAAATGTCCTATATCATCGTGGTTCATACGACACAGTTGCCATCTCGCGCCCTTTGGAACGACCCATCGGATATTATTCTTCTCTCCATTCAAATAACGGTATAACTTATCATCTTTCAAGATATAGTTATCTCTTATATGCTGAAGCCCATCGGTGTCCAATTCTGAAACAAGGATGTCTCGGATTCGGCGTAATTCCGAGTCACCCTGTTGCAATGTGTGCAACCAATCTTCGCCCGAAATACGCATTACAGATGGATAGTCGTCTGTTGTAACCGTCAATTCTTCGCTGGGCACTGGGTTGCGAGAGAGAGCATCAACGTGTGACATCCTAGTGCCCGGTCTGTAATCTACTGTGCATCGAAACTCTTGCATGAGCAGCCACCATCTCGCAATTCGTGGGATAAGATCACGTTTTGAAAATGTGGACCGTAACGCACTGCAATCCGTCACCACCTTGAAGCTCTGACCCAGTAAATATACTCTAAACTTCCGTAACGAGCAGATAACAGCCAGTGTCTCCAGTTCGTATGAATGGAAGTTTCGTTCTTCGGGGGATGTTTGCCTACTATAAAAAGCTACCGCTCTAAACGGCTCGTCGCTCTTCCGGCGCTGCAACAGAATTCCACCGATGCCCACTCTACTGGCATCGGTGTGGAGTTCCGTCTCAGCGTCAGGGTCATATATGGCTAGAATTGGACGATCGACAAGCTTGCTCTTTAAAGAGAGGAATGCTTGTTCCTGTTCGTCCTCCCATACCCAAGTTGCATCCTTTCTGAGTAATTTATTTAGAGGGTGAGCCAGCCTAGCGAAGTTTCTAATGAACTTTCGGAAATACCCCACTAAACCAAGGAATTGTCGGACCGTATGATGATTTACTGGTCGAGGAAAGTCTAACACACATTGTATCTTTTTAGTCCCTGGGCGCACTCCTGCTGCGCTAATTTCGTAACCAAGATAGTCAATTTTATCTTTTAAAAATTCACATTTGGACAGATTCAGGGTCAAATTAGCACCTTCTATCATGCGAAGAACGCCCTCAAGTCTCGATAAACATTCCTCCACACTTCTTCCGTATATTAGAACATCATCAATGTAGGCTGTTGCTCCAGCATAGCGAGATGACCCTAAAACCTTGTTCATCATTCGCTGAAAGACAGCGGGAGCATTTGCTAGACCGAACGGCATCCGATTAAATTCGTATTGGCCGTCCGGTGTAACAAATGAAGTGAGTGACCTAGACTGCTCTGAGATCGGCACCTGATAATATCCCGATGCAAGATCTAATGTAACGAAGTATGCCTGCCCAGAGAGCCGCGCGATTTCGTCTTCAATATTTGGCATCGGATAACGTTCCTTAACGGTGATTGAACTGAGCAAACGGAAATCTATACAAAGCCTTAATTTATTGTCCTTCTTACGGACTAATATTATTGGACTGGCATACTCCGACACAGATTCTCGAATTATTCCTGCCTCCAACAACTCGCTAATCATTTCACGCACTTGCTCACGCTCCTTGTGGGAAAGCCTATAGGGACGATATACAATGGGCCGGTTACTATTGACCTCAATTGTCATCTCCGCCACGTGAGTGCATCCGAGTTCTTTTAGGGTAGACGCGAAGCAGTGCTGGTACTTCTGGAGCAAGTCAATCAACCGACATTTTTCGGATTGGGACACCGACTCTCCGATTTTATTCTGGCTTTCATCAATCTTGCCAGCTGAACGTTGGATAGGTAAACTGGCTGATGGTGAAACGATACGATTAACTATCTGGACTCTCATAGCGCGAGCAATTATGATCATACCTGGAATAACACCTGACTTCGAGAGTGGAACAACTGAAATATTAGCTCTGCCATTGTTGATCTGGTACAACCCTCCTTCAATCAAGCATTGTTGAGTCGGTTTCCCAATGACTTTACTATCCACCAGAATGTTACCATTATATTGGGTATCTACAATTGCTTTAATTGATGCCGGACCATAAAGGCGTGTAAAGCACATTGTTTGGATTTTGACTAACCTACTATCATCAATGTCTTCTTGAGAAAAGGGCATTTCCTTATGTATATTGAAAAATTGCAATTTTTCAGAATTTTTATACACGACCACATGAGACTGCTCAGTGAATGTTTGGCCTATCAGCAGGGGAAATTCAAGGTGTTCATCATTCACCACCTGACATGTAACAAAAGCCTCAACCTCATCAACTGTCATTTTGACCACGACTTGTCCTATAGTCGTTATAGCCATGTTACCGAACCCTTTAATAATTACAGGGGCATTTTCACAGACGACACCTAAGGACGATACTATTGATTGCGACAACAAAGTCACCTCACTCCCAAAATCTATAAAGGCCTTTACAGGTGTGCCATTAACTTTGACATCCTTCACATACTTATTATTTGAGCCCAACAGGGCGATGCACATCGTTTTTTTAGCGGAGCTGTCCTTAGCATTCTGATTATTCGCCTTAATTCTACAATCTTCTACTTTATGACCAACACGATAACATTGTGAACACCGGATTAAAGGTTTCGGACATCTTAAGAATGGATGACCAATCTCTCTACAATTATAGCAGAATACGTTCTCCCCTTGACTACTAGAAGGTCTAGTTTTAGTAACTAAAACATTAGAATTTGAATTAAATCCCGGCTTATTTTTAAAATTAGACCGATCCGGAAATTGAGAAACTTCCTTGTTACTAATAAGAAACTGTAGTAGTTGTTCTGGATGGTTACATCTCAGAGCTAAGGCACTGGATTTTAAAGATTTATCACTTAACCCGTGTATTATACAGTCAACAGCTCGCTTACCGACGATGTCGCATTGATTCAGTAAGGCCAATTTGTCATAAAAGTATACTTCTATAGGTTCGTTATATCTACTTTTCCGTTTCAGCATCTCCTCCAAGGATTGACCGTAGTTTTGTTCACACGGAAAAGCGTTAATCAATTTTTCTTGCCATTCTTTCCAACTAAATAGTATAGAGTTTAGACTTTCATACCAATTTTTAGCCAATCCTTGGAGTTTTTGCATTGCGAAATGTATTGTAGTTTTATCGTCCCAACCGTATACCTCAGCGCACTCATTCACTTTTCTAAGCCAAATATCAATTCTCTGGTTCTTTGAAGAAGGATCGAAGTCGGGTAGTATGTTCCTATGGTTAACGTTATGCGCGGGAGTGACTGTAGCTGAAGTTGACGGCTGTGACTTTAAATCTTTAAGAGCAGTAAGGAGGTTAACAATATCGCGTGAAGAAAAAGATGGACTGTCTGACCTTTTCGTATGTTGATCACCTGCCTCGACGCCACATGGTTCCGCTGGGCGACGCCGCTCCTCTTCGCGGCTCACTCTGCTCTCCGATCTCCGTCGCGATGCGCGTCGAGATGTGGAGCGATGATCGCGTTCTCGGTCGCGGCGTGCCGAAGACCGCAACATGCTTCTTCTCCTTCGTACTTCGTCTTCCAAGTCTTGCAGTCGCATCTTCTCCATGTCGAGTTGTCGCTCACGCTCTCGCAAGCGGTCCCGTTCACTCGTAGGGCTGCGGCCGCGAGGCCGGCTCCGGCTCTGGCGGCGGTGCACGCTGCTGCCGTCCCTCAGACGGCTGCGGCTGCGGCTGCGCTCTGCCCGCCGCGACGACGCTCGGTCAGGGGTTGACAACCGCCGTGGAAGCTCAGCATTATACTCCATGATCTATGACTCACAAAATAATGCAACTATGTAAACGTTCGATTCATTAATTTGTCGTAGATAAGAAATTTGTTAAATATAAGGAAAATAATGCAATATTAAACTAAGTTTATGTTTGTTTTAATTAAAACAGTTACATGATACGAAGATATTGTATATAAACAAGTCTGCACCCAATCTGGTTTTCTATAACTTCATTTGCTCGGAATAATTGTGATTTTATTGAAATACCAACTTATTAATTTTATTGATACGGTAGAAAATTAATTATTGTATTTCATATCCTTGTAATTGAATAAAAAGAGGGTAAAACCTCCCAATGCTATGTTTGAAATCTGCATTTTATTTATAATTAAACTACTTATTTGAAATGATCTTGAGAGTTACCACTGTATTTCTAATTTCCTTTACTTCTAAACTTGTTCACACGCATACATGAACTACATTCTGTCGGCCAAACGTTTTTTTAATGAATAATTAACCGATATTGAGTGACTGACTATTTTAAACGAGTTACAACTAATTACTAGCAAAAAGTAGGTACTTACCACTTCTGAATTGTAATAAAACCACCATTTATTGTACAACACAGGCTATATTTCGAAAATCTCAGGTTCACACGTAATATTCTTATTATTATCACTTTTATTTTCCGTCACAACAGAATTTGAATTTACAAAGACACAGTATTTTAACACAAATTGGTAGAATAACGACGATATTTTCAAGAATTAGCACGGGTGCAGGATAGAACGTATTGACTCTACTCTCGCTCCTCAACGACTGAACCCACAAGAACCTTTGCCCTTTCTATAAATACCCTCCCAAAAGCAGGTAGATTGTCTACCTACCTGCCTACCTGCACCCTTGCTAATTCAAACCTAACATTACATAGATTTAAGTATTATTTTTAATATAAAATTATTAATTTATAATTTTAAATCATTGAATAAATTTTAAAGTGCAATATATTTTATCTTTTCTGTCATAACGTGCGTTTGTTCCTAATTCCTATTGATTAAAAAAATTGCTCGAACTATTTGTACGGGTAGCGCTTCCGGGGGGCGGCAAATTGACCACGGAGGGGCGGCTCGAGATAAACCAAACCGTCACCACCTTGGTAATTGAAGCGACGACATAAGAGATGCAAAACGGTACTACACGCGGGTCCTCATAAGCTCCTGTGGGCTGAGTGCGAGTTTTAAGTGACAAAACGCGCTCGCTACGTAACTGCGAGTTACCTAAAATTTGTATGGGATCAAGCTGAGCCATTTACGTCCCGCTAGGTGGCTCTGCTCCGATTCCATACAAATTTTAGGTAACTCGCAGTTACCTACGTAGCGAGCGCGTTTTATCACTTAAAACTCGCACTCAGCCCACAGGAGCGAAGTCAGAACATTAATTCACTAGTGTTGTAACAAAATCAACCAAAACGCACGAGTTTTAACAGATTTTAAGATAAAACGTAAAACAATACCTGAATTTCAGTTCATGCCCCAATTCCCCGGTCTTGACCCGTATATAGCACGCACGTCGCACCGTGCGTGACATTAGCCCGCTCACCAATTCCTCTCCTACTACAATATGGGCGTATAAATTAACTGGTAACGCACGCGATTATTATTTCGTCTCATAAACAATATAATTACGTGCGTCGGCCGATCGTAAACACATACGTAAAGGTAGTCGGTTATTTTGACAACCCGACGTAGGTACGATTTGCGTTCGATGTGGAATTTCCCTACTTACACTGCGTTTGAAATGGAATTCTTTTTAATAGATCCTGTAGAAATGTTACTTTCCGCAGCTTTGATTAAAGGCAATTTGATGGTGAGAATTAAAAATGAGTAGCGCGGCGGCTGCAACAACTTCACACTCACTCATAGAAACAATGCCAAAAGCCAAAGTCATCTTTTGGGAGGAAGATACATATTTAAATAACAATCTAACTGGTTTGTGTTACATAGAATTTGAAAAATATATATTTGAATGGACTTATAATAGATCCCGTGGAAGACAAATATATAATATTTTTAGAATTTTTGTCTGTCTGGCTGTCTGAATATATGACCACACATCACGCAGAAACTACTGAATGAATTTTGATGTGGTCACAAAACACGTGACCTAGAATGAGATGAAACTTATAAATGTTGCAGGACAACGTCTGGTGGGTCAGCTAGTGCCTAGTTTGAATATAAAAATAATATTTCAGCAGGATCTAAATATTTTATGGCATCGCGTGACATGCAATGCTTACAGCACCAGTGGTCAATACCCACTGGTCGGAGCGAATCAACAAACGTAACAATGGGGTTTTATGGCAAATAGTTAACTTAAAGAAATAACCGACTTCAACTCGACAAGCAGAGATAACTCAAAAAGTACTCGTTTATTATGGGGCCAGTGACCAGATGATAATCACCAGCTATCGAGTAAAAAGATAGTTATCAAAATCGGTTCACCCAGTAAAGAGTTATGTTATGAGGACAGCCTCCTTCTATTTTGACCGACTTCGAGAAATCGACATCTGGCAGGCAGTTTTGGAGCTGTCCCTAAAAAAGTGTATTTAATGTAGGTATGGTCGCTACCTTATACATTTTACGAGTATTTTTTTAAAGCTGGTGCTTGTCCTGCAAGCTCATCATCATCATCTCAACCCATCATGGCCCACTATTGAGCACGGGTCTCCTCTCAGAATGAGAAGGTTAAGGCCATAGTCCACCACGCTGGCCAAGTGCGGATTGGCGGACTTCACACACCTTTGACTTTTGCGAACTTGCGACCTTCACCGTTTGTAGCAAGTGATATTTAAATGCTTAAAACGCACATAACTCCGAAAAGTCAGAGGTGCGTGCCCTGTGCCCTGGGATTTGAACCCGGACCCTCCAAATAGGAGGCCGAATTCTTAACCACTAGGCTATCACCGCTACAGTGCAGTCTCATCATACTTATAAATAAAGAGCGGCACCAGGCGAGTAGTTTTTGAGTTATGTGTCCTTTTTGATTTTACAGTCTATTACAAATAAATTTGAGTAGGTACATACTTAGCGAGAGTTCCAAAATGAAAGGTTCTTGTGGTAATATAAACAAGTATTGTTAGATAATAAAAAAAAATAAAAAAAAAGTACAACACTGTTCCTTACGGATTAGTAAAACGATTACAGTCCAATTAAGCTAATGAATCGATGCCCAGAAACCTCCGACATGGCTTCACGACTGCTCATTAGTGGTGACACTGGTGACACACTCAATCATTAGCGAAGCACGTCCAAATAAAGTACGTCCAAGTAAAGGTACTCGATATTTTTCCACCTATTATCATCTATCCGTCCAGCGGTCAACACTTTGTGAAAGGTCAAATATTACGTAAAATTATATCTAGCCTCATCCAGGAATTAGAGTTACGCATTGTTTAAATGTTAACGGCCATCATGACACTAGAAGACGCTGCTAGCTTTCCATTTAGGTATTTCGTTCATAAAGTTTTCCACAAACATGATATTTCATTGCAAAAGTAATGCAAGGCCCGCCGCTAACATTAAGAGCGCACGTGTGCAGTATCTGTGCAGACTGCAGACCCCCTACAACTACATACCTCCCCTTCTCCCCCCTTATGCCAGCCGCCCGCGTGTGGTGCACGCCTTCATGCGGGCCTAACAGGAACGTCTTCATCAACATCAATCATGTAGAAAACATAAGGGTTTCATTAATTACAAAGGTCCTATTAACCCTTCCAACGCTTGGAAGTGAAACCCTAAATAAAACAACAATAAATGGGTTGTCATCGGCATTGTTTACTTGCGTTTATGGTGCTTACCAAATTGCTGTCCCACAGCGGTAACGTCAGCAAAAAAATGTGCTTCGTTTTAAAGTTTTAACTATCGCACTGTAATAGCTAAATCTTATAGGTATTGTCAACGCTGTCGACATCGCTAACGCTACAGTTATTGCTTATTTTAACGTTATTCCTTATCTTATCGGTATCTCTAACGTTACCGTTATTTTTAATGGTATCGCTATTGTTATTTATTATTGCGAATGCAAAAGAATCAGTCTCAACTCAATAACGTATATTATCCTATGCATGGAACTAAAAAACGCTTAATGGCATTTTATTACACGGCTTCAAAATAGAAATTCTAATTCCTCGGTCATTAGGCATTAGGCTATAATTATTTTCATTTTTTGCCGACCTTACTAGAAACAAATGCGAGGACTAATGATTTTTTGTTGAGCGCTTCAGTAAAAAAGTTATTTTACGGTGTAAAAACGTGGTTTTAGTAGCTCGAAAGGGCATCATATTGATAACTTGTGAGTGCAGTGTCATTCGATGAATAAAAACAAAAATGTCATAAATAAAATAGGTACATATAAAATAAATAAACATACAAACATTAATTTAATATAAATAAACATAGATTAAATAGCATACTCCTTAAACAGTAAAATTGTAGTCGTGCAATGGAAATGATCATGTGCCCAGCTGTGGGAAAGTTATATATGAGTTTGGATGATTAATTATAATAAATAGTTTTGAGTAGGTAAAGTAAATTATAATGAATTGTTAACAAGTAAAAGTAAATACTCCTCTTTATTGCTTAAATTTGTAAAAAAACGTTTTTCGGTATTCTCGGTATTTTCGGTAATCAGAAAATACTTCGAAAATCAGACAACATAAAATATAACTAAGCGGATGTAGGTATAATTAGTTAATGAAATAAAATTAAATAAAAACCTAAATAACAAAGAATAGTTGGCAAAACTAAAAACACCAACGTTAAATCAAACAACAATATAAATGCATAGGAATAAACGTAGTCACTATGATTTTACCCGTTGAGGAGTTCCCTCGTCTAGAACTAAGTAATTCTGATTGTTTGTCATAATATTGCAATGTCTTGACAATCTCTATTTAAAACTCCATAAGAGTCATAAGACCATGGTTCTCTGGAAGAGATAGCTTTTAGCGATAAGACCGCCTATTGTCCACACCATATCTCTTATTACTAGTATGTAGGTATTTTATTCTTAAGTAGTACTTAGTGATATTTTTGTAAATATTATTACCGTTGTTACTGGTGTACAATAAAGTGTTATTGTATTGTATTGTATGGTATGGTATGGTATGGTATGGTATTGTATTGTATTGTATTGTATTGTATTGTATTGTATTGTATTGTATTGTATTGTATTGTATTGTATTGTATTGTATTGTATTGTATTGTATTGTATTGTATTGTATTGTAGTGTATTGTATTGTATTGTAGTGTAGTGTAGTGTAGTATTGTAAATTTTTAAGCTCATCAAATCAAACTTCTTAAAGTTGGGGAAAAATTCGGCTGAAAGTTTCCGTTACGTTGTATATCCCCAGCTTTTAAAAGGATGTTAAGATACGCACAAATCGTTATAATCCTGTCATCATCATCATAGAAACCCATAAGAGTCCCACTGCCAGTCTCGGGTTTCCACAGACAATCTTTACGCTTCTTTCACACGGCAGTACAGTTTTGCAGGACCGGCTGTTTACTGTATCCTGCAAAACTAGACACTGTGTTCACATGGCAGATCAGTTTTGCAGGATCCAGTAATAAGTTGGTCCCGCGAATCTGGACTGCCGTATGAACACGGTTGCATCCTGTTTTAGACCATTGCTACGCCGGTTATCAAGTGAAATGGACTTGAATACTTTCCTAATATTCTTATTTTAGGATGAGTATGACCACATTTTGACGACCTTATAAAGGGTGAATGAAGATTTAAAAAAACGTGATACAAATATGAGAAAAACACACTACACACGCTAACTACACACGCGCTGGTGGCGTGGCGGGCGCGGGGCGGGGGCTGCCACCACTCCACTATCCCGCAAAAAACAGTGTCCAACAAAAAACCGCACGCAGGAAGTCGTGTGAACATTGGTATTGAAATATATGTGTGATTAAACGGGATCTCGCTTTTTTACTGGAAGTCGTATCCAGTTTCTAGTGACAAACCCGAATGGCACATTTCGACCGGATCGGTATTTTGCAGGATCTCGCATGGGGGATGCTCATGTGAACGCTAGCATATAAACACATTCGCCATCAAACGGGATCTAGCAGAAAACGGGATCCTACAAAAAACTGTACTGCCGTGTGAAAGAAGCGGTTCTAATCTTACCTTCATAAAAAAGATCATAGAACCAAGCGAGAAATGCATTTGCTGAGGCGTAATCATTAAGGGCTGATTCACACATATCAGTGAAGTCACCGTTCCGTCTCAGTTCCGGCAAATCTTTCATACATTCTCGGCATTGTCAGTGCAGTGTCAGTGCTGACAATGCCGAGAATGTATGACAGATTTGCCGGAACTGAGACGGAACGGTGACTTCACTGATATGTGTGAATCGACCATAATGAGCCATTAGGGGGTAAGAACCAAAATTATCCCCTATGTCCCTTAACTAGTATTGTTGTTAGAATTTCTACAATCTTAATAAAATTTCATATTTAGGCAGCGATCGTGTCATAAAAAAATAACGATGTCAAAAATAAAATTCGTGAAGGATCGCCGCAGGTCTAGCATAAACTTCGAGAATTATCATCGGTTCCATTTCTTGGACAGGTTGGTATTTATTTTATTACTAGCTGTTGCCCGAGAAAGTACTTTTGACTGATTTGCATACAAATTACCCCCTTAGGCTAAGCGTCCACAGGGCTAAGCGTCCACAGATTGGTATCGTATGCATCGGACACATCGCATTAAACGGATTGTAGTATTCTTTGTATAGAAAATCATACAAGTGCGTCCACTGATCCGCATCGTACGGATCGTACCTACTTTCTATACAAACTGTGCAATACTGCGATGCGTCCGATGCGTACGATACCGATCTGTGGACGCTTAGCTTTAGGGGAGGAAAAGATATTATGACAAAATTATCCGCCACTGCGCATATAGGAGGATATTCCAAAATTTGTCATCATCGCCTCCTGTCTATCATGCTAGACATTTACTAACAACATGTATTCGTCATAAATCTATGTATACTACGAGTAATATCTATAGGTACTAATAATATAAGGCGGACGGAAGAGTTTATTCGTTTGAACGCGCTAATCTCAGGAACTACTGATCCGATTTGAAAAACTCTTTTTGTTTTAAATATTCCATTTATTGAGGAAGGCTATAGGCTGTATAACATCACGGTACCACCAAAAGGAGCGGAGCAACAAGTCTCCGAAAGCGAAGTAAGGGCCTTATATTAGGATTGTTATAGAACAACGTCTGCCGGGTCCACTAGTACAAAATAAACTGCTCGATAAATTATTTACCATTCAATTTTCGTTCGCTCCGGCTTTACTTTACAGCTGTAAGTTTACCGTCCACGAGTGCTAACGACTGAATGACGTGCCACTAATGGCTTGTTTGGCAATGGTTCTCTGTAATTCCAGCATTACTCTAACACCATGCGTATAATTGACAAAACTTTTATTGACTAATACGAAAATAACTTAATTTTTATCAATTAACTGTCTTGCCTACTAATAAACGCAGTATAAAATAATTCCATGTTCAATTTTTTTGCCTTTGACTTCAGAGAATCTTAAATAATACGAGTATAAGAGTATGACAAGGACAAATAATGTAAAATATTAATCATTAAGGTATTTATGCTGTAACATGTACCTAATACTTAATGTTATTTCTTTTGCTTACCGACTTTGAAAAAAAAACCACAAGATTCTTAATTTAATTGTGTTTTTGTGTGTCGCCTCATAACTTTTTACTGAATAGGTATATAGGTAGGTAAGGTACCTACCGATTTTGATACCTACTTCTTTATTTATTCGAAAACAAGTGCTCGTCGTCTGGACCCATACTTATGACTTTGAGAGACATCTGACGAGTAGTTTTCATGCCGCCCCTCCGTGGTCCCGAGCCCTGAATGTCTAGCCTAGCACGACCGCGCCTACTTTGCGTACTCCACATAACTGCTTATTGTTCTTGACGACCCGGATGGCGCAATGGTTAACACGCCGGACCACTGTTCCGAGGGTCTTGGGTTCGATTCCCAGCGAGCCCGAAATTTGAATGATGAGTTTAATTTTCCGTTCTCGGTGCGTGTCCTTGTCTTGCGTGTTGTCCGTGGCACCCACGACACAGGGAATCCTAGTGTGGGGCTATGAGTGTGAAGCGTTATCTACTAGCTTCCGCCTGCAGGCTCGCCCGCGTGGAATTCGTTTAACCTTCACTCCCCTATTTCACCCCCTTCGGGAAGGAATTTCCAAAAATCCTCTCCTAGTGCTCCCCTACACTCCCCAAGAATCACACATGGCAAACAGCTTCTTTCGCTCAGTAGTTTCGGCTGAGCGTTGTGCCAGTCTAATCACTCAGTAACGCAAGAGTTTTATATATAATATAGATATAGATGTATTTCCATTATCCAGGAGCCGCGAGTCCCGCCGCCGCATCAACCATCCTCCATCGGCGCAGTACAGCGCGCTGAGCGAGCGGGTGCGCACGCGCACGCCGGCGGCCCTGCAGTGCGCGCTGTTCTGTGGCGGCGCGCGCTGCCCGTACGAGCTGCCGCGGCAGCTGCCTGCTGCTGTGCAGGGGCTGTACTCCCACTGGTTAGTATGTTGGGGTTTTGTAGAGAATTAAAGCAACGAACGAGCATGCAGCACCACTTTTTCATTGCCGCCCATGCAACAATATGTCTCAGTTACTTACTGCATGGTTAGTTTTGGTTGTTAGTCCTGTTAGTGCTGTTCTGTGGCGGCGCGCGCTGCCCGTACGAGCTGCTGCGCCGGCTGCCTGCTGCTGTGCAGGGGCTGTACTCCCACTGGTTAGTATTAATATTACACTCTTCTGACGAAAGCCGCAGGAGGACCCTTTCTAATACTAGTAGTGACCCTCACTTCGCTGCAGAAAACTTGTTACTCCGCTTCTATCGGTCGTTTTATAGAATTAAGGCAGTAAAAGAGCATGCCGCGTCACTCTTCAGTTGCGGGCGCGACTATGACAGTTAGTCTTGTTAGTAGCGATAGTGCTGTTCTTTCGGCGACAGTCACACTTTTCTGGCCAAGGGCCGCAGGAGCCACCTCTTTCTGCATGAGGCCGCATTACCGTTTGCTCGCCTTGCACACCGCAGTTTGAAGACCACGGGTAAGAGTATGCTTCGAATTGCTTTTTTATAGTGGGCCACTAACGAGCTTTCAGAACCACGACATCTCTTCTGTTGCCCATGACAGCTTTGACCGACACAGAACAAAACTTAAATGGGGTCTCGGATGGTTAGTCCAATTAACTAAGTTAGCTTACTGTGCTAGTACAAACTAACCTTCGCACGTGCACCTTACGTTGCTGCGGTAGAAACCCGCTTTACATTGCAAAATGTATCTCTACGCTCCATCTATAGTGTATTGGTCTGAGTCCCTGGGTATGCTTCTATCTATAAAACAAAAGAATTCTAACACTACTCAGCTGGGACCACATTACGGATGGAACGCAATTAAAAATACAAACAACAAGTTAATCTAGACAAAATGTTTTACAAACGTTAATTAATTACAAAGAAAACAATCGAAATTAACCTCAAGTAACACCAACTAGTACTTTTATTAGATTCCTGACACCTAGCTACATCCGTCACGTCAGTGAAGATCCACAGCGGCTATCTGCTCGTCATCCTTTTTTATACATACAGGGACCAATGAAGATCCACAACACTATGCTCGTCATCCTTTTTTATATCGAGACTATAGACCCGCCGTAAGCGGACGTTCAAGGCATGCACTGCACGGCGGCGGCACGTCGGGGGTTTGGTACTCGTAAATGGAACACGGAGGGGCGCCACTAGAGTAGATATATCATGGGGACGCTCATGCAGCTAGCGCTAGCGGTACCCTGTCATTAATCACTGAAATAAATAGGTGCTTCTGTAAATATACAAGTACTTACACTCATTAACTGATTTCATCTTGCATAAAATTTATGTTTTTGCGGGAGAAGGACACCTACACAAAATGTGTACTTATTTATTTTTAATAATAGTTACACTGTTTTTACACACTTAGATCCACCTGTTTGTATGTAACAGAATTTTTCAGTACCTATACTTATATTTTTCAAAGTTTTTGTAAGTTTATTTTTAGTTCTTTTAATATTTATAAACAAAAACTAAGATATAAAGCTCCGACGCGTAAATCCGGTACAAGTACAAGACAAACAGTTTTTATACAAAAAATAAAAAATATTATAAAAACAAAAAAAACCGACTGCTTATAAAAATAACTGAAAAGAAAAAACAAGTATCACAATATGTACATGAATGTGTTTCATATTTATTCGGTTTTTATGGTTGTAAGTCCGATATAAGGTTCTTTTCAGATAACCGCGGTATCTGCTTCCGCTGGTCTTTATGCAATAACTAATCTAGAATATCCACCATACGACTATAATTAAACGGATTTTACGGAACTTTCACTGGAAGATAGAGGATTACAGGCCATAGGGCTATAGTCATTATTTATCACAGAATTCCCGCAGGAATCTCTGACGCACAAGCGAAGTCGTAGGCAGAGCTCGTAATTAAATAAATGTATAACAGTGGTGCGTCGCGTGACTTCCGCTGCCTGTTGTTTCCTCATTAAAATAACTGTTTAACATTCGTACGTCGAGAGGTCATCATGTTTGTGACCACTGCAGTGCTATAAAAAAATAAAACCACTTTAGTTTCCTGCTAGAACATTTTACCTACAATCCTAATATTTTTTATTGCATTTTTGTTAAGTTCTTGTTGGTTGTATTTTGGCGACCTTATTCCTTAAGTCGACGGTGGCTTGGACACAACCCAAAAATGAGCATTTATCAGTCATTTAAATGTTTGCCCGGGAATAGAACCCGGAACTCTTCAATATGACATTTTCTTTATGTCACCATGTATCTTCTCTAAACTAACTGGATTATGATTAAACATCTGGCGGCATGGAAATGTTTCCACCAAGTAAGATCTAAGTACTTTTTCTTGAAAGCCGGCTCCCAGATTTAGTTGTATTCTGTCATTTGTAATGATGACTACTGATTATATGATGTTGTGCCCTCAGGATCACGGACGACATCCTGGCGATGGCGCGGCCCAGCGCCGCCAGCATCGCCGCCAGGAACATCATCCAGCAGTTCCACAGGTACCCTCCAAGTCACGTAAGTTAGGTAGGTGGGTACCCATACTACGTGACCCATTTTTCAGGTGTTCACATGTTATTATAAAACGGTCTTAAATCTTGTTTTGCAAACAAAAAGTCAAAAAATGTATTCAATGGCTCAAAAAGGCGCTAGATTTCTCTAAAGTTACAAAAACCTAAGAGCAGGGGGACCTCCCATGTGTATCGTGGTATTTTGGAAGACCCCCTCCCCCTGGACGGGTCACGTAGTATGGTTACGTTGTCTAACTATGTAATTCCTGAAGAATATACCAACCCATAAATGGACCTAACATTTTGGGAACCAGGTTGAAGTTCAACCAATTGTTCTATCATTAAATTTTTAATGAAAGCGAAAGATCAGCCAGTCGCTCGTCTCGAAATATGAAAAATAACAAAATAAAGCTATTCCTAAGGTGACTTCCATGCAAGAAACTATGCAAATTATTATGAACTTCGCACTGTAGGTACGATTAATAAATTGAACTTTATATTCGGACTGTGGACTTGTTTCGCATATTGTATTATTTCCGATGACCATGGAGCATAAGTATTATGACAAGCATGCATGTTAACAGCACAGTAATCTACTTATAACTTATAACTGAGTCGACAAAAATATGGAATTGCCCCATCCCGCTAAGAACAAAATTTATTACCAGTGCTTACAGTATTTAGCTTGTAAACAAAAGTTGCTTACGGTTTTTTTTAATTCCCGCCGCTAATCCGCAATGCACCTTAATGACAGTACAGAAACGGAATTAAATTTAAAGTTGACATTTACGTGGGTTGCTAGTAAAACAAATTTCATATCGAACGCGCACGCAGTAATAGATTTATCGTTTTGCATTTACAATAAAATCAACCTTTTAGTTCTTAGTCAAAGTAGTGGTTCTGACGATTGCGTCACAAACCGATATTTCTGATTTACTATATTTTGTTGAAGTCTCACCGCGGCCATAATCGACCAATTTGGTAGAGATATCGGTACAAGTCACAAAATTCATGAATAACTTTGAAATGTTTAGTTTCATAGCCTCATAGCGAATTGTAACTTAATATTGTTCTGTATATGTAGTGATGCCAAACGTCCGGATATAGCCGGACAGTGTTAGGCTTTTTAATTGCGTGTCCGGCCAAAATAAACGGTGTTCGGCCTGTCCGGCTTTTGTTAGGCTTTTAATGAAAAGAAAGAAAGAAAAAACAGTTTATTTAGTCAAGCACTGTTAACGACATAGATGTAGGTAGGTACATTACAACAGACTTAAATAATAAAAAGATCGAATCATTAAAGGTAAATATAACAAAGACAAATAAAATAAGTAAACAAAATGGATTGTCGTACAGAAACTTGACTAAAACGGAACGCACTCAGCACTGGCCAAGGAGCGAAGCAGATCCAAGGCCGCTGGTTTTCAATACGACCCCTTTTATCGCGAGTTTCAACTAGTAGTGCACACTGCCATAAATATTTGCTTTTAGATCATGGACTCCTATGCCAGGATCTAAAAGCAAATAAATGGATGACCGATGACTTAAATTTGCACCCCTTCCCCGTCGCCAGCTACCAAGCTGACATTAACGGCTTTGTATAGGTATAGGGTGTCTGGCTTTCTTACCAAAATGTCCGGTCAAAGTTGCTGATCTGTCCGGCTTCTACATTTGGCGACCTGGCAACCCTATGTCTATGCATAACTCCTCGTTGTCACACTGGTGTGACCACGTGTCAGGCATCAATAGTGTAACGTAACTTGTTGTTTGTGCTCATAGCGTATTGTAACTTAATATGGGCCCGCATAGCGTGTTGTAACTTGTTGATAGCCAGGTCTGTTCCAGTTGGGGTATCCGGTCTGTGGTGAACCTGCAGACTCCTGGGGAGCACGCGAGCTGCGGCCCGCCCCTCACCAGCTCAGGGTTCACGTATGACCCTAATATATTCATGGCCAATGATAGTACGTATAAGCTGTGAAATCTTTGATCACAGAAAAGTACAAATATAATTGAAGGCTAGAAAGATACATACATGCATTTGCAAGATAATTAAGTAAATCCGATGACATTGAAATCATTTTAAAGTGTTTGTTTAGGAAAAAGTCCAATTAAATCCAACTGATACAAGAGACGTCAAGGAGTTCACGACCTCTCCAGTCTGAAAATGTGTTTTAATTATATTTATATAGGGTCATATTTTAACTATGGATAGATTAAATTCATCTGCAGTCAGAGATGAACAAGATGTAATCATGAAAACAGATTACAATTCCATCTGGTACATTTTGTCCAAAAAGTAATCATGTACTAACGGATTGCGATCTGGTGACACGGAAATGGCAGCGCCAAGAACGCTTTAACTTTTCTCGAAAGGCGCTTCCGTGGGCTTTTCCGGGCTTCTAGACGAAATAGTAATCTGTAATCATTACTACATTTTACCCACCTGTTCCCAGTATACTACTACAACTTCGCGTGGCCCGACTACGGCGAGGCCAGCCTGAGCGGCCTCCTCGACATGGCCAAAGTACTGTCCTTCGCCTTGCAGGAGGGCAGGGTGGCCATACATTGCCATGCAGGTAAGAAGTTCTAATAGAATATCAGATGGCCAGGCAGGCCAGGGCTGTCGTAAGCGGGTATGCAAGGCTTTAAATGCCCTCCTAAACAAGGAAGCGCTCCAGAATTTTTTGCTACTAGCAGTCACCCATCCAACTACCGATAGCCCGCAGTTTTAAAACTTTGTCGATCATTTAGGATCCACGCACAACCGGGCTATGAGTGCTTCTAATATTCCACATACCGAACCCAATCCATTGCAGCGCACGCGGTGTATTTTATACTTTGAAACCCTCTGAAAACGAATAATATCTGTGTTCACCGTTCAATTTAGCTTGTAAACAAAATTGACTTAAAGCATTTTCAATTCTCGCCGCCAATCTGCAATGCACTTTAATCGCAGCGACAACAGCAACATACTGCATACAATCAAAATTAATTCTTCATCGAACGTGACGGACCGCAGTGTACGAGTATAAGAATAACCTCTCTGTGTGTCGCTTTGTCTGTGGCTTTATAATGATTAACCAGTTGAAAATTATCATACAAAGTTGAAAACAGTATCAAGTAAATAAATAAAACCGGCCATATTTAAACATTTAACAACTCACGGCGAACCGAAGCAGACATGTTGTACTACGCTGTTATTTACCTGTTCAAAGCATTCGTTTTTTTATTTTTAACATACGTTGCGATAGTGATACTTGTTAGAATATTTGCTGAACCTTTTAAAGGAATATGTAGATGTAAAACCAAACTGCACGGGAAAATCGCGCTTGTGACCGGAGGAAATTCGGGAATCGGCTTGGAGACAGCCAGAGATTTAGCCCGTAGAGGCGCAAGGGTCATAATAGCCTGCAGGGACGAGAAAAAAGCTCAGGAAGCCATCGAAGACATTGCCCGCACGACAGGAAATCCTAACGTCGAGTTTCGATATTTAGACCTTTTTAAACCCAGCTGCATTCGAGAGTTCGCCAAGAATTTCAACGAAAGTTTCGACCACCTGGACATTTTGGTAAACAACGCTGGCTGTGCCGGATCAAGAACTAAATTAGCTGAAAATGGCGTCGAGCTCACGATGCAGGTGAACTATGTTGGTCCGTTTCTCCTCACCAAATTGCTTATGGACAAGCTGGAAGCTTCCAAACCAAGTCGGATTGTCATTGTGGCTTCTAAACTCCATGTACATGCGGATTTAAATGTTGAAAAACTGGCTGGGGTGAACACGAAAAGCCTTTTTCGGAGATACGCGGACAGCAAGCTGTGCAATGTGTTATGGGCTAGAGCTTTGGCAATGCATTTGCCCGAGGGAGTAACCGCGAATTCCTTGCATCCCGGCTTCGTCGCAACGAATATATTTAAAAAGGCAGGCTATATGGGAATACTTTTAGAAACAGCTGCTAAGCTATTTAAAACGCAGGCAGAAGGAGCTCAAACTGTCATTCATCTTTGCGTGGCTGAGGAGTTGGAAGGCTGTTCAGGAGGATATTATGTAGAATGCAAGCTACGTGATCATTACAAGATTGCTCGAGATGAAGAGATGATTCAGAAACTGTGGGTGCAGAGTATGCGTTTAACTGAAAAGTGATATAGTGAAAACTGAGGTGTAACTGAAATATCAATTCTTGGACATGCTAAAATCAAATTTATTACGGGTGCACACGGTTCAATTTAACTTGTAAGCAAAATATACTTAAGGTATTTTAAACTGAGGCCTTCAATCTAAAACGAACTTTGATCACAGGGGCGGAGAGCTGGCATTTGTGTGGGCTGCCATTAAAACGAATTCCATTCAATGCTGGTAGGTTACTCCTCAGTTTGCCAATCTTGTGCTCCAAAAAAGTGATGTATTAGTTTCAGATTAAAACCTGCTTCAGCCAAAACTTGTTTTGATTGGTTGATACGATATCAGTTAATAGCGTCGTCTTAAGTAGAACCACAAATTACAGCCATCAAAAAAATGACTTCGTAAATGTAGTTTTGTAAAACTTCAAGGTAGACAGTCCTATTTTAATAACTGGGGGAAAAAAAGAAAAAATAAGTTCTTTATCATCCTTCCTACTTCCTAGTTCCTACTGTCCTACTAATATTATAAATGCGAAAGTTTGTAAAGATGTGAGTGAGTTTGTGTGTTTGTTACTCTTTCACGCAAAAACTACTGAACGGATTTTCATGAAACTTTGCAGTAATATAGCTTAGACATCGGAATAACATTTGTTAAAATTTATAGAGATTTTTAAAGGTACTGGTTCCCCCGAAGCGAAGCGAACTGACTGACAGGCTATGCACATTGTGCCCATCCGAAACTACTGAACGCAAGAAGCTGAAAGGTTTACTTCCATGTTCCTTGTGGAGTGTGGGGGGACTGAAACAAAAATTCAACGAGGGCAAAACCTGGAGTTAAAGTTAGTTTGTGATACAAAGTAGTCGTATAAGTACTGCAACTGTGTGCTAGATGGAAAAATGAGGAAGCGGTTAGGAATAGAATAGGTTGGATGCTCTTTTTTTATAGGTGATTATCTTGGCCTCAATGGTAGCAACACATCTGTGAACAAACTAGAATGATGTTCATACTAATAATTGTCTATTAACTGGAATATTAAGTACTAATAACAATTAACAGTCTCCGTCCCAATGGTCAAACTTAGTAACAAACTAATATTCTAGCACCCTTTTTTACTTAACACGTTCGCTGCGTTACGGGCAGAGTTTTGCCGTATTTGACTTCCGAACTGTGCGGCGGTCAATTGTCTGTGTCTTACGCCCGGTGCGGGGGTGGGTTTTATATGTTCCCGTGCACGCAGAAAAGAGATAAATATATATCCAAGTTTCTTTCTTCAAATGTATTCCATTTTTCGAAAAAATAAGTACGGCATATAATGGTGCCGTAACGCACCAGAACTTAATTATTTATCTATGGTGCGATGCGGCATGTATGTTGCCGTAACTTAGACGCCGTACCGCACTGTAGGGAACTCGCGCGCAGCTTCAGTGTGCCGTAGTGATGTGCGCAAGGATCATCGTTTGCACGTATCGACACTGGATTGCGCTTTATCAGCACTCGAAAATTAATATGAAGCGTTCTCGTAAGAAACTTGATATAAATAAAGTAATTAAGACGGAAGGTGGTGAGGTATAAATGTTATTAAAATAATAGTCTTTATCTATTTTACATTTTTTCCCAATCAAAACTTAACCAGACGATTAAGAATTGATCCCATTTCTTTGATCTCAAATTGCAATGATTATGTTTCTTGTTACTTATATATATAGCAGTTTTCAACCTATTTTGCAATTTTTTCACAATTAAATCTTAACTATACGATAAGAAATTGATCCGATACATTTGTTCTCAAATAATTTTAATGCTTATGTTCCTAATTACTTATATTTTTGTTTAATTTTGCATGACTTTAATAAATGTAAATAAAATAACAATCTTCAACTATCTTACAAATGTTTCCCAACACTAGTTTTAAATTCGGTCTATCGATCTACATGCGGCACGGCATGTATATTGCCGTGAAATCGTTGATTTTCAAAATTATGCATAACTTCTAAAATATCAGGTCGAGACCCTGGCGACGTTAGCCATGTGTCAATAGATAAACAATCTATCGATTCGTTTATTTTTTTAAAGTAAAACATGGGTTTCCATGTCTGCAAGAGCCTTCAAAGTCAGGTCCTGGTACAGCAAAATACAAGCCGTAACGCACAGCAGGCAATACTGATACGGCAAGATTATGACTCGTAACGCATGGGCAGTAAGTTTCATTTTTGTGCAGACGCAGTGAACGTGTTAACCGGACTACCGTCCTAGCCCCCATTTGAATTTTATCCTGGGATGGTCGCAGTTGTCACAGACGGCAGTGAAAAAGGTGGTGCTGCATGCTCGTTTACTGTTAGAATTCCGTAAAACAAAAATAGATTACAATATATTCCTGAAACGCCTCAGCAAGCCTCAAAACGTGGAGTATTTACATTAGGGTGCTTTTCCACCAGAGATGTGCTATGCTACGTTTCTGTGGATGCGTTTGATATCCACCAATCATATTCATTGATGCACATAGCTTAGCACTGGTGGAAACGGATTCAACTAAGATATGTTTTTTATATGGAAGGATGCGTGCAGTGGATGTGTGCTATGGATGCGTGCTATGGAGCTCTTCTCAGAATGAGAAGTTTAAGGCCATAGTCCACCACGCTGGCCAAGTGCGAATTGGCGGACTTCACACACCTTTGAGTTTTGTGAACTCTCCGGCATGCAGGTTTCCTCACGTTGCATTTGCATCCTACGCTATCTAGCTTTCCGATATTTTTTTCAAATAATTTACAATATAAGTAGCTGTATACTACTAATAAATGAATTAATATGCTAAACACTTTGTTTGAATTTAATATGTATATTGTACTTAGATATAGGTACCTACAATGTGTTATTCACATGCTACAATGTGTAATTACCTACATATAAAAAATCTGTACATGTTTGTATACCTACGGAAAATATGGTACGAGAAAAACTGTTACACGGGATCTTTATTTACATAAAATAATCCAAAAAGTTGGTTTTTACAATAGAATTTTAAGCTGTTTGTTTCATAATTAACTTGGGTGTTATTTTCATTAGTATAATGCATACATACCTATACCTAAATTGTGTTTGTTTTATTTAAATCGGTCAATAAACTAAAAAAAGTTATTAAGTAAGTTAGTGGTTAAGTAGGTATACAGGTCATTTTAACTCGGCTGATATGAAGTTGGCTACGAGTGGCTGCGCAGATGTGGATTTTAAGGCCAAAATGGTGGTAGGGGGCGGGGAGTGCGGGTGGTAGGTTAGTTAGCCAATACCATGGACGTAAATACGTCCATAGCCAATACGAAGTAGCGCATCACAAAACACTGTCATGGCCGCCGTGTTTTGATTGGTCAGTTACTGTACCTGCGCAAACATCTCGGAAAACGAAGTTCACATCAGCCGAGTATAAATGAACTTACTGTAGGTACTAAGCGTGCGTAGCGCTTGTTGTTGCTTGTGCTGCACATTATTTAGGTGGAATCGTACCATTATAATGATTACATTGTACGCAAAATACACCAATCGAAGCCACCAATAATAATTGGTAAGTTGTCCCCGTCGCACACTGACATTGGTAATAGACGCTGACAAAAAAGAAATCGGAGATTGCCATTTTTCAGACACTAAAACTTAAACACAAAACATTTCAGTATCCACTCATCATGATCATTGCAACCCATAACTAGCCCATATAAATGGGCATAAGTCTCATTTCAACATGTAAGTAAGAACAAGTCCCAGCCACCAATCTAACTAAAAGCGGGTTGGCAGACTCCACCCAATCATCACTCTGACCGGACCTGAACCTCAAGGAGACAGTGGAAGCCTGCTGTGTTCTTCAGGTCTTAAGACCACCTAGCAGGAGAATGTCCAATAATACTTTGTCTGAGACGGGACCTTCACTCGAGGACATTCCTTCCAACAGCTCTCAGTCCTTCAAGCCATGTATCCAGCCCATTGCTCCTTTTCACACGTGAATATCCTTAAAGGTCTGGGCAGAACGGGAGTCCTGATCGCGTGTTACCTGGTGTACTCGCTGCGGGTGAGAGCCAACGACGCGATCCGGCTGGTGAGGAAGAAGCGGCCGCGCTCCGTCCAGACCTCGGGACAGATCCTCTGTGTCCAGCAGTTCGAGCACTATCTGCTGCCGCAAACTATCGTCTTCAGTTCTAAGTGAGTAACATAATCTATTGGGAGAAAGAAGAAGTAATGCCTGTCAGCTGAAGAGAATTAAACGCCTATATAATGCATGTCCTCCACATACTTACAAATACGTGGATATCCTATATCTCAAAACTATTGAACCTATTTTGATGAGACTCAAATTGTTTTGCTATTTAGAATATCTACATCAGATTTAGATAAAAAATGATCATCTCGATATCCCTTAGTTTCCGAGAAAGTTCATTCCGAGAAAATTCAGCACTCATACCTACTCGGTAACTCGGAATCTTAAAATATAGCATCACGAAAATATTATTCAATCCAAATATTATTCGAACAGTTTTACATACGTACAGGTCGAACTGATAACCTCCATGTTTTGCAACCGAATACGAATGTGTTGTTTGTGATGATGTAAAATACGATAAGGCAATCAGGTATCTGGGTTTGGTAGATCCTCTCTTCACTCCTTATTCTTAAAAGATGCTTTCGGTATTGCTGATGTCCACGGGCGACGGTACCTTCACGTGCCTTATTCTACTGGTAAAAGTCACCGCTTCAGATATCCCTGCTGTGAGTGGTCTAGGAAGAAGAAGCGGTTTAAAGGAACTTCTTTTCCTACTCACGCACGGAGGGTTAGCAAATGTACCACGGAGGAACAGCAAAAGGATTGATCAATATAGATACTACTTCAGTAAACGAATACTTATGTTCAAAGCAGTATTTTCATGCAGACGCTCATACTGCGTACAGCTAGGCCTGCTTACAGTTATATCAAAAACATGTCTAGATTTACATCGATGCCTAAATATCCTATCTTTTCCGTTACCTTCCAGGGACCCGATAATGCTGACGAAAGACCACAAGACAGCCGAGTTCACCCTGAGGCAATACCTATACAGACAGCGTGCAACATTACACGGACTCGAGGAAAGAGCCTTTCGGGAACTGCCTAAGGTGCCATTTTCTATATAATCCACTCATAGATTTACTGTAGACTTTCCCATGTCGTAATGGAATTTAAAGTCATCGTTTAAATTTCTGTCTCGCTGGGAATTGAACCCAGGACCTATTGAAAGTTAATCCGGCATGTAAACCATTGCGCTACACGGGTCGTCCAACTGTCATTGCATTAGTCAAGCGCGAGATCTAACTTTTTAAGTATCTTATTAATTTTTGTGGTAGAAACTCCAGTAACACATAAGTTCAATGAAAATTCAAGTATGTATCTATTTTTAATAGGCAAAGTGGGGGACAGACTGACCCTTCAGGCATATTAATTTGTTCCAGTTGAAACCATTCAGATACGAGACCTCAAAAATCAGTTAAACAACTTCTTTGCTAGTCTAGTTAAATGACAAAATTACTTTCAGATAGTCTACTGTCTATGTGAACGCCTGCTCAAGTTGTGCGGTGGACATCAGGGGCCAGGACTGGACTTCCGGATCAAGAACCGGCCGTTCTACAAGTCCTTCATGTCGTACAAGCTGAAGAAGACAAAGCCACCCGATCCCACTACGCCCGAGGAGATTGTTACAGGTGATTATGACTTTGTCTAAATGAGAGTCTGTATTTCTACTTAAATGCTCTAGAGATCACCTTTCGAATAAGATAGTTAGAGCGTTCTGGACGGGGAAATCTCCGTGACTACAGATGTAATCGTTTGGCAAAGAGTGCCAAAGAGAGATCTATCACCAGATGAGACGACATGCCTGGAGAGTGTCAGAGCTCCGTCTGACGCCCGGACGAAATTGTATGTGATGTTAGCGGTGTAATCTTCGATAGCGATAGATTCAGGCTTGTCTTGACCGTCACCTTGTTACATGTAGGTATACAATGTCATCACAACCTCGTTAATTTTATTATTAATTTGGGATTTTCCATGTGCTGTTCAGAGCAAGTCACAACTTTGCCCATGGTGGAATGGCGGGATCCAATAGAAGAAGACATTGAGAGGAACTTGGAGACAGTCAGTAGGTTCACGGGGGCCTCCAATGGCGGGCTCATATCGGCCTTGAGCATTTATGAGGTAGGTTTTTTTTCTTCATCATCTTCAACACCTCAACCCATCATGGCCTACTATCGAACTCGGGTCTCTTCGCAGAGTCAGAAGTGCAAGGCCGTAGTCCATCACGCTGGCCAAGTTCAGATTGACAGGTTGAAACCTTTGAAATTTGCGAAGTTTCTGACATGCAGGTTTCATGCAGGATCAAATATCAATAACCGTTATAATGCTACTAATATTAATAACTTTCAGGCGTTTATGGTGAACCATCAAAGTCTTCCTGAGGAGAGACAGAAGTATCTGAAACAGCTGCGCACTGACATCAATCAGAGGAGAGAAGCCATGGCAAGGATTGATGATGAGGTAAGACAGAATTTGTGACTTATCCACCAATTAACTGTTCAGCGTAGGCAGAGGGTGAAAAACGCCCCAAGCAAAGACCTCAAATGCGCCCCTATGGCCTATGGCCACCCTATTTTAACTTGGACTTATACAATAGATATATTTTAAACGGATTATTGTATGGTGAGAATTGGCGTATTTGAAAATTTCTGCGCGCGCACCACCTGTAACGTCTAAAGAATAAGATAGTGGCCTTATAAAAGAGTAAGTAATATAAAAAAAATGATATCGTTTTGTTTTGCAGGAAGACCCAGCCATTTTAACCGGTTTGCTGTTTGAGTGGCTGGAAGGTCTGAAGCAGCCGGTGCTGGACAGGGCAGATCTGTCCCTCATCGTCGGTCGGTCCACCAACGTGGAGTCGTGTGTGCTGGCGTTAGAAATGGTAGGAAAATCACACTGGTATTTAATTAGTTAATTCAGCCTTATTTTTTTGCATCTGTAACACATTTAAAAAACATGAAAGACAAATGCATAAAAAGTTCACCATAATGTAAGACTATCATCAAGAGCCCCCGTAAGGTAAAGTAAGTGGGCGTGAAAGGCGTGCACCGCATAAAAGTAAATCGTTAAGTAATCGTAAAGTAAAAAGTAAAGTAAATAAGTACGGCATAAAAGTAAATATGTGGATGGATAAATGAAATAAATTACACGCCTCTGGTTTAGGTTAAAGTTAATAGGATTTTAATATAATAAGAAAATAGCACCTAAATATTACATTCTTGTTCTTTCAGGAAGACGTCATGCTAATAGAGTACCTACTTCGCTTCGTAACACGCTTACGTCCTCTCGCTGCCAATAAGAAAGTAGACGTCATCAAGCGTCTAATCGCTTCGCTGACGCATCAGTCTGTGATGATCAACGGGACATGTCTTCCAGCCAGAGACTCGTTCCTCAGACTGAGAGACGGCACCTGTACCCAGGTGACCAACTTCATGCTGCGGATGGTGATGGAGATCCAGAGAGATATGGCGAAGCCGGGGAAAGATGATGCAGATGTGGTGGTACCACCTCGGAGATATAAAATAAAAGCTTGGAAATGAATGATGTTTTATTTAATTCCTCGTGGATGCTTTTTTATAGCCTTAAGGGCTGACGTAAAAGCAGACGAGCCTCGTGCTGGTAAGTGGTCATCGTCGTACAGATACAAGAAATGCCAGTCACTATTGCAATACCGGCCTAAAGGAGAACTCTTTTTAGGCTTATGAAGCTTATCTTCGCAATTCGCATTGTCATAGGAGTCGTTCGAAGCGCAGAAAAGTCGTGTGCCTAACCTAATTGTAAATAATTATATGCACTACCTATAAAAAATGCACTTTATTGTATTATGTACAGAAATAAAAATAACATCTGAAGTAGAGCAAACATTTATCTAAAGTAGAGCAAACATTATTTTAAATTAAAGTAGAGCAAACATTCGCTGGTACGAGGAGGAATGTCAAATTCCTCGTCGTTCCACTGGTGGTACGACTGGTAGCACGACGAGGAATACACCACTATGCTTGTTTCCCACGGGAACTTATCACAAGGAATAATTTATAGAATAAAATATCCCAATCCACGTCATAGACTTCCCATGTGTCAAATTTTCTGTCTGGTAAGAATAATAAATATGATGAGTTTTATATCCCTTCCAGGTTTTCCCTTCCCTTGAAATATCCTATGGCCTTTTCCGGGTCTCAAACTATTCCAATACAAAAATTCATCTCAATCGATTCAGCGCAATACGCGTGTAGCGTGAAGCAGAGTAGCAACAAAAAACATTTCTATTCTAGTTTCTAATGTTTGTTGGGATTTCGCTACCAGCTACCACAGACGAGTTCGCTACCTAAACCAGTAGGGATATCAAAGAGTTCATAAAGTAGAGTGGGCGAGCCACACGGCTGCCCATACATTGCAATCGCCTCCGGTTAGAAAGAAAGTTAGAAACAACGATAACGGTAATTAAGTACCTATCTCTCTCCGATCCCGACGAGCCAGAAAGAGAAAGGTGATTACTAAATATTTCATCTCTTTTTATCCGAGGTACGCTCTGAACTGAAGCCTGGCTTCTGCCCTCTCCTTTTGAACTCTTTGAGGGATATCCACTTTCAAGAAAGAAACTTGTATTTAAACATAGAGATATTACACTAGAGGGCAGAAGCTAGGCTTCAGAGCGTACCTCAGATAAAAAGAGACGAAATCTTTAGTAATCACCTTTCTCTTTCTGGCTCATCGGGATCGGAGAGAGATAGGTAATTACCGTTATCGTTGTTTCTCTTTCTAACCGGGGGCGATTGCAATGTATGGGCAGCCGTATGGCTCACCCACTCTATAGTAGGGCCATTTTAATAGGCCACATTTGACAGTTCGTCAAAATTTTACAAAGTAACCTTGTAAGGGAGGCACCCCATAGTATCTAATACATTCCATACTAGATATTGTTAAACTTTTTACACTTAAAAGTAAGGAACTGACGTCGTTACAAAGTTACGTCAGTGAACTCTTTTTCTTTTTAAATATCAGGGATGGTACCGAAAGAAAATGATGAGTAGATAAGTTGAATTCGAGAAGTCGAACTAATCGTCAAAAAGTATTTTACGATTATAAAATAAAATGTATTTTAGTACAAACAAAATTTATTTTATTACATTTTAGGCCAAAAAATATGTAATCATTCATTTATATAATAACGTCTGGCTCACAAGTCAGTATCTAGAAACGTGAAATGTTACAAAAAAGTCATGATTTCATTTCGCGCCATTATTTGACGCATTATTTTTGTCATTTTTTTTTGTCGTTGTGTGAACTGTGCGCTTATTAATACTTTTTATAACAATCGCATTCAATTTACAGATGTTTGAAGTCCTTATCGATTAATTAAATTAATCGATGTTTTTCAGCAGGTTACCCTCACTATAAAGCAAAGACAAACAGTTGTCAAATGTGGCCTATTAAAATGGCCCTACTTTAGTGTAATATCTCTATGTATTTAAATGTGTATGAAAGTCTATGGTTTTCGTCCACAGATTAAATATATAGAGCGACTGCATTGCAAATATGCAACTAAAATATTGCAAGTAATACAAATGCGTAAATGCGTATAAACACGTGGAAATAAACGTGTCAGCCAACAATGCCACCAATGATAATTTCTCTTTATGCCTAATAACTTCGCATAATTATCTCTAACTACTCTGTGATTCCTAACTTTAATTATTAAGCACAAAATAAATAAATGTTGCATTATTTTAAACACAAAATTAATTGAACACTTCATACACGCGTATTTTTTACTTACTTTCTATTAAAACTTAACTCTACTCATTGAGGTATGGTATGTCGTGGTAGGTACATCTCAATGACTCTACAACTTGACTTGTACTTATTAAAATCTCACTTAAAGTTACTTAACGTTAAATTATTAAATAGTTGCACTATAATTTTTCCATCTTTTCTAGTATAATCTGCATAATCCATCGATGACCAAGACACCGAACAACACCGAAAACAACCCAGAGTAGGTTTCATGCATATACACAAAATGGAGTTTGATTATCTCTATTTTGCTATAAGTAGTCTGTGTATTAACTTGTCATCGCCTACCATAGAATGTCGGCTCAATGAATTTGGCCCCACTTTTTTTGATTTTCGGATTTTTGATATTTTTAATTATTTGTTCGTCGTTTGTTCGTTAATGTTCGAATGTAAAAATTGTTTGTTCGTCTTTTATTTATTTATAATTAATTAAACAAATGATCACTCTTAAGTTGGCCCCCCTCACTAGATATCTTTATTTTTATCACTTAGATTAATTAATTTTGATTAATTATCGTTTGTTCGATGACTATTGGTGATTGTTCGATCATAAAAACAATTAAATTCCCAATTATTAATTATTTTATATCTAATATGCAAATCATCACCCACTTTTTTTGATTTTCGGATTTTTGATATTTTTAATTATTTGTTCGTCGTTTGTTCGTTAATGTTCGAATGTAAAAATTGTTTGTTCGTCTTTTATTTATTTATAATTAATTAAACAAATGATCACTCTTAAGTTGGCCCCCCTCACTAGATATCTTTATTTTTATCACTTAGATTAATTAATTTTGATTAATTATCGTTTGTTCGATGACTATTGGTGATTGTTCGATCATAAAATCAATTAAATTCCCAATTATTAATTATTTTATATCTAATATGCAAATCATCACCCACTTTTTTTGATTTTCGGATTTTTGATATTTTTAATTATTTGTTCGTCGTTTGTTCGTTAATGTTCGAATGTAAAAATTGTTTGTTCGTCTTTTATTTATTTATAATTAATTAAACAAATGATCACTCTTAAGTTGGCCCCCCTTACTAGATATCTTTATTTTTATCACTTAGATTAATTAATTTTGATTAATTATCGTTTGTTCGATGACTATTGGTGATTGTTCGATCATAAAAACAATTAAATTCCCAATTATTAATTATTTTATATCTAATATGCAAATCATCACCTCACGCCTACATTGCGCATGCGCCGGTTTAAACGTTCCTAAACTTTTGTAATATTAAATACTTGTTAAACAACAATGTCGAATGTCCATAAAAATATCCACCAACACAGTAAAAATCTCATCTTATGTAAAAATCAGCAAGTATATTAACGTATAGTTTTCTATTCTATTTTGCAATTTATCCATCCAAGTTTTAAACGGGTTATCAAAGATATGTTTGCATAACTGTTTCATCGATCAACCCATGGATGAGCTTAGAGAGATTTATTCACCAGTCTCGTTCAACTCAATCGTACCATTCATTACAGTAGCTAACGTTGATAACCAATGTTCAGTGAGAAAACTCGTTCATGCCTACTTATTAAAAGATCAATTAGTAATTAGACTAAATATAAAAAATGATCACAAATTTTAATTTACAAATAAAAGGACTCACCGTGTCTTCCCTGAATAAAAAAAAGTATTGAGACAAAGGAAAAAATATTGAAAAGAATTGGATTTCTAGTCAATCCAATTCTTTTCAATACTTTTTTCTTTCTAGTCAATCCAATTCTTTTCAATACTTTTTTCTTTGTCTCAATACTTTTTTTTATTCAGGGAAGACACGGTGAGTCCTTTTATTTGTAAATTAAAATTTGTGATCATTTTTTATATTTAGTCTAATTACTAATTGATCTTTTAATAAGTAGGCATGAACGAGTTTTCTCACTGAACATTGGTTATCAACGTTAGCTACTGTAATGAATGGTACGATTGAGTTGAACGAGACTGGTGAATAAATCTCTCTAAGCTCATCCATGGGTTGATCGATGAAACAGTTATGCAAACATATCTTTGATAACCCGTTTAAAACTTGGATGGATAAATTGCAAAATAGAATAGAAAACTATATGTGGGAGATAAAATAATTTTGTGTTCGAATTTATTTTTTTAACGCTGCATGTATTTTATTTGGATTTGAAACATTGATTTCCGGTTACAAAAATAAGTTAAAGTATTAACGGAAATAGTACTGCTTCCGGTACAAACGGATACAACTCCCCGCCATTGACGAGCAAGCCTTTATAAACGCTCGGAGCGCCACAGACGGCTCAGAAGTTGTCCGATCGCGGGCACGGCTCCACACGGAGCTCTGAACTGTCAGGTGACTATGTTATTTCTATTTTTCGTTTACACTGTAAACTACATTGTTAATAATTAAGGATATTATTATTATGCTATTGTAATGCCGTCATGCTAATGTTGCTATTAGATACCTAGTTTACGAACTGCTGAAATAAACATTGCTATATAGTATTGACTGTCATCACTGATATTTATTTGCGTGAATATACTTATTTATGTCTATTTGCGTGTTTAATTAAAACCATCTCCCACATCAGAAGTGGGATAAAGAACTCACTGTGGGTTGTCAGTATTTCAGGTTTTCAGATAACTGGATCCATAAATGGCAAGTGAGTTGCCATGTGCCATTTCATCTCACATGACATGGATGGAATGTGGCGTCGAATTTTGGTAAAGCTAAGTAAGATGGCGAGTATGGGTATGGCATTATTTTTATTCCATTACGTCTGAGGTGATACAATTTCATTGCTTAAATTTTAATTTTTGTATAACTATATTGTGTGTGTGTAGTTTATTTGATAATCGTGAGTGAAAATAAAGACATCAATTTCCGGTGATAAAATCCTTTAACGCAGCTCCGTAATTAAAACAAATCGCTCCTCATTGTAATCTTATTTTGATGTTTAATCGCTGAAAAACAAAAGAAATCGTTTTTATTATGACCTCTATGTTTTTATTATGAAGGGAAAGTTACACCCTTTGATTATAGTGTAATTTAACCAAGTATTATAACATCGGAACACACTTTTATCATGCGATCATTTTGTTGAAGTTTAACGTGGGTAGATTTGTGGTTAGTTTGCTAGAATGCCCAAGGGCTAAGTATCATTTGAAGTGTTGTGATATAAAAAGTGAATTTGAGTCGAGTAATAGTGATGAATCTTAGTTCGGTTGGTCGGGTCCAAGTTAGACCACGGAAGAATCCGTGCGACCCGTGAATGACTCTATCGGCCGTAGTGAGTTCGACCGTACCAGTAGTTATTTCGTAGTCGTAGCCCAGTAGAAATCGGTGTCTCTCGAGGAAACTCGAGTAGTCCGTGGGTGCGCGGTGTGCGTTTAACTCTGGCGGAGGTCGTGGTCTATTTAGACCGTATCGTGTAGCAGCAGGAATGCTGTACACGTGCGATCCACGAGATGGATATGCGTACTGTTCGGCGGGAGAGCCGTGGCGATAGAGGTCATTCGTACTCGGAAGTTTCAGTTTCAATAAACTTTAACTTGTTATTTTGGTAGAGTACGCGTACAGTTTTGGTTATGATAACGACGATGGTACTTGACTCATGGCTGTAGAACTTACGTGTAATGAATTAGTGGCGATTTTGTTATCAATGTTGTTTTGCAATCCATTTGTGATTTGGTTATGGCGCCTCTACACGATAGCCAACATGTTAGCCAATGTTGTGGCGAAGATGATTGCCAAGAGATTGTGACGGCGTCCACACGTTGGAAGGTCGATCAGTCTGCGTCGGTTCGGGCCAATGTGCGGACGATATTAATATTTTCTTAAAATGAATATTGAGGTTCTAACGGCTGCTGCGGTTTAATTATTCTCAGCATACAATACAATAAAAATGTGTATAAAAATTATTATACACATTTATTTCATTATAATACACATTATTATACATCTATATTACTCATAGTTGCCATATTGTAGACATAATTTAGATATCGACGTGTGAATAAAGTGCGTGCGCTCAGCGTGGGCGCTCGTTTCTAACTGAAATCGTGGCCAACGTGTGGACGCTGCGCCGATAACTGTGCCACAATCACGCCACAACCCTTTGATCCGCGTTGAAAAACCGACACCTCACGGATCTTGCGCGAAGTTGTGGTCCAACGGCCCAATACCTACCAAAGTAATCACAAACACCCCTTCTACACGATGGCCATTACCTATTAGCCATAACCTTCGCCAACATGTTGGCTAACGTGTAGAGGCGACATTACAATAATAATTAATCTACGTTCATAAAATTGTTAAAGATAAAGGGGGTACATAGATTAGATTTTGTAGTCTGGTCGAAAAAGAAAAACAAACGTTTTAAAGTCAGGCATTTTATTATGCATTCCGTGTTGGTAGAATTTTTAATTGTTAACGAGATATGACTCACAGTGCAGTGACTTTTATCAAACTTGTAATGTTCGTGATAGTTATTTTAGTTTTTGATAATTTGGTGCACCGCTTATCGCTGAAAAGGATTAATTGGAAAAAAAAATAAACACACACAAAATGGTTGCTTTATTTGTGCTCAACTTGACGAAGTATTTATTCCATTTATCGAGTACCTACAACGATAATAAAAGCCTACAACAATAATAACAATAAAAGCGTAAGCTAGTTTTTAAAAAGTGAACGGTTTGGTTTTTCATTGGTGACGTCGATCGAATTAGTTACTCATTAGTTCACGTTGTTTTAAAAGTGAAACACAATACAATTTTCAAAGTTTTATTTACTATGTGACAAAATGTTTTCGAGTAATCTCACTATAGTGACATTTATCGAGCCATTAATTAAAAAAAAAGTGTTCGATTTCAGCTTATTTTGTTGCGTCGTTTTAAAAGTAAATCACATTTTATTGTTTTGTGTAGTACTCTAAATACCCGCGTAGTTCATTATTAATTTTAAATATTGTGTGAGCGTTATCTAATGATCCAAAACATTGTCGTTAGTTATTACAGACGAATTAGTTGGATTCTTGCCCGCTTTAGTCACTATATTTTCGAAGTAAATAAAGTCGATTTACGTCGGATTTAAGCTGCGTTTGGGAGGCGATTCTAGGTTATAAGGAGCTGGAGACCGGGACCTTGTCTGGTACCTGTCTGGAACCAAGGGTGACATCGCCTTGTTGTGGTAACATGAAACAAGGTAAAAGTGAAACGGCGTTTTGGTATGATAAAGTTTTATTTTATTACATCTGGTGTTGGAGTTTTAAAACTTCCATTTTTATTTCGTTCCTTGTGAAAATATAACCTTTCGTTCCTTGTGAAAATATAACCTTTTCTTGTGTCTTATAATATTAGTGAACAATGACAAAAGATAACAATTAAGATATCGGAGGTTTTGTATAATTGTTGTTGTTGTTAAATAAAATCTTTCGTCATTTTCTATTTGCTGGAAAAAAAAACAATAGCAGTTTGTGGAAGTTTAGTGAAATTTTTAATTAAAGTAGCAGTTGGATACAATCAGTTCCCTAATTATTTTATTTACAAGTGCAGCACACTTCGATTGGTTTTAATTTGCCTTGTGAAACCAATGAGTTTAAAAGTAATCTCACATGTGACGATGCAATGTGCATCGTTCTGTTTTCAGATAAGTTTTCGAGGATGCACAGGCAGCAGCACACGCAGGTTACACATGTGTTGTCTGGAGCCGAATCGACGGCTGCGTGCGTGCACTCGTGGGCTTCCTGGAGTTCATTCGTGTGACATTGAAGGAGGAAGCTCTGGTAACTGGCGGCCGCAGATCGGACGCAACGAAACAGGTGATCTGTATCGTCATAATATTTGTATTCTGATAGCTTAAAGGAGAAATGAATTAAAATTTGTTTTCAAGACGTAATGTTCATTCAATTTCAAAGATTTCTTTATTTTTGACATTTAGTTTTCGGTCAACTTGTCGAACGGAACTTTTGAAATTGTAATTGAATGGTGTTGTTACTTTGAAAAATGTATAGCCCTTAGCTATGTATACGGTTTGAATGTTATTTCTGGACAGAAGTACTGATTGTACTTGAGTACCGTTCGATAAGTCAACTTGTTTGAGAAATGATAACTTTTTAAGAAAAGTAGCTTTTATGAGAAACGTAGAGTTTGTTTTGGATTAATCCTTGGTGACCAGTTAATTTCTTTTGAGTAAAAGCTATTATGTTTTGAGCTGACTAAAAATTAAAAATTATGGGATTAAATCTGGAGAAAGTCCACTAGTTAATGTGATAGGATAAATAAAGCGACATGTCGAACAAACCTTTTTAAGATTATTTTTGATAAAAGCTGGTTTTATGGATATTTTTGATATCATCTGGGTGGTTACATGCGGAGGTAACTGGATAGAGGTTGCCTATTGGGTTGATACTTATGACTGGATGGAGGTTATAAGTGTGATGATCAGGTGCAGATGGAGGTCAGGGTACGAGCACTGCAATATTTCAATGAGCTATCTATTATTTGAATGAGTATGGGTGTTGATCGACATGTCAGCTTTGGCCTTTGAGAGAAATAATCTGTTATGATTTCATTAAAAGTAAAGACGAAATTTGAGATTTTGAGAATGACTTTACAGTAGGTCAGGAAGGGCCGAGCTTTAAGAGATGCTTTCGTTTGTGTTTATTGTTACAGTTAAATTCCGACACCACAGCTGATCGAGTCAATCAGTTTTACGACGACTGTACGACGACGTATTGCGTTAAAAGTTAAAAGCAAGCCGCGTTAGTGATAAATTTGGTAATTTTGCTCTAAACAAGTGTTGCAATGGTATGAAGTTTGTTCTGCCGTTTCTTCGACACCGCAAACAGCGCGGCGGGAGTGTAAGAATTAAAATAAAAACTTGGCGTTCAATCAAAGAAATTTTAAATCTAAAAACTTGTTGTTCAAATTAAATTTGTAGTCTCGTTTAAAATTAGTAGCTTTTGCTGAATAAAATAAAATTGGAGCTTTGTTGTAAGCTAAAGTAAAAGGCATCACACGAGGACGTGTGAAGTTGTCAGAATCCAAGTAAATGAAAACGATAGATATACTGTGAAAGTTTATAAAACTGGTCATGAGCTATACGCATTACACGATAACTTGCGTATTGTAACACCCGACTTGGGAAAAGAGCGATTACTTTAGAGTAAGTTTTGTTTTTATTATTTTTATTACATTTCTGGTGTATGCATTGTGTCAGCGTAAGCGTCTGGCCAACGAACATCGTTGTCACAATCAGACACTTAGAAATGTGTTTGGCGAAATAATTTGTTTTAGGGTCATGTAAATTGAACCCATTGTCGTCATGTGATTTGGAGAAATAATTTGTTCTAGTTAGGGTCATGTAAATTGAACCCATTGTCGTCATGTGATTTGGCGAAATAGTTTGTTTTAGGGTCATGTAAATTGAACCCATTGTCGTCATGCGATTTGACTAAAATTGCTCTTATTATGGTCATGTGATTTGAACCATAGAAATATTCCCCGTGGTCATGTGAATTGAACCACTATTATGGTCATGTGATTTGAACCACTATTATGGTCATGTGATTTGAACCATAGAAATATTTCCCGTGGTCATGTGAATTGAACGACTATTTGTTATATTAAAATTGATCATTTTGTTCTCTCACATGAGAGGAATTGTACCAAGATATTAATTGTCATTTCCACATGTGACTTTGTAGATTATTATTGTTATTCGCGAGCCATATTGGCTGCTCGTCAGAATGGCCGTGTGGGAGATAAAATAATTTTGTGTTCGAATTTATTTTTTTAACGCTGCATGTATTTTATTTGGATTTGAAACATTGATTTCCGGTTACAAAAATAAGTTAAAGTATTAACGGAAATAGTACTGCTTCCGGTACAAACGGATACAACTCCCCGCCATTGACGAGCAAGCCTTTATAAACGCTCGGAGCGCCACAGACGGCTCAGAAGTTGTCCGATCGCGGGCACGGCTCCACACGGAGCTCTGAACTGTCAGGTGACTATGTTATTTCTATTTTTCGTTTACACTGTAAACTACATTGTTAATAATTAAGGATATTATTATTATGCTATTGTAATGCCGTCATGCTAATGTTGCTATTAGATACCTAGTTTACGAACTGCTGAAATAAACATTGCTATATAGTATTGACTGTCATCACTGATATTTATTTGCGTGAATATACTTATTTATGTCTATTTGCGTGTTTAATTAAAACCATCTCCCACATATACGTTAATATACTTGCTGATTTTTACATAAGATGAGATTTTTACTGTGTTGGTGGATATTTTTATGGACATTCGACATTGTTGTTTAACAAGTATTTAATATTACAAAAGTTTAGGAACGTTTAAACCGGCGCATGCGCAATGTAGGCGTGAGGTGATGATTTGCATATTAGATATAAAATAATTAATAATTGGGAATTTAATTGTTTTTATGATCGAACAATCACCAATAGTCATCGAACAAACGATAATTAATCAAAATTAATTAATCTAAGTGATAAAAATAAAGATATCTAGTAAGGGGGGCCAACTTAAGAGTGATCATTTGTTTAATTAATTATAAATAAATAAAAGACGAACAAACAATTTTTACATTCGAAAATTAACGAACAAACGACGAACAAATAATTAAAAATATCAAAAATCCGAACATCAAAAAAAGTGGGTGATGATTTGCATATTAGATATAAAATAATTAATAATTGGGAATTTAATTGATTTTATGATCGAACAATCACCAATAGTCATCGAACAAACGATAATTAATCAAAATTAATTAATCTAAGTGATAAAAATAAAGATATCTAGTGAGGGGGGCCAACTTAAGAGTGATCATTTGTTTAATTAATTATAAATAAATAAAAGACGAACAAACAATTTTTACATTCGAACATTAACGAACAAACGACGAACAAATAATTAAAAATATCAAAAATCCGAAAATCAAAAAAAGTGGGTGATGATTTGCATATTAGATATAAAATAATTAATAATTGGGAATTTAATTGTTTTTATGATCGAACAATCACCAATAGTCATCGAACAAACGATAATTAATCAAAATTAATTAATCTAAGTGATAAAAATAAAGATATCTAGTGAGGGGGGCCAACTTAAGAGTGATCATTTGTTTAATTAATTATAAATAAATAAAAGACGAACAAACAATTTTTACATTCGAACATTAACGAACAAACGACGAACAAATAATTAAAAATATCAAAAATCCGAAAATCAAAAAAAGTGGGGCCAAATTCATTGAGCCTAGAATGTCGCCTACCTAGTAGACATAGACAATCTCAGAGTAATGTACTCTGAGTAGACAATAGACAGTAGATTTGGAGCATAGAGTAATATGTACAGTTTGGTTTGGAGCTTGGTACACCATAGAGTAACTTTGTTGGTAGTTGGTACACGTTGTCATTATAAATTGCAATCTTACTAAAATCTGCTCAATTTTATCAGATTTGGTGATAATAAACTGAATTTTTGAAAATGTCGTCCTCTGATGAAGTTTCCCAATCCCAACTAAAAGCTGGACATCCCCCCGCAGGTATGATCATCGTAACTTTTCTCTACTTGCTTAAAAATCAGGTGTTTTAGTTATATTTCAACTTGTAATCATTCAGCATATGGAAATAAAACACATTAGTTAGCATTATCAAATAGATATTAAAGTATTCATTAACTATTTCTTAATTTAACAGAGGTAAACAAATTCTATGTAACATTTTATTGTTTTTGTTAGACAGACCGGTTGTAATGCGTAGGTAATAATGTTTTCAAACAAAGAATCAATTCTTTCAAGGTCAAGAAATCGTCACGCACGTATGTACATTAATAATCTCGTGTAGGTAGGTTCAGACAGGTTTTACGTATAACAATAATATTTGGTAAAGTTTAAAGTTTCCATTCTACTGAGTACAATGATCTTATTTGAGCAAATAAGAATCATAATTATGGTAAAATTCTAGGTCCATTTATGATAAATCTGTATTTTTCCTTTTCTTGTTTTACTTTAAACCTTCTGATTCTTTAATAACCTCGTTTACATTTTTGTCTTTCTATTATTTATAAATTTGACAAGTGCTGTAGTCCCACAAGCCATGCAATAATAATTAATATATTGTAACATTACCATTCATGATCATGACATACCTTGATCTACTGTTAAAGCAAACGCAATGTCCTTGATATCCGGAACACTTATTTAACCTTCCTTGGCAGAAAGTTATGTTGACATAGTCAAAAGATAAAACCAAGCATACTAGTCACATAAAATGAGATCATAGGGAAAAATAGGTCTGCTCTTTAAGTTTTAAAAGTAGTTTATTAGTTGTAAGTACTTTTTTCAAAAAGATGTGCTTGGGCTGTTTTTAAATAAAAACTTTCAAATTTCCCACTTGTTATTAATTAACATTTTTGATTTTATTCCCTACAAAATTATGTATTTTCTCTTGGGATAATGACTGTAAAATTTAATTAACTTAAACTTGAAAATCAGCAGTGATATTTATTATTTTGTAGTGAAAGCCGGTGGAATGAGAATAACCCAGCACAAGTTGCCACACCCCAAGGATGCTAAGGAGGCAGCCAACGAAGACCTGACTGGTCTCTCGGGCCCGTCTGCTGTGCCCTCCAATCCCGTGTCTATTGCTGGTGCACCAAACAGAGGTAAGATACTTGAAAGGACAGGTGACAAATTTGAACATGAGACACTTGTTTTAATCTCCAACAGCTATAAAAACAAAAGTAACTGTTGTTGGATTTCAATGTATTGGTGTAAATACATATTGTCCAAAAAAACGTCAGTGGCCCATATTTTTTAATCTGTCTCAAATCACTTTCTCATTACTTAATAAGACAGTGTCTAACGTAATAAAATATTTTACAGTAAGGCTTTAAGACTGGTGGTAGCTGACCAGGCTACTCAGAAACCTATGGGTACATTATTTAGTTACATCAAGTTCATCATTCAAGTGCAGTAACTTGACTTGGACTTAAGATGAAGCTCCTAACAAAGTATGAAACCTAATTCTAACTATTATCCTTTTAGGCAATGCAGATTTCACTCCGGAGGCAGCGCAAGTGGCTCACAGCCCGAAGCCTCCAGCCCATATCAACAATAGACCCAATCCACACATCCAACAACCCAGGAAGTAGGTGGTACCTACCAACAAGTGCTAGTTAGAACGGTGTCCTACTGGTGGGCGAACATTTTCAATATAATCTACAATTGCACACATAAGATCCAATGCTTCGCGCGCAATTTAGTATATTTCGTTATTCGATGCTAAACTATTAGATGTCTGACAGATGTGGCGTTCCATCTCAATTCTCAGTTAGTACTCAATAGGACTCAATATATAGTACTCAATAGGACTGATAGTAATTACATAGTTCTTAATAGGATGTCTCAATCGAATTTTAACTAATAACTAGGACACATTATTTATCTTTGAAAGCAATAAATGTTCCATATTGTACATTCAACTCATGCAATTCCTATGCCCATAACTGCTAATTTCTCTATCAAATTAATTTATTAAGCTTTTAACGAGGTGTAATAAGGTGTAACAGGTCCTTAGGATTTTTACAGTAAAGTGGATAGTAAAACTATTGTTATTATGATTGTGAAACGTTACTTAGCTAACTTGTATGTAGCTTGTTGTCATCTGTGCATATTTGAACAGGCGGCGTTTTGTGTCGCAACGGTTTATAACAATACTCTGTTTCTTTCATATAATAGATTACAGCAGAGTATTGTGTTTGTACCTTTCCTACAATAAGAAACAATAATAATGTTCTAAATTCAAATTCAAAATATTTTTTTCATTTAGTGTATCATTGATACACCAATGCATATTTTTTATTCAGCAACATTTTCTTATTGTTTTCATGTAGATTGTAACAATTTAATAGCTATTTGCTGACTCCCAAACTTAAAAACAACACTTTATCTAAAGAATAATATCATATCCAAAGACATAAATACATTCAGTGTTGATTACAAGACAAAGATTAGAAATAATTAATCACAATCAATATCATACAAAGGATTTATTGTGTGTTTTGATGAACCTCTTCGTATATATGGAATAGTAGAAAATGTATAAATAAATAACGCTAACACACTCATACCCCCGCAGTAGGTTATTACCTGTGTCGCGGGTGGCATGGACTACACATATATAACACATTACAATAATTACACCCATGACCCGAGTACAAATATTTATGTCACATAAATATCTGCCCCGGCCGGGAATCGAACCCGGGATCCCACGCGTCGCAGGCAGGGTCGCTACCAACTAGTCTACAGGTCGTCAATGTAATGGGTGTAATTTGTATGTCTAATTGATTAGTTATTACTGAGAGAAGCGTACATTTGTAACAACCATAATTTTGGCCGTGTGGCCAACCTTCAATTGGTCAAATCAAAATGATAGTTGTTACAAATGTATTGCTTACTTGGCTTAACCAATATTGGGATGGAACGCCATATTTGTCGAAGTTGCAAGCCCCCAAAATTACTTTAGGACTACAATCAAGGATCGCATAAAACCCAGTTCTGATTTACTAGCACAAAACTTTACAAATATATTGGTAATATCATATGGATTGAGATAGAGACCACTTGGGTGTGTTACATTAAAATTTAAACCATATTTGTAATAGGATCAAAGTTGAAAATGCAATGTTAACTTATGCATTGAAGGTAAAACTTATCAATCTTATTCTATATCTTGCATGACATCATAATTTATAAAGTAAATAAGTTTTTTCGATGTTGCTATCGTCTGAATGAGTGGTGTCTATTCTCCTTCATGTGTTTGTTATCGACAAAATGATTTATATATTTAGAACGACATCATATTTTGAAACAATAGACAGGTTCTCAGTTTTTGTTCATAAAAACATATCAGCTGTATTTTATTTATTTATTGTATTATGAATCAATTTTATATCATATGGTTCCGTTTGGTTGATCTTGCTAACAAGGTTGTATGTTACAATGAATAACTGTAACTTAATATATACGGATATAATATATAATAATAATATATGTATGTCTATCGAGGTAAACTATTGTAAGTAATAGTTATGTGGCGACACCGCTCACACGTCACATGGTGACGTCACCGAAACCTGAAACGCGCTATCGAAGATTTCTATTTTCTACATCGCTGCCATATATACCACGCCTCGGGTACATTCACTCGGGGCCTCGGCCGCCCCCCAGGCATGTCATCTCGCCTGGCGGGAGATCTCCCTTTGGCAAAGTTAGGAACATTTGGTATAACAAAAGGGTACCTACTCAAACAAAACAACCGAGACAAAATTTGACAACATACATGAAACACAAAATTGTGAAGTAATAATTCTCTAAATTCGTTAATACTAAAATAGACCTAGAATAATTTACCTCGGATAAAGGATTATGTTTTGAATACTGTTGATAAATGTTTATAAACTATAATAAGAAATACTAAAAAATATATTTAAAATATATAAATTATCTATAATTAAAAATAATCTATAATTTGTTATAGGCATAAAGTTTATAAAAAAATGTGTGAATTTATATTATACTAATATAAGTATAGTGAAGTGTCGATATCACTTGTAACCTTATTTTATTTGGTGGTCAGTTGTTAAAATATTGTAAATAATTATAATATTTTATGATTGAAAATTTAAGTGGCTGATTACAAGTCACACTCTGTATAAAAAAATATATTCTATGGGTACTTGTACTTTCAAATTGTATTTTAACAGTGCACATTACATTACAACCATTCCTTGCCCAATCTACTCAAACTCAACACAATAATCATTGAAATATGAGTTTTATATAACATCCCTTGTGGTTGAAATTTCGGTAGAATCAAATTAAGCGGCCTATATCACTAAAAGGCGTAATATCCATTGTAAATACCAAAATACATACAAAGCAAGTACCTATATAATAAAGTTTCATATAAAATTCTACTTCACAAGCTTATATGTGAGATGGCCTGCTCTTTGAAGTTATAATTGGTGCTAAGTACCAGCCACAGTGTAATAAACGTACAAGTAATCTACGGTTTGCCGCCAATTTGTCACAGAGTAGTATGGAATACATAAATAAGAATGAGCAATTTAGACTATGTATTGTTAACGTATGTACAGCGTATAGAATGATCAACGCCACATGTTATTGTAGTTTCTTACACTGTTGTATATCATGAGCTTAGTTGGAATTACTGTTTATTAAAAAATTAACATTACATTTCAGAATATCTATTTAGAGGTCACGCTATCGACTGACATATTATGTTAAAGGAAACATAATATTTGTTGTAACACAGTGTCTTTGGAGGCTCACATTCCATTATGCTGTTTTAATTTTATTTTTATTTTAACTAAGCCCATGATTTTTTATTCTTTATATTCACTAGTTGCATTTTTAACATTCTTAAATTATATTTTTATTGTCGATGGTTATTTTGAATTTAACTTTTTAATTTAATCTTGGTCGTCTCGGGACCATGACTGTACTGTCTTTTGATTTTGTATGTGTTTAGTTTTTGAAATAAAAGCTTAGTATGTAAATGTCTTGTTTCATTTAAATTATTTAAAACTCATTTTAATAACCTTTTATAGTTAAACAAATGTTGTTGGTATTCTGGTTCCAATCTTGGAAGCTGAAGTAAAACTACTTCAATGATAGGTTTTTTAGTTTAGTTTTTCGTATTAGTTATAGTAACAGTTAATTAATTTATTTAAATAACTTTAGGCCACCTGACACTAAATCGCCGGCGCCAATCATTGGCTTTCGTGTCAAAAGCATCACCGACGCGTTGACAACCAAGGAAAGTAGGTACCTACTTACCTAAAAATTAAACAATTTATCTATAATTAATAATGATGTATATTGAACACCGTGTAATAAAAAACACGATTATAAATAAAATACAATCGTTAACATAAAATACAGTTTCGGTTTATACTTTATAACAAAATATAAATAGTAGCCTTGCACACTCGTAGCCCCACACTAGAATTGACTTTGTTGAGAGCGATTGACACACACGCACTATTACATTACAACGCACAAGCACAAATACACCCAGACAGAGCCAAAATTTTAGCTTATATTCATTGTATATCTGCCTCACAAGGAATCGAACCCAGGACGCTTGAAATGGCAATTCGGCATGAAAAACAAAATGGCTCGTCCGCCATTTTAAAACTGATAAGCTGCTACAAAATGGCCGCCGAATACTCGTCAATCAAATTGTTATTTATTTATACGGATGTCATATTACATCTCAGGTAAATATTTCATTACATGACTATACCAAACCAACTTGAGTCGCCGAGGGTATGGAAAAGCCACTCCCCGCTAAAATCAACTTTATTACCAGTGCTCAAACTTCAATTTAGCTTGGAAGCAAAATTTACTTGAGACATTTTAAACTGTCGCCGTGCCGTCAGTCAACAGTGAACCTTAGTCACAGGGCGCATAGCTGGCATTTGTGTGTGAGGCGCAATTAAAACTAGTATCTACAGACATGTGTAGCTTCCCATCATTGAAACTCTTTTCATTGATTCCTAGGCTTCACCTCTGATGACGCTCTCGTGGTTCTTGGGAAGGTATTATTTGCAGTGTTCTGACAAAAGATAAAGTGGTTAAATTATTTTGCGAAAAAGACACTGTCTGCTAATATTACTATTATTGTCTGAGACATAATAAGGTATTGAATTATTTTATATACCTCTCCATCAGTGTCGAGGTTATGCGTTTTTAAGGACTGCTCCATACTCGATGTACCGGAACCTAAAGATAAAACAATCCATAATAATTATTACAGCACCGAATGATTCGTGAGTGCCTGAGTCTGAATACATTGTTCAAAGTAGTGGTTTAAAGTGGTTCTAATTTTGGTGTCCGTGAACGGTGTTGCGTTGCTCGAGCGCGCTATGTTTGGAGCTTTACATTTTACATTACATCTGTACTAGTATATTATGATTTGTTGTAATAACATCATAACGCTAAATGAATTAAATTAATTAATTTACTAACATGAATAGTATAACATGATAAATAACGGTAAATAATATAAATCAAGGTAAATAACGGTAGATAATTATCAAACATATCGAGCTATTTTGTTGTTTGTAATAAACTTACGTCTTGAAGGTTCCCCAATCTCCTGTAGAAAAATAAAAAGTACTTTACTAACTTTATTTTAAAAAATAACATTGTAATTATTTATTCCGATAGTAACTATTGTGACAAGTCAAACATACATGGAAACTAGCGACAAAAAGTGGTCGAAGAAAAGCGCGAAAAAAGTTTGGCGCCACTTTCGTTACAGGATAAAATATTTGCAACTTTTTTGATAAAGTAGGTAGTCGAGGTTTTAAATACGTTAACTGCAATAGTAACGTCCTTTACGTTTACTACAACAACTCATAATAGAGGCACTGGGGTTTCATCAACTAATAGTTTGTCACCACAAGTAGTAAATATCTCAACTGAGCATACTTCACTCCGTTGACAGTTACTTTATACTTCATTTCACACCTATCCAGAACACCTTGAATCTATGGGCCAACCCTAGTGCCTAACGAATTGCTCCTCTTAAATAAATGAAATATTGAGCAGTGGGAAACTAAATAAGAAACCAATTTACCACATCTCCACTGCTTGGCTTGTAATATTTAGCACCCAAATCCTTTTCACTCGTAATAACAGCAGTCGCTGAGAAAAAATATAATTATTACATTTTTATTTTCAAATTCAAAGTCTTCATTTGCTTGAATGCTATAATATAATATAGAATATAGCCAAGTCCGCCACAACCTATGTACCTTTCACGGCATGCAAAATATTATGTGTCATAAAAATAAAACTAATCTAATACTATAATTTAGAACAATTTCAATTTTCATATAATAATTTCAATATTCATATGCAGTCATTTATAATTCATAATTACTTAATAAGTCATCAAAATTAGAAATATAAATATAAATACATTAATTTGTTACTGTCCCCACACCTGTCTCTTCAGAACTCAGTTGCACAACTTTATTTTATTTACAAAATACAAGTCAAAGACACACCCAGACCGAAAACAGAAATTTAAACTCATCAAATTATCGCCTCGCTGGGTAATCGAACCCAGAACCCTCGCAACGGTGATTCGGCATGGTGGCATGACATTGCCAAACTGGCCCATTTAATAAACGTTTATATCCATTCAATATGTACTATCAAAAGTCCGTGTGTGTGTGTATTTACGACATCAACCATTTACTCACACTGGCGCCTCCAGATAGACTCGCGGTAGTTGACCCGCTTGGCGGCGCGGCGCCGCTTTCCGCGCGCGCGCCGACCGGCCGTCGCGCGGGACTCGGACGAGAACTTGCGCGACACGCGGTGGTACAGACAGAGGGAGGATGCGTTTGACACCTAAACGAGGACATACACACACTTATACCACAGCTTATACTCTTTTGCACTGTGATAATAGCCTTTTATTTCGATGCAGTAATTAATTTACAAAATACACTTTTAGAAATAATGTAACCAGTTTCCAATAGTAGTGATTACTCAAATGATTAATAGAAGTAGTTTTAATTATTCGATTATTCCTTTCTCTGTACATCTATTATGATAGGAGGTGATCCATAAATTAGTACATCACACATTTAGGGGTGGAAAGTGGTCGATTAAGGGTGACATTGTGTAAGAAAGGGGTGGGAGGGGTCGTAAATTTCGTGACGTCACATCTAAAATGTTTTAAGTCAAAGTATTTTGTTTTATTTTTAGACGTAAAATTGTAAAATAAAGTGACGTCACTAGGAAAGGGGGGGCTCACAAATGTGACCAGCTGAGACAAAGAAAGGGGAAGGGGTTAAAAATCAAAAAAATCGTGTGAAGTAATTATGGAAGGCCCCAAGTCAGTAATTGCTGATATTAACCCATTCAAACTAGCAAACAAACAAACTCCTCCTCCTCATAACTCCAGCAACACAAGTTACGTAACCAGTTCACGCCGCCAGCTGGGACGACTGCGGGAAGATCAGCGGCCGTCCTTGGGACGTCCAACGGACGGGGTTTTATATAATAACCAGTTCACACTGCGCGTCGTCCAGCTCATCCTCCATGATGTCGAGCTCGTCGGTGTCCTTGGCGGGCACGAGCAGCAGCCGCGGCTCGGGACACGACCCCGACACCACCAGCTGGGAGGATCGCGGGAAGATCAGGCGGTGGGCCGTCCTGCAGCAACAGAGGGTAATAATGAACTAGTCTTGTCTATAGTTGTGTAGCTCAGGAGCAAATATTCGGTATAAACTTAATGAGTGACATTAATGTTGCTGTGGCGACATTGGCACGTTACATGGCAATGTCACTAAATCTGAAACACGCTATCGAAGTTTTCTACTCCACTTGCAGATTAACAAGTTCCGACTGTAACCTTTCGGAGCTCGGCTGATCCCCGGGCATGATAGTTCGCCTACAGGGAGATCTGTTTAGACCAAAGTACGGTTAATATGAACGGCATTCGCCGTTATCTAGTGTAAGGTCCAAGCAAGATGCATTAGCAGGGGAGGATTAGGCCAAAAAGATTTCACTCTTACCGGGGTATATAGCATGGCGGCTGGAACACTTCCCTGGTGGCCATGTCCTGGCAGACGCCGTCCAGGAGAACGATGTCTTCCATCAGCTCATTCACCACAAACACCTGCAATCTCCTTCTACTGTAGGTATTTATTATTCGTGTAATTAGACTAGTAATTAGATAGCAGCAGGTTTGATAATTTGTTAAAAAATTCCACTTGAACCAAGGGTACTGAGCAACGAGCGGAGAGAGATTTTTTGCCTTCTCCCCTCATCGTACACCCTGGATATAGTACCGAAAATTCGATTTGCCCCTGGATGAAGAATTCAGGACCCTTCCGGTTCAGGAGCTTACCCCACTAAGCGGTATTTCCTTACCAGGACCGTGATCTGCAAGACTACTATACCTTTTATTCTTCATATCACTACCATTTCACTGATCTAGCCCCAACCTTGAAAGCCTTGAGACACGGCACGAAGGCGTGCTCGAGCCGCATGGCGAGCCGCTCGGCCGGCCAGCCGTGGTAGGCCGGCGCGCCGGGCAGCACTAGCAGCGCCAGCTTGATGCCTATCTCGCGCCACATGGCTGACTGGAGTCTGGGGGGTAGGGTCGTCGTTGGCTTGTGAGTGGTAGATCGCGTTTGGTTATTCGGATGAATATAATAGCACCACGTATACCCGTTTATAATAGGTTCCCACTTCCTGCGGCTTATGAGTAGATCTTGTTAACATCCGATTCATATAATTATCTCTCCCTCTCTCTCTCTTTCTCTCACTAAACAGGCGCTTGAACACAAATGAGAGATCCTTTGTTTCGTTATTCATTACCTTTGGTCAAAGAGAATTTAGGGAATAAACCTGCACACGTCCTGTAGGGTTGAAACACGTGTGAAGACTGCCAATCATTTTGTGAGAGGAGATCCGTGCCCAACAGTGGAATAAGTTATCGTGATAATGACACTGACAACCGCACAGCTCGGATCACTTGTCGCTGATGGTATAGTTAACACATCAAACCACAAACGATATAAAAGGCAAGAACTACAAATGTGGTTATCAGAAAACTCACCCCATGATAGGATGTGGCGCCAGGTTGAAAGCCTCCTTGATGACGGGCATGGTGATGTAGTAGGCCTGCACCGCCGTCTCACAGCGCACTGTGTAGCTGTACGGTCGGTTTGTCAACACCTGGGTTACAACAACAGAAGAGGTGAAGGTTGTATTCTAATCTCCACTAATATTATATTCGGCTCGAAGGACCATGTATTTAATCTGGTTTCAATTAATTAATTATTTATCACTCCGTAACTTTCTGGCTTTAATTGTTTGCCAAACAACTTATTATGCTCCGAATAAGGGCTTGAAAGCCAGTATTTTCTCTCCTCTCTTGTTTCTTGCCGGTAACGCATTCTTTGTTATGCTAATTAATATCCATGGCGAGTTATGACTATTTACCGTCATTAATTACAATTATAATTCTCACCCACACCACCAATCCATACTGAAGCAGCGTGATGGGGTATACTCTAGGCCTCTTCAACGATAAAATTAGGAGAAGAGACCAGTGCTTAGTGGCAATTAATGGGTTGAAGCCAGATACTTAATACGTAATTCCATTCTGCACAAAGTAATTAATTTCAAATACATTGCTGACATGACATGTTACCCCGAGAACGCCAACAGCATTTCCGGAAACTATATAATCTTGACTGGGCTCTGTGAACTTGAGGTCGGTGAGATACTCGTAGTTCGGTATTGCTTCTTCGATATCTCCGTCTGGTGGGATGTACGTGGCTTCCAGTAATCCTGATACCAGGATATAGAGGCCCTTCGGTTCATCCCCTAAGGATAACAATGGACATTCTCTATGATACAGGCCAAGGGGAAACAAGATCAAAATCACCGAAAAAAGATGTTAAAATCTCAATTTAGTTCTGAATCAAGCGCCTTCCTTACCCCTTGAGTGGGGTAGAGAAAGGCTGTCTTTCACCTTACTTACATCGCACACACGTTACATGGTACAAAAAATGGCGCTCCTCTCAAAAAACCTGGTGGGGGCTCCTTGCCACCGGTGCCTACAGTCATCACCCCTCTAGCTCTACCCTAGGAACGTAGGAACAGCCGTAACTGCATCCATGAGATAGCCTTCGAAATTACTTGAGTCAATAAGTACCTACGTCTACGAGTACGACCCACAAACTGTCATGTTCATTAATAAAATAAAACGGATTCACATTGTACTTACCCCTTGAAATTAAAACATCGTTGTAATTAAAATTCATTATCTGCGAGTTTTCCAGGAAAAAATCTGCAACCCTTTCGTTGTTTTGGAGCCATGACACTGCACGCAGTTGTGTCTACAAAATTAAAATTAGTTTTAATTCTTGCTTAATTATAACCCTTTGGAGAAGGGAGTGCTCCTGGGCATAATTGCAAGCCAGCGCACATTATGTGACAGCTTAACGTTTGTTCCCGAATCGAGGATGCTAATGAAGTAGTTATATTTCTATCGTCCATGTCATACACGCGCGACACAAGGAATACTGCGGGAGCTTAGAATGTAAGCGTTTATTTTTTATTTATCATCATCCGCTGTAATTGTCCCATTAGCAGGAATACTTCCCCATAAAGTAAATAGTATAACTAAGTGCATGCTACTTATGAACCGTTTAACTACAGCTATAGTCTGTAAAAGGCACTTTATCGTAGAGAAGATAACTCAATGTCATACCTCAGGAGAAGAAGGCGCTACAAGGCTTCCTTTATGACGACATAGCTGAACTTTCTCCTGTATGGCGCTCATTAGCGACTTGTACTCCATTTCGTCAAGAAAACCTACATAAAACAATATTATTCAGATTTTGCCTCAGTGGCATTTTTACACAATTTTTGCTAAACTGTATACATTCATCAGTGCTGGGCTGAAATCTCCACCAAAATTGAGAATAGTTAAAGCCAATTCCACCACAATACCCGAATCATACGGATCTCGTACGCATCTCGAATAAGCAAGTTTCTTTAGATGTTGGCACAATTTCGGCCGAATTCGTTGCAAAGAGACAATTACAATTCCAAGAACAAAGACGCCTTTATAAACTACCTTCTTCTTTAAGCTGCATCGCATCCAGCAGCATAATGTTCAGCGTAGACGTTGTAGCCTGCCTGGTCTTCACCGTGATCGCTGTCCAGGGTCTGTCCCTCTGCAGCAACCCGAGTTGTCGAGTTACTGCCAGCCTGCATGGTCATCATAGACGATTTACTAAGTTCTAGTACAAATTAATACTATGCCGTCCAACTGACGATTGCTGATAACTCCAACCTATGCATATATTTCTGATAGATTCTGATAACACAAACAAGTTATAATTTAAAATAGATAATGTATAAAACCAGATTATTGGTGTTGGATTGCTTTTTCTAGTTATATTACTAAATAGAGACGATATGTAACTCAAGTCATATTATATTTAATTAATCTCACCTATCAGTTTCCAAAACTGCATTTAACTGGTCTTGAATCTGCACATTGTCTACCAACTGAGGCAATAAGTTGCAGACTTCCTGCTCGCCTGTCACGAAACCCTGAAAGATGTCTGCTAGATGTAAATGAATCTTATGTAACTGAAATAAAGTTGATTTTATTTTACCTTTCCAACATCATATCCAAAGGCAAGTTGGATGTCGATCATCCTGTCTATGTATGCCATTATTTTGGGCACTGATACCCTGTAGAGAAAATTTTTAATTAGTCAAAAACATCTGAAGTTTGACTTGTATAATTTTGATTTCTTTTATCGTTTAAGTTAACGTTACTCTATAATGCAGTACCAACTTTTTAGTTACGCTTATACCAACCTCGCCAATTTGCATAATCTTAAAAAACGTAGCATCCTCAACAGTTTTGTTGCCGTGAGTAAACTCGTATTAAAATTCCGCCACTTATCCCATGCAGTAAACGCATCAATTATGTCCAAAACTAAATCTGAAAATAACAACAAACTTTCAAACTTTTTACTAAAGCAATTGATCAATTATGAAGTAGACCAATCGGCATTGGAGCTTAGGTGGATTATGCTTTATATTAGGCCTTCTCAGTTATAAGAAATGCCTATCCTTAGTAATGGGGCAGAACTGTTACTAACTTCTCCACGATATTCGAATCCTGGCATTAATGGAGACTGACTGACTGATAGACACTGGTTTTCAGAGGTTTAAACCTTGAATAGTGCTTTAAAATATAGTGTTAATACTCACCTCCAGTGGCCATGACGATGATGAAAAAATCAAGCTTGTTCCAATGCGACTTGAAGTATCCAACCACCGTGAACGCCAACATTTTTATTATCATCTCCAATACATAAACTATGTAGAAATATCTGTAGACAGTCAAGAATCTAAAATGATTTATAATTTCTCTCCAATTAAAACTCGATAAGAAAGTTAGAATCTGAGAGATATCCCAACTTCCGCTGCAATTCAGAATCCAGTCTCTGCCGTGTTGTACTCCGTTGAACGAAAAACGAGGTAAGATCGTAAATTCCCTAGACCTTGTCATCCAGCAAAATCCCGATCACTTGTCATGGTTCTAGGTAAGCTCTAGCTTCCCATTTTTTATAATACTTACACCGTGAATATTAAAAGCATTTCGTAGTGTTGGAAGGTCTATTTATAAGAGTGGTGTACCCTGCTAGACAGCAAATTAGCGCCCGATCTCTCCTGTTTAAAAGTACGTTATCTAAAGATCTCTTAGATCTATCAGGATATCTAAAAATCTACCATGTAATTTATTTCCAACCGTAGACACACTTCACCTGAACAGATACCACTATTTCTAAAGTCGGCAGGGAATTTATTTAATATAGTTTTGAAGCTTCAATCAGTTGTGATTCTTCAGATCGTCGTGTAAAAATAAAAAAAACACTAACAAATTCAGAGCCTTCACAGTAAACATCATGGTTTTGGACACAGGGACCCTGGTCGCCACCTCCAGGAGTATCACAGGAGTGTTGCAGAGGATCATGAAGTAGATGAACCCGTCAAACCACACGCTGGAGACCAGCCGGTAGCAGTGTTGTCTCCAGGGATGACGCGGCACTTGCGCGTTGGCTGCTTCGGGAGTTATCATGTTGACTAGTTTACGACGGAGCCATATTGCATGTGCCTGAGGGAAAGAGAGATTTGCCTGGATGGATATTACTTGGTTTTAGGTTGTTTTGATCCTGATATCCCCGACCCTAAGGAGATATGGTCTTATAGCCTAACTGGTACTGACTAATCTGAGCAGTGACTGTGCCTCAAAGAATTATGGGGCAGAGGTTTTTATCAGGTTGTGGGTTTTACGTTTTAGTAATGTCCATAACATCCTGGACACGATGATACCTACTGCTACTTAATAGGTAATAATCAAAATCATGATAACCTTATATGGTTCAATTAATAACATGTAACAAAAACTCATTTAAGCAGAGAAATCCGTTAAGATCCGATCAGAAGATCAATAACCTTAGGTTTCCACAAAGTGCCTAGCTGTTCCAAGTTTACTCGTCCATTATGTGAATCAGCCGCCACTTCCACGGCTTGCACGAGCGTCCTGACGCCGTCTTTGCTAATCTTGCCATGCTCGTACTGCCTCCAGTACGATATCTTCATGGCTTTCAACACACGTTGATTAGCTTCCCTGACAATTAAAAATTTACGTGAGATGCTTTTACATTTACTTCTACCCAAACATGACTACAATTTTATCATCTATGCTTTTGCTTTTTTGGTTTTGTTCCAGCCTAGGATTTTGATTTATTTTGCTCTTCAATTACAACTATGAGCTATGAGCAACTGCCGTTAAATGACGATAATGATAGGTTTCCACGATGAGATCTATCTGTAAACTGTTTCATTTTTTTTATTAAATCAAGGTAGCAAACGAACAATGCAGCACCACAATTCCGCTGCCGACATGACAACTGTGACCGACTGACTGTCCTAGAACAATACTCAAGTTACCTCATCATTTCAGCAAACTCTTTCTTGGTGGGCTCGTTGGGTATCTCCCGCTCGCAGTCGGGACACGTGGTGTACCGGTAGCCCATGTATGTCTCGTCATCACTGTCCTCGTCGCGCCCTGACATTTGGATTTGGTATGGGTGCTTTATAGTTGTACCTTGGAGGAGGTTGGAATAATCATAACAGCTCTTTACAAGTAAATGTATAATTCAAATTTTACAAAAATAAGTGCCCTAATTTAGAGAAAATAAAAAAAGAACGAAAAAGGTGAGTGTTTTAAAAAGTTAACTATGGTTCCAACATTAGGTAACTTGTAAATCTAAAGTTTTTAAAGAATATCTAGCTAGGCAAGAAATCTCGAAACGCGTCTTAAACGACACTTTAAACAGACGACTCTCACCTTCTTGCACCAGATCCCAATTAGCATCGGCGAGAAACTTGTCCATCTTCAGCATGGATATACAGCGGTCTCTGGTCATCATCACACGTTTGACGCAGTTGGTCATGTTGGCCTTCTTGGCCAGTGATATCTCGGCTAAGCCGAGCACCTTGAGGACCTTCAGCATCGTGGTGGCGTTGATCACCAGCGAGAGAATTACAAGACCAGCCGTTTGGATTATGAAGATCTTAAATTTAGAAGATAAGAAACTTAATTCCATTAAAAATATTAAAGAGATAGATAGCGTTGGCGAAAGTACTTTTAATTTCGTACACCAGAGCATCATAATTATTATGCTTTCTACATATTATCGACAGCAGATCATTTTGGATATTAAATCATACCTATTCATTCATCATGTAATCATTAATTATAATCATATCACTTTAAGTTAAAAACATCACACACCTCGTGACCCATTAAAATTGGAAATTTATTTAACGTTTCTATTTTTTTTAACCTTTTCTTAACTTAAATACATTAATATTAGCAATACATGGTTACTCACTTCACCAGCATTAGTCATAGATGGCGTGTGCAGCACAATCAACGCCAAACACAAGGACAATGGGCCCCGAAGTCCTCCCCAGACGCACGCCATCGAATGATGCCACGTGATACCATACCCCACCCGCCTCAGCATTGGCGTCATCAACCAATACACCAGGAGCCTCGAACAGTACACCGTGGTATACGTCACAAATATCAACGCCACCTGCCGCACACTGACCACGAAACTGACCTTCTCGAATATCACCACCCCAATCATCGCGAACACCAAAGTATTCGACAAATGGGCGAGAATGTTCCAGACGTTTGACACGACTTGTTCCACATCTCCTGCTACCGTTGCCTTTCTATTGCTGACCATCACGCCAGTTATAACTGTCCCCAACAGCCCGGAAACGTAGAAGAACTTCTCTCCGACGTAAAACGTTAGATATGCCCCGGCTAAAGTTACCATCACAGCGCAAAGGGTATCATAATAAGTCAAGGAAAGCAGCGTAGCTGTTATTTGGCCAGTCACCACACCCAAAAGAACCCCTCCGCCAGCGTATCGAAGCAGCAACAATGCGATCTGATAGGGCTTGGTGATAGCAAGAGCTAAGTACCCAAACAGCGCAGTGAATTCAATCATAACCGTCGCATCTCCAATTAAGCCTTCACCCAAAAGTAACACGCTTACGTATTTCCCCTTGGACAATTCCCGGAGCTGCCTCACGACTTCCATGGGATAAATTGGCGAGCACACGACCCCAAACAGCAGGGCAGTGGCGAAGTTCCATGTCGGTTCGATCAGGTAGTAAGCCATAAATCCTACTATCAGTGCCGTCAACAACGCCCCAGGTACTCCGACCAGGAAGATTTGCGGAAAGCTTTTCCAGAACGAATGGGCGTCGACAGCATATGACGTGTTGAAGATGATGATGGGCAGGAAACCCATGAGCAGGAGATCTACGTCAACATAGCATATTTGGACGAGAGGCTTGAAATTTGGGCAGGTATGGGCGATGAATCCTGCGCAGCCGCCGAGTGCGAACATAATTACTCGGTACGGAATACACATGCTAGTCCATAGCATCAACGCGCGGACTATGACGCCAATCAAAATGGTGGAGAATATGAAGAGAAACGGCAGAGAGTTTGGGTACGCGAGAGTCGGACGGTACGGGTCGTTGAATGTTATATCTGCTATGTACTCTGTTGCATTTCCTTGAACTTGAGTGGTAAATGTTACTAACAAATAAATAATCTGAAGATATAACATTTTGTAACAATGACTTACGGCACGGCCCAAGAGATAATGCCTTGCAAATTATCTATGATTATAAAACGAATATCAAAGCCTACATACTACATATATACTACATATATACTACATAATTATATTGAACTTAAATAAAACGAAGTCTTAAAATCTCAATTCTTCCACCAAATTTGGTTTCCTCTACCTTAAGCTTTTAATCCAGTTAATTTGGTTTTGAATCCACTTCATCTATACTATAATAAAACTGTAGGACCACATATTCTGTACATTGAATATTTTTTTTTTAATTTCGACTAAGGGGCACTTATAGTACGCGACAAGTCGACATGGCTGTCGAGGTATGAGGTGAGACGCGGGGGAATGGACACCCCGCATGCCGCACTAGCTTTTACTAGCTTTTAGCCCGCTGCTTCGCTCGCGTAAATTCTACACCATTTTGTCCGCGCTGCTTCACCCCGCAAAAAGAAAAAGCTGTATTGATAAATTCGGGATAAATTATTGGAGATGAAGTGGTTTATACTTATTTTGATAATGTAGTTGATCAGAACAACGCCGCCAATTACCCAGTCGAGTTCCTCAATTCACTGACAGCGAGTGGTCTCCCAAACCAGCTTATAAAATAAGACTTAAAGTTGGTGTTCAGATAATTCTTTTGCTGTACTATCATGATGGAGATGCAAAATAACTCCGCCAAAACGCCCAAAACTGTAATGGAACCCGTCTCATAGTAAAAGCATTTTTTTTTCGATTTTCTCAAGATAGAACCCACAGAACGGATTTTTGTACGGTGTGACTAAACATAGTAAAAAATCGACTGCTCTTATGTGTGGAGTCATATTATATATCTTATCTATCTATTTATCTTAGAATTCTCGCGGGGTCGGGATTCACGCAAGAAAAACTTTGTGACACACCGAGTTCCACGCGGGCGGAGCCGCGGGCACAGCTAGTTTTGGAATATGACGAACGGATTTAAAAGAGTAAAAACAGACAAGGTATACTAACACTGATCCTGCTATTTTCATTGGGCGAAATGGTCTCCCCACTGCACCAAATACAATTAAAACCATAATAAATCTTAAAATATTTTTAATGTCATAAGAATTATTAGTAAAACAGTCAATTAATAAATATAAAATACTCAAAGAATTGTTCAAACTCAAATTTTAAATAGGAACACAAAATCATAAATTCATTGGGAACAACAACCTGACTCCATTCTTTGGGGTTGGTGTCTTGTATGGAGAAAATTTCTGTGGAGTTTTTCTGGGAGATCTTCTAGGAAGATCTTCTTCCATTGGGGACAAAATAGCATCTTTTCTTGGTGTCAAATGATTTTCCTTCAAACCCTGACTAATTTTCCTTGCTGACAAACGCTGACTAGCTTGTGTTGGGACAATTTCTTTATTTGGAGAAAAGAGGACCTTTTTTGGTGATTCTAGACTCTTCTTAGGTGAAAACAACTGACTATTTTTCCTAGGACTTCGACTTTGACTATGTTTCCTAGGGGATCTCCTTTCTTCTTCCATTTTCTCTATTTTTTGCTTTTTCACCTGCTTCTGTGATTCTTCCATTTCTCTAAGCTCCTTGTATGCAGTTTCCAACATTCTTTTTTTCCAATCCTCATATGACTCAGTCTGAGGTTCAGAAGATGGTTCCTCTTTGGGTGCCTGGTCAACTTCCATTTCATCTGTTAATGAAATTGAAATAGCATCATGTCATTTACATAAGACGAAATAACTAAACGTAATACTCATAATAATAAAACTGAAAGTAACCAATGTCTGTGCTTGGAGAATTATAACACCCCGGCATCGGACCAATTAAAACCAAAACATTCAATTATGATCTTTATGTCTTAGTTTGAATTTCGATTCTGTACTTAGTATCGGTTGGAGAGTTGGTCAGGAATGGGTAGTAAGTAGTACTTGTTTCAAGTATATAATCGTAATAACGAAGACACATAGATATATATGTAGCGGTGATAGCCTAGTGATTAAAGACTACGACCTCCTATTCGGAGGGTCCGGGTTCAAATCCCAGGGCACGCACCTCTGATTTTTCGGAGTTATGTGCGTTTTAAGCATTTACATGTCACTTGCTACAAACGGTGAAGGAAAACATCGTGAGGAAACCTGCATGCCGGAGAGTTCGCAAAACTCAAAGTTGTGTAAAGTCCGCCAATCCGCACTTGGCCAGCGTGGTGGGCTATGGCCTTAACCTTCTCATTCTGAGAGGAGACCCTTGCTCAATAGTGGACCATGATGGGTTGAGATGATGATGATGATGATGAACCAAGACACAAAGATAATAATGAAATACCTTTGTTTCAGTTGGTCTGTTGTCACGTCATTGTATGCCCAGTGCTTAACTCGGTCAATCACTTACAATTGACGCTAGCCACCGGGCCTATGAGCTGAGATTATTTTATTATCAATAAGTAAACATAGTTTAATCATACCATTAACAGCTGTTATTTTAGCAGGACGACCTCTCTTCTTCTTAACAGCAGCGAAGTTCTCGTCCGCGAACTTGGTCCAGTCGGCCTCCAGCTTGGCCCACTGCGCCGGCTTCAGCCGTGACGTCTCCAACAACTTGGCCTTCGACACTTTCACTTTGTTTAACCTGAAACATGTTTGAAATAATGTTAATTCATTTTCATGTAAAACATATTATACACAGCTTAACAAAAAAAAAGTAAAGTAACAAAAACAAAAATTACCTACAAGCTTGATGCACAGCCATACAGACATATTGCGGTAGGTTTAAATCAATTTCCTGAAATAATAAATTAAAATAAAACAAATATATCCACTAAGGCAACATCCATTAATAATGTGAGACATTTAGAGGAGGTATTTAGAGGTCACATTTTGGCTAATAAAGTTTACAAATAAAAAACAAACCATTTTAGCCTGTTTCCTGTACTCCTCCAAGATATTCTGGGCAACAGCCTGCACCCCACTGCACTGCAGCTTCACACACACTGCCGGTACCGTCAGCTTATCGCTGTTCAGCTCCAGCAAATTCTCCACCACCTTCCGACTGTTGGTGTATGTAGATGGCTTTAAGCCTGAAAACTTCATCGCTGTTTTCTGAAAAAATAAAAGAATTTTGTAAATGCTATGTAGAATTCATTAAATAGAGAAGGTTTTTGCTAACAAAACAATTTGAGGTTACTACACAATTTTGATTAAGTACTTAAATGGCTGGTAGAGAGGCCAGTAGGCATAAATAAAGTCCGCTCAGCTCTAAATAAGTAAATGACATAAGGTTTATCAAAACAGTTTGTACTTAATGCTTTAAGAGGCCTCTGCTCTTTGATGAACACCATACCAAACCAACACTTACAGTATCCATTTCCACTCCAAGCATAAAAGCAGCAAGATCCAGGCAAATAACAACTTTGCTGGTGTCGGACATGTTGCTACCAGCCGTGGTCTTAGTCTGCAGCAGTCTTTCAAACTCTGCCGCTTTCCTGGAAAGTGCAAAAAAAACAATTTCACAATTACGGATAACATTTGTTACTCTAATTGAACATCCTCTATGTTTCATTGTAAGTCCGTTCCAAAGATCAGCCCAGACAAGAAAAAGACAGACACACAAATAAAATCTCAATTAGTAAGTTATAAAGTATTTTGTATTTTAGTATGACTTTAAGCACTTGAAAAACCAGTTATCTTGAAATCACAGACACTATAATATAATATCTTTAAACGAGCAATTCTTGTATATTTATTTATTTATTTATTTATTTATTTATACCTATATATATAATCACGATCTCGGAAACGGCTGCAAAGATTTTCATGAAAGTTACAGATTAGGGGGTTTTCGGCTCAAGGAATCGATTTATCAAGGTCCCAGGTTCGAGAAAAGCTCGGTTCCCGTTTTTTCCCGATTCCCGATGTTTTAAAAACATCATACTGACGCCATCTATGAAACATTAGGATAACTTCTATGAGGTACGGTTTGTTTGTTTCAGTAGTAACTAGATGGCGCTCGAATATATTTTTGTTCGGCTAATACTATATTCATTCTTACGTTGAAGCGCTATTTTTGCTCAGTGAACAGTTGTATGATTTGACTCCTGAATAGATGGCGGAATTCCTCGTATTTCTTGCGATTCATACTAAATATAATTTTCAACCGAGCAAAGCTCGGTCAACCAGGTACTTGTATTTATGTGTCTAAACAGTCTAACAAGGGTTTCCCATCTTGTCCAGTGTTCCCATCTTATGATGACATCCTGGTTTAGATAGTGCTTTGGTAACACGCAAGTTAATGCCAGTTTTTATATTAATTTTCGTTATTCGTTGTGAAACACAATAAGTGAATTCTTCATTCAAAAACTAAGTCAAAATAATTAGATACCTTAGAACTTTATCTTCGTCAGCCATGCCTAACTTTGTTGCTATTAGCTGTAGAGTTTTATTGTGTGAAGCCATTGTTTTAAGTGCAGTTTTTTCCCACTGTCCACAAACTATATATGCAACACCATTTAAATACAATTATTAAATTCTAAATAAATTATAAACCGAACAAATTGTGCCGCGCTATTTATTTCACTCTTATCAAATTCAAACGTCGACGTCAAGTCAAATTTTGAAAATTGACAATTGACATTGCTGATTATGACATTTCGTTGACACTGACAACCGGAAGAACAGCTGATTTGAAATTTTTGTCTATGGCACGTCTATGGTCTATCCAACAACAATAATAGAGCTAACTGCATAATGATTAATTTGCGAAACTTACGTTGTTACTTTTTTGGCAAATATTCAATCTTTACAAATAATATACAGTTTTAATTTGAGTCTCTTAAAATTAAAGCTTTAAGCACAGACGAGGTAGGGCTTTAATCAAAGAACATTCAGATACTTGAACTTTTAATCCTTTTATATTTTTTACTTTACATTATTTTACTATTGAATATAAAATACATAAGACTGATTACGTTTTCCCGAAAATCTAAATTACAAGAGCCATTTTATTTGTATTTTTTTTTCTCACAGAATAATCCCATAAAAATCTTGCTTCACTAATCACAAAAAACAATGGTTTTAGAAATTTTTATTTTCTTTTATTCAATATTTTTCTCATAAAAAATATTATTATTTTCCTAATTTCTAATAGTTTTAAATTGGCCACGCCCCTTTTGCTGAATTCAGCTGAAGTTGCAACCAGCGATATAACATTGTCTTGTCTTGTCGTACCTACACAGTTGGTACAAGGCGACATGTTGATTTTTTGTTCTGTGAAGCCGATACGGATCGCTGTCATTGCTGCAAAAATGTCTTTGTAGTTATCAGGGTGTAGGTCATTTAATTCTAGTCTTAATAACTAATCCGTGCTAAATTTCGTATGATAAATTCGTTATAGACTGAAAGAAGAGGATCCAATCCACCCGAAATAGGGGTGTGTATGCAGTGATGTTCGACCGATATAGAATTGTATCAAAATAATCCGAAGCTATTTATAAATATTATTTTCTCATCTTTTACTTATGTTCAAACGTTAATAGTAGCGTCTGGTCTATAATTAACCCGTGAAAGTATATAAATATTACAGAATTCCATGGTGGAGTCGTTGCAAGAGTCGGGTCATTATTTCTGAAGGTTGCCATTTTTTCGTGAGATATATTCGTGTGTGGTGATATCGGGCGTGATCGGGGCACGGAGGTGATGTTTTGGGCGTCAGGAGTCGCCAAACCGAGTTGGCAAACCGCGGGCTCTCGGAGTGCGAGTATTCATTAGTTCCGCGGGTGGCTGTCACTTCACATCGGACCGAATTCATAATATATGACAGCGACATCGTTCAAGTGAAAACGAATTTCGGTTGTGTTGGACAAGCTTAAAAGTAGTAGTGAATTAGTGTGTGGTGTTTTAGAGAGATGCACTTAGTGTCAGATTGGTGTAGGTAAAAAGTGGTTGTGTGATGATGCAGTTTGAGTGATCGCGTACACCACGGCTTCCTCAGTGGCGGGGGGCGCGCGGGGAGCCGAGTCTCCTTCGCAGGCCAACCAAGACACCGTGGATAACTCAACTCCCACCTGCTGGTGAGTACCTTGTCATATCACCCATAACACTTCTAGGCAGAGTCCAAGCCAGCTAAACAGTCAATTCCTGATGAATATTGTCTGAGTAAATTTATCTGTATTATGAAAGATGTGCCGTAAACTTGAAGATGCAATGATTTGAATAGTTTCTTATCCGTCACTAACATATTTTGTTTATCCAAATGAAATGATGTAAACATGAATTTCGATGACTAAGTACTGATAATGAGCTTGAACAAGTATTACATTAACACATAAGAAATAGGTACATATAAAAATATTTAATATAACTATGAAAATTAATTATAAATACATAATATGTTGGGCTTGTTTCACAATTGCAAAGACCTTTATGACCACAGCTGATTTATTGTAGCCAAACCTATTAATGTATATATCTATGTATGTACCTAGTACGCAAGGTCATTAAAATAACCAAGTCATGCTTGGCTTCTTAATCCCTGATTTGGAAAAAAAAATTGATTTAATAAAGATGCTTTAAAGTCATATATTACAATAAACTGATTGTTATCTACATTTAAATTATTTTATTGTATGCCCATTGCTATATCTTTGTTATGGGCTAAAATTCTGTGGGTCGTAAGCAAGAATTCTCTACTGTGATGATAATATACTTTGAGCTATTAGCTATATTTATTTCTTTTTAAGTACAGTGGTATTAAATACCTACTAAGAAGCTGGCGCAAGTGACATAAAAAGTAAATGATTGGTTTCAAAATCTAAAAACAGGCTTTGATAATACCAAGTGAATTATAAATACAAAACAATAAATTAAGTCACTGTGCTATTAACCATTGAGGAGTTCTCGTGCCTAAACTCAATTTTGTACATAATTTCTGGTCATTCTTGACATAAAATTATTGTCGTTGGAACTGAAGAGATATGCAATTTTTTTATTGCGTTTAATATTTCAATTATTTATACCAACTTTCATTATTTGCCCTGAACAAACATACAAACATTGCAAATTAAACAAAAAAAATTAAATCATGTCATAATATTTTTAATTTTGGTTTGTCTGTATAGTGTACCAATGGCACTAGTTTTCAAAAAACTTAATTCATTTTGAAATGGTCAGGATATTTCCTTCTTATCTTTACAAATTAAATAACTATGTAATTCAAGGTAATACGTAGAGTTAACACACCCATAACTCTAGTTGAATAACAAATCTGTCTTCGTAACAATAGATTTTTTTGTAATTCATAATTTTATCACATCATTCAATTAATTACTCTCGCATGAATTTATTCACCTTGTGACTCACGAAAAAAATTGAAATGATTACGGAAATTGTATAGAAATTATTCGTAATAGATAATTGGAATTTAAAGTGCTTATACATAGCTTATATGAAGCTAGTTACCAACCTTGATTCCTTTAGTTAACCCGTGTCTTAGTGCAGGTATAACCTGAAAATATGTTGGGTATGATTAATTAAATCGAAATACCTTCCCACCACAATGATATTTTAGGTAAAACATCATACATTTCACTAGCATGCAAAAAGTGAGGCAGTTCATGAAACATTTATCTATAGTTTTTATGTCTTAGATCACAACTCGTAACTGTTCCATTGCGATGTACAATGCAACCTATTGCAGGCTATAGTTCATCATGTGAAGCGCTGATTGGTTTACTTCACTAGTTTTTGGGGACTGCAGAGATAGTGCAGAGAGATAAAATGTTTTATGCATAAAAAAATAAGAAGTAATTTTAGGGTTATCACATAACGGAAAACAAAATTAACCACAGCATGTTAATTTGAATAATATTGTAATATTAAATGACTAGTAAATCCGCCCTCGCTTCGCTTCGGGAAACCAGTCCCTTCAAAAATCTCTATAAATTTTAACAAATTATGGTATTCCGATGTCTAAGCTATATTACTGCAAAGTTTCATGAAAATCCGTTCAGTAGTTTTTGCGTGAAAGAGCAACAAACACACACACATACATCCTTACAAACTTTCGCATTTATAATATTAGTAGGATATCAATTGGTCTAAAAATCAGTAGCTAATGTTTTAGTAACAACTAATATTGATTATTATTTGTACTAATTGGGCAAAAAAATAAAGAGTTTAGGTACCCATGAGGTCATTATGACCATTTTTCATCAAGTCACTTTTTCTCAGAAATGCTGAATGTGATAAAAAAGAGTATATGAACATTTTTTGTTGGGAAGGCATTATCTACAATTTTATTTCAGGTAACTTGGTCATGAATGTAAAATTTCACCTTGAATATAATTTTGTGCAAATTTTCAGCTTTCTGAAAATTTATATAAATGAATAATGTCTAAATTGACCAGGCTATTATAACAAAAAGAAAAGGTTTAATTTGATATATAAATTAACAAAATATAATAATTATAATATGAAGGAGTTTAAATTTTACAAACATAAATATAAGTTGTATGACAATCTTTAATTGCTGGCAACCCCTTATTTGCGGCAATTTTTGCATTGGCACCCCTAGTTTCTCATGTACAGAAAAAATTGCTTTAATTTTAGCTATAAATGATGCAAATAACAGATGGACATAAACTTCCACCAGAATAGCACCACTTTATGCCTGGCTGCCAACAGGTTGCAAGCATGTGCCAAATGGTGCTCCCGACTTTTCAGGTCCTCCAGGTGTTTATCTTGAGAATGGAGTATATTTTATTTAAACAACAAATGCATGCATTTTTGCCCAAAAAGTCGTTTGTTTCAAAAACATAATAGTGGGCATTTTTCTATGGGCACACCAGGCAAACTATACTATGTTGTTTGATTGTACGTAAAAAAAATGATTTTCATTTTAATGAAATGACCTAGAACTAGACTCAAAGGGGCTAGGATGGTTAGTCCAGTTAGTAGATGGTGTTACAATATTAGTTGGTTAGTTTGTTAATAAGTGCGAGGACCTGTCGTTATGGAAGCCGATTTTGTTTTTGTTAAAATTATTTTTGAGCATTAATTGCTGGTCATCAGCTTCGGTGATATTCTGATCAAGGTATACATCCGAGATCCGAGGGTTCAGATTAAAGTAACTACTTCCACCACACTATAAACCAGCGATAAGAACGAAAATAAACCCAAGTTATCGTACGCGATCTTATTCAATAGGCCTCATAATTTCGGAATGACAGTTCTATTTAAGGATACAAGGAAAACCCGAATAAGAGTAAGGCACTTCTCACACTACGCTATTTATGAGCTACACGACTGCAACGCAATCCAAAATTCGCTGTATCTAACACTTCTCACTGACAGGAGACGCAGCGTAGACGCGTCGCTTTCATTTTCATACATTGACAAAATCCGAGTCGCTTGCAAATAGCGTTGTGCGAGAAGAGCCTAAGTAACTCATAAAACATTACACACACATGTACACATTAAAATAATACACGTGAGCACACTTGGGAATTATTAAGATACGAGATAATTAGTTTATAGTAATTGCAGATTGTTTTAGAGATTGATAAGGTTTGCACACAGCGCTGGGATTTCCTATTTGGTAGATAAAATGATGAGACATCATTATTTCCCATGACCCAAAAGACATGTGTGGCGACATAGCACGCACGTCACACGGTGACGTCATTGAGTCCTGAATCAGGCTATCGAAGATTTCTGCACCGCTCGCAAATCTATATGTATACATAATATAAAACTCTTGCGTTACTGAGCGATTGACTGACAGACAACGCACAGCCGAAACTACTGAACGGAAGTAGCTGAAATTTGGCATGTCTGTTCCTTGGGGAGTGTAGGGGAGCACTAAGAGAGGATTTTTGGAAATTCCACCCCGAAGGAGGTGAAATAGAGGGGTGAATTTGTAATGTCGAATTCGTACTAGCTTGAAGCTAGTATAGTATAAAGCACTGAGAGGACTTACCCAGGACCCAGTAGCCTCCTCATGTGGTTTCGCCTGGCGTGAAATCTCCTTTTGTCAAACGTGTAAATAGCTAACTCGCAGATGAGATGGTAAACTGTTTCCATCGACAATGCTCATCACCAAACGTTGCTGACCATAATATTATTTATATACTTCCATGAAAATGTCCTATGACATAATGATCTTCTAAACATATAATCAATCTGTAATAGAACGCTGTTTGTACATGGAAGATATTTGAAAAAACTTTTACAGGTGTTTTATTTTATTTATTTATTATTCCATTGCACACAAGCAACGCCACGGTACTTAGTACCATTCCTACCGTGTAATAATTGTTTTAAAAACAATTGTGGTCCGGATAGGAAGGTGTGGAGCCGGTTACACTTTTTAGAGGCGACCATCTCAGACCTCAGGGGTAGCAACGCATCTGTGACCGAATTAGAACAAGACTCATACTAACAATAACTAACTGGACTATTACTAACATTAACTAACAGGACTAATTATCACTAACATACCCTGTCCTCGCACTTATTAACAAACTAACCAACTAATATTCTAACACCGTCTACTAACTAGACTAACCATCCTAGTCCCTTTGAGTCTAGTTCTAGGTCGGTCACAGTTGTTATGGGCGGCAGTGGAAGGGTGGTGCTGCATGTTCGTTTGCTATCTTAATTCCATAAAAAAAAAACACGTCTCATAGAAAGTCAAACGCCTTCGCTTCACCAAATCGAACCGAGAAATTTTACAATCGAGAATAGACTGCCCAGACCCCAGTGTACATCACAAAGACTCAAATATAGGTTTACGTGTTGGACCTGTCTCTAAGCCTTTCAAATGACAAAATTTATTTATAACCATGTGTGCCTTTATCTATTTATAGACATCTATTTATACCGCTATGTATCCAATGAATAATTACGCCCTCCCTTCGCTTCGGGAAACTTGATGCTCCGCTCCTGTTGTGATGTTATATTTATATAGTCTTAAAAACCTTCCTCAATAAATCCAACAAAATAATTGTTTAAATCGAACCAGTAGTTCCTGATATTAGCCCGTTGTAAAAAAACCTCTTCATCTTTTTATATTGGCATTGCATACCTAATTATAAAATATCATTAACTAGAAACATGACAGATAAGACATAGAGACAAAGAGGGTACCTTTCAAACACATGTAAAGTCCTACAACGATCTTTTGGCACATGACTGACGTGAGGGTGACAGGAGACAGCGCCTCACAGTTTACCTTCCCTATAAGGCGCTGTCTCTGTCACCCTCACATCAGTCATGTGCCAAAAGATCCTTGTAGGACTATACAAGTTGTATTCCATGGCTCTGTGAACCTGGCACCCGACTTTAAAAAATCGAACTTTTTTTTACTGAATATTATAGATTAGGGTTTGTAGTTGATTGTAGTAACTTTTTTTTTGTTTGTAGTAACTCCGAAAAAAAACTATTGCACCTTAAAAAAAACTCAGCACCCGACTTTGACAAATCAAAAATTTAAAAATAGGGGGTTAAAAAGGGTCGTTTGTAGTTGTTTGTAGTAAAAAAAATTTCGTTTGTAGTAAGAAAAAAAAAACAATTTTTTTTTCCCAAGTTGCGACTTTATAAAATCGAACGTTTTTTTACTGAATATTATAGATTAGGGTTTGTAGTTGATTGTAGTAACATTTTTTTTGTTTGTAGTAACTCCGAAAAAAAAATATCGCACCGTAAAAAAAACTCAGCACCCGACTTTAACAAATCAAAAATTTAAAAATTGGGGGTTAAAGAGGATCGTTTGTAGTTGTTTGTAGTAAAAAAAATTTCGTTTGTAGTAAGAAAAAAAAAACGATTTTTTTTCCCATGTTGCGAAATTGACAATTGAAGTTTTTTTTTCTTATTTCTACTAGCTTATAGTAGGTTATAGTGAATAGTTTTAACGTTATTTTGTTTGTAGCTCCTCCTAAAGAAGAGCGAACGGACTTTAAATATATCCCACTACTCGAATTGATCAAACAAAACTGGTCTTACTACAAACGAAAATCTAGCTACTACAAACGAAACCGCATTACTACAAACGATAATCTAGCTACTACAAACGAAACCGCATTACTACAAACGATAATCTAGCTACTACAAACAAAACCGCATTACTACAAACGAAAATTCGGCTACTACAAACGAAACCGCATTACTACAAACGAAAATTCGGCTACTACCAATGAAACCGCATTACTACAAACGATAATTTGGCTACTACAAACGAAACCACATTACTACAAACGAAAATCTAGCTACTACAAACGAAACCGCATTACTACAAATGAAAATTCGGCTACTACAAACGAAACCGCATTACTACTAACGAAAATTCGGCTACTACAAACGAAACCGCATTACTACAAACGAAAACTCGGCTACTACAAACGAAACCGCATTACTACAAACGATAATCTAGCTACTACAAACGAAACCGCATTACTACAAACGATAATCTAGCTACTACAAACAAAACCGCATTACTTACTACAAACATAAATTCGGCTACTACAAACGAAACCGCATTACTACAAACGATAATCTAGCTACTACAAACGAAACCGCATTACTACAAACGAAAATTCGGCTACTACAAACGAAACCGCATTACTACAAACGATAATCTAGCTACTACAAACAAAACCGCATTACTTACTACAAACATAAATTCGGCTACTACAAACGAAACCGCATTACTACAAACGATAATCTAGCTACTACAAACGAAACCGCATTACTACAAACATAAATTCGGCTACTACAAACGAAACCGCATTACTACAAACGAAAAATTGGCTACTACAAACGAAACCGCATTACTACAAACGAAAATTCGGCTACTACAAACGAAACCGCATTACTACAAACGAAAATTCGGCTACTACCAATGAAACCGCATTACTACAAACGATAATCTAGCTACTACAAACGAAACCGCGTTACTACAAACGAAAATTCTGCTACTACAAACGAAACCACATTACTGCAAACGAAAATTCGGCTACTACAAACGAAACCGCATTACTACAAACGAAAATTCGGCTACTACAAACGAAACCGCATTACTACAAACGATAATCTAGGTACTACAAACAAAACCGCATTACTACAAACGAAACCGCATTACTACAAACGATAATCTAGCTACTACAAACAAAACCGCATTACTACAAACGAAAATTCGGCTACTACAAACGAAACCGCATTACTACAAACGAAAATTCGGCTACTACAAACAAAACCGCATTACTACAAACGAAACCGCATTACTACAAACGATAATCTAGGTACTACAAACAAAACCGCATTACTACAAACGAAACCGCATTACTACAAACATGCATTTGTAGTACATACATTTGTAGTACATACATACATTTGTAGTAGCGGTTTCATTGGTAGTAGCCGAAGTTTCGTTTGTAGTAATGGGGTTTCGTTTGTAGTAATGCGGTTTTGTTTGTAGTAGCTAGATTATCGTTTGTAGTAATGCGGTTTCGTTTGTAGTAATGCGGTTTTGTTTGTAGTACCTAGATTATCGTTTGTAGTAATGCGGTTTCGTTTGTAGTAATGCGGTTTTGTTTGTAGTAGCTAGATTATCGTTTGTAGTAATGCGGTTTCGTTTGTAGTAGCTAGATTATCGTTTGTAGTAATGCGGTTTCGTTTGTAGTAGCTAGATTTTCGTTTGTAGTAAGACCAGTTTTGTTTGATCAATTCGAGTAGTGGGATATATTTAAAGTCCGTTCGCTCTTCTTTAGGAGGAGCTACAAACAAAATAACGTTAAAACTATTCACTATAACCTACTATAAGCTAGTAGAAATAAGAAAAAAAAACTTCAATTGTCAATTTCGCAACATGGGAAAAAAAAACGTTTTTTTTTCTTACTACAAACGAAATTTTTTTTACTACAAACAACTACAAACGATCCTCTTTAACCCCCAATTTTTAAATTTTTGATTTGTCAAAGTCGGGTGCTGAGTTTTTTTTTACGGTGCGATATTTTTTTTTCGGAGTTACTACAAACAAAAAAAATGTTACTACAATCAACTACAAACCCTAATCTATAATATTCAGTAAAAAAACGTTCGATTTTATAAAGTCGCAACTTGGGAAAAAAAAAATTGTTTTTTTTTCTTACTACAAACGAAATTTTTTTTACTACAAACAACTACAAACGACCCTTTTTAATCCCCTATTTTTAAATTTTTGATTTGTCAAAGTCGGGTGCTGAGTTTTTTTTAAGGTGCAATAGTTTTTTTTCGGAGTTACTACAAACAAAAAAAAAGTTACTACAATCAACTACAAACCCTAATCTATAATATTCAGTAAAAAAAAGTTCGATTTTTTAAAGTCGGGTGCCAGGTTCACAGAGCCGTATTCCATAGCTTAAACAGAAAGACACAGATGTAATGTTCGGTAATAATAAATCTTTTTGATTTGATTTTTGACATAACAATAATAATCAGTAATATTATGATGTCGGGGCATGAGCATTGAGCACTGATGTCGATGTCGCCCCAACGGACCGCCCCACCAAGTAGGTCAGGTCTTAATAAAGCTACAGGTTATCGATCTACCGATATGCCGTATACGCTTATTTTCCTGTTATGTATGTTATTTTTTGTACATCTAAAATCTAAAAATATAAAAAGGAAAACTCAATGACTGACTGAATGGTATTCAAAGCACACGCAACGTACGGACCGGACTGGTTATACTATAGTGAAGCGGTCTAAACTACCAGGACTGAGAAATTTAATGTTTAAGGTAGAAAGTTAGGTAGTAATAAAAAAAGTTACTAATCCTGTTGTTAGTGCATTTCACGTGAACGAAGCTGTGGACTATAGCTATAGCCAGTAAGCTAGTCTTAGTCGTAGTAAACACTGTCCTGCCTGTACTGTGCCGTATCGAGGCGACATGGAAAACCGATCCTTATTCCAAACTGGCTGATCAAAGTGTCAAAACGCACCGTGAATCGTGATACATTAAGGCACTTCTCACAATATGCTATTTATGAGCTACGCGACTGCGGCGCAATCCCAAAATTCTGAAAAGTGAAAAGTGTCAGATACATACAAATTTTGGATTGCGTTGCAGTCGCGTAGCTCATAAATAGCGTTGTGTGAGAAGAGAAGTAGCTTAGACTTACTAGTGTTCTTGGGCGACTATCTCATTCTCAGTCAGATGCATGCTCGTACGTTACGATACGCTTACGCTACGACTACGCTTACGACCCATGTATTTTGCAAAGGTTGTGACTTACGCTTTGTCGATTGCTTGTCCACAATCATTAGTTTCAAACCTGAATTGTACATGAATGCTTGAGTACTAAAGTTTTAGCATCCACCTACGATAACGCCCCCGAGTTTATCCATAGTTTGCCTTTACTTTTGGGCACAGGTTCTCAAAGTTACATCAACCTTCGCGCAGTTCTTCGCCCCCTTTAAAAGTCAACTGTTTCTAAATACATACCTCTGTATTAAAAAGTAAGTTTTTTCTGTGTTTCACAAAACACTTTATGCCATACGTTTCTTTTAAATATATAATTCGTTAAGCCACGTCATAGCCTTTGATCGGCATAATAACATTAATAACTAATACTAACCTCTCTACTAATCTGCGCTGGTGAAGCCTGTTGAGTAATGATAAATCCTTCTCAGTTATGATTTAAGTAATAGTTGCTGAAGTTAAAAGCGGTAATTATGTTATAAAATACATTATTCAACGTAAAACACTATTAGCATTCCCCCACAGCTTCGCCCGCGAAGATGTTTTTTTCAGTTTATCCCCATTTTTACTTTTAACCTTAACAGGCTGTTTATCCTACTTCCTACTAATATTATAAATGCGAAAGTTTGTAAGGATGTATGTGAGTGTGTGTGTGTGTTTGTTGCTCTTTCACGCAAAAACTACTGAACGGATTTTCATGAAACTTTGCAGTAATATAGCTTAGACATCGGAATAACATAATTTGTTAAAATTTATAGAGATATTTGAAGGGTCTGGTTTCCCGAAGCGAAGCGAGGGCGGATTTACTAGTATGTTATAAGGGTATTTTTTATGCTACAGACGAGGGCTATCTCCCAATTTATAAATTAAAATCCCACGAATCACTGCGTAACAAATTAAAATAATACTAGCAATAAAGTTCTCTAACTTCAGTATTAATATTAAATAAATAATATAAGAAAACCCTATTATTTTACTTTTTATAAGATCTACATGCTCGCCAATTTATGAATAACTAACGCCCCCGCTAAAGATCTAGCGCCCACAGGAGGTTATAACGCCCCCTTTGAGAAGCACTGCCTTAGGGAAAAGATTTAAACAATAGGCGAAAGCATTCTAGATATTTTTGATATATTATATTAATTCCTTACATAAATGAATGACTTCAGTGGCATTTAACATTTTGAAGGAATCCTTATTTGATTCGTAGGTTTTCGTTCTTGTTAATTAAGCTTTTGGTTCATTTAGACTAATAGCCTAAATAGACGATCGAACTTGGTCCGGGCCGAACCACGAACTGTCAGAGCGCACCGTACAGTTCGTGGTAGGGTTGCCAACCATACTTTATTATAAAGTATCCTACGTTATTTTTAGTAATTATACTTTATACTTTTGCATACAAAGAAAGTATGTGAAAATACTTTATTTTCAACCTTTCTTTGATCAGCCTAGCACCTTCTGCTGCCCCCCATTGTCATGTGACTGTGACCGACTTAGAACAAACTCAAATCATTGACTCAAATAGGCACAGGCTCATTATGTATAGGTACCTGCTTACTGAACGAAATGTTAGATGTCATATCAGATGAGAATGTGAAGTGCCAGCTGATGACATAATTTCACTATCGACGAAATTCTATGAAAATTATCTGTTGTTTTGTTTATAATTTAAGAATCCACGATAAATATAATAGTACCTACCTATATAACAGTAAAGCCTAGTAGTTAAAAATTCCGCCTTCTATTCGGAGGTTCCGGGTTCGAATCCCAAGGCACGCACCTCTGACTTTTCGGAGTTATGTGCGTTTTAAGCATTTAAATGTCAATTGCTACAAACGGTGAAGGAAAACATCGTGTGAGGAAACCTGCATGCCGGAGAGTTCGCAAAACTCAAAGGTGTGTGAAGTCCGCCAATCCGCAATTGGCCACTTTAATTTGTAGTTACGAGAATTTTACACCTAGATGGGTTGAATTGAGCACCATCTGTCGAGTAGTTTTTGAGTTATCTCTGGTTGTCGATGTTGAAGTCGGCTATTTTTTTGTAAAAAGGATTAATATGAATTATTAAGATAATAAAAACAAAAAAATTGATAAATACTTTTTTCTTCCAAATACTTTATTTTTTTCTCATTCAATCAATTGTATACGTTTTTTCTTGTCAAAAAAGTTGGCAACCCTAGTTCGTGGTTCGGCCCAGTGTTGTCAACCGTACGATTTAAATCGTATTTGTACGACTTTTTTACCACAAATGCTGTGTACGATCATGACCTGAAATCGTACGCCCTATATACGATCTTTTTAGTCATACATGCTTCATGTAATTTTATCGATATATATATAGATCTAAAGTTTAATAGCGTCATTGCAACATTTTTTTCATGAACATATCCTTAATCCGTATAATGGGTGCGTTCCAATGAGCGACCAAATTCAAAACGCAACCTTTTCCTATGGAAAATTGCATGTTTTAAGCGTTTTGCATGCTAAACTGGAACACACTAAATAATAGTAAGGAATATTGCTACAGAATGTAGCCTACAGTTATAAAAGTGTCTGAACTTTTTTTACGTCTTAAAAAAGTGGCGGAAGTTGGAATTTCTTCTGCTTCTTCTTTGTGAGGATTCTGTGATGTTAATGTTGTATGAAACAATTAATAAATACTTCGGCAATGAGTACCGAATTAGGTAGTAACTAAATATATTATATTCCCTTATTTTTCATGTCGTTTTTGTGATATTAATGTTAATATATTAAATGATAATACTATAATATTAATGATTTTTAACTCTCATGATACGATCTTTAAAATATAGTTGGCAACACTGGTTCGGCCCGGACCAAGTTCGATCGTCTGTTTATACCATAAGGGATGTTTATACTAAGCACACACACAGATGACACATTTCTGCTCCTGACATTAAGGTTCATTAAAGATTGACGGCGAGAATTTAAAACGCCTTAAGTAAATTTTGCTTCCAAGTAAATTGATCTGGCCCCCGATTCTGCTAATTTATTAACGGATAAATTGGATCTCAATTGAATTGTTTGACACATTTTGTATGGGGTATGTGTCAAAAATGTGTCAAACTATTCAATTGAGCTGCAATTGAAGCATTTATAAATTAGCAGAATAAGGGCCCAGTTAGCACACATTAGTACATTACGATACGGTGCGTAAAGTTGGCCATTTTTGAACGGCGTGAAGTTAGCGCACGAGCGAAGCGAGTGCGATATACGCCGTTCAAAAATGCAACTTTACGAACGAGTATCGTATATTATTTTATAGCACGAGTGACATAAACCCGCTTTATTGTAGTTATAATAAATAAAAGTTATAATTTGATGCTTTAATTTCATAAAGATTTTTGAAGAATTACAAAGTGTTCGAAACATGAAGAGACAGATAAAAAAATAACGACAAAGCCTCCTGAAAGGAATTATTACGAAGTTGTTAATGTTTATATTCAAGTTTTGTACAACATAAAACTGTATTTAGGAGAATCTCTAACCTATGTAAATTCTTGCATAACCCGTAATAAGCACTAGTTTAGTATACTGAACCAACAATTTGAGAAGATAATATAACTAATTATGAAATATTTATTCGCTGATTTCACCAAACAGTGTCCTTTACCCTTTATGTGTACTTACCCATACTATGTTAAGTAAGTAGGTTATTTGTTTACTCAATAATATTTCCCATTAAAATATGATAAAGTAACAGTTTTCACCAACAATTTCACACATAGGTTCCTACCTACAATACACAAAACATACTTCAACTGAATAAGTTTAAAAAGCAGTAAAGATAAATAAATATGACTAAAGCACAGTATGGATAATTATAAGTGCAGGCTTACATGGTGACTATTTGCTAACCTGTGGTGCGGATTTGACGCGGGTTTGCGTCACTCAATGTCATAAAGTACCCTCATGTTATATATTTTTTAATTTCTACCTTCGCGTTTGCGTCACTTAATGTCATAAAGTACCCTCATGTTATATATTTTTTAATTTCTACCTTCGCAATTGTCAATAATTTATTTTTGAACGGCGTGAAGTTGGCGTCATTTGCCGTATAAAAATGAACTACTTACGCCACTGCAAACTGTGACTTAAATGCGGGTTTAAGTCACGCTGTGCTATAAAATAAATTTGTTTTTAGTGACAATTCCGTATCCTTGGCGACTCAAGTTTATACTAAAAGTCTATTCACACTTCTTTTGATGAACGCGAAACTTGCCAATTTCAATCAATTCATTAACTTAATAAGCAACACGAAGAGTGCGAACTTGAGACAGGAAAATTAAATAATGTGAAAACTTGTCAAGTGCGAAGTGTCCGTTGGAAATAAAGTTGGTTGTTAGTTAGAGTGCGCGGGGAGAGCCGTCGATGAGAAATTTCTATTAGGAACATCGCCCCGTAACGTTATGGGGAAACTTGTTTAACTATGTTACGGTGTGCTTAAAGAAGTCACTCGTAGTCGTAAGCGACGTGGCTTGTTTTTGTGCGCGTCGTTGCTTGCTGAAATGGAGGGATCTAGTGTTGGAATGTCCATGGATTGCTTGACGTGATTTTGGGCATTTCTTTTCATTCGCCCTATCACCTTTATGCAAAGCGGTCTTCCTTTCGCGAATGCGTTTGCCATCCATTGCGAAGGGGGCTTCGGGTCTCAAGGGTCTCCTTTTTACCCGGACTTGAACTCGTTCGGCCATTGCCTCCCGGTGATCTTATGGGCCCCGCTGTTGAGCAGGGTACCCTATCATTATCCCGTTAGACGAGCTGGTGTCGCAGTCAGTCGCCCCCCAGGTGGTCGGGGGAAATCCCAGGTGGTCGGGGGATCACCTTTATGCGAGACTAGTGAACCGCCCTTGCTTCGCTTCGGGATCCGTAGGTATCAGCAGCGTAGGTCCCGCTCCCGTAGGAATCTCGGGATAAAAAGTAGCCATGTGTTATACTGGAACATAAGCTGTAACATTGCCAAGTTTCATCCAAATCTGTTCAGTAGTTGCAGCGTGATTGATTAACAAACATCCAGACATACAAACTTTCATATTTATAATATTTTAGTAGGATTTAATGACATTTGGCGTAATTACCCCATTTCCTGAACTCGCTTTTGTTATTTTCCCATTTTATGACGATGTTGAAAACTGTTTTATTTGTCTAGTTATTTCTTCAGTAGATATTATTTCTTGCCGGCAAACCTCTGTGGTGTCTTTGGTGTCGGTGATGTCTATGAATGATGGTGACCAGCTGACCACTTACCATCAGATTTCGTCTGCTTGTTTGACAGCTATTTAGGTACTATTTACATAATAAATAAATAACGCTTCACACTCAAAGCCCCACACTAGGATTCCCTGTGTCGTGGGTGCCTTGGACAACACACAAGACAAGGACACACACCCAGACCGAGAACGGAAATTTAAATTCATCATTCAAATTTCCGCCTCGCTGGGAATCGAACCCAGGACCCTCGGAACAGCGATCGGCATGTTAACCATTGCGCCATTCGGGTCGTCATATACATAGACGATAAGCAAAGTATGGTGTTATCTGAATGTGGATTTCGTCTAGACATATATTTCCACTTTTATACAATGACATGATGTCGCAAGTTTTTGATAACGGATTTGCGGAATCTCAATACGCGAACTAGGTATTATCTAGTATACTATTCTAAAACTATCGATCCAATATTCGTAAACCAGTGTTTAACTTTAAAGACTCGTTTGGCGCGACGTACTCGTTTGTTGAACTGTTGTCGTTGTTGTTTGTTGTTGTTGTTTGTTGTCCTGGGTTCAATTTGCAGCGAGGGGGAATTTGAATGATGAGTTTCAATGTAATGTTTTCGGTCCGTGTGTGTATGTCTATTGTTGTGTTTGCTGATTTTGATAAGTTTTTTCTGATTAATACTATGTGATTAAACGTCATGTGAAAAATGTGACATAAGGTCTTGCAATGAGAAAGGCTAATGACCTCAAGTGTTGATTTTAACAACCTTGTCATTAACCCTCTACCGCATATGGCACCATAATGGTATCATGACTGCATTTTTTTTCTTCCTAATCGAGTGTTGTAAATACGTTGTTACCTAATTAAATACATAGAGATAATTATCTAACTTTGATGAAAATTTATTGGTTTGCCTAAAATTAGATAACATTTAAATGTGTGCTTATTTTTGTGTGAGTGGTCGACGCATGTCTCTCGAGGTGGACGAAACTCAATTTCAAGAAAGAATATCTATTATAATTATTATTTTTTTTCCTTTGATAAAAATATTTTCATAATACACACAACCTACACTAAGTTAATCAATAATAATGTTTCCAGTTTTTTACCGTTTTCCTTCATTTTTACACTATTTTCACCCGGCACCAGATATGGTTTCGTACGTATTGAGGCAATTTTCTGTTTGGACAAATATTGTTTAAGACTTAAGTACTATAGGTGTAACGATACCTCATTTATCGAATTACGCTAAGCAGCTTGGTGGGTTGGTTCGTTGTCATCGTCGCCTATGGACACGAGCAACACTAAGGAAGTCACCAGTTCAACGCCGACCTTAAACAAGAACTGTTTTTACACCTTTCTTGAAAAACCCCATGTCATAGCGCTCTGGGAATACCTCAAGAGAAAGACGAACAGATGATCAGAACGCCTGAAATCTTGACATTCATAACCTTTCGCTCCACAGTGGTCGGTTAAAAAGTTAAAAACAGAACTGGTCTCTGAGTCTGAGGCACTTTTAGCATTTAATTACCGATGTGAAATTACCGATTCTATTTTGAGCTCCCAGGATTGTTCCCACGGTTTCATTGTTGCTGTCTTGCGAATCGCCGGCTCTAATTCTACACTATTAACGCCTTTTCTATGGATGACTTGTCAGGTTGGTTTGAGTGAATGCCTTCATTGTGGACTGTTGAGGATTGTGAGGGGAAATCATGGTTGTTCATTCGATAGGTTTGTTGGTAGTCATGTGTGTAGAGCGAAGGGTTCTGGGTTCGATTCTAGAGGCAGTTGTGTGGCATATTATATTTGGTAGTTGGGTCGTGTGTAGGGTTGCCAGATGTCAGAAAAATTCGGGATTCTTTCGGATTCGGGATTTTCTACTAGACCAATCGATCGATCGACGTTGACTAATCCATTCCACCATCGATCGATCAATGGCGTCGATCGACGATCGATCGATTGGTCTGTCAACTCCCTAACAGTGAGATGGTCGGAAATACATAGTTGTTAGTTGGAATAGTTTTTGTCCCACCGTTTCATTGGTCGACCATCGAGCAAAAAGTCAACCTTTGACTGGTGTTGACATCTTTTTGTCTTAATTAACTGAAATAACTTTTTTGGACGACCCTGTGGAAATGCCGGTAACCCTGAGGAGACGAGGTTCCGGATATGGTCCGTGGTATATTTGTGACTTGATTTATTTTTTTTATTAATCGTAACTTAGTTCCCTTCAATCGCCTTCCTTCCTAACGTAATATCCCACCTGATTGTAAGTCATGATATTAGGCAGGTTATAAATCTTCTAAAAATCATTTAATCCCCCTTAATTATTTTTTGGTAAAAACACATAATAATTATTCAATGTACAGACAAAACTTTTTTGCAATATTAATTAATTTTATTATTATAAATATTTTTTAGTCTTGAATGATATTTTGATTTTTTTTTTTCATTTTATTTAATTTTTCCGTAATTTGCCCCAACCGGGTATGCAACCCGGCACCGCTCGCTTCGCCGAAGCCAATACCACTACAAACAAGGCTACGGTTTGGACGGAATTAGAAGTCTCCCCGGGATTATCGCTTCCGGTTACCGGTAATGTACATTGTACACGGATAGTTGAATAGTTATGTAACAGAACTACTGGACGTGTTGACTAATACACTGTTAGTTAAGTTACATACGTAGAATGATTATGTCAGGCCGTCTGTGAGTAAGAAGGCAAGGTTTGAAAGCGTTTAAAAATTTTTACGCGCTATTCTCTTATCAACTTGCAATATAATATCATCTTTTTTTATGGAGTGTAAGCAGCAAACGAGCATGCAGCACCACCCTTCCGCTGCCGCCCATGACAACTGTGACCGATACAGATCAAGACTCAATTTAAAGACTGGGATGGATCGTCCAGCTAATACATAGTTTTAGAATATTAGTTGCTTAGTCAGTTAATAAGTGTGATGTCATCCAGGGTACAAAAAAGTTGGAACAGTTTTCACGCCCTATTCTCTTATCAAATTGCAATGTATCATCATTATCACAACCTATGTTCCATTACTGGGCATGGATCTCCACTCATAACATAATGTGAGGGGCACAGGCCATTTTGATGTCAATTTTAACGACTCCACTCAATAGAAAGTAAGTTTTATCCTAGCGAGGGTGTAAATAACTTAAAAGGGTGTAAAATTACTAAAAAACTTTGAGTTTTATAAATGTATTTTATTTAGTCTTCAAAATTAAAAAGAAAAACATCATTCTAATCTCTTCATAAGGTAAAAGTGTCATTGGGCCTACAGGGTGGTCGGATCACAAGTTAATAATGTGTGACATAACGTATATTGACCCCGTGTCGGAACAAATTAAATGAAATGGACTGTTAAAACTGCTATCTTCACGGGCCCCTCCCATGCAAAAAGTTTTACGATAAGACCCCGTTTATATTTTACCGAGTCCCGTTATATAAGGTCCAAGTCAGCTATACTCAACCTGCGGCCCGCCGCGCCGCGCCGGAACCTTTGGATTGGCCCACTTAATCTCAAATGATTCTTTTAAGTTTAACCATTTTAAATTTCGCAACTATCAGAGACCGTAGTAGTAACTTTCGTTAAAACTGATTTTTCATTAAATGTTTCTATAAAAATTAAACCTAAATATTTTTTGCTTGCGGCAAGGGATCGCTTGGCTGAAATAATGTATGTGGCCCGGATAGTAAAAAGGTTGAGTACCGCTGGTCCAAGTCCAATAAAACTCGCCACGGTAACCCGCGCTCCCCTGTCTCCCCTTCCGCGGTTCCAACTCGAAAGTAAGTTGACTGGGGACGTGCAACAGGTACAGTATGGACGAAACGTGATATCCGTTGTGAATTATACTGTTTTATTTGTTTCTAAAATGTATAATTTCGAAAAATTGCATAATTTAAGGTGATATGCATTGATTTCAAAGGTGACAGTTGAAGCTAAAAAGCTTCTGTGTTCCTGACCAATTTAAATATGTATAACTTATCGCTGTTTATGTTTATACTTAGAAGGTCTATGGATAACTATTAACAGGGGCGTTTATGGTGAATGTACAACGATTCTTTGCATGTTCGTTCGTTTGTTTCTGCGTTGCTGATGCGATTTTCGCTATTGTATTTGTTAAGTTTTAATTAAAATAGAAAAAATATGCCAGTTTAGAGAATTGTATCAATTTTCGAGTGTCGGTATTACGGGACAGGCCACCCGAAGAAACGTCACTTCACGTGAAATTATCATTTACTTAAAACATTTCGATTTTTTATGTAAAAATGAATGTATTATGACATATATAAAATTGCGTTTAAAGTAGGGTCAAGTGTATTATCGTTTTGAGGCATTAAGTATCGTATAAAACACTTACTTCATTTACTTAATACGTTTAAAACCCTATCAATATCTGTAACACCTACAATCAGTTTATGTTCAAAGGGGACTGTTATCGATTACATTATTACTTAAATGATTAGAAAATATACAGCTTTACTTTAGATGTTATCTTATGCTCAATGATGTTATGTTATGATGAATGATGTCCAAATAGTGTTTACCTAACAAATGAGATGTCCCGGGTTTAAAACCTGGACGTGGTAATTTTTTTTTGAGAAGTTCAACTAAACTAAGAAACTAAGACTTCACTGCCACTTACTAAAAGGTCAAATGTTTTCAAACAATAACTTTTATATCGTAAAAACCTGCTTTGTATCCGTATCCGAAAATATGTAACAAGTAACAACTCTATTAGCAATCGCGGTCGCCGGACAAGGAGTTTCTGTTTGTATGTACGATTCGGGAAAAGAGTTTGTGAATTGTTGTAATTAAACATGGGGCGGCGATGCGTGCACGATACGACGGCAGTCATCTATCTACTCTTGCAGTCTCGGAAGCTTGGGAGTCCAAGCCTAGCTTTTGTCAAGTCAAGTCGAACTTTTTGATGTGGGCTCTGTGAACCTGGCACCCGACTTTAAAAAATCGAACTTTTTTTTACTGAATATTATAGATTAGGGTTTGTAGTTGATTGTAGTAACATTTTTTTTGTTTGTAGTAACTCCGAAAAAAAACTATTGCACCTTAAAAAAAAATCAGCACCCGACTTTGACAAATCAAAAATTTAAAAATTGGGGGTTAAAAAGGATCGTTTGTAGTTGTTTGTAGTAAAAAAAATTCGTTTGTAGTAAGAAAAAAAAACATTTTTTTTTTCCCAAGTTGCGACTATAAAATCGAACTTTTTTTACTGAATATTATAGATTAGGGTTTGTAGTTGATCGTAGTAACATTTTTTTGTTTGTAGTAACTCCGAAAAAAAATATCGCACCGTAAAAAAAACTCAGCACCCGACTTTGACAAATCAAAAATTTAAAAATTGGGGGTTAAAGAGGATCATTTGTAGTTGTTTGTAGTAAAAAAAATTTCGTTTGTAGTAAGAAAAAAAAACAAAATTTTTTTTTCCCAAGTTGCGAAATTGACAATTGAAGTTTTTTTTTTCTTATTTCTACTAGCTTATAGGTTATAGTGAATAGTTTTAACGTTATTTTGTTTGTAGCTCCTCCTAAAGAAGAACGAACGGACTTTAAATATATCCCACTCCTCGGATTGATCAAACAAAACTGGTCTTACTACAAACGATAATCTAGCTACTACAAACAAAACCGCGTTACTACAAACGATAATTCGGCTACTACAAACGAAACCGCATTACTACAAATACAAACGATAATCTAGTTACTACAAACGAAACCGCGTTACTAAAAAAGAAAATTCAGCTACTATAAACGAAACCGCGTTACTACAAACGATAATCTAGTTACTACAAACGAAACCGCGTTACTACAAACGATAATTCGGCTACTACAAACGAAACCGCGATACTACAAACGAAAATTCGGCTACTACAAACGAAACCGCATTACTACAAACGAAAATTCGGCTACTACAAACGAAACGAGCTACTACAAACAAAACCGCATTACAACAAACGAAAATGCGGCTACTACAAACGAAACCGCATTACTACAAACGATAATTTAGCTACTACAAACGAAACCGCATTACTACAAACGATAATCTAGTAGCCGAATTTTCGTTTGTAGTAACGCGGTTTCGTTTGTAGTAGCCGAATTTTCGTTTGTAGTAATGCGGTTTCGTTTGTAGTAGCTAAATTATCGTTTGTAGTAATGCGGTTTCGTTTGTAGTAGCTAGATTATCGTTTGTAGTAACGCGGTTTCGTTTATAGTAGCTGAATTTTCTTTTTTATTAACGCGGTTTCGTTTGTAGTAACTAGATTATCGTTTGTAGTAATGCGGTTTCGTTTGTAGTAGCCGAATTTTCGTTTGTAGTAATGCCGTTTTGTTTGTAGTAGCTAGATTATCGTTTGTAGTAATGCGGTTTCGTTTGTAGTAACGCGGTTTCGTTTGTAGTAGCTAGATTATCGTTTGTAGTAATGCGGTTTAGTTTGTAGTAGCCGAATTTTCGTTTGTAGTATCGCGGTTTCGTTTGTTGTAGCCGAATTATCGTTTGTAGTAACCCGGTTTCGTTTGTAGTAGCTAGATTATCGTTTGTAGTAACGCGGTTTCGTTTGTAGTAGCTGAATTTTCTTTTTTAGTAACGCGGTTTCGTTTGTAGTAGCTAGATTATCGTTTGTAGTAAGACCAGTTTTGTTTGATCAATCCGAGGAGTGGGATATATTTAAAGTCCGTTCGTTCTTCTTTAGGAGGAGCTACAAACAAAATAACGTTAAAACTATTCACTTTAACTTATAAGCTAGTAGAAATAAGAAAAAAAAACTTCAATTGTCAATTTCGCAACTTGGGAAAAAAAATTTTGTTTTTTTTCTTACTACAAACGAAATTTTTTTACTACAAACAACTACAAACGATCCTCTTTAACCCCCAATTTTTAAATTTTTAATTTGTCAAAGTCCGGTGCTGTTTTTTTTAAGGTGCGATATTTTTTTTTCGGAGTTACTACAAACAAAAAAAATGTTACTACGATCAACTACAAACCCTAATCTATAATATTCTGTAAAAAAGTTCGATTTTTTAAAGTCGCAACTTGGGAAAAAAAATTTTGTTTTTTTTCTTACTACAAACGAAATTTTTTTTACTACAAACAACTACAAACGATCCTTTTTAACCCCCAATTTTTAAATTTTTGATTTGTCAAAGTCGGGTGCTGAGTTTTTTTTAAGGTGCAATAGTTTTTTTTCGGAGTTACTACAAACAAAAAAAATGTTACTACAATCAACTACAAACCCTAATCTATAATATTCAGTAAAAAAAAGTTCGATTTTTTAAAGTCGGGTGCCAGGTTCACAGAGCCTTTGATGTGATAAGGTCTTTTTAACCTCCGACGCGAAAAGAGGAGTGGGGGGGGGGATTTGAGCGTTCCCCTATGACGTATTTTTTTTCTTTAATACATTTATTATTTTTCACTTTTTAAAGGTAACTTAGGTTTTTAATTTATAAATCGATAAACACCGACTGCTTGCACGAAAAAGCTATAGCTGAACAAGCGATAGAGAAGCACGATTGGATTAGCCGTTCGGCTTATGGCTCATCTATGTATCTCTCTTCCTCTATCGGCAATATGTGATAATAATTTAATAATTCAATTCAATTCATAAAAGTATGCAATTTTTCATCAATGTTTTCTTAAATGATGTTATCTCGAAGAATTCTCGTCCGTTAACCGACTTTACCATTTTTTTAGGGAATAAAGGTAGCAAAAGATCACACTACACGTCCGCTGTTGCCCATAATAACTGTGACCAACCTAGAACGAGACTCAATTTAGAGACTAGGGTGGTTAGTCTGCTGTTATGGTGAAGGAAAACATTGTGTGGAAACCTGTATGTTGGAGAATTTACAAAACTTAAAGGTGTATGAAGTCTGCCAATCCCACTTGGCCAGCATAATGGACTATGGCCTTACCTTCTCAGTCTGAGATGAGACTCGTGCTCAGCAGAAGGACACTTATGAGTTGCGATGATGAAGAAAGAACGAAGAGTGTAAAAAAGGAAATGAAGTTATTAAACTATGAGACATTGTAAAACACCAAAAATATTGACCGAATTTCATCGCTCATTTTAGCAAACAACTACAAAACTTACTGAAACCCTATGGAAATCGCCTTTCACTGCATAAGCCATAGGTTTCCCATCGGATTACGTGCGGACATGTCTCACGGACTCAGGGCCAGTGAGAGTGGACGATTTCTCAAACACCATGAAGATTCAGAACGTATATTGCCATCACTTTCGTTACAGCTAGTGTCACCAGGAGATTTGGTTGTCGCGGACATTTTTTTTCTGCAAGCAAGCAAATGAGTTAACAGTAAGGTTCAACGCCGTTAAGTTCGGCTATTGACGCAGTTTGGGACAAAATTGAGCATATTAACTCGTTATTTATTATTTAACGCTGCAACTTCGAGAACGTAAAAAAAACTTGATTGTTGATTTTTGAAGGAAGGTGGTATCTATCATGTGATGACCCTCGCCACCGTAAAATATGGTTTTTAATTTAAAAATGGAAATCCCAATTCAGAGAATCGAAGAAATTCGAATCTGTTTGCACTTCTGTATTTTAATTACCTGCAATATTTTTATTGCGTGCTTCGATGAATTTAAATTAATTGAAGAAGCCTGAAAACGTCATATGTTGATCAGCAATTTTTTAACCCTTTCGATGTTCCCGTTTTTTTAAATATGTAATAGTAACCACTACATACCAAAATTCGTAATCGTAGTCAATAATCATTACAACCCATATCTGTCCAATTCATGCGTGCCATGCACTCTTGTCCTCCTACAAAGTAAAAAGTACAAGCCATAGCTGTACCACCCCACAATGCTGGCCAAGATCGGTTTGGCAGACTCCACGCACCTGTGGGAACATTATGGAAACTTTCAGAGGTGCTGATGTCCTCCCGATATTTTCGTTCACCAAAGCAAGTGATAAATATTTATGAGAATATTTTGTAAATTATTGGGGCGTGTAGGATTCGGATCTACACCCCGACCGAGTCCAACATTCAGATCACTTGATCAAGGGAATAAACAGAAAGATGTCAACAAACACTTGGACAGCATAAAGCCTCAATCCCTCGAGTTATTAATGAATGAGTGAATCTCGTTATTGAAGTATTGTTCTAGTTGTAGTCAAGCTTAGGCGTTCGTCGCCAGGTAATTTATTCCTATTGACAATCCAGTTGTCTTTGTACAGCCATTACGCTAATTGATCTTGTTATATGTATGCGTTTACGGTGTTACCTATTATCTTGGAACACGTCTTGTAACGGGTCAATGCGGGTGAATGCGCTGTGTGTTATAAGGCTGATATTTAAAATATGTGTGTAGTTTTTCGAGTGTTTACAATAGTTCACTTGAAACTTTTTGAAATGAATCTTCTTATGGGACTGTATGAATTGGTGTTTGTGAAAAAAAGAGAACGATAAATATTTTCATAACGCTTAGGATGTGCTCTCACAATAATATAAAATATAAATAAGGATACAACGCGTTTTATATAGTTTCCCTTTTCTTCGTCTTATCTCTTTCTCTATTTACCAACGCCATTGTGAAATCATCTCATTCTCTTAAAATTTGAACTCACACTCAATGTTTTTGATAAAAAAGGATGAAAATGGGACCCTATTTCTAAGACCAATGTCCGCCTGTTCATTGGCTCGCCCGAAAGTCTTGTCACGTCTTCCTAATATAGCTCTTAGGTGATATGGACTACCGGCGCTCGTTAGGCCTTAACGCAGGTCCTCGGAAAATCCAACACGTGGGTTGGCCAATATCCACTTCCCTAATTTCCACCGGAGAACCGTGTTGGAGTAAGCTCTAGGCCTCCAAAGACATGAATCAATATTAAGTAATGGGCCACCGAACCGAATGGCGAAATATTTAATACGCAGTATCACTCCAAGGGTTCTGGATTCGATTCCCAGCGAGACGGAAATTTGAATGATGACTTTAAATTTCCATTCTCAGGCTGGGCGTGTGTCCTTGCCTTGAGTGCTGTCCATGCCATCACGATACAGAAAATCCTGGAGTGGGGCTATGAGTGTATTACATTATTAATGATTCCAAAGTAGTGTCTGTGACTAGTGGTGACCATTAATCATTTACACTCGTTTGTCGGCTGTTTACATGAAGTTTAATTGCGCTACGCATTTCATGAAACGTTTGAATTTAAAATTGAAACGTCTCGTCACTGAAAACGGATGTGGGTGGTTTAATTGAAGACGTACAACACATTTGTAAGGAATGCGTTCCGGATGGATCATTAGGGGCCGAATGTTGTGACAGCAGAATGTGTGCTCGCGTTCACGTTGATTAGAATCTTAGTGATAAACTACTGAGATTTTGAGGTATTTGAATAGCAGTTTATTTTAATAGTAAATAGCGTCATCATGACAAGACGTTACTACGTATGAATTAGAGATGTGTTATTAATGAAAAAAAGTACATTGTTTCTTTAGTAATACGTTATGAATGTATTGTCCAAATATTATAAAAACAATTTAAAGTAATTTAAAAAAAAAATTAGGCTTATTTTCTCACAAGCTTATGTAATAATTGAAAATTCTTCTACATTACAAAGAATTTTAAAAGGCCTTTGCTAAATGGAGGTAGAAATAAAAAATGGCATGCAAAGTTCATCAGTTATGCCTGTGGTGATACCACAGATTAGAAAATAGTTATCACGTAAGTGATACTAATAAATGCTTCCGATTGTGAATTTACAAAAAACTGTAGGACTATCCGCTTGAGGTCCTCACCGTGCAGTCACCCGTCAAACCGCGAGCTATTGTCCACTCGTCTGGGCAAGTCGGAATTTAAATCAGTCGACGTTACACTTTGTCATGCTAAAATTTGTCAGGCCGCGCTGTTACCTGCTCGTCTTCTGAATCTATTGTGCGGCGAACGCGACGTCCATGCACCCGTCTCGCTCTGCCGTGCTCTCGTATCGAACCGAGGTTGTTGTTGAATTGTTTATGTATGATACACGGTGTTCGGTTATTGCTATTTTTAGGTACAACACTATTTTGGACAAATGTTTGTGTTCCATTTTTGAATTATTTATTTGGATTTGATTTTGATTTTGGATTGTTGGAGATTATTGTGATGATGTAGATGAAGTCATTTGTTTCGTTGAAACCATACGTTACTTACGTTATACGTTACCTTACGTCATACGTTAATTTGATGATTTTTGTTTTATAACCCCCACCCCCTCGCGTACCTCTCCTCCCCCTTTTGTAAAACAATTAATAAAAAATTAAAACAGATAATTTAGGTCTTAGATATATTGATTATCCTCCTCTATTTTAATTAATTTATCAAACTTATAAGCTTGCCATATTCTACGAGCTACATTTGGCCGTATTGGGGTAGCCTGGAAAACTATTCCTATATTCATGATGGCAGACCAAGGTATCGTTTGAGGTGATAGAAGATAGGTCCTTCTAAGTGGTAGGTAGGGCTGAGAACCCTCTTGGTTGAGTGAGTCGCCAAAGGACTTGGCGTCCGCGGCTTTCCGGCTAAGGCTAAGGGTCGATTCAGACATATCAGTGAAGTCTCAGTTCCGACACAGTACCGGCAAATTTTTCATACATTTTCGGCATTGCATGAAAAATTTGCCGGTACTGTGACGGAACGGTGACTTCACTGATATGTGTGAATCGTCCGTAAGCGTCCACAGGTCGGTATCGTACGCATCGGACGCATCGCATTAAACGGATCGTAGTATTCTTTGTATAGAAAATCATACAAGTGCGTCCACTGATCCGCATCGTACGGATCGTACTTTCTATACAAAGAATACGATGCGATGCGTCCGATGCGTACGATACCGATCTGTGGACGCTTAGCCTAAAGAGTTTGTCCATGGATGATGGTAACCACTTAGAATCAAAAGGCACATATCGTCTTATAAGGCTAAGCGTCCACAGGTCGGTATCGTACGCATCGGACGCATCGCATTAAACGGATCGTAGTATTCTTTGTATAGAAAATCATACAAGTGCGTCCACTGATCCGCATCGTACGGATCGTACTTTCTATACTATACAAAGAATACGACGCGATGCGTCCGATGCGTACGATACCGATCTGTGGACGCTTAGCCTAAAGAGTTTGTCCATGGATGATGGTAACCACTTAGAATCAAAAAGGCACATATTATCGTCTTATAAGTCGGCTATTAAGAAATAAAAAAAACTCCAAGTTTCGAGCAAGCATGTCTAATGTAATGTTCTCTTTCTCCTGTGCAACGAGGCCGAAGATGACTTGTATGAGATGAGGTACCTCGTCGTACCTCACCCATATGAAATTGTCACAAAATGGTGCAATTTAATGATGATAATATTTTTATTAATCTCTCAGTCGTGTACCTACCCTTCAGACTATTACCATTACACAAGATGCCATTTAAGTGACTTTTTCCGCGAATTCATTTAGTTCCATTGACAAGGACACAATGCGCGTTTAACAATTGTCAAAATAAACAGGCGGTGGGTCGCCGGTTGTAGCGCGAACATGGTTGGTTCTTGGAAATATTGGTACTGAGAAATTATGGAAAAATAACCAAGCGGGGTGTGAGCCGTGTGAGTAACTGCACGGAGTGGATAAGGTTTGAATTTGAACATGATGTGGATGTAAGTGGACATGGTGTGTCCGGAATGGACATGGAGAGCCTGGAACACATGGACATAGAGTGTCTGGTGTGGTCACCATGCGCCTGGAGTGGACAATGAGTGCCCGGAGAGCCAGAGAGGATACGGTGTAAGTGGTCTATCCGAAGTGGACTTCGATTTTGAAACGTCGCGTCCGGTGTTTGCGACTTATCTTAATTTAACTTCACCATGCTACTTCAGTACAGATTGGTGAAGTGGAGGGGTGAGTGACCAAGCTAAGCCTTGCTAAGCTATGTTATGGCGCCCGAATTCCTCGGACGTTGCTTATGACTGTCACTTAATCATAACTACCGGAAAACTTGTAAAGTATATAAGCGCTTTAAGACTTCAAGATTTTGTCGCTAGTGGCCACGTATCCAACTACCAACCGCGCCGATCAACGAAAGTTACCGAGCTATGAGCTGCGAGTTATACTCGAGTCGCCGAGCATATGGAATTGCCACTACACGCCAAAACCAAACTAATTACCTCTTGTCACAGTTCAATTCAGCTTTTAAGCAAAATTTACTTAGGGCATTTTTAGTACTCGTCATCTTTCTTAAATCTACCTTAATTGCATAGAAAGTTGGCATTTGTGTGTCATGCTATATAACTAATTACAGATCGAACGCGTACGCAGTATAGTACTAGACGAAGATGTCACTACCAGATAAACTGCGGGGATGACTACAACCAAAGTGCTTTCAGAGGGTAGTAGGATTAACTACCGTTGTCGGGCATCAAATTTCACAGCAATTTTCACGGCAATCAAAGTGTATTCAATAGGGCTGCGCCGCCCGCACCGGCCAGATGTAGATCTTAATTTGAGATTGCTTTGATCATGTCACTGGGCTTGAGTGTGTGTGTGTCATGTGAACGGCGTACATATGCAAAGTGATGCAATTTATGTTATTAAAAAGTTTGGAAAATACATGCTTTGTAATGCTAGGTGGATCTACAATTAACATGATATTATTATGATAGCAACTTAGAGAAACGACGATAAATCCAAAATGTATTGACAAAATACTGAAAAAAAAACGAATAATAAATACTTACCGATAAATAAATCATTTGCACTAACTACATTATAAAATCTTGCTTCGAACAATAGGAAAAGAGGTACGGTGAAACATTTTGAAAAATGGGAAAATATTTAAATTTCCCCAAAGCGAAGCGAGGGCGTTCACCAAGGTATCTTTAATACATAAATGAAAAATGAAAATAGTTTTTAATAACAAGCTTTTATTTAAATAGGTAGGTACCCTAAAAATGCCCTAAAAGTATACTTTTTTCCTTTACAAGTTTTACTAACAACTTATAACATCATGACACAATTTATATGATAGACATGCAACATGTCGTTCTCGCCTTCATTCGTATAAAGGATCCCGCGTGAATCCGGATCCCGCGGGAAGTCCGAGCTGAAATTCAGCCTATATGTTGCACCACCCACAGCCTCTTCTGTCTCCCAATGAAAGTCCCATAAAAATTCGTTCAGCCATTTCTGAGATTAGCTTGCACAAACATACAGACAAACATCCAAATTAAAAATAAAATAAAAACATTATTTTGGGTTCTCTTGCGTATATTAAGGCCCCCCATTATAATTTTTTGCAATTGCCTTGTACAGACAGCGATCAGCTTATGATAATCTATAGATAAACACATAGATAAATTCAATTACTAATTTTATTGTATGTAGTGTATGTAGATACGTATCTCTCATTGATTATGTTATTGTGAAAACAATTTAAACTCATAATCGACTTAATTATAAACGCACCCGGCCGATGTCAGACTCAGATGTGCTGGCAATGTGGCAATGAGTTAAGGTTATGGAAATTTAGAAAGGAAATGTACTGTACCGTGACGGCTGGACATCTATTAACCTTATTGCTTGTGCATGTCGCCCGTGTGTCACTGACTTGTGATTGTGACGTCACTGGTGATGTCACGCTCCGGGCGCCGGAGTTGGCTGGTGGGTTGTGGAGTTCGGTTGGATTGTTGGGGATTTGGTACGAGTTTGGTGTATGCGTTACAGAATACAATGTGAATTTGATGCGCTCCTATGATACTGGATGCGAAAAGTTGTTACGTTACGGACCGAAAAGGTGCTCCCTCACCGGGAGCATTTGTTGGTAATGTAACATTATACTCGTATGCAGATTCGACTTTAAGCATTACATTACAATACTACCTCCCTGACTGACGAGCATTCACGTATAATGTTACATTTAGTATAGATTTGAATTTACATTGTAGGTTTGTAGGTATCATTAGAAGGTGCGCATTGTAATGTAATGCTCGGTTCTCCTCCTTCACTGATGTATATAATGCTCGAATCTGTAACGTTACGAATCCTCCCGGTGTAGGAGCGGCTTTAGAGATATAAAGTTTTTTTTATGTGATTAAGATACGAACGAGCATGCAGCTCAACCCTTCCGCTGCTGCCCATGGCAACTGTAACCGACACAGAACGAGACCTAATTTAGGGACTAGGGTGGTTAGTCCAGTTAACAGAAGTGTATTAGTTGGCTATTTTGTTAATAAATGTGAGGACAGAGACTGACAGTTAGTCCTGTCAGTCAATGTTAGTAACATACCAGTAAGTAATTTTTAGTATGAGTCTCTTTCTCATTCGATCACAGATACGTATACACAGTATACTCCCTAAGGGCTGAGATGCCTCTAAAAAAGTTTAATATAATTGCACTATACCAACGTTACTATGACAACAAGAATTAAAAATTGAGCAAAATCTAAATACATAGGTACCATTTAAAAACACCCAAAGTGTAATCGGATCCACGCATTTCCAACTGGAACTAGATATTTATCTAAGATGTTTTTCATGCAGACATTCCCTAGCAATAAACCCGCGAGGGCATAAAAATATTTTCTAGCCGTTCCTCACCCGATAATACCCGTTAAACTGTTTATTGGGCATCCATAACAATAAATACTTTGTTATTATTTATGGCGTTGCAGTTGATATTGGCCGATAGTGTTATCAGAGCTCAGCTTCGGTTAGTTGATAATTGGTCGGATTGCAAGGAATAGCGGTGTGTGAATCGGGTGCTTATATGGATTTTCGTATGTTTTATATCTTCTCGTGATCACTAGTGGCAAAATTTCGTGAGCGCTTCCGTGGAGGAGGACACGTAAAGCCGTCGGTCCCGATTGTTATCGATAGATAGCAGTCGTTAAGCCATTTCGGATGACCTTTGAGTGGCTTGAAAACTTCCGATACTGGGTGACCCATACTCCTACACCAATACGCACTGGAGCAGCGTGGTGGAGTATGCTCTAGGTCTTCTCAATAATGAGGAGAGACCCGTACTCAGTAGTGGGTCATTAGTGGGTTTTAGCCATATTTTCTTGACCTATAGGTATGTATTTGGGATAACTATACATTCAGCTGCACACTAGGATTCCCTGTCTCATGGAGCCATGTAAATTGGACAACACAAAAAGAAGATATAGAGGTCCATGCCGAGAACAGGAACTAAGAAACTGGTTATAATAATATCTTCCTCGGTGGCATTTGAATCCAGATGACCAGATGATGGTCACCGGTGGTTCCAATGACCAATGGTTCGAATGAACATAATATAATAATTAATATTTAGACCGCAAAGGTCTTCGTATCACGTATGTGTTAAATAGATCCTTTTTGAACTTTTAATTGTACCATGGTTGGTAATATTATAATGGACGGTATATATTTTTCCTCATGTATGTCTGTATATGGAACATATAATAATAATATATAACGCTTCACACTCATAGCCCCACACTAGGACTCCCTGTGTCGTGGGTGCCATGGACAACACACAAGACAAGGATACACACCCAGACCAAGAACGGAAATTCAAACTCATCATTCAAATTGCCGCCTCGCTGGGAATCGAACCCAGGACCCTCGGAACAGTGATCCGGCGTGTTAACCATTGCGCCATCTGGGTCGTCATAATATAATAATAAAAATTATTACGGGGGTCTTTATTATTAACTCAATAAAACTCAACACAATGTTCGTCCTAATCCTAATGTTTTGATCGTCCTAATCTCAGAAACAGTGCAGTTCGCAATCATGTGCTGTGGTAAGCTTCGCATAACAAATGTTTCAAGAATCCATATAAATCCGTAAATTACTAAGACAGTTATGCCAGCTTAAAGAATTATGCCCAAGAATTTCCAATGTGGCATCTAAGGGACTGGTTTCTCAGACTGTGGTGAGGAAGGGCTAACCAGTTTTAAATATAATTTATCTTCAAAGAGGAATTAAATAAATTTTACACACATATGAAGGTATATTCTCCAATATGCTTTTGGCTGCGTGGGAGTCAGACAACGTCAAAATACCGTTGTAAATATTGCAAGGAAACGACTTACCGGTAATAATCCAGTATTCTATGTCCCAGTCCAGTTTACGGTGACACGCGTGCAAAATTTGATCGCAGTCTGATTGGTATACTGAGAAATTATTGCTGCCCCATACTTAGTCCCAAATCATGTTTCATGCCCTTACGGGATTATTTTCGGGAAGAAACTGTCCTACATCTCCAGGGTTTCAAACTATAGCCATACAGAGTAAACTCTAATACAAGTCAGAGAATTCAGCGTGAAAAGGTAACAGATCAATAGATAGATCCACTTCCTCCACACACCATCTGCTCTGGAATAATTCTCTTCATCTGCATTTTGAGTCTTGTTCTGAATCGGTCAAGTGGTCGTGGGCGGTAGCATAAAGGTCTGCGCACATTACAACGACTCAGCAAGTGTTCACTCGAAATTCAACCGTAACGTCCAAGATATAAGGATCTTTATTGAATGCTTACATTTGAGTGGCTCCGTAATCGCGTTGGCGTGGAGTCGTTATAATGTGCGCAGACCTTAAGGGTGGTGCTGCGTGCAGTATTGCTGCCTTAGTTCCATAAAAAGGTGCGGTCTTGGCAGGAACAATTCTGTGCCCCAAGTTGTAGGGTTATCCTTATTTGTAATCTGATAACATTTGACATTTTACAACAAGGGAACATTCCCATGATACGTGACCCATTGTTTTTAAATGTATGACCCCAGTCCACACCATCCCCTGCGTGACCATCCGTAGTATTTGCCAAGACCCTCCCACTATTATAAATCATTAGTATATTATAAGTCATCAGTATTATAAATAATTTTTCAATCATATTAAAAATAAAAAATATTCTCGATAGCTTGATTAGACGCGAGAGTTCTCTAAAGAATATTGACTACGTGAAACCTAATAGGTACCCCCAATCCCCGCGTGACCACTCGCGGTATTTTGGAAGACCCTCTCCTGGACGGGTCACGTGGTATGGGTACTGTGGGTATGTTCCCTAAGATGAACTCAAGCCAAGCGCGATTCGATTCACGCGGCTCATACCACATTGTCACATTGGTACGTGTCGGCGCACAATGGACGAACAACGCCGCAATTGGAATTATGTCAATAGATTCATTACGTCGCCGGGTTTAGGCTAACGAGCGCGTGCTGATCGGCTATTAGCCGGCGACGTGGGCCGCGCTGCCCAAACTGAGGTGTGACGTCACAGTTACATTTGTTGCATAGAGTAGTTGTTGCTGTAGAGTTGATGTTGTGTGTGAGTTGTGTAAGGGCATATGCTGGTTTTCAAAATATACTGCCCTATTGTGTAGCTAAGGGGTGAGGAGTGCAGTCGGAAAGATCCGCTGTGGGTGACACTTAGCCAGGGTGGACCATTTCGAGGGTGATACTCTACGATACGCTACGATACATGACACCATATATAACATTAAAAAGTGGTAGCCTGCAATTGCAGCTCGGTCAGCTAAACCAGTGAACATGCTTTGCAAAACGACTGTGTGGGATGTTACCGCCCCTGGTGACACCCACGCTAGACACTCCACTAAGGGTGCCTTTCCACCAGAGATGTGCTATGCTACGTCGCTATCGATGCGTCTGCCATCCACCAATCATATTCAGCCCTTACGGGGTTTCTAGGCGGGCCAATGTATGTGATTGGTAGATCTCAAACGCATCTTTAGCAACGTAGCATAGCGCATCTCTGGTGGAAAGGCACCCTTAAGCAGCCTGTTGGTAAATGGTCTCTCTTGGATAGTCCACTTGGCTACTGCCTTGTCAAGGCGTTTGGTTGGAAGGCGGTGTTGTTGATGGTAGGAAAGGCCATACTCCAGATTACTCTTGTCAAAAGATCATCTATATAGATCTGTATGGAGATAAATCCTAGCGCAGCTAAATTTAATTAATGTAATAAACAAAAAGAACTGCAACTAACATTTTTAACACGCTTTTATTAACTTCACCTGTATGTTTGTATGTTTGTATGTAACTTTACTCCATTTTCTTTAATATCTCCGGTGCCCAAAGGTCTTCTTGCTTCAAACTTATATAGCATCTGCAACTAATTATTCCCTAACTTTCTATACCATTTTCACGAAAATCCGACCACAATTTTCCGAGAAATAGCTGTTTTTCCTCATTTTTTTTATACCTATACTTCCTTTAATATCTTCCGTGCCCCTCAACCGTTGTGCTTCAAACTCATAACTAACTTAAAGCTAACTGATCCCTAACTTCCTATACCTTTTCCACGAAAATCCATCGCGAATTTTCCGAGTTACAACTGTTTTTCCTTGATTTATACTAAATTCGTTCATTTTAAACCTACATTTCTGTTAATATCTTCCGTGCCCCTCAGGCGTTTTGCTTCAAATTCATAACGCACCTATAAACAGTTGATCCCTAATTTTCTAGACCCTTTCCACGCAAATCTATCGCGGATTTTCCTAAAAATAGGCGTTTTTCCTAACTTCTTTAATTTCCACCTTCCCTAGCCTATAACTTCACCTGTATGTTTGTATGTATGTTTGTATGTAACTCTCCTTCGCATAAAGAGACTACCATAATGATATTATTACACGCTTTATATTAGCTTCACTTGTATGTTTGTATGTTTGTATATTTGTTTGTAACCGACTTCTTTGGACGCGATTTTGACCCACTTTAAATGGCCAGATTTCGTTCAAACTTTGTAGATTTATCGAGTTCCGATGACATTACACTATTTTGATAAAATTATTCCAATTTTCAATATGCAAAATAAGATTTTAATTTTTTTACTCTCACACTACTGCCATCTATCCATTTGCTACTGCCATCTACCCATATTTACGGGCAACTAGCTGTAACTGCGTATTCAGTTTGACTGCGTACATTACGTTTTACTAGATGGCGTTGTTCTTCTGTTTATTTGAATTCTAAGTTATCACAGTAGATAGATCGATAGAGACCAAATAATAGTTTAAAATTATAAAAACAAGCTATTATAAATAAACAAAACTAAAAAGTCGAAAATAAATAATAGTTTAAAAAAACTAAAAAACACGCTTTTTATAGAATACTGAACTAAAAAAATAGAAAATAAGTTTCAATAAATTTAAATTAAGAATAGTGTTAAAAATTTCAACAAACATGAATTAATAATAGTGTAAATAAAGAAAATATTTTATTTAAAAAAAAGCGTGGGGTGCATGGTGTCATTTTGATAATATCTTAAAAAGCACCCCACGCTTTTTTTAAATAAAATATTTTCTTTATTTACACTATTATTAATTCATGTTTGTTGAAATTTTTAACACTATTCTTAATTTAAATTTATTGAAACTTATTTTCTATTTTTTTAGTTCAGTATTCTATAAAAAGCGTGTTTTTTAGTTTTTTTAAACTATTATTTATTTATACTACATATTTTAATTATTACATACTAACTAGTGCTCGCGGCTACTTTAGCGTGGAGTTTCCATCATGCCAATGCCAAAGCGGGTGTACCAACTCTGAGGTTCTAGATCTTAAAAGTTTATTCTCTCACCAGAAAATGCTCGTCAGCCTAAAAATTTTTGCCGCATTTTTATATTATTGTCAAACTCTACGTTGTTGTTGCTATTACAACAACAATGTAAAGTTTAAACAAGGTCTAAGTATCGTCTATTTTCACCCTAACTATGTAACGCGTGGGACATAATTTTGGGTTGCAAATCGGGACGTACCCTTAAAATAGAAACTTGTGGCAACGCTACACACTATCTGTGTGAACTAAAATTCCTATGCACATTCCAAGCCCTTCCCCAACCGTATTATCTCAAAACCACTGGATGTCAACATTTCTACGACACCACTTAGGTTGAGAGGTCGGTCACGTCATTCAAAATTAGGTTTTAATGTGATCGCGTCTGAGCACATTTTACGTTGCAGCGTAACGCCGGTGACTAAGGCTCTTAACTTTCGTCTTTAGAAATACATCGGTATCGAGGGTGATACATGTGTAAGAAAATATTGACAAATCACGTACAAGACACCTTTTAATAAAACTATCTGTCGATATGTGATTTCTTTATTGTGTCGATGTGACTATTATTTTAATCGACTTCTAAAATAGAAGAGGTTCTCAATTTGACAGTATTTTACATAGTATTTACAAAATGCAGTCTTCAACATAAACAAATAAGTATAACTCAAAAACTGCTCGTCCGATGTCGCTCAAATTTCAATGGGACTATACGACAACCAGTAGCTTTCGGAAAAACGATTGACCCAGTAAAAAGCTATGAGGTAACACACAAAAAAAAATGCAGCCAAATAAAGAACCTCATTTTTTCGAAGTCATTTAAAAATCAATGCAATTACACCGAGCATTAATGCCAGCCGTTAATTGAACGCGGTACACTCCACGGTCCCTTGGCTCGGCGAGTACTTGATACTTGCCACAGACTTATAAAAAAAATAAGCAGACCTAACATATGGGAGGAAAAAGCGTGCCAGTTACAACTATATAGACATGCTGCACACATTGACAATTCCCATACAAAACATTCGTGGTCTACAAATATTGTCTATGGTCCTCATACAAAAAGTGAGCTTCTTGTAGCTTAACAAAATGGCGAAAGTGCTTCTACCTCATTTTGTCTATGTGTGCGTGAGTGTTGCAACAACAAAAATAAAACGAGATAGACTTTGTACGTGTCACGGGAGAGAAAGAGATGAAACTATTGCTTACATACATCTTTGTAGCGGTAAAAATTATGTTAGGTCTGGTTGTTTGTTATTTTTTATTAGTCTGTGGTACTTGCAAGCCGGTGAATCGCACGTGTGATGCTGGATCGATGGCGGCTAGATTGGGTTTCAGCTGAGAAGTGATGGCGGCTACACGGTTATGTTATGTCGTCATGGACCGCTGGCAGTGAGGTTATAGGATCCTGGCTGTGATGTCTTGATATCGCTGTTTATGAAACAATGAGTATCACTGATGACATAGTTACATGGGGATGGGTTTAAGAATGATTACAAACTAATATTTGGACTAGCATCCGCCCGCGTCAATTCGTTTATTTCGCGAATTGGGGAGGGGTAGGTGAGCTGTTCAACCCTTTACGGGTTGATTTTTGAAGAAAAGAAATAGGCTCTATGTGAGAACCTGGTTTTCGACTATTTTCTTTTTAAATTCCATCCAAATCGGTCTTACTTCTGAGTATAGGTTCAGAATTTATTATACTCGTATTATTATAAAGATTTAATAGTTTGATATACCTACGTGTCAGGTATAAGGCTCTAGACAGACGGACCGCATTTCAACTGCAATCCAACGGCAAATTGCAGTTCAGGTGCAGTTTGAATGCAGTTGACACGACTGCAATAGTATACATGCAAACCAAACGCGCAGTCCGATTGCAGTTCAATTGCAGTTTGGTTTGGTTTGGTTGCGCGTTTGGTTTGCAGTTCTATTGCAGTCGTGTCAACTGCATTCAAACTGCACCTGAACTGCAATTTGCGGTTGGATTGCAGTTGAAATGCGGTCCGTCTGTCTAGAGCCTAAAGAGTTCATCGGTTGACACTTGCCCCAAAGACTAATCAGTTCTTATATCATCGATTAACTTAATGTGTTTGTACACATCGATAATACGTGCACTTTCAGCCTATTTAACGAAGATGCACCTAATATATTATGTCTATACAATGTCTCGTTATCCACATCTTTTCCACTTCAGGTATCAGCTTTCCTACAATGTGGGGGGACAAGTCTTAGTACATATAATAAGGTGGTCAAGTCCGGATACTAAGCGGTACTAAGGTATTGGCATGCCTTGGGAATGGCTGGGCCCCAAATGTTTCTTCCAGTCTGTTGTATATACGTCAGCGGTGTGTAAATCTACAATAGCATGATTCAGGTTTCGTCAGACGCGATGCGATGTCGCCACACCGTTATGGAGAACTCATACATTTTAAATAACTGGTCTACTTACATCCTTAAGGGTACCTTCTGCTAGTTAGAATTCCAGTAAGACTAACAATCCTTATCACTATTAAGGTGTTGTTTTGTATGTTACTTAACATGGGCGGCTGCGTAACTTCTTAAAAAAAAACTTAGGAAAATAGATTTCTTAACGATATTTCTTTTACCGAACCGAGCACGTGTTAAAATTATTTCCATTAACCGATCACAGACCTTTCAACTTCCAAATTGTTTATTATTTTATAATATTCATAAAGTTCCTAATTGTCCATTGTCCACAGGTGGGCGGCGTGGTCTGCCATGGGGTGTTTCGGGTCGCCGGGCGCCAAGAGCGGCAGCGGGGACGGCGATGACCCCAAGTGGCAGAAGCGTCGCAGCGATGCGATCACCCGGCAACTGCAGAAGGATAAGCAGGTGAGGAAGCATTGGGATTGGGAATCATGTTAATACAAGGTGTTGCGGTGAAAGGTCTGGAAACGTTTGCGTGTAAGAGTCTTGTCCAAGATTCGTGTCTATGACAATATACACTGTTGACAGGCTTAGTCAGTGGTAAAGGAACAAGCTTATCCTTCTCTTAGGTATCGTTGTACGCTTTATGCTCTTTATCAGCATGGAACTGTCGATTTTTTATGATATATCAAAAACCGCTTGTTGTATAATGGCAGGGACGTAGTTTATAGTTAGTTCAAGTCCATTTAGGATGGATTTTGACATATATCACTCTTAGGGTATGAAAGTTGTATAGCGTTTGAATATGTTTGAAATGTCGTCGATTTCAAAGCAGTTACTATGAAAATTGGTTTTTAGCAATTTCTAGAGGTAAATTAGTGGTGAAAGTTTGTGAGGTAAATTAGTGAAAGTTTGAAAAACACCATTCAGAATAGGTTCTCGTTGCAAGCCTTTTTGACTCTAGGTAATTTACAGCAATTTCTAGATTATGATGATATTTGATTCCAGTTGTACCGGGCGACGCATCGACTCCTGCTGCTGGGCGCGGGCGAGTCCGGCAAGTCGACCATCGTGAAGCAGATGCGCATCCTGCACGTCAACGGCTTCTCGGACAAGGAGCGCCGCGAGAAGATCGAGGACATCAAGAAGAACATCCGCGACGCTATACTCGTGAGTGGCGTTGGTTTTTGTGGGGCGTTCAGCTCCTAATGATGCGATTTGTGGTTTTGAACAAAATCGAAGGTTGTTAAAATTATAGGCTTGGGTTGAGCTTCTTTTTGTGCGGGGGAAGGGAGGGGTCCAACTGACGAATTTGCCACGGGCCTAAAACGGTATAGTTACAAGTAGTCTTCTCTTCTTGGCTACTGACGCATTGATGTCCCCTCTGACATTGCTTTAATTGAAAAAGTTGCAGCATACACGTAATATATTGCCCTGGAACAATCTCACCGTTAGGGACAATGCTGTGAGAATATCGACACCATGTAGAACTTTCGCCTTGGTATTCTTGTAAGGACAGATCGTTTTTTCTGTAGGCTATCCAGATCTAAATATTGTGGCTACAACCCATTAATGGCCCACTACTGTGCACAAATCTTTCCTAATTATCGAGATGGACTAGAGCATACTTCACCACGCTGCTCCAGTGCGGATTGGTGAAGATGTTAGTGGCCAACCTAGTATTGGAAGTTTTCATGCCGCCCGAAGACCTCCGACATAGCTTAACGACTGCTATCTATCGACAACATCCGCAACCGACGGCTTTACGTGCCCTCCGAAGCACTGAAGCACTCAAGAAACTTTGTCACTGGCGGTCACCCATCAAATTAATGACCGCTCCCACAGTTGACTTTGTCGATCACTTAATAATTCAGCATAAGGGTTTCTGTTTTTATAAATGGAGGCCTTTTGGGAAGGGACAACAACCAATTTCTAGATATTCTTTAACACTCGTACTCACGGTAGCAATGTGTCACGTTGCAGACAATCACGGGCGCGATGAGCACGCTCACGCCGCCCATACCGCTGGAGAAGCCGGAGAACAAGGCCAGGGTCGACTACATCCAGGTGAGGGGTGCAGAATGTTTACTGTACGTTTGGTTACGAAAGTCCTGGCAAAGCTTTACAAAATACCGGTTAAGGTATTTTGTAGCAAGCGACCACCTTTCGCTGCCGCCCATGACAACTGTGACTGACTTAGAACAAGACTCAAATAGAGATAGGGATAGTTAGACCAGTTAAAAGATGGTGTTCGTTTGTCCCTCTTAATATGCCTCTGCGGTGATGAAGGTTGGCCGTAAGTTCTTCGACAACAGTTTTTCGTCGGAAATGTTGCTAAAATAGAAGTGGTACCTTTCCACCAGAGATAAGCTAAGCTATGCGATGCTTAGCAACAAGCATCCATCAATCACATTCATTGGCCCGTCTAGAAACTTCCTCGAACCTAGCCGCCGCAGGAATATGATTTGTGAATGTCAAACGCATCCTTAGCTTGCCTTTGGTGGAGAGGCACCCTAGTTCTTGAAAGCACCGTGCTCGGTGGCGGTTACTGATGGTGGCCTGGTATTGCAGGACGTGGCGTCGCAGCCGGACTTCGACTACCCGGCGGAGTTCTACGAGCACACGGAGGCGCTGTGGAAGGACCAGGGCGTGCAGCGCACCTACGAGCGCAGCAACGAGTACCAGCTCATCGACTGCGCCAAGTAGTACGTGTGATTGATATTCGTTTAAACCAGGGCCGCCGCTAGGTTCATAAGCCCCCGTGTGCAATGATGTCATTTGTTTGACGGACTTTTTATAGTTTTACTACATGATTGTGATAATTTGGCTTGAAGCAAAATGAAACTTAAAATGTATTTTGAAGCAAATGTAACAAATCGATTAGGAATGTATATTTTTATCTATGCCATCGAATACGAAGTAACTCATCTCTATCAAAACCAAAGAGTTAAAAAGTAGAGTGGGCGAGCCATACGGCTGCCCATACATTGCAATGAGGGTAACCGCGTGTGAATTTTCCGCTAGAGGCGCTAGTGAAAAGGGAGGTCTGTCTGTCACTTTTCGCTTGTCTGAATTTCATTTGTCACTGTTTATGTATGGGCGGGCTTTGACAGCATGACCACCCTCTGCAGTGGCGCCAACTGGTGAGCACAAAAACGGTTACCCTCATTGCCCCCGCTTAGAAAGAGAAACAACGATAACGGTAATTACCTATCTCTCTCCGATCCCGATGAGCCAGAAAGAGAAAGGTGATTAATAAAGATTTTGTCTCTTTTTATCTGAGGTACGCTCTGAAGGCTGGCATCTGCCCTCTACTTTTGAACTCTTTGATCAAAACACTGTCATGGCCGTCGTGTTTTGATTGGTCGGTTACTATACATGCGCACACATCTTGAAAGACTTAGTTCAGCTCGGCCAAGTTAGAACGCGCTTATTGTATTGATGTAATTTAACTATGGAAAGCATTACTCGATTATGATTTGACTGTTGTATAATTTTTGATGACTCATCAATGATGAGTTGTGTGTGTGTTCCAGTTTCCTGGACCAGGTGCACATAATCAAGCGGCCGGAGTACACGCCCAGCGAGCAGGACATCCTGCGGTGCCGGGTGCTCACCTCCGGCATCTTCGAGACGCAGTTCGTCGTCGACAAAGTTAACTTCCAGTGAGTATGGGTAGGGGGGACTGCGCTGCCGGGTGCTCACCTCCGGCATCTTCGAGACGCAGTTCGTCGTCGACAAAGTTAACTTCCAGTGAGTATGGGTAGGGGGGACTGCGCTGCCGGGTGCTCACCTCCGGCATCTTCGAGACGCAGTTCGTCGTCGACAAAGTTAACTTCCAGTGAGTATGGGTAGGGGGGACTGCGCTGCCGGGTGCTCACCTCCGGCATCTTCGAGACGCAGTTCGTCGTCGACAAAGTTAACTTCCAGTGAGTATGGGTAGGGGGGACTGCGCTGCCGGGTGCTCACCTCCGGCATCTTCGAGACGCAGTTCGTCGTCGACAAAGTTAACTTCCAGTGAGTACTGTGCTGGGGGAGGGGCAATGGGGGAGATGGGGAACGGCAAGAAGTGGAGACAATGTATTGGTAGAAAGGACTAGAAAATCATTTTGTCTGTCTTCTATCTAGCTAACTTCTACCATCAATGATGTTGATCATCTACCAGTCAGTACACTACAAGTTGAAGCGTGAGGGCATCACCATTATATACATTTATCTGTCACTTAAAATTTGCCACAGGGTTCCTCGTTATGCTACGTGAAAACCTTCAAAAGAATTCCTTTTTTTTTAAAGTAGTTTCGATTTTGAGTGTAGTGAGCACTTAGGCCGTTCTCACACAACGCTATTTGAAAGCGACTAGGATGTTGTCTAAGTAAAGAGACGACGCGTCTACGATGCGTGTCCTGTCAGTGAACACTGCAGGGTCGGCGTGCTGTAAGAGTGTGTGTAGTGTGAGAAGGGTCTGGGTGTAGCCCGTCTCAAAGTGTGTTATAATGCTCCCCTGTAGGCGCTGTAAGCTTAGTGGGAGGCGGTTAGGGGCCTTGAAAATAAGTGGAAATAAAACAAAATTGGAGGGACGCCGAAAAATAAAATTTATTTTCAACGTTGATGAAATAAGTTTGAGAACCTCTGACTAAAACGTCCATATATTATCCCTTCGCAGCATGTTCGACGTGGGCGGGCAGCGCGACGAGCGTCGCAAGTGGATCCAGTGCTTCAACGACGTGACCGCGATCATATTCGTGACCGCGTGCTCCTCCTACAACATGGTGTTACGCGAGGACCCCACGCAGAACCGCTTGCGCGAGTCGCTCGACCTGTTCAAGAGCATATGGAACAACAGGTGGGTGTGTGTGTGTTGTGGGGGGTGTGGTTGTGAGTGGGTGATGGGTGGATGTGTGTGGTGTGTGGTGGACATGTGAGAACGAGGAAGTGTGTGGAAATGAAAAAGAACGTGTGGATGTGGAAAAGTATGGATGAGGAAGTGTGTGGAAATGGACATGAGTGGAACTGGAAATGTGTGGATTTGGGACACGTGTGAATATGCAAAAAAATATGAGGAAGTGGAAATTTGAATGTGAAAATGTGTTGATGCGGGACACGTGTGGGTGTGGAAATGTGTTGATATGGAACACGTGTGGAAGTGCACATGAGTGGATGTGGAAATGTGTGGAAGTGGACATGTGTAACGGTGGGAATGTGAGGAAATAGTTGTGCAAACATCATCGCAATACCATAAATAGTTAACTTAGATTTAAGCTTGAACGTTGAAATGCTAACAAAAAAGTAAATATATTTCAGTAAAATAAGTACTCACGTAATTATTTTAAGAACAAAAGAAAACAAACTGAGGAGTAATTGGCTATCGTTTAGTAACGGACCACTTGCAGTAATTGCAATTTTTGAAGAATTGCTAGTTTGTTAAGGTAGCCATTGACGATACGTCCATTTGGAATGCTTCCAAATGGAAGACATCGATTACTCTATTAATTTTCTTACTTACTTTTAATTACTCCGCAGTTTCCCCTACTTATCGAAAAAGTTGTAACCCACCTCCATAAAATTCCAGATGGCTGCGCACGATATCGGTGATCCTGTTCCTGAACAAGCAGGACTTGCTCGCGGAGAAGGTGCTCGCGGGCAAGTCGCGGCTCGAGGACTACTTCGCGGAGTTCGCGCGCTACGCGACCCCCCCGGACGCGATCCCGGACCCGCGCGACCATCCGGACGTCGCGCGCGCCAAGTACTTCATCCGCGACGAGTTTCTGGTGAGTTTTGGTGTTTTGGTCCTTCGAGCTGGTTTTCGGTCCTTCGAGCTGCTAGAATTTGGGCCGTTGAAACAAATTTAGACTTACAAAGTTATATTATTGTGGTTATAGATGCCAGAATTTTTGTATTTGACTTGATTTTATGTGATTTGATGGTTCGACTGGATACCGGAATTGTTTGATAATATTAGCAGCTTGAATGTTAAATTCAGTAATTCTTTTACTTGTTTTGGCCTTGGTAACTTTATTTAAACACTGGGAAGAGATATTTTTGTAACTAGTCAAATAACATAACCTTGTTTAAGAAGCACGACTGTTCAGTTATAATTTTTTGTTTTTGAAGCTTTCTGGTCCTTCGAGCCGCCCTGGTACTATGGCCCGGAATCCTAGTTCGGCTACAATGTAACAACGTAGTTTTCTAGAAATCTCCTGAACAGCTCAATAATATATTCCACCCATCTCATCCCCCCTCCTCGTGTTGCAGCGCATCAGCACGGCGAGCGGCGACGGCAAGCACTACTGCTACCCGCACTTCACGTGCGCCGTCGACACGGAGAACATCAAGCGCGTGTTCAACGACTGCCGCGACATCATCCAGCGGATGCACCTGCGCCAGTACGAGCTGCTCTAACGCACTGTGCGCGCCGAGGTACGTACACACACACACATATAATTAGTACTCATAGGACAGTAATGCTCGTATACATACGCAACGCGTACGTACGTTCACATATACGTACGCTACGTACCCTCACACGCATAATACGCTTGTTGCATAATACGCATATACGCTTATTGTAACTCACACAAACGCATACGCACCGTACAACGTACACACGTCCAGTTCTAAGTCACAAAGTCATACACACGTACGCGAATGGCAATGTATGCGTAAGTAAACACGTACGCAAAAATCATGATATTATATTATCAATCCGTCATGGCCCACTATTGAGCATAGGTCTCCTCTCAGAATGAGAAGGTTAGGTCCATAGTCCACCACGCTGGCCTAGTGTGGACTACACGCGCCTTTGAGTTTCGTCAACTCTTCGGCATACACGATTCCTTACGATGGTTCCCTTCACCGTTATAACGAGTGTCATTGAAATGCCTAAAACGTAAATAAATAACTCTAAAAAATCAAAATAATATGTCAAAAGAGTGGTATTTTGTACCTTAACATTTGCAGAACATAAAAGTGCGAAGCAGCTACACCAGCCGCGCCCGGCCGACGACGCGACGGCGACACGACGGCGACACGACGCGACTATCGATATGTATAACATTATTTATATTGTATACCGCGTAGGTACCGCGCGACGTATCGACACACGTCCGGCCCGCCATCCGAGGAGCCAGAGCGGATTATTTTACACCGACGTGCACAGATAATTAATGAATGTACTGAATGATTTCACAGATTAAAAATTGTTTTTTTTTTATTAAATTATTTTATAAATTATTAAGTATATTTTTGTTTTAATATTGTTAAAATGAATTCGGTGATGGTTATGTAACATTTAACTTATTATTTTTAAGTACACTCCAATGTGTACCTGCCAGTATGTTATGTGATAAATAAATAATAAATAGTTTCTTAAAAAAAATTCCACGACGTAACTTTTTTATTTTATCAGGACAGGATAATGGCAGCATAGATTTTAATTGAAAAGCATTTGATTATTATTTTTAACAAATGATATATTATCTGTGCACGTTAGGCCTGCAGTATACATAGGGAGTAGTACGTGCAATAATACATTATATTACATTTTTGTATTACGTAGGTATAATGAAAACGAAAAAAAATGCATATGTGACTTTTTCATTTTTTAAATGTTTGTATGCATCTATTAGATCGTGTGTAGTGTAGATTATAATCATCATAAATATGTCAGAGGTTTTTCATAGATTATAAATAATACTACGTCATGCCTTTTAAAAAACATAAATCTATTGTTCACGATATGCATGGATAGTGTTCAAAGTCTTGTGCTGTATTATAACAATATATGAACAAATTAAAATTTTAATTTATTTGCTCGGTTCGTTTCAACTAAATCATGTTTATATTATCTGCAACTATTGTAGTACAAAGCAAGTTGTAGGTTTTGTTTTAGGACTTGTAGTGCCTACTCCTTATGTATAGGATATTTATAGGACTTTCCCGCTTTCACGGCGTTGCGCGCTGGCAACTTTGAATTCGAAATTGGAACGCGTCGCTTCGTCACCACTCTTGTCTATGGTCATAGATTTTTTATTTATAATTACGAACATAACATTATAAATAACGATCTTTTATTAATATTATTTTATTAAACTCGACTGGATTGTGTAAAAGAAAGTTTTATTGTCGTTAGGTTAAAATCTCGTATAGTGTAGTATTATTTTAATACACAAATGAATACAAATTATAAAATCGATTAAGAGATATGTATGGAACGCAAGAATTGCCTATGGATTTGATTTTTAGGATCTAGTGCTATGGAGTAAGGAAAACTGAGTTACTGGAATTTTAGGCGAGTGGGTGGGTAGCATTATATTATAGTATAATAATAATTATATGTATAATAACGAAATTATATATATAAGTGTTTGGTGACGTAGTGACGCGTCTGTCTGGTCTCTCGGAGCGGTTTAGGTCGAATAAAGTTTTAGTCAGTGCCAATTCTAATATCAAGGACTGCCCCTTATATTTTATTAACGATTTAATTATTAATGTTTTTATGCATGGTTAATAAATGTCTCCGTTGCTGGTTAATTATTATTAATGTTATTGAAATATAGAATTATAACGCGCCATTTAATTTTACGATAAGCTCAATAAATGCGTACATAACTTACAATATCACAAAAGAACGCACTAAATATTATATTATATGTAATGATATTCTTGTATATACTATTTATATAGAAAAATACGTTAAGTCTCGAGTCAAATTAATAATAATAAAGTTTGTTTGTTCGTCACACAAAGATAGCAACAATCGCACAGTCATATGTTTACGCACAAATATTATATTTATATTATTTTATATAACATTTATATAAAATATTGTATAAAAGGGGGTAGTCTATTGTATATTAGTAACCATTGTTTATATTAAGGATCATTATTGCATGAACTTGACGGAGGCTAGCTTTTAGTGTACCTGTACGCGCGTTGTAACTTGGCCGCCGTCGGATATAGTCGGCTATCCCTGTCGTTCGTATGGGCTGTGTATATTTGCGTCTCGTTTTAACAAATATTATATTTTAATAATAAACAAAATCAAATAAATAAATATTGTTTGTCGTATAAAGTTAATGAATTTTTTATATATTCTGTTCCCTTTGCATATAAGGTTAAAGAGACAAAATTATTGTATTTAATTATTATAATCCTATTGCAATAATTACGGATGACTTAAAATTATCAGTATTAATAGTAAGTTTGAAATTAAAATTTTAATAACCATCCATTCATCAATTTAGTTAGAAGACTTCATTTGCAGATTTGATGTAGTTTTCTGTTTTTTAATAAATATACGATGGCGGCTAACTTATGACGTTCGCTGAAAACACAGTAGGCGAAATCGTGCCTACCTGATGCATATTTAAATATTAATTTTATAATTAGTTTATTATTAACACATATCAAATAATTTTCTATGCTTATTCGTGAGGGTTCGACGTTGGAACAGTTGTTACCGATTTCACACAAATTTCATTTTTATTTAATCGTTTTTTTCGCTTGAAATGTTGCGTTCATTTCTGTCGGCTATTGTCGTTGAACTGACAGCGTTTTGACATAAAATGGATGTGAAAATGTTTGAAAAGCAGCGGTATTAAACGCTATCTTCAATCTCCTATCGTATGTCCGTACAACTGATCATATTCTTGATAAAATTCAAAATAATGTGCGATAAAAAGTTACGATGTAAACTTTGGAATCATAACAATCGAAAATTTTCCGTTTATTTATTTATTATTATTACATAATGTCCGAATATATCTCACAATCCGTCTTGCGATGTCCGATGAATAATTAATCGAGAAACAAATCGATTTTCCCTTGACTTGTGTTTGACGACAACAGTGGACACTAAAGCTATATATATAGATGAAGTTATACTTTATAGTGACACCCTGATTATGGGTTTTATTTATTAAGCTTCAACCCTTTAAATGATGTTTGTAGCCAAATATACAATGTGTATACAATTTATTTTTTGTTATAGCTTAGTTGAATCTTTACAATCTCTGAATACATTTCGTGTCTGTATATTTTTGAGCGTGGATTATATATTTCTTTGTTATTCTTCTGCGAAATGAGATTTTTATTGACGTATGAGGAGTTGCTGTGGCGTAAAGTTAATTTTAGACTTTTAACCGCTTAAAAATATAGCATTCGTGTGTCAAAATCAACGATTCTCTAAAATTTAGCGAATAAGACTTTATTCATACATCTATGGACGCAGTATTACGTCCTGTCATTACTTAATACTTATACTGTGATTTAAAGTTTAAAATTGAATTTACGTTCAGAAATTTTTCATAACACAACACAATATTTTGTTAAAATCTCCCTGTTTTTTTTTAATAATTTTATTGACGAATATATTTAAGTTACATTTTATTTAAGTTTGTTAACTGTACGTCTTCCAACTATTAATTTTATTATTATTTTTTTGTAATTTAACTTTGGTTAGGTTATGTGTTAGCCGTTGGAATAACTCAAGTAATGAGAGCTTCGCTTGTTAAATCTAGTATATGGAGCTTTTAGATTGTAAGGTCCAAAGATTAATAGAGAGTTCGTATGTAATGCGGGCAGGGGATATTGTAGCAGTATTTAAAACAAAATTTCGGTTATGTGTACAATGAAATATAAAAATGTCCGAATCGGACTACACGTTAACACGGTTCTGTACAATTAATTTAATAATAATAATAATAATGGTTTGAATACTGAAAAATATGGGAAATGTCGAAATATGGAACAAGTTTTTCAATTGTGTTTAAAGTTGTAATCTGAGAAGAATTTTATTTTTTGTATCGGACCGTTACTTTATGTTGAAACCGTTTGGAAAGTCGGACGTAGAATTAGCTTGTAACTAACTGTTTATTAAACTCCTATTACGATTGGTTATGTACTTACCTTGTTGTGTTAGGTTAGTCCATTGTAAGAGATCTAATTGATAATGAAATCGTTAATTTTGTCTATGGTTTAAGAGTAATCCAAATTTTTAGTCTATTTTTATTATGGTTGTCAAAATATTAATAAATGTGTCAGAATTACTATTACTGTACAAGTGTTTTTTTTAATACGTAATATATTGAGGAAATATTGTTTTAAATGGAATATAAAGCATATGATTATTAAATTGTAGTTAGTTATATTTTATTAAATATTTTCGGTATATTATGGTCCTTAATATAATAATGTGTAGCTGGAGTCGGTTTGTATGTGCCATAAATTAAGTGTTGCCAGCGGAAACACCGAAACATAATGTTACCATGTTAAAAATTCTGCAAGTGTATGTCTCTATGAGCAAGCTAACCCCAATCCTTCCTAGCATATTGTAATATAACATACGCTAATTGCTTTCTAATAGTAACAATCTTTTTTTAATATTTAATAATATACACATGTAACTACTTTTTGTGTTATTTAAATATGATTAATTTTACATAAAATTTTAGTAGGCAATTATAACGTAACTGAGGTATATATTTCATTATATGGTGCCGGGAAATTTCGATTTAACTTTTTACTTCAAGAGACGTGTAACTCGCTTTTTTTAGGACATTTTCAAATAATAGGTATTTTAGCTTACGTTATTTTAAGTTTGAATAATATAGAGTTAAATTAATTTGAAGTTTTTGAATAATCAAATAACGTCGTTATATCCTGTGCAATATTAGCGATTTTCCTCCGGCACCACGCGCGTATAGTTCATTGTGTAATTAAATAAATATGGCGTCTTAAATACTTATTGTATATGTAACTTAAATAAAAAACTATTTGGTAGCTATTTAAGTAAGTTTTAGCGTATCGCTATATGAAATGGATTGAAGTAGTGCTAAGGTTTTATTATGTGCAGTTTTCCCCCTGTAACTGGACGCAGGGTTGGTTCTATTTGCCCCGGCTGTATTGCCCCAGGAACGGGGTAAATGCGAACACTAGTATTTTTATCACCAATGACAGTTTTTATGTTTATCATGATAGATTAATTTAAAACGTCCCGGCGGACTCATTTGGACATTCAAGTTAAGTCGATGGACCCTACTTGAAATAATAAATTAAATATGTGAAATGCTTTATATAGCCAAGAACAATGTCAAAATTTAAAATATCGGTATAGTCCAGTAGAAAATGTTTTAAATTACCAAAACAGTCTTTTATATGATGATGCTTTTTCACTGCGGTATTAAGTCAGCAGATCTACTTTCCCATCCGCCCTACCAATGGAACACACCCTATGGGGCAAATAGAACAAACTCCATGCGAGTATTCTGCTATAAAATTGGATAGTTGAGTTAATGACTTATTAGAAGTTTTACTGAACATTGCCCATACAAATCATATTATCTTGTTTTATTTACATCGATAATATTATATTAAATGGGCCTTTCATAATTTATAATTAGCCGAAATACGTACACCCCAATATAAGACACGGCTAGTTTTTATACCATTAACAAAAGCTAGTTTGTTGAGCATAATTTTTAATAAGATATATTATCATAATAACCATTCGTGTTTACTTGCATCACGTCACTGGCTTCGTCAAACAAAGGTCCCCAAATGTAATCTAATGGATTGGATTTCACATTTGAACACCAATTAACGCGCATCAAATTGTTTAATCCTAATTACCATGGTATAAAAGGACTATTACATTAAAACTTGTAATAAGTCAACAACTCACTCCAACGATAATAATAATATCCGTCAACGAGTGACACCGCGTGCACATACTAATATTATAATTAATACGGTGAGGGCATTCGACATTAGGTACGCTAACAATACACTTGACGTAACATTGCACAAACTTACCCCGCGGTGTAAGGTTCCAGAGGTGCTCACGAATCTCACTCGACTGAGCGTGTAGGTACTCTGTACATCGCGACATCCGTTATTTGTCTATGGTTTTCTGAGTTCTTAGTTGCAGTACTCTGTGGCTTGTAATAGACGCCTTGGGCGGTAATTGGTTTAAATTTCGGCAAGATTGAAGATCATTAGGTATGCGGCTTAATGAGGTTTTTGTTTTATTGTGGAAATAGCTTGCAAGCGATGATTAAATTACCAGTATACTGAAAAATTAAACAATGAAAGGAGGGCCAGACGAAGATTTTTGTTTTTACCATAAATTGGTTTTGCAATAAAATAATTTAACTGAAACTGAAAATATAAACTAATTTTTTTATTACCTATATTATTCAAGTTTATAATTAAATTAAATTTAATGTGTACATGAAACAAAATTAAGAGTGACCTCCCAAGGCTCATTTACACGCTATCACAGCTATTAAAGCACGCAGATAAGTGCAATAATTTTATATTATCATAATAGTGGGATCACGATCACGAATCGTTTATTAAGCGATCTCGCGCCGCCCGCCACCCGCTGCCACCCTCGTACGATAAGTGAACGCATTAACACGTGAGTCGTGTAATATAAAGTAGATTTAAAGCATTTTCTATGGTTTTCGATTCGTAGATGAAATACTGCCAGTGTCGGAACGTGTGAGGTTTGATTCTCGGTTCGAAACTTCGAAAGGACGCTTCGGTTCGGTAACTTCGACAGGATTTTGAATAGGTAGCGTATAAAATAACTTTAGTTGGCGTGATCTGCAATTCGGTAGGTATCGTAACGTCCGTTGCCAATAACCAAATAGTATTGAACTATCCTTTTTTAATATATCTCTCATAGTAGATAAGTGAATGTACTTGCGCACAATACGTATGTGAGGATTCAGTGGACTTTTGTTTTGATTCGCCGGAGCGATGCGATACATCGTAGTCGTAGTCGCTAAATCGGAATGCAGCTCTCGACTGCAGATATTTTTTGGTAAAGTTTTACTGTCGCAGGCACCGCCCGCGGGAGATATCTCGCTGTAGATATTGAAACGATGGCATTTATAATTAGTGCTCATAGATTTTTTTCCAATCGTAGTACGAACGTGATTTTTCTCAATTTTTCGGTAGGACGTTTCATTTGGAATAGATACGTTTCGTAGCATAGCGACACGGTAGGCTGGTCGGCACTTACTCCCCGACGGACGTGTTCACCGTTTACTCTTAATACCTACGTTTAATATACTGAAAATCTATATTTTTAACAAATTTAATTTTAAAAATATACCTAATTAATGAAATTCCTAAAGATTAAAAATGAAATTTTTAATATTTACGTGTATAGTAGTGTACTACGAGGTGATTGTTAAAATAACAACGCTTTATAATTTTATTGTTTTCAGAGAATCGCAAAGATAATATATTATTTACTGTCCATCAAATTAATAATCTGTTACTGATGTGTACACAGAGATCAGTATGTTTCAGGCATTTTGAATCCGACTTAATGTATGTAAAAATAAATGTTGTTTTAAATTGTGATTTTTTATTTTGTTTCCCCCTCCCCGTCCTTTATAAAGATCGAAATTGTTTTTTTATTTGAAAGTCCTGTACATTTTTCAAAATATGTTTGAGAATACCTCTTTGTGTAAAATTATTTGAAATTAGTTTTTACATACAACGTCACAGTAGGTTTTCGGTGTACTTAGATAACAAGTCTTTCAACTTTCAACACACTTCACCTTCACAACTTTTTAACACATTAAAGTAGACTTACGTAAAATATCAATATATCTATCAATAGAATATACATATATCAATAGAAATGTTTGCGTCACTCTGATACATTATTATTTAAAACAGATCTGCCCCTTAACAAGCCACTACTTTTTTACTGAAATCTTACTAATAATCTTGTGAATATCACTTCTCAAGTATTCCTCAGTACCTGCGTACCTGAAGATGTTTGGTCTGTGATCTGATGGGTATATTTAAGTTGGTCTGATTAAGTTTTGTAAAAAACGACTTTCTTGTGCTACCTAAGTACTTAAAATTTATAATTGCTTTTTCCTACTATATGATATATGAGCAACGTAGGTTTAGGCACAGCATTAGGTGCATCATTGTCTTTATAAGTGTTGGGGCGCATCAATTTAGGGTCACACCTCATTAGAGCCACCCGGCACCCACCCCGCACCGCCTCGTCGCACGGCATCCACCAGTTGTCGACAAGTCGTCCACGGGTGGACGTCGCGTTATCACCAATAAACGTCCCGCGGTCAACCAGTGGACCCCTCGCGGTCAACGAGTGGACGCCTCGCGGTCCACGAATTTTCGAGTACCTAGTCTGTTATGAACGTAGCCAGCCCTGGGCTCAGGGTGGGGCAACTTTTTGAAATAATAGGTATGGTCTTAACTAGGAAACTATACCCACGGTCTTTTTATACCCTAAAGTGCTGACGTGAAAGCGGACGAACCATCTGATGGTAAGTGGTTATCGTCACCCATGGACGAGCAACACCAGGGGAGTCACCAGTGCAACGTCGGTCCTGAAGGAGAACTCTTTTTACACCTTTCTTGAAGAACCCTATATTAAAGCGCTCCGGGCGTACCTCACAAGGAAGCTCATTCCACAGCCTGCAAGTTCGCGGCAAAAATGATCGTGAAAATCGGAGCCTCCTTGTTCGTCATGAATCCAAGGGATGAGAATGATACTTCAATCTTTAGCCAGTGGTGCGATGATGGAAGCGTGAAGTTTGCACGTCGTTTGCAGTCGTTGAAACACGCAGATACATCCTATTTCTCTCCTAAAACCTAGGTGTTCAGCCTGTTAGTGACTCGTGGATAGTTGATAACTTGAAGCACTTCGGAGGCCAATTTGGCCTTAGCTTCCAGATGACATCGACACACCGACACATGTACTAATAGTGTGCGCGGTATGGAATGAACTGAAATGGAGGCGCCATGACAAATGGGGTTTTCTAAGCGAAAAAAAAGCTTGTGTCTTCTCGGGTTGAAATCAACTAAATTGAGTCGTCCCCATTCCGAGACTTTCTCCAGAGAATTCTCAACTTCAGACACAAGTTTCCTACCGTGTTGTCATCTTCATAGCAATGAATACTGGTTGCACGCTCCAGCATATCATTAACATGCAGAATTAACAGAGTAGGAGACAGCACAGACCCTTAGGGAACACCAGCGTTTATAGGTTTCATATCTGAGCAACCACCGTCAAATACGGCCTTTAATGTCGCTCAGATACAACTCTGGCTACCCAATTGCATGACCTCTCAGGGAGACCGTAGATGGATGCTTCGCAAGAAGAGCCCTGCCAGTCTCGGTCGAGGGCCTTAGCGATATCCAGGAATGCTTCCTCGTTGCTATCAAGGGCCTGGGCCCATCGATGAGTATGATATACTAAAAGATCGCCAGCTGAACGTCCGTAAAGAAACACGTACTGCCGGTCACTGATCAACTGGAGATCCTCCAGATAATCATAATCATATCATAATCATAATCATTTATTGCATCATGCCTAACATTACATAAATTTGTTAATCTACGCTAGTACAGCATGTAACCCTGTGAGGGCGTTGCAATTTAGTCAATTGAATTAAATTATTTTAACACATTATTTATACATGGCGAATAATATAACTTAAAATTATTTAAATTTATACATTTATAAATGGTTAATGTCAATGTTAAAGATAATATTAATGTCAAAATAAGTCAATATTAATAAAATTATATAAAAAAAAAAAATCAATGTCACAATAAATTAATAATAATAAAATTAAGGAAACAACAATAGAAATATTATGATAAACTGGCAATTGGTTGGACAAAAGTTTTATGTTAATAATTTTAATAATTTAATGATGTCAGTAAGGTTGCATTGCATACTAGATAATTATACATATTTAATTAAAATATTCGCTTAAGGTATAATAGCATTTAGACTGTAAATACGTTCTTAGTTTCTTTGTAAATGTTGGCAAGCTTTCTGACTGAATTTCTTTTGGGAGCTTATTGAAAATTTTTACACACATGGAGTGCGGACCGGAGCTAAACATGGTCATGCTGGATTGAGGCAGTACCAGTTTGTTAGGGCGTCGTTGGCTATTATGTTTGGCAGTTTCTTTTAATAGTTGGAAACAGTTCGGATGTTTCTTTACAAATTTACATGCTTCAAGTATATACATACAAGTTAATGTGAGTATACTAAGTTCTATGAAGTGTTTCCTACAGCTCTCCCTTGCTTTTGCGTTTACTAGAGTCCGGATACATTTTTTTTGTAAAGTAAACAGTTTACATGCGTCTACACTATTTCCCCATAGTAGTATTCCGTACTGGAGCCAGGCGTGGGCATAAGCGTAATATGCGTTTTTGGCTGTTTTTAGATCGGTAATCTTTTTGAGTTCGTAGAGAGCATAACAGAATCTGGCAAGTTTGCTTGAAATATTTTGTATATGGGTTTTCCAGTTCAAATTTGTATCTATATATAATCCCAGTAGGCGAGCACTTTCTACACTCTGAATTTTTGTGTTATTGAATTTAAAGTTTATATTTAAGGGTGGTTTCTGATATGGTCGGAATTGCATTAATTGAGTTTTATTAAAGTTGACTTCTAGGTTGTGGTCACTTAACCAAGAAGTGACGCTATATAAGGTATTGTTTAAAGTGTCACTAAGATGCAAATCGTTCGAACAGGGAAATACTAGTGAGATATCGTCAGCAAATAAAATGCATGGTGTGTTTACGTTTTTAGGCAGATCATTTATGTAGATTAGAAACAGGATGCATCCTAGGACCGATCCTTGTGGGATAGATTTCTGTATTTTTACAAGATTAGATTTTTCATGTGATATTGTGCCGGTTTTGTGATCGTAGTGCTCGATTTCAGTGTACTGTGTACGATTTGTCATATAGGAGGAAAACCAGTCGTGAGCTATTCCTCGTATTCCTATTCCGTAAAGTTTGTTTAATAGAATTTTGTAATTGACTCTGTCATATGCTTTACTCATGTCGAGAAGAATGCCTACACCATATTTTTTGTTATTAATTATATTTAGAATTTCCTGTATATATTTAAATACTGCGTAGGTAGTGGATCGGTTTTTTCTAAAAGCATTTTGGCTGTCGTCTAAGATATTGTATTTTTCGCAGAAGGAATACAGGCGTTTTGTCATAACTGTTTCAAAAATTTTTGAAAATGTTGGTAATAGGGCTATCGGTCGGTAATTGTTACAGTCAGATTGATCTCCTTTTTTATAAATTGGTTTAACTTTAGAAATCTTTAGGTGGTCTGGTACGACGCCTTCCCGCAGAGATTGGTTTACTAGAAGTGTTAAAGGTAGGGTGAATACGTCGGCACATTCTTTTACTAGTGTTGGTGGTAGTTCGTCATATCCAAAGCTATTTTTATTCTTAAGTTTACTTATTATAGCCCTAATTTCTGATAAGTCCACTTGCCCAATAAAGATAGAATTGTCAGTTTGATTGCAGACAGGTCTTCCACAGGCATTACTATCGGTACCTCCGACTGTTGTAAAAAAGTTGTTAAAACAGTTTGCTACCTTTGTAGGACATTCAGTCGTCAAGTCGTCAATTTTAAGTTTAATATTTTCCCTAAGTTTTTGAGGCAGTTTGTTAGTTTTTTCTTTAATTACTTGCCACATGGATTTTATTACATTTGGAGAGTTTCTTATTCTGTTAGTGTAATAAAGTTTTCTAGATTTATGTATAGCTCTTTTTAATAGTTTTTCATATTTTTTATAATGTCTCTGTAAAACCTCACTATTTGATTGCGTTGTTAATAGTTTTAAAAGACGTTTATGTTTGCAAGACTTTTTTATTCCAACTGTTAGCCAACCCTTTTTAGCTATCGGTTTTATTTTTAATTTTATTTTTGGTATACGTTTATTAAGAGTATATTGAACTTGCTTGTGGAAAATGTCATAATTATCGTTTACGTTATTATTTTTATTAAGTAATTTTTGCCAATCAATTATTTGTAAATCATTTTTGAAATTGGATACATTTTTCTTATTATATAAGCGTTTTTCTGTCCACCATGCAACTTTATGTTCAGTAGGCATTTTTGGTAACGAATAAAGCACCCCCATGTGATCTGAAAAGCCATAATCTTTGATAATTATTTCTTCTTTGGTTTTTGGAGAGTTCGAAAACAGTAGATCTATGCAGGTTGAACTTTTAGTTGTTACTCTAGTAGGTTTTTTAACTAACTGGTGAAAGTTAAAACAGTGCATTAAATTTAATAGTGTTTGAGTTTGGTTATTGTTTTCTAATATATTTATGTTGAAATCGCCCCCTAACAGTATATTCCTTTTTACGTCTTTGCTAATTAATAAATGTAAGAGCTTCTCTAAAGAGCTAAAAAATATATCCGGATTTCTATTTTTATTTGGCCAGTATAGTACAATAATAAGAAGGTTGAGGAGCGGAATTTCGATTCCACATGTCTCAAATATAAATTCTATAGAAAGTAATGATATATCTTGTCTATCTTTATAGGTTATGGTGTCTTCAACGAATATGCATACACCGCCACCGTCGTGATTCTGTCGGCAGTAGGAAGCAGCACAGTTATAGCCTTCTAGGGTCAAAAGATCTCTTTTTTTATCGGTAATCCAGCTCTCTGTTAAGCAGATAATTTTTATATTATCTTTATTGTTATTATTGAGTGTCGCTTCAATGACGTGTCGTTTGTTGTTCAAACTTCGTATGTTTTGGTATAAAATAAATGTTTTATCTCCGAAAGGGCTGTGTACGAAAGGACTGTGGTCTTGTTTCTTCTTTTCCGCGCTGGCTATTGGCTGTTAAAGATGTGTGTAGAGCCTTGCTTTGTGGGCTTGATTCTGATTTTTCCAGGGGCTTATGATGGGTTGGTTCGTCTGAAAGATCTGATTCAAATATTTTACCGTTTATGTAAAGAGTTTTGTTCTTTATAACTGCATGTTGTCCTCTTTTCCTTGCATCAAACATAATATTTCTTAGCTTCCTTTGTTTATTAATTGTGTCTCGGTCCATAAATTCTGTCAGGGCTAATCCTGTATTTTTCAAGTTGTGTTTATTTTCCAGTACGAATTTCGTCATTTTTCTGCTAAGCAGTTCTATTTGCACTGGTCGGCGATGGCCTCTTCTTCCTAATCTTGTAATTTCTTCAATGTATCCGGTTAAGTTTACGTCGAAAAGATCACAAAAAATGGTTATAATTCTGTCGTGTAATTCCTGTTCGGTCTCATATTGATATTCATTCAAGCCATATAGTATAAATTTTTTATCGCTATTTTCAGTGCCTTTCTGTCGATCTGACGAAGTATGTTCTTTTAGTTGTTGCAGTTGGCTTTGAAGGTGTTCTATGTGACTTTTTAACTTATTTTTTTCCATCTCAATTTTATTTATATGGTCTTGTATTTTATTTATGTCTTTTTTTATTTCATTTGTATCGGATGTTAGCATATCAATATTTCTTATTAACTTATCTTCCAATGTCGTTGCGGCATTTTTGATCTCAGTTTCTATTATTATCTTGAGTTCACTATAGGTAGAAAGTCTATTTTGTTCCAACTTAAAATCAAGAAGCTTTTCCATTTCTTTAATTATTATTTGGTTATTGATATCCTAGGGGCTGTACATTTATAATACGCTCCATAACCTTAGGATTAACCTGTACTTAGCCGGGTCACTAAGATTGCCCTTTTCGGGGATAGGATGAACTAGGGCTACTTTCTATGAAGACGGTACTATTCCAGTGGTGTAGGATAGCGAAAATAGGTGCTTTGAAACGGGAGTAAACTCGGGAGCACACGTCTTAATCACCACTGCAGAAACACCATCTGGTTCATTCGACTTCTTGGTATCGAGGGACAGTAGTGCTCGTCTGACAGACTTACGAGTAAAAATTGGCCAAGTGCGAGTCGGACTCGCTCATGAAGCGTTCCGTTGCAGCTAGTAACAGATTATAAAAATATATGTATTTATATTTGAGTTGATTGAATGAAAGGTAAATTGTGCTTTAGGATTTAAGACGTGTTAAAAAACTACTTACTAGATCTCGTTCAAACCAATTATGGGTGGAAACTTACAAAGGTACATTATAATTTTTCTTTAGTTTTATCGTGCTCTCATTTTAGAAGTTACGGGGGGACATTTTACCATTTTGGAAGTGTCTCTCACACAAACTATTCAGTTTAGAAAAAAAAAGATATTAGAAACCTTAATAGCTGTTTTGAAGACCTATCCACCCCACGCGTATGGGTTTGATGAAAACAAAATATTGAGTTTAAGTTCTAAGTAAAGGGAACCCCCAAAATTTATTGCTTTTTTTCCATTTTTCTGTGAAAATCTTAAAACGGTTCACAGAATACATCTACTTTCCAAGTTTCAACAATATAGGTAGTTCTTATAGTTTCGGAAAAAAGTAGCTGTGACATACGAACTAACGGACAGACAGACAGACATGACGAACCTGTTAGCGACAAAGTTAGTGCCAAGAAGTTCGGATTTCCCCTATGCCGTGTGGACAACTGATTTGTCTAGTAATCGCAGTGGTGGAAAAGAAGACCGACAGAAGTTGCCCTCGACAGCCTTAGCCAGCGACCAGAATTCTCGACTCCTGGGTAGTCGGGTAGCCGACTAGCTGCTCGCCAATTTTGCCAATGAATTTGGTCTTCGCCATGGGGCAGATGGATGCTATGCGACACGCTTGCGGTTAGGTGAAGTGTTGTCGTTAAGTGTTAACTTTCTAACGGATAATTATTATGTAGGTAGTTTGTGCCTGGTTAATTTAATTTTTTAGGTTTCGGTAGGTGCCTGTAAGGTACCTCAGGTCAGAGCCAGGGTGGGGCAAGTGCCCCACCCTTGTACTGAGCTGCTGGGCCAGGGTGGGGCAAGTGCCCCACCCTGCCCCACCCTGGCTACGCCCATGGTTATGAACTTACTGTATCGTTCTCGCGTGTATCAATCGCGGGCAGCGCGCGGTCCACTCGGGACCCCCGTGTTGTCAACGCAAGGCAAGCATTCGAGCAGCGAGCTGTCACCGAGTGGTCCAACCGCCGTCCGCGCCTGAACGGCTTATAACCGAGGCGATCTGGTGACGCTACGGAGTTGATGTAGTGAGCGCATGCTCACAAGTCCATATAAAGAATACTAGCCGCTACTCCGGTCACGGGGCTCCGGTGCTTAATAAAATGTTAGGTAACAAGTAAAATATTAAAAAGTAAAAAAAAAACAAATGCGACCAATAATCACTGAAACCCTTTTATGATATACAGTTAATGCCCAAGATAGATGGAGCGATATAATTTAAGCATGGAATGCATGGATACAGCATGGATAGTATAAATCTCTTGCCCACTCTAGAATGACCTTTCATTTCAATGACTCTTCCACGACTGCAGCTTGTTACTACGGCTTGTTTTTGCACAGTCTAACAATAACTTTAACACTTTTTTCACAGTAGTATTTAGAATCTGAAGTTGAAGTGTTATAATGTCTTTATTTCAAAGTTTTGCAATATTTTGGCTATCAAACGTCGCGAAATTTTGTGTAAAATCGAATGACATCAAATGTAAACCTGTGAAACTTCATGCTTTTTAGTTATTGCCTTTTTTCAAGTACAAACACAATAAAATGTACTAAAACTAGGTATAAATGTCTGCAGCTGGAAGTTGGGGGACACACATTAAAAGGTTATTCTAGAGTGGGGATTAGATGTACTTATCCAGCCTTAAATATTCGCTACATCTAACCCGGACATCCCTATATTATTTTTGGAATGGTATTTTCACTTTCACGATCTTTGATTTGACAACCAAATTTCTAAGAAAAAAACAAACCTAACTCCTGACTTTTTTCAATTGCGGGAGTCATTTTGAAAATTTATAGGTATAGCATATCAGCCGAGTATAAATGACCATACTGTACATAACATAATAGGAATACGACGATATAGTCCGTTAGCTGAACTGCCGAACTGCTCGAAATGTAGTAAACGAAAATAACGAATAGCAGCCACGCCGAAGGGCTTGAACGCGTGAGCACCGACCGGGACGACTGGTGAAACAGCACTGCGCGCGCGTCACCGGCGTTGCGCGCACACAAATAACAAGAAAAAGGAGGGTAGAAACCAACTTAATGTGATTATCTATTGCAAATTGGCAATACATTTCAATCAATCAAAATAATATAAAGGGATATTACGGAACAATTAGAATAATTTTAATAAAAACAAACGAGTATCAAAAATACTTTTATTAAAACCAAATTACATGCATTTGTACCGAATGTAACCAAATGTAATGTTACATTACTTGCAGCTTGTAACATTAAATGCAGAATTTAAGTAACGCCTTATTGAATTGCTTTCAGGCCGATTATTTATTTTTAATGTGTGTCTATAAACTCGCTTAGCTAATTTAGTATTTAATAAATTAAAACTTTATGATACAATGAATTTTTTAATAGTAAAGGGTACCCACGTTTGCGTCTGTCATATCAAGTGTCAACTGTCAAGAATTTCCTCAAGCCATTCTTTTTCTTGGTCTTCAAAATATTAAACTGTTCTTTGTTTAGCATATAAAATAAATAAAATCTACACACCGTGACAATACTTGTGAATCTTGTGATATATTGAAATTACATTGAAGAGATTTGGCATACAAAAGTTCACATAGAGAAGTCCTACAACATACATTTTATATAATTTTTTGAAAACAATGCATAATTAAATTAAATGAAACATGAAATATGGACATTAAGAATAATAGCACGGTCGATGAGCGACTTTTCGGAAATTCAGTCTAATGTTCATAAAAACATTTCTGTCATGTTATTCAAACAACATAAGACGTATATAAAAGCACAATAATCGACCTGAAAGAATATTAAATTCCATAGTTTCAATACAATTGTTGAGCTAAATCTTATAATTAAGACCTGCGTGTAGCTCTCGTGAGAGACGCAATATCATACACCTCGGGTCATATTCGTAGAGCAGGGACCAACCTCACGAGAATTACACCAATAAGTCACACAAATAAAATAAAAATTATAAAACAAAACGTTGGCATCGCTGAGGCATACAACCAAATTGTGACTTGCATAAAACAAAATTATATTACAAATAAATATAAATATTATTATTTACAGTTTAACGGTGATACGGGAAAGTGGTATCTTTGGAGATTCGCGAATTGTATAGCTATAGTTCAATCCACGAATATGTTTTAAAAAATACCGCCATTTGATTATGTCATTTGATGGTATAAGTGCAAATGCGCTCACGTACAATAAGTCTGTTGACAATTGATTGGGGCGGCATAAAATCTAAGTGAGATTGTTATGGAAACGACGAGTGGGGTGCAAAACGGTTTGCACGAGGGCGCTCATACAGCTAGGGGCGACTGTGAAACTATGTTCGTGGATTGACCTCAGACCGAGGCGTAATCATACTCATCATCAAATAGATAAATCGTAGTTTTGCAGAACAAATAATTAATTAAAATCAATTTACATTATTCGTTTTGCGTTACATTTTTTGTAAAGCACATTTTATACTAAATCCTCCCTGCAATGGAAATCAAACAAAAATTGTATATTTGGAAAAAAAATAACAAGAGTGAAACTGACATTTTATCCAATAAAAGAAAGATACCAACTTATCTGTTCAGTAGAAAAAAATGGAACTAAAAAAAGACAACGTCAATTTTGAAATGTAATGTCCGCTGTCAAATCTTTGAAGTGCGAGTGCTCTATGTGTTTTAATTCCATTTTAAGTGTAAAAAGTGATTAAAAATGCCTGAGCCTCTTAGAAGTGATGCACAATTAGTTATTTTAAAAGTTTTAGATTGTATGAGGGCAGAAAATCGCCTGCTAACTCCAAAAATAACGTTTAAAAAAATGACAGAATGCTTCGCAGTTTCAACAGGTTAGTGTTGCTATTGCAAGTTAATTAATAGTCCCGCTTAAATATTTCAGTTATTTTATTTTCCCACTTATGTTTGCATAATCGATTAAAGTGTCACTGCATGTATTTGGTATCTAATTTTTTTTATACTTCATATAATATTATATCGTTGTTACAGGAATTAGTGAACGTTTTGCTTACAAGCTAATGAGTGAGAAGAAAAAACCTGAAGAAATTTCTCTGGCGCACCGGCATCATTTTATAATATAAAATACAAATAATTATAGTCAATAACAATGGATTTTTTATTTCTCTTGTTTTTAAAATTTTAATTTTTACATGAAAAAGTAAAATTTTACTGTGTTGGCCTAATTCTTTAATTTTTGGATGTTTACGAATTTTTTTTCAATAGACAAATACACTTGAGAATTATTCATTGCCATTAAAATATTTTAGGGTGATAACTGATTGATTAAAAATTCGCCCTGTTCCGTCCGTGTTCGAATCCCAGGGCACGTACCTCTGACTTTTCTAAGTTATGTTCGTCTTAAGCATTTAAATGTCACTTACTATAAAGGAATGGAAAACATTGCCAAACCGCACTTGTTCAGCATGGTGAACTATGGTTTTAACCTTCTCATTATGAGAGGAGACCTATGCCCTGATGGATTGAGATAATGATAACATCCTATGTTACTGCAGTCATTGCATGGTAGTTTAAGTTAGTAGCCACAGCCCAAGTAGTGTATCTATATTAGTCAGAAAGACTTTGTCATCATTTACCATCGAATTATGTGCAACATCTGGTAAAAATCATAGGTCTCAAAGTTGTTGAGCTCCTTTGACAGTCGCCAAATTTTATTATATGGTAACATTGAAGCTGCACTAGCGACATCCGTTTACTGAACAGATAAGTTGGGTGCACTATAACTACAACTACATTCAAGTTGCAGAAATCGTAACCGTTTAATGCCCACCAACTACCATTCTTTTTTAGTGTCAATATGAATAAGATAAAGTTAAAATGTGCACATTAACTTTTAATAAGCTTTATATTTAACGGACCTAACATTACCGTAGTTAAAAATAACACATACATACACACACAAACCATCACAATCACAACTTAGAAAAATCCCTTTTGGGCTACCCAAGAATGACGTCCCATGAATTATGTTTTACCGACCCGCTAGATACACATAGTCGCAAATGTCACGTACTATACAATTTTAATAGTTTGCGTTGGAGTTATAGCATTTAAAATTCACATAAGTCATATCACGATTATATCAATGACGAATTCATGACAGTATAAAGTGCAATTTGGCCATCAACTATAGATCTTAGATAACTGTGTTGGACACATTCATTAAATAGTATTTGCATTGAATAATCTCTGACAATCGACACATGAATTGCTGTAATATTGTATAGTTTTTACTACCGTCGATGTTATGAAATGTTAAAAAAATTTGAACTCCAGGATTATAAATATAACATTGCTGGAATACAAAAGGGTATCGTCCGCGCGCCGAAATAAGTACAGCTACATTACTGTGTGAGATTATTGACTAAAACTAGACAAAACCAACACACTTGGACAGGCAAACCCAAGCTCAAAAGGTCGATATTCCAGTTTTCAGCTAATTATTAAATTGCAAAAGTATCAACTTAGAACGCAAAACACTCTTGGACAGAACAAAAAAATTGTTACCTCAAAACTTTGGTGACCCCAGAACTTTTTAATGTCATTATTCAACAACTTTAAAAACTGACTGCATCTTATAAGTTATAACTAACCCTCGTTTGACAAACTCAGAACCTTAAGGCCGCTGCCTCGAATCTTGCGGTCAGTTTGGTTTCGAGAACACGTCTGCGCTGCCCGCGCCGCCGCCGCCGCCGCCGCCGCCGCCGCCCCGCTGCCCGCAAGATTCGAGGCCGCGGCCTAAGAGCCACAATCAAAACATTCATTCAAAAGCCTGCATTTACCCACAGTCACTGTCGAAGTAGACAACCTAAGTACACGTAACTACCCTACAACTATAGTTAATATTATAATAAGCGTATTGAAAATGCGACGATTCTGTCCGTTCGAGGTCTTAAACTGGCCTGCTAATGTCTAGAGAGCACTGATATACATTGATGAGATCTCCCCTTTGCCTCCACAATTGGTGACCCCGACGTGATCTGTCGACGTGATTTACCGACGTGACTTATCGACGTGATTTGGTAATCCTCTCGAAGTATCTGACGTCCTTCAGCAAGTACAAGGAGTCATGGAGTTTCAGCCAGCAGCAACGAGCATAATGACTAAGTTTAGATTTCCTCACATTTGCGAAGCTCACAAAGGGCTTGAGTAAACGAATAGAAAAGAAATTTGGATGCAAAAGTTGACCAATAGAAAGTTTTTTGTGATTGTATAACAGCATAGTCACGTATAATATAAATAATGTAATTAAATCTCAGAGGAAACCCATCTCAGTAGCAGGACAGTCATTTTTAGAAATGGTAACGACCATTAAAAATTTGTAGATGCAACCTTTTGAACACAAAAAAAATCTCTGCAAAAAATTACTGCGCAAAGGCTCAACTGGTCTACAGTTTCTGAATCAAAATGAGTAGGCTCTTGGAAAACAGTCACTTTGTAAACTCCAGTATCTTAAAGAGATTTCAAAACTTATCCATATCTTATCTATGCACAGTTAAATGAAACCTAACTATATTCTAGACTTAATATAGGCACACTTTGAAATGGTAAACATTATTGGCACATTTTGTAATTACCTTAAACTAAATGCATTTTAATGCCAATTTAAATTAAGAACACACACAATAAAGAAAACAAAACAATTATTCTTATCAAAGACTTATCCAATAAAAGTAAAAAATGCAAAAGAAATTATCAAAAGAGTATAAATTTCGAATGTTCTGATAAGTTCTAGAAAATAGTTCGAAAATTTCTACAAAATTAAATTTAAAAAATCCTAGAAAATGGTTTTAAATTCTTAAATAGTATAATATCAACAACATTATTGGTCCCTAGCAATGAGCGTAAAACTAACCGTATCAAAATACAGATAATCTCAATATTTTATATATACATAGCTTAAGTAGAGCCAGTGGGATAAATAGTAAATTAATTGTAATTCCTTCATTTTATTTCTTTGTAATAATTAAACGAGGGATACTAGAATTAGGCCAAATATTATTTTTAGTCTTTTTTTTATAGAAGCTTAATAAAATAGTAAAGTTCAAACTTGAAACAAATGTTAGATGTAAATTAAGATTTATGTCTCCAATAAAATGTTTTATTCATAACTTAAAATAACTATTAAGTTTTCAGACAAAAGTAAAGATTCTAGATCTATCATGTAGAATGCTACAAGTCCCTATTTATAAAAAATGCATGTTTGGAATCTATGATAGAATAATTAATAGCAATTTCGAGCAACATTATAAAACTTATAAAACCAAATGGCCTAATAATAATGAAACTATTGATAAACATTTAAAGCTTATGTTGTGTCACTATTGACCAGTAAGAAAATGTTAATATGTTTAATCTCCACAGAAATATTGTTTTCGAAGTACTCAGAACTGCCTACGGCACGTGTGGATTTAACAAAATATTTAAAATATTTTTTGCATGTTCCTAAACAAATTCGGTTTCTAATACCTTTTAATCGAAGAATATACCAAAAACTTACATAATTTGTGTTAATGACTATCAGACAACTGAATAATATATCCATTACAAAAAGAAACACTACATTGTAATTGTAGATTGAAATACAAAAAATCCTAGTCGCCAAGATTTTAAATCCAAGTATAAACCGAAGCACAAACACGCACATGTATTCAAGCGCTCACTTATCTGTGTCCGATATCAAGTCAACGCACAAATGTATTTTCAAACACTAATATAACTGTCTATATCTAATCCAAATACACATAGAAGTTGTCCGTCCCGCAGTAGGCAGTGGCGAGCGCCTTCCCGTGCGGCGTGGGCGCACTGAAGGCCAGCTCGCTGGTGGTTAGTGCGGCGCCATGCATGGCAGAGGCCCGCGCGCAGTCCAGCAGCCGCCGCGCTATGCCGCGCCGTCGGTAGTTGGCGTGCGTCCAGATACGGGACACGCCACATCTGGGGAGTAACGTGGGTTATGTTAGAGAAGTTGATAAGGTGTGTGGTATATTGGAGATTTGATGAGCTAACTAAGAAGTCGATTGAAGGCAGTGATATTATGATGAGTAAATTAAAATGATTTAATTATAAATAACTACATTGTAATAGGCATTGGTTCGTTTCGTGAAACCTATGTCTAAGTACAGCAATCAAAAAATGTTAAGATGGTAAGGACAGTGTTTCAACTGGCAGTCCTATTTTAATTGTGAACCAAATGAAAACGCTAATCATATTGTAACAATAATCATGAGATATTTTAAGTCGAACACAAATCACTAAACATAATAAAGCCGCCATTGCAAAGAAAAACAAAATAGATTAAACCACTTCTAATGGTATAAATAGACGATCGAACTTGGTCCGGGCCGAACCACGAACTGTACGGTGCGCTCTACACAACAGACGAGCACACCAGACTCCGAACCGTCCAGTCGTTGTGTGCTAGCATTGGGTGAACACGTCTCGTCTCGACATGCCGCCTATTCTATCGAAACAAAGATGTTCCATAAACATGGAAAATCTTAATATAACTCCAACAATTCAATTACTGCTTTTTTCTCCGTACTAATAACAGTGTCTTCAAGAACTCCAAGGCGTTGCCTGGAATCCATTTCTGATACCTTAAACGTCGCGACGTGTTGCGCGTACAGTGGCCCAATAGCGACTGGACCGACAAATGGTTCGTGTAGTTTTTCAAAATTTTATATCGCTAGATAATTTGTAAAATTCCGCTCGATACTGATATTTTGCCTTAATAATCCGGTGTGCGTGTGGATTGAGTGAGCACCCTAAATAAAATTAATAACATTATGCTAGTTATTTAGTAAAAGTATAGAAACAATTGTAAAAGCAATCTCACAATTTGTAAAAAGATAAAACGCGAGATATATCAGTTAATGTATGCTCACTCAGTTCTCACCTAAGACCACCCTGATCTATGAATCCGTGAAGGATACATTTAAGATTTGTGTACTAGCTTTTTGTAAAACCTTTGTTAAGTTGTCGTTTTTAGACACCAATCGCCTACTGCCGTATAAAAAAAAAGTTACAAATGCTTTCTTATGCTCACTCAATCCACACACTTTGAAAATACCCGATTTCCTATAAAACAACTTGAATTAAATTTTGTCATATGTCTCGATCTATTTAAAGGTATTTATATGAATTTGTAAAACACAAAACGAACCATAAAGGTAGCACGTTTTTATATAATTTATTATTTTAAGTGCTCACTCAATCCACACAATTCTGAAAAGTAATAAGCACTTATATCTTTGAATTTATAGGTAGTTATAAAGATATAAATTGATCAAGTTTTAGTAAAAATTATTACAAAAAGTGTGCCATTTCGAATTCTTGTTTTTTAGTTTAGTTTAAAAGATATTAATTTGTTAATGTTTCAATGAAAATCTCCCACACTGTAGGGTTGTCATTGAGCCTTGAGGAACACCCAGAACACATTTTGATCCCATCGATTTGACATCGTTAACACTAACACATTAATCCTGCCCTTTAAGCAAGACGCGATCAAGTTAAGCGAAGTATTCTTGATGCCGTAGTGATTAAGCTTAATTAATAATAGGGTTTGATGCTGTACACAATCAAACTCTTTAGATAAATTACAAAAGACACCTGTAGCGTTTTGAGAAGTTCCAAAATTTCAATGTACTTAATTTCGTTGTATTACTAAGTCGTTACCTCCAAAGTTATATTGTTTTATTAAAGAATAAATGATTTCAATCAAATTGGTGTTTTCTTGAACCTACTGAAATATTTCCCCCACTGCTGAGCACGTACTCGTGAATATTATAGGTGTCTTTCAAAAAATAAACTTAATTTGAAAAAAGTTCTTCGTGACAACCCTACAGTATGGTAGATTCTCATTGAAACATTAACAAATTAATATCTTTTAAACTAAACTAAAAAACAAGAATTCGAAATGGCACACTTTTTGTAATAATTTTTACTAAAACTTGAACAATTTATATCTTTATAACTACCTATCAATTCAAAGATATAAGTGCTTATTACTTTTCAGAATTGTGTGGATTGAGTGAGCACTTAAAATAATAAATTATTTAAAAACGTGCAAGCTTTATGGTTCGTTTTGTGTTTTACAAATTCATATAAATACCTTTAAATAAATCGAGACATATGACAAAATTTAATTCAAGTTGGTTTATAGGAAATCGGGTCTTTTCAAAGTATGTGGATTGAGTGAGCATAAGAAAGTATTTGTAACTTTTTTTATACGGCAGTAGGCGATTGGTATCTAAAAACGACAACTTTACAAAGGTTTTACAAAAAGCTAGTACACAAATTTTAAATGTATCCTTCACGGATTCATAGATCAGAGTGGTCTTAGGTGAGAACTGAGTGAGCATACATTAACTGATATATCTCGCGTTTTATCTTTTTACAAATTGTGAGATTGCTTTTACAATTGTTTCTATACTTTTACTAAATAACTAGCATAATATTATTAATTTTATTTAGGGTGCTCACTCAATCCACACGCACACAATAATCCGCTACATGTTGCTAGGCTTACCACGTGCCATCGTGGCTTTCCCACCCCCTGCACAAACCAGTTAAACAACTTAAAATAATTTAACTACTTTATTTGTTGTTTTCGATTTTAGGTTTTGAAAAAGTCGCCAAAACTACGAGGCAAAAGTCCGCTAGAAGTCGCTAAATATTTTTTTCCCGCTAATTTCTCTCGCTAACTTCCCAAAAATTCCGACAAAGTCGCCAGAACGGCAACACTGTGGTTCGGTGCACCGTCCACACCATCGAATTGGTCCGGACCGCACCGCGTTCGATGTGCAAGCGCTCCGAACCAGCCGCACCGATATTTGTCCGGCGGACAATGCACGACACGAGCGAATATGGTTCGGACCGCACCATGTTCGTGGTTCGGCCCGCCCGGACCAAGTTCGATCGTCTATTTATACCTTAAAATTCGACAATTTTTGAAACTTATTAAAATGAGGTTGTTCAATTGTAGTGTCGAAAGATATATTGTAATAGTGTCCAGGAACATATTTCAATGTTAACAAGGATCATAGCGGGTACTCACTTAACCGGGTAATCCTCAACGCTGCAACAGTCAGGATCCCCCGGGATCAGTTTGTAGGCCTTCACCTTGGGCTCCACTATCAGACACCCCACTATTTGCCGCTTCTCTATATACAGGTATGCCTGCAAATGAACAATGAATAGTTTGAAAAATTCAAGTCACAATTTTTTCAGAAAGTTAACACAGTTATTGATAAACACTACGACATGAGTGACAGTTGAGCATGTGTGGAAGTGGTTCGTGTGTGACGGTTGGACATGTGTGGATTTCGACATGATTTACGGTTGAGCATGCGTGGATTTCGACATGTGTGGATGTTGGACATGTGTGACGGTTGAGCATGTGTGGATTTCTACATATGTGGAAATTGGTCAGGTGTGACGGTAGAGTATTTGTGGATTTCGTCACGTGTGGAAATTGGTCATGGGTATCGGTTGAGCATGTGGATTTCGACATGTGTGACGATAGGACATGGGTCGATGTGGACATGTGTGAAAGTGGGTCGTGTGTGACGGTTGGACATGTGTGGATTTGGTCGTGTGTGGAATTAGGTCTTGAGTGGATTTCAACATGTGTGGATTTCGACATGAGCTGTATTGGACATGTGTGCGAGTGGGACATGTGTGACGGTTGGTCAAGTGTGGATTTCGACATGTGTGGATGTCGACATGTCTGGAAGTGCGACATGTGTGACAGTTCGTCATGTGTGGATTTCGACATGTGTGGAACTGCGACATGTGTGGCAGTTCGTCATGTGTGGATTTCGACATGTGTGGATGTCGACATGTGTGGAAGTGCGACAAGTGTGACAGTTCGTCATGTGGGGATTTCGACATGTGTGGATGTGGACATGTGTGGAAGTGGGATATGTGTGACAGTTGGACATGTGTGTATTTCGACATGTGTGGAAGACAAGTTTGTCAGTTGGTCATTTGCGACGATTGGTCATGTATGGATTTGGTCATAGGTGACGTTAGGACATGTGTGGATTTCAACGTGTGTGGAAATTAGTCATGTGTGCCAGTTGGACATGTGTGGATGGGGTCATGTGTGACGTTCGGACATGTGTGGAATTGCCATAAATGTGACGATTGGACATGTGTGACGGTTGTTCATGGGTGACAATTGGACTTGTGCGAATGTAGCATTACATACACACAGATGAACCTACCACCGCCTATATTACTCGTCAAACCAACTCACAGTGTAAGTGTGCGGCGGGCGCGGCAGTGCCCCGTCGTAGCCCAGGGTGGGGTGGACCACGCGGGCCAGCAGCGTGGCCACGCGCCGCCAGCCGGGCTCCGTGCCGCGCACCCGCAGACAACGGCCGGTGGCGCTCTGGTCTACTATGCACTCGTCTTTCCAGCCCTGGGGATAGGAGGTTTTTTGCTATACACTATCATAAAACAACACTAATAAAGTCTAATCTTAACGTATAAAAGCGAAAGACGAAGTATCGAAGAAGGGTACAGGTATAAGGTACTCACGTTGAACCTCAGCACATCGGTCGCGTTGTGATGCACTAAGTGGTCGTGTTCGTCTTGTGGGTCCCCAATCTAAACAAAAAATATTTACATATAATAAACATAAATAATAAAAATATTACTGATTGTAGTCTGTAAATACAGTATATCTTATCTTATATGTATATAAAATTCTCATGTCACTGAAACAGTCCTTATTTTGTGTGTTAAATTAAAAGAACGCTTGCGGTCGGGTCGGAGATTTTATTGCAACAGAAACATAGACAAAAAATGCATAGACCTTGAAGTAGTACATAGATAATAGAAGACAAGTTATTTAACAGATCAACAGATAATAAGTTATATAGCAATTTAATGTTTCTAACAGTCACAATGTTAGAAACATTAAATTGCTATATAACTTATTATCTGTGTAGTTACCTTACTCCTCCGAAACGGCTTGACCGATTGTAATGAAATTTTGTATGCATATTCAGTGCGTCTAAGAATCCGCTACTATCTATTTTTCATACCCCTAAATGATAAGGGTTGTTCACCCTTAACATTATTTTTTTAATTTTTGGACAAAATTTTTTGTTTTTATTTTTCTATAATGTGGCATTAAAAAATACATACAACCCTAAATTTTCACCCTTTTATCACCAACCCCTATTTTTTAATAGTCATTTTCCTAGAAATAATTTACATGGCATAACAACGTTTGCGGGGTCAGCTAGTATATAATACCTGGTAGATGACGCCGCATTCGGCGCACTGTGTGGCTCCAAACCGCTTCTGTCCCGCGTCGATCACGTACTGGTCGCTGCCGTTTTTCAGTAGCCTCTTGTCCTTCTCTGATTCTGGAATGAATATACCATATTCAGGGAATATGCCTGTACTACGTGACCCGTCTCAAACGGCAAGGTTTAATATATGTATAGTTTACAGATAGTTTACTTTATAGCTAGTATACGTCCGCTAAGAACGCATTTTGTCGTATTCATATAGCAGTAAGTTGACGAATAAATAAATAAATGTATAAAATTCACTCAAAAGTAACTCCACTTGAGCCAAGCTTCAATCGACAGCTAGTTTACTATAAACAAATCTATATTTATAACAAACCACTCATTATGAAGTGAGTCGTCTAGTCTTTTGCAGACATCTTACATAAACAAAGGGTTTAGTAACTCACGTTTAGAGGGCGGAGTCGACACACCGGGGTTGGGTTTGCTGAATATCGGGAACAGCTTCTGCGGCTTCTCTTGTGGCTCACAATGCTCCGTGGGTAACGGGGAAGACCCTGGAAATTACATTTTATGTTACTTAAACTGTACCGTATAGGGACCACACAAAAAACACCAGCTTTCAAGTAAAACAGAATCAACGAAATCGGTTTACCAAGTACGAATTTATAAGGTAACATACATAGAAAAGAAATAGAAATCACGTATGTTTTTGTGTATTGTTATAAACACATTTCAAAATTTTAAATAAAAGATTCATTGAGTGGCCCTAGATTCCAAGGTATTCAAATATAATCTTGCGACCCTCCCCTAAAAAAATATTATTTTAATGCATCATTCAGGTCCTCGGCCAAATATTATGTTTATTTACTCGCTGAATACACTCGAAAAGGTTTGATGACAGTCTGTGACTGTTCACATCATCTGTATTTCTCTTTCAGTCGTCGATATTCTAAACTAGTTTCGGCCCGCTAAAATTATCTCCAGGGATATCTTTTTTGTAATTAAACTATATCATGTCCATGTCCGTTCTAAATACAAAATGCAATTGTTTTATCTTTACATTGAAGAATTACCATACTAATTTTCATCCCCTTCAATCCCTTTTTTCGCGACAAGAGATAGCCTATTACCTTTCCCAAAGTCAATTTTAATGAAGTTTAGTTTAGAGATTCTAAAAATCGATTTCGTGGTTATAATTATGTCAAAGCTTAACAGACAGGCAGAGTTAATAGGAAAGGAAATAAGAAGTATACAACGCCCTAATAAAATCGTTGCGAATAACGAAGACACGCATTATCGCCTTTTCTGTAAGAATTATAAAATGAATAATCACCAGTCATTTAATAAACTTATAGAACATTGATGGATTTTGACCACACCCAGTGCAATAACTAGACGGTCATACCACTTTACGACCAATACAACCGGACAAATTACTACTTATGTCACTAATTGATTGTAACTAATGTCCGGATAGCGTTTACTGCTCAACATTTATTGCTTAACACCTTGTAATTGATGGTTTAATTAGTACTGTGAAAACTATTAAAAACCACTTTGCAGATGGAAAATAAGAGGGAAATAATGGACATCCGTAGTTCTTAGTTCTTTCTAGACAAAGGTCTGGCGTTGCCAAGCATCGCCAAGAATAGGGAATTGTCACTCGCTGCTACAAACAAATTTAAAACCTGTTCTCACAAGTCACATTTAAATTCAGCTTGTTAACTAAATTTGCTTACGGCATTATAAAGTCTCGCTGTCTATCTACAAAGAACCTTAATCACAGGGACGAATGGATCATCATACCAGGGATGTGTGGGATGCTTCGATCAACAATACCCATAGCTTCATGGTTAGCACTCAAAAATCAAAAACTACACAAACTCAAACAGAAAACTTAAACAAATTAGGACTTGGAGCACTAATTTTTGCTTTATAAATCCCACTTAATCTCTTAGCGGTAAGGTTAAGTTTGTTACAACAGCGTTCTATATCGATCGCGAATGGAGTATATGACTAACGAGTGGACCCGGCAGACTTCGTCTTGTAACATATAGTAGCCGCCCACGCTTCGCTTTCGAAGACTTGTCGCTCCGCTCGTTTTGGTTGTAGCATAATGTTATAATAGCCTATAGCCTTCCTCAATAAATGGACTATTCAAAACAAAAAGAATATTTCAAAACGGACCAGTAGTTCTTGAGATTAGCGCGTTCAAACGAACAAACAAACAAACTCTTCTGCTTTGTTTATTAGTATAGGACGAATGACTCACCAGGCAGAGACGCAAGGGTGTCAGTAGAAGCGAGCACGGCCTCGGCATCGATGTTGTTGGTTTGCGCCATGCGGAGGATCTGTTCGTCTAACATCTTCAGCTCCCGCTCGATCTCGTCCAGGTCCGGGATCTCTTGCTGGCCTGGAATTGTCGCTGGTTATCAATAACTTTTCTTTTCAATAACTAACAAAGAATAAAATCGAAAAGCAGAGATATCTCAAAAAGTTCAGCCAGACAATAAGCACTAACTTTCGAATAAAAAAAGAATCATCAAAATCGGTCAAGTAAAACAAACCCAGTTTCCTCGCAATTTCTAGCGGAAAATAACGTATTTTACGATATTTTTGCCAAGACCCCCACTTCGTTTTCCCCTTGTGAGATTGTGTAAGATTCTTTGCGACACCCAGGATAAATACCTCACGTAATTAATGGATGCCCCATAACAAGTAGGTTAGTCTTAGCTGGAAATCGAATTCGGAACTAGTGGGTGTGAGAATGATAGCCTTTAAGATATTTAATGACAACTTACCATGCACAACAGTTCCATCTACTATAATGTAGCCACCTTCAACAGGAAGGAACTGCCCATCCTTAGGCACTTCACCATGACTAGCCACGTGACCTTCGGAATCCACCATCATGACGTCCGAACCAGGCGAGGACCTTGGCAACTCCACGGCGTGTGGACTCTGTGGCTGTTGTCCAGAGATCTGTGGCAATTGCCCCACATTTTGAGGCACTTGCAATGAGTTCTGAGGCAAAGCTGTTGCGTTTTGAGGAGTTCCCAACTCAACAATGACAGCTTCAGTATCTCGAGGTAGATTCGGCGTGGCAACCGGCACGGCCGTCACTGGATCGAAGATCTGACTAGTTTCCTCTATGACTGTACTGTTGAAACATGGTAACTCGGTCCGAGATTTGCTGTAAGTCAACTCTGATTCTGGTACATCTTCTTCAGTCCACTGACTCAAAAGTGCTTCTATTGTTTGCTTCTCCTTGTCAAATGGGTCAGCTTTTTCTGACACTAAAACCAGTAAAAAATATCATAGCTTATTTTATTATAAACCTTACTTTTTATTTAGGCAAGGAATTACATTGAGTTACTAGTACTTTAGTACATAATATCTCAATGAGGAATTATATGCATAATCAAAACTTTAACAGCATGTGATTATAATTGTTTTTTTTTTATGTATTCGATTAGCAACAATACCACCTGTCTTAAGTGAAAATGATATCTAAGATATTAAACAGAAGAAATGTTATTACAGTCCTATGCAAGTGCAAAAGTAATGATGACACAGTGTTTTACAACTTAAAATAAGATATTCAACACACTTACCATTCAATAGCTCCTGTGATGAATTTTGACTTAACATCGAAGTATCATTATTCGATGTAATATTAGAAACAATGCTATTATCAATAGCACTCACATTAGATTTATTTAAACCAGTTGCTTTAACATTGCTATATTTGTGTTTATTAACTTTGGGCTTCCGAATTTTATGTCTGACCCCCATATTTATCTGCCCCGGTTTTCTCTTGCGTCTGAGTGAGTTTGATTGCGCGAATGGACGTCTATGGTGCGTAGTAGTGGCTTCAATAGCTTTTGATAACTTAGTTGTTACACTGGTATTAAGATCTGGGTTTGATTTTCCATAGAACGACTTTGTTGACACTGTTGACAGTATCTCTTTCAGTCTATCACTGTTGAAAAGGGAAAGACGAGCTTTTGGGGCTGTGGTAGGATCTAGCCGTGGATATTTGGAACTTGGACCGTTATCAGACCCGTCATGGAAACGCTTATGACTCTTCTCACTATCACAAGTAGACTCCGGACTCTCTTGGATTTCAACAACTGATCTACGGTTATGACTTAGCTTTGGAGGAGATTTCGTCTCTGAGGTATTATGTGGTGTCTTCATCATCTGTGTCGGAGATATGACGCTACACATATCCATTTTTGTCAAGCAGACTACAGCTGTCTTCATTGGTGTTACATTTTTCTTCTGTTCAACCAGAACGCCTTTAAAGCTTAGTTTCGGAGTCAACTTGTTTAACCTACTCGATCGTCTTACAGATTTGGTTGGGGTGTTTTCCTTGGAATCAGAACCTGAATCTGTGTCAAAGTTGAGGTCTTTGAGAGAGCTGCTGCAGCTTTCTGTGTCTGCGATGAGGCTAGCCAGGCTCTTGCGCGCTCGGCTTGAGGTAGATGATGTGGTATGCACACTGGTACACGAGTGAGTTGATGAAGGGGTCCCAGGGTGGTTCTGCAGGTGAGGAGTGGCCGGAGTAGACAAGGATCCTGTGCATCTTACCTCGGGCCTTGTTTGGTACTTCTTAAGCGTGAAAGGAGATTTCATAAAGTTCTTCAGATCATGGCTTTCGATTAGTTTCTTCGACCGGCTTCTTGTTCCACCTGATGGTAAATTATCCATTATGATTGGATTAGAGAAAAATAAAATTTACACAACAACTTTATTTAAGATCAATAGAGAAGCCACTTGAGTGGTTGGTTGTGGACATCAGTATTACAAAAGGCATTGGAACTGATTCATTCTGTTCACATAATTGTGAGCCACAATAAATTATTCACTATAACATCCCTGTAACCATGTGTGCAAAAGATAATTTTGAAAAATATAATATAGAGAGATGAATTAAAATGATCTTAGGGGGATTTTACTGCCTTACATTATGTGCAACAGTGACATAATTACCTATGTTTATAATATCATTGTGATGATACATCACAAGTTAACTAGGTCACAGTATTATATTGTAACATTTGTAACAGTATTGAAGTAAACAATTTATTTCCACACCTCTCACTTTCTGTTGGTGTGTATAAACAGTATTACACAAGAAACAATATAATTTAATGACATCTTTCACAAAATTTCTCTCTTAACAAGGAATCAAGTACCTTGTCTCAATGACCTGCATGAGCTAAGATATAGTATGTAGTATTGGCATTGCTTGTGTATAGCAATATACAGTTAGCTATAAACTTTAAGATTATAACTTTGAATATAACAGATTTACAGATCAGACATCACATATGAGATGAAAATAATAGGGAATTGACTTTATTTCAAATGTTAGTTAAAACTACTTGTCAGGTCATAAATGTATAAAATCTTAAACATTGGTCTTGTGGCATGTTTAACTGTGTTTAAAAATCTAAATGGCGCATTGGATATCATGTTGAAGCACCCTGTGCAGGGTCCTGTGTTAAATTACCAGCAAAATGGAATTTGTATGACAAAATTAAAATTTTGTTCTTGGTCTGGGTGTGTTCTTGTAATGTAGATTGTCCTTGACAGTCACAATACATGGAATTCTAGTGTAACACTATTCCCTAGGAATCTTAAATCTTAATATTATTGTTTAGACATATAATTATCAACATGGAGAAGTTTATCACGCTCAATACTTACACCAGAGCATTCTTTCTGGGGTTCTAGGACAGTTGGGATCAGTCTCATCACCAGAACTGGAATCGAGGGTGCTGATGATGCCCAGGTCACAGTCATCACTGTCACTCTCACTGTCCACCACTGACAGCCGCCTATGCTTGGTGAGAGTCTCTCGCGGAGCATCTAACTCTACCTGAAATAACCCCTTCTTCCGTTCTGACATTTTAGGCGTGTGGTTGTGCGGGAGGCGCATAGAACGTCGCGGCGTTGTCTCAGCCATGTTTTACACACTTTTCTTTAGATAATTATCAACAATCCCGCCTATAAACCGTATCAACAAAGTCAAGTTCATTCACTGCTTTTCGACAACGCTACATGGCATTTCCTCCGCAACCTATTGTAATGAAATGGAACACTTTCAACCAGTAATTTGTAACGGTATGCAGTTGTTAGTCATTAACGACATTAATAACGGATCGTGTATTGTAACTGTAGTAAAAACATGCATCAAAAACTATTTCCAACGTTAATTATCAACCATTGTTCAGTTGTTCACACTTGTTTGGCGCGTAAACATCTGTCAGCAGCCGTGTTGCTACATGCAAAAATATTTTAGGCGCGTTGTCATCATCCTGTCAACACTTAAATTGTCGTGATGTACAGATTATGTTTAATTTAATAAATTAATAAAAGTGTAAAAATACAGCCGTCGATCAATGTGGCCCGACCCTTATGTTTATAGAGAAATCTGTCGTCGTTACAATAACACTAAAGCTGGCTTCCATTTCCATGGAACAATTTTACACTTTTTGAAAAATGCTCGGTATTTCTCTGTTAAATTAGAAATGATGAGATCCGTAGACGAACACGGGTAACTGACATGCTTAGAAGCTGAAATTGCAATGGGCTGGCAGGATCAGTGATTAATCAGTTCATATGCCACCCTTCCTTGATCCGTTTGCCAAGACCTTCAGCCATTTTTGCCATACTTCAGCGATAGTTCAGTTACCTTTCGGTCCAAGAGATGGCGTTGCTTGTGGCTAATATGTGGCTACAAAAAACTAAAGTAAATATTTAAGTGAGGCTTTCATACAACAGACCAGATTTTTTTGGCGTTTTTATAAATAATGGTACGGAACCGTTCGTGCGCGAGTCCAACTCGCACTTGGCCGGTTTTTTTAAATTTGCTACAAAGTGGTGATATAAAAAAGTTATAATGACAAAACAAAAGTGTGGTATTTACATAATAGGGGAAACTCAAGTGCTATTGCCTTATTGGCCATCGTTAAGTAATTAACCACTTGCAGTGCTTCTAAAAAAATTCATTAAAATGACAATTCAAGTGGCCAATTACTCTTCAGTTTTGTATATTTATAAATTTTTTAATGGTTTTGAATAAGAAACTGTGGTGTAGCTAGCCACCGTCTAATAGGTAATTGGCCACTTGAAATTTTAATGCTTTAGTAATAATGGTGATTTTGAGTTTTAGGTAATAAGAAAAATGAATTAATATGAAGCTTACCTAATTATCATACAACTAGAGAACCGCCCGCGCTTCGCTTCGGGACCCGTAGGTAACACCCGCGTAGGTCCCGCTCCCGTAGGAATTTAGGCTAAAAAGTAGCCTACTACTCGCTCTCTTCACTCCACCCTGTCTGAGGTGTGTGGAGCCCTCGGGACAGTTAGTTCCCCTTTGGGGATGTCTCTCGCGGCCCGTTAAAACGGGCCAGTCCTTGGGTTGGGCCCTAAGGCCCTTGGTTGTCCATCTGTGGTTAACCAATAGGTCAAGTCCGGTGAGTGGTGACCTTTTTACAGGCCACAGAGTCTTAAACGGGATGGGGTTCATCTTCGCGCCGCCCAGGCGATCGAGCCCCTACCGGGTGAATCCCCCTGGTGGGAAGCCCAGCAGGAGCCGATCAGCGTCGGGCGACGACTTACGAAGCCCCAGTATCAGTCAGTGCTAGGCCCGTCCCGCGCAACCAGCAAGTCGCGCGGGAAGGCCCAGCGGTCCGGTGGACGGGTGTGGAGCGGCGCCAGGTCCTGCAGATGCGGGAACCGCGACGCGTCGACACGCCCGAACATGTTGCGTGCCAATCGCTCGATGAAGTCGTCCAGGCTCTCGACTCGAAGGTCCCTCTGGATGACGGCGTTCCTGACGTACCTCGGCGCACCAGTCAGCCGGCGGAGCGCAATCGCCTGAACTGCGCGCATCCTCTTGCGCTGCGGTTCGCTGGCGAGCGCGTACCACGCCGTTGCCGCGTACGTGAGGCGGGGTCTGATGTAGGTCTTGTAGACCCCGAGCTTCAGTCCGAGAGGGAGGCTCGAGGAGAGCACTGGTTTCTGCCATCGCACTTCTGGAATTCGCGACGGCTTTCGTAACCTGTGGCTTCATCGAGAGTCTTCCGTCGATTTTGCCCAAGTATTTGGGCTGTGGGGCCCATTGGATATCTTGTCCATGAAGCTCCAGAGTAGGGTCCCGCCTGTTGAGGTATCCTCCTATTATGTTCACAGCCGGCGTCTTCCCGACATTCACCGACAGTCTCCACGCGGCGAGCCATTCGGGGAGGGCATCAAGCGCACGCTGCATCTTGACAATGGCGTGGGTTCTATTCAGCGACGTGGTGATGTACGCCACGTCATCGGCATACAGGGCAAGCGACGCCCCCCCTGCCGCCGGGATGTCGTCGGTGTAGCAGGCGTAGCAGACCGGGGACAGGCAACTCCCTTGCGGGACGCCGGCTGCGATCGGACGCTCGGTGGATTCGGCGTCTTCAACCACTACTCTGAAGCTTCTATTTTCGAGGAAACTGGAGATCATCTTAACGGCACTCCGGGGCGCCGACGGCTGCGAGATCTTGTAGAGAAAGCCGTCGTGCCAAACACGGTCGAACGCCTTTTCCATGTCGAGGAATACTGCACACACGCGTTCTCTCTTATTCAGAGCCGCGGTAACGGTGTGCAACACACTCGACAGTGTAGCCGTGCTGTTCAGCGGCATCAAAAAGTAGCCTTCCACTTCTGTTGGCAGCTAGGCTATTCCACCCCGGATGCTTGCAGTTCCAGTCGCCCGCGCCCACCACCGGTGTCGGCGAGTCCAGCAACTTGCGGACATCAGCCAACAGGATAGTGCCAGCGGGCGGGCGGTACACTGAACACAGCCGGAGCGGGGAGTTCTCGAGGCAGAGCTAAAGTAGCCTAATACATTTGCCTATGACTTAAGTAAATTACATGTAGTATTTGATAGCGTAATTCAGAACTTGCAAATGAATTTTGTTAACGCCATCTATTGGCAACTCCGAAAATAAATATCTAGTAACTAACAAAACATCGATCTTCCCATGGGAATGGGATGTTTTTCCGCGGTAAAAAGTAGCCTACGTCACTCTCCACCCTCCTAACTATCCCCACACACATAAACCTTACCATATAATAGCTTTGTTGCGACGTGAAAGCGTCACAAACAAACAAACAAACACACTTTCACATTTATAATATTAATTATAAAATTATTTTTATAATATTAATTATAATTATAAATTATAATTATAGTAAGGATTTTGTTCAAGTGGCCGATCGACAAACTGTGTCCAGTTACTCCTCAGTTTACCCTACTCGAAATCGTATCGGAATTAGAGAGCACAGGTTTTTCTATGGAAAAATTACAAGCGTTATGTGATCCATTTTGGTAAGTGAGATATTATGTATGTACCTACTTAATAATGTAAGTGTAGTTAATAGTTAATGTTATTCACATGTTCCTGTGCTGCACAGCGAATAAATGTTTTTTCTTTCTTTCTTCTTTTCTTTCATTTTTACCCACGGTACGTGCCTGCAGAGATCAACGACTTTCATAATGGACTTTAGACGTCCATGGAGACATCGTAAAATTTTTATGGGTCGCTAAAATTTGCATAATATTATAATACTCACTCCCAAACACAGGTTTGTGGATCTACCACCAGGATGCAACTCCAAACGACTCGTTAAAAAATAAAAAAATATATATTTAAATCGCACCCTGGGCTCATAAAGCAATAGTGGAAAAGTTTAATATTTCGTGGAAAATTTTAAACATTAAACACCCTTTTAATAACATCTTGTCGAGATTTGACGACCCAATGGTGCAATGGTCAACACGCCGGATCGCTGTTCCGAGGGTCCTGGGTTCGATTCCCAGCGAGGTGGCAATTTGGATGATGAGTTTACCGTTCCCGGTCTAGGGATGTGTCCGGCGACCAGCAAGCCGAAGCTGCGCAGGCGAGCGTGGGTGTCTGTGCTTTGTTACGCAAGGGCGAAGGGGCTGCACCTTCCGCAGCGCCGGAGACGTCACGGTTCGAAATTATGCCCTATATTCCGCGTTTTTACGATCCGGCCAAACGTTGATGACCAAATCGTGAAACGTAGACGATTTTACGATCTGGCCAAACTGAGTTGACCATATTTTCATGAAATGCGACCATTTCATGATGTGAGCAAATCTACCATATGGTCACGACATCCACATAATGAACAATTTAAACGTAGCATAGTACAACTATAAGTAGGTAGGTAAAGGTATTGAGCGTGCATCTTCTAGGTCCAACTGTCCATTACCCGTCCACTAAGTTTCCTGAGTAGAGGCCAGGTTTTACCTCGTCTTGCGGACTCTACTTGACACTATCTGTGAATAGTAATCCCTTCATGATAAAATGACAGCAACAGCTAAGTATTAATATAATAATTATCTACTCTAGAAGATTACGAAATTTCCTAGAAATGATGTGCTAAATTACTCGATAAAAGTAATTTTATTGTTAAATGACACCCTTTTTTAGTTAAACTTTTACTTTAGTTTACTTTAGTTGTACATTACTGGTATAATTACCGTACTGCATGAAACTGCTCTGACCTTCTAGAAGGCAACTTGCGTGATGTCTACTCCGATTGAATTGCATCATGCGAATTATATTTTCATACGTAAATAACAAAGGGCATCTTGAAGGCCAAGGCAACCAATGAACTGCATTTCCAATTTTCTATTTCTACTTCCCTTATGGTTGTATGTAAGAAATCGCTTTTAAGCGATAAGACCGCCTGTTGTATAACATTATGTACAAAATGCCTTATTCTGTTGTGTCCTTGCTATGGTGTACAATAAAGCGTATTATTATTATATTTATTATTATTATTACCGTGTCTGAATAATCCAAGGACACAAATGATGGACAACGACCTTATCAATCACAATCCATAAATAAAATATTTGGACGAACCGTCCCAGTCCCTAAATTGAGTATTGTTCTAGGTCATGCATTTAGAGGTGACCATCTCAGTCGTCAAGGGTAGCAACTTATCTGGGACGGAATTTTACAGACTCTTACTAACAACAACTGTTTGGTAAAGGGAGATCTCCCGCCAGGCGAGGCGACATGCCTGGAGGGCGGCCGAGGCCACAAGTGCATATTATCGGGTCTTTGTATATTTGCAGGCGATAGGCGATAGCGTGATTCAGACTTCGGTGACGTGATCGTGTGTGCGATGTCACACACGCCAAAAGATCCTTGTACGACTATACTAACAACTGTGCCTCTATTATGAGTTGTTGTAGTAAACGTAAAGGACGTTACTATTGCAGTTGACGTTTAGAATTTGTATGAGAATTGTAGTTCAGTATCGTAACCGCTAGAGGCGCTGTACGGATTCTCATACAAATTCTAAACGTTAACTGCAATAGTAACAGTTTGACGTTTACTACAACAACTCATAATAGAGGCACAGAACTAACACTGACTAACAGTCTCTACTCCAGTCCTCATAAGGTATCTATTTACGAACTAACTAACTTACACCTTCTAAACTGACTTACCATTCTAGTCCATATTTCAGTGTTTTTCTAGCTAGGTAGACAATGAAAAAGTAGTGCACTAAAACAAATAAGTGTGTTCCAAGTTCCAACTTCCAACCACATTCCAACATAATTATTATATCAGGTAAGTACCTAGCTAAATAATCTAATTAAACTTTTTTTATTTAATTTACAGACTGATTGTGTTGCAAACCCTATTTATTGATTAGATACCTAATTTCTAAATAAAAAATAATCGTATTCAAGAAATTTAAAAATATATCGAAATAAAGTTGTCGAAATTCAAATAAATTCTGATTATTATTTAAGTATATATTTCTTAAAAATTTTAGAAAGTAGACGATAAACGGTTACAGAATGTGTTCCGAGAAGCTACGGATTATTGAAGTGCCCGTTCGTTTGGTGATTATGAACAGGTTGACAGACAGATTAATATTTTACTGTTATTTTGAACATTATTTTGACATGCATTTTTGATATTTTCGTTTTTGTCCACCAGTGATTGTAGCTTTCGTTTCTACTTTAAGTGAATTTATAAACGGTGCCAACAACTTTGAAGTCTGTAATTCTGTATCTGTACGCTGTGGTGCTGCGAGAAAGCACGTCGTATGGTCGTAAAGATTTTCTTACCTTTGTATTTGTAGGTCTTCGGTGATGATTTCAATGAGGGTCGCCGTTTTTGTGCTCACCAGCTGGCGCCACCGTCGAGTTGAGGTCTTGCTGTCAAAGCCCGCCCATACATAAACAGTGACAAATGAAATTCAGACCATTCAGACAAGCGAAAAGTGACAGACAGACCTCCCTTCTCACTAGCGCCTCTAGCGGAAAATTCACACGCGGTTACCCTCATTGACTCTGGATGCAAGGAAAACTTTTTAAATTAAATATTTTCCGACCATTTTCGGTGCAGTAGCGATTTTAGCGGGGGAGTACCGTAGAGCAACAATGCTACATTAAATTTGTAAAATATTGTAGTCTATATTATAGTACGAGTATAGTCAAGATGCAAGCGGTGTTATGTAGTCTTTTTAGGGTTCCGTACCCAAAGGGTAAAACGGGACCCTATTACTGAGACTTCGCTGTCCGTCCGTCCGTCCGTCCGTCTGTCACCAGGCTGTATCTTATGAACCGTAATAGTTACACAGTTGAAATTTTCACAGATGATGTATTTCTGTTGCCACTACAACAACAAAATTCTAAAAAACAGAATAAAATAAATATTTAAGTGAGCGCCCATACTTTCGACGCCTCAGCGATAGTTTAGTTACCTTTCGGCCCAAGAGATGGCGTTGTGGCTAATATGTGGCTACATTAAAACAATTAAATATTTAAGTGAGGCTTTCATACAACAGACCAGATTTTTTTGGCGTTTTTATACATAATGGTACGGAACCCTTCGTGCGCGTGTGTGTGAAGCCAATCCGCACTTGGCCAGCGTGGACCGTAGTGGATTACGGCCTTAACCTTTTCTTTCAGTGGAGAGACCCGTGTTTGAAAGCCATGATTGGTTGAAATGGTGATGATGATGATGATGAGATGACCCTTGTACAAAATTACACGACTTTCATCCTCTACAAGTTTATTTAATGCTTAGAATAATAAATTATAGTATAGAATGACAGTAGTCATACAAGCGCTCGGTCTAAAATGAAGCACTAACCGATTTTTTTTTATTAAGATATTACTATGAAATATTGAAAGCTTAGGTACCTGTGAAAAGTGATGTTATTACATTTCTTTTGCTTTTCGTAAGTGTTGTGACAAAATTTAACAGCACAAATCGTCATAATTATTTTTTTTCGGCTTGCATTGACATTGAATACTACGGAGCGGAGCGGTGTTTGGAGCCATAATGGCTCCAATATGGCTCCAATGAAGGTGTTGCAAAATGGCCGCGCTGATTTGGTTTCTATACTATAATTATTTTGAGATTTAATGTATAGGTAGGTATGGCTTTGATGTTTTAAGTGTCTAGATGGAACATCGAATCCGCGCAAACGTGTCAAAAATTTGTGGCCAACTATTGGCCACAATTTTTAATTTTTTATATCATTACGCACACATAGACAATAAACGAAGGTGCTTGATATTGTTGCCTTGTTTTTTTTTGTTTTCATTGTAGGGCGACGATCAATCTAGATAATTATATAAAACAAAGGTATACCTATGGTACCTATAGGTAACAGGTAGATACCTAAATAAACAACGTCTAGAGTCTAATTGAATAAGTGCACTTAGTGACGTGGTTTTTTTTATTTGGAATGCCAACAGAAAGTACACATACAAATTATATTACAATTCTCAACCATAGTAACCTCGTTGATTATTGTGAAACCTTATCGGCTACATCGTTAAGTTCATATTGCATTATCACCGTATCACTGTACAGTAATACCTACTGGATATAGGTCAATCGTTTGGCGGGAATGTTATTGTGTCACGTCACGTCAAATTCGTAATTCGAGTGGTGGGCGTCCATCTTGAAAATTACGGCGAACGCGCCAATCAGAGCGCAGGGCGGCGCATTCCCAGATTAGTTGATTGTAAAACAACTCAATTTTTTAACTTACCTGCGCTAATATGATAAGTTTTTTCTATAGAGTCAAAAAGTAAAAAAATAATTTACAAATTATTTTAACTGCTTTAGGTAACTCCTAGTATTAATTTTGATGGTAGGTAGGTACTAGGTACTTAGTGTACCTAATGATGGCTATCACACTAGCTAAGGTTTGAAAAACAAGAAACTACCCCAGGAGGGTACCGGCATCTCCGATGCCGGAGAATCCCTCACCGGGCCTAGCCCGGTCTGCCCCTCGTATTCTGGGGGGGGCACAAACGTTCCAGCGAGCGACAGCTCGCATGCCGCGAGGCGGCTGACTGAGGAGACCCAGGAGACTGCGGAGGAGTCTGACTCCTCCGTGGTGACCCTGATGACGGTGTCGTCCGGGGACGACACGTCAGGACGCTTCTGGCGCAATGCGCGGAAGCGGTCCCTGAAAGGGGACGAGGCGGAGGCACCGGAGTTGGTCGAGAAAAAGAAAGCTCCCACTCCGGTGCCCGCAAGACGAGGGAGAGCTGCTGTAGTAAGGACGATGTAGGTACTTCACTGTCGATAAGTTATTTCATACAAATAAACTCGAGCAGCAACTTTCCATAGATACAGTAGATTGGCAGACATACCTCCACTTTATTCTCTATCTCTACACTTTATTCAATTTAATTACCAATTATTTTTACAAGTATAAACGGGCAGCACTTCCCCTTACAACTATTACAAAAATAATGTGCTGTAGGCGTATTATGAACTCTTAATTCCAGAATTTCCAGACAGTTTACATTCACAACGTGTGGGTGACAGAAACAGCGCCTTAAAGGCAATAAGGCAAGACAGCGCCTTACAGGCAATAAGGCACTGTCTCTGCCACCCAAAAGTTGTGAACGTGAACTGTCTGGAATTAAGAGTTCATAATAAAGGCGCCTGCACTATCTAAGCTGAGTGCGGGGCAATGGTCCAAGCTAGCAATATTATATTTCTATCCCATTCTCAATCCCACTTTACAATTTCAGAAGTCAATAACTCCTGTAATCTCAATATTAATATCTTTACTTTTTAATGTAGGTAATTTGTAGTCATCAATTATGTATTATACACGGATAATTATAATTAATAAATAATTAATGTTGGGCTACATCGAGGCGCCGGAAGCGGAAGTAGAACAGTAGGTAGCGAGTTGAAACAGTAGCGAGTGTGTTGTTAGTTGTTAGTTATATAAGTATATAATTTAAATTATTTTATCTGCGTTTGTTGTTTCATTAGGGTACAAATACAAGCGTTGATCATACGATAAAATTGGTTGCCTGTAAAGTCGGTATACGGGCGAAAGTTTTACGTGACAACGACTTTGAGTGGTAAAATAATTTTAATGTGAATATTCATTCGTATAGTAGGAAGAAGGATGAAATAATAGTAACAATTGAAAACATTTATTTATACAAAGAATTATATTTAAAACATTGTAACACCATCCGCCATCTAGCGCTGCTAACCGTTAGACCATTAACCATTAGTCACAACTAAGTGAGGTAAACTTCTCCAGAGATGGCGCTGTACCATTTTCTGAAACACGCCAACGTGTGTACGCCGTAGCTACCATAAGTAATGTTAAGGAGGAAGGGACGCGTGCCTTTCACTTTTTATGTCTGTCTCTCTCGCTCTTAGGCGGGCTAACCATGCCCGAGTGGAAGGGACGCGTGCCTCTCACTCGCTCTCATTGTAAGCGCATATACGTGAGCGGAGCTACTAACGCAGTTTCTTGAAGTGCCACCCGGCAAACCAATTTATAAGACGTTATCACGTCAAAATTTAGAAATAAAATTTAAACCCACGAATTTATATAATTTTTCATCACACCTATTCGAAAAAGACGACTTGGTTCGGACATAAGGGGTTCCAAAGTTGCAGTTTTCTATTCAGCGGGCGGGAATGAATTTTCATACAACTTTTCCTGCCGGCTAGATCTTTTCCGTCCTATTTTGAATTTAGAACATTTTAGTATTTTGCGCTAAAGAAATCGAACGCAAATATTGTTTGAATAAAGAATGTCTGGTACGACGCGAGGGCCCCGCCAGCTGAATAATAAAAAAAGAAATCAAATTAAGATTTTGTTTTCAAATTAAAATTAAGTTTTCGTGCATTTTTACGTATTATTTTCTATTATATAATTATATTACTAGCGGCCCGCCCGCGGTTTCACCCGCGTGGATCCCGTTCTCGTGGGAATATATGCATGTATTATACATAAAAACCTTCCTCTTGAATCACTCTACCTATTACAAAAAACCGCATCAAAATCCGTTGCGTAATTTTAAAGATTTAAGCATACAGACAAACAGACAAACAGACGGACAAAAATAGCGACTTTGTTTTATACTATGTAGTGATTTTCTCATAGTGGGTGATGAAAAGTAGAGTGTATCACTCGGGTGCAAGTATATTTTTGGCTCGGGCGACGTACTTTGAATCCCTCGCTACGTTCGGGATTCTACTAAAGAATCCCTCGCTACGCTCGGGATTCTACTCTAGAATCCCTCACTTCGCTCTGGATTCAAAAAACGCCCTCGCCGAAAAAATATTACTTTGCACCCTTGTCATACAATCTACTATTACGTAATACCTACCTACTTAATTACTTTTCTGGCACATAACTGATACGTAATACTGATTAATAGATATCCAGTGATCTTCAAAATTTATGTCATTACGTATGATAGTGTACCTACCTATACTTTCATGCAAGTGCCCCATCCCTCCCTCGCCCATACACCATCATACATAATTATGTACTACAAGTTTTTTTGCGGATTGTTGCAAAGTAGATTAACCTTTAATCTGTAATAGTGGAGTTCCGCAAAGTAACGCTTGTTGTTGTTGTAAAGTGATAAAGTTAGTTGTCTAATAATTATCCAGTATTTTATTTCCCCTTCGTCAGAGTTGTAGAAATTATGACTAAATTATTGAATTAACATTGGCCAAGTTCTAAAGTGGCATTTTTTCGCTCGATTTTTACCGGATACTTAGCTACTTAGCTGTTTTTTTATATTGACACGGTATTGTTTGTTCTAATTATTACCGCATAAATGAAAATCGAGAGCTGCTTAATATGCAAATCTGTTTATTCAAATTGTTGCCGATTATGACTGAAAAACCTGTTATCAATGAAGGTTATATTTTTTATAACTTTTAAATTTCGGGTTGTTACTAACCAAATTGACGTAAATGTCAGAAAAAAGACGCAAACCAATTTATAAAAATTATTAATATTTAAGTTTCACGGTAGAAAGGATGCTAACTTCATCTAAGGGTCAACTCACACCGAGACGAGACGCGACGCGACGCTGCGCGCAGTCTTTCAAAGAGCGGCTCAAAATAGAACTTTATTTTCTACATGAAAAGATACACATTTCATTGTGAGAATTCAGAATACGTTGCTTCATGCAGCGCTGCGTCTCGTGACACCTCGCGGCGTAGCGCGGTGCATCGCTACGCAGCCGTGCATCGTCGGTACGCGCGGCGTGCAAGATTGCCTACTTTTACGATGCACCTCGCGCCCTTGAGATGCGTCTCGCGGCGACGCGCGGCGCAGCGCGAAATCACTGGCCTCTTCCAGTATCGTTGCGTCGCGTCGCGTCTCGGTTTGAGCTGACCCTAAGTGTCTTTTTACGGATTATTTAACCAAATACTCGTATGCAGTTGTTATTATACAAATGTTGTTTCTATGCGGAGGGTGGCACACACAGATATGTATTTTTTAACCAACTTCAAAAAAGTAGGTTCTCAGTTTGACCTGTATGCATGTTGGTATGTATGTATATATATGTATATTTGTGCACGATTATCTCGCGTTTGATTGAACCGATTTTGATGCAGTTTTCAGAATAATATTTGTCAGACTTAGGAGAAGGTTTTAAGCATATTTTTTGGCTGAACCGATTTTGATACGGTTTTCAGCATCGTGTTAACAGACTTAGAAGAAGGATTTAGGAATATTAACCGCGTTTAACTGAACCGATTTTTACTTTTCGGCGTTGAAGTCGGTTCTATTTTGTTAAAAGTTATTATTAAGATTAAAAATAATAGATTTAATGTCATTAGTAAAAATCCCTACAATGCTGTAAATATTTGTATAAACTTTTATTACGTTTAACAATTGACTTTGTGGTTCAAGTAATTATTTCGGTTTACTATTTTTTATCATTTTTATTTAAGTTCTTATAATGTAACCCACAAATCGAAGAAGTATTTTTATACTCTTATTTGCGTAGACTCGTGCGTAGCATACGCGAGTGTAGACGAAATGCTGCGTAGAGGGACTACGAGACATTTTATTCCAAACGTTTTACACGCAGGCACAGAGAAAATTCGTAGTCTTCCGACTGACCGTACGAAAACCTTCGCCAGTAACACATAAAAAAGAATACCTTGCCGATCTAAGATGGGATATTCTTAATAATATACTTAGTTATATGATGTCTTATTTTACTTTTACTTTTACCATTTTATTTCAATTTAAATAACCATGTTTAAGGTAGGTTGAGGAGGTAATATACCTTGAGTTATCCATGTGTATTGCACAGTACATAAAAATAAAAATACTTCGACAGCCTTTAAATACTTCGACAGTGGAAAAATGCTCGGGAAATATAGGCATGCGGTAGCATGGCCACGTAAATTATCAAGATACAATGTAGTTCAATGTATAACATAAACACTGGTGCATAGGTCATGTAATTGTTGTTCATATATTCATTTCTGGTTGCTTTTACATTTCATGTGTATTTCTAACATGATTATGCAATGCATTTTTAACCGACTTCAAAAAAGGAAGTTCTCAGTTTGACCTGTATCCATTGATGTATAAGTATCTAGATGGATAATCGAATCCGCGAAGACCTGTCAAAAAAGCTGCGCCAACTATTGGCGCAGAAGTACTTTCCCGCCAATTAGTGCCGATCGCGCCGCTTTCGTGTCACTACGTATTACGCGCGCAATTTAAATAAACAAATAAGAGGGATAACATGACGAAATGTGCTATTAAACTGTGCCGGAATTATAAAGGAAGGGTAAAAAGCTCAAAAAACATCACATATCATAGGCAAGTAACCAATAAACATATTTTTAATTAAATTTCAATTTTGATTTTTATTGTAACCAAATTACGTCATTTTTTTGTCAGTGTTGCTAGTTTCTATTTTTATGCTCCCGACTTAACATCATTTTTGTGGGTATATAAATTGGTTTATGGTTACGTGTATATTATTTAGTTCATGTTCTTTTATAAATCGATTAAAGAAAGGTGGTGTTTACCAATACGTTTGTGTTTATTTATAATAATATAACATTAATATTCGTATGTTTATGAGCCCATTTTAATGATTATTTTTGCATTGGGTCGAATAAACCACTTTTAAAGGTACAAGAGTAATGTGAAAAGGAGACGATCCAAAATTGTATGTAGTCTGGGCCTGGTTTTGTACCAGTGATAAAATAAGATAAAAAAGAAAAATAAACCATTTTTGACTAATCAAATCCACGAACTCATCTTTATTTCATTGCAAAAAATATTTATTAACTCCACGTGACGAAATTATTCTACATAATGGCGGGCAGCAGACCAGAGGATTCATAATTTTTGACGTATGACGTTAACTGTCAATATGCCTTCTCTATGCTTGAACAATGGCTCGAACTCAGAGTGAAGGACGCCATCTTGCAAGTGTTGCAAGTAGTACCTACCGAATAACTCAAAATTAATTTTATTTTAGCAAGTCATTTATTGCGATTTGTGAATTTATTATATTTTTAATGAACTTTCTGTATTTTTTGGTTTTTCATGGTTTAGTGTACAAGATCAGGCCCAAAATGGACCATCTCCTTTATTTATTGAAGTTTTTTTTAATGATATGCATGTAATTAACTTTCCAAGTAATTTTTTTATTAAATTAGATAGGTAACGTAAATAATTGGCTCTTCTTTAATTAAGTTACCACCTCAAATTAAGCTAAAAATTTGAGGGGGGGAGGGGGCTGACGCTCACATCTTCCCCCCACCATTTTTAAATCTAGGAAATGCATACTTTTTTATTATAAAAAAATCAAGTTTCCAAAAATTATAAAGTGACTACCTCAAATTAAGCTGAAATTTTTTGGAGGAGAGGTTGGTGACTCCCCCAACTTTCCCCCCAAATTACTTTTTCGCTATTGTTAGTCCTGTTTGCCTGTTTGGCTGCATCTTCCGCAGCGCCGGAGATGTCACGATTCAAAATTAGGCCCAAAAATCAAATTAGATCTACTTAAGTTATTTATTTTTTATAATGTAGTTTAAAACACACACACACACACACACACACACACACACGTCCACACACACATATACATACACTTAAGACTTCGAGCGCTTACACATTAACCAATGAGACCACATAACCTTAAAATTTTTAGAGATTTAGAAAAATAATTTTAAAAAAGTAAGTACTTTATGAGAGCAATATTTAGTTTGGGGGGACGAATGAGAGTGTAGAACCCGTCCTCCCTTCAAATTTTCACCTTAATCTGAGACGGTAACTTTACAATTTTAGAAAAGGAGATGGTCCATTTTGGGCCTGATCTTGTACACTAAACCATGAAAAACCAAAAAATACAGAAAGTTCATTAAAAATATAATAAATTCACAAATCGCAATAAATGACTTGCTAAAATAAAATTAATTTCGAGTTATTCGGTAGGTACTACTTGCAACACTTGCAAGATGGCGTCCTTCACTCTGAGTTCGAGCCATTGTTCAAGCATAGAGAAGGCATATTGACAGCTAACGTCATACGTCAAAAATTATGAATCCTCTGGTCTGCTGCCCGCCATTATGTAGAATAATTGCGTCACGTGGAGTTAATAAATAATTTTTGCACTGAAATATAGATGAGTTCGTGGATTTGATTAGTCAAAAATGGTTTATTTTTCTTTTTTATTTTATTTTATCACTGGTACAAAACCAGGCCCAGACTCCATACAATTTTGGACCGTCTCCTTTCCAACTACAAACTGCGTAAAAAATATTAATTTAATTAACTTAGCTGGTTTATTACAACATTAACATAAACAACTGTAATTAAATTAAGTAGGGTTTTTTATTTATTAATGAAAATAACCACTCCATAAATTAAGTTTAATGTGTGATTTATGGGAAAATTTTAGTAACTGGTATCATTGATCACGCAACATAGACACTAGACGAACGTGAAAAATATCGCCTGCACGCACACATGCTTGATATTGTTGCCGTGTTTTTTTTGTCTTCATTGTAGGGCGACGCTCAATCTACCTATTTATTGCATCATTGCCTGTATCATACAGGTAATAATCCACGCGCCAAAAGATGCTTGTAGGACAATAATATAGCGTATATCGCCAGCATTTTTTTGAAGGTCAGCCAATCACTTGCTCGTAGCGTGAAGTGTGGCGGATCATAATATTTTCAAAATCTTCAACGTCACGAACTCACGTGACAAAAGTTTGCTTTGTTTTTTTTTAATGTTTAACTGCCACTGTTTGATAATATTTACATACAATATCATTATTATATTATGCTAATAAAGCAATAAAATTTTAGTGTTCACACTTGAAAGGAAGTATAATAAAATTAGAGTATCTAAAAACACTACACGATCATATTATTTTTATATTTTATTTTAAGTATTATAACGAAATAAAAATAAAAACTTCCGCGAAAATTTTATGTAGAAGTTTGATTTTTAGACTGTAAAAATTATGTTTAGTAATGTAATATTTTTAAGCACTTGTCTAAATGAGGTAGGTAGGTACTTATGCGACCAGTGGAACGCGTTGCTTCGCGCCTGATTGGAAGCTCGTGTTTGCTCTTGCGTGTCTGTATTTAGTTCTTAAAACGCGCTAACCAAACCATTGTGACCTTTTTGGGGCAACCTAGAATACCTACTAACTCCTATGCCATGCCGGCTAATCAGGGTAACTTGGAGCTAGATACCATTTTCTTTCTTGTGTCAGCCAAAAGACTTGCTGCGTTTCAGCCAAGACTTGTTTATCGGTTAATTTTTAAAACCGGTTCAATCCAAGAACAATAGGAGCGTTATATTTAAGGTTTAGCTCAACCTTAACCTCAAAAAAACCCGTTTCCATAAAGAGCAAAATTATAAGGGTTTTGAATCAAAAAACCGGTTTATAGCATTGAGATACTATGTACTAAATAGTACATTTTTTTACTAAATGGTTTATAGGGGTTTTGTCGATTTGTTCGCCGCCACCAATTTTTACTTGGAAATAACACAAAGTCGAAATGTACCAATGATTTGAAGTTCGTTTACGCTACGTGCAGCCTTGAGAGCTCACTTTCTGGGCTTTACGAGCCCACTTTCTTTCCAACCCCTCCAAAATTCCTCAGCCGGCAAAGCATCTGACGTCTTTGGTACGTACCTACTATAGAAATCCATCTTTGGTCTTCACTGATCGTTTGTTGGTTTTTAAATAAACAAGCTAATGCTGACCTGCAATAGTGAATCGCTCGTGTATTTATGATTTTAAAATTGAATTCCATATACGGAAGATTAGACATGATTTGATGTGAGAGGTACGTAGAGTAGAGGTAAGTGTAGTTTAGATTGAAGTAGTTTGATTGATTGAGGTTTGTAGCTGATTATTATTCCCTGGCAACACTCGAAGCGGAACGGGCCAGGATTAACTGGTTAGGTCACGCTTGGCAGGAATATTGTACTAGCGATAGCTAGGCTAGTGTTAATATGACCTCGGTATGCGTCACAATCACAATTCGCCGATATTAACGAAATGAGCCTCCTCATGGTAAGCTTACGTCGTCTGTCGTAAAACATTTAATAACTAGAGAACCGCCCGCGCTTCGCTTCGGGACCCGTAGGCAACACCCGCGTAGGTCCCGCTCCCGTAGGAATTTAGGCTAAAAAGTAGCCTACTACTCGCTCTCTTCACTCCACCCTGTCTGAGGTGTGTGGAGCCCTCGGGACAGTTAGTTCCCCTTTGGGGATGTCTCTCGCGGCCCGTTAAAACGGGCCAGTCCTTGGGTTGGGCCCTAAGGCCCTTGGTTGTCCATCTGTGGTTAACCAATAGGTCAAGTCCGGTGAGTGGTGACCTTTTTACAGGCCACAGAGTCTTAAACGGGATGGGGTTCATCTTCGCGCCGCCCAGGCGATCGAGCCCCTACCGGGTGAATCCCGCTGGTGGGAAGCCCAGCAGGAGCCGATCAGCGTCGGGCGACGACTTACGAAGCCCCAGTATCAGTCAGTGCTAGGCCCGTCCCGCGCAACCAGCAAGTCGCGCGGGAAGGCCCAACGATCCGGTGGACGGGTGTGGAGCGGCGCCAGGTCCTGCAGATGCGGGAACCGCGACGCGTCGACACGCCCGAACATGTTGCGTGCCAATCGCTCGATGAAGTCGTCCAGGCTCTCGTTTCGAAGGTCCCTCTGGATGACGGCGTTCCTGACGTACCTCGGCGCACCAGTCAGCCGGCGGAGCGCAATCGCCTGAACTGCGCGCATCCTCTTGCGCTGCGGTTCGCTGGCGAGCGCGTACCACGCCGTTGCCGCGTACGTGAGGCGGGGTCTGATGTAGGTCTTGTAGACCCCGAGCTTCAGTCCGAGAGGGAGGCTCGAGGAGAGCACTGGTTTCTGCCATCGCACTTCTGGAATTCGCGACGGCTTTCATAACCTGTGGCTTCATCGAGAGTCTTCCGTCGATTTTGCCCAAGTATTTGGGCTGTGGGGCCCATTGGATATCTTGTCCATGAAGCTCCAGAGTAGGGTCCCGCCTGTTGAGGTATCCTCCTAAGTTCACAGCCGGCGTCTTCCCGACATTCACCGACAGTCTCCACGCGGCGAGCCATTCGGGGAGGGCATCAAGCGCACGCTGCATCTTGACAATGGCGTGGGTTCTATTCAGCGACGTGGTGATGTACGCCACGTCATCGGCATACAGGGCAAGCGACGCCCCCCCCTGCCGCCGGGATGTCGTCGGTGTAGCAGGCGTAGCAGACCGGGGACAGGCAACTCCCTTGCGGGACGCCGGCTGCGATCGGACACTCGGTGGATTCGGCGTCTTCAACCACTACTCTGAAGCTTCTATTTTCGAGGAAACTGGAGATCATCTTAACGGCACTCCGGGGCGCCGACGGCTGCGAGATCTTGTAGAGAAAGCCGTCGTGCCAAACACGGTCGAACGCCTTTTCCATGTCGAGGAATACTGCACACACGCGTTCTTACTTATTCAGAGCCGCGGTAACGGTGTGCAACACACTCGACAGTGTAGCCGTGCTGTTCAGCGGCATCAAAAAGTAGCCTTCCACTTCTGTTGGCAGCTAGGCTATTCCACCCCGGATGCTTGCAGTTCCAGTCGCCCACGCCCACCACCGGTGTCGGCGAGTCCAGCAACTTGCGGACATCAGCCAACAGGATAGTGCCAGCGGGCGGGCGGTACACTGAACACAGCCGGAGCGGGGAGTTCTCGAGGCAGAGCTATGACTTAAGTATGACTTAAGTAAATTACATGTAGTATTTGATAGCGTAATTCAGAACTTGCAAATGAATTTTGTTAACGCCATCTATTGGCAACTCCGAAAATAAATATCTAGTAACTAACAAAACATCGATCTTCCCATGGGAATGGGATGTTTTTCCGCGGTAAAAAGTAGCCTACGTCACTCTCCACCCTCCTAACTATCCCCACACACATAAACCTTACCATATAATAGCTTTGTTGCGACGTGAAAGCGTCACAAACAAACAAACAAACAAACAAACAAACAAACACACTTTCACATTTATAATATTAGTAAGGATTTGCTTACTGACAAAACTTACCTCTATTGAAGAGGTAGGTATAGTTAGGTATAGGTACTAAATAATATACGATGCTAAAATGAGCTATAATGCTGTGGCCACTATAACACAATAATTAAAAAGTTGAATGGAAACGAAAATCCTTAGTAAACCTAGTTAAGTTTGTTGCCCCATAACTTTTTACTGGGTGAGCCGATTTTAATAATTCTTTTTTATTCTAGAGGTAGTGCTCCTTTTCCCATATACCTACATTTGACGAATATTTTTTGAGCAATTTACACTTGTCAGTGTTTGTAATAGGTTTTTAAAGTAGTTATTAGGCTAATAACCTACCCAAATTTTAACCACTGTGGAGAATCAGACCAGATCCCCTCACAGACATCATTGAGATAATGATATTTGTAATCAAGTACATTCCTTAGCAGGTGGACAGAGTATCGTGGGTAAACCCGGATAAATTCACACAATATTCACCTTCATTTAATGATGTAGGTAACTTCGGGTGTACTACACTAATAGTAAACCCGCCCTCGCTTCGCTTCGGGGAACCAGTCCCTTCAAAAATCTCTATAAATTTTAACAAATTATGTTATTACGATGTCTACGCTATATTACTGCAAAGTTTAATGAAAATCTATTCAGTAGTTTTTGTGTGAAAGAGCAACAAACACACACACACACACACACATCCTTACAAACATTCGCATAAATTAATAATATTAGTAGGATTCGGATACGGTAGCGGGTAGCTTAAAATTAATAGGAAGTAGGTACATATTTTTCAACCACGGAAAACACTTAATAACTATAAAGATTAAGTAAGTACCTAATTACATAATGATGTACATATGTACCTACGTAGGTACATAACGACTTCAATATTGTTTTATACATTTATCAATATTAAAACGGTCAAAAATATTGAGAACTGTTCCGGAATTTAGGTACCTAAGTTATACCAATAAGGTATGTCAAATTCATGCTTATAATGGGTTAATGTTAACCTACCTACGGCAACGCTGTAGATAAAAAAATTCTACTTAAGTACTATTAAACATTAAATATTGTATTTATAATAATGGCTTTATTTTATACAACTTTCTCGTTGACCACAGCGCGGGAAGTCTAGCTGTCACGTCCAGCTAGTGATGGGGTCATGTCGGTATGACCGTAGTGTTGCACATTATCTTCTATTACGATATTTCGTCTAACAGTTCGGCCATCCTGCCAATCCTTCGGCCTCGAAGGATACTCTCATTGATGTAAGCAACAATATTGTAGGATCTCATATGCTCCATGACCACAGCTTCAATTTTGTAACTTCAGCTTCTTACAGTAATTATTTAATTTTCATTATCTCTTATGTTAGTTACCACAGCATAAATATAATTCTCATATGGTACATGTGCGTTGTTTAGGTCTTTTATTTTCATTATCTTATATGTTAGTTAGTTGTAGGCATTCAAGCCATAGCTTTTTGCACTTACTGTAAGCATGAGCCCCTTAACATTGTAATGACACTGTAATGAAGAGGTTCTCCTGAACAATATAATGTACATCTGTAATGGCATTTAATGCCCCATCTCTGTCTGACGTATAAGCATGCGTCTTTATCAGCACTTGATGCCAAATGCCCCTCTAGGCTATTTCAGTGTGTATCCTTAACGATATTCGAAGTCTTGTTCCTCTCTCGGCAACATAATCGTACGTCCAAATCAGCAATTGAAACAAAAGCATCTATCGGCTGTATAAGTAATGTGCCCCAACCGGCATGTCAAACCTGATGCCCCTCTCGGCATTTCAGACCAGCAATACCTAGAACATGGTTCCTTCAATGGCAATATCAGCTATTCGATTCTAATGACATTTCGAATATTGCGCCCCTAACGGCATTCCGGATATTCATCCTTAACGGTTACTGAAATATCGATTCAGGTATTCGCCCCTCACGGCATTTCGTATATTCGTCTTTAGCGGTTGATGAAATATCAATTCAGATATTCGGCCTTCAAGGCATTTCGGACTGTCGTCCTTAACGGTAACTAAAATATTACTTCAGGTATTCGCCCCCCTACGGCATTTCGGATATTCGTCTTTAGCGGTTGATGAAATATCAATTCAGATATTCGCCTATCATGGCATTTCAGATATCCATCCTTAATGATTAATGAAATATGGCGCCCTCACGGCATTTCAGACTTACGCCCCTAACGGCAATTCAGATATCTCGCCCCTCACGGCATCTGAAATACACAGCCCCTCACGGCAATTTTCAGACATTCGCCCCTCACGGCATCTGAGACATGTGGCCCCTCACGGCAGTTCAGATTTTATCCCCTCACGGCATCTGAAACGTGTAGCCCCTCACGGCAATTCAGATTTCACCCCCTCACGGCATCTGAGACATGTGGCCCCTCACGGCAGTTCAGATTTTATCCCCTCACGGCATCTGAAACGTGTAGCCCCTCACGGCAATTCAGATTTCACCCCCTCACGGCATCTGAGATATGTGGCCCCTCACGGCAGTTCAGATTTTACCCCCTCACGGCATCTGAAACGTGTAGCCCCTCACGGCAATTCAGATTTCACCCCCTCACGGCATCTGAGACATGTGGCCCCTCACGGCAGTTCAGATTTTATCCCCTCACGGCATCTGAAACGTGTAGCCCCTCACGGCAATTCAGATTTCACCCCCTCACGGCATCTGAGTCATGTGGCCCCTCACGGCAGTTCAGATTTCATCCCCTCACGGCATCTGAAACGTGTAGCCCCTCACGGCAATTCAGATTTCACCCCCTCACGGCATCTGAGTCATGTGGCCCCTCACGGCAGTTCAGATTTCATCCCCTCACGGCATCTGAAACGTGTAGCCCCTCACGGCAATTCAGATTTCACCCCCTCACGGCATCTGAGTCATGTGGCCCCTCACGGCAGTTCAGATTTTATCCCCTCACGGCATCTGAAACGTGTAGCCCCTCACGGCAATTCAGATTTCACCCCCTCACGGCATCTGAGTCATGTGGCCCCTCACGGCAGTTCAGATTTTATCCCCTCACGGCATCTGAAACGTGTAGCCCCTCACGGCAATTCAGATTTCACCCCCTCACGGCATCTGAGTCATGTGGCCCCTCACGGCAGTTCAGATTTTATCCCCTCACGGCATCTGAAACGTGTAGCCCCTCACGGCAATTCAGATTTCACCCCCTCACGGCATCTGAGTCATGTGGCCCCTCACGGCAGTTCAGATTTCAGCCCCTCACGGCATCTGAGACATGGGGCCCCTCACGGCAATTCAGATTAAAGCCCCTCGCGGCATCTGAAACATGTAGCCCCTACCGGCAAATCAGATTTTAGCCCCTCACGGCATCTGACATATGTGTATTTTATACTTGTTTATATATTTCGACATATTCAATCGACTTGATCGACTATTTTGTCTTTGTTTGGTGTGGCCCCATAGCTTTTCATCCATTAATCAGATCATCTTTCTTTCTGAAACACAGTTGAACAACATGTATAAGTAAACATCACACACACCAAGTGGTCTTAAGCCACGCAGTAATTGTAAAAATGGATATGGAAGTCCCTTGAATCATTTTAAATGCAACTCATAGACAATCAAAGCTTAAAATGATGTGATCTATCCACACATGTTGCGTTCAATAAATGCTTCATAAGCAGTGTTGTTTTAATTTTATTATAAATTCTTTAAAATTTGAGCTTAGCACTTTTATATTCATCAGTCAACTAAATACTTGCTGAAAATAAGAACTTTGAGAACACATCAATAATTTCAAGTCATTATGCCATTGTTTTTTTTTCTTTTTTTTTTTTTTTAAACCTCCTTGATGATCCACCATAGTGTGTAGTGGATGATAACCCTTATGTTTTAGTTATACTTTAACAATCTACATGCCTTTATTTATTTATGTTTTTTATTCTGAATGATTTTACTTTTGCCATCAATACTCTATTTTCATAGCCTCTATGAACTTTTAGTTCCCAAATAAACACCACAACTTCAACTCAATACATTCAACTACAAAAATTTGAGCAACCAATCATACAATTTAGATACTGAATACTGTGATGTGTACTTTTCAAAATGATAACATTAATTTGGTTTCTGTCACTAAAACTTGCATTGCCCTCACCATTTTATTTACATTATTTCCTATTTATTTACATATTTTCATATATATTTTTTTTATCAATTATATGATTATTATTTTTCTACAGGTAGACCCCATATGATAACACAATCAAAACATTCATTAATAAAAGAAACTAGAACTTCATTCATGGCTCTTCAAAACATTGTATTTGTGTTGGCTACCAACTTTGAGAACCCTTGCATGGTCAAGACTTTAATATTAACTCAATGTCATTTCTAAATAACAATTATACTATCAACCAATCTTATAAATTGCAAATATCAAAATAACCAATGGGGATATCATTACTTCTCCGTTATCTTATTAAATGCTCTATAGTGTAAGCATATACAATGATTTCCTGTATTAAAAGCATAGAACTTGTATGTGAGAAATAGATTTTCCAAATATCCCTTTATATAAATCATTTTAAATAACATTATCAAAATTTTTAAATAAGTTTATCTCTTTGTTATTATCTTATTATTTTGTAATATTATTGTTTTGTTTCTCTATGGCTTGTAATATATGTATTACCTTATATTAAATGTTAATTAGCCATATTTGCATTTACATTCTAAAATCTCCTGCTCTATATTTCACCAAAGAAAATATAACAAAAGGCAACGACAATAAGTCCACCATTCAATATGACTTTAAACACTATATCAATAACTATCACCACCATAAACCTGTTATACATTTTATATAATGTTTTATATCATTTATATCGTGGACTGTTATAAAAATATAATTACACCCAGTGACCAAATGAAAGCAATACATTTTATTTAATTGCCTTTTCTAACTCAAACTATGTCAACCATTCCAGTCTATTCATCCATATCTTTTATCCTAAAATCCTAAAAATTTGATATAAATTCCAGAATTAGTTCCTTCAAATTGATGAACATTATACTATATAAATTTATAGCTTAGTTATACTTCTACATCTCAAGCCCCTTTATTTATCAACTTATATTTGCTACTCTGGGTTACCTAGAGCTAGAACAAATCACTTTAGTGATCCCCGTTGTTAATACTAGGTGTATTTTTTTTTTCTTTGTAATTCAAGTTTTACTAAACATACTGTTAAAATGGTATGCAATAAAGAGTTATTGTATTGCCCATCACTCCTATGTTCAAAACATTTAATAGCTTTATTTACACTGGTCTTTATTGCCCCCGTGTGCCCCAATGATACATTAAGCTAAGTTTATTGTAATAAAACTCTATAGCATTTTCACTTATGTAACTTTTTGCTATTCAAAGGATATAAGAAAAGCCCAACTTATCTTATATGATGGTTGCTGCTCATATCAAACCTTGCCAAAACTCCATAACTTAGGAGTGTAGTTGTATTCTAATATTATACTTATCCCATCCATGCATTTTAGATATGCCTTCCCAATTTGAATCCAATGCTCTATAGAGCTAAATTCTATATCCAATATGCTATATGTAGATCAGACTTTCTGTGTCAATTTTCTTATAATGCAGTTAGTTCCTTCACAAGACTTTCCGATGCTTTCGAACTGTTTTGTATAATTGTTTTCCTTATTTGATTCTTTTCCAATCCTTGGACTCTAGTTGTAGATAAATTCAATCAACATAATTGTTGCAAGAATCTTCTTTCCTTCAGATTCATTTACATTAACTCAATAGTGTAACATTACTAGAACCCATGAAAGTAAGTGGTCTCAGTGTTTCTTTTCACCATTAATATAATATATATTATGCACTCTCAACTCATTACTTGGTGTAAAACAAAGTCAATATAATACAACATGAAACAAGCTCACCCAGTTCTAATGCACCAAGAAATGCATGACTTGCCATGCACGTGAAATATAAGCCACTTAACTTTAAAAAGTCTTTCTAACATGCATTTGCATCACACCAATTCACAACAAGAAACACGTCACAACTTGACCAAACACGAGTAGTATAGGTAATACTCCATCCAAAGTAACATATTAGTTACACAAGCACTGAATAATGTTAATATGAGCATATTTAAGCACTCTTAACTTATCTTTTAAACTTTAAAGCCAGTCATTATGCACTTTGTAACTTTTCAAGCGTCTTTTGCGCAGTTGAGTTTAGATATCAACACAAGTCACGAATTTTACGTTATTCGTCTCGCCAAGCTTTACAATACATATAGGCACGTGAATTCTATGTCACTTCTGAATTATTAAACATTAAATATTGTATTTATAATAATGGCTTTATTTTATACAACTTTCTCGTTGACCACAGCGCGGGAAGCAGTGTTACCAAACGAAAAATTTAAAATACGGTAGAACTACGCTTCGAAAATCGGGAGAATACGGGAGATAAAACAGCAAAGACATAATAATTATCATAATCAATTTATTATATTATTTTTATAGGTTACAGAAAGTTGACATAGCGTTAACCGTATTGGTGCGCCTTAGAATAATTAATAATACTATTAACTATTATAATCTATTTCCATAAAAAAAAATTTAATCGTACCAACCACAAAATAGCCATTAAACGGAAGTTAAGCTCATGTATGTACCTCGATTAGGTGGGTGTTAGGTAGCTTAAATGATGATCACAAGTACGAACAATCGTTTTATTGCTCGTAGGTACTAAACTTGTGGAGAGGAAGTACTCTGAGAGATAGGTACTCATAATAAGTAATGGGGCTTTACATTATACAATTTGCAGAGCGCTACTGAGCTAGCGTGCTAAAATCGCATAGTGTAAAGGCAGTTAGACAGTAACTAGTGCAGCGTAATGTATGAAAACACTAGTTAGTGCACTGAGTTAGCGCTCTGCAAATTGTATAATGTAAAGCCCCCATTAGTATTCGATCATTTTGTTTAGTGAAATGGGTGTTTTCTTCATTATTTAGGTTAAAAATAGACTTCGAACTTATTTTTCAAATATCGGGAGAAAATTATTGCATATCGGGAGATCGGGAGATGAGGTACAAAATCAGGAGATCTCCCGTAAAATCGGGAGGTTTGGGAACGCTGGCGGGAAGTCTAGCTGTCACGTCCAGCTAGTGATGGGGTCATGTCGGTATGACCGTAGTGTTGCACATTATCTTCTATTACGATATTTCGTCTAACAGTACCTACCTAGACCTACACACGATTGTAAAATTAAACTGGTGTGTGTATGATATGATATAGGATACTTATGTAAATAATGAATTGCGAAAAAAATGCGGACGTTCATATACAATTAATTTTTCTGCTAAATTTTATCTTTTTCCGGTAAAGCGGTTTTCGATATTTCGTGACTATATTTTAAATAATAAAAAATAAATGTTTGGGTTGTCCTTGCATTGTCAAATTTATATCTTTCTAAGAAAATTCATCGAAATCGGCGAAGCGGTTAAATTTTATCATACAAACTTTACTTTAGAAGTTGTTTTTTTAAGGTAGCCTATATTATTTCACCCTGAGTTTTGCAACATGATTGCAACTATGTCCATTTCGAATTCTATTCGAATTGGGCCGGTGGTTTAGCCGTGCATGCGTCACAGACAGGGAAACAGACAGACTAGTAAGCATAATAGAGTAACTTGGCTCGGATTTTCCGCCCATTTCCTGATATTGTGTTGATTCTACGCCTCGTTTCGAAATACCTTACAAAAGAGCGGTAGTTATAAATACGAGTACTATATACTAGTCTGTGGAAATGCAACCTATGCCAACAGATAACTAATTAAAACAAAATGATAGAGCAGCTAGGTAATTAAGCAACTTTGTAATGAAGCGTGTAATAAAATATCTGATTACATCTATGAGGATTTGTAGTTATGCTAACTACGTACCTTGAACGGCTGACTTGCAGCCATTTTAATTATTATTATTAATCTTTTAATTTATCTTTATTATGGCAATAGAACTGTTCCACTGAGGGCTGTGGTGTTTATTTAATTATAACTTGCTTGGTTGGAATAAATCGTGATGAAACCCACCGACAGACCAAACAGACCGAGAACGGAATCGAACCCAGAACCCTTGGAAAAGCGATTCGAGAACCGTTGCGCCCTTCGGGTTGCTGGTAACAGTAACATTCATTGCCATTGACGACCCGAATGACGCAATGGTTAACACGCCGGATCGCTGTTCCGAGGGTCCTGGGTTCGATTACCAGAGAGGCGGCAATTTGAATGCTGAATTAAAATTTCCGTCTGAGTGTGTGTCCTTGTCTTGTATGTTGTCCAAGGTATCCACGACACAGGGAATCCTAGTGTGGGACTTTGAGTGTGAAGTGTTATTTATTTATTGTTTTCTATGATACATTACCTACTTTTTTATTGGTTTTCTATGAAACATTGGATTTCTAGGACGTGTTACTTTTTAACCCCTCACGCAAAAGAGGAACATTTGTTTTTTTTTTAAATCGAAACCCTTGTTCATCTCAGTGGTAAAACCACTTTGTGTTTTTCTAGAAATTGATTTAGCAGTTTGAACAACACTCAGCTTTTTTCCAAAATGATGTAAGGCATTTTTGTTGTAAAATAGGTCTTAGTAGTAGGTCTGTACTTCATTCTACTTATATGTTGCAAACATTTATAAGTATATCATTGCGTGGCAGGAAATAGTAGGCGCATCAACAAAATGTTTTTTTTGCTTTCCTTCGTAGACCTAGATCCCTGAGCTCATGAAGACTGAGATAAAGAAAATCATCCCTGTGTATAAAATGTCCGTAGAAAAGCGTTTAATAAGGCAGGCCCCACTGTAGCCAGGGGCAATACTAAATACTTAGTATGTACGGATTTTTTTACAAGAACAAGTATGACAATGTAGGTACCTAACTGTCGGGTGCAACTCAAGGCAAACACTCAAAAGAAGGGGCAAACCATGAAATTGCCACGCGTTCGGTCCTACAAGTGAGAGCCAACCTTATGGTTGTAGCATATCCTGTACCACCGACGAACGTCGCTTACCCATGGCGGTAGCGAATACCGCCGCATATTTGAAGAGGCCTTTAGGTATACAATACAATACAAATACTTTATTTACACCAAAATTACATATTAAATGAATCATTAAAATAATGTCATATACAACAGGCGGCCTTATCACTAAAAAGCGATATCTTCCAGGCAAGCACCTTGGGCGAAAGTAAAAATTATCATCATCATCGGCTCAGCTCATCATGGCACACTATTTACCTAACACAGGTCTCTTCTCAGAATCAAAAGGCCATAGGGCACCACGCAGGCCAATTGCGAACTCGCCGGTAGCAGTTTCCTCACAATGCTTTCCTTTACCGTTATAGTAAGTGACATATAAATGCTTACAACGTATAACTCCGAAGAATCAGAAGTGCGTGCCTTGGAATTCAAACCCGCACCCTCCGATTAGGAGGCCGCATTCTTAACCACAAGGCTATAAACGCTTAAAGAAAAAATATATAAAAATAAAAACGAGGCATAGCATAGGGCGTCCATGATATATATCTCTTAACAGTAAAAAACCATTTACTGCCCAGTTACCAAGCAAAACATCCAAATTATAAAATATTGCCTTCAGAACCTGAATAATGTGAATGATACCTACGTATAATAATATTTAAATGAGTTACCGAGTTACACTACCGGAAATTTTGAGGACAGAATAATTATAATTATCCAAAATCATATAAACGTATAAACCAAGGTTAATGTAATTATTTTAGTAATTGAAATCCATTGTGTAGTATAAGGCTGATAAAATTCAAGTATTATTGTAAAACGTTTAAACGGATTTGCGTAAACAGTAGGTATTTTATTTTCTACATTAAAAAGGAATGGCGAAAAAAGGATCTTACTACTCTTTCTATAACGGAAGATACATACCTACATCAAAAACCGGCCAAATGCGAGTCGGACTCGCGTACGAAGGGTTCCGTACCATTATGTATAAAAACGCCAAAAAAATCTGGTCTGTTGTATAAAAGCCTCACTTAAATATCTAATTGTTTTATTGTAGCCACATATTACGCCCAGCGCCATCTCTTGGACCGAATGGTGACTAAACTTACGTCGAATGTATGGGCACCAACTTAAATATTTATTTTATTCTGTTTTTTAGTATTTGTTGTTGTAGCGGCAACAGAAATACATCATCTGTGAAAATTTGAACTGTGTAACTATTACGGTTCATGAGATACAGCCTGGTGACAGACGGACGGACGGACGGACGGACGGACAGCGAAGTCTCAGTAATAGGGTCCTGTTTTACCCTTTGAGTACGGAACCCTAAAAATGCCTGTAACTTAAGGGATCATTTACATGACCATTGAGGTTCTATGTTAATACATAGTATCTCAATGTACATGACCCAGTTTCTTGCCTGTTGCATACAATAAAATTGAAGCAATAAACTAATAAGTTACTTGCATCATCTAAACAACTCATAACATTCTTTATCTTCTTGTGTAAACAGCTCACATACCTACTATTATTTCTATACGATTCTTGTATTCTTTGCGTTTGCAAGCTCATATGAGTGCAGCGCGTGAAGGTGTTTTGATCGTACCTAGTCTTCAGAGGCGAGAAATATTGAGACAACAAAACTTGCATGCAATAATCGCATACAATAATCTGCGTGTTTACGTTGGTTACAGTCAGTTGTGACGGACGCCCAACTAGCCGGTTTTGTTACTACTGTAATCAGCGAATCACATGCTCTCCAATTTTTTGTTATTTGCAGAATTGAGATGTAATTTTACAATCTCTGCTGTTGTATCGTCACAGTATAGGAAGGTATGTATCTTCTTATTTTTTATTGGCAGAACGTCATTGTAGCTAGGTCAATCGTGCGACAGATTTAGCTATTGGGTTAAAAAAATAAAAATCTTTTTATAAGATTTTGCATTTTTATCAAACTATAATATGTATAAGCATTCAAACATAAATGAGGTATCATGAGGTAACTTGTTGCGCATAATAATAATTATTGCTATACAGTCATAGCCTCACACTAGGATTCCCTGTGTTGTGGGTGCCATGGACAACTTATCATCATCTTGCAAAGTCATCTTGCCCGCCTCGCTGGGAATTGAACCCAGGTCGTCTAATAATCCCGTGCTAGTCAAATTATGGCTCTCGGCCGGTATGATACAGAGTTGTTGGTGTTTAAAGGGCCATTGGACGACTCCGTCACATCAGCATCGTCAAACGGCTTTTTATGAACAATGTGTCATATTAATTTTACAGTAGGACCACGAGGAATCACTCGACAAAACATAACGTGAGGTAAGCCGCATTATAATATATACGTAAAATGGAGTGGTTTTTGAAAGTAGTTTCTTTTAAGTAGGTATAATCCTACTTCCTACTATCCTACTTCCTACTAATATTATGAATGCGAAAGTTTGTAAGGATGTATGTGAGTGAGTGAGTGTGTGTGTGTGTGTGTTTGTTGCTCTTTCACGCAAAAACTACTGAATGGATTTTCATGAAACTTTGCAGTAATATAGCTAAGACATAGGAATAACATAATTTGTTAAAATTTATAGACATTTTTGAAGGGACTGGTTACCCGAAGCAAAGCGAGGGCGGGTTTACTAGTTATTCTATAATACGTTCTACATGGAAAAAGGCAGTCCATGTGAACTAGATATTATGTGTTTTCTTTAGACAACGCTTAACTGACCTGTTATGTCGTTGTCGAAACGCAACTTTAACAACTTTTTATTAAAAAATAGTTGGTATGGTAAAATATTTTATGTATAAATTTCATTTTTAAACGAAATCAAACCAAGCAATATATACCGAACTTTTTTGGTAACATCAGGCTTGTACATCAGCCTTATCACATGAATAGTAAAGCCTTATGACCCAAAGCACAGAGTATAAATGAACAGAGACCAACACGCAACGTTTGGTATGACTAGGGACCATGAAATTTATGTAACCGAGCCGCTCAAGTAGAAATACAAGTAAATGTATGACTGTACGTGTGTACGTGTGTACCCAAACCTGTTCCACCGATCTTTTGAATGTAATAAAGCAAGTTTATGAAACCAACGAATAATATTACGCCATGCGTAAACACTGAATGCTCGTGTAGGTTTCTTGTCATTTATGAATTTAGATAAAGATGAAAGATTAGAGCTTCCTTCTGAGGTATTCCCGGAGCGCTATGACTATGACATGGGGTTCTTCAAGAAAGGTGTAAAAAGAGTGCTCCTTCAGGGCCGGCGTTGCACTGGTGACTTCTCTGGTGTTGCTCGTGTCTCTAGGCGACGATGACCACTTACCATCAGGTGGCTCGTCTGCTTTTACGTAAGCCCTTCAGGCAATAAAAAAAAATAATAATGTATCTATTTTTTTCGATGAGATCTGAATATTACTTTGTTTATAGGCCGAGATGGTTTGAAATGTAATCACAGTCCCAGAGCTGACCAGACCAGAGTCTCAATTGTTCTAATTTATAAACGCTTCAATATTGTGTCGATTGAATAGTTTTACTCATTTGTTATACGGAATGTGCCAAAAATGTATCGAAAACTATTCTATTTTTTATACGGAACGTGCCAAAATGTGTCGTCAATCCATTCAATTCTAGTATACAAAATTAATGTAAAAATCTAAAAATGTGTCAAACTATGCAATTTTGTATACGGAATGTATCAATTGTATGAAACTATACAATCGAGACGCCATTGAGAGAGACATACTTAATATAAATGAGCAGAATAAGGGCCCAGACCAACGGTCTATAATTCGTCTGGTATCGAAAAAGACATGCTCGCCATTTTTATCCTTATACATTATCCCCACCTTTTATGACGGTCAGATCTGAGACTATCATGATTACGGATTAGGATCATCTACATCTGGAGGCACGGAAGTGACCCCGCCAAGAACGCTCTACTCTTCGCTCACGTTCGATTTGCATCCCATGCAAATGTAAGTTTTCCATCACTGTTAAATAGATTGATGGCGAGAATTTAAAATGCATTTAAAATTTTCTTACTAGCTCTATCTATGAGCACAGGAAGCTTTGTTTACAGCGGGCTGTGGTAATTACATATTCTCGGCGAGGTATCGCTACCTTTTCTCGAAAGACTTTTTTGAAGTAAGAATTTTACACATCTCTTTTTCAAGTAAGTACATAGTTACCTATTAATTTCTTCTCGAAAGCTGCCCCATTGATATGCTCAGGTTTATTTATCCTCACTATTTGAGAGCATAAATCATATCCACCTTGCTGGCCAAATGCAGATTTATAGAATTCCCACACCTTTGATACGTTACAGAGAACTCTCGGTTTATAACAAAAAACTACCCAAATTTTAAAAAATTGTGTAAGATTTGAACTCTGTCTTCTATCTTCTATTTGGGAGTCTTACGTTCACATTTTAAACTCTATGACGGCTATTATACTGCTACTCTACTGCTATGTTTGCAACCAAGTTAAAACCTCGCATCGCTTCGTCTTTGTACTACCTACTACCTACCTCAGCTACCTACTTATCTGTCCATATTAGAACAATGTTCAGTATTTCTTTTATTCGTTAACCGATTGAAATTAAACACTATGGTACCTCAAGCTACAATATTTCAGTGCCAAAACACCATATTTTGCTCCATCACTGCGTGTTAAAATAAAGTGGGTAGGTATAGTAGAAATGGGTCATCATTCAGCGGGAATGTTATTGTATCGTTCGTAATTAGAGTATTCGGCGTCCATATTGGAATTGCCGGTAAGCGCGCCAATCGCAGCGCAGGGAGGCGCGCTCCCGGATTCGTAGATTATAAATAGCTCAAGCACTATATTTAAGCGCGAAATGAGTTTAGTGAAAAAGAGCCAAGATAAAAATCCCCACTGGTATTTTTCAGGGACATTGTATTAAAATAATATTTTAAAACCTGTCCCTAAAAATTTGAGCAATTTTAACAAAATTATGTCTTATCCGGCATTATTTTACTAAGTACCTAATAAAATATTTACATTAAAAAATATGTAATCCGAACTCATAAAAGTACCTACATACCTTTTCATACCTACTCAATATTCATATTAATTTGGCTTAGACTCAGGTTAATTGGGCCGATAAAGTTGAATTGAATCAAATTTATATTTTTTTACCATAACATTACTGTGATAACATGTTAGCTAGTTAGCTACAAACATTGACTTAAGTAAATCTTCTATATATATAAAACTCAAAGGTGACTGACTGACTTATATAGTGATCTATCAACGCACAGCCCAAACCACTGAACGGATCGGGCTGAAATTTGGTATGCAGGTAGATATTATGACGTAGACAACCGCTAAGAAAGGATTTTTCAAAATTCATCCCCTAAAGGAGTGAAATAGGGGGTGAAGCTTAAACGAATTCCACGCGGGCGAAGCTGCGGGCATAAGCTAATACACCTATATATCAATTGTTACAACATTCAAGAGAAAGACAATAATAATAACATAAATCGTGTTCTAATAAAAAGCGATTTTTAGAATCGTCTGCATTTATTAAAGTACCTAATAATGAAATTCCACGATACTGCTGTAAATTATGTTCCGAGGTTGTGTTTTTAGAAACGTGGTAAATTATTTTATTATGCAACTGTTTTCATGTCAATGGCCGATAAACGAGCGTCGGCGTGGTCACCACTGATGCGTTGACAGTCGAGGTTCAAACGAGTCGTTCTTTCGACGACTCCATTGCTTACTACCAAGCGGCCGTGCCTGCGAAGTGAGGCGTCCCGCGTTCAATTCTCGGTCGAGGCAGATATTTATTCAGATAAACGTTTGTTACGGGTCGTGGCTGTTAGTAGATGTGTTATTTGTTGTGTACGCCGCCAGCAATACGGGTGTGGGGACATCGCGTACACTTCACACAGTGACGTCACCAAAGCCTGAATCACGCTAACGAAGATTTTACACCGCTAGCATATAAAACAACAGAGCCGGCAAAGACTCAACGTTTATTCACTCAGGTAGGGATGCAAGGTTGTTGTAATATCGATAAAAATATCGATAATTATATCGAGGTAATGAAATTATCGATAATTGATAATATCGATGATTTTGGTCGATAATATCGATAATATCGAAGTTATATTAATTTTTAATAAAAAAATGCAGCTCATAGAGATTTTTTTGTTACATTAATCCTTACGGACAGGCAAAGGGTCTAAGCCCATACAGCCAGAGACAATAGAGAAATAAAATAAGTAAAGGATGTTTTTTTATTTGTTTATATTGTAAGAAAAGTCTTATGTTCAAAGCCCATACAGCCTTATCTAAGGTCGTGAATTATCGATTTTTTTCTTCGGATATGATATCGATATTATCGTATCGTTATAGCGCAAATATCGATAAAAATATCGATGTTTCCCCTTCGATATTATCGATGTTATCGGTTTTTCGATATATCGTTGCAACCCTACACTCAGGGCCCGGTCGGCCCCCAGGCATGTCGTTTCGCCTGGCTAGAGACCCCCTTTGCAACGGGATACTTTGTGGGATTTGTGGATTATTTTTTAACCGACTTCAAAACAGGAGGTTCTCAGTTTGACCTGTATACGTATATTTGTGCGCGATTATCTCGCGTTTGGTTGAACCGATTTATATGCGGTTTTCAGAATAGTATTTGTCAGACTTAGGAGAAGGATTAAGGAATATTAACCGCGTTTAACTGAACCGATTTTTACTTTTCGGCGTTAGTCGGTTCTATTTTGTTACAAGTTATCTACTGACTTCCTATTGACGAACGGAAGCGTCAAAACAATTTTATTAAAATCCATTCTTATCACTGATAACAGTCCAGAGTGCTGATCAGGTGTCACACTGATCAGGGTGAACCTTCGTGTTATGTCCTCTGTCGGGTAGTGTACGGTGACCATTACAAAATTTTATAAGTCAGGGTAATCACTTAATTGTAAATAGTTATAAATTTTTTAAATAGCAGTTTTAATTTTTTATTTAAATCAAGTAGGTATAGTCAAGTATGTAATCAAGACTAAGTAGGTATAGTTTTATACTTTTTATTCCGTTTTTCGAATATCCCAACCCTAACCACGGAATAGATCCCAACTGATAAAAAGACTGGACAGGACAAACTCAAAAGGCTGGTAGAAACCTCTTTCTTAAGTGGATAAAGCAAGAAACAACACCGGTTCGAGGTAAAGGTCGACTTTTTAAAACTTCTTTTTTTCATGAATACCTAAATAATTTAATAATTATTTCGAACAAAATGTTGTAAAAATGTTGTAAGTTGTCTCGTCTGCTCCGAAAAAACGGTAGGTATGTACTGACATAAGAACCTAGTGCCTACAGTGCGCCCAGCTTAACTCTGAAATGGCAAAAATTGGAATTTGGAACTAACGCCGCCATGTTAAAAAGTCATTCATAAGTAGGTACGTTGTGGTCATTCATCAGTCAGTTACTAGTGTTCAATGATTTGTACAATGCATTCGACAGCGCCCCCCTTCGTTTCAATCTTTGGGTTTAGGTCATGGTTTAGGTACTATACCTAAGTGTCTTCTTAGGGCTACAGCTACAATAGATAGACGTCCGATTTTTCTCTCCGATAGTCGGTTCCGATAGTCTGATCAGACAATCGGGAGGCACTCGTGCCATACATATTGTTTTCTTTACACAATACACGTCCGATTTGAGTGTCGTCCGATTCTATTGTCTGAATTTGTCTGATCAGACTATCGGAGAGAAAAATCGGACGTCTATATTGTAGCCCTTACCCGATACAAAACAGTTCGGTCTTTTTAATCTTCTTACAAATCACATAGAAATGAAAGCACACCCTACTCTTAAGCCAAGTTTTCAGAACCCAAAAACCAGTTCACTCGATTGAATGGCGCGGAAGTGGACACTTAACTCAAAAGCAAAAGGACAGTTCGCAGCGCAGTCTACGCCTTTTCCCGAAGTAAAAAATGATCTGCGCTAATTACACATGATAGGCACATATTATGAAATTTAAAAAGCCGGTTCCACAAACGGCCCTTGGATATTGGAATGGAACCCAACTTTAAAACGAATGAAATTCCCGCAGTCTCCATGTCTAAACTGTCTAGAGTCTAGATCAGTGATGCCCAAACTTTTTGCTGTGAAGATAGACTTGAGAAAAAGTTAAGGTTTTAAGATCGACAGATTTATTTTTATGTATTTTTTTTATTATCTATTAGTAATAATAACACTTATTTATATTATCTTTTATTTCTATGTTGTATTATTAAGTATTAATTAATGATTAGATTTATAATATGTTTACAATCAAACAGTTTTACATATTTCTTACTCTTTACACACATTTGTACATAAAAAAATATTATTAGAAAAGAAAATTAATACAGGTCAAGTTATATTTTTCTTGTGGCGGAAAATTAACGATCAGTAGGTAATTTATAAATTTTCGAAAATAAAATCTTGTACTTGCTTAACCTCTAAGATCGACCGTGAAACCTCTCGCGATCGACCGTTTGGGCACCACTGGTCTAGATCACTCCAAATTGACTACCTATAGGTATCTATTAAACAATTCGGCCTCTTCTTTCGCACTTTTTTACTTGTCATCGTTAGTAGTCAATCAACTATTCTATAATAAAATAGGTACTTCGATATACATTACGACATTCTTGCAACACAACCTACAAGAATGTCGTACTATCGGCGCAATGTAAAACAATATCACAATAAACTCAACTATTCTCCGCGTCTAAAGAAGCTAAACAGCTAAATAATACAATGACAAGACAAGCGTCCGTAGATAATATTGAACACACCTGCGACGTTGCTATACATTAACGAGTTAAAACGCTAAGATTTCCTTTGAAAAGTACCAAACTTGCCGTTTATAGCGAACGGTGCGTGAATTTTGTCATGAGACGGTAGACGCGGCAGCTATCTCATCATCAATGATAATGCTCGGTTTGGCAACGTCGCATCACTCGGCTCACCTCACCTGGCTGACTGGCTGGCGCTTACCTGCGCAGTGTCAACAGGGGGGCAAGCGCTCGCCGCTCCGCGAGTTTAGTCGATCCCACGATCCAACAAGCACAGTCGTGTCGAACTGTTATTATTGTAAATATTATCATTTTTGAGTTTACCTATTTCATAAACTTTTAATTTTAGTTCGCCCCGTGTAAAATTCGAGCCACAAGTGAAAACAGCCTGTGCACAAAATGATAACGGGATCGCGTGTGGAACTGTGAATTTGAATTCAAATTCGGAATCGTTCATCGACACCTATCAAAAACCAATCAGTCGAAGACAGCCTGCCAGGACTGTTTCGGCATGAATTCGTGTGCCGAACGAATGTGATACGAGTTAATTCCAGATTTTCACTTACGGCGGAAACGGCTTACGTAGACGGCTAGCGGTAAAACGCGGTCCGCGGCGCACGCGAGTTCTTTTTACGTTGAGTAACCGTCGGGTTTCTAAAGGTGCTTTCGACAACACAAACAACTCGCATACGTGAAATTTTGGGACATTACCGACTGTCGAATCTACAGAACGTAGCGCGGTCGAATAGTCTTGATAGTTGATCCCGAGAAGTGTAGTCCCGTGAAAGCTTGCGCGAGTGAACGCGAACGCGAACTGTTAATTTGTTGTCGTTTATCTATTTAGTTTATTAAAGGTTATTTTTCATCTGATGAACCATTGATGGTGGGAAGGTTGTTGTGACCGTGTTAGTCAGTGCATGGCGCGATGGTTCCCAGTGGGTGGGTGTGCGCATTGCATGTGCGCACTGCAGGTCTCGGCGGAGTGGCGCTGGGCTCCGATGAGGAGGAGATAGTATACCTCGCCTACATAGTTATCGACGTCTTCAGCAATCAGGTATGCCGTATGATAACTTTTGTGTTAACTACTGTCATACATATACTAGACTAATAATTATGTTTAGTCTGTGTAGCAGACACCATAGATTTGTATTGTATCCAGTGTTGTCTATGTAAGGTGTCCTAATAATGAATAAACATGGCATTCAAAAAGCTCTATGGGTTGAACTTGAACTGTGTGCTTATTCGTACCCTGTATATGTACATAATAATATTCGTACTGGTACAAAAACTAATAGATCATGATGTACTTATATATTATAGAATTAAGATGTTGATCGTAGTTGTATCATGAAAGATTCTTCGATGTATGTAAATGATTATTAATTACTACAGTCGATTTAAAGAATCTAGTTTGAACTTTAAAACCATTTTAAAACACATTAATCTTTCATATAGGTCACACAGGTTTCACATGATGAAATACTTATAAAAAAAATGTATTTTTTAACTTATAGGTACCCATTTGTCTGTTTTTTTCTCTTCGATATTCTTGCGTCTATATATGGTTTTTATTTTACTGAGTACACCTAATTGTTCAAGTCGAATGGCATTGAGGTAAAACTTGAACGTCAGATTGCTTAATAATAAATAACTAAGAACCTTTATTTTCTTTTCCCTTAATTATGAGGTATATATATTTTTTACCATACTTGCTACATACTTAAACTAAACCAATTGCTTCATACAGTTTTAGTGTTCAAGTCGCAAAAACATGAACATCACTGATACTATCAAATTCAACAAGGTTGCTCCTGAAGCAAGCTAGTTTACCTATTTTGATATCATATTTGAACGTGTTTTGAGATTTGTATATGTTGGTAGTGGAACGAAACCGGTTGGTGAGCGGTGTTCTGTAAACAAATATGGTTTAGTTATAGCTTGGGCATTGAAGCTTAATAACATAAAATTATAAACTACGTCTTCACAGTTCCCTGGGTAACACGGACCTTATGTAAGTAACTAGCAGTGACCGCGATTCTTACGCGTGGGAGCTTTACCCGTAGGAATTCTGGAATAAAAAGTAGCCTATGTTGCCCCATAACCTTCTTTATCTTCCAGTGAAAATCCCATTAAAATGGGTTCAGTCATCCTTAAGTTATAGCGGTTCTTAGAGACAAACGGACAAAAAATCCCAAAAATGGTAAAATTTATGTCAGTGAGTCATAATACGAATAATTATAACGTAAACTAACAAACAAGTTGAAGATTTGGAGATGAAGGTTCAGATTTATGTAGTAGTATAGAAATAGATAACTAATCGTTTCTAATATAAAACTTGAAACATTCATTCCACACGGTTTCTATAACCAGAGTAACCTTGCGGCCTGTAAATAAAAAACAGCGAAAACTTGATGTTAGTTCCTAGTTCATAAATTCATAACTGTGAGGAGCAAGAATGAGCGGAAAAATACGATTAATTACACAACGTAACGCCTGTCTATTGTTGATTCAGTCTTTATAACGTTCATCTGAGTTTCTTATTAACCACATTTGGGGGAAATTATTGCAATTTTCTGTCTTTTCTTAGCCCGATATCCTCGACTATTAAAAACCGTCCCTTTTCCGTCACTCGCTGTCCTCATTCATAACCTGTCCAAAATGTTTACCTTCGGATTAAGTTTGACACAAAGAGCGCGTTTACCATCTTATTACAACTTACGTAATCCAAGTTACACGTATGGAGATTTGTGACACTGTTAATATTTGTCTTGCATTTAAAAACGCATCGGCACAACGGAGATAAATCACGTTTGCATAACAATGACGGATGCGTTAACTGATTCAATTCGTATTTTGTACCTACTACGTGACACCCGACTCACGTTTTAGTTTGAGTGTTTTTATTTTTTCGTAAACGCATAAAATTGGTCGCAGTTGTTTTTTTTTGCCTTAAGTTATTAAATTTACTTAGGTCCAAGTTTTCTCTTAATTTAATGTCATCTATACCTATTTATTGACTATTGAATTTTAGATACTATAGCATTTCTGGATTATCTATACTGATAATATAAATGTAAAGAAAACTCCTTTCTTATTTTATTTACTTTTTTAATTTGACGTCTCATGGCATTAATTATTCTTTTCAAGTCACAATTGTCATTTTTTTTTATTACAATATTAATTTTTCGTTTTCTTTAATATGTTTAGTTTTTTATGATTTAAGTAATGTTTTTTGAGAAACCCAATAAAAATTAAGGGCATCAAAAATGCATTCTCTTATTGTTACAGAGAAACGCAGTTGTGTCTTTTGTATTCCCTATTATAAAACCACATTTTTGCTTTTATTGAGAAAAAAATTTAAAATGGATAAATTAAGATTCGATTTTGCTGTTACATCAACTGCTGATGGTAAGTCGAATATTATATGTACTCGTATAACGTCAGTAGCCACAACTGATGGACAGTTTTATGGACTACCAATGGAATATCAGCATATCATCTACACCCAGAAATAACAAACACATAATATGTGAAGAAAATGCTATGTTTATGGAGAATAATACTTCGATCTTAACAAATGTCAATATTCCTGATGTACTAGGTGACAAAGAAAAGATTTAAATATTATTCAAAAATAATAAGTTTATGGAGATAATGCTTCGATTCTAACAAAATGTCAATATTCCTGATGTTTACTAGGTGACAAAGAAGAAGAAAGATTATCTTCATATTCAGACATATAAAGAGATAAAAAGGTAGCATTTGAACGAACAATGAAATCGCATGAATATAATAAAGAAAATACGATACCAACAGAAAGGAATATAATTTTGAAGTGGGAGATGAGGTCTATGTGGACAATTGGAATAGATTAAACCGGAAGAAAATGGATGAACTGAGGCTCGGCCCAACAAGATTCTGAAGAAGATTTCCAATTCAATTTATGAAGTTGAAACGGGACTCAAGAAGGAAGAATCCAATTTTTGCCAAATTTCTAAGTTAACCCCAGTTAATGTGTAGATAAACAATTACGAGTTATTTCACTTGTAATTGTTTTTTCTAGGGGGGGAGATGTAAAGAAAACTCCTTTCTTATTTTATTTACTTTTTTAATTTGACGTCTCATGGCATTAATTATTCTTTTCAAGTCACAATTGTCATTTTTTTTTATTACAATATTAATTTTTCGTTTTCTTTAATATGTTTAGTTTTTTATGATTTAAGTAATGTTTTTTGAGAAACCCAATAAAAATTAAGGGCATCAAAAATGCATTCTCTTATTGTTACAGAGAAACGCAGTTGTGTCTTTTGTATTCCCTATTATATAAATATAATGTCATAGCATATTATTATTATAATATATGAAAACTAGTAAACCCGCCCTCGCTTCGCTTCGGGGAACCAGTCCCTTCAAAAATTTCTATAAATTTTAACAAATTATATTATTCCGATGTCTCAGCTATATTACTGCAAAGTTTCATGAAAATCCGTTCAGTAGTTTTTGCGTGAAAGAGTAACAAACCCACACACACACACACTCACTCACATCCTTACAATCTTACAAACTTTCGCATTTATAATATTAGTAGGAAGTAGGATATACAAAAATAATGAATTACTTAACAATACATCATACCTAATGAAGTCACAGGCGAAGACCGCATTTTCGAACTAGGTAGGTATAATAAAATTATCTGTTAAGTAGGCTTTCTTCCCTGAAGTAAATTAGTAATTTTTAATTATAATTAATGTAGGTAATAGGTATTTACGTTAATAACTTCATTAATTAATTAAATATGGAGAACATAGCTTCTTCTGACGTCTCTGACGCAATAATAATAAATTCTTTGCTTATTGAATTTAAATAAGGTTTAATGCATTAAATACCCGTAATTGCACAAAAAAAACGAACTAATTCTGATGAACGACGTGACGAAGTACTTACTTGTAGTACCTACTTAATACTAGTACAAATAGTAATGGCAGTAGCAGTAGCAGTAAAGTCAAAGTCAAACTGTTTATTTCATCTGGGAATTTACAAATTCACTTATGAACGTCAGTACATATTATTCGTAGTAATATTATGTTTTCTGTGGCAATCGAAACAATTTTTATAGGTACATTTAACTAAGAACGGTGATCGTTCAATAAATTCATAATTTACGTTCCTATGAAATAATAAGAACCTTAAGATTATACTTTGACTAGTGCATGAACTACAGGTACACAACTAAATATGTAGGTTGGCACTTGAATCCATTATAATTATTAGGCTTGAGCCTATTAAATAGATCACTAGTGAGCACAGATCTCATAACTGAGGTCTAAAGCATTTTCCACCACGCTGTTTCAATACAGATTGGTGGAGATAGGTACCTATATTAACTGTAGCCTCACAGTATATTTATAGTAACTTGTTATACATAAAGAGAAAATTTAGGCATATATAAAATCAACAGTGATACGCATAATCATCTAACGAGAAAGAGACACAATTTGTTTACATCTTCATTTCGTCTGCGTAAGGTGCAGCGATATTTTATGGGGCTTGGTGTTAAATTTTACAATAAGATACCCAAAATGATACGTGGTTTACCCATTGAAATGCGACGTGTAAAATCACAACTTCTTAGTAAAGGATATTATACTATAGATGAATATGTTAATGATAAAGGTGCCTGGGTGTGATAATTCCGCGACCAGTTCCGCTTAGACTAGAATTAGTTTTTTTTTGTGTTTAGCCATAATTAGGAGTAAGTGCTACCTGTACTGTGACTGTGAGTGGAGAAAGAGAAAAAGAGACTCCTTGGGAGTTTCTTGCCGCTTCTTCTTCCAAGACCACTCACCGTAGGGATTTGTTGAAGCGATGGCGTAACTTGACATTCGAAATGAGTTTGTAAAAACCTACTTCGAAGAAATAAAGATTTGAATTTGAATATGTATATGCTTACAAAGTGCAAAATAGAACACATAATATACGTATGTATGACGGTCGGATTGAAAATTAAGTAAATTTTATAAGTAGACATTACTTTCAATCTTTCAAACATAATAAAATTGCTTATATTATTATTATTATAGCAAAACAAAAAAAAAATAACTTACGATTCTATAAACTATCAAGATGCGTCAATCCTAGTAACGCTTATTAAACCATTCATTCAGTTCTTTATTCAAATTCTCTAGAATAGGGATGTGAATCATAATAAATTATTTGCAGTTATCTGTGGTTAGAATGCAAAAATATTGCTATTTTATGTTATTTTATTGGTGATATAGCGCAATGGAATTGCAACTGGAATGTAGATATTGCGCTCCCGATCAAGTAGATTGCGAAGTGATGTGCCCTTTGACTTTATGAAGTGTGAAGTGCATTATATTTTTATGATAATAATAAAAAAAAAAGACGTGTGGCACTCGGAGACTGCCGCGGTAAAGCTATTGCATATCATTATATATAAATTAACAAAACAAAAAATAATACTGCATTTGTGATAATAATAATAAAATGAATGTATATAGTTTAGATTTCAAATTATGGTTTAACGGTTTCATTAAAGATATTAATCCTAGGTCATGGCGTTATGTTAATATACTTAGTTAATGCGTATCTTCGATACGTAAATAGTTACAAAGATCGTGAGCTCCGAAAGAGTGCGCTCAATATAAGTTTAAAATGGTTGCCTACTTGCAATAATAAATAATTGTAATGATTTACCGAATTCAGCGGTAATTTTAATGTAAGAGCGCGAATCGTCATCGTCATGCATGGCAAGGCCGCTGATATACAGACTCGCATGATCTCAAGCTATGATCTGACGGTATTTACATAAACAGATAAATATTATCGTAACAAAAAATAAATACGTAGGAATACTTTAACTTCTGAACGACTCTTGTTAGGGTCTTCCTATACTCCATATCAGAAGGGCAAAATTTATCAACATCTGGAGGTCCGGAATTGCTCCCGTGAGCGCCTTTCGAGAAAAAGTCAAGCGTTCATGGCGTTGTAATGACATAATAATTGTTGCCGGCAACAATAAAAAAAATATCATACTTTAAAGCACTTCATGCCGATGTTACAAAATGTTACTGAACATGACGATGTTACGGAACGCGCTTCTAAAAAAAGAAGCGTCACAGTCACAGCCGCCGCCGCGCCGGTTGCTGCGGCCAGTTTGCGGGGGTCCTAATTGCGATGCATGCGTTTGAGATCCACCAATCATATTCAGTGGACCCCCGTTACATAGCGCTAGTGGAGATGGCTTTCATATAATGGATATATGTTAAATCGAAAACTAAAATGGCCGCATAAATTAGGTACACCGGCCGTATACAGCACGACTATCTGCGACCCAAACTCACCGTGACGACAATTAAAATTCCAAATTAACGATTCCAATGAATTATTTATAATTTCCAATAAACGCGGGGATTGCGGTGTCACGAGCAATAAAGGTTTATACATTTGAACGTCGAATGGGCAATTGGGCTGGGCATATGTTAGGGTTTATTTTATACCTTTGTGACTTTGATTGTTCAATTCATAAAATTGTAAAACGTTGCTTCCTCCGCTTTATTATTTTGTAGAGGTGTAAATTAATAGGCAAGCTATTGTCTAACTTCATGACGGAAGGTTATAAATCGAGACTGATCTATGATTTTCAAATAGGGATATCTTCAAAAATATAAATATTTCAAAAATTTTCACCACTCAGAGCTTGGTGAGATGATAGTTATAATATCTATTTGTGCACGCTAATCTCAGAAACGTCTGAACGGATTTTTATGGGTCTTTTACTGGGCGATAGATGAGGCTGTGGACGAGCAACATAATTATAGAGTTTCTTGTCGCTTCTTCGTCTGAGACCACTCACCGAAGGGATTTGTTGAAGCGATGGCGTAGTTTGATTTTCGAAAAATGTTTGTAAAAAACCTTTTTTTAATGGACTTAAAATAGCAAACGAGCATGCAGCCACCATTCGCTGCCGTCCATAACAACTGTGACTGTGACCAACCCAGAACTAGATTCAAAGGGACTAGGATGGTTAGTCCAGTTAGTCGATGGTGTTAGAATAGGTATTAGTTGGTTAGTTTGTTGATAAGTGTGAGGACAGGGACTGCTAGTGACAATTAGTCCTGTTAGTTAATGTTAGTAATAGTCCAGTTAGTTATTATCCTATCCGGAACACAATTATTGTTCTTACTTCGAATAAATAAATATTTCAATTTCAACAAATTCTACCTGTATTCGTCTCTCTTGACCGGCAAAAGATTTTCCCAACTGTCTATCTCTCGACTACTTGCTATTTAATTAAACATTTAAACACAAAAAGAAGTCGGTGATTGCGACCAAAGTACCTACCTACTAACAATGTTGCCATAAAGCAGTAGATTATAGATAAAAGGTTTAAGATCTTACAAGTACAACTGCCAGTGATAAGATTGCCGGCTGTTCGTATCGACGGAATGATTGGCATTCCTCTTAAATAATTCTTATTATGTACATTTAGTAAATATGTATCTAGTAACAATCAAATCGACTAATTATTTGGAGGGAGCTATGCTGAGCTAACTTCAACACCTAATTTTAAGTGAATTTACTATAGGTAAACGTTAGCGAAAATTGCACCCAAGTTAAGCTGTTGCTGAAACAAGTACAAAACAAAACAATAGACAAACCGATGAAAAAAAATCTAAAAGACATTGTTAAGTTTTCTATTGCGATAATAAAAGCCCCACTTGAGGGACTGAGGCGGTCGCACCTAGAAAAAGTGTTACCGCCTCCACACATACTTCGTCTAAAAACGATAAAGATAAGACAGATTATATGCCAGGTTCCTCACAATCGTGCCTCGGTCGGGAGTCAAACCGGGGACCCCTCGCTTCGCAGACAATTCCACGAACAAGGCTAAGCTCAGTAAACTGACTATGTACCCTTCTCAAGTGTCAATGCTATTTAAAAATAACTGCAGTTAAAGAGCAGTTAAACTTATTCCTATGCATGCATGGTGCACGATTTTAACTGTGATTTCGTGAAAGTCCTGTTATTGGGGTCACTGTCAATTGAGACGGCAGCCGACTTGTCTTACGGCGAAATAACTGACAGGGAGACAACTTTTACCATAAATACTATTATTATTGTCGCAGTTTCTGTGCCGGGCTCGGCAAGGCAATGAAAAGGTCAGTGTTGTTGGTTTTAGTTTTAACTTAAGTTTTAAACTAACTTAAGTTGTAAACTTCGTTAACGAACACTTTCAGGTTTAAAACATTTCACGGGTCGTTTTTGAACATAGAAGTCAGAAGCCAAGAAGTGACAATTAAATTGAAAGTAATTTTTTGTGAAAAGTTTATTATTAATTTTAAGCATTAGAAAAAATGAAAACAAAGCTATTAATTTTGTTTCTATTAGAATTTAGATCTAAAATTAGTGAAAAAAAAGAAACAAAGGAAAAATCTAAGATAAACGTTTGTACCTACCTATCTTCTACTTATTAGTTTTGTTTAATATCGTACCTACCTATCTTCTACATAATAGTTTTGTTTAATATCGACTTATAGGATGTCTAAAAATTCCTATGATGCAATGAATTAATACTCATATACAGAGACCACGAAGCTATAATGAAGTTTACTACGACCAACTCATATTACCTTCAAACTGCAATAAAAAGTACATCCAGTCAATAAAATATTATGTTATCTACACAACATCGACACGACGATTTAAATTTAAATTAGATTGACAAATGTAATTATATAATATTAAGTGTGTTCAATACGTGAGTCGACTTTGATTCCACCTTTGATGATATAAATATCTGGATGGAACATCGAATCCGCGCAAACGTGTCAAAAAATTGTGGCTAACTGTTAGCCACAATTTTTATATTATCACTAGCGAACCGCCCTCGCTTCGCTTCGGGACCCGTAAGTATCAACCGCGTAGGTCCCGCTCCCGTAGGAATTTCGGGAAGATAATAAACTATCACCAAAATTAATTCAGGTTAAATTAAATTAAACTTAGAAATAAAGCTTACGACAAAATAATAGCAAAGTAGCAAAGGATCACAGCAAGATTAATTCAGATTAAACTTGGAAACGCGGCAAGTTTGGTATGGCAATGGGTTCGACCAAATTTGATTACCATAAAAACGGTTCTAGTGTTTTAATCTTAAAAGATAGACATATACTGTCGTGGACATTTTTTTAGATCATTTCAAGAGGATTAATTCTTTCATCCATATATTTTTGGTATCTTGAATCGTTTTCGCAACGCATGCAACGAAAGCCCTGGAGAATAAATAATTTTCCCCGTTTTTTCCACATTTTCCATTATTTCTTCGCTCCTAATTGTTACAGCGTGATGTTATACATAGCCTAAAGCCTTCCTCGATAAAAGGTCTATTCAACACAAAAAAAAATTTCAATTCGAACCAGTAGTTCCTGAGATTAGCGCGTTCAACCAAACAAACAAACAAACTCTTCAGCTTTATAATATTAGTATAGATTGTGTCATTGATCACGCACACATAGACAATAGACGAACGTGTAAAAGTAAAACACATCGCCTGCACCGCACACATGCTTGATAATGTTGCCTTGTTTTTTTTTTGTTTTCATTGTAGGTCGACGCTCAATCTAGTGTTGTGCTGTTTAAGGTCGAATTTTCTTATTGGAAAATGGAATTGGATTGCGGTTGTCACTAATTTAATAAGATAAGCTTTACATAAAATTAAATGTATGTTTTATTTCAATCAGTTCATTAATAAATAATGATGCTGACATAGACGGACGGATATATTGACGGATAGGCATGATGAAATCATAAGAGGTTTTTTGCCATTCCTCTACGGAATCCAATTACATAAGCTGTAAAGTATGACGATTATCACTTATGAAGTGTGATTGCTAAGGAGTTTGTTTCTCGGGGCGAAGCGAGCACGGGTTTTTCTATACCTACTAGAGTCGCCGAGAATATGGAATTGTCAATCTCCGCCGAAATCAACTTTATAACGCGTGCGCATAGGTCAATTCGCTGGTCCCGGGCAATAAAGCGGTAATATCAAAAATTGATTTTCCCAGGAGAAATAAAAGAAGCTAATTTGTTTATAGTGCAGCGTACAGTGATCCAAAACAGGCATTTAAAATGTCAAATGAAAGCTAATTTTATACCAATTTAACCTTTTAAAAATAATTGTAGTGGTATAAATATTTAATGAAATAATTGAAAAAATGTATAATATAAATTATAGACGATATTGTTTCAATTGCAACATCGTTAATGACTTTATAAACACACCGACCGTTAAGATTAAAGACTGTATGAGAGTGATAGATTGATACTCCTAGAAGCCAAAAATCAAATAAAAGTAAAAAGGGTGTAACCGACGTTTACCGCTTTATTGCCCGGGGGCAGCGAATTTACCTTGTGAGCAAAAATTACTTAACACACACACACAGCACAGAGTATAGAAAATTATATGTTTCAAAACAACTTGTGACAGATCAGTTAGTAAATAACTTCTTTCCTGTGTAGACGAGCTGCAGCGTCCAAGGTCTGCGAGGCACTTGAGATACGGTTGCCTGTTTAGATGACTTGCGTTTTGGTAAAAATAATCACCAATTTGACTTGTTTTTTGGTCGTGGCATTTAGTATTTATTGAAACTGAGGATTTCATTCCTTTTAAGTTAATAGCCGATGAATCCGTAGACGATCCATCTGATATAAGTGATAACCGTTGTCCATGGACATAGTAACATCATGGCATCACGCAAGCATGGTTAAATCTTAGAATAATTATAATATAGAATAGAAACCAAGTCAGCGCGGCCATTTTGTGGCCACTTTCATTGGCTCCAAACACCTTTCCGCTCCGTAATATTCGCGTATTATAGTCTCGCGAAAAAAAATAGGTAATTATGACGATTTGTGCTGTTAAATTTATAATAAACAAAAGATGTATAATAACACCACTTTTCACAGGTTAGCTTTCAATATTTTATAATATCTTTTCAATTATCTTTTATTAAATTCGGTTTAAAAAAAATCGGTTAGTGCTTCATTTTAGACTGAGCACTAAACTTGTATGACTACTGTCATTCTATACTATAATTATACTAAGGGTTAAACGCACGGAATAGTCAACTATTCCGTGGTTAAATGAGAAAGAGCAAAAAAAGAAAATTGTTGGCTCTTTAAAGTCAGTGCTGGAATAGTCTGACGACTTGTGTCAGCCCTTATTGATCGACAAAGTTAAGCAGCAGTAGTTGTATGGGTGACCGCTAGTGGCTATTTCTTGAGCGCTTCCATGCTTCGGAGGTTAGGAACCGCGGTTGTTATCGATAGCTGTCGACTTTCGGGCGGGATAAAAACTTCTGATACTTGGCCTAGTAACTAATCCGTCAACCAACACGCACTGAAGCAGCGTGGTAGAGTACAATCTAGGTATTTTTTCCAATTTTGCAACATGTTTCATGTGGTTCCTTTTGGTCGCAGCGTATTGTTATACAGCCTAAAGGCTTCCTATTTAAATGGAATATCCAACACAAAAAAACAATTTGAACCAGTAGCACCTGAGCTGAGATAAACCCTGTGGAACCAACAAACAAACTCTTCAGTTTTTATGCGTATCGATGCTAAGATGATGTGCAGAGTATTTATTAATGAACATGATTGCAGTAAACAAGGTATTTAAATGTAGCGAGGCCACAGGATCACAAGCCAAGGTCCGGTCTCCTCAGCTCCCAACGACCATTAAAATTAACTGCTTGTTTAATGAGGTGTTATTTAGGTATATTACATTTTAATGGCGTCCGACACTTGTTAGCGACAGGCATTTTAGATGGGCCTTTACAATGTAACATATTTAAACGGTAACTGATCTATGTAAGAGTATTTAAGATATTTGAGAATGTATACTCGTAATTGCTTCGCTTTGGAATGTGTATGGTAGGCACTAAGGCTCTAGACAGACGGACCGCATTTCAACTGCAATCCAACCGCAAATTGCAGTTCAGGTGCAGTTTGAATGCAGTTGACACGACTGCAATAGAACTGCAAACCAAACGCGCAACCAAACCAAACCAAACTGCAATTGAACTGCAATCGGACTGCGCGTTTGGTTTGCATGTACTATTGCAGTCGTGTCAACTGCATTCAAACTGCACCTGAACTGCAATTCGCCGTTGGATTGCAGTTGAAATGCGGTCCGTCTGTCTAGAGCCTAAAGGTTACTGCTGTAAATCGTTGAGGAGTTCCCTCTACTGTCTTTCGGCTTCACTTCTTTTTACCCGACTGCGTCAGAAGGAGGGTTATGTTTTTCGAGTGTATGTATGTATGTATGCATGTATGTTTGTATGTATGTCCATTTATTTGTGAGGCCCCACAGCCCAAACGGTTGAACGGATTTCGACATATGAGGTATCGTTGAATTCGTCAGAACTGTGGAAGTGTCACAGGCTATATGAATTTTCAAAGTGGCGCCCGAAAGTGGAAGAAAAAGAGGGGATAATCTTGAGTTTTTTTCTTATCTTAGCAATATGGGTATCAAATGAAAGATCGTGAAAAGACCTTTTCAAATATATATATGTCATGTAACGTTTAGGCACACGTTTTAACACAAATTGTCAAAAACCATCCCAAAAAGTAGAATTTTTCGGCGAACCCACTAAAAAGTCTGAAATAAATATATTATTATAAAAACAAAAAACCCGACTGCTTACAAAATAACTCAAAAGAAAAAAACAAGTGTCACAATATCAACATAAAATGGTGCTTCATGGTGCTGCAGGCGGGGACAAACAATACTGTTACCTACGGGTAAAATAAGATTTATCACAAGTACTACGTTTGTCACCGCATGCGGCAGCATGAAGTATTTTATGTTGATATTGTGACACTTGTTTTTTTCTTTTGAGTTATTTTGTGAGCAGTCGGGTTTTTTGTTTTTATAATAATATTTTTATTTCAGATATGCTTTAAAATAATGAATAAAAACATGAAGAAACGCACTAGTTGTCCTTACAATTTTTGAAAGTTCCTCTAGATTTCTGTGCTCATCAGATCCTGGTGTCCTTATCATGGTACATAAGGAATATCTTCTTTCCAACAAAAAAAATATATATAATCGACTCAACATAAATGACGAAAATATCAGCGAACACACAAAAAAGCGTTATTATATACGGTCGAATTGAAAACCTTTTTTTAAAGTTGGTTTAAAAATACTTAAATTAATAATAACACTGATTATCCTCTCGTTTCGAGGTTATAATGATTTCTGGCTTAACTTAACAAAACACTTTAACCCGGGGCATATTACCTAAACCGCACTCAACCGCGAATATTATAATTACTTAAAACTTAACATAATTTATGTAAGTACTCGCCAATTATTAGGCAACGTCCAACCTGCATAATTAACTGATACTTAGTTAATTAGGTAGGAGGGATTAGGTAAATTTTTGACTTGTGTTAATTGGGAGATTATAATAAATATAATAAAAATAAATTTTGTACACCATGACGTTTGTGGTGAAGCTATGCGACTTGTGAAGGTGACACTATCAATGAATAGCGTAAATCACACGCGTAATCAATAGCGTAGCACAAATCATAGAAAAATTGAAAGAGGGTCGAATGTCGTAGTATGGGCATGTGATGAGGCGAGAGGAAAAGCATACATGTAATAATAATAATAACGCTTCACACTTAAAGCCCCACACTAGGATTCCCTGTGTCATGGGTGCCTTGGACAACACACAAGACAAGGACACACACCCAGACCGAGAACGGAAATTTAAACTCATCATTCAAATTGCCGCCTCGCTGGGAATCGAACCCCGGACCCTCGGAACAGCGTGCCGGCGTGTTAACCATTGCGCCATCCGGGTCGTCGGCGTCGTCGTGTGACAAGAAGAATGATTGATATGAATGTGAATGGGCGAAGAGGAAGAGGACGACCAAAGAAAAGATGGATGGATTGTGTGTGAGATGATATGAAAGATAATGAGTCAGTGTAGAAGTGACGGCTGATAGGGAAGAATGGAAGAGAAAAACATGTTGCGCCGACCCCAAATAAACTTTGGAAATGGGCAGGAAGATGATGATGACACTATCATTGAATATATTCTAAATGCCTAGGCAATGACTCCATAGCCTAGTTAGCAATGGACCTGCCTTTATATGGAATAAAGGTAGCAAACTCCACCAATCCGCACTGAAGCAGCGTGGTGGAGTATGCTCTAGGCCTCCTCAATAATGAGAGACCCGTGCTCAGTAGTGGGACATTAATGGGTTGTAGCTTGTAGCCAAGGTAGCAAATAAAATAGCAAGGAGCATGCAGCACCACCCTTCCGCTGCCGCCCATGACAACTGCGACTCAGAATAAGACTCCATAGGGACGAGGATGGTTAGTCCAGTTAGCAGATGGTGTTACAATATAATCTGGTTAGTTTGTAAGTAAATGTTAGGACAGGGACTGTTAGTGTTAGTATTAGTGGGATTACATTATAAAACAATACATGAGCCACTCTTTCATTTCCCTGACAGGTTGACAGCCTAGTGATAGTTAGTGCTGTTAGTTGATGTTATAGTCCAGTTTATAATTGCAAAGCAAAGGGTCCCAGGTTTGATTCCCGTCCCAGCTGTCTGATTTTTTTAAATGTATTACGAGTACTATAATATACTTTCTCTGGATGTTCTGATCTGATCTGATCTTTTCCATGTTCTCTGCACATGGTTATAAATTAATAACGTTTGTTTATGTAATTAATCTTGACGAATAATTAAAGGAGATATGGGGTTGCCACAAAAACATCTGAATAATTGTCTTTAGTAATTATTACTAATTATTTAAGGTTTTATATGAGTTCTTGAACACAAAATTTATGTACTTACAGTTAAATAATACTTTGTTTTCTCAGTTTTACATACCTACATACGTATTTAAAACTTTACATACAATTTTAATTACTTATGAGGTTATGAGATGATATCACACAAGTGTACAATACAAATTTTCCTTGTTTTTTATTGTATTTGAAGTAGTGATGTGCCAACTCGGAAAAAACGTAACTCGATTTAACCCGAGTTAAAATCCACGTAACTCGAGTTGACTCGAGTTAGGTAACTCGAGTTAACTGGATGGACAAGTAAATGTTTTTTTTTGAGTTTTTTCCAAATAAATAAAAAATGATATAAATTCTTCATTACCATGTTTAATTGAATGGTTTGAACATAATAATTTAAAGTTGAATATTGACAAAACAAAAGTTATGTATTTTAGACAAAGGAATAATGATGAAAAAACGCTTAACATTCATTATGCAGGGACTAAAGTTGAAGAAATAAATGTTACAAAATTTTTAGGACTTTACATTGACAGTAATATGAAATGGACATCACACGTTACATACGTATGTAAGAAACTCAGTAAGTTATCATATGCACTATGCATGCTGCGAAAAGTTTCAGATCAAAAAACGCTCCTTACAGCTTACCACGGATGTGTGAGATGTGTCTCGTCTACGATCAGATCAATGATGTTTTAAATATCTAGATTGAGCGTCGCCCTACAATGAAAACAAAAAAACAAGGCAACAATATCAAGCATGTGTGCGTGTAGGTAGGCGATGTTTTTCGCGTTCATTTATTGTCTATGTGTGCGTAATCTGTGCGTAATGATATAAAAGTTGTGGCCAACAGTTTTGACACGTTTTCGCGGATTCGATGTTCCATCTAGATATACATCTTTGGATCAGATATGGGGTAATTTTTTGGGGAAACTCAACGAATAGTGAGCATGCTTTTAAGGCACAAAAAATGTGCATAAGGTCAATATGCAATATTAGGAAAAAAGATTCGTGTAAACCAATTTTTTAAGCAATTGAAAATTTTAACATTGCCTAGTCTGTAGGTACATTTTTGAATGTGCGATGTTTGTAAAAAATAACCTAGAACTATTTCAATTTCGCACAAGGTGTAGAAATAATGATAAAATATGTACAGCGTCATGCAAAACTACCCTATTTATACAAAATATTTTATGTAAAGCTCCATCTATATACAATAAACTACGAAAGACTATTCGAAGTTCAACAAATTGTAAACTTTTTAAATACAATCTCCAAAACCTCCTCCTGGACAAGTGTTATTACATCGTTAACGAATTTATGAGCGATGAATTATAGCCGATAATGCGGTATTATAAATAAATTATATTATTTTATTGTAATTATATAAATTGACATTACAGATTAATAAGCAAAATAAATATTAATATTAAATATTAATAAGTCCATTAATGTTTCATTCTCTTAAAAAATTTAATAATTGCATAAAATAATACTCTTTTATTTATTTTAAGCTTTTGACATTTAACATTTTTTTTAATAATCAACTATTGTAATTGGTTCATGATGACTGCATACTACCTAATGATTATTACTTGTACCTAATTTATTAATAATATAATATAACTTTCCACTATTTATTGTATGCATATAAGCGGCGGGGATATAGCGGATATTGTATCTAATTACCATATTTACCTGTGTACCTATATTCCACAATAAATAATATTGATTGATTGATTGATTGATTGAATTATTCCCTCAGCTTGGCATAAAGCCTAAATACTTTAAAAAATTGGAACAGACAAATTATATTTTAATCTGTTTCAATTCTTTATTTTTTTATATTATTTATTTATAATGTATTGGTAGAGTTATACCAACTTACTAACTAAAGAAACAAAAAAAGTTATTGTTTGAAATTAAAACATTTACTTAAGTATTTTTGGCTCGAATTTTAATAAAAATAATATTTACTATCAATTAAACTATGAAATTATATAGCAGTCTTTTTAAAATAAAATCAGACTATAATTATGATGCAAGTATGTACATAGGTACATTTACAGGCTCATAATTGTTTTATAATCAATAATCACAATATTATATTTTCAAGGAAATAAGATAATTAGTATCACAAAGAATATTTTTTCCTTAGTTAAATTATATGCTTATATTTTTGTCTTTAATATATCGTAGGTACTAAGTACTATAAAGGAAAATGTGAAATGATTTTAAAACAAAAAGAAGAATTAACTAACAATTTATTTTGGTTATTAACAAAAAACATAAAAATCTTATAAAAAAAACTAAAATAAACTTCTTATAAGTATTAACAAAAATGATATTCTTTTTTTTCAATTGAAGTTAAAACATAAAATAACAAAATAATTATTGTTAAAATACTTAAAAAATAAACAGTCATGGAATACTGTTCAGAAATAAGATTTGGTCAATCTTTTTTGGTGCTAGACAGTTTCTTCTATCATTGCACAAAATCCCAGCTTTTGAAAATAAGCGTTCCGAAGGGACTGACGATGCTGGTATACAAAGATATTTTTGGGCAATTTCGGACAACCACGGAAATAAACATTTCTTGTCATTCCAAAACTGAAGTGGATCGCATTTTCTGTCAAGATATGGTAATTCAATATATTGTTTAACCATCATAGCTGCAGAAGTGTATGGAGGTAGGTGAGCACTACTCTCCATGAGTTTTTTATCGACAACTCCCCAAATGTCGTCTCTATCCAAAGGAGCAACAATTGAAGTACTTGGGCTATTTGGGCTTGATGAAGGTAGGACTTGATCGGGGCTCATCATATTTGATAACTCATTGATTACCCACATTTGCGCATTATTGGCATTATTTTCTAACCTAAAGCCTTTTTTTTTAAAGCGAGGGTCAAGGAAGGTGGCTTTTGATGCTGTTCTATTAGTCTCATATACTGCAAGCCGTTTTTCTATTACTGCAGAAAGACTTTGTTTTAAATTCTTGCCCAATTCCGTTACTGGCGTCTTGTTTTCTATAGCATTTTGTAGTCCAAGCACAAGAGGAATAACAGAAGATAAACTTGGATATTTTTCTCCTGATAAAATCACAGTAACATTTTCGAAAGGGCGTAAAAGTGTCACCATGTCTTCTGTTATTATCCATTCATTGGAATCCAGATTTGGCGGAGATGTATCTAGCTGTGGCAAGGTAGCAGAAAGAGGTATTTTAACCTGTAATAGACGTTCGAGCATATAAAAAATACTATTCCATCGAGTCCGAACGTCTTGCTTGAGTTTCAATGTATTTACATTTAGTTGCTCTTGCATTTTGAGTAAGGCATAAGAAGCTTTGGTGCTATGTTTAAAATGCGAAACAATTGCTCGACATTTTGCCAGAAGTTGTTGTAGCTGACAGTTAGAAGTGTTTCCTGCTAAATCAAAAGTTTCTTTCTCTAAACAGTCTTTAACCGCGAGATTTAGAGTGTGAGCAACACAAAAATGATTTCGCTTATTCAAACATTCACTTACAGCTTTTTTCATAGCTGCAGCATTATCTGTGACAATAGTTACTACTTTTGAGCTTATTTCCCACTGGTCCATTACATCTTGTATAGCCAATGCAATATTCTCAGCCGTGTGATGTAGTTGTATTTCTGAAGTCGAAATAACTACAGATTTCAATTTATATTGATATATGTAATGTGCAGTCAGACTTATAAGGCTTTTATTATTGTCTGATGTCCAAATATCAGATGTTAATGCTAAATAAGATATATCACGTAACTCGTTTTTTAAAGATTCGGACATCAATTTATATTTTTCATCTACAATCAAAGCTAATTGTTTTCTATTCGGTAGTTGATAATTAGCATTCAATGCTTTCGAGTATTCTTGGAAACCTGAATTTTCTACTATCTGAAATGGCTGCAAATCTTTAACTATCAGATTAATTAAAGCGTTATCACCAGAATTTTGCGTAATTTTTTTTGGCACAGTAAGACGGCTTTGGTGGGTGTGCCTTAACTTTTTTTGAGGAGGTTCAGACTCAACATTCAATGTGGTTGTCGATACCAGTAACTGCGATGAAGATGAATCGACCGAAGTACTCGTATTACTTTCATTTGTTGATGATGAACTCTGAAATTCCTCGATGGCAACAGTAGGATGCTTCTTTTTAATGTGGTTTAATAATGTGGTCGTATTTCCACTATATTTGAAAGAATCGGAACACTGTCTACACCTAACACGTCCACTCACTGACGGCGCTTCGAAAACATCCCAAACAAAAGATTTTCTTTTAGGACCCGGCATTATTCAAAAACATAAAAACGCATACCTAACACGCAAAAACTAAAATTAACCGGCACTTTAAAGATAAACTCAAATCTAATGTAATGACAATGACACTTGTTTGTTTGCTATGAATGAATGAGGCCGCGTTCCGTAACTCGACCAAAACGCCCAAAACGACACTTTTTCATAGAAACTTGAACGTTTTGGGCGTTTTGGTCGAGTTACGGAACGCAACCTGAATGAATGAATATCAGTGAACGAAATTAATAGTCTCACTCAAATGATCGGCAAACTTCGCTCCATGTCGGTTCCATTCGGTTTTCGAACCCGGGTTAGAGAGAGTTCAACTCGAGTGGACTCGAGTTACGCCCAACTCGAGTTGACTCGAGTTAGGAACTCGAGTTAACCATCACTAATTTGAAGTCTTGTTGAATACAAATAAATAAATAAACGCTAACGACACTAATGACACACTAATGATTCCAGAACAAATCTGTCTCATAGATGTTGTTCTGGTCAGGTTGGAACCTGGGACTCCCCGTTTCTTAGGTAGGTATGCAGGGCACCGACCAACAATACCCCGTTTGCGTTGGAAATGGAATAACAATGGTAGAATATAAGACCTAATTAGAACCATACCTACCACCAAATTGTAAACTACATTCTGCAACAAATTATTATTATTATTATTCGTTTTAATGGTATCTAACCCACACAAATGCCAGCTTTCTCGCCCTATGATTAAGGTTCATAATTCATTGTAGATTGACGGCGGGAATTTTTAAAGCCTTAAGTAAATTTTGTTGACGGCCTAATTTGAACTGTGGCAAATTTGATTTTGACACTTGATAAATTTCTTCTAAGCGGGGAGTGGCAATTCCATACACGGCTACTCAAGTATAGTTGATAGTAGTTACAATGGACCTTAATCACAAGGGCGGAAAGCTGGTATTTGTGTGTAGTTAAATTAAAACGTATTCCGTGTCAAACACGAACATAGCATAAACTAACCACGGTAGTCTCGATGTGTCTTGTTACTCTTGTTCTGTGTCGGTCACAGTTGTCATACGGTAGCGGAAGGTAGCTCGTTTGCTATCTCAACTCCATAAAAAAATTAAATAACTAAATGATAATTAATGAATTGGTAATTCAATAACTTTGCGATCAATTTTACAATTAGTCATACCCGAAAAGCATCTCGTGGGAAGGTTCCCATGTGAATTGATAGTGATTTGTAGTGTGAACTTCTATTTCTTTTGTTGCCTTGGTTTGCTTCGTTAGCTGTTCCAACTAAAGGAGAAAAGGATATATAAATAAACGTTATACATAATTACATAGTCATTTTCCCGCACCGGAATTCAATATGTCGCGGGACTCGCGGGCACAGACAGACAGTAAAAGAATACAAGAAGTATCTAATAGATGTTATCATCTATCGTACTTACACGAGAAAAAGTATCAACTTACACCGATGACATAAAAAAGATACCATTCTGTTTCGCAGTGCGTGACGGTTTTTACTATTTCTCGGAACGGACAAATTGTTCTTGTTCCACATACAATCGTACCTTCTCCTGCAATGTTATGTTTAGACTTTTGGTTCTATAATCTGTTGCGGTCAACGTAAATAACCCTAACACCATGGCACTATAATCATCTATCCCCTAAAATATCTGCGTCGGCCACAAATTGAACTCGGGAGGCACCGAGGGTGCCACGGGTGGAATAACAGATGCAACGAAGAATTGGATACTGACACCCAACAGCTAAACGTAAACTAACGTAGTTTTTGCACTTTCGACTACGTTTTTTTGGGCCAGCAATGCATCTATCTAGGTATGATGCCTTCATGTTGATCGTTTGTCTTATAATTGCAAAAAATAAAAAATCTCATGGTCCGTCGAGCTCGATTCACCATGTTATCATAATTATTTTAATGGATGAATTTCTAAACATCGTCATAGCTTAGGTATCTGAGATACAATATTAGAGGGGTTCTTTTAAAAACACTACCGATCCCAGATCACAGTTTTAGAATATTTATCTGTTTGTATACCTACATATGTACGTGTCGGGTCTTCGCTAATCTCAGAAAACGGCAACGGATTTACTGATTTAAATACATTTTTTTACTGTTTAGATACCTTAGTAAGTTTTAGGTAAATGCCTCAAACGTGTTCAAATCATTCGGTCCTTAAGTAAAAAAATCATGTCTATGAAATGAATTTATTTCGTCAAAACCTTTTTTTTACTAGGTTGAGCCTTAGCTTTTCCGAATTTTAGATAAACATTAATTCAAATATGTCTGAATTTTATTACCTCGAATTAATCAGTACATCTACGTCATTTATTAACAGATACGAATAAAGGAACGGTTTAAAATTTACATTTATTTTCCCATAATGGCGTCAATGACAAATTCAATAGCTCGAGTGATCAATCGTGAGCCGCGTGATTTTAACTCGACGGCGTTAATCTTTCAGTTAATTACGACAACCGGTTTATAAATTAACCACACATGACGGTCGGCCGCCATGCTATACCGTCTTCACCATAAGGGCACACGGGGCCAGTGCCCAGGGCCCCCATCCTCAGAGGGCCCCGAACAACCGACAATTTCTCTCACATTAAATATCCAAATGTTATGGTCGGACGAATTGCAGTTTTCTTGTTGTACGAACGTCGATTATTTTCAGCTATTCAAATCAATACATTTATATGAATAATTTGAATGATTATAACTTACTATTTAAGATTATAATCTAAAGTCTATATATAATCTAGTCTATTCAGTTATTCGGTAATTAAAAAGCTAACAAAATCTATCTATTGCCTTAATAAAATTCAAAGGGCAATTTTTCTGTATATCGAATATTTTTGCAAAATTTCGATTACAGGGCACTTCAATAACGTATTAAAGCACAAATTTTTTTTTGAATTATTGTCTGTCTGTTTGTCCGGGCATCACATGAAAACCCTTGAACGGATTTCCATGAAAATTGGTAGAATTGTAAGTAACAAATCTACCAATTTTCATATCCTAGGTCATATTTTAGAAAACTTTTTATCCCGGAAAATTTAAGGGTTTTCTTGGAAAACGAGATGATAGTTTGTATGGAAAAAATTTAAAACATCAACCAATTTGCTTCAAATTTGCAACAAATATTCCTTGCTTGAATTGATCCAACATATAGTTTTCAATTTTTCAAACTGTTGCAAGAAAAAGAAAAAAAATAATGTGAAAATAGCTTAGTTTTCAAAACCCAATCCTGGAGAAATCCTTTGTGATTGTATCGTGGGTTTCAAATGGGAATTATTTGGGATGCTTAGTTTATGCTTAGAACTGCTTAGTGAATTTGATTCGTTTCTTACTGATCACATCATGGGATCACATACTTAAAAAAACTGCGGAAATCGTGGAAAAGGAAGTGTATCGTATTTATCGTTACAAACGAATTTTATTAATTTAATGGGACAGCGAGTTTTAAAAACAATTGTCAATGAATTAAAATCAGCAAAATACTACTCTATTAGCGTGGATTCTACGCCGGATCTGTCCCACGTTGATCAGCTCACTTTCATAGTTAGATATATAAAAGACGGACAGCCTATTGAGAGATTTTTGCCTATGGACGGACATAATGCGAAATCCTTTTGATTTTTTTTGAAAGCCTTGTTTCCCCATAAAAGATTACCGCGGGCAGAGCTGTGACAATGCATCAAATATGTCTGGAAAGTAGGTACTCTGGTGTCCAGTCTAGAATTAAAGAAGTATGCGAATATGCAATTTAAGTTCCATGTTCCTTGTGTGGCACATTCGCTAATTTAGTGGGTGTTCAAGCTGTTGAGTGTATTACTGAAACAGTAAAGCTACAACCCACTTATGGCCCACTACTGAGCACGGGTCTCTCCTCATTACTGAGGAGGCCTAGAGCATACTCCACCACGCTGCTCCAATGCGGATTGGTGGAGAAAATTTTGACTGAATATTTAGGTGTAAATAGAGTCCTGAAGTCTCATTCGGAAACCAGATGGTCCGCACATGCCAATGCTATTAATGCTTTGCGAAATGGCTATTCAAATATTTCTGAAGCATTGTTCTCATAGGCCTTACCGCCTTTGGTCTCCGCGCCTGCCTCTTAGGAGTCAGGACTTAGCAGTACGGTTCTAGGAAACCCTACGCTTCCCGCAGCGGAGACGGATTAGTCCCTAGGGACCCGTCGCCGCCCCCTTTAAGTGGTGTAAGTCTGGCACTTTGGCCTGATTTAGTTCCATATCAAACATACTTATTGTATTATTATAATATGAATAAAGCAGATCATAGCGAAAAAATAATGTAGAGTTCGCTTTCTTTACATTCAAAAGGGCCCCTAATTCTTGTGTGCCCAAGGGCCCCCGCATAGTCTAAGACGGCCCTGCCGCCATGTTTTTTATATGGATTTGAGATAGGTAATAGTCAAGCAGCACCACCCTTCCGCTGCCGTCAGTACTGTGAACGGATTATGGCCTACAGATTTCCATTTCTACAGATTCCCAGTTGTACAGATTTCCATTTCTACAGATTCCTATTTCGACAGATTCCCAGTTCTACATATCCCCATTCCTACAGATTCCCAATTCAGCAGAATCCCCATTCGAAGAGATACATAATATGTGAAATGGGGTCTATTATGGAATAGCCACTCCCCGCTAAGCTCCCCGACATGGCTTAACGACTGCTATCAATCGATAACAACCGGGACCGACGGCTTTACGTGCCCTCCGAACCACGGAAGCACTCAAGAAATTTTTGCCACTAGCGGTCAGCCATCCGACTACCGACCGCGCCCGCTGGTACTTTGTCGATCGCTTTAGGATCGACGCAAGCCGCCGGGCTATGATAATAAGCAAATATACAATTACGAATTTTAAATTCTAAGTATCCCTTAATCGCAAGGGTGGAAAGCTGGCATTTGTTTGCTATGCAATTTAAACCTAGTGCAGTCCTCAGGATGTTATTAAACATGTTACGTTGTTTAGTTCGTTATTAAGTATGATGATTGGAGCAGGGAGGCCTTTCTCACACAACGCTATTTGTAATTTGTAAGCCACTAGGATGTTGTCAAAGTAAAGAAGCGACGCGTCTACGATGCGTCTCCTGTCAGTGAACAGTGTCAGATACAGCTAATTTTGAATCGTGTTGCAGTCGCGTAGCTCATAAATAGCGTAGTGTGCGAAGGGCCTTAGTGGTACCTAGTTAGTTATGTTCTTATTCTTATATTAAAGAGTTATATTATAGAGAAGCATGGCGAAAAAGCTCCCGACAAACTTTAAATATACCGAATTCCAACCTGCACTATTAGATACCTCCGAACTTTTTACAGTTTTTACATACTAAGTTGAGCGGAACCGGTTGCGGATGTCTATTTGGAAGCTTCATTGTCATTAATATATTCATCGACAGTATAATAAATACCCTTTCTCTACGAGCTGTATTTGAAACATGTTATTAAAATAGAACTATGAGAAATTAAGGATCGACTTCGTTGATTTATTTGTTTCTTGAATATATTTATGAGGAGATTTAGGACTTTCTGACTTTTTACAAGCTTTTATTTGCTTGCCAAAGTATACTTAGGTACTACATATTCCATATTCTATATGAGTAGGTATTCAATAATAAAAGTATACTATTGAATGCCCTCACTTCGCTTCAGGAAACTTAAATAGTAGGTACCTAGACCTACCCCCCTTTCAGCACCTTAGGGGTTGAGTTTTTGAAAAAATAGATATGTATATTTGACCTTGCGTCGACATCTGACCTGAGAAAATTTACCAAAATCGGTCAAGCGGTTAGATTTTTCATACAAATTTTCGTCTCCTATTTCCATTCCAACCCTTACATGTGACCTTGGGTCTTCAACAATCAGTATCTTATCAAAATCGAGTCACTGGTTTAGCTGTGCAAGTGTCACAGACAGACATACTTTCGAATATTTAATAATGTATACTTTATGGATGGATGTTTGAGTCAATTCTCGCAAGCTGAATTAATACATCCTCTTACTCTACCGTCTTGAAAGTTAGCATATTGCATTAGTTCCGATGACAATTCAATAGTATTTCAAGCATGATGGTACTTCTCTCAGGATTGGCTCCAGGCGAGGAAACTCCTGAACGATTATGTACATTCGTACATACGATTATGATTATGTACATCGATTATGATTATGTACATTCGTACATACATGCAAAGACATAATCGTTCAGGTCATCAATCTTAGTAGGTATTATTAGAGCGAGTTTTACTTTTTAAATTAATTTTATAATTTATGGAAGCTGTCCCACCGCGGGCGAGTCGGCGAGTGCATCCCGGCTATTTACTCGCTCAAGACACGTACAGAAGATAATTATGATATTCCGTGTAAACAAAGGAGACGCATATATTATGTCAGCGAGTACTCGCTGACTGTTCACACCGCCGGCGAGTACTCGCTCACATACATCTCTTTTGTTTACACGAAATGTCATATCTTCTGTCGCTATCTTGGGCGAGTAAAGCGAGAAAACAGCCGAGATTTACTCGCTGCTCGTTGCCGGTGGGACACTTGCCTAAAAGCGTAGGTACAGGAAGCCCCACACACTAGGGTTTCGTTCCACCAGAGCTGAGTTAAGCTACGTTGCTAGGGATTCGTTTAAAATCCACCAATCACATTGCTAGGCGGGCCAATGGATTTGATTGGTGGACGTCATACGCATCTTTACGCCTACGTTAAGTGGAAGTAACCAAATGGGACATATTTGTATTTATTCCACAATTTTTAAGCAAGACTTGGCTTTAACCTAGGGTTGCCAACCGTCCTGTTTTCCCAGGACATGTCCTAGTTTTTGTAGTGTCCTGGGACGTCCTGAATAGTTTTTAAGCAGCGTCCTGGGTTTTTAAATTCCTACTCTAAAAGACGACAGCTTAAACGCCTTGTGGCTAACATATTTCAAGCAATGCATTTCTGAGGAGCAGTACGCAGAACTGCAGAAAGTGGCTGAATATGTATTTAGTATACCGGGTCATAACGCTAATGTCGAGAGAGTCTTTTCCCTCATAAATTCACAGTGGTCAAAAGAAAGAAATCGATTACTGCCAACAACAGTAGCTGCAATCATCAAAACTATTTAAATTATAGATATGAAGTGTGACCAATTTTAAGATTATTTGGTAACTCAACCACAGCTACTGAAGGAAATTGGTGGGGTTGAAAAGTACAGTAAAAATTAATAACAACATCCATACTATCCATACTAATATTATAAATGCGAAAGTCTGTCTGTCTGTCTGTCTGTCTGTCTGTGACGTTTTCACGGCTAAACCACCGGTCCAATTTGGATGAAATTCGGAATGAAAATAGTTGAAGGCCCAGAGTCACACATAGGCTACTTTTTTTTTCAAAAATCAACCCCTAAAGGCTTGAAATAGGGGATGAAAGTTTGTATGAAAAATCTAAACCGCCTGACCGATTTCGATGAATTTTCCCAGGAAGATATGTAGTTGATGACGTACCCCCTTCCCCACTTCCCCGGTTCGCGATATAAACGAATTCCACGCGGGCGAAGCCGCGGGCAAAAGCTAGTAACATATATATCAAGATTCACGCGGGAAAAACCCCTATGCATGAAAGCGCCGGCTTAAACTTTTATGGAACTTTGACTGGGTGATAGAGGAGGTTCTGGAGCAACACATAGGCTACTTATTATCACGGAATTCCAGCAGAATTAGGATTCACGTGGGAAAAACTCTTATGCGCGAAGCCAAGTGGTGGGCTTAGATTTTTATGAGACTTTCACTGGGAGATACCTAGAGGAAGTTGTAAAGTAACATATAGGCTACTTTTTATCCCAGAATTTCCCGCGGGATCAAGATTCACGAGGGCAAAACTCCTATGCGCGAAGTAAGTAATGGGCTTATATTTTTATGGGATTTTCTCTGCGAGATAGAACAAGTTCTGGAGTAACACATAGGCTATTTATTATCCCGGAATTCCAGCGGGATCAGGATTCACGCGGGAAATATTCCTATACGAGAAGGCGCGGGCTTAAATTTTTATGGGACTCACTTGGAGATAGAGGAAGATGTGAAGTAACATATAGGCTACTTTTTATCCCGAAATTCCCGCGGGATCACGATTCACGCAGGAAAAACTCCTATGCGCAAAGTTGCGGGCTTAGATTTTTATGGGATTTTCACTAGGAGATACCTAGGGGAAGTTGTAAAGTAACATATAGGGTACTTTTTATCCCGGAATTTCCGCGGGATCAGGATTCACGTGGGAAAAACTCCTATGCGCGAAGTAAGTAATGGGTTTAGATTTTTATGGCACTTTCACTGGGAGATAGAGGAAGTTGTGAAGTAACATATAGGCTACTTTGTATCCCGGAATTCCCACGGGATCAGGATTCACGCGGGAAAAGCTCTTATGCGCGAAATAGTGGGCTTAGATTTTAATGGGACTTTCAATGGAAGATAGAGGAAGTTGTAGAGCAATGTACGGGCTACTTTTTACCCTGGAATTCCCGCAGCGCAAAATCGCTTATGTGGGAACGAGGTCGCGGGTTCAGATGTTTATGGGACTTTCAGTGGGAGATAGAGGAGGTTATGGCGCATTGTATAGGCTACTTTTTGTTTCTGACTTCTTGCGGGATCGAGATTTATGCGGGAAAAACTTTGTGACACACTTGAGTTCCACGCGAGCGGAGCCGCAGACACAGCTAGTTTATAATATAAGAATTTATTAGATACTATAAATAACCTAAGTTTAAAAAATTTGTTACAAACTAAAGTGTTTGTTTTATATTTTAATAACTAGTTTTCAACTCGTATAATTTTATTAAAATACGTTTATTAAAACATATTATGATTATTTTAATTACTTGAATTTCATTTCACCTATTTTCATTTGATATTAATTTAACTATTGCAAATCTATAACTGCGTCCTGTTTTCAAACTGAATTGTCCTGGTTTCTCCAACTGCAAATCCTGGTTTTTTAAATTTGAGGTTGGCAACCCTACTTTAACCCATGAATGGTCCTTTACCACGCATTTCCAGTGCTTTTGTTGGAATAGTGAGTCCAAACCAGGTATAGAAAGTATTATGGCAAAAGCCTCGAATATGGCGTAACGGCTGTTATCTAATGATGACACTAACCTACGGCTTTAAGTGCCCTCGGAAGCATGGGAATTCACAAGAAATTTTTACCACTAATTGTCATCCATTCAACTACCGTTAGACTGCTGTGGTTTAACTAATCCGATTAGTTCATACTTGTACTCCATTCGTGTTCATGGCAACTTATACAGATGCCAGCTTTCCGCTCCTATTGAGAATTTAAACAGCCTTAAGTAAATTTTTTCTTACAAGCTAATTTTAACTGTGATCAAAGATAAAAGAGTTGTTTTTACGATGTAGAGCTATGAGATTTTACATTAATAAAATTAACATAATTTAATGTTTAAAACCGTTTGCCCGGTCCATTATTGGTGCAAAAATCGTGTTATAATAAAATTTTGATACAATCTGTATTCTGTACGCCTTGAAACGAAGGGTACATGCCTTCCGCTTCCTTTATTCATAACACAGATAATTAAGTTTTTCAGAAATAAATATTACTTGTAAGGTCATTCACCAATAATTGCTTTTTTAGGAACAAGGATTTTTTTTTCAAAAGGCGACCGCCGCCTTTCAAGATTTCCATAATGACTTAAATATAGAGTAAATTCCCTATATATATGGACCAGTCGTTGAATATGGACTACCGCTGTAGTACTATGTATTTTTGCAACCCATATTTTTTATAGAATTAAAGTAGCGGACGATGCAGCACAATTTTTTTTGCTGTCCATGATAACTGTGACTGACGTAGAACAAACTCGATTTCGAATCATTCAGTAACGCAAGTTTTATGTATATGTCGTGGCCATATCGTAGATTTGCTCACATGATGAAACGATCGACCATATCATGAAATGGTCGCATTTCATGAAATGGTCAACTCAGTTTGGCCAGATCGTAAAATGGTCTACGTTTCACGATTTGGTCATCAACGTTTGGCCGGATCGTAAAAACGCGGAATATAGGGCATAATTTCGAACCGTGACGTCTCCGGCGCTGCGGAAGGTGCAGCCCCTTCGCCCTTGCGTAACAAAGCACAGACACCCACGCTCGCCTGCGCAGCTTCGGCTTGCTGGTCGCCGAACTCCCTCCGCGCCTCCGGGTTCTAAAAACACTCTAGGGGTAGGGCATACAAGACCACGTGGAGTAGGGGTAGGCTAATTCGGTTCTGTAACCAATTCGACCTACCTACACCTTGAAGAATTTGACTGAGTAGTAATGGAAATGAGTATTCTTTGTTTTATATCCAAAATCAACTCAATTTTTATGCTTCCGTTCAATGTTACTCGTTTTTAACAAATGACGTGAATTGTATTCTGCAATTAGCAATTTTTGTTGCTACTCTTTTACTCTAGGCCGAATTGACAAGAGAAACAACATTTACGCCAACGGCCGCCATCTTTACACATAAACAATTAACAAAGCGCTTGCGCCTCTACCGGTAATTAATGTAACTAATTTACGATATGATCAAAATAATCTTGACCATTTCATGAAAAAGCCGCGCGTTTAGTTGCCCATATCGAGAAACGATTTCTTATCATTGATCTGCTCAAACCACATCATGATGTGGCCAATAGACAGTTGACCTCATGAAATGCGACCATTTCATGATATGGTTGATCATTTCATGATGTGAGCAAATCTACGATGTGGCCACGACATATACATATAGATTGAAGATTGACGGCGAGAATTTAAAATGACTTAAGTAAATGCTTACAAGCTAAATTGTACTGAATACACGTAATAAATTTGTTTTTATAGCAGCAATGCCATATTCTTGGCGACACAACTCTAGTTAGTCCGGTTCGCAGGTGACATTAGAATTACTTCGTTGGGTTAGGTTAGTTGTTATTAGTACCTAATCACTATCACTACATAGTATAAAACAAAGTCGCTATTTTTGTCCGTCTGTTTGTTTGTCTGTTTGTCTGTATGCTTAAATCTTTAAAATTACGCAACGGATTTTGATGCGGTTTTTTGTAATAGGTAGAGTGATTCAAGAGGAAGGTTTTTATGTATAATACATGCATATATTCCCACGAGAACGGGATCCACGCGGGTGAAACCGCGGGCGGGCCGCTAGTTATTAATAAGAGTCTCGTTCCACTGCCGTGTTTAATTAACTCTTTTACAATGTGGTGTAAAGGCCAGCCACCACGCTGATAAATTACGAGTTGGTGGAATACACCTTTGTAAAGGCTGCTATAAGCTCTTTATTGTGCTTTTTACCCCTCGATGTGTTCTTTATATAAATAAATAGACTTTCGCTTGCGGTTTTGTCCGGTATGAATTCGATGTATCTACCCGTTGGAGAGGGGGGGGGGGGGGGGGCGGTTTATTTCTGAAAAATATCTGTCTTTACTTACTTGCATAACTTGCGCTTTCGCAAACCTAGGAATATATTAAGTTTCAAGTAAAAAAATAAAATCCATTGGAAGAATTAAATAATAGTTCCAGTTTATCCCCTTAAGGGGATATCAGGGAATAAAGGAATAAGGGGATATAAGAGAATATCCAAAATCCTTTAATGCTCTGTACACTCCCCAAGGAACGTGTTGTCGTATTGTGTTGCTCTGCATTGCGTTGCTATGCGTTGTCTGTCCCTTATGCACTCAGTAGGTAACGGAAGAGTTTTTTTTTATTTATCGACTAGCTGACCCAGCAGGCGTCCTCCTGCACCATATCTTATTAATTAGACGCCCTCGCTTCACTTTGGGAAACTTGTTGCTCTGCTCCTTTTGGGCGTAGCGTGGTGTTATATGTATAGAGTTATAGACTATAGTTTTCATCTAAAAGTGGACTATTCAACACAAAAATATTTTTTCAATTCGAACCAGGCATTCTTGAGATTAGCGCGTTCAAACAAACAAACGAACAAAGTGTAGATTACATACATACATACAGGTTAAGTTTATATAGGGTGATAAAAATAATGTAGGTATTTAAGTGTATGTTGGGTCCATGGGTCCCATGTCCCATACGCCACTACAAACTACATATATATTACCAGCCGCCATACCATACCATCACGTGTCCGTCCGTTTGTGTGTCAGCAATAGGTATAATGCAATGCAATATTTAATTATGTAATGTTATCTTGATGCAATCTTTAATTTATAATTAAGTTAATAATTTCTCTTTGCAGAAATATCTTGCCATTTCCGGGCTTCACACAACATTCTTTGATAATGAAATGAATTAATTGATAAGGAATTACACATTATTTACCCGTTTTATTAATTATTTTTTTATACATATATTACTAGCTGACCCGGAAGACGTTGTCTTGCAACACACCTATAGGGGGCGTATCAAGATGAAACGTACACCATTTTTAACCGACTTTAAAAAAAAGAGAAGATTCTCCGTTCATTCGATTTTTTTCATTGTGTTACCTTAAACTTTCGACTAAGTGAACAGATTTTGATGATTCTTGTTTTATTCGAAAGCTGGAGCTTGTTGTTGGGTCCCATATAAAGAACGACATCTGACGGAAATTTTTTGAGTTATCTCTACTTATCCTTGTTGGTGTTGGTTATTTTTTGTAAAAAAAAATATTAAGATGCACCTTCATACCCGGACAAAACTACAGACAAAATGCTAAAAACAATTTATGTACATATTGCTTCTGTTTGCCCTACGATAATGAAGACATAAAGATCATAATTTAATGCTTTCGTTGTTACCCTTGGTCGGGTCGTTACAATGTATGCAGTCCTAGTGTTATAAATTATTAACTGCAACAAGTTAAACCTTGGAACACTAGAACCAGAAGCGATGACGCCGAATGACGTAAAAACTATATCCCTCGTGGACTCGTGGATCTAGATATTCTAGATTAACCAGTTTCGATCGCTCCGTCACTGCCTTTCATTAGATGTTTATAACTTGCTTTTACCATCCACACATACCAAATTACCAACGCATACTGTAATTGACACATTTTTAAGGTACAAAAATCTATAATAACATTAAAAATACGACAGTAAGAGATCATTTACATGATGCCAGTTTCTTGCCTGTTGCGTACAATAAAATTGAAGCAATAAACTAGTTGCATCATCTAAATAACTTAACAACTTACGTTTTAAGTTTTGCCTTAGTGTAAACGGCACATCACACCATTATTTCAGTGATTCATGTATTCAATTTAATTGTCTCTGCATTTGCAAGCTCATATGAGTGCAGCGCGTGAATGTGTTTCGATCGTACCTAGTCTTCGGAGGCGAGAAATATTGAGAAAACAAAACTTGCATGCAATTATCGCATACAATAATCTGCGTGTAAACAATTCTATACAATTGTTGAATGGCAATTATTGCACGTTTTGAATTGCATTCAATTATTGCACTTGCATGTAAATGAGCCATAACTGTCTGTTTGTCGGCTTGTCACGCTTATTGCGCTGAATCTATTTAAAAGTTGTATGGAGATAGTTTGAGACTATAGAAAGAACGTAGGATATTTTAAAGTATTGCGCACATTTCATGTATGCGCTGCTTATTTTATAAATGCTTCAATCACGACGTGTATGAATAGTTTAATAAATGTAGTACGTAAGTCGCCTAAGTTACTCTTATATAAGAATTGTTGAAATGATTTTAAGCAAAAGAAAAAACTTAAATTGTTTTTGTCTCGTTACAGGTACATGAACGGACAAAGAAATATTGGAAGGAAACATGTAAGCAAATTGTCCAACAAAGTTTCCCGTTCGGCCCGTTAGGGAGACCCACCATGAATTTTGGCGCGAGACACATAACATTTTTAACAAATTAAAAAAAAACACTTTTAAATTAAGTTGTGCAATGAGCCTTCTTCTGAGGTATTCCCGGAGCGCTATGACATGGGAATCTTTAAGAAAGGTGTAAAAAGAGTTCTCCTGCAGGGCCGGCGTTGTACTGGTGACTTCCCTGGTGTCCACATACTATCAGGTGGTTCCTCTGCTATACTATATGGCTCGTCTGTTTTTACGTCAGCCTTTCAGGCTATAAAAAAATTAAATAATTACCCTACTAGAAACCGAACTCAGAGTTGACAAAACAGCCAATAGTTAGCTACCAACTAACCGACAGAGCCATTATTTATAGCCATAACAGCCATAACAAAGTAATTGATTAATCAACTGTCATTACTAAATCATCATTACAACTTCATCACTCGTTACATAGGCATTATGTCATACATCTATGTACATTATGTCCGATCATTGGATCATTGTATCGGTTTCAGTTCCTCATTATCACTCATTATGGTTATTACCACAGATAATACAATTACGTCCACCATCGCTTCGATTCGGACAACCTGTCCATAAGAGCCCACATTCGAAATTATAAGACGTGTCTGTGGCTACAACCCATTAATGGCCCACTACTGAGCACGGGTCTCTCATTGTTGAGGAGGCCTAGAGCTTACTCCACCACGCTGCTCCCGTGCGGATTGGTGGAGGGTTTAGTGGACGAGTATCGGAAGTTTTCAGGCCGCCCGAAGGGTTCCTACGTGGCTTTATAAAATAAAGTGATAGGACTTTTTTATTTATGAACAGTTTAAAATGAAACAAACATATTTGAAGTGCAGATTACCATAACAGATTAATGATGACTGCACCCAAATAGGTTTAGCGGTTTCTGAGATTAGCGCGTACAAAGGCAATACCGTACACAGATAAACTTACCTTATTTATGGAATTACGGTACCTAGCAAACGGACAAGTACAGTACCTACAAGTAATGGACAAGTACAGATAACTCAAAAATACCTGTCAGATGTCGCTCTTCAAATAGGACCAGACGTGAAGCACTAGCTTATACAAAGAGATTTATCAAAATCGGTTTACCTAGTGCAAAGTTATGAGGTAACACATATTATATCTACCTAGGTATATGTAAAGTTGATAACGTCTCCTTTTTTAACTCGGGTAAAAAGTAAGGGACAATCTACACGATTGGTTGATATTTTTTTGTGTTGCAAACGACCAGCAGTTAGCTGGTGGTCACTTCTAACTAAGGACATTACAAATGACGTTACTGTCAAAGGCATCTTCCGTGCATTGCTGGACAAATGACTTTGAACAAATAGACTTCAACATCGACAAGTAGATGTAACTCGTAAACTACTCGTCAGATGTCACTCAAAAAGTGAGACCACACAACTGACACTAGCTTTCGAATAGAAAAGAATAATTTAAATCGACACCATTCGGATTTTCAAAATTAAGGACTGCGAATATTACGATGACGCGGCAATGGACCAACTTAAACGAAAACATTGAATTATGAACTTTACGCCTTGGTTAAAAAAGCGTGCAAGGCTTGTACCGCACGCGGGCGGCAAGCCGAGGGAGGCGGAAAATGGATTGAGTATATCGACGGTTAAGAACCAATATCCTCTATCTACAATATCGTGATTTTACAGGAGGTGAAAAAAACGTTTAATTTTTTTTTCACACTACTAGTTTTTTTATTATTAATTGAATAAATATGACATAGACTTTGGAAAACAGATGTTTAAATGTATTTTATTAAAGCTGAGGCCGTTTCAGAAATACTGTAGATAGGAGGTGTTGGTTTAAATATTTGCGTAGATGATGTTAGATAGGAGATATTTATAAATAAAACAATAATTGATAATCACGTTTAAATGACTTTAATCAGTTTAGCTATTCTTAATTTATTAAAAACTTCTAGAAATAGAAAATTCCGAGTTTCAGTCTTGCTACCGTAACTCCTAGGACGGTCACTGGCTGGCCTGTCGCTGTCTGCAGATTGCATGATGGTCGTCCATTTTCCCACATGATAGTCCTCTTGAGTAGTTCCGGTCGAACGATGGACTTCGATGCTCCTGTGTCAATCGTAAATCGACAAGGTATGCCATTTATATCACCAGTAGCTACCAGGCTGTTCCCGTCACAAGCTTGTGACACTATAACAGTAGGGGCTCGATGAAGTCCAGCCGCTGCCCGTCCCGTGGCGCTGTCGCCTTTTAATTTTAGCAGCTCCTGGGTGTCAACTTGGGTAGCCGTTGAGGTCTTCGTAGGAAGCTTGGCAGTCTTCTTAGCGGCGGCGGCGGCTTCTAGCTCTTGCACTTGCATAGCCCTCCACACCGATTTCGGTTGTTTCCGTGTCCGGTAGCTAAGCCTAATATGACCTCGTTCACCGCATCCGTAGCAGATAGGCCCAGAATGAGGTTGAATCGTCGCTACGACTTCGCGCACCTTATAACCTTTACAGTCACTTCGTACCGCTTCAACTTCAAGGGCATGCGCTAAAGCTGCTTCCAATGTGGCGTGATGACTCAAGCGTACCGTTGCTCTCACTTCGGGATCCCGTATTCCGCTGACGAACGCCTCTAATACTTTGTCTTCTACCGGTGTGGAACTCGAAGCATAGGCTCGACGTACGAGGCGCTCGATCTCCGTAGCCCATTGCTGCAGTCCTTCACTCGACTTCTGTACTCGGTCTTTAAGTTGCGCGCGGTACACGTGCTCGAGATGCTTTTCCCCGTATCGAGCTTCCAGGGCCTTAAATAGCGACTCCAAGGTGCGTCGCTCGGCGGGCAGGTTCTCAAGGACCAGCAGTGCCTCCCCTCGAAGAGCTAAGGTAAGTGCTGCCAATGAGTGCTCGTCTTCCCAGCCATTCCCATTTGCAACTACCTCGAACTGGTGCCTGAACGCTGTCCACGAGGTCGTGCCGTCGAAACTTGGGACCTTAAATTTCGGGGCCTCAGGGCCTGAACTAGTTGACGCCGTGCCCAAAACCTTTATTTTCTGCAGCTTGTTGTCCAAATCTCCGAGCCTAGTTTCGTAAGAGTTCATTGACGCACTGAGGCTGTTGATTGACGCGTCATGGCTTTTGAGGGCTTGGTCGTGCTCGGATGTACGCACTTTTACCAATTCCAGGTCCTCCTTCACGACGTTCAAATCTCCCTGGAAACCATCCAGCTTTGCGTCGATTGCCTCCATGGTTTTGCGGTGGCTCTTCATGTCTTCGTGCAGGCTCCGCTGTATGGCTTCCACAGCTTCGCGCTGGCTCTCCAATTTACTTTCCAGACTCTTCATTGCTTCGCGCTGGCTCCGTTGTATGGCTTCTAATATGGAGGCCATATCAAACGATCGCCCCTTTTTATACCACTCACGCCAATCCAGAACTTTCTCGCTAAGTCCGGACCCGCGTCGAACAAAGTTCGAGTACGTTCCTTGCAACCGACTTTCGCCCGTATGACTATTGCCGTAATGGTTGAAGCGTCGTGCGTACTTTCGAGACGGGCAAGCGCGCTATTGTTCTATTGTTAGCATGGCATGTTTATGGCCCCTATTGTCTATTGTTTAGCGAGGTGGTACGCCAGGGCTGTCACATTATAATAAAAGTCGTTATTATAAAATAGTCCGCTCTTTACACGGATAATGCTCTGTACTATCACATAATTTCATTGTTAAAACTTAAGTTTCCGCCTAATAATTGATAAAAGGAAACTATCAATATCAGCTATCTACATGAGGTACTCCTATGATGTGAAATGATTTCTGTTTCAATAACAGCTATCTACATTATTTTATAACAAATGAGTAGCTATGGGTAAAAACTTGTTTCATTATTAAATTATGTTAAATACTGTGTTGTTACTTACTTCTTAATTGTAATTTCCTTCAGTTTTCACTCAAAAACCACTCAAACATTACAAATTACAAAAAAGCGACTATTTTAGACGTGTCCGTAACTGCAATGAAGTTGAATAGAAACGAAATTGCGTCCCCGATCTCCGCACCAGACACGCAACCCCTCTCTTTCGCGCCTTATTTGTATCACACTCAACAAAACAGCTTACTTCGCTGCATGCAATGGAAGGGTAAACACGCGTGCATGTAGATAGGCGGTATTGCCAGAAATTAAACACGTCAAGTAACTTAGGCGATATTTGCACTGTTTCATAACTTCTTTTCTATCCTGATTTTGATATGGCTGTTTTTACTACACGACGTAAAAATGGACTTTAACACTATGTACATAAAAACCTAAAAATGGTCAAAAGTGAAGATAGGCGGTATTGGTTCTTAACCGTCGATATAGCAATTTTTTCATTTTCATAAAATAAAAAAAGTACCTATTGTTTCATAGCAGGGGGCATGCCCTGTCAAAGTTCAGGGCAGAAAGGGGCTGCATGCTCCTACCATAATTCCATCCATTTCATAGTTCCTCGTGTAACCTTACGAGAATTTATACAGAAATGTCTCCATAATCATAATAATCTGTATCTATGTAGTTATCGCAGGTTTATCGACATAGATATCGCTTATCTGTGGACACACGTGTCTGTACCGTTACGTGGTAAATATTAAACTTAATCTGTTAGGTTAGGTTAGGCCTGTGTATAGGCTGAAGGTGGCAAGTGACCTCAAGGCCATGGCATAGGCTTCCTTACGGTTTGGCTACATACTGTCTTACTAATAAACGCTGTATAAAGTTACTAGCGGCCCGCCCGCGGTTTCACCCGCGTGAATCCCGTTCTCGTGGGAATATATGCATGTATTATACATAAAAACCTTCCTCTTGAATCACTCTACCTATTACAAAAAACCGCATCAAAATCCGTTGCGTAATTTTAAAGATTTAAGCATACAGACAAACAAACAGACGGACAAAAATAGCGACTTTGTTTTATACTATGTAGTGATTCAGTGTTTAAATTTTTTTGTCTCTTTCTTACCTTTGACTTCCGAGAATCATATGACAGGGACAAATTATTTTAAACATGGAATAACTTTATACAGCGTTTATTAGTAAGGCATTTATAGTGTCATGACGCATTGATAAAAACGCTCTAATGCAATGTGGTTAACTAATTATGAATTAGACTTGTCAATATTTCAATTACTCTCAATTTTTTTTAATTAGACGTTAAAAAAAGGAGGAGGTTCCCATTCGTCTATGTTTTTTTGTTATAAGTGTTTCCTCAGATCTTCGAACAGAATTCGAAAGGTAATGACTGCTTTCTGGTCCCATAAAAATTTTAGCAACATGTGAGTGACAGTTTTTGAGTTATGCTTATTACCTAACAACATTTGATTGGGTGTTCCGATTTTGATGATTCTTTTATAATAGAAACCTGTTACCTACTTAGGGTTTATCTAGTAGCCCTGATGATGCATTATTTTGGGGCGAAGCATGTTTTGGTGGTGGTATGTACTATGTATGAGGGAGGTGCAACTTGCATGACAGTATACACCCTTTGATGTTTAAATGTCTAGATGGAACATCGAATTCGCGCAAACGTGTCAAAAAATTGTGGCTAACTGTTAGCCACAATTTTTATATCATTGCGCACACATAGACAATAGACGAAGGTGTATAACATCCCCTGCACGCACACATGCTTGATAATGTTGCCTTGTTTTTATTTTGTTTTCAAAATCATAGTATACACCATAAAACATACGAGTTTGCTCGCGGATTGTTTCAAAGTAACCTTTGATCTGTGATACTAATATTTTAAATGCGAAAGGAACTCCGTCCTTATGTCTTATCTCTTTATCGGCTTTTCTCGCTTAATCCTCAGAATCGATTTCGATAAAAATTTATATGAAGATTTTGTCACCCAAGAAATAATTTAGGATATTTTTTATTCCGGATCTCTGTAAAAAAGGGAACTTGGAGGATTGGAACTCATTATAATTATAATATCATCATTTAGTTATCATAATTATTGTCATGAGATTAGGCATAGGTAATAAGACGTAGAATATTTTTCTGAATTCAAAATAACTAACATTTAATAAAAAATAACCGACAAGTAGAGATAACTCTTGTAGCGGTGATAGCCTAGTGGTTATCTTCTATTCGGAGGGTCCGGGTTCGAATCCCAGGGCACGCACCTTTAATTTTCGGAGTTATGTGCGTTTTAAGCATATAGGCAACACCCAAAAAATACAGTAAGATTGAGAACCTCCTCCTTTTTTTAAAGTCGGTTTAAATCTTTAAATCCGTCATAGGTGTAGGTTAGGTTTCCGGTTTTTATTTGATTTTAACGCTTAGCAACTTCGTAACTAGAGGCTTTTGTTATTTTGTTTGCTTCGATCCAGCAATCCACTAACGAAAATTATCGCAACAATTAACATCGTAGTGTTGCGGCCTTGTAAGGTCGAAGGCATGCATACGCTACGCTGCTACCGTCTGAACTGAAGTGGCAATACAATGCATTAGGTATAGGCACGAAATTGCGTTTCCATTGTAGTTATATTTCAGAATTTTTTAAAGAATTGTAAAGCAAAGCATTACATTATTGTTCGCTGATATTATTCTGGTCTAATCTTCTATACATAAAATAAATACATAAAATAAAACTGTAAGTGATCGCTGTCTGTACATGGCAAGTATATGCAAAGAATTATAATGGGGGGGGGGGGCTTTATATATGGAAAAGAAGCTAAAACAATGTTTTTTTTTTATTTTGCCTGTCTGTATGTTTGTGCACGCTAATCGCAAAAACGGCTGAACGAATATTGTTGACTATGTGACTTTCACTAGGAGACAGAGGAGATTGTGGAACTACATAATTATAGTTTAATTTTTATACCGGAGTTGCCGCGGGATCGGGATTCATGCGGGAAAAACTCCTACGCACAAACGAAGTCGGCTAGTGCCTTAATAAACTTGGCATCCGCTGTTAAACATAATAACTGAAGCTTACCACAATACATAATGAATAGGTCTTTTCGATCCGGGCATCTATCCTGGGATCAGTCACCCTGACTCAGTGAAAATGAAAAAAAAAATGAAAATGAAATAATTTTATTCGAACTTGGTTTTTACAAACACTTTTCGAAAGTCACTACGCCATCGCTTCCACAAATCCCTACGATGAGTGGCCTTGGTAGAAGAAGCGGCAAGAAACTCCCAAGGAGTTTCTTTTTTCCCCACTCACAGTTACAGATAAAACTTATAACTACTTAGGTAATTAATGGCTATATTTCAAACTCATGTCCAGGCTATTTCATCTTGAAAATAACTTATATGTTACTAGCTGACCCGGCAAACGTTGTTTTGCCAAAAAATGTTAAGGGTGAACAACCCTTATCACTTAGGGGTATCAAAAATAGATAGTAGCCGATTCTCAGACCTACTGAATATGCATATAAAACTTGGTAAAAATCGGTAAAGCCGTTTCGGAGGAGTAAGGTAACAATGTTAGTTAACATTGTGACACGAGAATTTTATATACTTACTAGTAAATCCGCCCTCGCTTCGCTTCGGGAAACCAGTCCCTTCAAAAATCTCTATAAATTTTAACAAATTATGTTATTCCGATGTCTAAGCTATATTACTGCAAAGTTTCATGAAAATCCGTTCAGTAGTTTTTGCGTGAAAGAGTAACAAACCCACACACACACTCACATACATCCTTACAAACTTTCGCATTTATAATATTAGTAGGACTTATAAGATATAAAATACAGGAATAGAGTCGTTAAATACTATAAATGAGTCAAAGATCGTTTAAATTCATTAAAATTCTTTATAATTTATCGTTAATGGTATTTGCGAAAATATTAACTGCTAATTACTTATGCAACAAATTAATGGTTTGAATGACGTCATCGTTTAATTTCAGTGAGTGAAATCAAGTTTCATTAGAAAAAAGGAGGAGATTATTTGTTGGACTATATTTTTCCGTCATTTGAAAACTTAGGTTTAACCGACTCAGGTTCTCAGTTTGACCTATATGTATGTATATTTGTGCGCGATTATCTCGCGTTTGGTTGAACTGATTTTGATGCGGTTTTCAGCATAGTATTTTTCAGACTTAGGAGAAGGTTTAAGGCATATTGTTTGGCTGAACCGATTTTGATACGGTTTTCAGCATCGTGTTTATCAGACTTAGGAGAAGGATTAAGGAATATTAACCGCTTTAACTGAACCGATTTTTACTTTTCGGCGTTAAAGTCGGTTCTATTTTGTTAAAATTTATTTATTTATTTTTATTCGAAAGAACGTGCGATATGGTAGCATTGCCGCCAAAGCAGGATTTATTCATAAAATCCAATGGAAACGAAATGTGTGAATTAATTTCTCGATTTATCCATTGTATCAACTACTTAACTATAATTATTATAGTTATGTGGTGCAATACCGATGTTAATACGCGGTATTGAAGAACCGCAGGTGCAGGTGCGTGCTGTATCCGGCCGGTAATAGCTCAGCTGCAGCTCAGTAGCTCAGCAAACAACCGGATCACTTGCGTTAAATGATCTATATTTACGTCCTTGATTACACACTCGGTGCTGACTAGATGACTGGATAAGATAACTGTTGAGGATTTAAAACAAGAACTGAAATTCCTGTTAACTCTCAAATAATAATAGTTATTTTGTTTTGTTGACTGACTTCAAAAAGGAGGAGATTCTTAATTCGACTATAATTATTTCTGTTTTCACCCGACTGCGTCAGAAGGGGACGTAATGTTTTTCGAGCGTTTGTATGTTTTGTATGTCCATTTATTTGGCGTTCCCTACAGCCGAAACGTTTGGACGAAATTTGACTTTGATTTACTGTGTGAACCGATTTTGTTTTTTACCCGATATTGTATTATTAATACACAAATCCTTAATTTCGAGAAATATAAAAAAATATTATCTGTGTCAGTGATTTTAATTTATTGGCACTGCCAGCACACTTAGGGCGCGTTCCATTAAGCGCCCAATACTCTCAAAACGACACTTTCTATAGAATACTGAACGTTTTGAGTGTGTCCACCAATGCGCACTTGGCCAGCGTGGTGGACTACGGCCTTAACCTCCTCATTCTGACTATGAAGAAGAAGCTGACCTGAAGAGACCCGTGCTCAATTATAGTGGGCCATGATGGGTGGAGACGATGAATGGAACGCGCCCGTAATGAAATTGTTTTTTTGGCGGGGAGAGACGATTCCATATTGTCAACGACTCTGTTTAAGTGAAGAGAAGTGATGTCGGTTACTTGATTAAGTATTATCGTAGATACATCGCATTTTTTCCGGTCATAAGTACGTATAAATTGTATGACCTTCGTTACGCCAAAAAAACGATTGCCCAAGTATTTAAAATTAATATTTAAATTTATAACTGCGCTGTATATAAATTATACATGTCGTATAATATAATTAGTATAATTGTGTTGAGTACACGTTTGATTTAAGTATATGTTTCTAGGTCAGTTCGGAGTAAAAAATACTGTTTTGATAAGGTAATTAATAAATAATTATAGTATGTTATATGTGAAATATTTTTTCATGTACCTACCATTTTTTGAAGTGTAACTGGTTTTGAGACGGTGTGAACTGGATTTTATGAAACTAAAGAGAACTATTTATCTCTTTCTCAACTTACTCTCTGTCTCTATCTCGCCCTCTTTCTCTCTCCTCTCCTCAACTTTTTTATTCAGAGTTTCGATTTTTATGATTCATTCTTTTTATTCTTTTTATTTGAAAGGTGGTGCTTGTCATGTGGCCTCATATGTTTAAAGTTGAGCGACCTCTGGCGAGTGATTTTCGTGTTATCTGTACTCTATATTGTTGAATTAGGTTTTTTTTAAAAGACAGTTAATATATATATTTACATTCGCAATAATAGGTAGATACACATGAATCTTCGTTCATAAACTCTAATAAATTCAATTTTCATTTTGGATGTGGATAAAACCAATGATTATAACGAATTAATTAAAATAGCCCAAGAACGTTACGTGGTAAAACTTTTTGTTTCTCTAGAAAATATTAATTACGAAGAATATGGTTATTATCACTACATAGTATAAAACAAAGTCGCTATTTTTGTCCGTCTGTTTGTTTGTCTGTTTGTCTGTATGCTTAAATCTTTAAAATTACGCAACGGATTTTGATGCGGTTTTTTGTAATAGGTAGAGTGATTCAAGAGGAAGGTTTTTATGTATAATACCTACATGCATATATTCCCACGAGAACGGGATCCACGCGGGTGAAACCGCGGGCGGGCCGCTAGTAATGATGATAAAATCAAATAGGATGATTTATTGCTTGCATCTTTACTTGCTTTTAAATGAACTGTCTTCATTTAAATATTTGAGGAGACAACGTAATTTGTAAAAATAAAAGTTTCGTTTTAATAATTGCTTTTTATAAAAAAAACGACTTCAATATCGACAAGCAGGGAAAAGTTCTCGTCATTACAAATTCATCAAGTCCGATACAAGACAACTGCTGTAAATCGTTGAAGAGTTCCCTTGACTGTCTTTCGGCTTATCAGATTGACTCCAGGTTTTCATGAAATTGTAGTGCTTTAATAAACTTTGACAAACACACTAGTCGTCCGTACAATCGATCCCTCGATTTCTCTGGGATGCCATCATCAGATCCTGGTACCTATCCTTATCATGAGAACACAATGGAAAAATTTAATTTGGAGCAAAAAAAGAATTATCAACATCGGCTCATAAACCACGAAAAAATCCCAAAACACACATAAAAATGCATGTAGTTAAGTTAATTAGTAATTAGGTATACGCTCGAATTGAGAACCTCTTCTTTTTTAAGTCGGCTAAAAATACTATCATAGTTACTTATTTATTTAGTGAGTTTATTTGACGGTCACTAAGGTAATACATTCATTCGGTGACATATTTTGCGGTTTTGAAACCGTTTAAAATCATTTTAAAGTAATTCCTCGACGGTTACGAAATAAATTTTGCAAGTCGTTTTTGCTGCACACTGAATGTAGATGTTACATGAGTTCTTTTTTGCTATACTAATAAGGATTAAGTATACTTGGGGAAGGTCAAAATCAAAATTATTATGTGTTAATAACTCCTGACCTGAGTATTCTACTTGTAATATTGCAAATGCAAAAGTTTGTGAGAATGGATGTTTGTTACTCTTTCACGCAAAAAGTACTGGACGGATTTGGATGAAACTTGGCTGTATTATAGCTTATGTTCCAGAATAACACATAGGGTACTTTTTATCCCGAGATTCCTACGGGAGCGGGACCTACGCGGCTTATACCTACGGGTCCCGAAGCGAAGCGAGGGCGGCTCACTAGTAATATTATATAATGTTATTCGCGAACGAAGTCGCGTGTAACAACTAGTTACCTCATAATCTTAAAAAGTTATGTTTCAATGTCATCTGATTGCATGATTACATCATGTCAACGACCTTATTGATCTATATCTTCACTAATAAAACTAGTAGTCACATCAGTAGGTATAATAAATATTTTAATTTTATTTCGTGAGAACCTGTGTGACTAAAACGTACTTGACGATAAATTTACTATAAACTCGAACAAACACTCAATCATAACATTTATATATACACGATGTGATTTGTTTGCAAACAACTGTTAAAATATACTCAAATATTTACATGCGGTGTCCATTTTTGGACTTGTTGTATTCTTACTAAAAAGGTTAAGAAAACGCTGCGGTAGTAACAAAATAAATAATATTTAAAGATTAAACAGTTTAGACATGACTTTTGTATTTTAGCCGTAAGTAGTAGTAAGTTAAATCTGTAACTGAGTAGGAAAAGAAGCTCCTTGGGAGTTTCTTGCCGCTTCTAAGACAACTCACCGTAGGAATTTGTCGATGCGACGGGGTAATGTGTCGATTTTTTTTGTAAAGGACCTACTTCGTTATACATTACCTATATATTTAACACTAAATTGTTCATTAAGGTTCTTGTACGGAACCCCCTTGTGAGGGATGCCGTCGCACTTGACTACACATGTTTGTCGTTCACTCACAATGTTTGCTGTCGTGTTATTGTAAGTGAAATGCCGTGTAGATGTTAAGGGCTATTGCGCCACCTACTTACATTTATGAGTTCCTGGTAGGTAGGTAGTCATTTCTTGTTTTGGTCTAGCTTCAACTAGCTGGTCATAGGATACTTGAACGTCAACCATGCGGTATAGAATCAGACAGAGGGGTTACTCGGTCTTCCGTTATGGGAAATTTGTTTTGGATAAAGATAAAAATAGGTATAGGAAGGTAGATATTTCAAAACATAAAACAGGGGCAGAGGGAAAAAGCTGCCCTCTCCTTAGCGTGAACCCTGGATCAAGTACCTACCTACGGTTGCTGTAATAAAAATCTGTCTCGACAATCCGATTTGCTTCCAGTGGATCAGGGAATCAGAAAATCAGGAAAATTGCCCCTCTATATGTATAAGGAGGTGCATACGCTCATGATCAAAGCACTAATCAAAACATTCTCAGTTACACACGAAATATTTGTTAAATTTACAGTTGTTTACTTGACGACGGTACCTACTTACTATGAATTGTTGCTGTACAGTCTGCAGCCAAAGTAGGTACGTCATAAAAAAATATCCATATTGTTCTACCAATTGCATTATTACTTTTTACTAGACTCTATTTTATCTTTGTTTAGGTTTATGTTATTTTTTCTAATAAATAGTTGGCAACCCTGCGACAATGATTCCTTTATGAGTTTATTTGTTTTGTGTGGTCTCGTGCATTAAATAAAGATTTAAACCAATATCAACAAACTGCTTCATTTATAACAACACACACACAAACACACACACTCACACTCACACACACACACACTCACACACACACACACACACACACACACACACACACACACACATACACATATAAAACGTGTTTAATACTCATCAATGAATTACGTAAAGAAAAACTGTGCAACATGTTTCCGACAGCAAAAAAGTGTTTTTAATGATTGCCGTCGTAAATCAATGATGGAAGCAACTACATACAGCAGCACTTATTATAAAATTAAGTAAGATTTGTTGAAAAAATAAAACGAACAATTTTTTTTTAATAACCTTCAATGAACATTAATTAACATTTTAGGCGAACACAAGTTACTGCACGGTCAAGCCCGTAATTTTATTTAAATTATTCACAATAAATATTAAATTAAACTCTTCTGTTACTTAGTGACTGACAGACAACGCTTAGCCGAAACTACTGAGTGCAAAAAACTAATATTTGGTATACATATTCCACGGGGAGTGTGTGTTAGTGTATGCACTAAGAGAGAATTTTTGGAAGTTCTTCCCCTAAAAAAATCCACGCGGGTGAAGCTGTTGGGGTAACTAATGCCATTCACTACAATAGTATGTATAAAACAAAGTCGCCCTCCGCCACGCAACGGATTTTGATGCGGTTTTCACCAATAGGTAGAGTTTTTCTCAAGGAAGGTACATACATAGTTTAGATAAATACGAGACTGGACGTGGGCTATGTACTCGTAGATTCCCCATACGCTCAGCGACGGGAGGGCCGGTCGGTGGTTGATTATATTATAACGCTACACATTCACAGCACTGTATGCCGTTGTCACAGACAACACAAAGACAGAACATATATAAATTTAAAGTTATTTAAATCGCACCTCTGAAAATCAAACCCAGGAGTCCCAGGACACATCCAACAACAGTATGGCATGGTGGATGATTATTTTTCTTTTCCTGCTGACGGTACAGAAATCGTACGGGGACCTTTGATTGTTCCTAAAATAGTATTTGTTCTATTCTTACGTTCGACATTATTTGTTATCGTGTATCGAGTGATGACGTCAAACAAAATGGCGTCATACAGCGCTTTCGTCAACTACGACAGTTGTATACAGGCAGATTTCCTGTTCATGAATACTTTACATTGACCTTGTGGGTGATTGCGAATTGACCTTGAGGTGATTCCGAACGGTTCTAGATTCGATTCTCAGGCACATGACACTTAAAAAATATTTGCATCCCACACAAATACAAGCCTTCCGCCCCTGCAATAAACGTAACGTAAATGTAACGAATCCCAGATTGAATTCAAACGTAGTATAGGAAGTTATGTCCAACCTTTTTTTTTTATGGAACTAAGATAGCAAACGAGCAAACTGCACAACCCTTCCGCTGCCGCTGACGACTGACCGACCCAGAAGCTTCCGATCGGTTGGTTACTTCGACTCGGTTGACGAGTCCAGTTAAAAGACCAGTCCGTCAGAGTTCATTATGTGCATGTTGACATGAGGACAGTGCGAGCGGATATACGCATATTGGCAATTCACTCTCTTTCACACACACTAACATCTCACTTGAACGGATCCGTCCGGATACTGCGCACACGCATGCGCGCAATCGCAAAATCTTGCACAGATCAAGTTATTTGCACAATATTAAAACACAAACTAACGTTTTTAAAATTCTTGTGTCTGTCAGCTTGTCTTTCTGTTTGTCCGGGCTAATTTCCGGAACGGCTGCTTCAATTTTTATGATACTTTCACTGAAAGGTAGAAGAGCTTGTGAAGCGAAAGCGATATACAGGCAATTTTTGTCTATCGATCGGGATTTAAGCGTGCAAAACTCCAACCCCTACGATGTAACGGGCACAACTCGTTTTTATTATTGTCCCTATGACCTAAACACCTTGACTAGTCACTGACAAAACCATCTCAAGTTTAGGCCAAATAAACTCGTCAGCCGTCGCAATTCCTCGCCTTGACAGCTTTGACGGCTGCCAGTGAGAACGGTAGCGGATTATAAATAACTTCATTATAAATACATCATAATTTGTAAAGCACGAACAATAGTGCGATAACATCAGACAACCCTAATCTCTGACGTGGATACTGGACACAATACGAGGAAGGTTTCTCACAGCGAGGGTCAGGGGCATGGGAGTTTGGCGTAAATACATCGTTTCGACGTAGCGGCAATTTGAATAAAAATCTATTAATAATAATATTATTAGTGGCTTTTAGACTTAGGAGTTTTTTTTAGAAATAAATTCTAACTTTTACAAAAAAATAACTGACTTCAAAGTCGTCATAACTCAAAAACCACTCGCCAGATCTCGCTTTCCGCACAACGACTAACAGAAGCGGATCATCAATGAAAATGTTGCCAAAATGGGAAAACACTCAATATTTGTAAGTGTAACCGTAAAAACAAATCTCTCAAAGATCTTAGTCAGAAATAGACATCATTCGACCCAAAATGGTGTCAACTGTCAATCGGGGCGGAGCGCTTGCTCCTCCCCCCGCCCCCTTACGCCACTGGTCAGAACAAACCTTGCAACCAGGGATGTTGCTGATGCAGCTTTTTACTATATCAGCGGATGCTGATGCTGATGCTGATTTTTTCAGATTAATATCAGCGGGTGCTGGTGTTGATGCTGATATTCGCAACATCCCTGCTACAAACGACCATTATCACTCAAGGATCACGATACGGTCGTAGAAAAATGGCGGCGCCATTGCATAAGTCCTAGCACGTCAACGCAAACAAGACGGGTCATTCGGGTCATTGTAAATACTGAGTGCAATGTGCAAACACGGTACTTACTTGTCACAGATACCGCAAACACTACAAATAGCTTGTCATTGTTTTGTTATTGAGAAGTTTATAAGGAAGTCGTTTATTATCCGTACGGACCAGTTTGATCCTGTGGATGTTTGTAGTGTTAAACGGAATATCATACATCACTACGGTTGCAAAGATATGACCCCATCTCCAGGATCCTGTGGCTTAGTGGTTAGTACTGTTAAACGGAATACGGGAACATCACTACTTTGCACAGACATGACCCCATCTTTAGGGAGTTTATTAGCTCACTTTCCATGAAAGCTCTAAGGCCCTTCTCACACTACGCGATTTATGAGCTACGCGACTCCGACGCAATACACAGTTCGCCGACACTGACATTGTTCAAGTGTTCACTGACAGGCACGCATGGTAAATATTTAGGGCACAGATTAGAAAATAGTTACTTCGTTGTTTAGGGCGTCAACTCACAAGCGACGCATAGCATAGGTACCTGGACAAGATCCTAGGTGCTTGTGTGAGAAAACTTTTGGTACACAAACGCTACACTCATGGCCGCACACTAGGGATACCCTAGGACTCTTGGAATTTCGAGTGATACGGCATTTTAACCATTGCCTTCATAGGAATAAAAAACGCAATTTCTAATTAAAAATCCTACGTATTTCCAACCAGAATTGGTATTGCTTAATGACTTACCAAATAAACCTACTTTTTACCGCGAAGACCTTAACAGGATATTAAATTTGAATAATTACCAACTCCGAGTGTGCCACGAGATTAAAATTTACCTTTTTTGTGCAAGCCGAAAATAGACGAGCTGCCTTTGTGGTGGTCATCGTCCGGGGACATTAGTAGCACCCAAGGTATCAGAGGCTACAAAAACCACAGGAATAGCTTAAAGAATTTTTATTGGTCGTAATTGTGTTCAGACAAATTATCACTAATAACAACAATTCAATTTAGGTTTGATGTAGTACGTAATAATATTATGGCGGTTAATGTTCATTTTATTTTTGGTTTGAATCTTAATTTAATCATCAGAGGCGAGATCCTTACTGTTCAGTAGTGGTCTAATAACAGTTTGAGACCAATATATTTTACCAACTAGTAAACCCGCTCTCGCTTCGCTTCGAGTAACCAGTCCCTTCAAAAATCTATATAAATTTTACCAAATTATGTTATTCCGATGTCTAAGCTATATTACTGCAAAGTTTCATGCAATTCCATTCAGTAGTTTTTGCGTGAAAGAGCAACAAACACACACACACTTACTCACTTACTTACTTACTCACTTACTCACTCGCATACATCCTTACAAACTTTCGCATTTATAATATTAGTAGGATATATTCATCATCGCAGCACACAACTGTCCCACTGGTGGGCAAGGGTCCCTCGAGATCCTCCTCGCAATACCACAGTCCACATTACCAGCCCGAGTCCATCACGCTGGACAAATGACGATTAGCGAACTTCGAACTTCATACACCTTTGAGAACTATGGAGATCTGTCTGGTGTGGTTTTCTCTCACTGTATTTTTGTCAAACGCAATCATTCTTGAACACTTGAGGTGCGCGCAGTATTTGAACCCGGCCCTCCGGTTCGGGATTCCAAAGTTTAACCATTCGGCTATCACTGCCAATAATTATAATTACTTATGTTTAAGTAATTTCTGATATACTTATAGAGCTCACCCGGGGAAGTACCACCGCCCGCCACGGTACTTAGTAGTTAGTACCATTCCTACCGTGTAATAATTGTTTTAAAAACAATTGTGTTCCGGATAGGAAGGTGTGGAGCCGGTTACACTTTTTTAGAGGCGACCATCTCAGTCCTCAGGGGTAGCAACGCATCTGTGACCGAATTAGAACGAGACTCATTGAGTCTAGTTCTGGGTCGGTCACAGTTGTCATGGGCGGCAGCGGAAGATGGTGCTGCATGCTCGTTTGCTATCTTAATTCCATAAAAAATTTTGTGATAGATGAAGTTGGCAACCCTATTTAGTCCAGTGGGAGAATCAAGGCACAAGAGTAAATAATGATGGTGATGAAATAATTTGCCACGTTAATCACCATTAATTTGTACAAAACAGGCACTTAATTATAAAAATGTCCACGCATAAATTAATTCATTAGCATGGGTGATTATAGGACAACTAATTAATGTCAAGGAATTATAGTGGCGACGCGACGTGTGAAATCACCTTAGGAACTATGTATATGTTGTTGGTTTTAGCGTTTACCATACATACTATATATGTATATCGTGTTTTGATTTATGGTGTACATTTGCATAAGTTTTGGGCATTCATGTAATTTGTGACTAAGGTTGACAAGCTTTTTTGCAGAAAAATTGTAGTTTTCGAAAAAAATAGCAAAAATAGGGTACTCGTACCTACTTAAAAATGCATTTATACATACTTTTAGGATTTTTTGGATATAACTAAATTTCATTTTAGTTTAATCACATGTAATCATTGTCAATTGTGTAAAGGTTTGAATAACAATTTTAAGTTTAAATCCCAATTTGTGTATCTATTACATCAGGCGTTTTGTATATATTTGCTCCATGTTTTGTATCTTTTACTTATAAATTCAACTGCATTTACAATCTACTGGAATGTTTACTAACATTTGTTTATCAATTTATTTCAACACGTCAGCTGTTTCCCAAAGCCGGCCATTAGAACAGACAGACATACAAAAAACAAAAACCTTCCACGCCACCAAAACAACTTTGCTCAGCAAAAAACAGTGATGTGTGAATCTGTGGTTAGGGCGATCAATGGATCGATTAAATGGAAGAAACACTTGTCTCATTGGTGGCTATAAGCGTGTTACATACCCCTTCACATTCCTTCATGTTATTATTATTATTATTAGACTAAGTTACTAACCACTCTATTTACTTTACTATCTACTAACCTTTAGAACCATAAGTCTAGTAAATAAATCATTGTTAGTCATAAGTAAATAAAAGATAATTATCAAGATAATTAGGCTGACACCCCTCTTCACCCTCTTCCTACCTATCAAGTCATTATCCCCTCCTTCCTAAACCATTTATATACTCATGTATCCTCAAACCCGACACATTCAATCTCCAGTCCTAATTCTTGTAACATCTCGCTCTTTCTTTAGTTATAATTTCTATTTCTTTGTATATAATTTCCATTTCATTTTGTGTATTAAATAATTGTTTTTAAAGACAATTTTATTGCTGGCCACGTAACAAGCGCATAGCGATCGTCAGCTATCGCTTTGCTACACTTATTTATTTTATTTTCCATTATAAATGTCAGGATTTCATTCTTTAATATTCGCGTTCAATTGTTATGTTAGGGTCACGTGTGTTAGTGATGTGTTATTTGTGTGTGTTGTGTGTATCCATGCCATCACAGTGGCGCGTTTCAGGCAATAGTGAAGTCTATGCAATGTTATGCCTTATGACATACATAGCCAAATTGAGCATGCTCTTTGGCTTCAGATTATTAGTTAGTCAGTTTGTTAATTTGTTTGTATATAGGTACACAAAGGCTGGGAGAGGCTGGGACTATCAATCACAGCAACTAAGAGGACTTACACTAGTGTTATTAGTTATTGTTAGTAATATTTCCGAAAGTAACTTAGAGTCGCGTTTTAATTATGTATATTTTTTTGTAGGTCACAGAAGCGTTATTATTGACGACTAAGCTGGTGACCTTTAAAAAGCGGAACCGGATCCACACTAATAAGTTCGCTCCATATACATCTCTTCTCTATCGCTCTAATAAATTCGCTGACGGTAAGACAGTTTGTGAATTGCGTCGGCTTTTTCATACTTAAAACGCAATTGCCGGCAACAGGATATGTATTTTGAGACTTCGCGCACTTTTTACGTTCATAGAAATACGGACACCTGACACTTCTAATGAACATGTCATCTGAAACTTTTGATAATGGAACTCTAAAAAATACGGTACTTACCCTTTTCAGTCTTTGTTCATGCTATCTTCTTCGGTAATCTGCTGGAAATCCTATTTTTGTGTTATTAAAAAAATAGCGGAATAATTATATTATTGTGTACTGTTTTTATTGTTTTTTTTTATCCCCGACCTAAATAGACTATTCCGGGTATATCTGCCTGTGTGTCTGTGTCCGTCTGTGGAAACCTAGCTCCTGAACGAATGTACCGATTTGAGTGCGGTTTTTGCGAAGGTTAGTTTACTTGCGGTGGTTTTTAGCTTTGTTTGGTAGAAATCGCTCCAGCAGCTTGAAGTTTTTCAGTTCAGAAGGGCCATTAAAGGGTACGTTAAAAAAAACTAACTACCTAGTAACGATATTTTTTTTATTCATCATTCATAAATTTAATTCATTTTACTCGCAGGTTGTTACAACGGTATTACATATTTGGTTGCTAAATAAATATATGTAGTTACGAAATTTTCCAACTAGTTCACCCAATAAACTACTGAAACATCCGTATAAGCATTAATGTTTTTATAATTTTTTTGTTCATGTAATTGTGTCGGCAAAAAATATTTGTATACACACGTGATCACTTATTCGGTAAGTACGTAAGCTAAAGCTGAAGCGCTCATAGCCTAGCGGCTTGCGTCGATCCTAAGTGATCGACAAAGTTAAGCAACAGCGGGCGCGGTCGGTAGTCGGATGGGTTTTTTTTTTTTATGGAATTAAGATAGCAAACGAGCATGCAGTACCACCCTTCCCCTGCCGCCCATAACAACTGTGACCGACCTAGAACTAGACTCAAAGGGACTAGGATGGTTAGTCCAGTTAGTAGATGGTGTTAGAATATTAGTTGGTTAGTTTGTTAATAAGTGCGAGGACAGGGTATGTTAGTGATAATTAGTCCTGTTAGTTAATGTTAGTAATAGTCCAGTTAGTTATTGTTAGTATGAGTCTTGTTCCAATTCGGTCACAGATGCGTTGCTACCCCTGAGGTCTGAGATGGTCGCCTCTAAAAAAGTGAAACCGGCTCCACAAAACCTTCCTATCCGGAACACAATTGCTCTTAAAAACAATTATTATGACGGTAGGAATGGTACTGAGTACCTTGGCGGGCGGTGGTACTACCCCGGGCGAACTCTAGGCTCTACCACCTGTGACCGCTAGTGGAAAATATCTTGAGCGCTTCCGTGCTTCGGAGGGCACGTAAAGCCGTCGGTCCCGGTTGTTATCGATAGATAGCAGTCGTTAAGCCATGTCGGAGGACTCTGAGGCCTTCAGGCGGCTTGAAAACTTGCAACACTGGGTTGGCCACTAACCCCTCCGCCAATCCGCACGGGAGCAGCGTGGTGGAGTATGCTCTAGGCCTCCTCAATAATGAGGTGGTAGCCAATTAGCTGGACTAGATTAATATTGCCTAATGAATGACATAAACGCTCCCTATTTGGCGGAGTACGGAAGCCGAAAGGAAGTTAGGTGGAGTGCAGCCATTCCTCGCGTGCTAGTACCAACACTGGTGTGAGTGTGACCAAACTTGACCTACCTAACGAGACCATTAAATTTGTTTTTGGCTCTGTTAGAAACATTAAACTGCATTATCTGTTTTATTATAATCTGTTGTGTAAATTTTGTATTAGGTACCTGTAGATATATCTCGTTGTCTGTGTCTTGAAGACACTGTCTTCTCCATTAAAACTCAAGTCAACTTAAAAGGGGACATCGTCTCGTACGAACGTCTACGTTTTGCACCCCCCTCCCTCGTCGCTAAAATTATTTAAATGAAAATGCGGTATTAAGAGTTCATATTTCCACGAATATCCACGACGAAACATGATCAGGCTCACGAAATTTTTACTCTTTCGAAAATACGGGACATATTTGCGTCCCGGGGCTATCGTCCGAAGCACTGGGGCAGGCAATCTGAAAACGGGATTGTCCTATTAAATATGGGACGTCTGGTCACATTATACATACCCGGTCGGTGGCTCCAGAGTCCAGCCACCGCGGAAAGGACTAGCTGGTGTCAATTTGTTCTTGGATAATAGTGTCTTCCCACCAGTACTAATTTAAGGCCTACCTGTCCACGTAAACCCTTGCGGTTTATGTGGACATACGCACGCTATCGTCAATTGCATCTTGCGTAGAAATAATCAAGTCTGTGTCCACGGAGCGGCAACGTTGCGTCCGCCGGTCGCCTTGCGCCGCCTTCCTTCATTTTGAAGGTTGCATGCATGATCGTCATTTGACGCGTCCGTGGACAGTAGACCTAAGCCCTAAGCTATGCTGCTAAGGATGCATGTGACGCCCTCCAATCACAGGTGGAAAGGCAAGGTAGTTGGAGTTCGAGCTTAGAGCGGATCTTCAATACCGTACTACTACTCGTACAATAAATACAATACAATACTCTTTATTGTACACCAGAGCAACAAAATTACAAACAGTGAAAACAACATTGAATTTGTACAAAGGTGGCAATCTCTTCCTGACAACCAGGGGTTGAGAAGTCGTGATTTAAGTATAAAAAAAAACAAAAAGGCATGTAACAGTTAAATATTACGTGAAAAATTATGTTCCTAGCCGTACTAAATTGCTGAAATGTATTCTTGAATAATAAATACATATAATATCGCTGTGAAAACACCGGTCGGTGTACATAGGTGGCGTGTCGTCCACGGCCGCGGTATCTGTTAACATTACATGGTAGTGTGTGGAAACACATTATCCGGGTTTCGTAGGTGAATTAATTGCAGTGACTAGCTTCCGCTCGAGGCTTCGCCCGCGTGGATTTCGTTTAAACTTCACACCCCTATTTCATTCTTTAGGGGATGAATTTCGAAAAATCCTTTCTTAGCGGATGTCTACATCATAGTGGCTATATGCATGCCAAATTTTAGTCCGATCCGTCCTGTGGTTTGGGCTGTGCGTTGATAGATCACTATGTCAGTCAGTCACCTTTGAGTTTTATGCTCGTATATTTGCAGTGATAAAAACTATTGAAAATCATAGATTGTTTAAAAACAAAATACGAGTAAAATGACTTCAACATCGACATGGCACTCCGTTTTAGAAAAGTAGTGAAAGCCTTCGCATCGCTTCAGGAAACATAAAATTTTCCCTTATTTTGACCCCGTAGGAGATGGTTTTTGAAAAAAAAAATACCCTGTTTGACCTTACGTCATCAACGATCATCCTAAGAAAAATTATCGAAATCTGTCAAGCGGTGTAGATTTCTATAAAAACTTTCAGCCCCTATTTCAACCATTTAAAGATTTTTGAAAAAAAAAAAAATATGTCTTCTAAGAAGACGGATAGTATCTTTATAAATTCTGAAAGATTTCACGATTGCTAACATCTGTTTCCAAACACTAAATCCCATATCGCGTGACCATCGACAATTATTGTCGAATTCAAACTTGGAATTCATCAAAATGCGGCGCTGGCAATGTTTTCCCGCCATTGTCGCGGGTGACATTTGACCGGCGCATGCGCATTGGGTGTCGCGACCTCTTACATTGCTGCTCGTTTACATACAATGTAGAAAAAAGATTACGAACGCGGCGTGAAACTGCTGTTTGTATAGAACATCGACTTTGAAAATTTTCAAATTATTTTGTTTTGTGTACGTAGTTGTAGAAATATTTATATGAATAAAATGGTTTAAAAAGAAAATAACATGCTTTTATAAATTAAGCAGTTCCTTTGTCTGGAATCAGTCCCCAGTAGTGTCACCAGGCATCCGGATAAAGTCGGACAGTGTTAGACTTTTTGAACGCGCGTCTCCGGCCAAAATAAATGGTTTCCGGCCAAAATAAACATTGCATATCAGGATAATCTACAAACCCGGATTCGTATATAAATCTCAGTTTTCCGTCGGCGAAGTTCACAACCACCCATATTCTTAATATTGAACTTGGCTTTCATTTCCACATTCAATCTTGTGTAAGGATTTATGTAATACTGGAATGAAATGTCTATGGTGGAAGCCGTTCATAAATAGAATGAACTAAATGGCGCCAAATGCCAATAAACGTGCAGTAGGCCGCCATCTTTGTTTACACAGCGCGTCGATTGGTTCATTCCGCTACGTTTCATTCGTCAACCGTTTGAAATTGGAACCGCGTGGGCTGCGTTCGTTTTATGAGGCAAATGGATGCCATGAGCTTCGTCCAAGAATATCGAGTAAATAAGCGTCACTGTGAGAACCACGGTGAGGAGTGAGAACTGAGAACCATATTGTACGCAATGAGAGGACGAAAGTGACAGGACAGGAGAAATTTATGATGCAAGACGTATCCTAGTTGCTTACTTACCGAAGTCCAAGTCCTCACTTGGATATGATTTCCGGCAGTAGATATTCATGGGCTGATATAATAATGTGGTGTTATAGATGCCTATTTGTGTGAATAATAGGGAATATCTGCGAAGTTTAAAACAGGAACCAATAGTCCTAGATTGAATTTCAGTTGGAATTGTGTATAAGATTTCTAATGTTCCTGTCCCGTTTTAGCGTTTGTTGTCTATTTCATGAACCCTTATTTCCATATGTTTTTGTTTTTAGGATCATGATTTATTATGTAAAATGTCAAACTCTTGTTACAGATTATAGGAGAGAGAGAATATGCAGTGCGGCCGACGAGGAGGCCTTCGGAGGAGCTGCAGACTGGACAACCTTTGGAAGTGGTGGTGGAACAGGTAACTTGCGTTTTAACACTGGGCCCCGACTCTGCTAATTTATAACGCTTCAATAGTGTCTCGATTGAATTGTTTGCCACAGTTTGTATGTAAAATTGAATAGTTTGACACATTTTTGGCACATTTCGTGTTAAATAGATAGACAGACACATTTTGTTGCATTCTGTGTAGAAAATTTAATAGGCTTCAATGCTATTTCAGCACATTCCGTATACAAAATGTGGCAGACTATTCAATCGACATACAATTGAAGCGTTATAACTTAGTAGAATTGGGGGCCTGGCCGTATGACCTAACCTTACCTCGCCGGGATCACACTCCCCGCTAAAAACATTTTTATTACATGTATTCACGGTTCAATTTAGCTTGTAAATAAAAGTTACTTACCTACATCATTTTAAACTTTCATCGTCAATCTGTTATATGCCTTAATCACAGAATCGGAAAGCTGGAATTTGTGTGGGATGAAGTTGAATTCCATATTTCAGGGATGGCCCTTACGGTCTATCGAATTTTTTCATAATATATCCAAACGCATTTGCCAGACCCTTTATTCTCAGAACGCCCGTTTTAAAATGTGTCAGTATCAGTACCTAATGGGTACAAGGGTTGATTTATTGTAACGCTGTTTACGTAAGCTGCAAACGTGTACGATTAACGTCATCACGTGTTTGCCGTTAGGCGCTTTGCCCACGGAGCAACTATTGCAGCAACTGGCAACTATCTGTTTACATACATTTCAATTGGACTGCGCACACACAGCAACTCGAGTTTCGAGTTCCGGCAATCGTCAACAGTTTTCAGTTGCTGCAATCGATGACTAGGTTAGTTGCTAATTGCCGCAACTAGCAATTGTAAAATATTACATCGGTTTTTAAAGTTGCCGGTTTCCGCAACTGTCAATCGCAAATCAATCAATCAAGTTGCTCACAAATTGCTATAAAATTGCCGCAACCGTAAACGTTGTAGCAACTATCAACTTTTACAGGAAACTTTTAAAAAGTTGATAGTTGCCTCAACTTGAGTTGCTCCTGGCTTTGCCTACATGGACTACATTAGAGCTACTAATATTGGGTAGTTTATAGCACAGACTTAAACCGAAGGTTTTATTTTGAAGTGAATTTTCCCAGTGAATCAAAGTTCAGTTGAGAGCAATTGAGGTGTCATGTCATTACTGGACAGCGGCCGTGCTCCAAGCTCCAACTGGTCGCAGTCACAAGTCACAACTCGTATATAAGTTGAGCGTTGTAGAAAACTTCTATAGCGTCATTCAGATTTGTCGAGACGTCACCGTATGACGTGTGAGCGACGTTGTCACATAGTGCCTGTTTGGTACCTACTGTAAAGAATAAATTAAAATAACCTACGCTTTTGCATTTCATCGTGAAGGTACACGTCATGAATGCGTAACTACCTTTTTTTTTTTTTTTTTTTGTTATCGAGGGGGAAACCTTCAAAAGGTACCCGGTGTCGTGGGAGCGACACAGGGTTATGTGGGATTTTTACCCACTAAAACCCCCCCGGTGGCCTACCTCAGCGCTTGTGGAGAACTCCGGGATCTCCAAAGGAACACAACCGGAGTCCTCCGAGCGCGGCGCCCTTGGGGCTCTGCCCGCGAGAGACTAAATGCCCCATCGCTTGCCATCTCCATACGACGGTATGCGGCCACACATACCGTCATCCTTCCCGGGGTTGGTGATGGACGGTTCGAGCTCCCACTCTAGCCGCCCCCAACCCCGAAAACCCCTTTTAGTCGCCTAACTACCTACTACCTAACACGTACCAGGTTTTTTTAACTAATTTTAATTCATTGCGACATTTTAGAAGTGTTTAGCCATTTTTTCTCAGCATTATAAAGGATTATTTGCAAATGGCAATAGAGTTAAAAAGACGTTCATAAGTGTATTTTAAATAACGTACATGAAATAAATAGTTTGAGTTTAGAATTCACAGTCATTTTGATCATGAATATACTATAATTTATCCTCGAAAATCCAGTTTTAACCGGATTCTGCTTGTACGCTAATTAAAAGATAAAGATACCGATTTACAAGCGATTACATCAAATGAACGCGATCTTTAGTGAGACAAGCGTCATTTATTTAATTACTATATACGGCACTAACCTCCATGCCATTAGATTTTAAAACTTTAGTAGAGTTGCCGAGCATATAAAATTGCTACTGCCCGCCAAAACCAAACTTATTACCTGTGCTTACAGTTCCATTTAGTTTGCAAGCAAAATTTACTAAGGTCATTTTTACGTTTACCCGTCAATCTTAAATGAACCTTAATTGAATTAGTGGAAAGTTTGCATTTGTGTGCCATACAATTATAACGAATTCCAGATCGAATACAAACGGAGTTATCTGGTTATGATTCCTCGTTAGGTTATCTGATGGTAGGTATACTTGGGTAATCTGGTGTGCAATCGAAGGTGTTTATGCAACTGCCTTAGGTTTGTTGACGTAGTCAACAGGGGGTCTTAGGTAGGACGTCGTTATACCACCAAAAGTATGGGATCAATACATTAAAATAAAAACTGTTTTTATCTGTACGTGGCGATATTTGAGAAAAAAGTTCATGAAGGAATTTCAAGTCAAATTTTTTTTCTAATTTTTGTTCGTCTGTCTTAATTTTTTTTCGCGCATATAAAACACTACAGTACCATAAAGGTCTTATTGTATAAGTATACAGATCTGATTGACGGCCTGTGTTTCGCATTATTTCCATAGGTCCTGGGATCGATTCCCAGCGAGGCGAAAGTTTCAATCATGAGTTCAAATTTCCGCTTTTGGTCTGGGTGTATTCTCTCTTGTCTGAGTGTTTGGTGTTGACCATGGCACCCACGAGACGCAGGGAATGGTATCGAATATTCCCGGACAATCCCAGATTCCCGGCTATCTGGCAACCCTGCGTTGAATCTATCCTTGCTTAGTAACCTAAACTACAAGAATATTTTTTTATCACATTCATACTAGTTCTAAAGATTACAGTTCAAACTTCCGCACTATTATAAACAATAACGTGTCGCAACCCTAGACTGAGCCTCATGAAATAATTACTGAATAACTAATGACGGCAGCCCTGACCCCGGACCGGCCCCGGCGGAGCGCCAGCTAGGGTTGCCAACTTGCCACTTTTTATGAAGAAAAATAGTTTTTTTTTGGAAAATTGCAAAAACAACACTTTTATTTTTAATTATTGTTTGTAATTGTGTTTAAGACATGAATTTAAAGTAAACAAATTGAGCGTCGTGATTGCCTATGGTCGGAGTCGTCACAGTTAAGTTAATAGCAACAAACGGTGCCGGTATTTATAAATAAGCAAAAAAAATGTGATCTTTTTCTATTTTTTTATATTAATAGCCGGCAAACGAGTAGGTAGGTATCGAGCCTCCTGATAGTAAATGATCACTGTAATCCAAGGACATCAGCAGCACCAAAGTCATCAAAATCACCCTAGAATCTGTAAAGGAAAAGGGAAAAATAAGTAAGAATGAAAATAAAGACTTTCAAGTTGCTGAACCATTAGCTAGGCAGGTTCCGGACTTACCGCCAAAAGAGGCATTCTTTTCCCGGGCCTAACCATGTCCGTTAGTGGCAACCCTATAGCTCCGTTACCGGGCTGATTGAATACCTCCACACTTCATACCGACATTACCGACGTTCACGGTAACGCGATCGTAAACATTACTATTATATTTAACTTGAAGTAGTTACTAAGTGGCTATTTATAAACTTGCGTCGCCGGGAATTACAATGCCACAAACTTATCTGACCCGGTGCGCGGTGGCCAAAATTGGAACTAATGCAAATGTTATACTGTAGTCAGACAAAGACCAAGACAGTAGCGCCCCTCTTACTGGGTCAGATAAGTTTGTAGCACTGTATCTGTGCTCACAGTTCAATTCAGCTTGTAAGCAAAGTTTAGGTAGAACATTTTAAATCCCGCCGTCAATCTTATACCTATCAACCTTAATCGCATAGGCGGAAAGCTGGTGTTTGTGTGCCGTGCAAGTATAACGAATTGCAGATCGAATTCAAACGGAGTTATAGGTGGTTATAATAGTATCTCAATGTGTTATAACTAGTTTGTTATGGGATGGTTTAAAAATTAGCTGCTGATGTTGTAGAGGAGTGTCCATATATTTTTTTAATAGATTGGTTCACTTCACCCCCTTCTCAATCTCAAATCTCCCGTGAGATTTTTAATACGTTTTATAAGATAAATAATTAAATTATGTGCGTGATTGGTTTGATAATTTGTTTAAGTGGATTTGCTAAATTTCAGTGTAATAGCGTTTTAGCTAACCCACTTCACTAACAATTAGGTACTTACTTGCGGAAAAAAATTACTTGGTATTTGCAGAGATCCCGTCTTCTTAAATTCAATGTTGTTAGTTATTCATATCGACGATGAAGAGTCAATAAATAATAACTGCAAAAATGCAACTTTTCAGGAGGCGAAAAAAACGTTTTAAATCCGTTAAATATTTTTTTTTAGTATATTTTATTTATATTGCAATAACTGTTTATCTCATAAAATAATAAGAAACGAACCCAAAATCGTTGTTAGTATTGTGTATGAATCTATTTTACAATGAATAATGCAATAAAGCAAAAATGGTCAAAATGTTAGTTATTATATATTGACTCTTCATCGTCGATATGTATTAGGTATCTAGTATCAATTTCTGTAATGATAGTTGGTGACCATGGACAGTAATGACCACTTACCGTCAAGTAGCTCTTCTGTCAGCTACAATAACGTGCAAATTATAGGATAGAATGATGAGTCGTTACAAGTTTCAGTCAACAAGAATCCAATTCAGAATTAACAAGAAGAGGAAATAACTACATTTTGATATTACACTATTATTTCATATACCTACTACACTTTATTATCGCCGATACAGTTTTAATTGCAAATGGGTACTCACGATTGTTGCATTTAATAAGAATAGAAAACTTTCCGTTAGTTTAGTACCAATACCAACCCGTTTTTACTTATTTACTGCAGGTACCTACTCTAACAAACTCGCGATTTTTTTGGTTTATACAAAAATCTTAAACACTCATTTGTATTTTAACTTAAAAATAAATCATAACAAATGCTACAAATCGTGAGCACCTACCGATTTGCATTAAAACAATACTAAAAATATCGCAAAATCGTGAGTACCCGTTCGCATAAAAAATCAAAACAAGTGCAAATGCAATAATCAAAGCTATTGAAATACTAATGGACCGTGGTTTTTACACGGTACGACCTGCGTCGTGTTGCTCGCAGCTCACATCAGTGGCGTTGTAATACCTACTTGTAATTACACCATTCAGCCGCCATTGAATTGAATCGGACGACCTTCGCCCTTACGACTTGTTCTGGCTGCAATAACATGTCCGTAGTCTAAATGGACTTTGTTCGAATCCGTAGCAAACCTGTAGTGATGAAAAGACTTAAACTTAAAACTTAAAAAAAACTGACTTCAAAGTCGACATTACTCAAAAACCACTCGCTAGATGTCGCTCCAATTTATAAGATACACATCACAAACACTACCTTTCGAACAAAAAAAGAATCATTAAAATCAAAACACCCAGTCAAAAGTTAGCATTGATTAAATTCACATTATTGAAAATAACTCAAAAACTGACCATCAGATGGCAAATTAAAAGGGGATCAGAAGACAGTTTCGACGACTTTCGAATGTCGTAAGAATTATCGAAATCGGTTTACCAAGTACGAAGTAATGAGGTAACATACATAAGAAAGAAAAAAAAAGAATTGAGAACCTCCTCCTATTTTTTTAAATCTGAAAATTAAAAATAACTTAAAAATCGATAAGTAGATTATTCAAAAACTACTAGTCAGATCTCGCCCAAACGTATTTGGGACCAGCAGCTTTCGATTAAGAAAACCGATTTTATTAATTCTTTTTTATTCGAAAGGTAGTTGCACGTCGTCTGTTCCCATATAAATTTAAAAGACATACAAGTAGAGTGCAACAGTGTAGTGAGTGCAGTGCCCAAATTGTATACAATTTGGCAAGGGACCGTACCGACCAGCGACCTGCAAGCTGTAATGGTCGTTTTTTGGGTGGTCATTAGCTCGGCCGCATTCAGAACTGTATCAATCTTGTTTCACGATAAGGGTGTGCTCACAATCTACATACATGCTACAGGTAAAACCGCTCTTAGTTAAAACGTATTTTCGCTAGTTAAAACTAGTTTTAACCAAAATTAGTTTTAACTAGGGAATGCGCGTTTTAATTGAGAGTGGGTTTTAACTATACATACTCCGTTCGCATTCATTGTAGATTGACGGCGAGAATTTAAAATGCCTTAAGTAAATTTTTGCTTACAAGCTAAATTGAACTGTAAGCACACGTCATAAATTTGTTTTTAGCGGGTAGTAGCAATTCACTATTATGCTCGGCGCCTCAAGTATAGACGGAGCACCATGATAGAGTAGGTATTACTGGTACACTCTTAAGGCTCCTCAATGACGAGTCTACCTGCTCTTATAGCGGGCCATGAATGGCTTGTAGCATACATAAACATCTCTGATATACTTTCAAATCAATATGTCCTCAGTGAGCCCAAACCTTTACCCTTTAGACTTTTTGTTTGTGCGTCATTACGGCAGGTTGATAACTGTACGGCGAACCGGTCGGACGCGGAACCGGCCGCCATGCGCCACGTGATCGGGAAATAATCACCGATTCTGGATCGCCGTGGATGTGTGCGTTGTAGGAAATGGTTTTTATCGGATTTTATTTCAAGGGACTAATTAATAAACCGGCTTAAAGTTACTCCAGGTTTAATTTTTTTTGTCCCTGTCATGTGATTCTCTAAAGTCAAATGTTGGAAAGAGACAAAAAAAACATTTAATTTAAAACTCGGAGTAATTTTCAAATAAAAAAAATCTATTTATTGCCAGTTAGACATATAAAATATACATAGATTAAAATTAAACAGGTAGGTATTTCTAAGGCCGGCTCCACACGTTGGCGCCAACGTTCGCGCCAACGCTACTCGCCCAACGTGTGGAGCTAGAAAATCGTCGTTGGGGCGAGCGTTGGGAGTTGGCAGGCGCTACTCGGCCAACGTGTGGAGCTAGAAAATGGCGTTGGCGCCAACGTTGGCGCGAACGTTGGCGCCAACGTGTGGAGCCGGCCTAAGTGTGGCAATAGGGTTCGCCTCTAATGTTGACATGCACACAGGGGTACAACGCTGTTCTTCAGTCGAGCCCTTCGGCCTTCTCCCCGAGATGTTCGGGAGACGCGACAGTTGAGGACTCCCCAATCATCAACTATTATCTAAATTAATTAAAGTGTTTGAAGCTAAAACTACACTAAATTTAAACATTTAAAGCATTTCTTAAATACTACACGGTTACGGGTGAACTTATTTATAATCTACATATTTAATTATTTAACTATATATTTTTATACTATATTTTAAGCCGCATCACTACATAGTATAAAACAAAGTCGCTCTTTTTGTCTGTCTGTCTGTATGCTTAAATCTTTAAAATTACGCAACGGATTTTGATGCGGTTTTTTGTAATAGGTAGAGTGATTCAAGAGGAAGGTTTTTATGTATAATACATGCATATATTCCCACGAGAACGGGATCCACGCGGGTGACACCGCGGGCGGGCCGCTAGTTTATTAATAAGTAAGCCCTCAAGTTGAATGGCAGTTATGGCACAGTAACATAATATGAATATTGTTAACTAGCTGTTAGTTGCCCCCGCGCTTGCCGCGTGAAAGCACTTTTAAGATAATTTTAAACACTCATTCTCTATTTTAGCCCCTTAGGGGTCGATTTATCAAAAGCCTTGATAAAATGTTTTCGTTAAGTATTTTTAACTATACTCCCACAGACCAATTTTTACAATATCTGCTTTACAATTTGCGGAGTTTCAACTTAAGCCCAAAACGATCTTTATCCGTCAAGCGTTACGATAATATGTTGTGATGAGTAAGTGGCATTTCGCTTTGATATACTTACATATTATATAGAAGATAGATAGATATCTCAGGTTCTAACCTGCCTTATAAGATGACGCGTGCACCACTTTTAATGTAAGATGAAAAACGTATAGAGTATGGTAATAAAAAATGCCTGATAAAAAGAAAGTTCGGAGCAAAACTAAGGTAATAATTACTGTTTTAGTTTATTTTGCCGCCATAACACGTAATATTATTTAATCTGTGTCACAACCTTTCACTCCCTTGGCCAGAAAAAGTAATGGTTTCCACCATTGTATCACACTTATTCCAACAGATTTTCTGTCGCTGATAAGTAAGTAGGTACAGTAGCTAGTTATGATGAGTTTTATATCCCTTACTTAAAGTTTTTGATTCCCCGTAGGATGTGGCGATCCCTTTTCATCCCCGAGTGGGGATGGGATAAAAATTCTACCGTCATATTCAAATTCAAATATTTATTTCTTCAAAGTAGGTTTTTACAAACTCTTTTCGAACGTCAAACTACGCCATCGCTTTAACAAATCCCTACGGTGAGTGGTCTTGGAAGAAGAAGCGGCAAGAAACTCTTAAGGAGTCTTTTTTTTCTCTTTGCAACAGCAATTTTTGTGTTCCGGATGGAAAGGTGTGGAGTCGGTTACATTTTTTTAGAGGCAACCATCAACGAATTAGACCAAATTAGAATGATACTCTTACTCACAATTACTCACTGGACTATGTATTACTAACAGCACGCATAAAACTAAACAGTTCAGTTTACGCCGTAAACTGCCTTGAATTAAGAATTCATAATAAGCCTGCTGGAATAACTATTACTCGCAATCCCTGTCCAAGTGCTCAAGCTTAATAAAAAATCAATCAACTTATATTCTAACAACATTAGGTACTAACTGGACTAACCATCCCATTGAGTCTTGCCCTAGGTCGGTCGCAGTTGCTGCGTGCTCGCTACCTTAATTCCAAAGAAAAAGCGAACTAAGCGCAAAAAGTTAGCAGATAATCTTTGATTGCTAGATTGAGATTGAGACGTATGCGTGTGTGAGCTGTACCTAAGGGTCCCCGCAGACTGACTGCAGCCACCGCGGCTGTGGCGCTGTGGCACTTCTTCTTAAAAGCGCGGTCCGGCCAACAGCCGCTTCGGCTGAATTCTGCTCACTATTTAATTGTTGGAGCTGTTGGCTGTTGGCCGGACCGCGCTTCTAAAATGAAGCGCCAAGCGCCACAGCCGCCGGTGGGTGCAGTCAGGTTGCGGAGAAACGTTTAAAAAGCGTTAACGAAACACGTAAGTCAAAGGAATATAATAATTATGCATTATCCGGACAAAAAGCCTCTTTCGGTGGCCACTTTCGTTTAATCTTAATGATAAATGAAGTCAATTTATATGCAAATTTATAGTCAACGTGTTGCCAGCGAAACGTTTGATTGCGCGAGGATTAGTTATTATGAAATATGAAGATATTTAGATACCTGACTAGCTACCATCCTTAGTGGTCAGTTTAATTATTCTATTTGGATAAATATAAAATAATTTCGGGTTGAAGTCCTAGCACGTTTCCTACCGATTGTCAATAAATTACATAAGTAACTGTAAGACAATTGATTAAGTATGTGTTACGATGGTGATGATAAAAACTGGATTTACCTATTGGTAGGTTTTTTTTCTTTGTTTGTACTTAAACAGTTAGGTTCACACATGTATTGCTTGGTTTTTGTCATTGATATAAAAAATTAAGGCCTGCGAATTTTTTTTTGGTTGTTACCATTTTATTTGATACAGAATCAAACCGCTACCCTTTGTCAGACAGTCGCCGACAATTTTATTCCAAATCTGGATTTTACCGGATACGACTTCATAGCAAAAAAGTACGCGCATTTATAATTATGTGATTTTGCATAATTTATTAAACAAGAAACTTAATTGTAATGAATATTGCATTTAAAGTTTTTATCTTCGCTGTCAGTCTGGCAAGATTTACATCGCATGTATTTTGATCAGAATTCAGATTTTCAAAATATCTAGCGTCTCTTTTTGCACGTAAATACGTAAGCATTTAATTAGCTATTAGCTTCCGTAGTGTGATGTACTTATTGCAAAATAATACTTAGGAGTTTAGACCACACGACTGAAGAAAAACTTCTTTAGCGCCATATAAAATAAAATAATTAATATTTATATTTTATACCTTTCTCTTTTGCCCCTACAGTAATTTGTATACGAAACGTAACTCTCTCTTTCTATGTTCACAAACTTTTGGTCCCACTGAAATTCCGTTCGCCTCGCCCGATCACACTTTTCGTAACGCTCTCGTCACACATTCACCGTTTTCCCGAGTCAAGTGAAGTAGGCATGTAGGCACTATGTTGGCACATTGTGGCATTTTTCATTTCTAAAGTCCGTTTTTGTTTTTTTTCTGTTTTCGAGAGGGAAAACCTCTTAAAAACCTCCTACGACCGTCGCGGGGGAAGTGATACAGAGTTATGTGCGATTTTTACCGCACTAAAACCTCTCCGGTGGCCTTCTTCAACGCTACATGTAAGACTCCAGGATCTCCAATGAATCCCAACCGGAGTCCTCTAAGCGCGATTCCCTATCGTAAGGCTCTGCATTATAGGGATTAAATGCTTCAGACATTCTAACCAATTTATAACGCGGCCCAAGGACAATAGTATGTCCTTCCCGGGGCTGCTCTACGGCAGTTCGAGCTTCCACCCTAACCACCTGCAGCCCCGAATTACCCCTTTTAGTCGATAGGGGATATCGTGGATCGTATTGTGTTCCCGAGCGTTCTGAAGTTCTACCTGGAAACTTTGATGAATCCGTAAAAACAGTAGGTATGAAAATCTGTGCAGTGGGAACTAATATTTTCACGTGCAACATAGGTATAACTGTTTCCAGTGCATTATTGATATTCCGATATTATCTCCGACCGGTCCAAAACAGCATACCGTCGTGCGGTCTCGGATTCCTTCGATCCAAATTGTTTATTAATAGCTTTACGGTATTATCGCTAATTTAATTAACATGGTTTGATTAGCGGCTGCCGTATAAGTATACTACGTAGTGCGTCGTAGTGTGAGGTCATGTCCGTTATGGAATTCCTTTCAATGCCAACCCATATAAATGCCAGTTTTCCGCCCCTTTGATTATGGTTCATTGTAGATTAACAGCGATAGTTTAAAATGCCCTAAGTACATTTTGCTTACAAGCTGAATTGAACTGTGAGAAGAGGTGATAAATTCGGTTTTAGCGGGGAGTGACAAAATTGTATTCTCGGTGACTCAAGTATTTATAAGTTTTGGGATCTTAACCATGGAATCTAAACAAGGAAGTTATTTTCGAATGAAAATATCAAGGTAGCTTGTTTTTTTTGCGTACATGTAGGTAGGTATACGTAGGTAACTGTAATTTTTAGAGCTATGAATTGGATAAAAATATTCTCGTAATTTATGTTCCTAAGCAGATATTATAGTCTTAGAATATAATTATAGAGATAGCCAAACGGATTCAACGCATTCCTGCTAGCTGGCGGGGAAATCCGGGATTGTCCCGTATTTTTGTAATTTGCCCAGTGTCCACTTGCTCCTACTTCAAAAAAGGAGGTTTTCAACATTAGTACCTAAATTACATGGTATCTCTGGTTATCCAGTCGACTGTATTTTAATGTGTGTTACCTGATAAATTTGCACTGGGTGAAATAGGTTCGAAAGCTCGTGCTGGTCTGTTCCCATATAAATTAGAGCGACATCTGACGGGTATTTTCTGTAGTTATCGTTTCTGAAGTCGGTTATTTTTTAGTGATTGATATAATTTTTATATGTCGTAGGTACGAATCGGAAAATGAGTGAATTGTGAAGTAATTTGTTTCTTTTATTCTATTCCAGTTCGACGAATTCGTGCGGTCAATACAAGTGGATCCCGACTCTTCCCTCTTCAGACTGGTCACAGATGGACAGCCGCCGCTCAGGTATCTAAGTATAAGCTAAGCCAGTGTTTTTCAAACTGTGGGTCGCGACCCCTTGGGGGGTCGCGAAGCTTCTGTAGGGGGGTCGCGAGAAATCGAGAGTAATTCACTAAAAAACAATAAGGATTGAAAAGATTGATTTATTGAAAGAGAATTTTGACAAAAGAATATACTCATAAACATTTCTATGTTTCAATACAAACAAATGAACAAAAAATATCATCCGAAGACATGACATTTTAACATGAGTTAATGCGAAGGTTGTGCTCGTTTTTGAATAATCGGATTCATCCATCGTGGATTTGTATTTGCTACACTTAGAATGAAATCGTTTTCCTAAAATACTAATATTAAATATTGTATCGATCGATACTAATAATATAAAGAGGAAAAGTTTGTTTGTTTGCATTGAATAGGCTCCCAAATAGGGATGTTACGGATGTGGAGTTTCGGATCTGGATACGGATACGGATATAGGAATAAAATTATATCGGTTTCGGATTCGGTTACGGATATTAATTATTTCGGATTATCCGTAAGTTTCGGATAGTTTCGGTTACGGATATTACATTAAAGTAAAAAAATAGTATGTAATAATTTGATTATATTTATATTTACTATCAAGTCTGGGTTATCATTTGGTAATACAATGAATAAGTCAGATAGTGGAAACTGAGAATTATTGGGACACTTGAAATTACCTACAATGCTTTTTATAATAAGAAGAAGTTTATCATGACATTAAACTTTACCATATCTATGTACATGGCGCGTGAGTGGTGAAAAAAAAACCTGTCGTAACGGGTTTTATTTAGACTCTGCCCTTATCCGAAATTATCCGAAACTTTTTTAGCGGATACGGTTACGGTTACGGATATATTTTTATTTCGGATATCCGATAGTTTCGGTTTCGGTTACGGATATCCATAACATCCCTGCTCCCAAATTACTGAACCGATTTAAAAAATTCTTTCACTGTTGGAAAGCTACACTATTCCCGGGTGACAAAGGTTATATTATATTTTCAAAAAAAAATCGGGATCCTTAATAAAACAGCGATAATTTAGCCCAGTGTAAAAAAACTGAAGAGTTTGTTTGAACGCGCTAATCTCAGGCACTACTAGTTCAATTAAAAAAAAAATTTCAGGGTTAGATAGCTCATTTATCAAGAAAGACTATAGGCTACTTTTCCACTTTATACTTCCCACGGGACGCAGGTGAAACCGCTGGCAGAAGCTAGTATGTGATAAAAAAGTGAAGGGCCGGGGGGGGGGGGGGGGGGTTGGGTCGTGAAATATTTTCTTATGCCAGGGGGGTCGCATCATGAAAAAGTTTGAAAAACACTGAGCTAAGCTAAGCTACAACCCACTAATGGCCCACTACTGAGCACGGGTCTCTTCTCATTAGGAGGAGGCCTAGAGCATACTCCACCACGCTGCTCCAATGCGGGTTGGATCTACTGTTAATATAATTTAGCACCAAATTGATTCCTTTGGTGTCACTGCTGTCCATGGGCGACGATGAGACGATGACCACTATCAGGTGGCACGCCTGCTACAGTGCCATCTATCGGACACTAGCGTAAACTGTGATAGTAATCAAAATTGCATTATCTGCCGAGTTGTTGTCCACATTATTTATATATGTAGTTATTTTTAATCTTTGAGGAGTCCCTTGTCTAGAGCAAAATTAAATCCAGGGGGTAATATCCGGTCATGCTTATCATAAAATTGGATTTTTATAGGAATTAAAACGATGAAATTTTGAGTCAGTAGACTGAGGAAGTAGTTCTAATTCAGATTGCAAGATTTAATCTGAGCATACAAACATTGTACCTACATATTGTTACGTGTCAGGAGTATGGGGTTCGAGAAAATGCCAAAATGTACCACAAAGACTTTATTGTACTCGTAGATACACAATTACACACTGTACACAGTACACACCACAACACTATGCACGTAGGTACTCGTAAACACACTCGTCGAACACTGTATCGTCCGTAGAAATCACTTCACTTCTCACTGGTATCGCTCGTAGGTATCGCTGGTATCTTCCTGTTTTCGCTTCCGAAACTAGAATGTCCGCCGTTTACCGAGTGCCCCTTTTTATACCACTCACGCACCATTCATGGCAATCGAGAATATTCCCGCTAAGTCCGGACCCGCGTCGAAATAAAGTTCTAGTATGTTCCTTGCAACCGACTTTCGCCCGTATGGCTATTGCCGTGAGGTCAAAGCGTCGTGCGTACTTTCGAGATGGGCACGCGCCCTATTGTTGGCGCGACATGTTTATGGCCCCTATTGTTTATTGTTTAGCGAGGTGATACGCCAGGGCTGTCACAATATTATATTCAATAAAGGCTTATAAAAATTCTTCTAAGAAATCCTTTGAATATACAGCATAACCAATACTAAAAAATGCCTTGGATAACTTCAGTTCTGAAGTCTTATTTAGTTTTGTATTAAAACCAGAGACCAACAAATACGCTTCTTCCAACCTTGAACGCAACAATATTTAATTTAAATGGAAGTAGTGACCACTAACGTTTACTTACTTAGTAACAATTTCAATAATTAGTTAAAACTGCTTAGCTAATTAAACAATAAACAGCACGTGGAGGACACTTTTATTGGCTTGACAAATAAAAATGAAATGTGTCGTTTAAACAGTCGTGAAGTAATGTTGCTTGTGTATTTACATATTTATTCTGTGTACTGTTAAATATTATATGTAATGATTTATACGTCGTAATTCTTTAACTAGATTCTACTAGTTCTTGATATGCCCCGTAGGCTAGTTGCGCTAGTTGGTAGTGAATTTGAAGGGCCTGGGCTTGATTCCATACCAGATAATCCGCTATTACATACTAGATGGCGTATGTAGCGTATTTCTGATCAAGTCTGCACTAATTTCGTGAATATTCTGAGCGTCATAGAGCGTCCCAGGGCAAAAATTTACTTCGTCACATTTCATGTTAAGAACATGTCAAAACTCTTGACATATTTCCATATTTGGCACATTTCTGGCGCATTCCAAAAATTCTTTAAAAATAATCTTCTATAGAAAAGGTGTTCTTTTGAGCGTTATTGTCGCTAACTGGAACACACCCTTCACAATTGAATCAGGTCTTTTTTCCCCAGTTCAAAAACGACACACAAGGTCAAAATGACTGCTGTAAATAGATGACTTTAGATTGTTATCAATATCGGTGCGGTGTGCGTGTGACATCACGACCGCATAATTATGTAGATATAGGTCATTCCAGGTTCAAGCGCCATACAAAAACTGGAATTGTAGGTACCTAAGTAATGAAGGGATAGTGCCATTGACTTGGAGCGATATGGGACTGCTTTTCGGTGATAAATAAGTTGTTGATTATTCTACGCCTTAAGGCGTACCTGTAATAAATAAGTGATACTGTCTGTACTTTGAAGATAATACAATGAACCCTGTTAGAACATGCCTTTTTACTATAATTGAAAACGTGATAATAACTTATTTAAATCTTACTTCACAAACTCTAAATGAAAAATGCTTTCTACTTAAATATACAAGGTTCTATTAAAGCATATTTTTAGCTATCTTTTAAACTATCATTTGTTTTGTTATTCTTAGTTTCAACTTAATAAATAATATAAACAAGATATAAATAATATAATAAAACACGATGTAGGTGGCACGATATAACACATAACGCCTACGCAAAATCACTGTGTCTCACAACGATAGGCGACAGTATAAGACAAAGTTACAGGCGCTTAGAAAATGCAACATAATATTTTCTGTTCACCATGATGGTCCTCGTATAAGAATGAATCTATGAAATAGTCGTCACTGGCCCTTGACCTCTGTGCAAATTTTCAAGTTAATCTAACTCTTGAAATTCACACAGGTCAACAGGACTCTCACACAGGTCTTTGACACAGGTCAAAAAAATTAAAGCGCATTAATACTTTAAACAAAACATGCTAAGAAATGGCGTGACATATCTCAAAAACTACCAGTCAGAATTCAGATACCGCTAAAATTTATACGGGACCAGACGTTAAGCTCTAGGTACCTTCAGAATAGAAGGTCATTGTTCAGAATACAAAGAGAATTTTCAAAATCGATTCACCCAGTGCAAAGTTATAAGGTACCCACACAAAAAATACAGACGGTACGGTAAGGTACACACACAAAAAATACAGTCGATTCGTCAACCTCCTCCTTTATGAAGTGGGTTAAAAAACCCAGTATAATTTTCAAAGTCTGTTCCGAAGACAGCGAATCTAACCACCTCCTCCTCACGTTCCAGACAATGCCTCCACCCAGAAGCGTGCAGCAAGGACATCACGCTGCCCAGCTACTACTCGCGCTTCCACGACCTGCGCAAGGAGTACGTCAAGGCGTACACGCTCAGGGCGGTCACGCCGCGCACGCAGCCCGCGCCGCCGCCGCCCGACAACCCTGGCTCGCTGCTGGACATGCTTAGTTGTATCCTTTGACGTAGCTATTAAAAAGATAGATTATAGATATAACTTAGATGGACTTGGATGTCGGAATAAAATTACTCAACGCCTAGTTATACAAATAGCAATTGTTTTATGTAAGAATGCACATGCTTACTTGTATCCTTTGACGTAGAAGAGAAATCTGTGGGTTTGGAATGGGGTTGGATGTCGGTATGAAATGGCCTAACGCCTGATCAAAAGAAATAGCAATTGTTGTGTGTAAGAAGATTGCTGGTTGAAACAATTGACAGACTTAAAAACAATAGTCAGGTTCGCCGCAAGGGGGCTGGCAATGCATTACACATGGGTGTCGATGTCTAAGATTTGATATACTTAAAGTTTATATGGAGAAGAAGTAGTATCAAAAGATAAATTTAATTTAAGTAATTTATGTTTTTCATACCGTTCATACGAGAATGAGTACGTTCATTAAGCAACTGTCAAGTAATCTTTCGATAGAATGAATTGTAGTCGAATTACGAGTGCATAGCGGATCTCCAACTTAGTAATAAGAATACTATATTTTATGAGTAATTATGTGTATGAGCATTTATTTTAATTTATAATTAATTTTCATGTATTTGATATTTTTACTGTAAATGTGTCCAATAATTTTCCTATATACTAAACAGATTTAGGTATAACTCCGTACGAGGGAGATAGTTTCTACGCGGCGGAGGTCAAAGACATGGCTAGTGTGATACAGAGGATAATAGCTGATGGTATGTAGCGCTACCTTCTTACTATCCTAACAAGTTCCGGGTTTGATGGATGAATGGATGGATATAGTGACCAAAATTATTGGATGTATGCTTCATGCTGAAGATACAATGATTTGGTCATTGCCATTTCATATTGTAATATCATTTCAATAGGTACTGTCCATAATTTTAAGGTCACAACATTGTACTGTTAGTTATGTAGTTTTCTAAAGCTCTATTTTTAGGGTTCCGTACCCAAAGGGTACAACGGGACCCTATTACTGAGACTTCGCTGTCCGTCCGTCCGTCTGTCACCAGGCTGTATCTCATAAACCGTAATAGTTACACAGTTGAAATTTTCACAGATGATGTATTTCTGTTGCCGCTACAACAACAAATATTAAAAAACTGAATAAAATAAATATTTATGTGGGCGCCCATACGAAACCTCGGCGATAATTTAGTTACCTTTCGGTCCAAGAGATGGCGTTGCTTGTGGCTAATATGTGGCTACAAAAAACTAAAGTAAATGTTTTAGTGAGGCTTTCATACAACAGACCAGATTTTTTTGGCGTTTTTATACATAATGGTACGGAACCTTTGGTGCGCGAGTCCAACTCGCACTTGGCCGGTTTTTTATCTAGGTATATTTATGCGACCTATAATAAATTCCTAAATTATATTAAATATTAATTATATTGATTTTGTCTTTTCCAGGCTTCCGGTTAGATCTGCCAGAATCAATCGACTTAGTTTTAGAAACTGGAATTTGGTGAGTGGAATTTTGTTTATTAAAAATTTACGAGCTATCAATGAAATACTATATTAAAACAATTGATAATTTTAAACCACATACTTAGACAACACAGAAATCTTGAGCACTTACTTACTTACTTACCCCTTAGTTAGAATGTTTATTTACAAGGTAACTAATAACTGATACTGAATTAACAGCTAAACTAAATTGTGAAATTAAAATGTGTAATTATAGTTATTCTTATTAGATACATATTAAAATATGATATATTTTCATGCAGTCTAACCATTGGAAGGGTAAGTAAATTAATAAATAGCGCTGCATTCGCATAATTTCTCGCTAGGATCCCTTGTGTCGTAGGGCCATGGACAAATCAGATCTAGAACGGACCCATTTAGATTGTCTTGTTGGGAATAAAACCCAGGACCCTTTGCGCCAGTCGGTTAGTCATGTAAATATAATTTATAATGAAATAATCTTGTCCCCAATTTACTGGAGCAATATGGCAGAGTACAGTTAGCTGTCCTTAACATAGATATTGGCTCAAATTGAGACATCACCGTTTTTTCATGAATTTACAGGTTTCATGAAGATTACAGAATTTTGTGCCGAAGTACAAATTGTCGTTTATTTTATTTTAATCTTACATAACAGTCGCGTATCCCCAGTCAGAGCGACTAAGGTCATAGTCCTTAGTGCGTCATACATAATTCTAAGAATTTACACGTTGCGAAGTTTATACAATAATAAGGTTGTAGAAATATAGAGCGAATGATAGTACCCATTGTGGTTTGTTTGTTTCACTAAATTATTGGAGTTTATGATTCAAATTCATTCATTAAATTCCATTACATCACGATTTAGGGTTTGCTAGGATGAACGATTTAGCAATTTGTACAAGTTGAATATTATTATAAATTTATATTATTATCCTCTAACAATCTTCCGAATTTGAACGAACTTCATCCCTCAGTATTCCCACAGTGCTATGACATGGGGTCCTTCAAGAAGCGGGTCTATCGCTTCCTTCGAGGCCGGCAACGCGTTGGTGGCGCCCCTGGTGTTTCCAATGTCCATGGGCGACGGTGATCACTTAGTCTGCTCGTTTGCCTGCTTAGGCTATAAAAAAAATCTTCAATCTTCATACGCTAACGAACTAACCAATGTTCTAACACCATCTAAAAACTGGACTCACCATTCTAGTTCGTACTTAAGTCTTGTTCTGCGTCGGGTGGAGCTATCATGGAGGACAACGGAATGGTGGTAGTGCATGCTCGTTTGCCGTTTTAAAAACTTTAGAGATAAAAGATGCTGGTAGCCTTAGAATTAGTGTAATAATTAAGTATTATAAGCTATCAGCATTTCTTAGCTTTATACCAATGTTAGTATGCTGAGCGAAAAATCTGGCAGCTTGGGGATCGTATGTCTTATCCCTTTGGTAGGGCTGTAGCTATAGTAGAGTCATCGAGCATATGGAATTGCCACTCTCCACCGAAACCAAACTTATTACCGGTACTTATAGGTTAATTTAGCTTGTCAGAAAAATTTACTTATGACATTTTTAGATAACGCCGTCAATGTTAAATGTACCTTAATAGCATTCACGGAACGCTGGCATTTGTGTGCCATGCAATTACAACGAATTCCATAACGAATTTAAACGGAGTATAGGTGAACCGTTTACCCCCCCCCCCCTTCCTCCCCCCTTCGTGTTCAAAACTAACCTCACACACACACCGACCGGGTGCGGTGCACGCCTTGACGACGACATAAGTGAACTTAGTAACTTGTCTTAGTAACGTTAAATGAATAATGAATGATAACATACCTAAATAAGTTATAAATAACATAAGTCCTGAGTACTGAGCATATAATGTTATGCGTTATATGTAGTGGTATAATCTGAAAGTGACTTATCACGTCCGTATGCCATGCTGACCATTGTATAATATCAGATTACAATGTCGTGAACCGCCGGATTAGACCTATCGACGCTAATTATGTTGAATTAAAAAATAATGGTGGCAAATTTAAACAGCATTATTGTTGCACTGTATGACAGGCATGCGCCGCTTAGGGAGGTCAAGATTAAAAAACCACCTGCGCCATGGATAACTAAAGCTGTTCGCATGGCTATGACGAGGCGTGATAGAGCTTTCCGCAAATTCAAGCGGGACAGGTGCGATGAGAACTGGACACTATATAAGATTGCTCGCAACCGCTGTAACAGTATGGTGAGAGCAGCCAAGCGTACATATATATCTGATAGCATTTCCAATTCTTCTTCTGCCGACATTTGGAAGTTTCTTCATTCCCTAGGGATTGGTAAAAGCATTGCTGATACCAAGAGCCCGTCTTTCTCTTCCAATGACTTTAACGTCCATTTCACTTCAGTACCTTCTTTCAACAATACTGTTAAATGTTCCACTATCTCCGAAATTACTTCCAAGGCTCGCTCATCACATAATGAATTTAGTTTTTCGCCCGTGACGGTGGAGGATGCGCGCAAAATAATCACCTCTATTCAATCTAACGCGGTTGGGTATGATGGCGTTGGAAGAGTTATGGTGTTGCCTATACTACATTTCCTGCTTCCAGCTATAGCTCACATCATAAATTATTCACTTGAAACAGGGGAGTTTCCTAAACTTTGGCTCAGAGCGCTGGTCATCCCAATTCCCAAAAAAGCTAACCCCTGTGAATTAAATGAGTATAGGCCCATTTCCCTCTTACCCTACCTTTCAAAAGTTCTAGAGGCCGTCGTCCATCACCAACTATCCACACACGTCTACGAAAACAACATGCTTAGCCCTTTTCAGTCGGGATTCAGACCAGGACATAGTACGGCCACTGCTCTTTTGAAGGTAACAGAGGACATTCGCGATAGCATGGAGAGTAGAATGGTCACCGTGCTGGTCTTAATTGACTTCTCTAACGCCTTCAACATGGTAGACCATGATATTCTCCTTGCTATCCTGTCCCAACTGCGCGTCTCATCTACCGCCCGGGCATGGTTCTCTTCTTACCTACGGGGCCGCCATCAGGCAGTCAGGAGTGATGGGACCATGTCAGATTGGCGTTGTCTCTCCTCCGGGGTGCCGCAAGGTGGCATCCTCTCGCCTCTACTTTTCTCGATTTTTATCAATTCTCTCACCTCCTTCCTTGGTTGCTCTTACCATCTGTACGCAGATGATCTACAAGTATATGCCTCTGCTGATGCTAACAATATTAACGATGCCATTGACAAAATTAATCTAGACTTACACAATGTCAGCGTATGGTCGCAGAAGTATGGCATTAAGGTTAACCCAAATAAATGTCAATCTATCATTGTAGGTTGCTCGCGTCAGCTAGCCAAGATAGATCACACGTCGATTGCCCCTGTTACGTATGATGGTTCAATTATACCCTTTTGTTCACATGTTAGGGATCTTGGCATACACATTGATAGCTCGTTAAGCTGGAACGTGCAAATTAGTGAAGTTTGCCGCTCTGTCACTGCCACGTTGACGTATCTCAACCGTCTTAGAAAATTCTTGCCAATCGAAACCAAAATTTATTTAGTACAAGCGCTTATATTCCCCATCATCGACTATGGTGATGTGTGTTACGTTGATGTTAGTGAGACTCTTCTCGCCAAGCTGGATCGTCTCATAAATAGTGCAGTTCGTTTTGTTTTCTGCCTTCGCAAATTTGATCACATTTCCTCTTATCGTCATAAGCTGAAATGGCTTCATATCCGAGAACGACGGCAAATTAGATTACTTTCAACCCTTTCTGATATCCTATTTAACATCCATGCTCCCGGATACTTGAAATCCAGATTTCAATATCTACATTCCTCCCACGCTCGTCAGCTTCGATCTGCTGACTCGTGGCTTCTTTCTATCCCGGTACACCGAACTGGGTTTGTTTCTAACTCCTTCACGGTCCAAGCCGTCCGCTCATGGAATTCCTTACCCGATAAACTGAGAAGGCCGGCTGACAGGTTCACTTTCAAGAAGAACCTCAGGGTGCACTTGATGGAACGCCACTGACCGAGCTCCTTGTAGGTATCTCTAACATTATTTTAATTATGATAGGTTGCTGATACTTACATGAAATTCATAATAAGTGGTCATGTATATATGTATATATAGGTGTATATATGTATGTATATATATAGGTGTATATATTGTATATATATATATATTAAATTATGCATGTATATTTGTATGTAAGTTTGTTTATATGTATTTGTGATATATTTGTTATAATAAGTAAACCGCTATTCGTGCTTATCAGTTTAGCCAAATGGTTAGCTGGTAGAGAATGCTACAGCATTAAGCTCGCCATTTGTGCCGTAATATTTATGTTATGGTGGTCAATAAAGCCTAAATAAATAAATAAATAAATTAATTAATTCCCAGAGATAGCGCCCTTTTATCTCCAATGAGTATATACTACTTAGTATATTATAAATAGTAATACTTAATTAAATATTAGATCAATTTAATGTTCTTAATAGTTTAATAATAAATTTAATAAAATCGCTACTGATCTTTATTATAGGTATACCTACATGCTTAGTTATTCATTAGATAGAAGAGGCTAGAACTATCTACTTCCACGATACCTAGTAGATACTATTTCTACCCTGTAATACCTTGCTTATTACAGAGTTACAAGTTTTTGAGCCATTACCATATTTAACACTTTAACAGCCAATAACGTCCTGAGTGCGTCACGCGTTGATTAACTCAGGACGCTGATCACGTCTTCAGTACGTGTCTGACTTTCATAATTTTTATTTTAAAATGACGTCCTTGGTCCGTGTTCCGCGTGTATCCCCGAAGGAGTGTAATGCTTTAGCTACGCACACATGCTTGATTCACCGAGGTGGGTCACTTGGTGTGAGTGAAACAAGCGATCGAGTGGCGCGCTGCATCAGTGCTCCCACGCCGCTATCGCGAGGACGCAAGGAAGAACGTGTTTGACTTTCTTTTTTTTTTTCATTTAAGCACCTTTTTTAAACTTCATTTTATATTAAAAAAAACTAATTTACATATTTTTTTTATTTTTATCCTAAAAATAGACAAGTCAAATAGTATAAATAAAAAAGAATTATAGATTCATCACAGACAGTTTTCATTTTATACATTTTGCAATATCGGCGAAAATCGCCGGCGTACCAGGCAAGGCGCGTTTTAAAACGCTCGGCTGTTAAAGTGTTAAGTTTCTTATGCCGGTTGAAGGTCTTCAATAAAGCATAACGATTGCTACCTAGTAAGCAGTCTGTTCAAAACAAGGAAATGGTAATTATACTTGAGTCGCCGAGAATACGGAATTACCACTTCCCTCTAAAAACAAATGTATTACGGGTGGTCACAGTTCAATTTAAACTGTCAGAAGAATTAACTTACGGCATTTTAAATTCTCGCCGTGAATGTACCTTAAACCCAGAGGCGAAGAGCATTTGGCAAAACAAATTCAACATCGAATGTGAACGCATTATAAGCAACCACACGCTTTTTTCCCAATGGACGATAAGCTTTTAATAATTTAATTACCTACTAATTGTAATAATGTAATTACCGTAAGGCCTGGATTTATTCTATCGAATATTCGAATATCACAATATTTTCTATAAAGTGTTTGTGTTTTTCTTACTAAACTCCGAATTGTCTGCCGCTGATTGGAAACCTTTGTTCCCGAATTGTTATTTTGGGTTCTAACGTAGTGAAGCATTGACTGCAAAGTTCTTATTTTATAGGAGAGATAGAAGAAATAAATGGTGCGGCATGCTGTGGTGATCACTGGACGAAATAGATCAGATAAACTCATTTAGAAGCCACTGCAGTGCATCTTCAATCCGGAGTGTAGTTGTGAACGGTGGTCAAATCGGTTTTCTGTCTGTCTGACCCCGATTATTAACTTAAAACAACCTGAAACAAACAATTTTAACTTAGATTGTTTGAACTAAATCATTGCACGCAATCCGACGTGCCTATTCCCTCGCCTTAACTTGCGAACGTGTAAAGAAATACTCAGCTTGAATACGACCCCTAACACACCTTGCATTGTAAATCAAACCTAATCACTGTGCACTATGGTAGCAACTACAGTTGCGTGATTCAAATCGTTTCTAAGGCATCGGCGCATACGCAACGTCGCCGGGCGCCGTAATCGCATTTGATCGCATTCTTGCCTCGACCGTCGCGCGCAGCGGTCGTCTTGAACAATAGCTTATAAAATTCGATACAAACCGTTATCGGTGTTTTTACGGCGCGGCGCAGTAAAAATTGGCTGTAACACGATATAATTATTGTTCTGTAGTGTTTGTTCGTGATAACCACTTTCGGGCAGCAAGTTCGATCGTCCCTCGAGTTAGATAACGAGGTGAGTTGTGATAGCTCCAGATAATTAGTCCGTCTTACAGTCCTCGGTTTCTACGTCGATGGAAAAACACTTTATTTGCTACCGATTTGAAGTTGAGCAACGCTTAACTTGTGTTTAATCTGCTTATCGATATGATTGTGCTACTTGAACCCGATGCACTGTCAACAATCCTGGACAGGCTGATAAGCAGGAGTGGAGGGGGTCGGGGGGGGGGGGGGGAGAGGGGAGTGATACCGGTTTGGTGCTAATTAGTCCCTCTCCTTATCAAACAAATTTTTGGATATTTCAAAAATTATAAACGACCCTAATCCAAAGTTTTATTAGAGAATATAAATTATAAAACTAGTGATCGTTTTAGTTGACAAGTTTAAATTTTGAAGGTCTAGTCTAAATATAAATAAACTTACTTATAAAAGTTATCTTTAAGTACAAGAGATAAATAATTGTCCCAAAAGTTGTGTCTGAGCAAGTATACCTCCAGAATACTCCAGATCAGGGTCTGCATATAAACGACATAGGTGTCGAGAAAGACACTGCTATACGTTAGAGTGAGAACGGCGATTATCAAACAATCCCACACGGTTTTCTAGTTAGAAACTGGTGTCTGATTAATTGCGTACTAAACCAGCTGTACCTGCGGATTTGATTTGCGTGGGAGCGGAGAAATCCCGAATTCCGGGATAGTATATAGTATCCCATATGTTGCTTTACAACCTCCTCTATCTTTCAATGAAAGTCCCATAAAAATCGGTTTAGCCGTTCCATTGATTAGCCCGTGCAAACGTACAGACAGACAAAATTTTTAAAATCGTTTGTGTTTTTCTACGGTGTAAATAATTGTAATATGCACTGGAAAAAACACTTACTTATTATGAAATCACAAACAGACACTTCAATTTCATTTTTATCTTTATATTAGCTTTTGCCAGCGGCTTCGCCCGCGTGAATTTCGTTTAAACTTCACCCCTTTATTTCACCCACTTAAGTGTCATAAACGTAAGAGTAGATAAAATATAGGTATACTTAATCAGAAAGCTTCGAACTGCTAAGCTATCGGGAGTTACACGTGTTATTGTGAGTCAACCATAAAAGATAGACATAGGTATGCTGTCGTGGAATATTTTTTATATAATTTTAAGGAGAACATTTCCGTTATACATGATTTCTGTGTAGCTTTAACCATTAAGGTTGCACACGCGACGGAAGCTTAAAAAATGGAGTAACTTCTCCCGTTTCCCCAACATTTCCCTTCACTGCTCTGCTCCTATTGATTGTAGCGTGATGAAAAGTATACTATAACCAGCGCGGGAGTATGAAAAATAATTGTACCAAGTTTCGTTAAAATCCGTCGAGTAGTTCTTGTTTCTATAACGGTTATACATCAGACAGACAGACAGACAAAAATTTTACTGATTGCATTTTTGGCATCAGTATCGATCCCTAATCACCCCCTGATAGTTATTTTGGAAATATATTTAATGTACAGAATTGACCTCTCTACAGATTTATGACCTCTCTACAGATCTATACTTATAATATATCAGTAGAGAGGTCAATTCTGTACATCTATACTAATATTATAAAGCTGAAGAGTTTGTTTGTTTGTTTGTTTGTTTGTTTGTTTGTTTGGTTGAACGCGCTAATCTCAGGAACTACTGGTTCGAATTGAAAATTTTTTTTTGTGTTGAATAGACCTTTTATCGAGGAAGGCTATAGGCTATATAACATCACGCTGCAACAATTAGGAGCGAAGAAATAATGGAAAATGTGGAAAAAACGGGGAAAATTATTCATTCTCGAGGGCTTTCGTTGCATGCGTTGCGAAAACGATTCAAGATACCAAAAATATATGTATTAAAGAATTATTCCTATTGAAATGATCTAAAAAAATGTCCACGACAGTATATGTCTATCTTTTAAGATTAACACACTAGAACTGTTTTTATGGTAATCAAATTTGGTCGAACCCACTGCCATACCAAACTTGCCGCGTTTCCAAGTTTACTCTGAATTAATCTTGCTGTGATCCTTTGCTACTTTGCTATTATTTTGTCGTAAGCTTTATTTGTAAGTTTAATTTAATTTAACCTCAATTAATTTTGGTGGTAGTTTATTATCTTCCCGAAATTCCTACGGGAGCGGGACCTACGCGGTTGATACTTACGGGTCCCGAAGCGAAGCGAGGGCGGTTCGCTAGTTAAATATATTTCCAAAATAACTATCAGGGGGTGATTAGGGATCGATACTGATGCCAAAAATGCAATCAGTAAAATTTTTGTCTGTCTGTCTGTCTGTCGGATGTATAACCGTTATAGAAACAAAAACTACTCGACGGATTTTAACGAAACTTGGTACAATTATTTTTCATACTCCCGCGCTGGTTATAGTATACTTTTCATCACGCTACAATCAATAGGAGTAGAGCAGTGAAGGGAAATGTTGGGAAAACGGGAGAAGTTACTCCATTTTTTAAGCTTCCGTCGCGTGTGCAACCTTAATGGTTAAAGCTACACAGAAATCATGTATGACGGAAATGTTCTCCTTAAAATTATATAAAAAATATTCCACGACAGCATACCTATGTCTATCTTTTATGGTTGACTCACAATAACACGTGTAACTCCCGATAGCTTAGCAGTTCGAAGCTTTCTGATTAAGTATACCTATATTTTATCTACTCTTACGTTTATGACACTTAAGTGGGTGAAATAAAGGGGTGAAGTTTAAACGAAATTCACGCGGGCGAAGCCGCTGGCAAAAGCTAGTTTATTATAAGTATAGAATAGATAAACTTTGCAATTTTTTGTTAAACTTTTACTCTGTTCTAGCTAGAATCATCGTCAATATGTCGATAATATATTTTTAATTGCACATCAAGACGAAAATAAAAAATTCTATAAAAAGGTGTAAAAAGAATTCTCCTTCAGGACAAGCGTTGTATTGGTGACTCCTCTGGTGTTGTTCGTGTCCATAAGCGACGATGACCACTCACCATTTACTCCATTGGCTCGTTTGATTTTACCCCAGCCCTTCAGTCTATTTTTTTCTCTTACAACCCAAACAAGAAATAGAGTGAAAGCCACGTAGGTAATTATCACTATGAAATAGTGCAATGATAAGCCCTAGTAAGCATTCAGTTTTTATTATAGTTCTTTAAGTTTTTATTACCTCGTAATTCAGATATTTAATACATTCCTCGTGAATCGCTATTTTTAATAATCGCATGGAAATTCATGCAGTAAGTATTTTAATAGATAATTGCGATACACCGATAGATAATTGCTTTTTACAAAAAAAAATAACCGACTTCAACCTTGATAAGCAGAGATAACTCAAAAACTACTCGCCAGATGGCGCTTAATTCAACATGTAAGTGTAAAGTTCTCGTCACTACAAATTAATCAAGCCCAAACACTAGATAACTGCAGTAAATGGTTGAGGAGTTCCCTCGACTGTCTTTCGGCTTCATCAGATCGACTCCAGACCTTCATGAAATGGTAGCACTTTAATGTACTTATGATAACATGAACAAACACACTAGTTGTCCATACAATTTTCGAAAGTTCCCCTCGATTTCTCTAAGATGCCATCATCAGATCCTGGTGTCCTTATCAGGGGACCCCACTGCGCATATCTACTTTACAACAAAAAAAAATTATCAAAATCGGCCCATAAACGACGAAAAAATCGCTGAACGTACATAAAAAAAAGCATATATACGGTCGAATTGAGAACCTCCTTCTTTTTTGAAGTCAGTTAAAAATATAATCCTTACAACGTATGGAAAGTCAAAGCTTTGGACATCTTTTATGAAAATACGCAGTATCTTTGGAAATGTTAACATTTATTGTTAACATTTATATGGAGAAGGAGTGCAGAAATATAATGTTTATTTTATGTAAGTAAAAATAATTCATAGGTACACAATTCATACCTACATAAAATTATTCAATGAAACTTTAAAAATATTGCTAGCTGTAAGGGGAATTTGAATCTGGCAGAATTACATAATTATATGTCTTTTAGGTACAAACTTGCCTTCTTACAAATATTGCAAAGTTAAAACGAGAGAAAATTTATTACTTACTCCTATAGTCCTCGTTTCGTTTACCTAGTACAAAACTTTAAATCATTTGTGAAAAACTTTCCATCAATATTGATTTCTTGCGATAATGTCTTCGGTAGTTGCATGCGTTCGATTATCTGAATAAAGGGATAATCTCTTTCGACATCTTTTGAATTTTATAAATGATAGATAAATTATCGACAGGGAACCGTTGCGTCAGATGCGTGTGTGCAATAATTAATTAGGGGTAAGTTGATAGTGTTGTACTTATTTTATAAGCAGGTACGTTTTTAAATGTTATGCAATTGAAATGTGTGTACTTATTTATGATTATTTCTACTTTACTTTTGACATCCAATTTATTCATTGAATATTTTCCCACAAACTGACAACATTTGTTAACTTTAAAGCCAAGATTAGAGATTGCTTCGGCATTAAAAAAAATTAAATGCAATTATAAAATCCAAGGGATGGAAGGATAACATTAACAATTTAATCCATCGTTAATATCTCCATGCTATTCAAATTTACTGTAAACGCATGTTGTGCATTATTGCTACAAAATTAAATCGTAAAACTTATATCGAGGAATTACTGCCGAAAACTTATAAACTTTCGACAAAACTCGGGTGTAAAATATCAGCATCGCAAGAATCAGTCCCCTGATTGTCTTACATCGATCGAACTCAGCACAACAGAAATAGGACTCGCGTGTCCACGACTGCAATACTTACACACGTTTTGCATCGTCAGCCCCTAATGACACGTTAGGGAGTGTGTACATCGTTCGGAGCGCACGGAATATGAAGGCATGCGATATTCATATTATTTGTTATGCGTGATAAATATTGTTTGTTACTAACAATTGTTTATTTTTAGTAGACAATAAAATCAAAATATGTAGAAGCAACATTGTTCGTGTTTACAAAACAACTTAATTTGGATCTGGACTATTAAGGGTCTTCAACCTTAGGCAACCTTACTAGGTTACTTACCAGCCCATGAAACCATGCTACTTTGCTAAATACTTAACTAAGTATAAGTATTACTAAGTGTTATGGGCATATGGCCCTCTTTTTGGAATTCAGTATCAATCAGCTTATTACATGTAGTAGAATAACGTGTGTAAACATAATATGTAAAAAAAATTGATTCCCAACTGTACTCGTGTATGGCAGTGCAGTGAGGTTCTTTAGCTGCCAGCAGCTGCAATGCAGTTTACCCTATTAAATGTCAGCGTAAAATGTGTTGTTCGTTTCGGGAAAGCAGTTGAAGTGATTTATAGTTTACAATTCTCATTGTACCTTCACCCACTTCTTCCAACTAACTACGGTATTCTATCAGAATGTTGTCTGGAAGAGATGGCTTCCTGGCCGATAAGGCCGCATAAAACTTAACTTTAGACCGATTTCAAACTTTTCTGATTTAGATATGTATAAGAAAAATTAATTTTATCGAACTAATCGGTCAGTGCAAACGGTCCTTAAGCAGGATTTACGCGGTGTTGACAAAATTACTGGCCAGTTCTAACGATTCGCTGATTCACTACGTCGATGTAATTTCATTAGCATTGTTCGTTATGTTTGTGTTTGTGTGTATGTTGTGTGTAGGTACAGTCCGAGGCGTGTTATAGTCATTACGTTGGTAATTCAATTCGTCTTTATTACTGTACCTACTTACTATAAAATACTTATTCTAACCGGCCAGAATCTTTGTCGATTTTTATGAAAGTAAATGCAGGTAGATTTTAGATTCATAAATGAATATTTTACATAATATTATACAAAAAAATCGTCCCCTTTATCACAGAATACATATCGCCGAGTCGGAATTAAAAATATTGAATGTCACAATGATAAGTATTGATTAAACATTGCACGGCGTTGTCCAGTAGCGATAACGGTTCGATGTATTACTAAGTAGTGAACTAGATTACAGGAGCACTCGAATTTTTACTAGGTTTACTAGGTAACTGGATTATACATACGAGTCGTAATAAGATCTTGAAATCTTTAAGAAATCCATGTTAAAATGTAACGATCGAATGGAGTAACCTGAAAATAATTGATAATTTGACAAACTAAACAACAATTTAATTTGCTAGGTGTAACTCGAACACATACGACGAGCAGCTAATTTTTAGATTTTATTTAAAAATATATAAAAAAACTGCTAAAAATAACGGACAGTTTTATCATAGAAAACAATAGCAAAAATGTTATGATAAAATTTTATGCGTTTGTTACGGAGTATAGTCCCTTTGGATTCCAGGTATATAAGCGGTACTATGCATTCTCGACATGCATAGATGTCGTTGGAATCCAACAGTACTTGAGTCGCTGAGCATATGGAGTTTCCGAGAAAATGGACATTGAAAATTGTGTCGTCATCAGACATACATAATGTCAGTAGTCAGTAATTTTGTAATCTCGTAGATGACGGCCTTTGCAGTTGTTTCACTACAAGCATATTTTACAAGTACCTATAGTCATTTATTATAATTACGAGTTCTGTTGACAAAAACTCGGCGAGTGTTATAAAAACTGAACTTGAAAAGATATTACTAAGGACCAATTTAAAGGGCACTTCAAACCACGTGTGCCCGTTATCGATTAGAAAAACATTGGCTAGGGTTTTTTTTTGGTAACACTTTTATTTGACGACCCATATGGCGTAATGGTGACCATGTTGCATGCCGAAGGGTCCTTATTTCGGTTCTTAGGGAAGAGAAAATGAATGATGAGTTTAATGACATTTATAAATCTCGAAAAAGCACGAGAATTCTCTTGAGAGAGCATATTGATTACGTGACGTAAAGCTTAGACGCCCCGCTCCCCGCAAGCGTGGTATTTTCGAAACCCCCTTCTCCCTGGACGGGTCGCGTAGTCCTATGGGTATTGGGTATGTTTCCTAGCCTTGTATCCACGCTGTGGCATGCAGGGATGCCGTAAGCGGGTGTTTAAAGCGTATACCACACGTGGACGGCACGTATCGAGGGAGGCAGAAATGTTTAAACCTGTGTGGGGTTGATATTGAACACGGAGGGAGGTCGGGGTTGAAAAACGGTTTTGCACGCGGGCGCCCAGCGCCCATACAGCTACTGGTGGCCCTGATCCTAGTTTATTTATTTATTTATTTATTGCCAACATAATGTACACTATAATTACAATAAACTTCTAACACAAAGGTGATATGATAAGTGCCATCACAGTTATAGGCAAAGACTGCGTGCATATAAGTAAGCGGTAACAATACAATTTAAAATTATAAGAAAAAAACACTAAACAGTCACTAAACAGAACATTATGGAATAATAACATTGGACATAAACTTATTATAATAAATAAAAAAAATCAATATTTATACAGTAATATGAATTTAAATTTACAAATAGAACTGTAATTTGGATAAAATTGATCAATTAAAATAAAATAAAATAAAAGTTTTGACTCTCCTCCCCATGTATTGTAGTTTCCAGCGTTCGTTTTCAAGTTTATTGGTCTGAGCCTAAAACAATCGGCAAAGGAACTGCATCCGCCACGCTGGCGATACGTGGGCCGTCTTTCAGCAACACGCATTGTCCATGTGTTGTGGTAGCTACCATCGGTACTACATTGTGTGATCCGGCTGTATTATGACTTGTGGCGTGAATTCGAGTTATAGATTTAGCCAACGTTAGTTCTATTTTTCAGTGTTGGTAAAAAAATTATAGGTACTATTTAACATTACAAAGTTGAAGAGTTTGATTGATAGTTTGAAAGAGCTAATCTCAGGAAATGTTGCTTCGAATTAAAAAAATATTTTTCTGTTGGATAGAGTCTTTATCCAGAAAGGTGTTAACATCACAGTACGACCAATAAGTGCGAAGCATTGCGCTGAACGTTGCAAAAATGTGAAAATACTTAAAATTTGTATACGTAAATTTCGCCTTAAGTTTCTTTTTGATCCACGTTGCTAACCGGAACGCAATTGCTTTAAAATAGTAACATTGTAGAAATAGCTTCACGGGAGCAACCTAGTCACGGTTCATTTCTTGACAACTAGTGACCCGCCCTCACTTCGCCCAGCATGTCCGGTCTCGTATTTATCAGTCAAATTACATAAGAATGTACATAAACTATACCTAAACATAAACGTTCTTTGAGAAATACTCTACCTAATGGTGAAAACCGCATCAAAATCTGTTGCGTGGTTTAAAATAAAGACTTAGGAAGGCACAGACAGACAGAGGCGGAGGGTTACTTTATTTATTTATTTTATACTATGTAGTAAAATCTAGATATAGAGCTATCTTCATATAATATTTATAGATAGGTGAACCACTGGAATAAGTGACATTATAATTGGAAACGTCCAAGCAAGGAAGTCTGAGAGGTCAGCCGATAACACGAAAGCGTATCTGAGCAATAATAATTATACATCTCTATCGCAATGACGTTCATGTTTGACCACGCGGGCATACGGCCGTACTTGTTTTCTAATTTATCTGTATACATAGTATTAAAACGTGATTTATCTGTTGCAACGTTTATAAAGATTTGAGTCAGCTGAAAAAAAATACCGACTTCAACATCGAAAAGCAGAGTCAACTCAAATCTACACGCCAGATGGCGCTCAATTCAACCAGTATAGGTGTAAAGTTTTCGTCACTACAATTTAATCAAGCCCAAATATAAGATAATTGCTTTACATCGTTGAGGAGATCCCTCTACTGTCTTTCGGCTTCATCGGATTGACTCCAGACCTTCATGATATTGTAGTCGCCCCTACAATTTTCGAACGTTCTCCTCGATTTCTCTGAGATGTCATCATCACACCTTACCGTCCTTAACAGCGGACCACCCTTGGAATATCTACCACCACTTTCCAACAAAAAAAGAATTATGAAAATCGGCTCATAAACGACGAAAGAATCGCTGAACAAACATAAAAAAGCATATAAAAGTACGGTCGAATTGAGAGCCTCCTTCTTTTTTGAAGTCGGTTAAAAATAAATAAAGTAAATAACAGAGGGAGTAAACAATCCACCTGTATAGTCGTACAAGGATCTTTTGGCGCGTAGGTGACAGAGACAGCGCCTTACAGTTTGCGCCTTACAGTCACCCACGTGCCAAAAGATGCTTGTAGGACAATACATCGATAACGCACTTACGCACAGTAAGCACGGTCGACTCGACTCGTATCGCAACGATAGCGCGGCATAATTCCGAATCCATTTTATTTATCGATATCGACATTCGATTAGATAAGTGCGATCAGGTTAATCGGTGTTTTATCATCAGGATTGAGTGTTTTCGGACCGAAAATGGGTTTTCGTAATGTGGTGGCGCCATAGCAGAAAATAACAAAAAAACTACAAAATTCTGCTAAATAAATAAATAAATCAGATTTCTAGGACTCAAATCGTTTCATTCATTCAAGAGCTACATCACACTGTATTTTTAAGTGTCTTACCTCATAACTTTCTACAGGGTGAACCGATTTTGATAATTCTTTTTATATTCGACTCTTCACACCAGCTGATGCTTGCCGTTTGGTCCCATAAATAACGACGTCTGACGAGTAGTTTTTGAGAAAAATGTAATTGACTTCGACTACGTAGATGACGTTCTCATTTTACTGCTTGACGATATTGAAGTTTTTTTTGTTAAAAGTTATTCTTATTATTTACTAGTTGTGGTAATGTTGGTTTGTTTGTTGCAGCTCAAAAGACGATGAGATCGACGGCAACTGCATAGTCCGCGCGCGAGGGCTCCCCTGGCAGTCGTCCGACCAGGACATTGCCAAGTTCTTCCGAGGACTCAATGTGGCCAAGTGAGTCTTAGCGCTGATGTAAAAATTTTTGTGTCACCGACATTCTTATGTCGAAAGGCTATTTTTATTTAAAGTGGAGGAATAGTTTATATGAAATAGCCTGGACATGAGTTTGAAGTAGTAATAAGTGTTGTCTGTAACTGCGGGTAGAAAAAAAGTCTGGACTGAACTGGGAGTTTACCGCTTTGTCTTCTAAAACCACTCACCGTAAGGATTAGAAAAAAATTCCTTGAGTTTCCTACCGCTTCGTCTTCCAAGATCACTCACTAGGGGTTTGAATTTTGATAATTGTATGTAAAAACCAGGGGCTATATTTTTGAAATGCAGTCTAGCGGCGAACAATCGTTTGGAGTCATTATCATACGACATAGCAAAGTTTGGTATTTTTTAATACGACGACCATGGAGCGCTCGTCGCCAGATGCCATTTGAAAAATAGGGCTCCTCGTTCGAATAAAATTAATTTCATCTTCATTTATTTTACCCCCAGGGGCGGAGTAGCGCTGTGTCTCTCGCCGCAGGGTCGACGGAACGGCGAGGCGCTGGTGCGGTTCGTGTCGCAGGAGCACCGAGACATGGCCCTCAAACGGCACAAGCATCACATCGGGCCTCGGTACATTGAGGTAAGGACAACATCGATCATCAAAATATGTAAAACTTTCGTTACTGAGTGACTGACTGACAGACAACGCACAGCCGAAACTATTGTACAAGAATAAGCTGAAGTTTGGCATGCATGAATACTAGAAGTAGTAGGGAACCGCTTATCAAATGGGGGATAAACTGAAAAATTATCTACGGGGGTGAAGCTGTGAAAAGGGGAAGCTAGTTGCGGCATATAACTGTCTCGTAGCTGGATTTAAAAGTCACCTCCTACTATGTGAAGAATATGGGCCATAGTCTTAAGCTAAGTGCGGGTTAGCCGACTACATACTAGTGCTTACATTATGGAGAACTGTCAGGTGTGCAGGTTCGCTTTACTTATAATTAATTTGAACGCTTCCTTAGTAAATTTTAAGATTAACACATGAGATCGCTGTTCCGAAGGTTCTGGGTTCGATTCCCAGCGAGGTGTGATTTGTATGATGAGTTTAAATTTCCGTTCCCTTGTGATGTCCACGGCACCCCGACACAGGGACTCCTAGTGTGGATCTAATCTAATGTTCAGCATTATTAATTTTTGGCTTTATTTATCCTGTGCAGGTGTACCGAGCGAATGGCGAAGACTTCCTATCTGTAGCGGGCGGCGCAACGTGCGAGGCCGCGGCGTTCCTGTCGCGCGGCGCGCAGGTCATCGTGCGCATGCGCGGGTTGCCCTACGATGCTACGCCGCAGCAAGTGGTGAGTGCACTGGTGTGACGGCGTCACACGATGACGTCATGGAGCTTAGAGCGTGCTATTGAAGATTTTTACGTGTATATAGGCGACAGCATCAGCGGCGCCCAGGCGTCATCCAGCCATGTCGTCTCGCCTGGCGCGAGATCTCTCTTTACTATACTTGCATGTACATAAATATACAGTAGGTAGTAGTAGTATTAGTTCTCTTAACAGGATGGTAATGAGCCTTGTTTGCGTGCCACAAGCATATTGTGTTATTTGCCGAAGCTAAAAGATTGAGTTCTTGGAAAGATTGTACTATGGCACGGTAACCATTAGGTACGCCATTAGGGGCATCAAAGGACATGAAGTCAACAGGTTTTCTTGAAGCTAAAAGGTTAGATTTCTATAGTCTGTTTTTTTTTCGCTACGGACTAAATTGACACAATATGCAAATGTCAATTTTCGAAATAATGATACCAGCTTTTTAATAGCAGTGTTGTACTACGATACCGGTTTTATGAATCGTAACTTTTTACTTTTATCAGATAATTTTATTTTTATTTGATAATAGACGAATCTTTTAAAAATGATGGTAACTATGGAGTATCACAGATAAAAAACATTTATTAATTTTAATTACGTATTACACTAAGTACCTAAATACGACAATTATTGACTTGTTGTTGAAGAATACGCAATAACAAGGTTAAGGTACATTATATAGGTATGCCTGTCGGTCATATTATTTTAAAGACACATTTTTTTATTATTACCGAAAAACGATACTAGATTGTAAATTACGTAAAGTTACGGTAGAGGCACATCACTATTAATGATTCGCAAAAAAGTGGCAACACAGCTAATGTCAATTTAGTCCGTAGCGAAAAAAAAAACGGACTATAAAGCTAAAAAGTCAGATAGTCGAAGCTTTGTGTTTTTGGAGCTAAAAATTTAGTTTATTGAAACTAAAGTTTAGCTTCTTTACGCTAAAATCTCGCCTTGGCGTACAAGATACACTTCATCACTTCCCTAACCTATCATCACTTCCAGTTGGAATTCTTCTCGACGGGCGAAGACCCGGTGCACGTACTCGACGGGGCGGAGGGCGTGTTATTCGTGCGGCGGGCTGACGGCCGCGCTACGGGCGATGCCTTCGTACTCTTCGCCAAGGAGGACGACTCGCCCAAAGCCCTCTCCAGGCACCGCAAGCTGATCGGCGCGCGATACATCGAGCTGTTCCGCTCGACCACGGCCGAGGTGCAGCAGGTGAGGAATAACTTCATAGACTCGTGGAGTCAGTAAGTCACTTCTTACAAGCGGTTTTTGAGGAATATTTATTATTTACATACATCTAAGGTTGCGTACAGACTATATAACAAAACATGTTATAAAACATGTTATTTAACTATGTGGTGGCCGATGTGGACCACGAAACACACGTGATGTGGACGATGTGTGTTACAAAATCTTCTCTTGGTCTTGCTATGTGAGTGTTATTTATCAGAGGTTATAAAACATGTTACTTAATCTCTACGCACCCTAAGGGCGACAATAACCTGTCATGTATCAACAATTTTACACAAAAAATTTAAAAAAATCTGTTCACACGCAAATCATGCGTACAAACAGTCATCAGGGTCTCCCAAGGTAGCATCCTAGCACCACTTATGTTTTCACTTAAAATCATGGTCATATCACTTGATAAACAAATCGTTTGGCCATTATTGGCATGAAACAATGTTATCTTGATACCAGGTTAGGTAACGGTGCAGCAGATTACTGCCACGTTCGCGTTATCGCGCCTATTTATGAACAAACAATCGGACTTGAGGAATCGTAAATATAAATTCTATTATTGTATTGCAATTTATTATGAAAAAGTTGGTTGGTTGTTTATATAGGAAATGAAATAAGAAGGATCTGACTTTCTGTCAGTCGTAATTTTTTGGTGACAAAGAATTTACTCCGATGACTTTTTCATCACTTACTATCAGATGGAATTGTTGTCAAGCACTCACTATTTTAGGAAAAAATGTTTCTTAACATAATAAAACTGTATATTGACTGCAATCTATGTTTCGTGCACGATTGCATGCGTTTGAAAACGGTGATTAAGGGTCGGGCCACATTGATCGACGGCGATCGACGGTTTGTCCATACAAAAAGAGCGTAAAGTATGGAAAGCCGTACGCGTCCTTTCGCATCGACGAGCCGAACGCGCCGTCGACGGCGATCGACGGCGATCGACGGCGATCGACGGCTGACGCTGACGGCTGACGGCTGTGAGCTGTACGGAGGCGTTCGGTTCCGTACGGCATAATGCGTAATAGTGTGTTCCTTTTCAATCGGCAAAATGCGAAAGGCCGTCGATCAATGTGGCCCGACCCTTAATGTTTTGCCTGCCCTTGAGTGAGCCGTGGTGGTCATTGCGTGACAGCCGTGTAACTATATGTCATTACTACCATCATGTCGACTTTTATTATTTACTACATTTCTAACGGTTGCTTTGCCCACGTTTTTACCTGTGAAGATTTAAAGGTTTTGGCTGATTATCAAACAATCTTACATCATTAAGTTTACCCCCTTTAGAAGCTGATTTACGTAAAACTTTAAAGTAGAAGTTTCACGTTAAAATTATAATATTTGCTATAAAATTTGGTCGTGACGAAACGACAAGACTTTGTACATTAGTCACGGATGAAGTTAATTAATTGGATTGATATAATTAAACTCAATTGATTTTATTAATTAAATTACTTATGGTCTCATACGATTTGTAAATCCACATTAAAGTATTGTTGCTACCTAGAATTTATTGCCTTGGCGTTAAATTCTATACATATGTATTCTGTACATACGTGATTCCTGCGCATACTTTTATGCGTAAATATCTTTTAAGAAAAAATGTTAAAGACACAAATAAATTTTTTTTATCGACTGCTGAGCGCATGATTATAAGTGATTACCGTCACGCATAGACATCTAATATATAGGTAACCAATGCGTTGCCAATAAAAAAGGAGTTTCATTCTGAGAAGGAACCCATAACATCTGCAATAGTGTATAAGAATTGACATACCCCTCTAACCCTAAACCCCCTTTCCATCCCCAGGTGCTAAATCGCTCGCTAGAGAGCCGCACGAGCCAGGCCAGCACGCCGGCGGCGCCCGACCTGCTGCCCGTGGCGCTGGTGCCGCAGCACGTCATCACCTCCGGCACCGCCAAGGACTGCGTGCGGCTGCGCGGCCTGCCGTACGAGGCGCAGGTGGGTGCAAGCTACACTCGACCCTCTCTCCTTCACCGTAGGTCCTAAACCGCTCGCCAGGCCTGCCTGTGGCGCTGGTGCCGCAGCACGTCATCACCTCCGGCACCGCCAAGGACTGCGTGCGGCTGCGCGGCCTGCCGTACGAGGCGCAGGTGGGTGCAAGCTACACTCGACCCTGTCTCCTTCACCGTAGGTCCTAAACCGCTCGCCAGGCCTGCCCGTGGCGCTGGTGCCGCAGCACGTCATCACCTCCGGCACCGCCAAGGACTGCGTGCGGCTGCGCGGCCTGCCGTACGAGGCGCAGGTGGGTGCAAGCTACACTCGACCCTGTCTCCTGCACCGTAGGTCCAAAACCGCTCGCCAGGCCTGCCCGTGGCGCTGGTGCCGCAGCACGTCATCACCTCCGGCACCGCCAAGGACTGCGTGCGGCTGCGCGGCCTGCCGTACGAGGCGCAGGTGGGTGCAAGCTACACTCGACCCTGTCTCCTTCACCGTAGGTCCTAAACCGCTCGCTGGAGAGCCGCACGAGTATGAGGCGCAGGTGGGTGCATTGTGACACCTAACCGCATCCTTTCAGAACCATTCCAGGATTGACTGGTAGAGCATGCTACTAGGCATTAAGTCCGCCTAAAGATTAAATAAATAAATAAACATTTTGTTCGACAGGTGGAGCATATCCTGAACTTCCTGGACGAGTTCGCTAAGAATATTGTTGTACAGGGAGTGCACATGGTGTACAACGCTCAGGTACTAGCTTACCATAATTATATCCTTGAATGTTATACCTTATGTATCTTAAACCAAGCCTAGCTAGCGAGAGGTCCCAGCGCAGATATTTCTGTGACGGATAAATTTTGTGTCATGGGTGTTACTGATGTGTTATTTGTGTTGTGTTGGTGATGTGTTGTCCATGCACACAACATAGGGAATACTATGCTTGAGTGTGTCAGCTCACCATCATAGGACTAAGCCGTGAAAGCGATTTTCGTACTTACGACCTTTCGATTCATTTGCAACTTAAACTTGAATTGCATTATATCTTAGCTAAAGCAAAAATATCCATACCACTAAGGATTAAGGACTAAAGTCATCTGTATCTCAGGGCCACCCGAGCGGGGAGGCCTTCATTCAGATGGACAGCGAGACCAGCGCGTTCCTGTGCGCGCAGCAGAAACACCACCGCTACATGACCTACGGGAAGAAACAGCGGTACATTGAGGTATGTGTTTTCTTTCTTTCCTTTCTTTTACCTTGGCTGATTGGCTGGCATCGGGGAGGTCTTTGAAATTATCGTAGACAGAGAACGATGTAGACGTTTGGAGAGCGTGGTCTACTTGATATAGCACGAAAAGGAACGATTTAATGTCAGTGACGGTCAAAATTGCTTGTAAAGAATAGTATGAAAAAATAGACACGCAATGCGAAACAAAACTTAGTATCGTTGTGTCGTGGATTTTTGGTGTTCCGGGGAAAGTTGTTCTTTTTCTTGTGTTAATACGATAGATGACATTTATTGGTCTATATTCTTCTGTATCTATGGGTCTTATTGGTACCTTGGACGAACTTAGCCATTTACCCACATTTACTCGTAGTTTGCCTGCTTGTATGTCTCTATTAACATAAAAAATGTCTTTACTATCGTTTGTTCCAGGTGTTCCAGTGCTCAGGCGACGACATGAACATGGTGTTGACCGGCGGCGTGACGCCCGCCACGTCGCCCAAGGTGCTCTCGCCCGGTACGTTGCTCCCCCCCCCGGCCCCCGGCCCGCGCCTGCTCGCGCAGCACATCGCGCACCAGAACCTGCTCGCGCGCCAGCAGGAGAACCTCCTCCTCGCGTCCCTCCGCCCTCCCATCGTCCCCATGATCCCATACCAGGTCAGAGCCCAAGCTCCTAATTCCGTCCCTCAATACAGCCTCCCAATCCTTCAACAACAGCAGTTGTTACCAACTAAAAGGAGTTACGAACGCGCCTTCGCTCAAACGGATCCCACCCCTGCTAAAAGACAGTTCACTGTCCCACCGCTGCCACCATTATCCCTACCAGTGTTTTCGTACGGTTCCTCCGCGCCGATTTTCTCGTATGCCAACTCGACACCGATGCTGTCGACGTATGCTAGCGCTCTTCCCACGGGAATTCCTACCGCGTTACCCGCTGGATACAGCACCCTATCGGCTGGACTCCCAGCTGGCATGACGTCACCATTCCCCGCTTCCCTATCCATGTCGATGTTCCCAACGTATCCTTACTATCCCGGCGTTTAAAAGATGCGGATAAAAATAATCGATTTTAATATCGATTAATCGTGTTGTATATCGATGACGAGTTAATCGAATTTCCTTCTTCCAATCGTAGTTAAACGTAATATAGGTATAGAGAAAGGTTTGAAGTACCTTGTAAAACTCGAGTACAATTGAAAATATCATTTGTAGGTATTTGAATCGTAATCATTTTTGACCTACTTTTGAAAAGAAGTTTCGATGTGTTTTGCGGTTAACGGCTTAGATCTTGATGCGATTTTAACTGCGTCGTTGCAAGGCGTATACGCTAACCGTTGGTAAAACTTTGCCTTTTGTCATGTCTAGAACTTTTGACGTTTACTCTGGTAAACATACTTTACTTTAAGTAGTTACGTTTCTTTCTCTTTTAACGTATCGGAATGAGATAGATATATGTGTAACTTTTTTATCATTCTAGTGCAGCGAGCGCGGTTTTAAAATCGCTTCAAGATTCCTTAGGGAATAACGACAGGGTATACTAAATGACAATACGCTCAAAGTTACAAACCTACAGTGCCTTCACGGATTTTGATATATTTAGATATATTAGCGTTTATGAATTTATTATCGATACGTCTCTATAGAGATATTAGTTATTAGGAAATCAATGGCAACTTTTGCAGCTGCGTAATTAGTTTATATTATTAGGTTATATTCGCTTACTTAAAATCAGTTTTTTTTGTTGATTTTACACTGACTTTAAATTTTGTTGAGCTCTTAATAATATTTTAAGTAATCATAAGAATCAAAGGTTGTTATTTTATGACAAATATAGTGTGTAGGTTGCTTTATAAATCGTAGACAGGGATGACTATAGATTGATTGTGACATTCCTTTTCACTCGCACACTGAAGCGATGCTTGTATTGAAATGAGACAAAGGTATATTTTTATTTTATAGACGATAAAAACTTATAATGAGGTTTTTAATTTGTAAATTAACCTCGTTTATTTTTTAAAGATTTTTGACGTAAAAATATAACATTATCTGTCTCAAGAACCCGCAAATATAGCTCTACAAAGATCTTTTGGCGCGTGGATGATGTGTGGGTGACAGAGACAGCGCCTTACAGGGATGGCAAACAGTTATGTGCTGTCTCTGTCACCCTCACGGCAGCCACGCGCCAAAAGATCCTTGTAGGACTATAACTCGGCTATAGTGTTCCCTGACTTCGTATAATCTGTGTCGTTCGTTGTGATTTTTTTTAATTTAGACATTCCATTAGTAAAAGACAATATGAGTTTTGCCAGTTTCTTCAAGGCTGAAAGAAAGTCTGAGATAGGTACTTACGAAGTTTTTGTGTTAGTGTAGGTACTTAATTTGATTTGTCGTTTTTCGTCGGTACAATGCACTTTTTGCGGTTAGTTTACACTTTTTTCGTGTTATTTATAGGTTTAAGTGTTTTTTTGCAGTTTGATCGTTGATTGCGTTAGTTAGGCGAAGATTATTATTGATATGCATTGTTAATTTAGGTATTTCAAGGTTGTTACCGGTATCGTTATCGGTTCTAATAGCTTACGAAGTAGTTCGACAACCGTTTCCATTCTATTCCATTCGTCCTTGTCCTATTGTCTTTGGTCCAACGTCTCATATAACAATCTAACACGGTCCTACACCCGACTTCACCTCACACATGTAGAAATATTGGCATTAAATTATATATTTTGAGGGTAAAATGTTATTATATATTTCACATTCGATTTACGAACAAACTCATTTATGACATACCATGACTACTGTAAATATGAATTGAATATAGAATCTTGTAATATTTCATCAAAACTTTGATTACAGATAAAATTTTATATGCAATAATAATGTTGCCATGTCATAAAATTTGTTCGAAAATCGGATGGTTTGTAACCGAACTTTCTAGAATATACAAATAACGTCATTATGTTATGGTATTGCCTCGTCTCGGTCACAATATTTAGGTAACAGGGGCTTAGTCACAAGTACATATGGTGTAATGGCTAATCTATGTTCTGTCATTTCTAAATATTATATTAATTACGTATTTTTGTGATTTTAGCAATTTATAAAAGTAATGACTCTTTATTTGCCTCCAATATTTTTTTTAATAACACACACTGAAAAGCCTATCCCTATACTGTACCAAATTTCAGTACTCTGTGACAATTCGATACAGCGCCATCATGCGGGATCTTTGATGAACTAAATCTTTGTTATCTGTAGCTACAAGCAATGGCGGGAATCGAATACTCACAGATGAAACAGCCTATCTCAGTGTTTTTAAAACAGATTTTATCAGTTGCTAAATTCACAAAACTAGTTTATAATAAATAAAAATGTGTTGAAACGTAAGAGTGTTGTATTACGGTGATTCCGACGGTTTGTGTGCTGGAAACGCATGGTGGTGCGGGCGGGTAAGTGTTGCACTGTTTAATAAACTACGTGTTATGGCAATACTAAATGACGCTGTAAGATTTATTTTGGCATGGGTGCTTTACTTCCACTTTCTGCTTGTAAGGGATCGTCTGGAGAGTAGCAACTGATCGGCGACTTTATAGGACTGTTTGGGTTGTTTAGAGTATGAGCATACTTTTGCTCAAAATACACCTTACGTTACACCTATCTTTCTTTTCCCTTAACACGAAAGTATGACAAAAATTTTGACTTATTTAATAATGACGGTAAGCAAGTATTATTTACGCATATTTTGTGACATATAATATATATCTATCTCCTAATTGTGTAAGTTTTTGGATCCGAATTAGATAGTAGTAATTAATGATTCATTGTCCCATCATCATCTACGATATTAGTTTAGGGTAACTTATCGACATGAGCGTTTAATTTGTACGTAGTTGCCGCGAGTAAGTTAAGAAGTAAGTAAGGCGGTGGATGTAAATTTTCATGACCTTTTTATGTGTACCGAGTTCCTTGTCGCTCTGTACGGAGGGAAGGTAGAAAATGATAGGTGTAAGATTTTTGCGTGACGGAAATGGGAATGTATGCTATTGACTGAGCCCAGTCATAGATGCACGCTTATTGGTCAATCAGTTTTCTTAATTGCAGCCAATACTGTGCCTGCTGTCTGGTATCGGGTAAGATACGTCAGATATTCAAGTGTAATTTTTATTAAGGGTATGTTGTACGAATATTGGTTGACTGATTTATTTCAGCTACTTGCTACTAAGAAGTGGATTCAAAAGGATCGCTGAACCTGTGTTATTTTATATCTTTTGTTATTCTTAAGTTTTTTTTAATTCTTTCTTTTACTCTCCTACCCATTTATGACGCCACAATATTCCCGAATCACTCTTTAATCTTTCTACATTTCAACGCAACTCCAAGTAACAATTTCTAAGCATCTCATGCCAAAATGGTCTTAACCAAATGTTATCGAACTTTCAGTATATGGGTGTAGCATGACTCGCTTCACAGGACAGGTCTCTGCATGGCTCTGTTTAATAACGTTGTCTCGGTCTATGCCGCTTGATCAGAGTGAGATGAATACGTTTTCCAGAGCACAGCCGTGTGTTGGATGTCCACTCCAAAGAGGTTACATTCGCATGGGACGAGGTTTGATTCGTGTTTCAATTTCAACTTAAATTAGACGAGTTAAAGGTACATTTATTTGAATTTTAAATATGAAAACAAGACACTACGTTTCTTAAAGTGTGTGCCCTTTTTGATTAAACTTACTGATTTTACAAGACGCATTTTAAGGATACAAATAAAAATTGTGTTTATAATTCTATTTCGTACTTAATTCGCGAGTAATATATAGGTTTATTTCCTGAGCTGTTTTCTAAGAACACCCGTTCTGAAACTAATAACGCACAGAGAAATAATTTCTTGAAAATCTTCTAAAATGTTCTTGACATTAAGTAAAATATCCATTGCATGTAACCTCTCTGGCTCATATTCTAATCATTTCTTTAATGTTTAATACAAAATGTATCCGAGTAATATGTAGCTTTACCCTGGTGTAATGGTGTCTGAAAATCTATTATCTTAATTTAAAATTAAATTCCTTGGCTTTTTGTTTTTAATCTTAAACTCAAACCACTTACAGCTTCGCAGTTTAAACTTGTTTAAAAACAAAAGGCAATGAATCTTAATACATCATTGATATTGTGTGAGTAAGCCTTAAGAAGTCCCTGCTTCATAATCTATATTTTAATTATGTTGGATCTAGGTTAAGTATGGAGCTAGACGGGGCGACCCCCAGTCACCTGCACTTATACACAGCTTGATTCCTTTTCTTTCGCTTGTCATAACAATTATTTGTTTAATCAACATTCTAGACATATATTTATGGGATATTTCAAGGGCAGAAGTATAATATTTACTCTATGAGTTGTGGTAGGCAGGTATCATTAAACCATAATTAAATAATAAGTTTTATTAACTATGTGGTCGGAATGGAGTTACATTGGTTTTAAACTTTAACCAGGAGTTTTAAACTTAGACCATAACTACGTTTAAAAATCCAGGCAATTAAATTGATGATACTTAAAAAAGGCGTGACAAGTTTAATTTTGGTTAGTGATTAGTAGTGTTATAGTTAGTTATTGAAATATCTCGCGTGTCGCGTGTTAGTGACTGGGGGTGGCGGGGTGGGGGTGTAACGGGTGTCAATTTTCAGGGGACGATGTGTGAATCATCAGTCATATACAATTTATTTAAACGCCTCGGATTTTAAACCTTAGAAATACGTCGATAGTTATTTGTTGTTCAAATGCGAGACTGGTTTAAAAACTTCGGGTTGTCGATCATAATTATTTTACAATTATTAAGGAATTAAACTTGAATTTCTGAGCATATGGAATTTCCATCCATTGCCACTCCCCGGTTAAATAAATTATTAGTTTATTTTATTACGTGTGCTCACACTTCAATTTAGCTTGCAAGCAAAATTTACACAGGGTTGGAACTTGTGTGTGTTCCAAATTCCATATTCTCGGCGACTCAAGTATGTATATGTCGATCTTCTGTTCAATTCCTCCGAGTCAATCAGTTTCATTCACGAAAATCTCATATTCTTTTACTAGCATTTCTTTCGGTGACTTTATGACTTTTAAGTCATACCTTAATAAAAAAGTATAGTTGTTATGTTGTTAAGATTAATAAATAGTTGTTATGATTGATGATTCAGCCGATCGAGCTACTTAGCACTGGATAGTGTATCTACGAACTAAATACCTAAGCGCGTACACAAAATAGTACTAAGTGTATCTAGATGTCATCTGTAAGCTTTTTACTAAATAATGACCTATGAATAATGATCGCAATGAATTATATGATTATTTAGTTGGCTAATTCTAGTGTATTGCGTACTTTTTTAATAAATCAATAATTTTTCGTGTTAGATATGATTGAGAGTTTTTCTGGTCTGTGGGTGGTTGTGCTATTGCTGTGTCAGCGTCTGTCGAGAAATACCTGTGAAGGAGGGCTATAACACTAAACGCTGGTTTCTATAACCTATCTATCGTTTACTACCGATACGTCTCTTATTTCTATCTATAAAATGGATTATAACTCGAAGGGGATAGTCACTTGATGAGAAAAGATAATATAACTCCAAGTAATTAAGTAGCTAACTCCAGTAAACGATAGATAGCTTTTGTTACCGGCTGTAACATGGCTTGCCTTGTCCATAGTACGTTTCTCAATGTTATACTAACAACCTGTCGACTTACGGAAACTGGGCTTGAGAGGTGTCACGTCCCTTACAAATTAGCTAATTCTAATATATTTTCTTATGCGACGTTATTATTCTGTTTATACTCGTACCATGCACTCGGTTTTGTAATAGAAATTATGTTGGTAGGTATTTAAAATTATAATATGATAATAGCATTGTAGACACGCGTTTAATAAATTAAGTTTATTGAGGATATTGTAAGGTTCAGGGAAAATGGTTTGTATCCAACAGAATAATGTCATAAAACAAAAATATGCAATTTCGACACAACACAAAATTTAAACCTGTACTATATTTGGTAAATGCAATTGATAAGGGATTTGTAAGTTATTAGTATATAAGTAGATAATATTGGCAAAATATGTCGTAAATATATTCACAGACACAAGGATCACTCACTTATATAACTTTCCTTCACAAGGTAACTACACGAATAGCACAATCATGTCCTGTCTCCCGCCTCCTAACATAGCTTAGTATATGTGTAGCACCTTAAACTATACAATGTGTTTTTTTTACACTTGATCAAACGAAGTGTGCGGATACTAGACAAAAAATTACCGACAAAAACATTTTTTTTTATTTTTTTTTTATACACTTTCTCGAAAATAAGAGCAATTTAATTTTTTTTTATTAAAAATGTTTCTTTTTGAATTTCTTTGTCTGGGAACGGTGTATTTTAGTCAAAGTAGTCACTTTTGAAAGCTAAAAAGTGTACCTACCTAAGAAAATAAAGTGAATAACAATATCGAACATAAGCTTCGAGAAAAAAAATAAACTATTTGAAATAATAGAAATAAAACTTGATTTTTATTGATTTTTGACCTCTAACTATAAAATGAGGCCGTTAACATAGTCGTTTTTGCTCATTTTATTAAAGTTCATGATCTAGTGAACAAATTCTCTAAAGTAACTATTGCTCTATCTATTTTCATTGTTATGATATTCACCGTCAAACTAGGGTCTCTTTGATCTCCATTATCATGGCATTTATTATTTAAGTTTAATCCTTTTATTCATGTGCATATGTATGCCGATTAGACTTAGAAATTATGAAATAAAACAACTATTTGAATGACTTCTATCGTTAATTAATTTTTTTAATTAAATTAATTTATTTAATTTATTTGGAGATCAAAGAGACCCTAGTTTGCCGGTGAATATCATAACAACGAAAATAGATAGAGCAATAGTTACTTTAGAGAATTTGTTCATTAGATCATGAACTTTAATAAAATGAGCAAAAACGACTATGTTAACGGCCTCATTTTATAGTTAGAGGTCAAAAATCAATAAAAATCAAGTTTTATTTCTATTATTTCAAATAGTTTATTTTTTTTCTCGAAGCTTATGTTAGATATTGTTATTCACTTTATTTTCTTAGGTAGGTACACTTTTTAGCTTTCAAAAGAGACTACTTTGACGAAAATACACCGTTCCCAGACAAAGAAATTCAAAAAGAAAGATTTTTAATAAAAAAAAATTAAATTGCTCTTATTTTCGAGAAAGTGTATAAAAAAAATTAAAAAAAAAATGTTTTTGCCGGTAATTTTTTGTCTAGTATCCGCACACTTCGTTTGATCAAGTGTAAAAAAAACACATTGTATAATGGTATATATTATGTGGTTTGGTCGGAAATGCAAAATGTTCCATTTTGGCGATGGGCGTGGGAAGGTATATTGTATTGGAATACAAAATTGGTATCATTTTGGAATTTAGTGCATTACTTCGTGGGAACTCTTATATAAATGTTTATGGGGATATATATTAATGTAACACAGTTATTTGACGTGAATATATATATTTTAATCTGCTATGATTGGGCCTAAAGTGAAAAAAAAGAATAAAAACCATTTTGCTTTTCCGTTCCTATTTCAAATTGAAGTAAACTGAAAATTAAAGTGGGGTAACAATAATTTATTGATCATGACGGACGGGCGGAACTACCGGTCGGTGATGCAAGCACAACTTAGCTTAACTGAGATCATTTAACGATAGTAAGGTGTAATTTGTTATTTATTATTGGTTATACAAATTGCGCCTTACAAAAAAATCTATACATTGTGCTGCTTAATGCATGAGACTACGGTGACAGATTAAAATTCTTAAAATGTTGTAAATGGGCAACACTCGGCGCTTCAGTGTGTTGTAGACGATATGTTTTTGTGCTTACATTAGACGGTTATAGATCATGGGAGTGGTTAACTGGTTACAGAAAACCTTAGCAACCCGATGGTTATTAGATACACCCAATCATCATAACTGAAGTAAGTACCGTTTATCATATTGTTGTGGGTTCACATTAAAACTCCTTATTATTTTATGGCATTTCTGGTTGCGGTCTCAACTGTACAATTATATTCAGTTCGTATTAATTTTATCCCAGCAAAAATATCAATTTTTAATTTAATTGTTCTAATTCGTTTAGTATCTGTATTGACTCAGACTAATGCAATAGGTAATATTGTATATTTAATATAGTTAGAATGAAGTCCTAATAATAATAAAAGTATATGTTGCTGGCTATTAATTAGCTTGTACCAAAGCTTGTAATATTTTTGCTTGCTTGGTTCATACGCGCAGTGTAAATCTAGCTTACACAGCAGTTCTTTTTGCGAGCTTTCAAAATTTATTTTCGTTGCGAAATATCAATTCACTTTTTAAAATTCTGTGATTATCATAGAGGGAATATGATATGAGAAAAAAAGTTTTTTTTCCTTTTTTATTTTTTTTATTTATGATTATTTTTAATCGTAGATATATTTTTTTGCTACTATAAACGAGTAGAAAAAGTTGAGACCGCATAATAGGGTGGTGCAAAAGTACTAGGGTACTAGGCAAGCATAAGTTTGGTAAAGTCCGCAGACTGGCTTGGTGGTTGGCGGCCGGCGGCGTGTGTAACTGAGTATTGGTGTAAGTTCGCACTGCTTTGGTGGACTGTAATGCGTTCTGAGACCCTGGTGAGTGTTCATCATTATTATAATTACATACATAGGTATTACCTTAACACTTCGTGTACGTCTGTGTCCCGCATTTGTTTTGCTGAAAAATATACATAATGAACTTCGAAAAGTAAAAAAAATAAGGCAGGGATATACATCACCTTATCTATGTTTATATTTGTTAAAAAAGATTTTTTTAATTACTTATTGTATTTTAAAAACTTAATATTTTTCAGCAAAACATTTTTTCACAAAATTGTGTACGTAATTAAAAAAAATCTATAGCATCTACGGTTCTTCTATATTTTATCTATACTGGTATTAGAATGGTATAATTGGTCGAATTAAAAATATAATAGCATTTCTTAACGATGCGATGCGATCAACGAATTGGGCAAAATATCAATTGGAACCTAGGCTTTATAATGTAGTGATATTAATTATTTATTATTGTATTGATGAAAGAGGTTATAGGGTACTAAATTATCAATTGCTCGAACTTGACAAATGTGTGACTAACTTGCATGACGGCGACAAAAATTTTAACCGAGGACAAAATTTCATTATAACCTTTCAACATAAAAAAAAACTATTAGGTATTTAATTTTTTTGGTGCAAATTTAAACTCGAACTTTGCACTTAAATCCGTTTCGCTAAGGTGCCACTTTAAATATTGAATTTTGAAAAGAAATGGCGAAAAAACTTTTGCGGCCAATTCTTTAAAAACCATTACCTGCAATAATCTATACTTAATAATTTTGTATTGAATTTTCATTCACTTCCAAGTACTAATAAAGTGTTCATCACTATCCAGGGCCGCTAACGTACTACTACCCGGCCATGGGCCCCACGCTGCCGCACCCGGTGCTGCCGGTGTACTGGGGCTACCCCACGCCGCCCGTGTCGCCCGCGCACTACTACCACCCGCCGCACCACCCGCAGCCGATGGTAAGTGGTTAAATTAATTAAAATAATTAATTGTGTCACCGCGCTCATTCACATGCGCACACTCGCACGCCACGCAATCGCACGGTTAAGCGAGCCTACAAGAGTGTAAGACGGACTTTCGCAAAATGATGATGCAAAGTTGACATAATCGTGGTAGTATACCAGATGTCATAGGTGTGACAATTCGTGCAATTACAAAGGATCGCGCGCATGTGAGTGAGCACGTTAAGGTGTGGAGTCCACCAATTTATATTTGATTATCGTAGTGGACTATGGCTTTCATCTCCTTACATTGTGAGAGGAGATTTGAGCTCAACAAGTAGTCTGTTATTGTTGCGATGGTGATGATAAAGTACTAATATTATTAGATTTTGCCATCAGCATAGAAACAATTATTTTTATAATATTGTTTGTTAGGTATTTATGTAAATGGCATTAGATGTTGGTGTCATCCAAGTTATTTTTTATCAATTATAGATTTCAGAGGTGGTGCCAGTAGCCGGGGGTTCCCCGCTGCCCATTCCCCCGCCGGCCTGTCCCGAGTGGCCGATGTTCATGGTCAACTGACTCCGTCCACATCAGGACATCCGCGTCACATACATACGTCTCAAGAAAAAATAAGAAAATATAATAAATATTTATTAGCAAATTCTATCGCTTGCTTCTGTGATTATATTTTGGCTTAAAATGTGGCAATATTTTAAGATGTTATACAAAAAGATGTTACTTTAATTCTAAAATTTTGTCAATTATTTTTACGAAGTCTAGATGCGAAAATATACAATTAAAATTAGGTTAGCGACTATGATGAAAGTGACTTAAATTTTTAAAAGTGACTAACTTAGAAATAATATTTTTAGACCATTTTTAAAGTTAAAACTTTGACTTGTATTTCAAGTGATCACTTTTAAATGGTGCGTTTTTGAGTAGTTTTAGAAAATAAGATATTAATATATATCGTAATGTTAGTGAATATCGTGTTGCTCAATTATATTTCTAATTATTTTCATTTATATTAAAAATGAATCTCATTTAAAATGGTCATAAAACTTCATGTTTTATAGTAATTTATATTGATTCCTATTTTTATATGCTTTCAGGCTTCAAAATAAATTGCCATGGATAAGAGTTATATAAATATATATTATATATTATTAAATGATCACAATTCATATTTAAATGTACAAAAATATGTAACATCACCTACCAAGAACAAGGAAATGACAATAAAATAAAAATATTTTTAGAAACTGCTCAAAATAATAGTGATATATAATGTAGGCGTAATTTATTATTAAATGTATAATTATGTTATAATTAGTTCATAGTTTATTATTGCCACAAAATCACTGTTTTACGTTTATCGTTTTGGTTTAGTAGTGTTCTTTAGAACTCTCAGTCATGTTGTTACACAATGAACTACATATATGGACAAAGGTCTACTTATAGGAGTGGAATGGTTATATTGATGAGAAACATCAGAAAAAAATCATTTTGCGTGAATTTACAAACATTTTCATTAAGAACACTCCGTGATAACTTTATTTTTCACGTCATTCATTTTGCCTGTCAAGTGGTTTAAGTTTGATTTTGAATGTAAAATTACAGGAACTCTCTCATTTCGAAAAACTTTTAAAGTCAGTGAGGATACGTTTACAAAAGCCGGCTACGGAACATTTAAAACAATTTCGAACACTATTTATCTGAATATTTAAAAAAATAATGTGACTAATATGGACTTAACTTTGTCTCAAACTAGTAGCGACATCTGTCTACTACGTTATTCTGCTCTTCCTATGTCGACTTGCGTTATAAACACAATAATTCTATTGCTTTAGTACAAGCAATGTCAGGTCTACTTACTTTCTTTTTGTTCTTGTTTTTAATGTTTAACACCTTACAATTGTTGATTTTTCCCATATTTTAACATTTTATAATTGTTGTACGATTAACAAATTCCTATCAACGTGTTATATATACGAATTAAATTATGACTCTTTATACATTTACCAACGTTGTTATATTTTTAAATTATTTACAACAATATTTATTACAACAACATTAATTATTTTTTTAATAAAATCACGTGTTGTGTTAAAATTAAAAAATATATATAACAGCGTTAAAAAGTTTGTTTTTAACTTTTATATTTAGCAGATCTATTTTTATACAAGACATTTACACAATCAAGAAATGTATAAAATAAATTAGAAAATATTGCCAAGTTCATTGAAAAAAACCCTTAAGTTCCTTATCTGTATATATAATCGTTACTTTGTATATTTTATTATTATTATATTTTACCGAATCTATATAATAATATTACGAAACATACACGCGACAACGAACTTTATGCAGTGATAATAAGGATGGTGCTGTTGTTTTAAAAATAAGCCAAATATGTAGTTATTTACATATGTGTAGATATACATTTATTGCCTTGTAGTTTAGACGACGCTCAATTAGATATAACGTCAGTTACACGCAAGCCATGACATAATAAGTAGCGTACAATACTATTTTACAATCTTCATTGTTGATGAAATTTCCTTCGCTAACTTGGGAAACCGAATGAAATAGATTCGAAGTTTGCATTAATAAATACTTTTCGAAAATTAAACTAAATAATTAAGTTAAAATAAATAAAAATTAACACACTAAACATTCGCAGTCACCCATTAGGTTTTCCTGTGTTAAAATAAAACAATCACCAAAACAGAACAAAAATTCAAACGCGACGTTTCCTACTATGTATTGACCACAAGTGGTTCCATAGAAAACACTGCAAGAAATTCAATGGTAGATTTTTTCCTATTCATAATAACAGACTGATATTCCAAGAAATAGCTTTGTTTTTAAATAATTTTCACACATTATAATAACTTTGGCTATGTTATTTCCAAGTTAGCATAGAGTAAGTTGTGTGTCAAAGAAAGGGGGATGCCCATCCCTCATAGAGAGATTGGCTCTAAATGCACAATAGAAAAATATGCTACATTGTTAGTATTATGATAGTATGAATTGTTTTGTGAAAGATTATTACGAAACAAAGTTTGGGTGTAGAAGTTATGCGTATACTGTTCGACTTACATGCGTGCAATTTTCCCCTATTTAAGAAGAGTTATTCTTGATTGGGAACTCTATTTTATAGCACCGTTACGCCTTACATGCTCACTATTATATGCAAGTGCTTGTTTTATTTGGTATAATATATCCCGCAAGAAATATAATTATTATTGTGTCATTAGGTATACGCCAAAACAGAAAATATGTATTTGACATTCTCAGACTGACAAATTGACAAACGTCAATAGCTTTCGAAGTTACCATTACTACAAAAATCAATAATAAAATAAAATTGATCGATACAAGTCCAATTTGTATGTGTAGAATTAAATATATAAGTATATGGTTTTTACATATTATATAATTTCAGTCGACCATTATATATTTAAAAAATTACAAGACAAGCAAACATTTTATTATTACTGAATTTTGTCTACGATAATATTTTATCCGGCAGAATGTCGTTATGATGGCAACAACTAACAATAATCAAAACTGACGTCAAAATATAAATATTTATTAAATCATTTCCATTACTTTTTATTATACTGCAATGTTAGGCAAACTTCCTATATTGAGATATTATACGCACATATTATATTTTTTTAATCTTTTTTTTTCAACATAATTTCATTTGAGTGCGTTTTAGAGCCAATACCGGGCATCTCCCTTTGCGTTTCATACATACGGATAATATTTTTTTTTTTTGTTACTTGTTAAAAGAAATAGGTAACTATAGTTGGCTGCTATAACTTAAATCATAATAATATTAATTTAATTAGTCTCGAGCCTAACTTGTCATAACTATTATCATTATTAGATAATTGTTCATCAATCTCATAATATAGAAAATTATATTTTTAGATTTTAGAATTACGGTTTTTCATACCCTATAGCTGTTACAGGAAGTTTTTTTAGTTAGAATAATGTTACGTGGCCGTATTGGACCAGCTTGGTCCATTTTGACCCAATATGGCGCGTACATCTAAGCATAATGACTTTAGTGTTAAAACAATTAAACAACAAAATCAAAATGTCTTCCAATGTTGTAACATAAATTATTTATTTATAAGTGTCACAATATAATTTTAGATTGAGCTTTATGTTAAATTTTCTTTAATTTTTAAGTTGTGGCTAGAATTGTACTTACGGTGCGAATATGAATTGCTCAAATAATAGCTATATATCTAATATATTCATGAAATAGTTATCTAATCCTTTATTGTAATTTTTCAAAAATTTTATTACAAACCAAAGATGTAAAGTTGTTTAATCGGTAATTACATTTTTACATTATATTTATGTTAAAGTAATATAATAAAATAATCTTGCCTTAAAAATAATATTCTCGAGTACAATTCAGCCAATAAAAGTGATCGATAAATAAGAAATAAGCAATAATATAATGTTCTCACTAAACTATGCTATACGATGGTCAGTTCTAGTTTAATCATCTTACTTTAGACAATGAATTAATATATTTTATTGCAACGTAATTCCGACAGTGAGGAATTCGATGTATGATAATCTCAACCTCAGACCAATAAACTATAGACGGCGTGCCGTGAACAAAAGCGTGAAGCCGGCAAAAGTGTGCCTAAAACACACATCGGAACCAATAGAATGCATGGGGCATTTGTTGTTGTATTTGACAGTTTGACAGTTGTGTAGTTGACAGTTTGAACTAGAACAAAAAACTTTATTTTTTGGAACACAAAGCTTCATTCATTTTTTATTATTTAGAACACAAAGGTCGTTTTGGTGTGAGTGCCCCCGTGTGTATTACAAGGCGAGGCGTACTTTTTGCCGGCTTCACGCTTTTGTTCACGGCACGCCGTCTATAGTTTATTGGTCTGAGATCTCAACTATGTATTAAAATATATCGTTAGACGTCTTTATCGCTTTGCGTCTACGTCTTTATGACTTATGGTTCGTTCCCCACATCCGTTAATGACGATTCGGTATAGACAATAATTCGAAGACAAATAGACGTCCGCACATGAGTCGCAATTCCATTATTACCCATTGGTATTTTTAACGACTGAGAATTAATACGATTCGTAGATGTAACAAAGAGTCCTTACGTGTGTACTGAGGTTAATTTATCATTAAAATATTACCGCATCGCTGTCGGAATGGCGTTCTCATTATATATAGATGCAGTTGAGTGTCATCACATGCTGTAATTAATTAAGTTCGTTTTAAGTTATTATAAGCTAGGAAACAAAGAGGAAAGACGTATCTCTGCAGCTTACTTAGATGTTTTAAAATGTTAACGTTTATAGTAATCAAATCCCGATATTTCGTTAAGGGAAGCAACATATCCTTTGCTTTTTAGCCAGCAATACAATTTTAATGCGACAACTATAACTCAATTTGTGTTTGTTAAAATATAAATTGTCGCTTTGCAATAAATATAAATTTATTTATTGAAAAATTAACTTGCCTCTTTTATGTTTCGCGGCGTTTTTTGCCACGCATTGTAGCTTGCTTTCAATACTAGCCAAATTATTAATTTTAATGTCATTTAACATAATCAAAAAAAGATTTATTCAGATTTATATATTTTAGTACACTAGTAAATTCATTTACCATGACGAACATCATGACTGTATTTAAGTATTTTATACATATAGGTATATAATATTATGTATATGTCGATAATCGGCGAGCCAGTAGTAATACAGATTTATTTTCAATTCCAACAAACATAGTTTTGGTAAAGAATGTAATATTTAACAATAATTACAATGTTTTGCCACCTCTTTCAGTCGATATGATTGTTAATGTTTTGTGGCTATAGATAGTATCTTATAGATATTAAATTTCCACAACCATTGATTTATCAGTTGTGAGAACACTGTTGTGAGTGTCACTTTTATTTTTTTTACTAATTGCTATATCTGCGAAACCTTTTTTTATTTGCGTGTTGCATTCGTTTTCTTTTCATTAACTATAAAATAAAAAGATAGCAAGAATTGTATTATAATTTTATTAACATAGCAAAATTTTTTACTTGTATAAAAATATTTATGATCATTTTGTTTCATTGTATTTAATTGTTTATTGAAAAATATCGACTGTTACCGATTTTGTTATTCAGATTGTTGATATTTTTGATTTATTGAAATAATTTTAAATTAAGTTTTCGTTATCCAGTGCACTTTGTATTTCAAAATTATTTGTCAGTAAAATTCGTTAATTGTTGCAAATCGTGTTAGTTTATAGGCGACGCTGTGAAGTTTGCCATTATATTTAATATAAAAAATCTATTACATAAATAAAGCTTCTAAACCAAGTTATTACGTAGCATCGGCTGGTGACGCTACAGTCTTAATATTATATTTAGAATATAGTAAATCTAATAATATATATTTCGAGTTGTTAGAGTTTCGTTACCTAAATTCTTTGTTATAGTGCGTTGATAAATAATTAATAGGTCTGTTGAATACATTAATGATAATTATTAGTTAGTGTAGGCCTTCATCTAGTGTAGTCAATTAGTATGTGCAATGTAGAAATTAGGTTTCCGACGATTAATGCCAAAACTGTTTGGTTTCATATCATACAAAGTAGTGAATTGTTCCAATTATATTATAAATGTAAAAATGTGTTGTTTAATTTTTAACACTCCTTTTACCCGACTGTATCAGGTAATCTATATTTTTCAAGTACATACTCGTACATGTATGTATGTTTAAGCCATAATGAAAGATGGATAGTACATATTTATATTATTGGTAAAAGAGTCGTAATATGCTTTGATTATATACACGGTATGACTCAATTATGTCAAATGACATCTTTATTGGTACATTTAATTTTTTTTCCCATTTGAAAAAAATAAATAATTCGAGTTGATATATAAATGTTCTGCTTGTTGAAAAGTAGACGTGTTCACGGTGTTCATTCCATAGAGGTATTAGGCTACCTGTTACCTGTCCAACGAAGCGGAGCGAAGAAACTGAGAAAATTAACTAATAAGGGTGCGGTCCACTAAGGCGGAGCGGAGCTGTGCGCGATTCACTAATCACATGGCTTGAAATCCACACGAGGCACAATAAGCTGGAATTTAAAGTCATGTGATTGGTGAATCGCGCACAGCTCCGCTCCGCTCCGCCTCAGTGGAACCGCACCCTAAGTTTGCATAGAATCTCCGCTCAGCGCCAATGGACAGGGATTGCGTGCTAGCTAGTGGTATATATTATGTTTCTCCGTTTCTCCGGTCCGGTGGACAGGCAGCCTTCGTGCACAAATAAGATAATTAGTGTATGGTCTATGGCTAGAGCTTGCTACATAGCTCACACTATGTTGAACTGAATCAACTGAACATGGTTCACTTTGGTTGCCTAGCAGAGTTTCTAGTTTATACAGCAAATGGTAGATGGCGCTTCAATAAGTCATCTCTGGTCTCACTAGATGTCGCTCAAAAAAATAATGCTAACTTCTGAATCACGCCGTTGAGACTCTCTGGCGTTCACCTAAGTAGTTGGAGAGAGTTCAATACTGTATCGCTTCTCGGCCTTTTGGCTAAGATCAAAGTGTAGTATCTGTTCTTTTCAGCTTAATATCTGAAAGTTCCCGCACGTCGGGACCAGTATATTAAACTGATTTTTGTGACTCGACGGGATGTTCGGGGCTCGCTCCACTCCCGTCACGGGTCGGCCCGGCATTGCAGTGCCGCCGGGATCGGCCCACATAATACTTTCCTAAAGCAATTTTAAACTAGTTAATTAAGTTGGTACTTGGTACCGATCTACCGATGCTATCATTATTATGCGGATACAAGTGTATAAAAGGGCAAAATAATACGACTCGTGTTACAACTTCAGATACAATTATTGAAGCTACTGCTGACATTTTGTTTTAATCAATTTGTTTTTTTGTGCACCCTACCCCTTTTCCTGTGTTTAGCTTTTATCACTTTTTAAAGGTTGTCTGGAAGAGATCGCTAATTAGTGATAAGACCGCCTGTTGTACTTATACTATTTTATAAATTACTGTGAAATTTTATGGTGTACAATAAAGAGGATTTGTATTGTATTGTATTGTACAATTTATTGAATGATGAAAGTATTGACAACAACAAATCTTCCTTTGCTGTCGTCGTTCCAGTTTCAAATAGGTACCGGCCAGGTCGCTGGCCAGTATCATTTTAATAGAAAACCTGAAAAGAAAGATCTGACTCCTCTCCTCTCCTCACTCCTCTCCTCACCACTAAAACACTACTCTGCTCAAAAGCACCGCTCCTCTCAATAGCACCTCTCCACTCCACATCTGGCAACACCAGTATGCCAAAACTGCTCTCGCTTCAGCACATCTCATATCGCCACCTCCTGCAGACATTGCTCCTCACAGTTGTTATAGCACAGGCATAAAAATCCTCCGTTACAGTCGGCCATCCTGAAACAATTGCGTCCCGCAATTGGCACGCATACCACAGTATTACAATTCAACAAAATCAACACCAAATAACAGACCATAATGACATGGCTCAGCATAACATCTGCATGGAATACATCACCTTTTAAAGCTGAAATAAAAACGATAACTCCTCCATCTAAAATAAATTCGAAAACTCTGCTCAACGTTTCTAGCGACCCTTCATTTGTCAATAAAATCAACTCAAGCTTTCAGTTGCCATAGCATTGCAAATAACATCGATTGTCAAAATCCTTTGCTTCACTTTTTTCCAATTTACATTTTATACCACAATGACAAATCATCTCATAATTTGGGGTCAATTCTTCACGTTTACCAAGCTTTACAATCTTTCTATACGCCACACATTCACTTAATTCCAGCTTAATTCTCTTTATGATTTCACGTTTTTTTTTTTCAATCAATAAATTCCGATTTATCTGTCATAGGCTTCACAAATATTCTTCGAGGAAATGCCAATTTTATTCCAATAGCGATTCGCAAGTCTCAATCCAAAGTCTGTATCTTTTGTCTACTTATTCTTCATTTGTTTTGATGAAAAGGATTTTTTGTTTCCTAGCATTTCTTACATCTTTTGTTTTCTCTACTGACAGTTCACTTCTTTTCTCAAAAATACTTTTGACATTGCAATTCATTGCGTTCTCCACATCATGGAATATCAGTTTCCATTACTTGCTTTCGCATATTATCTCCAGAGCAACAAACTTTATCGTAGGATGACACGATGATACTTTCTCATAGGCGAATCTGACTCGAGCGCTCTTAAATCTTTCCGCACATTTTATCCAAACTGATGAACTTTTAGACAGCGAATCGATAGCATTTTCAGCCTTGCTTCGTAATCTCTTCGTTAATCCATTTTTCACCACAATATCGATCGGACATCCTTAGAAAAATTTTCTGACACATCACGTCATACAATCATTGAGTTACTAAGTACATAATATCTCAATGCATACAATTACATTTTTCAAATCTTACTGCTTTTAATTGAGAACGCTTACAATTTCGGCCATTGTTTTCTATTCTCTCCATTATTAGCGCGTAGGTATTATGTTCTACAACATAAATATCCACTTCTGAATATAAAAGGGCAAAATAATACGACTCGTGTTACAACTTCAGTTACAATTTATTGAATGATGAAAGTATTGACAACAACAAATCTTCCTTTGCTGTCGTCGTTCCAGTTTCAAATAGGTACCGGCCAGGTCGCTGGCCAGTATCATTTTAATAGAAAACCTGAAAAGAAAGATCTGACTCCTCTCCTCTCCTCACTCCTCTCCTCACCACTAAAACACTACTCTGCTCAAAAGCACCGCTCCTCTCAATAGCACCTCTCCACTCCACATCTGGCAACACCAGTATGCCAAAACTGCCCTCGCTTCAGCACATCTCATATCGCCACCTCCTGCAGACATTGCTCCTCACAGTTGTTATAGCACAGGCATAAAAATCCTCCGTTACAAGTGTTTTTACAATTTTTAAGCTCCTTTACATACCTATCGTGTTCTACCTCACCTCATCCATACATAGCATTCTCGATTTTAAAAAATTGCAATATAAAAACAAGTCTTATCGCAATGACAAAAATATTATTAAAATGAAGAAAATACACACTGAAAATAATTATAAAAATTAAATAAAAACGAAAACCATGAATAAACAAATAGACTACAGGCCCATGTCGAAAATGGGTGGGTCATACGAACCACCAGGTGATGTATATAGGACGATATAAGAGCACAAAATAATAAGATTCAGCACTATGCCGTCACTTGTAAGCTGTCCAACTGAGTGCTGGTGAGAATTCAAAAGTGCAGGTAGAGGGAGTACATTTTGGTCATATGATTCTGTACGGCATTTTCACCATCGATAGATCCATGAAAAATAATAAGAAAGCGCGCAGTCCCGTAAAAAAATGGTGAGCCACAAAGTCGGTAAATTTTTTCGATTTTTTGAAAATTCCAGGGTAAATTTGGTCATTTGATCCTGTACGGCATTAGTTTCATACTGTTTCAATACAGCTTCTAATCCATTATTCCGCAACGCCGTACAAAAATCATGCGACAAGGGGAAAAAATCGAGGGTTGCAACCCCCTCTATTTCCGTGGTGAATTGAAACAACATAAAATTAATTTATTTTGAAAGTACATTATGCAAAGATAATATTTTTTTACATGCCGTACATTTTCGTTAGTCCAAAGCTTTGCAGGAGAAAAAAATTCAAGGAAAAATCCATAGAACGAAATGTATGAAAAATATAGTCTGTATTTAAAATGTATAAATCTGTGAATATTTAAACTTCTGCAATAATTTAACAAATTTCAGTTTTTGTATTTCTCTATAACTTTTTTTAAAACAGTTTCTTTTGAACGGCAATACTATGTAACAATTATATTTTACAATATCATGTTAAAAAAAAAGTTGCCGTACAGTGTCAAATGACATTACAGCTTTATAAATCAAGTATACCATGAAATTAAGGTAATTATTAATATACATTCAAATGAACAATAACTTTTTGACGGCATTATTTTTAATAGTACTTTTGAGTGCTAGATAATGTTTTGGAACCGAAGCCGTACTTTTTCAATTCACCCCCCAGACCACGGAAATAGAGGGGGTTTCAACCCTCGATTTTTTCCCCTTGTCGCATGATTTTTGTACGGCGTTGCGGAATAATGGATTAGAAGCTGTATTGAAACAGCATGAAACTGATGCCGTACAGGATCAAATGACCAAATTTACCCTGGAATTTTCAAAAAATCAAAAAAAATTACCGACTTTGTGGCTCACCGTTTTTTTACGGGACTGCGCGCTTTCTTATTATTTTTCATGGATCTATCGATGGTGAAAATGCCGTACAGAATCATATGACCAAAATGTACTCCCTCTACCTGCACTTTTGAATTCTCACCAGCACTCAGTTGGACAGCTTACAAGTGACGGCATAGTGCTGAATCTTATTATTTTGTGCTCTTATATCGTCCTATATACATCACCTGGTGGTTCGTATGACCCACCCATTTTCGACATGGGCCTGTAGTCTAAAAGACGAATTCGTCTAGTATACTCGCTACTATCGCTCGTACTCGCTTATTCGGATACTCTCTTATTTAGATACTTACTCTCTCATTCCGACTAGCGCGCGACTCAATTCATTCAGACACGGATACGGCCACGGTCATCCAGATACTCGCTTTTTCGGATACGGCGACATGACTTACATAAATAAACACGGACTCTCACTGGTTCGAACACGGCGACACCCATTGGATTCCAGCGAAGTGAACGTACTATGCATTCGTGACATGCATGCATGTCGTTGGAATCCAACAGTTTAAATCATACAAACATGGATACTCTTCGGTCTGACACGGATGATTTTTATGTACATAATTATATCTATACGTTTATGTACGTGTATATTTTCTTTTGCAGCCTTCGTTGTTTTCCCGCAGCCCAAACTTTGACTGGCAGATATGATTTTAGCATCAAGGTCGCCTTTTGCTCATGCCAATGTATGGTGCAAAGAAGTTTAAATAAAATAAAATAAAATAAATATGTCTTATTTGTACACTTTCATTGCTTTTAACCAACTTCAAAAAAAGGAGGTGGTTTGAGCGAAATCTGACGGTCAGTTTTTGAAGTATCTCGACTTTGAAGTCTTACTTCATTTAATATTATTTCATCATTTGTTATTGTTTCATTTTTTTTGTTTAAATAATATAATGTCAATGCAATAAAAAAGGACGGTATGCAAACGAACATAAATTCAAAAAATAGAAATTAATACTGTATCAATTCAGCGTATAAACAGTATAAATAAAATAGCGCATAGGTTGATAAAGAAAGTAAGCTTTGGAATCGTTCAAGTGTTTTATGTGGGCCGATCCCGGCGGCACTGCAATGCCGGGCCGACCCGTGACGGGCGTGACGGGAGTGGAGCGAGCCCCGAACATCCCGTCGAGTCACAAAAATCAGTTTAATATACTGGTCCCGACGTGCGGGAACTTTCAGATATTAAGCTGAAAAGAACAGATACTACACTTTGATCTTAGCCAAAAGGCCGAGAAGCGATACCGTATTGAACTCTCTCCAACTACTTAGGTGAAAGCCAGAGAGTCTCAACGGCGTGATTCAGAAGTTAGCACTATTTTTTTGAGCGACATCTAGTGAGGTAAGAAATGACTTATTAAAGCGCCATCTACCATTTGATCCGTAAATTAGAAACTCAACTAGCCAACAAAAACGTTTACGCAGGTGTCACCACCGGTGAGTCAGCGAGTGAATCCCGGCTTTTTACTCGTTCAAGACCATTTTCAAGACACACAAAAGATACCTACGGCATTCCGTGTAAACTAAAGAGCATTATGTCAGCGAGTACTCGCTGACTGTTCACACCGCCGGTGAGTGTCCGAATGAGTGAGTACAGAAAAGATCGTGACATCCGAATGAGCGAGTATCCGAATGTTTGAGTATCCGATTGAGCAAGTATCAGTAACTCTACTCGAACTCGAATAGGATCAATTACAATATCAAGATCAAGTCACTTTTCGCATACTGCAATAATTTGGTTTCAGATACGGCAACTCGACTCACACGAACAGTCACTTTTCGGATACGGCAACTCGACTCACACGAACACTCACTTTTTCGGATACGTCAGATCAACTCGTTTCGGATACGTCAACTCGACTCACACGAACACTCACTTTTTCGGATACGTCAGATCAACTTGTTTTGGATACGGCAACTCGACTCACACGAACACTCACTTTTCGGATACGCCTGATCAACTCGTTACGGATAGGGCAACTCGACTCACACGAACACTCACTCTTTCGGATACGCCAGATCAAGTCGGTCGGATACGGCAACTCGACACACGAACACTCACTTTTTCGGATACGTCAGATCCACTCGTTCGGATACGGCAACTCCACTCACACGAACACTCACTTTGTCGGATACGTCAGATAAACTCACTTTTCGGATACAGCAACTCGACTCACACGAACACTCACTTTTCGGATACGTCAGACCAACTCCCTCCAGAAAGAATAAAAATAATAGACTTAAAAGCATAAAATCGGCATGTTTTATAAAAACATTCTTCATTTAAGTCCTATAACTCAAAAACGGTTAGGTTTCGGACAGGGTGTCTTAGGACTAAATGTCGCAACTGATGTGTACTATTACCACCTCTTGGGCCACGCTCGACCCAGTAACTCTTTAGGGTGGTTGCATAGTCAAGCTTACCGCCAGCGCGGTTGACCTGCGCTACATATTATGTACGTCCTGTGACGTACGGCGCGCGCGGGCCTCTTTTCACTATAAAACGGTACAAGAGACTTGTAGCTCGAGATCCGCGCGCCGTTTAACCGCGCCTGCGGTAAGCTTGACTATGCATGCAATCACCCGTAGCTTCTAGGTATAATAGAGAGAGAGAGAGAGAGAGATTACCTATATGAGAAAACTTTGTAAACAGGTAAAATAATAAAACATCAAGTACGTCATCAATTTCAGTTTTAATAGTAACGTCACCACACATAGTTATGACACATAGGATGGAAATCTTATTTTACAATTACCGTCTAACATTAATTACAGAACTGGAAAGAACTGAGCAGGCATACACGAGCGAGCGGGCCGCACGTCACACCGACTTCACCACATCCGCTAAACCACACATCGTGTTCTCAACCAAAAAAGCACTTAAATTAATTGTACTTATATTACAACTTAAACTAACCAAAACCAATTCTAATGACTATCACGAACAATAACATTACTAAGTAATATGTTCACAACACTGCGGTGTAACAGCGGCCTTGGCGAGACTTGAATCGAGACATTGGTTTTAATAAAAAAATCGATACCACATCAACACTGGCAGGATTGGAAGTTTGTTCGATACATTAAAGCAAAATTCGGATTTCGTTGCTACTCTAAGGCTTACGTTAAAAAAAGCATTAAAAAATCTTGTAAACGCACGCTAAGTCCATCACAACCTCCTAATCTGATCACAGCTTTACTTACCACGATTAAGTTACATACGAGTACCGACACGGGAGCGGATCTACCAACGGACAGCGGGACATTTCTATATATCTCTATATAATCCACACATTCTTAAACAGAGATAGACCAAATGCAATCATGATAGTTTCATCAAGTACAAAGCGGTTGTCTACATCAAAATGTCGAAACAAATGCATAGCTTTTTGTATGTATGTGTCAATTAAGATAAACGCTTTGTAATGAGTTGCACTGAAGTATCCTTATTACATAAAATACATATCTTATAAATAAAATTACTATTGTATAAAATATACGCAGTATTCCACATTCAAAAAAAGGAGTGTTAAAATATGACTTAAAATTCTACGAAAGCTTATTAAACAAATAATAAATTATCAAGCGAATTTGTACTGAATGAACATTGACAATGAGTAACAAAAATATACACCAACATGGAATCCGTAATAAAGCATGAAAATTTTAATTTTAAAATAATCTGTTACATTTAATCTAAGGCGCTACCACTCCCTGCAAATGGATGAATATGGCAGTATCTTTACCCAACTCAAAACAAGAGAAAAAATCCTATACCAGAGGAATACTCTTATACAACAACACCAATAATCTCCGGTAGATCCGCTCACACGACATACTTACTAGAAACTAATCGAAAAGCAAAAAAATACAAAATACATCTATAATACAGCGTATTATATACAATATGAAGTATTCGAAACCTACAATACGTATGAGAACCCTGAAGAATCATTAGAGAAAAATGCTACTACGTAGAAGACCGTTGAAATGTATTTTAATAAATACAGTAAAATGATACGGATTATCGCATCCAACACGGTAAAGGTTTAGTTAAATCCGTATGTTAAAATATTCATAATTTCTATTTACAAGTTTGTTCATCATAACACATAATCTAAATGGGCATTTTCCAATTTTTATATATTATTAAAGATTAATTATAATAATGTGAATACACATAATTACAAGAATGAAAAAAATTAAAAATGGGTGGCATATTAAAAATGTTTTTTCCTTTACTTTTTATGTTATAGGATAAAAATGTCTTATTTATGAGATCGCCGATATATTTATTAAAAAAAATTGTGCCACAAAATTAAAAAAAAACTGCTAGTTATTACACTATAAACTTTTAAAACCGGATAAAAAAATTAGAAAATACCCATACGCAAAAAATATGAAAACTACATCGTCAATATTCATAAATCGCTCACACTCACAAATATATCATTAACATTTTACAAAAACTAGCTTTAATATCTCGGTCACCATTTTTTCATTTGAATAATCAAAGCTTGTTACATAATAATTACATCAGCATTGAAATCGTTACTACGTTGTCTTCATCATATTATTATTTTTCATTAGTAATATTATTAATCATATTTGCACAAAAATGATGATATAGTTTCCATACTCATTTAATTCCATACGTATACAACAGTTATATTGAAATAAGCATATTTAACGCATGTAGTTAGATTTATGAAACAGGCATTATCGCTACATATTGGCGTAACAATTTAACGAGTTCCCGACACTAGACCATTACAGTTTCAAAGGTAACACTTGTTCAACCCGTTCTAGTAGTCTATTCCGAAATATTAAATTCTGGTTAAAGTATTTTTCGTAGTCTGCGAGTCGCTTAGTCACCACACTGTTTTATTATTAAAAGTAGGGTAAAGTTACTTCAAGTTTTAAAGTCTTTTTCTTGCCTTTGCATTTTGTCAATCAAAAGACAGGGACAAATAATTTCAAACTTGGAATAACTTTACACTGCAGGTATTTATAAATTCAGTAAAGATCTATCCTTATGACTTTAGTATCGTAATAATGTGTTCACTTAACATTATATTTACTAAATGTCACGGATAGCTACAAAACTATTTATGTAATTATTTATGAAAATTGCAATTTTAGCAAAAAGCTGAGTTGGTTTTCTATTATTTATTGACAAATGACTAAGACAATTTCTTCAATGAAATAAGGTTATTGGAGGGCTCCTGTTCGCAATTATACCTGAGTCGCCGAGAATATGGCATTGCCCACTATATCATATCGTATGTCACTCGATTATATTATTCGCTGCTAAAATATATACTCAACGCTATCTAGTATCGTCCAAATGAACCACGACAGTATGGAATGCTTCAAACGCACATTATAAAAATCGCAATAACTTACAAAATTTAAGTGACTTCCAATGACCTTCTGAATAGATCATGCAAATTGATTGGTATTAGAATAATAGATTCAGAGGTCCGTTTATACATCAGGACCAAACACGTGCCAAGACAAGCAATATTTTCGATACAGGAAACATTGTTCAATAGTGGTTCTATATTTCTAGATTAAAAGCATTAAATAACACTTCGCCACTAGGTGCGCCGGCGCCGGTCCGATGCAGAAAACTAACGCAAGCACCGAGATACATCGAGCTATGTACAACGAGAATCGCAGACTTAGTATTAGATAATAAGAAGTTTATTAAGTAGAACCGGCGGTCGAGATTGAGAAAAATACAGGTACACATTTAATAATACCGGTACGTTCAAATGATACCGGCACATTTTTGCGATACCGGTATAAACAAACTAATACAGGTACATCCAAACACTTGGAGTACATCATTTTGATTCTGTGCTCTTGGAATGCAGCGGTATTCAAACAAGTGACAAGTGATGTATTACTACAAATGAACAACCATTTATACTTTTAAAATCGTATCCTTTGTCACATTAATAGTAAAAATTACAAGTAAACCTAAACAATTCAATCATACTTTAAATAAACACTAAAATATATACAGACATTTTGTCATGAGGTTTGGTAACTAATTACAATTTTTAAGCTGTACTTTATTGAATACAGCCACTACATAATTTTATTCAAATATGTATCATAAGCAAATACGTGACTCATGACGTCACCACAATATGACGTAACATAAATACGTTAAAACGATAAAAGTCATTAAAATGTCATTTAAGAAATTCTTGCAATTTTTTTATTTTACTTCGTCATAATTTTTAAAAAATATTTTCAATTAAATCACTTCCCAATACAGTGAAAATAGACGCCTTTATTTTTTACATTGCTCATAATTTTTTTTAACGCGACTAACGGTGCATCCGCAGATTTTATTCGATTTTAAAATCATTTGATACAATCGATTAACCTACAATAAGAAATGAATTAGAACCTACACAACTATTGTTTTTAGGAAAGCTCCCCAAGTAAGTATTAATGCCTTTACTGCAACTGTCTCTTAATTTCGCTTAGTGTCAATTCCCATTGAAAGAGCGACGCGCGACTTAATGCAACGTACTACAAAGCATTACGAACCTTATGTACTGCTATAAAAGGTTCAAATTTATTTCAAACGATACCATCGTTTGAAATAAATTTGCTGCTGGCACTAGTCTTTTCAAGTCGCTCACTCATACGCTCTTTCAATGGGACTTTACCCTAAACGCATACGAAAATATACCTTTCCTTTATCCAACCAATCATAGCCGTTTCTTATATCCAGATACGCAATCGCGCACAAGTCTACTACAAAATTCACGTCACTAATACTTTATTTTTACCATTCAATCAACCCATTACATACAACGAAATAGTCGCAACGTGTAACAACGGCTACAACAATGACATTATGACACTAAACTGTCACAACATTGACATAATATTGACATGAAATTGACATGCCATTGACATGCCTGGCAAGGCAAGCCCGACCGCCGGCGTATGTACGCTATGGCAACATAAAGCTCCCTCAGAGCCACACCCATCGTATTGTACGTATGTAACAGCCGCTTGTGTCATCTCACTTTAACTCGTAGCATCTGAAAGGGAAAGACAATAATTTTGATATACATAATTTAATTTTATAAGGCTGTTTGTTTACATCTATATTAGGGGATCGATCAAGTTAAGCAACAGCGGGCGCGATCAGTAGTTAAAAAAGGTGACCGCTAGTATCAAAATTTTGAATGTTTCCTTAGGTACTTCGGACGGCGCATACCTTCGCTTTAAATTTTTACCAATCGTACAGCCATATTAGAAGCCTTCCATGTTCATGGGTGATGGTGACCACTCACTATCCCTAAACTCGTGATGGTGACCACGTCGGGGTCACCAGTTTAATAAACTGAGATATATCTGTAGTCGAGACATCATGCTTGCGGACCGGACTAGCTCTAACTGTTCAAGTTGGGATTTGTATATAATTATGCTGCTTCCATGTATACAATAGCTGCTCCTGTGCACGATATGATCAGTACTCACCATCACTCGACGTGGAACTCCTTGATGCAGAGCGCGCACGACCAGGAGCCCTCGGGTGGCGTGTCGAGCGGCGGCGCCAGGCAGTACATGTGGTAGCCGCGGTCGCAGTCGTCGCAGAACAGGAGTTGGTCCTGTACACGATATAACATTGCAATTAGAAGTTAAACTAATACTATGAGTGAAGGGTAATGTTTATTTGTGGGTTTTCAAGGGCTTATCGCGGGAACAATTGACTTAAATTGAAAATTATTTTTTGATGGATAGTCCTCTTGTCGAGAAAGGCTACATTATCACATTACGTAATAGAAGCAGAGTATCAGTGAAAAGTGTCCTGAAACACAAGTCTCCCAAATCGGAGCGAAGGTATCCAATATTAAAATTACTTTACTCGCCTTTAAATATTAAGACTACTGTAACACCTACATCAATTGTACCGTGAGCACATGCAATAAAGTCGAAATTCCTTATCCCCCACAACTCTACTCGCACACCCAAACGAACAAAAGGTCTGATACTCACATCGTTATCGCTGTTCCCGCAGACGGAGCAGCACTTGCACTCGATGCACTGCCAGCGGTACTTGCGCACCGACACTATCATGTTCACCGTGAACTGCAGACACGTGGGGTGCCCTGCGGGGTACACAGGGTTAGCCAAGTGTTACTGTTGGAGATGTAATTAAATATATTATTATATCAATGGTGTTCGATGCTTGTAAGCGGTATATATTATGAAATGTTTGCATTTTATCTTTTCATTTGTTTTTTTTTTATGTAATAAAATTATGGCGTATAAGTGCATTTAACGGTCACCTTAAAAAAACGTTCGTCTATTTGTTTTGTCTGAACACAGTAATTTTTTATACAAATCATTAACAGTAAGACGAGACCGGGATTATTAGTTTATTTATTTATTCGTAGTTTCCACAACTTTCCAATTATATTTCTTGTCTCTATAATATTTAGATTAAGATATTCCGCATATACAAAAAATAATAAACTGCGATTCTCCAACCCAATCTACTAACCAAAATTAAAACTCTCACAAGCATCGAACACCCTCAAAAAACATTTTCACAACTGTAGGGCACATCTTACCTTTTATCATGTCTTCATCTTCGATCACTATCAAACCGAACCGTTAAAAAAAAGGAAAAGTAACCATGTGCCGAACAATAGTGAAAATGAAACAAAAAATAACCAAAAAAAGCATATCTATACCGGTCGCGTATCAACATTACATCAAGTATCAAATAATGTTATGGAAGTGCATTCACTATTCCTCAGCACAAGTCAAATGAAAGCCCAATGGTGTTCGCATCTCAAAACTTTTAATACAAGAGATATATGTGGTGTACAAAACGGGGGGGAAACAAACAACAGTTGAAAACCGACCTTAAACTATAATAAACAATTGAAACATGACAGGTTCAACAGACGCATCTTTGGATATCGCTGTAGTATGCACTTCCGTACTAGCATTGTATGATACTTTGGAAACGTTGGGAGGAAGATCGCTTGCGACTATTTTGTACGCAGTTGCTATATAAGGGTGCGTACAGATTATGTAACATGTTATATAACTTTTGTTTTATAACACGTCCACACTATTTAACATTGTTGTCTAACAATGAAACATGTAACAAGACCGTACACATTAAAATAATATTATTGTATAACAGTGTTATATAACAATTCAATGCGTGTCATATTTTCTTAAAATATATCATGTAACATTGTTTCACAAACCGATAACATGTTATATAACTTGTTTTTGTAACACATATCGTCCACATTAAAAAAACATGTTATTTAACTATGTTTTATAACATGTTTTGTTATAAGTCTGTACGCACCATAACAGTACAAAGTCGCAGACGGTTTCCTTGTATGGGGTTCGTATAACGTGACCATTCGTTCCGCTTCGAGTGAGACGGTCAATTAACTACATTACAACTGTGGTAAGACTCAAACTGTCCGCCCGTATAGGCTTGAGTATAACTAAAACTATTTAATTTTGTAGTTTGGCCAAAATAAATAAAAATTAACAGTAAGTTATAAGCATTTGGAGGCTTTACCTAAAATGTGTGTTTCGACAAAACTACGCGATGACTATTTATTATTTTTTTCATAGAAATGAAATTGGGCAACATTTAGTCTCAAACATTCCTTCATACCATGTAAAATTATCAACAACTTATTTTCTCTCGCACGGAAGGAAGAAACGGTCACGTTAGTATTGCCACGACCTCTTATCATCAAATTCAAACGAACTAAAGTCACAGAAATTAAACTGGTAACTTTCATTTATCAATTAGCAGACAGGAGGTCGTGGCAAGCCCCAAGACATGTACTATGTAATACTATCGAAGGATTTTTCACATCTATAGCAGCGTAAATTATTTATATTTTGCAATTGCAATAAGAATAAATCTTTGAATAAAGTTATATCTAATTCATTTACGTTTAACACAGTACAAAAAGGTGCTGTAAGGCATATATTTGTTACAGATTTATACACATGACATTTATTATGTTAAATAAAAATACATTACTTTTATATAATTTGGAATTTTCAACAAGTTTTTTGGCTGCAAATTATCACTATGTAGATCCGCCAAGTGTAGTGTTATAAAGCAAAAGCTACACTGCAACCGTGTCGAACCATGTAAACAAATTGCTAAAATTCTTTCTATTGTTAATTATATGTAACTGAAACACATTGCAACATCATCATTTAAAATAACACTCTAATAGGGAATTTAACAAAATTCAACGCTTTTTCTAAAATCTCTAATATAAACAAATAGCAAACATATTTAACAACAACTTCTATCAAATAAATCGAAGTAACTACAACTCATCCGAAACAAATAATAACATTTTTGACATATTTTTAACACCGGATCGACAGCGGTAGCAATGTGCGTCACACTTTTACATACAGTACCCGGCAAGAAATATCGGCATTCAGAAAGAGATAATCGGCTAGTTACGGCTTTGCAGAGCGTTGTCTCTCTCGCACATTGCTCTAATTGTGCAATATCTATTAAGAGCTGATAAAGCACCCTATTAAGTACTTATAATAGTATTAATATTGATGTTCCGTTGGAGGTTTTAACAACTCTTTATATTTATTTATGAGTGAACGCGACCGTCTTCTACCGAATTAGAAAGAAAAGTGACAAGTCAGCGGATAAGGACTGTGTAGTAAGGACAACGCTCTACAAAGCCGAAACTAACCGATTATCTCTTTTTGAATACCGATGTGCATTATTTCTTGCCGGGTACGGTACTCGTAGTATACTGTAACTTCGTTGTATTAAAATTGTATCCAAACGATGACCAAATAGTCTGACTCACACACACAATGCACACTGTAAGGCACCAAATGTATCATGTCACAATTTGCACACTGACAAGAGGAAACCATATGTTAGTATATCTCATACATTATTCTATGAGATAGTAGACTATTCGACGACTATTCAAAGAATAATTTTTCAAACATTGATATTTTAAAAATTTCAAATATGAGACCATGATAGCGTCATTATATCTCAAACACGAGTTGTTATAATTCGAATAAAAATAGCTATCGATATGCAGTAATTATTTAAAATAATTAAGCTAATACGTACCCTAATATTAATTTATTTAATTTTATTTTGCTAAATGCGTGCTTTATAAAGCCCAATAAGCATATTTTGTTCATTGTCTATATTTACTCAATAGGCAATAGGTTAACTTGATGAATTCCGTAAGAGCAATTAAAACGTTAAACCACGAATTTAAAGTCAATTAAAATTATTTCATGTTTAATTTTATCTGTTTTTGTTCACAAATTGATCTTATACAAAACTACACGCCTGAGCACACGTACCTATACCGACTGAAATCTATCAAGATATACTAACATACAGAATACACGGTTTATATTCCATACAACTCACATAGACACTTCACAAAGTATATTCTTCTTGATTCCATACACGTTTATTATTCCATACACGTCTTATTGCATTTACTGGTAACCTAAGGCTAGAATATAATATCCGTACAACAAATATATTTCTATATATAACTAACATACAGTGAAGCAATAAATTGTCATATCATTATTATTACAAAGCATAATAAGAAGTATTGCTTAACATAACAATAAACTACTTTTAAAACTAAAATACAACATTATATAAAAAAAAAAAACTAAACATTTTTTTAAACTGAAAACCTTTAACAACTATAGGAATGATAGAATTTTATATGTAATATAAATCAACTAAATAAATTAGTCTTTAAAACTAAACTAACGCTCCGTACACAGCGTCCTGTCCAATCAAAAACTCAATATTCGTTATATTAATTGAATCGCCAGATAGTGTAAAACACTTTATTAGATTTGAGAAATCTTTGGGTTAATTTTCGATAACTTGTGTTCATATACTCTATACTAACACACGATATCCTACCAACATAGCTTGTCTTAACCTTGCTACAACATATAAAACTATTTTCAAATATTATTTAAAACATTTAAGTATGACTTAGAGGGTATATCTATATGATACACTCAATTTGGCATAGCATTACAGCTTTAGTTAATAAAATTGACTTGTATACAAATATAATATTGATTTTTTCAACAATATTTAACACTTTGGGTGACAACAGCGACCTCTATCTAACTTAGAAGGCACTACACGAAGCTCTAAGTGATATCTAAGTCTCGTCGTGGTCGAACATACTATTTGGACTATACACGTAACAACTGGCCTTTAAAAACGATATTCCGCGATAGTTATACCTTTTGATGTACAAACATACTTATAATCAGTATATAATGAAATATAATAACAATATAATATGTATTCGAGATTTTCTTCTCATATACATTATTTTCACTGGCTAAATTTAATTATGATCTAATAATTTTGTAATTAAAATATACTCAAACAAACTTTATATGTCAAATGATCACTCTTATTATTGCACACGTCAATAATTCTTCAGGGAAACATAATAAGAAATATTGTTGCATTCTAAATTGGGCCTAGTGTAATTATGATCACATAATATTACATCTGATGCATATCGCTGAAAATGTATCAGATGTAATCTGACACATAATTGCGGAAGAAAACATCTGAAAGCACGGAAATGCCGGGGCGTGCCGCCCGCATGCAATGCACCAAGAAAGCTCTCACATACTTTCCCCGAAGCGCTCACATAGGCATTTTCGGGCCTCCAAATCTAATTGTAATTCGTAACGATAACAATACATTTTGCCTTTCTCTGGGTGCATTTGACCAAAAAGTTAAATAACAGCTTGTAATTTGAAAACTAATAAATAACCCGTCAATATTCAAACACATTGCCTTACTAAAATGTCATGATATATCCCTTAAATATTTTAACACCCTCCATATTTCGGCTTTTACAAAGCTATAAAACATCGAACACATTTTGTTATTAAAACATCATTAACATTATTCTCCTAACACAAAAGATGCTATCTAACTAATAAAAATACTCTATGTACTTCTCATGTAATTTGGATATGTACTTGGATATGAATTTGGTCTAAAATTTGATATTTGTATAAAACTTCTTTGAAAATATTGACAACAGCAAATATGTAAACTTAAACTATCTGTTAACGTAGTATAAAATATGGGAGGTACTCACGATTTTTCATTTTATTGCTTACCACACTTAATCATGCTTAATCTTATCACACTTAATCATGTAACTGGCATATAATAAACGAAAAAACGCCAATACCCTTTATATTTAAACCGAGCATGTTACATATAGTTTATTGCAATAAATTGTAAATGTTGGTATCATATATTTTAACATGCGACGTTGACAAAATGTATGTAAAATTTCATGTGACTCTTGACAGTTTGACATTTGACTAGATAAACTAGGATCTTCCGATGTTCAACTTGACTAAAGTATAGTAGATAGGCTATGAATATGATAGAATAATGCAGTAATTAAGTGGCTCTGACAAAGGGTATTAAACAAAATCGACAAAAAATGGGGAGACAATATATAATAATAAAGAAATAAAATTCAACAAATGTGGACTGAATAATGATTTTTTTAGCGATGGACTAACTCAGATTGTTTACTTGACACATTTCGTGCATTAGTAAGGGACAAAGCGATGTATAACTCAATACATATTAATTATTAACACAAAAACGTGTCTAAATATAGACACTTGAAACAAAAATGAGTAATAAATTTACTTTGATTTGAAATGATGATTAATCTGTGGTTTGGAATATCAGTAGACAATACATATTTTTTAGCGAAAAAAAATGGAAATGAAAAAAAAAGCATTTGGCATCAAACCTCACAACTGGTAAAATGTAACATGGCAACATTGTCATCACATTTTCTGAAGCACACCATATTTATCATAAAAGCGAATTAATTACATTTTTGGTCATCATATATTGGTATACATGTAAATAATGGTTTTAATAATATTTTTTGTAATATATATAATATTTATTAAATAATAACACAAAATTGTCAATCTAAGTCGAAATTTACTAAATAAAAATTTCACAAAAACAACTTACATAAAATTTAACATAGTCAATAAATTTTGAACATGTATACATACTATATGTATGTAACCGAATAAATTTATCATTAATAAATGATTATGTATTATATTTGGCCTAAAAGTTTTATATAACTACATATATTAAAATATTAACGACTCTTATACTATGTTAGACAATGTGGAATGTGTGTATTATAGAGAATTTTATATGCAATCACACCAAACGCGGGACAACAAGCAAACCTCTTTGGTAGTATTAATGAAATGTAATTTATATGAACGGGTTTACAATGGGAAGTATAAAATGAACAAATTAACTATAAAATTAACAATGGAGTACCCGGCTCGAAGGACCAACAAGTCAGCGACAAGAGATTAGTCCTGCAGAAAGCATTGATAAATAAATGGAAAATTTTCTACGTCTCTAGTGTATTTCCCTCAGCCAAAATAACACTTTAATAATAAGCCATTTTTGTTGGTCTGCCGTCAATGCGGTGCCACTTTGACGTTAATAATCTTAGGGAATATGGGAAATTCATTGCCATTGTGATAACCTATGAAATGTAGAGACTATGAGAATTTTATATTGTAAATCAATAACACATTTTGGTTGTGCACAAATTTACGAATTACTAGGCCAGAGACAAAAATAGTCTTCGCGCCAATTATTATGACACAAAGAAAGTTTGAATCTCTGCAACGAATAGAGTTGTCCATACATATTACATTTCATAGTATAAGCAACAGATATAGTGAATATATGTGATGCTATATAAAATTTTGTGACTGCTAGAATCACATCAGTAATACATTTTTGGTGATACAACTCTAAAGCTGGGGAAAGAATTTATTTAGTCACTTATAAATCATTTCCTTAAGCCAATACAAATTTATCACATTTTAATTTAAGTACTTTTAATAAATTTAATAATGAATTAATATTTATGAAGTGTATTCTAGGCTTAACCGATTTGTATCCTGCAGGGTGTAAAACTTCTGTTTAAAGAAAGTTCTGCCCGTTTAATATGATTGGGCATTAGTAAGAAAAGAATCTCTTAATGTATATCATTCAAATATGTAAACAATCAAGGGTTATTTAATATATTAACTTTCATTTGAAACTGAAATGAAATTCATTCATTATGCAAATTATATTATTTAATTTCGAGAGAACTGCAAAATAAAACAATGTATAATATAACTATTATGTACTCTAAAATGTCATCCTCCTACGGCTAATGTAGAATCTTTTGAAGCGACTTTTAATCATTCGAAATTAAAATGTGAGCTTTTATAAAAAAATAACCACTAAAAACTCCCTAAAAAGAATCCCATTCCCCCAACTCTCGAGCTATACACCAAAAACCGATCACATTCACGCGTTCGTCCCGTTCACAAGCTCCGCCTCCAAGGCGGGGCTCTGTCTCGAGGAGGGCGGGGACATAGCGCACTCGCCGTACTCGTAATTCCTCAAGAGCTTCGTCTGACTCGCGAACGTATCGAACGCGTCGGCCGAGTACGTCATGGACGTTATAGAGGAATGTATGTCGGTGTATCCGTTGATTCTGTCCCGGAGATGGCGGTGTGTCTCGCAGACGCGGTTCTCGAGATGGAAGCAGGGTTTGGCGGTGCGCGGGGGGCGGCCGCGGCGCTTACCTGATCGTCCGCAGTCGGAGCAGCTGACCAGCTCCTCGGGCGTCAGCGTCTTCTTGTTCTCGCGGTCGTCGCCCAGACAGAAGTCGCAGTACGGCGACGGGGAGGCCTGGGGGTTTTGATATAGGATTAGTACGTCACGTATGTACAGGTGGAATAGTTATCAAGCATTAGAAAACAGTCAAGTGTCCAATAAAGTAGGTAGTCATACAAAATCCTCCACAACAACGCTAGATCGCTACAGGGTATGACATAGACTGAGTAGTTATCAACAGAGTAAAATTATGAATAAGTATCCTTCCTACTTCCTATTATAAATGCGTAAGTTTGTAAGGATGTATGTGAGTGAATGTGTGTGGGTTTGTTACTCTTTCACGCAAAAACTACTGAACGGATTTTCATGAAACTTTGCAGTAATATAGCTTACACATCGGAATAACATAATTTGTTAAAATTTATAGAGATTTTTGAAGGGACTGGTTTCCCGAAGCGAAGCGAAGCGAGGGCGGATTTACTAGTTTTGTATAAGTCGCAACGACAGTAGTTGATGAAATTCCTATGCCTATTTAACAGTTCAAGCACTCACGTTATCTAAAATAATTGAGTAAAAAGTTTATACCGTTGCACCGTATTGGCGCCACCCTTACTTAGCGCTTTACGACCACTCTTTGTCACACAGACGTTTCTCCATGACTCTCGCCTCATATATGAGGGACCATATTATAACGTTAGGCGCGTCTAACCTTGTCTCTAGTTTCATATTGAACCATAAAGTCTTACAATCTTACATGTACTGTAACCCACCTTAACCTCCGGCTCCTTGAGGTCAGCAGCGGAGGCCGGCGTGACCGCGGGCGGCACGAGCGGCGCGTGCGCAGAGTCCGACGACGACGTGTCGGCGGACGCGGGCCGCGGCGGGGGCGAAGCCCGGCGCGCGCTCGCCGACGGCGCCGCTGGACAAACAATCGGCTGAGACGGAGCCCCGTGAACAACACCGCGGAACAAATTCAACGCGCCGGGAGCGGTCCCTCCTGGAAAGTTGGGCGATGCTTAGCAAGCAATGAAGTTAATTGTCGCAAACTAGATAATTCATTGAATATGAAAGGAATTATAAAAAATGTTTTAACTTTATTATATTTCTAAAAATAAAATTGTTAAAGGTGTGACATCCCACCAAATAGAAGAGGGTCTACAAATGTAACCTGTGACTAGGACAGACGGGGGAAGGGTCTACAAAAAACTCTAAAATATGTATGGACTAATTTATGGATAGATATTTACTAACCGCGATATAAAATGAAATAAGAAATAACATAAAGACCTGTATGACTGAAAATTAATTCATATCATGGCTAAGCAGAAACAGCTCAGCACAACTATAAAACAAAAATACAAATTAACGAAAAATCATTTGTAATCGCTAAGCGAAACGTGCCCTTATGTCGACCATTCCTAACTTGAGGTCTCGTACTTAGGAAGAGTTCCTCCACTAAGCGATCAAAACATTCTTTTTTCTATCACTAGTCGAACTTAGGATCCCCGCAAATTGGTGTCCGGGCCGCTTCTAAAAGAAGCATAACGCCACAGATTTCCACCAGAGCTAAACTAAGCTACGTTGCTAAGAATGCATTGGACATCCACTACGTATTCATATTGGCTCGCCTAGAGCCCCTCCGGACCCGAGTCCTGCAGAGGGCCAACGAATGTGATTGGTGAATGTCAAACGCATCCTTAGTTAACCTTTCTACCACCGAAAGGTATTCTCAGTATCGCCCTATCCTAATCTACAACTCACCAGCAGCGCCAGCCGGGTTGTTGAGGAATGTGACGTAGCTGTCCTGGTACTCGGTGGCGGGCGGCGGCGGCGCGGGCGGCGAGTGCGCCGCGCGGCTGTCGCGCGAGTCGTCGCTGGCCGCCGCGCCCGTCGGCTCCTTGTGCGTGTGCGTGTAGTGGTACGTCAGTCCCGGTCGCGTCTTGTACTTCGCGCCGCACACTGCGGGGACGGTTACGTGTTAAATTACGGACTAGTTGCTTTGTAAGGTTAATAAAAAAATCGTAAATATAGGTAACCTAAACTTATCTTACAATCGCATAATGGAGCGTTTAATTTTCACAGTATTGACTACACGTATTTTGGCATTGCTGGTCTTTAAGGCGGATGAAACCGCGAGCAAAAACTAATGAGTGAAATTATTGAATAATTTTTGCATACTGTACTGTTTTATAATAATTATGGGGAGCTCCTGTGTCCCCATTTTTTTGTGCGTCTCCCAAAAAAAAAAATACATTTTTCGAGAAAAGTTATGCTCAGAAAGCGGCCTCATCAATTAATAACAAAGTTTTTTGCGTATGGACGCTTTTTACCTAACAGAAAATTTACCTAACAGAAAGCAAAACTCAAATCAAAAGTGATACACAAACTATATAACCTAATCTAAACCTTAACAATCTCACAATAAAACACTAAATCCTGTACTCACCGTTCGTGGTGCCTCCGTCTGCCCGTTATCTCCGTCAAAACAACGCAATCGTACACACATACAAGACAGGGGGGAGGGGCCTACGTCATCAGAACAGAGCATAGAGGAGGCACCACGACGGCATCTGACACTACTGTTGCACGCAGCCTTCCAGAAATTATCCGTCATCAATCAACACCATGGATAGCAAGCTATACGATATGTATGGACGCTTAGTAGGACGTTTCACATAACCTCACCTCAATGTTCATCAAATGCCAGTTTATTATGACACTTTGAAACAGTTTTAAATGTTCAATTACTATTGTTTAATCACACGATAATGATTTGTAATTTTTATTTATGAAATTACTTGAAAACCTATTCCACTTCTGATTATTCATCCCATTTCTAATTCTAACCCTTCCAATTTCAAATTTAAAACTTACATACTATTTGTCACTAATTGATATCATATACGTGTCATAATAAACTGGCAAACAAATAGAATTTCAACTTTATACCGATAGTTTTAAGGTGGTAAGCGTTCATACATATCGTCAAACTGACGGCCCGTCGTGATTGGTCTATGTTCGGTTCAGTGACGCAGGCTCCGAGGGTTCGTTTGATTGATGACTTCAAATCAGTGGATCTGCCCTCTGGTAAGAGATTCGCTTAACGTCCAACATAACACTCGACCGGGACATATAGACAACTGTTTTACAAATTACAATACATATAAGATAAATATACACTAATACAATACGACAATACAAATAACACATAATTAACACCTATGATCCGAGAATAAACATTTCATCATCATCATCTCAACCCATCATGGCCCACTATTGAGCACGGGTCTATTATCAGAATGAGAAGGTTAAGGCAGTAGTCCACCACGCCGTCCAAGCGCGGATTGGCGGACTTCACACACCTTTGCGTTTTGCGAACTCTCCGCCATGCAGGTTTCCTCAGGATGTTTACTTCACCATTATTATTAAAAATAACATTTTTGTTAAAATTACATTGATTTACTACAATAATAAATCACTTAATCATTATATTATAAGGCTAAGCTTTACATTCTTTATCTGTGAAATACATTTTGTCACACTTAAAAAAATGTATGATACAATAAATTATACATTTAATATTAGTTTTACAACGATAATATATTATCACAGTTGTCTATTTGTCTCAGGTAAAAATCGTACAAAGAGTCACCAATGTGCTATCAATTTAAAAAAAAGAACAGATCCAAACGTGACAGTCCAATCAAAACATTAAAAAAATAACCAACGTTACATTGGATAGTTTTATTTCTTATTCAACATAAATATTTTTTTTGTATAAATTCATAACAATCTTTGGGTGCTACTAATAGTTTGGATCTGACGGTACGTTTCCTAGCGAGGGTAGTTCGATATTGTGTTTTGTACATTGTCGTTAGTGCAGTTTTTAAATTTAAATCTCCACATCGAATGATATTACATATTAAAGGCACATTGTAGCCTTGTACAAATATATGATACTACTCGCCTCAAAAATTACAAAAAAAAAAACAACAATTACAGTAATTTATTATTAAATTCAAGGTACAGCAAGGGTCACTTCACTTCGAGAGACTTGTCCCTTTATTACTAAGCCTCAACTCGAAAATTGTTAAACGTGATTTTTTTTTATTGAAAACTTTTATATTTATGAGCTGTCTGATTAATATAAAATCAGTCATGTCACGTAAAGCTACGACCAGATGATTTCGCTATATTCACAGACCGACTGCATTAAAACCAAACGTAATCCCACTTTATAATCTACGTCGCTAGAAAAAATACCATGAGAATTATTATGAAGCCACAAGACTTCACTGCATCACCGTTATTAAAATTAAATAATGATTACTGTTAGCCGAAAATTAATTAATCATAAAATATTATTACGTTACAATGACTAAAATTTTACTATGTTTTGCATAACAATTTTCGTGAAAATTATTTTTGCAATACAAATTAGGTAATGTTAATTCATGAAAATCAAAATACAATAAAATTCATAAGAAGAATCGAATATATCATACATCGTACTTAGATACTAAGTTCTTACCAATTTGATAATAAATAAAGAGTATTTAAAACACATGAAATTAACCTAAAAGGAAAATACAATTAAAGAAATTTCGAATTAAATAAAGTTGAATCACAAAAGTATTTCAACCACAACTAATCAATATGATTGAACCATTCAGCCTTACTTAAAAACGCTATTAAAATAACAATATTATGTTAAAAAGATTGCGATTCATTCTATCGGCCCAAATTCCATGTCATAAACACATTAAATCAGAAATTATTTATTTAACCATGGCAATAATAACAAGGAGTATATTTTTACAGTTAAAAAATATACAATTGATGAATTGAAAATTTCATAATTCTTATTTTATTTTATTACAAAAACATATTTATGACACGGACTTTTGGCCTGCAGAATATTAAAAAGTAATTTCACAACCAATACAATAAAAAAAAAACTAAATAGAATAAAAAAAACATAGATTTCCCCGTCCATGAGCATATTTAAATCAATTATTATTGAAACAGATGTGTTTTAAATCACGTACCTAAAATTATATTGTACATAGAAATATTAAGATGCATACATAAATAAATGTAAAGTCTATTGAAAAGTAACATTTGGGGTTGCATTAAAAATAGTTTAAAATTACTTAGAAAAATTTTTTTGTACAAATTTTATTATGGTCGATACAACCTCTGGTCATTAAATTTTTTTTTTCATAGCAAGACCAAAGTTGTATTTATTATGCAAGGTAAAAATGTTTTACCAAATTTTATATGAGGCCATTTGTACCTCTTTTTCAAGATGAGGGCCCCGAGATAAGGGCTACGCCTTCACAAATTTGGACTAAATCAACCCAAAAAATGTAACATTTCAATGGACTTTGATAATTAGATAGATAATGTGAAGAAATTTCTCATTTCACCGCCAACTTTTGCTCTTAGTATAATGGAAGACTTGACTATCCTTTCTGACCGAATATAATTTAGTTTTTTTAATGTTTCCGAATCACTAAAAAACGAACAACTTGTTAACGATCACTGAATGCAGAAATTTCGAAATCTTAGGTGTCATATTATGCAATTCATCTGTCATTTTGACATAAATTCATATCCTTCAATACATTTTGACATATGTATTTCATTTTTCTTCTCCCATTACATTTTAAGATTTCCACATTTTACTCCCACTAACAAATTGTTCATTATCTAGGCCATAGCCATAGCACAATCCAACTTATTACTATCATGAGTGTAAAATATCTCGCGAGTCTAGGCCATAGCACAAACCAACTTATTACTATCATCAATGTAAAATATCTTGCGAGGAATTTTCCTACCACCCAACATATTTCATGCGATTGTTTGTAGTATTTTACAAAAATAAAGTCAAGCCGATTAATTTTTGAATCAAAAGCTATGCAAGATGCGCATCTATATTGAATTTGTATTATGAAGAGATTATGTAGCAAGTGGTAATGTGTAGTAGTGGGATAGTTCTAGGAAATTAAGGATCTTTTAGGATAAAACCAGGATATAAGTAAATTTTGGCACAGAACGATTTGTTTCTACATAAAATTTTAGTCATTGCGAGAGAATATACAGAAATACCTATTATACATAACGAGACGTGAAATAAATAGATCTATCACAGACACATGAGTCATACACATTCAAAACCAATCAGTGCTAGAACATTTTGTAAAAATTGTGATGGAAATGTGATTAATTAATTCATAAGACTTTATTTAGAATAAGGACAAACGCTAAATCTACGGGTAACTTAGATAATAAAAAATATACAATTAAATATCAAGTGGCAGACATATTGTACTGACTTACACCCACAGTTTTGTTAATATTGAGGATATGTTTATGCTTATATTTTTGTCATAAATTGTTGGTCGATAAATTAGATTAAATTAGAAATTATGGACCTCAGACACTTATTAGACAGTTAGAACCTACCACAGGACCTAAGTGTCTAAGGGTTTGACACCTACGGACCTATCCCATATTAAAACAAAAATATCTAAGTCACCCGTAGTTTTATGGTACAAAGAGATAGCATTAATTCGCCTATACTAATCACCACTATAATATTATAATTAGGTTACATTAAATAATATATTTTCTAAGTCGAGAATACATTTCTCGATCGTTTCGCTGCTAAGTGGTGATTGTTACGACTCATTTCAACGCCCCAATAACAATTAAAAGAATAATTATGTTACCTAACGCTAGGAGCTAACTACACAAAAATATTACATAAGTATAATAACAGGTTCACAATCGAATCTAGGATTCAAAGGACAAATTTCACGATGATGACTAAATCTTCATTTAATTCAAACCAGTCTTCAATATTATTGAGACTATCAAAAGGACTAAACCAACGTTCTTCTTAAAAAAATGTTTTGACTCTTGAAGATTGTTCATAGGAAAAAAAATTAGGACTGTTTTGACCAATATTTTTTTAATCAATCGCACAACTGCAAAATGTCAATATCAATTCTTCATTATTTATTTATTTATTTATTCATATTACAACACTTCTTGTTAAGAACCAAATTTTGAACATATCGAGTGTTTTTTTTTACCAATTTTTAGGTCCAGAACGTCAAATTTGTCCAACAAATCGAAAACTCTACAAAAAACTACACTCGTCAAACAAGCTGTACAGTGGCAGTGTATACATCTATTTCTCATTAAATTTTAATTGGTGTTACGAACATTCCTACATTCCAGTTGTAGGTGGTACAACTGAATATTATGTATACTGTATATAACGCGAAAACTTTGAACTTTAGTTATGTAATTGACACACTATCCTATCTCATCCGTTGAACCAAATATCATGTTTTAATTAGTTTCCAGGGTTCGTACAAAATACTTATACCTGACTGGAGGTATGAAATTGAGAAAGAAATGATAGTTCAATTTCAACAACAAGAAATACTGTTCGATTTTTATATCACAAATTTTTCTTTCCTTATTTTACACGTCGATTTTTTGCTGCAATTAACGTTAATGTTAAAATCGTTTTACTTCTTTAGAACCAGTACATATTTAGTAGCTCGAACGCTTTACCTTATTCCATACCTCCCAGATGTCAAAAATTATAAAACTTTAAAAACAGACACTGTAAAATCTCAATAAAACATCGAAATATTAAAAGACTAATTAGATATTGAAATAAAAAAAATATATCAAAGTCAAACCTTTCAAAACTTGTAATTGTATTGAAATGCCAAAATATTTATATTTAAATATTTTATATGCCATTCAATATTTTTAAATTCAAACTGCTCTCGGATATATTAGGGTTCTAGTTCCAAACCGACCTATAAGCTTAAACTAAACTCGTACACTTCTCGAGTTTCCTATTGATTTATCAGTATGAGCTGTAACTACGTAACGTAACTTTGAGAAGTTAAAACAATCTATCACTAAAAGTGACGAATTACCACTAAAACGGAATAACCAATAAATTGAACACTACTACAACCCTAGTATTATAATAATAGTAATTATACATATAACACAACGAAATATATTTTGGACACGAAAATCAACGGACGCACACGTTGAAAGTACGTACGCGCCCGCATAGAAGTGCGTACAAATCCAAAATGAGCCTAAGATTAAATGCATATTTTGCTAATTCGCTAAAGGATTTTGAAACAACAAGGAAAACACTAATGTTCTAAACGATAGCCATCTTTGTATGCATCAGTCGGGTCGTACAATCCATCCTCTAAATTGTCTAAAATCTATCTATCATTTAATAGGTAAGTTGTTGAATAATTCCTTGAGATTCGCTTATTCACTAATAATATACACATAGATACAGACATACACAACAATTAAAAGGCATGTTTGCAACTCGTCACACCATCTAATTTTCACTTCAAAGTTAACGCGTCGTGACACAACTCGGGCTATTAAACAAGCTATCAAACAAAGCAAGATAAAAAATGTATAAATCGTTTAAGAATTTAAATTCGAAGGACGACGTTTTAAAACCAAAACCAATTATATTAATTGAGGATATAAATACCATAATATTAATTGGATATTACGGAGACAAGACTTCAAAGCGCTTTTACAAAATAAACCTTTCTGGTCCTTCGAGCCGAATTTGAACTACTGTGTCAAAAAGTCCGATTTGTGTCATACACGCGACATAACGCTAATCCATTCTTCACCATATATACCACTCTACGAATCCATTCTTTAGCTAAAACCTCTCTAAAACAGGCTCCAATTGTAATTACCTACTTTTCCATTTAAAGCAAATCTTCGCTGTTTGCGTTGGCATGAGTCTTCTGTTTTTGTAATAGGTAACATTTTCGCGTACAAATAACCTCAGTTTATATTACAGTCCCACAAGTAATTAAGGCATATATTATTTGACAACATTGACAAACACGCGAGTATAGCCGCCTTGTTATCCAATTTAAGCTTTTATTTTTTTAGTGTTATGACATATTTTTGTACGGTTTAAATGTCACCAAACATTAACTCTGCCCCGCAATTAATCGAATTTCACTAGCTCGCGGTCCAATTCCTTGCACTATCAGCTATTATCTATATATATTGTGATTTCTATGTAAATTATATATTTTTTAATGGTGAGATTGAACAGGCAATGTTTCAGCTATTAGTAAATCATATTGAATTAAATAATTATACATAACGTCATCAATATCTCAGCTAGAGTTGGCAGATTTGAAACAGGGAATTAGAGGAATAACAAATATAATAATTTAAATTTCATACTTTTTATATTTCATAAAAAAGACGAAAAGAAATTTAAGAAGAAATTGTTTTGATAAAATTATTATGCAATTGTTGACACACCTATACCTAATACCTGATTTTCCACGCCCCGCTAAAAACTTTATTAGGTGTGTTCATAGTTAAATTTAGTTGTAACCAAAATTTACTAAGGCATTTTAAATTCTTTCTGTCTATCCACATTAAACCTTAATCACAGGCGCGGAAAGTTACTTTTCATAGTAATTACTTATGAAACATTGCCATTTCAATAAAACCATTTATTTTAAGGCAGTTTTCATGCTCGTGAATCTAAAATTTCGTTACATTTTAACACTTCAATAACAAGCTACGATGTCAAATTTATTTACAGTGTTTTAAAAAAATATTGTATCATAATATATTTCCTATCGATCACTAATATATTGTAAGAATATAAAATTTTATTGCGAGGGATAAGTCTAAGTCTTCTTAATAATTTTAGATTCACTTGCAATCTTCTTCAATATAAGAAACAAACCTTTAAACCGGTTTGAGCGAGTTTATACTAGTTCATACTAGTTCATACCAGACCTGGTAACAACGGTTACACGGTGGTCCAATAGACCCATTATTAGGTACATATTTTACTGTATCTGGGTATAATCTATCTTGGCATTCTCACTGGGCGATATGGACCACTGCTCAGGTCTGCCATTATGTGGTGACAAGTAACCCTAAAATGCATCACCACATCGGCAATACTATAAACTATCGCACGTATAAGCTCTTGATATGGTCAGTATATTGTAACACAACAAATAAGGACTCCAGCCATCTATTAAGTTAAGTAACCCATTCGATAAAATAAAAATAAAGAAATTTGCTTCACTCACTACAAATTCTACTGATGTTAAATTTTCTACACAATATCATTGAAAATAATTGTTGTAAATAAATTTTGAGAAACAAGGTATAATAAAACGAAATTCGGCTCGCCTATGAAGTAAGCATTATAAACTTAAGAGGAAAAAACACCTAACAAAAACCTAAGCCGTCAATAATTAAATTTCTATTAGCAAACATTTAGTAATGCTACAATCATGGGTGGAGTCTTTACTTAGGTCGCCAGAAACGCAACCAAACGAGTAAACTAACTTTCAATTTCATAATGATGGGATAATGGGCACTGGCCCTATTGCGTCAGCCCTAACGAGACAGCCCTATCAAGTTAACAATGTAAGTTATCATAAGATTCATCACCCTACAGTGGTGATAATGCACTTTGTGTGATCATAAGAGAATATTGATGATTGATCATAATATGATAATTGATCAATCTTGATGATTAAAAAAACTTTAGACAACTTTTTTTAAAAGAATATCTCTGAAAAGTCCAATTTACATTTGTAATTAATAAAATTATAAAAGGTTCTAAATTTAAAACATAAGCTGTCAAGCAAAAAATATTATTATGTATTCTCGTCATACGATAAACAAATTTTCGGTTTCAGTAAGAGAATTTTTTTAACAGATCAATACCAAATTGGGATAATTAATAAAAAAAATTAACAGATTTTCGCTTGACATCACACTACACATATACTACACATCATAATAGAAAAAATAATAGCTTGCTCTTAAACCAACTGAACATTGAATTTAGGATACCCAGTCCCTTGCTAGCAATCCTGGCACATTGTGTATGATATTATATTATCGGCCACTAGTGTGGGATGCAACGTGCGTTGATACACTGGCTCCGTCCCATATCCATGGTACGAAAGTCAGAGCCGGTGCTGCGGCAGAGGCGGCAGAGAAGAGTAAGCACTTGAAATATGACAATATTTCAAGTGCTTATTACTTTTTCAAAGCCTTTGGAGTTGAAACTCTTGGTCCGTGGGGTCCTGACGCCCACTACATTTTCAAAGAAATAAAATAAATTAAAGGAAAAAACTAGTGATCCAAGAGCTGGCGGTTTCCTCGCTCAACATATAAGCATTGCTATACAGCGAGGAAATGCTGCCAGCGTATTGGGTACTGCACCACAGGGCCCTAGTTTATTTAACTTATTTTATTTTGGTATATTATGTTTATTTTTGTTTTGTTTATATTTTTAATTAGTATGTACAACAAAATACTGTAAATAAAGAAATTATCATTATTAATGTCTCAGTATAAAATTTTCTATGTAAAAACATTATTTACTCTTGATTCACTGATTAAAAAGCCACATACATCAAAACCCATAACACTACAAAACTACTTTAATTTAGTTGTCGGTTTAAGAGCTAGCTTTTTAAACAGATAAAACATTCCTGCTCCTTTACAAACGGCGAGATAACCATGTACAATAGATGAATCAGTATATCTAAATTATCTAACAAAGGACTGATACATGAGAAGTGTTAACCGACAGAGTAGAGTAGTAAGGCTGTGGGCTAGTGCCGTTTCCTGCTGGACTTACGTTCGCATCCGTACGGCTTTTCCGCGTCGCCCGGCACCTCGTACGGCAGCGTGCCCTGCCCCGCTCGCTTGCGGCCTCGACCCTGGAAGGGGGAAGCGATTGATTTAGTATTGTAACGGAAGGGTCACTAGGATTATACATTATCTATTCTGAAGTCAAGGTATAGTTAATCATGCGTTATAGTTGCTCATGTTGCAATTTACTGAATTCATTGTGCCATTTGTTACATTCTTCATGGAATTAAGTTTGCAAATAAATACGTTAGTAAGCAAGTGGTATACCCTTCCGCTGCCGCCTATGACAACTGTGACTGACATAGGCCAAGACTCAAATCAGGAAGCCTCTAAAAATCTGACCTTATAAACAATGTTATGGAGACAGAAACGAAAATGAAAATGACAATCCATACAGCGCTACAATCCATACAATGTAACAGACTCCATGCTAGACAATACAAAGAGGCCTGAGTTAGCCATGAAGCCGAAATATGAGTCACTTAGACACATTTAAACTGATGTGTTTGTTCTTGTTTTGTGTGTTGTCCAAGGCTCCCAGCGTAGCTAACCCTGGAAATCTTCACATACACCTATGACTACACCATTAAGAATATAGTTCAACCCTCACCGCCCTCCCCCGTTTCGCCGGGGTGTCATCAGGCAGGGACTTGCGCGTGCGTCCGCCGCGCGAGCCCGGCCCGGCGGGCGCCGCGCCGCGCCGCTTGCGCCGGTTCGCGTACGTGTCGTCGTAGTAGTCCTCGTCCGACTCCGCCTCGGGCTCCTCGCCCGTCTCCATCTCCTCCATCGCCAGCTCGTCGTAGAACCACTCCTGGAAATGTATTTAGGTGATTGTACTGAGGTATGTTAGTTGAAGAGCTAGTACTTTTATCTCTTGGGTAGACAAAGAGAAAATTATTGGTCGTTTTTTGGTCAAAGATTGATGGTCCTCTGCTCGTTATTATGATTGAAATAAAACAATCAAGGAATAACTGTTTGAGTTTTACATAGAGATTATACCTTCACTACCTTACTTTATGAAATGCTTGAGTCTATTTTATGTGATTGACAAAGTAAAGCAATAGTGGCGCATTTGGTTGTTGGATGAGTGACCCTTGGTGGCAAAAATTTTTTGATCATTTCCGTGCTTCCGTGTACACGAAAAGCCATTGGGTTCTAATTAGTATTTCTGTCCAATTATTGCGAACATTCATCTTCAGATTATCACTTATATTATCATTAGTCATTAGGTAATATTTTATCATAAGATGGCTCTTCTACTGCATCATTCATACACACATTTAAGATTAAAACCCTATTCCAACAGCAACAAATCCCTACCTTAGGATCATCCTTAGCGGCAGTCTGCGAGCCGTCCCGGCTGTCCTCGCCGACCAGGGCCTCTGGTATGCCGGAGCTGTTCTCGCCCTCCCCGGTGTGCTCCGTCGCGTCTATCGCGCTCCAGCCCCACCGCGTCGACGACATCGTCAGGTACGGCCGCCGGGCTTTGCGCCATCTGACGACAATAAATAACTTCTATGCTTGAGCCACCGAGAATACAGAATTGCCATTACCAGCTAAAAAACAAATTGAGAATGGAAATTTAAACTCAACATTTTTCTGCCTCGATGGGGGAATCAAACCCAGGACTCTTGGGACAGAAATCCCGCATATTAACCACTGCATGTTTCAGATTATCACAAAGTTGTTATAATAATCGTTAAGCCATGTCAGAGGCTTTCTTTGGAGCTTCAAGCACATTGCAGTAAACATGCTTGAAAGAGAAGACTATGTATAAGGCAGATTACAAACCGTTGTGAGGGATATGTGTAGACCTGGCCTTCTCTTGCACCTGGCATGCGCTGCTTGCGCGTCATAAACAGGTTACTGTGACTCTGTGCGACACCTGCAGATAAATAAAATAATTGATGTTAATTGGACACTGGGATTTTACAACTTTTTTTATGTACTATGTTTTTTTAAACAAAGTATGGAAGTTGGAACAAAAATAAGAATGATAATAATAAAGATTTTTGTTATATAGGATCCATATCAGAAAAATCTATTCTTTCACTGCCTAATTTATAATTACAAAAAATTAAAAAACTAAAAATTAAAGTCATCAAACAAAACAATACATAAATCATCATAGTTATTAACAAGTTTGAACAAATTAATACTGCAAATCGTACATAGGGAACGATAATGTGATAAGTAAGCAGCGCATTCGACCCATTTGTCTAATTAGTTTAGTTAACTAGATTCGAACCTAGAACCTGTGCTTGCTAATGCAAGATCAGGATGTTACTATGAAGACTACTTCATTAAACTTAAAACATAATTATACACACGCTTCAGTGTTTCCCGTTATTATTAGGCACTTACTAAATCTATAGGGACTCGAGTACTACTAAATTGGACTTCATAAATAAAGGGGTGTCTCCCCACAGACATGTTATAATAATAAGCCACTAACCTGTTTGTGTATCAATAAATGGTATCCGCATCCGCCTCTCCGCACATAGCCTCGAATTAAATGTCGAGGAGTTCTCGATAAGTTCCTTGTAGCTCGAATCATTGAGAAAACTGGAAAAACATCGCACATGCAAACAACCACTTAAAAACCATTCAAAACACAAAAACTAAACAAAATTTCGCTGCACACATATACTATTTCACTTCATTGATATTATACATGCAAAATATGTTTGCTTTTTAACACGAACCTTTCTATTTTTGCTAAATTAGACGGATTTACAACTTGGATCTCGGCGGCCGCCATTTTAATAACGCAGAAAGAAAACATTGACGCCAAAGTCGCCAAATCGATGACGTCGAACGTCATAATACGCCGCAGTTTATTTCCGGAAATTATTGCCATTACCGGACACTGATCTGGTCATTTACATGTTTTATACAAGCTTTTTGTATATAAATAAACGTTTGAAATTGCGATTAAAAATAGTAGAATCTAAATCAGAACGTTACAATTCGCATAATTTAATATTTTTCCTATGTCAAAAATTCTAAGTTATGGTGCCGGATACAAACAGCCACATGGCAATACCGAAAATACGTCAAGCTTGTGACTGGTCATCGGTGGACGAATCGTGGAACTGGCGCATTTTCAGTTTATTGGTGATTGGAGATCTCGAAATATTTCACTTATTATTGGTTACTGTGTTTTAATAACTTTGATCGCGGCTAATGTTTCTAATTTAGGGTACCAAAACATTATTTTGATAAAGTAAGGGAAGATATTTCGCCGAATTCCGAGGTCGTCCCGTAGTGTTAGAAATTCAAGATGTCCGTGTGTTTTTTCGTGCCAGCGTAAGTTCCTTCTTATTATTTTTACACTTCGTAAAAATTATCTACATTAAGTCAAAAATTAGTTCAAAACAACTTTTCTCGCAAGGATTCTCAACTTTATTCTATGAATTTACAGCTTTGAACCTTTTTTGAACCATTTACACTACTATGAATGTTAAATACATAAATATATATACCTGCTTTGTTACATTCGATGTTCAGCCTTAGGTATTTAATTAAAAATAATTTATCCAATGTTATCAAAGACGTAAATACTTACCTTATGTGTTTAGTTTTAGTAAATAAATGTTTGACCTTGTAGTATTAATATTAAGGTCTGAGCACACTTCATCGACACAACTCCGACTCTACTAAACTCAACTCATAGGAATATGAGCTTTGTTTCGTAGCTCTTACGGTCGAATTTACGGCCTACGCCGCAATCGCGCGTGAATCTTGTGGAAAATTCAACCGTAAAAAATACGGACATACATAGGCCTATACGAATATAAGCCCTGGGTTTATTTAAGAATCGAATCGGAGTAGAGTTGCAGGACGGTATCAAAAATAGCCAACGTTCAAACAACATCTTCCTGTCACCTAATTTATAATTATGGCCAGGCCGAGAATCGAACCCGATACAACCTATGCTCGTCAATTCACTTAATAATTTATAGCTGCCAAAGTTTATGAACGAGTGAGGTACCTCGTCAACGAGTTGAATCAGCGAAAGAAACTCTTGAGCACGTGTTAAAAGAAAATAGGGGAAAAGGGCAGCATATAGAGCGCTTGCTCATCATTTAACTTTAATGACGCAGTCGGGTAATTAATTGAGTATGTACCTATATTAAATAAACTGTTATAAAACTTAATGATTGATGTTTTTTACCGAATTCAAAAAAAGAAGGTTTTTAATTCGACTGTTAATTTTATGTTTTAGGCACTTCTCACACAACGCTATTTATGAGCTACGCGACTGCAACGCAATCCAAAATTCAAATTCAAATATTTATTTCTTCGAAGTAGGTTTTTACAAACGCATTTCGAAAGTCAAGTTACGCCATCGCTTCAACCATTCCATTCAACCATTCCCTACATTCCCTACGGTGAATGGACTTGGAAGAAGAAGCGGCAAGAAACTTCCAAGGAGTCTTTTTTTCTCTTTCTCCACTCACAGTACAGGTTGCACTTAGTACTAATTACGGCTAAACTTAAAGAAAAACTTATTCTAGTCTAAGCGGAACTGGTCGCGTTATCACTCCCAGGCACCCTTATCATTAACATAGTCATCTATACCATAATATCCTTTACTAACAAGTAGTGATTTTACACGTCGCTTAAACATTCCAATTGGTAAATCACGTATCGTTTTGGGTAACTTATTGTAAAATTGAACACCAAGCCCCATAAAAGATCGTTGCACCTTACGTAGGCGAAATGCAGGCGTAACTAAATTATGTCTATTTCTTGTAAGGTGATTGTGTGTATCACTATTCATTTTGAACATACCCAAATTTTTTCTTATGAATATTAAGTTACTATAGATGTATTGAGAGGCTACTGTTAAAATACCTATTTCTTTGAACTTTTCACGCAAAGAATCGCGCGTCTTTAATCTATAGATAGCCCTAACAGCTCGTTTTTGCAGCACATCTGTATGTAAATAAGCTGTACGCAAAACAAATCTGTATGTATCTGACTTCTGTCAGTCAAAAGTGTTCAAAAATTTTATGTATCTGGAATTTTGGGATTGCGTCTCAGTCGCGTAGCTAATACCTAAATAGCGTATTGTGAGAACTGCCTAACCTCAACGTTTTTGCTGGGTTAACCGATTTTGATAACTATTTTCAAGTATATCCAAAAGCTGGTACTTGTCGCCTCCGCCTGGTCCCGTAGGTATAAATTTAAATTCACAGATTTCAATACACACGTTAAAACTCAATTTTTTTACGACATATCGATTTTTCATTATTAAAAAAAAATTCTTTCTATTTAACTGCAACGCCGATTAAGTATATAAAAATAGAAAAATTATAGAAATTATAGAAAAATTAAGCCGTGACAGTTTAATTTTGAAGACACATACCTACTCAGTACACAACGACGACGATCTTTTTTCACTTCCTACATTCAAAACACAAAGAACCTCATTATTAAGGATATGTTTCAAAAGCAACTGATAAATACTATTAAATTCTTGATTACCTACTGATACATAAGTATCTGGTATGAAATCATCGAGAACATGATAATATTTCTTAAACGATACAGTATTGTCTGTTCAGATAGCGAATTCCGTCATAAAAAAGTACCTAAAAGCTAAAGTACCTACCTATACCAATATAAGTACCTAATCGATAATGTCGTATCGAGGGAATGATCGAGTAAGGTATGCGTGCATTAAAACTCAGTTCCAACACTTCCCACCTTTTTATTTGTTACCAATAAACTCGCCCTCGCTTCGCTTTGTGAAACCAGAGAATTGAACTCCGATCCGACCGGCCGAAATTTCGAATCAGCAATAAACCAATACGTTCGAAATTCAACCTTAATTCTAAGAGATAAAGTACATAATCGAATGCCTCCCTTGAGAATGTATCAGTGTTAAAATGCTCAGGTCTCAAGTTAAGCGCTTCCATGCCTTGATACGTCTCCTTCAACTAAACATAAAAGCTCCGTCCCTGTAGAGACCATGCATTCCTTTAGTATGCGTCAATGTAGAGTGCTCAAAGCTCAAGTTTACCTAATTTAGTTTAGCGCTTCCATACCATACGTTTGTTGCCTTCAAACAAATATCCTCGCAGCGACCAAGCGGGCGTGGCAGCAGGCCAGGAGGACGCGGAGGGCGAGTGCCTGGGCGAGGAGAGCGCGCCCACCGAGGACATCCACGACAGCCTGCACAACTTCTGGTCCAAGGTCAACGAGGACGTCAAGAAGATCAATGTTGTGAGTGTGGGCTGTTGGGTAGTTGGCTTGTGAGCAGAGTGGCAGAGAGTGGCAGAGAGAGTTAAGTAATGTAGTTCATGGCTTGGTGTCGGAAGACTTAGATGGCCGAACTGTTTCCCATGGTTAGGGTCTATTTACTAGTTCTACACGAGTCAGTAAATCCCGGTGGTATTTTTCGTATAAAAAATGCCAACTTACCTAATATTTGAATCCCATCTGATGTGAGATATGTCATAACTAGCTACTCCTTCCTTCTAAGTTAGGAATACCGCTTTTCTTCACAGTATCCGCTTCAGCTGTTGGTATGCAGGCATCTGAACAAGCCTTTATGAAATCATAGTTATTCTGTCATAGTTATTCAAATTATACCTACAAGTTGAAGTTTCATTTCCCCGTCAGGACGACTTCAAGACCCAAGTGCTGCCGCTGGCGCGCATCAAGAAGATAATGAAGCTGGACGAGGAGGTGAAGATGATCTCGGCCGAAGCCCCCGTGCTGTTTGCGAAGGCCGCCGAGATATTCATACATGAGCTCACGTTGCGCGCCTGGGCGCACACTGAGGATAATAAGCGGAGGACTTTGCAGGTACGTCTGTCCTATCCTCTTATTCTACTAGTATTATAATCTGTTCCTCCATCATGAAAAAACTACTGAATGGATTTGGATGAAATTCGGAATGAAAATTGTTGAAGACAAAAAAAGTCAACCCCTAAGAGGCTAAAGGGGGGGCTAGGGGTTGAAATGAAAGAATACGAATTTCGTGGGAGTGAAGCCACGGGGGCTAGCTAGTTTTCTATATATATAAAACAAAATTGGTGTCTGTCAGTTACCCACACGATACTTTTGAACACTAAGAAACCCTTTCCAGATTACTGCCTGTGTGTGTTGTCCTGCTGTGCTGTGCTGTGTCTGTGTGCTGTCTGTCCGGGCTAGTTCCAGAACGGCTGAATTTTGAAACATTGACAAGAGGCCAATTACCTAACAATGGCCAATGGCCAGACACCTCCTCAGTCTCCCCTCCTAACCTCCTAACACATCATCATCTCATTGCAGCGCAACGACATAGCGATGGCGATCTCCAAGTCGGACCAGTTCGACTTCCTGATCGACATCGTGCCGCGGCACGAGGTGAAGCCGGGCAAGCCGCGCGAGGAGCCGCCGCCCCGGCACGCCGCGCACGTCGAGCAGGTTGGTACCAGGGGGTTATAGGTTATAGGTTGATGAGGCTGTAGTCTGTAAGGTGGGGGTCGTAAGCGGGTGTGTAAGACTTGGTTTGTAAGTGGGCGGGAGGTAGGGGGAGAGAAGAGAGGGGGGGCAAGCCGCGCGACGAGCCGCCGCCCCGGCACGCCGCGCACGTCGAGCAGGTTGGTACCAGGGGGTTATAGGTTGATGAGCTAAGCTACAACCCACTAATGGCCCACTACTGAGCACGGGTCTCTCCTCATTACTGAGGAGGTCTAGAGCATACTCCACCACGCTGCTCCAATGCGGGTTGGTGGAGGGGTTAGTGGCCAACCCAGTGTCGAAAGTTTTCAAGCCGCCCGAAGGCCTCCGACATTGCTTAACGACTGCTATCAATTGATAACAACCGGGACCGACGGCTTTACGTGCCCTCCGAAGCACGGAAGCGCTCAAGAAATGTGTGTTCCTTGGGGAGTGTAGGGGAGCACTAAGAGAGGATTTTTGGAAATTCCACCCCGAAGGGGGTGAAATTAGGGGGGTGAATTTTAAACGAATTCCACGCGGGCGAAGCCTGCGGGTGGAAGCTAGTACCTAGTTCAAAAGCAATGTTGTTGTACCAGGTGTCGCAGCAGTCGAGCAGCGCGCTGCACGGCGCGCAGCCGCAGTTCGTCATCGAGCCGTACGCGCAGCTCGTGCCGGTGAGTGTTCCCACTGCTGGGCTGTTGGGCGTGGGCAACTAGCCCTACGTTCGTGCTAAACTGAGTGTAGATTTGATGTGTTGTTTGCGTTACCCATGTCACCCGCAACTCTGCCACGAGTAATGAGAGCCAAACATATGGAATTGACAGTATTCGCCAAAATCAAACTCATTACATGTACTCCAAGTTCAATTCAGCTTGTAAGCAAAATTTACAAAGGGCATTTATAATGCCCGCCGTTAGTCTCAAATGTACCTTAGCTGCATAGTTGGAAAGCTGGCATTGTGTGCCAATACAATGACCAAATCGAACGCAAACGGAGTGTAGTGCGAAGATGTGAGTGTGTAATCATTTATTTTCAATAAAATGTGTACTAATACTAATAATATAATACTGGTGTTTTCAGCAGCAGCGAGCGTCGAGCAGTTCGAGCGCAGCGTCCGGGGGCGCGCAGCAGCCGGTCACGCTGGTGCAGCAGGTCGTCACCTCCTCGGGGGAGGTGCAGCAGTTGCCGGTACGTTGTGGTCACATTATCTGACCTGGACGGCCCATGTGTCCTGGGGGCTTAGTACGAGTTTTACGTGACATAACGTGCTCGCTTCGGCGAGTTATATAAAATTTGTATGGGATCGAAGCAGAGCCACCTAGCGGACGTAAATGGCACTGCCCCTGAACGATAGACCCGGAACCCGGAACGCCGGTTGATCTGGTCCGGTGTCGCGAATGATAGGCCCGGGACGCAAAAATGTCCCGTATTCCAAAACTAGACCTAACTGAAGTATAAATGCAACACAATAAATTTATTGTGGTCATTGTACCTTTAACCGTTGACAAATTTCTTTGTTTGGAGTCAATTCTGATTTGAGCTTGCTACTTGGCCGTGTTTATCTTAACATGCTCAGTGCAAATATTTAAGTTAGTCAGACTTGGTGAAGACTAGGCTGAAAGATTCCGTTACATACAGCCATATAGGTCAAGCTAACTTAACGTGTTTAAATCGATGTCCCCAGATCCAGCTAACGCAAGCCCAGCTGAACATGATCCGGCTGCAGATGCAGAACAACCCCAGCCAGCCCATCATCATCCAGGCGCAGCCGCAGCAGTCGCCGCAGATCATACAGGTACTGTGTTTGGGTAGTGCGGGTAGTTGTGTATCGTGTAAGGGCAGTCGTCATAGATTAATATGTATATACGGAAAGCAGTCGTGTGCCGGACGCGGTGGCGAGCGGACGTCTGCTCTGGTTGTGTTCGGAGATAGTGTGTTGAAGTTCTTCACGAAATAAAATGAATTTTAAATTGTTAGTGGGTACGAGAGCTGGGGCAGGGACTGTTAGTGATAGTTGGTCCTTTTATCAGTCGTTAGTAACAATTTTATTCTTATTCAGTCAGTCACAGATGTGTTTCTACGCTTGAGGACTAACATATTAGTCTTTAAAGAAATTATACCTACACATCTTACTCTGTAATTTTGTTGAGACATACAATTCCTCCATTACAAAATAATCAATCAACCATGTATTTTCGCAGGTGTCATCACAAGCGCATCAGCCTCAACAAGTGTTCCTGGCACAAGTAGCCACCAACCAGGAGGACTCATAGTGACAGTGACGTGTAGTGTGAAGTGAACATTGACTAGTGGTGCTCTTGTCGAAACGGTTGGACGGTGATATATTGTTAAGTGTACGGTTGAATTAAAGTTAAGGATATTTATACAGATTCGTGTTTTGTTTATTTATTGCACTCTTTTTTTTAATAACCTGTTCTAGATTACATTAGAGCATAGGCAGGCTTAATGCCTCATGACATCCTCATTTTTTGCCTGAAGTGTTTTCAAAACATTTATTACCTACAGAAATGGTACTGGGTTAGCCAAAAGGAAAAATCTCTGTTGGCGATGCCTCGTGCTTGGGAGGTACACCTAATTAGTGTCTAGCCGGTTCTACCAAGTCCATTTGGGACTTATTCAAAATATGGCAAAATTTGACTTTCGAAGAGTTTTGAGAGACCTAATGCTTATCGTTTATCACAAATTAAAACACATATTTATAAAAATAGAAACAATTTATTTAGCTTACAAGGTTAAATCAATAATCACTTTCCTTCGAAATATAAACAAAACTTTATAAATTTAAAATCAACTTAAAATAAACTCCATCTCTCCATCAATAAACTAAAGATAAAATAAAATTTCACAGCACAGATACAAAATTATAAAGTATTTGATCTTACAACTAATAACTATATTAGACATCTGATAACGTACTTATGAATGACTTTTTAACATGGCGGCGTTAGATCCAATTTTTGCCATTGTAGAGATAAGTTGGGCGCACTATACCGGCCCACTGACGTCACCCGTCAGCTCAACGGTCCCCCGCTGTGCGGGCTTCCATATGATCGAGCACAGCCTGCGCGTCCGCCCGCAGCAGCCGCACCATGGCGCGCTTCTGGTTACACTCCTCGCGGATAACTTCGTGCGCGCGCGCCTTCAGCGACTCTATAAACTGCTCGTCCAGCGATTGCAACCTACGATAGAAAATATGATGAGATTTTTTGTTTCTAATGTCTATTTATGATTATGTCATACTGTAAATATCTCCACCAAAACATCAGATATCAAAGGGACGTATGGTCTATGCTTCCTCGATGTTAAGGAAAGACCCTTGCCATGGGCCATTAACGGGTTGATGCAAATACCGTAACAAATATACTTTTCATAGAGGTATAGAAAAGTCAGCAAATACTTGAGATATTTAAAACTGCAAAGGAATACCATTGATATAAATGCAGCCATTTTGACGCGCTTGGTGTTTACGTTAGTGTCAATCATTTTATATGATACAGTATGATACGATAATCCGTTCATTTATTAATTGCATGGCACACAAAATGTTAGTTTTCCTCCTGATTTAAATATAAAAACACCTTTAGTACTTAAATTTTGTTAACAAGCTTAATTATTAAACTATAGGCACAGTAATTTATAGGTAAGTAATTGAGGCAATAACTTTGGTTCTGACGGGAAGTGGCAATTCCGTACGCTGAGCGGCACAAGTATAGCTCGTAACACAAGACAAACCTTTCGTTGAGCTGCGTAAAGTTTTGGTCGACGAGGCTGACGACGGCGGTCATGATGTCGGCGGCGGCGGCGCGCAGCAGGCGCGCGCGTTCCGCCCGCAGTTCGCTGAGTTGGGTCGACGCGCTCACGAACATGTTTATGAACCTACACATAAACCGTCCTTATTATGAACTTTTAATTCCAGACAGTTTAGGTTCACAATGTGTGGATGACAGAGACAGCGCCTTATTACCTGTAAGGCGCTGTCTCTCTCACGCCCACGGTGTGAATGTGAACGTGAACTGTCTGGAATTAAGAGTTCATAATAAGGGGGCTGTTTATTAATCACGATACTTTGCTACCATTCGCACAAAAGATTCGTATGTATGGTGCATAGTTAATGTGACCAGACATGCCGGATTAGACGGGACAGTCCCGTTTTAAGCTTTTGACCCGGGGTCCCCAATGATAGCTAGGGAATGCAAAAAAATATTTTCGAAATAGACTGAAAATTTCGATTTCAATTTTCAGTCACACACACACACACACTATACATTTAAGTACGTACAGATGAAATTATAAATATAATTAGATTGTAAAAAAAAATACCTTTTACTAGTGTTGTGGTGTATCTCAACCAGTGTTGTATCCAATCTTTCCAAAACATTCTTAAGGTTTTCTTTTATAGACAAGTTAGGACTTGCTGCTAAAAATTACAATTAATTTATTAATTATTGATCAAAACTTTAAACACTGTATTATAAAAAAATAATAAAGAAATAACCCTAACAACACCTTGTGCTAACCGGACAAACCATCTTAGTCTCGATGTGAGATTTGTTCTGCGTAGGACATAGTTGTTAACTTAAGTCCTAAAAATGGGCTAAATGCAGATTAGCAGACTTCGCATAACACAGAACAATATATCTCTTCCCCAACGCAAATGTTTATTACACTTATCCAAATTATTTTCAAACAATCAGTCAATACTGCTAGTCATTATACGCAATATCACAAAAAAAGTATTAAAATAATACCTCTACAAGCGGGTTCATTCCTTTTAAACCACTCTTCTACACTAGAAATACTGGGACCACTCTGAGTAATTGTTGAACCAAAGTTATTATTCTCTTCACAGTATTTAGACCTCTTCGAAGGCCTCAGAATAGGCGAAGATTTTCTCTTCGACGTTTTAGACGAATCGTCTAAATCTCTAGAATTTACGGACTCGTCTCTTTCATCTTCTGCTGTTGATTGTTTTCTTGAAATAGGGCTGGATGTAGCAATGTTTCTTAGGCTTTTTCTTCTAGAAGACTTAGGGTTATTCAATTCAGCAGTAGTGGTATTTGTTTGAATTGTAGATTGCTTTCTATTAGAAAATATATTTTTGATATGCTTCACACAATTATCTTCACTTCCTGAGCGTGAAGGAATTTTCATTGCCTTTCTTAATTTAAAAACACCACCTAAATTTATTGGTGATATAGTTGACCTGATTACTGTATCATCCTTGGTAGGCTTATCAGCTTCCTCAAGACTGCAATCATCCTTACTGTTTTCAAGGTTATCTTTGTATGTTTTTGGACTATTAACATTTAAATTAGTCTTAGAATTGACGATATTAACCTGGCTAGAATCAACTGACATGCGAGATCTAATAAATTCTGGAGATAGTCTGGTAAGAGCAACCACAGGCGAGATACCACTTTTAACGCTAGCGCGACCGTCAGTTGATTTATTACCATCTTTGGAACTTTGACGGGTTAAAAGACGATTACTGGATGACTTAACACTCTCTACAGGATTATCTTCTCTATCAGATACATTAAGTTGCATATTAACCTCGCTAGAATCAACTGACATGCGAGATCTAATAAATTCTGGAGATAGTCTGGTAAGAGCAACCACAGGCGAGATACCACTTTTAACGCTAGCGCGACCGTCACTTGACTTATTACCATCTTTGGAACTTTGACGGGTCTCTACAGGATTATCTTCTCTATCAGATACATTAAGTTGCTCAGTTAGTTTAGTGAAAAAATCTTTACTGGACTGATTCAAATATTCCTCTTCTACTATTCTTGGTGGTATATTTTCGTTCAGTAGAGTAGAATTGGGAGGGTTCTCATCGAAATCTCCATGCGCAGTTATAGGGGAATGTGAGCTTCCCATAGTAGCCATGGATTTTTCTGAATTATCTTCTGTTACCGACAGTTCAATTATATCAGGTTCTGTCTTCGTGTGCGATTTTTTTTCCTGAACATTAAATTCACTTTTTATCTTTCTAATAACTGATTTCTTTATATTCGTTTTCTTGGTTGTTTTCTTTTCAACCCCTTTATTATATGACTTATTTTGTTTTTTATTATCTTCTCGATTTAATTCTTCAGTAATATTCCAATTAGACGCACTGTTATCGATCAGATCATGAGTATCAGAAAGTAAATTTTGAGTTGTATTCACTTCACTGCTAGCTACAGCTTTTCCTTGAAATATATCTTTGAATCTCTGAAGCATATTAGCATTAATTGAATCATTATCTAACTCAGTTGATAACACGGTTTCTACTACAAGCCCTGGTAAAGGACTAACAGTGCCATCATGATCGGCCATAGTTAAATCAAAATTAATCTTTGGAATTACTTTATTTCGCTTGAGGGAAAGAGCTCTCTTAGATTTAGTTTTTTGTTGTTTTTCCTTCACATTTTGATCGTTTGATTTCGAATTATTTTCAATAATACATTCCATCTCATGTGCAACATTTAATATTGGCTCTGGAGGTTTATCTGGTGACTTCTCCAGATCTTTTGCATTTTCTATAATCAAAGACGTATTTAAAATTTCAGGCGCCTCCGTTCTCATACGCTCATCTTCTAAATGATACTTAGGTGGCTCTGGTATTTTAGTCACAGATTTTTTCTGACGTTTTTGTATTGCTCTCTTTGCACGCGGCTTACTCACTCTTTTTGCACCTTTCTTGTTTCCTTCCTCTGTTTTTTCTGCAGTATCATTTATTTTAGTTGATTCTTTAAGCGTGACATTTTTAGAATTTGCAGCTGCACTGGACACTTTTTTCGATACAGACTTACTTTTGGCTTTCTTTTCCTCTTCATCCTCACTATCACTCGTAAAGTTATAAACAACCATTTCATTTTTGAGTTGTGCTTTATCTGCGAGCTTAACTGGTTCACCTTCAACTACGTCCTTCAAACTATCGAAGATCTGATTATTTTTCATTGTTCTTGGTGTAACCGACGGCTCAGGCTTTCTTAAAGATAGCCTGTTTCGTGGTTTACGGATCCGTTTCACCCGTTCTTGCTCTAATTCTTTATAGCTTGTAGCAATTGACTTTGGTGTTTTGCAACACTCTTTTGATTCAGTATTTGTGGTCTTGTCATCTTCTTCAGTTTCAATTTCATTTATATTTGCCTTTTCGTGACATGTTTCATCTTTTGGTGAGTAAAGTTTACGTTTTCTACGCAATAAAGCTGTTCCATCCCTTTTAGGAGATTCCGTTATCACGCTTTCAACATTTTTGGTGACTGGCTCATCGCTAACACTTTCCCTTTCAATTATAGGAGACATTATGGTAAACGGTTGTCCTTTCTTAGGTTTATTGATTTGTTTTGATGTCTTCTTTAATGACAGTGATTTACTTTTAGGAAATTTTAATTTGATAACGTTACTGGGTTTTGGTTTCGGTTTAGATAAATTAACTTTGGCGTTAGACTGTTGAGCGTCCTGAACATCTATAACCTTATTTACCATAGCTCGGCTACGAGTGCGTCTTCCACGTTTATTACCAATAGTATTATCAATTTCTTTACCCCCATCGACAGAATCTATATATGTAACACATTTATCTAAATCTTGACAAACTTTATCAACCATTGCATTCAAACAGTCAACAATATCTATATCTGGTATGAAAAACGGCTCCACAGCAATATCTTGTACATTATAATTATGGGGCTGCTCTTCTATAAAAATACCCTGATCAAAATCATCACTACATTCAGAACTAGTCTCGTTAATTTTTCTAGCTAATGTTGGACTGATAACTATATCCCCATTTCTGTTTTCTGCAACATGTTGAGAAAAGAAGTTTTCAACAACCTCAACATTGTGGATCAATGGAACACCATCTGCTTCTTTATTCACTGTATTTGATTTGGAAGGGTTTCTTTTGCTCTTGTACTTAGGTCTTTTTACTTGAATACAGGACATTGGCGTGTTTTCCACAATTTCATTAGACGATTCGTCTATTACTACCTTGTTTGGCAATGGATTTTCTTTTAAGAATGATGTGATTGGATTGACTTCAGGCACAGGGTTATTTTGATGTCCCTGAGGAGATTTCAGATTACCTCCAATGTTAACTCCACAATCTTGTTTAGCAGTGTGGCCCTCCAAAGCTTCTCGAGCTAACAAATCTACAATGTTATCAGTATTGCAAGGCACGTTTTTAGGCAAACGAGCTATTACATCACTGATTATAGAATTGTCAGTAGATCCAACTGTTGCTAGCAATAAGCAGCTAACAGAATTTTCCTCAGAATTCACAACTGGGGAGAGGTTTCTTTTTTCGTTACTCTCGTCACTAGTACTTTGAGAGGTTTTTGTTTCATTCTTATTAATTCTCTTCGAGCTAACCCCATATCTAATATATCTAATTGTGCTCACAGATGAATTAAGTGTTTGATTTCCATCATTTTCAGTAACTTCTGAGACCGTCGATAACTGTGGCAAGGCACACACACTCACTGGTTGCTTGTCAAATGTATATTGAGGCAACGCAGCTAGTTTTTCATGAAGCTGAAAAGATACATACAATGAAATCAATTACTATTATAATTTAATTCTCTTTAGACAAAATTCAAGACAGATACAGTACCTGGCAACAAATAATGCACAGTGGTATTCAGAAAGAGATAATCGGTTTGTTTCGGCTTTGTAGAGCATTGTCCTTACTACAGTCCTTACCACTGACTTGTCACTTTTCTTTCGAATTCGGTAGAAGATGGTCGCGTTTACTCATAAATAAATATAAAGAGTTGTTAAAACCTCCAACAGAACATCAATATTATTATTATATGTAATAAATAGGGTGCTTTATTAACTCTTAATAGATATTGCACTATTAGTGCAATGTGCAAGAGAGACAATGCTCTACAAAGCCGTAAATAGCCGATTATTTGTTCCTAACGTCCAATGTGCATTACTTTTCTCCGGGAACTGTACATACCTGTGCAAGAGATGACGTAGAAATAGTAGACGGAGAATTCCATGATCCAATATTTCTTGGTCTCACAATGTAACCTGAAATAGTAAGCAATTGTTTTTGCTACAGTTGTACCCATAAGTATTAAGTAAGATAAGAAATGTCTTCTTTTTAAATAAGTAAGCTAATATCAACCAGTAAGTATATAGAACACATACAAATTATCCACACAAATTAAGTTTTCTGTTTGAACTTAAATGATTAAAACATACTAAATGTGCTTCTCATATTAATCCACATTATTCTTCTACCTTACCTTCATGAATAATTAAGTAGGTACATACTAAGAAATCCTTTACTTTTTATTTAATGTTATTACTTTATTGATTAATTTATGTTTCATATTAAAATTACACAAGTTTATAATTAATGGGAGTTCCAGTACAATTTCAGTTACAAGCAAACGTGAATTGATAATAAATAAAACGACGATAACAGGAATGAGATAACAAATTAACCTATTGGACAATAATATATGACGCATATAACCAGTCTTTATTATTTTAATACCCACATACTTAAACTTCAATTTAAAACACAAGTTACCTGCACAAAGTGATTATATTACAACAACAATTAAAATCCCGATATCAACAAACAAACCATAGAGATAGGAATATACCTACTTTAGATAGAGACGCCCTAATCCTTAACCTCATATGAAATTAGCTGGTTGGTGTGTAGCAGGCCGGCCATTTGTTATTCACCCTTACAAATGACATCTTATGTCAAACAAATAGTAAAAAACCCATATATTAAAAAAGGCATTGATATGAGGTGTTGTGGTGCCCTTTAAAGATAGAAAAACATATTTAAACACAATGAAGTGCTGTATACTACAATGCGGAGCCCGGAAAAACAAATTACACCCAAGATTAACTTTACATAAGTTAGTACCTATCAGTTTTCGTTGTTTGTTGAATATCTGAATGAAATTGATATATGTTTTTGCTGCATGAAGATCTGTGCGAGGGTTACGTAGGCCTGTTAATGTTTTGTTGGGTTTTACATCATTATTTTATATATTTGAGTAGCCGGTTTGTTTACATTTCAATGACACTTAGGGTAGAAAGTGTTAAAATATCGATATATCGATAATTTAAAATTACGCTGAAGAAAGTTGAAATAATTGTTTTTATTCAATAGATTACCTTCAAATAAATCATTACGAAAGAAGTGGCTAAAAATAATTGGGCCAGAAAACATAAATCCTGGCCTTAACTATTTGTATGTGTGCTCATTACATTTTGTTGAAGCAAGTTTCAACAGAACGCTTAATGTGGTAAGGTTACACGACGGCGCTGTTCCTTCTATTTTGGTGAGCTTTTCTTACTTTTTATAGAACAAGAGAGTCTTACACAAGTTTAAAATTAGGTCTGTATGTTATTTAATTGAACTAAGTTAATAGAGTAGAAGAACCCTAAACTGAGGGGAAGTTGGCCACCGCGGCACCGTTTAGTAATTATTGAACACTTGAAATTTCAATGTTTTTAGTAAGGAATTTAAATTAATATGACAGAATGATTCTCTAAACTTCTCAAGAGGTAGCATAATATCACAAAGATTTGGAATGTCAAGTGGTCAATGGTGGATTAGATAGTTAACCTCAGTTTCATCACAATACAGTGCAATACAAATTCATTACTGTTCACCGGTTCGTATAAAAAAAAACTAGAGCCATTGTCAAAGAACACTCAACACACAAAGAAGATTCAACGATACCTCATAGGTATGTCGAAATCCGTTCAACCTGTGGGGCCGCACAAATAAATGGACATACATACATACATACACTCGAAAAACATAACCCTCCTTCTGACGCAGTCGGGTAAAAAGAAGGAAGTTTTCAATTCGACCGTATATATACTTATATGTATGTTTTGTCTATGTTGTATTTCGTCGTTTATGAGCCCGATTTTGATCATTCTTTTTTTATTTGCATTTGGATATTCCAAGGGTGGTACCGTGATAAGGACACCAGGATCCAATGATGGCATCTTAGGAAAATCGAGGGGAACATTCGAAAGTTGTAGGGGTGACTAATTACTCATGGGGGTGACAATTTAATGAAAGTCTGGAGTCGATCCTATGAAGCCAAAAGATAGTCGAAGGAACTCCTCAACTATTTACAGCAATTACTATATATGTTTGGGGTTGATTAATTTGTAGCAACGGGAACTTTATCTAGATGGGTTGAATTGAGCCTTTTGGTGAGTAGATTTTGAGTTATCTCTGTTTGTCGATGTTGAAGTCTTTTTATAATTATTTCTCTGTTATCCTATCTGCCCAAAGCTTCTCTTGAAGAATTCGCTAGTTAGCGATACGATCGCTTTTTGTGCCCAATTAATAAATATGCTGTAATACTTTTATTTGTATTTTTGTAATTATGCTGTACATTATGGGTATAGCCTTAAACAAATAAATTAAAATTTGTGTACATAGACACATGTTTTTTATTTACATTTCGGTCCCATTTCCACAATATTAATGCACTAAGGGTTATAACACAATCATGGGTGATCGGATGAAAATTGTCAGTCATATCACACAGCAGTACTATCTTCACCCTTACCTTTTATTGAATAAACTCTAAAATTAAATTCAGCGTAGTGCTACATATGACTTATTTATTTATGTAAGTATCTATCGCGATTTTTCTGGATTCAGCGGGTACATTCAGAATCAGTAAAAGTGGCATTGTTTAGGAGTAGGCGGACTGGTTAATGGAAGGATGGATTTTTAATATTGGATATAAAACTTAACATAACTTCAAGCCTGTATTTGGACCTAGTTATATACAATACAGCCAAATAGAGATATGAGTATTTTACTGTCGATGGTTAAACTTCGGTTATGGAACTCTATTTTGATAATTTTACATTATACATATAATAAATAAAGGCCTTAACTACCTAAATTTCCTAACTGGAACAAGACAAATAGTTTGGCGGCTGTGTTAAGCAAGAGGGTGGTACCTAATTAACTGGCAGAGTTTAAAATACTATCGCTGAGATCGTCTAAAAAGGGGGATCAGTCATTGTGTCCTCGTTTGTTGTTCAGCAGATCATCATGATAGCTGGTTTTTACAAAATATTTTTGGTTGACATGACATGACAAGTTCATCGCAGTAGGTATCAAAATTAATATTAATATCGCTGAGAAGACGAACATAGAGATAGGAAAAGACGAACGACATGTATTATTGCTGTTATATCGTTAGTCATTAAACTAAATATCGATAGTGTTTCCGTCCACGTAGTGCGCACAACACTAGTAGAATCGGCCATACTTTATTCACTAAAATTTTGACAGGCATTGACAGGCTCGCTATTTTTGCTTTAGTGTCTAATCCATAGTCCTTTATAGATCAATGAAACAAACTGACTTTGTTTTGATATTTATAATTTGACAACAATAGCGATCATGTGTATTGGACAATGTCAAATTTTGTCATTAGCTGTCAGAAATGTCAGTTACGTCAAATACCATAGCTACTAAACTTTATGGATAGAAAATTGAGAAATCTTCATTATTTGTGCGCGTTTTTTCGAATTCTATATTTTTACTGCAGCTTAGGGTCAACTCAGACAGAGACGAGACGCGACGCGACGCTGCGCGCAGTCTTTCAAAGAGCGGCTCAAAATAGGACTTTATTTTCTACACGAAAAGATACACATTTCATTGTGACAATGACAGTGACGCAGCGCTGCATGAATCAACGTATTCTGAATTGTCACAATGAAATGTGTATCTTTTCGTGTAGAAAATAAAGTTCTATTTTGAGCCGCTCTTTGAAAGACTGCGCGCAGCGTCGCGTCGCGTCTCGTCTCGGTGTGAGTTGACCCTTAGTATAGTGAGGCCGCGCTAACTATGCGTTCCTGAAGTCTGTCATTCGACTGGGCGATAAGTATAACTTTGAACTGACGTACAATTAATTGACAATTTTTTAATATCTTTTAATTGCCTTATTAACGAGTGATAACATTAAAATCAAACATTAAATCGAATAATTATGCCAACTTACAATAATTGTATTAATCTTGGGCTAAAATTATTACAATTACTTAAATAACAAATATAAAAACAATACCTTTTAAAAGAAAACCACGTCAAACGGCGCTCGTTCAATGTTATATCCATGTCATATCAACTTTTTGTTTTTGTAGTGATGTGACATAATAACAAGGCAATTGTAATTGAATATTTTTGTAATCTTAATACAATGTCGGTAAAATATAAAATAAAACGTTATAATTTTATAATATATTATATACTAATATTATAAATGCGAAAGTCTGTCTGTCTGTCTGTCTGTCTGTCTGTCTGTGACGTTTTCACGGCTAAACCACCGGTCCGATTTGGATGAAATTCGGAATGAAAATAGTTGAAGACCCAGAGTCACACATAGGCTACTTTTTTTTTCAAAAATCAACCCCTAAAGGCTTGAAATAGGGGATAAAAGTTTATATGAAAATTCCAAACCGCCTGACCGATTTCGATGAATTTTCCCAGGAAGATAGTTGATGACGTACCCCCTTCCCCACTTCCCCGGTTCGCGATATAAACGAATTCCACGCGGGCGAAGCCGCGGGCAAAAGCTAGTATTATATAATGTACTAAGAATTCAATGTAGTTAATAACATTATTATAATAAAGGTACGCCCAAACATAGCTTAGGAAAATGTGTTATAATATCACTCAGGTGAATCAAATGAAAATAAAATAAATAAAACATTTTAATTTTTTTCTCTTGATTACATTCAGAAATTATGATTAAATTCAATTAATTGATTCCTTAAAATTTTATTTACATAACGAATATTATTATTTAATATATTGAAACATAATTCCTTTAAAAATAACAACATATAAATTGAATAAATATTATGCATAATGAATGCGTGTTGTTATTGTTATTTGTTACAACGCATAATGTTATTTATTGTACATACATCACTAGTCATGACGAATTGACATGTGTCAGGAACGCATTCTCATCGCGGCCTCACTATAGTTGGTAGTTGATACTGACCTGTCCACAATGTATCTATGTAATGTATTTTCTATGTGAGTTGGACATACAGTTTAAAATTTTATCATAAAATTCTTTATTTTACCCACAATATAAATAAGTAGGTATACAAACCTGAATGTTTTCTTCTGGGCACTTCTGGAGGCAAGGAAAATCTTGTATCTTCCTCCTACATAAAACAAAACAATAAATCAAGACCCGCATTTTGCAACTGATCCCTTACACAATCATACCAATCTTCAATGGATCAATAAAATCAGCTCAAAATCATCAACCTAGCCTAGCTCCTATGACGACAAATAGGATACACCTAGTTCTAACCGCACGCGGCCGGCTACACCTAGTTGTAGCCGGGTAGAGTAACATATACAATAAAATTAATTTAGATAGTGAATTAAAAACTCACAATGTTGTACTCATAGCCCGGCGGCTTGAAGCGCTCATAGCCCGGCGGCTTGCGTCGATCCTAAGTGATCGACAAAGTTAAGCAACAGCGGGCGCGTCGGAAGTCGGATGGGTGACCGCTAGTGGCAAAATATCTAAAGCGCTTCCGTGCTTCGGAGGGCACGTACAGCCGTCGGTCCCGGTTGTTATCGATTGATAGCAGTCGTTAAGCCATGTCGGAGGCCTTCGGGCGGCTTGAAAACTTTCAACACTGGGTTGGCCACTAACCCCTCCACCAATCCGCATTGGAGCAGCGTGGTGGAGTATGCTCTAGACCTCCTCAGTAATGAGGAGAGACCCGTGCTCAGTAGTGGGCCATTAGTGGGTTGTAGCTATAATGTTGTACTCACAGTGCCATTTATGACATCCGAGTTTGACAGTCTGGCATCCGGCGACAGGCACCGAATGGCATTCGCTACGTCCAGGGATGTCTAAAAAAATTCAGCATTTATAAGATGAATGCTGAACTCAAAAGGAGGTCGAAAGCCGAAACTAAGGCTTATAATATTTTATTTTTTTATTTTATTTTATTTGGGAAACAAACAATAATTTTCAGACATGGAAGTATTACAGTTTAAATATTATACTAAGGGCAATACAGTTTCCAATAATAACTAATACTTATTGTTAATTTATATTACTTATAACATTAATCTAAATTACCACCAACCTTATATTTATCCCCAAAGATCTCGCGCAACGCCCGGTCGAGCCGACAGAGGTCGCTCCTGGTAGACACGGCGAAGCGCATGTCGCAACCGTGAGTACCCGCGACGTCGCCCGCCCACAGACAAACGCGCGACATCTCGATTACTGCCGCTGATATCAATACTTGTTGAGATTGTCTGCGGGACACACAATAACACCATAATATAAGACTTATTACACCATCCCTCTCTCTCATCGATCGCTGTCTCTGTCTTAAAACTAAGTAGTAATACTAGTAGAAGTAATTATAACATTCTTCTGACATTATATCAAGAGCGTCAAAAGAAGGGCAGTAAAATTCGGCCGTATATAGCCGTACTTTCAGTACATTAATAACTTGTACTATCTCGTCTCTCTCAAGTGGCACCTATGTTATGTTATTTTTCGCATTCATAGTTGTTGTTACAACATTGTTACAACAATTTATGTACCTAACGTATTATATTCCTAATACACGAAAATAAGTGTGCCTATACTGCCTAATTTACAATTTTAACAAGTCCAATTCTTTCTTAATTCACCACTTTGCCACATTAATTAACGCGTTAAAACGTTAAAATTAACTCACTGATATAACTCCACGTGGACAACATTATCTTCACACACGACTACAGCGTCGCAAGCACCTCCGCCTACCTCCTCCCAGCGCGGGTCCAGCAGGATGCTCAGGGATTTGGTTGACGTGTTCACGTCCAACCAACAGTTGTCTTTGCCCTGTAACAATAATGATCAAGTAAATAATTGCTTTTTACAAAAAAAATAACCGACTTCAACCTTGAAAAGTAGAGATAACTCAAAAACTACTCGCCAGATGACGCTCAATTCAACATGTACGTGTAAAGTTCTCGTCACTACAAATTAATCAAGCCCAAACACTAGATAACTAAAGTAAATCGTTGAGGAGTTCCCTTGACTGTCTTTCGGCTTCATCAAATCGACTCCAGATCTTCATGAAATGGTAGCGCTTTAATGTACTTATGATAACATGAACAAACACACTAGTCGTCCATACAATTTTCGAAAGTTGCCCTTAATTTCTCCGTGTTGCCATCATCAGATCCTGGTTATCCTTATAAAAGGACCCCACTGCGCATATCTACTTAACAACAAAAAAAGAATTATCAAAATCGGCCCATAAACGACGAAAAAATCGCTGAACAAACATAAAAAAAAGCATATATACGGTCGAATTGAGAACGTCCTTCTTTTTTGAAGTCGGTTTATAAATGGTTATTATTCTATATTTTATCGACATCGCACTCTCGTCACACGGTTATGTGGAGATTCCTCAGTATATGATCTTTTTTATGATATATAATGATTAATACTATTTAGCTAACATCTAATTATTTTTTGGCTCCAAAGTGAAACGTAATTTCATACAAAATATAGATATCGTATGTATGGAATACTTAGCATTAAAGCAGCAACTAAGGTACTTACTGCGGTTATTCTAAGCAATCAGTACAAAAAGATTTAACTCGTACTAGACATAATAGGAGTTTTCATCTTTTAAATATATTATAATAGATAAATAGGGATTATTAACTATGTATCATGAAAGAACTCCGTAAGCTACATTTTGAAAAAATCGGACCTAAATAAACTTACAAGCTAAAAGAGTAGTCAGTAAAAATTGAATCGAAAACTTTAAACGCGATTTTCTCGGTTTCTGAAATTCCGACTTACTGCTCTTACTGTTAGCACGCCAGTATTGATTTTTAGTTCACCGCAGGCATATACATATACAACTTTCTGAGCTAAAATACACATTTAAACTGTTGCACAAAAAGTGGCACAAAGTAAATAAAGAATATATAATAAAATTATATACTGACCGACAAATAAACACGTTGTCCAATACTGAAGGACCTGCACACGACCGAAGTGACCAGATCGCTTGACTCATTTAGCGCCTTCAGAAAATCTCTTGCGTCCTAAAAACCAAAAAAATATTACTTTCTTGAATTATATTTTTTGTTACCTCATAACTTTTCAGTGGTGTAGCGAACCGGGCGATGATTCACAACAAATACACTATTTACGCGTAAACAAAATTATTTATTTACACCTATACACAGAGAGAAAGCAAATTACTTTAAAATACTTATTAAAATCACGAAAATAAGGGAGCGCGCTCGTTATTGTACCCGCATGCAAAAACAATTGACGAATTTTTCCAATTCGGTTGTGTATAGTTTTTTAAATTTAAAAATAATGTGCGAGCGCGCTCTTTATTAGCGGCCTGTCATAACAACTTAAAAAAATAACCTATACTCCATTTTCATATAGGATGGGTACGGTACGGTGACATTTGATTTATGTTCCAATACACGCTCAGTATTTTCAACAAATAAGATAAATATATATTTTTTTATCACCAATTAATTTCCGAAGTTAACAATGATGCTTCATTAGATGAATGGTAATGAAATTGTATTTAAATATGCGTTTTTACATTTTAAACAAATTAAAAAAGGTACAGAAAAAATAATAACCTAAAATTAGAGGCATGAAACCTATGCATGAAACGAAATGTGTTAGGGACTGGACACGTAGTAGGTAAAGGTACCTAGGTAATCGGCAAAAACGAATAATCGTAACGGCCATCTTGTGAATCGCGTCAACTGACTGACTTGAGATATAGATTATAAATGAATAATATTTTTAATTTCAATCGATTATAGGTTAACCGCAACTGTACTCGATAATCGAATCATATAAATTAATTATGCATGGTCACCTCACTACAGAGTTAATTTGAAATGTGTCACCGTAAAGTAAGGCCATTTTACAGTGCGCCCAACTTATCTCTGAAATGACAAAAATTTGAACTAACGAAAAGTCATTCATAAGTACGTTGTGGTCATTCATCTGTCAGTTACTAGTGTGCAATGATTGGTCAAATGAATGTCAAATGCGTCAATTCAGTCTTACAGTCCGCCCAACTTAACTCTGAAATGGCAAAAATTGGAACTAACGAAAAGTCATTCATAAACGTACGTTGTGTTCATTCATCTGTCAGTTACTAGTGTGCAATGATTGGTCAAATGAATGTCAAATGCGTCCGACAGCGCCTCTTTCGTTTCAGTCTTAAGTTGGGTTTACTATAAGTTGGGTTTACTATAATAGGCCACATTTGACAACTGTTTGTCTTTGCTTTATAGTGAGGGTAACCTGCTGAATTTAATTAATCGATGAGGACTTCAAACATCTGTAAATTGAATGTGATTGTTATAAAAACTATTTTAATGACCGCACAGTTCAAACAATGACTAAAAAAAACGACAAAAATAATGCGTCTAATAATGGCGCGAAATGAAATCATGACTTTTTTGTAACATTTCACGTTTCTGGATACTGGCTTTTGAGCCAGACGTTATATATTTAAATGAATGATTACATATTTTTTGGCCTAAAATGTAAGAAAATCAATTCAGTTCCCATTAAAATATATTTTATTTTGTAATCGTGAAATACTTTTTGACGATTAGTTCAACTTCTCGAATTCAACTTATCTACTGATCTGCCCCCCAATTCTGCTATTTGTTAACCAAAACGGATCGGCTGCGTTTCGGCTTCGTTACAGTTGCGTTTGTAATTTCAAATGGTATTCCACTGACTTTACGTTGGCAGCTGAAACGCAAACGAAACGGAAACGGTTGGTTTTAGAGCCGCATTTGGAAGGGTTATGGTGTTGCAACTACAAAAAAAATCAGTTACGCGTACATTGCTGCTTTTGTATTGACATTTCAAAGATTTTTGGCTGTATGACATGTGTCTTTGCTCAGAGTCAAAAAAGTTTACGCTATGAAGTGCAACTTTCGATTTGACAGTTGACATTTTATGAATGATGAGTGTTATGACAAGTTTGCTGTTTGTCTGTTTGAGGCTCTTATTTTGTTTTCGGGCAAAAAATTTCAGTTTCCCGTTTCACAGTGCAATAAAAAAATTATCGTTATAACACAAAATAAGGATATCTAATTTGTGATATCATCGTAGTGCTAAGACGAAGAGGTTCGGGCTAGTCCACAGTCAATAAGTAGGTATACATTAAAATTATTCAAATTTGAATTTTTTTCGTAGATAAAATGTCACAACCGAATAGCAGGAGGATAACTTCTGTTCGGCAGTTAGAGTTGCTGGTGGATTTTATGGAGCGTCATAAAGATTTGGCACTTGGTCGTGTCCACAGTAAAGAGGCAAGAGCACTTGCTGCACGACTGTGGAACGAGTGTGCCGTCATTTGCAATGCAGAAGGCACATTCCGAACACCTAGAGAATGGGGCCGTGTAAGTACCTACCTAACTCCATTAAAAACAATTCATTTAAGGGCAACTTGCGTAGCCAACCCCATGAACTGGTTAAGATAAATTAATTTTTGCGCATAATTTATTATTCTGTCTTTATGGTTTCTTTTTTGTTTTGGATAAATGTGATTATTATTTTGTTATTTTGTGATTGTGTGTTTTTGAGCTGATTTTATTATTTTTCTACTATTCTTAGCTTCTACTAACATTAGATTTAAGTAATGAAATGTGACTAACCTTGCATATGGATGAAAGTCCGAAATAAAATATTTTATTATTATTATAATTTCAGTACTGGAATGATTTTAAAGGCAGAGTTAAAGCAAAATTGCGTGCCATTACCCAAAGTGTGGGTGGGACTGGAGGAGGACCCGCAACGGATCTATGTCTGTCACCTATTGAAGATAGAGTGGCAGCTATATTAGGCAGAGACGTTGTCACTCCGTTGCAGGGTGTTCAACAAAATCCCTGTTTTTTTCAGGTAAATTAATTTTATGTATATATATTATGCTGATTTCCTATGTTGAGTTTGAGTATTAATTTTTTCATGGGGTTGGCTTTAGAATCGGGCTGCACGATTTCCTGGACAAATTTGGCTTTAATCAATAGGTATTGATGCCCCGAATCATAATCTAATTGCTTTTTGTGCGGAAATGCATATATTTTTTTTAATCTTAATTTTAAGTTTTTAAGGTTATGTATAAAATTTGAAGACAAATATTGAGCTATAGATCCGTTAAAAAGGAGGGAAGGCGGGGGGGTTTCGGGGGCAAAGCCCCCGAATAGGGGGTGGCGGGGGGCAAAGCCCCCCGCCTCTAAAGAAACAAAAAGAAACTTTTCAAACAGACGGGTTGGGTTAGGTTCGTTAGGTTGACAGTTTAATTCAAGAAAAAAAGGGGAACCCCGCGCAGCGGGGTTCCCTCGACATTTTTTTATAGCCTATTATATTGCCGGCACGAATTTATAGTTGACATAGCACAACGTAAAAATCACGGATACCCTCGTTTTTAAGATTTATTTTTAAACTTTGAAGGTAGATCTGTAAACTGCTCAATATTTGTGTTATGTTTTGAAAATAACAACTAAAAAATAAAATTAAAATAAAACGACGCATTTCCGCACAAAATGCGATTATATTATGATTGGAGCCATCAATATCTATCAGTTAAAGCCAAAATCACCCAAATACGCTCAATATTTGTCTTAAAATTTTATACATAACCTTAAAAACTTTAAATTAAGATAAAAAAAAACGATGCATTTCCGCACAAAAAGCAATTAGATTATGATTCGGGGCATCAATATCTATTGATTAAAGCCAAATTTGTCCAGGAAATCGTGCAGCCCGATACTAAAGAATAACCTTTTCATGTTTTGATTTCTACTGTAGAATACTACTGATGTTGAAATATCGAATCCTCAACAGCTCCAAGAGCCATTGACTTATACATGGAATACACAAAATGAGTAAGTGAACACTGTCAGTTGCATGGATATTGTACAATGTATTATAAGACTAGACATAGAAACTCATTCAATTTGTTTTCTACAGATGCGAGCAGGATATGACAAAATCTGAGCAAATTCTGGTCTCGGAGCCTTCTGTCTCTGAAAATATAGTAACAGACATTCCTACCACAGAGCATAACATTACTTTCAGTGATTATGTATCACCACAAAACCGAACCAGACCCGAACCAGAATCTACAACAGGTTCTCCAGCAGAGCGCAGGCCCCAACGTTCTGAACGCAGGCGTAGAGTTCAAGCACAACGTAAATCCTTGTTGTGTAAGTAACCATCATTATATTTTATGTAGCAACTTTTTCTTATAAGCTCAACCATTAAAATATTATTTTTATATTTATTTTAGCGCAACAAGTAGAAGAGTCTATGGATGAGACACGGGCTGCATTTCTTCGGCTTGAGGAAGCAAAGATTGCAGCCCAAGCCAAACAAATGGAAGTAGACCTTAAAAAGGTAGAGGCATTAGAACACATAGCTCAAGCTATCAACAAGGTAGCAGATGCTGTGATAAATATATTTAATCCGGGCTCGTCTTCACAACATGTGCAAAATATTAGAAAAGCAAGTTTTTTTGTATCATTACAAATATATAGGATTCTTCCTTACTCTCTTTCCATACACTCAAATTATATCATAATTATAATATTATATCATCTTGACCATGTTCCCAGTTTCTAATCTTAACTTTATTTTTTTAGAGACATAGAAGAATTTCTTCAAGTGATGAGAGTGACCACTAATCACACACACATATCACTACTAATAGTGATGACTAGAGGGCGTAATAAAAGGTACATATTATGATCATTATCAAATTTAATAAATCACGAATATTTAATTACTAATGCCTACTTAGACTTTTTCACCTCCCCTCGCACTTAATCACGTCGTTGTCTTTCTTCCCACAGCCTGTTTACAAGCGATTGTTGGACAGCCCTGCCATCTTGAAGTTCGTGATTTTGACGCCTGGTGCTGTTAATCCTCCCTGACTCAATACTGTGCACCTCAAAAGCTAGTTCTGCTGTCATTTCGTTTGAAGTCAATGGAGGGACATCCATGCTTGCCTTATTTGCTATGTTGTGTAAAATACAGCATGCATTCACTATGCGCGCGGCTGACAAGGGATCATAGTGCAGTTGACGAGCAGACAACAGACGTCTACAATAAAATATTAAGTATAAGAATTTATTGATACAGGACTGATTTTAGTAATTAAACTGTGATTTCAAAGAAGCAATTAGATATAATCAAAGTATGTCACATAGTAATAATTAAAGCTATATTAAAGTATTACATACATACATAGCTTTATAACAAATTATTGATAAAGTTTCTTTAAATAAGACTGATTCAGGAAATAAAACTGATTTCAATAAAAATAGAGGTAGTAAAAAGTAATATTTATGTTAAAATAATTTTCTCTTTTAAAAGCTTGTTATTGTTTTTATTTATATAAGTAAAAACTTGTTATTGTTTTAAATTTCTATAAGTAATAAGACTGATTGAAGTAATTTAAATGTGATTAATTAAAAGATTAAGATAATAGAAGAGCCAAAAAGGAATATAACATAGCTTTATAACAAAAAGACTGATTCAGGAAATAAAATTGATTTCAATAAAAATAGAGGTTTCAAAAAGCAATATTTAATTTAGTTATGTTAATATGTTTTTTACTTTTAAAAGCTTGTTATTATTTTAAATTTATATAAGTAATAAGACTGACTGAAGTAATTTATAATATTTATATGTGATTTCAATAAAAATACATGTAAGTACCAAAAAGATAATATTAAATTTAGTTATGTTAAAATATTTTTCACTTTTAAATGTTTGTTGTTATTGTTTTAAATGTCTATAAGTAATAAGACTGATTGAAGTAATTTAAATGTGATAAAAATAAAAGATTATAATAGAAGAGCCAAAAAGTTAAATAGTTAAAATGATTATAAATTAATTATTATACAACTTTACAAAAATAATTGTATTTTTATTTCATTAATTGAATTTACAAGAAATTAAACAACTATTTAAGCATGCATACCTGAAACGAGCTTTTAGTACTCCAATACATCGCTCTACAGTATTTCTTGCAGTGACATGGAGGTTATAGTAATGTTCTTCGGGTGTGCCAGGTAGAGCACTTAATATTGGCGTCATCGTGTTTGGTCTTAAAGCATAGCCTGAATCTCCTAACAAATAAAATAATGCATTTTATTATTTAGTTTTAAAGGAGATTGCTAAATGACTGCCCCAGACATGTATAAGAACTTCATACTAACTCTTAGTACTCTTAATACTACATTGCCGGGGCAGTCATCCATACTTCTATTAGGCCAGCTCCTTTATATTTAAATACGTGTGACAAAATATACCAACCTAGTAAATACAGATTTTCACCCAAGGCCAATTGTCTCTGTAAATAATTGTTCAGGGGATGTTCACCCCAGATAACACTATCATGTGTTGAGCCAGGGTGGCTGGCATCCACACTCAAAATATTAAGATTCACATCACAAATCTGAAAAAAAAATTTTTTTTAACTAGCAAATTTCAAATTCAAAAACTCTATTTCATTCTCATCATCTCAATAAAAGAGCACAAATATTTAAGAGTAGGAAGAGACCATGCTTACAATTTGTACATTCAAGGAGTGATAACCCTTCCTATTTACAAATCTATCCTCATTTTCAATGGGCTTTACTATTGAGATATGGGTCCCATCTATGCATCCCACAACTCCGGGGATGTTGAATTTTGAATAAAACCTGCAACAAAATAAACAATTTAATAACACCCTTCATTTTAGCATTATGCCAATTACATCCCAAGCCATGACATCTTCCAAGACTCCAGCCCGGGGTCCAGGGTCCACCTAACACATTATTTTGATATACTTACATACATATTTAATAATAATAAAATATACTTACTGGGTCTTTATTTGTTCCCGGCCAGCTTGAGTCAAAGGGAACACAATATATTTATTGAAAATGTCCGGCATATTTAAAGCCCCTACCACCTCCTTGATAGCCCGTGACACAGTTGGCTGTGAAACTGCATGGACCCTGCATTGGCCAGTTATTGTCTGGTATGATCCAGTTGCAAAAAATGCTAATGCTATTAGGACCTAGAAGTGAGAATTAAAGTTAAAAGTTTATAATAGTGTACAATCAAATAAATAATTTTAAAATTTATGTCAGCTACTACCAAGTAGAAAGATTGTAATGATTGATTGTTACTGCGTGTTGTAGTTTTTATAGTTCAATAAATAATTTGTATTGGTATCACTGTAGGTGTATGGGTAATTGGTTTAGTACCTTATCTTCTGGGCTTATGGCATCGCTGCGGCGAGTCCGGTGTAAAAAGGGCCGTAATTCGTTGATGAGGTTACGTGCGAGGGTCTTTGATAACCTATAGGTTTTTATAAATTCCCTATTGGTCATATCAAAGGCCTTTCCTCTTGATGGTAGCGAATTACGGTTACGACTATGAGAGTCTCTGGTTCGGGCAATGTCTCGAAGCTGCGCCCTCAACATCATATCCCAAGCTAAATAAGAGCTCATTATTTCTGCAAGAATAAAGTACCTACGTAAGAACGTATGACTATGACTACTAGGATTTAAAAAAACAGAAAAAAACTTAAATGATAACTGTTGTAAAACAATGAAAATACAATGAATTTTAAACTTACCAAAAAGTTTTATCTCACAATCAACACACGAAAAGGAATTTAAATCTAATCAAGGAAGTATATTCGATCACAACTTAATCTCAATATTATCAAAAGCTGAAAAGCTACTCATTTGTTTCCAATGCGTTTCAGATCCGTTTCGGCTTAAAATAAAATAGCAGAATTGGGGTGCTGTTTCTTTTGGTACCATCCCTCATGTTTAAAAAGAAAAAGAGTTCACTGACGTAACTTTGTAACGACGTCAGTTCTTTACTTAAAAGTGTAAAAATTTTTACAACATCTAGTAGGGAATATTAAATAATATGGAGTGCCTCCCTTACAAGGTTACTTTGTAAAATTTTGACGAACTGTCAAATGTGGCCTATTATAATGTCCCTACGGTACCCATCCTATGTGAAATAAAGTATAATGCGTCGCCTACATGCCCCACCCTAGTAACTATTATGCTCCTTGCTAGTGACGCTTCAGAGTCACTCATCTACTACTGGTACATAAGCGACGCATGTGACTGACCGTTTAACATGCCAGTAGGTGCTCGTTTTAGACCAGGGTAGAAGCCTTTAAAAATAATAAAAAGTGAAAAAAAATAATAGTAGTAGTGGAGTGCCGTTAGCTTTTAACCTCGGAATCCAGGGACTATGAATGAATTTTCATAAAAATTGTTGGACTGTATTTCAAAATGCACAAATAGAAAAGATAAAAAAAATAGTTCACCGATCTTTTTTTTATTTTTTTTATCTTTGTTGGTAAGTTTGTGACCCCATAACTTCGTGTTGGGTAAACCGATTTTGATGATTCTTTATTTTCTCAAAAATCACTCGTCAGATGTAAATGAAATTTTTATGACACCACACGACAAGCCCCAGCTTTCAAATAAAAAAAATCATCAAAATCGGAATACCCAGTAGATAGTAATGAGGTAACAAACATAAATACACATTATTAAGGATAATTCAAAAACTACTCGTCAGATGTTGTTCAAGTTTACATGGGACCACCGACAAGTACTAGCTTTCAAATAATAAAATATTTTTTTACAAAAAATAACCGAATCCAAAATCGAGAAGTATGGACAGCTCAAAAACTACTAATCAGATGTCGCTGAAAATTATATGTGACCACACGTCAAGTACTAGCTTTCGAATAAAAAAAGAATTATCAAAATCGAAGCATCCAGTGACAAGTTATGAGGTAACGACCATAAATTAAATACACATTATTACGAGTAACTCAAAAACTACTCGTCTGACGGAACTGAAATTTTTACGGGACCTCACCTAAAGCCACAGCTTTCGATAAAAAAAGAATGATCAAAATCGGACCTCTAAATAGTAAAATATGAGGTAACATACATACAAAAAAATTATTGAGGATAATTCGGAAACTACTGGTCAAATGCCGTTCTAGTTTATATGAAACTACAATGCAAGTACCAGCTTTCAAATAAAAAAAGAATCATAAAAATCTAAACACTCAGTAAAAAGTTATTAGGAAAAAACGATAAACACACACAGCTAAACATCCTTACACATTATTCAAGTTAATTCAAAAATACTCGTCAGATGTCGCTCAAATTTATATGGGACCATACCAAGAGCACCAACTGTCAAGAAAATAAAGAATCATCAAAATCGGTTTACCCAACACGAAGTTATGGGGTCACAAACTTACCAACAAAGATAAAAAAAATAAAAAAAGATCGGTGAACTATTTTTTTTTAACTTTTCTATTTGTGCATTTTGAAATACAGTCCAACAATTTTTATGAAAATTCATTCATAGTCCCTGGATTCCGAGGTTTTGCCATTTTTATGTCTAACGGCACTCCACTATAGGATGAAACCGATTAGAAAAGAAGGGGAATATTATAAAAATGAAAGGAAAAATAATTTACGGGCGATCTGAGGTCGGGAAGGGGATGGGGGTGAGTTTTTAAGGGTAAAAAACGGTTTTTCTCGATTTCCGGCAAAACTAAAAGTCCTATCGAAAAAAATCAAATGACAAAGTTTTGTATTTTCTTTTATATACTTTTGTATTTACACTTTTTTCACATAACCTCAAAATTATGTGAAAAATTCAAAAAACCAAGTTTTTGGTTTTTTATTTTTATCTTTTACAAAAAAATTTCTTTTTAACGAAATTTGGTGAAAACTTACCTTTTTATGTCCTAAATACGCTGTAATTTATGATTAAAAATATTTATTTTTGCACTTGATTTTGAATTAATATCGAAAAACACCCTAATTTTCAATCGAAAACTCACCCGTCAAAATATCAGCTTTTTTCAAAAAGGTGGTTATTTTTTCTGTTCGTTGAAATGTCTACTTTCCGATGGTGGAAAAAACAATATGTTACTATAGTAAATCTTCTCAGAAAATGCAAAAAATCGACCTACGTATAGGAAGTACTATCTCTATTTTTATCTGTATCAATCAACTCAAACATAAAAATCGTAATATTTTCTTTAAAAAATAGTATGCCTAAACGTAACATAACCTAAAGATTGAAATTAAATGATGTTTTAGTACAAGATAAAAAAATAATAATCTCCTTAATGTTGCACGAACAAATTTTGTTAATCCCATGAAAAAAAATATATATCAAAATACATAAAAAATATTTTAAAAATCTATAAAAAATATATATCGTAAATATATTTGTAATAACAAACTTTTGGCCGATTTTCATATATATTTTTTACATTTCAAATATATTTCAGATATATTCAAAATATATGAAATATACATGAAAATCAGCCAAAAGTTAGATATTAAAAATATATTTACTATACATATTTTTTAAATATTTATACATTTTAAATAGATTTTTAATATATTTATAAAATATTTTCTGAGAAGATTTACTATAGTAACATATATTTTTTTTCACCATCGGAAAGTAGACATTTCAACGAACAGAAAACATACCAAATTTTTGAAAATCCTACTAATATTATAAATGCGAAAGTTTGTAAGGATGTGTGTGTGTGTGTGTGTTTGTTGCTCTTTCACGCAAAAACTACTGAACGGATTTTCATGAAACTTTGCAGTAATATAGCTTAGACATCGGAATAACATAATTTGTTAAAATTTATAGAGATTTTTTAAGGGACTGGTTTCCCGAAGCGAAGCGAGGGCGGATTTACTAGTATCTGATATTTTGACGGGTGAGTTTTCGATTGAAAATTAGGGTGTTTTTTCGATATTAATTCAAAATAAGGTGAAAAAAATAAATATTTTTAATCAAATAAATTACAGCGTATTTGGGACATAAAAAGGTAAGTTTTCACCAAATTTCGTTAAAAAAAATTTGTAAAAGATAAAAATAAAAAACCAAAAACTTGGTTTTTTGAATTTTTCACATAAATTTTGAGTTATGTGAAAAAAGTGTAAATACAAAAATTTTAGATCTTTTTATTACCTACAAGTTTGCCATTTGACTTTTTTCGATAGGACTTTTAGTTTTGCCGGAAATCGAGAAAAACCGTTTTTGACCCTTAAAAACTCACCTCCATCCCCTTCCCGACCTCAGATCGCCCGTAAATTATTTTTCCTTTCATTTTTATAATATTCCCCTCCTTCTCTAATGGGTTTCATCCTACTATTATTTTTTTTGGTTTTAAAAATTATCGACCCTGGTCTATTTCAACCTCAATCATAACTTGCCATTTTGCCAGAGAATGTTGGTTGAATGAAAGGAAACCAGAGATATTGCGAGCACCGCCTGGGTCAATGATCACGAAGAAACGATCGCCTTCTTTGTGTCGCGGTATCATATTGGGTGGAAGTGAAACTTCTGTGACCCAGTGCTTCCAAAACATATTTTTTTTTCCATGAGTCCATTGCGATGGTTTGGTTGGGCGAGGGTTTGGTTTTAACGTGTTTTCCTTCACTGGCACCGATCGTGATCGAAATGTACTCATGGCTATGTGTTTTCACTGATGTTGTTCATTCAGTGATTTCCGCCTATACTATATATGACTAATGATTATTATGGCTGTTTTTTTTTAATACCTAATTCTAAGTTCTACTTCTATAATGTATAATAACTATTGTCCATAATTTCACAGTATGTGTCCATATCACAGTATCACAATCACTACGGGTTTTCACTGCACAACTGACGAGGTTTCACCACTACGCACTTTAAGAATTTTCCCACACACTTTATTTGTCACTTCACATAATCACTACACTATTCAATCAGCTGGTGATTCTGGAGCCATTAGCTCTGCCAGCCGATTTGACGGCGTATAAAGCAAACTCCAGGAATTGGCGGCGACACTCATCATCGTCCATGGTTCTTCTGAGGGTATCCAAGTCAAGGAGGAATCCCAGTTTACCTTCGCACTCCCATCTCTTCGCAGTGAACCTTGGGCATTCCAGTATAATGTGCTGGAGTGTTTCACTGGTTATGGAATCGCAGACGCAAGATGGGTCGCTGCGCAGCCCGAACTTGTGAAGATAGGCTTTGAAGCCTCCATGACCGGTGAAGAGCTGGGAGATGCAGTTGGTCATTTTTATTTTTCGAGTGATCTTATAAGCATCGTTTACGTCGGGGAAAAACAGTTTGGTGACGGCTCCTGCTGTGTAGGACATGTATCGGCTCTGCCATTTACTGAGCGTGGCTGCTCTTATGGCCCTCTTTGCGAAGGAGAGTGGAAAATCGTCGTAAGCTGGCGCAGTTCTAGATTTCAGTGCAGCCTCCTTCGCCAGTTCGTCAGCCCGCTCGTTGCCAGGTATTCCGACATGTGCCTTTACCCAGTACAGGTTAACGTTTCTACCTTGAGTGGTTAAATCTTGAATTTGCTGCCTGATGTTAGTAGCGAGTGGGTGCAGGCTGAGAGTACCGGTGAAGCTTTCAAGAGAAGATCGGGAGTCACTCAAAATGTTGATGGTCGTGAGCGAGGACCTCTTCATGATTGCTTTGATACCCTCCTGTATTGCTAGAAGTTCTGCCTGGTATACCGTGCAGTACGACGCAAGGGACTTCTTTCTATACGTAGTTTCTTTCCCTTCTATCCATATTGAAGCAGCGGCCCCTACCTTCCCTTCAATTTTGCTTCCGTCGGTGTAGATATTAACAGTTGAAGCATCTATTATGTTCAGGTCTTGGATGTTATTGACCTGATCGAAGGAGAGGTTTTGTCTGTGTGCGGGGTGTTGGAGGTCAAAGGGGCTCACAGGTATTTCAAGGTGCTGATCGGGGAGTTCTGACCAGGGCTTACCTCTCTTTATTTCATAGAGCTCCTTATTCTCAGCGGCGCGTAGATCCAGGGGCAGTATTCCAGCAAGAATGCAACTTCGATACCGCAAAGATACCGTTCGATGCGACTTGGAGATGAGCAGAGCGAAAAGGCGAGTAATCCTATCCAACCGTTTCTGTAGTTGTTTCCTGTGAATGTTCGCAGCCCAGACATTTGACGCGTACAGTACGGTTGGCTCAATCACAGCTGTGTAAATAGTTTTTATTACGTCAGAATTGAGTCCCCAATGTGCTCGGACCATTTTCGAGACGGATTTATAGATGTTTGCCGCTTTCTTGGCCACGTGGTCGATGTGTTTGGTAAAGCTTAGGTTTTTATCGAGCACAAAACCTAGTAGCTTGATGTCGTCGCTGTATGTCAACTCTGTATTTCCCATTGTGAGCTTCGGAGCATCATATTTTATTTTCCTAGTGAATAAGATCGCCTGAGTTTTGTGCGGAGCGAATTTGAGTTTATTAAGGTTGCCCCACTCAAGGATCTTGCTCAGGGTGTTATTGATGATAGTCTGAAGCTTCTCGCTGGACTCTCCAGTAGCAATCAGGAGGACATCATCTGCGAAGGCCTGTATGTGGATGTCTGTATTGCTAACTTTCTGGAGAAGCCCATCAATCAGGGTGTTCCACAATAGGGGGCCACAAGTTGAACCCTGAATGCAGCCTTTGTTGTTTTTAATGCTGACCTCTTCGCCGGCATATCGTAGGCGGATCTTCCTGTCCGAAAGATAACTGGAGACTAGCCTCAGTATGCCAGGTTCCACTCCTTTAGCTGCTAGCTGAGCGATGATTGCAGGCCACCAAGCATTATCAAAGGCGCCCTCTATATCGAGGGACACTGCAATTGCTATTCTTTTAGTGTCCATAGCTTCCCGGATCATGTTAATGGCATCGTATAGAGCATCTTCTGTGGATTTCTGTGGCATGAACCCGTACTGTCCGGCGTGAAGCTTACCAGAGTTTCCCAGTTGCCACATTATCCTGTTAGCAAACATTTTTTCAAGTATCTTCCCAAAGATTGGTAAGAGGCCGATGGGACGGTACGCCTTTGGTATCGTGTAATCGTCCCGTACTGATTTGGGAATAACTTTGATAGTGGCCACCTTCCAGATGGTCGGGAAGTGCCCAATACTTAAACATTGGTTGTATATCGCAAGCAGGGTTTCCGGTTTCGCTATATAGGCTTGCTTGCAGATGTCCGCAGTGAAGCCATCAGATCCTGGAGCTTTTTTGATACTCATTTTGTTTATAACGGTGAGTAGTTCCGTCTCGGTGAAGGGAGTGGTTGTCAGGATGGGCGTGTTATGCAAGCGTTGTACTATCTGGCCTGCTGAGGAGCGGATCTGGGTTTGTTCTGTGGTGTCAGTTTCTGGGTTGTCCTGAGGATAGAAGGTGTTTGCCAGTAGTAGGGCTGAGTCCTTTGGTGACAAGATATTGCTGCTTTCTGAGGACCTCAGCAGCTTGTCTTCTCCACGTAGCGAACTGCTCTTTATGATCCGGTAAGCGCTTTTCCAAACTCCTTCCCTTTCCTGACCGGAGCAAAACTCCTTCCAGCTCTTGGAGATGGTACTTAGGATGTTCGCCTTGTATGTCTCTAAGGCATGGAGGTAGTCTTCTACAACAAACGGTCTGCGGTTTGGGTTTGCGTGTTTGATTTTCCTCCGAAGTCTAACCATCTCCCGTTTCTGCTCGGACAGCTCCTTCGTCCACCATTTCGTGGTTTTGATTTTAAGAGTTGTAGGGATTTCCGGCATGGATTTGTTGCAGGCAGAGGTGATGCTATCATGGTATCGTTGCACTGTTTGGTCTAGTTCTTCCGGAGTTTTAGCGCTTATTATGCTGCATCGGAGTAGTTGCTGGCTTTCTAGCTCTGCCTCCAGAGAGTCTTTGAAGGTCTGCCACTTTGCTTTGGCCGAGTTGTACAGTCTGGTAGAGTTCCTGACAACTTCCGTTGAATATTGTTTGGCGGTGTGGACCTCAAAGCGTATTGCTCTGTGGTCCGACAAGGTGCAAAAATCAGGATCCACACGCCAGTTGTGTATGTTCGGTAGGATGCTTCCGGTGCACGTCGTGACATCCACAATACTCTGGTAGAGGGCGCCACCCCTGTGAGTATAGAAGGTTGGGGTGTTGCCTTCATTGACGATACAGAGATTTAGTCTGGCCGCCGATTCCATGAATTTGGTGCCTCTGGTGTCTTCTGCAGTTCCTCCCCACCACGGACTTTTTGCATTGAAATCGCCTCCTAGAATAATATTCTCAGTACCCAGTAGGTCGAACACGAATGCAATATGGTCCAAATCTGCGCCAATGTCCTTTGTCTTATACACAGAGAGAAAGCAAATTAGGTACTTTAAAATACTTATTAAAATCACGAAAATAAGGGAGCGCACTCGCTATTGTACCCGCATGCAAAAACAATTGACGAATTTTTCCAATTCGGTTGTGTATCCATACTAATATTATAAATGTGAAAGTGTATTTGTTTGTTTGTTTGTGACTCTTTCACGTCGCAACATGGCTATTATATGGTATGCTTTATGTGTGTGGGGATAGTTACTAGGGTGGAGAGTGACGTAGACTACTTTATACCGCGGAAAAACATCTCATTCCCACGGGAAGATCGATGTTTTGTTAGTTGCTAGATATTTAGTTCCGGATGTTGTTAATAGATGGCGTTAGTAAAATTCATTTGCAAGTTCTGAATCAAGCTATCAAATACTACATGTAATTTACTTATGTCATAGGCAAATAATCTTATGTTCCAGTATATCATATAAAAGGCTACTGTTTAGCCGAGATTCCTACGGGAGCGGGACCTACGCGACTGTTACCTACGCGGCGGTTCTCTAGTAGTTTTTTAAATTTAAAAAGAATGTGCGAGCGCGCTCTTTATTAGCGGCCTGTCTTAACAACTTAAAAAAAATACAATGCGTCGCCTACAAGTGGGAAAATCGATTTCTATCATTCGGTTTGTATTCGAAAGCTGAAGATTTGAGCGACACCTGACTAGTAGTTTTTGAGTTAAATCTACTTCTTGATGTCGAAGAGATGACTGAAGTTGTTCTTTATTACTTAATTAAATGTAATATGTAAGTATGTAATAATAATTAATAATAGTAAATTAATATAATGAATAGTACTTACCTTGATAAAATTCTGCCAACTCCTCCCCATGAACACATCCACAGCTGCTCTGCTGGTCCGACCGTCTGCAAACCAGCGCTCGGCCGCAGCCCGGCGCGCGGCGGCGTCGTGCCGCGGCAGCAGCCAGCGTAGCAGCGCCTCCAGGATGCTGTGCTGCAGCGGCAGGTCGCCTGATGTGGGGAGCTGGGCTGATAGTCTTGTGCTGGAGATAGAAACGTGGGTGTTTAATGCATAAATAACAATACACATTTATAATCCCATACAGGTTAACCCGCAAGCGGGTGTGCAAAGCGTGAACCGCACGCAGGCGGCGTCTGCAGGAGGATAGCAAATGGACCACAGTGGGCAAATAATATCTCTTATATTTCCATAAAAGTTAACCAATATCAGCTTGGTAGTTAAAAGCCATGGAGGAGACTCAAACCACCCAGACCAAGACCAAGGTTGGAAATTCGAAACCAGAACCCGTATGGTGACCGCATGCACCACGCGGGTCGTTAGCTTTCGTCTTACTGGGTCGGCAACGCATTGTTGATGTTTTTAATAACATCAATTGGGTGACAATGACCACTTATTATTTGGTTTGCCTGAGTGAACATCATCTGCCTTGAAGATCTATTTTTAATGTTTATACCTAACTTATTAATAAGCAGCTAAGCTATCTCATCATATAGATCACTAACCGATGGATATTTATAACAAATCACATCTGTATAACCAAAGGCATATGAATGTGTTGCTTATCAAGAAAAAAAAGAAGGAAAAACAGAAAGATTCTTACAAGTAGTCCTGAAATCTATCTTTGTAAGCAAATCGAATGCTTCTACTGGCTTCTGCTGAAATGGCATTGAAGGTCTTCAGGATTTCAGTCCGCTGCTGAGCATCTGGGGTGCTGTGGGTGGTCAAGTCCAGCAGATACCTGGCAGTCTCTTCTATCAATACCTTGTTCAATGATACATCTTTTGAAGATATAACCTGGAAAGGAGAGAAATTTTACAGTTTAACTTAATACTTAATATGTTTATCAAATATTTGTTTTTTGAACATTGTCACAGATTTGTTAAATGAATAGTTAGTATTTGCACTCTCCTCTTCTTGCTATGTTATTTATGAAGTGTAAATTTTATACCTGAATACAACATACCTTAATAAATTTTAGAATCAATTTTAAAAATGTCCACCAGTGTATATTGTGTATTATGAGATGCTTTATTATAGCTTCCAACCAGTATTGTAATAAATTTATTAATTCTCCTCCAAGCAGACCCCATGTTTTCGAAGGCGGTGAACGTAAAAGAAGTTCAACAATTTTTGTCGCTCCACCGTTTTCTTCGCATTTATTGAAGTACTGTAAAAATATCAAATATTTTGGGTTAATTATGAGTATTACAAGTAACGCTTTATTTATACATATACGCAAGAAACTTACTTCGATTTCTATAGACCGTAAATCTTTTAAAGAAAGGATTGTGGATATATTAAATGGTATGTTTAAATCAATACGCTTGTTTTGTATATCCCAAGTAAAAGATATATACTTATTTAAGTTCGTCACTGTTTTTAAATACTTATTGAAATCCATTTTCGGCTTCGCCATTACATTCAAGTGTTCGACACGAATTCACAAAAATTAAATTGAAATGCCACAACTTTTAAATCTGTTCCATTTCCCGCTTCCTTCACAGAGTATGTAAACACATTCTGTTTTTTTTTCTAACGCCAATCCACAGCAAATAGTTAATTTTGCTACAGAGCACTTCTGCATAAAATAAGCACGCGGGTTGTTAATCATAGAGTATAAAAAGGCGTTAATATAATAAATATATGAGGCGCCACTATAGCAAGAGGGTATATTTAGTTTCAATTTTTTAACGTTATATTTCGTAATATCATATAAGTGGTCAAGAATTCGATTTCCTACTAGGCAAGTGCGGGTTTGAATCCCAGGGAACGCACATCCAACTTTTTACGGTTACCTACGTTTTTATAGCCTTAATCTTTTCATTTAGAGAAGAGACTCATGTTTAAAAGTGGGCTATGATGTAAACAGTTTCATATTAAATGTGCAAAGCTTCGTGAAGAGTAAAGATTTTATTTAGGTATTTTATGACAGTTTCGACGGTCATACTCACATGTTTTCACTACTTTAAGTCTTTCTAATGAGGGTAACCGCGTGTGAATTTTCCGCTAGAGGCGCTAGTGAAAAGTGAGGTCTGTCTGTCATTTTTCGCTTGTCTGAATGTCATTTGTCACTGTTTATGTATGGGCGGGCTTTGACAGCAAGACCTCACCTCGCCGGTGGCGCCAACTGGTGAGCACAAAAACGGCGACCCTCATTCAACTCGTCTCTAACCTTACCCCCAATCTGCTTTTCCAAATTCCAATAACAATAAAATACAAATCAAGCACCCGCGAGTCTCATTTAATAAGCTGCTTGTAAATAGAAATAATTCACGCACGGTTAAAAAGAGAGAAAATATTTTTAAATGTTTCCAAATAATAAAATCAAATTGATTTTAGAAGGGATCGCAATCTTCTCTTAATATAATTATAAGCGAGAGAAGTTGAAAGTTTATTCTCTCTCAAATTGTACTATGTAAACGAATATAAGAAGTTGTGACCACTTGTGACACTTTTTTTTATAAGGCTGTGGACACTTCTGACCAAAGTAAATAGTTTAATCTGGCAACATTTTGTACATCAACTTTTCTTGCTTTATCTGTCATTTGAGATTTTTTTTCTTTGTCATATTTGCAAAATTGAAATGACGGGCGGGGAAAGAATGGCAGTCGGTCGGTCGCGTCAAGCAGATCTGCAGATCTTCAGTGTCTGCGATAACGAGAAAATATTCGTATATAAAAGTGTACGTAAATGTGTAGCGGTAGTAAAAATGGTTCGATAGCCTACGGTGAATCATTTTAGTGAGTTATCTTATCGTCGTTTTCGGTCAGTTCTGTGGTATGATCGCGTCATAGCGCAAGGCTTTAGACACTCGAAACCAGTCGATATTATGTGGCCCAAACGCGAATACAAAACAGTAATATTACAATTATGATGCCCATGGTGTACACAGTATACGGTTTCGCTATATTCTTTATTATCGCATGGGTGTGCCTGTGGTTGATTCACATAATGGCTCTGTCGTATTCAAAGTGGAAGCTCCATCGGACGGTGGACCGGTCGCCGCCGGACCAGCCATACCTGGGAGTGTCGATCCTGAAGCCGCTCACGGGGGTGGATCCCAACATGTTTTCGAATCTGGAGACGTTCTTCACGCTGGACTATCCGACGTACGAGCTACTGTTCTGCGTCGAGAGCGAGAACGACCCGGCGGTGATGCTGGTGAACAGCCTGCTGCACAAGTACCCTCACGTGGAGGCGCGACTGTTCACGGGCGGGCTGCGCGTGGGCGTGAACCCGAAGATCAACAACATGCAGCCGGCGTACCTCGCCGCCAAGTACCCGCTGGTGCTGGTGAGCGACGCCGGCATCCGCATGCGGGAGGACACGCTGCTCGACATGGTGCAGCACATGCGCGAGGACGTGGCCATCGTGCACCAGATGCCGTTCGCCAGCGACGCGGAGGGCTTCGCGGCCGCCTACGAGAAGGTGTACTTCGGGACGGCGCAGGCGCGGATGTACATGGGGGCGGACTTCCTCGGGATCAACTGCCACGTGGGCATGTCGTCGCTGGTGCGGCGGTGCGCGCTGGAGGAGGCGGGCGGGCTGGCGGCGTTCGGGGAGTACCTCGCGGAGGACTACTTCATCGCGAAGGCGGTGCTGTCGCGCGGCTGGCGGATGCGCGTGGCGTCGCTGCCCGCGCTGCAGAACTCGGGCACGCGGTCGGTGGGCGCGCTGCAGGCGCGGCTGCGGCGCTGGGCGCGCCTGCGCATCGCCATGGTGCCCACCACGGCGCTGCTGGAGCCGCTCAGCGAGTGCCTGCCGCTGGGCGCCGGCGCGGCGTGGGCGGCCGGCCAGCTGTTCGGCGCGGAGCCGCTGCCCTTCTTCCTGGTGCACGTGCTGGTGTGGTTCCTGTCGGACTGGCTGATGCTGCGCACGGTGCAGAACGGCTCGCCGCCGTTCACGAAGGGCGAGTTCCTGGTGGCGTGGGCGTGGAGCGAGTGCTGCGCGCCGCTGGTGCTGGCGGCGGCGCTGCTGTGGCCGGAGATCTCGTGGCGCGCGCGCAGCTACCGGCTGGACTGGGGCGGCCGCGCGCAGGAGATCAAACCCAAGCTCAAGTTCTAACGCCCGCCCCCACCGTTTTTCGAAAGCTTTAATTTGGTGTACGTAGATATTATGTTGTGATTATGCTCGTGAGACGCCGCGGCGCCGCTGTTCGGATGCGTGTTTACAAGTACATTAGTATAAGTTTTTATTTTAATTGCTATTTATAGTTTTGAAATGAGATGGATACTTGTTATTCTTGTTTTAGAGAGTTTTGTATGTTTATAGAGTGATGAGGTGTGTCGTCGGTTGTTTGGTTTGGGTGGAAATTTTATCACCGGTAGTGATACGCCATATTGGTTGAAATTTTCTGTACGTATTATGTTGTATATTATGGGATGTACTGGCCGGTTCTTGAGCGATAGTGAATCATTTTGTTATCAGCATTGAATACTTTAATATGAATACATCACTCATGAATATGTATGACATGATTCAATTGTTCGTGTCCAATTTCCCGAGAAAGGCACGGTGTATATTATTATGGGAGCCCGTTACACTTACATCACAGACCTTGACATTGAGATAGTGTGAGTGCAAGAGGAAATATGTTATTAAGTACAATAAGGTGCATAGTCACGTAGATAAATAAACTACTTGTGATATTTGCCATATGATTTTATGTTAACATTTGTAAAATTCTGGAAAAATGAGATTAATTTGAACACGTAAATCGCGGTTAAGTTAATGATCCTCAGGGTGACTGAGATTCTAAATACAACCAAACAGGGTGATATCTCTCTATGTTACAAATAGTTGCTTCACAATCATCTTTGTATTTCCAAATAAGGTGTAGTGATAATTTAAAATGGTTCGTTCAGTCTAACGAATAATTGTTTGATGTATGATTTTCGTATTATTTACGTAGTATTAATATATGTAATTCCATTAAGCTTTCATTCCATGAGTATTTGGTATCTTAGTGGTGTGAAGTATATAAAGATTCAACAATGGAGACAATTTGCTTATAAATTGCTTGCAGATATAACTAGCTCCTGAATTTTCCATTTCTCTATAACATTTCTTCTTCCTTAACTCATTTAACTCGATAATGACATAATATATTCAATATTTATTTTCATGTTAAAGTAGTAAAGTCCTGATGTAAAAACATTAAGCTTACAAAATGGTACAATGAGATTTATAATCATCCTTCAAAGGGAACTTATTTATGACGTGCTAAAACTTAATTTAACTTAACTACAAATAATACTAATTGTGCTATTTATTACATTTTATATTGATAAACTTCCAAGTTACCAGTAAAATAATGACATTAATTACATATCTGAAATGTTTGTAAATAGAATTTTATATGTTATATTTTGCTTCAGTGTGCAATAGAGACGGTTATCACTACATCTTTGTATTCCATTACGTCAATATTGTAAGTTTTGTACCTTTGGACTTGGGGCGGGGTGAATTAGGGAGAAATTATTACTGAAGAACCATTCAGGTCTGAAATGGGACCAAAAAAAGGTTGGAAGTATTATTTTGTAAATTAAGATTTATGCAGTATAAAAATTTTGCGACTCCTTTACTTTTTGGTTGTTACCAAAGTGCTGAGAGATAAGACTGGTTTTTATATCGTAGAGGGGTCCAAAGGTACAGCCCTTTGACTGTGAATAAAGAGTGCCTTTATCGTTTTAAGTCATAATGTGATCTATATTCTTTAATCATTAACAAATGTATGTATTGAGCTGTACAGGGTATAAAAAAGCTTATGTATCAATCATCCTAACCAATGATGTAATCAAGACATCCTAAATTATTAGAGTAATGCAGCTTTTGTTAAGTCTCATTATTCATGAAAAGTAACATAATTAGACACTATAGGATTGTATTGAAATATTTTTTTGAAACATTACCAAAAGTTAATTTCATTCTCAATATTTGTTGTTAATTTATTCTTATCTGCAATAGAATTCTCATCAATAAATTGCAATATTCTAAGTATGGCAATGACAATAAAATAAAAAATGTGGAATGTTGTCTATGCGTCGTTTATAAAATAACGCCTCATAAAATACTTATGTAACGACGAAATAGATAATAAATAATAAATTATGACACTTTCTGCTGATAGTGATATTTTTTTATACCCTGTATATTATATTCATTATGATCTTTATCAAAGTTACTATAATTTGATTGGATAAGTGGTAGGTATAATTATTTTTCAACTACGAAAATGTACTATGATGTTTCCGATAAGTAATAATTTTATTTCTCCACAAATACCATAGATACAACTTATTTGACAAGTACAGTTAGCATTATCGAGTATCCAATAAATGATAATTCAACTGTAGGTATAGTAGGTACAACTTCATTGAATGCAAAAATAAACAATTGAAAATCAACAAAAGTATGTACATAATAAGTCATTGCACGTATGACTATTTTCGGCATTCGTTTTTGGACATCTCATTTTGATGCTGACAGTACAGTCTAGGGTAATAGGGCTATAAAAGGCGCTGTTTTATTCACAGTCAAAGGTAAACATGACCTAGACGTGCTTTCGCTTCGATGTTTTACGATTACACTTGGTTAGAGCTGGAAATGGTAATCACCACGCGTAACACAGTTCTTTCCCTAATGTATATGCTTAAGTTGGGTTCAGACAGGTGGTATTCGCGCTAAAAAGTTTCATGTATATTTTGTTTATCTGAACTTTTAACTTCTGATCAACATGTTTGTTTTGGGAATTGATATCTTACGCTAACCATAAAATATCTTTTTTTTCACATTGCTGAGTTATTCACAGAACATTGCTTAAGTTATGTAACTACCGTCAAGTCAAACGTCTATATTGCGTAGGAAACGCAATATTTGGCAGAACTTTACGTAATTCCGTGCTATATATTTTAATTATGTAAGGCTATATAATTATATTTACGGCGAATAGACAAATTTTGATCTACAGTAGTTTATAAAACAAACAACTTTTATGGGTTTATCAGTCAGATTGTTCGCCGCGAGTACCGAACTAAATATGTGTGGATATTACTAGTCAGTACCCATCTTTATATTTCGTTTTTCATAACCTGAGTGGTATTCGATTTGCATTTGCATTTGTACAAAGCTAATTGCGTTTTATGATGATTTTACGTTTAAAACTTCCAATAGGGTATATGCATGGTTTGTCCTATCATTTATTGATTGGTATTATTTAATACGTAGAAAATAATTCGTACTACAAGAATAATATATTATAATTTGATTTTGATGTATTTACACTCTGTAATAAATCAGTAATAATATAATCACTCAATCGAATGATTTTAGCATGTGTTTGAGGATTATAGAAAAGGTGATTTTATATTGATTATCCTAATTCGATGCGAATTATAAAGCAATATATTGTAATTTATGTTGGTTTTCATGCATATTCCCTATTACGCTTGACAATGTATCCCATTATTCGTAATGCACACAAAGTTCATGAAAATAATACCAGCAGTTTAAACAAATACGATGTTTTTGTGCAGAATACGTTCATAATGTCATCGGGAGTAACATTTAAGTCTAGTATCAGTGAATGAGGGAAGTGATTTATCAGCCAGTATTTCAGCATCAAAAATATGAAAGTGTAAACATATATTTTTTTATTTCAACTATTATATATATATATGTATGTTTATATTATGTATGTTTTATATATATATGTTTAAAGTATTTTTTACTCGTTGCTTGATTATTATCTCACTGAGGTAATTTGCGATGTAATACAAAGATAGTGTAAAGAATTCATTATCTCTTATATTGAATTCTTTGTTGTTTTTCTTGGTCGGTCTAGGTGGTGCGTTTGGTGTCACTAATGTCTATGAGTGAGACAAAAAATAAGCTTGCAGCCAATTGACTGACTGTGTGAGGTTTCATGATTTCAAGTCGAGAGTGACTAGGCTTCTCCTAAGTTAGAGCCCTGCACCAATACTTTCCACTTACCTTTAGATGGGATTATAGTCAAGCCGTAACTTAATAATAATATTATTGTCATTAAACTCATTAACCACCCTGTATGTTCGATTTCTAAACATACAGGGTGGTTAATGGTGGTTAGTACTTTGTAAAAACATCATAATTTATCACGAACGATTGATACTGGATTTGAATGGTTATGACCCGAGTAGAGGTGGAAAACTGATTACCTACCCGCTCTATCCCACCCAGAAGTGGGATTAAAATAGTTCACCTTTGTATGTTTCATAGTGTTGTATAAAGAATCTCGAATCGGTAACATACGTAAGTTCAAACCACGTGATACAAATGACGGCTCTGCTACCGAACGTTGAATAAAGGAAAATATTAATTTATTTAATAAAGACTTATTTATTTACTATCTTATTATATCAGTTATGCCACAAATCGAAAAGCCCCGAAGTTGAATTTAGGTAGGTACATCGTGGTTCTTGCGACGAAATGATTTGAAGAGTATTTTTAAATCTGGTTAATATTGTAATTTTGTATGCAAGGAAATAGATTCCTGATTGGATGGATGGATGTTGCTATTCAGTCAGTCATTATTGCAGGAATGAGTCGGCTGCATGCAAATTAGGAAAACCCGAGAGCAAATAGTTTCGACAAACAGGAATTTTATCTCGATACTACATTGTGTTGGTTTTTCCTTTCCTTATACAAAGGATTAAATTAAATAATTAAATTAAATACTCATGCTCCATCTTCTAAATTCCCTTCCCATCACATTTCTCTTCTTTCCTCACCTGATCAAACCACACCTCATATCCTGATGCTCATTTTAAGCAGAGGAATAAAACTCCTTCGTTACAGTAAGGTATTTATGTATGTTAAACATATGCATGCGTCTACATTGTCCTTGTAGCTTTATAATCAGCGCAGTACACACGTGACATGACGGAGAATTTATTTGAATATTTTTATCAATGAGTACGCTGGACATGGCAGAGATATCCGAGATAACTAAGTACTAGGTACTTAATTACACCGATAAATTTTTTATCACTAGCGAGCCGCCCTCGCTTCGCTGAGTGTTACATGGGGAATCTACATAGCCTAGCATAGCAAATTAAAATATAATAGGTCCAAACCTTCCTTGAGAAATACTCTACCTAATGGTAGAGTATTTAATTAACAACAAAATCCGTTGGTTTAGAAGAAGATTTAGAAAGGCACAGACTGAGGTGGAGGGCGACTCGACTTGATTTTATACTATGTAGTGGTCACCGGCCTCGGGTCGTAGGGCCCTGGATTCGATTCCTAGCGGAAATTTGAATGTTTTCAACCCATGAACGGCTGTACCTATAGGCGTGCCCAACTACTAATCCAGGAGCAAGGGGGAGTAAAAAGATTTTTTTTGAGAAACTCGCGTTTGCACGGACGTTACGGGGAATAGGTATAAAGTAGGTAGGTAAGTATAACTGATAATATAAAGTGGAAAAGTTTATTTGTTTATAGGAACAAGTAGTTAACATTATTTTATTTTTTGAGTTAAATAGTCCATTTATTAAAGAAGGCTATACGCTATACAATATTATACACTACGATCAATAGGAGCGGAGCAACAAGTTTCCCGAAGCGAAGCGAAGGTGTCTACTTAATTATGTTGCAGGAGACGTCTGCCGGGTCAGCTAGCAGATTAAGAATCTATGACATCACCAGGTGATAAAAGTTTCAATTTCTACCTTGATCTAACGAGAAACAGTTTGTATCTAAGAATTAAATAATTATTTTTTTATCGTTTCAGTGCTTCAGAAGAGATGTAAAATAAGTTCTCGTTTCTGAAGTTCGGTTGGCATAAATTTGTGACCCTTGGCCACTAACTTTTCCACCAATCCGGTCTAGAACAACGAGGTGAAGTATGCTCTAGGGCTCTAGGCTCTAGCTACCTACTTGCACGTGGCCGATATCTTTGCAACCCGCGGTAGATATCTTTGAACTAACGAGGGGAGCGAGCAGGTGGGGGGTGCAAAACATATTGCACATGTGGGCGCATATTGATAACGGAGGCCCTGATGGTGCCGACATATTATGTATAAAGGGCCCTTGTGGGGCTCTTGGCTACAAAAGCGTGACGACCGCTGCTCTAGGAGCAAAGACCCGTGGTTATTTGTCAGTCAGAAATTGGTTAAAAGTCAGTGATCGAAAACCTTTAATAACACGGTTCTTATCGATCAACCTGTTAATATAAATGAAATCAAACAAACCAAAAGCTACCCTGAATTGTACAAACGTCTACTTTTAGAAACATCGTGGAAGTTGCCAGGTGTGCGCAAGCTAGATTCCAATTAGGATACTAGCTTCCTCCTAAGGCTTCGCCCGCGTGGAGTTCATTTAAACTTTAGCTTTACTCACTTAACCGATTTATTTGAAAAAAAAGTGGAGTCCATCACAATATGCTAAAAACTGCATTCAAATTGGATAAGCCGTTTCTGGGATTTGCGTTCATGATCATACTCGACATAGAGATATTTTTTTAATGTATAGATCGATATAGATTAGTAACAGTGATAGACGGGTGGAATGAACTTTGGACTCCGGCCAAGGGGCTGGGGGTCGAATCTTTCACACTTGATAACAATATCATTTCTAATTTAACGACTTTAGCTCACAGACATATAGTTACTATGTCTGTGCTTTAGCTTATCTGATAAGGCATTAAACATAATCATAGCATACTGACATTATAATAAATAGAAAAGTAGGTATATCTGTCTGTTTGTCTGCTATCTTTCCAAACTTAATACACTGACTAGTCTCTTTACAATGAGGGTAACCGCGTGTGAATTTTCCGCTAGAGGCGCTAGTGAAAAGGGAGGTCTGTCTGTCACTTTTCGCTTGTCTGAATTTCATTTGTCACTGTTTATGTATGGGCGGGCTTTGACAGCATGACCGCCCTCTGCAGTGGCGCCAACTGGTGAGCACAAAAACGGTTACCCTCATTGATAACAAATATAACCTACTTACTTAAATTTGAGTCGCCGAGAAATTTTTTGAGATTGCCACTACACAAATGTCGACTTTCCGTCCCAGTGATATAAAGTTGCAGATTGGCTGGGAGAATTTAAAATGCCTTAAGTAAAATTTGCTTACAAACAAAATTGAACTGTGAACGCAGGTAATAAATTAGATTTTAGCGGGGACTGGTAATTTCATATTCACGGCGATTCAAGTATAGCGGTCAAGTCAACATAATAATATGTACACTGCGCGCCCGTTGTTGCTTAACTTGGCCGATCATAACAATCGACGCAAACCGCCGAGCTATGCGCGCTTCGTCGTAATTACCTACATAAATACACGGACAAGGCAACACACAAAAAATTGTCGGTCTGTTTTGCAGTGTAATACTTAATAAGAGCTCTTGTACATGGCACGTTTTTTTGACCGTACGGCGTGTTTGCCGTGCCGTAAAAAAAACGTGCTAGCGTGTACATGGCACGGCAAAGCTAACGGGCAAGTCAACGGCCAGGTGCCGCTCACTTGGGATCTTTCATGAACTAATGTAATTAACAATATTCGTTATTTATGTTCATTTTACTAAGACAGAAATCAATTCAGTCAAAAATTAACTACTAGTTGCATCTATTTCTTTCTTATTTATGTAACTTGTCTTTCAAGCTCTTAATAGTATGTTTAAGTTTTAGTTGATTTCCAATTTTTTTTGGTGTGTATACTGTATACCTCTACCCCTTCTATTTGTATTTCTTTCCTAAATCTTACGTTGCCTGGAAGAAATCGCTATATAGCGATAAGGCCGCCTTTTGTGTTGTGTTGTTTGTACCCATGTAATCTGGTATACAAACAATAAAGTGTATAACAGTATAAATAAATTAAAAATAAATAGAAGTCAGTTAAAAACAGTGTAGCCAGCCGGTCACTAAACCGTGAAAATGTCCGGCGTCGTCGACACACTCACGAAGACTGCCATACAACACTGATGAAAATCACGCCGTGCGTAGACGCGGCTCGCCGAGGGGGACGCACGGTGCATACGGCGGCGGCGCCGTGCCGTAATGCAGCCGCGACCGTCTACAAGCTCTCATAGTAATCCATACAACACTGACAACCGCGCCTACACACGGCGAATTTACCGTAGATTTTTACGCCAAAAAAACGTGTGTCTACAAGAGGCCTTACAGTAGCCAGTTTGTAGATACTGAGTAGATAAGTTTTGTTGCAGTTTTACCTTGATAGTCGTTCTGAAAGATCTGAGGTTAAACAAAGAAATCATTCAACAAAATCTTCTAATTATTGCAGAAAACTTAATAATGAGTGCAAATCATTCTTGGTCTAGGTGTGCGTTCTAGCCTTATGTTGTCCATGGCAACCACGACACAGGAAGTCCTAATGTGGGGCTATGAGTGTATCATCATCATCATCATCATCATCTCAACCCATCATGGCCCAATATTGAGCGCGGGTCTCTTCTCAGAATGAGAAGGTTAAGACCGTAGTCCACCACACTGGCCAAGTGCGGATTGGCGGACTTCACACACCTTTGAGTTTAGCAAATTTTCCGGCATGCAGGTTTCCTCACGATGTTTTCCTTACTATTTTTGTAGCAAGTGACACTTAAATACTATAAACGCACATAACTCCGAAAACTCCGAGGTGCGTGCTCTGGGATTCGAACCCGGACTCTCCCAGTGGCTGATTTTTTAACCACTAGGTCACAGCTACTATGAGTGTAGGTATATTAACAATATAGCCACGCCTACTGTGATGACGTCAGGACCTAGTTGAGTCACAGTGTCTCACAGTGCACAGTTGCTTAGGCCGTCTCCTCTCTATATTTGCTTCATGATATTTATTTACTTTGTCTGAAAATTATTAAGCTTTTCTTATTTGTAACTAAGTTTGTTGAAGATCTCATCTTTTCATGTGCCCCACGCTGGCCAAGTGCGAACTGGTAACCTTCACACATCTTTGAGAACGTATGGAGAATTCTCAGGTATGCAGATTTCCATACTACACTTAAACAAGTGATCATTCTAGATCTAGAAGTGATAATTAATTCAATGTTGCATAAATTTTACAACGCTCTTATTATTCAACTTGTTATTAAAAAAGTGGTTCTACGTGTTTCAGTCGTTGTCACAGATTAGAAAATAGTCGTGTCGGAAAGCTATAGGTACCTACATTATTTAAATCGAGATTCGCTTCTTTTGGTCAAGGACGCATTGATGCTGACTTTGGTGCGTTGATGTCTATGAGCGAGGGCGACTACTGACCATCAAGTAGGTCTGTACTCTGAGATCAAGTATGTTTGTTCGTGCTGTCTATACTAAAAGAGGCCGGACTTCTATCATTACGGGTCATTACACTTGACAGCCGCTGGTGCTTCGATGAACACCTCAACCGTCTAGTCCCCCGGATTCTTAGGGTAGCGGGTGCGCTGCATAAACTACTGCCAAATCTCGGGGGACCACGAGAAGAAGTCCGCCGCCTCTACGCGGGTGTAGTACGCTCGATCGCGCTCTACGGTGCACCGGTATGGTCGGACAAACTGTCTGCCAGCCGGCGACGTGCGCGGAAGTTAAATTCCGTGCAACGTATGATCGCGATCAGAGTCGCTCGTGGTTACCGTACCATATCGTATGAGGCGGCGACAGTCTTGGGACGGTTTCCGCCCCTGGACATTTTGGCGGATTTGGATGCAAGGGTCTATCATGAGATCCGCATCCTCCATCAGAGGACGGAAAACCTCGAAGAGACGGTCGAGATGCTTCGGAGAAGCGCCAGAAGGCACGCACTGAGGTGCTGGCACAATCGGCTCCAAGAACCGAGGAGCCTTCGCCAACGGGTCGTGGAGGCCATCTTGCCCCACTTTGAGGAATGGCTTAGGTGTAACGGTCGGATGACGTTTCATCTTACTCAGATACTTACCGGACATGGTTGTTTCGGTAAGTATCTGAATAGGATTGGAAGACAAGAGACGGCCGAGTGCCATCATTGTGGGGACGACGAGGATTCCGCTGAACATACGCTGCAATACTGCCCGGCCTGGAAGTCGCAGCGTCGGATTCTCGTCGAGAAAGTGGGACCGGACCTCCGGTTAGAGGCCATCGTGGGGAGCATGGTTCGGCGTAGATCTGCCTGGGACGGTATGATCACCTTCTGCTTCGACGTTATGTCGGCGAAGGAAGACGCCGAACGGGCCAGGGAACGCGCCGATCCTGCTCGAAGAGGGAGGCGTCGCGGTGCGCGTAGGTAGCCCTACCGCACTCGTCCCTGTAGCTCGGGAACAGAATTGGAGCTACGGTATCCCCTGCCTGATCGTAAGAGGCGACTAAAAGGGGGCTTTCGGGGCTGCAGGCGGTAAGAGTGGGAGCTCGAACCGCCAATCAGCAGCCCCGGGAAGGATGATGGTATGAGGTAGGCCGCATACCATCATAAACAAAAGGTGCCGCGCGGATTTCTACTCGCGCTGGAGGAGCCGAAAGGCACTGCGCTCGGAGGGCTCCGGTTGCGTTCCGTTGGAGATCCCGGAGTCCTCCACATAGCGTCGAAGACGGCCACCGGGGGGGTTTTAGTGAGTAAGAACCCCACATAACCCTGTGTCGCTCCCACGGCACAGGGTACCTTTTGAAGGTTTCCCCCTCGTTAACAAAAAAAAAAAAAAAAAAAAAAAAAAAAAAAAAAAAAAAAAAAAAAAAAAAAGTAGGTCTGTACTCTGAGATCAAGTATGTTTGTTCGTGCTGTCTATACTAAAAGAGGCCGGACTTCTATCATTACGGGTTTTGATGCTATTTACATTTATAAAATTCTAGCTGTGTCCGTGATTAAGTTCGCGTGGGAGTTCATCCTGCGTTAATTCTGATCCTGTGGAAATTTCGAGACAAAAAGTATACCCATGTTGCCATTATAACCTCGTTTGTCTTCCAGTGAAAACCCCATGAAAATTAGTTCAGCAGTTCCGGAGATTATCCTTCACGAACAAAAAGACACACTAAAATAAGGAAAACCTTTTTGTTTTGGTATACCAATTTTTACACTATAGTGTAAAACTGTAAACAACTGTACGCACTTGTGAAAACACGTTTATAATCACACACAGACACGTTTATTTATGTGTATGGAGTATTGATGATAACCGTGTGAACCAGTTTCATAACCCTGAAAACGCTACGGCCACTGATGGTTGTTTTTCATTTTTTCGGTGGCCATGTGCCGCTCAATTATTTACAGGCGACGCGGCGACGGTGCGGTGGTCGTTCGATAAACTGTTCGTTCGTGGAAAATATCGATCGTACATTTGTAGGACTGATCTGTTTTGTTGACTCGTCTTTGTTTTTTTTAAGTTAAGACAGCAAACGAGAACCTTCTCGATGCCGCCTATGGCAACTGTGACCGATAGTCGACACAAAACAAGACTCGAATTGCTAGTGAGATGGTTAGTCTAGTTCGTAGAGGGCTTTATAAAGGATATAATATTAGTAGGATGTTAGTTGGCTAGTTCGTTAGTAATAAATTATGAGGACGGGAACCGGGACTGTTGGTGAAGTCATTAGTACCTAATTCGGTCACAGAAGTCACAGAAGCGTTGCTACCCTTGAGGATTGAGATGACCTGTCTAAGCGGAACACAATTGCTGCTAACACAGTGAAATATGCATGCCATCCAAATATGTAGGTATTAAAATTTGTTATAAAATGTATTATAACATACCGATAACCTTTTATAATCTTACTACAATAAAAGTTAAACATCTGAAAATATAACACGAACATCCATTTTTCCGTCATTTGTGAATCGATTTTGATGATTCCTCTTTTCTAAAGTTGATGATTGTTAAGTGGTCCCATTTCAATTCACCGACGATTACTTGTTTAATTATCCTTTAAAATGCTTATTTAATTTAGTCTTCGACTAAGTAGATGATGTTCTCATATTACGTGTTAATCTAATATCTTTAAACGAGCAATTCTTGTATATTTATTTATTTATTTTCACGATCTCGGAAACGGCTGCAAAGATTTTCATGAAAGTTACAGATTAGGGGGTTTTCGGCTCAAGGAATCGATTTATCAAGGTCCCAGGTTCGAGAAAAGCTCGGTTCCCGAGATAAAGAGATTTTAAAAACATCATACTGACGCCATCTATGAAACATTAGGATAACTTCTTTGAGGTACTGTTTGTAAACATCATACTGACCTGGAGCACTGGTGTCTTTGGGAAAGTTGTAGGTCTGGTTGAGACCTACATTTCCAATGACAGCTGTCAAACTTCGAACCGAGATATCCCGGCAACGGCTGCTTCTGGAGCACTGGTGTCTTTGGGAAAGTTGTAGGTCTGGTTGAGATCTACATTTCGGATGACAGCTGTCAAACTTCGAACCGAGATATCCCGGCAACGGCTGCTCCTGGAGCACTGGTGTCTTTGGGAAAGTTGTAGGTCTCGTCAAGACCTACATTTCCAATGACAGCTGTCAAACTTCGAACCGAGATATCCCGGCAACGGCTGCTCCTGGAGCACTGGTGTCTTTGGGAAAGTTGTAGGTCTGGTTGAGACCTACATTTCCAATGACAGCTGTCAAACTTCGAACCGAGATATCCCGGCAACGGCTGCTCCTGGAGCACTGGTGTCTTTGGGAAAGTTGTAGGTCTGGTTGAGACCTACATTTCCAATGACAGCTGTCAAACTTCGAACCGAGATATCCCGGCAACGGCTGCTCCTGGAGCACTGGTGTCTTTGGGAAAGTTGTAGGTCTCGTCGAGACCTACATTTCCAATGACAGCTGTCAAACTTCGAACGGAGATATCCCGGCAACGGCTGCTCCTGGAGCACTGGTGTCTTTGGGAAAGTTGTAGGTCTGGTTGAGACCTACATTTCCAATGACAGCTGTCAAACTTCGAACCGAGATATCCCGGCAACGGCTGCTCCTGGAGCACTGGTGTCTTTGGGAAAGTTGTAGGTCTCGTCAAAACCTACATTTCCAATGACAGCTGTCAAACTTCGAACCGAGATATCCCGGCAACGGCTGCTCCTGGAGCACTGGTGTCTTTGGGAAAGTTGTAGGTCTGGTTGAGACCTACATTTCCAATGACAGCTGTCAAACTTCGAACCGAGATATCCCGGCAACGGCTGCTCCTGGAGCACTGGTGTCTTTGGGAAAGTTGTAGGTCTCGTCAAGACCTACATTTCCAATGACAGCTGTCAAACTTCGAACCGAGATATCCCGGCAACGGCTGCTCCTGGAGCACTGGTGTCTTTGGGAAAGTTGTAGGTCTCGTCAAGACCTACATTTCCAATGACAGCTGTCAAACTTCGAACGGAGATATCCCGGCAACGGCTGCTCCTGGAGCACTGGTGTCTTTGGGAAAGTTGTAGGTCTGGTTGAGACCTACATTTCGGATGACAGCTGTCAAAATTATTAACGTTGAATATTTATTATTAATGATGCCAAAGAAGTATAACTTCTTACGTGCGTACATAAGTACACGCAATTCTTTTTAAACTCATATTATGTCGGAAAGATCGAAGAACATTATTCATATTTTATCAGTATGCGATTCATACTAAATATAATTTTCAACCGAGCAAAGCTCGGTCAACCAGGTACTGTGAAATAAACTAAGTATTATAAATTGTCACAAATATAAAGCGTGGAACGAGGATACTCCCAGCGCGCCATTAACGCGAGTGTGGCACGGCAGTGACAGTAGGCTCGGGTTCAAGGCCGCGGCCACTTGACCGTGTTTTTACAGACGGTAGATAAATAATTAAGCATACCACCGAATCGTTACCATCGTATGTAAAGAACTGGTTGTAGGTATAAGTTGTCTTGACACTTGTGGTTTGATGGTGTGCGTATCACGACGGAACGCACACACGAACGTCATAATTAAGTACTATAATTTTTTTTAATAAAAAAATCTTTGTACGTACACCTCTTAACTTAATCCTTTTTACAATATTTCGTTGCAGCGGATAACTGATTAAAACTTGGGTTCTAGAATGCGATTAATTACTTAATTTTTTTTTAAGTGACGTTTAATTGCTTTTAATTTTTGCATCAATTGAGGTAATTACATATTTTCTGTGAGAATTATGTATGAGGATATGTATAAATTTCGTGAAATAAATTATAGTTGAAGTTCCTTCCGGGCTGGGGTCTGGTCTACCCCCCTAACCTAGGGATAGGGTATACTAATAACCTAGAAAAAAATATTTAAAAAACACCTAACTAAGAAAAAGAGATATTTCATCTCACGTTCGCCACGCTCACCAGATATAGGTAGGTAATATCATCTTTTCGTTATGCTATTTATCTCAACTAATGCACAATGTAAAACTACCATGTCAATGTCTCGACTTGGTCATGTCAATGCCATTCGACAACAAATTCAAATAATAGGTATTTATCGCGACAATTTGAAGCGCAAGTTCTTGGCCGTATGAGGCCGAGAACCTGTTTATAACTCTTGATACCAAACGCTTGCAGCATAGAACAAATTCGCATTGAGCGTGACCTTCGGGATAAAATTTTGGGTTGGCTGCTGAGGCGATGACGGCTCTAACCACTGAGTCCAAGTCTCCAAGCTCCTCTGTTCGTGGTGCTCGCTTTGTTACATAACGTATGAAATTACAGCACAGTCTCTCTTTCTCTCAGACGACGTTCGTCTTCATACCGTCTAGTTTCATCCCGAAGGTGTTTTAAGCTGGTAGGGCTGACTGGCTACCATCCTCTTGATAATTGTTTATTATTGATACTATATCATAAAAAAAGTTATGTTTTATACTAAGTCAATGTTAGCTTGGCACTTAATTAGTAAGTACCTACCTATAGTTCTAGGTTCTAGCGTACCTAAGTACCTACATTATTCATACAGGTCGCGCCGGCCGTGGATAATTTCTTTGTTTGCAGGTTGCATACCTAAATATCGAGAATAGATCAGATAAATTCTTTCACCAGCCGGATACTTGCTAACTTTCGCTTCTAAACAATGTTTTACATCGGTAATAAGATTGGCAATGAGATATGACTCATTCCCACGCTCGAGAAAGCTTCGGGCTTCGGTACTTCGGTACGTCAAAGAAATCGTTATTCGTTTGGTCTCGAATCTCAGATCAAATTCAATGCCGAGTTCGTGATAAACGATATCTGTGTACAACAGTGACTGTGAGTCATTTCATTATTTTATTATCGCATTCTGTACTAATATTATAAATCTGACACGACTGAATTTATAGGTAGATACTACTTATTAAGGAGGTTAATTAGTTAGTTGTTAGTTGTTTTCGAAAATTTAATGGTTTACAGAAACGTTCAGTGAGTTGTAGTCTTCAGTTCACCGATGAGCTCTTTGCGTGGAGTCTGCGAGTCTTTAGGGCTACAATAGACGTCCGATTTTTCTCTCCGATAGTCGGTTCCGATAGTCTGATCAGACAATCGGAAGGTAGGTACTCGTGACATACATTTTGTTTTGTTTACAATACACATCCGATTCGAGTGTCGTCCGATTCTATTGTCTGAATTTGTCTGACTCTGATCAGACTATCGGAACCGACTATCGGAGAGAAATCGGACGTCTATTGCAGCCCATAAGGATCAGCGAAGCATAGAGATATTACACTAGAGTGGGTGAGCCATACGGCTGCCCATACATTAGTGCGAGAGCGGGAGACCCTATGTCTTCTGTCGCAGTCAATTGTCTTGCTGGTGGTCAGCTGGTCAGACAAGTAGGTATGCAACGCAAAACACCTCCGTAGACTGTGAAAAACTGGTTAATAGTGCAAAAAACCAAATTAATACAGTGTAAAATAAATGACTCAATATTAAAACATAACGTAAGACTTACATTTTTCCTACAATTTGGAAACTCAAGAAAAATACCTACTTAATTGTTGAAACTCATGCCCATAACTCACTGTGGAGGCATGAGTGTCAAGCAATCTTTCTGTGTTATCTTATTAACTCATAGGTACCTCCATAGTAAGATCGACCCAGTAAGGGTCGCGGGTAGCATGGTCAATATAAATTAGATACCTCCATCCATCCCTATCACTACCATCAACGACCCGAATACCACGTGAACCTTTTCCGAGATGGAGCTCAAGAGACAAGGGTTGGAACTTTCCAAAGGCTTCAACTTGGACAATCCTCATCTAGTCATTAAAATGCGTGAATAGGTACTTGGGTGAAACGGTGTTACCTATATTGTTATCAATTGTTATTGATTGAAGTTACACTAACTCTGACATACCTCAACTGACAGCTGACTTACCTGACTTGACATCTGACTTATCTGACATGATAGCTAACACCTTATTGGCTGCAAGTAAAGTAATACAAATAATTAACCAATAAGCGCACATCTATGTCTAGCTCAGCTCAGCCAAGACATTAGGATCATAAATGAATGCTTTTGTTTTATTCGGTCCGCTGCCGCGTCGTGGTAATGTGTGCAGTGCTTGCATACGAGATGAAATTCACTTCACTGACGTTATCTGCAAGTTCACGCAGTTAAATCATTATCGCACCCATTTAAAGTTCATTGTTACTCATATTTATTTACATTGTAAAGTGTCATCAACATTTATTTAATGTCATTTATTTATTGTGTGCGTAATGAATAAAACATGTGTGGGAATTTATCACGTAGTTTCAAAATGAATCACTAAAATTAAATTTATCTTACTTACATACCTATTGCATTAATTTTGTACCTATATTAGATTATATTTTACTCAAATTTTGTATATTAACTACTAGTATATCCGCTCTCGCTTCGCTTCGGGGAATCGATCAGTCCCTTCAAAAATCTCTATAAATTTTAACAAATTATGTTATTTCGATGTCTAAGCTATAGCTATTACCTACTGCAATACATATTACTGCAAAGTTTCATGAAAATCCGTTCAGTAGTTTTTGCGTGAAAGAGTAACAAACCCACACACACACACACACACACACACACACACACATACATCCTTACAAACTTTCCCATTTTATAATAATAGTAGGATAGGATTTAAAGAGCCGAATTTATAGCTTATTTGTACCTTAAGTTGAAGGCTCCCTTTGTTTCAGATTTTCAACAGCGAGAATTAAAATGTCTTAAGTAAATCTTGTTTACAAGCTAATTAGAGCTGTGAGCACACGTTATAAGGGTCCCCGCAGACTGACTGCAGCCACCGGCGGCTGTGGCGCTTCTTTTTAGAAGCGCGGTCCGGCCAACAGCCGCTTCGGCTGAATTCTGCTCACTGTTATTGGAGCTGTTCGCTGTTGGCCGGATTGCGCTTCTAAAAAGAAGCGCCACAGCCGCCGGTGGCTGTAGTCAGTTTGCGGAGAACCTAAATTTTGTTTTTAGCGGGGAGTGGCAATTCCATAGGTTCTATAACACTTCATAATAACGCTTCACACTCAAAGCCCCACACTAGGATTCCCTGTGTCGTGATCGTGGGTACCTTGGACAACACGCAAGACAAGGACACACACTCAGACTGAGAACGAAAATTTAAACTCATTCAAATTGCCGCCTCGCTGGTAATCGAACCCAGGACCTTCGGAACAGCGATCGGCGTGTTAACCATTGCGTCATTCGGGCGCCATTCGGCGACTCAAGTACCTATAGGCGTACATAAGTCGCAGGTAAAACAAAGCGTAAAAAGTGCACTAGTTACGCGATAAAGTGGGCATCGTTGTTATCTATCGATTGTTTATTCGATAATAGAGTATTTTCCTTGAAACGCGGAGCAGATAACGGTGATAAAACAATACCACGAACTTCTGTCGCAGTTACCAATCGGCTTACAGTTATCGATTGTAATCTTTTTTTGTTGAACGAACTCTGCCTTCCATCGCTGCCGTGCCTTTTGCGCGGACTGAGGCGAGGGATATTCGGGTCTCAAGGGTTTCCTTTTTACCCGGACATAACCTCAGGAGAACAAGTGTCCCCCGATGCGGTGGAGGAGTAGACCCGCTGTTGAGCAGGTCTTCACAGTCCCGTGTGCATTGCCAGTGTCGCAGTCAGTTAGTCACCCCCTTTCGCCGCCTTTTTTTGTTGTATCGGAAGATCTACATAATGATTATGTATTATGTACGCACGCTTGAAGTAAGTATTTTTAGGGGATATGGCGTGAAAGACATGCACGAGACGGACGATACGTTAAAACTCATTCAATATCTTTTTGACTCACATACTTTGTAAATTAAAGTCACCTTGTTTTGATATCTTACAAGAGAAACTTACGTAACTTAACAAATTATCTGTGGCACCTTTGAATTATCTTTAAATTCAAGTGTTGCATGTCGTATGTACGTCAGGCAGTAGGTACCTGAGGACCTTTGCTGAGGACGTACAGAATTCCCACCGAAATTACGTTATAATTTAAATTGAGGCTAAGTACATTAATTGGTGACCTCGCCCTACGAGTACCTTTGCAACTCATTACATCAATTACACGACACTTGTCTGTATATTAAGGTGTGTTGCGAGGTGGAATAATGTACCTATTGTAATGGGTGACCCCAACAGATGAACTCGTTTTGATAGTAACCCACATAAATACCGACTTTTCGCCCCTTGATTATGGTTCACTAGCTTCCGCCCGCAGGCTTCGCCCGCGTGGAAATTGTTTAAACTTCACAATTTCCAAAAATCCTCTCTTAGTGCTCCCCTACACTCCCCAAGGAACATACATGCCCAATTGCAGCTTCTTCCGTTCAGTAGTTTCCGCTGTGCGTTGTCTGTCAGTCAATCACTCAGTAACGCAAGTTTTATATTTAAGTATAGATTAACGGCGAGAATTTTTCCCCTCCCCTGGATATGGCATATGGATATGGCAGAGGTTGGGTATGGCATGCGCATTTGTGAATTTCCCGAAACTCTTGACGTAGGTTGGGAAAAGGTTAGGGTAAAAGCACCGAGAAAATTACATACATACCTACTTACAGTACTAGCACGTAGGTATTATGAAAAAAATAGTTAACCTACTTATATTTAGCACTTTCGCGATTACTTATCAGATGCTAACTTACTAAACGCGAAAACGAGGTGACAGTATCATTTTGCACTACGTGTTGTCATAAGTAAATACTTATTGCATAAATTGGTACCAAGGTATCTTACTTAGTATAGTAAAAAAGTAATTATTTATAAGCTTATAATATAATGACAATGGATCAATTATCTATTAAGTAGCTATACAGTAAACTTTTAACTACTGTAGTTAAAAGAACTTGAAACAACTAAAGTCCTTCTACGATCTTTTGGCGCGTGGATGACGGGTGGGTGACAGAGACAGCGCCTTACAGGGAAGGCAAACTGTAAGGCGCTGTCTTCGTCACCCCCACGTCAGCCCCGCGCCAAAAGATCCTTGTACGACTGTATTAGGTATTATACTAACTTTTTAGTAGGAAATTAAAAAATCTAAAGCGAGGCAAATACATACATATATAGGTAACACAGGTAAGTAGCTGTGCTGCCATCCTATTATAGACAATAAACCGGACCCGGCAATTCTAATCACACCCAAAATACAACACGACAAGGTTTTATTAACACAGACAGTCCGCAACGGCCTTGACCAATTTACTAGAAAGTAATATTTTTGCATAACTCCCAATACCGCTTTCAGTCAGGCTTTACAATTATCTAGTTACATTGAATGGAAAAATGTGTAAAAACAGAAAAATTATGATGAAATTTCGATAAAAACCAAAAAAACTGAATGTCAGGCCCCTTACGAAAGATAATTAGTTTCAGATTTTTATCGTGCTAAAAAAACAATACAAATGTCATGCTAGAGTGCTACTGTGCTACCAACATATGGAAAAAAGGTCCAACAAAAAATTGTTGACGTGTATTGTCCTTGCAAATGCGTGCTGTGACCTGTGACAAAAAATGGATCACAAAAGTTGATGCAAATTAAATGGCAAATTTGTCACCACTCACTTTAGGATTACTGACTTCATAAAACCACGATGCTTCAGTGCGGTTAGATGGGGTTACTCCAACCCCTAGATTTATTTTTAAGTATCACCAATAGTAATCTTTTCTTCAACCCAAGTGTTACGATTTTATGCCACCCGAAAACCACCGACTTAGCTAAATAACTGCAACAACGAAGACCATCGGCTATTGGTGTCATTCGACTATTATTATCTGATTTGTGGTTTTGGTACTTTTATCTCAATGGGTTTTGGGCTCAAGAACTGACTTGATTGCGAGTATTCATCTATTTTTATTGTTTGTAATCTCTGCGAAGACTAAGGTGACCAAACAGCTTGACTTTGCCGCTTTAAGACCGAATAAAAAAAATATTGCTCACTCCACTGCACAGACTATGTAAGGTTCTTGACGGAAGAGTGAGGATTTGGCCGACTGCCATCTTCCGTTTGATTTAACCTTAAATGTGGCAGAGTCAACGGGCAGAGGTCAGCGGGAGGGGTCAATAGTCATAGCGAACAATAACAATTATACTATGTCAGACGTTTATGGTAAACTAGCGACCCGCTCTCGCTTTGCTGAGCGTTAAATGGGAATCTACATAGCCTAGCATAGCAAATTACATAAGAATGTAACTATACATAAACTAAATAGGTATATAAGCATTCCTTGAGAAGTACCCTACCTAATCGAGAAAAAAACATCAAAATCCGTTGCGTGGTTTAGGAGAAGACATAAGAAAGGCACAGACAGACACGGCGGAGGGCAACTTCGTTTTGTTCTATGTAGTGAAGAGACGTAAGTACCTACCTATTACTTACCTACCTATTACGAATTATCTCACAAGTAGTCAGTGCTTTGTTTTATGTACAAAAAGCTTTTTCCCGACGGCTTCACTCGCGTAGAATTTCTGTTTTAGCCCTTTTCATCCTTCTGGGGCGAATTTCCTAAAATCCACTATTCATGCTTCCCTACACTCCCCAAGGAACATCCATGCCAAACAGCTTCTTTCGTATTGGAATTATCGATGATTGGAATGCAAATCTTAATGCGTTATAAAGGAAAACAGGTGTGTGAAGGAAAGGTGTGTGAAGTCTGCCAATCCGCACTTGACCAATACAAGCGACGTTATGTACAACTTAAGTAGGTATATAAAAGGCGGAAAAATACACCGTAGTGGTGGAAAAGGCAAAACAAGGTTTAGTATGTTTACATACTTAGAAAGTGTTTGCATAGTACACCTACAAATAAACGGTTTCCGCGTCTTGGATCTTCTCCGTTGATCTTTATTATTTATTATTGTTGCACCGACAAAGGTTACATTGACAAATACATGAAAGAAAATAAAAGAAGCTCCTTGGAAGTTTCTTGCCGCTTCTTCCTCCAAAATAACTCACCGGAGAGATTTAAAACGAAGGCGCCGCGTAGTTTGACTTTCGAAAATTGTTTGTAAAGACTTCGAATAAACATTTCATTCAATCATTCATTCATTCATTCATTCATGTTGTAAATGTCACTTCAATCTAGTAAAGGTACCTATAGTGCCCACCAACTTACCTATCTGTTCAGTAAACGGATGTCGCTAGTGCAGCGTTCAATGTTACCATATAATAAAATTTGGCGACTGTCAAGGGAGCTCAACAACTTTGAGACCTATGATTTTTACCAGATGTTGCACATAATTCGATGGTAAATGATGACAAAGCCTTTCCGACGAATATAGATACACAACTTGGGATGTGGCTACAAACTTAAACTACCATGCAATGACAGCAGTAACATAGGATGTTAATATTATCTCAATCCATCAGGGCCCACTATTAAGCATAGGTCTCTTCTCATATTGAGAAATTTAAGACCATAGTTCACGTTATATCAAGTGACATTTAAATGCTTGAAACGCACATAACTTAACCCTTTAGATTCCAGCACGGCGCGGAATCACATTTGTCGCCTAACATGCATTCATGTCATCGGAAGCTAATGAAAAAAACGGAAACATCCAAAAATAAAAGAATTACGTAGGTCAACACAGTCAAATTTTACTTTTTCATATAAAAATTAAAATTTCAGGACAAGAGAAATAAAAAATCCATTGTTATTGACTATAATTATTTATCCTTACTATATACTATACTATATACTATACTATATACTTATACTATACTATATACTATATATATACTATATACTATACTATATACTATACTATACTATAATATTATAAATGTGAAAGTGTGTTTGTTTGTTTGTTTGTTTGTTTGTGACGCTTTCACGTCGCAACAAAGCTATTATATGGTAAGGTTTATGTGTGTGGGGATAGTTAGGAGGGTGGAGAGTGACGTAGGCTACTTTTTACCGCGGAAAAACATCCCATTCCCATGGGAAGATCGATGTTTTGTTAGTTGCTAGATATTTATTTTCGGAGTTGTTAATAGATGGCGTTAATAAAATTCATTTGCAAGTTCTGAATTACGCTATCAAATACTACATGTAATTTACTTAAGTCAAATGTAATAGGCTACTTTAGCTCTGCCTCGAGAACTCCCCGCTGCGGCTGTATTCCACTATCCTGTTGGCTGATGTCCGCAAGTTGCTGGACTCGCCGACACCAGTGGTGGGCGCGGGCGACTGGAACTGCAAGCATCCGGGGTGGAATAGCCTATCTGCCAACAGAAGTGGAAGGTTACTTTTTGATGCCGCTGAACAGCACGGCTACACTGTCGAGGGTGTTGCACACCGTTACCGCGGCTCTGAATAAGAGAGAACGCGTGTATGCAGTATTCCTCGACATGGAAAAGGCGTTCGACCGTGTTTGGCACGACGGCTTTCTCTACAAGATCTCGCAGTCGTTGGCGCCCCGGAGTGCCGTTAAGGTGATCTCCAGTTTCCTCGAAAATAGAAGCTTCAGAGTAGTGGTTGAAGACGCCGAATCCACCGAGCGTCCGATCGCAGCCGGCGTCCCGCAAGGGAGTTGCCTGTCCCCGGTCTGCTACGCCTGATACACCGACGACATCCCGGCGGCAGGGGGGCGTCGCTTGCCCTGTATGCCGATGACGTGGCGTACATCACCACGTCGCTGAATAGAACCCACGCCATCGTCAAGATGCAGCGTGCGCTTGATGCCCTCCCCGAATGGCTCGCCGCGTGGAGACTGTCAGTGAATGTCGGGAAGACGCAGGCCGTGAACATAGGAGGATACCTCAACAGGCGGGACCCTACTCTGGAGCTTCACGGACAAGATATCCAATGGGCCCCACAGGCCAAATACCTGGGGGCAAAATCGACGGAAGACTTTCGATGAAGCCACAGGTTACGAAAGCCGTCGCGAATTCCAGAAGCGCGATGGCAGACACCAGTGCTCTCCTCGAGCCTCCCTCTCGGGCTGAAGCTCGGGGTCTACAAGACCTACATCAGATCCCGCCTCACGTACGCGGCACCGGCGTAGTACGCGCTCGCCAGCAAACCGCAGCGCAAGAGGATGCGCGCGGTTCAGACGATTGCGCTCCGCCGGCTGACTGGTGCGCCGAGGTACGTCAGGAACGCCGTCATCCAGAGGGACCTTCGAGTCGAGAGCCTGGACGACTTCATCGAGAGATTGGCACGCAACATGTTCGGGCGTTTCGACGCGTCGCGGTTCCCGCATCTGCAGGACCCGGTGCCGCTCCACACCCGTCCACCGGACCGCTGGGCCTTCCCGCGCGACTTGCTGGTTGCGCGGGACGGGGCTAGCACTGACTGATACTGAGGCTTCGTAAGTCGTCGTCCGGCGCTGATCGGCTCCTGCTGGGCTTCCCACCAGCGGGATTCACCCGGTAGGGCCTCGATCGCCTGGGCGGCGCGAAGATGAACCCCATCCCGTTTAAGACTCTGTGGCCTGTAAAAAGGCCACCACTCACCGGACTTGACCTATTGGTTAACCACAGATGGACAACCAAGGGCCTTAGGGCCCAACCCAAGGACCGGCCCGTTTTAATGGGCCGCGAGAGACACCCCCAAAGGGGAGCTAACTGTCCCGAGGGCTCCACACACCTCAGACAGGGTGGAGTGAAGAGAGCGAGTAGTAGGCTACTTTTTAGCCTAAATTCCTACGGGAGCGAGACCTACGCGGCTGTTACCTACGGGTCCCGAAGCGAAGCGCCGGCGGTTCTCTAGTAATATTATATGAAGTATAAAAAAATTAGATACCAAATATATTCAGTGACACCTTAATCGATTATGCAAAAATAAGTGAGGAACATAAAATAACTGAAATATTTAAGCGGGACTATTAATTAACTTGCAATAGCAACACTAACCTGTTACGACGGCGACGCGTTCTGCCACTTTTTCAAACGTTATATTATAATTGTTACGTTAGTGAGTGTTTTCATTCGACGTTAAATAGCTCATTAACATTTTTTAATCTTCCAGTAGCTGCAGAAAGGTAAGAAGATAGGTACTAATTATTATTGCTTGTAATAAAATAATTGGTTAGGTACCTAAAGAGTCGATGTAGTACCTATGTGAGGAAGTTCTTTGTACGTTTTTCTGTGATTATATACCTCAGTATTTGTTAAATGAAAATGTTATTTGACATTTAAAATTTTTGTTGTGTGTTAAATTTATTTAATAAGAGTATCTATCATATTGCTTTGAGTAATATATTATACGTATAAAATTATTTTTATGACGCAAATAAATTAATCGGATCAAACCAGATCACTGCAGTGCAGTAAATCAATTGTGCAGTAACCACATAAAATTTTAAGTAATATAATCATTCACTTATACTTTTGTTTTTCCCGTATAATCCCAAAATTCCCAAACAATAATTTAAATACCAAGGTCTAATCCAAGGTCATTGCGAAGTCGACAGCCCTAAGGCTAACGCACACATGCATAACCAAAGTCGAGGTACATACATGAGCTTAACTTCTGTATTATCCTTATTTTGTGGTTTCGTTATACGGTATGCAACGACTAGTCTTATTGGTAAAATATTTAATAAAGGTTTTTAACTGCAATATAATAGTAAATAAATTATAACTGAGTATTCAAAGATAGTTTAGGATGACTATTAGTGATTATGCTACCATTCCATCAGTAGTTTCTTAAGACGTTGTCACGTTCAACTATCGTCAGTAAACCGACTTTACAGACAAGCAATTTTTTTTAGTATAATTAATACTAAATATTATGAAATTATTAACGTTGAATATTTATTATTTAATGATGCCAAAGAAGTATAACTTCTTACGCGCGTACATAAGTACACGCAATTACATCTACGTTATGAATTGAGCGCCATCTGGCGAGTAATTTTTGAGTTATTTCTGCTTATCGAGGTTGAAGTCGGTTATTTTTATTTTTGTAAAAAGCAATAATTATGTAATTATAAAATTTGACATTTTCTTCCATCTTATTTTCTCCGTTATCACAAGGGGCGGCAAAATTTGAACAGCCTACTGGCCGCTAATGTGTAAATCCGCACTGGCTTAAACACTCGTCATTTATTTTACAAGCAATAACAAGCAATGACGTCTGTCATTTAATTTTTCATCACTTTTGTTACAACTTTTGAGAACCATATAACGTAACATACCATATTAACCTGCTTATAATGGACAACCGATACATGCCTGGGGCTGGACGTGGCGGCTCGCTGCCCGTGGTAGCCGAGTTGCAGCGCCAGTTCCAGCGCCGCATGCAGCGGCTCATGGACGCCGGGGGGCCCCACTTGCAGCTGCTGCAGGTCTGCTTGTACCACCTATCTAAACTTGCGCTCATAGCCCGGCGGCTTGCGTCGATCCTAAGCGATCGACAAAGTTAAGCAATGACGGATGGGTGACCGCTAGTGGCAAAATTTCTTGAGCGCTTCCGTGCTTCGGAGGGCACGTAAAGCCGTCGGTCCCGGTTGTTATCGATTGATAGCAGTCGTTAAGCCATGTCGGAGGCCTTCGGGCGGCTTTAAAACTTTCGACACTGGGTTGGCCACTAACCCCTCCACCAATCCGCATTGGAGCAGCGTGGTGGAGTATGCTCTAGGCCTCCTCAGTAATGAGGAGAGACCCGTGCTCGGTAGTGGGCCATTAGTGGGTTGTAGCTTAGCTCTAAATTTGCATGCTTTGTGGCTGTTCCGTATCCGATAGATACTTATGTGGACAAACTGCTTGAATGCCTCCTTAGAGTGGTTGCATAGTCAAGCTTGCCGCCAGCAACGAACCGCGCAGATGTAATGTGAGTACTTTTGTAGCGCGGGTCAACCGCGCTGACGGTTGACTATGCAACCACTCTAAGGAGGCATTCAAGCAGTTTGTCCATATAACCTCACCTGTTGGTTCCCGGCAGCGGCGGGCGGCGCTGCTGCAGCGCTGGGTGCACGCTCTGCAGGCGCAGTGTACGGTGCTGGCGCGCGCCGTGGACCAGCTGTATCACGTCGTCCCCGAGCAGCTGTTATTTCAGACCCGCCGCCACCTTGCGACACCGCGACCGACACGTTCGTTTCTTAAATGCTTCTTCTTCTGCTCTACATGTATTATCGGTACGGCCGTAAAGCTTTGGCCTCGCGACCGCAACGCACAGCGCTGCGATATGCGACATGCGGCGCCGGACACTTAAAATATGAATCCGCCGACGCAGATTACGACGGAAAAAGAGACCATTCACGACGTTTTTCATTACAGTAGAACGGGGTGAATAGAGATTGCGGGTTGAATAGAGACAAAACTGAAAACGTAATTCAATGCGTGATATTCAAAAGGAAACGTTATTAAAGTGTATATTATTAGAGTCTACAAATTAAAAAACAAAATATACCTACCCTTTAGTAACGTTTCCTTTTGAATATCACGCATTGAATTACGTTTTCAGTTTTGTCTCTATTCAACCCGCAATCTCTATTCACCCCGTTCTACGTATGTTTGAGTATCCGGCGCCGCATGCTGCATACCGCAGCGCTGTGCGTTGCGATCGCGAGACCAAAGCTTAACGTCGTAACCTTGGACCGGTCGAGCTAGGAGCTTATTTCAACCGCATGTCCATGATTCCGGCAATGGTGGACGAAATGAGCCATGAAAGTTAGTACAAATTGAAACAGCAGTGTAGAAGTGTGTGTATGGGTACTATAGATACTCATTTGCAATGGAGTCCTCATATCAAAGCCTTGTCGGGGAGACTTAGTTCTGTTGCCTACGCTGTCAAAAAAGTAAGGCTTTTGACTGACGTGGAAACAGCAAGATTAGTCTATTTTAGCTACTTCCATAGTATAATGTCCTATGGTCTGCTGTTGTGGGGCACAGCTGCAGATATAGAGTCAAAATTTATATTACAGAAAAGAGCAGTACGTGCCATCTACAGCCTCAGGCCAAGGGATACGCTTAGGCATTTGTTTAAAGAAATAAATATATTAACTGTGATATCACAATATATTTTGGATAATGTTATGTATGTAAAAAAATATCATGACTGTTTTCTTAAAAAAAGTGATGTTAATAATATAAATACTAGAAATAAGGCTAAACTGATTGTGCCAAAATTCAGACTGAGCAAAACTGGTGGCTCTTTCATGGGTAACTGCATTAAAATTTATAATAAAGTTCCGATACAATTAACAGAAATGCCGTACTGTAAACTTAAAACTCATGTCAAAAGCATTCTTATGACGAAAGGTTATTACAAACTTGATGAATATTTTAATGATAAATCAGCTTGGACATGAGTTTCGTATTTTAGTCGTAATTAGTAGTAAGTGCAACTGTAACTGAGTGGAGTAAGAGAAAAAAAAAGACTCCTTGGGAGTTTCTTGCCGCTTCTTCTTCCAAGACCACTCGCCGTAGGGATTTGTTGAAGCGATGGCGTAACTAGACGTTCGATAAGTGTTTGTAAAAACCTACTTCGAAGAAATAAATATTTTGAATTTTTTTTGGTGGTGCCAGGAGGTGCGCGAGGCGCGCGCGGTGGCAGCGGCGCTGCGGCGGCGGCTGGCGCGCGCGGGCGCGGTACTCCGCCGATTGTGCGACCCCGCCTGCACCCCCCGCGCCGCCCTCGACCAGTCCGACGTCTGGTGAGACTGCCCAATCATATAGAATGCAGATGGTAGGACCCACGCCGGCGACTCTTCGCTTTGTTCTCGATGAGCGGCCTTACTGGGTACATTATAGAATATCAGGTTCTATATATATACATATATGCCTTTATTAGGAAACTGGTGTCGAATACAATTGTATCTGGTGCAGTGGATACTTGTCATTTTCTACTGATTTTTTCAATTCCATAAGACCCATGTTGGTGGTATTCAAGTTGTGAATTGAGCTTTTTAAACACATGAGCAATATATTTCAGGCAAGAAACTCGACTGGAGCACATGAATAAGTAAAGAAGAATCTGGACAAAATTAAAAGTAGGGGAAAGTCGGGTAAAGTGGTCACCCTAAGCTTTGAACGCATGCCAAACATATAAATAAGAACCTTTTTCAAATCAAATTCATTATTTTTTCCCCATTAACTAATAAACTTTCGATATAACATAGCTTTTAAACGATTGTTCTGATAATTTAAGCGTAATTTAATTTTTAAGCCGAAATGGGATGTTGACCACTTTACCTACCCAGGTCGGGTAAATTGGCCCATACAAATTCATACTCGGGTAAAGTGGCCTACTTCAAATAAAATTACAATAAAATAAAGATTTATTTAAATTTTGCATAGAAAATATATTTATTGTAAGCAACAACATCACAATTGTTCAAGTAAAAAAAAAGTGACACGCAAAACCAGTTCCTGGCGGTGCCCCATCTTAAAGTTCAACCTTCATTCTCTTCCGGGGAAAGATAATAAAAGGTGGAATGAAGTAACCGCCAGCGACCATGCAAATTACAACGGTGCTTAATACACCTCGTTCTGCAGAGGTGATGGCACCCACCTGCTTCTTTCCCTTTTTTGCAAGTACCTTAGAACTCTTGCTCTCCACAGTAGTAAAACCAGACTCATCCACATTAAAAATGCGATGAGGTGGATAGTTTGTTTTAGACCTCACTTCTTCTAAAATGTCAAAATATTTCGTGACACTTACTTTGTTGAAACCTTGTGCTCGGGCAAGAGAAGTAGCTTCTGGGCTTCTCAGTGACAGTTCTGGATGACGCTTTCTAAAATCAGAAGCCCATGCTTTTCCAGCCATTTCAGTCTCTTTATTGAAGTTGTGTTTTATATTGTTGCGTTCAGCTAGTTGAAAGGCTAATTTCCTTACATCCCGCAATGTTAATCCGTAGAATTGATTCTCCAGTTCCAAAATGTGTTGCACTAATTGTTTCTCTTGTACTGGACTAAAAATTGGACGTCGTGACCCCAGTATTTTTACATTTTCAACAGCATGTTTGGTTTTTCCTTGAACACGCCGTTTAAGCGTTGATCGGGGAACACCGAAGGCTTTACTTGCTTTAAGAAAGCCCATTTCCCCATTTCGTACAGCTTTAATAGCTTTTTCCATCGCTTCCGAATCCCATGTCTGCTGCTGCGTCGTCTGTGTATACCTATTTATTTGGCATATCTAAAATAACACAAACCATTATCATATTTGCAGAAAAAAAAACACCATTTGGTAGGCCACTTTACCCGAATTGGCATGCGGCAAAATAAAAAAACAATTTAAGTAACAAATGAGGTTATATTGATCTACTTTACAGTGGAATGAATTGCTCATTTCATACACTAAACCGACAAAATCGTATATTGTTTCTCTGTGAAACTTATGACAATAAATTTTTACTATGTTTAAACCACTCACCTTACATCAAAGACCACTAAAATCTATTTTTTCACAGTAAAATACGAAGCCAAGCACTGATCCAGTTCCCCTACAATTATTTGAAGAATTTTTTGTACTTGCTTAATTATTGTTTTTTTTTTAAACGTTTTTGTTTATTTTTTTTTAATATACATTGTCTTTCTTGATTTGCAATTTTATTTTTTCTCAATAAAAATCCCTGTGAGAGGTTAGGAAAAATCACAATATAGATAAAGAGATGATGATAATTCTAGTATGAGAGGGTAGGTACAAAACCACATTTACAAAGATGCCGTATACTTTTGTTTGATGTGAAATTAGATGTGTCAAAGAAAGAACTCACTGAGAATGCTTTTCTTAGGTTGTGTTCAATAAATCACAATTTAGGTATGTGAAACGGTTCATTTATTGGTTGTAACAGCGAGACGTGAGTCAGGAGACATGCACCAGGGTGAAGGAGCTAAAGGCGCTCATCGAGTCTTTGGAGAAGGAAATTGAAACTAAGGATAGGCACGTAGAGCTCGCTACAGGTGTATCTAATTTCAGTTAGCTTCGACCTACTAAGGCACAAGTTTTTGTATAAAGTCCAGGGTGCCTCGAGAATTCTTCACCACATTGCCCTATAGTAAGAGTTGGTGGACTTGGTAGTGATCAAATAGCCTCGTAACCACGGTGTGTGTGTGGATTGAGTGAGCACCCTAAATAAAATTAATAACATTATGCTAGTTATTTAGTAAAAGTATAGAAACAATTGTAAGAGCAATCTCACAATTTGTAAAAAGATAAAACGCGAGATATATCAGTTAATGTATGCTCACTCAGTTCTCACTTAAGACCACTCTGATCTATGAATCCGTGAAGGATACATTTAAGATTTGTGTACTAGCTTTTTGTAAAACCTTTGTAAAGTTGTCGTTTTTAGATACCAATCGCCTACTGCCGTATAAAAAAAAGTTACAAATGCTTTCTTATGCTCACTCAATCCACACACTTTGAAAAGACCCGATTTCCTATAAACCAACTTGAATTAAATTTTGTCATGTCTCTATTTATTTAAAGGTATTTATATGAATTTGTAAAACACAAAACGAACGATAAAGCTTGCACGTTTTTAAATAATTTATTATTTTAAGTGCTCACTCAATCCACACAATTCTGAAAAGTAATAAGGACTTATATCTTTGAATTGATAGGTAGGTATAAAGATATAATGGTAGTGCCATGGGTATAAAAAAGTACCCATTACACTACCGGTGGTGCAAGCCGGTGGTGCTATGGGCCCGAAAGGAATTGCTAAAGTTTTAGTAAAAATAATTACAAAAAGTGTGCCGTTTTGAATTCTTGTTTTTTAGTTTAGTTTAAAAGATATTAATTTGTTAATGTTTCAATGAAAATCTACGACACTGTAGGGTTGTCACCTTGAGGAACACCCAGAACACATTTTGATCTCGTCGATTTGACATCGTTAACACTAACACATGAATCCTGCCTTTTAAGTAAGTTGCGATCAAGTTAAGCGACGTATTCTTGATGATGTAGTGATTAAGCTTAATTAATAATAGAGTTTTATGCTCTACACAATCAAACGCTTTAGATAAATTACAAAATACACCTGTAGCGTTTTGAGGGGCCGCGACCCGTCCACCCACTAGCTTCACCCACCAGTGGGTGCACGGGGAATTTCTATTTCCCCGTGCACCCACTGTAGCCTTATGCATAAGGCAGGAAAATTATAGAAGTTACAAAATTTCAATGTAATTCATTTCATTGTATTACTAATTCGTTACCTCCAAAGTTATATTGTTTTATTAAAGAATATATGATTTCGTTCAAATTGGTGTATTCTTTAACCTACTGAAATATATCTCACTGATGAGCACGTAAATGTTATAGGTCACTTTAAAAAATAAATTTAATTTGAAAAAAGTTCTTCGTGACAACCCTACAGTGTGGTAGATTTTCATTGAAATATTACCAAATTAATATCTTTTAAACTAAACTAAAAAACAAGAATTCGAAATGGCACACTTTTTGTAATAATTTTTACTAAAACTTGAGCAATTTATATCTTTATAACTACCTATAAATTCAAAGATATACGTGCTTATTACTTTTCAGAATTGTGTGGATTGAGTGAGCACTTAAAATAATAAATTTTATAAAAACGTGCAAGCTTTATGGTTCGTTTTGTGTTTAACAAATTCATATAAATACCTTTAAATCAATCGAGACATATGATAAAATTTAATTCAAGTTGGTTTATAGGAAATCGGGTCAATTCAAATTGTGCGGATTGAGTGAGCATAAGAAAACATTTGTAACTTTTTTTTATACGGCAGTAGGCGATTGGTATCTAAAAACGACAATTTTACAAAGGTTTTACAAAAAGCTAGTACACAAATCTTAAATGTATCCTTCACAGATTCATAGATCAGAGTGGTCTTAAGTGAGAACTGAGTGAGCATACATTAACTGATATATTATCTCGCGTTTTATCTTTTTACAAATTGTGAGATTGCTTTTACAATTGTTTACTATACTTTTACTAAATAACTAGCATAATGTTATTAATTTTATTTAGGGTGCTCACTCAATCCACACACACACTAACCACGTCCGTTGTTCAGCAGGGTGTCAAACGAGGGGAGGTCAATTCCCCAAAGCCGAAGCTGCAGTTAGACGTAATAGCTGCATTACAGTAGTGATTATAATATTCAAAATCTTTAAGGGAGATACGAAGACTGAACCAGAGCACGGAACAATACGAGCAAGTCATCATGTCCTTGAAAAAAGAGACTTCTATGAGCAAGTACCACACCCCGTAAGTTCTGCAGCTATAGGAAGTATTAGCTCATAGCTCGTAGTTGTAATTTGGCCCTATGCACCAGTGACAAGGCGTAGGTAACCAGTGTTGCCCGGGTAAAATGTAATGTATTTATTAAGAAGTTGTTAACATGGCATAAAACTATGATCAACATTGTAATGAAACAACGCTTGCTGTTTTACGACATTACGACTCATTTATTACGTATCTGTAGGTAGGTCTACAACTGCATAAATATTTTAATACACCCTCATTATAAGTATAACATCTTCCCCTTATAAACAAAAACAAAACAATTAAATGATGAGAGAATGCAGTAGGTATATAAGTACTTAACTAATAATACAGCATGCGTAACAAAGTGTAACTTTTTAAAAGGTAAATTATTTTTAAAATAACCCAGTAATTTTTGCTTGAGCATTCCGCGCAGCATCTCTGCGCAGACGATCACGCCGCGGTGCCTCGCTGTCATCCGACCGCACATAAACATTCCTCTCCCTCGCTCTCACATCTTCGCTCTCATCCGTCTCGGCAAACACAGTGTCACAATCATCACCATCATCACACTCTAACTGTACCGAGCTATCATCAATCTTCTTTTCTGTAAAGGAGTTGTGAGACTTAGGATCAGGAGGTGTGGGGGACTGATTAAGCTTTATTAAGTGCCGCCTGTTGCGTCTGTACCTCTTGCCGTGTTTCTACAAGAAAGTACGAGCGCGGCTGGCGGGCCCGGGCCTGCACGCGCATGCATCGCTTACGGGTCGATTTACATTGCCGCGGAAGGGAACGGAAGCGAATTTTTGCAACGAAATTCTACATAGCATAATGAACTTTATATCAATTGTGTAAGGTACAAACTAAAGACGAGCCGAAAAAGAGGTCGCGCGTCTTCCGGGGAATCCCCGCGCATTCTCGAGAATTCCCTCTTTTTCGGCTCGTCTTTAGTTTGTACCTTACACAATTGATATAAAGTTCATTATGCTATGTAGAATTTCGTTGCAAAAATTCGCTTCCGTTCCCTTCCGCGGCAATGTAAATCGACCCTACTAGGGTCGCCCGCTACGATGACGTCATCGCCAGGTGTTAGCTCCGGTAATGGACGCGAATGTGCGCGTCATAATATTTCTTACTATTCATACGATTGTGACAAATTCTCTCGTAGTCCTGAGAGTTATCACGTTCGGGTTTAAGTTTAGTAATATGAATTGGTAACCTTGTGTTCAGCCGTCACCCCATCAGCAGCTGCGAAGGTGAACCGATGCCATCTCTGGGTGTGGTCCTTAAATTAAGTAAACCAATATAAACTTCAGACATGTTACCTTTTGACTTAACGAGCATGTTTTTACCGTTCGCACAGCCCGTTCGCTCAAACCATTGGACTGAGCATAATGAGGAGAACTGGTGTGCACGAAGCCCCACTCTTTGCTAAACATGGCGAATTCTCGCGAGGCGTATGCGGGTCCATTGTCGGTGACGACCTCTACTGGAATACCATCCCAAGTAGCACACAGGCTGAATTTTCAGAAATAAGTAAGCTTTTAACCAGAATAACACTCCACTAGAGATATATAAAGGTTCTGGGTGAAGCTGAAGACTGTGCAAGAGTGATTTTTTCTAGTTTTGTACAGTCTTGCTGATTAAGAGCTGCAATAAAGAGCAACAATATACTCTTAGCATTATAACAGTTAATTAAAAAGTTACTGTCCAGCCGCTGGTTGCAACTTATTCTCTTAGCTTGTAAAAAAACCTTAAGCTTGTATATGTTTGGTTAATTAGGTAACTTATAAGCTCTTGTGCAGACGTTGGCTGTACAACAGTTTGCACCAAAACTAAAGGTTGTTTAACACGTTCGCTGCGTCTTCATTTTCAAAGAACTTTCGGCTAGTAGCTTTGGAGACCTAAAAGATCTCCAAACTAACCTGGCCTGTGGTGCGTTAGAGACCTAATCAGTCTCCTAAAAATACAGTTTTGAAAATAATTTATATCTTCCAAAAAACCAATGATATATTTTTGAAAATTTTATGGGTCAAAAATAACCTATTGCTGTATATTTTGCTAGATTCGGACGCAGTTATGACATACGAATAAACTACAAATACCAAAATAAAATTAGGTATCGATTGTATCTCGTACCGCAACCGAAGATACTTCAATATGTGTAGTAAATAGTGATGGGAATAAAATAATATCTCAGTTGTCGATTGAAAAAGTTTTATTAAAGTTTATTTATAAACTATGGTCGCAAACAAAAAGCATTTAATTAAATGTAGGCCTATAACAAAACATAAATTGTCAATTTTTAAAGATAACATTTACTCTAAAATGACTAAACCGGCTACTATTGAACATAATGATCCTATTAATCTTTATAATAAATTACATAAAAATATCAACGATGAATTTAATCGAATATTTAAGTGTAGGTACATAAATAAAAACAAGAATTGTAAATTCAGTGATTGGGCTACTGTAGGTATTTTCTATGACGAAAGACAATATAATTTTTCTCTATCTCTCTCTATGCTCACATCGATACTAGGACAACACTAAATCGAGTCACGCAGCGCCCGCGCCGCCCACCTTCCCTCTCTTGCGTCTACGAGGCTTACGATTCTACGAGTATCGACATGTCTCCTAACGCAAGGAATTAAAATAATTATAATACTGTGCGTTAGGGACCTAAACCATCTCTTATTCTTTTTTTTATGTCCTGGAATTCACCATTAAGTAGGAAGCAAATATGTATATTTGTCTTTCTCATACTTAAAGAACTTTACAAGTTAGAGCCACCCGCACGGAGTGAAAGAACACGATTTTAGTCGACGCACAATTCCGAAAACTTGTAAGAGATCTGATAGATCTCGTAACGCAGCGAACGTGTTAAAAGAGTAGGTTTATTCTCTTTAAATGCTATTCAAGTAAGCTTGACAATGGTCGTTTTGAGAACTCTTAACACGCTTATGTTTGCAAAGGAGAATAAAAAAATGTTTTTATATCTACTAAACTTCTAACGAGTTCTTCTTTAAAGCCAAAAGCTTTAAATTTCTACTAAAAGCTTTAATGCAGCTTGAGGCGGTTTATTAGAATTACTCAAGAGTTTTATAATTCTAACGGCTTAATTTTACTCCTGTAGCAGACTACTACATAATAAGAATTACTTAGTCGATGTACCTAAGTATAAAATAAAGTATAAAGCAATAGTTTGCAATAAATTCATGGGTTTTAATGCATCGAAATAACTATCGAGGATCTCCAATAGGCTGACTAAAAGTGTAGTTACTATACCGCTAGTCAGAGGTAACTATTTCATACTTTGTACAGACATAAGAAAGCTATGAGCTGATCAACGGTTGCCATAGATACCCGTGTGCAGTCTATAGAATTATAATAGCTGAAATAAAGAGCCAGAGCTGCTTTACAAACGGCAGCCATTGTGTGCGATCTTGATAGTTATCGGATGATAAAATAATGTATGTTTTCTGCAATTTAAAAGCTTTTGGCTTTTTATTATGAGCTGTTTTAGCTATAAGTTTATAAATATTAATTTTACGAGTCACAAATAATCAAATTGTAGACATAAAGTGATTTCACAAAAATTTTCAGCTCATAATTTTCTTTCGATTATATCTTAAATAGGCGTTATATGAAGGGCGCGTGAAAAATGAGATGTAATTTAATATATACATTTACAGTAAAACTTTCTCCGCACTTAGAACACATAGTATAATAAGAAAATCGCCAATTATTCCAATTGGAATTTCCAATTCCAGCAATTATAGCTTCCACGCGCACGCCATAACAATTTATAAAATACTAAGACATTTTTGACATTTCATTTTAATTTATTTTTTTCTTTTGCCACTATCCAGCCCCGATGAAACTTACCAATGTATAAAAGCTTGATAGCGGCTGAAAAGTAGAGAATAAGCTGCACAATTAAGCTGGTTTAGCCTAAATGCAGCTCTTTTACAAGACGTAGACAGCCTTTAAGCAGACATTCATCAGCCCAAGGCTGGTTAATTTGGGGCCCATTTTGGAATTACAAGGGTTGTATAGCGGTTTAATCAGCCTTTGTACAGCTTGGCTAAATCAGCCTTAGGTTCAAAATTTATCTTCTATGCAGCTTTTGTGCAGCTCATCTGTGTTACTTGGGATGTCTCGAGAACTGCTCCTTCATGGCCATTACGACAGACTTTGTACCTATAGTGTTCAACTGGTTAATCTCAATGAAATTCGAAAAATAGTCAACCAAAATCAAATAGTACTTTCGCCCGAACTCAAATAATTATGTCCGATCCCAATTTAATCCAGGGAACCTCGGGAATAGCATGAGGGATCATGGGCTCGCGTGGCGGCTGCGCCGCGTGCTGTGCACATGTTGCGCATGCACGCACCAGCCGCTCCACGTCGCGTGACATACCGCACCAAAACATGACGTCACGCGCGCGCCTCTTGCATCCTTCTGCACCCAGGTGCCCTTCGTGTATCGTGCGCTCCAGCGCAAACACGATGGCGAGCATTTGTTTCTCGATCTGCGCGTACCTGCACTGAGTGTCGGTGAGCGTGAGCGACGCGTACTCGACGGGGCGGCCCGCCTGCAGGCCTGCAGCAGCACCGCGCCGAGCGCCGCCGCGCTGGCGTCCACCGACACCACGACGTCCACGACCGGCTCGGCGCTCGAGTACAGCGCCAGCACGGGCGCCGCACACACCGCTTTCTTCAGCTCCTTCACCACGTTATCGTGTGTCACCTCCCACAGCCACAGCGCATCCTTTTTCATCAATGACCTTAGCGGTACCACTGTTTTTGAGTAGTGGGCAATAAATTTAGATAAGTAATTTATCAACCCCAGAAACCTCTCTAATGATTGTCTGTCGTGCGGATGTGGCATGTCCATGACGGTCCTTACCTTATTAGTGTCGATGTGCATGCCTGCTGCGCTAAACGTGTGCCCCAGGTAGGTGACCTGCTCCACACAAAATTGACATTTCTCCCGATTAAATTTTAAACCGATGTTTCGCGCCCTGTCTAGTAAGCACCTAAGTCTGTGGTCATGCTCACTCCTCGTTGCGCCCCACACGATGATATCGTCGACCGTCGACGAATGAATCGACACCTGCCAGATCTTCGAGAAGCTGCCTTACCTTCGCATGAAATACCTCTGAAGCCGAATTAATACCGTAGGGTAAACGTAAGAATTCCGTCCATCAGTCTAAAAATAAAATTATTTCTTGCCATTCATTTACCTACATTCTTTTATGGAATAAAATATTTTACCATTTGAGAAATAAAAATGTAGCATTATAATAATATTGATATACAAACACGCAATGGTTCAAATAAATGTTCAATACATTGCCTTTACGTAATGTGGTAGTTAGGCACCGTGCACATTGTCTATTTTAAAATATGGCAATGCGTTATTGTTCACTGTTACAAGGTATATAAATGTTTGAGGGAGGCTTATTGATATGGATGGATACCTATTATTAATATGGTGGTTCAGGTGGGGGAAGTAGAGCCGGTAAAAGATTATTCCTCTCTACTGCGCAAGGAAACAGCAGAGTACCAGGGGCGGCTGGAGCAGCTGGACGAGAAGGTAAAGGTATGAAACAACTTATTTATCTATTATCTTAACATGTCTACCCTACCCCGTGAAATGAAGCTTAAGCGGCTTAAGAACTTTCAGGCTTCTGGATTGTTATTATAGAAATAATGCACATGAAAGAAATTCTTTGTCTTTGAATTACTTAGTAGTGTTTTCAGAAGTAGGTAGTGATTACATTAGGGTTGTTGCATACTCGAGCTTACCGCCAGCGCTGTTAACCGGCGCGCGAGACACGAGCTTACATGTCTCTTGTACCGTTTTATAGTGAAAAAGACCCACACCGATGAACCGCGCTACAAATGTACCTACAACATTTAAAAATATGATTTTCTAAAAATTTTGGTAATACGAGTAAAACGTATTTTTAAAGCAAGCAACGACTTTTTGATGCAGTTTTCACTATTATTTAGATAATTTATTTATATAACAAGTCAGTTTTTAATTTTTTCAGGTTGGTGAATTAAATATAAGGCGCTATTTAGGAATATATTTCCCATCTCTTCATATAGCTTTCGTTCTGGATAATGAAGTTTTATGGCAATTATAACTACACTGTGCTAATACTAAGACAACCCAATGGTTTAGTTCCAGACAAGGGGATTCCTCAGGTAACAAATTAATTAACACCACATTAGGACAGTAACTAAAATTGCTTAGCTCATCTTTAATTTTTAGGTACATCCCTTCTTTTAAATCCATGGTTTTATTTACAATCTTATTAACAATCCTAATAACACGTGGAATTGTAGTCAAGTTATAAGTTAAACTCACACAAACATGTGTTCCGTACTTAAACTTCTCAGTCTATTTTTCAATATCGACCCATCTATATCGAAAACAGTGAACGTTGTGAACCCTATAGAGAGCTCTTTACTCGGCCATCGAAAGTGGAGTGTCGTTCAAATGTCAAGTTCGGCTATAAATAAAGCAGTCTCGTATGGGTGTGAGTCAGCAGCTTGGTTCATTGGTGTACAGTACCAAGTTTAGTCTCAGCAGGGGTGCCATCAGATATTTTTGTAGGATCTTGGGAGGTGAAGTGCTACTCAGCGGCTATTAACGCTTTGAAAGACGGACTTGTTGATTGCTTAATTGATTACGACGTAGCTAAAAAGATAGGGTTGTGATTTTTGTCCTGTTAATTGTCTCAGATTAGATTCCTCGTTGACGTAGGGTTTTTGGAGTATAGTGTGAAATTCCTTGAGTGCAAGTTGACTTCCCTTGCGCTTGATGGATTCTGAGGAGTAGACGAGGATATGGTGATAGATAGGTTTCCACAACCAGAATATGCCATCCATACTACATGAGCTACATGCTGATGTAGCATGGTGGTAAGGGTAATACGTACGTACATCTCTGGCTAGCCCCAACCCCAACCTCCTTCTGTCTGTCTGACTGTAGGTAATGTTTTTACCTACCTATGTTGCAAAACTGAAATGACGTCGGCCCTCACTTTTTCCTTTACTTTTTTGGTCCTTTGTTGTTTGTTACTAATTAATGCCATATGGCAAATTGTTCTTAATGCTTGTTTTTATACTATTTATAAAAATATCTCGTCTCGTGGCAATGTTGATAGGATATATTTTTTCACTCGAAGTTGGGTATCCTCTTGAGGCTATTGAATAATCACAGAGTCTAAGGGTCCTCAATTCGGGCAAAAACTAGGCGAAAAGAATGACAAGTTTAAGTATTAATAACTACAGTATCATTAATCATTAATACTCCGGTTAGGTTTTTATTTTAATATCATCATCGAAGCGTTGTTGGACGTGAAAGTAAGAATGGGTAATAAACAAAGAAAAACTAGAAAGGTTAAAGGTTTTTGTTTGTCATCTTTGTAAGTTTGTTCTACATAGCTCTACGGTATCCACGAGACAACATTCCGACTGTAATTAATTTAATGTAATTCGTAACGCACACTAAGGAAGTTCAAAGCCGGTCAAAATAACCTCGTATCACGCAGAGAACAGTTTAAGAAAAATCGACGTTTTCTCGTCTAAGAATAGACAAACTTTAGGTTATAAAAAAACAAACATGTCAAACGGGAGTGGAGTCTGAGCTTGGCTGCAAGTACCGACTCTCCGGGTCGAGAGCTTTCACCTCATTCCGAACGGTTCCATCGGCGTCAAATAAGGTATTGATTCGAGTTTTGCTTTTAAATTTTTGTACCAAATTAGAGCACTGCAAATTCAGTTGGGGAGAATGTACTGAATTAGGTTGGTTAATAAATATTGATAAAATAATTAACTTTTTACAAAAACACCGCCTTCAATATCAACAAGTAGATATAACCACACTGAAACCACACTGATGTCGCTCAATTTAAAATTACAGATAAAGAATTTTCATAAAAATAAGTTATGAGATACCACATGCATTATTAACGATAATTTAAAAAATCGGCCAAGTGCGAGTTGGACTCGCGCACGAAGGGTTCCGTACCATTATAAAACGCCAAAAAAATCTGGTCTGTTGTATGAAAGCCTCACTTAAATATTTAGTTTAGTTTTTTGTAGCCACAAGCAACGCCATCTCTTGGACCGAAAGGTAACTGATTTACCGCTGAAGCGTCGAAGCCATATTTCGACTTAAATATTTATTTTAATTATTCAGTGTTTTAGTATTTGTTGTTGTAGCGGCAACAGAAATACATCATCTGTGAAAATATCAACTGTGTAACTATTACGGTTCATGAGATACAGCCTGGTGACAGACGGACGGACGGACGGACGGACGGAATGACGGACAGCGAAGTCTCAGTAATAGGGTCCCGTTTTACCCTTTGGGTACGGAACCCTAAAAATTACCCAACAAATATCATTGAAATTTAATGGGACCAGAGGACAAGCGTACTTCCAAATAGAAAAAGAATTATCAAAATTGGTTCACCCAGTAAAGATTTTTATAAAGTAACACAAAAAACCGGCCAAGTGCGAGTTGGACTCGCGCACGAAGGATTCCGTACCATTATGTATAAAACGCCAAAAAAACTGGCCTTTTGTATGAAAGCCTCACTTAAAGTAGGGCCATTTTAATAGGCCACATTTGACAACTGTTTGTCTTTGCTTTATAGTGAGGGTAACCTGCTGAAAAACATCGATTAATTTAATTAATCGATAAGGACTTCAAACATCTGTAAATTGAATGTGATTGTTATAAAAACTATTTTAATTACCGCACAGTTCAAACAATGACTAAAAAAACGACAAAAATAATGCGTCTAATAATGGCGCGAAATGAAATAATGACTTTTTTGTAACATTTCACGTTTCTGGAGACTGGCTTTTGAGCCAGACGTTATATATTTAAATGAATGATTACATATTTTTTGGCCTAAAATGTAAGAAAATTAATTCTGTTCCCATTAAAATATATTTTATTTTGTAATCGTGAAATATTTTGACAATTAGATCGACTTCTCGAATTCAACATAATTTCTTTTGGTACCATCCCTAATGTTTAAAAAGAAAAAGAATTCACTGACGTAACTTTGTAACGACGTCAGTTCTTTACTTCAAAGTGTAAAAATTTTAACAATATCTAGTAGGGAATATTAAATAATATGGAGAGCCTCCCTTACAAGGTTACTTTGTAAAACTTTGACGAACTGTCAAATGGGGCCTATTAAAATGGCCCTATTATAAATATTTACTTCAGTTTTTTGTGGCCACATATTAGCCACAAGCAACGCCATCTCTTGGACTGACTGGTAACTAAAAGCATCGGACTACATATTAGCCACAAGCAACGCCATCTCTTGGACCGAAAGGTAACTAATTTATCGCTGTAGCGTCGAAGCCATATTTTGACTTAAATATTTATTTTATTCAGTGTTTTAGTATTTGTTGTTGTGGAGGCAACAGAAATACATCATCTGTGAAAATTTCAACTTTGTAACTATTACGGTTCATGAGATACAGCCTGGTGACAGACGGACGGACGGACGGACAGCGAAGTCTCAGCAATAGGGTCCCGTTTTACCCTTTGGGTACGGAACCCTAAAAATTATAGTCGAATTGAGAACCTTTTCCTTTTTTTAAAGTCTGTCATCCTCATGTTACCTAATGTGACCAAATATCCCATATTTAAAGTGGACAGTCCCGTTTTCAGGTTGCCCGTCCTGGTGTCCCGAGCGATGGTCCGGGACGCAAAAATGTCCAGTATTTTGAAATATCAGTGAAAATTTTGTGGGCCGCTATTATGACTTTAAATATGCTGAAGAACATTGCATGCACCTATATCAAGTCAGTTATTATGAGACAACAACTCAAGAGATGGATTTTAAGAACGTGATTACTTTTATCCCTTATCTTAGAGTGGCCGGTTCTTTGTGGTATTATCAACGAGTCATGTTTACAATAAGACGAATTTATCAATATTCCAAAAATTACTCGATTATTTATCTCCTCGAAAACATCTTTATTATGTCGAATTATTTAGGTATGATTTATATTCTGAGAATGTCATGTCAGAATCATAATTTATCGTGAGACTGAGATGGTCAATGATGATGAAGTTAATCCAACTTGAACATTCAAGACAGCTGACTTACCTGACAGCTATCTGGCACCTTATTGGCTACAATTAATATGCATGATTGAATAATAAGCGCGCTTCTACTTCTATGTCTGAATATTCAATTCCCCCATCCCTGTTCTTCCATCGAACAACCCGACGGACAACGAGCATCCAGCCAGCAACTGCGAAAGACTGGAATTGCTTGCCTGCGTTCGGTGTTTCATCTAAAGTAGAGCAAACATTCAGTGGTACGACGAGGAGTTACAATTCTTCGTCGTACCACTGGTGGTACGAGGAGGAATTTCAAATTCCTCGTCGTTCCACTGGTGGTACGACTGGTGGAACGACGAGGAATACACCTTTCCGCCTATATATTATGTGGGAGTCTTCAAGAGTCTATAAGTTAGTGCGTACATCATCTTGGACTTCATCGCCACTTACCATCAGGTGGGAGCTTTGTCAAGGATTAACTTATTTTAGGTAAAAAAAGTATATGACTGAGTCACGCAAAAATCTTACACTTTTCATTTTCTAGGTGCCATCCGTACGATGAGGCACTTCGTTCTAAAAAACGTTCTTAAAAATGTAACCTTGATTCAAAATATTACAGCGCGAGATAGAGCTTTCTCCAGACAGCTGAAACACTAATGACTAATGAGCCTCGAGTTCTTGAGCAATCTGTCAAGGTTTTATATAAATAGACGACGATTGAGCAGAAAAACCACCTGTTGGTAGGTAAGTGGTCAACGTCATCCATGCACTTCCGGAACAATAAAAACATTACTGAAGAAGGTCAAATAACTGTTTTAAATTTTAAAAAACCCCCCGACTAAGAAAATTCACTAATAAGCTGATGCTCCCCGCACCAAATCGCGCCCAATCTCCACCAATCCGCATTAGAGCAGCGTGGTGGAGTATGCTCTAGGCCTCCTCAATAATGAGAAGAGACCCGTGCTCAGTACTGAGCCATTAATGGGTTGTAGCCTCTCTTCAATTAGCTGGACCGATTTTAACCTAACACAGCTAAGAACCACCGCGATGAACAAGGCTTTGAACGAGGCATTGAGCACCTCCTTCCTTTTTTGAAGTCGGTTAATAAAATAAAAGGTGATATAGGAAATGGGATCATTATTATATTTTTAGACGGTGTTCTACCACGAGCTGACATTTAGTTGGTATTGGTGATCGAAGGTTGAATGCCACCCACGACACGGAATCCTAGAGCGAGGGTATAATATCATTTTAATATATAATGCATTGAAACATGACGCATACTATCAAATATATCGACGCACCTCTTTCCTTTTACAACGGTCGTTACCTTGCAATGGAAATGCTAATCTTCGATGACGTAGCCGTGCGTCATGGCGAGACCGCTGATAATTAGGATTTAAGATAGTCACGTATACTATCAGGTGATAATATCTTCGTAAAATTCCACCACGTGACATTTTTTATGTTGAACGTGGGAGTGCCTACACAAGGACTGGGTACCTACGAACTTTAACAGAACTTCAAAAAATTTAGAAGGTCCTCAATTCCGCTGTTTTTTCCGTGTCTTCATAACTTTGTACTATGTGAACCGATTTTAAGAAATCTTTTTAAATTCAAAAACTTGTAAACGAATTTAATTTGATCGACATCTGACTGTCTGTGAGTCTGTCTGTTTTCGGCTCAAAACAGGACATTGGTATGTTTTCGTCAATAAATTGACTGATGACTTATTAAATGTCCGGCTTTTTTACCCAAATGTCCGGCCAAACTGGCTTCTCTGTCCGGCTTTGAGGTTTGCCGACTTGGCAACCCTAGCCGTGAGCGTACTCCACCGCGCTGCTCCATTTCGGATTGGTGAAAGGGTCAGTTATTAACAAGGTGGTAAGAGCCTAGACTTCATCCAGAAGGTACCACCGCCCGTCACAATACTTACCATTTCTACCGCCAAAATAATTGTTTTACAGCAACCTGGGAACGGCAACAGCAAAAACTCAACCTGAGAATAGTATCTGGTAGTAGATATGTTGCACGCATTGATGTATAAGTATCGTTGCACGTAACGCCCCCTAGTGTCCTGATAGCACGAGACAGCTATGACTCACGCTAACAAATTGTTTGTTTACAAGTACCTAGGTATTTGTGACTATTTTGAGTCTAAATCCTTTAAACCGGTTACAATTCGATATCGATTGATTAGGAAAGGATTAAGGATAGAAAGACATGAGTCACTGTGCTTAATATATTTCACGTTTTTCTTCGTAAGAATAGTAGGATATCGCGTAACAAGAGGTTAACTAGAATAAATACAACTGATTTTAAAGCTTTATTATATACAAGTGGACCCGGCAGACGTCGTCCTGCAACATGTATTATTAAGTAGACGCCCTCGCTTCGCTTTCGAAGGCTTGTGGTCGTAGGGTGATGTTATATCTATAGCCCATATCTATAGCGTTCCTCAATAAATGGACTATTCAAAACAAAAATAATTTTTCAAATAGGACCAGTATTTCCTGAGATTATCGCGTTCAAACGAACAAATTCTTCCGCTTTATATTATTAGTATAGATGGAGTGTCTGGGATACATGTAGCGATAATTTTATCTAGGTACATTCTTATCTCCACTCTAGAAACGCCTCTTAAATGTTTCGTCATCCCCTCCCCCTCCAGCTACAGCCATTTAAAGTTTCATTACATTTTCTTGTGTACCTACCTAAGTACATGAAAATTTGGAAATAACTAAAATGTAAGTGATTTTATGGATTTCAAATTGGTGTTGTTCGATTTAGTGTTATGCGGTAATGTATTAAAATTTATTAAAAAAACTGTCACTTTCAGTCAGTTTCATAATATTATTATTTTAAGTTTATGGCTTTTTTACCCTTCATCACTTGCTATTTCTAAAATTACGCTTAGACAGTGTTGTTTTACGGTTTTATAATATGGTTTTTGTGCACATTTCATGGTCATGCAGTATAAAAAGTAGATTAAAAAAATGCTACATATCCCTTCATCCACTCATGTTTTCAATTGACCGATGAATCATCACTATCTTTAAGTTCTCTCCCAAATATATTTTTATAAAATATGCAGAGCGTTTAAGATAAGAAAAGTAAATAAAATTTTTAGTTTAAACATTGGAAAACATGCTTTTATCTACTGATAAACTACTGAAGTCACCGCAAAAAAAAGCATTCGTCATCAAGAATGGAGCTCTGACACCGAGAGATACAAACAGGCAAAGAACTACGCTGCTAAGTATGGAGGTGGACTTATGTGGAAAACAGCACACAGCAACACCGCGGCCGCCTACAACAACTCTGACCGACACAGAACACGCCTCAGTCCTGTCGCAAGCGGACGTGCAAGGCGTGCAGTTGACGTGAGCGGCCCGGCGGGGTCATGCAAGAGGCAAATGGAATAATCATGTACCTAAATATATCCTATTAATATTATAAATGTGAAAGTTTGTGTATTTGTTTGTTTGTTTGTTTGTTACTCCTTCACGCAAAAACTACTGAACCGATTTTCATGAAATTTGGCACACACATAGAAGGCAACTTAGATTAACATATAGGATATTTTTTATCCCAGAAATCCCGCGGGATCGGAATTTACGCGGGAAAACCTTCTTCACGTATGGGGTATAAATAGCTTTGTTACTCCTTCACGCAAAAACTACTGAACCGATTTTCATGAAATTTGGCACACACATAGAGGGCAACTTAGATTAACATATAGGATATTTTTTATCCCAGAAATCCCGCGGGATCGGAATTTACGCGGGAAAACCTTCTTCACGTATGGGGTATAAATAGCTTCTAAACAAACATTAATATAAAACTAACAAGTCTGTCTTCCCGGAAATCCCGCGGGATCTGGAGTTACGCGGAATAAACTCCTGCGCGTACGAAGTAGCGGGCACACGCATAGAGGGCAACTTAGATTAACATATAGGATATTTTTTATCCCAGAAATCCCGCGGGATCGGAATTTACGCGGGAAAACCTTCTTCGCGTATGGGGTATAAATAGCTTCTAAACAAACATTAATATAAAACTAACAAGTCTGTCTTCCCGGAAATCCCGCGGGATCTGGAGTTACGCGGAATAAACTCCTGCGCGTACGAAGTAGCGGGCACACACATCCTATTATCCTATTTCCTATTAATATTATAAATGTGAAAGTTTGTGTATTTGTTTGTTTGTTTGTTTGTTACTCCTTCACGCAAAAACTACTGAACCGATTTTCATGAAATTTGGCACACACATAGAGGGCAACTTAGATTAACATATAGGATATTTTTTATCCCAGAAATCCCGCGGGATCGGAATTTACGCGGGAAAACCTTCTTCACGTATGGGGTATAAATAGCTTCTAAACAAACATTAATATAAAACTAACAAACATTAATATAAAACTAACAAGTCTGTCTTCCCGGAAATCCCGTGGGATCTGGAGTTACGCGGAATAAACTCCTGCGCGTACGAAGTAGCGGGCACACGCATAGAGGGCAACTTAGATTAACATATAGGATATTTTTTATCCCAGAAATCCCGCGGGATCGGAATTTACGCGGGAAAACACAAGTAGCGGGCACACACATAGTATTATAAATGCGAAAGTCTGTCTGTGACGTTTTCACGACTAAACCACCAGTCCGATTTGGATGAAATTCGGAATGAAAATATTTGAAGACCCAGAGTCACACATAGGCTAATTTTTTTTAAAAAATCAACACCTAAAGGCTTGAAATAGGGGATGAAAGTTTGTATGAAAACAACGATTTTGATGAATTTTCCCAGGAAGATAGTTGATGACGTACTTTCTCCCCCACTTCCCCGGTTCGCGATATAAACGAATTCCACGCGGGCGAAGCCGCGGGCAAAAGCTAGTTTTTTAATAAAAGTGAACAACGTCCATGTTACGTTCAACGATACGATCGTCCGTAGCGAAAATGGGGAGGCAAAACATTGATTGTGCGCATGCGCAGCCGCTCATACAACTACCAACGGCACTGGCAACACTCATATCGAGACAAGGATTATTAAAATAATAAGTAAATATACTTATAACTATTTCGCAATAATACCATAATATTTTTAAAGTAACGAAAACCCTAAAAATAAACTTTGGACATGCATAATGAAACCGTAAGAAGACTAAGAAGTATATATATGTCGGCGTAAACTCCTCGTCGTCGTTATTATGATCCATGATTAAAATGAAACTCGCTGGGTAAATGATAAATCCACTTTAATTTACTCACTTACACACAAAATACAACAATTGATAGTTAAACCGGCAGAGTAACGCCTTATACAAAATTTGATACGAAAATGGCACAGTTCTAACCGCGCTCTCTCTTAAATACAGTTCGGAAAACAACCCTACCATTATTACCCTTTTACCTGCTCCTTTTTACCTGGCGCAGGTAGCGTGATTTACAGTAAACAAAGTAACAGAAATCGAAACAGATTTTCATAATAAAAATACTTAATAATATTAAAATATTAATTTATTTAATTAATTAGACACAAAAAGGTTCGCCGCCCATATATACTTACAAAATAAAATCTTATTTAAAACGGTGTGTAACAAACTTAAATCGATACAATCGATTATCAAGAATTGTGAAAATTTCATTGTATTCGCGTTTTAATCTTTATGCATATTCATATCTATTCCTACCGCCCGGACTCCCCTCTTCCTACCACCATTTAGTCCATCCAAACTACATTTGCGCAGCAATTCGTAGCTATATTCAATCCGGTCAAAAAACATTGTGCATATTAACACATTGCCAAAAATGCCAAATTTTCCACAGTCGTTCTTTATCGTTCAATAAAATCGCCCGTAAAGATACGAAGATGCCTTGGATGGATATCTGAAAAGATTAGATACGATAATTACATTGCACATAATCGTTTTCATACTTTCTGTGAGCAGACAACCGAGAAGATGGTTGGATTGGATGGTAAGTAATCAAACCCAGAGGCGATTGCTGTCTCGTGCGATGGCGCCGAGAAGAAATACTACCCAAGTTAAACAAACCAAGAAAACACCGGTAAGAAAAAGAACGGGTCAAGATATCAATCGCAATACTCGTTTGGTGATTGAAAACAGGCAAGAACAGATAATAAAAAGAGCCGGCGTGCAATATATTAACCGCAATACTATTCGTACGGTGGCTACAGGTAAGCAAGAGAAAAGAAAATGCAACACTAATAATCGCGCTGTAACCGAAGCAAAGAAAAAAAAGACAGTAAGTCCAAGAGGTGGCTCTCAAACTGTCAAAAGTAATACCATCGATGTAAACAATACTAACCGTCGGGTGACTAAAGCCAAGAACGAAACGAGAAGAGAAATGGTGGCGGAATTCTCCGGGAACTTGTTCGCCCGCCAGCCGAAATTCGCCGTTAAAAATTCAGTGGCAGTCAAGAGGACTTCTGAAATTCATTTCGGATTTTTAAATTGATTGTCCTTATATTATAATTGAATTGTTGATTTCATATATTTTTTTTAATAAAAGTGTATTACCATTAATGTCTTTCACATCTATCATTCTTTATCATTGATACAATCGGGTACGTAATATGTACAATATGACTGTGTTGTTAAGCCTGAATCACGCTAGCCTAATATTCTACAGCGCACGCATAGATAATTAAACGAGTATATCTACCTAAAAGTTCCGAAAATTATCAGTCGTAGATTGGACGTTCCCCAGGCTCTCTGCTAAAAGCTTAATTATGGCGTCTTAAAGCACCTGTGGACGTCGTTTGGTTTAATACTACCCAGTTTAATCCTAATGGTTCTCAGTCATAAATAAATTTAGTGTTACTAATAAATAAGATAACAACAAGATAAGATAATAACGCTATATCATCTTCTATCATGGACAATACGCAAAATAATTGCTTTTTACAAAAAAAATAACCGACTTCAACCTTCATAAGCAGAGATAACTCAAAAAATACTCGCCAGATGGCGCTAAATTCAACATGTATGTGTAAAGTTCTCGTCACTACAAATTAATCAAGCCCAAACACTAGATAACTGCAGTAAATCGTTGAGGAGTTCCCTCGACTGTCTTTCAGCTTCATCAGATCGACTCCAGACCTTCATGAAATTGTAGCGCTTTCATGTACTTATGAAAACATTAACAAACACACTAGTCGTCCCTACAATTTTCGAAAGTTGCCCTCGATTTCTCCAAGATTCCTTCATCAGATCCTGGTGATACTTTTAAAAGGACCCCACTGCGCATATCTACTTTACAACAAAAAAAGAATTATCAAAATCGGCCCATAAACGACGAAAAAATCGCTGAACAAACATAAAAAAAAAGCATATATACGGTCGAATTGAGAACCTCCTTCTTTTTTGAAGTCGGTTAAAAATCTGTTTCGTAGTTTTCGAGTTTATCGCGTCCAGTCGGACAGACAAAAGACAGAAAACAGGACTTATTTTTATACTATGTATAGATTAAACACTGCTTTTAAGGATTACGTACGACTTGGGGACTGGCCACGACCATAACTACACGATGATCTTTTATCAGCACTAAACGCTAAACAAACAGGTACAATAACGTTTCTCAAGGTAAATGTTTGTTGATTATCTTATCTTAGTTTAATTTAACCTACTTTGACCAAATCATTGACGCAAACGTCCTCGGTAAACGTTCATTGCGATCTTAACATCGATCTTCTACTACAAGGTACTGATCAGACCCTTAGGGTTCTGATATGACTTCAGCCTACTACTACTAAGCACTTGCCTGTCTCCTTGCTTGCCTAAAACCCATTAATGGCCCACTACTGAGCACGGGTCTCTCCTCATTGAGGAGGCGTAGAGCATACCTACTCTACCACGCTGCTCCAGTGCGGATTGGTGGAGGGGTTAGTTGGCCAAACCAGTATCGGAAGTTTTCAAGCCGCCCGAAGGCCTCCGACATGGCTTAACGATTGAGTCGATTGATATCTATCGAAAACAACCGGGACCGACGGCTTTACGTGCCCTCCGAAGAACGGAAGCGGTCAAAAAATTTTGCCACTAAACTTAGTTAGGTACATAACTTTGTCTCTTAGGATCGACGCAAGCCGGCCGGGCTATGAGCGCTTCTGAAATTTTAGTGTAATTTTCCCCAACTTTAAGAAATCTGATTAACTTGAAAATTTGCACAGAGTTCTATGGACTAAAAAATTAATTGAAATTTTTTTCTCCATGTAATATTTAGATATTGCTTAGAATCTCGGTCTAAAGGCGTGGTTACAACGTTGTCAGTCGAACCGATTACACCCTATATTAAGGGTGTTTTGAATTTTCTATCAATCATTGCATTTTTCATTCTCTTTTCTTCCTTCCTACTTGTAGGACATCGTGTCAAAGATGCCTTCGGTTTCATTGATGACGATGGGCGTGCCGTACCATTCCCATTCTATTACGCTATCGCTCTATCGGCAGTATCGGCACGCACCTAATTCGGACTTAGGTAGGTACTTGACAATAATCTGGCCATGTAATCTGGTGAAAAACTATTTGTCATCGGCAAATCATAGAAGATAAGCGACTTAGCGAAATAGCCCAAGGGAAATAAATATTTAAAACTTGATAAGATTAACAGCAACAAAATACACACACTGGTAATTTTATTGCCATAAATGTTGGTTTAACATGATGACATTTTTGGATTACCTGATCCAAAATGTCATCTATTAGGTACATGAGGGTTTTTTAAATCAATAAGAATGTTTATTTACCTCAAGCATTAATTTCAGTTAGTTCACAAAGAAAAGTGAAAAAATTGGTTGTCTGTGTGTTACAATGAGACTTTCCACTAATATGTGCACACTATCCAGTCAGCTACAGAGATCTCATATACGGATAGAAATAACTTTACCTGCTAGTATATACTAACTTGAGATCACAATAATCACAGTGTACCTACATACATTCTTTATACAAGCACATCATGAGTGTCGGTTGCCTACTTGATGTCGTAATTCGTAATGTCGTATTCTAGTAGGTGCCTACTACTTCTAGTAGGCAGAGTTAATAACGGGAAAGTTCATAAATAGGTAAGTATCAATTATGTTCAAAGGTGCAGCGAGGCTAATTTGTATGACGTGATGGAGATCGGTTTGCCCAGCAATAAGACACTTTTATCATAGTATAAGAAAGAAATAATTAAATCCCAGAGATATAATTAAATTAAATTCGTTGGAGACATAATTGTATATTATTTTTTATACGTATCGTCTGCACTGCACACTGCACAGCCCCAAATACCGGCAGTCTTCTGTTGGTTGGTCTATGTTGTTTTAATCTTTTAAGTTTTAATGGTCATGGGCATTACAGGACCCAGGTAGAGACAGGGGAGGAACAACTGCCGTCATTCTAGAGTAGTTGCATCCTTTAAAAATCTACCTTAAAAATTCATTTTACCAACCTCTTAAATATGCTAAATAAACTACAACTATTGCTTTCATAGGTGCAGGATAGAACTATCTGGCAGATAAAGTGTCTGTTAAGTTATCAACTGCTTCAAGTGGCTGTTATCTAAGAAGTTATCTAGCAGATATCACTAGCGTTTAGTACTGGTAAAACAGGCCTTATGTGATTTATACCAATGATTCATTATGCGTCGGCAACCTACGATAAGAGAACAAAACTAAAGTAAAAAGATATAGTTCAATAAAATAATATAATAAGATATAGTTCAATATAATAATATTACTTACGTCAGCTACAATCAGTAAATACCTAAATCATTATCAATAAACGTAATTCCATGGCGCGAGTGCACCTACACTCGCTAGTCAGCCATTTTCCTCAACTTACATGAGAATACCGTCATAACATTCGTAAATGCAGTTTATTTATAGAACCTATTATATATTATTACCTTTTTACATAAGGAAATACCTGCCTAATTTTGGAAATAATTTCGATTTCCGAAAGTTGTAGGTCGGTATTTCATCGCCAAGTAAAGAAATGAGAACATCACCAACATAGTGGAAGTCAATTAATTACGCTTTATTAGGGATAACTCAAAAACTACTAATCAGAGCTTACTGTAATTTGAGACTACAACTAATATATATGATTAGCACCAGCATATTAAATAGAGAAACATAAATACTCCACCTGTTTTGAAGTCGGTAGTTAATTCCTTACTCGCCGGCGGTAGGACAAATGCTTACATTCTATAATAATTATTATAATAGAGTAATTGTAGATATAACAATATCGGTCGATTTCCTCTAATGCGTGTCCACTAGCTAGCAGATATTCAATAGAATATTTTCACACGCAATAAATCAACCAGTTTATCACGACCCGAGGACGGACACACATTATATAATATTATCTCCTAATGCTAGACAGATGATTCGTATTACCTGATAATCTTTCACGTAATGCACGTTTACGAGATAATGTGATAGATAGAAGTTGACATTTTGGCGAATTTATCATCATCGTCCTTTATCGTAAGTTTACTTGGAAATGTTGTTTGTTAAGAGCTCAGTGATGAATAGGTGACAAATTTAATATTTTTATTGATACGAAAATCGCTACCAAGTATCAAGTAAACATTCAGTGACGGCTAACAACGGATTATAGGCCTCATTGATTTATTGGACAAATAAGAATACATCATCATCATCTCAACCCATCATGGCCCACTATTGAGCACGGGTCTCTTCTCAGAGTGAGAAGGTTAAGGCCATAGTCCACCACGCTGGCCAAGTGCGGATTGGCGGACTTCACACACCTTTGAGTTTTGCGAACTCTCCGGTATACAGGTTTCCTCACGATGTTTTCCATCACCGTTTGTAGCAAGTGACATTTAAATACTTAAAACGCACATTACTCCGAAAAGTCAGGGGTGCGTGCCCTGGGATTCGAACCCGGCCCTTCGATTAAGAGGGCCGAACTCTTAACCACTAGGCTATCACCTCTACAAACAAGAATACATACTCGAAAACTACTTGAGGAATGAACATGAAAGGCAGGGCAATAGGAAGTATGTATTATAAGACTTATAAGTAAAAGACATTAGGTAGTCATCAGGGCCGCCGCTAGGCGTATGGGCGCCCGCGTACAAATTTATACCCTCCACCTCTTTTATCTGTTCTGTGCTCCACCCCCTCATACAGGTTTTCTTTATGCCGGCTCTCCGTGGTCCATTTGCCTTCCCCTATGCGTGCCGCCCGCGTGCGGTGCACGCCTCGCACGTCCGTTTACGGCGGCCTTGGTAATCACAGGTATTACGACGTATTATTATCACCCAAATACACTGTTATTTGCTGTTATTATTCACTCTTTATCGGCTGAACGTTTATTATTACGATAAGTACCTAATAAGAAATCGTTTCTTAGAGATAATAATATTATCATGGACAAAAATTATATTCTAAAATCCGAGATCTAAAATCTTACAATGTTTTGGATAATTCAGCCCAATAATAATTGTGCAACAAAATTTAATATGATTAAGTATCATTTTATTTTAGTAGGTAGGTACTTATTAAACAATATTTTACTTTTTCTTCGTTTAAAAAATATTTTGGAATTCTTTGAATTTCATGCAGATTTCTTGTTCCATAATAAATTTTAACGCAAATTGGTACTCACGATTTTGAATCAATGATTTTGAAGTTGTAACGGGGTCAAATCAAATGTTAAAAAACCGTCAATATATTTAAAAACCAATTAAGGGTGACGATGTCGTGCCTAGCGGAGTCGTTTAGCGGCAATTCTCGGTAATCAAACGATGTTTGAATTATTAACGCGCATTGCTTGTGTACGATAATTATTCATTCATTATTTATCTAATGGATTTTGCAATTTCATGCCAGGTCAACTAAACTCCGTTTGAATTCGATCTGGAATTCGTTATAAGTAATTGCATGGCAGACAAATGCCAGCTTTCCGCCTATGCGTTTAAGGTATCTAAGGCGTTTAACACACGGCCACGGCACCGCGCACCGCCGCGGAGGACGTTGGCGGTAAAGCGGATTTCCTAGCGGTGCCGCGGTGGTCCGCGCGGTAAGGCGGTTTATGCGCCAGTACGCGCGGATGGATTTAACGCGGTTTTGATGACGGTGTTTGAGGCTTTTATGACGTAGAAAGAAAAAAAGAGAATATTGGGTTCATAAATTTTTACGAAGCAGTAAGAGTTCTGCTTGGGGCATTCATGTTATTCTATATTGACGCATAATAATTTAAATTTGCAGCCAGACATTCTTATTTCAACATTTTGCAAAAAGGTATAACTTCGATAGTAGATCGTGCCTCGTGCATTTTTTCACTTAGATAGTGAAAAAATGATGGTGTAAAACATATTTATATAATTAAAATAACTTGAGTTATAACAATAAAATAACCGACTTCAAATTCGAGAAGTGGAGATAATTAAAAAATTGTCTTTCAGATGTCGCTCAAATGTTTATGGGTTTAAAGTATCTACATATTTCAATATTGTGTTTTCCACACATCCCTTACTATTGTTATACAAACAAACAAACAAAAATCAATTGAACGGTCTGTGAATTGAGACACGTAGTCTACCACTCAAGGTGACGGCGGTCAGTCATTCGATACCCAAATCCGGCGGCTGAACTATTGCGGAATGAATGACAATGCATTGTAAAGTTATTCATTTACATTTCTTATTTGTACTTCCTACTCGACGTGTCAGAACAATGCAATAGGTTAAATTCTAAACCGTTAATTTTCGAAAATTACGTAGATTAATAATAATAATAATTTATATAACACAGTAGCGTGTCAAGCCAAGTTCATCAAGACAGACTGGCGAGCAGCACCATGGCAACCATGGGTAATTAACTATTTGGAGCCCATAGAATAATTATAGTATACTTAGAAACCATGTCAGCGCGGCCATTTTGTAGCACCTTCATTGGAGCCATAAATGGCTCCAAACACCGTTCAGCTCCGTCACCGTAGTAGGGATTCAATGTCTATGCACGCCGAACGTGTCTCGCGAAAAAAAAATTATGACGATTTGTGCTGTCACAACACATCCGAAAAACAAAAGAAGTGTAAAATTCTGGATAGGTACCATTGTTTTAGGTTCATTTCAATAACAAAATTCCTCCATAAGTTTTTCTCATAAATCTTCCATGACATGTATTCAGCGATCAATTACAGTGCCTCTATTATGAGTTTTTAATACTATACACGCTAGCGACTATCGTATAGAATTTGTATGAGAATTTTAGTTCAGTATAGTAACCGCTAGAGGCGCTGTATGGATTCTCATACAAATTCTAAACGATAGTCGCTAGCGTCTATAGTAAACTATAGTATTAAAAACTCATAATAGAGGTACAGGTTTATTACTTGTATAGATTAACCGGAACATAATATTTAAATTGAGAGCACAACCACAGATTAGAAAATAGTTACGCACAACGTTTGGCAAACCCAAGCTTAATAAATGTAACCCCTGTTCAAAATTCTTAAAAATTATACCTACCTACTCAGACCAATAAACTACAGACGGCGTGCCGTGAACAAAAGCGTGAAGCCGGCAAAAGTGTGCCTAAAACACACATCGGAACCAATAGAATGCCCTATGTTGACAGTTTGAACTAGAACAAAAAACTTTATTTTTTGGAACACAAAGCTTCATTCATTTTTTATTATTTAGAACACAAAGGTCGTTTTGGTGTGAGTGCCGCCATGTGTATTACAAGGCGAGGCGTACTTTTTGCCGGCTTCACGCTTTTGATCACGGCACGCCGTCTATAGTTTATTGGTCTGAGCCTACCTATCCAAAAGGTTCATAATTGAAACGAAAACTCGGTATGAAATCCTTTATTAACTTTTTTGGTATTTTTTGAGACAGTTTCTTCTTTCTACCCACTTGATTGGAATATAAAAGGGGAATTTTAATGATCACACTGCAGCCATCATTAACATAACAATATTAAAGATTATAATATATCGGCTACAACACGTTTAAATTGCTCAAATATTAAGTGGAACATAGATAAACAGTCGATAATACCGACACAGTTCTGCATTAATTTCGCAAAATTGGCGGGAACGTGGAACGCCCAAATTTTTTATTGAACAATTCAAGCGCATTCAGCCCGTTAGGTCAAGCAAATGATATCAATAATCGCTTAATCGCTTCAAAATGCTTAAAAGCTTTACATCTCAATTAAGTTCACAATGAATAGAAAAAAATATAGCCAAATAAATATAAATTGTACCATGTAAACTAATAGATATGTATGTACAAGTTTGAGTTTCTGATTATGTTAATTTAGAATAAAACATTATTTTAAATATCTAACATGTCCATTAACAAATTGCACTATTATAAATATTAAATAAAACATGTATAATGCCCGAAAAGCCAAGAAATCAGAGCTGGTTTTAGACCATAGACAATTCAATTTTGTTTTCCAACCTACAACTGGGTTTAAAACCATTTTTTAAAACGTCAAACATTTTTTTAAACCAGCCCTGCATGTGATAACGTATTAATCTAGATACAAAAAATAATCAAAATAAATCTGACTTTACCGGAATTGTGTATAATTTATCTATTTATTATTATTATTTATCACAAACTAGGGTTTGTTTAGTGCGTTTATTTTATTAATATCTGTAGGCATATTTTGTGGTAGACCGGTCACTGATATTCGCGCGAATACGCGAACCACAAGTGTAGGACGACCTTCATGATTTTCGCACATCAAAGCGCGTGAACTTCGAATCTTCGCGTAAACTTCCACACATTCGTGCAAACATTCGTACAAAGTACAAACGTTCGCGAGCATGTGAGTGACAACAACAATACAAAAATAAGAAGGTTGCCGCAAAATATTAATAAAATAGTACAGGTGTTTGTAGAGTCCCTTATTTTATTACTATGACTTCATGTATTCAAACAATAATTCATTTCAAAATTTCTACACACTGATTTCGAAAATTACATCGCATCTTTAAAACCTGAGTTGCGAGAATATGGAATTTCCACTCCCCGCTCCCCGTTAAAAACGAATAAATTGCGTGAGCTCACAGTCAATTTAGCGTGAATGCAAAAACTAACTGCATTTTTGAATTACGTGAAGTCACTGTAATGCAATAATGGACTTTCCCATAACAGACGAATTTACATCCAAAACTCTCATGTCCAAGGAACTTTTTTCCTTATTATTGGTTCTATAATAGTCTGCATAACAAAATTATACAATTTTTCTAATAACATTTTACCGTATTTTAAAACAATCAAGGAACGTTTTATTGTGATTATTCTGAAATATAATTTAGCTATTATACATTTGCACAATTTTTCAACTAAATAATTATAAAACAAAAAGTGCCTGTTGCTGGCAACACAAAAAAAAAACAAAAAAAAAACAATTTGTACTATTGTTAATCGGCTTTCTGTCATATGCAACCAAAAGTTAATTATGAGTCACCACGAAAAACGACAATGTCCACATTTATGAAAGTTAAATTTCATTTCATTCGACCGCGCATTGTTAACTGAAAAAATGAGAACCTTTGAGAAATTTCAAAGGAGTTAGCTATTAATAGCAATGTGAAACCAAACTGTGGCATAATTCGAAATTAAATTGTAATAAATAATTTGAACAGCAACGAATAACTGATTTTAAAAAAGATTCCTAAAGCCAGTCATACACGATAGGGTGTACCTAATAAGTTTACCTGTACAATTGAATTGTACATGTAAACTCCGGCATGTATGTTGCAGTGGCATTCCGTCTATACAAGTTTAAAAGCCAGGCGTTACGTAGATTATATTAAGACATATACTTTGTAGATATCTGTGTCGTATTACTAACAGAGCCTCAATCAATTGCAAACTGCAAACCAAACAAACTATAGATAACTGGGTAAAGCCTGGCTTTTGGCTTGTATGGATGGAACAGCTAAGTTATGTTGTTCAAATGTGCATGTATAACCACTATATGTATAGGTCATGTTAAACTGTACAGGTAAACCTATCAGGTATGCCCTTACGTGTATATTTAGCTCTAGATATTCATAATAGCACAGCAAGCTATTAAGATATTGCAAATCTAATAAGAATATGATTCCTGGTTACGCTGTGTATTTTTAATCAATAAATCAACCAATCTGCATGGTCGATTTTAAGTTTAATAACAAAAGCATTGTTAAATAACCCGTGCAATGAATATAAGCGCGTAACCGATACATCCATTGCAATTTTACCGGTTAAACATCAAAATATCGTTCAGTTATCAGTAGACAGATTGCCGCGTAAGGCGTGGATAAGGTCATAATTTTGATACAATTCACTTACACGTGATGACTATTTCAACATATGATTTGTACTAAGCGATATGGACTGATACAACTATCAATTATTGCAAAACGTCCTAGATTATATCTTATACGTCTTTATAAGGTGTTGAACAGTGTGAAATTCGGTTCATTTTCGTAACTTTCGTTAACCATCTATAGTAGAATAAAAAAGCTGAAGTGTTTTTCGTATGTTACTTTGAACGCGCTTATTCCTGTAGGATAAAAAAACTTTTTGGTTACAGTAACTTAGGATGGGCCATATACCTTGCGCGCAATTTCTAGTTAGCTCTTATTATTGATTTTACCAAACAGACATACATTATTCGAGGTCACTTAAACAAAAGTGTAACAAAAAAAGAGACAAACCCGTGTCCTTCCCTGGCGATTGATTACCGACATATTTGATCACAAAGTAAATGTGTTTTGCATTCGTCGTGAACCCATAATAATACTATTTCCTGTTTTTCTTTAAATAAATTATAAATAAACAAAAACATATCATTCTCTCGTAAATCAGCTAATTTTTAAACATTTATTATATATAAAAAAACTTAGTACAAACCATGTGTTCGAAACATATTTAATGTATTTTCAAACATAATAATAATAAAATTGAGTCAACAATATAAAAAAGTAAATATTGGCTATGTTTTGAATCACTTATGGAGTTTTAGTAAAAGTAACTGGCAACACAGTATTACGTGTATAGTCCGACCATAGCTTGTCTATGGATTTACAGCCTCCACAGATAAATTAATTCTGTTACATAACTTTTAATCCTCCAATTTCTCGATACTTTACAATCATACAATATCGAGTGGGTCTCACCTAATCACTAATCATAAAAGTTTGTTTTTATCACTAAATGCATAATGTAACACTACTTCACGTGTAATATACATCCTATAGTTAAATTATACGATTCTTATGTCAGCCTTTTTATAACGATTGAATTACACTTTGAGTGCACGAACACTTTTGACTTTTGAAAATGTGAACTCGAAAAATATTTCAAATGGCAGCTTCCCGATCAAATCGAATTACGGTCCAAATGTTACTCACATTACAAATTGTTACATATTTACAATTTTTTTAGTGTTTTCATCGTTTTGGATATATTTTAGTTAAGGCTGACATAATTTAACATACAAAGAACATTATGAATAAAGTGACAAAGCTGTGACGATTATAAGCCACAGCGAGACAAACATAAGCTAATTATCGATATAAAAATAACTCTTCATTATCTGTGCGCGAATTTCGTGACCATAAACACTTTTTTTATTCTTGACAGTTCAACTGTTGCATTGTATAAAAATATACCAATATAGTAGAAATGTATTTTTATTTATTATTAATTTTGTATTTAATTTCGAGTACCTAATATTCATAAAGTATCCGCACAGATAATGAAGAGAGCGCGATAAACGCTACTTAAGTTTAATACTTTTTTTAATGTATTATTTGTCAAATTTTTATCTTTTTTTTATGGCACCACAGCCACTTATTCTCGCGACAATCACACCAGTGACGTATTGTGCATATAAACAATGATAAGTTTAATTATGAATTGTTTCTGTAAGTGAATTGTCAGATTTCAACAATAGAAAAAGATAATTTAAAAAGTTACGATAAATATGATGTAAGTTCGAACAAGTAAAATAAAATACAGTGATTTGGGTAAAAAACTTACAAAAACAATTCAAAGACACAGGGAGCAACACTGTACCGTATTGCCGAGCAAGCCAGTGTCGTACAACTTTCAGCAAATAAACTTTATTAGATCACAACCTACATCTTGCCTGTTTCACCAGTAGCCTACAATAAGCTCATTTTTATTGAATCAACTTTAAATCATACGTAACAAGGTTCAATTTCGCAACCATCTCATACATTGACACAAATAGAGAATGATATCTTTACTGTTCTACGAAATCCTGAAAATTTTAATGGTGCTTGTAAAATTTGTAGCTAAACATGAACAGACATCATAATATCGCGATAAAACCCGTGTTATCAAGCAAAACTATTAACAATTTGGTCGTAGTACTTAAAAATACGGATACAATAATATTGAGGTAATAAAAAAATAACAACTCGACTACGAAAATATTTTTAACAACCCGAATAATTGAAAATGCTCCTATATTACATTATTGCGTTACAACTTATACCTTCATCGCCCATTTTCATTGTGTAACAATTTTAATTCCAATTTAAACATCCGCTAATTTAATTTGAATATAAAATATTACCGCATCCGTAAACACTAAAAAATTAAACCTGTTAATTTTAGATACTGGCAACACTTATTGAATACAAGCGGACATCCCTTGGTCACGTAGTATTGTTTCTATAACGCGGAAGTCGGTTGCCAAACTTTGCTATAGATGGCGCTACTATATTATAAGCGCGATCCACTAAGCGGTCAAAACGTTCCTTTTTTCCATAGAAGTTTTGAGCTTTGCCGTCGCTTAGTAGCACGCGCCCTTCGTGAGATCGTGTCAAGCGACCTTACATAATTTTTTTATTACTTTAAAAATATTTATTTCCCACCAAATTAACCTAAACCAGAAAATAATAGGGTTTAAAAATTAAAAAAAACCTTTGGAACACTTTAAAGTTTAAAACGTGAAGATTTAAATATAATGTTGTTTTACAGTTGTAACCTCTAGTAGCGCCACCTAGGCAGAGAATGCGCCGCGCTTCCCATCGGGTAGCTAACATGACTATTTGTGACAATTGGCTAGCGATTCTGTCCATTCACACAATCATCGGACATCCAAGCATTACCAAGCCATTGATACCACACTACAAAACCACTTTAACCTACGTTAAATCGAAAATTGCGCACGGTGTGAGCTTAATAATAATTATCAAAGATCAATTATTAGATTAATAATAATAATAAGAAACTTTTTTTTCGTTTCGACGTATACTGGCACACTTAGCTTTTCGATTTTCAAATGGTACAAAAAATATTATAATCGAAAAGCAAGATCGTGTCTGGTAAATAATTAAAAAAACATTAAAATATAAGAGGCCTACTCGAATAAATAATAACGTCATAGTGAGGCACAGAATAAAAATTGCACTTATAGGTAAATAGGATCACAACATAGTGAGCAGCTATCATAAAATTATAGCTAACTAATATTGAAAAAAATTAATGAGAAACTATTTTAACCCCTAACTTTGCCACAAAACTTGTAATGCTTTTTACTAAAATATACCAAAGAAGCGGAATCCCGAATAGGTACTATATATAATAGGTATAGATAATAGGTATGACCCTCAAATTCAACCTTTCGGACCGTTGGTTCCACTGCTAGGTTCCAAAGGCTTTCATAACTATGAACATTTTCAGTAAAAATCTGACAAAATTACAAAACCAATACAGTCAAAGCTGAAAAAAGTTGTCTGCATTGTTGGCCCAATTTTTTAAATAAAAAAATACCTGTAGGTTACTCGCTACTTTTTTCAGTTAAAATTAGCTGTCAAACTGTCGACAAAAGGTAGGACGCTCGAGACTCGAGACAAAACGCAAAACTTAAGATTTAGCAAATAGAGAGGACTTTGAAGACATACATTTCACGTGTTTGTAGCAAAGAAATTCGATATTATATTGTGATCATATTTATCTAAAAGTTACTCAACACAAAATTTATACTAAAAAAGGTATATCCATAGCATACCGTGGTGTCTTCATAAGAGAATATATTTTTTATAATTTTTTTATCCAATCACATTATTCACACACACTAACATACATCCCGGTCGAAAATTATTTTAGAAAAAATATCATTTCTAATTCACAGTTTAGTCCAAATTCTCAAAAATATTTACAACAATCCCTAGTGTCTAGCTTTTTAAACGATTTTTTTTCGATTTAATTAAAATGTCAAAAAATCTGGATACCTGTCCACAATCGTAAAACATAGAGAACACATTTGACTATTAATCATTATTAAAGAAAAAATAAAACTTGTACCTATATGTATATTATGCCGACTTAAATATAGATGATTTTTTAAAAAATAAAAATCTTTTTTTTTTCTATCAAGTCCGTTGCCGTCGAGGCGTTTAAATTAACACTTAATAACACACCGCGTTGAGATCTGTCACTCACTTAACTTTTTTTTTAAGTTTTCACAGTTTTTATCACATTTTTTTTTCTAAATACTGTTTCCTCTTAGGTGCATGGATATGTACATAATCGTCGCTGCCAGGGCGGGTGTGGGCCGGTGCCACACTAGTGGAGTTTGTGTTGAGACTGACAACTGACTGATTCATGACGTATATATTTTACCTTTGCTTGGCTATACCTGTCAGACAAAACTGAAGATTAAATTACGTTTCACAGGTTTTGATAACCGTTATTTTTATCCTAACTTTATATTGGTATTCTGGTATTATTATTAACATAGTTATGATTACTGACCTGGCTTTGTCACGCGATGGAGTTGACCGCGTAGTGAGGTCGAGTGCCCTCTGGCTGGTACAGAGTTATCGACGCTATGTAGTTGTTGGACATCACCTGACACAACATAATACATCATTAATCTGGATCAATCTTAAGCAGGGCTGATAGTAATCACCAACACAATACCTTTTTTGTGTAAAAAAGTAAGTTATGTCAAAGATAATGTAATTCAGATGTAGCTATATCAACTACCAAAATTCAAATGAAAAGTTAAATAATTTTCCTTAAATAAATTTTCTATTATACAAGGATCCCAAGGCTGCCATTAAAAACTTTAAGGTGGCAGCAGTGGGATCCGATTAACTGTGTATGTTATTTGTAGATATATTATTATCTGTAGGTTGTTATTTTTACAAGGATCCCACCACTGCCACTTAAAACCAAGGTGGCAGCAGTGGGATCCAACTCGACATTTTGTGTTATTTGCAGATACCTATCTTGTGACTCACCTCGAAGATGATATCCTGGTAGCCGTAGCAGAAGGTGGAGCCGAAGGGGTTGGTGGTGTTGGTGGAGGAGGCGCGGTTGAGCACGACGGGCCGCTCGCACACGCGCAGCGCGCGCGACACGCCCTCCCACCGGCTGTACGCGGTTACCTGAACCGCGCCGCGGGACTCCACCAGCGCGTTCGACTCGCATCTGGGTTGATACGGTATTTGTTTTAACCGAGTGGAAGTATGCAGTTGTTTTTGTGTAGCTTTGACAAGGGTCTGTCTTTAAATTCTTGTACGCGTTAAAGGGGATGGAAGGGAGTAATAAAGTGTATGTAACATTGAGTAACAATAGAAGGACATAGGAAGGAAAATATATGACATCTTATTAGGAGAGGGGATCCATGCATTAATGATCACGTATGACAGAGACGTTGCGAAAACTGTATATCTTATTGTAGAAATTCTTGATCTTTACCTTACGGCAAAGTAACCATGTTTGAACTCATTAAATAAGTTAACTTTTTATGGATTTTACAGCATGTAGCTTTTTGATTATTTATTCATAAAGGTACTGCCACACTTAGCGTAAAAGCGAAGTACTAACTTGTCAGGCTGCACGGTGAGCTCGAACTCGCAGCGGTGGTACATGTTGAAGTTGTAGTGGCCGGGGTAGTTGGTGTGCAGCACGAACTTCTTCACCTGGTGCGTGCGCGCGTCGAATAGCACGTCCTGGAAACAATTATTAACAAATAAATAATGATACTGCCTGGAACATTGTCCACAATCCCATATCATGCTAGGATGTTGTATGAGACGATAGAGACCAGACCTTGATTGGTCAAAAGGCTGAAGACCGGGTAGTTACTAATATCCTCTTTCTTGCGTCAGCTGACATCAATATTTTCCAGCCAGGAGCCTTTATGCATGGGTGATGTTGGCGACCCCTACTCTAGTGATCCAAATGTTGCAGTATGTGGCCGTGTGCTTGTGTAGGGTTTGCTTGCATGTGTGCATGACCGCGAGTGTGTGCATATGTGTGCGTGTGCATATAAATGCGCATGTGCGTGTGCATAATATGTGCGTGTGTGAATGTGTATAGTATGTGCGTGAGTGCGTGTGTGTACGTGCGCGTGTGCGTTTGCTAGTTAATATTCACGCACAATTAAATGTAAAACCACGTATCAAGACACTGTATACCCAACACGTCACTCACCAAACCGAGTGTGAAGTAATTAAAGAAGTAGTCGGAGGCGGGCGGCGGGCGGCGGCGCGCGGTCGGCCGGTGGATGCGCATCTTGTCGTCCGCCTTGTAGTACAGCCGCGCCGGGGCGGCCAGCGCGCGCGCCACCGCCTGGCAGCTGTCCCCGAACTTCACTACCCGCCTGCGCGCTTGCGGGGTGTCTGTGCTGCGGGTACCTGCGGGGGGGGGGGGGAGGGGGTTAGTTTAAGTATATGTATTGTAGTTGGGACGGTATGGATTTCGTTTTAATTGCATGTCACTGAAATAACAGCTTTCTCTTTCCTGTGATTAAGTTACTAGGTTATCTGCTTGATTGAGCACAGATAATAAATTTGTTTTAAGTGGAAAGTGACAATTTCATATTCTCGGCGATTCAAGTATAGTTATGCTAACAAAAAATTTAAGACGGTTAATTCACGTCGCAGCGGCGCAGGTGCAGCTGGTGGCGGTAGCACGACAGTGGCAGGTCGACGAGACAGCTGGACAGGTGGGGTAATAGTACCCTTACCCTCAGTGTATATATGCAGCCGCAGGCCGAGCGTGGCGGTGGCGGAGCGCAGCACGTCGCAGCGGCGCAGGTGCAGCTGGTGGCGGTAGCACGACAGCGGCAGGTCGACGAGACAGCTGGACAGGTGGGGTAATAGTACCCTTACCCTCAGTGTATATATGCAGCCGCAGGCCGAGCGTGGCGGTGGCGGAGCGCAGCACGTCGCAGCGGCGCAGGTGCAGCTGGTGGCGGTAGCACGACAGTGGGGTAATAGTACCCTTACCCTCAGTGTATATATGCAGCCGCAGGCCGAGCGTGGCGGTGGCGGAGCGCAGCACGTCGCAGCGGCGCAGGTGCAGCTGGTGGCGGTAGCACGACAGCGGCAGGTCGGCCAGCGGCGCCGCGCACCGACCGCCGCTCGAGGGGCGGGATAGCTGGGGAGGGGATAATAGTGAGGTTACCTGTTACCTTAGGAACCCTGTGGTGGGGGGGGGGGGTGCCGTCGATATCACAAGATAAAGACACATACTCAGAACGAGAACGAAAATTTAAACAAATCATTCAAACTTGCAGCGATGCAAAATCGATTCCAGGACCCTTAGAACAACGGTCCTGCTTTTGCACCATTGTGCCTTTATAGTCGTCAGCACGACGGTATTTAGAACAGAGAATGGCTTCAACCCATCAATGGCTCATTACTAAGTAGGAGTTTCTCCTCATTGCTGTGGAGGCCTAGAGCATACATTACACTGCTATAGTACATATTTATGGACGGGTTAGTACCAATTTGAACTTCCAATTATGGGAAAACATCACTTCTTGAGGCAAAAAAGAAGGCATTACAAAAATAGCATTGTATAGACACACGAGTTATTTAAAAATTACAGGGTACATACAGTTTGTAACTAATACATAGCACCTACCTGGTGCTGAGATCCATAGTAAATGGTAGTCCGCGACACGACGGGCGAGCCGCCGTTGGGGAACTGCAGCGAGCCCAGCCCGTGCGCGTAGCCGGGCTGGAACAACAACGGATTATTATTATTATTTATTATTATTTAGGTGTCTGGGCATAGGGAACAAGTATCCCTACGAGGCCACTGCGACCATCTCTGATCTATTGTAGCCATCCCAGTTTTAGTTAGATCTGGTCCCCCAGGCCTACAGTCTTAATAAACCGTAGTACGTTTCCGGGGTCCATCTCTTTAATCAGGTCAGGTTTGATTAAGTGACCTCCAAGTATACGACTTCTGTAGTGGGTAATTGCTATGCAATCGCAGAGTATATGTATGGGTGTTTCCTCCGCCCCACCACAACAAGGGATGCTTTATTAGTACACCATCATGATCTTCTACAGCAGCCTTAATATCTCTGGTGTCTAAGAATAACCCAGAACACGTAGGTAGGCTTGCTGGCTAGCTATTTCTCTTGTTAAGAGAGCCGCTACAAGACACTTATTGGGTTCTTCAGAACCAAAACTTTCTTACTTCTCTTTCACTTGACCGACAACGCATTGTTGATGATGTTTTGGTGTAACTGATACTCATATTTGACGATGACGATTGATATATTATAATAAAAACATGTCTGGTAGAATGTCGTACTCATTGCAAATTTTCACATTTCCCTATGACACAATCGGATCGCTTTTGATGATTTTTTTTGTTATTTAGATGGGTCATTACATGGTATAGATTCACAATGAAAGCGGTAGATGGCGCTGTGTAGAGATCAGTCGAACTATTATTGCGGACATCGAATAATGATGCGAATAATAATAATAATAATAATACGTGATATTTTGGTCCCTCTTCCCCCCACGGGTCACGTTATATGTGTATGTTAACTAACCTCAAACTTGCTATCGACGGGGAAGTAAAACGAGAGCCCTCTAAAGTTGAGCGCGAACAGATGGCGCTGGCTGTCGTACAGGCCGGGGTGCGTCGCGCCGAAACAGTGCTCCACTTGCTCGATAGATGGCGTTATCTCCGGCGAGTTGAAGCACATGCCGCTGCAATTTAATAGCGACTTTATTACTAGGAGTTTAAGTGTGTATTTGCTTGTGAATGTTCAGAAAGAATATGGCTATTCCACTGCAAGAAAATGACCATTTCTGGGAGTTGAAGGGTTGTTTCACGTGCAATTTATAACGGCCTTAATACTATGACTATTAGTACATTTATATCTCACTGCAAATGGTCTGAAATAATGAAACTAAGCCAATGTAATGAAACAACTACCCTATTTTTGTATGATTGACAGTACACATAAGTTTGTAAACATTTAGAACTACTCCTCCTTCTGAAAAAGTGTTCCAATGTGTTTAAATCGTCTCGGGCAATTGTGCCCTTCAAAGTACAAAGGCACATAGGGTGGGGATGTTACTTTCTAACCGTTCGTGTACATAGCTTAGTTGATCAGTATTAAATTAGCCCAGCTAACTATATTGTTTGAACGAACGGCGAAAAATTGATACTCCCAATGGTTCCTCAACTGATACACGCTGCAACGCGTCAACGACCTCTCTTTATGATGTCCATAACGACGTTGAACAATTAAGTGGTCCGTCTATTTATCGGTTACTGACTTAATTAAATAATATTAAAAATCATATCACTAATATCACCGTACACACGACATTTACAATGTCAATAGGTCAACTGAGATACGGGTAGGAGCGTATGAGTGTTGCTACAACAAGTTAGAATGCTGAGAGTAATATGTATGGTTTAAGTAAAGTTACTTTAATATTAGTGAAAATTGCATACTAATCGATTAAGTCATTTTTAAGATCGGACATTATCAAGAGCGGGAACAAACGCACACACAAACTGACAGCCACTCTAACAATAATTGTTTTGAGTTCTAATGGATTTATAAAGGTTCTGAATAATATTTCTTTCAATATTTCCTATGTACAGACATCATTCATTTACAATTTAAATCATGCGAAGTATAGACTACATAGCGATATGTAGCCCATAATATATAGGTACATATAACATACGATACACCTCTTAATTACTTTAAGATTGCACTTCAAGATAGATTGTATGTTAATGGGTAGCATGATGTCACTAATCATTTGTTAATGTGGATCTAATTACTTATGTAAGTACTTATTAACTTCTAATGACTTGTCATTACCTACGCTGGGAAGATTCAAAATGTGGACTGCGAACTCAAAAGGATCAAAAAATTAAAATTAAGGGGTTCTCAATGAAATGAGACTTAGAACATAATTATTATAAATTAAAAATTTAAAAACCCCTCGACTTTTTGTACAGCCCCATCTACTATACCTACCGCGTGTGAACTATATGTAATAAGATCATATTACATATTCATTAATGTCAATTAGCTTTCCTCCATCGATAATCATTCACTACACGATATCTAGATGTCGCTGAAATGCCAAAATTCTTACACCATTTTAGAAAAGAAGAATTATTCTTCCAATCGCTAAACCAATTTCTACTAAATACAGCTTAGTACCACCGCGATTAACAAGACTTTCGATGAAAGAATACCGCATTAAAATCGGTTTATTCAGGACTACGTTACCACAGACAGACACAAAGACAGATCAAACTTATAAAACCCCTCTTTTTGGCTCATTGGTTAATAAAAAACGATACTCACCTATACCTAAGCTTAACTAATTTCATATTGTATATCTCTATGATCTTGAGCCGCTGCGCCACCGGGTCGAATATCAACCGGATGCCGTCCTGCGGCATGTTTATCACCAGGTCCACTGACAGGGGGTTCTGGAACACACACAATTGTCATATCAGCCTTTAATTAAAGAAAATATTTTATGTTATTCCTACTTTAATTATGTTTGTTTATGTTGGTGTGCCTTGAATAAAATAAATAAATAAATATTACTTGGAGGAGTGTATTACAGAGTATACAATCATAAGGTTATGTAAGTCTGAGGTAAAGAGGTTAAATCTATCTCTACACGTGGGATCGGAACACAACAGGATTCCAATTCAAAGAAATATTATAAAAGGGCAACACTGGTAAAAAGCAAGACAAGCGGATGGACGCTTAGGTGGTGTCCAAACTAATAAATAAAGTATTGTAATCTAAGAAAAAGGAATAAAGCTGGAAAATATATCGTGCAATATTTCTCTTCGTTATTTTATTAATAGTATTTTTACTATAGAAGTGAAACCTTTAAGTAAACTATTATAGTCAATTGACTGGCACAGTGGTACTTAGTAAAATTGGCAAGAACGTAAATGTATAATAATTGGTTCATAGTTTCATAGCCTTTGATGTCGTTAAAACATCAGCACTGTCTAGACAACTACAGGTTAGTGACATCACGACAGTGAGCCGGACCATGTTAAGAGGATACATCCGAAATATGGTAGTTTTAAATCTGATTATTTTTAAAGCTTACTTTCTATATCTCCGATATTTAGATATATGTATCTTCACTATATAATAACAATATCATAAGAGCAAAACCAGTAAAATGAGAAGTTTCCTCGATAGAAAAAAAATTAAAAAGTTAGGTCCAAATAGTTGTGGTTTTCATGTTTACTACAAAAGTTTTAATAATTAGTTGATAAAAAAAAATTTTGAAACATAGTAAATAATCAAAGCTAAGTTTTCATAAGAATGAAAAACTCAAAAACCGAAACAGTTTTCAAAGAAAAAATTAAAATGCAATTGGCACTTACGTCAATAATATTAAAGCTAAAATTAAAACATCGCTATATCACTATTTGCCTACAAATGAAATCATTCCATGTCTGTTTTTGAGCTCCGCTCCGCTCATTCGGTTTTACGTATTTCGGTTGTAGCCCCTTAAGCGGTTTTTTTTTATGGAATTAAGATAGCAAATGAGCATGCAGCACCACCTTCCGCTGCCGCCCAATTGTGACCGACCCAGAACTAGACTCAATGAGTCTCGCTCTAATTCGGTCACAGATGCGTTGCTACCCCTGAGGACTGAGATGGTCGCCTCTAAGAAAGTGTAACCAGCTCCACACCTTCCTATCCGGAATACAATTGTTTTTAAAACAATTATTACACGGTATGAATGTACTAAGTACTGTGGCGGGCGGTGGTACTTCCCCGCGGCGCGGCGGTGTTTCTCCCCGGTTCACGAAATTTAAAATCCATTTCGTAACAAAGGGACATTTTTGCGTCCCGAGGCTATCATATTTTATATAGCTATAATATTTTATATAATGAAATTCAATAAATTTGTTTGTATTTCCAACATATCTTCGGTTTTTTCAAAGTTCCAAGGCCGCAGAAATGCTAACGTGTTATTGATGTCCACGAGCGACGGTGATCACTTACCACCAGATTCGTCTACTCCCCTGGGTAATAATGATGTAGAGGAACTCACCTGATCACTATACAGCACTTGGACACCTCGTATCGTGCCCACTTGGCTCTGTATGATGGCAACTGACTGTGAGAAATGCATTCCTGGAAACAAGAGAAATATAACTTTTTTAATAATAATCCATGGCTTCTATTATGAATGAGGAGACCCCGACTATATAATTATGTAGATGCTGAATCATTAATTGATAAGGAGAGACTCTGACTCAGTGGTGGATCATAAATGGGTTGAAATTTCCATACTAATATCACAAATACGAAGGTCAATACATCCTCATTGTCAGTAATATATTAACATATAAACATAATTGGTTCAAAGGTCAAAGGACTATGATATTTATAATTTAGGGACTGTATTATTATACTCGTACTATATCATTAGGATATGACTGTAATGTATTTTAATCTTTATTTAATTTTTCTTCAGATTACTAAAACTACGTTCTTTGTTCTCTGCACATCCCTAAGTTTGGCTGGTATAATAATGCTACTTTGCAGTAAGTCCGTCTTTAAGCTATTAAGTCTTTTAGCACTTATTTTGATGGTCAATAACGCTGAAATAAATGAAGGTAAGTAAGTAAATTTTGTACCTACTTATTTTCGGCATTAAAATACATTGTGCATCCTTCCCAGCCTCAAGATAAGTACGACATTAGCAACAGCGCACCAAGCTTCATCAGACATATAACTAAGGTTACCAAGTGTCACCATTTTTGTGGAACGTCCCGATTTTTCGTCCGATTCGTACGTTGTTATATTACAGCACGGACATTTATCGAATCGATTGTTTTTTACTTTATTACTTTTAATATATTAACAACACCTAATTTCGTAAGCCCATTCATGAAGACATTTACGTTCATACTTAGGTGTAGGATATAAACTCTGTAATTTGTTTTGTTTAGCTGCTGCATTTTCTGAAGATGTCTTTAATGCATTATTTACGACAGAATGACAGAATGAATGACCAGTAACTATCAGGTCCACTTGTTTGTTGGCGGCTTACGTACCTACATTATTTATTCCATCCCGAAAGACACACAGAACCTGGCAACACTACTCAACAGCTGGTTATAACAGCATTACGTCGTACGTCTGTTTTTATTTTGCCCGCCGGTCGTACCGTCGACCGATAACGTTGTTCATGACATGTTATCGCGCTCCGAAGGTAGCGGAACGCGCCAGATTCGAGTTTGATTTTCCACAACTCTAGTGTATATATTGTTACGTTTCAGGAGTATGGGGTTCGAGAAAGTGCCAAAATGTACCACAAAGACTTTATTGTACTCGTAGATACACAATTACACACTATACACAGTACACACTACAACACTATGCACGGAGGTACTCGTAAACACACTCGTCGAACACTGTATCGTCCGTAGAAATCACTTCACTTCTCACTGGTATCGCTCGTAGGTATCGCTGGTATCTTCCTGGTTTCGCTTCCGAAACTAGAATGTCCTGCCGGCGACCAAGTGCCCCTTTTTATACCACTCGCCCACCATTCATGCCTTTCTAGATTGTTCCCGCTAATTCTGCGGACCCGATTCGAATAAGATTCGAGTATGTTCCTTGCAACCGACTTTCGCCCGTATGACTATTGCGTAAGGTCGAAGCGTCGTGCGTACTTTCGAGACGGCTATTGTTCTATTGTTCGCCTGGCATGTTTATGGCCCCTATTGTTTATTGTTTAGCGAGGGAGATACGCCAGGGCTGTCACAATATGTAGTGATGAGCTGGGAAAATCTGTATCAGCGTTTTGCTTTTTCGCGGATGTTGAACGGATCTATTTCATTATAAATATATGGGTTTAAGCCGCGAAGTTTTAAGTTCATCCGTAGGAAGAAGTATCCGTAGTAGAAGACAACACAAAGCCATAGCAGTAGCACGCATTTAAATTTAAACCGAGAAAAGAAATTTCAACTCATTCAAATTTCGCCTCTCAAGACCCCTTGAACGGCAGTCCGGTAGCAATTATAGCGCCATATGGAGCGTTACAGAATCGGCTCCGAGATAAACGCGCGCAAATCTTTCGTACCCGTATCTGCGGATATAGTGATATACATACAACATTCTGACTGACATCACTAGCTCCGCGTAACGTTTCAGCTGAGACATTTGCGTATCGTGGTATCGTACGTAATCGCGCGATGTTTTTCACGTAACACGTAGGTGGTACGTGTAGTTTTGTTACACTTTTTATAATGATGATAAAACTAAACGGGACCAATCTGTTTTATTATGTTCTAAGTTTAACGTGGTTAGGCATGTTTTGTTCTAATAATCTCAGTGCACGTGCGTCGTGCTCGTGCACCGAAATTATTATTAACATTTCATTGATATTACAACGGGCGTCAACAACTTACAGTATTATAATTTATAATAGACTTGACTATTTATGTACTAATTACTATTTTAATTACTTATTAGATGTAAAATCTAAAACTGTAGTTTAACTTGAAGCAAACAGCAGACTATTATGTCTGTGTTAGATGCGCTGGTTAGATGCAATTATTATACCTACACAATTTAAATGTCTGTCCAATATCAACTTAACTTAATTTCTTATAATATCTTGATATCGAGTCGAGTCCCATACGGTTGAAATTTCAACATTTACTTGAAAAGATCTCATCCATAGACTATCTATCGTAAATAGCATGAATTAAAGTTTATATTACAATACTTTCCTATAAATGTATAGAAGTCAAGTCGGAGTTCATCTTTGACGTAATGTGCGCTCTTTTGAAACTCCACGCATTGTTAAAAATAAAGATTTGGCAAAAGTCTACGTCGTCAAATTCGACTCATCAAAAGCAGCTTTTATAAGTGAAAAACACATTATAAACTAATTTTATTTTGGCAAAAAATTATTGAACTGTTTAGGTATAAAACCGATCTCGTGGAAACAGTTTGAACTCAGTAGTGTCACGGGTAGTGTGTAGCCTATTATATAATATGTTATATTATATAATATATTATATAATGTGTAGTATATTCATAATTACTCGTAGACTAATTGTTACTGTTTAGTTGACATAAATAATTATTAATTACCCTAATCAGCAATTAATATTTTTTTAATTACACAGTAGTTGGAAAATATGTGTGTATATTAATTCTTATGAGAGAACATCCGAGCTCGGCAGTGGGCTAGTGATAGGTTTTAATGATGATGACAAACGTTTATTAATTATTGTCACGTTTAAGGCTTAAAAACGTACAGAGGCTAGTGGTTGGCTAACACTTATCAACTCGGAAACGATACGACCTCGATTCTCGCTTCAAATCATCAAACATAAAATACATAATACATACTACATAATATAACAAATATACTCTTATCAGCATTGCAACGGCAACACTCGCCTCGGACGAAGTTCACCGCTCAAAGCAGGGTTGCCAGATAGGGAAAATCGCAATTTTGCAACTTGTCCAGTGTCCAGCAATTACACTTCTCTTCCCTTTCTCGGATTCCGAACGACGACTTGTATTTCATTATGTGTATTTTATTGCGTTTTTTTTTTCTTTTTTAATATGTGAATGAATGAGTGGTCAGTGTGAAATTAAGATCGACATCTTTTTTCATATTTATAACTGCAACCTCACTTACCCTAGTACAATTGTCCCGGAAATTATAAACATATAATGTGGCAATCCTGGCTCGCTCGATGTAAGGCGACACCGAATCTTTTTCAAGTTGATAATTGTGCGCCCACCATTAAACACTCCAGTTACCTTGGTGATCAATGGTGAAGTATTTTCAAAGAAAATAAAGAAACAGTAAAATCAAATTTTATAAAATAACCACATTGGCATACAATCAAATTCTATTGTTGAAAATGTTATTTATTTTCTGTTTACTTCACCCACCCACCATTCTCTGGTCGGATTTATCTGAGTATTTTAAGAGAAAAGGAATTGCAGTATGTCAACTAATTTAAATCAATAACTGAGCGAGTTGAACGTTTCAGGATTCGATACCTTTTTTTTTATATATAGCCTGAAGGGCTGACGTAAAAGCAGACGAGTTTAAGAGAAAAGGAATTGCAGTATGTCAACTAATTTAAATCAATAACTGAGCGAGTTGAACGTTTCAGGATTCGATACCTTTTTTTTTATATATAGCCTGAAGGGCTGACGTAAAAGCAGACGAGCCATCTGATGGTAAGTGGTCAGCGTCGCCTATAGACACGAGCAACACCAGGGGAGTCACCAGTGTAACGCCGGCCCTGAAGGAGAACTCTTTTTACACCTTTCTTGAAGAACCCCATGTCATAGTGCTCCGGGAATACCTCAGAGGGAAGTTCATTCCACATCCTGCACGTTCTCGGCAAAAACGATCGTGAAAAACGGACCGTAGTCGTTCGCCACGAGTCCAAGCGATGTGGATGAAACTTCAATCTTCGGCGAGTGGTGTGATGATGGAAGGGTGAAGTTGGCACCAAATCGAACAATTCCTCAGAGCACTCACCATTGTAAAGCCGGTAGAACACGCAGAGGCATCCTATGTCTCTCCTCAGACTTAGGTGTTCTAACCTGTTAGTGACTCGTGGTTCGTTGACAATTCGAACTGCGCGCTTTTGTACGGCGTCAAATGGACTAAGCTGGTATTGTGGCGCTCCTGCCCAGAGATGAGATCAGTACTCCATGTGAGGCCTGACCTGTGCTTTATAAAGCATCAGTAGGTCCCTCGCAGTGAAGTACTGCTTCGCCCGGTTTAGGACACCAAGCTTTTTGGAGGCCAATTTGGCCTTGGCTTCCAGATGACTCCGATACTGCACGTCGCTCGAAATGTCAACGCCCAGAATCCCAACACTTTTACCAACGGTGAGCGCGGTACCCTGGAATTGAGGCGCTATGACAAGTGGGGTTTTCTTAGCGGAAAACGCGCAAACTTGTGTCTTCCTGCAAGTCCACATCCTTTTCAGAGATGGAATTTAATTTAAAATTAGAATCCCGCACGTCCTCTAATTTTCAAAAATGATGGGCGTATTAGTAATAAATTATGTCTCGCTTCGGTGAAGAAAAACATTGTAAGGAAACTTGCACAAATGAGTTTTCCAAGTGTGTCACAAATCAACATCAATCCACTCTGCCAGCGTGGTTGGACTATTTGGTCTCAACCGCAAAACCCTCACAATTTGAGAGGAGACCAATACTGCAAAAGTTTTTGATATGGAATTCGTTCTTATTGTACAACGCACAGCCGAAACTACTGAACGGAAGAAGCTGAAATTTGGCATGCGTGTTCCTTGGGGAGTGTAGGGGAGGACTAAGAGAGGATTTTTGGAAATTCCACCGCGAAGGGTGTGAAATAGGGGGGTGAAGTTTAAACGACTTCCTTTACTTATTATACATGTCGGGAATTAAGTAAATCCGTAATGCTTGGTTGATGTTATTTAGTCTGTGGTACGCGCGGGTCGGTGGTGGAGTCGATACACTGTGGCGCGCGGTGGAGCTGTCATTAGAGAAAAAGAATGGAATATTGATATCGCGCCGGTATCTTGTTATTGTAAAGATTCCTTCTTAATTGTAATACCGTGAATCTCGAAAGTTGTGGATTAATAATGTGTGACCGCGAGTGCGAGTGGATTCGATCGATAAAACCAATATCGTAATATCGCAAAGTAAATACAGTCAATACGAAAACAAACCCAAACCGAGTATTCATATTGAGCCAAGAGATCATTGAATAAAGCAGTTGGTTATGTGATGGTGTGAGGCTCAATCCTGTGTTTCATTTGATATCCTGAGTTGACGTCCTGACGAAAGAAGCCCACATTTCATAGTTTGACAAGAGTACCTACTTGGAAGGAAATTACACATTACACAGAGTAAAATAGTATGAAATCATGATAAAGTACAACCACCTCGAGCTTCTGACACGTCATCAGAAGTGAGATAAAGAATCCCGAAGAACTAGATGTTAATAAGTCATGAATGACAATCTGCCGGTTCATGGAAACATAACCTAAGTTTACTAAACATTGGCGAGAAATATTTCGATGATAAACGATATGAAATCATTCAAAGCGATTATAAGTAACGACCCATGCTGGTGAACGTGTTTTAAGAGAATAAATGACAACCCAAGAAGTCTGTGTCATATTATTGTGAAGGTATCAAAGTGGAACGGGGAAGTATCAACAACAACAATCAACAAATTCTTTGAATATTGTACAATGCCATTGTTGAGTGTGTGCATGCTATATGAGGCTAAAGGATCTTCATCATGGGCCTGCATTGCTGACCTGCAAGGGTGCTCGCTGCTGAAGGGTGCCGCTGGATGTCAGGTGATCTGTATCGTTCTTATCTTAATGAGTCAGTTGGAGTCATAAATGAGCTTTGGTTATTGGTGATAGTTGGTTGCCAGAATACTGGTTATGATCGAATATTTAACAGAAAGAATATCTCAATGTTTAAAGTCTCCGGGACAACAAATTAATTGAATTAAAGTTTTTAAAAGTTTGTTAATAACACATGATAGAATTACAACTAAAAGTACTTCATTAGTTATTACTAGAGTTATCTAATGGTTTTTAAGGTAAAAGACCCATTAATGGAACATAAAAGAATTTTTGTGTTATTAAACAAAGTAGTGAATTTCCCTTAATTTAATAATGAGATAATCTGTTTACTATTATTTTGTTGAACGGTGATAGTGTTCCCTATCAGTTTACAAGTTATTTGTGGTATTGATTTTGAGATAATAACAAAATCTAATTTAATCTTAATTTAATGAGAATTAGGTATGTCAGAATGATACTAAATTATCAATATTGAGTTCTAAGTATTAAAATGAGGAAGTTATTATTTGATTTCATAATTTGAAGTAATAAGTTACTAGGTATGTAACATTTAACTACCTGTGGTATTATCTCATGAGTTTTTCATGATATATTTTGCAGATTTAAGTTACAGTGAGACGGCCACAGAATAAATTTCTTAGTTAATACAATTTGCAAAAAAAATGGATTGCAGTAGTCATGATATGGGCTAGGCAGTTATTTGGACTCCTTGATAATGACTAATTGAAATAGATTTGAGAGAAACTTCATGTAATAAGTTTTCAGAAGAAATTGACTCCGTATTAAATATTCACTTTTGAATTCTTGATTAATGGCTTAAATGACAGGTTTACTTTTATGCACTGGATAACTGATGTCAGTTGACAGTATAGACAGCATTATAGTGACATAGTAGTCAACTAATAGGACTTCTTTATTTTTTTTGAGTTTTATTAAATTTCAGTCAACTTGTCGAACTGAACTTTTGAAATTGTATTGGAACGGTTTTGTTACTTTGAAAAATGCATAGCCCTTATATGAGCACTGTTGTTGGTGGGTGCCAATGAACGGTTTTGCATGAGAGCTATGTATACGGGTTGTTATTTTTGGAGAAGTACATAATTGTACTTGAGTACCGTTCGATAAGTCAGAGAAAAATTCAATTGCTTTGAGAAAAACTGATTAACTTGATAAAAACTAAATTTTGTAAGGAACGTAAATTTGTTTTTGGGGAATATAAAGTGACCAGTTAATTTATTTTGAGTACAAGCTACAATTATGTTTTGAGCTAATTTAAATTAAAAGCTATGAGGTTAAGTCATGAGAAAGTCCACTAGTTAATTTGATAAGGGAGATATTGTTTAACCAGTATGTTTGTTTGACATTATCATTGTTCATAACCTGGTACGGTTTAATGGTGGTTTTTGATAACCATGACATTGCGATGAAAGTGCCTGAAGGTCAAGTTGATAAATTTGAAGTGACAATCAGTAATGAGGAAGTTTAGGCCCATCTGGCCTAGTTTTGGTCAACACGTTGCTTGGTGTTGTGCTCGACATAGGCACAGCTTGTAGTGTGTACGCTCGATTTAGGCGTTGAAGCGATGTGCTCGACATAGGCACAGCTTGTAGTGTATACGCTCGATTTAGGCGTTGAAGCGATGTGCTCGACATAGGCACAGCTTGTGGTGTATACGCTCGATTTAGGCGTTGAAGCGATGTGCTCGACATAGGCACAGCTTGTGGTGTATACGCTCGATTTAGGCGTTGAAGCGATGTGCTCGACATAGGCACAGCTTGTGGTGTATACGCTCGATTTAGGCGTTGAAGGTATGTGCTCGACATAGGCACAGGTTCTGATGTCCACGCTCGATTTAGGCGTTGGAGACACGTGCTCGACATAGGCACAGGTTCTGATGTCCACGCTCGATTTAGGCGTTGGAGACACGTGCTCGACATAGGCACAGGTTTGACGTCCGTGCTCGACATAGGCACAGGTTTGACGTCCGTGCTCGACATAGGCACAGGTTTGACGTCCGTGCTCGATATAGGCACAGGTTTGACGTCCACGCTCGACATAGGCGTTAATAACAGAGTGTACCAAGCAAAGTGATGACGTTTGAGACTTGAAAAGTTATCTGATGATGATGTTGAGTTAATGACCTTCAGCCATTTGAGTTCATGGGTGAACTGACAATTTGTGTAATACTGGTTGGATTAAAGCTGTAAAGTGGTGTAAATACTGGTTTGACGATATCTCATTGTTTTGGAATACTGGTTAGTCACATGAGATGGACATGTTGACAGGGTTGGAAGCTAACTACGAACCAAGTCGGACAGAGACGAGATTTTTAGGAATGCGATTATTGTTTTTGGAAATTGACATTGATAAAGTTAGATAAAGACGAAATTCGGAATTTTGAGAATGACTTTATGGTAGGTCAGGAAGGGCCGAGCGTGAAGAGATACTCGCGTGTGTATTTGGTTGTTACAGGTAATCTTCAAAGCCTAATACGTGTTGCCGCTGGTAAAGCGTGCTTGAGGATGGATCACGGGAAGATGCTAAACGAATACGGTTTTATATGGCGGTGACGTACCGATTAGAGTTATACGGTGACGACGTACCGAGTAAAAATTAAAACAAATCGCGCAAATAATGAATTGGTAATTTTGTTCTAAACAAGTGTTATGTTATGGAGTTTGTTCCGCTTGCTTCTTCTCCATAGTGAAGACACTTAGGAAGCAGTGGTAAAAACGGTAGTTAGGGTTAAAAAATGTAACACAAAGTTTTTGAAATCCACTCGCAGCAGTAGCAGCAGTAGTCATTTTTGATGTTAAAGATTTTGAGTTTTGTTTTGGTTTGAAGTAATTGAAAATTGCGGATCGAGCAATTGTGATGGCGATGATGACGGAATGGAGCATCACCCAGGGACGGGTGACATGTCAGCGATGGCCGTGTCGGGAATTAAGTAAATCCGTAATGCTTGGTTGATGTTATTTAGTCTGTGGTACGCGCGGGTCGGTGGTGGAGTCGATACACTGTGGCGCGCGGTGGAGCTGTCATTAGAGAAAAAGAATGGAATATTGATATCGCGCCGGTATCTTGTTATTGTAAAGATTCCTTCTTAATTGTAATACCGTGAATCTCGAAAGTTGTGGATTAATAATGTGTGACCGCGAGTGCGAGTGGATTCGATCGATAAAACCAATATCGTAATATCGCAAAGTAAATACAGTCAATACGAAAACAAACCCAAACCGAGTATTCATATTGAGCCAAGAGATCATTGAATAAAGCAGTTGGTTATGTGATGGTGTGAGGCTCAATCCTGTGTTTCATTTGATATCCTGAGTTGACGTCCTGACGAAAGAAGCCCACATTTCATAGTTTGACAAGAGTACCTACTTGGAAGGAAATTACACATTACACAGAGTAAAATAGTATGAAATCATGGTAAAGAACAACCGGCTCGAGCTTCTGACACGTCATACATATAAATGCCAGCTTTCCGCTCTTCGGATTAAGGAACATTACAGATTGACGGCGAGAATTTATAACACCGTAAGGGTGCGTACAGATTATGTAACATGTTATATAACTTATGTTTTATAACACGTCCACACTATCTAACATTGTTGTCTAACAATGAAACATATAACAAAACCGTAGGTACGCATTAAAATAACATTGTAATATAACAGTGTTATATAACAAGGCACAAGTAGGTAACTCGTGCGCAAATGTTACAACAAGTTATAACATTGTTGCTAAACTAATAACATGTTATATAACTTGTTTTTGTAACACATATCGTCCACATTTATAAAACATGTTATTTAACTATGTTTTATAACATGTTTTGTTATATAGTCTGTACGCACCTTAAGTAAATTTTGCAATTTGCTTAGTAAGCTAAATTGAACTGTGAGCTCAGGTAATAAATTTTTCTTTAGCGGGAAGTGGCAATCCATATTCGCGGCAGATCAAGTAAGTATTGTAGGACAGTTATGGACGACGACGATGATGATGATGATCATTTATGAAATACATAATTTATGAGGTTTTTATAGTATTTATCGATTAAGTGTTATAATATAGCTATAATAATAGCTACATAGAAATAAACCTGATCTTATGTAATACTCCGCCATTTAGTACCGGTGAAAACCCGTGAAAACTCTCAAAATGCAATACTCAAAGTGATTCAAAGGACTGAAATAATTGGTCTTTTCATCGATTTCCACAACCTTTTCTATACAATTAGCCGACAAATGGGTCGGGAAAAGAATGGAGCACCCGCATTATTTCTGGTTCGCCGATACTGAAACGAAACGTGTAAAAATATTTCACGATCGATTTTAGGAAGAGGCAGATAATTAGGTAAGTGTCCTATCGCCGGCGAGTCCGCAAGTAAATCCTGGGTATTTACTCGCTCAAGACACGTACAAAAGATATGACATTCTGTGTTTTTGTAAACAAAATAGAAACATATGCCAGCGAGTACTCGCTGACTGTTCACACCGCCGGCGAGTCAGGCTCGCGTACGCATCTCTTTTGTTTACACGGAACGGCCTGTTTATCGCCCTTTCATGATCGAGAAAATAGTCCATAGCTGTTCGCCACTCGCCTGCGGTGGAACACCTGCCTAAAGCCAGTATAAACTCTGCCACTATGCCTATAAAGGTAACTGATTTCAATATCATCTGGTGAAGATATGGACATACTACATTAGGTGACTACTTATGTACGTCCTACCTTTCAATTTTATAGTTTTGTTTACCAGATTTGATTAATTTATAGCGTCGAGTTTACTAAGTAGGTACATTTAATGTGTTTGAATCGCATTTATTTATTGAAATAACCATGGCATAGCAGTCGAATCTATATTTACGAAGAACAAGAGCAAGACATAAGTGTATCCATAGCCTCCTAGTGTATCGTAGCCTCCTACTCGTATTTTGCGCGAAAATAGAACTATTTTCCGATAAGCTCCCAGTGACTGACCTATATAACGAAAATACCAAGTGTCATCCAAAACGGATTATTGGTATCTACGAGACGGATCGTCTAACAGAGATGATAGTCTTAGAGAGATTACAATCGATACTTAACATAATTGAACAGTAGGATTATGTGTCTCGGTATCACAAGGTCCTAAAGCAACTGTAGCACTGACCAAAATTAACTCTTATCATCTACATTATATATTTATGTTATACTAGAGAACCGCCCGCGCTTCGCTTCGGGACCCGTAGGTAACACCCGCGTAGGTCCCGCTCCCGTAGGAATTTAGGCTAAAAAGTAGCCTACTACTCGCTCTCTTCACTCCACCCTGTCTGAGGTGTGTGGAGCCCTCGGGACAGTTAGTTCACCTTTGGGGATGTCTCTCGCGGCCCGTTAAAACGGGCCAGTCCTTGGGTTGGGCCCTAAGGCCCTTGGTTGTCCATCTGTGGTTAACCAATAGGTCAAGTCCGGTGAGTGGTGGCGTTTTTACAGGCCACAGAGTCTTAAACGGGATGGGGTTCATCTTCGCGCCGCCCAGGCGATCGAGCTCCTACCGGGTGAATCCCGCTGGTGGGAAGCCCAGCAGGAGCCGATCGATACGAAGCCCCAGTATCAGTCAGTGCTAGGCCCGTCCCGCGCAACCAGCAAGTCGCGCGGGAAGGCCCAGCGGTCCGGTGGACGGGTGTGGAGCGGCGCCAGGTCCTGCAGATGCGGGAACCGCGACGCGTCGACACGCCCGAACATGTTGCGTGCCAATCGCTCGATGAAGTCGTCCAGGCTCTCGACTCGAAGGTCCCTCTGGATGACGGCGTTCCTGACGTACCTCGGCGCACCAGTCAGCCGGCGGAGCGCAATCGCCTGAACTGCGCGCATCCTCTTGCGCTGCGGTTCGCTGGCGAGCGCGTACCACGCCGTTGCCGCGTACGTGAGGCGGGGTCTGATGTAGGTCTTGTAGACCCCGAGCTTCAGTCCGAGAGGGAGGCTCTAGGAGAGCACTGGTTTCTGCCATCGCACTTCTGGAATTCGCGACGGCTTTCGTAACCTGTGGCTTCATCGAGAGTCTTCTGTCGATTTTGCCCAAGTATTTGGGCTGTGGGGCCCATTGGATATCTTGTCCATGAAGCTCCAGAGTAGGGTCCCGCCTGTTGAGGTATCCTCCTATGTTCACAGCCGGCGTCTTCCCGACATTCACCGACAGTCTCCACGCGGCGAGCCATTCGGGGAGGGCATCAAGCGCACGCTGCATCTTGACAATGGCGTGGGTTCTATTCAGCGACGTGGTGATGTACGCCACGTCATCGGCATACAGGGCAAGCGACGCCCCCCCCTGCCGCCGGGATGTCGTCGGTGTAGCAGGCGTAGCAGACCGGGGACAGGCAACTCCCTTGCGGGACGCCGGCTGCGATCGGACGCTCGGTGGATTCGGCGTCTTCAACCACTACTCTGAAGCTTCTATTTTCGAGGAAACTGGAGATCATCTTAACGGCACTCCGGGGCGCCGACGGCGACGGCTGCGAGATCTTGTAGAGAAAGGCGTCGTGCCAAACACGGTCGAACGCCTTTTCCATGTCGAGGAATACTGCACACACGCGTTCTCTCTTATTCAGAGCCGCGGTAACGGTGTGCAACACACTCGACAGTGTAGTCGTGCTGTTCAGCGGCATCAAAAAGTAGCCTTCCACTTCTGTTGGCAGCTAGGCTATTCCACCCCGGATGCTTGCAGTTCCAGTCGCCCGCGCCCACCACCGGTGTCGGCAAGTCCAGCAACTTGCGGACATCAGCCAACAGGATAGTGCCAGCGGGCGGGCGGTACACTGAACACAGCCGGAGCGGGGAGTTCTCGAGGCAGAGCTAAAGTAGCCTATTACATTTGCCTATGACTTAAGTAAATTACATGTAGTATTTGATAGCGTAATTCAGAACTTGCAAATGAATTTTGTTAACGCCATCTATTGGCAACTCCGAAAATAAATATCTAGTAACTAACAAAACATCGATCTTCCCATGGGAATGGGATGTTTTTCCGCGGTAAAAAGTAGCCTACGTCACTCTCCACCCTCCTAACTATCCCCACACACATAAACCTTACCATATAATAGCTTTGTTGCGACGTGAAAGCGTCACAAACAAACAAACAAACAAACAAACAAACAAACAAACAAACACACTTTCACATTTATAATATTAGTAAGGATTCTAAATTCGAAGTCTGTCTGTCTGTTTCGTGTGCTAACCAGCGACACGGTTTAAATAAAATTCGGAATGAAAATAGTTGAAGACCCAGGGTCACAAACTCACAATATAGGGTCACACATTTGAGATCTATTTACTTTTTTTGTAATCGCCACACCAATACTTAATAGTATAATAGCAAAGGATTAATAATCGAGTAAATTGATTGAGCTTTATTCGTCATCACAGTTCGTCATCCTTTGGGTACAAGACCCTAAAATGTAGCACAGATGTGCTGAAATTAACCAAGAGATCTTTAAAGATTTTATTCGAGGTCATAGATTCTGCTTAATATACTGTGGTCATAATAATATTATAACAAATCTATTTGTCTGAGGTCCAGTTACGCAGCTGAATCCCCCCCCCCCACCCGCCCTCTCTACCCCTAACTGCGTACGCCCATACTGTGTACACACGTTTGTTATCTTAAATCTACAAAAATCACAATACAATCACCGACCACAGCCAGAGCCGCAGATGACGTACGATATTTAAACAGCGTGCGTCGCGTCACACATGGAACAATAACGATACAATAACATTAAAAGTGCGCAGTCCGCACAATGGTTCGCGGTTATGGTTCCGTCACAATGGTAGCAATTTTAAAGGCCAACGATCAATATTCAATGATCAGGGGGACTGTACCCGAGTCGCCAAGAATATGATAATACCTCTCCCCGCTAAAAAAAAATCTATTACTTGTGCTCACAATTCAATTTAGCTCGTATACAAAATCTACTTTTTTATGGAATTAAGATAGCAAACGAACATGCAGCACCACCCTTCGCTGCCGCCCATAACAACTGTGAACGACCTACTAGAACTAGACTCAAAGGGACTAGGATGGTTAGTCCAGTTAGTAGATGGTGTTAGAATAAGTATTATATTAGTTGGTTAGTTTCTTATTACGTGTGAGGACAGGGAGTTAGGTATAGATTGCACTACGACTACAGCGAAATTCACAAAAGTATAAATTAGAGTAGGGGAACCATACATTGAAACGGTCAACGGTTCGAAAGAGAGAGACGTAGCACCGCAATCATCTCTCTCTTTCTATTCAAATATCACTTCAAAGCCTAACTTCCCCGCTCTATTCCTTATATTATAAGTAAGTATTATATTCCGCTTTATTCAGACCGACCCGAATGACGCCGCCACACGCCGGATTGCTGTTCCGAGGGTCCTGGGTTCGATTCCCAGCGAGGCGGCAATTTGAATCATGAGTTTCAATTTCCGTTCTCGGTCTGGGTGTGTGTCCGTCTTGTGTGTTGTCCAAGGTACCCACGACACAGGGAACCCTAGTGTGGGGCTTTGAGTGTGTAGCGTTATTGTGTGTGTGTGGATTGAGTGAGCACCCTAAATAAAATTAATAAATTTATGCTAGATATTTAGTAAAAGTATAGAAACAATTGTAAAAGCAATCTCACAATTTGTAAAAAGATAAAACGCGAGATGTGGGAACCTTCGTCCCACATTAACATTATGTATATGTAATTTATTATATATCACACACTCGCATATACACTTACATCTATCTATTATATTATGTTTATCATATACACCATACGCCCACACATACACACTACATACAACACATACTCCTCGAACCTGGAGCGCCGCGGAGTTTCCGACGCACTCGTCTCGCCGCCGAGACGAGCCGAGCCGAGTATAGCCGGCGCCAGCCGAAGCGTTTCACTGCTCTCTCCCCGCGTCCCTAGCGGGCCATTGCGCGCACGCAGATCATTCGCCCGGCTGGCGCCACGAGTCAGCATCGATACGTCCCCGCGCAAACCCGCGTCGCTCGATCGCTTGACTACCTAGCTCGTACCCAGTGCTTTCGCTGTGCTCTAACTGTTATTTCCGTGCTCCTAGTGTTAAGACTTTTGCTTGTGCTTACATTCTGTGCCTATCACTCTCTTCTCCTTCTTTTATTTGTGGGTATTTCTCGTGCTGTGTTAACTGTGTAGATGTACTTTTATTTCTTTGTGTTCTCGTGTAATAAACGATTAACTTACATTTGTAGTTAACCTTATTGCTCGCGCGCTCCCGCTACACACCTCACGCACACAGACATTCTCACCCCATAACTGGTGACACCCTTCCGAACACTAAAAATGAGTGATAGTGATAGTGACTATTGTGTTATTAGTGACTCTATTTATTTATTTATTTATTATTTATGTACACACAAATGAATTGCAAACAGAGACCTTAAACATAGGATACAATGTACAAAGGTACTGCTTATTTCTTTAGAAATTTCTTCCAGCAGACCTGCGACTGGAGAATGGTAAAAGAAGGTAGGTTCAGCGTGTACACACAAAAAAAATAAATAGAAGATAAATCTGCAAATACATAAATATATATAATTAAAAATTAATAGATTAAAAAATGTATAATATAACAAATAATGTGACATAAATATATATACATACATAAAATGATAATATACCATATATAAAGGTACATGAATATATTTGTGTTACAGGTGATATATAGCTTTATTCTGCTAATGAAAGATAATACTCACGGACACATTTCTTAAAACGGGATATTGTTTTGGCATCACGTATGGTAGGTGGAAGAGAGTTCCATAGTCTCACTGCATGAACAGAGTAAGAGGAGGAATAGGAGGAGCTTTTATGCTGAGGAAACTTGAGTAAGGTTCTAAGGTGTGTTCTGCAAGGAGCTATAGAAGGACGTGCGTAAGAGAACCTCTCACGAAGATAGGATGGGGAAGTAGGACAGTGTAGGATATTGAAGAGCAAACATAGTATCCTAGTGTTTCTGCGATAACGAATTGGGAGCCACTTGAGTTGCTTGCGAAGATGGGAAATGTGATCATACTTTTTAATACCGAAAATAAATCTAATGCAAAGGTTTTGCAAGCGTTCAAGTTTATTCATAAGCTCCTCAGTAGCATCCAAGTAGCAGGCGTCAGCGTAGTCAATAATAGGTTGGATTAGGGTTTGAGTGAGATAGACTTTGGTTTTAAAGGGCAGATAACCTTGGAGGCATTTCAGCGAGTGAAAAGAGTGATGGACTCTGCGACTGATTTCGTTGACATGTGGACGCCATGACAGATTAGAATCTATGTATAACCCCAAGTTTTTCACAGTATTGGTATACGGAATGGGAACACCATCAAACATAACTGGAGACAGCGTTAGGGGGTCAATTTGACTATGGCCGTATCTGCTACCGACTATAATTGCCTGCGATTTATGTGGATTGACTGTCAAACCAAATGACTTGGACCAATCGTTGATGCTAGCCAAATCAGCGTTTATAGCGTCAACAGCAGAATTTAATTGAGAAGGAGTACAGTGGCGATAAAGCTGCAAATCGTCTGCGTAGAGATGATAATTGGAAGAGATAACTGAGGTGACAGAGTTTATAAAAACAGAAAACAGCAAGGGAGAGAGAACGCCACCCTGGGGTACACCCGCTTGTAGATCACACTTGTCTGAAAGAGAGCCTGCGACGCGTACACGCTGCGAGCGACCCCGAAGATATGAATCGAACCATTCTAAAGCCGCAGGAGAAAGATTAGAATAATTGAGGATTCCAATGAGAATGTCGAAGTCCACAGACGAAAATGCATTACTAAAATCTAAGAGTACTAACACAGTCAATTGTTTGTTCTCTATGGCCCATCGCATATCATCGGTAACTTTGAGAAGAGCCGTGACAGTGCTATGGCTACGCCGGAATCCAGATTGGAATGGGCTAAGGAGTGAGCTAGATAACAAGAAATGGGATAGCTGGGTGTGAACAATATGCTCGAGAACTTTAGAGAGAAACGTTAGGATGGAAATGGGGCGATAGTGAGAAGGTAGGGAGGGTGAAGGTACTTTGGGAATGGGGACAATATGTGCCTCTTTCCATGCTGTTGGAAAGGTAGACGATGATAGCGAGAAGGAAAAAATATGGGTAAGGACAGGAAGTATAGTTGGGAGTAACAATTTAATCATCCTCGAGCATAGGCTGTCGACCCCAGCTGACGTAGAAGAGATTGCAAGAACAGATTTCTTCACACATTCCTCAGTAAGAATGGTGAAATTGAAAGGGGAACAAGTAGGTTTCGGTAGGCTCGATAATTCCTGCAGTGTACGAAACTTAATACAAGGATCTAAAGCTGCAGAGGAGAGAGAGAAGTGCTTGTTAAGATCGCTTGTATCAACATCCACACACGCAGCCGCTCGAGTTCTGCCGATACCTACGGTCCTCAGGAACCTCCAAACATCTGCTGAGCTTCGGTTAAAGAGAGAGTCGTGAAAATGGCGTCTCTTGGCATCCCTACACAGACGGTTGCATCGATTACGCAGGATCTTAAAGCTATTTAAATTTGACTCTGATGGGCAACGCTTGTATCTCCTTTTCGCTTTATCACGCAGAGCCATCATCTTTTTAATGTCTTCAGTCAACCATGGCGCTGGTTCCCTTTTAATCTTAACGCGTCGTAAAGGAGCATGTTGATCATACAGATTTAATAAACTGGCCGTAAAACAACGCACCATCACATCAACATCGGTACTCGAAAAAACACGTGACCAATCCAGAGCTTTCGCGTCACGATGCAACGCCTCCAAGTCAATTCCCTTAAAACTACGAAGATAAAGATATTGAGGTTTACACCTTGGGGTACGGATGCGATAGGAAAGATAGACCAGGTCATGGTAAGAAAAGGAGGCTGTAAGTTGTCCATGGGCGACGACATTACATGGAGAAGAGACAATCATGAGGTCCAGAAGAGAGGGAATACAGTTAGGGAAGTGGTGTGTAGCGGAAAGTTGTAGTGGCTGTAAGTTATACGAACTTACGAGATCAGTTAGTTTATGCGTACGATGGTCATTTTTAAGTAAGCATGTATTAAAATCCCCCATAATGATTATATGTTCGTACAAAGGGCATAATTCACTTAGAACTATATCAAGATTCTCAAAGTAGTCGACAGTGAGATTGGGACTATAGAATACAGCGAGCAATACTTTGGATGTATTCATAGACACCTCAATGAATAGGTATTCTGCTGATTCGGTGTACTCAGAGGGAGATTCGTTTACAATTTTGTATGAAAAATGGTTACGCAAATAGATCGCCACTCCGCCACAGCCTTTACCGGTCCGGTCATTACGAACGAGCACAAAACCAGGCAAGGCGTACTGAGTAGAAGGAAGAGATGGTTTGAGAAAAGTCTCAGAGATTAGAAGTGCATCGATGACATCGCTGCTAAAGGATGCTAGAAGATCAGAATAATGCTTTGGAACACTTTGGATATTTATGTGTGCAATGTTGAAAACTTTAGGTTGTGAGAAGCAATGAGAGGAGATCTGATCATGCAGTGTTACGGTGCCAAATTCATCGCTATCCGCACTAACAAAGCTGTCGGAAGAGGAGGAGGAAGAGCAAGTGAGAAAACAAGTATCAGAATCAATAGCAAAATCCATATTAAAATATTTTAATATATATGAAGCAAAAGTGAGTATGTATATATAAAAAAAAATACACAAATAACGGATATATATAGGTAACAATTCAAGAATATATTATAATCTATAATTATAAGTATTATCTATTTATGAACCAAAACGATCATCCTACCAAACCCACTGCGCACTGGTTTAGTGGAAAGCTGGAAAGAAGTACTATTAAAACAATTTTTACAACAGATGAAACATTACAAAAGAAAACTATAAATATAAACTAATAACTAACAATTTAAATAAAGGTTATAACAAATAACATCGAGAATACAAATCAAATTGAAGCAAACTGAATAATTACAAAATAATGAACTTTACAGAATAAGTATGTAATTAAAATCACCATATCAAGAGATTGTCTATGCACTAATTCAGATTACGACTTATTACATTCGTTTCAGAACGCAACGTCGCACTGACAGAATTGACATGACACTTAAACGTCAGAATCATGTCGGCTGTCGACTGGAATGATGTTTTGCATTGCAATAAATAATAAGTGCATAAGGCATAATAATAATTTCGAAATAGTAAAGTGAAGCATCCGACGGTAAAAGAAAAAAAAAGAACCAAAGTTACAAGTTTAGTGTACCGCCAATGTTACTAAAAACTCGATAGGTTGACTAAATATAAATGTCGGAATGCAACTTAGATGCTAAACTTATGCTAAGCCTTATCCAGTAGACAGGATGATATAAATGTCAAATACTGATTACATGCGCTTGCGAGCCTTTCTTATGGGTTTAGGTACAGCTTTAGAGTTTGTGCCGGTGTCCTCAGTGGCTTCAGAGCTTGATGGAAACTGAGAGATCAGTGTATCAAGATCTCTCATCGACTCGATTTTACGTCTTGTTTTATCCGGGAGAAGAATGGTAATCTTACTCTCCACTGTCCAGCACTGCTTGACTCCAAAGTGACTACGGGCGGCCATGAATACTTTGTGTCTGAGCTTGGTCAAGAACTCAGTAATTGTTATGCCAGTACCCTTTAATTCAGACTTGTTATCCCAAACAAAGTGACGTTGCTCCATACTGGAAAATCTAACAAGTATGGGTCTGGTCTTACCTCGAGGGGAGCCCAACCGATGACAGACTTGAAGGTGTTCAACTGCTATATCAGTCAGTTTTAATTGTTGAGATATAACCTTCAGCGCAACCTCAGTAGTCTTCTCGTTAGGTTTCTCCGGGATACCATGAAACAGAAGAACCTTTCTACGCATGGCATTTTCATGCCTGTCCAGGCCAAGTGTCAGAAATTCAAACTGCATCTTCATAGTTGACAGTGTGTCTAAGACAAAGGACTTAAATTCTGAAAACTCACAAGACAGCGAAGATAGGTCCGGAGCTGGTGAAGTTGTTCCAACAGTGGCTTTATGCAACTTATCCTCATATGCATCCATGCGCGTGGTGATCAAGTTTTCAAGAGTCTCCATGTTCTTAATAAGCTGAGTTTCCATGTTGTTGTTTAGAGGTGGTTTTAATTTTGTGATTAAGTGAAGATAGTGAGAATGGATACCAGTTTAAGCAGGTGGGTTGTATAGGAATTTAATTCATTTAAAAAATTAGTAAAAAAGTTTTGCAAATAATTATAAACACTTAAAAATCAGAGAGCCAAAAATTACGCGTATTTACGTTTCAACTACCCACAGAGGAAAAAAAACTCTAGTGATCTTAGAGACATTAAGTATTCCGAGTGCAGTGACTCGACGCTTTGCGCCGCCCGCGCACAAAATGGCCGCGCCCGCGCTTTGACACAGCGCGCACCCACGCGGCGTGCAGCACGTTGCCGCGCAATTGTGCAGCATGCGCCATGTGGCGCGTTATCACCACCAGCAGCACCAGCAGCAACAGCAGCAATCAGCACCAGCGCAGCCCTAAGAGTGCCATCATTTGATTCGGAGGATCCGGAGCTCTGGTTTGCGCTCTTAGAGGCTCAGTTCGTGTTACACAATATTACCACGGACGCTGAGAGGTACAATTTAACTATTACTAGCCTTACAATCGATCAGGCAAGGACCGTGAGGGACGTTATCCTTAACCCTCCGGCCCACAACCGCTACGAGCGATTAAGGGACGAGCTCATCAACAGACACACCGTCTCTCAATCTGAGAGGATTAACCAGCTCCTCAACAAGGAGGAAATCGGCAGCCGGACTCCGTCACAGTTCCTGCGGCACCTGCAGGACCTGGCGGGTCCATCCACGCCGTCGCAGCTCATCCGCACCATCTGGTGCAGTCGCCTGCCACACCCGGTGCAGGCAGTGTTGTCCACGCTGCCCACCGACACATGTGAACAGCTGGGGGACATGGCGGACCGCCTGCAGGAAATTTCTGCTTCCTGCCCGGTCGCCCCTCCCCCCGCCCCACTTCCGGACACCACGGCCACGCTGGTCAAGGACCTGACCGACAAGGTCAAACACCTGGCCCGCGAGGTGGATCGTCGCACCGCAGCCCCGCGCCAGGCTAACAGCCCGGCGCAACGCCGACAGCCGTCACCGCGGTGCGCACGCAGCGCGCGCCTTGCATCGCCAGCGGTCACAACGACACACCGACGCCGCGTTTCATCGTCACGCGCACCCACCGCTGAACCTGCCACGGTTATGGCAACCGAGTGCGGTCCCGCGTCGGCACGGCGATTATTCGTAACCGACCGTAATACGCGTGTGCAGTTTTTGGTAGATACGGGAAGTGATTTATGCGTTTACCCCGTATCGGCGCTACGCGAACGCCGTAATAAAACGGACTTTAAATTGTGTGCGGCTAATGGTTCGTGTATAAATACCTATGGCTATATCAACCTTAATTTAAATTTAGGTTTAAGGCGTGACCTCACGTGGCGTTTCACAGTTGCGGATGTCACAAAGGCCATTATTGGCGTAGATTTTTTAAGCCACTTTAATTTAGTTGTCGACATCCGCAACCAACGCCTAGTGGACAATACAACCACTCTGTCCACTAATGCCTCTTTATTAAAATGTAATGTTTTTTCTGTCAAGGTAGCGTCGGGCGACACGAGGTTTCACGAGTTGTTACGGACATTCCCGGACATCACGCGCCCCTCTGGCACACCGGGGACTCCAAAGCACTCCACGGTTCACCACATCCGCACCACACCTGGCCCACCCGTTTCATGCGCTCCCCGCCGGCTCGCAGCTGACAAGCTGAAGATAGCTAGGACGGAATTCGAACTCATGCTCTCTAACGGCACTGCACGTCCTTCCGAGAGCCCGTGGGCTTCGCCGCTACACCTTGCTCCTAAAAAGGATAACGGTTGGCGGCCGTGTGGCGACTATCGACAATTAAACGCGCGGACAGTCCCCGACCGTTATCCCATCCGTCACATCCACGACTTTGCCCATAATATAGCTGGTAACAAAGTCTTTAGTACCATTGACCTAGTTAAGGCCTACAACCAGATCCCAGTCTACGAGGAGGATATCGCGAAAACAGCCATAACAACACCTTTTGGTCTGTTTGAATTCCCTTATATGACATTCGGCCTCCGTAACGCAGGGCAGACGTTCCAGAGGTTTGTGGATGAGATGACACGCGGTTTAGACTTTTGCTTCGCCTACCTCGACGACTTTTTGGTATTCTCCAAAAACGAGGTAGAACACGAGGAACACCTGCGCCTGCTATTCAAACGCATGCAGGAGTATGGCATGCTCATTAACACATCCAAGTGCGTCTTCGGTGCCCCAGAGGTCACATTTCTGGGCTACCGCATCTCCGAATCCGGTACCAAACCTCTGGAATCTAAGGTACAGGCCATAAGGGAATTCCCCCCACCCAAGACCGTCAAGCAGTTGCGCCGTTTCTTGGGGATGGTTAATTTTTACAGGCGTTTCCTGCCTCACGCGGCTTCCATCCAGGCCCCACTGAACGCCCTGCTGACGGGCTCGGTGAAGGGGTCGCAGCCGGTTCATCTTACTGGTGAGTCTCTTTCAGCCTTCGACCAGTGTAAGGAAAGTCTTGCCGACGCTGCGCTACTGGCACACCCTGACTGCGACGCTCAATTAAGTTTAGTCACCGATGCGTCCGACACAGCAATGGGTGCTGTAGTGCAGCAACTAAAAGATGGTAATTGGCAGCCACTTGCCTTCTTCTCGCGTACTCTAACACCTGCGCAGAAGAAATATTCACCGTACGACCGCGAACTATTAGCAATTTACGAGAGCGTTAAATACTTTCGGCACATGCTGGAAGCACGCCACTTCGCAGTCTACACTGACCACAAGCCGCTCAGTTTCGCATTCCATGAACGGAAGGCCAACTGTTCGCCTCGTCAGTTCCGCCATTTAGATTTTATATCGCAGTTCACGACCGACATCCGTCACATCTCCGGTAAGGATAATGTGGTGGCGGACACATTATCCCGCGTCGATGAACTGCAGCTGCCAGTCGACTTCGACACACTCGCGGAGTCCCAAGCAGTGGACCATGAGCTTCTCCAGTCCTTCAGCGGAGAAACATCACTTCGCCTGAAGAAGCTCACCATACCTGGCAACAGTAGGAAGTCCTTCCTTCAGAAGGACTTAGGGACTTGTTCTCACGTCTTCTTACGTGACGACTCAATCCGAGGTTCCTTGCAACCACCTTACACAGGACCTCACAAAGTGGTTGAACGTAGGGACAGGACTTTCCGAATACTGGTTAGGGGCAGGGAGGTCACAGTAACGATAGACCGACTTAAACCGGCCTACCTACTCGTGGACCCATCCCCCACCAACGACTCCGTCCCTACTCCCAAGTTCCCTCCAGCTCCATTACCCATCCCTACTCCAGCTCCAACTCCCCTACCTGATCCTCCACCTGCACGGCCGAAGTCCATAGCTCCGGAAGGCGGCAAAACCATAAAATCTGGCCGCCGAGTTCGTTTTCCGGACTACTATCGACCGTAGACCCGGTCTCTGGGGGGGAGTGATGTGGGAACCTTCGTCCCACATTAACATTATGTATATGTAATTTATTATATATCACACACTCGCATATACACTTACATCTATCTATTATATTATGTTTATCATATACACCATACGCCCACACATACACACTACATACAACACATACTCCTCGAACCTGGAGCGCCGCGGAGTTTCCGACGCACTCGTCTCGCCGCCGAGACGAGCCGAGCCGAGTATAGCCGGCGCCAGCCGAAGCGTTTCACTGCTCTCTCCCCGCGTCCCTAGCGGGCCATTGCGCGCACGCAGATCATTCGCCCGGCTGGCGCCACGAGTCAGCATCGATACGTCCCCGCGCAAACCCGCGTCGCTCGATCGCTTGACTACCTAGCTCGTACCCAGTGCTTTCGCTGTGCTCTAACTGTTATTTCCGTGCTCCTAGTGTTAAGACTTTTGCTTGTGCTTACATTCTGTGCCTATCACTCTCTTCTCCTTCTTTTATTTGTGGGTATTTCTCGTGCTGTGTTAACTGTGTAGATGTACTTTTATTTCTTTGTGTTCTCGTGTAATAAACGATTAACTTACATTTGTAGTTAACCTTATTGCTCGCGCGCTCCCGCTACACACCTCACGCACACAGACATTCTCACCCCCATAACTCATCAGTTAATGTATGCTCACTCAGTTCTCACCTAAGACCACTCTGATCTATGAATCCGTGAAGGATACATTTAAGATTTGTGTACTAGCTTTTTGTAAAACCTTTGTAAAGTTGTCGTTTTTAGATACCAATCGCCTACTGCCGTATAAAAAAAAGTTACAAATGCTTTCTTATGCTCACTCAATCCACACACTTTGAAGAGACCCGATTTCCTATAAACCAACTTGAATTAAATTTTGTCATATGTCTCGATTTATTTAAAGTTATTTATATGAATTTGTAAAACACAAAACGAACCATAAAGCTTGCACGTGTTTAAATAATTTATTATTTTAAGTGCTCACTCAATCCACACAATTCTGAAAAGTAATAAGCACTTATATCTTTGAATTGATAGGTAGTTATAAAGATATAAATTGTTCAAGTTTTAGTAAAAATTATTACAAAAAGTGTGCCATTTCGAATTCTTGTTTTTTAGTTTAGTTTAAAAGATATTAACTTGTTAATGTTTCAATGAAAATCTACCACACTGTAGGGTTGTCACGAAGAACATTTTTCAAATTTAATTTATTTTTTAAAGTGACCTATAATATTTACGTGCTCAGCAGTGTGATATATTTCAGTAGGTTCAAGAATACACCAATTTGAGCGAAATCATTTATTCTTTAATAAAACAATATAATTTTGGAGGTAACGACTTAGTAATACAATGAAATGAAGTACATTGAAATTTTGTAACTTCTCAAAACGCTACAGGTGTCTTTTATAATTTATCTAAAGCGTTTGATTGTGTAGAGCATGAAACCCTATTATTAATTAAGCTTAATCATCAAGAAGGTCGCTTAACTTGATCGCATCTTACTTAAAGGGCAGGATTCATGTGTTAGTGTTAACGATGTCAAATCGACGAGATCAAAATGTGTTCTGGGTGTTCCTCAAGGTGACAACCCTACAGTGTGGTAGATTTTCATTGAAACATTAACAAATTAATATCTTTTAAACCAGTGTTTTTCAAACTGTGGGTCGCGACCCCTTGGGGGGTCGCGAAGCTTCCGTAGGGGGGTCGCCAGAAATCGAGATTAATTAAGTAAAAAACAATAAGGATTGAAAAGATTGCTTTATTAAAAGAGAATTTTGACAAAAGGATATACACATAAACATTTCTATTCTATGTTTCAATACAAACAAATGAACAAAAAATAAAATCCTAAGACATTATAACATTTTAACATGACTTAATGCGAAGGTTGTGCTCGTTTTTACCCGACTGCGTCAGAAGGAGGGTTATGTATGTTTTTCGAGTGTATGTATCCATTTGGATTATTTGGACCGCCCCACAGCCCAAACGGTTGAACGGATTTCGACATATGAGGTATCGTTGAATTCGTCAGAACTGTGAAAGTGTCATAGGCTATATGAATTTTCAAAATGGCGCCCGAAAGTGGAAAAAAAAGAGGGCATAATCTTGAGTTTTTTTGTTATCTTAGCAATATGGGTATCAAATGAAAGATCGTGAAAAGACCTTTTCAAAAATATATATCATATAACGTTAAGGCACACGTTTTAACACAAATTATCAAAAACCATCCTAAAAAGTAGAATTTTTCGGTGAAAACACTAAAAAGTCTGAAATAAAAATATTATTATAAAAACAAAAAACCCGACTGCTTACAAAAGAACTCAAAAGAAAAAAACAAGTGTCACAATATCAACATAAAATACTTCATGGTGCTGCAGGCGGGGACAAACAATACTGTTACCTACGGGTAAAAAAAGATTTATCACAAGTACTACGTTTGTCCCCGCCTGCAGCACCATGAAGTATTTTATGTTGATATTGTGACACTTGTTTTTTTCTTTTGAGTTATTTTATAAGCAGTCGGGTTTTTTGTTTTTATAATAATATTTTTATTGAATAGTCAGTTTCATCCATCGTGGATCTGTATTTTCTACACTTGGAATTAAATCGTTTTCCTAAAATACTAATACTAATCCGCACGAGGCGCAATGAGCTGGGATTTCAAGCCATGTGATTGGTGAATCGCGCACAGCTCCGCTCCGCTCCGCCTCAGTGGAACCGCACCCTTAATATTGTATCGACACTTCGATACTATCGATACTTCGATACTGATATTATAAAGAGGAAAGGTTTGTTTATTTGCATTTAATAGGCTCCGAAATTACTGAACCGATTTAAAAAATTCTTTCACTGTTGGAAAACTACACTATTCCCGGGTGACATAGGCTATATAATATTTTCCAAAAAAATCGGGATCCTTAATAAAACTGCGATAATGTAGCCCAGTGTAAAAAAACTGAAGAGTTTGTTTGTTTGAACGCGCTAATCTCAGGAACTACTCGTCCAATTTGAAAAATTCTTTCAGGGTTAGATAGCTCATTTATCGAGAAAGACTATAGGCTGTTTTTTATCTGCAGTACGCGAAGTAGTTCCCCGGGACGCAGGTGAAACTGCTGGCAGACGCTAGTATGTGTGATAAAAAAGTGAAGGATCAGGAGCCGGGGGTCGCGAAATATTTTCTTATGCCAGGGGGGTCGCATCATGAAAAAGTTTGAAAAACACTGTTTTAAACTAAACTAAAAAACAAGAATTCGAAATGGCACACTTTTTGTAATAATTTTTACTAAAACTTGAACAATTTATATCTTTATAACTACCTATCAATTCAAAGATATAAGTGCTTATTACTTTTCAGAATTGTGTGGATTGAGTGAGCACTTAAAATAATAAATTATTTAAAAACGTTCAAGCTTTATGGTTCGTTTTGTGTTTTACAAATTCATATAAATACCTTTAAATAAATCGAGACATATGACAAAATTTAATTCAACTTGGTTTATAGGAAATCGGGTCTTTTCAAAGTGTGTGGATTGAGTGAGCATAAGAAAGCATTTGTAACTTTTTTTATACGGCAGTAGGCGATTGGTATCTAAAAACGACAACTTTACAAAGGTTTTACAAAAAGCTAGTACACAAATCTTAAATGTATCCTTCACGGATCCATAGATCAGAGTGGTCTTAGGTGAGAACTGAGTGAGCATACATTAACTGATATATCTCGCGTTTTATCTTTTTACAAATTGTGAGATTACTTTTACAATTGTTTCTATACTTTTACTAAATAACTAGCATAATATTATTAATTTTATTTAGGGTGCTCACTCAATCCACACACACACGCGTTATTTATTATTATTATTTCTAAAGCGAAAGTACTATCAGGTACCTACTGTCGGTGTAATCGTCCGTTAACCGCAACACGACGTGTGAACCGTGGTTTGTGGCAGGACTGGCAGGTAGCTGCGCAGTTCAGTGAAACCACAGATGACTTATGTGAAACTGTACGCGGTGACGCACTGTGGTGGAGATTCCACGAGCGTTACACGTGGGGTACGATCCAGTAAGCGATCAAAACACCCTAAACGACATTTTTCCATAGAATGACAGACTTTTGTTTTTGTGTTGCAATTTTAAGTGTACATTTTTGTGTTGTACCACAAAACTAAAGCAATTTAAAAGAATTGGATGATTGAAAACTGTTTTATTTGTGTTTCTCCATTTTTGAGTATGGTGTACAAAGTGGTGGCCGGGGCTCCATACATTTTGAAACATCTCCTTTCAACACTTTACGTGTTTTGGTCGCTTAGGCCTACTGTCCACGTAAGCTGCACGTCATACGCACGCTGTCAATTGCCGATTGCTTGCATCTTGCGTAGAAATAATCAAATCTGTGTCCACGGAGCTGCAAGGCTGCAACGTTTTGTAGGTTGCATGCATTCGTCATGAGTCATGACGCGTCCGTGGACAGTAGCCCTTAATGGAACGCACGGGTGGTGTAGCTGTTTGCCTGTTGCGGTGGAATCGGTCACTGGGGTATTTTATTTTGGGTTGGGACGGTCAATATTATTTTAGTGGTCATCTTTGGATATTTTTTTATTTTCAAGAAGAGTTCGCAGCTTCTGGATATAATTCATCTACTGATCTAATCCGTTAACTGATTTAACGATGGCCAATTTTATAAGACAGCTATGGTTCAAACAACACCTTAGCGATTTATTTGATGTTGCTGATGACCAGAGTAGACGTTGCCCAATCACAATCAGATGGCTCGTATACTTGTATGTCGGTTATTTCATAAAAAATAATGACTTCTTAGTAATAAAGCAGTTAGTACCAGATAATGGTTTGAGCGGGGGCTGTAGGCGGCAAATCGGCGAATTCATTATTATTCGATCTAAGCACTAGCAAGGATAACTACATGCGCAGGGCTGCCACTTACTCCAACTAAATCAATGTCAGGTCCGTACATTTTTCCTCAGAAATGTAGATTAGTGTATTACATTTATCGACAAATTCGACCAATATTATTTATTTAGACTACAACTATCGAATCGAAACCCGCCCATAATTTCCTTATCAACCATGAAAATCCTAATTTATTTCAGGTAAGTATCCACTTACATAAACAATACACGCGGATTTGCTTTGATTCCAGTTAAAAAGTAAGTATGTATAATGAAATTCAATCGACGCAAATTTTTACAAAAACTTTTCCAAAGTTCTAAGGTCTTCTAGAAAACCCCACCTTGAGTGGTCTTACAGAATCGGAAAGAAATTCCTACGAAGCTGTGTTATTATTTACGCCTTTTATGAGTAGAAGCTAGAAGCAGATTCATATTTTAACAAATAAAACTACAAATGTGACGAGTGCCAACCCTAGAGAGAATGTACATTGTGAATGTCCTACGTTTAGTGAATAAACATAGCCAATGAATAATTTTTCTCTACTACTACTACTTGCGAGTAGAGGTAGGTACTTCAAACAGTTCAAACATTTAAGGCCTAGTTGATTTCATCTTAATTAACTGTGAAAAGGTAGCCGTAGCAGAATGATATAATTGCTTTTTAGAAAAAAAAAAAACCGACTTCAATCTTGATAAGTAGAGATAACTCAAAAACTACTCGCCAGATGGCGCTCAATTCAACATGTAAGTGTAAAGTTCTCGTCACTACAAATTAATGAAGCCCAAACACTAGATAACTGCAGTAAATCGTTGAGGAGTTCCCTCGACTGTCTTTCGGCTTCATCAGATCGACTCCAGATCTTCATGAAATCGTAGCGCTTTAATGTACTTATGATAACATGAACAAACACACTAGTTGTCCATACAATTTTCGAAAGTTCCCCTCGATTTCTCTGAGATGCCATAATCAGATCCTGGTTTCCTTATCAGGGGACCCCACTGCGCATATCTACTTTACAACAAAAAAAGAATTATCAAAATCGGCCCATAAACGACGAAATAATCGCTGAACGTACATAAAAAAAAAGCATATATACGGTCGAATTGAGAACCTCCTTCTTTTTTGAAGTCGGTTAAAAAGCTAGGATTAATAATAACTGTTAACTGAAAACTTAAAAAACCCCTGACTAAAATGAAGTTTTTACCAACATGCCTTACCAATATTTAGTGATGCCGCTCGATAGGCTACTATCGACAGACTATCGATAGTCTATCGATAGTGTGGCAATAGTGAGACTATCGATAGTACTATCGATAGTATTGATTTTTTCAAATAGTATAAATCATGGTAATACTATTGGTTATCTGCAATAGTATCGATACTATAGATACTATCGATAGTATTGATTTTTTCAATACTATCGATAGTACTATCGATATCCTAACTGATTTTCAAGGTCAACAATCGATAGCGAAACTATCGATAGTTCGGCATCATTACCAATATTGGAAACATCTAAATAACTATTCAAACAGCTGGACCGATTTCTGCCAAACAGCTAAGAACCACCGCGACGAACACGGCTTTCGATTCAAACAACCACATTCATAGAACCTTGAATGAAAGCACTACTCGTAAATAATATGCTTTTCCTAAGAAAACATGTCACTATGTACTTACATAGGACGAGTCAAAAAGTGTACGTCTATTGCGTGAATGTGAATTAAACCTTTAAACAAGGTATTATGGTCGAATTTCGAGCGCTAAGCTGGTCTCTGGGATTCTGAGATAGTTACTACAGTAGAATATTGTAGTAAACAAATTCAGCCTTGGCCACGCGTGAAATGTAAGAGATTATGGCGAAAACAAGTTTACGGTAAACGTCACGCACAAATATATTGGCGTTGCGTTGGTGTCATAGCCCTCAAGGCCGGGAACAATGATATTTACGAATGTTATGAATTGATATCGATAACGGATATGCGTACGTAATTGCGTGCACTGCGAACGATACGCGAAGTTGAGCACTTGGTACGCATAATACCGATATTGTTTTATCTATTTATTTATTCAATCACCACCATTCTGTACGGAATATAATTAATCATAAATATTCTATTATTCATTATAAAATCTCAATTTAATATGCTTCTATCTCGACTGCAATTAAATCCAATTTAATTGAGATTTTATAATCAATAACACAATATTTATGATTAATTATATAATCTCAATTTAATTGGATTTGATTGCAGTTAAGATAGAAGCATAGAAGATAACTGTATAATCATTTCAATGTTTAAACAAACTAATGAACAACATTTAACAGTTCTTTGTGTAAAGAACACAGCGTTATCATGACATTAGGCAGATGCGCTCATTTAGCAGGTGGTCAGCTGTGCTAGCTTAATTAGTGTGTACTAGCAGCCCGCCCGCGGTTTCACCCGCGTGGATCCCGTTCTCGTGGGAATATATGCATGTATTATACATAAAAACCTTCCTCTTGAATCACTCTACCTATTACAAAAAACCGCATCAAAATCCGTTGCGTAATTTTAAAGATTTAAGCATACAGACAAACAGACAAACAGACAAACAAACAAACAGACGGACAAAAATAGCGACTTTGTTTTATACTATGTAGTGATTAATTATTATATGTATTATATTAAATACTATAATTATTATTTCTATATATTTTTGATATGACGACCCGAATGGCGCAATGGTTAACACGCCGGATCGCTGTTCCGAGGGTCCTGGGTTCGATTCCCAGCGAGGCGGCAATTTGAATGATGAGTTTAGATTTCCGTTCTCGGTCTGGGTGTGTGTCCTTGTCTAGTGAATCCTAGTGTGGGGCTAAGAGTGTGTAGCGTTATATATATTAGTTTGAGCTCATAACTTATTAATGGATGAACTAATTTTGAGTAACATCTGAGAAATAGTTTTTGAACTATCTGTACTTACTAACGTTGAGGTTGTTTAATTTGTAAAAAGTTAATTACCTAATTATGTAAATAGCTAACAATTGCAAAGTGGTCACCAATGTCAATGTGCAAAATCAATTATACTAAAAGCATCATAAAACCCCGTGATAAAACCCTTGTAATAAAAACAAAATGGTAAATTAAAGGGATAAACTTTTCCTACATGCTATAGTGAAGATTTTTGTATTCTTACCTTCCATCCTCGCATCTCTAATTTTTCAAAAATAATGTGTAGATAACAGTCTAATTGTCACTTGCTTTTGGGCACAAAAACAGTGAGAAAACCTAAACATCTGTGAGTTCTATGTAATGTTCTCAAAGGCGTATGAAGTTTGCTACTTGCACTTGGACAATGTGGTGTGGTATGGCCAGTATCACACACATTCCGGGCGTTCTATTAGACAACCAAAACACAAGTTCAATTTTCTATAGAAAAAGCTTTGATTTGGGCGTTTAGCTCGCATGAAACGCGCCTATTGTGACACCTGAGTAGTGGAACAATATTATAGGTCATGATAATGCTATATAGGTATCTAGTACAAAGCTGGAACATTGAATAAAACTTAATTATTGTTACTGTAATTAATTACACACTACATGCGTCATACACTATAACATTGTTAAAACATGATTAACTCCTTTGTTATATTTTAATTATCTTTTATATGAGTTTAATGGCCTTTCCTAGTCACGTACGTAAATATTACTAGAAACAATTGCCCATGTAAGATTTAAACATTATATTATTGAAAAAATATTAGGTATTTTTTATCACCCACTGCAGTAATGTTATATTGGGAGCATTTAATTACATCTGACCAGATTGAAGATCTGGAACTCAAAAACATACTGTGGTTCATCCAGACTGTAGGCATAGCCAGATCTGAATTTCAATGGGGTGGCCACAATAGATCAGGAATGGTCTCGGTGGCCTCATGGGAATATTTATTTATTTGTTTTGTACACACAAATATTCAAAAAAAGACAAAATATATAAGACAGTTTGTATAAGGACACTACTTATTCCTATAAGAAGTTTCTTCCAGTATATTTGTTTCCCATGCCCAATTTGTTTTTTTTACAGAGAAACACACTGATATGATATCCTCACCAATATTTTGAATGAGAAAATCTATCTGTCTGTGACTCTTTCATGGCTAACCCACTGACCCGATTTGGATAGAATTCAGAATGAAAGTAGTTGAAGGTCATATTATACTATACATATAGGATTTTTTAAATAATTTCAATAAGGAATTTCATGGATTTATACATGTTGGTAGATCTGATGTGCCGATTTTGTTAATTAGGTATAATATGTTGATTTTATTGTAACTTCATGTATATATTGTGCAATACCATATTTTTTTAGATATGGTTATCTTTTTCCTTCTAAGATACTAGGAAACTAGATGAGAGATTTGTTTATTTCAACATGAATTTTTCACACCTTAAAACAGTATTAAAATTATTTTTCATTTTAGGGCTGTTTTATATCCCAAAGAAAGAGAATAGAGATATCTGGAAATTCTGTAAGTGACCAAAAAAGATGAACAAAGTTCTGTTCAATTTTTAACATAAACTTTCAAAAAATTTAAAGGCGTTTTAGATAGTTTCAATTTAAATATAGGATATTATAACATAGATTTTTTTTGTAAATTATCCTGTCTGGACAGAAGGGTGTGAGTTAGTAAGTTTGTAGTGTTTGATGTTGAATAGCGGAGATTAAGGATGTAAAGTTTTCCATATAATAATACACATAAAGAAATCAATCTTGTTGCTAACTGTAAAATAAGTATTGTTTATGTACCTACTTATATTATATATCCTACCATAGCAACAAAAAAGCAGTTATTAATTATTACCAACTTAACCATTGTTTCTAGAAGGTTTCTTACACTGGGTAATAATAAATCAGTCAATAGGTACATTGAGTACATTCACATTTTAAGCGGCAAAAAGTGCACTGCACTGATGTTTTTTTTTACAAAGTGTCAACACAGATATAGGTCAGAGGAGCATTGCAGTGAACAATGGTATAGAACGCGTAGTTGCGTTAAGACCTTAATTAATTGTATTACGAAAAACCAATGAATATACATGAACAATCAAACTGATATATTTCACGGTCAAGTTTAGCAATAAAAAAATAAACACAAGATCCACAGATGAAACAAAGACATCGGCCCTGACACTTTTCGATCCAAAAAAAATCAATTCAGTCCGCAAGTTTTATTAATAATCTTGCCGCATTATATTTAATAAACAGAATATTCGTAAACATAATTGCATAAGACGCTTCCCATCCAAAATACAACGCAAATTCTTGACGTAAGGCATAAACATCTATGGCTCACCTAATACAAATTCCCAGGCGTCGCAGCCCAGCGACCTCTCAGGGACAATCTCTAAATCCAACATCGTGTAGAACACACAATAAGCACTAAATTAACTAACTTTCACTTAACAAAACACAGTTTTCACGTTTAAATGCGCTTTTACGCTGCCTTTCTTTGTTTGCCAACTTTAGTTTTCAACCATTTTGTATTTGTCAGAGGAACTGTCATTACAAACAGCTGATTGTATTTTGCCAGGGCCTCACTCGAGTTGCGCAGTTCGCTTTGTTCCAATTATCATAAAGTTGCCTGTTCATAAAAAGCGCATAATTATAAATTTTTTCTTTCGAGTCAGTTCAATGTTTTATTTAAAATCAAGAAACATTGATCAAACGATGATAAATTTAGTATTATAAAAACGTCATTCGTTGGTATTTTGTCAAATTACGGTCTATGAACTAATATTTAAAGGAGAGTAATTTCCGCTTCAGATAATATTAAAATGTGCTAACAGGCTAACAATATAAACAATAATGTAACTATCAAGTCAATATTGCGCTTCACTTCAGTTTTACGTACACGTAAGTTTAGTTACCCTCCAGAACAAGGAGCAGTACAATAAGATTCAGCACTATACGTCACTTGTAAGCTGTCCAACTGAGTGCTGGTGAGAATTCAAAATTGCAGGTTGTGTCTGTAGCGTAATTTCTGATGAAAAAGAGGTCTGTTGCTGCTGTGATATGTTACTTGTGACTTCTGTTGCTGCGCTGGCCTGCTGCGAGAGTATTGCTGTTGTTGCAGCAGGCCTTTCCAGTTTTTTTATTTTCTTTTTTATATACTGTTCACTTTCTTTTGATCTCTTTCGTTTTCCCATATTGTTAACTTTAAAATTAACTAATGGTGTGTAACTCAAAGTCCAAATCAGCAGCCCATAATCAACGAAAAAAGCCAGTACGGGATATGGATATAATTATTATATTCCATTAATAATTAATCATTTCAATATTTAATTAGCTGCAATTAAAGTACAGCCCTGGTTAAATGTAATGACGCATGCGTGCCAATATAATAGGCATAAAGTTAGGTTGTATGAACTGTTTTATATTTGTCTCGGTTACTCCTTTCATCATTTGTATTATTTATCTCTTTCATACACGGCTAAACCAAGGCATAAGACCGTTATTTCTTTCGCACAACAGATTCAAAATAGTACTGTCTCTGTCTGAAAGTTTTTATATATTTCAATTTCAACGAAGATTTTGACATTTAATTTATTAGGTACTGCATAAATATGTAGTTTTTTTGTTGTCTAACGGGACCAGTTTTAAAATAAACATTTATTTTGTTTACATTAATTATTAATGTATTTTTTTATTTTAAGTACGTTATTTTTTATTTGAAGTACGTTATGCTTATTTTCAAACTTCTCAATGGACTCGTTATCCAGGAATACGAACTCGGGGTCGCCCTGAAAACCAGCGGTTGTTGTACAAATCTTATGAATTAAACATGTTGTATACTCTCGAATTATTACCAACTTTGCCAAATGTTGGGTCTCGGGGCATACGCATACCCAAATACCCACCGAGGCAATAGTTTCAATACTTATGTATGATATTCATAGGAGGAGAAAGTGGGGATAACTTCCAAAAATCACTGGTGCCATTTGAGTATCTTTAAATACGGCCATGTGTTTTTTGTACTTAAGATTTGAAACTTACTTAAATCATCACGGACAAAACATTTTAAATGCAAATGGGTACTCACGATTTTGAATTGTTTTGCCAATATTACCATTCAGATCATTTAAATTCAAATCATTTAAGTTCCAATCATTTAAATTAATTTGCGAGACAACAGAGAATACCTCTAGCAATCAGTCGACAAAGGGAAAGCATCATAACTTAAATATTGTACACCAAAACATACAGGGCTTTTCCGGCAAAGACTTGGAATTAAATTTGTTTTTAAATGAAATGAATATTGATATTATTTGCGTTACAGAGCACTGGCTGAAAAATTATGAATTAATTGTATCCCTAGATAATTATAGTATAGGCAGTTCTTTTTGTAGACAAAACATACTGAGGGGAGGATCTTTAATCATCATTCATAATAGTTTAAATTATAAGGAGCGTAAAGACATAGTATCCCTCTCTATTGAACATACTATAGAGCTCTCCTGTATAGAGCTTGAAAGGGTGGTCATTGTATGTGTGTATAGACCACCTTCAGGCAACTACCCATTATTTGAATCCGCTATGGAGGATGTTTTAAAAGTGTTATGTATGAAAAATAAAAAAGTAGTTGTATGTGGAGACTTCAACATTGATATTCTTGTTCCAACTTCACTCTCAGTAAGGTTTATTAGTTTATTTAAATCATTTAACTTAGATTATACATTCTCTGAACCTACTCGAGTAACTCCATCATCAGCTACTTGCTTAGACAACATTTTTTGTAATTGTACTGTTGTTAATAAGTTACTATTAAGCTGTATTAGTTCAGACCATAGCGGACAACTTGCCACCATTGAGTACCATCATGACCTTTCCAAAAAATACATAGTTTGCAGACCAATTACTCAAAAAAATTTAAACAATTTTAAAAGCAATATAGATAGAAAAATTTCTTCAATAAATATTAATTATAATGATACACCAAATCAAGCATACTGCAATGTATTTGATTTAATAAAGTACGAATTTAACAATAATTTTAAGGAAAAAAGAATTGAATGTAGCATTAAAAAAACTAAATTTAGTGATTGGGCAACAACAGGAATATATAAAAGCAGAATAAGACTTTTTGAACTCTATGCAAAAAAGTCTACTTCCACAGACTTAGAATTTATAAATTATGTAAGAAGGTATTCAAAAATTTTTAAACAAGTCTGTGCAACAGCTAAGTCGATCTTCATATCAAATAAAATCAAGAATTCTGGAAATAAAATTAAAACCACTTGGAACATTATTAATAAAGAAGCAGGTAAAGTTAAATCTAATGATCGTAGTTTTGCCTTAATAGTCAACAACAAAAATGTGTCTTCTGATGATGCAGTTGCAAGCACATTTCAGGATTTCTTCTCGGAAATACCACATGAAATTACAAAAAACTTGCAGGCCAGCCCTCAGCTAGCTTTGAATATTATGGAGTCATGTGTTGATAAATGCAATAATTCATTTACATTTAACCACATCACTTTTGATACAATAGTAAAAACCTTCAATTCTATTAATATTAAAAAGTCAACTGATCTTTGGGGTCTTTCTACAGTTGTCATTAAATCAATTATAGCCTCCATTGCACCACATTTATGTATTATTTTTAATAAATGTATAGATGATGGCAGCTTTCCTAATTTAATGAAGCATGGTAAAATAATACCTTTATTTAAAGCTGGTGAAAAAAGCGACCCCACTAATTATAGACCAATATCTATTTTACCAGCTCTTAGTAAAATCTTTGAAAAAATTATCTACAACCAGCTGCTGTCACATTTCTCTAAAAATAAATTATTTCATGCAAATCAGTTCGGTTTTTCGAGAGGAAAAAATACTACTGATGCGGGCATTGCTCTTCTCAAGCATATTTTTACTGCCTGGGAGTGCAAACAGGATGCTATTGGCATATTCTGTGACCTCTCAAAGGCCTTTGATTGCGTTGATCACAACATATTAATAAATAAACTTAGGCATTATGGTATCTCAGCACTATCACTTAGCCTTATAAAGTCTTACCTGTCTGAGCGTGTACAAAAAGTAGTGATTAATGGTATAGAGTCCTCAGGAGCACACATTTCTATGGGTGTGCCTCAGGGATCAATACTGGGACCATTGCTATTTTTAATATACATAAACGATCTTCCTCATTTTACTCGGGATTTGTGTGAAACTGTATTGTTTGCTGATGATACATCCTTAGTTTTTAAAGTAGATAGAAGAAAACATTGCTTTGACGATGTGAATAATACTGTTTCGCAGGTACTACACTGGTTTACTTGTAATAACTTGATGTTAAACGCGAAAAAAACCAAGTGTGTCAAATTCACGTTACCGAATGTAAAACAGGTGCCAACTAACATACTTTTAAATGGGGAAGTACTTGACTTAGTAAATTCTACAAAGTTTCTTGGCCTTACGATAGATTCTCGGTTGCAATGGAGTCCCCATATTGAAGCCTTGTCTGGGAGACTCAGTTCTGCTGCTTACGCTATTAAGAAAGTAAAGCTCTTAACTAACGTGGAAACAGCAAGACTAGTTTATTTTAGTTACTTTCATAGTGTGATGTCCTACGGTTTGTTGTTGTGGGGCACAGCTGCAGACATTGAATCTATTTTTATATTACAGAAAAGGGCAGTGCGTGCAATTTACAACCTCAGACCTAGGGACTCGCTGAGAGATCTGTTTAAAGAAGTTAATATACTCACTGTTACATCACAATATATCTTGGATAATATTATGTATGTTAAAAAGTACCATGATAGTTTTTTAAAGAAAAGTGATGTCCATAATATTAATACTAGGAATAAGGCTAAGCTGATTGTACCAAATTTTAGGCTTTGTAAAACTAGTGGCTCGTTCATGGGTAGATGCGTAAAAATTTATAATAAAATTCCGTTAGAATTAACGGAAATGCCATACTGTAAGCTAAAAACTCATGTTAAGGACATTCTTATGACGAAGGGTTATTATAAACTGGATGAATATTTTCAAGATGAAACAGCCTGGACATGAGTTTGAAATATAGCCTTAAGTAGTGATAAGTGCTCTCTGTAACTGTGAGTGGGGAAGAAAAAAGAAACTCCTTGGGAGTTTCTTGCCGCTTCTTCTACCAAGGCCACTCATCGTAGGGATTTGTGGAAGCGATGGCGTAGATGACATTCGAAAAGTGTTTGTAAAAACCAAGTTCGAAATAAATCATTTCATTTCATTTCATTTCATTTCAGATGCATCGATCATAGTCATGGTGAGACGCATCGTCATTTCATAAATACATTCAAATTTCAATATTGGCAAAACAATTAAAAATGTGAGTACCCGTTTGCACTTTGCATTTAAGATGCATTTCTATACTAACTTGAAGTTAAGTCATGATCATGACGATAATTTAAGTCATGAATTTAACGATCTGCACTTAAAATCAGATTAATTTATAATCGACATATTAAATTCTATATAATATGCGATATGTGTTTCCGAACGCGTTAATACACAAGCAATCAGTTTCCCGCCATCGCAAATAACCTTGAAGTGATCTCAACACCTACACTTTCAACGTAATATTATTATGAATACTAATACAATGTTGTGTAATGTGTGTATTTCATACACTTACAAAATGCTACAGATATATTTATAGTTCGTTTAAAAATAAAAATTTCTAATAACACGTATTCTGTGATCATTCTGTGATGTTATTTTGGCGTTGGTAATGACCCTGATTTAGTTTAGCGTCACTCGTTGGTATGAGATTTATAAGTTTTGGTGTTTGTTCATAAGTTAACCAGCTTGTATAGATATTTGCTCCATGAGTAAGCCTATCACTTAATTCCATGTAGTAGACGTAGACACAAGTAGACCCGTCAAAAAGTCCCAGTTTAAACAGGGGGTTCATCTCGATTAGTAGTAGGGTAGTATCTCGGTAGTAGGTAGGTCGGTAAAATAAACCCACTGACGGAGAACAGTATAAACCAATGGATGCCATCTATCGCGCTCACTCAAGAAAATGGACAACTTTGTTTCTGTTTGCGTGCCTTTTTTCAAGGAAAGCATAGGTAGTTACAGTTCGTTTTTCGAGATGTTGCGCAGGTACAGTAACTGACCAATCAAAACGCGGCGGCCACGACACTCATGACAGTGTTTTGTGATGCGCTACTTCGTATTGGCGTACAGTAAGTTCATTATAACTCGGCTGATGTGAACATAGCTACGAGTGGCTACGCAGATGTCGATTTGGCCAAAATGGTGGTAGGAGGCGGGGAGTGCGGGCGGTAAGATAGTTAGCCAATACGATGGACGTAAATACGTCCATAGCCAATGCGAAGTAGCGCATCACAAAACACTGTCATGGCCGCCGTGTTTTGATTGGTCAATTACTGTACCTGCGCAAACATTTCGGAAAACGAAGTTCACATCAGCCGAGTTATAATGAACTTATTGTACCTATCCTACCCAGTGCGCTGGCATTCCCCGCCTCTTACCACCATTTTGGCCTTAAAATCGACATCTGCGCAGCCACTCGTCGCTCTATTCAGATCGGGCGAGTTATAATGACCTTACTGCATAGACATACATAATATAGACCGGCCTTGCACGTTCGAATGTGTGTCAAATTGTAACAATCCAATTTTGAATTGAATCGGTTTGTGCGTGAAGTTGGCGCAATGGAACTTTGTTACTATATTTGAAAACGAACAGATTACATAGTGATATCTCGCTTCCGCGTTTGGAAGTTTTAGTCGTGCTGTCTCTGTCACTCTTACATATGTCACGCGCCATTTTAATAAAGTTATTATTTTAGAAATAGTGAAAATAATTTACAATTCAATGTTTACATAATGAAATGTGATTCCTTTGGACTTTATTTGTGTTTCTTGAATTGAAAGAATATTTTTGAAGGCACAGGAAGCCCTATTTTCTACATTTGCGGACGTAATTACTGAAATCAATTTTGCGTAAGGAAAATGTGTAACTCGCTGCTGTCTACAACAGACTGACTTGATCAATCACTCAATCACACAACCTAATGTTGACCACTCGTCGTGCGCCTTATGTATGTTACGGGCCCATCTTGACTTTCTTCATCCATGCCTTACTGTATTTACAATCTTTCACAGCTAACCATAGAAATTTTCTTGTTCCAGATACAATCGTTATTTTTGCTGCTACTCTACCCACTGTTGATTGTTTCCTTAACCAGATGTCTATAATCCTTTCTCCCTCCTTTCCCTCCACTTCCATTTATGAATAAAAAAATAAGTATTTTTTATGACTGCTTGAATACCTACACTTTTATTTTAGGCACACATCTTATACTCCATCATTGACCGGACACTAGGATATCATATTCTCACAATCGATAAAGCGAAAGAAGACCATCTCTACTTCTCGCGTTCTGACTGGGGGTTTGAGAACCAGTACATCTCCCTATGCCGATGACCACGTATCGTCAGCGGTCTCATTAACGGGTTTGTCGGTAATTAAAAGTATATCATCATTATAAATTATTTTCATACAATGTGGTGAGATTCCTATAAGAATTAAAAGGGTGTAATAAAACTGCTAAGTTTATATGGATATACATACACATTTATTACAATAATAATTTTTAGACAACTACCTGTCTTTCTTCTTACTTTTAGATTTTTTATGTTTAGACTTATGTTTTTTATGTTTCTTCTTTTCCTTTCTAGATTTTTTCGATTTCACTTCCTTGGCTTCCACCCATGAATCTGAATCTGAAGACGAATCGTTTTCTCTTTCATCTTTGGACCTGAAAGTGGGTTTGAAGGTTTCTTCTGGCACACTTTCTAATCTTTTGACCAAACTATCTGGTAATTTTGGACCATATTGAATACTTTCATCGATTGTCTGTGGTTTTTCACTGACATTAGCTGTCTCAACCTGTTCAACCTTATTAGTAGATGTAGGATTATTTGTCTTATCATTATTTGTTGTGTCTGCATTTTTATCATCTGCCTTTCTTTTCCAAGAGTTTAATTCATCAAAGTCTATGTTAGCAAAAATCCCGCGTGGAGGTGAATTATTTCTTTCTATATTCTTGGGTTTATCTACAAAATCTTCATAGGAATCATTGGTAATATTTTTATCATTAGTTTTAGGTGCTTCTTCTTCAGTTTCACTGTCGCTAAGAAATATAGATTTGTAAAGGTCCATTTTATCAAATTTTTCAATTGTTTCTGTTACTTCGACTCCTTGGTCTTTATTTTTCAAATCCTTTTCTGATTCTTTCAGAAACAACTCTGCTACAGTCATTCTTTTGACTGGACCTGATGACTCAGTTATTTTGTCATTTTTATCGTGAATTATCTGATTAATGTGTATAGTAGCTGGTTTATCCTTCGGTGCGTCTGTGTTTACTGATTTAGAGCCACTGAATTTGCTCTGCTCTTTGGTAAAGCTTTCTTTGTCGTGGACCGATGATTCCAGATAGGAGAATATTGAGTAAGATAGTTTTGGTTTGTCCTCTTTGACGAGCTCCGGCCTGTGAATAATAGAAATTATTATATTAGTACACGCATATTATAGCGCTAGATTTAGCATCGTTTTAATTTACAAGAAATGAATAAGATTACGATGGTGCGGTTTTCACTAACGTAAACTAGTGGTAATTAAAAAAACAAAAAACACAACAAGCTTTTAAAAAAAGAATATAAATGTTGTGATATGTGATTTATTTGATACTCATATTGCTAAAGTAAGAAAAAACGACCCTATCCTATCCTCATTTGTCTCATTACTACCACAATTCTGACGAATTCGACAAATGATAATGTGAAAATCCGCCCAGCCATATGTGCATTAGGGCGTGCCAATAAAAAGGATATACTTAAAAACATGCACATAAGTGAAATATATATAAATAAACAAAACATACCTATTCCCTCCAATCTCAGGCACATTGAACCGTTTACACACAAGAGGCTCAGGCCTCCAAGGTGTTTCTCTCCTCGTCAACACGCCATACGCTCCTATCTTGGCCGCTTCGATCTGCTCCGGAGTGGCCAGCCCATAGTTGGTGGTGCTTCTTGCCACTGCTGTCAGGGGGTTGATGGCGTCATCTGGCTCTGAGGCATGGGTGAACCTGGAATATTAAGATTTCATTATTTTTTATAAGTTAATGCTTGACTACCACCTTCGGTGATTGTAAGTTGATGAAGCCATGAATGGTAGAGCATATTAATTTAGTACCGGCCTAATCATTCTTGATTTGAAGACCCTCCACTATAATATCCGATATCACACACCAACCCTGGCAATTTATTCTAATCCTTGGTGGTACTCATAATAAATTGTAACGGAATGGCAGCTTTTCAAAACGGCAGTCCGTCCGTATTGCGTTTATAATGTATTAATTATAGAAGTACATTTAATAATACCAGTTAAATACTAAATTTAAAAAAATCATAAAAACCATACCTATCATTCATAACACCACTGAGCGGTTTGTACAGCTTCGCTGCCTGCTCAAACTCCATTGCTTCTCTGTTCTTCTCCCATTCACTCAATCTTTCCATATTACTCTCCTCTTCTACCACCAAACTGTCTTTATCCTTTAAAAACTTCTCATACCTCATCTGCTTCTGAGGGTTGCTAGCAAAGGGTTTAAACACCTTAGGGACTTCTTTGCCAGAATCTTTGATAGATATATAATCTTCTGCCTTGTCTGTTTGTGTCTGTGGTGCTGGTGTTGTGAAGTCTATTATTTTGATGGGAGTGGTAGGAATGGTAGGTTTATTTGGTACGACCGTTGGCTCTGGTAGTGACGTCTCCCCTAGAAGCTTTCCTCGCGCTTCTGCTGTTAGCTCATGACGACCAAGACCTGGAAATGAGATGCAATGATGCAAATAATAAAATTTTAGAAGTGGAATAATTTCACCGTTTACTTTTGGCTATTTTTTAGGGGTGAACGTTTTAGACCTCAAGAGTACTTACACGTTTGTTATCGAATTAGAACGAGACTCTCACTAACAACTACTAACAGTAATTTTCCCTGCGCCAGTCTTCATAACTACCAACGAACTAACCAATTTATGTTCTAACACTGTCTGGTAACTGGACTAACAATCCCCAATTTGATTCATATTCGGTGTCGGTCACAGTTATCATGGATGGATAGCAGCGGAAGATGCATGCTCGTTTGCTATCTAAATAAAAAATAAATTCAAATATATTGTTCAATACTGTATTGAAACGTTTCGTCGCTTGACTTATATTTATACACACGAGAGTGTATACACATGTGTGACCATGTGTCCACGCGTGAGTGCGTGCGTGCATGCGTGCGTGCGTGCACGTGCGTACGTGCGAGCGTGCATGCGCGTCACTGTGTCCCATATACATACACTATAGCCCTACCTTGATCCCTCTGCGGCCGCTCGCTGGGCTCGAACCGCGACCGCCTGGAGCCAGCGGGCGCGGGCACGTAGTCGCGCGGCAGCACCGGCGGGGGATACGACGGGACGGCGGGCAGGGGCTTCGTTGCTTTCACGAAGCCTTCTAGTACCTGGTGTAATCAATCAATATTATGTAAACTCTTTCATCGCGTGACTGAGTGACGGAAAGACAACGCACAGCCGAAACTACTGAAAGCAAGAAGTTGGGCATGCATGGTCCTTAGGTAGTGTAGGGGAGCACTAAGATTTTTTTTTAATTTACCCCATTACACAATATAAACGAATAAAGCGATTAACAAAGAGAGACTCTCGTCCAAATGTATGTGAAACAAACGAACAGACAAGTTACCTGATGATAAGTGGTAACCATTGCCAATAGACCTCAGGACCACTATAGGCATCACCAATATGTTTCTGGAATATGTCTTAGATTTTTATGCGTAACGAAAGCGAACAACAACTTATATCCGAACTCCTTTACCACTATAGACATACTTACACCAGAAGCCTTCTCAACTTTCTTCTTCTGGTCCACCTGTTCCCCGCCGAGCGCGAAGTCGTAGTGCGACATGTCTTCAGTGGCGTACACGTCGTCGTCCTCCGTCTCGAACGCGCCCACGCCGAACGCTTGCCCGCGGATTGATACCTGTAGGCAATATTAAATTTATGTTTTAATTTTCAATGGTCTTGGGATATTAGTACCAAACATTTTGTATATGCCACCCAACAGACTGCTTATTGAAGAGAAACCACTTGGAATGAAACTTTTAAGGCTCCTTTGCAAATAAATTTAAAAAATGTCTAAAATACGAAATGGTAACATTTCACTGGTTAGTAATATCCATTAACCATGTTACTCTTCTTAATATAAGATAGATAAATAACTAGTTCTCAGTAATTCCCCGATAAAGTCAGTATAATGAGCGCTTTCCAGTAAGCGATCTCACCGCTTAAAAGAATTCTTCTTCTGCAATGAATGATTAGTGCGTTTTGATCTCACAGCGAAACGCGCTCCTTGATGATTTACACAAAATATATTCCCTTTCACCACAATTCTTCTAGTAACACAATTTCTAACCTCACTCAACTCACCTTTCTCCCCTTATCGTTCATGAGCAGATGACTCCTCGACGACCCGGCCTCCCCATACTCCCCCACCAAGTTCCCCAGCACGGAGTGCCGGCTGAGCCCAGCATACCCCAGTCCGAAGCGGTCGTCCTTCCGCTTCAGGATATAGGGTTCATAGTCGTCCGGCGCGAACAACGTGTCGTATTCAAACTCTGAATCTGATGAGTCGTCTGACTCTTGCTGGGTGTTCTGTAACACATAGAAGGTGATATTTTACTTTGTGTATAGTAATATATATATAAAAAGTTATTACTGTTTGTACATTGAAAATATACAAGGAAAAAAGGAGGCCTTTTTAAAACAATTACATCGAAAACAACAACTATTATAATTTTTGTGTCTCTCAGAAATCGCCGAACCACAGTGCAATTTGCAGGAATGCAATTTACGGTACATTCGTGTAAATGCAATTTACGTAAACTTCCCTAAAATCCATCAATCAATCGGTCAACATATAAATACAGATGCAACATCATAACACTATACAACAAACCTGTCGCACAACCTCCGGCATGTAACACCCGTACACCTTGTGCCTCTGCCTTGCCATCTTCCTCTCCTGTCTAGACACCCTGGTACCGGTACCCTGGCCGTCGCGCCGGCCCATGGCCCGCAATATATAAATAAAGACGCTACATCACCATAACACTCAATATAACAAACCTGTCGCATCCCCTCCGGCATGTAACACCCGTACACCTTGTGCCGTTGGCGGGCCGTCTTCCTCTCCTGTCTAGACACCCTCGCACCAGTACCCTGGCCGTCGCGCCAGCCCATCGCCCGCAGCATGCGCACTGCTGCCGGCTCGTGGACCGGTCGGAGTAGCTGCTCTAGGACTGGCTCGCCTGGGTGACAACAGACATGACTATTTAATAACACAAAAGTGTGCTTGAACTTCTACAATAAACCCGAGGATATTACAGAGACACGAGCTTACATAATACTATTTAAACTACATGTAATAATGCAATAAATTTGAAACAAGTAGAGATAACTCAAAAACTACTTGTCAAATGTCGTTATTTTTATGGGAGCAGAGAACAAGCACCACCTTTTGAATATAATAATTCTGTTGAATTGTGAACATTATTTTTGAAATTTGTTAAAAATTATACTACACTAATCGCTCCACACCAAGAGTAACTGACTGATAACAAACAAGCATGTAGCACCACCCTTTCACTTCCTCCATTGCAACTGTGGTTGAAAAAAACTCAAATCAGGACTATTTTAGTTAGCAGAGATTGTTATGAACATTACTTTGTCAGTTCAAAATCATCATCACATATTACCAGGAATGGGGCCATCATGAAACCGTTTCTGGCTGGCCCGCTTCCGTCCAGAGAACTCATTGCTGGTCTGCAGCTGCCGCGGCGCGATACCGTACTCACTGCGGTCTTCCTCGTCCATGAAGTCCTCTGGCCTTTGGTTCTGGAACCATGTCAAATATAAAAGACATATTTTACTTATCTCTCATAGGTAATGTAATTGAACTGACAGTCTTTATATTATTTCTTCCAGATAGCCTTTGGTTAATGAGTTAAATGAGTGGGGACACAGTTCAGCGCCCCGATTCTGCTAATTTATAAATGGATAAATTAGATCTTAATTGAATTGTTTGACACATTTTGTATGGGGTATGTGTCAAAAATGTGTCAAATTATTCAATCGAGCTGCAATTGAAGCTTTTATAAATTAGCAGAATAAGGGTCCAGGACTGGTGTATCAATACCATTTTAACATAATATATACTTGCCAAGAAAACAGAAGTCTCTGATTTCTGTGGAATACATAGTTTAATCTAATGTATCGAACTACTCAAACGCAATTGAAGTACTTGGGCGATGGTGGGTAGTGAAGTCCATTAGGAATATTCACTCACAGAAATCTGAGCTTTCTCTCGTCGGGAGCTCTTGAAAGTGGATGGAGTCCAGCCTTCAGGCAAGCCAACGGTGTTGCCATAGCCTGCTGAGAAGCCCCCAGTGAAGGCCCCATGGAACCTGCGCCGGCCATCAGCATCCACTGCATATTGGTCAGCTGGATCTTGGAACTTGCGTTTTGAGGGGACTTCATCTGGAATCCAAGATTATTTTAATGTAATATACCATTTTATTTGTCACCAGATATTTGTTTTTACATAAAAAGCCACACATACATAGCACCATCTTTGGGTTCTTTGTGTTGTGTGTGTCATACCATTTATTAAAATACAGAAACACAAACAAACTTCTCTCATGCTTTCGCAAATGTCTCTCGCTTGGAATCTATCCCAGGACATTTAAGCATTTAAATGTCACTCGCTACAACGGTGAATCAAAATATCGTGAAGAAACCTGCATTCCAGAGAGTTCCCAAAACTCAAAGGTGTGAGAAGTCCACCAATCTGCACTTGGCTAACATGGTGGATTATGGCCTTAACCTTCTCATTGTGAGAAGAGAACCGTGCCCAGCATTGACACAGTCATGGGTTGCGATGAAGGGTACCAGTTGTGGACATATCAAAATTGTAAACAATACGAAGAGGAACTTGGTACGGCAGGTAATAAGGGACGAGTTAGTCTTATCTTGCCCCTTCCAACCTTAGTTTGGTTACTATAGTTTTCTTTAATTATCTCGAAAACTGACCCCTCCGAAAGTTGCAAGGGTTATCCTGATAGCATGTACCCCAACCGCTTCGACGTTTGGTACGATGCTGGATCAAAAATCCAAGCCAATATCACATGAATTGTATTATTGTTTACCTTCTTCATAAGGATCCAGAGGTGTCCCATAGCGTATGATATTTTCGTCTTCTGAATCGCTCATGATTATGTTCCTAACGTTGTGTTATAGTTAAATAAACATTATTTATTTAAGCCGTCATAAAACTTAAAAAACTAGTATTACTAATATTAATTTCAGATACTAAAATATAGTAAATAACAGTATCTTATCACGAAAATTGTATCGATTTGACAGTCGACAGACTCGACTCGACAGCGGTACAGTGACAGTGACTGTCAGTGAGTGATATGAATAGGTAGTACTTTTCAACATCAATGTTCAACATGCAGTGCGAAGCTGCCAATTAATATCTATGGGCAGCCACAGAGTACTTTGTGAATACCATTTTAATACAATCGATTGTTAATTTATAATAAAAGATAACGATTACGAGTTACGAGAAGATCGCCTAAAGCTCAGATTATAGAACCAAAAGGCAGATAGAACATTCTAGTAGAAGATCCGAATCTAAGTCGACCTTCACCGGGTTGATAATAGAATCGAACTTATTTTATAATAAATTTCGTATCTTAGAAAATATATTAAAAATGGGTTGACAACAAAAATCCTGGACAGAATAGTTTTAATTATTTTTTTTTAATTATTTTTCATAAAATGTTGTACTTATGATGAAGATAATAATAAAATTTTATACTGGGCTTAAAGTATAGAACATGTAGAATGTGCAGACGTAGGGTAGACTATTATTTACCTGGACGAACTACTGGGTAGACAGGTATAAACAGGTATGTCAATACTAGTTACTTTCACTCGATTTGATAATAGTCTGCACATTCTATTATGTTCTATACTTTAAGTCCAGTATAAAATTTTATTATTATCTTCATCATGCAAAATTTTATGAAAAATTATTTTTCAAAAAATAAAAAAAAATATTCTGTCCAGGATTTTTGTTGTCAACCCATGTTTAATATATTTTCTAAGATACGAAATTTATTATAAAATAAGTTTGATTCTATTATCAACCCGGTGAATGTCGACTTAGATTCGGATCTTAGACCATTCGCAAAGAAAAGCGACGAATAATGTGAAGCCGCTTTTTCCCTATGTGTGCATGACAACCTTAATGTCAACTAGCAATTGCACCGTATGGATACGTAATTCTTTGTGTGTGTGAGGTTGCCAAGTGAAAAGTCATAATCTCCCGCAATTTTGTAAACATTGTTCGTCATATTTTCAGCTTAAAACATTATGCACAATTAAATTGGCAAATTATTTATTACTAGTGAACGCCCTTTTTTCGCTTCGGTAAGCCCATAATCGATAAATGAGGGATGGTATTCTTTAAATTGACGTGATTTCTTATTTGTGTACCGATTCTAACTAAATGTTAACCCAAGCTCATTTGAATACGTCAGTGAAAACTGCATCTAAATTTGTTAAGCCGTTCCTGAGATTAGGCGGAACAAATGCACAGAAAAACAGACAAAAAATTAAAGTTTTATTGTATGTAATAATAATAATTGATTTTAATTTCTTCTGATAATAATTTCTTGAGCGCCTCCGAGCTTCGGAAGGCACGTAAAGCCGTCGGTCCCGGTTGATATCGATACATCGATAGATAGCAGTCGTTAAGCCGTGTCGGAGGCCTTCGGGCGGCTTGAAAACTTTCGACAATGTGTTGGCCACTAACCCCTCCACCAATCCGCACTGGAGCAGCGTGGTGGAGTATGCTCTAGGCCTCCTTAATAATGAGGAGAGACCCTCAGTAGTGGGACATTAATGGGTTGTAGCCATATCACTAGTTATCAAAAAGTATTATATAATAATTATGTGTAAATGTTCTTTTAATATACCTATGTAATTTAATATTTTAAAAATGTTTAATTGTTTTAATTAACCTATGGATTTTTGTCTCTTTGGGTAGATATTTTTAATAAAAAAAACATCAAAATATCAATATACTTATTTATTATAACAAAAATTCGGTTTTGATGATTTTTTAATCAACCAATGACCTTTTTTAGTGAGATAGGTACACGTCATCCTCACGAAAATGTAATGAGCGAACCACGCAAAATTAATTAGCCAATTAATATCTTGCCTGCTTTTCCGAATAATATGAACCCATTTTTCTCTTGTTACAGCATCTGTCGGAAATCTGCAAAAATTATAGTTATTAGTAGGCTAAGCAGAAACTAAAATATTATATAATATTTATCATACATATTATTGGCACACGTGACATTTTCAGCAGTTAGAATGCTAATTTTATTGGCTGTATTGCCTGACTTTTAGGTTTAAATAAATAAAACTATTTACTTTCAAAATATTTTTTTCGATATAAATTTATAAATCGACCAATGTCCAAATAGTCCATGCATATTTCCCCAAATTTAGGGTAACCGATTTTCATTTAAACTGGTGTACAAATGAATGATTGTTGAGGTTTTGTGTTCCGAGCGAACCGAAAAAATATTATTATAAATAAATATTAAAATAATGAACAATTACCTGTGAAAAGATATTCCGTCTTCTTTTCTTTGTTTTTGCGAACAACTTTTAGAGAATTTAATAATGCAAGGCGGCATTATAATTGATAAAATTATTTTAAAAAATTTGACACTTGCGACGTTTATGCTATTTGACGCTTTGCGTAGTACTGACACGAGATTGTATTAGCTTTTTATTTTGTATTTGCTTTGGTAGCTTCACTTTTATACTAGAACGACTACATCTGCCTTTTGGTTCTATAATCTGAGGCCTAAAGTATAATCATGAAAATATTATGCGATTTTGCCTTCACATTGACTGTTTATCGTTGATCTTTTGATAGAACCACAAACGCTACTAAATTATTCAAAGGCTTTTGTTCTGCTTCATAGTCATTTATTTTCCACCGAAAAATCAAATATAAAACGAGAGATTTTTATTTCATCAATTAAATAAAAATTATACAAATCAAATTACAATATTATGTAACGGTTACCCTTGTTTTGTATAACAACTTTTGATATAATTTTAATAAATCGAACAACGTTTAATAATCAGTTTGTTTAATATCGTTTGACTTAATTTTCATTTGATCGAATATTCATTTTGTGTAATATTGATTGACATAATGTTCATTTGATCGAATATTTATTTTATACAATGTTCATTTCATGAAATGTTCAGGTGGTTATAAACGCCCTAAAGTCGGTTCTGGTTCCTGTTAACTGTTAACCTAACACGCTCGTCGCTTCGCTCCTCGCTAACCTATCCTATTTAGTTGAATAGTTGTTATACCAAAGAATACAGTCTAAATTAAGTACGTGAAGAAACAATTTCAACAATAATTTTTAAATTAAATATGAAAGGAAACCAATAATTGCTGAACCGAATATCCAACACGATCTTTCGACCAAATCATTAATAATCTAGTTTACATTACTTTAATTAAAATTAGCGCATTTGAACATTCGATAAAAAGATATTATTCGAAACAAATGATGATAAGAAATAAAATTATGGCAATCAAATATTCGATCAAATGAATAATTATGTGAAATGACTTTATTCCAACTAAAATTTGTCGAAGCGATTTTCGACGAAAAGTTGTTATACCAAACAAGAGGCACCCATTATGTGTAATACAATACATATTGTGAGCAAAATAAACAAAAGATTGCAGAATATTCACAAAAGTGCTTAAATAATGTATAATTAAATCTTTTTATCACAGATAAGGTAAAACTTAACTGCATGAGATTCATAAATCAGAGACAAAATCACTAACTGTTATCACCTTACACCAAAACCAACTATTTTTTCATCTAACAACATATCTGTTATAACATGTTGTAATTTGCTGATGGTACTAAACCTATTGTCGCTGTTGAGACATGCATTTAACAACCTATCGAGATGCGGTCTCGATGCATTTATGTATTTAGGAATGGGATACAGAAGAGGATTATCATCTCCAGCCAAAATATAGCAAGCGGCCCATAAGTTATGATCGCTCAGATGATGTTTACACATGTTTTCGATCGAAAATGTGAAGCCAGGTCCAATGATTTCTCTACTGTAACGCTGGTACCAGTCCGGCAAATCCTTTCTGGGCGAAATATGCTTGTCCAAAACAATGACATCTTCAAGATCAACAAAAGTAATTTCGTCTTTCTCATTTGCTACTATGTTGTCTAAAGACCAATCCATGAGGTAGAAACGGAATCTGGAATTAATAATAATAAATAGAATTGTTTGGTGCAAACTATTGTTATAAAAATATACATGAAATATCTTAAAAATTTTATAATTTTTATAGTATCAAGGAGTAGTGGACTCCTTGATACACATCATCACAAGGTTACTTCTGTAATTGATTGTGACTTGACATAACTACTGTACTATCATTATAATTTTGTTTTGAGATTTTGTCTTAACAATGAAGATTTCTATAATGATAAATTACTTAAATATACCTTTCATGTTTGAATGTGAAATCCATGGCAGCATCAAGAATTTTCTGAGCATATTTGAGCTTTCTGTGCCAGGCTACTTCTCTGAGAGAGGAAATGGGTTCTCCCTCATAAGCCACTACTTCAAGCCGGCCACACACTCCAGCATATGCTGGAACTGGCCAACCTTTTGATTTGGGCAGGACCTAGAATTTCAAAGACCTTAATGTAACATCAAATGTTATAGTTAGATAGGATTGTCACATGTTAGAAAATTCCTATAGAAATGGATGCTTAGAAAACATTCAAAAGGTTGTGTTTTACTCCCAGTAAGGCATGAATTTAAGTTTTAACTTCTGTTCTTGCACTGGGTATGTGGTCAAGGCGTTTAAGGTGTCCTAAATGTGGGGCTATGAGTGTGTGGCATTATTTATTACCTATTTATTATGTTGTTGATAGCCAGCAAAATTAACAGGTAACAAAAACCTTAAGAAAATATTCATTGATTATAGCATTAAAATTGTTACCTGGAGTATAATAGGCTCTGGATTTGTACTGAGCATGGTCCAAATATTCATCATTTCAGACTTAAAGTTCCCTTTTCTATTACTAGTCAGTTGTGTGAGCAAATCATAAATACTGTAAGCATATGGGCACATGACCAGCCCCTTACGGGGTTCTGTGTCCGGAAACGAAAGGTTGTATTTAACGATGTCTATAATTTTATCATCCATGTTACTAGCGTTGAGCAAATGTACCGGTTTACAGTCACTCTGCAAACCCCAGCTTTCACATAGCTTGGAGTCAAACTCTTTTAGTTCCCAATCATGAGCCAGCTTCTTCAAAACCACTTTTCTGTTAGATTTCGTGTACCCATAATAGATATTCTTGGCGTTAAACACTCTAGTCCAGTGACTATGGGATTCAATGGCTATCTGATTCGAATATAACTCTGGACATATAGATACGCCGTAGCAAGCAGGACAGCGACTCAAATCAGTTAAGTGCATCACTTGAGGCGTTTTCAAACTCCCGAATAATAAAACAGAAGCGTAAAACGATATCACAAAAGCCGCAATCAACAAAATAATGCGCTTACAAAATCGCCGTCGAAATAACATTTTCTGGTACAATTTATCCGACATGTTTATTTTGGAATTATACGAAATAAAGTAATTCTGAATCACAACGCATTTTAAAAGCTTTAATAGAAGATAATAAATCGATAAAATTTAACTTGGGCGATAGTATCCGTATTTTTCTATTTACATTTTTCTGACAGTGACTTTATAATATTATGACAGTATGACTGTTGACAATTCATATTTGACTCAAATGTATCACAGATTAATAATTTTAGATTGAATTTGATTGTCCTACTATTTAGGCAAAAAATAAGGATAGTACAGAAGTTAAACTCATGTATGTCTCGATAAAGGAGAACTGCCATTTTTGACCCAGACCCGACATGAAAGAGACATATCCCAGTTTTTTTGTTATGTTGAGTATAACAAAAATCTATTGTTGTTATATTCGAAATAAGTGGCTAACAACAAAATATTTCACTTTAAACTTTTGAATTTTTTCATACAAAAAAGAAATGTTTGATATTTATTTGCACAAAAAACGTGTAAAATAAAATAATGTTTGGATTATCCAGATGACCAAAAGTTCTAGTAAATAATAATACGTAACTATTGCGGTAGAACTCGCGGAATTTTTCCGCGTCCGCCGCGGAAACGGAATTGCGTTACGGCGCACGTCGCGGAGCTAAAACGCGTCGTGAGTTTTTAGTTTGCTTTTATTTTATAATTATATATTTAAAATTCAAGTAAGTTATATCAATCGAGTTGAGGTTCATTTAATCTTCGAAGGTAAAGAATAAAGGTATTTAAAAATCTGGGAGCTTGATAGTGGAATATAATATTGATTGCTCTAATGGAGGTAAAAGTTAGGTCACTGTCAATGTTTCCTAGTTTTATTAACTTTGGGTCATTCTAAATTGATACAATTGCTATTAAGTGAAAAATAAATGGTTTTCAAATATTTCGCCTTAGTAAAGTCAAATAGCTATAAATAGTTGTTAGCCACTGTTATTTAAAATACTGTTACTATATTTTTGTTGTATGTAATATAACAAAAAAACTGAGGTACTTTTCATTACTGTCGGGCCTCGGTAAATTTTCTATGGGCCATGGCAGTTCTCCTTTAGGTTATGCATGTGTGCGTAATCCTTAAGGTTAACGACTCCGCACCGCAATGGTCTTGGATTGGATATAGTTATTTAACTTATTGAAATGGATTAAACGGGAAAATAAAAATAAAATAAAAAATAATTTTTGACATCCAGTTGTTGCCTTTCTGTAACAACTGGATGTCAAAAAAATTATAATGCTCAATTTAGGGTCAAATAAAAACAACCACTAAGATAATAACTATAATAACTCCATTTCTCATCCATTTCTTAGGAAAAGTTAATTTGTGATTTAAGGTCGGCACACAGCTATCAAGTTTGAATCGATTCGGCTTCGTAAGCTAACTCATTAACATCTGACGCCATTATACAAGATACACGATAATTATAATATTAATCCTCAATGGAACCGACTTCATATCGGACTTTTATTTGCATTAGACTTACTTAAGTTTAGTCATAAGAGTACAAAGTCCCAAAAGGAAATTCCTAGACGTATATACCTACTCCTGCAGTTTGTAGATATCTATGCCTACGTCAATCAGTTTATATTTGCAAAAATACTCACAATTAAAAGATTATTATATTAATTACTCTATGTCAGTCACAAAGAAGTAATAATATTCTGTGGTCGTATAAGTGACTTACTGTCACTGTCAATTAGGTACTACACTGGCAACATATCTCTATGCTGGCAACACCATGGCAACACTGGCAATGTGACAAACTGACAGTGACATTGTTGTTCATTTTATTTCATTCATGGAAATGAAAACAATTCGCTTTAATTTTATAAGGAGCCTGATTTTATAATAAAATAACATCAACTATTCCTAAAAATCGCTTTAGGTTATAGAGGAATTCGAGGAGGTTCGAGGAATGATTAATTTCCTTACGACATAAGGAAATTTCTCTAAATCAAAAGCAAAATGGTGGTAAACGCACCGGACTCGCCAATTCAGGCCGAAGTAATATTTGTAATCGAAGCAACAGCAGCCAACAGTGCCTACATAAATGATTTGAAAACTAATTATATTGTGCCTACATTAGAGTAAGTAATAAAAAAATTATATAATTTGTTCATGTAAGTTTTTTAGACTTGAAGATATTTGAGAATGAAAGCAGCTCAATATTGTAAAGTTTTTATAAATGGATATAATTTAAGAAGCATGCAGCTCATCGCTCATTACCACTGTATAGATACACAGAACAAGACTCAAACTCTCCAAGGAGAAAGAAGGAAGTTATACGATTTCAGTACTTTGATATATTTTTCAATTTTCTCTTTACACACACTTGCAAAGCTACTTATAAGATTTCATTTTAACAGGGGTATGATCTTACACAATGAATTTAGGGCTAGCTACCATCCATTAAATCTACCTCATTTATAATAGAATTACATATTTATTTGTAAATTGAAGGTACATAATATTCTCAATATCGATATCTTCAGATACTTCCACGGAGGACCATTAGAGGAGGCAGGAGGTAGTGGGTCAGTGTACGGCATTGTGGCGTACAAATCGGCCGACTGCAGCCCTGGCCTGCCAGTGTCTACGTACGGACCATTCACTTGTCCACAGGTTGTTGCAGAAACTGTTGACAAGATACAGTAAGTAAAAGAACATGTACTGTTTATTCGTATAAAATGCTTACAATAAGAAATATAAGAATGTAGTTATGCACTCATGTAGTGACCAAGATATAACAAACTTTAATCACAAAGTTTTAAAGATGAACAGAGTAGAACCTCAGCTGCTCCCCAGGTGTATTGTCAAGAATACAGGGTTCGAAGGATATATATCAATGATATATATCACGATATATATCTGATATATATCCGATATATATCAAGTGATTTTGAAGTGTGTTAAATGGATATGCACCTTTATATTACTAAGTGTGTATGTTCCTTTATATTGTTCAATATATTTTTGCTTACGTGTTTCCATTATTTGTAACGCTTTATAATGCATTCAATAAACTAGAGTCGACCAGCACACTCGTTTTATTGTGAACCCCCAACATTACATGGCGACCCTGCCAAAGGGTGTGCTAAGGGGATGATCTTCATTATATAGTTATTAAAAGTTATAATTAAATACGAAACGGCAAAGTTATAAAGTTATAAAAGTTATAATGTGTCGGTCAACGGTCCAGAAGGAAGACGTATTTATTACGCAAAATGCAGCCGGTGGAAACAACGACGCTTTGGTGAAGGACATTGGTAATCACCTCTCCCAGCTGAGCATCGTCACCATCATCGTTGCCGCAGGAATATGTATGCTGGTAATGTACATCGCATTTAAAACATACAAGAAATGCCATCGCCGCTGGATGCAAGAAGAAATCGGTCTTAGTGCTCTGCAACGCGTCAGAGAATCACTCCGGGTACACACCACAACTACAAATTGACCCCCAGATAATTTGTTTTTTGAATTCATAACGTGTCAAATTTCATAACTCTTTAACTTAAAAGATCTAAAAGCGTGCACGAGTACACAGTGAATATGATACATGCGGACATAAACGCTGACGCGCAACTTTATATTGAAGGACTTTCCCAGTAATTACCGTAATAAGATTCTTTTGTTTGTGATGTATTAACGTGAATTACTTATAGTTCGTAAATGTTAATTTTAGAATATAATGGTCGATAGTTTGTTAGAATATTATAATGAGTTATTAAATATAAGAAGATATTTGGTTAAGAAAGGACAGTTAAGGTATGTAGGAAACGTGGTAAGCGTTAAGTTAAGCGAAGCAGAATTAATATATCAGGAATGTACTCAATTATTTGCGACTTTAGAGAAGAGTAAGGATGAAAAATTTGTGACCGTAGTATTAGATACTATTCAAAATATTCGAAAAGTTTTCCAAGAAATAAAAGACTTATGTATTATTCCTAAAATAAAAGCTACGAAAATGGAATTTGACTTAAAGGTGGCGTGTAGTTTGATTCCAGCTATGGACGGTGTAGAGGAGACGACTAAGCGCTTAATTGACACTGCTGAGATGTACGCCGACATGATAGACGAAAAAGGTAAGACCATATTAATTACTTTTATACTTAAAAGTAGATTATCGGAGAGTGCAAAGTTACGCATTTCAGGTTCATATAATAGCATCAACGACCTTCTTAAAGATATGAGACAGCATCTGTTGCCTAAAAAATCTTTTACCACACTGCAGTCTCGGTTACAAAACGTTCAGCAAGGTAATAAATCAGTAGAAAATTATGGTACGGAGGTTGAAAAACTGTTCACCGAATTGACTATAACACAAGCTGATGGTAATTATGACGCTTTTAATGTATTGAAAGCAGTGAATGAAAAATTTGCCATTAAACGGTTTTCAGATGGACTGCGCAGCTCGAGGCTTGGCACGATAATCTCCGCGCGCAACTACGACCGCCTGAAAGATGCCATCCAAGCTGCGAAAGATGAAGATATTACAACTCAGTCAACATCAGGTAACGTCATGCATGTAAGCAATCGGGGACGCGGTTTCTATAACTCAAACAGACAGTATTCTCGTAAATTATATAATCATGGTGGTCAATATTATAACAATTACAATCGGGATAACTTTAGAGGCAATTTTAATACAGCTAACTATTCAGGAAGAAATAATTATCGCTCTTCAAGTAGGTACACGAGGGGCAACCGAGGTAGGAGATATCATAGGACCCGCGGTGGCTCACAAAATTTGTTTTCAGCAAGTCACTCTCAACAAGTTGATAATGTTCATCAAAATAATAGCAATATTATTAAAAATACTGAGGCTTCTCCCTGCCAGTTTTTTCGATCTTAATAATTTTGTTTTATCGTTTGATGGAAATGCTTAGTATGTTACGTTTTACCTTAATAAAATTAAATATTATTTTTTATTAGATACTGGTGCTACAATATCGATAATTAGAAGTGAAGCTGTACCAAAAAATTTTGATATACAGCAAGACGACACCTTAATCAATGGGATTAGTGGTCAATTACGTTCTCAAGGTGCAGTAAATTTAACCCTCAGGCAAAATAATGATTTATTTCAGCATCCTTTTCTTATTTTTGACTCCCTTCCATTAAAAGCTGATGGAATCATAGGCTTAGATTTCCTGAAAAAGTTTCAAGCTACTATTGATTTACACACGAATAAGTTAATACTACACAGTTGTAGAAAATTGCATTACCTAAACTTAATTAATTACTGTGATGTGATAAAAAATGTGCTGACTCTACCTGCGCGATCTGAATCTATATTTTTTATTCATGTAGACAATGCTATGAACGAAGATGTGATAGTGTGCGGAAGAGAATTAGAGAAGAATGTGTTTTTGGCAAATACGATAGCGAAGGTAAAGAATAATAGGATTCCTGTTAAAATTCTAAATCCTATTAATATTATAAATGTGAAAGTTTGTGTATTTGTTTGTTTGTTTGTTTGTTACTCCTTCACGCAAAAACTACTGAACCGATTTTCATGAAATTTGGCACACACATAGAGGGCAACTTAGATTAACATATAGGATATTTTTTATCCCAGAAATCCCGCGGGATCGGAATTTACGCGGGAAAACCTTCTTCACGTATGGGGTATAAATAGCTTTGTTACTCCTTCACGCAAAAACTACTGAACCGATTTTCATGAAATTTGGCACACACATAGAGGGCAACTTAGATTAACATATAGGATATTTTTTATCCCAGAAATCCCGCGGGATCGGAATTTACGCGGGAAAACATTCACGTATGGGGTATAAATAGCTTCTAAACAAACATTAATATAAAACTAACAAACATTAATATAAAACTAACAAGTCTGTCTTCCCGGAAATCCCGCGGGATCTGGAGTTACGCGGAATAAACTCCTGCGCGTACGAAGTAGCGGGCACACGCATAGAGGGCAACTTAGATTAACATATAGGATATTTTTTATCCCAGAAATCCCGCGGGATCGGAATTTACGCGGGAAAACCTTCTTCGCGTATGGGGTATAAATAGCTTCTAAACAAACATTAATATAAAAATGTGAAAGTTTGTGTATTTGTTTGTTTGTTTGTTTGTTACTCCTTCACGCAAAAACTACTGAACCGATTTTCATGAAATTTGGCACACACATAGAGGGCAACTTAGATTAACATATAGGATATTTTTTATCCCAGAAATCCCGCGGGATCGGAATTTACGCGGGAAAACCTTCACGTATGGGGTATAAATAGCTTTGTTACTCCTTCACGCAAAAACTACTGAACCGATTTTCATGAAATTTGGCACACACATAGAGGGCAACTTAGATTAACATATAGGATATTTTTTATCCCAGAAATCCCGCGGGATCGGAATTTACGCGGGAAAACCTTCTTCACGTATGGGGTATAAATAGCTTCTAAACAAACATTAATATAAAACTAACAAACATTAATATAAAACTAACAAGTCTGTCTTCCCGGAAATCCCGCGGGATCTGGAGTTACGCGGAATAAACTCCTGCGCGTACGAAGTAGCGGGCACACGCATAGAGGGCAACTTAGATTAACATATAGGATATTTTTTATCCCAGAAATCCCGCGGGATCGGAATTTACGCGGGAAAACCTTCTTCACGTATGGGGTATAAATAGCTTCTAAACAAACATTAATATAAAACTAACAAACATTAATATAAAACTAACAAGTCTGTCTTCCCGGAAATCCCGCGGGATCTGGAGTTACGCGGAATAAACTCCTGCGCGTACGAAGTAGCGGGCACACACAAAGAGGGCAACTTAGATTAACATATAGGATATTTTCAGAAATCCCGCGGGATCGGAATTTACGCGGGAAAACCTTCTTCGCGTATGGGGTATAAATAGCTTCTAAACAAACATTAATATAAAACTAACAAGTCTGTCTTCCTGGAAATCCCGCGGGATCTGGAGTTACGCGGAATAAACTCCTGCGCGTACGAAGTAGCGGGCACACACATAGTATTATAAATGCGAAAGTCTGTCTGTGACGTTTTCACGACTAAACCACCAGTCCGATTTGGATGAAATTCGGAATGAAAATATTTGAAGACCCAGAGTCACACATAGGCTAATTTTTTTTTAAAAAATCAACCCCTAAAGGCTTGAAATAGGGGATGAAAGTTTGTATGAAAACAACGATTTTGATGAATTTTCCCAGGAAGATAGTTGATGACGTACTTTCTCCCCCACTTCCCCGGTTCGCGATATAAACGAATTCCACGCGGGCGAAGCCGCGGGCAAAAGCTAGTGTTAATGAAAAGGAAATAACAATACCATCTTTTGTTCCTAATTTAGAGACGTTGAGTGATTACAATATATGCCAGTTTGGTGAAAGTAACATCAACTCTTGTAGGATTAAGAAGCTTCTGTCACAGTTAAATTTAAATTACTTAACCGGAGATGAAAAATCGTCTATCGAAGCTATTTGCACAAAATATTCCGATATTTTCTATGTAGAGGGTGATAAATTATCTACTACGAATATATATGAACAATCCCTTATCCTAAAACAAAATCCTACTCGTCCTGTTTACGTTAAGCCTTATAGGTTACCACAAGCTTTAAAACCCGAGATAAATAAGCAAGTAGATAAAATGTTGAAAGAAGATATTATAGAAGAGGCATGTAGCGAATGGTCAAGTCCAATTCTATTAGTACCGAAGAAAAATAGAGAAGGAGATCAAAAGAAATGGAGACTGGTTATAGATTACAGAAAATTAAATGAAACTATTTGCGATGATAAATTCCCTTTGCCCAATATTAACGAAATTTTAGATTCTCTCTCTGGTGCAGTTTATTTTACACATCTAGATCTTTATCAGGGTTATTACCAAGTCAATTTAGAACCTAACAGTCGTAAATATACAGCTTTTACGACCAGTTCAGGTCAGTATCAGATGAAAAGGCTTCCAATGGGTCTCAAGACAAGTCCCAGCGCCTTTAGCCGAATGATGTCTGTCGCAATGTCCGGGTTAACCTTTGATAAATGTTTAGTTTATCAGGACGATTTAATCGTATTTGGACGTAATTTAAATATTCACAACCAAAATTTGATAAGTGTAATGGAGAGAATGAGGAAAGTTAACTTAAAATTAAACCCTAAATAGTGTGAATTTTTAAAGCGAGATATCCTGTATTTGGGTCATGTAATTTCAGAAAAAGGTGTTTTGCCCGATCCCGAAAAAACCAACGTATTAGTCAATTACCCAGTTCCTCAAAATCCAGATGAAGTGAAACGGTTTGTCGCATTTTGCAGTTATTTTCGTAAATTTATTAAACATTTTGCAGACATAGCGTTGCCACTAAATCAATTATGTAGAAAAAACCAACCATTTATTTGGAATAATGAATGTCAAAACGCTTTTAATACTTTAAAAAATCTATTAACCTCTTCTCCAATTCTACAATATCCTGATTTTTCGGACAGCAATGAATTCGTTATCCAAACTGACGCATCGGGTGTTGCAATTGGCGCAGTTTTATGCAATAAAGATCTAAGACCTGTTGCATAGGCAAGCAGACCTTTAAATAGAGCAGAGAAGAACTACCCCATAATTCAAAAAGAACTTTTAGCTATCGTATGGGCTGTGAAATATTTTCGGCCGTATGTGTATGGAAGAAAATTTACTATAATGACAGACCATAAACCTCTCATATATCTTTTTGGTATGAAAGACCCATCGAGCAGACTTCTTAAATTCAGATTAGTGTTAGAAGAATATGATTTTAAAATTAATTATGTGAAAGGTAAAGAAAATGTAGTAGCGGATTCTTTATCGAGAATATGTATGACTTCAGATGACTTGAAGAGTATGAATGAGCAGGTTATGGCTGTGATGACTAGGGCTCAAAAAAGAAAGATGGATGATTTAGATGTTAGACAGAGTGGAAGTGACAAAACACACCTTAGTAAGTCCACAGACGATTGGAAGGATCCACCAAGCGTCGTGGATATACTAAGAAAACCGTGTGATTCAGTAGAAATGATGTTAATTGAAGGGAAAGAATTAAGAAAATGTAAAAGAAATAATTTAATTACTAAGGAGTTTGAGTGTTTTGCATATGTTGCAAGTAATAATATATTATATGTCAATCTTGATTTCAAGGCACATTTCTCGCGAGCCGAATTTGTGCAGAAATTAAGTTTGTTCTGTAGTAAGTTACGTATAAATGAAATTTGTATAATTAAAAATAAAGAGAACGTTGACTTTATTAAAAATATTTGTGACGAGATACAGTCTCTAGCAAATTGGTCCGGACCACGACTATGTATATTGCGAGGAATAACAAGAATTACTGATAACGAGGAAAAACGTATTATTATGAATGACTTCCATTTATTACCATCCAGTGGTCATGCTGGTATGCGTAGAATGGTAAATACAATAAAGAGAAGATACTACTGGCCAGGTATCGAGAAAGACGTGCAAGACTTTGTAAATAAATGCAAACAGTGTCAAAAATCAAAATATTTTCGTTATATTAAGGAACCGATGGAAATTACAACCACGGCTTCCTCAGCATTTGAGAAAATATATCTAGATGTAGTGGGACCTTTAGATCGTGATATCGATAATAATTGTTATATTCTGACCATCCAGTGTGAGCTAACAAAATTTGTGCAAGCTATTCCCCTTAAAAATAAAGAAACCGTATCCATTGCAGATGCATTTGTCCGACAATTTATTTTAAAATTTGGTATTCCCCAAACCATAGCGACCGATAGAGGCACGGAATTCATCTCGTCGACCATGAAAGAGGTATGTAAAATTCTTAATATCGAAAAATTATCATCAACCGCTTATCATCACCAGTCTATTGGAGCTCTTGAAAATGCACACAAAGGCCTGGGTGCATTTTTAAGGACTCAGTGTGAAGATCATACTGATTCATGGAGTTATTGGTTACCATTTTGGTCTTTTAGTTTCAATAATACAGTTCATTCAGAAACAAATTATACGCCATATGAACTCGTTTTTGGAAAACTTTGTCGAATACCGAGTAATATCGTTAATCATATCGATCCATTATATAATAGTGATAATTACGCATCTCAGTTGAAATATCGTTTACAGTTAGCTCATGCAGACGCAAAGAAAAATTTATTATAGCACAGCGTGACTTAAACCCGCATTTAAGTCACAGTTTGCAGTGGCGTAAGTAGTTCATTTTTATATGGCAAATGACGCCAACTTCACGCCGTTCAAAAATAAATTATTGACAATTGCGAAGGTAGAAATTAAAAAATATATAACATGAGGGTACTTTATGACATTGAGTGACGCAAACGCGAAGGTAGAAATTAAAAAATATATAACATGAGGGTACTTTATGACATTGAGTGACGCAAACCCGCGTCAAATCCGCACCACAGGTTAGCAAATAGTCACCATGTAAGCCTGCACTTATAATTATCCATACTGTGCTTTAGTCATATTTATTTATCTTTACTGCTTTTTAAACTTATTCAGTTGAAGTATGTTTTGTGTATTGTAGGTAGGAACCTATGTGTGAAATTGTTGGTGAAAACTGTTACTTTATCATATTTTAATGGGAAATATTATTGAGTAAACAAATAACCTACTTACTTAACATAGTATGGGTAAGTACACATAAAGGGTAAAGGACACTGTTTGGTGAAATCAGCGAATAAATATTTCATAATTAGTTATATTATCTTCTCAAATTGTTGGTTCAGTATACTAAACTAGTGCTTATTACGGGTTATGCAAGAATTTACATAGGTTAGAGATTCTCCTAAATACAGTTTTATGTTGTACAAAACTTGAATATAAACATTAACAACTTCGTAATAATTCCTTTCAGGAGGCTTTGTCGTTATTTTTTTATCTGTCTCTTCATGTTTCGAACACTTTGTAATTCTCTTTCGCACAATAAAATTACATTAACATCATCGCAACTCAAAAATCTTTATGAAATTAAAGCATCAAATTATAACTTTTATTTATTATAACTACAATAAAGCGGGTTTATGTCACTCGTGCTATAAAATAATATACGATACTCGTTCGTAAAGTTGCATTTTTGAACGGCGTATATCGCACTCGCTTCGCTCGTGCGCTAACTTCACGCCGTTCAAAAATGGGCAACTTTACGCACCGTATCGTAATGTACTATTAGCTAAAAAACTTGTACGAAAGCAAATGTATGATTTATCTAGCAACCCTATTACGTATCAGAAAGATGATTTGGTTTTATTAAAAAATGAAACTGGACGTAAATTAGATTCACTCTTTGAAGGACCCTATGTAGTTCTAGAAGATTTAGGATGTAATGTTAAGATAAGTAAAAATCAGAAAATTGAATTAGTACATAAGAATAGAACTAGGCCTTTTATTCGATAAGTAAAATTTTCAATATTAGTTTATTATTTTGATTGAATGTCATTGCAATGTATTGTATGTCATTAATTTTTAGAAATTTTGTACTAATAGTACTTAAGAACTTTAACTGTTTAATGGTATACTTATGTGTACTTTTAATGAAAAAAAATCATTACGTTGATTTTTTTTTGTTTCTTTCGGAGGGAAGGTGAAGTGTGTTAAATGGATATGCACCTTTATATTACTAAGTGTGTATGTTCCTTTATATTGTTCAATATATTTTTGCTTACGTGTTTCCATTATTTGTAACGCTTTATAATGCATTCAATAAACTAGAGTCGACCAGCACACTCGTTTTATTGTGAACCCCCAACATTACAATTTTTTGTGATATATATCAATACAAAATTGGTTTACAAATTTTTATAATGTTATGTAATTTTTGGCTTTTGTTACTGTATTTCTACTTCTCAAATGTGCATGGCGTTGCAGATTGTAGTAGAGTTGAAACATACTCCCATAGTAGGTAATAGTGAAGTCCTATAATCCTTTAGTACCTAATAGTGAAGTGCAGTAAGCTTGATACCTCGGAATCCAGTAAGTCCGTCAATCCAATCATCCGTCGACTATAAAGTTTTGAAATGTATTCATAACTCTATAACACTGTCGGCGATCGCTATCTATGGCGCCATCTATTGACGAAAGGGGAAGTCCCTACGCGTGAAAGAAGCCGGTGAAGGATGCCTCCACTATACGAACGACACGAGCTACCGGCGCATACGTTGCATACATACATTTCATATTTTGTAAATTTAAATCGAATTAAACGTATTGAAATCGTAAAATAATATACGCATTCATTGAGGAAAACCACAAACCCCGTTTCTGAACATACAATTTGATCCTGCGAGCCGAATAACAGCAAATTTACGGAAGACAAGAACCGAAGTCGTCGTGCCAGCACCTACTTTCAAGTGGATTCAGCTTAACGGTCAGGTTTTCCTTTCTACATCTTTTCCTTTCCTAAACGATTGTGTTAAAACGGTGTTTAAGTGCTTATTATCGAATAATTACTGTGCTAGTGCTAGTATACGTGAGTACCTTATCTTACTTTCAACCATAGTGATTCAAAATGCTTGGTGATGATAAATTAACCGTTCCTTCATCTAGTCCTTCTATTTCTCCTACTAGAATGCAAGCTAGTAATCTAGCTGAGCTTAGGAAACAACGCGGTAACATAAAAGGCAGATTGACTCAGTTTAAGAAATATTTAGACTCATTTGATGATAGTGATCCGTCTCAATTGCAACTAAAAGAGATTAAATTTAGAATGCAGGCTGCAACAGATTTATTTAAAACGTTTAATCAAATTGAAAGTCAAATAGAACTGATTTCTCCAGAATCAGAAGTTTCATCCAACGCAGCTTACGTGGAATCTTTTGAGTCACTATATTTTAGTACGTTAGCAACTGCTGAAAGTATAATCGAACAGGGAGAGACTGGTGATAGTTCTAGTGTAAAACCTAATAATCGTTTATCTCGAGTAAAGCTACCTGATATAAAATTACCTGTTTTTGAAGGTTCCTTTGATCACTGGTTAGAATTCAAGAATTCTTATATTACCATGATCCACACACGTTCAGATTTAGACGAAATCCAGAAATTTCACTATTTGCGGTCTTCACTAAGCGGTAGTGCTTTACAAGTGATTAGTGCTTTAGAATTTACGGCAAGTAACTACAAACACGCATGGGATTTATTAGAGAACAGGTTCCATAACTGTAGGCTTCTTGTTCACAATCACTTAAAATCACTTTTTTCTATTCCTCCTTTAAAGCAAGAATCACATACACAAATTCGAAAATTAATAGATACAGTTTTGAGAAATTTACGTGCACTTAAAACACTAGACGAACCAACGGAGTCCTGGGACACTATAATTATTTACTTGATCACTTCAAAACTAGACTCGGCCACTGAACGCGATTGGGAGAATCACAAAGGTTCTATACTTTCCGATTCTAGACGATTAAAGTTAGACGATTTACTCTCATTTCTTAGAAATAAAGCTGATACTTTAGACATGATAAACGCAAGTCACAGTCAAAATAAGTCTATAAGTAAACCTACACATGTAACAAGTAAACAATCACACCATACTCATAACCCGCAGGTACACAGCTTCGTTACTACTACTCCAAGTTCAAGTTCAAAGAGTAAATCATCTAACGATAACCTTAATAACAAACGGGCCGTAAAATGTCCTTCCTGTGGTCAAAATCACGCACTTTATATGTGTTACAACTTTCTAAATTCATCGGTAAAGGATAGAATTAAACTAGTAAACGAAAAACAATTATGTAGGAATTGTTTACGCGCCGGTCATTCATTCAGCGATTGTCTATTCGGCACTTGCAAGCAATGTCATAGCAAACATAATACCCTACTTCACGGCGGTTCATACGACAGCGATGCATCGGATGCATGTGTGCGTAGCGAGCGCACATCTAATGTAAACCCGTCGGCCGCACTTCATTCGATTATTGCACCTCAGTCTTGTCACTCATTGACTAGCTCTGACGGTGTATTGTCTCCTCTGCAGGCCCTGCAACCTGTGTTGCTGTGTACTGCATTGGTGGAGATAGAAGATAGGGATAAACGTATACACACAGCCCGAGCGCTGTTAGACAACGGTAGCCAACATTGCTTTATTTCGGATAACTTAAGAAAACGATTAAATGCGCCTTCTATACAGTCCACTATACGTATCGTAGGTGTCGCTCAATCCGTGACACAGTCAAATCACTTATGCGAAATAACTATACGTTCTAAATTAAACGACTTCAGTAAAGCGGTTAAGTGTTTTGTCTTGCAGCGCATAACAACCAGTTTGCCCTCGACAAGCATTGATACCGATTGTATACGTATTCCGTCTAATATCAAACTAGCCGATCCGTCATTTCATATATCTTCCGAAGTAGATATTTTAATCGGTGCGGAGCTGTTTTGGGAGATATTAGAACAAGGTAAAATTCGATTAATTAACGGTCCATACCTCCAGAACTCAAAGTTAGGTTGGTTACTTTCTGGGCCAATATACGATAAACGATTAAAAAACAATTCGAATCAAGTTCATTGCAATTTCACCCAATCTTTAGAAAATCAATTAAAATTATTTTGGGAGGTTGAAAACGTAGCCTGTCAGTCAAGCAATGTCCTCTCTCGTGATGAACAGCTGTGTGAGGAATTGTTTATAAAGACTACTAAACGTGAAGGGGATGGTAGGTTTTCTGTCCGAATTCCACTCAAAGATTCGCCTAATATGTTGGGGGATTCCTATAATTTAGCGAAAAATAGATTTCTCTCCTTAGAACGGAAATTACAACGTTCATCAGATTATAAACGTTTATACTGTGACTTCATGAGTGAGTACGAAGCTCTGGGTCACATGACGCGAATAGATAATTTCGATACGCCTAATTTCTTTCTGCCTCATCATGGGGTTATGAAAGATAGCACTACGACTAAATTACGTGTCGTCTTTGACGCTAGTGCGTTGACTACAACTAATAAATCGTTAAATGACATTCAATATTCAGGTCCTGCTCTTCAAAATGACATTTTTTCAATTCTATTGCGTTTTAGGCAATTTAAATACGTCGCGTGTGCCGACGTAGAAAAAATGTTCAGGCAAGTCCTTATTCAACCCGATCAACGGTCATTACAGTTAATAGTTTGGCGAGATGAACCTACTAAACCTTTATCAGTTTATCAGCTCAATACAGTAACGTACGGGACTGCATCAGCGCCATACCTCAGTATGCGCTGTATACGGCAGCTAGCGTTGGCTTGTAACGATGACGTCACATCTCGTATTATTACAGAGGACATTTTCGTTGATGACTTGATAACGGGTGACGATGATCATCAACAACTATTACAAAATTGCAGTAAGGTAACTGAGGTTCTACAATCTGGATGTTTTTCACTTCGTAAGTGGACATTCAACTCTGACTTTACTCATAATAACACATCTCATCAGTTTGTAGATCAACACACACAAAATAAAACGTTAGGCATAGGTTGGTGTAATGATACTGATGAGCTTTACTACACTACAAAGGTTGAAGATTATTCACATATTCGAATATTAACTAAGCGCGTGATGCTATCTATAATATCACAAATTTATGATCCTTTGGGTTTGCTTTCTCCTACAGTCATTATCGCAAAAATATTATTACAAAAGCTATATACTCTGAGTGAAATAGATTGGGATACTCCAGTACCGTACAATATCACTGTCAGTTGGAATAATTTTGTCGAATCATTAAAATGTCTGCCTTATTTAAAAATTCCACGCCATGTTATGAGTGATTATGTACAGCACAAAGAACTCCATATATTTACCGACGCCTCTGAGAAGGCGTACGGTGCATGTGCGTACATCCGTACATATAATAACAACACAGATATCACCGTAAAATTACTGTGTGCTAAGAGCAAAATTGCCCCACTGAAATCCCTCAGTACAGCCAGGCTGGAAATCCTAGGAGCCCAGGTTGGCGCGAATCTTTATAAACGGATTACAGACAGTTTACGTTTAGAGTTCACTAAAGTTTACTTCTGGACAGACTCGACTATAGTTATTGGTTGGCTTGGCATGTCACCACATTTATTAAAGGTTTTTGTACGGAACCGCGTCACAGAAATAAACGAGTTGACCGGTGACGCCGTTTGGTTGCATGTGTCGAGTCAAGACAATCCCGCTGATCTTCTATCCAGAGGGCTTCCGCTTAATTCGTTAATTCACTCAAAGTTGTGGTGGAACGGTCCATCTTATTTACACGACTCTGACAATTATAACTTTTCGAATATTCCAACCCAAAGTGATACAATAAATTTGCAAGATTTGCCCGAATTAAAACCTCATACAACTAATCTTGTTAGTGTTTGTCCGTATGAGATTATACAATTCGATAAATATTCATCCTACAATAGACTTAAACGTGTATGGGCTTATGTTTTGCGATTCATTACAAACGCACGCGACCGGGCCGCGCGCGATCTCTCTGGTGCATCAAAACAACAAACCGGTTCCTTGACTGTAGGCGAATTGAATGCATCACAGCGGTTGTTAGTTAGATGCGCTCAGAGACAATCATTTCCGGACGTTTATCAATGTTTAATGAATAATTTACCTATTAAAACGAACGCGAAAGAAATGAATCGTATTTCAGGTTTAAACGTATTTTTAGACGATGACGGATTAATACGTGTCGGTGGACGACTGTGTAATGCCTCAAAATTCGATTATAACAAGAAACACCCCGTGTTGCTTTGTAGTAAACATCCATTATCGGTGTTATTAGTTAGACATGAATATCTACGATTGTTCCACGCTAGGCCACAGCTTCTTTTGTCAAGTTTACGTGAGTCTTACTGGGTTCTAGGCGCTAGGAATTTAGTTCGTAAAACTGTGCGTGGTTGTATTACTTGTACGCGTATTCGAGGGAAGACATTAACTCCGATAATGGGAAACTTACCATCTGAACGCTTGGATCCTGGATTTCCGTTTATGAGAACGGGTGTGGATTATGCGGGACCAATCATGATACTTAACCGGAAGGGCAGAGGCGCAAGACTAGTAAAAGGTTACGTATGTCTTTTTATTTGTTTCCTTACTAAGGCTGTACACTTAGAGCTGGTCACCAGTCTGTCTACTGAAGATTTTATTTTAGCGCTTAAACGTTTTATTAGCAGACGGGGTAAGCCGAATGCTATTTTTTCCGATAACGGCAAAAATTTCGTGGGTGCCGCCAAAGAATTATCATCTTTCCTACAAAATAATTCGAAACAAATCGTTGATTTTACTGCTAACGACGGGATTTTATTCAAGGTCATTCCACCATATTCCCCGCATATGGGAGGTCTATGGGAAAGTGGGATAAGGTCTTGCAAATACCATCTTAAACGTATTGTAGGCAATGCTAATTTGACCTATGAGGAACTTAGCACTGTTTTAACACAAATCGAAGCCATTCTAAATTCCCGTCCTCTCTCTTCCTTGTCCACTGATCCCTCTGACTTCACTCCTCTCACTCCCGGTCACTTCCTCATAGGCCGACCGTTGGCTGCTCCACCGAGTGAAGACTTGGTAGATGCGAAGACTTCGCGACTCACACGCTACCAGCACGTCGAGCAGTTGCGGCAACATTTCTGGCGACGGTGGTCGACGGAATACGTGGCAGAACTTCAAACCCGAATGAAGTGGAAGACCAAGGAGGACGACATTGTTCTGGGCAGCCTAGTCTTAATCAAAGAAGACCATTTGCCTCCTCTCAAGTGGCGTCTCGGGCGAGTTACCAAGGTGTTTCCGGGAGCCGATGGAGTCTCTCGTGTTGCAGACATCACTACTTCGACGGGCGTCATTAGAAGAGCCTTTTCAAAGATATGCGCGTTACCAATCTGTTGAAAGGGATGCTTTCAAGGCCGGGGGCATGTCGGCGATCGCTATCTATGGCGCCATCTATTGACGAAAGGGGAAGTCCCTACGCGTGAAAGAAGCCGGTGAAGGATGCCTCCACTATACGAACGACACGAGCTACCGGCGCATACGTTGCATACATACATTTCATATTTTGTAAATTTAAATCGAATTAAACGTATTGAAATCGTAAAATAATATACGCATTCATTGAGGAAAACCACAAACCCCGTTTCTGAACATACACAATTTTGAAATGATATCGAATATTATATAATATCATATCAAAAATATCCGATATTTTGATATTTATATATTTATATGTATCTATACTTCTATACTAATAGTATACAGAGAAAAGATTAGATTGTTTGTTCCGAACTACTAAACCGATTTGAAAAATTATGTCACTGTTGGAAAGCTACACTCATACACTCGTGCTAATCTCAGGAACTACTTTTCCAATTTGAAAAATTCTTTCAGTGTTAGATAGCTCATTTATCGAGGAAGACTATATCGAGGCAGACTGCTTTTTACCTGAAGTACGCGAAGTAGCTCACGGGACGCGGGTGAAACCGCTGGCAGAAGCTATATCGAATATTTTCGAACACTGCATTTGACTGGGTGTTCCGATTTTGATGATTCTTTTCTTGTCTGAAAGGTAGTGCTTGTCATGTGGTACCTTAAAAATTGAAGCGACATCTAGCAAGTGGTTTTTAAATTATCTTTAATAATGTGTAGGGATGTCTAATGGTTGTTACCTCATAATCTTTTAATGATTGTTTAAATTTTTTTTATTTTTTATTTGGTACTTTTTGGTTGGTCTCATATAAATTTGAGCGAAATCTGAGGAGTAGTTTCTGAGTTATCCATAATAAAGTTTATTTATGGTTGCTACCTCGTAAAATGTTACTGAATGTTCTGATTTGATGACGATATTATCCGTAATACTTAATGTTTATTGAATTATGGTTGTTACCTCATAAATCAAAATCGACGAATAAAGATTACTAAAAACTACTCGTCAAATGTTGCTCAAATTGAAACTGCATTACACAACAAGTTTTATTTTGCGAATAAAAGAAGAATCATCAAAATCTGAATACTCAGTAAAAAGTAAAAGTAAATTTTAATATGGCTTTAATACAAAATACCGGATATATATCAACATTTTGATATATATCGGATATATATCAAAAATATCCGATATTTTGATATTTACTATAAATATCGGATATTTTCGAACCCTGCAAGAATAGTTAATACATTTTAATTTATTATGCCTATTTCACTCTTTACTTGAAGATATTTAAAATGTTAAGGTGTGTGCGTATGTGTGTGTGTGTCTATGCGCGCATTAACAACTACAACTAGTGTCGCCCATTTCTAGATACATAGGAGGCCACGCGGAGAACCGCGCGTGTGTGACGGAGGCGCTGGCGGCGGCGCTCGCCTGTCTGGAGGAGCTGGGCCGGACAGATATCCCGCTGCACGTCATACTGGTGTGTTGTTCCCCGCCGTACTCGGCGTACGCGGGGGGATTGGTGCCGCCAGGTAATTGTCTGTATGTTAAGGATGTTGACGTGATCCCCTTTGCTAGGGTTTTGCTGTTATTTCCTCCATCTCTCGCAGGACTTAACTTTTTATAGTCTAAAGTGCCTGTGTTGATTCTAAATGATCTTGTTTTGGCCAACAATCTGCAATCGATCTATGCCTTCTCAAATATAAAGGAGACCAGTGCTAAGTTGAAGGCCATTAATCTGTTAGATATAAATTCCATAGGAACAAAGCTGAATCACGCTCTGAAAGTTGTACAATGCTTGCATATATACAATTTCCGACCATGAAAAGTGCGACCCCGACTACTGTTCATGCATGACCCCTCGCCTACAGAGAGATCTTTCCTCGCTAAGTATAAGTTGCCTCGCATATTATATACATAACATTAGCAAATATCTGCAGGAGCCCCAGCGACACCAGAAGCGGCGGCACGGGCGCTCGGCGAGCGGGGGGCGCAGGTATCAGTGGTGGGGGCGAGGCGGTTGCCAGCATTGCTGGCGCTATATGAGCATGCTGGAGGGGAACTCCTGGCTGCGCAGCAGAGGAACTATGCTAAGGTTTGAGACAAACTAATGTTTTTTTAGAGTGAGAGCAGGGCAAAATTGGATGTCAGTGGCTAGAAATAGGAAAGTGTGGAAGGTCATGGGGGAGGCCTACGCCCAAGAGGCGACTACTACAGAAGGCAATACATAATGATATAATATAGTGTACATAAAATTATATTCTTTATTAAGTGATTTCGTAAGATGAATAGCTTTATACTTGTAAAAATTAGGAAGTAGTAGAAATAAAGGCTTGACGGCGCAGTGAAAAGGAGGTCCTTATATCTGGACGAGTTTGACAACTGACGTAACACCGCGTGCTAAAGAAGCATTCACGACATGGCGACAGCAAGAAGAGGAGCTGTCATCAGGTTGTGGAGGCTCCTTACGTGTGCTGGTGGAACGTCGTGATATGAAGATACAATCCGTGATATTCTGTTAAATCCGTTATAGTTGTTGAATGGAATCATAAAATGTACTATGCAAATCTAAAGGACTTCGTTTGTATTCAAGGCCTGGTCTCCTTATTGATACCTCATGTATTTGTACTCAAGATAGCCGGCATCCTTTCTACATCAGAATTGGACAAAGAACCCAGCGCTCATGAAACCTTGCATAAAAACATAAAAAATAATGCATTTACAATATTTTTGCAATAAACGGTGAAAAATAAAAGAGGACTGACAAAAGATGTCATTTGAAATTTTCTTGGAAGTGAATATTTTACGATGTAAATCATTACAAACGCATTGGAAACGATCGAATTGGAACGATCATTGTTGAAAACTGAGGTTGCAAATAAGGATTGTGTTGTTGGATAGTGAACACCTACTTCCATAGTATATGTGTTCGATGGAGCTCTTTTGGTAACATTGTTCCATTGGTTGTGATAATATTGTTCCGTTACAGAATGTGCAAGGAGTGTCATGGATATAGAGGTATGGAAAAGTCTCACAAAAACTCTCAGACGATTCATAAACACGACCACAGAACACGACCATGACCGTGTGTAAAGTATGAAAATATGAACGATATTCGACTAAACTACGAAGATTTATGTTGTAAAGGTGATGGCGGTTGTAAAAGCCATGGCCAGCGTATCATGGATAGCAGAAAGTCGTGTATAATACGAATGTACAAAAATGTGTGGAAATGTGCGCTAATGTGCGCTAAAACGCACCTTTCAAAATTGTATGCTTCTTAGATCGCTGCTAATGTTTGAGAGAGCACAGCGTCAACATAATTCTGGTTTTCTATTGGTATGCGTTAATACTAAACGCTTATCGGTATGTATTGCATTTCTAATAACATTGTTGAGTGGGTAAGTCACTAAGGGTGAGTATGTCGGTAAGGCAGTAATTACTATTAACATTGGTATACTTCTTGGAGAGCGACGTTGCGATGGGGATTCCTGTAGAGTACCTAGCTGAATAGATGAGGAGGACAGAAGGAGCACAATATTATCATGCGTGATGGAGGAAGGGTGGTGCTGTACGCTCGTTTGCTTTCTTAATTCCATAAAAAGGAGGGTTGTAAGTTCTTTAACTAGTAGGTAATTTACCCTATTAACTATCAATAATAAAGTATGGAATAATTGTAACGTAATCAGAACAAAATGCATACGAGATTAAGACGCTGGTGTTTTAGACTTCCGTTTCTATTGTTTAATTCGATCCGAACTTATTTATGTTGTCTTAAGTCTACTTCAAATGCCGTTTCATTATGTGTCGGTGATGAGGCTTAAAAGGGATATCATAGACCTTCAGCCGAGTAATGTCATTGAGCTTTACAAAGTGTTGAATTGCTGCGTCCTACAAGATGTTAACTTGAACATCGTTTAAGGAGCTAAATAATATTTCTGATGAGATTTATAGCCTGAAAGCTTTGAAATTGATGAATCAATTGTGATAGGATTTGGCTTCAATATTAATGGATAATAATGTTTGTTTATAGCTAAAATTGTGACATGCCCTGGTTTTGAATGGCTACAATGAAGATATAGTATGGGATCATTATGGAGCGATTAAATTGTAACTACCATTGGATCCAATGTGAAGTCTGAGGTTTATGACTATTGTGTACAGAATAATAATTTCAGAAACGATGAGATGAATTACATTCGGATGTTACGGACCAACAGTAAAAGAATATTAATGACAGTAATGTTATTTGAGTAACTTCTATGGTAACTTGAGCTAGGATTGACTGTTGCTCTAGAATACTCTTGAGGATTGGTTTAGAGGACACGTACGGCATCAAAATAATGACTTAAAGTACTTTTGAATACCTAATATCTCCAGAATGTTAATGGTGTGACTTGCAATGGAGAGCGAAGTTTATCTAAGAGCTTAACGTAATAATGTACGATGAACGTAGAAATGCTTAACGTAACTATTTGGTTCAAATGTAATAAGATTATTGTCTTTATGAGTTGAGTTCTATTTCTGAGATGAATCGTTAATTAAATGTTCTCATGAGGTTTGGTCAGCATTTTAGCAGCCTTGGTAGTTCTATTTTATTAAGAAACATTGAAGTTTTCCCCGATCTTTTTGTAAACCTACCGAACAGAGAATTGTATGATGTTGAGAATCGCGTTGTTTTGTTACGTGGTTTGGGGTATATAGTGAAGCAGAGGAATGAACGCGACGGAATAGTCTTGTTGTGGATTTGCAAAGTTGCTTCAACCTTCACCTCCAAGATAAATGACCGATGCGGTACATTTACAACACGAGTTTAGTGTCAATACGCTCCGATGCTTCTATGGATGCGAGGTTTAATTACGGAACGTAGGAGACATTGAAATAGCTAATGTAATATGACGTGAATTAATTTAATTTGACTACCTAATTTTCAGCTTGCTAATGGCAATATAGTATGAACATTTATTGTTATTGTCCACTGCATGCTTTAATTATCCTGTAAGCTACGACTGGGCACGCCTTTTCTCAAAAGTGAGGGGACTGCAATTAACTTGCAACCATAGTGTGTAATGTTGAAAGCGTCTCTGGTACCTGAAACCCGGCAAGATCATAAAACTTATGGCAACCAAGGTCGATTTATTCATCCCTTCTAAAATGGAATCGGTTATTATTTTGTCAACATTTATCCAGTTAGCCATATGGGAAATACTGCGTACACACTAGGTACTTCGCACTTGAAAATTATTCAGAATAATAAGGCAAATGTGGTTAGTATCGGTTGTAAAGATTTGGTCTGGTTGGTCGCGCAGTAAGAAAGTAACTTATCCACTAACAGCTCTGAGGGTGCCATCTTCTAACAAGGTCAGCGGTCGTTTGATCAATTTAACACTGCAGCTTTCAATAATATTAAGATGCCTTTCTTATACCACTGATTTTGGTTCTCAAACAAGAACGTTCTATTTACAATAGATACGACATCTCGAGAACGTGATCATGGCTATCATCATTGAACCATTCTAAGTACTGGTATTTGGGGATTCTTTAACGCTTTCTTTCATTCTTCATCGGGCATGTGATATGTGATGGGCACAGAACAGACAAAGGAGGATAGAACGGCCTTGTGAGCGGGGCAGGCGCGCCGCACAATTGAGCAAACGCTCATGGAACCCCGAAATTAGTTTTACCGGTCATTAGGCGCGCTCATACGTTGATAGCGAACGGAGCTCCGCTAAAAAAAAAGAATAATGCCGTCTTGCGCAATTGTAACGTGTAGGAAAAGAAGCCAGGTGTGTAATGTAGTCCGAGGAGGAATTTCTTTTCACAAGTAAGTCCAAAAACCTTAAATTACAATAGATATTTGTAATTATTACAATAGTATTATGTAGTTTAAGACAAAAACGACACAATCGCAAACAGATTCAAAATTATACATTGCTCGCAAACACATGAGTACTATCTTGTACTACGAAAGTGATTACGCAATGTATTGCAAAGTATTGCTTTCATTGCGAAAGTCGCGCGCATCCAAAGGAAGCTTGAATTTTGTTATATCGGTGGGACGAGTTTACGTGGCGTTAGTGATGACTGATGTACATGTCGATAAATATGTCGGCAAATTATTTTTAACAAATTTATAATTAAAACAACTTTATTTATTACCACTAATTATTGTTTATTATTTTGTTAACTATTTGCTTTGAGTTTAACTATTATGGTGGCAACATAACTTACACATTTTATTTGTAGGTTTCCAAAAGATCTAAATACAAAAAAAAAAGTGGATTGAAGCAACCTGTAGAATTGAATGGGTACCTACAAAATGTAGCACGATATGTTCGCAACATTTCGCAGAAGATGATTATATAATAAAGTCAGGAAAAAGACACCTTAAGCCGGGAGCTATTCCGCACAAATTAAATTAGGTTCCCAATGTTTATGGGTTATATTTATAGTAATTTTTAAAACAATATGAAGAAAATCAGTATCGATATCAATATCGATCGACTATCACTATCCCATCACTATCCTTTGTGCGAGTTTTAACTACACTGGCGATCGAACCAATCACAGCCCTGAGATTCATTTCGGTTGTTTGAGTGGTGGGAGGCACGCGGCGACAGCCGTTTTCATACAAAATATGAGTTAAGGCCGTTCTAATCTCCTTTATCTCTTCTGTGGTGATGGGCGTTTATGCTAGTCATCATTCTTAACGTCGATATTGGGGCGATATGTTGTAGTAACTTTGTAGTTTGTCTAACAACTGAAGCTCTTCAATATTGGAAATTGCTGTTCAAAATTATTGGTTGCAGATACGCCATGTGGGAACGTGGATGTATGTTGTCAGCGGTAGTCATGACGGATAACTGAGGCTGAATGTCTCAACAAACTAACGTTCGAGCATTGCAATTCATGGGCACAGCTATTGACAATTGCATAATGATAATGGAGTAAATACACGCAAGGATTTTCCAATTTTTGACCAGAGTGTAATGGAAGGTACATTAGTAAAAACAGTTGGTAAGGTCTTTGAATTCTTTTTTTTCATTCTCTGCAGAAAACAGCAATTTTACAGTAAATTTTGGTACTGAACGTGATGACACCGTCACCGAGTATACGTTGACGACAAACGTAAAGCTTTTTTTTAGTTCTGTTACGGATATAAACCCTGCTGCATAATGATTGCCCGTGAGGCTAGTGGTTCCCGGTTCGAGCCCGGCTAGTGTAATTATGTAATGGTTATGTGAATTTTGTAACCAAGGGTCACACTAAGTATCATAATAGGGTAAAGGGAAATCTTTCGCCAGACGAGACGACATATTTGGGGAGTGGCTGAGTTCCGACTGTTCGCTTTTGGTACTGTGTAAATATATGAGTGATGTAGAATTCAACGGTGGTGTGATGTGCAATATCATTTCAATAGAATAACGCAGAGTAAAGTTATTTCCTCCGAACAACTCTTGCTGAGGTAGTATAAGTAATATTATTACTATTTGAAGAAACGTGGGTAGTAAGGTGGTGGTGGTAAAAGGTGTAAGTGTGAGTTTGAGGGCTTAGTTGAAATTGTAACAAACACGATCGGTGGTGAGGAGGCCGAGACGGCGGTCAATAAGGAACAAGATGTTCATATTAACCAAGCTCATAGTGATAGTAGTACTTCAAAATGGAGTGATAATGCAATAACAGCTGGCTCAAACAGTCTTTCAGCTGCAGATAGTGAGTTTTAGTGTGGTTATCCGTGGCAATTGTGGTAGAATTATGGCGCACGTTTATGGCTAGAGGGACGAATGCTTGATTTAGGTTATCAGTATCAAATGAGTAAGTATTGTTAGAGGTGGTGTCGAGCAAGCGACAAGAGAAAATAGGTGCGCATCTGGTTGGAAACAAGCTGGTTTAAAAGGCTTCATAAGCCAGAACCACGCCCGAACTACGCCTTTGGTTGAAAGATAGCTGCCGAGCTTGAGAAAAACCCGCTGCCTGCTGTGGAAGATACCTATGTTCGGCTGGTTGAAGGGGCTACAGTTGTCCGGGCCACCGCTTTTAAGTAAGCTGGTCGAAGGAGCTCTGTACGTCCGGTCCACGCCTTGGGAGTAAGCTGGTCGAAGGGGCTTTGTACGTCCGGTCCACGCCTTGGGAGTAAGTTGGTGCAGAGGGCTCCACACGCCCGGTTCTCGCTTTTGGAGTAAACGAATGAAGGTTGCATTTAGGTATGCCGAGTTCTTGTTATATCGAGGAGTTTTGCGAGTTCATATGCGCGTTTTAGGTCGAGATGATGAAATACAGAGAGCAGTTCACTACTAAGGTTATTGTAAGTGAGTTTTTATGTGGCATGATTGAATCGGATTCACGATTTGGAACAGTTTGGTAGTCGAAAGCCAACGAGCACGATTGTTAATAAAATAGGAATAACTGAGTGATAACACGCATGTTGATATTGAAGGTTAATTTGGTCAGATTCAAAAGTTGAGCATACTCAGCGGCAATGTGTGTTGCTACTTTGTATCAGGTATGGACGAGCAATTACTAATTGGATGATTGTCTCTTTAGGTGACTCCCAAATCTAACTAACCGCTCGAGGACGCGCGGTGGTCAGGGTTGGCCGTGACGGCGCAGTGAAAAGGAGGTCCTTATATCTGGACGAGTTTGACAACTGACGTAACACCGCGTGCTAAAGAAGCATTCACGACATGGCGACAGCAAGAAGAGGAGCTGTCATCAGGTTGTGGAGGCTCCTTACGTGTGCTGGTGGAACGTCGTGATATGAAGATACAATCCGTGATATTCTGTTAAATCCGTTATAGTTGTTGAATGGAATCATAAAATGTACTATGCAAATCTAAAGGACTTCGTTTGTATTCAAGGCCTGGTCTCCTTATTGATACCTCATGTATTTGTACTCAAGATAGCCGGCATCCTTTCTACAGGCTTATTATTATTATTATTAATGTTTTTTTACGTGTATACGTTTACGTTACTGAGGTTTATATTACTGTGTAATCTGGGTGGGTTAACCCAATTTGGTGTGGCCCATTCCATCGTGCTTTGTTAAGAGTCATTAGATATTACAATAGGTGTAGTAAAGTAAGCTATCCGTAAAAGAAAGATAACATATGCCGCCATGAAGTTTCCTGTAGGCCTCTAAAAGAGCAATATCCCACCTAGACATTGTTTTGTTACGTCAGTAAAATGAATTACATAGTTATTTCCATCTTCCTCAACATTTACTGTCATATTTCAACCAATTTGATATATGCTAAGACTGTTAAGAGTTTAAGAGTGTAAGGGTAGTAAAAAATTGCAATATTTGACAAAAAATATACATAATTACAATATTAATTACTTCAGTGTTGGTCTGTGTCGATCACAATTATTAATGGCGCTACTACCTTATTTCCATAAAAAATCAACACCAGCAACTGACACTAACCTGTAGTGTCCGTGCCCCACAGGATCCTATGCACCTGGTGCTGTTGCGCGGGTACAGCCTGAAGGAGCGCCCGCCGAGCCCCGCGCCGCCGCCCGTGCCCGACATACAGCCCGACGTGTACGGGTGAGTGGCTGCCGACACTAGCTCTAAACAATAGCTCAAAAACTTCTGTCATATAACATTGTAACTTTATATTGGGTGGACCGATTTTGATAACTCTTATTTTAATGGAAATCTAATGTGTGGCTTCTGGTTCCATATAAATTTAAGAGACATCTAGGAATAGTTTTTGAGATACACTTAGTATAATATGACATGGTCATTGTTTCATAACTTTTATTGAGTTATTTAATATTTATGATTATTTTTTCCTTTGAAAGCTGATTCTTATTGTGTAATTCCATACAAGTTTTGAGCGACATCTGTCCTGTAGTTTCTGATTTTTCTGTACTTATCGACTTTGAAATTTCTCATTTTATTATAAAAAGTTATTTGAAGCCTATTAAAACTCATGTACCGTTCCCCCAGCCAAGGTCGCTGCACGGTGCCGCAGGCGCGCGCGCCGCCGGCGCAGTTCGCGCGCGCCGCGCGGCCCAACTGGCTGGTGCCGCCGCGCCAGCCGCTGTACCCGGGCAACTCCGCGCTCATCTCGCAGCTGTCGCAGCCCTCGTACCCGCCGCCGCCCGCCGCGCAGGTATCACGTGTCTGTCTGTCTGTCTGTGTCTGTGCTCGAGTCGCCGAGTATGGACGCCAGCCGCTGTACCCGGGCAACTCCGCGCTCATCTCGCAGCTGTCGCAGCCCTCGTACCCGCCGCCGCCCGCCGCGCAGGTATCACGTCTATATACTGTCTGTGTCTGTGCTCGAGTCGCCGAGTATGGAATTGCTACTTGTTACATGTGATAACATTTCAGTTTGGCTCGTAAGCGAAATTTATTTTTGGCACGAAATTCTCACAATCAATCTACAATGTAATTAAATTACAGGCGGAAAGTTGGTATATAATAATTTTCATAGTAAATTTATGTAAATACAGCGATGAAGTTATTTTAATTCGTCGAGTTATAAGTCGTCTAGTGATAAATTATGTCTTCTAGTGTTGTATAATGTATTATAAGTCGTCTAGTTATGTAATAATAAGTTATGTGGTGATGAATTATTATTGGTTTGAGAGAAAAAGTGTTTAATTTAGACTGGCAACACATTGACAATTGGTGATTTATTTATTTAACAGTACATATCCCCCCACAGAACATGCAGCGCATGTCGATGCTGCAGCCGGGTCCTTCGGGGCAGAGCGTGCAGGGCGGCGCCCCCCCCGCGCCCGGGCCCGTCGGAAACGTCGGTGAGTGGATGTGTACTTGTACATATTTCGTTTGAGTCGAGTTGTAATGATTTTATTTTTTATGGTCGGTTTTATTTTTAAGGTGGCTCGTCAGCTTTTACGTCTGCCCTTCAGGCTATAAAAAAATGTATCTCGGTAGGTCTGTATTATCTATTTTAAATTTCTTACATACTGGGAATTTGCCATAAAAAATGTTTTAGATTTACATCTTTCAAAAAATCTCTTAGATCATTTGATAATTAGGTGATGAATCCGGTAGTTAAAATTATAATTTTACCTATACACGAACATTGTTAGAAGTAATTCTTTAAACTGACGTCTGTTATTTATTTATGAACTTATAGAAACAAAATGGGCTATATTACAAAAAAAAAACACCTCAATATATCTTCCAATATAAGCCGCTATCGGTAACACAGTTATTATAATTATGTATAGACTTGATGAGGACTGAGCAGATTGAGGAGAGGGCGTTGCTGTGCTCATGTCAACATCTGCTCCGTAAACATTTCAATTTTAAAAATACAATCAGTGTTTAATACCACAAAATAAGTATCAAAACTCGTGCATCGAAGACAAAAGTGAACAAATAATATTGAGTTCGGGAGAAATATACCCAAAAATCGCCAAAATAACGAAGAAACTGTCGCTGCAATATTTCAGTGTTAAATAGTGCTAATTCTGTCTCAAATAACCTGTAAATCAAGAAAACAACATTTGGAAGGTCAGTCAACAAATTACTATTAAAAGAGTGGAAAAATCTGGAAGAAATAGAGGAAAACAAATATTATAACCTACAAATAAAACTGCAAAATCACAACCTGGGACAGAAATATATTTCAGCGCCATCTCTGATAGCGCAGCCAAACTACGAAGTCGACGCGCTCGCGCAGAAGTTAACATTCCGATCAACGTGATTTTGAACCAGACCAGTACAACTATTTCTTTCTTCTACTCCATAGAGGGCGTTGCAAGTAACATGGAAGAAATAATGAATATATTAAAACATATACAGAATGACCTAGCCACCCAGAAACAAGAAATTAAAAACATGCAAAATACTATTACACAAACCATAAACAGCAACATAAATGAAAAATTCACAGTAATAGAAAACAGAACACACAAATTAGAGTTAAAAATTGACCAACAACAACAAACTATTGACAAGTTACAAAGACAAATCTGGGAGAAAAGCGTCATTGTTTTCGGAGTAGAAGAAATAGAACACAATTACGAAGAGCTACAAAAATTAATAATACAGACTATTAATAACAATCTACATATAGACATTCAGTACTCAGAAATAGAATCTGCCAGAAGATTGGGTCAAAGAGGAAGTAAAATCAGACCGATAGCAGTGTCACTTACAACTCTGGGTCGCAAAATAGAGCTCCTAAAGAAAAAAGGAACTCTGAGGGGCTCGTCTATAAATGTTAAAGGACAGAGGGACATCCTACAAAAACGTAAAGAACTACAAATTGAAGAGGAAAAAGCGCGCCAAATAGGTAAAAATGCTGTTCTACGCTATGATCAAATTGTTATATTAAAAGGCAGCCCAAAAAATAATAACACTACGACAGACGCACGCAACCAAAAAAGGTACTTGTCTGAATCACCCACGGAACACAGAGACACACCAGTGGAAATGGTACAAGTGTTGATTAGTATGGGAACCGTCCGCGTCCTAGCCATCCTACACAAGTAAATCCATAATCGTATTGTTTACACAACTAAGAAACTTACATTTTCATTGGTAACTACATGTCAACTACGAATGGTCTGAGAAACCCACTGTTTATAGTTGACAATGCACCTTAAAATTTTGGTATTAGGTCTTATTTTTCCATGTCTTATTTAGTGACCATATACCGTTAACAATTAAGATCATAATGCTTTTCAAGTTTTTCTATCCACATCTAGATGGCAGTGTACTACGTGTAAAGTAATTATATACTTAATTTTATTGCTGATAAGGTTGAACTTGAAATTGCAAACTGTGGCAATACATGTCAACGTGTCATTAAATAATTTCGTCTTTTGAACACTAGATGTCGTGACAAGAATCTATAATAAAGACCTTAAGGGTATAAGTAGTAAGGTATATTTTTGGTTAGCAACATCATCCTGCATTGGTTTAGGCTTAGAGATGTGCGTGGTGCTTTTTCCGCGTTATCGAAAATTATCGATATTTATATCGAACCTTGTACACTACAAGGCGTAGACCCGAAATGTTACTTAAAACGTGCTCAAATTTTTGAAAGCTTGTATCGCAGACATTGTAAGGCGAAGACGTGACCTATTTTTATCAACTATAGCTAACTAAACTAAGTCACGGAATAATAAGCTGCGCATGTTTTACCGTCAAAATAAAATATACTTTTGTATGTCGATAAATGAAATTTCAATATCACTCAACGTACCTTAGTTACAAAAACAATGCCGATGTGAATTGGAATGCATTTCAACCTTAACTTTATACAAATAAGCAAAATTTATTTTCGTGGAATAATATATTTCCTGGCTTCTAAGTGTTAAGTAAGAGTGGCCGCGGTCGGTAGTTAGTGGCTATAGCTAGTGGCGAAAACTTCTTAAGCGCTTTCGTGCTTAGGAGAGCACGTAAAGCCATCGGTCCTGGTAGTTATTTTAAGCCATGTTGGCTTGGCCTTTAACCCCTCGACAACAATCCGCACTGGAGCAGCGTAGTGGAATATGCTCTAGGCCTCCTCAAGGGAGACCCGTGCTCAGTAGGGGTCCATTACTGGGTTGAAACCGTATTTCCTAGGCATGCTGTGCTACCAGTCGCGCAGATGCGCTTATATTCCTCGTCAGGATCCTAGATTACGTACCAATGATTGAAATAAAAAACATGTATAATAATAATTAAATATTACTTCTATATTCAGTATTCTTTACATTAATAATATACAATAACTTAATTATTCAAATTCAAATTACATATTTAAATATTTCTTCGAAGTAGGTTTTTACAAACACTTTTCGAAAGTCACATTACGCCATCGCTTCAACAAATCCCTACGGTGAGTGGTCTTAGTGTTGGTCCAAACTTACAGCCAATGCCTCACCTTTGCTCCCAATTGCTTCCGCCTAACAATCTATACTTAACCTTGATCAAAACCAAATCAAAACCTTTCGTCATAAGAATGTTTTTGACATGAGTTTTAAATTTACAGTATGGCATTTCTGTCCATAGTGACGGAATTTTATTAGAGATTTTAATTTTAATACATCTACCCATAAACGAGCCACCAGTTTTGCTAAGTCTGAATTTTGGTACAACCAGTTTAGCCTTATTCCTAGTATTGATATTGTGAACATCGCTCTTTTTAAGGAAACTGTCATAATATTTTTTTTACATACATAATATTATCTAAAATATACTGTGATACTACAGTTAATATATTACTTTCTTTAAACTATTGTCTGAGTGAATCCCTCGACCTGAGGTTGTAAATGGCACGTACTGCTCTTTTCTGTAATACGGATATTGATTCCATATCTACAGCTGAATGGGGCTCACAACAGCAGACCATAGGACATTACACTATGAAAGTAGCTAAAATAAACTATTCTTGCTGTTTCTACATTAGTCAAGAGCCTTACTTTCTTAACAGCGTAGGCAGCAGAACTTAGTCTCCCCGACAAGGTTTCGATATGAGGACCCCATTGCTAATGAGAATCTATAGTAAGGTCTAAAAATGTTGACAGTCTGTATTAAGCGCCATCTTCACATAATATCTTAATTTTTTTAGTCAATGATTTACAGAAATTTAATACCCCAGCGAAATTAAAAATTTATAATTATTGAAAACAGTTTTATTGGCCTTGAAATAATAAATATTTATTGAGAAATTGGCGCTTAGACAGTTTAATATTTAATCTTAGTAAATGATCAAATAATTTATTATTCATAAAAATATATTGACCAAGTTGACTGTTACAGATTGCCAACTGGCATTAACTATTTATACGTAATAACTATAAATTTGAATTGTTGTGTTAGGTTATTTGAAAAGATATTTTGTCTATAAATAGCCATTTTAACCCTCATCAGTCGGGTCTTGGTCGTATGATATTACATCGTAAATAAAATTACAAAACACCGATATCGATAAATTTGTACCCCCATCCCTACGATCGCTACGATCGAGTAGCAAAGAATGTTCGAGAAATATAGCAATAGCATTTAAAACATAAAACGAACCTTATTACTAAGTGACTCTCAGTAGCTTTTTCATCATAAATTATTTATTTTCTTTTAATTTTGCTTTTGAATTTGAATTATTACAAAATAAATTTACAACTAGGCTTACCTGTGGTATGAAACACCGCCGTTAGATAAATTTTTTGATCTGCTATCATTCTTACACTCCAAAATAGCACAGTAAGGCATTATTATTATAATTTAAGCAAATGTCAATTAACGAAATGCACAACCGAGGCAGCTCAGTGACAGATAAGCTATGACGGCAAGTACGCGGAGCTCCGCATACTGTTAGTCGCTGTGCCACGCCTACTTCACACTTCCAGTGTCTCTGTGTTCCGTGGAATCACCTGAACAACAACACAATTGTACAAAGTTGACGGAACACGAAAGCAAAAAACAAAACCCCAAGAAGAATAGGACCCATAGTACCTCTGACAAGATTGTTACACCATCGGAAAACACATCAAACAACAACATACCTAAACGAAACAAGACACATATTGACCAATTTGTGACAAGAACAACTAGAGAAACCCTTACCTTGACAGACAACAGTAAAATTAACGGAGCATAGCAACTACCAACGACCCCTCCCAAACCTCCAATACGGCTTGTCACCGCGGGAAATATTGACTACAACCCTCCAGAGCAAAAATTATATATATGTACTTATAACGCTAGATCATTATTATCACCTGAAAGAATGTTAGAGTTCACAGAAGCAATCAAACATTTAAAATACGATATAATCGGGTTAGCCGAAGTCCACAGACCAGGAATGTCAATAATTGAAGAACAAGACCACATTTTCTGCTACATCGGTGGAAACACTGGACAACGAGGAGTAGGCTTCCTAATTAAAAAGAAATATAAAACAAATGTAGAGAGCTTCACGGGAATTTCCGACAGGGTGTGCATACTAAAGCTAAAATTCGACATGTCATTACATAGTATAAAACAAAGTCGCTATTTTTGTCCGTCTGTTTGTTTGTTTGTCTGTTTGTCTGTTTGTCTGTATGCTTAAATCTTTAAAATTACGCAACGGATTTTGATGCGGTTTTTTGTAATAGGTAGAGTGATTCAAGAGGAAGGTTTTTATGTATAATACATGCATATATTCCCACGAGAACGGGATCCACGCGGGTGAAACCGCGGGCGGTCCGCTAGTATTTCAATAATTCAAGTGTATGCCTCCACAAACGATTCAAAAGATGATGAAATAGAGTCTTTTTATAACCAGATCAACGAAGCTCTTGAACTCGCTAATAAATCGATTATTTTAATGGGCGATTTCAATGCTAAGATCGGCACAACAAAAGAGTGTGAAAAAATCATAACCGGAGCTTACGGTTACGGAAAAAGGAACAACAGAGGACAGCAATTAATAGAATTCGCTCTACAACATAAACTTATGATAATGAATACTGTATTTAAGAAAAATCCCAAAACAAAGTGGACATGGATTTCCCCAAATAAACTTGTGAAAAACGAGATCGATTTTATCTTATCAAATGTACCCCGTCAATTCACAAACATAGAAGTTATAAACAACCTATCCTATCCGAGCGACCACAGACTAGTAAGAGGAAGCATAAGCATCAAAAAGTTAAAAAAATGTCGAAATAAATTTTATAGCGCACCCAAATCATTTAGGTCTCAAAAAGAAAAGGCCACTTTTATTGAACATATGGAAAAATTCGACACCAACACCCATGAAAACAGAGATGTAGAGACCTACTACCGAATACTAGAGAACCACATACAAGTTGGCTTGAATCAAGCCAACAGGGATTACAAGCCCATACAAAATAGTGTACTAAGTGATTACACTAAACAACTCATAAATAAAAGACATGACTTGCAAAATAAACGACCACTAACACAAGAAGACAAGAAAGAACTGTCAACGCTCTACAAAACAACACATAAACTTATAAAAAAGGACTATAAAGACCACAGGTTAAAAACCATTACCAAACATATCTCTACATCTGGTAGCGCCAAGAGAGCCTTTAAAGAACTGAATACCGGTAAAACATGGATACCCAGTTTGCGACCACCAAAAACGCTAGAGAAATCCCAGTCCAGAACTGAAATAGTCAATACAGCAACGGCATTTTATCGGAGTCTCTACAGTAGCCCAACAACAGCTTCACTGAACACATATCATAAAGAAGAATCCCAAACTAGTAGCATTGTAACTAAATTTGACCAAGAACAAATAATAAAAAAAATCGAAAAACTCAAAGGAAATAAGAGTCCAGGACCGGACCATATAACAAACGATATCCTGAAGGCAGCAAAGTCTGTATTATCGGCTCCACTAAAAATCCTGTTCAACAAAGTACTCGAGGAACAAAAAGTCCCTGACAGCTGGACAGCGTCTGACGTCATACTACTCTACAAAAAAGGAGACCCAGCTGACGTTAGCAACTACCGCCCAATAAGCTTGCTTCCGGCAATATACAAACTTTTCGCCTCTTGTATTGAAGAAAGTATGGAGGAAAAGGGGAGATCTCCCGCCAGGCGATGTCACTGCCTGGGGACCGCGGTCCGGATGTTAACTCGGACCATTTGTATATATAGTTTGTATATCTTGAAATCTTGATAGCGCGGTTGAGGATGCGTCTTCTGATTGGCCAGTTCAGTATGACGCGTATGACGTAATCTATTGTTTACTGCACTCGTTGCTTGTGGTTGCGTGGTCAGCATTATGTACGGCGCGCGCTCATATTACTTTAGGTATCGCGCCGCTACAAAAGATTGAGTATGGAAATCGAAAAACACCAGCCAATAGAACAAGCAGGCTTTAGGAAAAATTTTAGCACTATAGACCACATTCAGGTTATTGAACAAGTGATTGAAAAATATGTAGAGTTCAGGAAACCGTTATATATAATATTCATAGACTATGCCAAGGCTTTCGACTTTATTTCCCATGACAGCATTTGGAATGCTCTATATAACCAAAACGTGTCCGTAACCTACATAAACATCTTAAAGGATATATACTCCAAAAGTACAAGCAGAATAAAGCTGGACCAAACTGGACCCACCTTCCCGATAAGAAGAGGAGTAAAACAGGGCGACCCTATGTCTCCAAAATTTTTTATAGCCGTACTGGAATATATTATAAAACAACTAAATTGGTCAAACAAAGGCATAGAAATTAATGGAAAACGTTTAAGTCACCTGAGATTCGCGGACGACATTGCGCTATTTTCAAACTCTGCTTCACAAATAGAGACGATGGTGAACGAATTGAGCCTAGCTAGTCAAGACATTCTTTTAGAACTTAATACCTCTAAAACTAAGATACTGACAAATGGCACCAAAACACCTGTTCTAGTAAACAATACACCCCTAGAGTACGTGGAAGAATACATATACCTCGGAAAACTACTATCGTTTAAAAACTCAAGACACGAAGATGAAATTAACCGAAGAATACTAACTAGTTGGAAGAAATATTGGACCTTTAAAGATATTATGAAATCGACTCTACCGGTTCCCCTAAAGAAAAAAATCATGGACACATGCATCTTACCCTGTCTGACATATGGTAGCCAGACCTGGATATTTAACAGAAAACATCGAGACAAAATAGAAAAATGCCAGAAAGCTATCGAAAGAAGTATTATGAACATAAGACTAAACGACAAGATCAAAAGCAAACAAATACGCCAGGAAACGAAGCTCGTCGACGCTCTCCAACATGCTCAAAAACTGAAATGGAAATGGGCTGGCCACCTAGCTCGCATGACGGACCTGAGATGGACTTTAACTGTAACCGTGTGGCAAGGGCCACACGGTTCTCGAAAAAAGGGTAGACCATGTGAAAGATGGAAAGATGAAATAATATCAACCGCTGGGAAAAGTTGGCACGAAATAGCAAAAGATCGCTAGAAATGGCAAGCTCTGGAGGAGGCCTTTACCCGAAGAGGGGTCCTCAGTAAATAACATAAACCATTGACTTTGACATAAAATGACACTGACAAAAATTGACAACGACATGAAACGACAATAAATAATAATTATGATTTTTGACCCAATATAAAAATTGACAAAAAATGCTATATTAATATTAGATAGTTAGGTATAATTTAAATCAATTTTTAAAAATCTTGTATCATTATTATTATTTAATTGTATTAAAAATGTATTAATTTATAATCAATTGTACAAAAATGAGGAATAAATGGCTTATTATTATTATAGACTTGATGAAGTCCATAGTTACAGTGCGCCCAACTTAACTCTGAAATGGTGAAAATTGGAACTAACGCCGCCATGTTAAAAAGTCATTCATATGTACGTTGTGGTCATTCATCTGTCAGTTACTAGTGTGCAACGATTGGTCAAATGCGTCCGACAGCTCCTCTCTTCATTTCAATCTTAAGTTGGGTTTACTATACACAACTCCGCTTCCACACCAGGTGCGGTAGGAACCTCATCGGGTATGCAAAGAACCTACATCTGGAACGGCGTGCTGGAGTGGATGGAAAAGGCCAAGGCGCCCGGCGAGCAGCAGAAGGTCACCAAGCACCTGCCGTGCCAGGTAACTATAGATAAATAAATAACGCTACATGTTCATAGTCCCATAATGGGATTCCCTGGGATGGGGGTGCCGTCGACATCACAAGACAAGGACACACAATCTGAGAAAGGAAATTTAAACTTATCATACAAATTTCCATCTCGCTGGGAATTGAACCCAGGACCTTTGGAACAGCGATCCGGCTGGTTAACCATTGCGCCATTCGGGTCGACAGAACGATGTCACGGTAGCATTCACACGGCGTATTTATTCGGTGCAGATGACGCGCTTCTAACGCTCTGCTATTCTACGGCTACACCTGCGCCTTAAAACGTTAATTTACGCATTTAATGTGGTGAATTAAGAAGAAATTAGACATGTCTAAATTGTCTCTGATAAATAACCTGTTATATTATGATAAGTTTTTATTTTTATTTTAGTTATAAATACTGTAAGAATAAACTAATATTTGAATCACCCATTTTCTTTGCTGTCCAGGTGTCAGCTAACTCGAAGGACATAGAACCAGAACTGAAGGTAGAAGCGTGGCCGAGCAAGCTACTGATGCAGCTGATGCCGAAACAGCTGATCAGCAGCATCGGCGGCCAGTACCTCAAGGACAGCAAGTCGGTGGTCTTCCACCTGCAGCAGAACGAGGCCTTGGAGGCCCTCACCAAGGTCATGGTTAACGGTTATGTGAGTATTGCTTGTTGATTTCGGATTGTATGGAATAAAAAGAATAGATGGCATGTTTAATAGAATAGAACTTTGTTTCTATAAACAAGGTACCCATTGCTAATACAATTAATATAGGATTTCCTAAGTCGGAGGTGCCGTAGACATCACAAGACGAGGAAACACAACCAGACCGAGAACGGAAATTGAAACTCATTGAAATTCCAGGCTCGCTGAAAATCAAACCCAGGCACTTTGTAACAGCGATCCGGCGTGTTAACTATTGCGCCAGTGGGGTCGTCATTTTAGCACATACTCTTCATTGTCCTTTATGTATTTATTAACTGTAACACCAATTATGTTAGGGTATACAAGGGCAAAAACTTAATGCCTGATGGCATTCTCTACCAGTCAGACCTGGGTAGATGTTGAAATAGCAGATGATAGAGGCGTTTAGGCACTATGAATCATTGAATCTGCATAATTTAACCCATGTTGACATAATATGGCAGTACATATTAATCCCCAATACAGTAACATTAATATTAATCCCCAAACGTGATGTGTGGGCAGGCGGGCTGCGTGCACTTCACGCCGGTGTCGTCGTCGGCGTGCGAGATCAAGGTGCTGATCCTGCTGTACACGCCCGACAAGAAGGCCTACCTCGGCTTCATCCCCAACAACCAGCCCACCTTCGTCGAGAGGCTAAGGACGGTCAGTATCATCACGGTGTTAGGCAGGTGTCCCACCGCGGGCGAGTAGGCGAGTGAGTCTCGCCTATTTACTCGGTCAAAACACTCAAAACGCGTACAAAAGATATGACATTTCGAGTAAAAGAGACGCATATAACTGACTGAATACTCGCTGACTGTTCACACCGCCGGCGCCGGTGAGAACTCGCTCGCTATCCATCTCTTTTTTATTGAGGAGGCCCAAAGCGTACTCCACCACGCTGCTCCAGTTCTTTCTTTCTTTCTTTATATATTTACCCTGGAAAGGGTATCGCCTAACCTATCTCCATATGTTTTTTATTTAAATCGGTTAAGCATAAATGAAGTATGTCATGACAGATACATGGACAGACATAGTTTTTTTGGCATCATAATTATATCATTTCACTCTGCATGTGTTTCACTTTTCACTAGTACGCCTACACACACACACACACACACACACACAGTGACAGTGTACCGTCTGTGAGTGCAGGTGATCCAGCAGCAGAAGATGGGGCACACGAAGCAGCTGCCGGCGGCGGGCGGCGCGCCCGGCGCCATGCCGCCCAGCATGCCCGCCAACACTGGTACCATACCTTTTGTTTGTTAGACTTCCGCGTAAAACAGATGGACCTACCCTTGTGTTTGAAGTTAGACGTCGTCACGTAATGGACAGATCCTACTTTGTGTTTGTAATTACACTTCGACACTTAACGGACAGTTACTACCTTTTGTTTAAAGTTACACTTCGACACACTACAGGCAGACCCTGCCTTGTGTTTGAAATTACACTTCGAAACGCAACAGATAGACCCTGCTTGGTTTTTGAAATTACACTTCGAGACGCAACAGATAGACCCTGCTTGGTAGGTTAGTAGGTTGGTGGTGGTGGTAGAAAAATTGACGTTCATAAGTGAATTTGTAAATTCCCAGATGAAATAAACAGTTTGATTTTGACTTTGCAAAAACAGATAGACTTGACATTTAATAAAAAATTATAAGCATAAATAGCAGTGCTTTAGACAGATTAAAATATTAATATTGACTGAATAGCAACATTATCAATACCGATGTGTGTGTTACAGGGGCGGGTTCGTTGGGCGGAGGCATGGGCGGCGCGCTGGGCGGCGGGATGCGCGGCGTGGGCGGCGCCCTGGCGGGGCCTCCGCAGCAGTCGCCGCACGCCCAGGTACCAAGCTACTATAGATGTTATAAACTGTCCCTATTTAATAGGTACCAGTTTATTTGTCATTGGTTTTATAAGGGATGATGATTTATTGACATCAACGTAAAGTTGATAAATTAGAGAAAAATGGAGTAATTCATTTTTTCTCTTGTTACAAAATACGTGGTGAAAGAAAGTTCCTGTCAAAAAGTATTTCTTTACACCTCTTATTATTGTCTACATTCTATTTCCAGAGTATGATGATGGGCGGCGGTATGGGCGGGCAAGTGCCTCAAGTGTCCCAAGTGGGGCAAGTGTCCCAAGTCGGGCAAGTCGGAGGCAAGGGTCCGCGGCAGGTCAACCAGCTAGACGGGTTAGAAGCCGCCAGACAGCAGAACCTGGAAAACATCCAGCATCTCCAGCAGACCCTGGAGGCGGCGCAGCAGCAGGAGGCGCAGTTCAAGTCCCAGATGGACATCATGTCGCACCTGCACGCGGCGCAGCAACAGGAACAGCACTATAAACAGCTTGAGGTTTGTTGGGTTTTGGTGGCAGCGGTTGGATTTTTGTTATATAGGGATAGGTGGCAGCGGTGGGATTGCGGACCGAATTTTTTTAACCAACTTCAAATAACTACCTTTTTATTAAAAAAAAAAGCTTAAAAAAAGCTAAGCTACAACCCACCAATGGCCCACTACTGAGCACGGGTCTCTCCTCATTACTGAGGAGGCCTAGAGCATACTCCACCACGCTGCTCCAATGCGGATTGGTGGAGGATTAAAAAAAAACTGACTAACAAAATCCAGATTTCGTTCAAATCTATATACCATCTATTTACCAGACAGGAATCTATTTCATAGAGTTAGAGTTCCCTAAACCGTCAATGTGGAAGACTGTTATTTTTATAAAAATAACTCTAAAGACTAAAGACCCCCGCTAACATCCACTACATCCCCAGGAGCAACGCAAGCACCAGATCCAGGCGCAGCTGCAGCAGCTGCGCGGCGCGGGCGGCGTGGGCGTGGGCGTGGGCGGCGGCGTGGGCGTGGGCGTGGGCGGCGCGCACGGGCCGCGCCTCATGCGCCCCATGATGCCCACCAACCCCGGCCTCAAACATCTGCTGCAGCAGGTGAGAGCCCGCGGAATGGGGGGGCCGTTGACATGTGTTGTGATTTTATGTTGTATATTTAACTTTTACAGTAATTAATGCTATGAATTGTATTTGTACTCGTATATCCTGTTTCATTGTATTTAATTTATTAAATCGAACGCAAAATGTTTTAATGTCATGTCATCTTCATTATCAAGTGACTTCAAACAACTTTCAAATAGAATGACGTCATGAACCGATAAATTGTCAGTGACAGATAATTTTTCAATACTCTTTGTCAGTCGCAAATGAAAAGCGGTTCGTGACGTCAATATCAGTAATGATTTTGAGATAAATGTGTAAAGCATTTTTATTATTAATCAATAACAATTTACTGCTTAACTTTTTTTCGTTTTGGTATTTTTTGTTTTAATTTTATCATTACAGTCAGCAAGCGCTGGAAGCTTTATAAGTTACATACATTTCATTCGTTTTATGAATTTAATATTAATACTATAACTAACATTATACTCTTTGCGCATATAACGTATGCGGGCTATTTTGGCGTAATACAAAATAATCTTAGTGAGCGCCGTTTGTCATTTATTTCTCGCAGTGATTAACATATTTTGCTAAGATAAATCAATATCTGAATAAAAAAGAAAAACAATATATTTTCCTTCACTACTAGACAAAAAGGCGATAACTTATAAATAACACAAAAATAATAACAAATCCTATTCTAATTCTCTTCTTTAGTTTTTCTGTTCCCCTTATTTACACACTTTGCTTTCCCCTAATACAATAAATACCTTGAGCATGTCTAGATAACTAAGCTTCGTCAACTGTCTTTTTAGCAACAGCAGGCGCCGAGGGGGCCGCGGCCGCACATGTGAAGCTCCTAGCCGCCCCTAGCTGCCCCTAGCCGCCACTAGCCGCCCCTAGCTGCCCCTAGCCGCACCTAGCCGCCTCTCATGTCATCGCCTGCCTGTCTCTGCATCTCACCTCTTAATGCCTCTCACCGTACACTCCCCGCACGCATAAGTAATGCTTTGAACACCTTTCTGTATATAACTTGTTCTATTTTTAATTTTTACTTTTTTATTTTATTTTAACCCGCTTTTATTCATTGTTTTAAGTTATTAGCCATTGCCACATTAATTTTTAAAATAAATAAATAATGCAAAACTAATAGCGTTATATTAGGACTCGTTGTGGCTTGTGAGCTGTTGTTTTGACATTTATTGCAAGCACCGAGTGCATAGATATAGTTCATAGTTGTATTTCTAGCTCATTTAAAATTCGCTTATTAATTTGTAATTAGGCATTATTAATGTTGACAAGGATATTTTACTCCTACGTACGTACTATATTATATTCCTACTAAGAACTTGATGTTTAAGTTACTGCTCGCGAGTAATCTTGTTCGGACGCCAAAAAAGGTTCAGACACAAAAAATCTTGATATACAAAAACGCAAAGGTGACTGACTGACTGATCTATCAACGCACAGCCCAAACTACTGGGCCGATCGGGTAGAAATTTGGCATGGAGATAGCCATTAGCCACTATGGTGTAGGCAAACGCTAAGAAAGGATGTTTCAAAATTCATCCCCTAAGGGGGTGAAGTTTAAATAAAGGCTACTATTAATATAAAATGTCTGTACGTCCAGCAACCGCAGTACCGGCCGGGCGGCGCGGTGCGGCCGGCGGCGCAGTTCGACGACGTGCCGGGCTACGGGGACTTCCTCTAGGACTCGCTGCTCGAGGGCTTCCAGCTGTAGCCCTCGGACTGAGACGTGTGACTGTGTGTGACTGTGATGTGAAGTGGTGTGGTGGAGCAGTGGGAGTAAACTTTCAGTGTCGGTTTATGTGTCAAAATGTATATCGGGTTACAAGACAGTTGTTGGTCATAGGATGAGCTGACGGGTCACTTGATGGTAAAAGAGAAATGGATAAAATCTAATCATGATTATAGATTATGGTTCTGCAGGTATGGAGGTATACCCAACCCATTTTCCCCACTTTAGAACCTTAGAACGCTCAAACTTTTTTTTAAACATATTTAAAAGTTATTTAACTGTTTTTTTGAATAATTACTGTTATTATTAGAGAACTAGTCAATCAGTTATTCACACTGTTAACATTGATAATAATACATAGTTACTGAAACCTCGAGGTGGTATGACCACATACCATCAAGTGGCCTGCATTGTTGTTTACTTTATATTAGCATATAACACAATTTTATAATAGTAGCTGGACCTTGGATATGGCTTTTCAATCAAAAATTAATAATAAATTAGACAAAGGCATCCATATGTACAGAATATTATAATTAAAAAATAATTAATACATAAAATTTTTGTATGTTTGTATGTCATATTAATTGTTTATTATGTTAATAATAACTGTCGTAATTTATTTTACAGTAAAATAAAATATGCTACCATGATATGTTTAGATTGTTTAGTATGAATGATAGATGGACAATTTGGCTGACCTTGAGTATATTATAGCTTTAGCATGTTAAATATCGAATGTATTAAATTTGATGTAATAAATTTGTTTTTATAAGTTGTAGGTACTTTTATTGAATACAAATGGACGTTCGTTATATTTAGAAACATTCATTATTTACTTATCTTTGCAACATTTTTGATTGATGCTCTGCTCCTTTTGTCTAAAGCCTTCCTTGATAAATGGACTATCCATAACAATTTTTCAATTAGAATCAGTAGAAATAGTAGTACATATTATTTAGAATCAGTGCCTGAGTAGCCCATTAGTTTAAAAAAAACAACCATACTTTTCCTTTTATTTTTTAAACAAATTTTCAGCTTTATAATTATATTTGCTGTAGTCTGTATAATTTACTACATTCTTTAAACTTTTATTAAACTCTAAAATAGTTCCTCTCGTTTCCCAGTAAGATGTCGAAGTAACACGGAATCAGATAATGGCAAGCAAGGTTATGAAATCAAAGTACCCTCTAATCGAAAATATTTATTTCGTTTACATTATGATAAGTATTCGTTTGCGAATTAAGTATACACGAGCACATACATCGTCCAACATCGACCTTCCCTTACATCAGTATCAAAAGTAGATTACATACAAAATATAGGATACTATTCATAAGTAGAATACAGTTAATTATAGAATACAGACAATATACATTGAGAAGCGACATCACATGAAATTGCTTTTGTTTTACATAAACCTTAATAATATTTTACAATAAGTAGTATGCTGGTACAACAAGATCGATTGTAAGTGAAATAGGTAGTTGTTCAGTAAATTACGCGTCAAATTTTGGCGCCTAAAATGTCTTGTACTTTTATCTTTATTATCTGTGATTTATTGTTTACAGATTAACAAACTTTGTATCTTGCTGTGAATGCAGATTAAAAATATTCCTACAATTACATATTGCAGAGTATCAGTAACTTGTTTCTATTGTACTTTTTTCTTAATTTTTACAACTAAATGAGAACATTGATTTAAAAATTTTGTGTTAATACAGGCAGAGGCGCTTTTTATTTAAATAAATTTAATATTATATCTAAATAGGTTTTGTGTTAAAATTATTGATGGAACGTATTTAAAAAAGCCTTATACCAAGTAAGTTTAATTATTTATAATCTTAACAGTTAAATTGCATGTAAGTGTCAGTCATAAAACAACAGCATAAATAAATTTAAGTTGGGTTAGATTACAATAAGTAAGAATAGATTAACTTAGTTTCCAAGACTGACACATAATTTCCCTTACAACTTCACATTCATAAACCATTTCTATATTCTATCTATCCTTAATCCTCAGTAAGTTGCCTAGCAACTGTCAAACGTCACAAACATGTATTTTTATTGCTTTACCTAACATATCCGTACCATATTGGGGCCTTAACAATCATCGCTTTCCTAAAATTCATCAAATATACACACGACGCCAAAGTCTTCAAATGGTAGTTAAATGCACAGCTACGATACAATAATCCTAATAAATATGATTAATAAAATAATTTACTCTCTACCTTCAATTTGAACAGCTCGTAGCGAGCGACATATATATTAAATAATAATTAATGTGACCTAATTCCTACCAATCTATAAATGCGATTATAAATGGCAACACTGACTATAATTACTATACATACAAACTACAATACATAATCTATATGAAATCCAATTTTAAAACGATTTTTTGCATAAATAATTAATAAAAATCGAATAAAATAATTAATATGGTACAATATTGCTTGACTTTGATATATCTATCATTATTTTAAATGAGTGAAGCCCGTAACAGAGAAGAGTAAAGAAAAATGTATGTAAACTATTGCAATTACACAAGAATAGGAAAAACTAAATCAAATGATGCAAAAAACGAGACAAAATCATAATATGTGTAGCGGCGCGATATCTACAGTAATATGAGCGCAAAACCTCACATGAAATGCTGACAAAGCACAACACCACAAGCACAGAGTATAGTAAAATACAATAAACTATACAACATGAACAGGAAAAACTAAATCAAATGATGCAAAAAACGAGACAAAATCATAATATGTGTAGCGGCGCGATATCTACAGTAATATGAGCGCAAAACCTCACATGAAATGCTGACAAAGCACAACACCACAAGCACAGAGTATAGTAAAATACAATAAACTATACAATACAATGTCTCGTTCTATCTCATGTTGGCCACACTCACCAGATGTCTATACCGTTCTCTGTCTACGGCGCAACGTCATAAACCGATACTGTCAACTGAGACGTCTAGACAGGTGTATAAAGGCACGCATCGGAAACTAATGAAACATGAGCCTTATATTGAATACATTGCGGTTAAAATTTCAACATTTAATTGAAATAACCGAACAAGCTATAAAAGCCCACCGAGAATCTAGCGAAAAATTTGACATTCTAAATGACATTTAGATTACAATATAAAAAATCACACATTGTTAGACAATATAGGTAATTTATCTAGACTCATCGGTAGATGGCAGCACTTGCATCTAACATAGGCACAAATATGAAATGGGTTTTGAACATCTTTGATTTGTTGTACATCTATATAATGACAAGTTTAACAATAATTTGCTGCAAAATTATGTCCCTTCCGAGAACCGAACCCAAAACTCTTCGACTACCAACTGGTATAGAGGATTATCATTTACATATCACTGTGACGTCACACGTATTAAACCTATATAAATTCGATTTTAACACCTAATTCATAGTGAACATTGCTCAATTCATTAATAACATTAAGAAGCTTCCGTTCCTACAAGTTCATTGTAAAAACATTATATTCAAATAGCAGTCACAAATAATATTTGAAATTAATTATTAATATTACTAATTATAAGTAGTTTTAGTCTTAATCCATCAGTTTGACTGCAGAAAAAAATCAGAGTGTTGCGTGTATGTTGTGATCCAATTCTATTTTCGTTTACTTCATGACGTGTCCAAGTTTCATGAAATACTTAATTTTCAATACATAACATCGTTGTAGAATTAAAGTTAATTGAGCGATTTCAAAATGCTTGTACACAGAAATAAAAGATTTTTCTACATTGAAAATCTTAAACTTCACCAACTGAAATTTTATTGTTAATTTCAAGAAATATGGGCAATTATCGATCAGACCACGACATACAGACAACCCCATTGGCCATACACCTTAATACATTTGACACATTTACAACATTTGATTCAAACAACATAATTATAACTCACTCACATCCTCAAACATTCACATTTGACACTTTTAATTTCATCCCACACAAATGCTTCCGTCCTGATACATTGCAGATTGACGGCGACATTAAAACGCCGTAAGTAAATTTTGCTTACAAGCTAAATTGAACCGTGAGCACAGGTAATAAGGTCGTTTTTCGCTCGAAGTGTCAATTCCATATTCTCACTCGTTCACTTTATCGTCAGGACACTTTAGCCTTGTCGCTGTCACTGGCGTCACTGACCCCGTTCTCTTTAGCTAGGGCTCCGTTGCACTTGCCGTTGGTGAGGGTCTTCGGAGGCTTCGGCAGGGTGTAGACCCTCTCGATGAGCGCCAACAGTATGCTGCCTGGAACTCGCTGGTGCTTTTCTACTAACTCCTCTATCGCGCTGGCGACCTGGTGGTAGATATTGGTATGTATAAAATGGTATCGTTATAAAGTATTGGTACATCATTGTTAGTTACATAAGACGGTCGAATAATGGCACTGGTCTGTGGCATCCATAGCTCTCAAATGGATGGACCGATTTCGATGCTTTTTTTAAATTAGAAACCTTGCGGTTGTTTTTTGCTATGTTTGATAGAAATCGGTCCAGCGGTTCGAAAACATCAGCTTAAAAAAAATTTCGCTAGAATTTATTAAGGTATTTGATGATCATCAGTGGGCTAAAGAATCAGTACTGATGATAATTTGATTCTTTAAATTGACGCAAAATTTTTATTTACGATATGAGTGATCAATCGCCCTTGCGGATCAAAATCTGCGACTCACGTTGCATGAACTTTAAACATCTATGTACAGAAACTTAATTCATCTTTGATTAGCACATCCTACACCCCTCACCTTCTTCTGCAGCATCTCAGGCGTTAGACTCGGATCGTAGGGTATGGGCGGGCCGAGATGCGTGCGCAGTTTGACGGGGAAGCCCCCGTACACGGGCGCGAGCGGCACGCGCGTCGCCGCGTAGATCCGCAGGCAGATGCCGCGCAGCCAGCCCACCGTGCGGAACGCCTCGCGGACGTTCTCCGTGAACATTGGGACTATTGGCTGTGGGAGGTGGAGTTTGTTTTAAATACTTATATGTATGTATATCTAGTTGTTACCCGCGGCTTAGCCCGCAGGGAAGTATTTTTGACGGATTTTCAAACAAACTCTTAAAGGAGATGTTTCAAATCCGGCCCACAATATGTACAGTACCTCGAAAAATCGAGAAAAATTCATGGAATTTGGGAAAAATAAAGATAAATTGCTTAAATGCATACTTTTCTGGTACAAATTTTGTATTTATAATTCATTTTTATCAATTTTCAACATGGCGTCTTGCCAAGTTGTCATTGATCATAGATCGCGAACTGTCTACTGTCACTTTAAATGACAGGATTGTAGGTACATATGTCAAACTTCTATCAAATTAACCAACATGACGTGTGATGACAGCTTACCGCCATGACAATTTTTTTTTTTTTGTGTTGCAATTTTAAGTGTACATTTTTGTGTTGTACAGTCAGCGTCAAATAGTTAGAGACAATCAGGGTATTCAAATAAATAGACGCAACCAAAAAGTCGATAATATCGGTACAAGCAAAGTTTCCTTATTGTTGACAACAATATAGTCGCTCAAATGGCCGAGACGTTTAAAATGTCATATACATCGGGTCAGTCATAACACCATAAACATAGTTACAGTCATCTCGTCAATGGTATCCAAGCATTCAAAGCGTTCAAAAATATGGAACATTAGAAAAATAAACTACAATAAACTAAACCTAATGTTATTGGCATGTCGTTCTATTATCTATCATTGTATGTCAATATCTATAATTCAAATCAATGTCAAGTCTAATACTAAGGCAAGTTTGAAATAATATCTATTGATGCATAACTGTATCCGATGTGATCATAGAGATATTACAATAGAGGGCAGAAGCCAGGCTTCAGAGCGTCTTTTGGATAAAAAGAGACGAAATCTTTAGTAATCACCTTTCTCTTTCTGGATCATCGGGATTGGAGAGAGATAGGTAACCGTTATCGTTGTTTCTCTTTGTAACCGGGGGCGATTGCAATGTATGGGTATGGCTCACCCACTCTATTGTAATATCTCTATGGATGTGATGGCTTTTGTATTAAATATATCAAAGCAAGCATTGAAGCACCACTTCATTTGACATACATGACTTGCACTTGACATTGAATTAATCAATTTACTTATCGGAAGAAATGATGCACAATGAACTTTATCGCATGTCATTTAAAGTCCATTTTTATTATGTGTTGCTATAATTTTGGCTACTTGGGTGCTACATATTTTTGAATACTTTGGTTGCTTCATACTTTTGAACACTTTGGCTGTTAGGCAACCAGTGGCGTTGTGGTTGTCACGGTATTAATGCCGACTTGGGTGTTATCAAGTATTCGGTGTTGTGAGTGCTCCGATATATTTGTACACGGTAGATGGTCTGAACAATTTGATCGCTTTGGTTGAGCCGTTCTTAATGGTCATAATGAATGTTTCCAAGTATTTGGTAATCATGACTGCTACGTACTATATGACGCTGACTGTACCACAAAACTAAAGCAATTTAAAAGAATTGGATGGTTGAAAACTGTTTTAATTGTGTTTCTCCATTTTTGAGTATGGTGTACAAAGTGGTGGCCGGGGCTCCATATATTTTAAAACATCTCTTTTGGACTAAGACAATTTATCCATTCTTAGCGGACATCTACGAATTATAAATATACTAAGCCATCTAATTGAATGGCTAATTCAACTATCCTAAAGAGTTGTCATTTAACCAGTTGGCTGAGAGTTTTTTTTTTGTTGAACGTGGAATTCAACCATTTACTTAATCCACGTCATTTGGTTGGATGCCATTGTCCCATAAAATCCCTAGGCGTCCAATGAAATGGCTAATTCAACCAGTTGGCTGCGACATAATATAGATTTTCAGGGCATGCTAAACATAAAAAAACAACTCACAACTTTAGCCTCCAACGCGACCTTGGCGAACCCAAGCCGGGACTTCCAATTCAATCGATAGTAATGATCCCCGAACTGGGCCTCGTAGACGCCGCCCGGGGAGATGGCCAGCGGGTCGCCGCCCTTCAGCACGCCCGCGCACGTCTGCACCGTGCCCGGGATCACGCACAGCCCTTCCAGGAGGGAGGACCAGCCTGGACACGAAAATTCAAAATCAGTCTGGGGGCTTAGTACGAGTTTTACGTGACATAAACGTAAATTTTAGCGCGCTCGCAACGTAACTGCGAGTTCGAAGCAGAGCCACCTAGCGGACGTAAATCGCTCTGTTTCGATCCCATACAAATTTCAGCTAACTCGCAGTTACGTAGCGAGCGCGTTATGTCACGTAAAATTCGTACTAAACCCCCTAAACACAGTGAAAGGTACAAATTGAAAGTTGTTATTACAAAACAGCCTGGAGATGAAAGGTACAATTTGAAATTGACGGAAGTTGAAAGGTACAAGTTCAAAGTAGTCATTATTACAAAAACAAAAAATAACTGCTTTAATTGGTACGCTTTTTACGTTCTGACGAATTTAACGACATCGTATATGTCAAAATCTTTTACACTTTTTGTCGTGATAGCCGCTACGATAACACGCAATCTGTCCAAAAATCTTTGGGATCTGATCTTATTTGTCGTAATAACAGTTAATAACTAAGTACTTAATTGCGTTCAAAAGGTGAGCTCTGATAGGCAGACAGCGGTATATCAATATGGCTTCATTTCAACCTTTGATTATGGAACCCTAAAACCACTCTTTAACGGAGCGAGACCTCTTGCCAAGCGATGTGCCAATCCTGGGAAGTATCCGAGCTCCGATTGATCACTTCCAGAACTTATATGCGAACAGTTTACAAAACTTCAATAGCGTGATTCAGGCTATCGTATACAACTTCTGCATAATAAACCTGCGATCCCACCCCACCTCACCTGGAATCTTAAACATAAACCGGTCAGCAACAGTGTGTATGAGCCGTCGTTTGAAGAGCAGCATGCGCGCGGTGAAGTAGTACATGTCGATCGGCAGCGCGCCATGGTAGTAGATCACCAGGAACGGGCCCTCCGGGATGTTCTCCAGGCCCTCGATCTCATAGCCTGGGAGAGGAACGATAGATATAAAATAAAATGCTGATTGATATAAGCTAAAATTCAGATAGATATAAGCTAAAATTCAGATAGATATAAGCTAAAATTCAGATAGATATAAGCTAAAATTCAGATAGATATAAGCTAAAATTCAGATAGATATAAGCTAAAATTCAGATATAAGCTAAAGTTTAGGTATCTAAATATGAGCTAAAATACGAATAGACACTAACTAAAATACCAACAGACAGATACTAACTAAAATTCGAAGAGGTGTGGACGGAAATTCAAATAGAATTCTGATAGATATAAATACCACAACTTTGATAGTTATAAACTTAAATTCAGATAGATATGAACAAAACTTAGTGAAAAGGTATGAAAGAGTAAGCGTTTGTTTTATTTTTTTATGTAAATATAAACTAACAAGCAAATTTATCAATATGCATTTTTAGTAGCATGTTTTCGTTACAATTTTATAGCCTCTCCAGAAAGTTCGTTATCATTCAATTTGAGAACAACAAAAACTAAAAATATCTCTGTTTATATTACAACAAAACGAGATAAATTCTTACACAACCGTTTAATAGCGACACGGGTTAAGAATTGTTCATATCGACATCGTCTGGCGACATAATATGTTTTTATTTTTAACCGACTCAAAAAAGGAGGCGATTCTCAATTTGACTGTACTTTTTATAGCCTGTTACCTCATTATTTATTTTTGGGTGAACAAGTTTTAATACTTAATTCTTTTTATTTAAAAGCTAGTTGGTAGGTAGGTACCTACTGCTCGCCCGGTTAGTGGGAAAACTCAAAAACTACTACTCTATCTAGCTCAAAATGGGACCACACGTCAAGCACAAGCTATAGAATATCATCAGCTCCTTCTCTAAAGTCGATTAGATACGATACAAAAATGTTCATTAGTTCCTACATTTCTAACATCAAAGATGATTAATTGGACAGCTCGAAAGCTGGACGATCACTCGTTAAGTGTTGTATGATTGTGTGTGAGCATTACCGTGCTACAGTAAGTATTGTGTGATTGTTTGTGAGCATAACGGTGCCACAATAAAGTGTCGTGTGATGGTGTGTGAGCATACCGTGCCACAGCCAGCCGTGCGCGTCCCACAGCGCACACACGGCGACCCGCGCCGCGTTCCGCCAGTTGTTCTGCACGCCGTCCACCACCCGCAGTCTGGAACACACACACACATTATTTTTTTTTATAGCCTAAGCAGGAAAATTATTGGTTATATATTCAGAATCCGTAAAAAAAACTATAATTTAATTTATTCAAAATAGCTAAACAGTGTCAGGGCGCCCTAAGGGCGCATTCAAGTAGAACGCTGGTTACCGGCGCCGATCTGCCAGCGCTTATCGGCGCTGGTTCGGCACAAAGTATAGAGACTACCTGCGCGGATAAGCGCCGATAAGCGCTGGCAGATCGGCGCCTGTAACCAGCGTTCTACTTGAATGCGCCCTAAGGTATTTATTGATTACTCCCCGTGGCTCGGGACCAGAATACGAATATCTGTATCCCCTGTCGTGAAAGGCGACTGAAAGGTTGCTTACAACGCATGACGACTTAAAGGGCTTTAGCCGCCCGCAACACCGAAACGGAAAAGAAGAGAGCTCGAACCGCCCAACAGCAGCCCCGGGAACGACGGTGGTACTTATATGTAGCCACATACCGTTGTACACAGGGTAGAGTTACAATGGGGCATTTAGTCCCTCGTAAACAGAGCCCGGCCACAATGGCACCACGTTCAGAAATAGTTGTATTCCTTTGAAGAACTTACAGTCTTCATAGCGCTGAGTAAGGCCACCGAGAAGGTTTAGAGCGGTAAAAAACCCACATAACCCTATGTCGCTTCCACGGCAACGGGTAATTTTTGAATGTATCCCCCCGATAACACACAGAAAGGTATTTATCGAATAAGGAATTGTACGGACTTTGCTCAATCATATCTAGTGGATTTTTCTAGAAAAAGTGTTCTTTGAAATGTTATTTCGCTAGTTCGTTTAGCACCTAAGATATTCTTGAATACTAAGATAGTCGCTTCGAAATATGATAATCTGGATACTTTTAAATGTGCTCTAATATGAAGTGTAAAGTGTGGAACAGTGACGGTGACGTGGCTAGTTTGAGTTAGGGTAAGTATTGGGTGCGCTAAACAACACAAAACAACAAATTGTAAAAAACTGTATGCATCAATTAGCAAAGCCACATAGCAGATATTGCAGATCTAAATCAATTTTTCAGCAGTCGACTGTTACTCTTGAATTATCACCTGGGGCGTATCGCCCTCCCTAGCTACGCTACTCGGTAGAGAAACGTCGAACTCATACCCTAATCGATACCGTGGAAAAAAATACTGGATTTTTCCGAAACACCTATCACGAGGTCACCAGGGTAAACTAAACAGTAACTCACCTTATCAACGCCGACATGCATTTTTACATGATGCAATCGTGTCCGACGACCGAGTTACTCGTTAACGAGACATTTCGTATCGATCACGCATCCACGAGTTAACCGCATGGCTCATGGCTCATCTCGAATTCTCGACCAATTAATAATTGATAAAACTAATTGACCGAGCCGTGAGTTACCGATAGTGTTGTAGTCAAAACAATTTGTTAATTCCGGTACGAGAGTTCCCGACCTCGATTGTTTCGGACTTTGCACGTCTCAAATTTTGAATCGATGTTGTGCCAATCAAGTCAAATGACGGGCATAGGTGTAATGACCCTGTGTAGGAGCTAGGAACTAGGATAGTTAATTGATTCAGGCGTTACTTTGCGGAACTCCATTATTACAGATTAACGGTTAATCTACTTTGCAACAATCCGTGAGCAAACTCGTATGTATGATGGTGTATACTTTCATGCAAGTAGCACCTCCCTCCCTCCCACATAGGAACATGAAACAAACAAAGAATGTATACACCAACATACATACTCGTACCTCCACCAACACGTGTTTCGCCCTAAAACAGGGCATCATCAGGGTAAGTACTTACCCTGATGATGCCTATCCTATGTGGGAGGGAGGGAGGTGCTACTTGCATGAAAGTATACACCATCATACATACGAGTTTGCTCGCGGATTGTTGCAAAGTAGAGTAACCTTTAATCTGTAGGAGCTAGGAGTCGTGGATTTGATCCCGGTTGATGTTTATGTGGCAGGTAAAATTCAATAATCCAAAATTCAAAATCTTTTATTCATTTTTGAATTTTTGTGGTGGAGAAAGTATTTGGCTACAATCCATTAATGGCCCACTACTGACCACGTGAACCTCTTCATTATTGAGACCTAAAGCATACCTGCATATTCCACCACGCTACTCTACTGTGGGTTACTGGAGAAAGATTATTTGACTACAACCCATTAATAGTCCACTACTGACCACGTACCTCTCTTCATTATTCAGGCCTAGAGCATACTCCACCACGCTGCTCCACTGCGGCTAGCTGGAGAAACCATCAAAATCATAAAGCCTAAGCCCTAGAGTATACTCCACCACGCTGCTCCAGTCCGGATAGACGGAGAAAGCTTTAACATAAAACCCCAATCACCTGTACAAGCGGACGAGGTAGAACATGATGCTGCTGATGTAGATGAGCAGGATGATGACGCCGGGCAGCAGAAACGTCACGATCACCGGCGTCAGGAACCACGTCAGCCACAGACTGTACTCCGTGTCCACGTACTCCACTGCCGACAAACAGACAAATTATTATACATAACTATTTCATTAGGTAACATACTCATGCTGTATGACCCATTGTTTAATTCAGATCCCCCCTCCCCCCCAGTGAAAGCATTCGAGAGTATTGCCAAGACTCCCATTCCCTCTGGTGTTCACGAGGTATTATAAATATGGTTTTAAATCATTTTTTGCAAACAGAAAGTTGAAAATATATATTATATTCGATTGCTTGAAGAAGAGCGCTATTAGTCTAATCTAAATTATATTGACTGCGTAACTATAACCTAAGAACTCACCACCCCTCTGCGTGATTATGCGTGGTATTTTTGATGACTCCCTCCCCCTTTAGTAGTTTTGTCTTGGTAACTAGTGGAAAATTGAGCGGATCAACCACCCGTTTTTAACTGGATCATTTGACCATAAAGGGCGATCCCTTCAGAAATATAAACTTCTAATTATGTTCGCGATTGGTATTGAATGAGTTTTAATTACATCCTACATAAATAACCATGAGATTAAGGTAAGTTGCTGATCACAGAACAGATAAAAGACGTTTTATCTGTTCTGTGTTGCAGATTGACGGCGAAAATTAAAATCCTAAATTAAAATTAAAGCTAAATCAAACCTACAAAATTTCAAATAAAGTCTACTCCATCTAGAATTTGAACTAGAGTTACCTTGAATGTCCTGAAAACCCTATTTACCACCAAAGGTAAATAGGTAGCACACCTACAAGGCCTGTACTGAAAAAGTTAAAGAAATCCATCTATAACAAAGAGATTGTTTAACTGTCCTTCATCCAATGTTTATAAATATCACGCATGTCCAGACGGATGGATGTTATCAAACAGGATATTATGATAATCGATAGAGGCTGAATACGAAAAATAATATTCATTCTGTAGTTATTAAAACGGCATCCGGTAGATAGCAGTGTTGTACGATGTTTATATTTTAACACCAACCTTCCTAAATTCGCTCGGAAAAAAAATTTTACTCGACAAAAACATCTATGAAAGCCTCGAAGGAACAGCAGGAAACCTGCAGACCCCCTCCCCCCTCACCATGTCCCACTCCGCAAATAGTACTGAGAGGGATTTCAGCAGCCCCACGTCTATGAAGACTTCATAATTTATGTGATACACCTTACATACCTTTCAAACCAATATAGCCTTATCTTATGATTAATAAAATTATCATAAAAATATTTCGGTAATTAATTTTATTAGAAGTCCGTGCATGTAGTGTTTGCCTTAAAAGGTTATAGACTTAGTTAGTAACTAGATTTAAGTAAACCTGTCTATTTATAGGTAGGTATAATAACCATAAGCAGACCTAAATAAATAAATAAACATTTACTCATTCATTCACTTACCAATTAAACAAGGAATCTTATTATTCTGATCCTATTTTGGTATCACGTTTTTGGGATCAGACCGGTATAACGTATAACTCGTTCAAATACGAATAACTAAAAACAAGTAGGCTCTTGGAATCCGTGACAAAGAAGACTAACTCCGGGACACGGGAAAAGTTGCAAAATTTCTGGTCAATCCCGGAGCCGACCGTCTGGCAACCCTGGGTACCACCCCGGACATACTCTAAGCTCCACCTAACACCCAGACGCATAAACCAAAACAAGTAATCACCAACAACCGGATGTAGGTACTCCAGCCACGGGCGATAGCTGTGTCCGGGTGCGATGGGGTCGTTCTATCCGATGCAACATTGACCCCACACGCTGTTGTCCCGTGACAACTTACGACACAACCTTGTATCTCTACTCTATTTGACATACATTAAAATCTCAGCCAGCTCCATAGCCAGTTCGACAGATCAACAAATTGGACGTCACAATCAAATCGTATAGTTTTCGATGGAGCTCATATTCATATAGCGTAAAGTATTGTGTGGAAAATTTTAGCACTTTAATATTTATCACACTTTTTGGACTCTTAAATTGCTGTGTTGTGTTCGTCAAATATATAATACTTGGTGGTCCCCTCTGTAGACTCAAGCCCGGTTTCTATATTCGAAAAAAAATCCTTCCTTTCCTTAGCGGATAGTTTATCTGTGTATACGAGGCATAAGTAAAAAGTGTTCCTATAAAAAACAATTGCAAAGAACCACTTTAATGACTCGTTATTGCTAACTCAAACGACAGGTTAAATTTATAAACCGGACATTAGCCATTTTTTAACCCACATTTATCCACGAAAATTGCGCTTGCACAATCATTATTATTGATCATTACATTCTGGATTATGCTGATAAATATTACCTATCTTGATATCACTGATGAGCAAGTCAAATTAAATTAACTCTCAATTGTTATCATCAATCAATCATCAACTCAAAGCAAATTAGCTGACCGTATCCCTAATGTATGTTTAAAGCTATCAACGGCCATTATACAGGGTGTGCAAAAAATTCCATCCATCGCCCTGTTTCGTTTCATCCACGATTTTTTGCCCACGTGTAGATATTATTCGATCACATATTGACCCTATTGTCTGCTCTGACAATCACCAAACATCCTAACTATATTCTATAACGATCAAGTCTAATGCTACAAACTGCATTGTAGAGATTCTAATGATGAAGATAGAGTAGTCAGTGATTAAATAAAATACGTTGCACCAGGTCACGGTCAACTCAGTGTTCCTAGACGCGTTGCGTTTGCTAATTATTATCTGCTAATAGACAAAGATAAGTAAAATACAATGAATACAGCACAAAGTTTCAAGTGAAGCCACTATACTTTAGTGTAATCTAAGATTAGCGCACATAAAGGCATAGGCACAACTGTAACAAAAATATTTTTTGGTTCTAATCTAACGAATTGGCTTAGGTAGGATACTTATATCTTATGACTAGCTGTACCCGCGGCTCCGCCCGCGTGGAACTCAGTGTGTCACAAAGTTTTTCTTGAGTGAATCCCAATCCCGCGAGAATTCGAGGATAAATAGTGGCCTACATATAACATCCCACAACTTCCTCTACCTTCCAGTGAAAGCCCCATAAAATTCTGAGCCCGCGAGTTCATTCGCGAATAGGAGCTTCTTCTGCGTGAATCCCGATCCCGCGGGAATTCCGTGATAAAAATATATGTTGCTCCATAACCTCCTCTATCTTCCAGTGATAGTCCCATCATCGTCAAAAAAATCAAAGCCCGCGACTTCGCGCGAAAGTGATTTTCCCGCGCGAATCCTGATCCCGCGGGAATTGCGGGATAAAAAGTAGCCTATAGATATGTTGGTCCACAATCTCCTCTATCACCCAGTGAAAGTCCACAGTATCTTCTATGTCCCAGTGAAAGTCCCATAAAAATATAAGCCCGCGATTTGGCGCATAGGAGTTTTTGCCGCGTGAAGCCTAATCCCGCAGTAATTCCGGGATAAAAAGTTTCCTATACGTTGCTTCAAAACCTCCTCTATCTCTCAGTGAAAGTCCCATAAAAATCCGTTCAGCCGATCCGGAGATAAGCGTGTACAAAGAGATAAACTGTTTTTATAACCTTTCAACTATTTAGGGGATGATTTAAAAAAAAGTTTGATACAGGATTTTCATTATTTTTTATCATTATTCTAAACACCAATTTTCATAACACCTGGTTTACAATTGACTTTCATACAAACTTTGAACACCTATTAGACCCCCTTAGGGGTGGAATATCAGAAAATACATTGTAATCGAGAACATATGTATGTACCTATTTTCATTCGTCTAAGTCTAGAATTGAAAAATTTCCATAAAAACTTCACCCTCCTATTTCACCCCCTTAGGGGTTGAAATTCATAAAATCCCGTCTTAGTGAGCACTTACATTGTAATCGAGAACATATGTACCTATTTTCATTCGTCTAAGTCTAGAATTGAAAAATTTCCATAAAAACTTCACCCTCCTATTTCACCCCCTTAGGGGTTGAAATTCATAAAATCCCGTCTTAGTGAGCACTTACATTGTAATCGAGAACATTTGTACCTATTTTCATTCGTCTAAATTTAAAATTGAAAAATTTCCATACAAACTTCACCCTCCCATTTCACCCCCTTAGAGGTTGAATTTCATAAAATCCCGTCTTAGTGAGCACTTACATCCTTAAAAGAACCCGTATGCAAAATTTCACACTCCTAGCACTTGTACTTTCTGAGATTTTGTGATGAGTGAGTGAGTCAGTCAGTCAGTGACCTTTCGCTTTTAATATAGAAGATAAGATCACCGAAATTTTATTTCTCATATATTTTTTTATTTTTTCAGTTTTTTTCTTTTCATTTCATATTCAACAATCTTAATATTTTTGTTGTAAAATAAAGAGTATTATTTAATTATTATATTACATGAGTCCTTAAGAGATGCGGTTTCTATCATTCACTCAAAAACAAAATAAAATCCAAAATTTATTAAAACAAAATTTTCAAGACAGGCAAGATTCAAATGTTGATCGCGCTTAGAACCCGGGTCGACTATTAAACAACTCAGCAATAACATAAATATGTAATGCAATAAATGTGTAAATTTTACATAAGAGATAACCTATGCACCGATCATGATAATTACGCTAATCTGTTCCTCATAACATGATAACATAAGGTCGACCTTTACATGGCAATCCTGGAGAAATTGATAACTTCGATTAAGTAATCGTTGATGAAGGTCAATATTACTGCGAATCTACATGGCATGGCACTGTTTATTTCTTTTTAACAACCGAGCTAAAAAGAGGGGCGTTATAACTTTTTCTTGTCTGTGTGTCTGTCTGTCTGTGGCACCGTAGCTCCTGAATGAATGAAGCGATTTGAATGCGTTTTTTAATTGAAAGCCAGTTTACTTGTGGTGGTCTTATCTTAAGCTGTTTGGTATAAATCGGTCCAGCAGTTTGGAATTTTTATTTCAGCTATTTTTAATTCAGTTTCGTTGAATTTTTCATCATTTGGCCTGGAGGCCAATCATGGCCTGCTGCTGAGCATGGTCTCTCCTCACCATCGAGGGGACTTAGAGATACACCACCACACTTCTACAGAGCGGATTATTGTAGAATGCTCAAGGCCTCTCTCCGCCCTTACTTTGCACTTAATATTAGAAATTATCGATTAATTTTATCTAGGGTCATTCAGCATAGCAATTTCTTATAACCTATAATCCCAACAAAACAACAACAAATACGTATTTGTTACTTAAATTCTTGTTTGTTTAGAGAAATTTATTATTCTTACGCAATTCGCACCGCATTATTTCACGCTGCACTCACAAAAGAGTTCAATTTTTCAAATGATCTTTTGAACACAATGAAACCAAAAAAGCTAAAAAAAAACAAACAAGAGCATTCAAGTTAAAATCCATCAAAGTCGGGTAGATTGGTCGTGCCAGGAGGCTGGTTGCCAAATACCTACTAACACACAATAGGTAGCAACACTAGCAACAAATCTCGTGCCCAAATCTACCACTATCTCTTTAAACTAAGAGAACGTCAACAACCGAAAATGTTAGTTAAACTTCAACCTCCGAAAATGTTAGTCGCGCTATCAGCGATAGTTACTATATACAGGATGTTTCAAATATTGATATAGATATTTTCTAAACTTTCGGTGATCGTGATAGTCGCCTTTGGGCGACCTTTGTACATACATTAACTTTCATGTGACAGTCAGACATTTTATGTTAATTTGGCTATTTAAGTAATACGAAAATAGCTCTTTAAACTAAGAGAACGTCCTTCAACTACCGAAAATATTTTAGTCGCGCTATCAGCGATAGTTACTATAGGTATATACAGGATGTTTCAAATATTGATACTGATATTTTCAAAACTTTCGGTGACAGTGATAGTAAGGCCTTGGGGCGACCTTTGTACATACATTAACTTTCATGTGACAGTCAGACATTTTATGTTAATTTGGCTATTTAAGTAATACGAAGTAGATTACCTGTTTTCCTTTTATGATAATAGGTGGCAAAAGAAGCAGAATAAGGATAGAAGAAGGTACCTAAGTGATCACCGTCACGCATAGACTTCAGTTAGATCCAAAGACATGGGAAACCGAAAAAATGGGGAAGAAAGGAAGTAAGACAGGCTTTCTAGCTTACAAGAAAGAGAACAAAATCGCCAGTTCTTGAAATTATTTCTTTAGTGGACTTTAGAGACGATTGCGTTGAAGTTTAACGCTCTATAGTGAAACTTATGTCACAGGAATGGAAAGGAACCGTACGGGTGCGTTTGCTTGTAATCTTATATAAAAATAGCATTAATTATTGTAAAAACAATTGAATATAATTTTATTTTTAGCAAAAACTAAACCAAGTTTAATATCGACAAGTAATATAAGAAAATTATATAAAATTTGAGGGCCTTTCTCAATTTGCCTGAGGTTCCGTCATCATAATATCCTGACTTGGTAACAATAAGGACAATTTGAAGGTACGCTTTTTCACATAGAGATACTGTTCTGTTTTGTTGATGTTGATTTGAATGTCATAGTGCGAAGTTTCACTTCATCTGCGCGTGGGGACACCACGCATGAAATTTCCGAATCCCAGCATGATGTATACCGGTTCACCCATTACCGAATCCGATCCAGAACGATAAGTCAACTTGACATTGAAACTGATCAACATGTTGTGGTCGCGGGTTCAAGAGCACGCCAGTGTTATTCCAGCCAGATAGCGGCAGACGATAACGTTATAATTTCTTTTATCACACCCTTATCGGTCATTGGAGCAATGCACAGTTATCTGCGAGAGAAAAATTAACCAACATTTTTGTTATCTTACGAAACCGACAAACGGATAATGAAATTGCGGAGGATGTGACAGAATAAAAAGCGTTTACTAAAGACATTTAAACCAAAAAGAGAAATTACAATAAAAAGTAAAAAAAATCTCTGAAATATTAAACCTAAAAATAGATATTTTTCTAACACTCTGTATGTGGGATATAAGTGCAACAGCTTACCGCGGTTAATCTCATATGTCATAAATCTCATGTGCACGAACCTTTGTACTTACATTGCATGAATTGTGACAGCTTTAACATCTATAAATACCACGAATGTTTCAAAAACTTTGCATACCTAAATATTTTCGAAGGTCCATTGTGGATAATTCGCGCGAATGTGAGTGAGCGTCATAGTGTTTGCAGTTTGCACTAATGTCTTTGAGACTACGCGCACGTCCGTGGTGACTGCGTTTTGATATGCTACCAAAAACCATAACACCTTTTATTGACAGCTTACGAGAACCACGAATGTGTGAAAAACTTCGCGTAATCATTTTGCGAAGGCCAAAAATTTACTTTTAAAGTGATTCTAGGATGGTGGATCTATTTAATTCGGCACGTTGGATGTTGGAGACATCACGTGGCCATGTAACAACAACAGTAGACTACAACACTTTACCAGAAACAGCATTTCTGCTGACCGTCGCGCTCCACTGACACAGTTTACACACTTCAGACGTGCAATACGTTATACTATATCATCGATCATTATATCTTTGTGACGTCGGAAAATAAGTACCTACCACTAAGTTTATCCTACGGAAACATACTTCCAAGATAAAAATTACTCATCAGCTTCTCAAAATTTTGCTCATCCCTGGAACTAAAGCTTTGTTTCTCGAAGCGAAGCAAGGACGGATTTATTGAATAAATAAAAATATTGGGTATCGTAAAAATCTCTATCTTCATTATCCAGACTTACCATTTCATTATCCAGACAGACCAAATAAAAATATGACGGTTTTGTACATTTTCAAATATTTTTTAGTTAATTGGTACCTAATTTGACAGGTGTACAAAAATTCAGGTAAAAATTTAATTTCTGCACGGGTCATTCTCACGTTAGCTCAACTATTCTACTAAAACAATACAAAACGGTCACTTAACATTTAATACGAACTGACCACCTGCTCGCTAACAACAGTATGTACTTTTTGTCGCGTTTATTCGCCATCCCTATATGCGCAGGCGCAGGTGTCAACGACTTTTTTTTCTTTATAGGAGAAAGACATTAATATTATTAATCTTAAACGTTGTTAAAACGATGAGTGCTGAAATAAATCGATGTCGAAATTAAAAAAAAATATAATTGCAGTTAAAGAAAACAAAATTATTGCAATAAATATAACAAAAAATTCAGATACCCAATCATATTTTTTGACATTTTATAGTCATTTTTACTTTTATTTGTATCTGTTTAGATAATGAAACTCCAATTAAGGGTGCGGTTTTCAATCATGTATAGCGATACTACCTACTTCAAACAATTTTTTCGGTTTGTTTTATTTCAACTTCGTAAATAAAAAAAGTTATGTTATTGTAAAGAATCTCGTCACAGTCAAAAAATCTTTGCAAACGAAAGGAAGAAGAAAAGTTTAGAAGTTTACCGAAGCGAAGCAAGAGCGGGTTTACAAGTAAATAAATAGCATAGACGCGACTAACCATATAATTTCCTTTTTTAATAGAAAGAACCCTAAAACTTACAGATATTTATCGTAAAAGTTCAACAAAAAGCTCGCAAGCACACTCGCGCTCGCGTGCAAACGGTTGCACATGCAAACACGAAAATGTAGCCATCGTTATTTATATCAATTATTATCGACCGACGATCCGTATCGCCATATCTCATTACTAGACTTCGTTAATGCCATCTTCATTTTTCTTGGAAATTGTGGAATCGAACCGCGGTAATTTCAACGAGACCTCGCATACGCATTATGTTATAAATTCGCTCATATTTTTTAAACTTAACTGACAGTTTCGGATTAGGGTTGACACAAAAAAGTTTGTGTCTTATAGAGTTGAATCGAGAAATATTTTTGCAATGTTTTTTTAGTATTGAACTCTATCTTATCGCAGTAAAATAACTGCGAGGTTGAATTTTATAAATTGGTGCAAGTAGTTAATAAAGACAGTAGTAATAACCAAATGGTTTGGGCTCTGTTCTACCGAACAGGGGGTGCTGGGTTCGAACCCTACAGGCAACTATGTAATTATTTCATAAACGATGAATCAAAAATAACTTTCACAAGTGTATCGGCGATACCTACGTGAATAAAGTATATTGAGTTGGAGTTTGATGTGATGAAGGAAAACATTGTGAGAAAACCCCCACTCTTACGAGCTCGAAATGTTTTCAATAGTGTATGAAGTCTGGCAATTCGTACTTGACCGCGCGTGATGGACCCATCACTCTCCTCACATTGTGAGAATAGACACGAGCCAAGCACTGGCAGAATAATGGGATGAGCTGATTTACCTCACAGGTAAGGGGTTTTATATGACTAAGTAAAACATTTTGAAAATTCATAAGCCGATAAGTTTATTTAAATATTTAATATTTAATACCAAAACACATTTGAAAACATACAAACAATCTACACCTAGCAATTACACTAATTCGATAATGATGGAATCGATTCACACTGCAATTAAAAATCGATTTTTATAAAAACATCGCCAACCCTAATGACGAGTCGTTCAATAAATGGTTCAGCTAGATGCGAGCGGGGATAATGACGGCTGGACATCCAGTTAAAAATAGACCGGGCAGGTTAACTCGACGAGTTTTTATTTATGTACTGTTACAAAGTACAGATGAGCACGAAAAAGCCATAACCTATGGCATAATTTCAGTTTATGGTAAATTTTGCCCACACATACATAACTTTTTATAAAAAATAATATTTTTTGTAAAAACGGAGGAGACGAACCCAGGGTCCTCGACAGGACTACAATCTAGACTGCGGAATCATAATAGAATTATTGGTAAAAGCGACATTAGGAAATAATGCGGTTTGCGATCCGCCCGTGTGTTGTTACTACTGGTTATAGGGTTTCAGTGTGCCGGGGGAATATTCTACTAGGACATGGCATTTGCGAGATCAGTATTCGACTACAGTGGCAAAAAAATAACAATACACATTCATAATTCATAGCCCAGTAGGATTCGCTTGGTTATCGGCGCCATAGATAACACACAAAAATAAGAAAAATCCGAACCAAGAACTTAAATGTTATTATTATTAACATTCAAATCCGTTTCGCTGGGAATTATCCCAGGATCCCATCCCAGGATATTTAATATTGTCCCCTCGCCAACGGGCGATTCAAAGACTTCACACTTTTTTAACTAAGTGGAATTCCCTGGCGTGTAGGTTTCCTCACTAAATTCCTTCTCCAATGAATTATTTTAAAAATTAATGGCTTAATTCGGCTAACTACACCTCTCTGTTCCTAAGTCCAACTTTCAAACCTATTGGTTATCACATCTTAACAATGCCGTATCGCTCGATAAATATCGAGCAGCTCCAGAATCGGGACTTCCATGACATAACTGTAGTGTTACTTACCACACTGTCGATGTAGCTAGACACACACTTTTACTTTAACGTGAATTCTAGCTGTATCACACATCGTATGACATCGCTTCTATGGATGGGGTAATGGTATCATCCCATAAATAACCCACAACTGACCACGTGTCTCACGAACCTGACAAGGCTAAGGGAATTCGCCACTGATGCCGGTAGAGGTAAGTGGCCAATTGAATGGTCGGAAGTTCTTTAGCCGCCCGAAACCCTTGCTATCGACAATAACCGGGACAAACGGCTTTACGTGCCCTCGGAAGCACGGAAGAACCTAAAAAAATCTCACTAGCAGTCACCCATGACCTAACCGCCCGCTGCTTTTGCTTAGCTCGGTTTATCACTTAGAAATCTTAGAATCGACTCAATTCACCGGGTTATGAGCGCTTCAATATAATAATATGATATCATTTGCATAATAATAACATGGCTCAAAATTGTAATAATATTTATTCCAGTGAGTCGATTTAATGGAATAATATTTTCAATCCCCTGCATTCAATGCAGCAGTTTGGTTTGATACGATTTTAAACATAAATTAGGCACAGTTAGGTAATATAATATGTATTAAGTATATTAGTGGAGTGCCGTAAGTTTTATACCCCGGAATCCAGGGCTAAAAATATTCTTCAAGAACTGCAAAAAACTCAAAAACTACCGAAGGCATTTTAAATTCTCCTCGTCAATCTACAATGAAATGAACCCTTACAGGAGCAGAAAGCTAGTACTTGTGTGATTGTCATTAAAACGAATTTCATATCGAACTCGAAGGTAATGGGGGTATAAATTTAATGTGTTAGCCTTTGTTTATTATCTCATATATAAATTTCTCGTGTCACAATGCTAGTTACCTTACTCCTCTGAAACGGCTTTGCCGATTTTTACCAAATTTTATATGCATATTCAGTAGGTCAGAGAATCGGCTACCTACTATCTATTTTTCATACCCCTAAGTGATAAGGGTTGTTCACCCTTAACATTTTTTGGCAAAACAACGTTTGCCGGGTCAGCTAGTTTATACATAAAAATATAATTTACATTATATTGACTGATATGTCGCTTTCGACACAATCCGCCGGGCTATGAGCGCTTCGTAAATAACATACTTAGTACATTTACATACTCGTAGATCTTAAAGATTTTACCAAAAGCGAAGACACACACGTTTTTATTATTTTTAAATATAAGTACTTAGAAAAACATCAAAATAGCATGAGAATAATTCAAACATACTAACCTAGAACAAAAAATAAAAACAATATTTTATTTTGTGAAATTAAAGAAAATGTAATAATTTTAAAATAAGAAAATTTGGTTGGTAAGCCTATTCGGGTGCTGAAGTCACAAAACATTTGTGTACTGGCATGTAAAATTAATCTTGAGATAGTTCTCCTCGTTATACAAAAAATAAATAAAAAATAATGCTACACGAAATGTTTTTTTTTACCTGAAATAAGTTAATGCTGTAGCCTGAGTAGGTGATGATAGCCTAGTGGTTAAGAATTCGGCTAAGTTTGGGTTAAGTAGTGGTTAAGTTTGGGTTTCGAATCCTACGTACGCACCTGTCTTTTCAGAGTTATGTGCGTTTTAAGCATTTAAATGTCACTGAGAACATCGTGAGGAAATCAATCCGCACTTGGCCAGCGTGGTGGATTATGGCCCTAACCTTCTCATTCGGAGAAGATAGCCGCGCTCACTAGTGGGCCATGGGGGGGTTGAGATTATGATGACGAAGTTAACGCAGTTGACAACGATCCCACCTGATGGTAAGTGGCATTCAAGTCCAAGATGATGTATGCACTAACTTAAAAAAGTCTATTCACTTTTCTCTTGAAGACTTGCACATCAAATGGGATGAACTCGTAACAGTATTTCTCACGAGAGACATTTTCTTGAATCAAAGGACAACACCAACGGAATAAGAGCACGTGATATCACTACCTCTCTACTAGCATGAATACGAAAGCCCCCGTTCACCCTATTAAAAATTAACCCTATCGAGATCGAGTGCAATAAAAATGGAATTATTAATAAAGTTTCAATGTGCAAAAATCATATGCAAATTATTTTATACAACAAAAATAAATCAATTTAACACACACTAACATCGCGCTCCTTAAGTTCACACTATTAATTATCTGTTTGCTTATAAAATAGTGGTCCATGGTCCATGGTAATTATGTTACGGTGTGTGCGCGCCGGCAAAAAATCACTCAATTATTTTATTAATAAAACTTCAAAAAACTACATTACATTTTTATGTAAATCTGGACAATTAGCAGACAAGTCATTTGCTACCATCTGACGGTAAGCGATGAACCATCAATAGCAATGACATCAATATCAGACGACCCGAATGGCGCAATGGCTATCACGCAGACCGCTATCAAAGCGTCCTGGGTTCGATTCCTAGCCTAGAACGTGAATATATAGCCGTGGATAGCAGAACATCTCGTCCAAGCCGGTGCTAACCACTGGATTGAGCTACATAGTCCTCAGGTGATCTCAGTTGAGCGCCAATACATTCCACGATTAGTACGAGAAGCCATAGAGATCAAGAAACACCCGAATAATTTTAACAGGGAAGATGGGTTTAAATTAGCTCAAACGTGGAATCCAGTGGTCGGTATGTGTTCGACAAAAACAGTAAGTTCAAAGTCAGTGCGCGAAGATGTCGTTAGTGTCGTGTGTCGTGATATGGTGACAAAGGACGTCAAACGGACAAGACGTAAGGTTGACAGGCTTATCTGTCATTACTGTTTTCGTGTGTCAGCTGTCAATAGTTTCCCCCCGCCACCGCAGTCTCGCCGTGACCATGATCCATGCAATTGGGTCGAAATCCTACTAATATCCTACTTCCTACTAATATTATAAATGTGAAAGTTTGTGTATTTGTTTGTTTGTTTGTTTACTCCTTCACGCAAAAACTACTGAACCGATTTTCATGAAATTTGGCACACACATAGAGGGCAACTTAGATTAACATATAGGATATATTTTATCCCGGAATTCCCGCGGGATCAGGATTCACGCGGAAAAAACTCCAATACGCGAAGTCGCGGGCTTAGATTTTTATGGGACTTTCACTGGGGTTAGAGAAGGTTCTAGAGCAACACATAGGCTACTTATTATCCCGGAATTCCAGCGGGATCAGGATTCACGCGGGAAAAACTCCAATGCGCCACGTCGCGTCGCGAGCTTAGATTTTTATGGGACTTTCATTGGGAGATAGAGGAAGTTGTGAAGTAACATAATATATAGGTTACTTTTTATCCCGGAATTCCCACAGGATCAGGATTCACGCAGGAAAAACTCCTATGCGCAAAAGCGCGGGCTTAAATTTTTATGCGACTTTCACTAAGAAATAGAGGAGGTTCTGGAACAACACATAGGCTACTTATTATATCAAAATTCCGGCGGGATCAGGATTCACGCGGGAAAAACTCTTATGTGTGAAGTAGCGGACTTAGATTTTATGGGACTTTCATTAGGAGATAGAAGAGATTCTAGAGCAACACATATGCTACTTATTATCCCGGAATTCCGACAGGATCAGGATTCACGCGGGAAAAACTCCTATGTGCGAACGCGCGGGCTTAAATTTTTATGCTACTTTTATTGCGAGGTAGAGGAGGTTCTGGAGCAATGTATTAGGCTACTTTTTCTTCCGGACTTCCCGTGGGTTCATGATTCACACGGGAAAATCGCCTATGCGCCAAGTCGCAGGCTAACATTTTTATGGGACTTTCACTTGGAGATAGAGGAAGTTGTATGCCTATATGTTATTTTATCCCGGAATTCCCGCGAGATCAGGATTCACGAGGTTCAGGATTCACGCGGTAAAAACTCATCCCCGGGAACGAGGTCGTGGGTTCAGATGTTTATGGGATTTCAGAGGGACGTAGAGGAGGTTATGGAGCATTATATAAGCTACTTTTTGTTCTGGACCGCCCGCGGGATCGAGATTTACGCGGGAAAAACTCCCTTGAACGAATGAAGTCGCGGGCTCATTAATATCTATATATCGGGATATCTACATATCGGGAATCGAACCGGCTCTATTTCTCATGACCAACTTTAAGTTGTTTTCTCGAGGGTCAGCATCACTTCTGGTCTTTATGTCTTGGCACTCGAATGAAAAACTGCCAATATAGTTTAAAAATATATATTTTTTAATTATCGTGGTTAAACTTATGCCTAAAGTTTGGAATTAAAAAACTCGACGTTTATATCTTAAAGTCTTTTTATCGATTTTCTCAAGATCTAGGTAGGTACATACATAACGGATTTTTGTGCGGTATGACTAAAAAATCAACTGTTCTTAACACGTTCAGTGCCACCGACACGCCTAGCGTGTTTTTGCGAATTTCTATGACAATGCCTTGAACACGCCAGGCGTGTTCTGAATCTTTCGTCGATATTTAAAAATAATGCCTAAATAATTTACTGGGATTCACAGTACGTAACCCTTGAGTAACAAACTAAAGAATTTTAAAGTGGCCCCCGGTTAAAATCTCCAATTTTACATTAAAAAAATAAATTGGTTAAGTAATGCCGACCTGAAGTGTCCGCATGCTTTTGTAGGGCGGCATCGCTACAAACTTCATGAAAATTGAGGTGGCGTTGAACGTGTTAATTTGTGTGGAGCAATATATTTTATATGCCACTATTTATCTTAGAATTCTCGCGGGGTCGGGATTCACGCAGGAAAAACTTTGTGACACACTGAGTTCCACGCGGGCGGAGCCGCGGGCAACAGCTAGTATCGGTATAAATAATAAATATCGTGAGTACCCGTAACAGTTAAAATGTTAAGTGTCCGCGATGATAAAAGTTTAAAATCTTATATAGGTTATACATATATGGGACCGGACTGAGTTAATCTATTTGCCACAGATACGGTAATTGCTTACTGATTGCTGCTTTAAACTCAAAGGCATCAACAACGCGTTCTTGCCAACAAATATGTGGGAGCCGGATTGTTCATGCATATGTAATTACAAACGAGTTGTTGACTAATAATAAAATCTCGAAAATTATTTGACTTTAAATAAAAGACTACACTATAGGTATCCAGTTTAAGATCTTAGTTATAAATTAATCGGTAATCTATTTCTCGCCTGAAAGCTTGTGATAATCGATCTGTAAGTACCTAATTAAAATTAAAAATTCTATCATACATCACCGTTTATTTGGTTTTGGTTATAAATAATCTTTAATAAACTACTGCGGGAATAAATGATTTTTTTTAAAATAACTAAAAACAAGTAAAACAACGGCATTCGACACCCAGTAAAACGCAACTTATGCTAATATACTTATGGTAAAAAATCGAAAAAACAAAATACATACTATAAAACATACCGACGTAGAAGCCGGCAACAGCAATCGCAAACTTCACGAAATCATTCACCTTCACCTTCAAGTCCATTTTCTGCAGCATGTCGCTCATGATGTAGGCTTTCAGGGAGCGGGCGGTGCACTGCCGCTCAACCATACCGTATATTATATTTTTAATAAAAAAAACTTAAAACAAAAACACTGATAACCTCAACCTCTCGACTCGAGAGCAGATTTTAAAATCGATTCAAACTGCTTTGAGATTCTTTCGATAATTCAACATAAATAAAAAATAAAAAACTATATTTAAAAATAGATTAATTGACATGTAAGCTTCAGTCTTAATTTAAAAATGGAATTCGAAATTGGAATCGCCGGCTGAACGGTGCGGATTACACACGTATACGAGCAGCGCGCGTCGTGCTCGGACACTGAATGACGTTCTGCCGACCAAGCACGATTACTCCACATTCAGCTTACACCACGATTATTATCTAATAATGTTTTAATTTATGTTCAATTATATTATTGATCGCACGTCCGTTCGCTCAAAACATAACTAAAGTTCAATAATTTTGGCGTTCACTTACGACGATAAAATGACCCCATGGTAATTACCATCGCAATTAATTGATAGGTGGTAAGAGCCTAGAGTTCATCTGGGGAAGTCCCCCTGGCCGCCACGGTGCTTAGTAGGTACCATTTCTACCGCCATAATAATTGTTTTTACAGCAAAATTGTGTTCCGGATAGAACGACGTGGAGCAGGGTTTTTTAGACATCTCATTCTTCAGGGGTAGAAACGCTTCTGTGACCGAGTTTAACCGAGACGCATACAAACAATTAATAGCTGGGCTACATTGCCAACACAGTCCCTGTCCTCAAACTTATCAACTAATACTTTAACACCATTTGTTAACTGGACTCGCCATCCTTATCCCTAAATTAATTGAGTCATGGGCGGCATTGGAAGGTCGGTGCTGCATGCTCGTTTGCTATCATAATTCAATAATCGTCGCCTTCAAAAAAGTGTAACGCATTGTTAGGGTTAAGTCAAAAAAATGATTCTTCATAATCTCACTCAAAATATTACAAACTTTCGGATATAAAAACATCGAACATAAAACCTCCTATTTTTTACAGTTCGATTAAAAATAATCCAGAAAAATCTACAACAATAAAATATTTAAGGTAATCTTTATTGAGTCCGCAATACAGCGATGTCGTTCTAACAATAAGTAATAACCGGCCGCTTTGGTAGGTCCGACGTTAAAGTCATCACAATCATATTATTTAGTTAGTATTAGTAATTCTGTTATCTGTTAATGGGCTTATGACGTTGTCCATATGATTACGTCATATGGTTCAACCCACGAATGGCCCGCAGCAGGCACGGGTCGGAAGGACCTTCCTCATAACTGTGGAATAGAGCAAACTGATATTTTAACACCTACTGCTCACTGGACTAACCATCCCTGTACCTATTTGAGTCTTATTCTAAGTCGGTCGCAGTTGTTATGGGCGTCAGCGGAAGGTGATTATCACCTGCTCGTTTGCTACCTCAATTCCATAAAAAATGGTATTCCATCATGCTGTACCAGTGCAGTTGCCAGAGGGTCTAGGGATCTACCAAAGTGTCGGAAGCTTTTATGCCGCCCACAGGTAACGCGACCAGACTTCGCGTATTTAACGGGACAGTCCCCTTTTCCGGCTGTCTGTCCCGGTGTCCTCAAAAACAGCTCCGGAACGCAAAAATGTCCCGTATTTTTGAAATAGACTGAAAAGTGGTGGGTCGGACCATGATTCGTTGTGATCTGCATGATTCTTGGATATTCATGCAGTTATATAGGTAGCACGACTGAACGCTTGAAACCGCAGTTTGCACATAAACACTTAAGGGGCGGGAATGATTTGGATGAAGAACCGCATAGTGTGTACCTACATGAGAATGTCCACAAAATCTGGAAGTTAACGAAAACAGACGATGTGTTGCCAAGTATCTCGATAGACGTGGGACGTCCCAGTTAACTCTCAATCGGGAGGTTAAGTGTCCCAATTTTTCACAAACCTCTACTTTTATCGGGAATTTTTGATTCAATAAAAAATTATATTAAACCACCTTTACAGTTTCGTTTCCAAAGAGTAACATAGGGACCAAAAATATGCTCCGCTGTCAATTTCAGCCTTCACAGGCTTTTACCCAAAAATAGCTCGACACTTTAAATTTTCATGAATTAGTATTAGAATTACCGTAATCATAACATGGAGGAGAAACGGCGCAAGGAGCTCCACAGCACATATTTATTTTGAAACAAATACTTGTTATTAATTTTTCAAAACACAGTCTCGATGGGATGACCCTCGAAACCGGTCAGAAACTTGAGATAAGTTAATCTTGTGACAGATTCATCGATATCAAAGATATGCGTCGAGCATCTATTTACCTTCATACTTACGTACATTGAGATACTTACTATGTACTAAAGTACTAGAGAAGCAATGCTCATACTTACGTACGATTTACCTACTGCTACATCTACGTGAAGAAATCTTATGTCACAATATTAGTTACCTTACACCTCGGAAACGGCTTTACCGATTTTACCAAATTTTATATGCATATTCAGTAGGTCTGAGAATCCGCTACTGTCTATTTTTCATACCCCTAAGTGATAAGGGTTGTTCACCCTTAACTTTTTTGTCAAAACAACGTTTGCCGGGTCAGCTAGTGTTATTGTAGTGTTATTGTAGCTATTATGGCGCCTCTACACGATAGCCAACATGTTGGCCAATGTTGTGGCGAAGATGATTGCCAAGAGATTGTGACGGCGTCCACACGTTGGAAGGTCGATCAGTCTGCGTCGGTTCGGGCCAATGTGCGGACGATATTAATATTTTCTTAAAATGAATATTGAGGTTCTAACGGCTGCTGCGGTTTAATTATACTCAGCATACAATACAATAAAAATGTGTATAAAAATTATTATACACATTTATTTCATTATAATACACATTATTATACATCTATATTACTCATAGTTGCCATATTGTAGACATAATTTAGATATCGACGTGTGAATAAAGTGCGTGCGCTCAGCGTGGGCGCTCGTTTCTAACTGAAATCGTGGCCAACGTGTGGACGCTGCGCCGATAACTGTGCCACAATCACGCCACAACCCTTTGATCCGCGTTGAAAAACCGACACCTCACGGATCTTGCGCCAAGTTGTGGGCCAACGGCCCAATACCTACCAAAGTAATCACAAACACCCCCTCTACACGATGGCCATTACCTATTGGCCATAACCTTCGCCAACATGTTGGCTAATGTCGCCTCTACACGTTAGCCAACATGTTGGCGAAGGTTATGGCTAATAGGTAATGGCCATCGTGTAGAAGGGGTGTTTGTGATTACTTTGGTAGGTATTGGGCCGTTGGCCCACAACTTCGCGCAAGATCCGTGAGGTGTCGGTTTTTCAACGCGGATCAAAGGGTTGTGGCGTGATTGTGGCACAGTTATCGGCGCAGCGTCCACACGTTGGCCACGATTTCAGTTAGAAACGAGCGCCCACGCTGAGCGCACGCACTTTATTCACACGTCGATATCTAAATTATGTCTACAATATGGCAACTATGAGTAATATAGATGTATAATAATGTGTATTATAATGAAATAAATGTGTATAATAATTTTTATACACATTTTTATTGTATTGTATGCTGAGAATAATTAAACCGCAGCAGCCGTTAGAACCTCAATATTCATTTTAAGAAAATATTAATATCGTCCGCACATTGGCCCGAACCGACGCAGACTGATCGACCTTCCAACGTGTGGACGCCGTCACAATCTCTTGGCAATCATCTCTAACATTGGCTAACATGTTGGCTATCGTGTAGAGGCGCCATTACGTGTAGAGGCGACATTAGGGGAAGGGACATTGATGCAGTAAATAGATAAACGCTACATCATGGCGTAATGGCGTATATACTTTTTATCCTGGAACCCTTGTAAGATCGGGATTGAAGTGCAGAGTGCCGAGCGACCGAAAATCGAACTTACGACCCCTCATTTCTCACTCCTCATTTCTTTGGCAGAGTCAATAATTACGACTATGTGGTCGTAATACAATACCAAATTATACAAACTACTACATAATACTAATAATGGCTTTCTCACAGAGACTAGCATCAGTTGAAAGTCGTTAAGTTTGTTTATTATTTTTCGTTAAACCATTGTTAGTGTTTCATATTCATCAGCTCAGGATCAGAAATGTGAGGAATGTCTTTCATTGTTTGTGTGCTCGGGGAACCCCCTGGTAAAGTGAAAAATCTGGTAGTGCTAACAAACGCAAAGGTTATGCTGAAAACACTACTAGTAGCCAATTGGCAATTGAAATTGTTATTTCATTGAAGAAATGGTGTTAGTCAGTTTCTCACACGAAAAAGATCTCAGTTTTTCGCAAATACGAGTAAGTATTTCAGTTTTGAAGTTACGTGAATACTATTCAGTGCATTTAGTGGGTGACTCGCAAATATAATAAAGAGTTTATGAGGCAATTTCAATATTATTGTAATTTAATGGCACTGGCAGAATGAATGACATACATTTTAGATAAATAACTTTTCCATATATTTACAGACTTAACCGTTATGTATTTATTAAGAGTTTTCGATCATCATCAAGGATTGGGGTTGACAACTTGACACAAGAAATTTATTCGTGGTGCCTATCACGAGCATTGGAGATCGGATTGGCTTCAAAGATCGATGGAGCCTTTAGGGTGCCTTTCCACCAGAGATGCGCTATGCTACGTTGCTAAAGATTCGTTTGAGATCTACCAATTACATACAATAATGGCGCGCCTGGAAACTCCCTACATGCTGAATATGATTGGTGGATGACAGACGCATCCATAGCGACGTAGCATAGCACATCTCTGGTGGAAAGGCACCCTTATTCTACATGTGCACGCCTGTCCTGGCTCACCAAGCGTCCGCCAGATCCGTCCATCGCTTCCTTCTTGGCCGGTATCGCATCGCCCCTACTGTTGCCTATAATATGCCAATGTCCATGAGCGACGATGCTCTCATACCATCAAATGTTGTACCATTAAAAACACTTGCTATATGATGGCCATGATCATATTTTAATTAAGCAATAGAGTTAAGCGTAACGCCAGCTTGTTAGTACTTCCTCAGATAATGAGATAGAGAATGGTGTTCGGCGTTATCTGATCAAACATTTCTTCAGTAAATTTTTCATATCATAGCATAGTTATCGATCAAAACGGCCAATGCTATTATTGACCGATAACGTCTATCGATATATCGAACATCGGAATAATCGGATAACTTGACTCGATTAGAGATACTTAAATGTAGGATTACAGTTAAGGCTGTATTGGGCTCAGATTGTTACCTATACTGTAATAAAACTGTAGGACCACGTGTTCTGTACATTGAATATTTTTTTGAAATTTCGACTAAGGGGCACTTACATATCGAGATAGAACTCGACAGACAGACAATAAATAAAAAAAAATAGAATATTTTTTTTTATTTATTGTCTGTCTGTCTGTCTGACCGATCATCACGCGTAAACCACTGGACGGATTTTATTGAAACTTGGTAAAGTTATTATCTATGTATATACTGGTGTCTATTATAGGCTTTTTCGATTAATATTAAGGTTCCCTAGGGATAGGTGACTAAAGTTTGTATGGAAATTTTTTATAACGTCGTCCGATTTACTTCAAATTTGCAACAAAGGGTTATCACTTAAATTAATAGAATACGTGTTTCTCAGTTTTTCGATATTTTGTAAGGAAAAGAAAAAAAACACAATTGAATGCGGAATTTTGTAATTTTTTAAGGTAACTTTCTGACTAAACTGAAAATGATTTTAACCCCATGTTTAAAAATTATTACTTGTTGTTGACTTAAGTTTTGTCATTTTTGTAGCGTGCTTAGATTTTTGTGAGACTTTCACTGGTAGATAGAGAAGGTTCTGGAGCAAAACATAGGTTACTTATTATCCTGGAATTCCAGCGGAATCAGGATTCACGCGGGAAAAACTCGTATGCGCGAAGGCGCGGGTTTCATTTTTATAGGACTTTCACTGAGAGATAGAGGCAGTTTTGGAGCAATATACAGGCTACTTTTAATCCCGGAATTCCGTGGAATCCTTATTAACGTGGGAAAAACTCATATTGGGGAACGAGGTCGCGGGTTCAGATGTTTATGGGACTTTCAGTGGAAGGTAGAGGAGGTTATGGAGCATTATATAGGCTACTTTTTGTTCCGGACTTCAATAAAAAAAGCGAAGCGAGGGTGGTTCGCTAGTTTTGAATAAACAAATCATTGATACAATTGAACGTAGTCTATATCTTTTGTATCTATTACTGGTCTATTTCTATTGTAGGCAGATTGTAGGTACTTAATAAGAGTGTAAAAATTTTACGTCTGTAGGTACATTTAACATTATATTTTTATGGGAAGATAGAGGTGGTTGTGGAGCAAATGTAGGCTGCATTTAAGTCAGTTAAAAATCTATCTTGGAATCCTACTGTACTGACCCTCTCCCCTTTTTGCCCTTGGATCAGGATCTTACCACAAAATCGAAAACAACAATACAAAATCGAAAACAACAGTATCGAACGATCCAAAAAGAAATAAACGTAATATTATAATCTCGTTCATGAATTATTTATACTCATGTATAAAACACGAAAACTAGTCTTTGAGGATGTTTCCAAACTAATAATAAATCCATCGTTTGATCACTGTCTATCCTTTAGGTTGATTTATGCATAAATAATGGATCAGCAGCCTTGACTCGCGACAAACGCGAGTATAATTATTTAAAAAAAATGCGACATCTAATAAATAATAATAAACATCTGACGGGAGGTTTTTGAGTTATCTGTAATAATTAAATTATTTTACGTAAAAATAATTGAAGACAATTATTTTAATGTAAAAAGTTTGTTATTAAAGGGTAAAAACCCGTAAGTAGACACTGTATCAGAGGCAATTACTTAATTATTATGCATGATTTTTGTGTTTATAGGTACTACATACCTGGTTTAATGCCAATGATCATCATGGAAGTACAGTGATTTACCACCGATACAGCTAATTAACGAATAATACTTTACGTAAACAGTAAAGGGAACCGTAAAACAATTTTACTCACTGATAAATACTGGCACACACTTCCAATTCCAATCAAATTCAAACTTAAAACTTACGAATTAGAAAAAATAAAACTAATAATCTAAAAATATTCTTGCACAATATTTCATTATCAGATAAAATATAATATGTATGCGAGTAACATTATAAGTACAAGTTACAACCCAACTCGCATGGAGCACGATAATTTTACAATACAACGATTTAAACTTGATCTTTAAGATTTCTGCAAGCAGGAAAAAAATAATAGCAAAGGCCACAGTTCAATGTCAAAACATGTTACACATATAGGTGCTCTGTACGACTATATACTCCGTTCGCATTCGATACGGAATTCGTTTTAATGGCAAGCCACAAAAATGCCAGCTTTAGGCTACTGTGATTAAGATTTATTGTAGACTGACCCCAAGAATTTAACATGCTCTAAGTAAATATAGAAGCGTTCATAGCCCGGCGGCTTGCGTCGATCTTAAGTGAAGCAACAGCGGGTGCGGTCGGTAGTCGGATGGGTGACCGCTAGTGGCAAGAATTTCTTGAGCGTTTCCGTGCTTCGGAGGGCACGTAAAGCCGTCGGTCCCGGTTGTTTTCGATAGATAACAGTCGTTAAGCCATGTCGGAAGGCCTTCGGGCGGCTTGAAAACTTCCAAAACTGGGTTGGCCACTAACCCCTCCACCAATCTGCATTGGAGCAGCGTGGTGGAGTATGCTCTAGGCCTCCTCAATAATGAGGTGAGATCCGTGCTCAGTAGTGGGCCATTAATGGGTTTTGGCCAAGTAAATATTGCAAACATCATCGAACTGTGGGCATAGGTAATAAATTCATTTTAGCGGGAGTAATAATTCATTAATTCCATATTCTTGACGAATCAAGTATAGATAAGACTGCTTGTGTCAATTTCGGGTGCTATCAGCAGACAGATCGGTGACTGCATGGAGCGAAGATTTTTAAGTGCTGTATTTAGTTTAATGTAAGTAGTTGGTAATGTTAGTTGCCACTATACCGGAGGCTCAGAGGTTTTTGGGCAAATAAACAGTCAAGACATTTAATCATTAAGTGGTTGGTGTTGTTCATGGTTATCAGCAATAACAAATGATACATTAATATATTATTTGAAGTACGTTTTTACAAACACTTTTTGAACTCAAACTACGCCATCGCTTCAAAGACCCTACGGTGAGTGGTCTTGGAAGAAGAAGCGGCAAGAAACTCCCAAGGAGTCTTTTTTCTCTCTTTCTCTTTCCAAAGACGTCACTGATACAATGTTCACTTCATTGTTCTTTGGGTTTCTATGGTTGAAGACTATTATGAGATATTATTATTATGAGAAAGGATGAAGAAAGGAACGAAATACTAAATTAATATTTAAACTATCTAGACTATTATATACGTTTGAGAACTACAAATCCTATTGATACTTAGCCAGGATGGTGATCAGGTATAAAATATGCTTATGTATACAGTTGTATTAATCTTAAAATTATTAAGGGTTGATACAGATATATCAGTGAAGTCGCAGTTCCAATACTGTGGTGCAATGCGAAATATTCTTTCATAGTCTTGGCATTGTCGACACTGATACTGAGATCAAAGATTAAGACACTATAACTAGGATAATTATAAAGTAATTACATAAAGTTATAACATAATTATTGTTTAATTGAAGCTTTATGTTACTACAGAATCATTTAACTACAGTGAGGTTTAAATTTATACTATATTTATGAAACAGTATTGTCAGTATTACCAAATTAAATTTTTGTAATTAATTTATTCTTAGATAAAACTCATAATTAAATCATTTATTTCATATAAGTATTTATGAATATACTCATGAAAGTCAAATATTTTGTAGACTAGTAAAGTAAATATTATAGGTACTCATTAATTATTATTCAAGGTAAATAATAATTACATGAGTATAATATTTAATTTAAAAATTGATTACTATAGGTACCCGATAATAGTAAATGGTGTTATTTTTATCGAAGTGTCTAGTCGTCCGCTAAACGGATGAATAAAATAACATGTAGTCGTCCGATAGTCGGACGACTAACCTATTTTTGTCAGACTTTTTATAATTTTCAATCACCATCTAATACACACACAGTATCCTCAGAGATTTACAAGACATAATGACAAACATCACATAAAAATTGGAATAACATAGTTTTTGAAAATACAGCGTTACTACTTTCAAATTTTTTTATACAACTATGTACGAACGAATTCCATTTATTATATTTAATTTAAAAATAAAAATGTTATCAATTCGTACTTACCGATCATATCATAAAAGCTCGCGGTGTAATTGTCCATAAAGTTCGAAATAAAACCCATGTTGACGAACAGCTGATCTATTACTTTTTCCACAAAGTTGCACAGATATTCGCGTTTATCGGAAAAACTTTAACTAATACCAGTTTATACTATAAACGATTCACCTCACAGGTATTCGCACATTATTGGTGTAAATTAATTACATACACAGCGAACGAAAGGTTTTAGTTCATAAAAATTCTGCGAATTATATTTTATTTTTATTGTTCTATTTCCTTCTCGCTAATTGACAAATACACAAATGACAGTGCCAGTAGCTTATCATGACATTGACAAACATCAACGGCCATAGATTACTACCATAGAGATAATACACTAGAGTGGGCGAGCCATACGCATAGAGATATTAGGTACACTAGAGTGGGTGAGCCATATGGATGCCCATAGATTGCAATCGCCCCCGGTTAGAAAGAGAAACAACGATAACGGTAATTACCTATCTCTCTCCGATCCCGATGAGCCAGAAAGAGAAAGGTGATAACTAAAGATTTCGTCTCTTTTTATCCGAGGTACCTACAGTCCGCCCAACTTAACTCTGAAATGGCAAAAATTGGAACTAACGAAAAGTCATTCATAAGTACGTTGTGTTCATTCATCTGTCAGTTACTAGTGTGCAATGATTGGTCAAATGAATGTCAAATGCGTCCGACAGCGCCTCTTTCGTTTCAGTTTTAAGTTGGGTTTACTATACCTACGCTCTGAAGCCTGGCTTCTGGGCTTCTGGGCTTTAGTGTATTATCTCTATGGCCATACGTACGGCTGTCCATACCATAGAGATATTACACTAGAGTGGGCGAGCCATACGGCTGTCCATACATTGCAATCGCCCTGTACCTACGCGATTACTAGGTACTCAATGCAACACAGAATTCATTATGAGAGGCGCAAATAATTTTTTATGCTTTCTAAATTATTATTTGTTTTTTTTCTAAATAGTTGTATGGCCAAGTTATTTCGTACCTAAACTATTTCGTAGGTTTTTCATACCTACTTCCAATGATCTCACTTAGGTAGTGTTGCCTGTGTTGCGCATTCTAAAGCCGCGAAAGCCCGAAAAACCGGAAAGCGCGAAGCACCGGAAAAAGTTAAATAGGTAGGTACCTATTGATAATAGGTACCTACCCATTGATAATAGGTAGGTACCTACCTACCTTGCTTCCAACTAATGACGGAGGGAATGACAATCTGGTTGTCTGACAGTGACACTGATTTGAAAGTCATTTTTAATTTTTCAGTGACATTCAGTGACACGCATGACATCACATGACGGTTTAGACAGAAAAAAAAACGAAGTTGTCTCTCATCTCACGTCACGTCACGATCACGATTCACGATTTATCAGTCTCAAACTCTCAAATTATCAATTTACTTACCTAAACTAAATTTGTCATAATATCTTATCTTATCTTTAGCTTTTCGGTAAGAAATTGTATATTCATCGCTTCGAGTCGGTCAAGCCCAATAGTGAAATCTGTAGGCAAATACCAAAATCAATGGAAGTCTCAATTCGTGCGATTCGTAAATTTAGCCGGCTTTTTCGTAAACCCAATTTACTAATACCCTTACGAAATGTTTCCAATACAGCTGTAAAAGAAGAAGTCAATTCCGAGCTTTTGAATTCGTTCAACCAAGATATCAAGGCTGGTAAGTACGTCTTATATTGTAACTCTTTAGGTGTCTGTGTCAAGCTCCAAGTCCTCACAAGGAGAGCGACAAGCGAGCCAAATTTACCCGACATTATACCGAGGATATCCCGGACGTCAGCCTGTATGAGATTAGAGAGGCCCTCAAACAGCTTAAAAACAACAAGGCACCGGGAGATGACGGAATCACAACAGAGCTGCTAAGAGCTGGAGGGAAACCCCTCCTGGTGGCGCTCCAGAAGTTGTTCGATTCCGTTATCAATACTGGAACTACCCCGGAAGCGTGGAGCAGAAGTGTAGTGATCCTGTTCTATAAAAAGGGCGATAAGACCCTTTTGAAGAACTATAGGCCCATTGCACTTCTGAGCCACGTTTACAAGCTGTTTTCGAGGGTGCTCACTAATCGCATTGCACGCAGGCTTGACGACTTCCAGCCTCCCGAACAAGCAGGATTCCGAAAAGGCTACAGTACCATAGACCACATACATACGCTGCGGCAGATAATACAGAAGACCGAGGAGTATAATCTGCCGCTATGTGTTGCCTATGTGGACTATGAGAAAGCCTTCGATTCTATCGAGACCTGGGCGGTACTAAGTTCTCTCCAGCGGTGCCGGATTGACTATCGGTATATCGAGGTGTTAAAATGTTTATACGCATCAGCCACCATGTCCGTCAGAGTACACAACACAGTGACGAACCCTATCCAACTGCAGAGGGGTGTCAGGCAAGGGGATGTTTTGTCCCCAAAACTGTTCACCTCTGCGTTGGAAGACATGTTCAAGCTGTTGGAGTGGAAACGACGTGGCGTTAACATCAATGGCGAATACATAACACATCTTCGATATGCCGACGACCTAGTCATTCTGGCGAGTTCCATGGAAGAACTTAGTACTATGCTCGGGGACTTGAACAGCGCCTCACAACGGGTAGGTCTTAAGATGAACATGGACAAGACGAAAATCATGTCGAATGTCCATGTCACACCTGTACCGGTTGTTGTTGATGGCGCTGCTCTCGAAGTTGTTGACGAGTACATTTACCTGGGACAAGTGATCCAAATGGGTAAGTCCAACTTCGAGAAAGAAGTCACTCGTAGAATCCAACTCGGATGGGCTGCGTTCGGGAAACTGCGTCATATCTTGTCGTCCAAAATACCTCAGTGCCTGAAGTCGAAGGTGTTCGAGCAGTGTGTGTTGCCAGTGATGACATACGGCTCCGAGACGTGGTGCTTCACTATTGGTCTGATGCACAAGCTCAGAGTCGCTCAGCGGGCTATGGAGAGGGCTATGCTCGGTATTTCTCTGCGTGATCGAATCAGAAATGATGAGATCCGTAGACGAACACGGTTAACCGACATAGCCCAGAGAATTAGCCGACTGAAGTGGCAATGGGCCGGCCATATAGTTCGGAGGACCGACAACCGTTGGGGAAGAAAGGTCCTCGAATGGAGACCACGTCTCGGAAAAAGGAGCATAGGACGCCCCCCGACCAGGTGGACTGACGACCTGATGAAGACGGCGGGCATCCGCTGGATTCAAAGGGCTCAGGACCGGTTAGGGTGGCGCCAGTTAGGGGAGGCCTACGTCCAACAGTGGACATCAAAAGGCTGATGGATGGATGGATGGATGGAGGTGTCTGTAAACCTTTACTCTTACTTCCAGGACCTGTTGTGAATCGTCAGAGAATATTTTTCATTGTTTCACATCTCCATTGAAGATTTTCTGCTGCGTAGAATTAAAAGTGCGGCGTAACCCGCGTAACTTGCGATAACAGTCATGAGTTGTTTCAATACAATGTTTCACAGTTATTTATAGTTTATAATGCGTATCTCACTTACCGTACTGTTCCATGATATGAAACCCGGTTGTGGGTTGAAATCCAGGGTTGAAGTGATCATTTTATAGTTCATCACTTTAGTTTGGGACCCTGGTTTGAGATGTTTGATTTTTAGGCCTCTTAAGCTTGTGGTGCACCATGCCTATCAAGGAGGAAGACGTAGCACATGTCTCGGTTCAGAAATAGCTGAACCCAGCATCTAATCTTGAATATCATATACTTTAAGCTGATGATAAAGTTTTGAAAATGACTAGATACCACCATTTTGCTTCAGTCAGTTGCCAAACAACTTCTATTGTTGAGGTGGAATCATGAGGGTCAGCTTTTCTTTCACTATTTATCAACCATCCTAGTCCTGATTTCAATCTTGTTCAGAGTCAGTTACAATTGAAATGGGCGGCAGCGTAAAGATGGTGCTGCTTGCTTTTTTGCTACTTTATTTCCATGAAAATAATCATCATCAGGACTAAAGCAATATGCAAAATTTAAAACCCATAGAGTAGGAGAATGTAGTTCTAATTCAGCTGGAGTCCTGCAAGCATCTTTTGGCGCGTGGGTGACATGTGGGTAACAGAGACAGCGCCTTACAGGTAAGGCAAACTGTAAGGCGTTGTCTCTGTCTTCCAACACGTCAAACATGTGCCAAAAGATCCGCGTAGGACTATAGCAAGATTTCCCCTGACAAACATATAAAACTCAAATGACAGCTTATTATAAAACAAAAAGATCAATCTAAACATTTATTGCAGGAGGTGTAGTGCCAATATTCAGGAGAGCCCTTCTGTTTCCGACGCGAGTGGCTGTGCAGGATGACGTGGGGACGTACACATATGCTGACATCCATCATGCTGCAGCAGACCTCAGCAAGGAGATTGCTGCACAGCTTGGTGAGCTTTTTAATAACTATATAGCTCGTAATAAGTATTTATGTAACAAGCTACGATTAAGAATCTTTGTCTGTTCTTAAATAGGGGTGTAGGTGTATTTTCTTAAATAGAGGTTCAGCCCGATTTTCTAAAATCGATTTTCATCTGATCTGGGTTTGGGATCCTACAAAGCTATTCTAAATACTTATACCTCCAATGGTATCTGTATGTCTGTATAATGAGTATGTAGGTGTGTGTTTGAATCAAAATGCATTTGACGGCATTCTAAAGGGTTATATTGAACTTAGATTTCCTGAAAAATTTATCCAATTCGTCCAGGTATATTCAGGATATTCCAAAAATGATGTAAAAATGATTTTTTTTATCAATTTCAAATACTTCAATCAAATAGTTCCATAATCTAATCTAAAAAACGACACAACTCCTGACACGTAAAGCAAGTTTTGCTTTTCCACTTTTATGATATATTTTTTCAAGGCTGAATTTTTTTAAAACATTTTTATTTTTAGTATGAGTCGAGACCCGAGATTTCATGACAATATCAAATAAGAGATAATTTTTAGAGATGGCTTTTATTTGTTCTGTTAATTATCATTCCAAGTTGTTTTTTTTTTGTTTCCACATAATTTTGTTTTGATCATCAATCACATTGAAGCATCTCAACAGATTCGTTCATATTACAGTTTTCATAAAGCTATAATATAATATATAATAGTTTTCAGTTCATTATGTAACCTTGGATCTGTAGCCTGTAAGCATTCTTACTCAGCAAATTTGTACACTGCTGGACAGTTGCAATCCAATTATAAATAGCTTAGTAATATCTTGTTATGGACAATGATTCTGTACATTGTTAATTTTAGCAGGATACATAGTTCACTGCAGTTAAGATGTATTTATTTATTTTGTAGCCTCTTATGCTAACAAGTATGATGTATGGATGGTTTGCTTACAACATGGCCTGATAGAAATTGTCTCGGATTTGTGTTCACATTTGTATGACTCATTTCACATATGTCCTGGTCTGACTACCTTCTTCCCATGGACTGGTCAATTTATTTCCTAAGCAAAATTTACTTGAGGCATTTTATATACTCGTTGTCAATCTACAATGAACCTTTATCACGGGGATGGAAACCTGGCATTTTTGTGAATTCCAATCAAAACCAATTTCATATCGAATGGAATATAGACTGCCACCTGTTGGTTGTCAACACATCTTGAGGGCAGGTATATAAAAGTTAATGTTTATTGCAGTGGGGGACACTGAGCGCACAGTGGCATACATGTGCCCCAGCGATGCAACCCACGTGGTGGTGCAATGGGCTATCTGGATGTCCGGCAACATTGGTACGTACATTTATTATATTTCCGATTACATGTCTGCCAATATTGGTATGTGTAAGTACTCAGTTACACTTAAATCAGGTAGGGTGGTAATATGTTTTGAAAGTTGCTTGAATTGAGTAACATAGCCTGTAAATTGTACCGTGCGAAACTGGTGCAGCTCGCTAGTCTCATATAATTAAACAATATTTCCAGCCGTGCCGCTAACCCCACTTCATCCCCCGGAGATGCTGAAGTACTTCCTGCAAGACTGCAATGCCAGCCTTGTAGTATGCACCCAGGAGTACGAGAAGATCCTCCGCCCCCTCGCTCACGAGGTCTCGAAGCCGTTGCTCATCACAACCAGGGATGAGGCACAGGAGGCCTCCTTGAAAAAGATGCAGCTCAGCCCCAAGACTGACATGTTGAGTGACACGGGCAGATCTAATCTGTGGTATGGCAACACTGAAGCCATGCTTATTTATACTAGTGGTGAGTATATTGAGTCTATAGAAGTTACGCAATTCAACAGCTCTACAAATTGGTAGTAAATGTGTTAATTATTAATTGTGTTACAAGGTTTCCGAGTCAACATTCCGTCATAAGGGACTCCATTCAACCTTGAGTTGGCACCAATCTCACCTGTTCCTGTTGTATATTGCAACGGATAAGATTATGGCGCCAGTTGTTCACTATCCCATGTTCGCATATCTTTCACTATACATTTTTCCTCCTTTTATGGTCCTTGTATGGTCACCTTAAGACATAACATCAGACAGCTGAGAAAAATATCTTGACAGTTGGCAGCGCTTACGGGTGACGGAAAAAATCTTACACAATTTTTTTTCTAGCCTTCGACGTATGATGAGTACCGAGGGATAAGGAAATCAATAATAAAAGATGGTGTATGGTGTGTCAGGTACGACGAGCAAGCCGAAGGGCGTGGTCTGGTCTCACGGCATGCTGGCGGCGCAACTAGCGGCGTTACTGACGGCGTGGCGCTGCGTGGCCTCCGACGTGGTCCTGCATGCCTTACCACTGCATCATATACACGGGCAGCTCAACTCGCTCGCGGTCACGCTGGCGTCGGGCGCCAGGTCGGTGGCTCGGTTTGTTAGCGTGTGTTAGTATGATGAGTGTGGTATGGTATGCTATGGCGTGGCGCTGTGTAGCCTCTGATGTGGTGCTGCATGCGCTACCGCTGCATCATATACACGGGCAGCTCAACTCGCTTGCGCTCACGCTGGCGTCGGGCGCCAGGTCGGTGGCTCGGTTTGTTAGCATGTGTTAGTATGATGAGTACGGTGAAGGGTGTGGTGTGGTCACATGGCATTCTGTTAGTCATGCTTGCGGCGTGTCGCACGACGCAGACGCACGAGCACTGCTCCCATTGTTATTAAAATCCTATCTTCTTAAAAAATGGTTGATTCGTTAGTGTGTAAAGTTCATTGGTTGTGTCTGTGAAGATCGGATCTTATCAAATTATTCAAATAAGTTTGAGCGACATCTGACGGGTAGTTTTTGAGTTATCTTCACTTATGAACGTTTATAATTCCAGACTCCGAATGCTCCCGTCGTTCGCATCGCACACGGTGTGGTCGAAGCTACTGGGCACGGGCGAACGGGAAGAAGCCCGTGTATCGGTATTCCACGGTGTGCCGGCGATGTACGCGCGGCTCGCGGCCGACCACGAGCGTATGTTCGCGGACGCTAAGACTGCGCAGTATGTGAGAGCCACGCTCGCAGCCCGCGTGCGGCTCATGTGCGCCGGGTCGGCGCCGCTGCCGGAGCGGCTGTTTAAGAAGTGGGAGGAGGTTGGTTTAATATTGATGAGATTAGTTTCTCGAGTTGCAAATAGATGGCCCTGTGCTTTGGGCTTTTTATACCTATACAGGCACCATCAGGGCCGTTGCTATATGTATTAACACTAATGCAACACCTAGTTGTACACCTTTCAACCTCCGTCTCTTTGTCCTTCTGTGTCAACTATCATATAACCGTTTATTCATTCGCAGATATCCGGCGTCCGTCTCCTAGAGCGCTACGGCATGTCGGAAGTGGGCATGGCGCTGAGCAACCCGTACCGGCCGGCGGAGCGCCGCACAGTGGGCCACGTGGGGGCTCCGCTGCCAGGCGTGGCCGCGCGGGTGGCCGGCCACCAAGGCGGCGCGCTGGAGCCCCGCGTCACTGTTGAGACTCCGCCCCCTAGCTTGCAGGTGGGTTGGTGGTGCTTCCGAAATGCGGTGCGGTGGAAGGGGTTAAGTTCTTCTTAGATTCGGGAGTGTGTTCTCTTTAGGGAATTGAGCCGGGAGGATTCTACGCACCCCAGGTTGGTTGGTTTGTTGGTGTTTCTTACTAAATGCGGACCGTGGGTAAGATTTAAGCTCCCATTAGGAAGCTGGTAAGTATATGATGTGCAAGAGTGTGTGCTTTTTTCTGACCTGGGAGGGTGTGAGTCCCCGTCCCGCGTCTCTATGGAAACTTTGCCTCCCAGTATGCGGGTGGATCTTATGATGGATTAGCTGCTCCCCATGAAATGGGGTCTGTTGTCAGATTAGAAGCTATAAATTAAGTTGAAAAGCTGGAGACACCCGATCCACTATCCTATCCACCGATTCTGACTTGTGTAGTATATATTATATTAAATAAACTTTAAAGACCCTATCCGCCACCAGATATCGCTGCACCAGCTAGGCCTGTCCCCCACGAAGGACTACAGCGAGGCGGAGGCCGAGGGCTTTGAATGGCGGCCACCTAATGTCACGGAACACAAGCCGGCAGAGGGCGGGGTTTATGAAGGGGAGCTACTGTTAAAGGGGCCTGGCGTGTTTACCAGGTGAGGTTTACCATACTCAGTAGCGGGCTATTAATGGGTTGTAGCCAAGCCATAGATTCTCATAGATCTATCTATCTAGACAAGCCCATAATACATATTAAAACAGCTTGGACATGAGTTTCTTATTTTTAGCCATAAGTAGTAGAAAGTTTAATCTGTAACTGTGAGTAATAAAAGAAGCACCTTGGGAGTTTCTTGCCGCTTCTACCAAAACCACTCACTGTAGTAATTTGTTGAAACGATGGCGTAGTTTCACCTTCTGAAAGCGTTTGTAAAAATTCTACTTCAAATAAACATTTCATTCATTTGTGGCAACATACCCTATACACGCTATGACATCATGGACACCTGAGTCACGCTATCGAAGATTTCTACATCACCCGCATATACATATACCGCGCCCTGAGAGCATTTACTTGGGACCTCGGTCGCCCCCCAGGCATGTCGTCTCGCCTACAGGGAGATCTCCCTTTGCCAAATATTCATTTGTTTAGGGTTCTTGCATAGTCAAGCTTACCGCCAGCGGTTAACCGGCGCGCGAGACACGAGCTTACAAGTCTCTTGTACCGTTGCAGAGTGAAAAAAATCCGCGTCGATGAACTGCGCAGATGTAACGTACATTTGTAGCGCGATGTATCGGCGCGGGTCCATTTCACTATAAAACGGTACAAGAGCCTTGTAAGCTCATGTCTCATGCGCTGGCGGTAACCTTGACTACGCAACCACCCAAACTGACTCATGCCGCAGGTACTGGAACCGCGCGCCGCAGCTGAGCTCGGCGGACTTCACGCTGGACGGCTGGTTCCGCACCGGCGACACGGTGAGCTACGCCGACGGCCAGTTCCGCATCATGGGCCGCACCTCGGTGGACATCATCAAGACCGGCGGGTATAAGGTGAGGGTGTGTGTATGTGTGTGTGTGTGTGTGTGTGAGAGACTTCACGCTGGACGGCTGGTTCCGCACCGGCGACACGGTGAGCTACGCCGACGGCCAGTTCCGCATCATGGGCCGCATCTCGGTGGACATCATCAAGACCGGCGGGTATAAGGTGAGGGGGTGTGTGTGTGTGTGTGTGTGTGAGAGACTTCACGCTGGACGGCTGGTTCCGCACCGGCGACACGGTGAGCTACGCCGACGGCCAGTTCCGCATCATGGGCCGCATCTCGGTGGACATCATCAAGACCGGCGGGTATAAGGTGAGGGGGTGTGTGTGTGTGTGTGTGAGAGACTTCACGCTGGACGGCTGGTTCCGCACCGGCGACACGGTGAGCTACGCCGACGGCCAGTTCCGCATCATGGGCCGCACCTCGGTGGACATCATCAAGACCGGCGGGTATAAGGTGAGGGGGTGTGTGTGTGTGTGTGTGAGAGACTTCACGCTGGACGGCTGGTTCCGCACCGGCGACACGGTGAGCTACGCCGACGGCCAGTTCCGCATCATGGGCCGCATCTCGGTGGACATCATCAAGACCGGCGGGTATAAGGTGAGGGGGTGTGTGTGTGTGTGTGTGTGTGTGTGTGTGTGTGTGTGTGTGTGTGTGAGAGACTTCACGCTGGACGGCTGGTTCCGCACCGGCGACACGGTGAGCTACGCCGACGGCCAGTTCCGCATCATGGGCCGCACCTCGGTGGACATCATCAAGACCGGCGGGTATAAGGTGAGGGGGTGTGTGTGTGTGTGTGTGAGAGACTTCACGCTGGACGGCTGGTTCCGCACCGGCGACACGGTGAGCTACGCCGACGGCCAGTTCCGCATCATGGGCCGCATCTCGGTGGACATCATCAAGACCGGCGGGTATAAGGTGAGGGGGTGTGTGTGTGTGTGTGTGTGAGAGACTTCACGCTGGACGGCTGGTTCCGCACCGGCGACACGGTGAGCTACGCCGACGGCCAGTTCCGCATCATGGGCCGCACCTCGGTGGACATCATCAAGACCGGCGGGTATAAGGTGAGGGGGTGTGTGTGTGTGTGTGTGTGAGAGACTTCACGCTGGACGGCTGGTTCCGCACCGGCGACACGGTGAGCTACGCCGACGGCCAGTTCCGCATCATGGGCCGCACCTCGGTGGACATCATCAAGACCGGCGGGTATAAGGTGAGGGGGTGTGTGTGTGTGTGTGTGTGTGTGTGTGTGTGTGTGTGTGTGTGAGAGACTTCACGCTGGACGGCTGGTTCCGCACCGGCGACACGGTGAGCTACGCCGACGGCCAGTTCCGCATCATGGGCCGCACCTCGGTGGACATCATCAAGACCGGCGGGTATAAGGTGAGGGTGTGTGTGTGTGTGTGTGTGTGTGTGTGTGAGAGAGACTTCACGCTGGACGGCTGGTTCCGCACCGGCGACACGGTGAGCTACGCCGACGGCCAGTTCCGCATCATGGGCCGCACCTCGGTGGACATCATCAAGACCGGCGGGTATAAGGTGAGGGTGTGTGTGTGTGTGTGTGTGTGTGTGTGTGTGTGTGTGAGAGACTTCACGCTGGACGGCTGGTTCCGCACCGGCGACACGGTGAGCTACGCCGACGGCCAGTTCCGCATCATGGGCCGCACCTCGGTGGACATCATCAAGACCGGCGGGTATAAGGTGAGGGTTGGGGAGAGGGGTGAGAAAGTGGGACGGTTGCAGTAACGCGTTATAGGTTTGTGTGTAATGAGAATGTAGGTCGGCAAGATGTAATCGTGATTACGGATTACGAATACATCTACAGACACTGAAATGCCGCTGTCAAGAACGCTCTACTTTTTCTTGGGAGGCGATCCTAGCAACAGATCCTAGCGGCAGCCAAAAGCCAAAGGTAGCGAAAGGGAAGTAATGTATACCCGTAACCTACAAGCCCTTAAAGATTAAGCCTTAAAAGAATTTTTACACCAAACAAATCCTTACCAACACACCACAGTCTGGGTGACTTAATTTTGTCATTATATTTGAAGGTGAGCGCACTACAAGTGGAATCAGCAATCCTGGAGCACCCGAGCGTGGCGGATGCAGCGGTACTGGGAGTTCCCCACGACACCCAGGGCGAGATAGTCGTCGCAGTGGTCGTCCTCACGGAGAAGAATACCCTCACCCTCAGGGAACTCAAAGACTTCACCGGGAAGAAGCTCGCTCCGTACCAACTGCCGAGGAAACTGGTGATAATCGACCAGATGCCTAGGAATACCATGGGCAAGTTGGATAAGAAGGAACTGAGAAGGCTGCATGGGAAGCAGCTGGGTTTGAAGAACGCAGGTGAGTGATGCTTGGAGTTGGTTAAGGTTGGCCGGGCAAGGGTGTCTCGAAAGGTTGTGTCATTTATTTATCCTTTACTGCGGCTAATTGTGTTTACTGTGGATAATATTATTATGTTTCTATTTGTATGACATTGGTTTATTTTCACAAACTAAAAGTCGTTTTGATTTGTCTTAATTTTTTTGAAGTGATGCGCTGCAAGTATGATTTGTTACTATATTGTTTGATCTTTTATCGACAGTACAGGATAGATAAAATAATAACCTAAGTTAAGATTTCGTGAATGCAGATATTTTATTGGAACAGTAAAGCAATCGAAAAGAGCGAAAATTATTTATAAAAATGTTTATAATATTGTTACCATTATTATTTACGTAATAAAAAAGTGTTATGAATCAAATTATAAATTATGTATTTATATTTAATCGTACTGTGATTAATTGCATTTTTTATTGTTAATTAAATTCGCTGGAATCCAAACGGATTCCAGCGAAGTGAACGTACTATGGCATTCGTGACATGAATTCATGTCGTTGGAGTTTAATGAAAATGACTTGTAATTATAAAAATTGTATTTTAGTCTTTTGAATTTAATTACTTGTGTTTTTTAATTATTGAAAAATTGTTTTGTAAATATCAAACACCTTAATACGGGTATGATTCGTATGTTTCGGAAACGGTTTGTATTTATTATATTTACTAATAATTATTAAAACAAAGGAAATTGTTGTAATATATTATATACTCATAAAAAATTGAATTAATCAAACTGTACATTAATACATGTATGACATTATAACGAAAAATTACTATTTAAACATATATGATGTAATGTTATAGTCTCCAATACGTAATAACAATTTATCAGTTTGTCTGTTAACACAAAGGGAATGGTGATATTTTGCTTTAGTTTAATAACATAATATTACAAAAAAAATCTGGGGATTTTATTCCAGGAAATGTATTTGCTGCCGTGGAAATAGTAGATGGTAGTTATTTTTTGATTATTCTGTGTTGTGGCATTTTGGGGCAGGTAACAGATTTAGAAGTAACTGTAGGGATACGTAACAAAATTCCGTAGATAACGACTGCATATTAGGTTCAAATTCCTCTGGCATACGAAGGGAAGCTATGTAACATAAAATTACACTTTAATAGTATACATATTGAGTTCTATTTGCTTTACCTAACGTTTAAATCTTTAAATTTGTATTCATTAAACTTTATCAGTCAAAGCGTAGAGTTGAAAATATTAAATACTTTTGCACCTTAAGTTTATTTAATGCCTTGTTTCGCCTTTATGCCAAATGAATTTGAGCCTTACAAAACATATCTGTTATGTGTTGTTAAATAAGATAAGACTGATAAGTCTCGTCATTGGCAGAATGCTACGACTGCGGAATTTATGTACATATTATATTTCATCATAATATGATACTTCCCCTTGTAATTACTATTATGTATATAATAAAAGCTGAATACTGATACTAAAGGCGCTCATACACATTCGCACGAATTCGTGAAGTCACAAGTCACAAGTGTAGGGCGGACCTTTGCAAATGATTGTATAGTGCGCCCAACTTATCTCTGAAATGGCAAAAATTGGAACTAATGCCGCCATGTTAAAAAGTCATTCATAAGTATAGTAAACCCAACTTAAGACTGAAATGAAAGAGGCGCTGTCGGACGCATTTAACATTCATTTGACCAATCATTGCACACTAGTAACTGACAGATGAATGACCACGACGTACTTATGAATGACTTTTCGTTAGTTCCAATTTTTGCCATTTCAGAGATAAGTTGGGCGCACTGTACATTGTGGTCATTCATCTGTCAGTTACTAGTGTGCAATGATTGGTCCAATGTGACCGACAGCGCCTCTCTTTATTTCAAGGTCAAGTTGGTTTTACTATAGACACAACGTTTTTGACAATTTGCTGTGACAGTTCGTGCAATGTACAAAGGTTCGCGCGCATGTGAGTGAGCACAGTAAGAGTTGGTGTATAAAGAAAGTGGCCATCCAAAATGTGATATCTTGATAGCCTTAAATTATAGAGGGATTATTTAAACGTATCATTAAGGCCTGTACACATTACATGAACTCGAATTTTCGGTTGGATCTATCATCTATATTGGCTATTACCATATCTCAATTATGGATGAATTGTTTCAATAAAATTTTAATAAACAATTCATCCGTAAGGAATACGATATGTCGTCATATCTCAGTGCTTCCTTGTTGATTTAGATTCATTGATGTTGAGTCGATATAATGTACAGAGTTTTTTTCTGGTTAACTTGTTAGTGAATAAATATATAAAAACAATATTATGTATCAAGATCATCATTTTTAACACTGAAATCATAAACTTAATATTTTTATATAGTTGTATTTCATTCTTATTGTAATACTCCTGCACCTTTCGAGTTTTAAAATGCATATGATATTATTTTTAGAAGTAAACAAATATGGATATAATGAAACACAAATTATTATCATCTGTATCTTTAAATAAACATTTTAAATTAATGACATAATATGGAAACGGGAGTGTGTGTGAGCATTTATTTAATGTTCGTAACGAATAAATCTAAAAACTACACTGGACCGATTTAAAAAATTCTTTCATCATTACAATGCTACATTACCTGTGAGTAACATAGGCCACTATTGTATATACCTAAATTGCCTCCGTGTGAAGCCGGGGCGATTCCCTAGTTTATTAATATAAATCATGAGTAATGACATGTTGGGTATTGCTGTACTCGATTGAATTATTTTTGTGTTCAACTAATAATAAATAATTGTAATTATATACTTAATTGTTATTAATGCGTTCCTGTATATTGTGTTAACAGTTGACTTGTTTTGTTTTCTTTTGTTATTTGGTTGTTGTGTTAATTAATAAATGTTATTATAGTATTTTTGTGTTTAATTATGACTAGCTGTGTCCAACACTCGTTTGCGTGGGTGTTAGTCTCGCGTGACACCATATCCCATGGAAATTCCGGGATAAAATTAGCTTATGATATATTATGTTGCCTTAGTTAATGTCCCTGCAGCCATTTAATTTAACATATTTAACAGATTCACACAAATAGTGATGTGGGGAGGGGAGAGGAAAAATATTATGATCGAGCGATCGATCGATCCAGCGAGCAAAATTCTATATTTACACAATTATATGACGAACCGAATGGCGCAATGGTTAACACGCGGGATCGCTGCTCCGAGGGTCCTGGGTTCGATTCCCAGCGAGGCGGCGATTTGAATGATGAATTTCCGTTCTCGGTCTGGGTGCGTGTCCTTGTCTTGTGTGTTGTCCAAGGCACCCACGACACAGGGAATCCTAGTGTGGGGCTTTGAGTGTGTAGCGTTATTTATTTATAATACAGATAAAATTGATAATATTTAATAAAATGCATATTTATATTATGGATGTTATCATATCGGTGGTATATGGATTGCGTTGATAAAAATGATTTTAAGGACGATGTTTAATCGGTTTATTCCTCATTATAATATAATATTGTTAACTTAACGGCTAGTAATTCACAAACAGACAACTTGTAGCAACTTAACAAACAAATCTTCAAATCTCTTTATTAAAGTCTAAAACACTTCGTAACCAAAAACGTGAGAACTGGTGAATTCACGAAACGATATCTCCAGCTGTATCTATTTTAAAACCAGTATCTACAGAGTTAAATTAAAACATTCATGACTCTAAATATGAATTTATGACAAAACTCCTGGCAGCTGCCGTAGAGTTGACTATACACGGTTGCGTGAACGTTGCCGACGAGATCGCGTCCGACCAGCTGGAGTAGGTCCCCACGATGGTCGCTGCCACTCCCATCAGCATTACCATCATAGCCAGTACCACATCGTACCACTTTATCTCATAATCACCAGGAGTTACGCCGTATCTACTCCTGAATGTGCTGTACTGCACGGCACACGCGTCGTGATAAATGAGCGGGAGTTTTGACAGGTCGCCATATTGTTTACGGCGGCCATTTTGTTTTGACGGTGAGTATAACGGTTTTTCCTCTACTTCGTCCAAAAGTAGAATGAGCTCCTCGGTTTGTCTCTTTTTCGCGTGACAGAGTTTTAAAAAGAAAAGCGGTGGGAATATAAACATGAGCGGGCCGGTGAGGGTGGAGCCGACGAGACCCATTACTACGTCGAATCTAGGCACTGACTCTCCAAGGAACACTGCTAGGATTATAATCCCGGATCTGATGAGGCAGCGTTTGAAGCCGAAATCTGTAAAGTGGAAATGGTTTTATGTAAGAATGATCCAAACACGAACGAGTTTAATAAAAAAAAATATTGAGTAGTTCTGTGCTTTAGAGAGCATGATAAGACTTAGGTCATGATAGTAATTGTTAAACTCACTAAATCTTTCCCCCTCTATAAATACCTCTCAATCTCTATCTCTTAAAAACACTACAAAGTGTACGCATGAGGGCGGCTTTTTACTTTCGTCCAAACACCACCAACAAAGACCCTATTCATTCTCAGTGGAATAATAAAATACACCCGCCCTGGTTCTCATATTAATTCAGTAAATATCATTACATTACACCCAACAGTAACAGCATACCTCTAGGCACCCGCAGCAGGTCCTCCACCTGCTGGAAGAGCGCGGAGTTGCCCACGGCGCTGGACAGGCACAGCTGCAGCGTCACCAGCAGTAAATATCATTACATTACACCCAACAGTAACAGCGTACCTCTAGGCACCCGCAGCAGGTCCTCCACCTGCTGGAAGAGCGCGGAGTTGCCCACGGCGCTGGACAGGCACAGCTGCAGCGTCACCAGCAGTAAATATCATTACATTACACCCAACAGTAACAGCATACCTCTAGGCACCCGCAGCAGGTCCTCCACCTGCTGGAAGAGCGCGGAGTTGCCCACGGCGCTGGACAGGCACAGCTGCAGCGTCACCAGCAGTAAATATCATTACATTACACCCAACAGTAACAGCATACCTCTAGGCACCCGCAGCAGGTCCTCCACCTGCTGGAAGAGCGCGGAGTTGCCCACGGCGCTGGACAGGCACAGCTGCAGCGTCACCAGCAGTAAATATCATTACATTACACCCAACAGTAACAGCATACCTCTAGGCACCCGCAGCAGGTCCTCCACCTGCTGGAAGAGCGCGGAGTTGCCCACGGCGCTGGACAGGCACAGCTGCAGCGTCACCAGCAGCGCCACGATGTATAAGGTTACGGAGGGCGGCATGCCTGGAAACGTACGGCGCGGCGGTAAGAGTTAGCTGTTATTGGTCTGTGTTGATAAAATTATTGTGCTTTACCTAGATATTAAGTATGTATTTCATTCATAAATAAATAACGCTACACACTCAAAGCCCCACACTAGGATTCCCTGTGTCGTGGGTGCCTTGGACAACACACAAGACAAGGACACACACCCAGACCGAGAACGGAAAAAACTCATCATTCAAATTGCCGCCTCGCTGGGAATCGAACCCAGGACCCTCGGAACAGCGATACGACGTGTTAACCATTGCGCCATTCGGGTCGTCAATTCATAGCTCTTACTTTAAAAAAATTAAAGTGCGTCTGTTTCATGGGTCGTGTCTGTTTCATGTAGGTATAATTTCGTACATCTCCAGTAGCATATCAGTAACAAAACTCAGCCACCCACCCTGCAATATATTACTCTCCACACGACTCCCATACCGACGGGCAGCCAGCAGCGCAGTCACAGCGAACAGCGTGCCGGTGGCGAGGAAGCCGGCGGCCGCCGCGTGGTGGATCCGACGGCCTTCGCGCATGTCTACTTGCAGCGTTAGCAGCATCGGGTGGATGTCGAACTGGAACGATGTTGTAAAGTCGTGGAAATGTGGAAACAGGTTAGCAGATAAACAGCTGTGGCAACACCGCACGCACGTCACACGATGTCGTCACCGAAGCCTGAATCACGTTATCGAAGAATAGTCGATCGCCGGCATGCTCAGGCATGCCGTCTGGCCTGGTGGGAGAATTTCCCTTTGGCAAACATCTACTCTAATGTTGTAGTGATTGTTTATTGTCACCTGATCCGATACGTTCGAAGGTCCCTGGGTTCGATTCCCAGCGAGGCGAAATTGAATGATGAGTTTAAATTTCTGTTTTCAGTCTGTCGGTTGTCCTTGGCACCCACGACAGAGAATCTTATGCTGCGATATTTTTTTTAACCTAAAATAGATTTAATTCTCTAACCATCCCACCTGACCTGATGGTAAGTGGCGATGAAATCCAACACGAAGAACGCAAGGTACTAACCTGAAACGCCATAATCCCGTACGCGACAAGGAAGTCTCTAGCAGCAGGCTCGGGAATGGCGCCCGCCGCGGGCGTCTTGTCGTCCGTGATGATGCAGGCCCACGTGCAGAATGCCACCGTGAACACTATGCCCACTGATGTTAGGGCTATCGGCCTGGAATACGGAATTACGTATTGAAAAAAGCTATGAAGTGGTCAGCAGGATACGTTATGAATTATTCAGAAGTAGGTAACTAATCACTACGCAGTGGTAGTCAAGATACAAGATACTGCCGTATGGAATTCCTGGTGGCACTTCAAATTTTTCAGTTTTTCTCGCTTTTATCGACTGGTGCGGCGAACTCGTCATTACGAAGTAACTACTTCGACGATAGAAAACATCGTAAGGTTTCGTACCAGATTAACTAGCCTAAGTAATGTTCTATACGATGAAAGAGTAGCATTTTTTCCTTGGAGATCCTAAGTGAACCTACTCATAATGTCCCTTATTCCATATGTTGCGCGCACTTCTAGGGGTACATATAACAAACAGCTGTATTTCTAGAAAGACTTTAGCATATGATACCTGGAACTCACTTCATGTCCTTGGGCGAGCCGAGCCACATGACGGGGCAGAGTAGCAGGCCGATGAGCACCATCCAGACGCAGTAGGACACCCCCACGTCTCCGCCCGTGATCTTCCACCAGAATAACTGCAGGCTTTGGGCCGCTGGAACCATAACGAAGGGCATGAGTAGCTAGGGAAGCTAGGATTAGGTAGAGCTGAAAAGAAAGGCGATGACTGCTTTTTATGCAAATAACGGACGAGCTACCTGATGGTAAGTAGTACTTAAGTATTGCTTTTGATTATCAGTAACACCAAAAGCACCAATGCATCGCTGGTCAAAAGAAAAGATAAAATCTAAAGAAAAGTGGTAGATGGCCCATAGCCGTTAATGACTACGAGTGCTTTCGATAACCGCTGGTTTCACATACAAAACTTTCGGTCTAGTGAAATAGTAACGATCTAACGTGACGTTTTTGAAAAGTGACCTATAGAAATTCAGCAACTTACCGAAGATAAAGTTAGGCACTCCCGATCCGAATATAGTGGCATTGATCAAGAATGTGACCAGTCTTTTCGCTTGAATCCCAAACGCTAGTTCAGCTACTGCAGCGTAGGGAAATCTGTATACAAAAGTTATAGCTTAAGAATTTTTGCCAATCCCAAAGCATTCTTAGACTACTTAATCACAAAACTAGCTTCTTGTGTTCCCTAAGAGGTCAAATTAGGAAGACTACTCGCAGATGTCTAAGTATATCTCTCTGGACTTCATGCTCTATTTGATATTCCTGTTGACCATTGGCTTTAGTTCATAGGAATCAACTAAAGCCTTGCCTGTACTTACTGTCCTTGATGACATCCTTTAAACTCCAATGCGTCGAGGGTCCGTGGAGGAGGTAAGTCACTTACCTTAAGAGGATGCCCCAGTGGCGAAAAATTTCGAAATCCATTATCAGCCAATTCTATTGCCGTCTCGATATCGGCTGTACCCCCGCGCGAGAGAGCTACTATGTGTGGGTAAGCGAGCTACGCGTGTGTGCGTGTAGCAGGTAGCAGTAGATCGCCCGCCCGACTCGGGAAACTTGATAGTGAATTCGTGTACCAAGTACCAACTACATTAAAGAAAAATGTAAGTACCAACCTTATTATATTTGTATCTAATAATAAATAAAGACTTTAAAAGTCGTAAAAATAACTAAGCTGGCCGGCGTGGCGTCGTATTGGTAACAGCAACTTTCGTCCACTCATAATATTTGTATTGTTGTGTATTAAATAAACAAATATATAAGTAAATAATACACAAATTGTTGTGATTATTTGTTTCTTATATATTTGTTTATTATTAACTATATATTTTGAAGATAATGCACAAAAATATGTGTATTATTTATTTACTTACGGCCCCGTAGCCAAGTGGGTAACGATCCTACCTGGGAGTAAGTGAAGGGGTCCCGGGTTCAAAACCCGGCGGGGGCAGATATTTGTGTGACGGACAAGACAAATATTTGTTCTCGGGTGCCATATATATTATATTGTATTGTATGTATATGTATTTATTGTGGTGTGTTATATGTGTCGTCCATGCCACCCACGACACAGGTTAAATTCTACTGGGGGGTATGAGTGTGTGGCGTTTATTATTATTATTTTATTTATTATTACTTATATATTATTACTAAATGACCATGCGAAGTTCGTATGTATAGGATAACATTCAATGACTGCTAGGATACGAAGTGCGCTGGGTCAGATGGTTGAGATTTATAAACTATCCTATCTTTCAAGCTGGATAAATCTACGCAAGTGTGCAAAATTTAATTGAAATTAGTTAAGTAGTTTAGGAGTCCATCGCGGACAAACAACGTGACACGTAATTTATATAATATAGATGTTACGGCTAATACCCGAAGTGCGGCTACACCTAGTTCTAGCCGGCTACAGCTAGGTGTAGCCGGCCACGTGTTGTTAGAACTAGGTGTATCATATTTAATCAGTTTGTATAATATCGTTTGACATAATTTTCATTTGATCGAATATTCATTTTGTGTAATATTGATTGACATAATGTTCATTTGATCGAATATTATTTTATACAATGTTCATTTCATGAAATGTTCAGGTTATAAACGCCCTAAAGTCGGTTCAGGCACTCGCCGGCCGCTGCCGCGGCACGCTCCTCGCTAACCTAATTACTTTAATTAAAATTAGCGCATTTGAACATTCGATAAAAAGATAACCACCGGTGTACGGCTATATCTAGTTCTAGCCGACGACAAATAGGATACACCTAGTTCTTACCGCACGTGGCCGGCTACACCTAGTTGTAGCCGGCTAGAACTAGGTGTAGCCGCACTTCGGGTACTAGCCGTAACATAGATATTTGTTTCTTTGATACTAGCTACTGACAGCGGTTTCATCCGCGTCTCGTGGGAACTACTTCGCATAATTCGGATAAAAAGTAGCGTACCTTCTTCGATAAGTGGGCTATCTAATACTGAAATAATTTTTCATATCGGACCAGTAGTTCCTGAGTTAAGCGCGTTCAAACAAACAAACAAACAAACTTCAGCTTTATAATAATTAGTGTAAATGTAGCTATTTATTTATCATGCATAGGAATATATATATATATATTTATTTATTTACATTAAGTTGGTCGCCTATAACTTATTAGTTTTTATTTACTACTCAGCTCTGATAGTTTTCCTTTAAACTTCGTTATATATACTATTGCTGTAATTTTTTTCACGAATCCACATAGCATACCATTCCATAAAGCCGTTGAGCAGATAGAGGGGGGGGGCACTTACCCGTAACAAAAAAGTTAACTTTAAAATCAAATATTTCAGAAACGGATCCCTAAATCGAGAAATGGTGTTCTCAACCTCATAATGTTTTTAAAAGACCTATTCAACGAGTCTTAGCAAGTGAAATATTTATTATTTTTTTTTTAAATCGTTACTTACGTGCTAGTTGGATTTGAGCCCACACCCCCTCGAGTGTGAAGCCGAATTCTTACTACAGAGTTAACGCCGCTTGTTAAACATACCTACCTAAGAAACGCCGCATGCTAAACGTACCTAAGGCAAGAAGAATATTAGTGGAAGTGGTTACAGACCCCCTTTTCCTGACTATAATATAATACTATATAATAATACTATATAGTATTATATTATATATATTTATTTATTTATTTAACGCTTTATTGCTTGTACACCAAAAACAAAATACACATACAAAAGTACACGAAAGAAACACAAACAATGGGCGGCCTTATCGCTTTAAAGCGATTTCTTCCAGGCAACCCAAAAGAGGATCAGGACACCATTAAAAGTAAACAGGTATAGGCGTACATGATGTATATAAAAACGAAGTATAATCAAATAACAAACATACACACACACAATTGACACAGAAAATCAGAGGATCAAAAGACGTATTATATTGACTATAATAATAATACTATATGACGTGGAAGTTCAAGATCAGAGTGAATAATATATGCTTTTCTTAAGTTAATGTGGACCATCTTGGACCACTTCTTCACTTCCCATCCGGTGTGATTCTGGTCAAACATTAACTTATTTGATATAAAAAACACATCGATAATGAAGAACAACACTATATCGATATATAATTTATCGACTACGACGACGAATCACTATTTGTATACGTATTAGTTGATCCCTCCGTCTCACCCCTCACAACCGTAAGCGGGACAACTGCAGCTCGGACTGAAAAAACCTACAGAAAATTGATGAAATCGGCATTACGCTCTTGTCTGTTTCCTCCATGAAAACTGAACGGATTTTGAAAATTTTTTCAGCGTTCTATAGATGAAGATATTGGCCATGTCGGTATGTTTTGATTTTTTTCTGAATTTGCGTTTTATTTGGTTAGATCGACGTCCGAAAATGAACAATGAGAAATGGTCAATTTCGACGTTTTTGAAGCTTTATAACTTCTATATTAATTAATTTATCAAAAAAAGCAAAACATACCGACATGGTACTCGTAGTGATGTATTGTTTTCCAAAAAATCTTTGCTCTAGTGTTAAAATCCAGCGAGGAAACAGACTACTACGTTTGTATGGGCTGAACGAGACTCGGGCATCCTCTTAACCACTTACCGTAAGTGCATTATAGGTGGAACGTATATTATTATTGATCTGCCTGAAATTTGAACCTGTTTTATAAACAAGTACTTAATTGATTAAGGTGTACTGATTTCTGGAGCGTGCATCACCTGCTCTTTTCTTTGATGCTGGGTGACAGCTCCTGTGCCAGGATCCAGCTGCGGCCCAACAGTACAGCCGTGTACAGCTGCAACGCGAACACTGACAGCACGAGAGGGATGCCGTATATACCTGGAATTTACATTTTTTATCATTATTCATGCGTCTTTTCTAAAGATGTCCAATTCTTTCTCAACTATGTTTAGGGAAACAAGGGCGCCTACGGAGATTGTGGAGCCAGTATCAATTGTTGGGGTGTGTGGACCAGGTCTGGAAATAGCGTTTTTAGTTATTATTTGTACCTAAGTGTATTGACAAATACCCTCACGAAAAAATATTTTGAAATTCACCGCTTCCTCGTTGCTACTTTAAAACTTTCCTTGTTTGTTACTTGTATTTTTTACCATCGCTGACTGACACCCGTCGCCCATATGAAGAAAAAGTTTGGCGGAGATATAAAATGATACGCGTACCTTATCCATCTTATCATAAGGGTGTACTTACCGCAAGCAATAACACTCTTGGGCAGCGCAACAACAGGGAAGACACCGAAGAGATCGACGATGCACAGCGTGGTGAACAGCACACTCAACCCGCCCGTTGTCTGACCTGGAGAGTACTCCTCGTGGTGCACCACCGTCCGCGTGGCCTTCAGCGGACTGGTGGAGCCGCCCACGCCCATTGTCTGCGGGACGAGGGAGCTTTTGATGGTTGGCTGGATAGAGTGCCCTATGTGATGTCTTGACGAGTGGTTGGAATAACGTTGAATGAAAAAAGGAAAGATAGATAGAAAGTGAATAAAAAAACAAGTTACACAGTAACTATAGTTAATTATTTATGTATTATTCACGAGTTGGATAGACAGGGTCGTGCCGTAAGGTTAATCCAGTCAATGAAATACGCTCGGTCCGGTCCTGTGGGATATAGATGGCAGTGTCAATAAGATTGGAAAATCTTATAAAAACAATAAATTTTGTTATAAATTGGAAGATAATAAATAAAAACCAGCCAAGTGCGAGTCGGTCTCGCTCACGAAGGGTTCCGTACCATTATGCATAAAAACGCCAAAAAAATCTGGTCTGTTGTATAAAAGCCTCACTTAAATATTTGTTTTACTGTAGCCACATATTACGCACAACGCCATCTCTTGGACTGAATGGTAACTAAACTTACGTGGAATGTATGGGCATCCACTTAAAGGTTCGGCCAAACCTGAGCGTCAGTAACGCGGGAAGCGGGACGCGATGCGGGAGCGTCTGCAACGCGAAACTTAACGTGCACACCTACGCGACTGCGGCGCGAACCGCGAACTTCATTTGCTAATTGACAGTCACTAAAGCTACTCGTCTTAATCCGGTATAACATAACTAACTATTATTTACTTACCATCCATTTGAAATTCCGGACCAATTGAATCCCATATTTTATCCTTTTTTCGTAAATTCTTAGTCTCTGTTTTTCAAAACATATAAGACAGGAAATCCTCTCACCGTTTCTATAAATTGCTCTGTATTTTCGTCTGTTGTTGTCATCGTAAACGAAATAATTAGTAATAACAAAGGCTTTCTTGCACATAAACACGTCTAACCACTAGACGCGTGCGTCCCGCTCTGTCGACGCGGCCGTCCCGCGTTGTGGTCGCGTAGGTGTGCAAAGCGCCATAGATAAAGTATGGGTAGCGTCCGCCGCGCGGCAGACGCTCCCGCTTCGCAGTCGCTTTGGTCGCCCAGGTGTGTCCGAAGCTTATATATTTATACTTTATTCTGTTTTTTAGTATGTGTTGTTGTAGCGGCAACAGAAATACATCATCTGTGAAAATTTCAACTGTGTAACTATTACGGTTCATGAGATACAGCCTGTGACAGACGGACGGACGGACGGACGGACAGCGAAGTCTCAGTAATAGGGTCCCGTTTTACCCTTTGGGTACGGAACCCTAATAAGACATGGTGAAAAAATTATTGGAATATCTTGAAATATGTATTACTAGTAAACCCGCCCTCGCTTCGCTTCGGGGAACCAGGAATCCCTTGAAAAATCTCTATAAATTTTAACAAATTAAGTGTTAAATCCGATGTCTAAGCTATATTAATGCAAAGTTTCATGAAAATTCGTTCAGTAGTTTTTGCGTGAAAGAGCAACAAACACACACACTCACACACATCCTTACAAACTTTCGCATTTATAATATTAGTAGGAGTAGAATAGGATGTACCTATTACAAAGTTATTCAGCTGTAGAAAAATTAAAATCCGCGGGGAGCATAATTGGGGCTTAGTCGTATTTGGACCTATTCGAAAAACGCTCTACCTGAAAAAAGACCCTATTCGCGAAATTACCTACTCCTTAAACGACCTATTTGCAAAATGCCCTATTCTTAAAACGACCTATTCGCAAAATACCCTATTCTTAAAAGGACCTATTCGCAAAATGCCCTACTTTTTTAGTTAGTTCTAAGGAACGCAATTAAGTCGACATAGTGTTGTGTTTTCGTTTAATGACAGTGTTTTATATTAGCGTCATGAAATAATTCCTTATTCCGTCCTCGTCACTATACGTGTCCAAGGCCTCAGGAAGGTTCTCCAAGCCAGCTTTGTCCAAGGGAAGACATTATTAAATTTAACGTGGGTATTCCTGGAATAAACGGTACCCACATAAGGACTAGGATTTATATTTAAATACATATTCAGTTACTTAAATTGTAGGTATCATAAATAATCAGGCGACGCAATTACTTTTAAGTTAATCTAAACATTCGTCGTAAACAATAAAAAAATAAGATAATGGGCCGTTCGTAATTCTTATAGCGACTTCACTGACGATGACAAGTTGTTATTAAAATTACGAGTGCAGAAAGAAAAAAAGCATAGGTCCATAATTATTATTGGTCCATAAGTGCTTAACTCACCCAGTTGGGAATGTTGAGAATTTAATACTTATTTTATCAATTTTAACACTCAAAGGCGTATTCACCAGATCTAAAACAGTATTCACACCAGAGAGCACAACAAAAATTATAAAAAAAATCGTAGCTGTAAGTGAGCGGCATGACATAACTTGGAGGACACTCGGCCAGCAAGATGACCTCGCCGCAGCAAGCATCACAAACCGGCCTAAAACCGTTACATTTTTGCGTAAATATTAGTTTTTATAAGTTTTATTAATTAGGTATATCTACTTAATAATATTTTTTATTTAGTTGCATAAATTATTATTCGGCTAAGTATAGTTATAAATTAAGTTGAATTGGGGACTGCGCATTATTATAACGACCGGCAAGGACGAACTTAAACTAAAGCAATGAATTATGATCTTTAAGTATATACTTAAGTTATGAATTGAATTTCCATTATATAGTAAAGTTGGTGTCGGTTCTGCTGACATGCCCGGTAAATCTCGCTACTATGTGTCTGTGCCACGTCTGCTAGTCAGTCTGGCAAACTGTAGACTTCCCTACTTGTCACTCGTCATCACTTGACATGAGCGCATCGGGGAGGCTACCTCACCCTCCCGAACTTTGGATGAAATCTGCATCGAAAATTCGCTTTGCCTCTTCCTTGATCATAATCCTAGGTACGCCCATACCTCTTAGCCTGTTTGCTTGCTGCTTAGCCTGCTTGTTTGTGCTTTAGCTGGGACAGTTAAGCGTGATTAGATAGACATACCTACTACATCTTGTATCTATTCTATCTAGTTTAGTATATGTTATATACATTTATTAAAACTGTCACCGATAGCCGTCTAAACATGGCAAATATATTTAAAAATTCATAATGGGGTCCCTTAAATACGCAAGACAACCCAAAACCATGTTTTTTCATTTTGTCTATTTGTCTTTGTACACGCTAATTTCAGAAACGGCTCATCAGATATGCAGTTTTCAGCATTATATTTTGATGGGCTTCACTTATTGCATATTTCATTTTTATCGATTTACAAATAAAGAAGTTAGGTATGTATGTGTATGTGGGTGAAGTTAGTAAGTTATATATGTGGGTTATATGTGGGTGAAGGTAGTAAGTAGTAGGTACATAAATAGCAAAACTATCATCCACGTATTCCTCGTATCTTAGAGTACTATATTATGAGCAAAGATAAATAATTTTACAATGATAATAAAACTGCTTCGTGTTGCTTGGTGCTGATAACAGCGAAGCTTATAGCTTATCGGATGATGTTGATAAAACTATATTAAACACCATCCTTGAACTCTCCTCTCTTGAAAAATGTACCACTGTTGAAAGTTCCACATGGTAATCTTGGTACCAGTACCATTGTCTGATGGAGGTAAATGTAGAGGCAAAAGGGCCACCTGCCTCAATTGACCTTGAATAAAGTACATACGGTCGTTTATCCCTTAAAAAGTCTTCCTCGAAAATCCAATTTTACCCCCTCCCTTCCCCTGGATCAGAAGCTGAATACGCCTATGATAATTTGGGACACTGATTCTATTCTTGATTCTTGATTCTATTCTTACTATCATACTTGGACTCAGTCAAGGAAATTCTGAACGAAGCCATGAAGCTCGATATAAAAATGTATAAACACAAATAAAAATACTCCTACCAACGTGCACCTCGATCATTTACGAGTTTCACGACTGACCAGAGATAATAAATTGGTAGCGGAAGTAAGACATTTGTGTAAGATTATATTAAAGGACTGTGCAATGCCTATTGAGAAATCGTGTCCATTACCCTTCTTACGGGTAAAGGCGGCTCATGATTCATGATACGAGATTTGCTTTGAGAATTCTAAAAGAGTTATCAAAATCTACCACTATTTAAGGGTGTGTTTTGGCAGGGCCAACGCTGCACCACAGCTGTAGAGCGCCCGCGAGCAAAATCGTTTTTGACCTGCATCGTTTCTATATCGACTTCACATAGATATAATTTTATTACGCCCCGCCGTGGTCTATTTGCCTTGCACATCTGATCAGTCATCAGTGTTAACTACAGTGTTTATAAGGAATCGGGATGATCAAACGCATTTCAAGCAGATCTTTACCCATTGGCTAAAGTTAATTAACACTAAGAAAGTAATAAGGAGGTACTTACTGACCTTAATTATGAAAATAATCCAATTAGGTGAACATCATACATTCTATTTGTTAGACAAAACTTAGGTAATAAAGTTTCACATAGATTTAACATTTAGGTACTAAACGTAACACAAATCAAGTTTGAAAATATTTAAACTTAAGTTACACAAGCTTAGTATAAAAAGTGCGCTTTTTAAACAGTTTTTTACTACAATGCGACAGGTTGTAATAACACGCGTTTTGAAACTAGAATAGGTACTGGGAAACTAATACGCGGTCAGTGTAACAAGCCTTAATGAACCCAGTCCACTGCGTAAGGTACAGTCGATGCCGAAATTATAACCAACTAGCGGCCCGCCCGCGGTTTCACCCGCGTGGATCCCGTTCTCGTGGGAATATATGCATGTATTATACATAAAAACCTTCCTCTTGAATCACTCTACCTATTACAAAAAACCGCATCAAAATCCGTTGCGTAATTTTAAAGATTTAAGCATACAGACAAACAGACAGACAAAAATAGCGACTTTGTTTTATACTATGTAGTGATACGGTAAAAACTTACTGGTAACGCAGATAAATGCAAAAAACAAAAAAATGAAAATAATCGAAACTAATACAATATCTATCTTTCCTCTTGGAACTATAATAACCTGTGCTGTGCTATAATTACGGGGTCATTTTTTATATTTTTCCGGATAAAGAATGTCTTCAAAAACTTGTCTTGTCTTCAAAAACGCCACGTGCGGTTGACAATGTCCATAATTAATAATTAATGTTATTGATAATTTAGCAAGCTTAAATCAATGATAGATAATGGAAGAAAACAAGTATGGGTTTGAGGGTTTGAGTCGTGTTCGCACCCCTAATTTTGAAATAAGATGTAGGTACATAAGTATTAGAATTTAATTATCACTCTCTTCGATGAAGGAAATCACCTTGAGGAAATCTGCACATTTACATAACTTCATATTATACTTAAAGTTGTCTGAAGCCCGCCAATGCATAATATTTCGATATTGTGGCCAGTGAGGCAGTTATGGGTTGTGATGATGATAATATCGATACTAGATAATATTAATCTATGCATGCGACTGTACTCTGGCCCAGTAGTAGGTACTTACTGTAATTCAATACCCTTCGGTTGACTACGGATATATTTTATATCGGTACCGACTTCTTAGTCATACTTAAGTATTTTTTATCAGTATTTATTGAGAAAAACTTTATTATTATTACTATGAACATTTGAAGCTTTCAATAATATATTTAGAATGTATAAACTTGGATGGCATTCTCATGACGTAATGTGTGACGAAAGATTAGGGTGAGGGGGGCAAAGTGCGCCATACTTTTTTCATAGTTGACTTTGGTGCAATATTAACTCGTTTTTAAGTTCACGAATGACACTTGTCGTAGTTCCATAACAATCTGTGATATTTTGCAAATACATACAACCAATGTCGTATCATTAGAATCAAACAATAAATTAATGATTTTCAGCATAAAATTTGAAAACAGTCTGACCAGGCGCACTTTGTCGACAAATCGGGTAAGTGCGCCTAGTATTAATAAAACGTAAAAATGAAGCATTAGAATAAAAACAGCTTCATATTATAAGACAACAAGCAACGAAACCCATTGCATTTCATTTTATTGAATAGGCACATTCTAGAAGAATCTATGTACTAAAAACCAAATATCGGCTAAGTGCGCCATGCAATCTTAAGGCAGAGGCTGTAAACACTTTTTTCTAAATAATTATTGATAATCGAGTGCCAAGTGTATTTTTCTTTTAAATTTTAAACAATTAAAATTTTTATTTAAATGCTTAAAAAAATAATTTTATATCAAATCAAATCCACAAGTAGTACATTATCCACAAATTTTTAATGCGATATCAAACTTGTATGTATTTCACTGATAAACGTAGATATATTTTGCAAATCTATATTTATAAAACTCTTGCGTTACTGAGTGACTGACTGACAGACAACGCACAGCCGAAACTACTGAACGGAAAGAGCTGAAATTTGGCATGTATGTTCCTTGGAGAATGTAGGGGAGCACTAAGAGAGGATTTTTGGAAATTCTCTCTTTAAAGGGATAACCTGAAAATAAAACTTATACGCGGACGAGGCCATGGGGGAAAGCTAGTTATATCTAAATCTGTTGAAGATAACCGCTTTACAATTCATTTGCAAGATCTGACAGTCCATACAAAGAAGCAAACATTCGAAGTGAAATAAAAGCTTTTTAAAAAGACACATTTTAAAAGGTTTGCAACCTCTGAATTGTGGCGAAGTGCGCCATATAAAATGTCAATATGGCGCGCTTTCCCAACTTTACAAATTTGAGACTAGAATATTAAACTTAAAAAAATTATATTAATTTTACGAGATAGCAGTGATATAATATCAGAATCTTACAGCAAAATATTTAAACTGTGCACTTACCTGACTCGTATATCGGTAAAAAGTTGATTTCTTGAAATTTAGGACGATTTGTCGCCCTACAGTCATCTCTCCTCACCACTTTGAATAAGAGTGAAAATAAAATGGCGTTTTTTTGCAACTTACATGACTACAGCCATCTGTGATTCTCACCAAGAACTATGACTTGACTAGCATCGTTGTAGGATGTCACTACTAGTAACCAGTCAGTAGTTTTCGAGATATTTGTAGTAGGCGCACTTACCCGGTAGGCGCACTTTGCCCCACTTACCTATAACAAGTTTTGAAAATAGAACTGTATGGACATGAGTTTGATATTTAAGCCGTAGGTAATTTTTAACTGTGAGTAGAAAAAGAAGTGCCTTGGGAGTATCTTGCCACTTCTTCAAAGAGCCCTCGCTTATTAGGGATTTGTTGAAGCGAGATGGCTTAGTTTACCTTAGTAGGTACCTGTTGCAAATGTATGTGAAAACCAATTTTGGATAAACGGCATTTCTTTGTAAATACAACTAGGCCTTTTGTAGGTAGGTACTTAAGTTGGGTTTACTATAATCTATAAATTTTAAACTGCAGCCATTGAGATATTATGTACTATTAAAGTACACTGCAGCGCTTATTAAGATACAAAGGTCGTTTCATTCATTACTCGGTCACTATGACAACGGAATATAGATTATGACATTTGTGACACAGAACGGTTAGTGTGGGTTTTTACATGTTTTTTACCTATCTGGTTCTTCAGGTTGAATGAAACAAAAAATTAAAATCAAGTATTATTGTGAATAGTTTATCCCCCAAAACACAGTTCTACTGTAAAGTGTACACGTTCTACATTTACTAAGTACAAACATCAATATTTCTTTTTATTTTACAAAAAGTCTAAACAAGTAATTAAACTTGGGGTGTCTGTTTGAAACATTGAAATAACCGCTTTTTACTAAATGCATGGTTAAACATTATTCATCATCATCATCTCAACCCATCATGGTCCACTATTGAGCACGGGTCTCTTCTCAGAGTGAGAAGGTTAAGGCCATAGTCCACCACGCTGGCCAAGTGCGAATTGGCGGACATCACAAACCTTTGAGTTTTGCGGACTCTCCGGCATGCAGGTTTCCTCACGATGTTTTCCTTCACCGTTTGCAGCAAGTGACATTTAAATACTTAAAACACACAACTCCGACAAGTCAGAGGTGCGTGCCCTGGGATTCGAACGCAGGCCCTCCGATTAGGGGGCCGAATTCTTAACCACTAGGCTATCACCGCATTCAAACATTATTATAGACCGTCTATTCGTATAACAAAAAAAAACATTTTTTGCAATAAAAATAATAATCTAGTACCCGTCAAACTAAGTTTGGAGATACACAATAATAACCAATAATAATAATAACGAATTGAAAAAGGGCTCTCTTACAAGAGAGGATACAAGAATAAATTAAAACAAAATACATTTTTATTAATTTTTAATAAATAAACAAAAACAAATGTTCTAATTATAGAAAAAACAAGAAAGTTTTAACAAAAAAAATATTTATAACGAACGAACGAACGATAAAAACGAAATTAAAATATTCTCCTCAGTCTTTTATACAGTACTAGCTTTCCGCTCGTGGCTTTGCCCGCGTGGGATTTGGTTATATCGCGCATTTTTACTGAACTTGACAGTGCTTTTTTTAATCCACTCTTTTTTAAGTTGTTTGGTGTTAGACAGAACGTCTACTGTGAATGGAGTAGTAACTACCTATCTTAATATTTTGTGAGATATTCGCTTTTAAGGTGGTAAAATTTGTCTTCACTAGGTATTAGTTTTTAACCGACTTCAAAAAAGAAGGAGGTTCTCAATTCGACCGTATATATGCTTTTTTTTATGTACGTTCAGCGATTATTTCGTCGTTTATGGGCCGATTTTGATAATTCTTTTTTTGTTGTAAAGTAAATAAGCACAGTGGGGTCCCCTGATAAGGACACCAGGATCTGATGATGGCATCTCAAAGAAATCGAGGGGAACTTTCGAAAATTGTATGGACAACCAGTGTGTTTGTTCATGTTATCATAAGTACATTAAAGCGCTACCATTTTATGCAGATCTGGAGTCGATCTGATAAGCCGAAAGACAGTCGAGGGAACTCCTCAACGATTTACTGCAGTTATCTAGTGTTTGGGCTTGATTAATTTGTAGTGACGAGAACTTTACACTTACATGTTGAATTGAGCGCCATCTGGCGAGTAGTTTTTGAGTTCCCTCTACTTATCAAGATTTAAGTCGGTTATTTTTTTTTGTAAAAAGCAATTATGAACTATGGGGTGAAAAATTGAAAAAAAATGGAAAGGAATATATGAAATCAACAAAAAATTCAAACTAAAATAATTTTGAACAAAGTCGGCCATGTAGTTTAATATTTGCTGCTTCCCCGTCATAACAAAGTCCCGTATAAATATGTGGAGTACTAAATCTCTATTTAATTTTAACCCCATATATTTTAAAGTTTAGGTTTAGGGGTGATTTTGAAAAAATACTGAAGCACATATTTTTAAATCTTAACAAAGAGACTGGACATTAATTTTCAAGTTCCTTACTTGGAAACCACCGAAAAAATTGTCACCCCGTATTTTTAGCGGTTTGAGGGTACTTTCGAAAAAACTTGAATAGTCTATTTTTGTGAATTTTTCCTTCTGCGAATTTCAGCTAATTCTGCTTTAGCCAGCAAGTTTTTTTCAGCTACTGCATCGAGTGGAAATTTGGTTTTAAGCGATTTTACCAGACTTAATAAAGATTCACATTTCCTTTTCAGATTTCTATTTTGGCGCTGTACCTTTTTAATTTTATTTGACAATTTTTGTTTAGCTAATGTTAAAATTCCTATTTTCCGCTTGAGAACTATTTTCCTTGGAGAATCCAAAACTGATTCCGATTCACTAACATGTTCGGAAATTGGTTCCAAGATTTCATGAACACCAGTATCTCGCTAGAACAAAAATAACATTAAGTATGTTAGTTACGGCAGAGCGAAATAATACTGTCAAGAAATAAGAAATTGTAAAATGGTACTTTATTTTCACTTACAGTGTCAAAAGGAACAGCAGATTTCTTTAAGAAATGCCTGCCCGTTTTTGTTACATATTTGTCCTCGTCTCGAAAATGTAATGAACATAAATAACTATGGTTGGTTGGCAACCAAGCCTCTTCGCTTCGGTTGTCTTGCACAAATTTAATCCAATTTTCCCTATTTTCATGGCTTGGATGTGGAAACCTAAAATAAATAAAAATGTACTCAAATAATAAATTCATTACAGAGACTTTCAAAACAGCCTAAATAAAACCTATCCTAAAAAAGACGGAAAACCGCATGAACCAAGCCAATACCGTCCTATAGCTCTGCTACCTGTCATATTGAAGATTTTTAAGAAGGAAATGACAAATCGCATACACAATTTCTTTGAGAAATATCGCATTCTAGAACCAAATCAACATGGCTTCCGCTCTACAAAGCTTGCCGTGCTTTATGACAAAATAAGCATATTACATAATGTAAGCTCATGTATGCAGGTAAACAGGTGTGGTATAGTTTTAGAAGTCACATCGCTACGTCCTCCCTATTATGAGCGTACAATGTTAATTAATAAATGATATGTTTTTACCATTATGGGTCCCCGAGACGATCAAGCGCACTGGACAAGTCTCACGTGATTGACGGATTCACTTGACGAGTGGCTTGACACCTATTGAAGGTGCCATCAAGTCCCGTCAATTGCGTGTGCCTTAGTCGCATGCAGCCCTGTGCCCATGAAAGTTGTGGTCGCAAAAACAAAAATGGTTTTTTACGCAGATATGGCATTCCTTGCTATAACTCTAGCGGTATCTATTAAGGAAAAAAACAAGAAAGAGGCGATGGGGTATTTTTATTTTTTTATAGGTTTATTTTTGTTAGCATACTCCTTACTTTTAATTTTCCAAAGTACAGGATAATCCCTGTAGAGGGATATTAGCAATAGCACAAAATCGCGCTCGGTAATTATGTCAGCGCTTGTTGCCAAGGCCACGTCTCGGTAGTTTTCGTCATCCGCCATGTCCGCCATCTTCGAAGTTTCGGCTGCTAATGAAAAAAGCTTGTCAAGTCCTGTCAAGTCGCATCAAGCGTAGGTGCATCAAGCGGCGTCAATCAAAATTTCTGTCAATTCTGGTCAAGCCGTAGATCGCTTGAAGGAATGCGTCAAGTCAACGCCGTAAACGATCAATATTCGCTTCAAGCACGTAGACTTGTCAAGCGCACTTGATCGTCTCGGGGACCCATTAGAGAAACACATGTAATACATAGATATCAAATAATAATAATATTGATAAAATACAAAATTGATTGAAATTCACTACTTGTCATTTAGAAAGTCGTTTCGATTATAATAACATTTTTCCATATACCAATTATATTATCATACTTATATAAATATAAAATATAATATAAATAAAACAAATTAAATCTATAATCCAAATATGTATAATAATAATTAATTAATTATATTGTAATGTGGCTCATGCTGCTTTAATTTTTATATTTGCAACACCTTATATAAAGCATGACGCAATAAAGATTATGATTACGCTAGGCAGATGGAACCGCGGACAAAGTACAATAAAATTACAGTCTTTTAAGAATTAAAACACTACAGAGACTGAGACATGAATGTCAGCGTGTAAAACTGATAATATTGTGTTTAATGTGATGTTAACAAATTGTACCTACTATCACTACTGGGCGTTGTTAGTCTATACGATAAATAATTTTTCGTATTTATTATAAAATAGTGAAATATGGTTACTTACCGATGAAAAGTTACTCCTGTGCATTTATTTGAGTTCCTCGAGTTATTGCGGCAATAACGTAGTACACAATACGGCATTGTTCACGCTATTGTTCACGTCTCAAACGTCATACGCGCATGCGAGCTGGCAAGCGAATGAAGCGAATGAGAGAGATGCGGCGCGTTCGCCGCAGTTGATTGGGATTTCTTTACGGTGTCTTCTCTACTTCTCTAGTACTTACTTACATATCTCTGTATGATATCAATTTATTTAAAAATACCGCCAACGCCAAATAGCCATAAAATATTGCAGTTCCGTTTTAGATAGAGTTGCCGTTTATATGTTTGACAACACGAATTTCCACAAGCTGAAATATAACTGAAATATTTATTGCATTATACCAATATTAAAAATTATGATCAAATTATGTTCAATTAAATTATAATGCTAATTCTTGTAATATAATATATAGTCTGTGGTATTAAAATGAAAAAAACAGAATAGAATAGATAGAGGGCGTCGCGAACGCTAACTAACGTTCTCTGTCTTCTTCTCACTCTCTGTCCTTTTGTGACATTTTGCGAAACGTTTTAACGCGTTTCCTCGTGAAAATTTTCCCAAAAATCACATTAGGGCATGGTCGGTAAAGTTTTTCAGTGGAAAAACCGTGATACAAATTCTCACACCGTGGTTACATTTTTCCGTGCCAAGTGCAACTAAGCTATCAAGATTCCGCCGATAATCGAAAGCCTACCCAGTGGGTGGCTGATTTTGGTGAGTTTTTATCTTTATTTCGTTAGAATGTGCTACGTAAATAACTTTTGAAGTTTTGACGAACAAATAATTGCTCAGTCTGTTTTGTGCAGTTTACACACCTGGATATAAAACATTGTGAAATCACTGACGTGTATGAATTTTATGCTCTCATGATAGTTTTTACCTTATCTCGGCTGCAATCAATACGTTAAATGCGTTCTAAACGTCGATTGATCACAGGATAAATCATTTTAAACATACGTAAGTCTGACTCAAATTTCCAGTGTGACGAAATTTACGTCACCGCCACAGTTCTCCTACGCATAGAACTATCAGGTAAGGACGTAGAATAGTTTAAACTTTAATAAAAAAATGAAATAAAATGCGCGTTAATTTCGCCTATTATACATTTCATAAAGAAATATATGGAATAAATAAGTTATTTGTCTAAACTTGCACACAATGACTATAATATTCTCTTGATGTATTGCTCAGCTTATAAAAATAGTATCTGAATACATTACATGGAACATTTTTGCTATTTACCCCCCTAGCTGTGACACACCATGTGTCATTGCAATAATTTATTTTAAATATCAATTACTCATTCACAATAACATCAAGATTACAGACCATTTTGTACATCTTGATGATAAAATGTATATTTTGGGTTTAATTAAGAGTATATTGCATGGTGTTAACTGAACCCTCTTGTGACCATAGACTTTCATGTCATTGTAGGTCTGAGGTTTAAATTGTGAAAAATGGCTCAGAAGAGGGATTCATTCTTCCTTTCTGGTAAGAAGAAAATGGTGAACAACAGTAAGAAAAAAGAAACTAATAAGAATGATAACAAGATTAAACAACAAAAACAATTTGATCAAAACCGCGATGGAATTGATCAGGTCCAAACACAAGATAAGGCAGAAAGTAAAAAACCATTTGATAAAAAGGCATACCGCCTTAAGAAGTACAGCAAAAAGTATAAGCTAGAGCAGTATGAGGAACAGCGGAAGAAAAAACTGATGCATCAGTACCAGAAAACCTTAAAAAATGAAATGGCCGGTTCCTACAAACCTAAGGCGTTTGATGAAGATACAACAGACTCCAATACAGAAGTAGGCAGATTTGTAAAGCACCCAGACTTAATGCAGGAAGAGGAAAATAAACCAGTTGAGAAGCCCAAAAGAGATCCATTTTTGAAGGCAAAGAAGCACTTGGAAAAGATTAAAGAAGAGAAGTTAAACAAGAAGGAACAAGCAGAAAAAGCCAAGCAAGAAAGAGCTCAGAAGCTTGCAGAGTATAAAAAGAAGAAGCAGGAAAGATTTAAGAAGTTGAGTGTCAAGAATAAGAAAGGGCAGCCAGTGATGTCTTTGCGAATGGAGATGCTTTTAGATAAGATACAATCAGGTACTAAATAATAGGTAATAAGTAAATTCACAAAATTTCCCTTGAAAAGGAGAGTAAGTTGAGAAAATCAACAATTACTCAATTATCAGATTTCCAGAAAATCTTGTTTTTATAACTTGAATGCAGTCAAAAACAAAAAAAAAATATAATCTTTAAGATTCTGCAATAATGCTTGTTAGTGCCTTTTAAGCAAGCGAGTGGGGGGCTAAGCATTACTACAATAAGCCAATCCATAAGTTTAGATTTTAGATTTTGTATTTAGATAATCAAATTGCATGTATGTCATTTAGCATTCTTTTGAAACCCAAATTGGCAGAATATGTTTAGTAATTTTAGGGCATCTATGGTAGGAGTGTTTTTATGCAGTGGGCTATTTCTTTGTATACCAACATTACCAACTAGAGTGACTATCAGGAGTCTTCAGAATAATTATTTTCAATCAGTTATAAACGTGACAGTATACCTTACTACGTAACCGTAAAATTTGGATGAAGGTGTAAAATATTATATTTTTAAGGCATTAATCTTCCATTAAAATTGAAAATTCATTGTGTTAAAGTACTAATGGTTGTTGCTCTCTTTAAAAATCAGGAGCTGGGTATGTTATCATTAAAAATGTCAATATAAACAAATAATAATTAAGGCTTAAACAATTCATTATAATGAAAAACACTTGTTTAAACAATACATGGAAGTTACATATTACGTATAAATAACAATTCATATTTGTCAAATTAATAATGTTTTTATACTTTTATAAAATTCAAGTGCTAGGGCCCCATTTGAAATTCCAGCATAATATATCTCTCGCATTATGGTTTATTTTGGAATTAATAATGAAGAACAAGCAATTTTAATTTAAACGTTTTAAAGACTAAGTATTGCCTTGCATGTTAACAATATAAAATAATTATGTATGTATATCTTAAATCTGAAATTGATTGATAAAATTGTAATCAATGTTTTTTCTTTTTAATTTGAGAAGTATTAAAATGTTCTATGTATTACATTCAGTACTTGATGTATTATTTAACAATAACTTCTTTTTTATGGAATTAGATACTGAAAGAGCAAGAAAAAATGATATACATACTTATGTATAATCATGAAGTGACCAATTCTAAGATCTGGCAATGACATATACACAACAGATATGATGGACAATTCAATCTAAAATGTCTAATTATAAGTAATCTATCTGATATTTTACACTAGCTTATTGCTTTTCTGTTTAGTTTCTACACTTTAAGATAATTTTTAGTTTTAATCCGGAATACACCTTGAAAATTATAACTCCAAATGTAATTTATTATATGAGGATATTGCTATATTGCAGGAAATTGTCAATTAATATGATTTTTTATTAGCCGTAATATTTTTTTCTATTTTATGTGTCAGTTCCTACCAGGAAAGAAATACTCCATGTTTACACTGGTTTGCATTAAATAGGCTACTTTAAAAGAATGAGTTCATGGTGATGAAGAAATGAAAATTCTTTATGGTTTTCTAAAATCAGTTTAAAGAGCTGAAAGAAATGATTCAAATATGAGTTTAAGTTTGGCTAAAGGTTACTTTTTCTTTTTCGTAATATACTGTGAACAAATTGTTAAAGCATAATCTGTACCTATCATAGTGTTATTTAATTTTGATTTGAGTAAAGTATACTTTGTGCTTTTATTTTGCATTTTGTACTATACTCCAGGACACAGAAATGGGCCACTTATTGTTTACAGCTATATAAATATTAACTATCAAATTAGTGTATTGGATGTGTAGATGTGAATTTTACCTTCTCAAATGTTGATGGAAATGATGTATAATTTAAAAATGGACAACAAAGACATTATGACGTTTAAATCTATTAGAAATATATATGAATTTTCATAAGATTACTTTTGTAGATGAGTTGGTTTTACCGCCAAGGAATTTTTTGCCATTGATGGTACGGTTTATCGGAGTGATGCGATGGCGTAGTTTGCTTTTATAAGAGTATTTTAAAACCAAGCTTGCTCAATTCTTGCGTCCAGGAGTATATAAGCTTAAACTATTATAATATAGCAATAAATTGAAACGACAATAAATATCTTGTAAAGAAACTATTCATGTGTAATTTATTATCAAACACTTTTAACAGCCCCCTTATTATGAACTCTTAATTCCAGACAGTTCACGTTAATACTTGCGCGTGACAGAGACAGCGCCTTACAGGTAATAAAGCGCTGTCTCTGTCACCCACACGTTGTGAACGAAAACTGCCTGGAATTAAGAGTTCATAATAAGGCCCCAGGGTGGTTCCCAGACACGTGCAAGTCGTTATGCCTAGTGCCAAACTTAATGGCCCATTAGATCCACGCACAGGATTGACAAAAGCAATTTACGGGTGTCGCTGAAGCGAAGCGGGCGCGAGGGGAAACAAGGTCGACGCCAGCTGTTAATAGTGCCCACGTGTGAAATGGCACAGGTCGCTCCCACCAACCCGACTTTTGTTTTCTATGAAACGTTACTTTTGTAAATTAATTGTATGAAAATGAGAAAAAGCTACATGAATAATGTGGCGCCCCCTTTTAGGTCCATGTGCCGCCGCTCCTACCATCCCCCCTGCCCCTCTCATTTGGCGGGTATGCAGAGGAATGCTATGCTTATCACCATGACTCCTTAAATCAGTAGGGCCATAAAGTTTGGCATTGATTATAAATCAAATGAGTAATCAAATTATTGGCCAATAAATCGAATGAATATTGATTGGTGGCCATACTAAACCGTAGACGTTGGGAGTTAGCAAATACGATGAGGTTTATTAATTATTATGTTATATTGCAGTAAAGATTATCGAATAATATTGTTACGTGTCAGGAGTACTGGGTTCGAGAAAATGCCAAAATGTACCACAAAGACTTTATTGTAATCGTCGAAACACAATTACACTCCGTGTTCACACGAAAACACTATGCATATGCACGCACTCGTAAACACTCGTCGATCTTATATAGCCCGTTGAAATCACTGAACTTCTCGCTGGTATCGCTCGTAGGTATCGCTGGTTCTTCCCGGTTTCGCTTCCGAAACTAGAATGCCACGCAGTCGACCAAGTGCCCCTTTTATACCACTCGCCTACCATTCATGCCATTCTAGAATGTTCCCGTAGTTTTTGGAATAAAGTTCTAGTATATTTCTTGCAATCGACTTTCGACCTTATGACTAAAGTCATAAGGTCCAAGCGTCGTGCGCGTACTATCGAGACGGCCGCGTTCTATTGTTCCATTGTTCGCTTGACATGTTTATGGCCCTTGTTATTTATCGCTTCCGGTTTAGCGAAGGACCTACACCAGGGTTGTCACAATATATTTTTAATTTCATCTCCATGAGCACACAAGCCTACTAATGGTAAGTGGTGATCGTTGTCCTTGGACACAAACTGACCTTAAAATAACGGGTTAAAAACCACTCAAGAAAATTTTCAGCATTTGAAGTCTTGACTGCAACCGACTTCTCAACTCACGATGATAACTTATGATTGGTTCAAGCCATAGGACCGCTCGTAGCTAATGATAAAATGCAATTAAACGATAATCCTATAAATTTTGCCCTATATACCGTTTTGTAATTATCTACTCTATCTCTACATCGTCTGTATTCTAGGGGTTTCACCACATAAGTAAAAATAAAGTTTTGACTATTATAGCTATTTTTCACCGAGTTCACAGCACATTAATTTTATCATCATCGAATACTGTCTACCTTTTATCATTATGATGATACTGCCAAGCAAAACAACTATTCGATTTAACGTTTGTTTACTTTCAGACGGCAAAATTCATATGAAAATCGATTCAATAGATTATTTTTCATATTCCGTATTTTTTCAGAAGTGGGCCATTAATGGGTTGAATAAATCCTTGTCATTTAGCTATCTTTCTGCTTAAAGGATCTGTAATTTTCTTTCGCATCAATACTCACATCGGAGCATATTTCTACTCAAGTTGTATGAGCGAAAACATCCATGATTATTAACCTTTGTTGAAGCAATAATTTGGAGGAGCCAGCTCGACCGAAGTCACTGAAAAGTTGCGTAAGACTTATACGTGCGTTATCAGCATATAATAGGTACGTGCGTCAGAAAATGGTGAAATTTGAAGTTCATTTACTGTATAGACTATAGACAGTTCCATATTGAATGGTTCTTACAAAGGTTCACAAACAGTGGTCCGCGGACCCGTCGTCTCGTCTATTATAATATGGTCCGCAGATTTACACGCACATACGTGCGGGTGACACCACGTTGTGAACGTGAACTGTCTGGAATTAAGAGTTCTTAATTAGGGGGCTGAGTTGTCTACTAAATATTAACGTTATGATCCCACCAAAAATAAGGAATTCGTGTTAGTTTTGTATTTAGAAAAGGTGATGAATTTCTGATCTGGTAGGACATACTTACGCCAACAAATACAAATGGCGCCACTATGAGTTGCTAGTCTTACTACTTTAGCGTCAATATTAAAAACCTATATAAATCTCCTCTGATTTATGACGTCTATTATCATAACGGGTCGCTATGGTTAGTTACTTGGTCTATAATGTCTAAATAATTTTTAGTAATTAATTACTTAGTAGTATTAGAAGAAAAAATCCTATTCCCGTAAGAGTCGTATGTATCAATGGGGACCTCGGTGGCACTGACTACGCATCAATGATGCCTTTGGTGGTAATAATGTTTATGGGTGACGGCGACCACATACCATCAAGGCATCATCATTATCACCACCTAACCTTATCATCATTATCGTCACGATACCATGTAATCATCAAAACCATAAAGTGAGTGGGTGGTTTGATTGCCTGTCAGCTGTTAACACTAATAAATATAATTTTATCAATAGTAACGCTAATATTATATTAGAGACATCCAATAATAAAATATTGGTGTTGTGTGATTTTAATTAAAACTCAGTATAAATGGCAGATAAGCTCGTTTGGAGTTGAATATTGCCGTGAATCGTTAGTTACTATTATACTGTTGTATTGGCATTCGATTCAGTTGTTTGTGTTTGCGTGGTAAACTTACTTCCATGTTATTGAAGACTCGTGTGTTTTGTATTATTTGTATTGTGGTGGGACAAATTGTGAGTACATTTATGTAAAAGTCCCCCCCACCCCCTCCCTAGCGTTACTTCGGGAAAGTGTTCCTTACGTTTGTAAAGATTATTAGTTGGTTTATTGCCGCAGATAAACTTTTGAAAACCGCATGAAGTATTGATTCAGTGGTTTTGGCGTAACGTACTAACAAACATACAAACAGAAAAACAAAAAGGTTCTATAGAGACCCTAGTCCCTATCCAGACTCTCATAATTATTTTTCTTAAATGTCTTCTATGTACAAACGTGACAATTAAAATTTTTCTAGGTCGGTCAATGACCAATGGTCAATGATGAAATGCATCACCAATTTGTTGCCGTTTTGTTACGCGATCTTGCTTGGTTGTTGTACCGATAGTCAATTTTGCAAGCTGACTGAAGCAATCACTGAAGCTGAAGTTATTCACTTTTGTCAGGATTTTATAAAATGTTCCCGTTTACCTCATAAATGATTTTCTTGTGCATCAATGTTTTTTTTTTAATCTGCAGTAAGTAACTTGTATGCGTGTGACAGATAATTACGAATCGAATTAGATAGAAAGAGATGACTACGTTAAAAGTAAAACAACAAAATCTGAATGTCCCACTCTAGTGACTTACCTAATTCTATCTATCTATCAGAGTATCAGCCTATCGAAGTCCACTGCTGGACGTAGACCTTCCCTAATTGGCGCCAGTCCGACCGGTCCTGAGCCCTCTGAATCCAGCGGTTTCCCGCTGTCTTGTTCAGATTATCAGTCCATCTTTTCGGGGGGCGTCCTATGCTCCTTTTAACTAATGATCTACTGTAAATTATTCTTCCAGCTTACTGGCACATAAGATAAACTAGTTATGAATAATAAAATGTGTATCGTTTTGCAAAAATATTTAATAAAGCCACACGATAAGTATTTAAGTAGCTCTCGTACGTACGTCTGACCTTTGACAGGTTAATCATTTGGCGCCGATGCCGCCGATAAAAATTAAAAATGGCGGGCACGTGACATAAGTTGTGATGTGGCATGAAATACAGATAAGTAATTGACTATCAAAGACAAATAACCAGCGGTTACCTATCGGATGTATAAAATAGGTAATTGAGCGAACAAAGACAAAAAATTTTGGTCACTAACATTAAAAAAAGGCTTAAAATATTTATTATGCTTTTATTTAACATAGTTTTAATTAAACATTAAGGTATTAGCGCAATGTCAAGTAGATCACATCTTGTGAAGTGTAGCCTGCGTGTCGCCTCTTTCCTCTTTATACCTACATCTGTGCTTCAAGATAACGGCTTCCTGGAAAATCCCACATACAATTTTCTAGAGCCTTAATAAAACAAAGATCATAATTATAATTAATAGCAGCGTGTTTTAAGATTACTGTATGTATGTTATACAGTTCATGTAACTCAGCGGTTCATAACATTTTATTCTTTGGGCACGTGAAAGGCGGAATATTTTTCAAAAGGATTTGATAGTATGTATCAATATAAATAACACTATGCTTATGGATATAAGTCAAATTCAAATTTATTTATTGCGTTTCAGTTATAAATAATTGCGTTCAAATTCTCTTTTCTTCTTTCTTGATCGGCAAAATATCGGTGATGATTTCGGTATTGGATATTGAAGTCCAAGGGCGACGGTGACCACTTGCCATCAGGTGGTGCATCTGCTCGTTTATTGGTTATTAACTTAAAAATAAACTTAGGAAATGAACTGAACTCTTTTGAAAATTTAAATCAAAATATCGATGTCACTAGCATTAAAAGGTATCGAAAACTATGTCCCATTAATTCTTATTGCAGGAACATTTGGAAAGCGCTGGTTAAACTAAAGACAAAGGATATTATCAGTGGCACTAATCATACTACTCTCATTATCAAATTGTTGATACCCCATTATTATGATAAGAAAATAGCGGTTACTGAAGAGATAAAAATATGTTAACTGTCAAATAGTTTAAAATTGTAGGTAATGTCTCTACGAGTAGAAAGGTAGAATAAGTGATGGGGCAGGCTTAAACATTGGATTGAAAGGTTGCCTGGCTGTTTTCAATCTATTAATGTACTACCACTGACCACGGGTATCCTCCTAAAGAAGTTTAGAGCATACTCCAACTAGCTGCATCAATGCACATTCTCTGACCAGTAACCAGGGTTTAAATTGAAGCTTATCATGAATTAGTAGACGATAAGTGTCTTAGTAGTGGATTATGACTCGTTTTGGTGAAAAAAAACATGGTGACATTGCCATATTGGAACCAATAATATTGTAATCATATCAATGGTGGTAATTACCATATTTTTTATCCAAATAGTCAACAGGCGGCCCTTTTAGTGGCGACAATTTTAGTCCTCAAGGATAAGAACTAGCAACATTGTTACATAATTTAGATCCAATGATGCAATAAATAGGTAGATTGAGCGTCGCCCTACAATGAAAACAAAAAAAACAAGGCAACAATATCAAGCATGTGTGCGTGCAGGCGATGTTTTTCGCGTTCATTTATTGTCTATGTGTGCGTAATCTGTGCGTAATGATATAAATGTCGCCGCCAACAGCTGGCTGCGCTTTTTTGACACGTTTTCGCGGTTTCGATTATCCATCTAGATATTTATACATCATTGTTTAAATCCAAGCTCTTACTAACAATCGCTTACTGATTTATTACTTACAATTATTTTATTAATATTTTATCAGCACACGTGATGACACGTGGCACCTTATGGTCAGTTACCATGAGCAGTGAACATCATGTAGATCGTCATAATTGCATCTCTTGGTTGTTACGATACATAGTTTCTGGATAATTTAGCGAGATAAATATTTCACCGCAGCTCAGATAACGTAATCACTTCGCAAATACAGACATTGTTATCAGATAAAACTTTAAAAATTTAACTACAAGTTCAAGGTGTAATAAGACGCAGGGAAAATTTAAGAATGTATTTAATTTTTAAGACGTGTACGTTTAATACTATAATTTGTTCAACCCATCCCTTGTCACTTGTCTTTTGACTGACAGGAGACGCGTCTACGATACGTCTCCTGTCAGTGAACATTGTCAGATACAGCGAAATTTTGGATTGCGTTGCAGTCGCGTAGCTCATGAATAGCGTTGTGTGAGAATGAGAAGTGCCTTAGGCTTATAAAAAATGTGGTAAATAACTATCCATGACGGAAGTTATAAATATCGTGTCATCTGGATTTGATCCGTGGATTCGCGCGATACCCTATGAAATAATAATTATGATGTAACAAAATGTTGTCGTATAAAACCTCGAAACAAAATTGTCAAATTCATAGTTCATTTCAGTGAAATATTTTTTAGACAATTTTCACGAGTGGCACATAAATTATCTATCTGTGCCTTCGTAATTATTTTTATTACCACCATTTTATCTGTCGTCGGTGTTGCCGACCCTTGACACGCCGCGTGACCTTTGTAAATTGCGATTATATATGTTTTGTTTCGTCTTACATGTGATTTATCCGATATAGTTTTAAAAACAGAGGGCAGGAGTAGTCGATCTTGGTTGCTATCGTTAGTTAGCGATCGTTGATCCTTATCGGTGTAATTTTTGATAGTTGTATTAGTCGCTACGCTACCTTCACTGGTTTGAACTGGAATAACGAATAACATCTCCAATATAAACGTAAGAAATAAAAGACCTCTGGTGGGCGTGCCCATGAGACAGCTCGAGAAGGTACGATTGTACCACAATAACAAATTGTCCGGCAAAGTTCGTTGTAGTCATAGAAAAAACTGTCACGCAATGCGAGACAGAAGATTTTTTTCATATCATTGGCGTAAGTTGCTCCCTTTGTGTGAATGTGATACATGAAATTCATGATATTGTACATCTTGTTACTTGTACTACCTATTCTACGTCTTTGGTCTTGAGTTTAAAGTTTTCGCGCAAACGCCAACGACCACGACAAAAAAGATGAAAAAAGATGTCACCGTGTCGTTGGGCTAAAAGTGAATTCCGCTCATAACGACAGTAACTACGAGTAATTTGGTCCTCTTCTAACTACTTGATATCTTTACTAAAATTGTTTAACATTTAAATCTAATGCGATTGTGATAAGCGAAGAATTCAGCGTGTCTGAAACTTGTGTAAATTATTCAAGGAATAAGAGAATTCACCTTAGGTGTAAAAAATGTAGGACATACGTATGTGTTTACTTAATTTCAAATTGTACTTTTGCAGATTTATAACTGTGTAATGCCTACGCCACTTCCTACTAAAACATAAGTAGCCAGTTTAGGCACACAGCAGATTGAAGGCGAGAAATTAAAACGCAGTATTATAGATTTTGCTTATAAACTAAACTAGCTTCCGACCGCAGGCTCCGCCCGCGTGGAATTCGTTTAAACTTCAGCCCCCCCCTATTTCACCCCCTTCCGGGTGGAATTTCCAGAAATCCTCTCTTAGTGCTCCCCTACACTGCCCAAGGAACTATACATGCCAAATTTCAGCTTCTTCCGTTCAGTAGTTCCGGCTGTGCGTTGTCTGTCAGTTAATCACTCAGTAACGCAAGAGTTTTATAATTATAATATAGATAGATTGAATAGAGCATACGCAATAAATTTGTTTTTAGCGGGAGATATTTCCATTATTTATCGGCGACTCAAGTATATGTAGTTAGTTAGCTATGGTATACTTACTTAGGTAGGTAGAAAATTTCTAGAATATTTACAATGTTAAATTCCATCATAAACCTGATGTTAATACCTTAAGACGGCTGATTGTTCAAGCTATCAGTGAAATGATAGCAGTTTTTGCACTCGCGGTGACAATGCGTAAGTTAAGTAATCTGTGCTGGCCTGTCTGTGTTTACATTACTTTATCAGTTTTAGTTTTTAATTGTAAAAGATAATGATTTTTATTTTCTTTTGCGCGATTTTGACGTGACACGTTCCGCCTGACTCGAGCGCGCAAGCGAGAGCGCGGACCAATCTATGGAGAGGCCTTTAGTACCTACATAGTATCTCAATGGGAGAGGCACGATCAGCCTAACCGTTCGGCATGTGACTCATTTCCATTCCATCGGCCGATGTGATAATGATTCAATTCATATGCAATTTTTCATCAATGTTTTCTTAGATGACGTTATCACGTAAAATTATCGTCCGTAAACCGGCTGCCAATTTTTTTCTTCAAGATATTTTTTCACTCTATGGCCCTATACATAGTATGTATATAGTTTAATTCCATCGCATTCGTTCTTTCTTGATTTCTTCGGTGTTCCGATATTTTTGTTCTCAACAGAAAATTACAACTACATAATGACTTGAATTAGTTTGAAGAGAATATGCTTCGCCATATTGGAGTGGCTTAGAATACTGACATCAATCGCAATTTCTAGTGTAGTTCTATCTTTCTTTCTTCGTATTTTTCGACCTTTTAAAGTTTAAACTTTAAACTTTGGAATATCAAATAATAATTAGCAATGTAGGTCCATGGGCGATCAAGACCATTTATCATAAAATTAGGAGGCTCGTCTCCTTGTTTATCGGCTGTTTCCACGTTTTACGCCACTTAATCACACTGCGGTAGACGCGGTAGTCAATTACACGGCTCCATACGTTTATCCTCGATCGCTCCCATTGTCCTAATCTCCGCCGTTCCTACATAGACACGTTTTCAACTGGCGTCTGTTTGTTCGTGGATTGATCACGAACTGGTAATAGATGTCGTCTCTGCTGTGTTTTTGAGAGAGTTTAATGAGGTTTGGCAGCTACATGCGTGGCACGGCCTCATATAAACCTCTAACGATTTTAGATACGGCACGTGTATTTTTCATAAATTATCAATGAAAGTATCCAAACATTGTAGAAACTAGACAGTAAGATCAGATGATCTTTCTTGGAACTAATTAGGCTCGTCCCGTTCTCTGTATGGAATGTAATGGACCTGATTGCACAGCTATCACCCTCTTGCACTGAATCAGGTCATAAAAACTTAGCCTTCTGCGTTACTGATGCTTCTGGGAGACTGACTGTTCTATAGGTACTGTTCTATAGTTTAGATTTATTAATTGAAAATCGGAGTATCCTGTCACTTTTACGATATGTTAACCCGCATGGGGCTATCAATTAAACGACATGTAGCGAGAATGAGATATTATATGTATAGTGCGGACGGGGTTGTTGCTACGTATAGACACGAGCCCTGCCGCGGGAGAATTACAATTCGAGGACAGTTAAATGCCAAAGATTCATGTTCCACTTTCAGTAAAGGTTCTAGCCATCGCCCTCGTTTGAGAAAGTTCGAAACTATCGAATTCGATTGTAATAAAACAAACACTGAACTTTATACCGGTTTACTGCAAATAATACATATATGTCTGTGACCGCCACGTCCTAATGAAAGTAGCAGGAACGTAACTGATCGCTGTTTGTGCACGATAATCTCAGAAACAGCTGAAGAGATTTTTATGGGACTTTCACTGGGAGACAGAGGAGGCTGTGGAGCAACATATATGCTGCATTTATCCCAGAGTTCCAGTGGGATCGGGATTCACGCGGGAAAAACTCCTAGTTACGAACGAAGCCGTTGTCCGCGACAGGCGACAGCTTATCTTATATTTATTATATCTTCTTCCGAAACATCGATCAACTAGTTATATGACTTTTCTGTATGATATTACTTTTTTTCATCTTAGCTATGAATCGTCCTCTTATCACTCTGCGACTCTGTGGTACTTACTATCTTGTTTAACAACTCTCATTGTCTAGGCTAAATACGCAGTAAAATCAAATTGAGTGCGACCACTATCTGCCAGGCACGTGCCCTTTACACTGATTTAAATGTTTACTACACTATCGTCGTATCTTTTCCTCGGAACCATAGTACCTATCTAAGTATTTGTTCGTAGTAAACATGCCGTAAACCACAGACTCGTTAGCGCTTGTTTATTTAATTTTGGAGTTAGGTACCTACTATTGTTTTGATTAATTTGTATAGGACTTATGTACTGTACTTGCGAGGTTAATAAAAAAACTGGATTAGAATTAGTATTGCAAATTATACGAAAAAAATATATTTTAAGGCGCACATACATACATACCTGTCATTTAATATATGAGTCATAAGCCAATTCCGTAAATAAATCACATTGATTCATTGACAATTAGTAATGAAAATTATTCCATTTTGCGCCAAGCGGACATATTTCCTTTAATACCTAGTTAATGTTAATAAGTAGCACAGTACAAGTAAAAATAGACAAATCGGAAGAATAATAAATGTGTTAAACATAAGAACTTAAATGAAATCCTGTTTAAGATAGTAAGTGCAGTATGCTAAATAATAAAATTGAATTTTCATTGATCTTGAATAAATTCTGTATACTTACATAAAATTTTATTTTGCTCTGTTACCTTTCTACTCTGTGGCACACAACGTATGACGTGGAAAAAGCGGTTCAGGGCAGCGCAAGCTCGAATTACATCAGTACAAAATAATTACGTCACTATAATCGAGATTCACAAACCAAACATCTCCGATGATAACTGGGCCATCCCGCAAATCTCTACTGATAACGCCGTACTTATATACTCTGTGCGCGAGCTGTCATTATCAGTTTGCCGCCAAGCTGACAACTCTTTGCGCCTCCCGCCATTAGTTCCCGCCAGTTTTGCTTTTGTTTTTCCAAAGTCTACAGTTTTTTTTTTGGGAATCAGTTTTGCTGATTCAGTTTCAAGTTCTTCCCTAATCTAGCTATTTGTTTAGCAACAACCGAACGGTTGTTGCTTAAAGGTTCCTAAAAGCTTTGAGAATTTCGCAATTAAAGGTCAGTATTTTTTGTCTAACTCATTTTTAATTGATATTTACGAGAAAGTTTAAAAATATTCATTATGTATTAGACTTAGTTTGAAAGTTTTTCTCCTTCGCTTAGTTTTTTTTTACTTTCAATATTTTTACAGGTTGTACAGGTTAGAAGTAATTTGCTTTGGCAAAAAACTGAATATTTATTAACTTTTAGAAACCTGATGCATATTATAAATATCATCATTCATAATTCCCTGATTATTATAATTGAAATGATTGCAGGAAAAGTGTTTTGTAATTAAACGTAATTCCGTTTTTAGTTTTTATTCACTTTAAGAAAATTCATGGAAAATAATTCAAGTCACTTAATTTACAAAAAAAATATATTTTTAACTGCTCTTCTTGCAACGTAAGTGTAGTCCTAAAAGAGTTTATTCCAAAACAGATATTTCAAAACTTAAAACTTATTATCATTTTCCAACTTTTGATGTCGATATAACGTTAAGAAACATCAATTGTACTTTATTCTTTGACTACAGTATAAAAAATGTTTTTCTCCATTCACGTAATCTACCGATATTTCCATTGCTTTTGTTTTCTTCATAAAAACCTTTATCGTTAATTTTTTACTCATAATAGGATATTTGTTTTTTTTATATTTCCAAGATTAAACTTAGATCTTATGAGATGTCTTATTATTAGATATTTAGCATAATAATTTTACGTCCCATAAATATTTAATCAGTTGAGAGACAGATGAAATTTATGAAAAATCTTATTACTAATGACTTTGGAAACGGACACCGCTAATGTTTGTTGATTATTTGCACATACATGAATTTACGGTACTGATTTCTAAATGTACAATAATATCTTGCACAATAAGTAGCTTGTAATTTAACTGTTAGATTTATGTAGTTAGGTATAAAACTATCTACCATTATTTACGTCACAAGACTCGTACGTTACTTAGATCCATTACATAACTGTTACGAGTTTCATTATCACACGGACATACTACATCTGCACGTCTTTATCATATTTCCGTTAAAGTAAATTGTGAGTAAATCTTGTGTTTGCTTACTCTGTGCTCCACTCGTGATCACCTTGGCCTTGCCGCGCAATTTCAGATGTAGCCGCCATTTTGTGTAGGTTTTTGAATTTTCGCGCCATTTTTTTGTCACAGTTTTACATCTATGACAACGTAGATTCGTAAAATTTGCTAAATCGCCCTAATGTAAGTTAAATAAAAGTTTGACTAAATACTAAAATCATGATCACCTTTTACTATGTCACTTCATTACAGAGATAGAGCTTGCTTTATTCCCATCGAAGACAATTCGATCAATCGAACTATCTAAAACACACACTTATTTTCGTTTTTAAATGTGTTTAGTTAAATACCCGAGGTATTGACTGCTGACGACAAGGATTGTCGCGTCGTTCATTACACATGCGGCATGCCACAATGATTTGGATTGATTTGCTCGCGATGGACTTCGCTCCTAGCCTAATTTAAGGGCCTTCGAGAAAAGAAGAAATGGACTACGAAATTACTGTCTTACCGACTTAGGCTTCATCACCGTTTAAAATCGGGATTAGGTAATAAACCGTCCTGGTATCTTAGCTTGAGGGAGTGTAAGCTCAGACCCAATATTCTTTCCTCAAAAAGTATTCAATTCCTCTGAATGTCATTTTAGACTTTAGGCGTTAAATTCCCGTCAAACCAAAGGAAATTCTTTCCAGACTTAAGTGTTAACATTAGCACTGAAATTCCCGTGCCAATAGGACGACAGATTTTATTGTTTTAACAGTAGGTACGCATCTACATTATGATGTGTCGTGTCGTGGCCCACGACACATCATAATAATACGACTCATGGGTTATAATGCTAGTCTATCTATTGTTACTTCTCCTCGCTCGCAGGCCAGTTCATTAAAGTTTTATGTTTAAAATCGACCGTCTCGTAGAGCCACTACTGCGCACATAGATTTATGTTACTTCTACATAGACTTGAATTATTTATAGTTTTAAAATTGACTTTTTTTAACAGCTAGTTTGATTAAAGTTGCGAGTTTGTGACGTTTTAAGAAAGAAGTTTTGTGGTGATTGTAGTTTTAAATTATTTTTAATGAGAAATGAAAGACAGTGGGATACAGTGGGTTTTGGAGGGCGCGGGACTGGACGGAGTGAACAAGTGGCGCCAGTTGGAGACCTTTATCCAGTTGTGGACTTGAGATTGATAAATTTAGAGAGGGTAAGGGACTCGTAGTCAAAAGACCAAAACCTTCGTAGACAGTTTGACATTTGGAACGAAGTTCCTTTTAATGCACATGCTTGAAAGCTAATGGAAGAAGACTAGAAAATGAAAATGGAAGAAGGGACTAGAAAATGAAAAGTGTAAGATTTTTGCCAAAAAATGGGAATTTATACTATTGCCTAAGCCCAGTCATAGTTACGCGCTTATTAGTCGTTGCAGCCAATAAAGTGTCAGCTGTCAGGAGATGTATGTCAAATGTTCAAGAGTTGTAAGTCCGTTCCAACCGAGTTTTCTACGACACTCACGACAATCTATGGCTGTAACTGTAACCACCTTCAAATCTTTTGCCCGTTTGGCAGATTTTTTTACGTACCTAACAACATCGTTTCGTAGTACGAAATAGATTGATGTGTTTCCTAAATAGCAAATTGTTTTCGTTTCTCATTATTGCTAAAAAGTGGTAGTTGTTTATTTCGGGTTCACGGCTTTACGGTCTCGTCGACCTTGATATTGATTGTTTTGTCTGGGATTGGTGAAAAACAATGGCTTCGTTGTAAAAAATGTTTATTTATTGGTACGAGTATGAAATGTATGATCGATAACATTTATATAATAAGTAGATACATAATTTGAGATCTTAATTCAAGGTTTAACTTTAAAACTATAATGATACCCGATATTTGACGACACCGAGAATCCTGGTATGGAGCTATAACTGTGAACCATTAGCAATATATGTAAGTAATTTAAAATGAAACCCACAACTTAAAAAAAATCTTATATGTTTTAAACGGAGCGAAGCGTCGATGTTTAGGAGCTAAGTTCCAAAAACCGATAATTTACAGATCCTATTGCCCCGGTTTGTGTCACACTCGTAAGTGATTGATCGCGCTGGGTTGTGTAGTTCGAGCGTTTCCCAATTCCTAAACGTCTGCGTCGGCTCCCAGTCAATCAATTGAACCTTGGCCCATTAGCTCGGCTGGAAATATCGCCGCTCAATTAACATGCTCTGCTGTTTCATGACAACTCTTGTCGTCTTCAGTTACGGAAATCGAATATTAAATATTTATTGCCAATTGCGAGATATCAATATAATATTGTTGAGTAGGGGAATGCGAAAAAATCAGCCACATGTATTTCCTGTTATGCCATTAGAAATCGACAGTTAATTTCAAATATAATAAACTTAAAATCTAGTAAAATATATTGTGCTATTAGCCTATGTCCAAATTCGTTAAGCCGTTTCGTTTGAATAACATGTAAAACATAAAATAGCCATTTATTGATCTCTTAACAGAAATATGTCCTGCGATTCGAACCAAGACCCCTCGACCGAGAGACAGAATTCTTAACCACTAACCTAGACTATCTACTATCTATACAACTAACCAGTGATTCTCTCCGACCTCCGGCCTATCGAACTTGGCCCCTTCGATTTGGGAGTCCAAAATTTCAACCACTAACCTTGACTATCGACTACCTACACCACTAACCAGTGATTCTCTCCGAACTCCGGCCTACAACGTAGAATACCTACTATCTCCACCTCTAACCAATGATTCTCTCTCCCCAACAGAAAGCACCGGCCGAGGGCCGATTATCTTCTACCTACACAACTAAAACTAACCAGTGATTCTCTCCGACCTATGGCCTACAACCTAGACTATCTCCTACCTACTACCAACACAACTAACCACAGTATCTCTCCCGTCCACAGACAGCACCGGCCGAGTCCGGCGCGTCTGGCATCGCCGGGCGACACGCGTACGCTCGCGGCCCCCCCCGCCCGCGCCCCGCGCCGCGCTGCTGGCGGCGCGCGCTCAACGTCGACCCGCCCTGGCTGCGACGAGCCCGCTGACGACACATCACACCTGACAGGTACACCGCACAAACAAATGTCAACCTTCCGCCCCTGGCATTAAGGTTCATTGTGGATTTACGGCTAGAGTCTGGCATCGCCGGGCGGCACGCGTACGCTCGCGGCCCCCCCCCCCGCCCGCGCCCCGCGCCGCGCTGCTGGCGGCGCGCGCTCAACGTCGACCCGCCCTGGCTGCGACGAGCCCGCTGACGACACATCACACCTGACAGGTACACCGCACAAACAAATGTCAACCTTCCGCCCCTGGCATTAAGGTTCATTGTGGATTTACGGCTAGAGTCTGGCATCGCCGGGCGGCACGCGTACGCTCGCGGCCCCCCCCCCCCCCCCGCGCCCCGCGCCGCGCTGCTGGCGGCGCGCGCTCAACGTCGACCCGTCCTGGCTGCGACGAGCCCGCTGACGACACATCACACCTGACAGGTAGGCTGGTATGAGGCGGGAGAAAGAGACCTTTGCTCTGCTTCTTAACCGAGGGGGGGGGGGGCGTAATTAAAGCATTGACAGGTACATTGGTCATGGAGAATGGGAGTAAGGAGGAAAGTCTTATATACATGGGTGTAACCAGCTTCTGATCCTGGGGGACAAAGCTGCTCATTTAGGGGAGAGGGAAAAGGGTACATAAAGGATGGGTACATGAGTGAGTAAGACGATCTTGTACATATGGGTATACCTGGCTTCGGATCCAGGGGAAAAATCGATACTTAGTGCGAAAATGACAATTTATGAAGTAATGTTTTGATCTGTATATTTTTGTCATGCCAGATGTTGCCAGCAGTTTGGACAACCTGGACTTCATTTATCTGATTGTAAAAGAATCTTCTAACATCTATTTGAACCTCAAAGGGGTAAAATTCGTGAGCTGAAGTCTCCTACCCACAGTGCCTCCCAAAACAGTTCATTTTCAGAGGTCAAGTAACGATATAGTATGCGATATTTCTTGTTTAACCCTTGGTGTATGTGGCAGCTGACACTTGTGGACCAGCGACCCCCCGGCCAGCAGCGAGAGCACGTGACCCCGGCCCCCAGACCCGCGCGCAGCATAGCCCGCCGACCCGGCGCCGGCGCTGCCGGGCCCGTCGGTTGGACTCTCTTGGGGAGCGTTCAGGTGAGGTGAACAGCTTGTAGCTGGCTGGGGTAGATGTAGGAAAAAGTATGGACTCTGTACTAGTTGACGGACTTTGCTTATTTCTTATAAGTTAATGCTTAACTATGACTTGACTCGTTGGACAATATTGTGCAGAATTTACTTTTACCAAATATCATCGACATTAAGCTGAATGGCACAGACCAGAAACCCATAAAAGTCGACATCATCATGTCTTAAATGCGAGGGTTTCCGACCATAGTCCACCAAGTTAACCAAGTGCGAATTGGCAGACTTTACACCCCTTTCAGAACATTCCTTGTCTCTGTATGTTGTCCTCAACTCAGAGAATTAGTGTGGGGCTTTAAGAGTGTAGTATTGTACTTGTTATTAAAGAACGTATTTTCTCTCCCCCAGGGCAAGTCCCAGTGTCAGTGTTGAGGCAATTCGCCGTCCGCGCAAGATTCCCGGCATCATGAAAGTGGTTGAAGGCGAGACGAGGGTGCGCGTGCTGGACGGCCCCTGGAACGTGCTGGATGTGGTCCGCGAGACCGCTGCCTCCGGCCAGGAGGACCCCTTCTACATCATGGACCTCGGGGAAGTGGTCGCCCGGTACTACCACTGGCGGGAGGTCATGCCGCGCGTCGAGCCGTTCTATGGTAAGTGATTTGTACCCTAGTGTGTCTTGTACCCTAGTATGTCGCCGTGTACCCTAGTATGTCTTAGCGAGATTACCGAGATAATTGTGTTCTCGATTGTTTCGATTGTTGAAACGTCTCGCAATCGTTTCGCTAATGGGGGGTAGGCGAGGGTGTGTGTAGACGGCCCGTGGAGCGTGCTGGACGTGACGCGCGAGACCGCTGCCAGCGACCAGGAGGACCTCTTCTACATCATGGACCTCGGGGAGGTGGTCGCCCGGTACTACCATTGGCGGGAGGTCATGCCAAGGGTCGAGCCGTTCTACGGTTAGTTGGTTTGTGTGGTTGTTCTGGTATGATGTTCAGATATATTAGGACCGCGGGTTGAACCATAGAAGTGCTATGGTCTGTGTTTATTTGTACTCTATTATTTCGTAAGATGAGATGTTAGCTGAATTTTCGAATATGCCTTCATATTGATATCGTTACTTTTATGCTGTATAACTTGATGCTTATGTTAACATTACTGGACCAATAGAGACCAGTATATTGAACAGTGTTTCATGTCAATGAACGGTGATGTATGATGCCTTACCTCTGTACTGATCTATAATCTATGATACGCTCAATGTTTTTAGATATAAACGAAGATTATAACGTGTTATGTATGTTGTTGCAGCGGTGAAGTGCAACGACGACAAGCTGCTGGTGGGGGCGCTGGCGGCGCTCGGCTGCGGCTTCGACGTGGCCTCGCGCGCCGAGATGCAGCTCGTCTCCGCGCTCGGCGTGCAGCCCGAGTGAGTGCACCTTATTGCCACTGCGTACGGTTCCGTTTGGCTTGACAGGAATGGTTACTTATGACGTTTCAGTTCTCGCTGTCAGTATGTAATGTCACGGGTGGAAAGCTGGCGTTGATTTGGGATACAATTAAAAGGAATTTCGAATTATAACATAATGCTATCCTCGTGTTTATGTATTACTTTACTTACAGTAAGGTCATTTTGACTAGGCTGATATGAACTTCGTTTTCCGAGATGTTTGCGTAGGTACAGTAACTGACCAATCAAAACACGGCGGCCATGACAGTGTTTTGTGATGCTCTACTTCGTATTGGCCATGGACGTAAATACGTCCATGGTATTGGCTAACTATCCTACCGCCCGCGCTCCCCGCCTCCTACCACCATTTTGGCCTTAAAATCGACATCTGCGCAACCACTCGTAGCCAACTTCATATCAGTCGAGTATAAATGACCATACTGTATATTTATTATCCTTTTTTATTATAAATATTAGCCAACAGTGTCAATTAATCAACCGTGTACCTAACATCTATCTATTCGCAGACGCATGATATTTGCGAATCCGGCGAAGCTGGCGTCGCACATCCGGCACGCGGCCGCCGTGGGCGTGCGCACCATGACGTTCGACTGCGAGACCGAGCTGTACAAGATCCTGCAGTGCATGCCGCACGCCCAGTATGTATGCCAGCACGCGCGCGCGCACACACACACACACACACACACATAAACACACGCATACACGTTCGCGAGTTCGCACGTGTACGTAATGGGCACGTACGCACGAGCACGTACCGTAACGGACGTGAAAAATATGACGAACATGATCAAGAATCATGATCAGATTAGTCCATTTGTTCCCCAACCTGTTTAGTCCCCAAGTATAATTTTTTTTAAATTTTATCTCTTAGGGTCACCAACAACACATAAATTCATACATTTTACAATATCAACAAGAATAACCTTAGTGCTCATTCATACTGACTCGCGGGCGCGGTGGCGGGCGCGGTCACGAAATATTAAACATATGGCGTAATATCCAAGTGTTCACACAGGAATCGCACGCGCGGTCTATCTACTGGGGGCTTACTACAAAAAACGAACACAAAATCACAATTGTGGTACGAAATTCAAAGAATGAACGTTGAAGTAACGTATGACAACGTTCGTTTTTAGTAGTAGGCCTCCTGAATTCTCGCGCAAACGCCTGGCGACTAATGCGAACACGAGCTCGCCACGTCCACCGTGCGCGCGCCCGCCACCGCGCCCGCGAATTCAGTATGAACAAGCACTAAACGCTACCTTAACGACATAGACATAAGAACGACATTCCTGTCCCCCCGACAGGCTGGTGGTGCGCATCCGTTGCGACGCGGAGAGCGCGCAGTGCCCGCTCGGCATGAAGTTCGGCTGCGACCCCGTCACGGAGGCGCCGCGCCTCCTCAAGCTGGCCGCCGTGCTCGGGCTGCACGTGAGTACCCGCCTGCGTTCTGGTCCTTCGAGCTGGCCTGAAAAATTGTTTGAATTGGCAATGCATGCTCTCAAATTCACGAGTAATATTGACTCCTAATTGGGACATGTTTAGCTAATAGGCATAAACTAAAAGTTTAAAGTAGTACGACAAACTTATCTTGAGTAAGTTATCAAAATTACTTAACTGTTAAATATGAATAACATGATAGATTATCAAATACACCATTGGGTAAACATTGACAACCATTGGGTAAAGTGCGAACGACAAAGTGTCAACAACAGATAGATGGTTTACCCTGCGAAGCAACGCTGTCTGTCGCCTCGTTACGTCTGCCGCGTCCTGCAGTTTACCTATATTATGGTCCTTCGAGCCAATGAGTTTTGTAAGCCTGTTTATTAAATAGTCTTGTGAGATATTCTCATTTTACTAGTTTTCTCTTGTTATCGATGTTGAAGTCGGTTAGTTTTTGTAACATGTTTGTTACTTTACATGTGGTGGTACACCTTTAAATGTTATGGTCCTTCGAGCCAATGAGTTTTGTAAGCCGTTTTGTTATTCATTGTGAAATATTCTCAGTTCACGAGTTTTCTCGTCTTGTCGATGTTGTAGTTGTTTATTTTATTTTTTTGTTTAAAGCTATTTATTGCACCCGGCAGGTGGTGGGCGTGTCGTTCCACGTGGGCTCGGGCGCGGGCGAGACGGCGGTGTACGAGCGGGCGCTGCGGCACGCGCGCGAGCTGTTCTCGCTGGGCGCCGCCGCCGGCCACCGCATGCGGCTGGTGGACGTCGGCGGCGGCTTCCCGGGCCACGGCCGCGCCGACATCCGGGAGGTGAGGGGCGGTGTGTGTGTGGGGGGGGGGGGCAGACGGCGGTGTACGAAAGGGCGCTGCGGCACGCGCGCACTCGTAAATATTTGTGCGTGCGGGCATGTGTACGTGTGTGCGAGCTTGTATTGTGTATGTGAATTTACATTTGTGTGTGTCTGTGACAAAAATCGTGAGGTTTAAACTGGTTAGATTATTTACAGTTTCAACACCATTACAACAGAACTACATGTTATGTTTATTCATGTTGTCCACGGGTTGGTCGGGAGGACTTTTTGTGACAGTGTGGGTTGTTATTCCCTTGTATAAGTAGTAACCGATGTGTCTGTGTGTGCAGGTTGGGTCGGTGATCAACAACGCGTTGGATGAGTACTTCCCGTCGCGCGACGTGCGCGTGATCGCCGAGCCGGGCCGCTACTTCGCCGCCGCCGCCTACACGCTCGCCGCCATGGTGTACGCCAAACGCGAGGTGGGATTTTATTACCACGACCACCCAATTGGTTATCATAAAACTCTTGCGTTACTGGTGACTGACAGACAACGCACAGCCGAAAGTACTGTACGGATGAAGCTGAAATTTGGCATGTATGTTCCTTGGGCAGTGTAGGGGAGCACTAAGAGAGGATTTTTGGAAATTCCACCCGGAAGGGGGTGAAATAGGGGGGTGAAGTTTAAACGAATTCCACGCGGACGGAGCCTGCGGGCGGAAGCTAGTTGGTTATATTGTTAACACGCTGAATCACTGTAATAGACGAGGCGGAGATTTGAATGATGAGTGTATAGTAAACCCAACTTAAGATTGAAACGAAAGAGGCGCTGTCGGATGCATTTGACATTCATTTGACCAATCATTGCACACTAGTAACTGACAGATGAATGACCACAACGTACTTATGAATGACTTTTTGTTAGTTCCAATTTTTGCCATTTCAGAGATAAGTTGGGCGCACTGTAAACTTCCGTTCTCGGTCTAGCCGTGTGTCCTTGTCTTGTGTGTTATTGTCCATGACACCCATGACACAGACATGACAATTGACAATTCTAGTGTGGGGCTATGAGTGTGTAGCGTTTACTAAAGGGGCTGATTCATTTTGTTGATTGAAGTTCAATGTTTGATGCTGCTATACTAGGTTATACTTAAGTATACCAGAGTATAGTTATTAGAGTTGTCTGTCTGTGTGTGCAGCTGCCGGCGAAGGAGGGCTCGGAGGCGCACACGATGTACTTCATCAACGACGGCGTGTACGGCTCCTTCAACTGCGTGCTCTACGACCACCAGCAGGTCGTCGCGCAGCCGCTAGAGGTCGGTAGTGACGAGGATTATGTTTTAGCAATAGGGGATAGGGGATTAGTTAGCTAGTGTTGTTTAATTTGACTGATTTTTTTGTTGAGATTTTTATGATTTTCTATATGAAAGCTAGTGCTAGGCGTGTGGCTTCATTAAGTTTGGGTGCCATCTGACGAGCAGTTTTTGAGTTATCATTTATAGATTTTGAAGTCGGTTACGTTTTTGTAAAACAATTGTTAATCAAAATTTGGACAACATCTGACGATTAGTTTCTGAGTTATCTGTACCAGGTTTCCTTAAAGTAATATACCCTAAAACTTATCCCCCAGGCGGTGAACGCCCGTCCGGAGCTGTGCTCGGTGTGGGGCCCGACGTGCGACGGTCTGGACTGCGTGCTGCCGACCGCCCGGCTCCCACCGCTGGGCGTGGGCTCGTGGCTGGTGTTCCGCGACATGGGCGCCTACACGCTGCCCGTCGCGTCCGCCTTCAACGGCTTTCCCACGCCCACCGTGCGCGCTGTCGTCGATCGGAAGCTGTGGTGGGTGCTTGCTGCTTGTTCATGTATTACTAGTGATCGGTGGTAGTTGGTTATTGTTTACTTGTGGTTTCGACTGCGTGCTGCCTACGCCCGGCTCCCACCGCTGGGCGGAGCTACGATGAAACTTGTGCACGAAAACCAACGCCACCAGAATGCTAGCAGATTTGTGCTGAGAACAGTCCTTATCGTATTTTAGTTTTACGGCAGTATCGGTGTCTGGGAAGTTTTATGTACTTTGTACCTCTTTGAAAAGTATTCGATGAAAAAAGTAGATCGAATTTTTGACGGTAGCATAATGAATTAATGTTTATTCGAAGTAGGTTTTTCACAAATACTTTTCGAAATGTAATGAATTCGATTTGAATTTAAAATGTAATGAAATTTAAAAGATATCGAAATTTAAATGAGGCGTCACTTATTATTTTTCCAGGAGCACCCTGCAAGAGCTGTGGCAGGGCGCGCAGCCGCTGTGGGAGGTGGACTCGCCGCCCTCGCCCCTCTCCCCGGACTCCCCCCTCTCCCTCGACTCCCCGCTCTCCCCGGAGCCCCCCGCCTCCCCGCTGCCCTCCCCCCCGCCGCCCGTGTTCGTCGAGTGCGCCCTCAAGTGACCCCGCTCCGCCGCGCGCCTACGGACCCGTTAGACTAGTTTCTGTTCTGTTTGTTAGCTGTTTACTAGACAATTTGAGTATTGGGGTTGTGATTGGAAGGGTGGTGAGATTGTGTTGGCTGAATTAAGAATAATACGCGTGTGTGTGATGTTTGATTTGGTACAATCATCAATCATAATAAGGAAAAATTCAGAAACGAATTTTACCTATATCGCTAATGCATAATATATTCTTTTGGGTTGCCAAAGCGTCTTTGACTACTCCAAGAGCTATCTGATGTCTAAAGTCAATCAGTTGTCAGAGTAATACACATAAAAGTTTGGCCCTTTTCGGTACGTAAAGAACAAATACTTGTGTTGTCTAGTAAACGGATGTAAACCCAAATGCAGCCTTAGAGGTGTAAGTAGAGTTAAAAATATTAGTTGCACAGTAATATATTATCTCAAAATCGTTTGGTTATAGACAGTGGAAAATTTCTGGTCTTATTGTATCAACTAGGGGTATAAATTGATAATTACACCCCCTAAAAACCCGCTCGTAATTCTTACATCTCTATCATTTTTTAATCTTTTGTAATTACGTATCCGGCTTCATCGCTTGTTGCATTATAATGTTCTAATCAATTCCAAAGCTCTCATCTCACGGTATTTTAGTGTGAAATTTTGTTTTTTTTTCAAGTGTTTATTGTAATCATATCAAGGCACAGTCGACATGATGGTGTCGGCATGAATTAAATTTACTGTACGGTTCTTAGAACTTGGAAATTTTTCATGGATTTTCTATGTAGTATCTATTACGTCTAACGTAGAGGTTTGTAGGTAGCGTTGTTCGATAACCGTTGAAAATACATTTTACGCAATTATTTTTGTTTAACGCGCTTGCACTGTTTGTGATTTGTTGTATCACGGTGTTATGTTAACGTCACACTTGTGTTATATCGATAATATATTATGGCCGAGGCCGCACTACGGCTAAACCGCCGCGGTTTCTTACCGCGTAAATTTTGTAACAATAATAAAAAGCAATACAAGTGGCTGCACTTGCGGTTTCTGATAATGTATGCGAATTGCGCGGTTACGCGGTTACCGCGCAATTCACCACATATTATAGCGCGAGGCCGCAAATGTGTAGCTTGTATACTCCAGAATTATTGTTGATGGATGTGTAATTTCTGTGATGTCATGCGCACTTTAGATCAATGATTGAACGCTGATAAAATAACGATAGTATGGTATGGATTATGATGGATTAGTGATTTTTAATGAAATTTAATGTCTAACAACAACAACAATAGCTAGCAACTAATTCAGCATGAAGATTGCACTGTTACGGAACATAGGTCGCATTACAAAACACAATCCGTCACAAGTTTTAAATGGCTTTCCAACAACAGAAGTTTCTTGTCACAGATACCACAAGTGTGACTTCAGCATAAATGAAACTTGAAGATTTTTTCGCTTACTAACATATTTCATTTCATACTCAATAAACTGCCGTAATGTATTTATTCATTTGCAGTTAAAGTGTTTGCTAATGTAGGAAATACATTCCCATCGTATGTAGCTTATCTTAAGATTTTAATGTTAATCGATTTTAAAGATTTTGATGTTGTGTCATTAGTGAATTTCGCAAAAATATATATTATGTACTTACCGACCTGCTTCTTAATACATTGCTGAAATGTGATTTGGTTTTTTATTTCAACTACATACTTACGCCCTTAAAATTAATAAGTATGCATGATGTGCATAAGTTTATTATCTATATGAATAAATAATTTAACTTGAAAATTAATATGTAAATGCAAACAGTTTCACACAACACACAACATCAACTGAATTCGTATGAGACACTTTGTAAAGATAAATATGAGAAAAGTGCAGGTTTTCGTCACCCAATGTCATAAAGTACCCTCATGTATATTTTTTATTCCTTCCCTCGCAATATTTAATAATAAATTCATTTTTGAACGGTGTGAAGAGAAGACAGCGTCATTTGCCATGCAAAAATCGGCTACTGTTGCAACGGAAAAGCGTGGCATAAGTGCGGTATTGGACACGGTGTATGAATTCAATGTATGCGCTACGTTCCTCGCACGCTTGGGATCCCTTAGGGTCAATTTATACTAGCGCAGAGTCGAAGCGTATCGAAGCGTCAAATTCTTTACAACTAAAGCGAAGCCGCGCGTATTCGCCAGAATACCTACTGATACATTTCCGACTGATGACGCGTAAGTTCGCTAGTGGGCGCATGGACACGCGAGCATGCGCGCGAACAATCGGCATTGTTCACGCGCAAACGCGCGAATTCCGAAGAATGCGCGCGTCTTTTTAAAATCTCTGAAGTAATTTTATTTTTATTTATTTAAACTTTTTGTAAGACCTGAAACTGAAAACAGGTTTTTTACAATGGGCGGACTTAATGCCTAGTGGCATTCTCTCCCAGTCAACCCATGGTGAAGGTGAGATATTGTGGCAGGTGGCAAAGTAATGTGTGCGTTATGCCGTGGAGTTAAGGTTGAATTTGTTATTTTCAGTTTTGAAAAGACGCTTCCATGCGCTTCGACTGCGCTAGTATAAATTGACCCTTACCACCCTTACTCACTGGTTAGTGCAACGTACCATCAATGCAATTATGCGTGCCTAGTACTTTTTGTGTTGAGTGTTATGAGTTACGACGAATTATATTATGACGGTTTTAATTTTTACTACTCATCAATAATAAATAACCGTTACAACTTCGTGGATCCATAGTTTAAGATTATATGGGACCCCTCTAGTTCAGTAAACAACTAAAACACGATGTTTAAAATTTGAACTTTGAACATAAACAAAAAAATACCAAATGGATAAATCGTGCTCAGAGGTTTTAGGTAGCATGAATCAAACTTGTTACAGAATTGAGAACCACCTTTTTTATTATGAAGTCGATTATTCAAATAGTGGTTTTTAACTTTTACTAAGCTATTAAAATCTGACTGTTGATTCAAGGTTGAAATAAAAGCCATTTGCAATAAATACATGGTAGGGAAAATATGTTTATTTGACAGACGAATTAAACATAAAAAGGAAATACAGTAGGCAGGTTTAGATAACAAGACATTATTTAACCCACATAATGATGATATTACAAAACAGTGATGATACATAATCATTGATAATCCCTAAATTTACAGATGGTTATAAGGCAATCCTCAATGAATCAAAAATATTATTAATTGTTATTTGTCCAGAAACAAATTCATGATAATTGAAAATTAATACGTTTAACATGTGACACAAAAGACGGGAACAGATTCTCATAAATGCGATTGTTTTAAATACAATTATAAAGCTTGCTTGCCTTTAAAACCACATCGTTGCTGGTTTTAGTTTTATTAAGATTAATCTTTAACGTAACATTACAATTACAAAATTACCAAAACGTAGCCAAAAATAACCATGACTCCAAACATAACATTCAATCTATTTAAATAAACAGTCAATTTTGTATCAACAAATTATATTAGAATAATTTCAATAAAAGGCGCACAGCGCAGTATTCATGTTTTTAAATATGTGAAGTGTTATGATCTTATTGAGCAATATCGCAAACAATACTTCCAATAACATACTGATATGGATGTAATTAAAAATAAATTATTGTTAATGTAAAGAACAGAACCATGTTAATGTGTACTATAATAATATCAATCACTCTCCAAAGCTCTGGAGCCTCTATATAGAAAATCGAGCCATTGCCCACAAATATTTCAAACATTTACATACAAATTTACAAATAATCACTTACTATATTTACATTTAATGTTTCAGTTATTTAACAACAAACCTGCAAGTCATTTATAAAATAAGAGTTTGCATCATTGAAAGTTGCTGAACACAATACTTATTTCTTTCAATAATTAAAACGGTTTTAAATATAACAAAAGATTCACATACGAAATACATAAAAAATAATGTTTGCTTTCACTGGTGTAACAGATATTTATTTAATTACGGATTAACTTGCACATTGTTATATATTGTCGACATTACAAGCCCACGTTGGGCGCCAGTTCAGTCCATTTCATTAGTTACCATAAACACAATCAGTCACGTACTAATTTCACTTAACAACACAAAATATTCCAATGCACCCGTCAGACGAGCATTTTAGTTGAGTTCATGTTCAAGCGCCACCAGGAGTCCCTAGTTGGGCGCCAAATTTCGGGTCCCGGTTCGGGCGCCAGAATATCGGGCGCTGTAGTATTCTTCTGGTGCACCGTTGGCTGGTCAGCAGAGCTGAACGCTGTATGCGGCGAGGTACTGCTGGAGCTGAGAACGGTGCGGCTCCTCAAGGGCCGCTATGCGCGGCGGCAGCACGCCGGGGTGCGCGCGCGCCATGTTGCCCAGACTCTCCACTAGATAACGTTTCGGGTCGTCCACGGCTGTGAAACGAATTTATTCGTTACAAACCAATTACAACCAAACTTTTGGAAATATGAGTACAGTGCTACGAGTATTATTGTTATATGAGACACTAAAAATAACATACTCAGTCATTTCAGTATTTCATTTACACAAATAATGCTTTATTATCTATTAAGGTTGAGAGGTTTTTAATTTGGCAAACAAAGTGCAGTCATTGTTTGAGACAAAACAATTTATAAAAGCCTGCCAATAGTTTGAGTTAAAAAGTACAATCATGTTTCTTAAACGTCCTCACTTCGCTGGGAACTAAATAGCTTGACCTATTTTTACAACACGTTTCATCGTGGCGCCTCTCCTGTACGAAGCGTGATGTTAGTCTTTCTCAATTAAAAGGGCTATGCAACAAAGTAACATGTTTCCAACATCATCCCGTTACAACGACCAATCTCATCCTCCCCATCCCCAACCAGTACAATGGATAGTTACCAGCGAGCGGGTCGGCGTTGGGCCCCTTGGCGCAGGCGAGCTGCGCGTACTGCGCCTGGTAGCCGGGCGCGTCGTCCACCTCGATGAAGTGGTCCTCCGGCACCGTCGACTCGTCCGGCGGCAGCTCGAACAGCGAGATCAGCGCCTGGACGTACAATGTGTGACAACTAACGTAACTAGATGTCCCGTGTTTCAGGGGCCGTCGCGGACGTTGTGATATCCCCAAAGATAGCGCCGGGATAAAAAAATATCCCGTTTTTATGAAATACACTGATTATTTGTTTGACTGGACCTTGTTGTGTCATGATCCGCATTATTACCTTTAGAGGTATAAATATTCATGCATTTGGAGGGGGAAGATGTAGATACAAAACGGCGAAGTTGAAAAGTTGCACGCGGGCTTTCATACAGATAGCGTCGGCCCTGATATAACGATGGGTCCTATGTATATGGGCCAAACTAGCAATTTGGCGATTTTGGCTTTTTTGTGGGTAACGCATCTTATCGATATAATGAATCATGTGAGCTATTAAAAAAAAAAGATTTCAGCATAGAAACACGATTTTTTATTACGGTATAACGGCATATGTAACATGAATTTAAACGTATAAGGTCCTAAGCGTAGTTAGAGATTTATACGCGGGGAGTTTCCCGCGCGTTTGTTTATAGTTTGGAACAATCAGCCAATTTGACACTTGTACGTTGAACGGACCATCGGCCGCACTGTGATGAATAAAGACGAATACGAAATGTAATTGTTGTGTTTTTGGGTTACAATTTAGTTTAATAAGTAAAAATGACATCTAATTATCACGCTAAGATGTCTAGATGTCGGAATTTTGTGAATTTGGCTTTGGGAAATGAAAACAACAATTAAAACGAAGATTTTATATTATATTCTAATTAATGAATTATCAATTACTTCAATCGTTTATTGATTTTATAGATAAAAAATTAAAAAAATATATACATTATGCTAATTAGCGTAGGTAATACGCGTATAATGGCCAACATGGTATATCGGCCCTTTTAGGGTGTTTTCAAAAAAAAATAATTTTAACAAAAACTAACGTAGAAGGGCCAATGTGACATTAAAAAAAACCAGATAAATGTATATATAAAATACTACAGTGTAAATGAGGGAAATAGTTTTCTTAGCAAATAAGCAAAGATTCGGGAACTTCGGTTTTATCAATTTAAAGTTATAATAAATTGAAACTTTGGAAGCCTCTCCTGTAAAGTTTTAATTTTACATTTTGGCCCATATACATAGGACCCATCGATAAGCAAGATGGTATTTAGATAGCAGGCACAATCAGATCCTCTGACGACCACTGGTGCAGCCAACAGACCAGTACAGTCACCGGCGCACGCAGCCCACGGCGGCTGCAGGCACACATACATACATACATACATACACACCTGCAGCAGGCGCGGCCAGAGCGGCGCGAGCGGGCCGTGGCGGGTGGCCGCGCAGTCGGCCAGCAGGCGCACGCAGCCCACGGCGGCGGCATACATACATACATACATACACACCTGCAGCAGGCGCGGCCAGAGCGGCGCGAGCGGGCCGTGGCGGGTGGCCGCGCAGTCGGCCAGCAGGCGCACGCAGCCCACGGCGGCTGCAGGCATACATACATACATACACACCTGCAGCAGGCGCGGCCAGAGCGGCGCGAGCGGGCCGTGGCGGGTGGCCGCGCAGTCGGCCAGCAGGCGCACGCAGCCCACGGCGGCGGCCTTGCGCTCGAGCGCGCCGCTCACCCGCTGCAACTCCGGGATCAGCACGCGCTCGCAGTACATCGCGAACATACTGCGGGTATAATGACGGATAACTAAAAAACTACTCGCCAGATGTCCTTCAAATTTATATAGGACCAGCAAGAAAGCACCAGCTTTCGAATAAAAAATAATCAAAATTGATTCAATCAGAGATAACTTAAAAAATACAGTCAAATTGAGAGCCTTATTGGTTGCAATTAACCAGTAAATGCGCACCTATAACTGGGCGCAACCAATAAAACATGGTGCCCAAATCTTTTTATGGATTTTCTCCTGTACTACTCTACAATAACGAATCGTTTTCCAATTTTAAAACGAATAATATGAATCAACTCACTTGGCCTGCACGGAGTCGACGAGCTGCACCAAGTTGTCAGCGCCGAAGTGCGCCGCGTAGAAGCCGAGGAACGCGATGAGCCCCTTCACGTACTTGGTGGTCTTGGACGACGACAGCCGCTGGAACAGCAGCGAGATTATCTGCTTCGTGTACTGCTGCATCACCGATCTGGTCAACAAAATTAATAGTAATAGATTAATAGATAACAGTACACACTCATAGCATCACACAAGGATTCCCTTTGACGTGGGTACCGTGGACATCACAAGATAGAAGGATACACATAGGCCAAGAACGGAAATAAATTTAACACCGTATTTAACACCGTACCACGTGGAATCTGGTTATGACTAATTAATGTACAAAAACTATTTTTGTGATTTGTTTGGGCTCGAAATCAATGGAGTATCTTTATTTATATCCCTAATAAATCAAAACACAATAGATAATTATGAAAACAATACTCACTCGCCAAACTTGAAAAGCATAGTTTGTATGAGATAGAAGCCTTCGTGGTCGTTAGTTTTGGACGCAATGAGCTTCTGGAATACTCCCAGCATGGCATTCTGGAACAAACGGTAAACGTCACTTTGAATATTAGTACATAAAACACTACTTGATTTTATGGTAGTAAGGTTTTTCTAAATACATCGTTTCCACCAAAAGATCTCACCAATACCTTTTCAATCAATAAAAATTGAGAAGTTGTGAAGAAGTTACGGTTCTTTACTATCTAAGGCTATATCGTCCCTTACCATCAGCTAAAATATCGATTTTAATGACGTTTGCGGCGCACTCTGACAGCGGCGGCACCACCAGGCACGACAGGGGGCTCCGTACGTAGCTACATGCTACCACGCCAAAGCTCAACTTAAAATAACAAAAAAAACTTGGTCCTTCGAGCCGGTACCCACCAGCTTGCCCGAGGCGATGACGAGGTCGGGGCGCACGGCGACGAACGCGCACAGCAGGCGCACGAGCGGGCGCACGTTGGCGGCGCGCTCCCACAGCGGCGGCGCCACCAGGCACGGCAGTAGGGCTCCGTACGCGCCCGCGTCGCCCGCGCCTCCGCCCTCCGAGCCGCGCAGCTCGAGAAGTAGCGACAGCATTTGGAATACGTATGGCATGAATTCTGTGGCAAAGAGAGGTCACAAATGTAACCCACAGATTAGAAATAAAAATGAATGAAATGAACAACATGAAATGAATGAACGAAACGGTCAATAACATTTTCAATATTCATTATCAACTTCTCCTTATATGCTTGTGTCCCTGTCTACTTTACTAAAAACTTCGATATTTATGAACAAACGTGAAAAATATAGTATCGTGGAACAAAGTTTACCAATAAATAAAACTTACCTTGTACATCGTTTTGTAGAATCTCTTGGAATATTGGGAAGAGCGCGTCTTCGAATGCGGATATTGCGTTGGGATTTGCTTTTGTTACTAATCTGTAAAAAAAAACATCAATACATGAATTTATATTCAAGGTTCCAATTAAGCCCACGTATTTAATATGCTCATAGATTAGCGGTATCTGGTGGAAACAGTGTATCTAGTGGCTATGCGAAATAGTTCGGCATAAGTTTCCGATACTTGGGTTGACCAAGAACTCCTCCATTAATCTGTAGCATCATACAGGTTTCCTCAATGACGCGAATAGACCCTATACCATTCAAATAGCAGCAGAAGGTGGTACTACCCTACTCATTTACCACCATAATACCCTAATAAAAGCGTTAAACCCAGCCAATATACTCACGAGACGGCGAGCGAGAGGGTCTCGAAGAGGTAGTGGTTGAAGTGCGGCTTGCAGGGGTTCTTGGCCACGGCGGCCAGCATGGCGGCCAGCTGCGGCAGCGCCTCGCCCAGGTACGGCAGAGCCGCCTCGCGCAGGCACGAAAGAGTTCGGAGCACCGCTGGAATTTGTTATTGGGTTGTTGAGGAATTTTGAATAATTATGCTTGTATTTTATAGACCCTACGCAGTGATAAACAAAACAAAAAAAGATTGGACAAAGAAATATTTTCATAAATCCTACTATCCCACTAATAATATAAATGCGAAAGTTTGTGAGAATGGATGCTTGTTACTCTTTCACAAAAAACTACTATAGTATAATTTTTATTTCCGTGCAGTTTGCTTCATAAAACGACGGAGTGGTGAAACGAGTATTTTAATCTCTCTCCCACTCACTCACTGATCACGCATCACTCAGTGATGCGCATTATTGTTGTCGATCAATAACGCGCGTTCCTCGAGCGTGTGAGCGAAGCGCTGGGGCCGCGAACGCGTCCCGATCGCACTGCGTAAGCGTCGCGTTGAACAACGTGGAAAGTGTACGCGACGCGGGCGTCGTCTTCTTTACCCTTCGACGGTGCGCGCGCTGTATACACGTCACACGACGACAACACGAGTCGCTTACGCAGTGCATTCGCGTCGTGCACGTTGCACCTGCGTCGCTCACAGGCCCGAGAAATGCGCACTCCTAATGTGGGATAACCCTTACACCACCCACCTTTCATGACATACTCGTTGTGCTCGCCGGCGAGCGCCGTGAACAGCGCGGCGAGCAGCGGTGCGGCGTGCGGCTCCAGCGCCGCGCGCGTCACCATGCCGCCCGCGATTAGCTTCTCCACTGCGCACGCGCCGTACGTGCAGACTACGCCGCGACCCGATATGTGCTTTATCTGAGGATGATATTGGGTTTATGTTTGTGGAGGAAAAGGGGAGATCTCCCGCCAGGCGATGTCACTGCCTGGGGACCGCGGTCCGATGTTAACTTCGGACCATTTGTATATATTATGTGAGATTATCTTGAAACATTGATAGCGCGGTTGAGGATATGTCTCCTGATTGGCCAGTTCAGTATGACGCGTATGACGTAGTCTATTGTTTACTGCACTCGTTGCTTGTGGTTGCGTGGTCAGCATCATGTGCGGCGCGCGCTCATATTACTGTAGGTATCGCGCCGCTACATGTTTATTGTGATCAAAGGTTAATTGAAGAGTTTTGTTGGTGTCATTTATCAGAGAAAAAGGTGAAACCTTTGAGTCTTTACTTACTTGACTCTTTGTAGTGAAAAAAATAATTAAACCTGTCTCCCGAAAAAGTGTAAATATTTCCGAGAGCAATCGGTTATTCCACTAAAAAATGAACACAACCTTTCTCAAACGACACTTGTGGAGACATTTTCAGTCCTCCAGAAGTAACTGTGAACTATAATCATATTTACATTTTGCCTATCTCTGCAGGTATCCCACAGCCGGCGAGTATTGAGTAACTATCGGCTATTTTCTGATTCAAGAAACGTACGGAGATATCACTCTTATGACATTTCGTGTAAACAAATGAAATGCATCGCTCGCTCGATCCTAATGGATAAAAACTTTAAACTTTCTCACCAGCAGCGGGAAGGCGCTGACGATGAGGTCTTTGGGCAGCAGCGAGCGGAACGTCATGATGTACTTGATCGCGTCCGCTTTCAGCACAGGCAACTCGCTCACTGGAAAATATCAGCGGTTTAACCATATAGACACATATTTAAATTATTCCACATATAACTATTGTTTTTCAGATAAGGCGGAGAGAATTTTAAACTTTTAATTTGATAAATCCGTAAATGATCTCTAATAAGTGCCCAGCTCGTGTACTATAATGCGATAAATGGACTATTAAACTATATGGACTGAATGTTACTAAATAAGAATAAGAAATAAAAGCTAAAATACGAGATAAATCATGGTGTTATAATCAACTCACAGTCCGGCCGCTGCAGCTCGGGCACGACATGCGCACGCGCAAACGCCGCGAGGTCGAAGAGCGGCGCGGCGCGCGTGACGCCCGCCGCCTGCGTGCCGCCGCGCGCCGCCAGCGACGTCACCAGGAACAGCGCCGCGTCCTTGCCGCGCCACGCCTCCGCGCCGCACGACGTGTACTTTGATAACATCGCCTGGGGAGAAGGAATCAATGTTATAAATCTCTTGCGTTACTGAGTGATTGACTGACAGACAAGGCACAGCCGAAACTACTGAACGGAAGAAGCTGAAATTTGGCATGTATGTTCCTTGGGGAGTGTAGGGGAGCACTAAGAGAGGAAATTTAACCCTAAGGGTGCGGTTCCACTGAGGCGGAGCGGAGCGGAGCAGTGCGCGATTCACCAATCACATGGCTTAAAATCCCAGCTCATTGCGCCTCGTAAGGATTTCAAGCCATGTGATTGGTGAATCGCGCACTGCTCCGCTCCGCTCCGCTTCAGTGGAACCGCACCCTAAAGGGGGGCGAAATAGGGGGGTGAAGTTTAAACGAATTCCACGCGGGCGAAGCCTGCGGGCGGAAGCTACTTATGTATAAGTGAATACATCATTCAGTAGAATATATATTTTCACATTTAATTTTGCGGGGTTATGTCTTTTTTAATAGCAAAAAAAAATCCACCACTAACTGTAAACCCACATCGTACTCACGCAAACACACATACTAACGCACACACGCGAGTATCCATACGCACGCACACGCACTTACCCACCCACTCATAGACGCACACTAACGCCCACGCACGCTCCATCGCGTCCACACACACATACCCAGCACATACCTCAACATACTGGCCGAAGCTGGCCATGATCTTGTCCTCGTACTGCGCCGCGAGCGTGCGCACCAGGTCGCAGGCGGCGCGCCGCCGCGTGTCCACGTCCGAGCCCTCATACACGCACACGCACACACACACACACACACACACCAGCACATACCTCGACGTACTGGCCGAAGCTGGCCATGATCTTGTCCTCGTACTGCGCCGCGAGCGTGCGCACCAGGTCGCAGGCGGCGCGCCGCCGCGTGTCCACGTCCGAGCCCTCGATGTCGCGCCGCACGTACTCCTCCGGGTTATCCTCGAACAGTTCCGCGTCCGATTCTACGTATAGATACACATAAAGGTTTTTATTCAGTCACAAATCAAAACAAATAATAATAAATAACGCTATACACTCGCTCGCTAGTGTGGAGCTATCCCCACGCTAAGATTCCCTGTGTCGAGGGTCCGTTGGCATCACAAGACAAAGACACAGATTCAGACTGAGAATGGAAAATTAAACTCATCATTAAAATTATTGCTTTGCTGGGAATCGAACCCGGGACATAAATTAGAAGAAGTAAATAGGCAAGGAGCATAAATCTTAATTTTTTTTTTAAACTTTATCATTATTTTACCCATAGTGTCAATCATACATCAACATACCTCTGAATTCCAAGTTAGGTATGACAACCTTCTCGCAAATGCTGCTCAATATGGCGGGGTCTTCGAAGTAACTCTTGTACGTATTCTTCTCAGCCACCTTCGCCAGGAATGTTAGGGCGTTGGATACCAGCTGAAAACAACAAATACATTAAGTTTTTATTCGTCAGATATTTTTTTATGTAATTAGCAGCCCAACCACATGTAATGAGTTATGTGGTACTGTGATGTTGGCGTGCAGTAGGGTGCGAAATGATACGTCTTGTCCGTATGATACCTTTATTAGTACTCCACTGATTAATATGCCTTACATCAACTTATATATTAAGAGTGTCTTAGCTGCACACTACAGTACCACTAAATGATAGGTACCATCCATGAAACTTGGAAAACCCATTAAAAGACATTAATGATTTTTAAATTTGAAAAATTTGATTATAGCATATTGGTTCAAGACTAAATATACATACCATTGGATGGATGGATGGAACTTGATAAAAAGTAATTTAAAGCACGCGGGCCCGTACGGCCGTGACGATGTACTATATGTTCCACACGGCCGTGACGAACGCGGGCCCGTACGGCTTGAACTCCTCCTCCTCGTACTTTAGCGCTATGTAGTACATGCTGTATAATTATGTTGAGCTGCAGCACACAGACAACAACAAGACACTCACCGCATCATATCTAGCCTGCAGCCCGGTCCCGAGCAGCACGTTCCACACGGCCGTGACGAACGCGGGCCCGTACGGCTTGAACTCCTCCTCGTACCTGAGCGCTATGTACTACATGCTGTATGCTACAGTATCCCTCCACACGTGTAACAACAAGACACTCACCGCATCGTATCTAGACTGCAGCCCGGTCCCGAGCAGCACGTTCCACACGGCCGTGACGAACGTGGGCCCGTACGGCTTGAACTCCTCCTCCTCGTACTTTAGCGCTATGTACTACATGCTGTATATGCTGTATGCTACAGTATCCCTCCACACGTGTAACAACAAGCCACTCACCGCATCGTATCTAGCCTGCAGCCCGGTCCCGAGCAGCACGTTCCACACGGCCGTGACGAACGTGGGCCCGTACGGCTTGAACTCCTCCTCCTCGTACTTTAGCGCTATGTACTACATGCTGTATGCTACAGTATCCCTCCACACGTGTAACAACAAGCCACTCACCGCATCGTATCTAGCCTGCAGCCCGGTCCTGAGCAGCACGTTCCACACGGCCGTGACGAACGTGGGCCCGTACGGCTTGAACTCCTCCTCCTCGTACTTTAGCGCTATGTACTACATGCTGTATGCTACAGTATCCCTCCACACGTGTAACAACAAGCCACTCACCGCATCGTATCTAGCCTGCAGCCCGGTCCTGAGCAGCACGTTCCACACGGCCGTGACGAACGTGGGCCCGTACGGCTTGAACTCCTCCTCCTCTTACTTTAGCGCTATGTACTACATGCTGTATATGCTGTATGCTACAGTATCCCTCCACACGTGTAACAACAAGCCACTCACCGCATCGTATCTAGCCTGCAGCCCGGTCCCGAGCAGCACGTTCCACACGGCCGTGACGAACGCGGGCCCGTACGGCTTGAACTCCTCCTCGTATTTCAGCGCGTAGAGGGACGCGCACTCGCACACCTCAGTACGTAGCTGCTCCATCACGCCGGGTTTATCGTCGTCGTCGTCCTAAGAAGAACAGGAGGGTGGTAAAGTTACATGTTGTCTATAAGATGTAATGACATCGTGATTGTATAACTAATGAATAAACAACTACGAAGTGTTTGTGTAAATGAACAACTAATTATGTAATGTATAACTCAAAAAGAACTTGACAGATGTCGCTCAATTTTGAATGGGACGAAATCAAGAGCTTGGACAACGATATGACAAGCACCAACTTTCGAATTAACACATACAATATTATAATCGTTTTTTTAATGGTTTAATAATGATCCTTCTTTAAAGATAAAGTTAATAATAAATACAAATTACTTACATTAGACTCCAAGCACGGAACTTTAGCTTGCAACAAATTCAGTAGATTCGGCATCCATATGTTCATGTTGTCTTCAAAGAACTCAGGTAAGTCTTGGTAGTTGAGAGAGTAGAACACCTTGCAGATGAGCACTAGGGAGCCGTAGATCACCTTCAGAGCTTGTGGGTTGTCTGCATGCTTTGTGGTCAATTCTAGGGTTGCCTAGAATAAAGTATAAGTAGATTACTGTAACATTTATTAGGCTGTATATTATATTTAGGCAACAGAATACAGACATAATGTACAAGTTAAACAAAATAGAAAGGATAGATATTGTAATTAGCATTGAGTAATCAATTTAGACATTTCAAAAATCCTGAAAAATGATATGTAGCAAAATTAAAGCAACTGTAGTTTTCAGCTCTATACAACACCAAATCCCAATATGTTTACCACTTGTATCCATGAATAAATGCATTTTAGCTGCAAAAGTGGAACAGGGTTACAATTTCTTCACCCATGAATAATTGAAAATGCAAATAACAAAACCATGGATGGAATTGAAAATGCTAATAAGAACACCACAAAATAGGAATATTTGCTATATTTTGTAAATGTTACTGGTACTTAAATTGGCCAGTTACAATAAACTGGTGTTTTACATACCACAAATAAATCTGTGAGCGGTTTGGCAAAGTTCTCCAACACATGTTTGATTTCCTCCCAGAGCTTTTGCGACTTGAACTCATATCGGTACCTCTTGAACAATGAATGGGCAGTCCGAAGTACTCCATTTATCACATGGAAATCTCCTGAAATTGTTATTTAAAGCATTCAAATGAATATTGTAATTGACAGGCTGAACCAACAGAAGTAGTTGAATGAATGATGTCAAGTAGCAAAATTGCTTCTTTGTGTCCGAGGACATGTAAATCTGTCTACACCTACTGTTATTTTTACGTAATAGTCGTTAAACAATGTCAAAGGCTCTAGGCGCAAATCAATAATATACGAATGTATGTATGTGGCCAAGTTAAATTTTTACTATAATAATAATAAAGCCCTTTTTTTTCTGAGCTAAGAGGATTTTTCTTTCGACTTAAGCTGTAGGCGTCATAGTATGTCTCTAAGCTCAGTGTGCCTATTGGCAAAGGCCAAAATTTTTACTATACTCCGACTTTTAATTCGATTCCTAAAATGACATTTCCAGTGTTACCGTTTTTTATTATCACAAAAATAGTGTTGTAAACTGGACGCAAATGATTCGATTTGATAAAAAAAATTATCGTATTATAATCGTTTCGCATAATTTAACAAATCGCTAAAATACTGCATGAAGTTATTACAGGAAAAATAACTACACATAAAAAAAATATTATCAATTACCCCCTACATTTTTAATTGTTAAGCGCTTTTAGTGCATGTATGTACTAAAAGCATGCATGTACCGGTGTTTAATATTTTTCCTTTACTATATAATTTTAAATAAATAACCTTTCCGTATTGTTCTCTGATTTTTTATTATATTTTATTAAAACACATATTGAGAAAAGAAAATCGAATAATCAAAACATCGTTCGTTAATCGTGTGAGTAATCACTATTATTTCAAAGCTGGCAACATTATTTCGAAAAGTGACATTAGCTTACGTCAATTTAGGAATCTAATTAAAATTCGGAGTATACATAAATATCTCCAATACTAACCTGTTGCAAACTTCTCCACCATCTCACTGATAAGTCCTGGCCACTTCTCCGGGAAGTCTGATCTACCAATGATGGAGACGGCGTCACTGAATTGCCTTTGGATAGCCTCGGGAGACTTCAGCATGAGTGACACAATGAGCACCTTGATCGTCATTCTGTCATTTCCATGGATTCTGTCGACGCCATCTTCCTCCTGTCATTACACACCATGCATATTACAACCATACATAAAAGATGGTACTAGACAAAATAATTTTAATTGAATTGACTATATTTGAGTCACAGAGAATACGGAATTGCCATTCCTCGCTAAAAACAAATTTATAAGCTTTACAGTTGAAGTTTACTTGTGGCATTTTAAATTCTCACACTCTGCTATGAACTCAATCACAGGGGCGGAAAGCTAGCATTTGTATGGGATGCCATTAAAACAAATTTCGTATCGCACACTTCTATGGCTTATTTTACAAGTATGTCGTAATAGAATAGTCTGTAATGAAAAAGTCTTGGAATAAAATTCTTCCTAAATTCTTTCCACATTCTCAAAGTATCTACGTACCAACTTTTATCTAAGTTGGATCAACAGATTACAGATTTATTGTGAAAATACACAATTACTTACTTTTAACATTTATAGTAGTTTGTATTTATATTGGTACAGATACCAAACAAAGGTAATAGTAATAATATCTTAAACTAGCGAACCGCCCTCGCTTCGCTTCGGGACCCGTAAGTATCAACCGCGTAGGTCCCGCTCCCGTAGGAATTTCGGGAAGATAATAAACTATCACCAAAATTAATTGAGGTTAAATTAAATTAAACTTAGAAATAAAGCTTACGACAAAATAATAGCAAAGTAGCAAAGGATCACAGCAAGATTAATTCAGATTAAACTTGGAAACGCGGCAAGTTTGCTATGGCAGTGGGTTCGACCAAATTTGATTACCATAAAAACGGTTCTAGTGTGTTAATCTTAAAAGATAGACATATACTGTCGTGGACATTTTTTTAGATCATTTCAAGAGGAATAATTCATTCATACATATATTTTTGGTATCTAGAATCGTTTTCGCAACGCATGCAACGAAAGCCCTCGAGAATGAATAATTTTCCCCGTTTTTTCCACATTTTCCATTATTTCTTCGCTCATAATTGTTGCAGCGTGATGTTATATAGCCTATAGCCTTCCTCGATAAAAGGTCTATTCAACACAAAAAAAAAATTTCAATTCGAACCAGTAGTTCCTGAGATTAGCGCGTTCAACCAAACAAACAAACAAACAAACAAACAAACAAACAAACTCTTCAGCTTTATAATATTAGTATAGATTAAAACTTACCACAGCCCAATTCCTCTTGATATAATTCTTAAATGCCACAGCTGCTGCAATCCTTATGGTGAGGTCTGCGGCTTCTTTATCAATGAGGTGGAGAAGCAGAATGGCATAGTTCTGATTCACTTCTATGCCTTCCAGGAATTTTTCAGCTGAAGTATAAAGTAAAGAGGATTTTATTTACTGTAGTTTCCTGTTTTAAAGGTTTTTGAGGGACTGAGATGTGTATTTTTTGACATATTGTAATGCCTTCTGCCCAGTGGTGGATTATCATTAAGGTAAAGTATGCACATGCCTCGGGGTGGGAGGTAATAAGTTCATTATCACTTCGCCTCTTATCAAAAAAAAGTTTGCTAATGAGGACTTTATCCAGGGTGCCCTCAAACCTTAACCCGCCTGTGCTTCTTTCTCTTACAATGTGAGATTATGACAACCATGAAGACATAATGTTAATACCCATTTTCAGTAGTGTGAGAATTTTGGGTTTAAATTGTGACAGAAATAAACACATATCAGGTAAAGTATTCAGGTAAGTTTAATTCCCGCACTAGAATTCTGTATTGATGGTTGCATGGGTACCATTAATAACATCAATAATAGTTGCCGAGAGCAACTATTTATCACAATACATTTTTTGTGCATAAACTTGCCTAGCAGCCCTCGCTTCCTAGGCAGGGTTAATACTTCATACTATGTTACGGTATCAGAAAATAACTAATTGGAAACTATAAAGGCGGTAGACTTCGAACTATAAAAGCTTAACTTAATGATTAATGGATATCAGATGTGAAGTAAAATTTATATTTACTTCATCATTTGAAATATTTTTCATCACAAAAAAATAACTACAAATCACAAAATCTTTTTAAAGCAACATAATGATTGCGTCTAAAACAGAAATGTTCGCATGCCACCAATTTTAGGTTATCAATCTGTTACAATGGTTGTGAAGTAAACATTGAAGGATTTATTGATGAAACTCATAGAAAAACGTTTGTATGAAAAAGTAAGGTCTATTATTACAACGTAACGAAGCTTTTGTAAAGGAACAAGTAAATTTTAAATGTTACCAAGTAACTCACCCGGTTTTCTGATGTTCGGATCTGGGTTCAGTGTCTGTTGTAAATAATTTGCTAGCGTAGCCAAGTTCTCGTCAGTTATATCCATGGCTATTGTTAGAGAAGATAAGTTCTGTTTAGGTTCACACTCTGAAAATCAAAATACTAATATCCAAAATCACAATACAAAAATGTCGGCAACGGCAATGACGGCTTTTTCCGTTGTGATTGTGAAATGAATGAAACTTGTGATTGTGAAAATAAATTTGTCCTTGATTGTCAAAATAAAAATCAAAAGTTGACATTGACAATTTGAAAACCACAGATAATGTCTAATTTGAAATCTATGTGAATCTATCGTTGCGGCACAGTTGCGTTGCGGTTAGAACACATCCTACTTTGGTGTTTGGACACACATGACACAGGGATTAAATATTTTCATTATTTGGTAAAAGTTTTTAAAGGAATTTTCTCGTGTAGGCCTGGTTCTGATTTTCGAGCTCACGTCTTGAGGTGAATTTAATGCTGAAGAGTTTTTAGTTGATAGAGTTGGGCCAACTTTGTTTTTGCGTGTTAACGTTTAACACAAACCGGTTATTTTAACAGTTATTACATGTTATTACTGTTATGAGTTATATAACGTTAATAAACAAAAGTAATGATAAAAATAAACTTATATATCATAACAATAAACAGTAACTAAAAAACCGAGTGAATGTACTCAAGGCGTGGTATATATGCCAGCGATGTAGAAATCTTCGATAGCGCGTTTCAGGCTTCGGTGACGTCACCGTGTGACGTATGAGCGGTGTCGCCACAGTTGTAATAGGGATGTTGACTGTGTTTTAATTAATTTATAATTCTGTCATGAAAGGGTAGTTTTTGTTTCGGAACTACAAAAAACCACAATAGTTTCGTGTATTTTCAAAAGATTTCATTTAAATTTAATAAATAAAATGTAAAACTTTGCTCTCAAGTCACGTAACAGAAAACGCCGAATAAATTGTATGACGTCACACGTTGCAAACCATACACCATACACATAGGCCGCGGCCCGTAAGTCGACAAAAAAGTTCAAATTTCTATAAAAAAAAGTGTCGTTTTGATCGAGTTACGCGGCTTGCAATGAGTGACGTCATTGAGGGCACGACATCGAAATCGGAGTTTTGGCGCGAAATTCAAAATGAAATTTTAAATAAATCTTTTTTATTTAGTGGTTTGAAAAATTATTTATCAATATTTTGGACTATATTAAGTAATTATACGTCGATTTAAACACTTTCCCAAAATTAGTCAACATCCCTATTAATGTACTCAGAACTTCGTTCGAAAAAGTTAAGTTGGAAGCTTAATTATTATTTGTGAGGCATTGGAACTGGGAAAATTATTAAATTTTATCAATCAAATAAAACAAATGAATGACAAGAAAAAGAAAAATTGAGTTGGAAGGTTATGAACTTAACAAAGGAAATACCAGGAAAACATAACTGTAAAAGAGCAGTAATAAAATACTGAATTATTTGCGACCGATAGCAGGTGGTTTATCAAACTGAGATATATGGGGGACTCATGAATCGTAGACCATCGTAGCAAATGAAAGTTGAAAGACACAACACCACAGGTTATTTTTTTTTATGAAACAGCAAACGAGAATGCAGCATCACCTTTTCGCTGCCGCCCATGACAACAGCTATGGCCAATCCAGAACAAGAAATCAAATTGGGACTAGGATGGCTAGTCCAGTTAGCAGAAGGTGCTGTTAAAGCAGGTTATATAGCAAGGCGAGATATTAAGGGTGCATGAATTGCAGGAATTGAAAGTTAACAATGAAATAAGTACATTGATGGACTGATTCTTATTCTTAAAATCTTATTTATTTAGCGTAACTGAACCTAAAGCCTATTAGTATAAAACTAAACCTATTAGTAGTAGTCTCGTAGTAGAACAGGGCTCTAGAGAAAAATGAATATATTATTATTATAAGATTCTCAGTGTGTGCTTAGTAGCGAACTGGATTGGTATGGTTATTACATGGCCTTGTTACTTTAATCAACTGTGGCGAAATTAAATAATTTAAGTATCTTAAAGAAAGAAAATAAAAATAAAAAAGTCATGAATACACGATGCCAATTCCGTTTTGGGTATGAATTAATGGAGCACAATACTTAGCGCGAGGCCGCACTACGGTTTTTTCACGCGGCGTTAACCGCGTAACCACGCGATTCGCATACATTATTGCTTTCCTTGAGTTACAAAATTTACGCGGCATGAAACCGCGGCGGCTTAGCCGTAGTGCGGCCTCGGCCTTTACTTCTTCTAAATCGGAAGTAGGGATAACGTTATAAAAGACTGGTCAGGTGTCGGTTTTTTGGTCAATATGGCAAATATGGGGCAAATCGTGAAGCTTTCAACAAAACACACTTATGGAATAAAAATTGAATTGAAAATTCCTTTTTTTGAAGTTGGTTAAAAAAAACACTTCGTTATCATTAATTAACAACGTTAATTAAAACCGGATTTATATAACGGTATTGATTCGATATTTACATCTGTGGTCTATGCTGAGTTGCTGACATAGAGATAGGAATATACCTACTTATACCTACTTAGATAGAGACGCCCTAATCCTTAACCTCATATGAAATTAGCTGGTTGACGTTATAGCAGGCCGGCCATTTATAGTAACAGTTGACAAATGTCATCTTATGTGAAACAAACATGAAACAAATAGTAAAAAACCCATTATATTAATAAAATAGGCATTGATAGGTGTTGTGGTGGCCTTTAAAGTAAGAAAAACACATTGAAACACAATGAAGTGTTGTATACTACAATGCGGAGCAAGGAAAAACAAATTACACCCAAAATTAACTTTACACAAGTAAGTATCAGTTTTCGTTGTATATCTGAATGATATTGATATATGTTTTTGCTGCATGAAGATCTGTGCGAGGGTTACGTAGGACTGTTAATGTTTTGTTGGGTTTTACATCATTATTTTATATATTTGAGTAGCCGGTTTGTTTACATTTCAATGACACTTAGGGTAGGAAAGTGTTAAAATATCGATATTCGATATATCGATAATTAAAATGACGCTGAAGGAAGTTGAAATAATTGTTTTTATTCAATAGATTCTCTTCAAATAAATCATTAAGAAAGAAGTGGCTAGAAATAATTGGCCCAGAAAACATAAACCCGGGCCTTAAAAATTTGTTTGTTAACCGACTTCAAAAAAGAAGGAGGTTCTCAATTCGACCGTATATATGCTTTTTTTATGTTTGTTCAGCGATTTTTTCGTCGTTATGGGCCGATTTTGATACTTCTTTTTTTGTTGTAAAGTAGATATGAGCAGTGGGGTCCTTTTAAAATGATCACCAGGATCTGATGATGGCATCTCGGAGAAATCGAGGGCAACTTTTGAAAAATGTAGGGACGACTAGTGTGTTTGTTAATGATTTCATAAGTACATGAAAGCGCTACAATTTCGTGCAGGTCTGAAGTCGATCTGATGAAGCCGAAAGACAGTCAAGGGAACTCCTCAACGATTTACTGTAGTTATCTAGTGTTTGGGCTTGATTAATTTGTAGTGACGAGAACTTTACACCTACATGTTGAATTAAGCGCCATATGGTGAGTAGTTTTTAGTTATCTCTGCTTATCGAGGTTGAAGTCGGTTATTTTTTTTGTAAAAAGCAATTATAGCGACTCAAGTATACATTATTGTGATTTTGTCCAATTTTCCAGTTTTTTCTAATATTTGAAATAATTTATAGTCTCATGTCCTTAAATGTAATAAAGTACTTGCGACAAAACAGTATACCTAACTATAAAAATTTTAATATTTGTTTATTTTGTGTTCTTTACATTTTGTTGAAGCAAGTTTCAACAGAACGCTTAATGTGGTAAGGTTACACGACGGCGCTGTTCCTTTTATTTTGGTGAGCTTTTCTTACTTTTTATAGAACAAGAGAGTCTCATACAAGTTTAAAATTAGGTCTGTATGTTATTTAATTGAACTAAGTTAATAGAGTACACGAACCCTAAACTGAGGGGAAGTTGGCCACCGCGGCACCGTTTAGTAATTATTGAACCCTTGAAATTTCAATGTTTTTAGTAAGGAATTTAAATTAATATGACATGATTCTGTTAACTTCTCAGAGGTAGCATAATTATCATAATTATATTTTTTATCACAAAGATTTGGAATTTCAAGTGGCCCCTTATTTAAAGTCTGCTTGTCGATGTTGAAGTCTTTTTTTTGTAAAAAGTAATTATAATTATTCCTCTGTTATCTTATCTGCCCAAAGCTTCTCTTGAAGAATTCGCTAGTTAGCGATACGATCGCTTTTTGTGCCCAATTAATAAATATGCTGTAATAATTTTATTTGTATTTTTGTAATTATGCTGTACATTATAGGGTTAGCCTTAAACAAATAAATTAAAATTTGTGTACATAGACACATGTTTTTTATTTACATTTCGGTCCCATTTTCACAATAATAATGCACTAAGGGTTATAACACAATCATGGGTGATCAGATGAAAATTGTCAGTCATATCACACAGCAGTACTATCTTCACCCTTATCTTTTATTGAATAAACTCTAAAATTAAATTCATCGTAGTGGTACATAATTATGACTTATTTATTTATGTAAGTATCTATCGTGATTTTTCTGGATTCAGCGGGTACATTGAGAATCAGTAAAAGTGGCATTGTTTAGGAGTAGGCGGGCTGGTTTTTGGTGGTGAAAGGATTGATTTTTAATATTGGATATAAAACTTCAAGCCTGTATTTGGACCTAGTTATATACAATACAGCCAAATAGAGATATAAGTATTTTGCTGTCGATGGTTAAACTTCGGTTATGGAACTCTATTTTGATAATTTTACATTATGCATATAATAAATAAAGGCCTTAACTTAACTACCTTAACTTAACTACCTAAATTTCCTAACTGGAACAAGACAAATAGTTTGGCGGCTGTGTTAAGCAAGAGAGTGGTACCTAATAATTAACTGGCAGAGTTTAAAATACTATCGCTGAGATCATCTAAAAAGGGGGAGCAGTCGTTGTGTCCTCGTTTGTTGTTTAGCAGATCATCATGATAGCTGGTTTTTACAAAAAATTTTTGGTTGATATGACATGACAAGTTCATCGCAGTAGGTATCAAAATTAATATTAATATCGCTGAGAAGACGAACGACATGTATTATTGCTGTTATATCGTAAGTCATTAAACTAAATATCGATAGTTTCCGTCCACGTAGTGCGCACAACACTAGTAGAATCGGCCATCTTGTTTCACTAAAATTTTGACAGGCAGTTCCTGTCACGTGGTCAGGCACGCTATTTTTGCTTTAGTGTCTAATCCATAGTCCTTTATAGATCAATGGTTGCTGACAAGTACTTTTAATACAGTCTGTGCAAAAATATTGTCTTTATTTAGACACTGTCATGTCACTGCTGTCACACTGACAGTGACAAATTAAGTTTTAAATTTCAGTTTCAGTATTTTCAATTTTAATTTTTCAGTCTTTCACGAACATTCATAATAGACAGACAGACAGTGTTTTGTATTCTTTTTACATTGTCATCAATCAAAATTAGCAAAACAGTAGTCACCTCAAAATTATAAAAACCAAATCGAAATAAATAATAAAAAGGCGTAAATTAATAGTTGTAGAAGACATATAATTATATTTTTCCACGATGTCTCAAGCCCGGCTGGCGTCATGTTTACCGCTGCCGTTGGAGCACAAGTTCTTGGTGTCTGTTATCGAGAAGGCGAAGGACTGGGCGCTGATGCATGGCGTCGGGATGCGCGATAAGAAGCATTTCACCAAGGACGCTATACAGGTTGGATTAACATTACAATACTATTTCTTTAAATAATAAAAATATGACTGGTTGATGTCTATGTCTCCTACATTTAAGAAACAGTCTTCATAAGGTCAACAAAAGCCAAAAGTATATTTTTTAATTTTTTTATGTGTATGTTTATGCGGTTATTCAGAGTTAAGCGCTACTAGCTTCCCCCCCCCCCCCCCCACGGATTTCTCATGTAGAAGTTTTGTCTCAATTAACCCCTTTTTAACCTTTTACAAGAGGAATTTCCAAAAACCCTTTGTTAATGATCCTCTTCACTCCCTAAGGAACACGCATGCCAAATTTCAGCTTCTTGCATTCAGTGTTTTGGATTATGTTGTAGTATGTAACATAATGTACATCCGTAACTGTACAGTAACTGGGCAAGAGTTTAAATGCATATTGACTATCATATGGTTACTGAATTAACCAATAGAGACACACCTTACAATTATGAACTTTAAAACCATAACCATACATTTTTATATTCTAAGTACCTATATGCAATATGCTAAACATATTTAAAAATATAATCTTGTCCTCAGATTGCTCCATTTGTATTGCTGCCATCACCTTTCCCACGGACGGAGTTCAATAAGGCCATTGAACTGCAAACTGTCTTGAATGAGCTGATGCATAAGGTAAGGACTTGGTACTGACATTTTTTTAACAGTTAGAACTTGTTAACTTTTCATTTAACCCAAATAATATTTATTGTTTTGTAAAATGCAGATTACTTATAATTACTCAACATGTTTATTAAAATTAGTTAAAGTTTTATATGAAAGATACTCCAGAAAACCAAAGATACTAGGTACATTCTTGATTGTCAGAATTTCTATTCAATAATTACCAATTTGCCTTGTCTTACCAGGATTATAGTCAAGCATTACATTTTTACTTATCATTAGTAAATAACTTAGTATAGTAGTGATAAATAATGACTTGTGTTTTGTGTTAAATACCAAGCACAACAATCATCATGCTATTTAACTGACATAGCTTTTAAAGACTGCCCTTAAAATGTGTTTATGAGCAAATAATATCTTGCAATAATAGCTCCCCTATCAGATATTTAGTTTAATAATAACTGCAGGTGGCACATGATGATGAATTTCTGGAGCAAACACTGCAAAACACCCTCCAGGTGGACGAATTTACTGCCAACCTCTACAACATTTGGGTAAAGGTTCGAGAAGAAGGAATAACCCAGGTAATAATCATTCATTAACATCACAGCATATAGCATAGCTTAGAACATCACTTGCAACAAAATACATGTATACAGCCACAATTTTAACAAGTTGTGACTACAGAGTATTGTACAACTATGTGTATTAAAAATTGTATGAATATTCATAGGTGTTTTACAAATCTAGGTTGCGAAACATACAACTATTGACATTAAATTTAATAATAGGTTTTAGTGACTATTTTATTTAAAAATATAACTTTTGAAGAATAGATTCTCACAGGTTTGAAGTCGTGTTAGGATCTTACTATGATTTATTACAGATTCTACATGGGATTGAGGAAAAAAATAAAAATAAAATTATATAGCTTCATGCTTGCAATGTTCAGTATAGTTAAATAATGTTCTAATTATTATTTATATTTGTTTTACTGTATGTGTCAATGCTGTTACATGATAATAACTGCTAGGTACCCAAATTGAAATCTATACTTCTATGTTTACCTAAGTATATGAATACTAAACTATTGCAAAACAAAATATAAAATTATATAATCATCACATTAGAATATAATGTTCATAAATATTATTTTATGAACATAATTAGGTATTGTATAGAATGAATACTACAAATAATGAGTGTCGTAACTCAAAAGGTTCTGAAGGCCAGTGGAAATTATATTAGAAAACGGCAGTTTGCAACATTTGCTGTGGTAATTTGTCGTACAAAAAAATGACACTATTCCAAATTCAAACATTACGAAAAGATAGGTAGGTAGCTTAGTAAAAAATATAATATTATTTTATTAATTTAATCTGCTATAAAAGATGCATATCACCATGACTCTTTTTTATTACATTTACATCACCATCTCACTTGGAGCATATCAATGTGTGTTATGTACCACCATATCCACAAAATGAAATGGAGTTCTAATGTAGGATAATAATTTGTCCTTCATGTTATTTGCTTGATGGCATATAGTGTCTCATATATTATTATCATCTATTTCATCCCACACAAGTGAAGAATGTTTAAAGGGATGACGCGTCATCCTCCTAGTTGTAACAAAAGGGCTGACGAATGTTTCTGGCGTAGCCGATATCACTAGGTATGCTGCGTTCCGACATCATGTTGGAGTCGCGGTGTCCGCACACGGAGAACCAGTGCGCGAAGCACACGCCGTACTGTTCGTGGAAGCAAGTCGAGATCAACAGCATAGCGTCCGGGTTTGGGCACCTCGGGCCGGTGTCGCGGGATATCCAGAGGTAGAGTTGGGCCGGGGGCAAGCGATACATCATACAGACATGTTCACCTCCAGATGTTCTCTTCCTTTTTAATACTGCTCTATATAAAGCTAAAAGACAGATCTATATAGAGCTGTATTTACCTAAAGATGTTCTGTCTATTTCTTTTTAATACTGCAATGTAAACGGATCTATAGTTATTCTTCTGTCTTTTTCTTAGAGGTCATTATACTTTTTCATGCATGTGTATCGCATTGCATCATGCATGTTAGTTACTAATTTATTTGCTTCAATATGTAAGTTGCCTTTCTATTCCAAACTAAGGTGATAAACAAAATTATTTGAGAAGTTGCATAGTAGATACTTGTGAAGATTGAATTAAAACTCTGCAGGAAAATATTTGTGTCCATTAAGGACCTCTAACTTGCCCTGAGACACATTTTCGCAGAGTTTCATAACATTTCGGATGTGTTTTATGAAACGTCTGTAATGTGAAATTTTGCTCAATATTTTATGTAAGTAAGAAATGTATGAACCGCATATTTAACAAAAAATAATTATTTAAAAGAAAGATTTCCGTGAGAGATCCGGTGAGGTGAACAAACGTGTGTATCGGCTCCCCTTGGCCCTACTTTAGTCGACATACAATTGCCTCGCTACGCTAAAACTTTGTATATAGGTACACTGGAAATTGTAACTGACTTAAAAATATATCGTAAAAATGATTTTTTCTTCATTTTTATTTTTTTCGGTCAGTTACAATTTCTAAAGCTAAATATCATTTAACCCGTTTTATTTCGCTTTGAGGTTGACAGGAGCTTAAGTTGTTCATGTGTTATAATTAATTACAATATATATGTTATTAGTTATATATATATATAGAATATAATTATATTATCTTAAAATGATATTGAGCGTAGTGTAAATATTTAGCTCCAATAAGCCACTTACCAATTCAAGTAATGCTTGAACAGGTGTATTTAAATATGTGTACATCAATTGCTTGTAAATATGCAAGATATTTCAGTTACATATAATATGATATACACCATCCTTTTCTTCCTCCAACCCTCCTATTAATTGTATTATATTCCCCATAAAACAAGTATTTTGTCACAATACAATGTTTTACAAAAAATGTAGCACTTGAAAAAGATTACTCAATCACTCACTCAAGATTACTCAAATTGTAATGTTTATGCTGTACAGCGAAATTTAGATTTAGAATATTACATATCTGTTACTAAAAAGTTTGCTGCCATATATGCGTTTTGTCACGTCATATTTGTTTTTTATTGTGTGTGACTGTGACTAATTACGAAGTGTTTTGAATTGCTTAGTCACCATGACGAAGAATACTATCATAACATAGCCATACTTGCTTTTCTCTGCAACAAATTGCATCATAATAACGCAAGGAAGAAATATATTTTTTTAATTTTATTAAAGGCCTTTGATATTGACTTCCTACGTAAAAACGATTAAGATTATTTCTAGTTCTTCATATCCTTACCTAACATTTTGAGCATAGTTGTAGATGTAATTTTGTAGCTAAAACGTATTTTAATATTACTTTAGATAAACTCTCAATGCAACAAGAGATATTTTTGTTTGAATATTGATAACGAGTAGTCACTAAAGATAATATTGTTGTTTAAGATTATGCTTGTCAATAGGCTTCTCAGTCAATATTTGTATAAAATATCAGCTAGAACTATTCTCCTCGTCATACAAATGCGTTAAAGTTTATTAATAGATCTAGCTACACTCTGATATAGAGCTTTCATTCACTCAGCTTGGTATACTTCAGGGCTCCATTTTGGGTCCCTTACTGTTTATTCTACATATAAATAACTAACAGTATGCTCGAGCGCTTATAATGAAAACATAAAGTCTAACGAGACCGTTTTATAGATTTGAAATATTTATAATAAAATCAAAATAAATCTAAATTAAAGTTTTTGTTAAGTAAATAAAAATGTCGGACCAATTTTTTTCAAATTGCACCCATCTCACCAATTTTAACAAGACATGTAGCAGTGAGTCAATATTAGGTATTATTTTTTTCGCCTCTTAAAATCGAGAAGTGCTTATAAAGATTTCCACGTTACGTTCCAGATCAATGACTATCATGATCATGAAATTATCAATCATTTTTTTTTTTTTTATGTATCATGTATCATTTAGTGATAATTTCACCACATAACATGGACGCTCTTTCATTGCATGACGAATGTTCATGTTCATTTTAGGTACCTATTGGTGAAGTTTTTAGCTTAGCGAGACAATTATGAAAGTCACAATTTGCTAAAAAAACATTAAGATTTAGCTAAAGTTTGGATTGTAGGTTGTTAAATTATTTTATGATATGTTATTTAACTTTGTGTATGTCTTATGTATATTACCTATAATGAGTTGCATGTTAATGAAAATGAGCTGGAATAACTAGAACTAATGTTAAATATATTTGTCGTCATGTTCATGGCAAAGTTTTTTGTTCATCTCAAAATTGTATGTAATGTAATCACAATTTATAGTTCATGAAATAAAGGTATGTTGAATAATATAATATGAGGAAATCATAGGAAGTAAGTCAAGGAAAGTAACGCTAAAATATTTGGAGAAAACAAGTCTTATTTTAATTTTTTTTTTTATCTTTTGTAGATTCCTTCTAATATACTACCTGACCACAATAATTAGGCGCATGTCAGATAGCAGTCACGCGGGCCCCCCACCCCGCTCTAGCCCCGCGCGTCCCCTAGTGAGGCGCAGTCGTGTACAATTGTACATTAAGGTCATTTAGACTAGGCTGATGTGAACTTCGTTTTCCGAGATGTTTGCGCAGGTACAGTAACTGACCAAGTACAGGTGGTAGGGCCTAGAGCTCACCCGGGGAAGTACCACCGCCCGCCACGGTACTTTGTACCATTCCTACCGTGTAATAATTGTTTTAAGAACAATTGTGTACCGGATAGGAAGGTGTGGTGCCGGTTACACTTTTTAGAGGCGACCATCTCAGTCCTCAGGGGTAGCAACGCATGTGTGACCGAATTAGAACGAGACTCATTGAGTCTAGTTCTGGGTCGGTCACAGTTGTTATGGGCGGCAGCGGAAGGTGGTGCTGCATGCTCGTTTGCTATCTTAATTCCATAAAAAAAATTGTACCTCCATTAAACATTCACCATGGTACTTTTGGTACTACTGCAGAATGTACTACGTATTCCCATCCCTATTTCCAATGACGTCTTAACTGACATGCGCCTAATTATCGTGGTCGGCTAGTACGTATCTTTGCCATAGATGTGACGGTATGTGGTCTGTGTCATTTTGACAAGTTTAAATACTGACTCGAAAACTGTCAAAAACTCGTCATTACCTTAACCGGAAACTATCTCATCTAAATACTGATGAGTATTAAACGGGAAGGAATTTAACTAAATATTTATGCACAAAACACAAATGTTTTAATATATTTACGGCAATTTTATGTAATTGTCTGATATATGTACCGATTCTTGGGTTTAGGCGCATGAATCCCAATTCTCAAAATTAGCACTTTGATAAATCAACGGTTTTCTGAAAATGTCATTTGATCAATGGACAAAGTCATTGAATGATTTACATGCCATTGTAGGAACTAATGACAAAAGGTTTTTTGGTCATTCAAATATTTATTTGCATTTGAGGATCATGATTTGTGAGGATCTTGATTCGTCTTAGGTGATTTTAAATATTGACTCAAAATATATAGTGATAATTTGGGACTCTTACAGACTGTTTTGAGCTATGATGACTAATTTGTATTGCGAAATATATATACATAGATTTTAAATTAAAGTGCTGTTTTGTAATCGAGGGATCATGCGCTTTGCCATATTGATTGGATTTAGAAGTTCGCATGTTTACAAGCTAGCAATATTGTCGGATTCATCATGTTTTGGATTTGAGCGATCGCCTTCGGAAGTTGTTGTAGTGAATCATAATTTCCTCTAGTCCACTGCTTCGTAAACCATTTATGGCCCACGCCCACGACGCGCGACGGAGCGCAGGTCTCATAAATTGTTAAGGAGAATTAGAGTATTCTTCCCTACGGATCGATCGATAGATGGGTTAGGGGTCAAACCAAGCGTGGAATATCTTTTTCACTTTTTTATTAACTTGACTAATTAATGTAAAATACTATGTATATAAATACATTGGATTAAATATAAACTAGGTTAAATATTAGTTTATATAAAACGCTAATAATTATCCATTATCGTACATGGAAAAAACAATAAAACTCCTATTAGAAGTCGTTAAACTTTTTTTCGAATTGTCCGGGCATAAAGACCAAAAATGTTTAATTAACTTATTGAAATAGCCACATACATAAATGTAAGCATTCAAATGGATTACATATTAAAAATTATGTAGGTAACGTATGAGTGACGTAATCTTGCTCGTCTTATTGTTGAGAGTCGTCACGTGGCCGCAGTAAATAAAATTTAACTTTAATTTGTTGATTTGACGCGAACGTTAATGTATGGTGTGTATTTTATCATCTTATGTGATTAGACCATGGACTTTCCAAGAAAATAGTATAGAATTTTAATGTGGTGGTCACAAACCAATTTTACTACGATTGTGTAGATACTTGTTGTTTATGCTTTAACTTGTTTGATTTTTTAGGGGGGGGGGGGGGTATGTCCCCCGTGACCCCCGCTGGATCCGCGAATGATCTGACCGCGGTCACTCATATGCGCGAACGTTTGTTCAAGGTTCGAGCTTTTAACTTAGGACTTAGGAAAGCATTGAAATATGAGCTTTATTTATTAAATATGAGCTTTATGAGTCTTTCTTAGTGCGAGGCCGCACCACGGTTTTTTCCCGCGGCGGTAACCGCGTAACCGCGCAATTTGCATAGTACATTATCAGAAACCGCAAGGCCGCTTGTATTGCTTTCCTTGAGTTACAAAATTTCCGCGGTAAAAAACCGCGGCGGTTTAGCCGTAGTGCGGCCTCGGCCTTACGCTTGAATTTTAATAAATGTCACTACTATAACAAATTGTCAGAGTCACCTTCGTAGGTAAACATTAAAGACTCATGCGTTAACATAAATTTATACTTAGTAAATTAACTGTAACAGTTTATTCTTAGTAAATTAACTATTAAATTATAATTTCTTATTTATTTTTAACAACTGGTACGTTCAACAATTGATAAAATATTTTGACAACATTATTGATCAATACCTTTTGCCAGCCAATAATATAAGGTCACCAAAGCATAACCGATTTGTCTGTATCGTGTAAAGTCCTACAAGCATCTTTTGGCGCGTGGGTGACAGAGACAGCGTCTTACAGTTTGCATTACATGTAAGGCGCTGTCTCTGTCACCCACGCGCCAAAAGATGCTTGTAGGAGTTTACACGCAGATAAAGTAACAGTACATGACAAACATCCAGGACCTAAACAAATATTTATTTGACACATCTATGAATATCGATAGTCCAAATTTACCTCAAATAAAACTACATCTCCCGAGCTTTGTTAGTTATAGTTTATAGGTGCTTTTGTCTTGAGGCCTTTTAAAGATGAATTTTATCATAATAAAAAAACGAAATAAGTAGTAGGTACTTACTTATGTTTGCGTCTCTTTTACCCTAATTTCTTCCGTTAAAAAGACAAATAATTTTTACTTTTTAATGCCCATTATTACGTTATCTGTATTGCGTTCTGTGTCTACGAAAGTTTGTGGTCAGTAACGTATATAATAATGTAGACATGTATGTATAATTTTTTTTTAATGTTGCTGTAAAAATAGCTTCGTATGGGGTGTTGGTAATTGGTAAGTTGGTTGGTGTGATGTCGATATTCAAAACATAAATGACTATTATTGATTTTTCTAAATTGTGTATAATTTAAAAGGATATGTGTCGTATTGTTGTTCGATTTTCACTAATGGCCAGATGGCATTTTCTACCAGTCAACTCTGGGAGCTAGTGAGGTGCAAGACAGACCCAAAAAGTGAATCTTTAAAAATGTAAAATAATAAAATTGATAAACTGCATTAGAACAGATGGATGTATTTGTTGCTTGAAACGTTGAAATATAGTTATACTTAGATGTTATTTATATTTTTTAAACTGCAGTAGGGTTATAGAAACCGGTTGTTTACTGCAAAAATATTAAAACAATGTATTTTAATCAATGATGTATTAAATAAGTATCTAGATTGAGCATCGCCCTACAATGAAAACAAAAAAAACAAGGCAACATTATCAAGCATGTGTGCGTGTAGGCGATGTTTTTCGCGCTCATTTATTGTCTATGTGTGCGTAATCTGTGCGTAATGATATAAAAGTTGTGGCCAACAGTTGGCCACAACTTTTTGACACGTTTTCGCGGATTCGATGTTCCATCTAGATATTTAATACATCTTTGATTTTAATGATGATCGTTTGGGTGTTACAGACGATGATGTCACGCAAGTTTGAGGTTGAGTGAGAACGATGTAAATACGAGTTTTTAAAATTCTTAGTGGAACTAGCAGTTTTGAGGGTATTGAACTAAATAAAACGAAACATTCGATTATAATTATTATGTCTTGGTGATTACGGTTGAAATTTGATTATACATTTGGTAATGTTACGGAGTTGGTGGCGAATAGTACGCCTTTAGTGGGCTTTATCTGTGGGTAGATTGAAATTAATTTTATCTGTACATAATCTTATTTTTATTTGACCATTTACAGTGTTTTTCGTATTTTCGAAATTTTTCGAAATGTGATTTTGTTACAGGAATCCGAGCGGGTTCGATTCCCGATGCAATTGTGCACCGGATGTAATGAATAAATGTAATCCTTTTTGTTTTTTTTTTAAACAACATTGGTGGCATTTTATATTTTTACGTGGGATGTTCCATATTTCAAATTATCCATTTTTAATTTGTCATTAACCACAGACCTCTAATTGAACAACATACTTTGCGAATATTAGCGCAAAGCACTTAACTTGAATATGTTAAGATTTTTATTTGGTTAGATTGTTTTGTAACTACATACTTCAATGTGATAATCACTATTCATTATTATCGTGTTATTGGTCTCGGATACGTCACTAAGTAAAATAAGTTATGGCTCTCTACACTACTTTGGATTATTTTACCCAAAGTTTAAACTTTTTGTAGATATCCTCTAGTCGATTATGTCAGGCATAAATATTGTATATGTATCACTGTTATTAAGATTTTTTTAACTTTGGTCCTTCGAGCAGGAAGGAAAATTCACAATTTTGTTCTAATATTGTTTCATTTTACTTTAATATTAGAATACTTTGTAACGTTGTCTTTAATTACAGTTTATGTTTACATATAGGTAAAATTAAAATAATTTGTCTGTCAGTTTTCGTGGGGCGACATACTAAATCCAACACTTATTTAATACCAACTGTCTAGAGTTTCACAGATTGAATGATTTGCAGTCTCTCAGCCTGGGCCTCTTCCGTTCCGACTACCTGATGCAGAATCCGGACGGCAACCGGATAAAGCAAGTGGAGTTTAACACGGTCGCGGCCAGCTTCGGCGCGATCACGTCAAACCTACCCGCCATGTCCCGGTACCGACGTTTTTGTAACTGTTTCGCGTGGAAGGCCATTGACCCCGTATTTGAATTTGGATTTGGATTCTTGTACGATGCTGTGGATGTTCGATAGATGGCGTTCCAAATTTGGAATGTGACGTTGGGGGTGCGTTCCACTAATCGATCTATAGAAGAAGAGTTGTTTTGGCTTGCCATCGCTAAGTGGAACGTGCCTTTTAGAGGCGCGTAAATCGAAAGATGACAATTGAATTGAAACTTTATGCGCGAATTTAAGTAAAAGTTAAATGTAGATGGCGTTGCAACATTTTGAATGGAGGTTTTTTTTACATAATAATAAAGAAATAGCACGTTGCACCTTTCTTCGTAATTTTTAACGACTAATAATTTTGATTATTTTTACTTGATTAGACAGTGAAACGGTATTTTTGTGACAACGATATAAAGTGGCTTATTGATTTATTCATATATATATTGATTATTCATTTGCTTACAAATCTGCCGTATCGTACGGGAATAGTTGTAGGAAATAAATATTATATGTATTATTATGATTTATTATTATTTATATGAGATTTCAAGAGTTTTGAAAACTGTTTGTAAAAATTTAATTTTAAATAAACGTAATTTTAACATTTTTATATTTTAATTTGAAGCTTATATGTGTACAGTTGGCCACTGCAATTAATTGGACAATTTATCAGTAACAAAGGTAATCAATCGGTTATTGTTATTGCTTGGTTGTTTTTTACAACGTCAACTCATGTCAAGTATAACAACTTGAAGTCTCATAAAAATATCTAAAGGCCCGCGGACATAACAGACGCGCCGCGTTGAAACACGTCGTTGCAAATTTAGTATTCGGCATGTGATGTGTTTTAACGTCTCGTTGTTGTGTATTTTTTTAAATGGCCGAATTTGTTTAATTTTTAGATTTGTGTCGAAATAGTCATCCTTCCACGCGAAACAGCTGAACGTTTAGTCGACATCTCTCATGTGACTGCTATCCGCTACGCACTCTAGTAATTTGCACGCAGTACATTCATTTTTCACTTCACTTTTAGCCGCTTTTTTGTATTGTATGGCTCACTGCCTCTCGCTTCGCATTGCACCTTACGGCGTTTTACCTGTCTGTTCACGAAACGAAATTTTGAACTGTAATAATATAGCATTTTTTGTTGATAGAAATTAAAACTGTTGAAAAGACGAAAGAGAAAATTTTTTGACTTTGTCAGAAATGTTTGCATTAATAGTAATAAGACTTATTGAAAAATAATTTCACAAGATTGCATGTCTTATATTGTCGTCTAGAATATTACTATTTTGGCAAGTTAAAACGCTATATTATCACGGCTTACTTTCGTTTTTCTGTTAGCATATTAAACAAAAAATAGTAATAAGTTGGGCATGATGGGAGCAAGATGGTTTGAAAACTTGGAAGCTTTGAATAGAATAGATTTTGGTCCATGATTTGAATTGGCGTGCATGTATTTAGTAACTAGGTAGCTTTTCGATAGTGCGATCACTTGAGAGATGTTACCTGACCACGCCTGCAGTGTCGGTAAGGGACCATCCATAGAATACGTTTGCAAAAACCTCACATTGCTATTATATTGACATATATGTACAAACAAATCGATTAGATTCTCAATTATATAGCCACAGTTCGCATCGTTAATTAATGCTCTGGGTTATAATTGGTAATTGAAGTACTCTACAATTAAAGAGTTAAATACTTAACTAGGACAGTATACATAAATATATAGATTACATATATTTCTTCTGGGATTTACGAAGCACGCTTAAGTAAATTACACTACACACAAAAAAAACTGTATGATACTTTATTTGCAGATGTTATTTTGGATCAATCACTTACTAGAATTAATGTATCATTTAAACTCATTTTACTTTGTACACTTACATGGGATCACATTATTGTAACATGTTGCTTTGATGGTCAAAAAATAGCTGTATCGTTTGGGTCTTTCTTCCATTCTCTTGTTATTTTGTACCCGATTAGGTATAGGTACTGCACGTCTGATGTTGAGAAAAAAAAAATATTTTTGAAATGACGTCCAACGTTGATTTTGTTAATTTTGAATGTGTAAAAATTGACGAGTTTTGGGTGCCGTATTTTCATTACTTTCTTCTTTGACGATATTTTTATGGTTTCAGGTGAGTTCTTATTTTCTGCAAATGAACAAAATTATTCTATAGTACAAGCATCTAGGTGTGCAGCGTTAGAATTTGATATATCGAGCTATTCTTTTCCCAACGTCCAAACTCACGGATTTTTCAAGTGCTTCAACCTTGTTGAGTACTTTCGATGTAATAACAGATAAAAATACTAGTAGGACTCCTTCTTAAAGCAATATATCGTACTAAGTATCGTTTCCAATTATTTTAGAGACGGATTCCTATTCCAGTCATTTTAATTTGGTTTTGAATCACTTTTAGTTTTATTTCATGAAACGATTTTGCTGTGAATAAAAGTGATATTCGGGAAAATTGTCAGCATAATGTTAAAATTTATTTACAAGTCTGCATATGGTCAGCTCCTTTTCTTTTACACTCTTGGCAGAGTATTAGTGGTTATTATAATGCGTTTTGATTGGTTGATATAACTCACCTCATGCTATCCTACTATATGTCCCTATTATGAAACATTTGCTACATTATAGCCTTAACTTCATAACTTACTGTCCATCGCTGAGTAAGATTTAAAGTGGAGAATTTCTTTTGTTGGGCACATTTACATTTTATTATAGCAAAGTTATACTAATATTGCGTAGAGAGTATAATTATATTACCTTAAAATAAGCTCAAGAAACTACACAAAGCTGAAAACTTCACATTATTCTTTATAACCACATTGTTATGGTTGCAATGATTTGGTTTTTGTAACGTATTTTATGGTTGTAAATGGTACATAAAATGAATTCAAATTAATACAAGAAAATTCACGACCGTCGTCAATATATTAAGAGGTTCAGGTTGGGGCTTACATCTTTCAAAACAGTATTATATTGTAATGATGATATTTAATATGTGAGTACATTTTTATACAGTGTGCTGATATTGCATTGCAAAAATGAATGAAATTTTGTATAATATTTTTGCAATGTGGTGCAGTTAGTGCGGCTAGTCGTAATGAGCGATGACCTTCATGCAATGCAGTTGCAAAAATAGATAGATAGTTTTTATAATCATGTTAAATCAAGTCTCATTAACATTGCCAATGCACTGATTGCCGGGAATCGAGCCTTTAGCTGTTTCAATCTTTCGCTCGTTACAAAGTCCTTCAGAAAAATTCTGTGTCAAGTCCGTGCAAAATAATTTGTATTTATTCAATCTTTTATTTTAAGCCACTGAGGCCCGTATTACCTACAATTATATACCCAGGATACACAATTTAAAAATATTACAGATAAATACATAAAAAATAACTTAAAACTAAAATAATAGATACTATAAGTATACACAAAAGTTTTATTTGCTGTGGTCACGGAGTATATTTTAAATTAAAAGTCTATGTTATTTGTTATGAACAATTTAATTATTAAAAGAAAAAATTTGCAGAACAATTTGTATTTGAACATTTAACTTTTTCCTAATAATAAATTTCTTTTAGTACGTCCAAGAGTGATGTAGTGTGGAAAATTTAGTTTTACAAAATTAATAAAACTTGTAAGTATCTGTGTATGTAAAAGATTCCATAAAACATTTATTTATTGTGAAAAAAAACAATCATCTATTGCGTGGTTTTGGAGAAGCGCGGTTACTATTAGTCCTAAAAATTCTAATTAGTCATTTAAATGACATCACATTCTTTGCATGGCTTTTTTTTTAAAGAATAATTAATCGATCATCTGGAAAAATGCCATTTGCATGATAAAATAAATATTCAAGAGATAAATCCTATGCTTTGCCTATATTGAACTACATATTTGTAGTAGAGGAATATTTTATTGTCCTATATGTATTACTTTATAAACTTACCGTGCACGTGTGTGTACATGAGTGGTTTTTCTGTACGTGCAACAGCTTCTGAAGGCGTTTGCATCAATCATCATTGCATAAGTATTTGTTATGTTTGGCATGTATTTAATTGATTTTCATAGATTACTGGTGTAAGTAGATGGAGTGTTGAGTAATAAGTATATGTTTTACGTTTTACGATAATGCCACAGACTTATGACTGTTATGCTCGAGATACATGAGGTTCGTTTTTCAAGCTAGGAATGCTAGGATAGCAAGCTGGCAAAACTATCCTGGCTTATGACACTAGCTTACTAGCTCTCATACTAGTTTCCTAGCCATAAAATGCATACTAGTGTCCTAGAAATAAAACTTCTGTATACATGAAGCCAGAGTTATTATATTGCTTATTAACTAGAATGCTATCATAGCTTGAAAAGCCACGTGTATCTCGAGTATTACATTTTTTATTTATTTTAACTATTATTTATTAATTTATCTCCAGTCCATCTCTTTACACAAGTAAATCTAAATAGTATTTTATTGTTTGTGTTGTCTTATATTGTATAGTTTATCGGTTAACTAATTAGACATAGATTATGGCGTAGCTAATAGATATAGTGAAAAATTTTATGACTTCTTTTAATAGATTTTTATATACGTTTCTTAAGTTTTTTTAAAATTAAAAAGAGATATCTAATATATTTCTACAGCATGAATGTAATGTCAATGAAGAGTTAGAAAGGTGTTTTTTTAATAATGTAATTGGAAATTATTTTAATCTATTTTTATGTTTTCAGCTATATTTTGCGGCAGTTAGGTCATCCTGAAATTATTAAAAATGTAAGTTTTTTTTTCGTTTTTTTTTAAGTACTGCTTAGGGTTATGTTCGCTATATTAATTTTATATATTTGTTAAATACATCAAATGATTCGAAGCACTTCCGTTGCATGTGTAAAAACCTACGTTTGTACCTAGTTTTGAGTATTTAAGAAAAAATATAAATTTTATTAGTTGTATAAAATCTTTTTGTCATCATCATTAATCATTTTTGTGTTGTTTTTGGGGGTTTTCTTACAAGTATCAATTTAAATTGCCTTGCGTAGCAACCTACCATAGCACATATTATATCGTGGAAAGACACCCTGATAGCCAGCATTGTGAAACTTAGCAGTTACAACCAATCCTGTCCGCAGATGCCAGCGAACCTGGCGCTATCAGGCCTGTGCGCGGGCATAACCGAGGCCTACGACCTGTTCGGCGTGCCCGACGCGGTGGTCCTGTTCGTCGTCGAGGAGGTCTCCTACAACATCTGCGACCAGCGGTTCCACGAGTTTGAGATATCTGAGAAACGGCCTGAGATCATGGTGGGTGGATTTTATGAGATAAAGTGAGAAGAGAGCAGATTAGTATTTCAGGAGGAAATATGTCAGGGTATGTGGTGTGCGAGCAGGTGGGTAACTAGGTCTTCGTGGTCGTCGTGGAAGAATAGTACTATCACACATTGTGTTGGGGGAACGCGAGTTTCGAAAATTGGGAAGTCTAAGGGACATTTAAAGCCTCTCAGATGGATTCAACCCATTAACACTGACACTGTTAAGTACTGTGACATGGCTTAAAGATTGTTATATCTACTCTGTTAGCTATGTTTTCTTAATGAAGCAAATGTTGTGAATGGGTGATTTTTAAGTGTATTTTTGTATGTTTTTTTCAGATTTATAGGAAGACACTGAATGAGATCTTCGAGGAGACAGAATTAAACGACAAGAAACAACTTATTCTGTGAGTTGATTGACAATTTAAATCATAAGATGAAAATACTTCTCAATTTTAAAGAGATTTTTTAAAGTTGTTGTAATATTTAATTCGATGAAACGCAAATGAGTGTCAGATAAAAAGACAATTGATTCCACATTATTTTAATTATGGTATACTCCATCAATCTATAATATTATTTTACAATTAGATAGCACTAGTAAATCCGCCCTCGCTTCGCTTCGGGAAACCAGTCCCTTCAAAAATCTCTATAAATTTTAACAAATTATGTTATTCCGATGTCTAAGCTATATTACTACAAAGTTTCATGAAAATCCGTTCAGTAGTTTTTGCGTGAAAGAGCAACAAACACACACACACACACACACATACATCCTTACAAACTTTCGCATTCATAATATTAGTAGGATTACAACACTGATTTGCATTTTTACAGCACGTGCTGCGCATTTTACTAGTTTTTCTGATACTGTATTTTCGAACACTTTACCGTGTGTGGATTGTAAACATAATTTTTATGTTAACCTTGTGTAAGTATAAGACACTAACCAGCCATTATAACCTACAGCGACGGCCACCCGGTGGCAGTGGTGTACTACCGGTCGGGCTACGAGCCGGCGCAGTACCCCTCCTCGCGCGAGTGGGACGCCCGCCTGCGCGTCGAGAGATCCACGTAATGATTTTATTGTTGTATATGACGTATTAATATTGTAAATGTGGAATGGAAGTAATTGTAAAGTTAGCTTGCTATGCTTATTGGACTGAATTGATTTAAATGATTTTTTGGTATGCAATTAGTTTGAGATCCAGGAAAAGACATTATTTTATTTCGAAAAAAGGGATGTAAAGGGCTGTGGAAGTTTGTAACAACTATCAATTGTTTCTTAAGAAAGAGATATAAAAATCAAACAAGTTTTCTTTCTCCCATACAAAAATTAGTAACAAACAAACCCATGGACAAAAATTTGTAGCAAACAATACTGCTTATCCTAACTTGTTTTAACTGTAGCGGGTATTCACGATTTTTTTTTAATAAGCTTTATTGACCACCATAACATAAATATTACGGTACAAATGGCGAGCTTAATGCTGAAGCATTTTACCTATATTACGGTTCTATTGCTTATTTTACCTATTTACGGTATATATAAATCATTATTAAAACAAGATATACAACCATATAAATAATAAAAATCATGAGTACAATTAAAATAGGAATCGTCTGCAATGAAACAATTTTAAAATCGTATATCTGTGGAAGAAGGGAGTACTATGTGACAATATCTAACACTACATTATAATTTTTCCAGCGCAATAAAATGCCCGTCGATCCAGTACCAGCTAGCGGGTACCAAGAAGGTGCAGCAAGCGCTGGCCGTCCCAGGGGTGCTGGAGCGGCTGCTGGGCGGCGGGCCGGCCACCACCAGGGTGCGGGACGTGTTCACTGGGCTGTATGCGCTCGACTTTGACGAGGGCGGTGAACGGGCAATAGACATGGCGCTTGCTGATGCTGAGAGGTGAGGAAACGTTGCGGCTCGAAGGATCATGTACCGGCTCGAAGGACCATAAATCGGCTCGAAGGACCATGTGATCAGTTCGAAATTTCAGTATCTCATTTAAGAGTTTTACCCACTTGAGTAGTTATCGCGTGGTCCATTGTAAGAAATAAGGACGGAGTATGGATGTTTAGCTTTCATTTTCATTGTATGTCGTAGTGATCTGTATTGTATTGTGTTTGTCCGGGCAGGTTCGTGCTGAAGCCGCAGCGCGAGGGCGGCGGCAACAACCTGTACGGCGCGGACGTGCGCGCCGCGCTGCTGCGCATGCGCCACTCGCGCGAGCGCGCCGCCTACATCCTCATGGAGCGCATCCTGCCGCCGCTGGTCTGTGTGCTGCTCCCGGCGCCCAATACACTACACCACCCTACACTACACTACACCATACACAATATACTGCAATACAGTGAAAACTAATGCGATTTAAAACAATACACTACAATATTATGATACAATACAATGCAATTCAGTGCAATACAATGCAAAACACTGCAATACAATTCAGTACAATACAATGCAATAGATAGTAATAGTAAAAGTAATAATACTTCTCATTTTTATCCCCTATTTCAGTCCCTAAGTGGTTGATTTTTGAAAAATTAAGTAGCCTATATGACCTTGATCTTCAACTATTTTCATTGTAAACTTCATCTAAATCGGGCCGATGGATTTCCGTAGAAACATATCAAACAGAGTTACTTGCACATTTAAAACATTATTCGTGAAGTAGGCATTGTAAAAGGAACCTTATTTGTACGGAACGAGACCACTATTTGTGCGGTCCCAGTATAAAAGGAACCCTATTTGTATGGAATAAGACCTGTATTTGTGTGATCGCAGGTGTCGGGCTACGTTATCCGGCCGGGCGCTCCTGTGCCGCCCCCGCTGGTGGACCTGGTCTCCGAGCTGGGCATCTTCGGGGTTATCATCGGGTGAGACATTGCTTTTATATTTATATTTATTTGCTGTTGTAGCCGTGCGATGCCTACAGTAATATGAGCGAGCGCCTCACATGAAATGCTGACTAAGAATAAAACCACAAGCACTGAGTATAACAAACATACACTACGTCACACTCGTCATACTGAAACTGGTTAATCAGAATCGTATCCTCGATCGCGCTATCGAAGTTTCTAAAGAATCTCATTAGAAATGATACTACTCCGTATATATTATGTAAATTAAGGATTGAGTATTATTTTGTATTAAGTTTATTCAGTCGTTGTCGCTGGATACGGACATGATGATGATGATATGTAAATTATATATTTCATGTGTAAAACTTTTTTTTTGCCTTAATAATGCATAATTTGATCAACTACAATTTTCCCGACGCAGCACCAAAGAGAAGATCTACAGCAACCGGCAGGTGGGCCACATGCTGCGCACGAAACTGGCGGACGCGAACGAGGGCGGAGTCGCCGCGGGGCTCGGCGCGCTCGACTCGCCCTACCTGCTCGACTTGTAGCGCGGGCGCTGCGCCCCTGGGGTGGGAGGGGGGTAATGCATGTGGCCGTGCGTGGGAGGAGACTGCAAGAGGTATTGTTTCAATAAAAGTGAACTGGTATCGATTTGGCACGTCCGCGGGGTGAGGGGACGGGGGGACGGGGTTAGATGGAACATAGTGCGCTGGGACGAGATATTTTTGTAATAAATTGATATAAGCTAGTAGTTGAAGTGGTGACGGGTGAAGATGCAAAAAGGTGCGCTGGCGCTCATGCAGCTAGTGGCGGCCCTGCGTGACGTCACAGTTGTTAGGTTGCATACAAAATAAAATTCTGAGCTATCGCGAGACGCCAGGTAGATGTGAAATATCGAAATTAATTATTTTGTACTACTAATATGCATGAAAAGGCAGTATACGACAACAAAAAAATGGCAAAACGAAAAATGAAATAAAATACAGATAGCTGTCGCCTAGTGTACTAGCTTTACCTAGTTTTCTACCTGTTAAATTTTTGACTAATTTTGATGTTTTTGGGGTTGATTTAGCACAAACGATGCAACAGAGTTAACTGTAATTCATACCATTGAATATAAATTTGTTCCTTTTAATCATTAAATACAATGATTAAAAGGAATTTTATTATTTTATCACATGTTAATTAAAGCACATATTGTTGAATTAATTTTACTTATTTTCTTAGATGTATTATTAATAATGTTTCATTGCAATATTGTATAATCATTATCAATTGATATTTTTATTATCATTTTCTGTATAGTAAAAGATTATAAAATAGTACCTATGTAATTGATTTCCTATGATTACTCTCTTGTGCATTTGGCTATTAAAATATGCAATTCAATAATAACTTCAGTTCCTCATGAAATATGATTGACAAGTGAGACAAAACTTGTTTGATAAACCTTATCACTTACTGCGATTTTTATGTACCTTTGTACAATAGTATAATTTTATGTACCTTGGTACATCATTATCTTTTTTACTCTATTTCGACTATAATTTTCATGTATGGTCATAATCTTATTATTTTGTTCACAACTATATTTAAACACACCAATTTCTTTGCTACCATTTTATGTTTAGTTTACCGAATTATTGAAAACTGTTACTGTTATAAATTTACAACAGTTCACACTTAAGGAGATAGATTATTATAAATTAACGGTATTATTTTCATAATGTACTTGTGTCCTACTATTATAAAAAAACGTGCCTTTAATTCTAATTCCGTAGTTATAGGTAAAATTGTGTGTAAATATTGTATATTGTTTGTAATTCCATTACCACGCGTCGCAATACTAGCAAATCATATTATAGATGGTAGAATCTTTCTGCCGCGAAGTGCTTCAATCTAAGGCAGGTGTTCCACCGCCGGCAATTCGGCGAGAAAAGTTTTAAGTAAAATGCAATCTCAACTTAGTAATTCACAATTTTATACGGAAAATCACAATTTCTAGTTCGCATGCAGAAAATTCAAGAAACAATATATATGACAGACAGGTGCCAAATCATCCACACTGCCCCAAATAGGGCAGCTCACGGTTTATGGAGGAACTACTCGCCGTAACAAAAGCTCAGCTATTTTCTCGCTCAAGATACGTACAAAAGATATGACATTCCGTGTAAACAAGAGATGCTATGCGAACAAGTACTCGCCGTCGTTGTAAACAGTTAGAGTACTCGCGGAGGTGGTGGGACACCTGCCTAAGAGACGATTTGTACTAGAGCAGCGAAGCGGTAATTCAAAATAAAATAAAATAGTTAATTCGCCTTTATTTCTACGCCGCAATGCACATATTTCTATCAATATTCTGTGATTTTGTACAGGTAACGGGCGGTGGTGGCAAATTTGAAAAACTAAAATTATCAAAATGTCTAATTCATTTCCTCCAATAATTAATTACAATTAAAATGAAATAGTTATCTTTGCAACGCCTACTTGAATATTACTAAGACGCCATAGCCATGACACTAAAATGACCCTGGCAGAAACGCTTGAAACTACTGAAATGGCGAACATGTTTGCTTGACTCAGTTGTTCATTATTTCAGAAGATGCCTACTATTGCACAAAAACTTTGCAGCGACATTGTAGAACCCATTTTAGCACCATCATCAAACGAGATTAGAGGTGACTTACCATGTCGAAAATCATTGAAATCTATGAGTGGTAATTCTAACACCAGATTTGGCAGACCTACAAAGTCTGTGATAATAGAAAAGAAGAAGGTAATAAGCCACATTGAACCCACTAGTAAAACTGTAATTAATGAAATTAAATCAACAGAAAGAGTACTAAAGAAGGAATTGGCTGATATTGGAGTAAACACTTTAATATCTGGCCCACTAAGAAGTGACAATAACTGTATTACTAATGTACGTAAACGAGATAACACTCCACAGGTATCAAGTAGAACATATAATAATAATTCACAAAGAGCAAACAGAATAAGTAAGACAATGTGCCAGAATGCAAAAAGGTGGGCTTTATCTAATTATCGTGCAAGGAGACCTGATTTTTAAGCTGAAACTATCTACTAAATATATTTAGACAGTATTCATCATAATATCATAATCAGGGAGTGGTAAATGAAATAATAAAGACATTATTTCGTGTGTTAAATATTAGATAAGCTGTCTCTCACTCTTTTCGCGACGCGATTATAATACCCTTTGGCTTCCAACGGCAGTCGAAGCTGCCATGATTTCATAGTACGTTCACTTCGCTGGAAGTCAATGGAGTATTGTAAAACCCTGTTCAGAAAGTATGTAGGTAAGGAGCACCATTTCTGTGCCCCGGTCATTCATATTCATTTTGCTACTCAGAGTATACACTTCACTGCGTCTACAACTGCTAATTTCATATCGTTCGTATACCTTAACTACCGTTACTAACAGTTTTGGTTATTTTTTTATTACCATTGACTGCTCGCTTCTTTCTCTTACACTATATAAAAAAAACATTTATACTTTTATACGAAACAACTACTCTATATAACATTCCAGCTAATGGGCTACTTTTATACTTAGTATTATGGTGTGATAACTTTGAAACCTTGTATAAATAGTACATATATTTTATTAATGTATTAAGGTGCTGCCTACGATAAGATGTGATGTAAATTGAATAAGTATATAAAATAAAATACAGGAAATTATACTTTGTTTTTAATTTACAAATTAAACCATTCCTTCATTTTAGGGGTCACCAAGTGGAGAGTAACTGGACCGATTCCGTGCCACCTTCATTTCTAGAGCCTTTACGCCCCGGCCCCATACAAAATTAAACGACGCGCCAGGCGTCATTGAGGCGTAATTTTCCAAAAAAATCTAGTGGCCACAGTAATTACCTTCTCTAATGTGTTCATTTTTATATAAAATATAAGGATTTTTTGTTTAAATTGAATAAAAATGTGTATTTCGATAATTTTCGGAATCGGTAACTACATTAATGAATGGATAATAATAAACTAATGGAGAAAAATTTGTATGTATAAATGAATAAAGAGATTTAAATTTTAATAAATTTTAATCATTTATTAAATAATCCAATATCTACAACATGATGCCACTGTAATTATATGTGCTCCGTGTACTTGGTCGGCTTGTTCTTGAACAGTAGGCCGGTGTCGTTGGGCCCATAGCCCACCTCGTACTCGAAGTCTGGGTGGCTGTGGATCACCTGCAAATAATATGTTCCATGTTAGTTTACGTACAGTTCATGTTCGATATGGAATTTGTTTGAATAGCATCGCACTAGTACCGTTGTAAGCGAGCGTGAAAGGTGTACCGCACGCGGGCGGCAAACTGACTACTGCGGAGCGGCATAAAAGTAAACCTGTATAAAGATGATTGAACGACGAGGTTGCAAAATGGTGCCGCTCCAGGCGAAGGGCATTAAGATAATCTCCCAGTCACCCTTAGGTGCTATGCATAATTAATTACGTCATACATTTATGGAGAGGGAGGGGGTCGATTAATTAATTAAGTGTGAAACTTCGTCATGTCATCTAAAAATGTTACCTTCAATTATTTTTAAATTTTTAGACATAAAATTGTATAACAAGTGAGGTCAGACTCACACTATGGATGGGGTCTCACAAATGGGACCAGCTGTCACAAGGACAGTAGAGGGGGACAAAGATCATCAAATTTGTGTGACCTAATTTATGAATGGCTCCTTAGGGCATGGATAATGCAGGTAGCCATACTTAAGCTTGGTATTATAATGTCACCTCACCTGATCCCTCTCATAACTATCATCAGCGCTAGTGATCAGCTCAGGCACGTCCAGCCGGGGGATATTGAACAGATTCATGAGCAGATGCTTGTTGTTGGTGTACAGCATGCGCTGGTCCGCCCACTCCACCTCGCGTGGGAGTCTCCAGTCCTTCATCTTGGGCTCCTCGCGCTCCGTGTACTTGTCGAAGTCCAGACGCTCTATGTCTTCTACTACCTGGAATAAATGTATGAAAACTAGTGAGATATATGATATAATGAAACTTAAATATTTTAAAAACTAGTGAGCACCTTTTGATTTGGTAAACTTAAATATTTAACCTATTTTAGTTCCTTTTCTTACTCTTGTACCCTATTTAAACTATTCGATTTTTTAAAATCTAAATCATTTTCGAAATTCTAAATTCCTAATTCGCTTCGCGTCTCGTCTCGGTGTGATTTGACCCTAAGTGTCAAAATCCGAATTCCGAAAGTGTCCTAGACAGACAGGCAAACTTTCTCATATGGATGTTTTACTAAGATGGGAATTTAGGTTTTTTACTAACATCTCCTGTCTACACATTGTGAAAACAAGATTAAAAATAAATAAATAATGAATACATACCACTTCAACCTCGCCACCTCCGGTCCAGTCGTATACGAGCAGCTCAGCGTGAGTGGCGATGTCTCTGAGATACTTGTTCTTGTACTGCTTCTCTACTTCAGTGAGGAACTCCTTGGTGAGGGCCTTGCCTTGCACCTCGTGGGCATAGTTTCGCTGTTTAACGAACTCCGTCACCTGGGGAGAAATTTGGGATTCAGTGGGATTAATCATTAATTAGGGGTTAATGATAACATATCATTATAATTGTAGCGGTGACAGCCTAGTGGTTAAGAATTCGGCCTCCTATTCGTAGGGTCCGGCTTCAAATCCCAGGGCATGCACCTCTGACTTTCGGAGTTATGTGCGTTTTAATAAAATGTCACTTGCTACAAACGGTGAAGGAAAACATCGTAAGGAAACCTGCATGCCACAGAGTTCGCAAAACTCAAAGGTGTGTGAAGTCTGCCAATCCGCACTTGGCCAGTGTGGTGGACTTACGGACTTAACCATCATTCTGAGAAGAGACCCGTGCTCAATAGTGGGCCATGATGGGTTGAGATGATAATGATGATCATTATAATTATCATGCAACTTATGAGGTTTAACAATGTGAGAATGCAAAATTTTCCAACAAGTCCTATACAACGAGTATTTCTAGATTGACTAAGTTTTCTTTTCAAATTCTAAATCTAACAACTGAATAAGTAGGTCAAAGAAAATTACAATACCCTGTGAAAACTTGCTACCAGATTTTCTGTTTATCATAAAATCAGGTAATTAAATACACATTTATATTTACAAACCTTGTCTACTGGCACATCAAGGTAGACAACGAGATGGGGGCGCATCAGCTCCTCAATAGTGTTATTACGGATATCATAGTACACAGATCTTGCACCCTTGCTAATCCACTTCTGCGAGTACATAGCTTCTAGAAACACGAAGTCAGAGTATGGGGACCTCTCGAGGACTACACCCTGGCCAGTGTTCAGCAGGTGGCACAGCGCATCAATGTACTGACTGTACCGAGCAGAATACATCATGATCTGGAAATTGGCTGCCAGGCGGTGGTTTGGCTCACGATTGAAGTTGACATGGTCGAACGTTCTAGTATCTTCTGGAATTTGGTCATCGAACATCCTCAAGTCCCGACCGTTTGGTCTGATGTAGTGGAGATCCATGTTGGCTTCAGGGAAATGCTTCATACCCAGATCTTCGGCCAGACTCTTCGCGAACTCTGTCTTCCCTGCGGCTACCGGACCTTCAACGACTATCACTTTAGTGTTGTCGTCGAAACGGTGGGTCGTGCGGTCGAAGAGACTTCGCCGCCATGTATAGTCCTTGTTTACATAATCGAAAGGGGCAGGCTTCGGCGGCCGAGGGGGCAGACCTTCGCGGAGGGATTTTCCGCTGATGTTCCTGTGGTGGACGAACGTACAGCTCGCAATCTTGCCCCCCTGAACGGGGCTCAACACTTTAATGAATGTAGTTCGGAAGAGAGTGGCCATTTTTCTCCCAGCCTGCAAGGAAATATTGCTCATTTATCTGTACAACATATTTGGACGTTTTCGGATAAATATGGAACTTCGCTCACCTTTTTCAATACATAATAACAAAAATCGGCTGGAGATGTGACATAACCACTTCTCCAATATTTTTTTAAAGTTGCGTTCACATTCACACTTCACACTCAGTCACAGTCACAGTCACAGATTATTTAAATACTCCTTTAACTTGTGTTCGATTAGATTTCATTGTATTTTTTTATGTTTCTGTGTTATATTATTGTAATGAGAGGATAATAATTTTATCTTCCAAAAGAAATTTTGTTATTCATTAGAGAACGAATTATTTACGATGATACCAAAATGTTGCAGTATAAAAAAATCCTTCAATGGAACGCAGCGTAAAGCCTTAGCTCCTTAGCTGTCAGCGTCAAGTCAACGTCAAATCTTGTTCTTTTTATCTGTCACCTCTGTTTTTGTGGACCATGTGAGGGTTTCTAATCTGTGTTTCTAATAACAAAATAATACAATTTCAAAGTGTTTTTAGTTTAATAACGATAAGTAACTTATTTAATTCAATATGGAGACAGAAAACATAAATGTGGAGGAATTCCTGCCAGCTAAAAATCCGATAAAGTTAAAAAATGTTAAGCGAAGAGCAGTATCGGAATCTGGTGAAGGGATGGAAGTGGAGGAACATAATGGCATCCAAGGCAGACCGAAACACGCGCGATCGAAATCTAAAAGGCTGAAAAAAAGTGCGGAGCCAAATGAAAGTAAAGTTAATATGAGAAAAGTTGCGGTCCCAGCACACAGGTAACCTTAAAAAAATCCTGTATTTTGTATATTTATAATTGTACATGGACTTTCTTGCGAATTTGATAGCTGTAGATTGTAATAAAAAAAATCTATACCATATGAACATTGTATATTATTTCTATGCAGTCCCTTTTTGGGTTCCGTACACAAAAGGTGAAAAATGTAACCCTATTGTTCTTCTTTCGTGCCTGATGCATTGATGTTTTTGATATTTTAAATATCCATGGGCGTCAGGAATGACTTGCTACTATGTTGCTATTTTAAACTATTTTTATATGTATAATGTGGAAAATGTTAATTTATCAAATGAGGTCCAAGTGTTCCTCTAATTTTCTTTCTATTGAGGTCAATATTTTTAAATCATTTTAATAATTCCAGATACACACCATTGAAAGAGAACTGGTTGAAGATCTTCACTCCCATTGTGGAGCACCTGTTACTGCAAGTAAGGTTCAACACTAAGACCAGGAATGTGGAGATACGAGTGGGCCCAGAAACAAAGGATATAGCTAATTTGCAGAAAGCTGCTGATTTTGTGAAGGTATGTTTATTTAACTAGTATAACAGGCTTATTACCCCTTATTTATCTCCACAGAACATAACCTAGTTGTATTAGCCTGTGATTGGGCACTCTGACTTATAACTATGTGCTCAGGAGATTCTTTCACAGTTTCTCTTTGATCTTTATGATGAAAGTGCTTTCACATTTCAAAACAGTATTTGAGAAATTTTTGTGCATAAGAAAAATAATTTTAAGTATAAACCTATGTTTATTTACCTATATTGTAATCAAATCCTGCATGCAGTGCCATAAATGACAGTGAAATTTACAGAAATATTAATTATAGTCCTTACATAATAGAACCCTATTTTTAATTTCATTTCAGGCATTCGTATATGGATTTGATGTAGAAGATGCACTAGCATTACTAAGGTTGGACGATTTATTTGTGGAATCATTTGAAATCAAGGATGTGAAGACATTGCAAGGGGATCATCTTGGACGAGCCATTGGACGGTTAGCAGGCAAGGCTGGTCGTACCAAGTTCACTATAGAGAATGTTACGAAGACCAGAATAGTGTTGGCAGATTCAAAAATTCACATATTGGGCAGTTATCAGAACATTGCGTTGGCAAGACGGGCGATTTGCAACTTGATCATGGGCTCACCACCTTCCAAAGTGTACGGAAACTTACGGAATGTCGCCAACAGAGTATCGGAGAGATTTTAGTGTAAATAAACAAGTTTATTTGTACATACAATTTTCTTTTACTTCATTAATCCTTTTCAGATACACTTTTAGCCCTAATTATGTGTCACATAAGTTTCTTCCATTTGACTTTAATAATCAAATGACAGAAATTGCTAGAAACATAAAAAAATATAGACGTCGGAAATATAATCTCCTTTTAGGGTTTCGTAGGTTTGAAGTAGCTTAAAAAACCAAGTCAAGAGAGTAATAATAATAATAATTAAGTAGTTTACAGTAATATATTTTACAATAACGCATTTTACAAAAGAATCTTGTACTTGAAGTGTCGCGGCACCCTGGACAGCACGAGGCGGGCGTCGTAGCTGAGCGAGGCGAAGCTCCAGGGCTCCGCCGCGCTCCACTCCGCGCAGTACACCGAGTCCTCGTGCTGTTCGTATGACTGTAGCACGCCGTCTTCTAGACTGGAAACATTGCCTTCTTTAACGACAGTAATGTAATACAAAGGTTTGCGCGCTCATAATATCATCTCGAATACCTCGAACGAATCAAATACAAGGATACAACTTATAGGAAAGCATTGAAATATGAGCTTTATTTCGTGTAACGAAAGGTCGGATCGCAGTACATATCCAAATCTGTTCGTTTTCGGATATTTAAATTTAAAAATGTATTTTTTCCTTATGACCTGATAAGTCAGGTGTACAGATGGGTTCCTGAGACAGAACACTTACTCTTACCGGAGGTTACTGCCCCGGTTCCATACGGATGGCAGGGCGGCATAAAAGTAAACCTGTGTAAGATTGATATTGAGCGATGAGGTGCATAGCTAGCGATGGCCCTGAGCCACTGTACTAAACAACAAGCAACAACACCACCCACACTCGACTGATCCTGTGGCCGTCGTCGTCCAGCGCGCACACGGCGGCGGCGGCCGTGAGCAGCGCGCGCCCGTCCGAGCTGCCCGTCAGCAGCAGCTGCTCGTGGTACGTGTTGTAGCGGACCGTCCACACCCTGCCAACATATACCACGTGTTATTACTACGTAGGGCCCGCTTGCCGTGGCTCGCCAAGCATCTCCATGACACAAAATGACTACACACGTAGTTATAATGCTGCATGAACCAGCTTGCGGTGCCTCGCCAAGCATCCGCCGGAACCGAGTCACAGTATCGGACAATATTTCAAAAATGTTTAAAGTGAATCATAACTGTCAGAAATCTTATTTTAATTATAGAAAATTTAAATGCCGCGTAAACGAACCCATATTGGTCACTCATATCCCATAAATGTCATGGTTTTCCCCACAAATGATGTCACGAATACTAAAGGTCACTTTATAGACCTAAGTAAATAAAAATTTAAAGCGAAAATTCCTGATACATGAAAAAAAGCGTAATTGAAAATTTTGGCAAGTGATAATTTTTTTATTTTTTATTCTTTTTATTTATTTTATTTATTCCATAGCTTACTACTAACATTACAGGTAGCATCCCAATACGTTAGTGTAATTGTAATAGAATAACTTACATTGAAATTACAATAAATAACAATCTATTCATTTTTTCTCAAATAAAAATAAGAAAATAAGATTAGAATTCTTCAAAAAATCAAAAATAAAATTAAAAATTCATTTTACAATCATTATATAAATCTACAAACCTAAGTAATAGAATCACATCAATAATGGTCCATTAATTCCAATTAACGCGTTATGACGCATGTGTAGCCTTAGTTAGAGTATCAGAATAATTACTACAAAGCCTGCCTGAAAGAAAATGGATGTTACCAATGTGAATGGTCCGTCCTGCTAAATATTGGCTCTTTCCCGTTCCTGTAGTCCCAGATGTTGAGTGCCGCGTCGTCGCCAGCGCTCGCTAAATGAAACTGCCTGGAAAGTTATTATACTTATTATACATGTTAATAAAACTGTTAATTACCAGTGTATGTTGTAGGTACATGCAAAATATGTGAGAAAAAATATTATAAGCCGAAGACCCTATCACAATATTTTATTCTTTTCTGTTTGTGCATTTTTTCCGCTTACATCAGAAATGGCTGAACCGATTTGAATACGGTTTTTCTGCTTTACCGTTCACCTTGAACAAAAGTCCACATGTAAGGACATCGGCGTGTGAACGTCAGTTCTATAATCCTTTTATCTGAGCCTTTTATTATTATATAGCATTTTATCAGTAGCTCCTATGAATCAGTCCACCCACCTGTTGGGATTGAAGTCCAGATCCCTGGCCAGCTGCGAGTGCGCGTTATCGATGCTCCAGGCCGGCCGGCCGCCCGCCCGCGTGTCGTAGCACTTTATATGCATGTCTTGTAACACCGCGAACTGAAATAGGTGCAACAAAGATTAGTTTGTTACCAGGACAACGAAAAAAGTAATCCTACTATCCTACTAATATTATAAATGCGAATGTTTGTAAGGATGTATGTGAGTGAGTGAGTGTGTGTGTGTGTGGGTTTGTTACTCTTTCACGCAAAAACTACTGAACGGATTTTCATGAAACTCTGCAGTAATATAGCTTAGACATCGGAATAACATAATTTGTTAAAATTTATAGAAATTTTTGAAGGGACTGGTTTCCCGAAGCGAAGCGAGGGCGGATTTACTAGTTTTAGTGTTTTAGATAAATTACTAAATTACTAGTTTTAGATAATTTTTTATTATCCGAAACCGAATTTAATTTATTGACAAGTCATATAAGAAATAAATGCTCCCCTCGATTTCCATCATCAGATCCTGACTGGATGTCAATGGGACCACCCTGAAAATTAACTCAAATAAAAAATAGACTAAAAAATAACAGAAAAATCGTTGGACATACATAAAAAATAGAAGTTTTCTCCTTTTAAAAAGAAGTCACTTAAAACAACAAATTAAGACATACATGATAATAGAACATGTCCGTAGAAAAGAGAAAGTGATACTTCACACTTCGAATTTTTTTTTGATTAAAAAAATTGACTTAAGTAACATGTAAAATCTCACCAAATTCTGCCCCTGCGGGCTCCACTTTCCCCCGGTGAACTTGAGCCGCGTCCGTCCCTCGGGCGCGGCGCTGGCGACCGCCGCCCCAGTGTTGACGTCGTGCACCGTCACATTCGTATCGTACACCACGCCGATCCTGCCCGTATCGCTCGGGTGGAACTCTGCGCAGCGTATCTCTTCTTCCGGTTTCTTAAACAAAAGTACGCTGTTACCTGGTTTTTTGCATGGTAATCAAATGACTGATGCTATTTAAAAGTTTTTAAATATAACACCACACACTCTTATTCTACACTACTATTCCCTGTGTCGTAGATCCTTAGGAATCAGGGCCACCGTAAGCGGGCGTGAAAGGCGTGCATTGCATACGGGAAGCACTTCCGGGAAACGGCAAATGAACCACGGAGGGGCGGTATAAGATATTATTTCATTAAAATTAAACATATACATATAAGCTGGATAGTTGTAGCGACGACGAGAGGGCGGGGGATGAAAATTGTGAACCATGAAAAACTCACCTCTGGAGTAATAGTCTTCAATAGCACCAAATCCTCAGCATTTCTACTCTGTATTGCACTCAGGTCATCTAAATCCTTTGGTATGACCTGAGGAGATAATTAAATTCAAATATATCTCTTAAATTTTTTGCAAATACATATAAGATAAATTCTTAAGAATGTAAAGAGTGTTCGAATTCCACATACACATACATATACCCCATTTTACTCAATATTTAACACGGACGGAGTATAAGTACAATAACAATTTGAAACAACCCATACCTCAATAGTAGGCAGCTTGTATATAGACACTCCCATGGTGCACTGTGATGTCTCGGGGTCGTAGGAGTTGTGTGTGGTGAGCAGGGTGGCTACATCATGGGGTGAACACCGCAGGTGCCATATCTCACCTATGTCATGCTTGAATACCTGGTAAAAAACAAGATCCATCCATGATCTATACATACCACAAAAATATAACTGATTACTTTCTATAATCACAGGGGTTTTCGTTAATGCAATAGAACCCAAACGCTGAATTGGCACTATCAACTATTTTTGTGAGTCATTGTGTGTGATAATACCAGGTTTGATAATACATATTACAATGTACCATGTGGGTGCTAATTTCTTAGTTGTGTTATAAATATTGCACTATTGGATAGGGTACTCATACACCTAGTGGTGACACTGACAACATGATGGCTAAGTTACCTCCATTAGTTGTTAGAATAATTCAATATTAACCTTAGTATGCAAGGCTCCTGTATCTTCTTCCAGTTCCACCACATGAACCTGGTTACTCTGGGGCCTCAGACTCTGCGTGCCAATGAGGAACCTGATAGCGTCGCTCTCTCCGTACTGCGGTGAAAGTGCTCGTGTCTGGAATTATGTATAAAAATTAAACAACCAAATGTGTAGTTACACAAATTGAAATTAATTTTAAGTGTTATCTATTATGTTTAGGTATATTAGTCGTGTAAGGCTTTCTGGTTTCTGGTGTTCATAGTCTCGATAAACATGCAATACGATACGACGTCCTTTTGGTTTATAAAATCATAATGAAATGGACAAGACAAATTTAATATTCGTGCTGAAAAAATAATAGTGTGTTTACCTGGTGCTCCAGACCGTATATAATTGAATTTCCTTCTTCCATTGTTTAACACGAATGAATACTTATTAATGATTTATACTATTATTATAATTTAAATTAAAAGTTCTGTATCTGTTTGTTATTGTACAGACGTAGGTACCTGACGTACAGTTCAATTTGACATTGACATGACGTGTCAATCATTTGTCATTTTGACAATGTTGAGTCACGGCTGCGTTCCGTAACTCGACCAAAACGCCCAAAATGACACTTTTTCATAGTGCGCTAAACCAACGCAAATATAGACACCGTTCACATACACCAAAAATCGGAACATATCGGACCACTCGGACCGCGGTTGTTATTTCCAGCAATATGACATTTATAATACACAATGATACTTTTCCTAAGAAATGGAGTTATTATAATTAGATATTATCTTAGTGGTTGTTTTTATTCGACGTTAAATTGCGCATTACAATTTTTTTGACATCCAGTTGCTACAATAAGTCCTTACTTGCTTGTAATTCAATGATTCATTACTAAACACAAGTCAATGTAGGAAGTTCTTTGTATGTGTAGCGGCGCGATACCTAAATGTAATATGAGCGCGCGCCGCACATGATGCTGACCACGCAACCACAAGTAACGAGTGCAGTAAACAATAGACTACGTCATACGCGTCATACTTGAACTGGCCAATCAGGAGACGTATCCTCAACCACGCTATCAATGTTTCAAGATAATCTAACATATATGGTCCGAAGTTAATATCGGACCGCGGTCCCCAGGCAGTGACATCGCCTGGCGGGGATCTCCCCTTTTCCTCCACATATGTTTAAAGTGTATTTACCTTCGATTTTTAATAAATATTAAATGAATTAAACTTACCTTGATTAATGTTCACAATTCATTCATTATAACTATGACACATCAATTTTATTAACGACAAGATCTATTTCGTACAATTTTTTTTGTAGAAGGATTTTTATAACAGCGTGGCGCAGACCAACCATAGAGACCAACTGCCTAAACGGTCTTGGGGCTACTGGCAAGATGGCGGATCGTACGATCACGTGATCTCGAATATAAGCCTTCGTATTGGTCCTTTAACTGAGTTTTTGCTGTAGTGGCCCTTGTTAAACCCCGGCTCTACTTACCTTACCCTCAGGTACCTTATATATTAAGATTAGTACCTAGAGGTAACTCCCTAGTCTGATGGTATGCAATGGTACCTACTGGTATCCGTATTCTAGGTAGACTCATCACGCAAACCATATTGCCATCTTATTTTTTTTATGGAATTAAGATAGCAAAAGAGCATGCAGCACCACCTTCCGCTGCCGCCCATGACAACTGTGACCGACCTAGCACTATACTCCGACTTTTAATTCGATGCAGTAAAATGACGTTTGCTAATGTCACTTTTTGAAATAATGTTGCCAGATTTTCAATAATAGTGATAACTTACACGATTAACGAACGATATTTTGATTATTCGATTATTCTTTTCTCAATATGTCTATTATAATGTGTGTTAATAAAATAAAATTCAAATTCAGAAAACAATACGGAAAGGTTATTACTTTTAAATTATATAGTAAACGAAAAATAATAAACACCGGTGCATGCATGCTTTTAGTACATACATGCACTAAAAGCGCTTAATAATTAAAAATCTAGGAGATTATTGATATCAATCGTATTTTTATATGTAGTTATTGATCCTGTAATAACTTCATACAGTATTTTAGCAGTTTGCTAAATTATGCGAAACGATTATAATCCGATTAATATTTTCATCAAATCGAATAATTTGTGTCCAGGTTACGTCACTATTTTGGTGATAATAAAAAACGGTAGGTAACACTGGAAATGTCATTTTACTGCATCGAATTAAAAGTCGGAGTTATAGACTCAATGAGTCTCGTTCTAATTCGGTCACAGATGCGTTGCTACCCCTGAGGACTGAGATGGTCGTCTCTAAAAAGTGTAACCGATGTATTTCTAATAAGTATCATTAAAATTTTAAAATTAATCAGTTACCTATGTACATTTTATAGGTCATTGAGGTCACCCTCACCATCAAACTTTAAAACTAAATATACTTATTGATGACAGTAAACAGAGTTACTTGGAATAACTACTTATCATTAAACGCGCAAAATTGGCTATCAATGGTTGAACAATAACAATCACTTTTGTTAGATAAAGACTCAGTTAAAATGAAATCTGTGGTTAACGATACTACCCAGGTAACGCATCTAAACGATAAAAATAAAATATCCACAAAATACTTACAATTTCAGACCAATAAAGTATAGGCGGAACGTCGGGAAGAAATGAGTGAAGCCAGAAAAAGGTAAGCCTAGCCTTGTAATACACACGGTGGCACTCACACCAAAACGACTTTTGTGTTCTAAATAATATAAAATGAATGAAGCTTTGTGTTCCAAAAAATAAAGTTTAGTTCTAGTTCAAACTTTTTTTTTATGGAATTACCTAAGATAGCAAACGAGCATGCAGCACCACCCTTCCGCTGCTACCCATAACAACAGGTGACCGACCTAGAACTAGACTCAATGGGACTAGGATGGTTAGTCCAGTTAGTAGATGGTGTTAGAATATTAGTTGGTTAGTTTGTTAATAAGTGTGAGGACAAGGACTGTTAGTGATAATTAGTCCTGTTAGTTGATGTTAGTAATAGTCCAGTTAGTTATTGTTAGTATGAGTCTCGTTCTAATTCGGTCACAGATGCGTTGCTACCCCTGAGGACTGAGATGGTCGCCTCTAAAAAAGTGTAACCGGCTCCACACCTTCCTATCCGGAACACAATTGTTCTTAAAACAATTATTACACGGTAGGAATGGAGTACCGTGGCGGGCGGTGGTAGATAGGTACTTCCCCGGGTGAGCTCTAGGCCCTACCACCTAAACTAATTTAAATAAATTCCTAGTGTCAACATTAGGGCATTATATTGGTTTCGATGTGTGCTTTCGGCTTACTTTTGCTGGCTTCACTCTTTTGTTCACGGCGCGGCGCTCCGTCTATAGTTTATTGGTCTGAGCTTACAATAATTTACTCGTAGATAACCGAGCAAAGAAAATTATAGTAAATAGCGCAGATAATAGCAATCGATAGCGTAATTTCCACAGGTAAATTATGCATCATAGCGATAAAGTCTAATAGCATCCCCTTGATTTATGCTTCAAGTACGTAATAATGAGGTGAGCACCACTTAAAGATACTTAGGTACGATATGAGTCTAGAAAAAAATCTTAAATTACGTATGTAATTTTCCGATAAAAATACCTATATTTTTATTAAAGTGTTGATTACAAAACAATTGTAAGCAATTATAGAGGTGTCACTGCTATGAAGCGATAATAATATATTTGAAAGCATTCGATAGGATCAATAGTTAAAGTTAATAATATATAATTATCGTCTCGTATGGCCCTTCCTTGAGTCGTTGGTCAAAAAGGACCACACAGAAAACGGACCGCGGTCTCTTTTGCCAATAGCGTCTTTGAATTGGTCGATTGGAACCAGAAGCAAAACCTACGCGTAGCCAAGGCGACCTAATGTTCGGCTTTCAGCATTACGATACAATTACTGCTATTCGAAAGCTTTGAGCAGAGGAGGGTCATCATTGAGGAGAGGAGGACATCTCACCTACTCACCTACAGCCATTGAGATAAATACACATAATATATTATCAATGCCCACTACTAATTACGATCCTGTTAATTATAACCGATTTTAAAATCGACAAGAAAAGATAACTAGCACTTCTCCTAGGTCTGCCTCAAATTATTTAAACACTTAAAAGTTTTACTTGCTTTTAAATGTGTAGGTAGCTACCAGTAACGAACGAGATAGCCCACCGCCGGCTGATGAACGCTTGCTCGTACGAGTATTATGTAAATAATACTTAGTTTACATAAAAAATATCTTACAATCCAGCAGTGACTAATCTTGTAGTGACGGTCGAGCGGATAGTGATAGGACCGGAACGGAACAGCACCGATATCGTCCGTGGGAACGTCCTTATTGTTACAACATCGAATGTTTTGTCCGTTGTGGTACAATCGCTGCCCCTCTCTTCTCTCTCAATGTGAGTAAAGATTAAATCCACTACGGTCATCATAGACGTACCTAGCTCCTGATCCGGTGAAGGGTTGTCAAAGTATTATAATATGTATATCTACTTTTACATGCCTTCTATCACCATCACCATGAAAAGTCAAAGGTGCGTGCCCTGAGATTCGAACCCGGACTCTCCGAATAGGAGGCCACTCAGCTACTCGTATCACCGCTAACACATTACCTTCATTACATACCTTATTAAAAGGCAAATAAAGTTTTGCCTACTTGGGTTGAACTCGACTAAATTGAGTCGACCCTTTCTGAGACTTGCTCGACAGAGTTCTCCACTTCAGACACAAGTTTGATTATGCTATCCTATACTTCCGACTGAGAGGAATTCGCAGTGCTTGTATAGTAGACATCGCATGTGCTTTCATCCGCATAATAAACGCCACGTGCGCTGTAGCATGTTATTGATATGCAGAATGAACAGTGTAGGAGATAGCACAGACCCTTGGGAAACGCCAGCATAGGTTTCATATGTAAGCAACAGCCGTTGAATACGTCCTTAATATATTGCTCAGATAGAAAGCTGCCTACCCAACTGCATTAACCTCTCAGGGAGATCGTAAGATGGTACTCGTAGCTTCGCGAGAGGAGCCCTGTGTGTGACTCGGTCAAAGGCCTTAGCGACAGGCTACTGCCATTGATTGTAAAAATTTCGGACGTAGGACTTGACCCCATCGGTGTGTTACATAAACTTGAAGATTGACACTTGACAGTCGAGCGGTCATGATTAAAACCGAACTGACGATCGCTGCATGAGCGCCCGCGTGCAATGGCGTTTTGCAAGTCGGTGTCGGTGTCCGCGGTTCAAGTAATTTTTTTTATTAAAATAGTAACACGTGCCGCCGCCTCCCCTCCGTGGTGCATTTGCTGCCCCTCCGCCGACGTGCCGCCCGCCTGCAGCGCACGCCTTGCACACCCGCTTACGGCGGTCCTGAAGCTTTTTGTGTGTGGATATACTTAGGAGGCGGGAGCGCGGGAGTGACATAGGCTTCTCTTAGGGCGTTCTAAATATCACAGGCTCATTTGATGATTCTTATACTTATTAATTTATTTGTCTGTATCTTGTTTGTGCGAAGCAGTGATAGCTCAGTGGTTAAGAATTAGCCATCCGACTCGGGTGGTCCGAGTTCGAATCCCAGGGCATTCATTTCTGGCTTTTCAGAGCTATGTGCGTTTTAAGCATTTTAAAGTCACTCGGTGGAGGTAACGGTGATGGAAAACATCGTGAGGAAACCTGTATGCCGAAGAGTTCGCAAAACTCAAAGGTGTGTGAAGTCCGCCAGCCCGCACTCGGCCAGCGTGGTGGACTATATGGCCTTCACCTCCTCATTCCGAGAAGAGGACCCGTGCCCGCAGTGGGACAGCTACGTGTTGCGAGGATCTTGTTTACAACTTTAAACAAGACAGTTATTAAAATTCAATATTGCAACACCTGGACATGTGAAAAAGAAAGTGAAATAAATAAATAAATTTTGATAAAATAGCGTGATCACATAGATATTTTAATGTATTAAAAGTATTCTCGTTATAAGTAATTATGGTACTCTCAGCTAGCGGCACGGCCCACAGCCCCAAACTTGCATTTATTTCATTTTTCATTAACTTTTATCTTTAGGTAGGTAACGAAATATCCCAAAGACTTAACATTCTTTATTTTCCCCGTAAATTCTTGCAAAACACATTAAAAATTCAATTTATGACCTAAAAAGGTAAGAGGTTTTAAAGAATTGGAATTTTAACTGACGCAGACTGCCTGTTACCAAGGACTCAGGATGTTTTACATTGGACGATACGACCTAGCTATTTGTTTGTTGTGGATTCTGCCGTCTAAATAATTTTGCATAGCGTTAAATATATCTAATGTTTTCTATTTTTTCCACCATAAAGTGTCCATCGTTATATTTTACAAACAAACTACGGATGTCTTAGATATAGCAGTCCATTCATGTCTCAATGGGAAAGTGCGATGCGCTGAAGAGTTTGTTAATTTGGGCGAGCTAATTTCAGGAACTATGGGTTTAAATTGAAAAAATATTTTTGTGTTGCATAAACTATTTTATCGAGGAAATATCCAAGGGCTGGACAGGCCTTCCGACGCATGGATACGCTTAAGATTTTTTTGCCACTAGCAGTCAGCAGTCACCCATCTTTTTATATTTATGCACACCTACATAATATCATGTCGTAATCGTAAAGTGTAAAGCCCTTTAACTTTACTGCGCTTTTTACGACAACATGCCTCTTCGAAGCTTTGGAATGCTATCGTCTAAATTTAGAATTCGCGATTTAATTTTTTTATTCCAACGTTTCGAATGGCCAGTCTGTTGCTAACTGCTTTTTGTTTTTTTTATTGTCACCAAACCCCTTTGACGCTAAACCTGTTGCACCTTAGTAGTTTAGTTTACATTCCTTTGATCCTAAATTTTTAAAGTTAGTGAAAAAGGCAAAGGCGATTTGATTTTGTTTCGCTTGAAAATTTAAACGATGAAACTGGTTTTTATTCGAATTCCAAAATTAAATCTTGTAGCAGCGCTGTATGAAGTTATTGAACGATGAAATGATAATGAAAGGTGCTTAGGTGACATTATTTTTTTAATGTAAAGCTGCTGCTTGTCGTCAGATTCAACATAAATTTGAGCGACATCTGATGGGTAATTTTTGAGCTATCGCTATCGGTGTTGAAGTCTGTTATTTTTATGTAAAAAGTAAGATATTAGGTGCGACTAGCGACTATATCATTCCTCAATGGTATCAACGCATCTGTGACCAAATTAGACCGAAAGTTACAGTAACTGGACTGTAAGTAGGTACTTAACGTGACCATTTCATTTTCGGCCAAGTGCAAAACGGTATTGTACTCCCCTCCCCCGAAATAAAACATACACCAGCCCACCAAATCACTCTATTTCGAAAATATAGGATATTTTGGCGTCTGGGGACTATCTTTCTATGTTTTGGGAAACCGGGATAAACAACCGAAAAACAGGACAGTCCCGTTAAATACGATATGTCTGGTTACTTTAGTATTTTGTATGTACATACATGATATTACACACACTCACAGAGCAACCTCTACGCTATACTTAGGAAATAATGGTAATAATCCTAGTCTCTACAGATTTATTGGTCTAAAAATATAAAATTGGCGTCTCGATATCCGATGCTGAGGCGTTCGGTCATAAATCTTGGGTAACTGGGCGGTTAGGGTCGACCCACACTACTCCGGTTACTGTTAGCTGATTTTTTAAATTGGAATTAAGGTACCAAACGAACATAACAAGCCGTGTATAACAAGCCGCGCATAACAACTTGGTAAAAACAAGCAAAATCACAGTTTGTGTGACAAGACAGAAATCCTAAAAATCATTGTCAACACCTCAATAGTGTCTCGATTGAATAGTATGCCACATTTTCTATACAAAATGTGCCGAAATGGTGTCGAAAAATTAAATTTTGTATACAGAACGTGCCAAAATGTGCCGATCTATTCAATTCTGTATACGAACTGTGCCAAAAATGTGGAAAACTATCTTTCGAGACACTATTGAAGCGTTATAAATTAGCAGAGTTGAGGCCCTGGACTTGCTATCCCTGCCCCTGCCTCAGTCTTGTTCTAAGTCGGTCGCAGTTGTCATGAGCGGCAGCGAAAGGTGGTGCTGCCTGCTTGTTTGCTACCTCGATAGGGTACTTTCGGTAGTGAAAAATAAACTTGATTTTCCTAATAAAAAGCAACAAAAAATATATTTCGGCAAAATAAACACGCTTTCCCGCCTTAAAATAAAATATTAATTCTTTTTTTATTTCAGGAAAAACGCTGTCAGAACTTGTCAGCCATTTTGATGACGTAATAATGGTAAATTGTACAGTGCCACAAACTTATCTGACCCGGTGGCCAAAATTGGAACTAATACAAATGTTATACTGTTGTCAGAAAAATACCAAGACAGTAGCGCCACCCTTACCGGGTCAAATAAGTTTGTGGCACTGTACATTTATGTAAGACCGGCATTCATTCAAGTTGCTAAGCACGAAACTGAACTGACAGTTTGGTTCTTGGAGGAATAGGTTTGCCTTTATGACGTCACACCAATGCCTCTCGTGTTTTAGGTCACGTGACATACCGATTAAAAATTTCGAATTTTAATATTAAATATTAAAATAATTATTTGCTTTTATGACTCAAAATCAGAATATTAAAGTATATTTCGGCATAAATTTTTATTTTTATCAAATTTCATAGTTTATTTTTCATTACGGAAAGTACCCTATTCTATAAAAAATAAAGACCCCTGTACTTATTTTTTTCATGTTTATTACTAACTTAAAATCAATTTTCAAAAATCCTCTCTTAATGCTCCTCTCTCTCCCCAAGGGACATGCATGTCTCAGCTTCTTGTATTCAATATTTTCGGCTGTGTGTTTTCTGTCAGTCACTTAGTAACGGGAGCGTTAGACCTTCAGTAATATTACTAAGAACTATTGTTCGCTGCTAAGAACTAAGAAAAACCACATCTTTAGGGTGCGGTTCCACTGAGGCGGAGCAGAGCGGAGCTGTGCGCGATTCACCAATCACATGGCTTGAAATCCCCGCTCATTGCGCCTCGTGTGGATTTCAAGCCATGTGATCGGTGAATCGCGCACAGCTCCGCTCCGCTCCGCCTCAGTGGAACCGCACCCTTATAGTAGGTTTTGCGTGATGTCCGGGCAAACATACAAATAATATTTTTGGCTTCTATTGGCCAAATGAAGTCCCGTTATATTTTTTTCTGAAATATCTCCTAAGTACAGTCATAGTCACATTTTTCATATATAACATTTTAATAAAATGTATATACTCGTAGATAAGATTAACAGTAAGATAATTAATGTATACCTAATGGTGCTAATAATACTAACTTGCACGTAGTGTGTGCCTATCCGATCTGATAAATCTATTTATAGGTACCCTCCTGATATTCTCGATCCCTTAATTTATAACTCAAGCTTTTTAAGTTAAACGATTCCTTACAGATCGGTCGCAATTAAAATATTTTTTATAAAACAATATTTAATTAAATATGTTTATAAAATATTACGTAAGTAGGTAGGACATTAGATTACGAATTGCACTTTGATCAAAAATAGTCTTGGTTCAAATACTTTTCTAAAAACGAAAGAGCATGTTGATCAAATTATAACGTTAAAATGGTGCGTACCTACAGATTATGCAACATGTTATATAACTTCTGTTTTATAACACGTCCACACTATCTAACATTGTTGTCTAACAATGAAACATGTTACAAGACCGTACACATTAAAACAACATTGTTGTATAACAATGTTATACATATAACAAGGCATGAGTAGATAACTCGTGCGCAAAAGTTATATAATATTGTTGCACAAACTAATAACATGTTGTATAACTTGTTTTTGTAACACATAGCGTCCACATTTGTAAAACATGTTATTTAACTATGTTTTATAATATGTTTTGTTACATAGTCTGTACGCACCATAAGTTTGTTTTTAACCCGTTCGCTGCTGTGCAATTTATCAACTAGGAAACTACTAACGAAGTTTGTATAACTGGCAAAATTAGATAAAGTTAATATAAAACTGTAGGAAGTTAATTTGCTTGTCTATTTTTGCATTTGTTCATGATATGAATTCGAATAAAAATCGCTCTTAAGCTATCTACTGTACTCAATTACATAACTCAAAAACGCGTCAGATATTGCTAAAATTCTGTAAAATAAAATCCAGTATCTACTTACAACCGACTGTTCAAGATAATAAAGAGTTCTGTTACAGATAGACCTTGCTTAACTTTATCCAAAGAATCAGCGCAGTAGTAGTATCATTAAGCATAGCATTTGCTGTTCATTGTGAAGTAATTAAGGACACACGTAGTCGTAGGTGTAATTAACTCTATCATAAATTACGGTTAAAATAAGTACTTTTTAATAGTTAATCGCTAATGAAAAATTGAAGCGTGTCCGTGCTTTGGAAAGTAAGGTGCCTTACCGGAGATTTTTGGGCGGGTTATACTTAAACTTGTCACAACTTTCCCGTCGAGTATTATAGGCGTCCGGATAAAGCCGGACAGTGATAGACTTTTTGATCACGTGTCCGGCCTAAATAAACGGTGTCCGGTCTGTTCGGCTTTTGTTACGCTTTTTACATTTAAATCATACTTACTACGCAAGTCGTCCGGATACCAATATTTTACTATAATAATGACTGAAGATTTTATAGGGTGTCTGGCTTTTTTACGCAAATGGCCGGCCAAACTGGCTGATTTGTCCGGCTTTTAGAATTGGCGACCAGGCAAGGCAACCCTAGACGGGCGTCTATTATAATTACCGTTCTGTATTAATACAGCATAATTATTTAATACTAACAGATGTTTAAAAAATGAGAAGATAAATCGATTGTTTGTGATCGCAAAACTTTTTACCGCGTAGGTATATCTATTTTGAACATTCATTATTATTCGAAAGCTGATGCTTATCGCTTGGTCCTATTATCACTTCTTCTGTGAAGGACAACATCTTGAGAAAACCTATACACCTGAGTATTCTCTCCGTGTTATAGCTGATGTGAAGAGAAACGTCGGAAGACCTTTGTTAATCTTTAAAGATTGCGCCAAACGTGACCTATCCGCTTTTATAATCAGTTATAAAGATTGGGAGAAGCTTGCTGGAGATAGGAACGAATGCTGTAAACAGGTAGGTAAACGAGGGAAGCACCACGACATGGTATGGTTCCAGGTATTGGCAGACAGGAGACCACAAAACACTGCATCATTAAGACCAATGATTATTTTCTCTCCTGTCGGCACTGCGGATGGGAATGCTTCTCCCGGATTGGCCTATGAGCTAACCCACAGCGTGTGAACTATATTCTGTACCCACATATTAAGAGGAAATCTGCCCATATAATTATAATGTATATAATATATGTACGTCGTAATGATGATTATTATTTTAGTTATCAAAGCTCAAGTAAACATAAAATTCTACGATTTTATGTTCTAGTGATTCAAGCATGTATCTATAGCTATAAATACAATTACATACGTCTGATCCGAACGTACAATGTGCGTCATCTGATAATGTGTTTAGTAGTTAATTAATTTTAATTAAGTTTGGGTTGATTGATTTCAAATGGTTACTAAATTATTAAATAGCAGATAAGCATCAGCTTAGTAAGTTTAATTTATTTGACACTTTATTGATTCTACACCAGGCAAGGCCAGGCACCAGGCCTTTTCACCTAAAACGTAAGAAGTACAGTGGTCCATTTTTAACTTTAAGCCCAAATTAGCTGCTCGTGGAAGAGCTGTAAAACAAACTATTAATAATAATGGTTGATGAGTATCATCAGAGGTGAGATGAAGTTGTTTTGGCTTGGTTAGGTTCAACTCATTAATAATTTATTAGTAGGTACTAAGTAATTATGAAATAAAAAATAAAAAACGCCAAACGACATGAACAAGTCAATGTAGTCCAATCAATTTATGACACACCCTGGAATTTTTTTATGAAACGGATAAAGTAATTCCCCGTCTTACTTAAAAGAGTCAACCCTACGCTTGCGATCATTAATAATTCTAGTTAGTAAAGGGTTTCCAAATAAATACATAAAACAGGGTTCACGTTCAATACGGGTCATTAATAAAGCGTACCGGCATTCATGTACAAACTGCATACAGAACTAACGCACATTCATAACTAAGATAACAAGCACAAACTTGGGTTTACGGCCGGCGAAGCGAGCTGGTACAAAATCCGTTTATTAATACATCTCAAACGTATGAAGGCTATGAGGGTTAAAAAAATTTACATGTCCGTCGCATGAATAAATAAGTTTGTATGGATCCAGCTCAAATTGTACGCAAACTAATATTAGTAGGATCAGTGGTGAACGAGCCGTCGCAGAAAGCACACGCGTCGAGCGCGCGAAGGCGAATTAAGTTTATTTTTGTGTTGTGTTAAATTTAAGGATTTTGTGAAATGAAGTGGGTAGTGGTCGCGTTGTTCGTCTTTTGCCTCGTCAGCAGTATACGCGGTGGAGGTGAGTCTGCCTCCCGTTTTAATAGCAAATTAATCGTTTTAATCACGCGATTCACATCTGTTATCAAAGGCGCCAACGGAAGCAGGAACTAAGAGATGCATTCGGAGTTTTAGATTTTTTTACCACTTTATAACTTAAAAATCCTATTAGAAATTTTATTCCATTTTTTAAAGGATTTTAATTTTTTTTGCGGTAATTTTATTTTTGTATATTGGCATGTGTGCTTTTTTTTATTTAGGTTGTAATTACGAGATTACAAGAAAAATAATATTTTGACGCTAATGTTTTCTTCTGGTAAAAGAGAGGAAAAATCATAAAAAGGGATAATATAAAATAATAGATCAACGAACTTACTAATAAAAAAGATTTTCGAAAAATATTGTTTTAAAATAAATTTGAAATCAAAGCATAAATTTCCTACTGAAAATAAATTAAAAACTTATTGTATTGTATGGTACTGTTACTATTATTCAATTGATTTTAAGTGTGTCAAAATTCGAATTATAATTTTTTATATTAACTTTAATATCCATTTAAAGGGTTATCTTATATCATTAAGTACCATAATAATTAGGTATATAAATTATCACAGTTATAAATAAATTACAGTTAACGAACGAAATTTATGCCACAACAAAAATAATGTTTTTTAGCAAAAGTACCTGACATAATACGCTAGAATGTCGTCAGACTAGTTTTTTTATAATAATTTATAAACTTTTCGAGACAAGATAAGAATCGTCTTTGGGACGCGGATTTATAAAAGTAAATAATATTAATCATTAACAGGATATGTCGAGTCAGATGAAAGATAGCGGTGTTTGTAAACAAGGTATCGACATTCGCTTCTGAGAATTTGCAGTTGTATTGAGGTGCGAACTGCAACGGTTTTCTCTTTATCCGGTTTTCTCGAGCTTTGACCAAACTGCTGCTTTTATTTTTAATTTATTCGCCTCGTTTTTTAAATGTACGCATTTTTAATATTTTTTGATCAAATTGAAATTTGATCAAAGTTTAATCAACATGCTGTTTCCGACTCCAGTTCCTCCATGTTTGTTTTTAAATTAACATAAAATATTCTTTTTCCCTATAACGGGGGTTTCTCTTCGGTTCGGTTCCCTCTCGAGCTTGATCAAACTAATGCTTCGCATTTTCAATTTTTTTTATCTATTGATCAACTTTGTGAAATCGACGTTTGATCAAAGTTTGATCAACATGCTGTTTCCGACTATGTGATCTTCCACGTTTTTTAATAACTTTTTTCCCTTAACGGGGTCTAGATATTAAAAAAATGATTGCTGTTAGAAATCATGCACGAAGTAAATTTTATTGTTCATACATTTACATACACTACAATTGTTTTTAATACGTTCGTGATTTGCCCTGTAAAAATAAGGTTGTGACCTCTTTTGGAATAAAAATAGTAATTTTCGAGAAAATAATAAAATAGGAAATTAAAAAAAATGATAAAAAGTAAGTATACTATGTTTAGGAACTTTTAAAAAATATCATAGTAGGTTAAAGTTTAATTAAAAAAAAATTGTTGCTACCTTTTTATTTTTAAATCATTCATACCAAAAAGAAATATCAGTTTTTTAAACCAAATCGGCTGATTGAGCGCCGTGGATACAATGTGTGATCGAGCGAGAAACTGTTACCAACGAAGTGAAACGAACGTGAGTTTGCAACGAAAGTGTTTTTTGTTTAATCTATGTAATCTTATTAAATACGGTGCACTTTTTGACAAAGACAAACGACAAACTTTTCTTGATGATAGATGTAAAGTACTGATAGTTGTCAACATTATTATTTTTTGGCTATTTGTCAACTATTGGCTTCAGCCCACTCCTGACCACGCGTCTCTCCTCATCAATGGGGTCTAGTCTAGAACGAACCCCACCGTTGCGCGTTGTTCCAGTGGGGATTGGTGGAACTTATTTTTGAATTTTCATAGTTAAAAGATTTACTTGTTGTTTGTTTTCCTGTCGATTTTATTTTTTTATCTACCCTGTCTTTTTATATTATTCTTCTTTTAGTGATCTAATAACTTTTCAACACATCGTTGTCTCGAAGAATATTTAGGTACGTGATTGTTCATTGTTCTGGTGCGGTTAAAGTAAAAGCATTTCTTCTTTTTCACTACTTTTCATCCCAAGAATATCTTAACTTTTGTTGTGTAAATAAAACAAATGGATTGACCGCCCTGAGTGTAAAATAAACACACAGAAGCTATTTTAATGCGCAAACTGGTCATATTGCGGTTTTGCACCTATGTATGATACTATGTAGCTACTATGTACTTATAACCTCGGATAGATCAAGTAACAATTTCAAATGCAATACTTTGTTAGCCCATTTATCCCACCATTGGGAAACTTGAGTTTTAAGCTATTTACGTTTAGGTCCTTATTGTCAAAAGTCAGACGTGATGGACTAAGTATGCGCCTAATTTTCTGATTCTGAGAAAAGACCCATGCTCAATAGTGGGCCATGATGGGATGAGATGATGATGATGATGACGATTGAGAAAAAACTTTGTGATATTATTACGTGTTGATTGGAAATGTGCATTTATGTGTTAAAGTTGTTGTTATTATTGAGGATTTTGTATCTTAGTATTAATACGACAAATGTAAAATAAAGCTTTTTTGATTATTATTATTAACCATGAATCTTCTTTTATTTTAATGAAATATAAATGAAATCGCACCTATGTGAATTTAAAATGCAAAAAGCCTTACTAAACCCGGGCAGTGCTTTTGGCCGGACTCGCAAGCAAAAAGGATAACTACCTATGTCCAGTTTTATCCGGACGCCAACAACGCTACTCGCTTCAAAGATATAATATACTAGCGGCCCGCCCGCGGTTTCACCCGCGTGGATCCCGTTCTCGTGGGAATATATGCATGTATTATACATAAAAACCTTCCTCTTGAATTACTCTACCTATTACAAAAAACCGCATCAAAATCCGTTGCGTAATTTTAAAGATTTAAGCATACAGACAAACAGACAGACAAAAATAGCGACTTTGTTTTATACTATGTAGTGATGTAGGTATTATGGTGATGTCTCGCAGTTTGGCAACTACTGTTTCAGATTGTCTGAGAGTTGGAGGCTCACATTTCAATGCCTTTACTGGAATCGAAGTCAAGTCGAAGTCGGGTTTGGTTGATGCATTTTTGTTGCTATTTTATTGATTAATTACTTTTTATTGCATCTTAATACATCTCAATTTAAAGGATGTAAAAATAAATTCTTTTAAGTTTTATCGTACATCCTACGCCATTGGCTAGTTATTATATAATAGAATCAAAAGTGGATTATGTGGTATGACCTAATGCTTAGCTAGTTTTATACAAATTATAAAACAATTCACAATTTATCAGCTTTGATCGTAGACCTTAATCAACATAAGCCGCGAATGACTGCATCAACCGATAATTATAATAATATTGTAGATCTAATAGGCTTTATTTAATATTCCAGCTTACTAAGTACATCACAACAATATAGTAATTATGTTGTCACAATGCATTCATTATCTGTGAGAAACATGTTTTCCTTATTTGAATCTGTTCTGATACTGCGTCTGATAGGGTTGGTAATTTTTACAAGAGCATGTGTTATGTATTGAAATAAGGGATGACAATTTTTTTTACGTTGATTTTTCAAAGAAGGTCCTATGTTACTCTGAAAACAACTATATTAAACGATTAAACATGAAATCTCGAAATATACTTTACATTATAGGTAAATTCCACATAATATAGCCTTACACTAATATTCTCTATGTCTTAGGCGCCACATACAAAACGAAAGATTGACAGTATTTTAATCTTATCATCAATCGAATCTTAGCCCCTCTGAACGGCGTAGGTATTAACAAGCAATGTTGTAGATTAATGACATCCCAGTTTTGTAGATGTGTACGGATGAAAGTGACCACATAAGGCACTGTCATTCTTACTGCATTCACTCACATGCGCGCGGACGTTTGTACATTGTACGAATAAATCGGATACTACGCATAAGTTCGAGGTTCGCGCTTTGATCTACGACCAAAAACTATCACGGCATTGACAGATTGGAAAACCACAAGTGTGTCTAAAAACTTCACGTAATTATTTGCGGGTTCGCGTATTCGTGCGGATGTGAGCGACTAGCCTTATTATACATAAAAAACGTTGACAACCCTATTGCCTCCCAGACTATCTGGATAAATTAATTTTCTTTAGTCACCCGGATGGTACTTTTTTATTCTAATGTATTGTATTCTATTGTGTACTAGCTGTTAGAAATGCGCCACAAAAGATCTGTCTCATTAATATAATATATTATTATTGATGATAATATTCGTTTATTTTAATTTTAAACACCTTTTTAATAGAACTCATCCACACCGAAGTTAAAAAATTCCTTAATTTCGGTGACCGATTCCTATATAACCATTCATAATCCATACTAATATTATAAATATGAAAGTCTGTCTGATTGATTGAAGTTCCAAGACCACACAGGCAAAAAGTAGCCGAGATTCAAAAATCGACCCTTGAATGGTTCAAATAAGGGACGAAAGTTTTTATGAAAAATTTGCACCGCTTGACCGATTTAGATGAATTTTCTCAGGAAGATAGTCAATGACGCAAATTCAAACAACTACCAATTTTTTTAACTAACCCCCCAGTGGTCGAAATAGGAATAATATTTAAGTTTCCCGAATCGAAGCGAGGGCATCCACAGATCACACATAAAAGATCCTGCTGTAGATCTTTTATAGACAGTAAAGGATATATTTAGCCACAATAATTAGATACACTACTTAGATATTGAAGGAGGGTATGTGAATCATGAAATTGATGAATATTATATTCAGAAATAGATCGGGCTATTTATAGCACGACTGATAGCAGCTGCAGGGTTATCTTTGGACTTCGATTGGCCAATGAATAATGGGGTTTTTAGACTTTTTAGTCGACTTCAAAAAGGCTCAATTTGTCTTTTCTTATGTAAATAGCAGACAACGCGTAGATAGACGGTTTAAAAAGCCCTGAATAAGAAATTCTTCTAACTCTATCAGAACTTCATTATAATCATCATCATCGTCACTGCTGGGCACGGGTCTCTTGTCAAAATGAGGAGATTAAGGTAAGATTAAGGAGATTACGGCTGGTCTAGTACGGATTAGCTGACTTCACAAACCTTTGAGTTTTGCGAACTCTCCGGTATGCAGGTTTCCTCACGATATTTTCCTGTACCGATAGGGTGGTTCCATAAAGGCTTACCGCTAGCGCGGTTAATCGGTGCGCGTGACACGAGCTTACAAGTCTCTTGTACCGTTTCATAGTGAAAAAGACCCGCGCCGATGAACCACGCTAAAAATGTATGCTACATCTACGCGGTTCATTCGCACGGGTCATCATTATAGAAAAGAGCCGATATATTCAAACTGCGGGACAGATTTCCATCAAATGTAGCTACCACCGCAAGTGAACAGTAACTGTATTTCCAATAAAAAAACCGCACTTTCGGTCTATTCAATCAAGAGCTACGGTGGCCCATACAGACACACAGACAGGTAGTACAAACTCTTATCACCCCTTTTTTTTTGGCTAAAAATACGGAGATAACCAAAAGGTTCGAACAGTTAATTCTGGCGAATTCAACAGCAACTCATTTACCTATATCGAAATCCGTCCATCCGTTTAGGCTTTAGGGCGGGCCAATGAAATTGACATACATACTTATATATATACAGACTTCAAAATCATTATCCTCCTTGCAGTCTGGTAAAAACATTATTTCCTACTAGACGCAGTATCAGAGGTGAGTCAGTACTCAATTCTCATAACCGGTAGTGAACCGGCGTCGCTACCGTTATCGAAAACAATATTTAAATAAAACTCCATTTGATCTACACACCACTTGAAATCCATTTGGTGGGCAAATATACATTAGACCAGTGGTTCTCAAACTTTGTAACCGTGGCCGAAGCTTAAAAAGCACAGGCCATTAAAAAAGAGAATTTGAATATTTTTCTTCTGCTCATTTGAATAGTTTTCTCCGGGTATGCTACATATTCCCCTAAGGTCCCTCTCATAATGTTACCTCATACCTTTGCACTGGGTGAAAAAATTTGACAATTCTTTTTGTATTTGACAGGTAGTGCTTGTGGTTTGGTCCCATATAAATCTGAGGAGTAATTTTTATCTCTACTTATCTACCGATTTTGAAGTCGGTTATTTCTTTGACCAATGACGGTGATGGTGAAACTTTGAGAACCTGTGCATTAGTTAGACGATTCGGATTCGATATGTAAGATCATACGCTATGTCTGGGAGTTCAAGATGAATCACGATGGTATGATGAATGAGTCGAAGTGTCTGTCTGTCTGGCTTCAAGTATCGCAATTGAGATTTGGCTCGTGTTGGTCTAGATCTAGACTTTTACCAAACAAACGCTGCTATAGAATCTATTCTGTAATATCATAATATGATTAAATATATCGATTAAGCTATTATTAGATATTCGAAATGCCCGTGACGTGTTATATAGAAACTGTAATATACCTAGTTCCTTTCCATAATAGTTTCCGAGTGACTGCAGGGGCGCCGTAACCGGGCGTGCAAGGCGTGCGGCGCACGCGGGCGGCACCCTTGGGGGCGGCAAATTCAGGGCAAATGGACCCCGGCGGAGCGACATAATCATGAATCTGTATATGAGTTTCGTATTCAACCAGGGGGGGGGGGGTGCAAATCGGGTACGCACGCGGGCGCCGACACACCTTACGGCGCCCCTGCGAGTGAGTGCTCCGAGAAGTTCGACTTGTTGCCCACTTCACCCTACTACCTCTATGGTCCGTTTTTCTTGATCGTTTTTGCCACGAACTTGCAAGCTGTGCAATGAGCTTGCTTCTGAAGTATTCCTGGAGCGCTGTAGCATAGGGTTCTTCAAGAAAAGTATAAAAAGAGCTTTTAGATCAAGAATTAAGAAGTTAGCGATTGGATCAACTTAGCGGTTAGTCATTGGATAAACGGATTATTAAAGATTTTTGTACAACTTGTCATGGACGGCAGCGTAAGGCCCTTCTCACACTTCGCTATTTATAAGCTACGTGACTCCGACGCAATCCACAGTTCGTTGACAGTGTTCACTGACAGGCACGCATCGTAGACGCGTCGTCGTCTTGAACTTGGTAAATATATAGGGCTTCGACTCACAAGCGACGCATCGACAAGATGCCAGGCATTTGCAAATTGCGTTGTGTGAGAACGGCTTAAGGGTGGTGTTTAATGTCAGATTTTTTTTCATAAAACTTCACCTTTTTCAGTATGTCATGTATCTACGTATACGAAACTGAGCATTTCACGCCAATTCCCTTTTATTTCACTCCAAACTGTAGAAACAGTAGTAGCTATATTTGAGTCGCCGCATATGGAATTACTACATCCCGCCAAAACCAAACTTATTACCCGTACTCACAGTTAAATTCGACTTGTAAGCAAAATCTACTAAGGCCATTTTTAGATCCTCGTCAATCTCAAATGTACCATCGCAAAAGAGCTGGCATTATGTGACATGCAAACAAATGTAACGAATTTCAGATCGAACCCGAATTGAGTATGGTTGTAATAGATAGTGCGTTGTATTGCGATATCTATACGTCACGCGTTATCGGGGTTCAGGGGTCGCGTTCGTTTCATTCACCAGCCGAGATCTTATCGACATGATGTCATAGCACGACACGCGGCTGGCCATTACTAATCGGTCCACCGTGACAAGGTTGGAAAGTATCGGATGCCACGAATATTCGGCTAATCGGTAATCGGCCTATTCGGCTCATCGTCGTCATAATCGGGTTGTACGACTTTTGTCAAGTCTGAAATCGCAACCCGTAAGGCACTTCTCACACAACGCTGTTTATGAGCTACGCGACTGCAACGCAATCCAAAATTTATACTTATTAGGTATGTATCTGACGCTTTTCACTGATCTCCTGTCCTGTCCGGTCTCTTTTCGGAATGAGAAGGTTAAGGCCATAGTCCGCCAAGCTGGCCAAGTGCGGATTGCCGGACTTCACACACCTTTGCATTTTGAGAACGCACCGGGATGCAGTTCCCTCACGATGTTTTTCTTCACCGTTATAGCGAGTGACTTTCAAATGCTTAAAACTTTCAAATGAACGTAACTCCGAAAAGTTAGAAGTGCGTGCCCTGGGATTCGAATCGGAACTCCCCGAGTTCTAAACCACTAGTCTATCACCGCTTCAGGCTTTTATTCGGCTACTTTTAGAAATTTGGTATTCGGCCGGTATGCTTAGATTATATTGACAGGTCGTCGCTCGCGCTCTAAATTTTGATAGGTGTTAAGAGCATTTCTACCGCCATAATATTTGCTTTAACAGCAACTGTGTTCCGGATAGAAAAGTGTGGAGCCGATTACACTTTTTTAGATCCGAACAGTATTTGATAGCAAACGTATGACTTTTTGTTCATAAATAACACCCGCTTTTGAGAACCGCCAATCGCTATACCTACAATAAATACGAATATAAGCTTTAAGAATTTTTCCAGGATTGGATACACTTTTGCATTTGCAGACTACCAATTATTTACCACTAGCGAACCGCCCTCGCTTCGCTTCGGGACCCGTAAGTATCAACCGCGTAGGTCCCGCTCCCGTAGGAATTTCGGGAAGATAATAAACTATCACCAAAATTAATTGAGGTTAAATTAAATTAAATTTAGAAATAAAGCTTACGACAAAATAATAGCAAAGTAGCAAAGGATCACAGCAAGATTAATTCAGATTAAACTTGGAAACGCGGCTGATTACCATAAAAACGGTTCTAGTGTGTTAATCTTAAAAGATAGACATATACTCTCGTAGACATTTTTTTAGATCATTTCAAGAGGAATAATTCTTTCATACATATATTTTTGGTATCTTGAATCGTTTTCGCAACGCATGCAACGAAAGCCCTCGAGAATGAATAATTTTCCCCGTTTTTTCCACATTTTCCATTATTTCTTCGCTCCTAATTGTTGCAGCGTGATGTTATATAGCCTATAGCCTTCCTCGATAAAAGGTCTATTCAACACAAAAAAAATTTTTCAATTCGAACCAGTAGTTCCTGAGATTAGCGCGTTCAACCAAACAAACAAACAAACAAACAAACAAACAAACAAACAAACAAACAAACAAACTCTTCAGCTTTATAATATTAGTATAGATTTAATTAGCCACACGCGAAATACACATATTTTTTGCCGAATTTGGCTCCTTTGGCTCCGAAGCACGGAAGCGCTCAAGAAATCGACACCTAGCGGTCATCCATTCAACTAGCGATTGCACCTGCAGATGCTTATCTTCCTCAATACTTGGGATCGACGAAAGCCGGCTATTTGTGGAAAGTTACAAAGATGAATCTACGAGACAAAAATACGTTGTCGTCGGGTAAGTTGTTATGTATCAGATGTATCTGATCACGATTCCCTAAGAAAGTACCGTTCTTACGAGCGCCGGTCGAAAGCTACTTAGCATTTATTCTGCATATGTTCAAGGAGCTAGTATACTTGCGAGCAAAATAAATTATCGCTACTCGATTATGTGCAAGAAACCGTAGGAAATGTTTCAGAAAATGATCTGAATTTTAATTGACGTACGATATTGTGATCTTGATTTTGAAGACGAAAAAAAAATTAAATATTGATTGACAACATTCACACACATCACATTTATGTATTGCGATGTAAAATTATGGTCCCGTGGAAGTTCCTATTTTAGACTTCGCTGGACAAGTAAGTAATTTGAGTTGAGCTCCAGAATTGAGAAACTATTACCTACTTACTTACTTTGTGGGTCTAGTGAAATATTTCGTGTTAAGAATAATAATTATCATAATTGATTCGTTTATTTCAGCCATACATATTTGTATGCATTATTTTTGTAATTTTACGCATTTTGTTTAAATCTTTCCCATGGTTTTTAACCGGTCTCATTTTGTGTGTTCTCTTTGTAAACTTTTTTAATTATTTCAAGCCAGTATAAATGTCAGTGTCCGCAAGTTGTTCACATCTCGTACGATCTGTTTATAAAACTTTCTTAATTATTTATAAGGCAGTATAGTTGGCAGTGTCCGCAGGTGTAGTGTAGACTGTGTAGACCAGATCTACCTGTCCGCCGGTCAATAACCCGGCCGGTCCTTTGCGCGCATCAGTTCAATCATTTGTTTTGTATTTTTTACTTTATTGGCGATTCTCATTTTTTATAGATGTCACCAATATTTACTTGCCACATTTTAAAGAAATAAATTATAATGATTGTTGCTGATGTAGGGAACTGGTGGATAAAGTATGCTTAAAAAGCTGTTAGTAAGATTAGAGCCATGTTCTTATTCGGTCGAAGATGTGTTGCTACCATTGAGGACTAGGTTAAGTTAAACATGTAAATTTCTCGAAGTGAAGCGAGGGCGTTTACTACTTTAAAAATAAACCTTGATGCTATTACTATGAACAAAATTTTGTTTTTTTTTACAACCTGAATTTGGAATTCAGTTGTAATTTTACGTAATCTTATTTTATGTTTATTATAAAAGAGAAAGTTAGTGCAAAATCATGCTGCATGTGAAATGAGTTTTTGAACATTTTACTTCCTCTGTAATAAAAACCCACATGTTATGAAAAAAAATTCGATGAATACAATTCGCCCTTTTTAAAAAGAAAAATAAGTTTTTTCAACGTGATTTTTTTTAACTTAAGGAAGTTTGAATCTCAAGATTTACGTCGTTTAACCGATGCGTTTAATATCAAATGAACCAGGGGCCTTAGTACGAGTTTTAAGTTACATAACGTGCTCACTACGTTACGGCGAGTTAGCTATGGGATCGAAGCTGAGCCATTTACGTCCGCTAGGTGGCTCTGCTCTGATCCCATACAAATTTTAGGTAACTCGGAGTTACGTAGCAAGCGCGTTTTGTCACTTAAAACTCGTACTAAGAATCTTTCGATGTCCGGACTGTAGGCTTCTTTCATAAGGAATATAAAGGGCCTGATTTACCCTATAGGCTAATTAGGCTGCAGCCTAGGGCGCGAGGATCGGGGGGGGGGCGCCGAAATCGAGTCTTCGCTTGCACTACTAATCTACTAGCATCATTGCACCCTACATATTTCAACTAGATCGAGACCAAAATACAAAAACTAAATGCGGTGTGAACTAAAAAAGCTTGAGAATCCCTGAATTTTGCGCGCGTAAAACAAACACTGCCTTCCTTATCACTGGAATCGGTCGGTGATGAGCGAGTGCGAGCTGGCAACATCGCAGCTCGCTAAAGGTACCTACAGTACGCGACAGGTCCGCATGGCAATCGGCATATGAGGTGAGGCGCGGGGGAAGGGACACCCCGCATACCGCACGTCACCCTTAGTAATAGTAATGCGCGACACTATATCGACCGCGTTTATCGATTTTAATCTCACTCACATTTTTGTTTGTTGTTGTGTTTTAAAATGACTTCGGTAGCTTTAGATTTTATCATAGAAGTTGAAAATACTAGTGATGAAGAGTCACTAAGTGCTTGTAGGTTGTAGGGATGTTAGTATGAGCTGATATGATATTTATTGTGATGAATAAAATATTCTAATTGTATAACAACATAATTGTAAATCTTTTTACTAGCTCATTCCTTGTCTACATTAAAATTATTTAAATATTTACTTGTCTGTCTATCAACAATATTAATTTTAATGAAGTCTTATGTGCTAGTACCACAATAGCCTAAACTGAATAAACCAGATTCATTTTCACTTTACTTAGGTATAACAAACCTTATTTAATTAATGTTCCTCTTATTTTTTTCCGTGGAAAAAATATCGATATAAACATAGTACGTGCCACATCACTAGAAAAGTGTCATGTCTACCTTTCGCGTACTAAAGGTAACTCTGTGAATGAAACAACGACGCGCGGGGCTCCCCGTATTTAATAGAAAAGTGACTTTAGTTTAGACACTGCAGTCTGCAGTTAGTACAGTTTGTCGCACTTCATTTGTTTGTCTTTTTTTTTTGTTAATTGTCGTTCGTCCGTCATATCAACCCCATAGGACCCTCGGCTTAGCGGTCCGGCATGTTAACCATTGCGCCATCCAGGTCCAACCATGAATCATACCATGAATCATGTTATATAAACATTAATATACTACTTTTTAGCCCGAACGCGCGACTATAACACGCTTATATTATGGACAAATTCGTAGATAACCCGGGGGGGGGGGGGGGGTGCAAATCGGTTTTGCACGCGGGCGCCAACACACCTTACGGCGCCCCTGTGGGGCCCGGGGGGGCGCGTCCTGATAATTAGCCTAGGGCGGTCAGAACTCTTAATCAGGCCCTGGGAATATTGCTTAGCAGTGGACTATAGACTACGGGAAGGAGAAATTGAATTAAAGAATTACACTCGCGGACGCATTATTGCGGTGAAATCTCTTTAGAAACGTTTTCGAAGGCTTTAGCGGAGCGGGTATGTTTGTGTTTGTAGATCAAAATTGTTAAAGGCGGGCGTTGCATTCGAAGATGGCGGGAAGACTTCTTCTTCAATAAAATTAATTCTCCTTGTTTCAAATCATTCAAGTGCGAATGGATGTGATATTTAAAAGTGCGTTTGTGAGAAAGAGAGCCTTGGGCGTGTCGTTCTATACCTACTTTTTTTCAGTATTTTCAACTACCATACTGATATTTTTTTATGGAATTTAGATAGCAAAAGAACATGCAGCACCACCCTTCCGCTACCGCCCATGACAACTGTGATCGACCTAGAATTACACTCAAGGGACTAGGATGGTAAGTCCAATTAGTAGATGGTGTTAGAATATTATTAGTTGGATGTTTTGTTAATAAGTGTGAGGACAGGGACTGTTAGTGATAATTAGTCCTGTTAGTTAATGTTAGTAATAGTCCAGTTAGTTATTATTAGTATGAGTCTCGTTCTAATTCGGTCACAGATGCGTTGCTACCTCTGAGGACTGAGATGGTCGCCTCTAAAAAGTGTAACCGGCTCCAAACCTTCTTAACCGGAACACAATTGTTCTTAAAACAATTATTACACGGTAGGAATGGTACTAAGTACGTGGCGGGCGGTGGTACTTCCCCGGGTGAGCTCTAGGCCCTTACCACCTTATTATTGAAGTAATATCTCGTGCCGCCCAGGTTCATTTGCCGCCCGCGCGCAGTGCACGCTCGCACGCCCGCTTACGGCGGCATTGTATACTTATCAGTGAATGGGTAGAAGCCAACTAACAACCATGGTATTATTACGTTATCAATACTGAGAACCCCGTAAACGATATTTCTCAGTACGGCAAACAAATTGTTCTGGTGACATCATCTGTTTATCGGAACGGGATAATTCCCGCTAATAATTAGTATTAGGGTTAGAGTGCAAGATTATATTGTAATCAGTTAATAGGAATTGCTGTTAGTGTTATTTAGGTATGTGGAACGACTAGCTTCCGCCCGCAGGCTTCGCCCGCGTGGCACCCCCCTATTTCACCCCATTCGGGGTGGAATTTCCAAAAATCCTGTCTTAGTGCTGCCCTACACTCCCCATACGTGCCAAATTTCAGCTTCTTCCGTTCAGTAATTTCGACTGTGCGATGTCTGTCAGTCAGCAGTTAACGCAATTTAGAAAGAAAAAAATTCCTAAGTAAGGTAGGTAGATGTGTCTTAAGTTATTGGTGGTAGTTTTACTTAACTACTAGATTTTCTTCTCAGGAGTCACCCATGTGGAATTTATCTATATCGCGCCTCGGGGAAGGGCGGTGGAGTTATGTAAATACTTATTGATTCCGCCGTTTTTTATCTCACATACTCGTTTTGTGAAAATTTCAGGTGTCTACTTACCTACTTATCTCCATTCTATGAGCTCTATGATAGAAAAATAGACAGACAGATGGACAGACAGATAAACAGACAGAGACTTAGGGTGCATATCAATAGCCCTTTGGGTTAGAGCCTTTGTATACAAAACTCTAAAATTATGGATGTGTTTCTAAAAAGCTTCTAGAAGCGGAACCATCGCTTCCTACTTGGCCGGCAACGCATTGGTGATGTCTCTATTAAAGCCAATATCCTGGGTGACGGTGATCACTTACTATCAGGTGTTCATCAAAATCGGTTCAGTCTTCCAGGAGCTACGGAGCCACAGACACACAGAAAGGCAGGTATAACGACCCTTTGTAGATCGGTGGTTAAAAAGCGAGTTCAAAGGTGTCCTCTCCGCATATTAACATAGATTAGGTATTGGCCGTAATAATAATATGAGCAAACACTGAACGTCTGTCACAAATGGATCGGCGTCGGTTAGTCTCGCCGTCAATTAGTTCAGAACCGACAATTCGGCCGTCTGGACCCCAATTATCTAGCTTTCTGTCTACTCAGTTGCCATGGGAATGCCATCACCCGTGCCATCGTGCTGGGTGCTATAAATTAGAGATGCGCCGAGTAACACTTTTGCCGAGTAACGAGTACCGAGTTTTACTCGGTTCAATTTTTTTTCAACCGAGTACTCGGCCGAATAACTCGGTTTTATCAAATTCCCATTTCGCGCGCGTAAGCAAGTAGAAACGGTTCGCGGTGTCCGTCAGAATGGCGGGTCACTACTCATTGATGTGCTCATTTAACGTTGATGTAGATTTAGAAAATTGCTACCTATTTGCTACATAACATTAAATATTTGCTATCTCCGTATTTTTCAAAATAAATCACTTTTAAAGGTGACCGGCCATACTGACGTCAGCTTGGCGGGTCACTCATCCCGTATGTAGGAACTTCTGAGAATTATCGAAATGTTTTTTCACTATTAATTGCTACCTAATTGCTACCTAAAAACCTAGCAGTCTGGATTCCGTAGCCTTTAAGGATAAATAGTTATTAACAAAAACAGTTTACGAAACCTTAAACGCCTACTAAATCAAAATTGCAAATGATGCGTAGATATTTACGTTGTATTATTATTACGTATAGGCGCTAAATGACAAGAATACATACTAAAACACGTACAGTCCTACAATAATCTTTTGGCGCGTGGATGACGTGTGGGTGACAGAGACAGTGCCTTACAGTTTGCCTTACTTGTAAGACGCTGTCTCTGTCACGCTCACGTCAGCCATGCGCCAAAATATCCTTGTAGGACAATAAACGTTAAATAATACTTGCACTGACATGAAAATCGAGCTTTAGATAAAGAAACACCTGTCTAATTGTTAAATTTATGTTTTTCAAGATTTTGCGTTTATGTTTTGCAATTTTGATTTAGTAAGCGTTCAAGGTTTCGTAAACTGTTTTTGTTAATAACTATTTATCCTTAAAAGCTATGGAATCCAGACTGCTAGGTTTTTAGGTAGCAATTAATAGTGAAAAAACATTTCGATAATTCTCAAAAGTTTCTACATACGGGATGAGTGACCCGCCAAGCTGACGTCAGAATGGCCGGTCACCTTTAAAAGTGATTTATTTTGAAAAATACGGAGGTAGCAAATATTTAATGTTAGGTAGCAAATAGGTAGTAATTTTCTAAATCTACATCAACGTTAAATGAGTACAATAATGAGTAGTGACCCGCCATTCACACGGACACGGTTCGCGCTGGTCGTGAGGCCTCCGGCCGGCTGTTACCAGAACGTGCAGAGAGCCTTGTGTTCCTGCATCATAACGTACCTTCATTAAGTTTTTAATATTGATTATTTTTATTACTGTTCTCTTTATTTTGTCTCACTAACTACTCATTCATTAGTATAATTTTGATTTTATTAATTGAGATTGACAAAGATTTCCTAAATTAGTAATAAATACTTTTTGATTAACACTGTTGTTTTAAATAGCTACCTAAATATATTGTTTTTCTTAAACAAAGTATACTCGGCAACTCGGCATTCAAAAACCGAGTTATTCGGCCGAGTACGAGTATCAAAAAACCCGCCGAGTACGCCGAGTACCGAGTATCAACCGAGTACTCGGCCCATCTCTACTATAAATATAATAAATAAACAATGAATAAATAAATAACGCTTCACACTCATAGCCCCACACTAGGATTCCGTGTCGTGGGTGCCATGGACAACACACAAGACAAGGACACACACCCAGACCGACAACGGATATTTAAACTCACCATTCAAAATTCCGCCTCGCTGGGAATCGAACTCAGGACCCTCGGAACAGCGATTCGGCATGTTAATCATTGCGCCATCCGGGTCGACCCCTTCTCAATTCTGAAGAGAAGCTTTTTATTTTCCAGCCCTACCGAGCCGCGTGAAGCTGAGAAGGCTACTAAGGCCAACAGCAGCATTCGAAATTTTTTTTTTTCAAAATGAAGTTTCCTAAAGACGATAGCCGCTGCCTTTGCGCATATCTAGGGAAGCGGTACTCATATCTAGGTTGGTATGGGATGTTCCGCAACAACCTAAAGATCTTCCCTTACTTAGTGACAGTGTGTCTTCATGTGTGACAATTCATTTTGAAAATATTTATACAATTTAGAAATACAATTTTAAATCCCCCTTAATTTTGAAAATATAAATTGCAACCAAATTTTTATTTTTGTATCAAGCATTTCGTTTATTTCTCATAAGTTTAGGGAAATATTTCGTTTAATTTAATTTTTATCATAATCAAATTCAATATTTAACGAAACATTAGCAATTTGCACGACCCGAATGACTCAATGGTTAACTCGCCGGATCGCTGTTCCATGGGCCCTGGGCTGGATTCCCAGCGAAGCGGATTTCTGAATGATGAGACTTTTCTGTACTAGGTCTTGTGTGTTGTTCATGGCACCCATGACATAGGGAATCCTAGTGTTTATTTACTTATTTAAAATTTAATAGAGATTAAGTCGAATCGCCCATGACCTATACCCAATACCTACTGTCGTGACTTCAAAATATAGGGGTTGCGAACATTCTAAGCGCACCCATGGATTTTGCATTATGACATCGCTCTATGGAGGATATCGGGTCGACTCGACCCTCACATGACCAAGCTCCCGATCGGTAGGAAAAATTTCAACCAGTTGCAGTCAACTCATAAATTAGTTGTAATACGTTATCTGTATAACAAGGTCTCTCTCGCATTTCGTAGTAAACAACACAACGATTGCTGTACTGCCGATAAGTTATCTTAGCTGATGATGACGTTAGGATAGATGGATCATAAGCATCTGCAGCATAATTTAAAGTTTATTATTTATTTAAAGGTCGACTGTTGTATCATAATAACTTACGTAATATTAACGTGTTTCTTTTGCTTGTTTATTGGTGTAGGTAAATTGTGTGTTTTGATTTTTTTGTTGCTGTTGATTACGTACACCTTCGGACAATCCAACTAATATTATCAATGTAACAGTTCGTGAGGAAGTGTGTGAGTGTTTGTTACTGGCTCGCAAAAACTAGCTTAGATATTGGAATAACATAAAAAGTAAAAATTTATAGATATATTTTTATAATTTGGTCATAACTTTAATGTTCTGTCAAGTGTCGGAAGAAAATTAACTTTCTAAGAGCTATTTTCTACTAAGGGGCTAGTTCCCCGAAACGAAGCGAGGGCGGGTTTACTTGTGTTATTATACTCGTAAATTTAAAATAATAAAATTATTAAATACCTAATTACTAAATAAATAAATAGTAAATAAATAACTGAATACCTGTTGTATTTAGTTAATACATTTTAGCACGTTTTTTTAAGTCTCCGATAATTACCTACTGCAGATAAGGCTACCTTCTGCGGTAGCGGATACCGCGCATATTTATCAGAACCTCGAACTAAACTCGCGAACGTCTATGCAGACATGGTTTGACGTCGTCCTTTTTGCGAAGACGTTTTTTTGTTTGTTGTAAAACTAATCTAAAAAAGGAGCGTGGAACACCCCTAGACCAGGTCGACTGACTACCAGAAGAAGACGGCGAGCATACGCAGGATTCAAAGGGCTCAGGACCGGTTAGAGTGGCGCCAGTTGGGGGAAGCCTACGTCCAATAGTTGACATCTAATGGTTGATGGATGGATGGGAAAACTACTTAATCAGTGCTATGAAATAACCTTCACCGAAAAACACAGATTAAAAATTAATAACTGAATGCTTGTTAGGCAGTATTATAATATAATACGTAGATACTCCAATGTGAATTGTAATTCGCATTGAGAGAGACACTCCTCGATCGATCTTACTCCATGTCACGGAGTGTAATGCGGGTGACCGGATTTTTTAATGGTCCTTGGAAGCTTTGGTTACTAGGCATTTCGCTTTTGATTGGAATAATAGATTATTTGTTCGCTTATCTGAGAATTGCAAAAATACTGCACACGACCTTCAATTCTATATATATTTTGTATATATGGGGGAATGTATAGTTACCTACTTACTATTGAATTTCTGGTTCGAAATTCGATTCATTAAGTCAAAGATTTCAAAAATTCACTTAGAGATGGGTACATTAGGCACGTAGGTATTATAGGTTGTTTCAATCCCTCTATTGGTCCAATAGTGTTGGCTATTAAAATTTTTGGTATTCCCGAATCGCTATGACATGGGTTTCTTCAAAAAAAAAGTTCTTCAAGTTCTTCAGGACGGGCGTTGCACTGGTCACTCCCCTGGTGTTATTCGTGTTCGCAGGTGACGATGACAACTTACCTTCAGGTGGCTCGTCTGCTTTTACTAATTCCTTCGGGCTCCAAATTCAAATTCAAATCTTTATTTCTTCGAAGTAGGTTTTTACAAACTCATTTCGAAAGTCAAGTTACGCCATCGCTTCAAGTATATTTACCTATGTCTTTTTATTTCGAGTACAAAAATGAAGTCGCCCAACTTTTTTTTCTAATTTCTCGCAATGACATCTTGGACATTCCACACTTTAATTTCAAATTTGGACAATCTCGCCGCCAAAGCTATCTTAGCGGGCGAGTATTATTGAGGCAATTGTTTGTCGCTATTAATAGAACTGCAATTATTGCGAGGGTTAAAGGGCAATTCGACGATCGGTCGCCTGTTGGCGCGTGTCACGTGACTTTTGGCAGCCATCATTGAAATTCTGGCGGCAAAATTGACAACCGTTTTGTTCAAGTGTTCTGTGTCCATTGACCTCATTTTTTTAATTTCGTTTCCACCACAGTTCAAAATTGGTAGCTCTATTTTATAATTTTAATTTAATGGCTTAAATTGAGTTAAAACACATCACAGACGTTTTTTAATTTTTTGTCTAGAACATCTGATTCTACTCTCCAGCTAATACTAACGAACCACGTGTATTTATGTCCAAAGTGAAAATTAAGTCTTTTTGTACTTATTTATTCACCATCATCATCAGCCTATAACTGTCCAACAGCTGGGCATGGGTCTCTTAGAATGACAAGAGACAGAGCCATACGAGGATTGTCGGCCTTCACACACATTTCAGTTTTGCGATTTCTCCGGCATGAATGTTTCCTCACAATATTTTCCTTCACCTTCATTTCCTTATGTCCTTACTTAGTAAAATTTTTAAAAATACTATTTTTAAAATTTTCAGTTCTGAAGAAATCAGACCTGCTCCCCGGTAAAGAGTGTCTCCCCGGCACGCGATGGGTCAGTCAGTGCAACGAATGTTCCTGCTCAGATGAAGGCAGGCCGATGTGTACCGACAAGCTGTGCGTTGGGAGTGAAAATGGTAAGCATTTAATTAATAACATTTTTATACATAAAATTAAATAAAATAAGAGATAATTGATGATACCTCTTTCATAAGCTAAAAGCGAATACACTTAGGTACTGATCTACATAATAATTATGTTACTGTGATGTCTGTGATACGGGTTTTTTCAGCACTGCGACAGTGCGATGAAAACTCATAAAAGTAGTACCTAGTAGAGTGTCAGAAGCGCGTAAATATTTTCAGAAAATTGGTAGCTCTAGGGATAGGTAGCTAAAAAACCGAGAAAAACCTCCACGAGATACTTATTTAGACAGAATAAATATGCACGTAAATTAAATATGAAATTAACTACGGACAATATAAGTATTCCTTCTGATTCCAGAGATGGAGCTACATTGTCTTCCAGACACGATATGGAAGAACGAGTGCAACACGTGTTGGTGTACGTCCACGGGGCACGCTATGTGTACTAAGATAGGCTGCAATGTTCTTACTGGTTGGTATTACTTCATCCTTCCAACCAACTTTAGGTTTATAAAACAAACACTAATATTTAAGTAGAGCTCTCAAAATTTCTCAGATTAGCATGCACAAAAGCTCAAACAGAAACACAAAAATAAAACTTCTAAAAATTATCTTTTTGGATTCTATTGCGTTAATTAAGGCTTCCAATAAGAATTCTCATATATCTTGCATGTGAATTATCAACTGATTTGTAAACTGACCTTTCAGTTACCAATTTCAATCCTTCTGGGGAGGAACCAGTAGCCGAAGACAAGGCAGATGAAGAAGATAGTTCTGTGTCCGTAAGTACGCATAATTATTACGTTTCATATCCTTATCATTACATACCTTTCACAGTTCATCAGGGTTTGGTGGTGAAAATAGAGAAAAATGGAGAATAATAAGCCACAACGAACTTAACTGTAGGTTAACTTCATAGCCCTTGGTAATGAAAGGTTTGACGTAGATACACAGAAAAAAAATATAATCGATGACAAAGTGAATTTTGGTACTTAATGTACCCGGCTCAAACGTTGATTCCGGCAGAGTTTATGAAAAATGCCGACGACTCTCTTGTACAATACTCACGGCCTTATGTAAAACTAAGTGAAAGCACACCAAAACAAACGTTTCCTCCAAAACTTTAATATAATTAGATTTTATCAGTATATTTACGTGTGAAAATGTCATCAGATTAAAAAATAACAGAAATAACAACTTTATTATTGTTTTCTTTGTCTGCTTTACTTTCATGTCTTAGATCATTAAATTAAATCAATGCTCGTTAGCACTGAAGTTTCTATTTTTAATTATAACAATTTTTATGAAATAAATGTTGTAAAACGCAAATTATAAGCTATTCATTGTAATCATATATTCTTCATTTTCACACAGACTGATCGTATTAACCCGGTCGCAGTAATAACTGACATTTTGTGTTCGCACTTCATTTGTAACACGACAGGTTAGTTATAATGATGAACAATTTATTGTAATAAACTGATTATTAAGAAATTAATATTTGATTAATAGAAATGAAGAAAAATAAGTTTTATAACTCAAATAATGTAGGTAAATGTAAATAAAGGTAAAATAAAGAAACAAAATTGAGTTTTCAAATGTAATTCCTAATATGCCTAATATAATTGTCAATTTTAATAGTGGCAATAGCAGTATGGTTTAATAACTCAAAGTTTTAACTTTACTAGACAACGTAATTATTAATGACACAAAATAAGAAGCTTCTAATATTAATCAGAACTATGATTATTATATGACTGTTATGAAAAAACTTTTGGCGTATGAAATAATTAAACTGCAGAAAAATTTCATCTTATATCATAACATTTACGCACTTTAACCAATTTTAGCACCCCATACATAGCAATTGAAATACATTGTTTTGTTTAAAAAAATACCATGTTTTTAAATACCACATCATTACGCCGGTGACTGGCCATCAAGTACACAAACATTTAGTGAATAAGCAGCAAATTGGGTTTGAGGCAATCCTAACATTGGGGTAAGTATCCATCCAGATTATGTTTCCATTATAAGATTAGCGCCACTTTCATCGTGCCGTTTGCAATAGTTAGCAACTATAGATTTGCTTGTATTGAAATTGTTTAATTTTTACATTTGGCATCCCTCAGGGATATATTTTTGGGATAGTTATTTTAATATAGCTGTACTTTTCATTGAATCAAGAGTAAATCAAATTTAAAAGTGTAGCATATAATATAAAAAGATTAATTAATTTATTAATAATTTCAGGATGAACATAATGTTAATTACTCATTAGATTTGGAAGATTTCGAAGACCATGAAGTAAACAAACGCTCAGTATGCGAAGCGAATGAGCGATTTGAAATGGAATGCAATTCCTGCAAGTGTGATCCACATGGGCAAAGTTACGTATGTACTGAGAACGAATGTTTGGAAATGGATAATAATGATAATATGGATAAAGATGTTGAAGTGTTTAAGGAGAGCGAGGTAAGAATCGTTTTGGATAACGCTTAACCAGTTGCCAGTAACGGTAAATCACTGACCCCGTTCCCATGCTGGCAGACCAGGGTGCCGTAAGAGGAGACGGAAGATTGCTCTAGCCTTTGTGGTAGGGCTGAACCCTGGCTAGCCATCTACCATCATATCACTTGAATCAGTCGCCAAAAGAGTAGTTCTATACTTAAATAGTGTTAAGTTACATGAATATACATACTCACTCTTGATATCATCTTTTGCTTTTATATCTGTTTCTATATAATTTTCTAGGGAGCCGATCACGTCGAACGTCATTCAGTTTGTAAGCCCAGGGCAACATTTCACGTCGGCTGCAACACTTGCCAATGCAACCTCGTTGGCACTGACTTCGTGTGTGCGACCAAGCCCTGTGCCTTACTTAATGACGTTGAACTCTTTCATGAAATTAAGGTCAGTAGGATTTTTGAAATATTTATGTTCCATTTTTTCTATTTCAATTATTTTTGAGCGAGGAATAAGGATTAGTTTAATTCAATTATTATTAGTGTCTATGCTGTTAGTAATTTCTTTGGCAGCATTTAGTTTTATAGCTTTTAAATCTTGTTACTTATTTACCTCTTCAGTAAGTTTTATGCTAAAGTGTAGTGAACTAACAACATTTCTCATTTTAACAACCTTGCCCTTTACAACAAAGAAATGTAGGTACTTAGGAATTTGTCATGTAATAGGTACTGAACTGAACCTATGGTAACAATCACAATAATACCTATGCAAGGAAAATTATCATTGTCTGATCTCATTAATTGCCTGATCACAATGAAATGTAACGTCATTAAATAACATTAATAGTAATGATGATAATTAATTCAAGTCAAGTCAAGGTTTTAAGCGTAAGTAATTATTTTTAATTATATTTCAGGAAATAAATCCAATCGTACCTTGAGTAATTCAATTGCTTAATCAACCGAGATGAAGAAAATGCGTTCACCTAACAGCGTCAAAGGAAAACTCTTTGTTTTACTTGAAATACATATTATACTCTGTTATTTAATTTGCCTTTTATTAAAAACCACTTAACACCACTTATATCACTTAATGTCGTTACTATTGTTACGTTGTTAATTAAGTTTTTATGCGATAACGTCCACAGATACAAAAAAATATTTTCCCAGATACCTATTAAAAGTTCCTTTTTTCGCCTGTAAGTATGATTTACCTAACCTTAATATTGTTTAAGAACACGATAAATATATTATTTAGTCGAATGATCTAATATATTAATAAGTCCCTTGTTTTTCACAATTTGCTGGTAGCCGAGTGTTTTATTTTCCTCTCATTCGAGATATTAAAGGAGCCTAACTAATGCAGCGAATAATTTTCACATTATTGATATAGACCTACAAATTGTAAATACTTAGCAATAATATGATTTTCGTCTACATATGAGACGCGAGCAAACAGTCTTACACACTAAATTGATTGTATATGGTCACCATTGTGCTTTTGTACGTGCGTTATCGAATCTAAATCTTGAAACCGTGGTGCGGCCTTGGCTACCTATCTTCAGCACTTAGAATATTTATGTTTTAAATATCTTATTCAAATAGTTGGTCTTTATGAGTATTTATTTTATGTTTGTAGTTATTGCTTGTTCTGTGTCAAATACGCGTTGTTTTATTTCTTTTAGGCATTAAAAACTCCCCCAAACAAAGCGGTCGTCTGTGCCGCTAACCGCATGTTCATCAAAGACTGCAACACTTGTTGGTGCAACGAGGACGGTACCAGCTACTTCTGTACCAGGAAGGTCTGCGTCCCAGACTTGCCTGACGAAGTCAACCCTGAGGAAGTTGAGGTAGGATCCAGTGTTTTGATTATAGTTTTGAGGTTCTTCGTCACCTTGTGAGGTCACGTCACCTCGTGAGGTCGTCTTTATAGTTTTAAATTCCACGTTTGTTGGTAGCTGTAAGGAAGGGGTCCCATACGCTACATTGAATTCCACTACATCGAAGTGTATGACATCAAACACGTTACATCGATAATACATAAGTTTGTTTACTATTTTTACTTTATAATACAACCTCCTTTGTTCACTTTGATTGTAAATACTCCGAGAGTACTCCGAGAGTAGAGTTTCAACTGATAGAAACTTACGAGTAGAGATGGTAACCGATGGCCTTATGCTATAATATTTTCATGTGAATTGAACGATGCCATTATCCGGGTTTTGTCAAAGCAGGAATTGAGGGTGATAAAACGTCAGTGTCGCCCGGATGAGGTGTTTGAGTTGGATTGCAACATGTGCCGGTGCAATCCTGACGGGAAGTCTTTCTCCTGCACTCGAAGAGCTTGCGTTCCGGAGGAAGATGGGAAGGTTGAGATTTTCATTGATTTTAGTATCTGGTGGTGGTTTTGTGGCTTCATTATCTGGTGCTGGTGTGGTATAGTCTTATTGTTGAAGGTCTTTGTTGAGTTCTTCTGCTTCTATCCCTGCAGAATGCCGATTATTTGTTTATTTATTGTCTTCTTCAATAATAATTGGGTAATATTATTTCGTAACAGGTAGTATTTTTAAGTTGTATGAAGAATAATAATGATCCTGATTAATTTGTCTTTTTATTGAAATATATTTGGTAGATGGGTTCGATTGTTTAAGTAAAAATATCTAGCAAAGTTGTATGAGCTATTTATTTATAAAGTTTTTTTTTCATCTGTTTATTTACAAATAACTTTTTTCTTTTCCAGAATTCTTCATTAGTTAGAAAAGTCCGGGCTACAGCACAGGTATTATTGTTATGACTTTACCATATTCGGTATATAATTTATTTTGTAAGATTTAATTTTCTACTAAAATTATAATTTTTTTTCACAGGCTAGTGCAAAATCGGAACACAAGGTATGACTCAATTCTTAATTTTACTTATATCTGAATGTTTAATTTGGTTAAAAATTATAAAGTGTTCAAGCTTGCACCAAAACAGAAACCAAAGAGATAAATACCCACAGGTTTTTGTCATTCTCTGCACGGCAACTATTATTTACAAAAACCTTTTGTCAACTTGAGATTTTATTTGGCTTTGTCTTTAAACTTGGTTAGGTTACCAAATTGCCTTGGTATTTTTTATGAAATGAACGAGAACGAGCAGGCAATACCACCCTGCCGCTGCCGCCCATGACAACTATGACTGAACTAGAGCAAGAGTCTCGTTCTAATTCGTTCATAAAAGCGTTGCTTCTACTAAACTAAAGCAGACACTCTCAGTACCCCAGATCTAAATCCAGATGTAACACAACTATTGTATCCAGTAGGAAGCCCCCAAGAACTGTCAGCCGGGCCAAGAGTTCCGGATGGACTGCAACAAGTGTCTCTGCGACAACGAGGGCCAGAACTTCTCATGCACGAGGATTGACTGCAACGCTCTCAACAATAACAACAACGGCGGGGTTAGGCGTAAGCGAGGTAAGTTTCTTTGTCTAATAAACTGCATGTGACTTGTCCTGGACTGTGTCAATTGTAAATGATCGATTGAGTTAAACAATTTTGGACACGATCATCCGGTATACGGTGTAAGTTAATATTGAGTTATTTTGTGCTGTCTGAACATTCCTTCTCTCCCTCCTTCTTCTCGTAATTTTGTGTCTATGTTGAATATTTATGTAGGTAGGTAATATGCTTATAATAAACAACTTTTAGTCATTGTTAAATAGAAGTACTTAAGCTATGTCAGAGACCTTCGGATAGGATAAATCATTATCAACATGCAAAGTCACTCCTCCATCAATAAACCTTATGTACAAGGGTCTTCTCCAGTCATCGAATTGACAAAGGCTAAGTAAGAAGAACTTGCTAATCATAATTCCAGAAGTGACGACGCAACTGACGATGGATTGCACGCCGGGCAGCGTGTTCCAGCAAGGCTGCAAGGTGTGCCGTTGCGTAGAGGACGGTCGCCACGCGATCTGCCCGACACACTGTCAGCACGACAAACAGCGGACAGAGAACGAAATTAGCAACCCTGGTATGGTTTACACTGCAAAATCTTAATCTTAAAGTGCAGTACATAAAGTAGTTGTAGAGTGAGTGAGCGGGAACGTAAGTGATTTCTTCAGGAACGTGTTAAAGGTTTATTAGAGGGAAAACATATTAAAAGTCTTGTCGTCTAAGTGATGGGGTTGTCAAACGTGCCAATTTTAGTTAGGTATGTCGCCAATATCTCCAAAATGATGTACTGTAGCGAAAAATTTTCTATAACTTTGATTCTATACAATTTTTATATATGCCGAAAGTTTTTGAATTAGACGCTCCAGTAATGTAAAAATTAAAGTTATTCAGCGTGTTGACCACACTATATACTTAGCATTGGATTTTTTTCAGACTCAGACCCAAGTTTTCGCTGCAACCCCGGCGAACAGTTCAAACGTTCCTGCAACGACTGCAGCTGCTCCGCTGATGGGAGGAGTTTCTTCTGCACATTACGTTTCTGCGACGAAGAGATCAAGGAAATCGCTCCCGTTCTCTAAACCTTAACAACCTCAAGGCGTTTATTCATTGAAGAAGCTGGCCTGATTTCCTTCAATACCTTCCACGGCAGTGACTGCTACGTTAACACTCGTAATGTTAAAGACCAGTGTTACATTTCTGAAATTAAGATCCATTGTATTTTTTGTTTCATCACGCAGTTATAATTTAATTTGGCGTTTGAAACCTTTATTGTTTTGAACAAACTAAATTTTATCAGCGTGCTATTTAATTTCCTTTAATTTTAATGCCATATTGGATGCGAAAAGGGAATTTGCGCTGCTTGAGGCATGCAGTGTTACTTAGGTAAAGTTTCGTATATGTTTAAGTAATTTTTACTTAGTTTAATAGAATTGAGTGAACGAGAAATAGTTTTTAAGTAAATTTTAAGTTTTTTAGCAAAGCTACCCTCGATATTGAATTAAAATAAGTCCATAATTATATTTTTATACGTAAAGCAAGTGTTTTCTTGCAGTATTCAGTGCTTCATGTAAAAAAACTAAGATTTAATAGCAAATGATTTTGTGAGTAGTGCCACAGATTAGTAGGCTCATTCACAATTCCCTTCGAAGTATTCCATTTTACTTACAATTTGTTTATATTTTTTCGGTTATCTGGCATCTAGTTAAGTATTAGTTATTTTATGGTTGTCGTTTAAGTCCATTTTAATTGATTGAATTTATTTTTGTAATCCTAGACGGCTTATTAATATTTTATGGCCCCGTTCAATAAAATATATAAAAGCTCAAGCAGCTTATAAAAATTCTACATAGACCATATTAAATTTTGCTTTTCAACATGCTTAAAATAATTTTAATATTTTATAAATGGTGTTAGAAGCATGAGTCAATAATGATTAAGAATTAAAAAATAACAAATTCATTCGGTCTTGTGTAAGAAAATACGTAATTAGACTTAATATTTGAATTGAAATTATCGCGAAACAAATAAAGGAGATTGAATTTAGTTGCGTTTTATTTTATTACCTATTGTCATGCTAGTTTTTGTACCACTTGGTTTATTTAAAAAATATGAAAAAGACCCAATTCACTCCCCTGTAAGATTCCAATTCCAACTTGGTAATTTGACTGAAATACGACTCTTACTCAAAATAAAAACAAGTCATATGCATAGTCGTAAGAAAAGATAAATAAAGATATTAATGTTAATATTGTTTCAATTACATTGAAGATGTAATTAATTCTTCGATATGTTATTAAATGCTTCGTAAAGTGCCAGAAAATTGTAAACATGTATCAAATTTATTGGCATTTTTATGTTACCCAATGTACATATAAATTATATCCCTAATAAAGCTTAAATTTCTCATAAAGCAACGGATCATAAATTAAAACATGCATTGATAAGAGGCTTGGATTAATAACGGCGATAATAACAGTTTTGTATGCTTTTTCATTTCTAATATTAAACCGCCTTGGTAAAATCATGTTACTACTGCTTCTTCCATTTATTATCAACTTTATTCCAAATGCGGAGTCCTCACTGTGTAAGTGATTGAAATTTTCAAGTTTATGTTCTAGGTATAATAAGTAGAATTTGTTCAGTTATGAAGCCGTTGTTCAAGTTAAATTTTTCACATAATGTGGTTAAGATCTTAACTTGTTTTAATAATCCAAACAATTTGAACTTTGAAGTATTTTATTACACATTTTTAAAAAGTAATGTTTTTCCACCGAAAAAAAATACTGAAAATTCATTGTTTTAAATATTTTACTGTCACGCAATGACAGTACCCGGCAGACGATGTATTCCTACAGCCATTGTTAAAGGCCCGTGTCATTTTTGCATATGCTCCGCGGATGGAATGTATCAATGCCGGACACGACCATGTGAGACTGCCATGTTACGTGAGTAATATTTCTTATATAATCATATCATGTTAGTGAAGTTAAGATTCAAATTAATTACTAGTAGACACGCCCTCGATTCGATTCCAGAAACCAGTCCCATAGGTGTTATATTCGGAAAAGTTCGGAAATTCTGCGCGATTCTCTAAAAGTCTAAACCAGTGTTTTTCAAACTTTTTCATGATGCGACCCCCCTGGCATAAGAAAATATTTCGCGACCCCCGGCTCCTGATGCTTCACTTTTTTATCACACACACTAGCTTCTGCCAGCAGTTTCACCTGCGTCCCGGGGGAACTACTTCGCGTACTGCAGATAAAAAACAGCCTATAGTCTTTCTCGATAAATGAGCTATCTAACCCTGAAAGAATTTTTCAAATTGGACGAGTAGTTCCTGAGATTAGCGCGTTCAAACAAACAAACTCTTCAGTTTTTTTACACTTTAATGTAGCCCACATTATCGCAGTTTTATTAAGGATCCCGATTTTTTTTTGGAAAATATTATATAGCCTATGTCACCCGGGAATAGTGTAGCTTTCCAAGAGTGAAAGAATTTTTTTAAATCGGTTCAGTAATTTCGGAGCCTTTTCAATGCAAACAAACAAACCTTTCCTCTTTATAATATTAGTATCGAAGTATCGATAGTATCGAAGTATCGATACAATATTTATCTAATATTAGTATTTTAGGAAAACGATTTAATTCCAAGTGTAGCAAATACAGATCCACGATGGATGAAACTGATTATTCAAAAACGAGCAAAACATTCGCATTAACTCATTTTAAAATGTTATAATGTCTTAGGATTTTATTTTTTGTTCATTTGTTTGTATTGAAACATAGAATAGAAATGTTTATGAGTATATCCTTTTGTCAAAATTCTCTTTTAATAAATCAATCTTTTCAATCCTTATTGTTTTTTACTCAATTACTCTCGATTTCTGGCGACCCCCCTACGGAAGCTTCGCGACCCCCCAAGGGGTCGCGACCCACAGTTTGAAAAACACTGGTCTAAACTAACGTTACCTACCCTTTTTAAATGAACTAACTGAAATAACACAACCGCTGTTATTTAAGTAAAGCTTACACCGATATCGTGAAAACCGTACACAAATTGATTGAGTTGTTTCTGAGATAATATAATTTTCTGAGACAATACAAAAATCTTCTAAAATAACATAAAAAATAGAAAGTAGCTAAGAAAATTTTTACTTTTGCAGAAAATACTACGGAAACGTACAGAAAAGAATGTCAAGCAAATTTAACATACACCGATAATAGATGGATCTGTACGTGCAGCGTAACAGGACACTGGCAATCCGGCAACTGTAGAAAAAAATTCAATTATTTCCAATTTAATAAAGGCAATTTCTTAGCAACCCTTAGAAGTCATCCAACGTGCACTCCACACTCTTATTATTTAATTGGATGCAATATATGTCAATGCAGAATAAAAGATGATATAAAATCATCTATGTGCACAAACCATGCTTGTAATAAAATTCACAAGGCAGACAGTTGCGATCTGTGGGATGTTTTGAGGACCGAAAATGAATTTTGTGTTTGCAGTGATATCAATTATTTTATTGATCGACTTTGCATCAAGGTAAAAGATGGCGAAGTCCAAGAGATCACGGAAGCTAAATTGAATAGTATAGCCTACAAAAATGGGAGAAAAAATTTTGATATCATGCGAGAATGCGAACCACATAAAGAGTACTTTATTGATTGCAATAGATGTATTTGTAGCAACGAAGGAAAATATGCTTGCACTAACAAAACTTGTGTAGTTGATCCTGATGTGGTTCTTGAAAGTGCTTCGATACATAGACGTGATCATTTTTACTCCCTTCCAGAGCTTAAAAGTGATACTGAAGAATGTGTGCCTGGCCAAAAATATCGATACATGTGTAATACTTGTGTTTGTGAGAGAAATAAGGTTCCAAGCTGCACGACAATGTTTTGTTTAGAAGAAATGTTGAATAAGAAAAGAGAAATTACAGATAGATTACTGATTGCTCGGAAATGAGTCCAAATTCATTGAAATGTGTTTTATAAACAATATTTATATTAGTATATTTATTCAATCACTTAAGTATATACTAAATACTGTGACGATTAAAGGTCTCCTCGTTTTAGAGAACTTATTTAATGGTTCATTTTTTTATTAACTTCAGTCAAAACAAATTTATTTCAAACTAGTTTTACGTGCGACTTCGTCGGTAGTGACAAAATATCGTTAAAATGATCCAAAGAAAGCATATTTCCTCCGTTAAAATTGTCCTATATTTTTTTCAAGGATTTCAAACTTTATCAGCAGCAGTTTAGCAGTTAAACCTGTAAAAGTAGCAGACAAATACATAAATAGACAGACAGACAAAGTAACTTTCACATTACTTAATTATATTTTTTAAAACTGCACAAAATCTTGACAATTTTTCTTTTAGCAAACTTAACACGTCACACTGACCTACCGGAGATTACCGAGGGAGAAAGCTGCATACCCGGACATTTATACAAAATGTCCTGCAACACTTGTCGCTGCTTGGCCAATAATGAATTAGTGTGCACCAAAATGGCCTGCCTAAGCAAACAAATGATAGAGAAGATAATAAAAAACAAACCCAAACGTGGTTTGAGAGCAGGAAACAAGAAGAGAAGGCAAACCTTCCCAGATCTACCTGCGGGTATGTGTGGACCCGGGAAACTGTATAAAAAGGGCTGTCGTATCTGCTTCTGTACTGATAAGGGGTTTGCGCTGTGTTCACAGAAATCATGTAAAGAAAAACTAACACGTAAGTTTTTTTATACTTACTTAAGTACCTACTTGTTTGTTAACAATCCTGTACTTATACTTGTCGATGTTGAAGATTTTTATAAAAACTAAGTGTACTTTTTTCCTTTGAAGCAAATAAACTGAACGACCCAGAGTACTTCGAATCAATTTTCCCTATCAAAGACACAAGTAAGCTGCCATCACTACCTCATATGGGGTCGGCTTGTGACAGGGGAAAGTCGTACCTAGTAGACTGCAATAGCTGCTTTTGCCTGGCCAACGGCGATCTGGCGTGCACCCAAAAACTGTGCGCCACGGTCGAAGGATCCAAACGAGTGACAGCTCGGGAAAAATCTGGTAATATTCAAAAGGTTTTACTTACCTGAATCATTAGAGGCCGCGGTTATTTTGGGCCATATTCTGAGTGCGACCATTTTCTGTCGTATTGACACTTTTGGAGCTGCAACTTCGACTAACCAACTAAACTTGTATGATGCAAAAAATTTAAACTTAATTGAAGTGCTATTGATGGAATACATGTTTTTGTGTTTCTTCTTTCTCACTTTGTACAGGTAGTATTGCCGAGAATATGGAATTGCAACTCCCCGCTTAAAACACATTTATTAAGTGTTCTCACAGTTCAATTTAGCTTGTAAGCAAAATTTACTTACGGCACTTTAGATATCACTCTCACTCAAATCAATCAATCAACCTCACTTCTTCAAATGAGGGACAACGCATTAAGGCGCAGATGAAGCCGTAGAGCTATAAGAAAGTGGGTATTAAAATACGATATTAGGTACGTATTCAAAATGATTTCAGGATTAGCTTGTACCGAGGGATATGTGAATAAAATGAAATGCATTCAGTGTAAGTGTGTGAAAGGGCTAACTGAATGTACAGCTATTCGAAAGTGTAAACAAGCGGTTGACAACAAACTATCCTCAATGTCGGCGAAAACGATACAGGTTTTTGACATTGGAAAACAAAAGTGCATCCCTAACATGGAGTACAGGTGAGATACTTAGCGAATATTTTTTTAATTTTAAAGAAGCACGCAGCACCACCCTTCCTGCTGTCCATGTCTACTGCAACCGACCAAGAAAAAGACTCAAATAGGTACTAGGACAGTAAGTCCAATTAAGTAGTAGACGGTATTAGAATATAATAAGTAGTTACTGCAGGTGGCAGGGCCTAGAGCTCACCCGGGGAAGTACCACCGCCCGCCACGGTACTTAGTACCATTCCTACCGTGTAATAATTGTTTTAAGAACAATTGTGTTCCGGATAGGAAGGTGTGGAGCCGGTTACACTTTTTTAGAGGCGACCATCTCAGTCCTCAGGGGTAGCAACGCATCTGTGACCGAATTAGAACGAGACTCATTGAGTCTAGTTCTGGGTCGGTCACAGTTGTCATGGGCGGCAGCGGAAGGTGGTGCTGCATGCTCGTTTGCTATTTAATTCCATTAAAAAAAAGTTAGTTTCTGAAAATCCTCTCTTAGTGCTCTACTTTCCCAAAGGTACATGGGTGCCAAAAAGGTTTTTGCGTTCAGTACTTTTGCCTATGTGGTCACATCTACTACACTATCTACTAATTGATCCTACTAATAATATAAATGCAAAAGTTTGTAAGGATGTATGATGTGAGTGAGTGTGTGTGTGGGTTTGTTACTCTTTCACGCAAAAACTACTGAACGGATTTTCATGAAACTTTGCAGTAATATAGCTTAGACATCGGAATAACATAATTTGTTAAAATTTATAGAGATTTTTGAAGGGTCTGGTTCCCCGAAGCGAAGCGAGGGCGGATTTACTAGTAATTGATAATGATAATGACATGACACTTTAGGGTGCATTGCAACAGTTGCTACTGCCAAATCGATGGGTCCCTGCGGTGCACGCAGAAGCTGTGCCTCACCAAGTCGGAAGCGAAGACGCTTGAAGAGCAACGGATTTACCTCGAAAAGTATGGGCTCTGAACCGGGAAGAGAAAATTTGTTTTACTCTTAATAATATAAAACTAATAAATATTGAATTTTTAAATCAATATCAATTATTAAAAAATGTGTTACATTGTCCGCTAAATAATCAGTGTTTGTACCCGGTTATTTCACTTTTTGGATCCGGTTTTCAAAGAATATTATTTTATATCCTTAGTGTTTGCTTTATTGACACCCGACGCAAAGGGAGGGGCGTTAAAGATCTGTCTGTCTGTGGTAAAGTAATTCTTGAATGAATGGACCGGTTTGAGTCCATTTTTAGGGTTCCGTACCCAAAAGGGTAAAACGGGACCCTATTACTGAGACTTCGCTGTCCGTCCGTCCGTCCGTCCGTCTGTCACCAGGCTGTATCTCATGAACCGTAATAGTTACACAGTTGAAATTTTCACAGATGATGTATTTCTGTTGCTGCTACAACAACAAATACTAAAAAATAATATCTATATTTAAGTGGGCGCCCATACTTTCGACGCCTCGGCGATAGTTTAGTTACCTTTCGTTCCAAGAGATGGCATTGTGGCTAATATGTGGCTACAATAAAACAATGGTCAGACAGACAGATTTTTTTGGCGTTTTTATGAATAATGGTACGGAACCCTTCGTGCGCGAGTCCGACTCGCTCTTGGCCAGTTTTATTTTAAATCGAAAACTTTGTTCATCGCAGTGGTTCTTAGCTCGTTTCGTAGAAATCAGTTCAGTACTTTGAAAATATCAGATTTTTTCCGAAATTAGGCAAGGATTTTTGGCATAAAATTGATCTTAGTTGTGGGTTTCTTTTTTAATTTTCAACTTATAGCCATGTTGTTGTGTAAGTGGTTCATGAATAAAATATATATTTGTTAAAAAGGAATTTCGTTAATACTTCATCATAGCCACTTACCATCAATTGGGATACTTTCGAGTAGCAAACATTAGCTTGACATAAGTAAAAGGAGTGCCTATTACCTACATGCATATAAAGTAGTACCTACTAAACTTAATCAAATTTCCATTAAAATTACAATCATAGATATTATCGAAAAAGCAATTCGTTGTTAATTTTCATGACTTAATTCAATATTGTTTTACGATTGGATTGGAAACATTTAATTCAACATTTTCTGATCTAACTTTTATTACCAAGTAGTATAAGCGTTAAAATAAAAAATATATATAAAATAGCATTAAAATCATCTTACATTACAAATTATGCATAAAGTTGTGATATTTTTAACGCTTCTACCACAACTGCCGCAAGAGATATCGACTTTTCGTAAGTTTATCTTCTTTATTTCAACAGGCGAGGGTTTCTGGATAAATAGGGTTTAATTTGAGCTTGAATTTAAGGCACGGGTGCGCCCGCGCGTCCCTGCTAAGACAGCACTACTTTTTCGCATTTTATTCATAACTGATGCATGATGAACTTCTGAAAAAAAGTAATTTTATATAGTCTTCAAAATACTTAATCACTTCTGCAACAAAAAAAACATCGTAGGCAAAGTTAGGTGTGAGCAGTTACAAAAATGTTATTGTTTAGGAAATAAAATATATCATACCATTTTATCCGTCAAACTGCTTACAGTTTAGAAATCACTCGCCTTAAGACTAACATGATAAAATTTTACATTTCCATAATTTTAGGTGCGTGCACACCCAACACTCAGTTTATCTTTAATGGCAAATTATGTTTCTGCGATATCAGAGGACGTTTGAACGAAGCTAATTGTAGAACGATAAGCCGTCGACAGTCCTGCCAACCTGGCCAAATCATTCGGCAGGGCTGCAATCAGTGCATTTGCCAAGAAAACGGTTACTTACTTTGCAGCAATTCTCTCTGTTCTGACAAATCTGCCATTTTACGACAAGGCCTAGTCATCTACGGATTACGATGTACTCCATTTAGGACCTACTACATCAACTGTAGCATCTGTGTTTGCCCCGCGTCAGGAATCACAAGTGACGCCCAATGCGTGACTGACGCATCATGCAACCCTCAAAACAGTCGAATTAATATTGGTAGTGCAGACAAAACTTACTGTATACCTAATGTGATCTATATATCGCCATGCATGCAGTGCATGTGTCCCGACTACGGCTACTTTGATGACGGAAGTTGTGTGGATAAATGCAAACTGACGTCTTCGCCAATTCTTCCTGGTAGACGTTGCTTTCCAGGATCTTTATATGAAACAGGATGCAATATATGTCGATGTCCTGACAGCGGTATACCTGATGAAAGTCTCTGTATCAAAGCTAATTGTACTTACATTTCGCTTCAAGTTTTAAGAACTGATACTAAAGATTGCACTCCTTATAGCTTCACTAAACCAAGATGCATGTATTGTGACTGTAATTCCAAAGGTGTTGTCAATGAAAATGCTTGCTTGGAAATTGATTGCGCGAAGAATGTACTACTAGGTAAACAAAACATTGATGCAACTACGTGTCACCCTGGTGAAATGGTGCCTATCTGCACAGAATGTTTTTGCACGAGAAACGGAAAAACGATTGCAAAATATTGTTCTAGAAATTGCTCCGATGAGAATAAAATTAATATTCTGGAAATCGTTTTGAAAGATGCCTTGAATTACGATGTTATAGACAGGAGCCAAATCAAGAGGGTTACGGAAAATGCTCACTGTATTCCAAATTCTTTATACCTCGATAATGAGAGGTATTGTTTGTGCCCAAAAAATGGAAGCACGGAATATAAATTTTGTACATCCGTTACTGAAAATGTAAAATTTTTAGAAAGTCAGATCTTAGACAACAACATAGAAATAGATTATAATTCTCCTTGTGAACCAAATACGTTTGTTGAATTTGATTGCAACACTTGCTATTGTAATAAACTCGGTAAAATTGACCCAAAATGGTGCACGTACGATGATTGTCAAGCCAAGCGTCTTATACTAGAATCACATGCAAAACAAGATCTGGCACTTCAGGACAACACGACAGGAACATGTCAACCTGGTGCGATACTGAAAGTTAAATGTAACTTTTGCATTTGTCCTGAAAGTGGAATTTTAAAGGAGAAAGCGTGCACACAAAACAACTGCTCTGAATTTGATCAGAGCATGTTCAATGACAAACTTGTTTGTGAACCTTTGGCATATTACGAAGTAGATTGCAACATTTGCTACTGTCCTCGCGATGGTATCAAGAACGTCGCCAAATGTACTAAAAATATATGTGAAAAGCCTACTCTGAGGTCCGATTCTTGTATCCCTGGTCAACTTTTCACCGATGGATGCAATTTGTGTGTTTGTCCACCAGATGGAAACAAGATGGGCAAAGCATGTACGAATCATGATTGTCCTAAGGTAAATCCTGGGAAACTTCTTGAAGTATTTGATGATCTAACCGATGACCACGTTGCTATTAATTTCTCTAAAAGCTTAGATCATTGCTTCCCTGGTGAGGAGTTCGTTGTTGGCTGTAAGCTGTGCATTTGTCCAGAGCTTGGGCTCAAAATGTATGCTACTTGTGAGTCCGTTCTTTGTGATGAGAAAAAAATAAATGTACGACTAGAAGCGGCTTCTAAAACGGTACGATTTTGTTATTTATAGTTTTTTGGAGCTTTGGAAATTTGGTTATATTACAGTATTGTGGGAATAAAACACTTGTTAGTTTGTCCGTCTGTCTGTCTTAATTTCGCATCGTTTATGTCAACAAATTTATCAAAAAATCTGAACGAATGATTTGATTTGCATTGCAATTGCATTTAGAACTGTAGATAAAAGCAATGTTATAAAACCCACTTTTATAAGTACCTAGAGTGTTGTCGTTTAAAATGATTTGTTTTTATTAATACTTACAGAAATTAAGGTTCTTTTCTTTGATGTTTTAAATATCTAGATGGAACATCGAATCCGCGCAAACGTGTCAAAAAATTGTGGCCAACTGTTAGCCACAATTTTTATATCATTACGCACACATAGACAATAAACGAACGTGAAAAACATCGCCTGCACGCACCCATGCTTGATAATGTTGCCTTGTTTTTTTTGTTTTCATTGTAGGGCGACACTCATTCTAGATATTTTAAACATCAAAGGTTGTTTTTAAGGAAAATACAGGTTGCGCAATTAATGTTTTTAGTTGAACAAGGCAGGAAATTCAAGTTCTTTAAGATACAAAAGAAAAACTCATGACTGTTTCATATATAACATCTCCAACAGTGCTGAGAGAAAGGAATGTACTCCAGGGACCATGTATATAATAAGGTATGTTAATAAAAAGTCAAAAAATATAAATTCCTAAAAATCCTTTTTGAGTGTTCATCTGCGCCATGTGAGGAACATATACACAAAGTTTCAAGTTAATCTTGAAGAAATATTTTTTTCAATTTGTCCCATTTTTGTCTTTAGGGTGAGAATTTCCAAAAATTCTTTCTTAGTGCTCTGCTCCCCTACACTTTCCAAGTCTTCTTCTAAACTCTACTGTTTCCAACAATCCGGCCTTGGTCTCGGCCGTTGTTTACACCACGCAACGGATTTTGATGTGGTTTTCACAATCAGGTAGATTATTGTAGATGTAGAGTACTTCTCAAGGAAGTTTTAGTTTATGGAGATACTTATGTAATTAGACTGATGTATACGAGACCGGACATAGGCTAGAACTTAGGACTTAGGTTCCCCATTTAACGCTCAGCGAAGTGAGGGGTCGCTAGGCATTATTTTAGTTCCTTGCGTTTAGTAGTTTTGACTGTGTTGTTTGTCAGTCAGTCATACGATAACGGAAGAGTTTCATATATTTTGATATGTTAATTTGTATGTTACAGGTGCAAAGAATGCATCTGCCCTTATTTTGGCAACATAAATAATTTTTGTCGACCGATGGCAAAGAATAGGTATTGCGAGCAAGCGTTTCCTTACTTCAACTACTTGCCTATGGGCCGGAGGAGAATAATAGGTTTGGCCTTACTTCTAAGTTAAAACAGACGGTTACACATTCTTACCCTTGCACTAGGATTCCCTAAGTCATATGTGGCGTGGACAATATGAAACAGACGACGACAGGCTTCGGTTACGTCACACGGTGCCTGAATCGCGCTATCGAAGATTTGTACATCGCCGGCATATATACAACGCCTCGAGAACATTCACTCGAGGCGTCGCCGGCCGCCCCAGGCATGTCGTCTCGCCTAGCGGGAGATCACCCTTTGCCAAAATTCAAATGTCTGGCTCGATGGAAATCTAAATCAGCATCAGTAACCTTTGCATTTCCCCACCAGTAACCTTTACGCCAAACGGTAAATCGTAGTCAAAATGACCAAACGACCAGACCAAACTAAAGTACTTAATTGGTTTCAGGGCAAAAAACTATCATTAAGAAAACAAAACCCAAAACTAAAGAAGCTAATAATTCAGCTGATATCCAATTAAAATCAAAAGAAGTTATTCAAGTGAAGGTAACACATGATAAGCATACAGAATTCCGATGTGACAAACCTGGTACGATTTTGGATAAATGTTTTATTTGCGACTGTGCAAGTAATGTGGTTATTGAAGAGCATTGTTTTAAAAGTGATGCTGACAGTTGTGCTGATGCTAAGCCTACCTTCTTGCTTGATAATAAAGTCGATTTCTGATGTAGCAGTATTATTATTTACCTATTGTATTTTATTCTAAGCCACAATTTGTTAAGTTGAGATTATGTGAACCAGTGGAGGGTTCACAGAATCCAACTTTTCGACACGTTGAAAATATGTCATGGTTTAATTTAGAAAGTTTACGTATCTATACTATAATAAAACTGTAGGAGCACGTGTTCTGTACATTGAATATTTTTTTAAAATTTCGACTAAGGGGCACTTACATATCGAGATAGAACTCAAAATTATATTTTTTTTATTTATTGTCTGTCTGTCTGTCTGTCTGTCTGACCGATCATCACGCGTAAACCACTGGACGGATTTAATTGAAACTCAGTAAAGTTATTACTTATATACTGGTGTCTATTATAGGGTACTTTTTTTTTCGAATAATATTAAGGTTCCCTAGGGATAGGTGACTAAAGTTTGTATGGAAATTTTTTATAACGTCGTCCGATTTGCTTCAAACTTGCAACAAAGGGTTATCACTTAAATTAATAGAATACGTGTTTCTCAGTTTTTCGATATTTTGTTAGAAAAAGAAAAAAAACACAAATGAATGCGGAAATTTGTAATTTTTTAAGGTAACTTTCTGACTAAACTGAAAATGATTTTAACCCCATTTTTTTAAATTATTATAGTTAAATAAGTAATCTTTAATGTAAATTCAGTATTTTAAAAAAAAGCCAGGAAAGGGTGCAAAAATGGGGATAACGTTGGTACAATTAGAGGTACCTCCAGTGTTTATTCAAGTTGACTTAAGTGACAAAACAAAATCTATAGGAAGGTTAAGAAAGAGTACTAGAACAACAATCTAAAAAAATAATTAAAATTAAAAAAGTTTGTCTGTTTGTACGCGCTAATCTCCGGTTCGGCTGAACGGATTTTTATGGGACTTTCACAGGAAGATAGCGGCGATTCCTGAGCAACATTTAGGCTATTTTTATCCCGGAATTCCCGCGGGATCAGGATTCGCACGGGAAAAAATCCTATGCGCGAAGTCGCGGACTTAAATTTTTATGGAACTTCCACTGGGAGATAGAGGAGGATCTGGAGCAACACTTAGGCCCGGCGCCCATTATCGGCATCGGCAAGGAAAGGGATCTTTCGGCATCCCTACATGCCAGCGCACACTGTCGGAAATTGGCATGGCCTTGGCATGCTGCAACATTCTTAGGGATGACGAGGCGTCCTTAAGCATGCCGCACCGAGTGCTGCTTCGGCGAAGGTGACGACGCGACGGTGGGCGACGGCGTACTGAAGGATCCCGAAGTATACCGAAGCATCCTCAAAGCTGCCGATTCAGTAGCCTTAAGCATACCGAAGATTTTTGTTACTACGATCATATATATCATGGAAATTTCTACTTTATTGCCATGAAGTTAATGTACCTATAATGCTTTTAATCACCTAAAATCCTTATCCTGACCGACGCCGATAATGGGCCCCGGGCCTTAGGCTACTTTTTATCCCGGAATTCTGGTGGAGTCAGGATTCACGCGGGAAAAACTCCTATGCGCGAAGTTGCGGACTTAGATTTATATGGGACTAGCTTTTGCCCGCGGCTTCGCCCGCGTGGAATTCGTTTATATCGCGAACCGGGGAAGTGAGGAAGAAGGTCCTGGGAAAATTCATCGAAATTAGTAAGGCAGTTTAGATTTTTCATACAAACTTTCATCCCCTATTTCAAGCCTTTAGGGGTTGATTTTTGAAAAAAAAAGTAGCCTATGTGTGACTCTGGGTCTTCAACTATTTTCATTCCGAATTTCATCCAAATCGGACCGGTGGTTTAGCAGTGAAAACGTCACAGACAGACAGACAGACAGACAGACAGACAGACAGACAGACAGACTTTCGCATTTATAATATTAGTATGGATTTTCACTAGGAGATAGAGAAGGTTCTGGAGCAACACATAGGGTACTTATTATCCCGGAATTCTGGCGGGATCAGGATTCACGAGGGAAAAACTCCTATGCGCGAAGGCCCGGGCTTGAATTTTTATGATACTTTTATTGCGAGGTAGAAGAGATTCTGGAGCGTATAGACTACTTTTTCTTCCGGACTTCCCGCGAGATCATGATTCACACGGGAAAAACCCCTATGCGCCAAATCGCAGGCTTAGATTTTTATGGGACTTTCACTGGGAGATAGAGGAAGTTGTGAAGCAACGTATAGGCTTCGGTTTATCTCGGAATTCCCGCGGGATCAGGATTCACGCAATAAAAACTCATACTCATAAGGTCGTGGGTTCAGATATTTATGGGACTTTCAGTGGGAGGTAGAGAAAGAAAAACTTTGTGACACACTGAGTTCCACGCGGGCGGAGCCGCGGGCACAGCTAGTTTACAATATGCCTTTACTAGCAATAAAAAGTAACGTACATTTTAAATACGATTAATTACTACCAAAAATTCAATGCGAATAGTAAATAGCTTTATCTACGAGTACAAAGAACCTGACGTTGGATAAAATAGTAAGAAATCTATAGTAAGTAGATTGTATAACAAGGGAGCAAAGTAATATTTTTACGGCGAGGGCGCCTTTTTGAATCCAGAGCGAAGTGAGGGATTCTAGAGTAGAATCCCGAGCGTAGCGAGTGATTCTTTAGTAGAATCCTGAACGTAGCGAGGGATTCAAAGTACGTCGCCCGAGCCAAAAATATTTGCTCCCGAGTCTACACTCTACTTTTCATCCCCCCCTATGAGAAAATAAAAGGCGCCTCAAATTCAGGAATTATACTTTACAGTCATTTAAAAAACTCATTTTTTCAAAATAAAACCATGAATTTCTAACAATCCGAACTGAATTCAAAAAGTGCGCGGAAAAGATAATTGCGGCGCACTTAATTCAAAAAGTGCGCGGAAAAGATCTTTTCATCCCACCTATTCGAAAAAGACGACTTGGTTCGCACTTAAAGGCGCCCAAAGTTGGTGTTTTCTATAAGAAAATTTTAGCGGGTGGGAATGAGTTTTTCCTGCCCGTTATTTAAATAATAAAAGATCTTTTCCGCGCACTTTTTAAATTCAGTTCGGATTGTGCACTTTTTGGATTCAGTTCGGATTTTTAGAAATTCATGGTTTTATTTTAAAAAATGAATTCTTTCAGTGACTGTGAAAGTATAATTCCTGAATTTGAGTCGCCTTTTATTTTCTCATAGGGGGGGGGGGATGAAAACTAGTGTATCACTCGGGAGCAAATATTTTTGGCTCGGGCGACATACTTTGAATCCCTCGCTACGTTCAGGATTCTATTTAAGAATCTGGATTCATAAAAGCGCCCTCGCCGTAAAAATATTACTTTGCTCCCTTGTTATACAATCTACTATTTCCGCGCACTTATTTAAATAAAGAGGACGAAAAGGGAAAACTCATACCTCGTACTTGTCACCTATGGAACGAGCTTACTTGTACTGGTGTTCCCACAGATCTATAGTTACGTACTTATTAACATGGAATTTTTCGGAAAGTGCCAGCATTAATTTCTTCATTGTTAACCGGCAAAACGTTGTTTTGATCTTTGGGCGTTACTTATATCCATAGACGACGGTGATCACTTACCATCGTGACACATCTCGTTTCTCTGCAAGACATAAAAAATACAAAACAAAAAATCTAATTACGCCCATAGGTCATTAATCCTAATTAATTGCTCTCTCAGTGCCGTAAGGTATGGCAAACGTTTTAATTATGATTGGAATACTGATTAACACTCCAATATGGTTGTAGTGACATGAATTAACAACCGACGGTATGGTTTCGAGAATAATCATATTAAGTGTCCTTACGACATGTAATTCTTTATTTTCCACAGGTACTCATTACTAAGTATAATTTTTTAAACATTTCACTATTTTCTTTAAGACTACTTAAAAATAGTTAACATAATGAACTCAGTATTTTAAAATACTATGATTTCAGGTAACATGAATCCTTATGGAATTTCCTCGAAGGCAGAATGCGAAGCGAACAGAATATACCAAAAAGAAGACGTAACTTGTTTCTGTAACCAATATGGACGATGGCCACATAAAAATTGCTCTATTGTATTCGGTCACCATACATGTACACCTGATAGCTACGTACAGGTTGGTTGCAATGTCTGCAGGTGTACTAAATCTGGAAATATAGAGAGAGAATTTTGCACAAATCATATTTGCACCGCAGACCCTGACGATAAGCTTATAGTTCGAAGATATAACACTAAGAACAAGTGTGATGTGAATCATTGGTATGTCGTGACCGGTTGCCGTCTTTGCTTTTGTATTACCCGAGATAATCTTCTTTGTGCTCCTCAGACCACGACAAAACAAGTAATGATACACAAATTTAACTTAACAGATTGTGGTACAGAGTGGCTAAATGATATAAATAAACTTTTGTCAAGTGTAAATCCTTTGAGGTTAGGAGAAAAAACTAACAATGTTGTTAATCAAGATAGCCAAGTTGATACGAAAAGTGTAGAGAGGCCAGTACTAGTCCAAATCCAGTCAACGCCTACGGCCAAAGCGTTCAAAAGTATTCCTAAGAATTTAAGTTCAAAACCGGGAATCACTGAAGATAAAAAAGTTAAAATCGCACGTAATGATGATAGGAGTGATCAAAATGATCTAGACAGCTCTTCTGAAAGCAATTCGGAGGAGAAGGTTGAAGGAAATAAAGCAATAGCACGCATCGCAGGTAATACTGTAATGCCATTTGAAAACGATGAGGAAAATGATAGTAATAATTCATATGAAGTGGAAAGTGATAGGAAAGAATCAGAAAGCGAGTTAGTTGAAACCAAACTAGAACTGCCAGAGGTGGACGTAACTAATGAAGTGGAATCTCACATCAATAAAAATGAACCAAAAGAAGTTCAAGATGTTATAGAACAAGAATCTGGTGAATCTTTACTACAACTAAACCTTCCAGGGATGTTGGGTAAAGTTTTCAATTTTGGAATTCGGAAATCAATGGTCTCAATAACTGACTCTAATTGTGTACCAGGGTCTACACTAAGCGTCAAATGTAACGCATGTTTTTGTTTGACTAACGGTAAAATGCTGTGCACTAAAAAGAAATGTGAATAAAGTATCCAACATAAATTGCGTAAAATTTTACTCATGGTTGCCGTCATGGAAAATGCACCACGTCTGAATTAAAATATAGATCAAATTAGTATACAATTTGATCTATATTTTTTGGTTTAGTAAAATTGGAGACCTTTTCGGTACCCCGAAAGTACTACATACAACTTGGAAATCATTGTATTCAATGAAAATACTGACAACATCAAGCCCTCTTCCTTGTCTTTATGAATTATCACTTATTCTTGAACGACTCGAGCTGCGGAAAGATGTAGGCTCTCTCTACTTTTTACTGTCTGTATAAAGGGAATTGTTTTGATGTACTGCTCAATTTGATAGCTGCAGTTGACTTCCGCCACCGTACATTAAGAGGTAAAGCCAGGTTCCCCTAATACTATCTGGATGGCAGGCATTCATCTATAATTCAGACTTCACGCCACTGAAATGCCTTTTCTCCATTGGTGTGTACTACAGTGCTATGATATGGGGTATATCAAGAAGCGGGTCCATCGCTTTCATCTTGGCCATCAGCAAGTTAGCCAGGCCTCTAAATGTCCATGGGCTATGGTGATCACTTATCATCAGATGACCCGCCTACTCGCTTGCCTCCTTACGCTATAAAAATTTTGAACATTACTGTACAAATGTACTTGATCGTGTCGTGGTAAGTACTTTCATTCATTTTGCTTTTCTAAAAAAAATCTTACCCATAAAAATAATTGACATTTTAAATTCAGCGTAAAATTGCAAGAGTGTTCAAGGAAGTAATTATAAATTGTGATTTGTGTTCGATTTGTATAAAGGATTACACAACATGGTTACAAAACCATCAAGATAAATATAGTCGATGCGAAGAAATACATTTTAAGAACAATGTGTTTCAAAATGCTCGTTTATACACTTGTCTCTATTCAAATTATATTAGTAAAAACCATTAAATTTGAAAAACGCAAGTATTCTGTTCATTTCATGAATGCAAATGAATTAATAATTATTATTATTCGATAGGTTAAAGCAATACAAATACATTTTGTTTTAATTTTGCTAAAACTTAAGTTATAGGGAATTTATAACCTCGAAGTTATTTCAGCGGTAGCAGAAAAAGTGTGGAGTACTCCTTGTAAGAAAAACCAACATGTACTAAACGATTGCAATTGGTGCTGGTGTGGTCAAAACTACCGCTTCCAATGCAAGGCTCGAGTTTGCGAGGAGGTAGACGTCTTTGGCCACTTTAAAGGTATTATCCATCAATTCATAAAGTTACTTTAATCAAAACAACTCAAAATATTTAGAGAGTGACCTTCAACAGATACAATTCAAGAAATGGATGTTGGCATGGAAGGCCACGGGTCTTGGAGATCGAAGCCAACTTCCTGCACTCCAGGAGTTCGATATCAACGAGGAGAAGTACTCTGCATTTGCGATGACGATGGCAACTGGCCTAATCCAGTTTGCAGAGACCTTTTCCGAATACTTCACGCTGTAGAAGTCACAGAAAAAGTAGAAGAATCAACGTCACAGAATTGTTCACCAGCAAAATTATATTTAGTAGGATGTAACACCTGCTTTTGCCCATCCTCCGGTAAATTAGATGCAACCCTTTGTACTAACCGGACATGCTCTGATGGAGATCCAGTTTTAGAACCCAAAGATGATGTAGAGCTCAAAGAAGATAAGGAAGCCGAAGATGCCAAAGAAGACCTTAAAGTGATTAACACTGAACGTGATGATGATGAAGAATTTGAGGATGATCACGGTGATTTAAAAAATGTCGAGGTGGAACCTGATGATTTTGATAATGAACATGATGATCTAACTTTTTCTGAGTCAGTTAATAGGACAAGGAAGATACTCGAAGTATACGTGTCATGTAAACCCGAAAAGAAATATCTCATGGGCCGTAAGAGATGTGAATGTCTTACCAACAATAGGCTTATATGTAAATATGTCGAGATCCCAACATATGGAAAAAAGTTAGACCAATTAAAAACTTCAAAAAGTACACTTTGTAGCGGAAAAATAGGGAATGTGATAAAATATGGATGCAATCTGTGTAAATGTAAGAAAAATGAATTAATGTACTGTACTACAAAGCCATGCATGATCCAGAACAAAAAGCTAAATCGATTTGTTAAAACGTTGCCCAAATTGAGAACTTCAGTAAAAGCACCCTTGGATGACTTTGACTGCATCCCAGGAACTACTTACAGGCGAGGATGTAATAAATGTTTCTGCCAAATTTCAAAGGGACAGAAGATATTTGGCTGTACACTTAAGGCCTGTTATCCGGTAAAGGAAAAACTTAACATGGTGAGCGATTGCGTGCTGAATACAAGTTACAAGACAGATTGTCTTACATGTTCATGTGACGTTATAGACGGTGAGAAATACGAAGTTTGTGTGATCGACTCAGAATGCTGGAATCCGATACTGAAGGAGAGTAAAATGGGGAGTGAAGTGGAAATTGTGCCGCTTCAGCAAGCGGTACGCGAAATTTGTCCTAATGGGCATTCGTATAAGGTCGGTTGTAACTTGTGCGTTTGTCTGTCCAATGGCAACGCGTTGTGCACGGCTTCGGACTGTTCTAAGAAATTAGATTTAATAAATTGATACATCAAGTTGAAGACATTGCAATTTCTTTATATCCCATATTTTCAACAACGGAAGTGCAGATTTTTAGTTGGCCAAGAAAGAAGAATAAGTTTTTAATTTTGTATGTGATTGTACACAATTGTCTAGATGTGTGTTAGTGACAAAATGGAAAAGGATAACAAATAAAACTGCGAAATTATGACCGAATAGTATAATTTTTTTCAAGAACAATTTTAGCTTCAACCTATCGTCTTTTAACACTTAGATTGCACTAAATAGAGCTAAGTTACAAAATAATAATTTAATACTTATGAAGTAGATACTTATAATTAAAACAAAGAGAAAAATTAAAACGCTGTCTATATGACTTTGTGTGCGACATAGTATATTTATCTGGTGATAATTTGTGCTAAGATTTGTAACATTTTAAAGCATTTTCTTTTAAATATAGCACCAGCATATTGAAGCCGTTCAACAATTAGCTATCTATCTACTTGCAATCTAGATATTATCTATTAACAGAGATTTGACAAATGTAATCATGATTAACGATTACGATTACATCTATGTTTTACTGTTAAGAGCGTCACCCGGGGAAGTACCAACGCCCGCGATACTTAGTAGTTTTAGCTGTAGAATTTCAGCCGTCGTAATAATTGCTTTATCAGCAATTGTGTTCCGAATAGAAAATTATAAATTTCGATATTTAAGTGTAAAATAGTCTTGAGTTGAAATCTCTAAGCCCAAATTAAGATTTCGAGAAAAGGTAAATTAGAGCGGTCTTGGCGGGGGCACTCCCGTGCCTCCAAATTAATCATAATCTATGATCATGTACATTTTGCCCATCTCTGAATATTAATACAGTTTCATATCTATTATTTATTGTTATAACTTGAATATCTTTTTACCGGACAAGTAGAAATGTCTACATCTATTTCGAGATAAATTTATCTATCTAATATTTTTGATTATGAAATATCGCATCAATCACTCGATTTGGATGGTCTAGTTGCAGTCGTAAACCAAAATAATTCCAAAATCGAGTAGAATAAATCGAATTTAGACAAAATCTAGTTACAATTACAAAATGCCTCAAGTTTTTAAAACGGACGATTCGTTTACAACAGACACACTGACACACACAAAAATTTCAATTAAAATTAATTTAATTAAAATTAAATTTCAAACAAAATAGATTTAAAACATGAACCAATTTCATGATTTAAAACAATACCTACATAACGATTGGTGATATATAACTCATTTAAAAATTGTTTGATATAAAATCGTTTTTGACCGAGAAGCTGCCGAATCAATTAAGAAGTGATATTTTTTTTCTTTAATTTAATTTTCTAAATAACCCTCACATCAGTCATGCGCCAAAAGATCCTTGTAGGACTATAATGAACTTTTGACATTTAATTAATTATTTTACCAATACCTAGACAAAAAATACCCACTTATAAAGTTGTTCAACAGAATTATAATTAATTTATCTTACAGCCATTCCAAATTACACAGAAGTAGATTTAATAATAAATACTGCACTCTGAAATGTAATTCGAGATAAAAAAAAAGATAAGGAAATTGACATTTAAACATATTAATTTCGGTTTATTACAAAAAAACTGTAAAAAAAATCGTAAATGTACAGGAACAATTTGTTAATAAATTAAAATTATAAGACTGCATAATGAAAATAATGTTATCGTCTCCTGAAATGTAATTTTGACAATGTTAATGTTTCTGCTGGCTTATTTTTGTCTCGAACTGTATTTATCAGTATAAATAAAAATAAATTTCGGAAAAAGTATTAACAGTAATTTGTAAAAATAAAAAAGCAAGTGGCAAACATACTTTTGTCTCTCTCCACATCCGGATCCGGATAAATAACACTTTTTCCTGCGAGTCAAGTCACGTTAAAAACTAGTCTTCTCTTTCTATTACTGGATCATAAACGACACTTCGATATTTGTAGAAAATATTATTTTAATTTGCGCACGTGCAGTCTTAAAACCAAAGAAAACTGTTTTAAATAAATTGTAATTAAATATTCGTAATATTAAACGAGTTATTTGTCTTCAAGTAAGGTAACGTGGCTTGTTCATGTGCGTGCCGATACGCACACACAAAAACTCGTCAAAAGTAGTTTGAAATGCCACGCACACAATCAAACCTCGTTACACGCAAAGACCTCCTAATCCTTGTAGTCCCAGAGCGGGGACCAAGGCCGAAAATAGGCCAACTTAAGGCCAGAACAAAACTGAAAATTTAGCAAAAGTACCAGGCGACCATAGCTTATGAGAGGGTGTCGTTGACCTGCCTCCAACATTTGATAAGATATTGTAGACAACGTACTATACCCGGTTACCCGGCGTCCCACGGCTATGCCACATGAATGGAAAGTACCTTAAATATTAAAGATACGATATTTTACTGAAAGAAGACATCGTTTTATTTTTAATAATAAGTAGAACTGCATTCACAGATTTTTTTAAAATCGCCTACCTCAACCGGGAATCGAACCCGCCAAATGTGATAGAAAAATTACATGTATGCTTCCAACAATTAACATTATCATTTCAAAGACCTACCCACTTGAGATACGAGATTTCCGTGGTATAAGTACATGATAATAATAAAGCGATACATGAAGTGTAGTAGGTACTTGTATGCATTTCTTCATGAGCTCACAATTACCATGAAACTGAAAGGCGATTTTTAAAAAATCTGTGAATGCAGTTCTACTTATTATTAAAAATAAAACGATGTCTTCTTTCAGTAAAATATCCTATCTTTAATATTTAAGGTACTTTCCATTCATGTGGCATAGCCGTGGGACGCCCGGTATAGTCCTTATGTAAGACCCCAGAGCGGGACCAAGACCAAAAACAGGCCACCAAAGGCCAGTAAAAAACCGAAAAGTAACCCAAAGTACCAGGCGCTCATAGCTTAGGAGAAGTTGTCGATGACCTGCCTGCAGCATCGAATGAAGGTGATGAAGACAAAATACTAGTCCTACCCAGAGCCAAAAACAGGCCAACTTAAGGCCAGTAAAAAACCGAAAAGTTAACAAAAGTACCAGGCAACCATAGTTTAGGAGAAGGTGTCGTTGACCTGCCTGCAGCATCTGATGAAGGTGGCCCGTCGCGGCAGCTCGCGCAGTCTTGCTGCTCCGACATACGTACATGCTGATCGTAGCCCGCCCAGGATGTCTTTCACTGTAACTCCTACGTCACCCCGGTAGGCTACCTCCACTGTCTTACCTGGAATAAAATATGAGTAATTTTGACAAACAATAAAACTTTTACAAAGACATGTAATACAATGAGAATATTATTACTGTAGTTGAAGTCAACTATATACGCTTTGTTAGGGATAACTCAAAAATTACTCGTTGAATGTCGCCAAGATATTAAAGGGACCAGTTTTTGAATTTTACAAGTGTTCAGTGGATAACTTAAAAAAAACTACAACATCGAAAAGTACATATAACTCAAAAACTACCTGCCACTATATGCCACTAAATTTAAATGGGGCCAGACGAAGTAAATGTGCCTATTTCAGTCACATCTAACCAAACCTCACCTTCAGAAGAGCGGTAGTCAGCCACCATGCCCGAATGCTTCAACATGGCGGTGGACGACGACATGCCGTAGAACAGCTTGACCTGCCGGCCGTCGGGCTTGGTGACCACGTCGCCGCCGCACTGGTCGTGGCCCGCGAACATGCCGCCCGCCATCACGAAGTCTGCGCCCGCGCCGAACGCCTTCGCTACGTCGCCGGGGCATGTACAGCCACCGTCCTGAGGGATGATTATTTTTGATAAAACCGGGCCAAGTGCGTTTTTAGCATTTAAATGACACTTGCTACAAACGGTGAGTGAAAACATCGTGAGGAAGCCTTCATGCCGGAGAGTTCGCAAGACTCAAAGGTGTGCGAAGTCCGCCAATCCGGACTTGGCCAGCGTGGTTAACTATGACCTTAACTTTCTCATTCTGAGAAGAGACCCGTACTCAATAGTGAAACCGGGCACGGGAAACAACCTATTCCCGTGAGGCCACTGCGACCATTTCTGATCTATTATGGCCATCCCATTGAAATTAGATCTAGTCTCCTATGGCCTGGATGAACCGTAGTATGTTTTTGGGTTCCAGATCTTTAATTTGGTCGGGTGTAATTAAATATGCCCTCCCAGTATTATGACTCCTGCAGTGGGTGATTGCTATGGAGACGCAGAGGATATAGATGGAGGTTTCCTCCGCCAATGTGATGAGGGATATCCCCTCCCAATATTATGACTCCTGCAGTGGGTGATTGCTACGCAGACGCAGAGGATATAGATGGAGGTTTCCTCCGCCAATGTAATGAGGGATGATAATGAGAAACGTTTGTTACTCTACAGTCTAAGGTCACATCTGCCTTCGAAACGTCGCCTGGGCGAGTGCAACCGCCGTCCTGGGGTGAGAGGCAGGGAGTTGAGAGACATTTTTACACGTACAGGCTATGTTAGTCCGCCAAGGATCCTGAGGTCGATTTAAAGTGAGGAAAGAATGACATTAAAGGAGATGTTTCAATCCGGCCCACAATATGTACAGTACCTCGAAAAATCGAGAAAAATTCATGGAATTTGGGAAAAATAAAGATAAATTGCTTAAATGCATACTTTTCTGGTACAAATTTTGTATTTATAATTCATTTTTATCAATTTTCAACATGGCGTCTTGCCAAGTTGTCATTGATCATAGATCGCGAACTGTCTACTGTCACTTTAAATGACAGAATTGTAGGTACATATGTCAAACTTCTATCAAATTAACCAACATGACGTGTGATGACAGCTTACCGCCATGACAGTCTTTTGTTTTTGTGTTGCAATTTTAAGTGTACATTTTTGTGTTATACCACAAAACTAAAGCAATTTAAAGGAATTGGATGATTGAAAACTGTTTTAATTGTGTTTCTCCATTTTTGAGTATGGTGTACAAAGTGATGGCCGGGGCTCCATACATTTTGAAACATCTCCTTTATGATCCTCACCGAGATGATGTGTCCCTTCAACCCGTGAGCTGCGTCAGCGCACTCGATGACGGCCGACAGCTGCGGGTAGCCCACGCCGGTCTTGATGCGCGTCGTGCACACCGACCCCGGGCCTATGCCCACCTGTGGATAACTTTAATATCTATCATGCTTCGATGATTATTTTTCAGCATTGAATAACTGGTTTTAAGATTTAAGAAAGTAAGTATTTCATGTAATTTTTTGAACAAATCCTTTGTCTCGCCAAGAATAGGTGTTTTATAAAAACGGAAATAGTTCTAAGTTACATTGGCGTTTAAACTACCTTGATGGATTGTACCTAATAAATAACAAATTAATATAATAATCTACCTTAATAATATCAGCTCCAGATAAAATCAATTCTTCTACCATTTCTCCCGTCACCACATTACCGGCCTGGAAACAGACAATTTTAAATTAAAAAAAAATCATTTAGCTATCTATACTACTGATGTGGTGATAGCCTGGTGGTTAAGAAGTCAGCCTCATACTCTAGGGGTCCAGGTTCAAATGCCAGAACACGTACTTCTGATTTTTCAGCACGGTTATTAGTCCATGCTTTTCAGAGTTATGTTCGGGTTTAAGTATTTCAATTTCTCACTGTTTTTTTGTCGATCTACCCATTTATCTTTCTGTCTCTATCTAATCTCAGCACACACGGTTAATAGCCACACAACTGTAAGCACTGCTGTAAAACCAAAACGTTTACCACGACTCACAATAATGGTGTGTTTGGGGAAAGCCGCGCGCACCCGCCGCACGTACTCCACGAAGTGCTGGGAGTACCCGTTGGCGATGTCCAGGCAGATGAACTTCAGCTCCGATATCGAGTTCAGGATCTCTGACAGCCGGTCGAAGCCCGCCTCCGCTGTGCCTGAACTTGCCGCTGCGAAGAAAACACACGTGAATAGTGCTGTCAACTCATGGTTCCCTAGTAATCCCTGTGTTGTAGGCGCCGCCGCTGCAATAAAAACACGTGACTAGTGCTACCAACTTATGGCCCCCTAGTACTTCCCCCTGTATCGTAGTCGTAACGCCATGGACAATACGCAAGTTTTAATTTAAACGGTGTTACTAATAAAACGCAGTATAAAGTTATTCTATGTTTCATTTATTTTGTTTTTGTGTTACCTTTGACTTTAGAGAATCATATTGACAGGCACAAATTAAACTTGGAATAACTTTATACTGCGTTTTAATACCAGTAGTAAGACTGAAAATGTGTTTTTTTTTAACGCTTCACACTCAAAGCCCCACACTAGGATCCCTGTGTCGTGGGTACCTTGGACAACACACAAGACAAGGACACACACCCAGACCGACAACGGAAATTTAAACTCATCATTCAAATTGCCGCCTCGCTGGGAATCGAACCCAGGACCCTCGGAACAGCGATCGGCGTGTTAACCATTGCGCCATCCGGGTCGTCGAAACGAAGTGTTGTACAACTTCGTATTTGTAACCTACTCATAACCCGGCAATGCGTGGTAGGTAGTTGAATGGTCGATTAATGGCTAACCGCTAATAATTATTAATTTAATAGGATATTACCGATCAGACTTCTGGAAATTTGTGCCAAATGAGGCTGGTCAACCGTGTTAGAACTTACCCATTTGATCCAAGCATTCTGGATGCTCTTCAGCAAATTTCTTCCACTCCTCCAGGGTGTAATACTTGTGTATGCAGGTGAAGAGGCCATGCTGGAACAAAAAAGGTTTTTGTCATGTTAGTAAAAAGGTCTAAAAACCTATGTAATCTTCTGCTTGCCGAACTTTGGAGTTTGGATGTTTGGTACTCAATTAGGAACAGAATTGAATGAAATGTGGCACGTAGATAGATTTAGGATATGAGAAACATAAAAAACATCTTTACGGTTATTAAAAAATGCAAGCGAATTTTAGGTATAGGTATGTCGGACACAGTTATTACTGGTAAGTAAAAAATACTTTTAGGAGCTATTAAATTTTACTACAAGTCGTAAAACATACTATCATTAAGATTTACTATACCTACTGTACTAAGTAACTACATAATACCTAACTAACACAACAATAAAAAAACAACAAACTAAAAAACACAACAGAAATGAATTCCGATAACACGGTATACATAGTAAATATTATGTTAAAACAATTTAATTATTTAACAACGTTTTTCTATGGTACATATTATCTAGCGTAGGTAAACGCTTTATAATAAACTAGCGGCCCGCCCGCGGTTTCACCCGCGTGGATCCCGTTCTCGTGGGAATATATGCATGTATTATACATAAAAACCTTCCTCTTGAATCACTCTACCTGTTACAAAAAACCGCATCAAAATCCGTTGCGTAATTTTAAAGATTTAAGCATACAGACAAACAGACAAACAAACAAACAGACGGACAAAAATAGCGACTTTGTTTTATACTATGTAGTGACGTTATGCTAATCTTACAATGGACATCGACATTAGTAGGTACATACGTTGAACAACGCGATTAGCGTCATGCTAATTATGTCACAAAGACGATCGTAACTTACAAGAAACAAAGAGTATGTATAAAATGGTCAGTTTTTTTTATCACTACATAGTATAAAACAAAGTCGCTTTCTCTGTCCCTTTGTGTCCTTAAATCTTTAAAACTACGCAACGGATTTTGATGCGGTTTTTTTAATAGATAGTTATTCAAGAGGAAGGTTTATATGTATAATAACATCCATTAAATGGTTATTGCACCCGTGCGAAGCCGGGGCGGGTCGCTAGTTTTAACATAAAACAAATTAATCATAATCATCGCACCCCATAATTGTCCCATTATTGGTAGGTATAAGTGTCCGCTGACAATGTGAGGCCAGGCTACAGTCCACCACTTTGGACAACATTATGGAGAAATCTCAGTTGGGCAGGTTTTCTCACGATGATACAGTCACCGAAGCAAGTGATAATTAAATTCTAATATGCATGTATCGCTTAAAATCTAGAACAACTCTATTTTGAGTACCTATAATAAAACACGTCTCGAAATCTGTGCACACAGTAAAAAAATACAGACCTCCCCCTCTTTTGAACTCGTTTAAAAATCAATTAGATTAGATGTATAAAGTAAAAGCAATGTAAGTATGACGCTCAATATTCATGTAGATTACACCTATAAAAGAGGTATCACTGAGCACTAAATTGTTTATTGTATACTCTTAGAAAGTTTTAGTGTATATCTTGTTGGTGTGACAAATAAAATAAATAAATAAATAAATCAATTCAATGACTAACTTTAGACAACTCCTGCGCCATTTCGAAGGTGCCGACGGTGTCCATGTTGCTGGCCATGACCGGGACACCCCGGTACGTGTAGCCGGAATTTCGGAATGTAATTTCCCTGTACAGGTCCACCTGGGAAAGAAAAACTCTTAATTATATAAACGCGAAATGTCACTCATCATCGCAACGAACTGTCTCACTGCTGGGCAGGGGTCTTTTATCAGAATGAGATAGGCGATAGTCCACGACCACGACGCTGGCTAAATGCGGATTGGCGGACTCCACACACCTTTTCCGGTACTCTCCGACATGCCACGGGCAACAGATACAGAACTGAATATACATAAATTTTTACTCTACTTGGTGCAAACTGCAAATTGTGTTAGTTCCGGTGACCATGCAATTTTATGACCGGATATTACGTTTAGGATAGTCACCAGACATGAGAACTGAGCCCCGTTTCTGCTAATTTATAAATGCTTAAATCGCGTCTCGTTTGAATACTTTGACTCATTTTATATACGCAATGTATCAAAAATATTCAAATACCTAATAGGACCTAATTAGGACCTGGATGAATTAAAATCCAACCATGCAATCCCTCTCTTGCTTAACTATATCGATTACTTAGGGTCGATGCACACCACCGGGCTATCAGCACTCCTCATTTATATGGATATGTAAATGTATATGGCTACCCTAGTTCTAAGGTTGTGTTGCTTAGCAACCGTGTCGAAACACCAGCCATACCTGAGTCGCAGAAAATATGAAATTGCCACCCCCGCTAAAAACAACTTTATCACGTCTACTCACAGTTCAATTTAGTTTGTAAAGAACAACTTAAGGCATTTTAAATTCTCGTCGTCGATTTACAATAAACCTTAATCACAGACATAGAAAGCTGACATTTGTGTAGGTTTCCATTAAACGAATTCTACATCAAACGGAAACGGTAAATAGTATCTATAGTCACACGGCGTTAGAGTTTATATTTGTACAAAACAAATTAGTTTTTATTATGTAAGGAAACACTTATTACTTGCGGAAACTCAACCGACTGAGTTTTCGGTAGCTGCCTTATCTGAGAATTTAACTATAAACAATCACGTTTGTCGGTTTTGGTAGAGCAGTCTTTCACACTGGACGATAATTTGATCTATGAAGGCCTAGAGATGGTGAGGAGCCCAAAACAATTGATTTTTAAACTTTGGTTAAGTAAATGAACAAATGTTTATATTAATTATCTAATGCCACATACTCGCAGGCTCACACCAGGACTACCTGTGAAACCCTTATCCCTGAACTGAACACTTGCGCAGATCAAGCACGAAAACTTAAAGTCATCATTCAAATTTCCGCCTCGCTGGGAATCGAACCCAAGAACCTTGAAATAGCCATACAGCACAGCCCATAAAATGAGTTACAAATATAGCTCCTCTAATTCTCTAAATAAATGCTCTAATAATAGTTCTTGTCGTGTATATTATAATAGTACACAAAGCTGGAGAGTTTGTTTGTTTGAACGAGCTAACATCATGGTTCAATTTGAACAATTCTTTTTGTGTAGGATAGTCAATTTATCGAGGAAAGCTTAAGGCTATATATAACATCACGCTACGGCCAATAGGAGCGGAGCAACAAATTTCCCGAAGCAAAGTGAAGGCGTCCACTATGCTTCTATATACCGAAAGTGATAAATGACATGAAGTGTATAACATTAAGTAGATATAAAGCCAATATGAAAGGTTAAGTCAATAAATCATCAGTAATTTCCCCATGATCAACTTAATTTATAATCTGATGTTGTAAGTCAATCTGAAATAACTTCTGAAACTAAGCAAGTCACGCAAAAACGTGACGTTGATATAATTCGCGACTCCAAGGTCGAATTTGTTATTTAAAACGAATGCCGAATTTCTTTTATTGCCCTTTTATAGGCACGGAATCTCTATTTACTCGTATTGCGATTTTCAAGTCACGTGTAAACTGTGGAATAAACTTCCTACATCGGTGTTCCCTCAGTGCTATGATATGGGGTCCTTGAAGAAGAGGGTCTATCGAATTCTTTTGGGCCAGCAAAGCGTTGGTGATGTGTATTTATGGGTGTGTTGGTTTTCAAATTAATACTAAGTTCATGCTCGACTACAATCCCTCCTGATATTAAGTTGTCATGTAGTCTTGGATAGTACAGCGTAACTTTAGTAAAAAAAAGCTATTCATCGTCATGGACGGCATCAGAAAAATGGTGCTGCATGCACGTGTGTTATCTTAGTTCCAAAAAAAATTTTTAGTTTTACCGTTGACGCCCACGAAAGGCTTAAAAACTTAATTGCAGCTTTCACAAGCAGTCTGTCTCAATATACGAAGGCATGACGTCACAGCGTCTACACGTGTTTGGCAACGCAGCCAATTTATAGCTGCAGTGACGTCATGTCTCACTGCCGGAATACTTATCACCTGTATCGTATATAATTCATGTGTTGCCGGTCAAATGCGGTCACATCTTTATAACTATACATAGCTTGGACTCATTAATGGCCCACTACTGAGCATGGGTGATAGCCTAATGGTTAAGAATTCGGCCTTCTATTCGGAGGGTCCGGGTTCGAATCCCAGGGCACGCACCTCTGACTTTTCGAAGTTATGTGCGTTTTAAGCATTTAAATGTCACTTGTTAAAAACGGTGAAGAAAAACATCGTGAGGAAACCTGCATGCCGGAGAGTTCACAAAACTCAAAGGTGTGTGAAGTTCCCCAATCCGCACTTGGCCAGCGTGGTGGACTATGGCGTTAACCTTCTCATTCTGAGAAGAGACCCGTGCTCAATAGTGGGCCATGATGGGTTGAGATGATGATGATGATAACTGAGCATGGGTCTCTTCTCATATCCGAGGAAGACTAGCGAATACTCCAGCACGTTGCTTCAGTGCGGATTGGTGGAGGAGTTATTGGCTAACCAAGTTTTGGAAGTTTTTGTGCCAGGTTAAGGCCGTTTATAAAGAGTCATAATAGTAATTTAACGACTACCGATATCTTAACGTTGGCTCCGGAGTATAGAAATGCTCAAGAAATGCTAGTGGAACATATTGGCCGAAGGTACTACTCACCGTCTTAACTTTGCTCTATTAAAACAGTTATATGCTCGAAGGACCAAAGTTCACTCGCACTTCTAAATTGAAATTATAAAAATAACTTTTTTTTTTTTTTTTTTATGGAATTAAGATTTAAGATTTAAGATTTAAGTATTTAGCACTTTCAGCAGATATTCCCGCCGACCTCGCGACAGTAATTTCAGGAATTTCTCTAATGACAATGTTACAATATTTGGCAGTACGCCCACAGAACTCACGCTCGCTATCATAAGATCGCGTCCACAGTCATTGACGCGTTCAATGTTCATATCCTGGACGATTTTGACCGTATTCCGTCGCACTGTGCATCGGTGGTCATACCCTTAGTTTTTTTCGAGAAACCAGTTTAATTTCGTAAGAGGGCGTTCTAGGAGTGCTCTGCACTCGGGCGGCAAATGAACCACGGCATCAACCGACAACAGCTTGGACATGAGTTTCATATTTTAGCCATAAGTAGTAGTAAGTGCAATCTGTAACTGTGAGTAGGAAAAAACCTCCTTGGGAGTTTCTTGCCGCTTCTTCTTCCAAGACCACTCACCGTAGGGTTAGTTGAAGCGATGACGTAAATTGACTTACGAAAAGAGTTTGTAAAAACCTATAGTACTTCGAAGTAATAAATATTTGAATTTTGAATTTTTTGAATTTTCGATCAGCTCGGTGTTGAAGCGATGACGGGGTGAGGGTGTGCAAAACAGTTTTGTACACAAGGTCCCATGCAGCTAACAGCGGCCATAAAATGGCAAAGAATCTTTAATTCTATTAATTACATAAGATTCGATAAAAAAAAACAATAAAAATAATTATGAGCGTTTCATTAATGAATGCATTGATGGAAGCCGGATAAATCCGGACTCGATACTCGATTAACTCGATTTAATGAGTAATGAGTCATGAGTCTCCTGTTAGGGAGGGGAGTGGGTTAACACGTGAGGACTAGAGTTACCATAAAATTTGAAAAGTCCGGACAATTCCGTGGAAGTTCATTTGACTACCCTGTGGCTTAGTTGGTAGTGCTTCTCTCTGCGAAGCGAGGGTTCCCCGGTTCAAGTTCTGTCCGAAGATATAAGAGCGACATACAAAATATATTTTTTCTTGGGGGATGGGGGAGGGAGGTAGACGTCATTTGAGGAGATTTGTGGAATAAGCCTTATTGTCCATGTCGCCCGTTATATCTACAGGAAATCCTAATGTGGGAGCTAATCCAATATGAGTATTTACTGTGTTATTACGACCATATAACCAGGACAGTAACGAAATGAAATGACATGAATGAAAGAGCGAATGGAATAAAGTTATTCGACGTCAATTTTAAATAAACACTTTTCAAAAGTCAAATTACCCCATTTAATTTGGTAAGTAGTCTTTAAAAATGCAGGTTTTTGCGTGACAGATAAACGTTTGTTTTCGGGTCTTAGAATGGAAAGAAACCCACTTGTTTTAATTATTTGACTTGCGAACCTAAAAGGAAACGAGGGTTTTGCATTATTGAATATGACTACAACTTTATCTCTGCATTGCAGAGCACATAAATTATAGATAACATAACAATGAGTAAAGTAAGACTTACTAACGTGACCTGTTAGCCTATATTTTGTGCGATATCGTTGTTACAAGATATAGAGCGATTCGATCGTTAACTGCAGACGTTGCCAACTTTCAGTAAAAGTTCAGTATTTTGATACGTAAAATATCGGTTATTGTACAACATGATTTCACTTTTAACAAAAAAATTAAACGACTTCATAATCGATACGAGATACGAGGGGATATCCCAAAGACCACCCGTCAGATGCCGCTCAAATAAGGGACCAGACGACAAGCACGAGCTTTCGAATAAAAAAAATTACAAAAATCTGAAACCCAGTCAAAAGAAGTAGAAGAGAAGTTACGAAGTAACGACCACAAATTAATACGTTTTATTAAAAATAACTCAAAACCTACCCGTCCAATGTCCGATTGGTTAACTGTCAAAATGTTTTATCGATTTCTTTGTGGAAAAAGTTAAGTTATTTTCCATCAGCAAATATCAATTTAGAACCAGTTCCATGAATTATAGTCACGTTGGGTCATAACCTCTTAATTGCATCTAAAATGATTAATATCCGTGATCCGTAGATAACGTTTAAAATCATTGAACCCAGGTGTCTAAAAAAACGGGGTGCAACCTTCAAAGGCAGACAAATAGGCAAATAATGTTTGTCTATTTAAAATCAATCCAATTCGTTGCCGTCACGGAAAATGCCATGCCCGCCGTGCCTATCCGGACCGTGGGGAGTGTTTTTGTCGGAATACGGCGCGGCGTGCGGCTTTTATATTGATTGATCGGAGTTTATTTGTTTGTTCCAGCTACGGTTTTGCAAAACAATAAAACCGACGATACTATGTGCCGACAAGGAAAACATGAAGCATTGCAGGAATTTCTTCCTGGTGAAGACTATGAAAAAAAACTGGTTGTCTGTAAAGTCGGTTTACTGACGATAGTTGAACGTGACAACGTCTTAAGAAAATACTGATGGAATGATTGACAAATAATATCATCAAAGTAAACAAACGTCATGAAATCGTATTTAAAGTTACAGAAATTTATCAATAAAAATAAAGAAGGAATACAGGAAACATTTATAAAAAGGTAACATTTAAAATTTATAAATAGTCCCAGAAGTCAATAACAAAGTAATAATTGGATACATTACCAAAATATCTACCTCCAAAGTAATCAAGCTGCCGAACGCAAAGGCCGATTGTGCTTTTTATGTCTGTCTCTCTCGCTCTTAGGCGGGCTAACCATGCCCGAGTGGAAGGGACGCGTGCCTCTCACTCGCTCTCATTGTGAGCGCATAACGTGAGCGGAGCGTAACGCAGTTTCTTGAAGTGTCACCCGGCAAACCAATTTATAAGACGTTGTCACGTCAACAATAGCAAGCGTGAACTGTAAGGGTGCGTACAGATTATGTAACATGTTATATAACTTCTGTTTTATAAAACGTCCACACTATCTAACATTGTTGTCTAACAATTAAACATGTAACAAGACCGTACACATTAAAATAACATTGTAATATAGCAGTGTTGTATAACAATTCAATGCGTGTCGTTTCTTAAAATATAGCATATAACATTGTTGCATAAACTAATAACATGTTATATAACTTGTTTTTGTAACACATATCGTCCACATTAAAAAAACATGTTATTTAACTATGTTTTATAATATGTTTTGTTATATAGTCTGTACGCACCATAAGAAAACCCGCGCGTTGGAAACCTCGAAAGAAAAAAACATATTTAAACCGAAGAAGTTCTTCAGGCAACCTAACCTAAAACCCCAGCTTTCGATTAAAAAAAGAATAATCAAAATCGGAACTCTAAGTAGTAAGATATAAGGTAACATACATACAAAAAAATGATTAAGGATAATTCAAAAACTACTAGCCAGATGCCGCTCAAATTTATATGAGAATACAATGCTTTCAAATAAAAAGAGAATCATCATAATCTAAATACTCAGTGAAAAGTTATTAGGAAAAAACCATAAGTACACACTACAAAACATCCTTACACATTATTCAAGTTAATTCAAAACTACTCGTCAGATGTCGTTCAATTTATATGGGACTATACCAAAAGCACCAGCTTTCAAGGAAATAAAGAATCATCACAATCGGTTTACGCAACAGGAAGTTATGGGGTCACAAACTTACAAATAAAGATAAAAAAAATAAAAAAAGATCGGTGAATTATTTTTTTTTAACTTTTCTATTTGTGCATTTTGAAAAACAGTCCAAAAGTTTTTATGAAGATTCATTCATAGTCCCTGGATTCCGAGGTTTTGCCATTTTTATGTCTTACGGCACTCCACTATTATGTCCTCTTACCATCAAGAAGTTTGTTTATTCGTGTCAACTAATAAGCAATATATTAATAAACGTTTTACAAATAACAACTACTGGCTTCAAAATCGATAAGTCGAATTTACAGGGGATTAAATGACAAGCACAATAATACATCGATGCAAGCACAAGCTTTCGATTAAAAAAAGAAGTAGGTATAGGTACAAATCGGAGCAACTTAGTCAAAAATATTTTTCATTTCACACCACCAGTTCCTGAGACTAGCCCGCTGAACCAAACAAAACAAACTCTCCAGCTTTATAATATTTTTATGATAAAGTATTATCTATCTATCTTACAAAAAAGCCTGCCTTCTTACCAAAAATTCTGCTAAAACGCTAAACGCTAACACACTCATACCCCCGCAGTAGGTTACTAGATACCTGTGTCGCGGGTGGCATGGACTACACATATAACACATTACAATTACACCCATGACCCAAGTACAAATATTTATCTGTCACATAAATATCTGCCCCGGCCGGGAATCGAACCCGGGACCCCTCGCGTCGCAGGCAGGGTCGCTACAAACTAGGATACAGGGTCGTCAACAAAATGTGTTGTCACTCTTGTATTTATAGGCACGTTCTTATAACATGCACGAGTGGGTATCAGGACTGCATAAGAAGTTAAATTAATTTCCTGTTTGAAACGAGTTACGTCCTGTCCTGTAGGTAGGTACCTACTTTTGACACCATAATTTCAGGGTAGGTAAGTTATAGGTATAACGCAAGGTAAGTATTCAGAAGTAAGGCTATAGAAGGCGTTATAGCGGGTTGTGTAGTTGAGTCGATCTTGATTTTTTATGGAATTAAGACAGCAAAAGAGTATGCAGCACCACCTTTCCGCTGCCGCCCATAATTACTGTGAACCACAGTTTGTTAATCAGTGTGAGGACAGGGACTGTTAGTGATAATTAGTCCTGTTAGTTAATGTTAGTAATAGTCCAGTTAGTTATTCTTAGTATGAGTCTCGTTCTAATTCGGTCACGTTGCTACCCCTGAGGACCGAGATGGTATGAGTTAGCCAAAAGCGGGTCGGTGGTGGACGGGTGACCGCTGGTACAAATTTCTTGAGCGTTTCAGTTGTTCGGAGGGCACGTTAAGCGGTTAGTCCCATCCACGGTAAGCAATCGTTAAGACATAGCGGAGGCCGTCAGGTGGCATAACATGGATAGGTTGTTAACCCTTCAAAGAGACCCGACCTCGTTAGTGGGTCATTAATAGTCTGAAACTACACAACAACAACACTTTCTCTGCTACGAATCTTTGGAAAGGGTGACTCAAAACTGGTATCATACCGCCTGGAAATAATAGTTCTGCGAAGGCAACTTTAATTGTCAGTACCTATTTTTCTTTTTTTGCCTGTGACCGCTAGTGGCAAAATTTCTTGAGCGCTTTCGTGCTTCGGAGGGCACGTAAAGCCGTCGGTCCCGGTCGTTATCGATAGATAACAGTCGTTACGCCATGTCGGAGGCCTTCGGGCGGCCTGAAAATTTCTAACACTGGGTTGGCCACTAACCCCTCCACCAATCCGCAGTGGAGCAGCGTGGTGGAGTATGCTCCAGGCCTCCTCAATAATGAGGAGAGACCCGTGCTCAGTAGTGGGCCATTATTGGGTTGCAGCCAACCTATTTTCCTTCATTTCTCTTCTTTGAGCAACAACGCGTGGTTGCCTTTGATAATACCGATATCCATGGATGATGGTGATCAGTTGATCACCATGCCATCCTGTGGCGCGTCTGCTCATTTGTCGTCTATTTACTATTTTTGTTTTCTTTAAAAGACGAGCTGAAAAGTTTCTTTTAACGCTTTCTTCTCCTTCTTTATTGGTAGGGAAAAATTACATGTAATGTGTGTATTAACTATTAACAAAATACCTATGTTTAATTTCATTTATGCAATTTTGAAAATTGTGTCTGATCGATAACGATGTCGTGTCGATCGATACATCGATAATATACATCGAAAATGACCGTACATTTTCTCGCTACTAGTTAGGCAAAAGATATATGAATTTCAAAGGCTAATGAATTTTTTATAGAATTAAGGTAGCAAACGAGTATGCAGACCACCACCAGTGATGCCACCTTTCCGCTGCCGCCCATGATAACTGTGACAAACAAATATCAAGACTATCACTAACAGTCCCTGTCATCATACTTATTGACAAACTAACCAACTTTTTGTCACTGACAAACCTATATAAAGACTCAATTTAGGGACTAGGATAGTTACATGATGTTAGAATGTTAGTTGGTTAGTTTGTCAATAAGTATGATGACAGGGACTGTTAGTGATAGTCTTGATATTTGATGTTAGTAATAATCCAGGTAGTAATTTGTTAGTATGAGTGTGGATTCCTAACACGTGAAAATAAGATTAATTGACCATTTTGACCGAGTCTTAATTTCTTCTTAATTAACGCGTTAAGACGAAGGTGTAGTCGTAAAGATATAATATAGTAAGTACCTCAGACCAATAAACTACATATAGACGGCGTGCCGTGAACAAAAGCGTGAAGCCGGCAAAAGTGTGCCTAAACTAGCGGCACGCTATGATGGCCGGTTTGACGTTTGTCCGCTCATGAAGTTCCGTATTAATTGATAACGACTTTGAAGGAAATAATTGTATTACTTTATTGACGATAGTGATGTGCAGAGATTCATAAATTTTATCGAATGTAGTTTTAGGTTTAGGACTCAAAATTTATTTATTAAATTGATTTCTAAAATGTATACAAGTGTAGAAAAATCAGTTTGCACCATTTAAGGGGTGAATGTACTTGTGAATATGAACAATTTTCACTATGTGGACAAACCTCTGAAATCGCAAAAAAATATCAGCTGTTTCATACAAAAGGTAAAATTTTTATTTTTATATGATATATACCACAACTCGGCATTTGGTTTTCTAAATTGAAAATTTTTAAAAATGGAATCTAATACGATCGTCACATAGGATCGCTGGCTAGCACAACTACTACCTCCGGCAAACTCGCGTCAATGCTCAATGCAAAACAAAGCAGTTTCGAATTGACGTTGCTTCGAAAAGTATAAACTGTCAGTGCAATGCGATTGTGATATAGTTTTGACCTGGCTTTGGATTTCAAATATTGATACTGCATTACTGTTGACCCTTGCTCGTTAATTTGGACTCTGTTCAAGCCCTTTGTTGTGGATTTCGTCGATATGACCGAACGTACGCAGAGAACTGTTCTAAATAGTCAGACACGTGAGTTCGTAATACGCCTTCGTAACTATTTCGATCGTGAAGCTCAAAATGGAGGGCCAATTTTACCTATAACGTCAGTGGTTGAACGCGTAGCTGATGCGCTTAATATTGGACAACGAACTGTTAGACGGATAACTAAAGAAAAATATGGCGAGACTGGCACAGAAGAAAATAAACTTCACACACCAAAAAAGAGAAAACGAGCAAAACCAGTCGTAGGCATCGATAGCTTTGATGCCGATGCTATCCGAAGACATGTTTACGGCTACTATTTACAGAAGGAGTATCCAACAAGAAAAAAGTTGGTGCATTCACTGAAGGAAGCTGGATTATTCTTCGGTGGGGAAAGTTCTTTAACGAAGATTTTGAAGACCATTGGATTTCGATACAAAAAATGTAACAAACGCAAAATATTGATGGAAAGATTTGATATAGCGATGGCAAGGTATACTTTTTTACGGCAAGTGAAAGAAATCAAAAATTGGCAAAATGTTGTGTTCTTGGATGAAACATGGCTTAATGCTAACCATACTGTAGGCCGTTCTTGGAACGATGACACAGCAGCATCTACTTCCAAAGTTCCTGTAGGAAAAGGATCGCGACTTATAATTTGTCACGCCGGAACCATCAACGGGTTTGTCGAAGGTTCTCTCATGGCTTTTGCGTCAAAAACCACTGGAGACTATCATGAAGACATGAATGGAGAAAAGTTTACTGAATGGTTTACCTCAATGTTGTGTAGCCTCCCTGAACCATCTATTATAATTATGGACAACGCCCCATACCACTCGATGCAAATTGACAAGCCACCTGCCCAATCCCAAAAGAAAGCTGATATCGTCGCATGGCTTCGTAAAAATGGCGTAGATGCAAACATGAATATGTTAAAACCGGAATTAGTACGTCTTTTAAAAGAAAACAAACCAACCAAGATCCGATACGTCATTGACGAAATAGCATTAGAACATGGGCACAGAGTTATACGGTTACCGCCTTACCATTGTGAGTATAATGCGATTGAGTTGGTGTGGGCTCAAATTAAGGGATATGCTGCAAGACACAATACAGAACCCCCATTTACCACAAAAAAAATGCTAAAATTATTAGAAGAAGCTTGTGAACATGTGACTAAAGGAGACTGGGAAAAGGTTGTGAATAGAACTGTTAAATTAATAAGGGAAGATTATGAAAGAGATGTGAAAATAGATAATATTATAGAAAACGAACATATAATTATTAATGTAGGTGATGATAGCAGTGACGACAGTGAAAATAGTAGTATGGACGAATCTGATTAATTATGGCCTTTTGTGGCACCTTTTTTGGTATCTTTTGTATTCATATGTTTCTTGTGTGCATATAAAGTATGTATATTCATTTTCATTCAAATATTCAGTTCGTTCAAATAAATTAAATAAACATTTACATTTTTGTTTTATTAAACCTATTTAATCAGGTACAAAAACAAAACTTAATTGTTTTTTGTTCGAGAATAAATTGACATTCCACATCACTGTTGTAATGTGTCAAACCGGCCATCATAGCGTGCCGCTAGTTTAAAACACACATCGGAACCAATAGAATGCCCTATGTTGACAGTTTGAACTAGAACAAATTTGAACTTTATTTTTTGGAACACAAAGCTTCATTCATTTTTTTATTATTTAGAACACAAAAGTCGTTTTGGTGTGAGTGCCGCTGTGTGTATTACAAGGCGAGGCGTACTTTTTGCCGGCTTCACGCTTTTGTTCACGGCACGCCGTCTATAGTTTATTGGTCTGAGGTAAGTACATTATACAAGCGGCACGCTATGATGGCCGGTTTGACACATTACAACAGTGATGTGGAATGTCAATTTATTCTCGAACAAAAAACAATTAAGTTTTGTTTTTGTACCTGATTAAATAGGTTTAATAAAACAAAAATGTAAATGTTTATTTAATTTATTTGAACGAACTGAATATTTGAATGAAAATGAATATACATACTTTATATGCACACAAGAAACATATGAATACAAAAGATACCAAAAAAGGTGCCACAAAAGGCCATAATTAATCAGATTCGTCCATACTACTATTTTCACTGTCGTCACTGCTATCATCACCTACATTAATAATTATATGTTCGTTTTCTATAATATTATCTATTTTCACATCTCTTTCATAATCTTCCCTTATTAATTTAACAGTTCTATTCACAACCTTTTCCCAGTCTCCTTTAGTCACATGTTCACAAGCTTCTTCTAATAATTTTAGCATTTTTTTTGTGGTAAATGGGGGTTCTGTATTGTGTCTTGCAGCATATCCCTTAATTTGAGCCCACACCAACTCAATCGCATTATACTCACAATGGTAAGGCGGTAACCGTATAACTCTGTGCCCATGTTCTAATGCTATTTCGTCAATATCATATAAAAATAAAAATTTTACCTTTTGTATGAAACAGCTGATATTTTTTTGCGATTTCAGAGGTTTGTCCACATAGTGAAAATTGTTCATATTCACAAGTACATTCACCCCTTAAATGGTGCAAACTGATTTTTCTACACTTGTATACATTTTAGAAATCAATTTAATAAATAAATTTTGAGTCCTAAACCTAAAACTACATTCGATAAAATTTATGAATCTCTGCACATCACTATCGTCAATAAAGTAATACAATTATTTCCTTCAAAGTCGTTATCAATTAATACGGAACTTCATGAGCGGACAAACGTCAAACCGGCCATCATAGCGTGCCGCTAGTTTAGTTATGTTACCGTTAATTTGCGTAAATCAGATAGAATGCACATTAACGAGGTATTCTGCAGATTATCTGGCTGAGTTAGTTAAAGTGGAAAAACTATAATTGAGTTCATACATTAACTAGTTAATCTGCAGACTTCCTAGCTAATCTGCAGACTAACGACCATGCATACGGTTAAGTCTATAAAATAGGTTCTCGTTTGAACGCCAATTGTTAAAAACGAATAACATTGAACGAAAACATAAAAATTGAGTTGATTTTGGATATAAAACAATGAATATTCATTTCCATTACTACTCAGTCAAATTCTTCAAGGTAGGTAGGTAGGTCGAATTGGTTACAGAACCGAATTAGCCTACCCCTACTCCACGTAGTCTTGTATGCCCTACCCCTAGTGTTTTTTAGAACACGGAGGCGCGGAGGGAGGGCAGCCCCCGCCCGCTGTAACAAAACGCAGACACCCGGGCGAGCCGGAGCGGCTGAGGCTGGTCGCCCAAGGCGACCAGCAAGCCGAAGCTGCGCAGGCGAGCGTGGGTGTCTGTGCTTTGTTACGCAAGGGCGAAGGGGCTGCACCTTCCGCAGCGCCGGAGACGTCACGGTTCGAAGTTATGCCCTATTTTCCGCGTTTTTACGATTCGACCAAATCTCGATCGATCGGCCAGATTGATCATTTCATGATGTGAGCAAATCTACGATGTGGCCACGACATCAACACAAATTGGTACTCAGGTAGCCAGTCTTCCGCAATTTAACGATGTACCATCCGTTACTGTGCAGACTAACTGGGTAAAGTGCAAATAAGACCTTTTTTTACACTTTAACGTATCGTTTCAGTGTATCTGCAGATTACCTAGTTAATGTGCACATTAACTTATTATGCATTTTAACGGTAACAGTTACAATAACTACTATAGCTAGTGCTTGCGTTTCCGCTTTAAGTCCCGTAATTAACTATTGTAGAAGATATTTTTTTTTAAATACTTCTTGGTGTTCCTGCGTGTTTGCATGTCATGCATGTCCATGTTTCAGGTGGTGCGAGGACATCACTCAATTCAGCGTTAGCGTTATAAATATTCCTTACAGTTATTTTATTTTTAAATACAGTTTATTGACATTTAATTGACAAAACTGACGTGAAACACACGTGATAGAGCTTAATTAAAAAAACTAACAATAAAATTCTCTTGGCTGGAAATGACTGAAGGCCGTCTAAAAAAACATCGCACCTAGGTAATTGTTCACAATACTGAAGCTCCAAGAACCTTGATCTTTCAGGTACATTTTCAGATAAATAAACAATATTACTCACATCGTTCCTGCTCTTCAACGTACTTCGCTTCGGTCGCAATAAAACATCTTTGAAGTCCAATTTAACCTCATTTATTATGTTCGGCATTTTCACTAGTTAACACTTGTCTAAAATTCTAAATTTGAAAATAGAAAAAAATAAATCGCAGCTGTTCGCGCGGCTCGTCGAGTCTATCCCGCGCGCGGTATCGACCTACTGACTCGTTTGAATGTTGCCAACTTCGTTTTTGCAGTCGGCCAGTATGTCTATTAACTATTTATTTAGTTTCTTATCTCTGTTCAGTTATTGTAATACAGAGTTGTGTAGGTACATTGTCCGTTTGTACAATGCTTAACAATGTAGTTGTGTATTATAATCAAATGCTTATTACAATATCTTGTTGGCAACGGAAATAGCACCAGTTCTTGGTAACCATAATTCACCGTATTACATGAATTAGGTGAGTTTTTGCTGATTCCTAATTAAAGAGAATTAAAAAGAGCATATTTGACCAGCAGAATTTCCACCAAAAAATCAAGTTATCAAGGAGCGATTAAAACCAAAATAGTAACTTATGCACGATTATTACATCATTTGTATGAGTATCACGGACTTTTAAACAATAGAATATACTTTCGAAGTTTTAACATTTTGTAGTTCGTAATAAAGATAATGTGTCATTTATGAAAATACATTCAAGCTGTGAACAGAAGCATCTTTCTGCCTATTTTGGATTCAAATAAACCAAAAAACCGGGACTTCTCTAGCACCTGGCAACACTGGCGAAGCGTGACACGTGACGTCACAAGGGCACACAGAAATAATCGCTTTCAGCCGCTAGGTGAAGGTTATGAAATCACTCTTCCAATGAAATTTCACCACAAATATTTAATTTTATTTTATAAATTAAGCAATAATTTTCTATGTATTAATTCACGTTCTAAATAGTACACAGTTCAGTATAAATTATAGAATATCGTTATTGACATAACAATCAGCTGTTGGTTGGCGCACGCGCGGTCCGGAAGTAACTTTGCCAAATTAAAATGACATTGAGCTGTATGCGTTTCAAAGTTAATGGATGGTATTGGTTTTCCTAAACTTATAAATAGGTGCTTGCTTTTTTTTACTTTGAATTTTTTTTAAATATTTATAGGATATCAGCTGGAGCATTACCATTTGGGACTTATTAGGGATCCCATCTAAAATCAGGTTTCGATACCGGACACGTCACACGCATAATAAATATCTTAATACTATAGCGATCAGCCCAGGCTTCGTCGCATCTAGCAAATGATACAAAAAAGCAATATTGTAGACCTAGAAATAAATATTTACATTGTTCTGCTATACTACATACCTACATATATCTCAAGAAATTAGGCAGTGTTTTCGCTCAAAGTTCCAGGCGCGCCTGTGGCGGCCTGAATTTTTCCGAAATGGTTACCTTTACAAATTATACTCCTATTAACATTCCTCATAAATCCCTCTTTCTATTCGTTGAAATTATATGATTATTCGTTCAGTATTTTCGAAGATTTCCCCTACAAACAAACAAATAGAAGTTATAAACTCTACATCGTCTGTATAATCTCTACCGTTGAGAGATTTAAGTACCATTGGCTACTCATACCTAAGCAGGAAATAAAGGTTTATTTGAATTACATTGTCGACATATCAAGGACTTCTCTGAAGTCTGAAGGGACTTTCCCGTTGTTAATAACAGGCAGTCAGTATACAATATTGAACGATAGACTAAACTTGGTCGTAGTCGGCAACTCGGCAACTTAAACAATGTAAGCACAAAATAAAGCACGGGAATTCCTGCAATCTAGTGTAGACAGTGTTGCCTATTACTAAAACCTTTAAAAAAGCTATATTTATTTGAATAAGAATTAAATAACCTCGTGAAATACTTAAAAATACACTTTTTACTCATCGTTACATAGTGTTAATAATATTACCTGACTATGACCTAACTACTATAGACTGCGTAAAGTGACATATCGGTTTGGTATTTGCTGTAAAGGCTACTTTTACGAACTTTCTTTATATTTTTTCCTTTTATGACGAAAGAATGGCGCAATGGTTACCACTCCACTCTGTCGTTTCAATGGTTCTGGGTTCGATTAACAATGAGGACAAAATTTGAACGAGAAGTAAAATTTCTGTCCTCTCATTTTGCGTTTTATACATTTTGCTCCGAAGGGGTTTGCATTATATTAGGTACATGTTTGTCCATTCACACACGATACAAGTGATCTGCAAGTGATGCCTATGTGGGCTATATGTTTGTAGCTTTATTTTATGTTATTTTTTTATTCCTTTAAATTAAAATACAATGATACTGCACACTAGTGTGTAATAAAAATCAGTTAAAAGGAGAAACTTTTTTATTATTTTCACAGATTACATTAAAAAGCGGGAAATCCTGTTAATGTCCGGGCGTAGTCGGAACAGGATCTTCATAACCGACGCGTTGAGAAGTAGCCGGGGTTGTAGAAGAAGCTGATAAACAAGAATAACAACTATTATTATCAACTAAATAAATCTTAACATTCAATGCACACGCCCTATACATGAAGCACAAAAGCGGAAACGTAATAACGCATAAATAATTATCATATTTTTATAGCAGATTTGGAATCGAAAAAATATTCCGTGTCAAATGGTGCCAAACCCATGTCTGTACCTACAGAGAAATTTCTAGTGGTCTTAGGGTCAACAGAAAATTTTGTACAGCATAGTAATTAATCGTATTTGCATACACTCTGAAATCGCAACAGTTTATCAGCTCTGCTGAACATTTCCTCTATAAAATTCTTAATGGCCAATAACGCAAATACAACGTACTTATATCACTGGCGTCCGGAACATTCCACTCCTCAGCCAGCATGGTGAAGATGGCTTCCTTGTAGTTACCGTAGCCGTCGCACTCTATGTCCGAGCCCGTGCGACACTTCTCGCGGGCGCAGTCTGCCAAATAGAGGTAGGTAGAATTATGGTAGTTGTAAAAGAGGTAGGTAGGTAGAGCCATACTCGAGTTGGAGACAATATGAAATTGCCACTCCCCGCCAAAATAAATGTCATGAGCGGCAGCAAAAGGGTGGTGCATGACAGTTTGCTATCTTAAGACCATAAAAAATTGTTGTCCATGGCCTTTAATCCTCTCCATCCAATCCACTCATTCAAAACCTGGTTTCCATTCCTGGTACAACTTGAAGTGATCAAGCTATAACTCACCGCAGTTCATATTGGACACCTCGACCCTCGGTACCTTGATGCCTTCGATGAAGCTACCGTCTTCCAAAGCACAGTAGCACACGAAGCGACGGCACTGCAGCGGAATTGGAAGGATAGGTATCAATAGTAGGTATATTTTTAACGAAAACCCTTAAAAACTTTAAAAAAATACTTTGACAAGTAATAAAATGAGAACATCATCAGCTTAGTCGAAAGGGATAACTTTAAAACTCTTTAGATAAGAAGATCATCAAAACTGGTTCATAAATATCTAATACATACAGTTTGTCAAGAAAGTCATGAAAAAAAAGGAGGGCGCCACTATAGTTTACATGGCATCACCATGACACTACTCTATGTCTTATGTAGTTGGATTAAATAGTGTTGATACTTGATTTTTTTTTATTCACAAAATAATATTATTGGACAGATGACCACTAGCACATAAGATTTTGATTATTCTTATTTGTTTCTTCATAAATGTTTTACATTTAAAAGTGCATGCTCTCATGTGCGTCACAAGTTATATTACCATGAAGTTACATTAATTATTGTCATTTTTTCATTAATTTAATGATAATAAATAATTCACCCTCTCATTACATTTTCATGACCTTTCCAAAACAGTGGTAGAAATAACCTACATTACAAAATATTCACATGCTTATTTTGGATTTCAATGAGAATTAAACCTAACAAAATAAAAAGATATGTTAAAAAGAAATATTCTCTTACGAAAAGCAGCTTTTAAATATACTTAAATGAATCAACAGAATAAATTAAAAAAAAAACAAAATTTATTAAGATTAAAGAATTTTTATTAATTAGTTTGTATCCGAATCAAAATCCAGGTATTCAACTCCTGAAAAATTTGTTTCTGAACAATGAGGTTGTTCTGTTTCAGCACCTTCAGAAACACTAGAACTGTCCTCACCCTCCGAGATAACCTCCGAGTAGTGAGATTGGTTCATTTCTTCATCTTCAGATTCACTTGAACTATCTTCGCCCAGCGGGATGACAAAATCGTCTATATCATTATAGAGAGTTCCTCCTCGAGCATAATATTCATTTTCAATCTTAATAACGTGGTCAACACAATTTTTCCAGTCCTGTACGGTTACTGATTGAAATGCTTCTTCTGCCAACTTTGCTATATCTTGATGACCGACATTTTTTTGGGCAATGCGTTTTTTTACTATTGCCCAAATCAATTCAATCGGGTTAAGATCGTAATGATAAGGAGGTAGTCTCATTACTGTATGACCATGCTCTCCTAAGAGTTCATCTACGTAATACGACGGTTCAGGTTTATGTTTTTTTACTAACATCAATAATGATGGTTTCCGTAATGTTGGATCAAATGGAATATTATTTTCTAATAACCACAATTTAATCTCTTCCACTCTTGTAGCACTTGTAGGAGCCTGCAATAAAGTAAATCAATTGAATTACAATTTTTTCAGTCATGAATACTTATAAAATGAAAATATAGAAAAATATAGTTTCTTAAGATACCTTATTTGTTACAATTGAATGATATGGTGCATTATCCATCACAATTATTGATGGTTCTTTAATATTGGGCAGTAACTTTTCGGTTACCCATTTAGTAAAATTGTGTGCATTCATCTCGGAATGGTAATCTTCCTGTTTATTTTTACCAGAAAATATTAAAAGTGCATTCGGCACAAAACCTTTCTCACTACCGGCATGCACAATTATCCATCTCTTTCCTTTTGATATCTCTTGTTTGACACCAGTTATATTGAGAGCCTGCCAACATTTTGTTACTTTATATGACTCGTGAATATAACTCTCATCCAGATATATTATGTTTTTCTGAAGTTCTTCTGGCAATGCTCTGTTTTCAAGAATTTGTCGGAGATAATATTCCCTCTTTGAAGCTATTGCTGGCTTCTCTATGAGAGCAAGTCTATTTGTTTGACATTTTTTATATTTGAAACCGATAGAAATAATAATTTGTCTTAATAATTCATGGCTGCCATCAAAATTAATATCTTCCTTTAAAACTGCCAACAGTTTTCTCAGTGTAGGTACTTCTTTTTTTACTGTATAAAAAAATTGTACCTTTTGGCGAATGGCATATAAATCGAAATCATCAATTACTTTTTTAGGTCTTCCTTTCCTATGTTTTCCAGGCGTTACAAATTTACTACCACTTTTCATGCCTTGGTCCACTATGCGCCGAACTGTACTTTCAGATACACCGAAAACCGAGAATATCTTAAATATAAACAGACACTATGAATATAACAAGCAACGAAAAATACAAAAGGATCAAAATTGTTTACGGTAGATAGTACTAATATTTATACCTATAGCTATGTATTTGCTACGTAAACACCATAACCTCAAAAAATATGTAAACAATGATGTTAATCGGTTAAAATAATATCGAAACGAATGATCTTTAGCAGGTTAATGATCGTTTACTGTGTTTAATATAAATCTGCTTATAAATACCTGTTACTTTTGCTGTTCTACCGTAAACATCATCCAAGTTGGAAAGGATCTTTCCGGCTTTAAATTCCGCCAAAAATTCCTGGTATACTTTAAATATTATACTTCGTGCACCACTCTTATAAACATTCCGACTCATTTTAGCTTTGAAAACGGCAATTCTCTACTAAAAAACTGAAATATACTCGCAAATCAACTACCAGCGCATAAAACGTGACAGTCAATGTACTCTCAGACAAACAAAGTCAGTGTTGCCAGTAAAAGCAAAAGCATTAGTTCCTCAAACATTCTTTTCATGACTTTCTTGACAGACTGTAAATCAAATCAAATTTTTACCGTGACCTAACATCGAACTCAGAACTCACTACGGAGGCAGGGCACAATCAAGCGCACTAAGAAGCAGCCAATATAATTTCTTAATAGCGCTAAGAATCTAACAATTTAATGTCTGTTGTGACTCTCTTTACCACAGCATATAAAATATTTACTTGCACGGGAGCATACAGCCATAGCGGAGTGCACTGCGGGGCCTCGTAGTGCAAGTGACCGTCGCTGCCGTACTTCTTCTTGAAGTACTTCATCTCGCGTTTACATGGCTCTGCAATAAATCTTTTCTTATTAATTGAAGCTTAAAGAGCAAAAATTTCTAAATTTCTTTCTTTTTCAATTTAGCGGCCAACCCAAAGCAATAAAACACTCGGGGTGATTCCTCGTGGTCCAACTGCGAAATTAATGTGACGTCATAGTTGGACTAAATAGTTGAACCACGAGGAATCACCCAACACTCGGACTCTACGGACGGAGGGACGTTTCCTTGTAGGAATCCTTCTTTGTGTTGCAAGTGGTAAGGAAAACAAATAAATATATTTTGCTGTTAAATGTCTGCCCCGGTCGGGAATCGAATCCAAGACCCATCGCTTTACAGGCAGGCCAAGTAAGCTATGATGCCCAAAATTAACAGATTATCAATAAAGCGGGCAAAAAAATCTTAAAAGTTCGGTAGAAAATAAATCAAACTGCGCTTATAAAAAGCAAAAGGTTCAAAGAAGTAGAAACAGACCAATATCCTTCTCTAGCGCCTCATCTCTCTTCCTCCGGCCACTAGCAGCAGAGTACACCGAGTGGATGTCCTGGCAGTAGCCCTGCCTGCACACCAGCCCGTCGTCGCAGCCTGGCTCCAGAAACTCTTCCTCTATCTGCGTTACAAGTCATCAATTGGATCCACTGACAACTGTGCATAATATTTTCAAACCACAGACTAAAATTCCCTATACGGTTTTTAGGTGCGCAGTAAAAGAAGACTGCTATAAAAGAATCCCTGTGCAAACTATCATACTTTGGTTCAGGCTAAAGTTGTCAGTCAGTCAGAAACTGCTAAAATATTATTATCTAGTAATCAAGCATCTAATAACAAATTATTATTAACAATTTCATTTCTTACTTCGGTTTCTGTGCTTCCATTTACAATGTGCACCGTTTTCTTGTATTCTGCACATTTTTCATTTAATTCTGAAACAATATTCTTCGTCAAAACCAAGCAAAGAATGGAGACTTTTGGGTATACTGACAACCTTAAGCGGAGTGAGGTAGTAGTATATAACCCTACAGCCACCATCACCTATCCAACTCACGTTGATACGCGCTGCACCGTCCGCAGCAGTTGCACTCGTCCCTGTCCGGCAGGAAGGCGCCCGGGGAGCACTGGGTCTCCGGCACCAGCCCGCTGGGGCAGTCGTAGCCGCGGCACGAGACCGGGCAGTCTTGGCCGATGGGCGGTTGGAAACGGAAGTTTCTGCGCCTGGACAATGTTATGGACGTATTCTTGACGTCGGCTAATTGTGTAAGTAAGTACTAGGTTTACACAAATGAAAGCTAACGCCCACCACCAGTCGATGTCACATAAAGAGATGTATTTCCGGGGTTTCAAAGTCAAGGAGTCAAGAGTCTATTATATTGAATCGCGATTTAACTTAATTCAGTGGAATAACTGCATTTGGGTTTCCTCTCCACATGTTACCACAGACCATAATCTAGTACGTTTGGTCATGGCTGATACCAGACCGCCTATGAGATGAAACTCTCAGGTATGCAAGTACCTTCAAGATGTTCAAACCTCCCCAGTGTGGTAATGCAACGGTCAAACCACTACTGTGTTCAGCTACTGCAGCTGCTTCAGCTTTAAGTATGAGTGACTTACAGTCTCAGAGTTTCATTGGGCAAAGGTGGCACTGTTACGGGGACGCCTGGAAATAAAAAAACAGGGTATTTAATACTTAGTTTCTTATAAGGATTAACTACTTTCAGTTGTTGCCCAGAGTAGTGCATCTAAATAAAGTTGTAAAGAACTAACGTAAATTGGTATGTCAGGGGCTACATCCACTAAAGAAACAAGTACGTACACGAGTTGATGATAAGTCATCACCGAAGTTTTGACAGTCAAGCAAATATTTTAAGCAAAGGACGGTTCAGTTTAGTTTGTAAGCATTTACATAAGACATTAAATTCTCAGCTGACATTTGTGTCCATTCGAACGCGAACGGAATAAAGCATTCTACCAACACAAATCTAGTAGGTACTACGAACTAACTCTAATCTAGTAGCGGAAAGAGCGAACGAGAACTATCCAACATGGTATTGAGTTGTACAAATAATGGGGAATTTCTCACATCTCCTCAGTAGTTTATCGCATCGGAGTGCTTTTAACTCTTGTTCTGGGTGACCCCAGTAAGGATTGCAGCCGGCCCTGAAATCTGGTAATACCACAGTGTTTAGATCCAGTAACGGCTCCAAGGCACATAAACCGATTGTGTAATGCATATTTGGTAAAGGGATAAAGTCCCCCCCGCCAGGCGAGACAAGCCTGGAGGGCGGCTGAGGCCCCGACTATCGTTGGCTTCTGTGTATATGCGAGCGGTATATAAACCTTACTTAGGTACCTATAGTAGTAACGGGTAGGAACTCCTCAGAATCAAACATATATTCATCTTGGATGCAAGACTGGTCCAGCTCTGAAAAGATTTGTGGCAAGAATTACTTTTTGGATTCCTTAGGCTCTTTCGCCAAAATCTGACCACAATAACAGATCATGATACAACCTCTGTAGAAGACGCACTCGTCGCAGCAGCGGCACTGCTCGTAGTCGGCCGGTATGAACATGCTGCGCCACTTGCCGTACTTGCGGTCGCAGTACGTCCGGTACTCCGACGGTCGGACTCTTTTCTCCCTGGTCAATTAACTACTTCGTTTAAAATTTAGTGTTGCAATGTCTTTCTTATAATTTAAAAATAGGTTTCTCAATCAATTGTCACCCGATAAATGAGTCGTCTTGTTTCGGTCGTAAGCTTGAACGCCAGTACCGTCTATGTTTTCTTTCTTGGTTAAGAAAGCATTGCTGATAGTTAGTAATACATTTTGGTGTTGTATAATTATAATCTGATATCTAAAGACGACGGAGACCACTTTCCATCAGGCGTATCGTTAGCTCGTTAGTCCTCAACTCAATTATTAATCAGAACATCTATTGGTATCGGTATGTATTTGTACCTGCAAGAATCCCGAAAGAGCTCACACTCGGTGATATTGCTGAGACGTGGACATTGAGGGCAGAGCTGATAATCTAGACACGCAGAAAACTTTATTAGAAAAAACAAACCCCTATCACCTCACACGTAAGATCGATTGGCGTAAAAACCCTTGGAATTCGACCACTAGATTTTGTTCCCAGAGCCAAAAATCAAATGGGCATATTAGTTGTCGATCCTGTTTATCATCATTTCAAACCATCCTAACAATGGACAAACGTTCAGCCAGTATCAGAACTTCGGGCATTGGCTTTAGCCTCATACCTACCCATGTTGGATCAACACCAACAAGTCTATCTCCACCAAGAATTAACGGGGAATAATCTCTTTGTAGAGGAAAATTTTTTACCATTCATACTCCTGCAAACAGGCCGCACAGTTCTCCTACTAGGGAACTGCACTATCGAGTTCTGAGGGCTACTCTGTTCGCACTTCTCATAGTCTATGTCCGCTTCATTGCTCCTCACCAAGGCTAGGATTTCGGTCTCCCGCCAGTATTCGCTGGTGTCCTTGTCTTTTTCTATCAACATTATGAAAGGGAGGAACTGTAACCAAGAGTTTTGGAACCTTTTATGGCCACTCCGTGCGAGGAGAATTTGTGAACAGATCTTCTACAGCTATTGAGGATAGTAATAGTGAGTACGACAAATTAATTATTGAACTTATAATCTTTGGTGTGTTGCAACAGGAAGCATTTGTTTTGAGCATGTTTTTCTGCGTATCAATTAGACCACGTTCTAGGGAAGCTTTTATTAAAAAATTTTTGCTCCGAGCAGTAGGTATACCTATCTGTAAATGAATCGTGAAAACTTTTATTAGCTCTTTGAGAACAAGATAAAGACGTTTAACGTAGATAACGCTGGATTGATCCTTACCTTCAGGGGATCTTTATTGGAAACACTAGAGTTCAGAATATCTTTATCAAGAGTAAGTATTGGGACCAGACTCTTGGAATCGCTGTGTTGAAATAGAAACACTGATATTACGACAAAGGGAATCTTCATTGTTATTGAATAGTATTCTAGACAGAGGAGACGTTTACTGCATTGGGCAGATGTCCTTTAAATCAATTGGGGCAGATTATTGACGTTTCTCAAGTAAACTGAAGGATGATGACTTTTTACTTCAGCAAAGTTTTTAATTAATTTTATTTTCTTTCAAGAACGTGATGTAGACCATTGATAATAATTCATAGATAGTAGGTACCCGTGGCCAGTACCCTCTAGTGGAAACTTAGAACACTATAATTATTCTAAGAGTGGAAAGGTACCCAAAAACGTTTGAAATAGGGTGCCCCTTCCATTTTCTTGCCATTTGCTATCACAACATCGCTGTTGGGTCTTTGAGTTTTTCATCAATGTACTTACAAGGGTTCTCAATATTCTATCTATCCCTATCAACACTTCACTCGAAAATGATCATGATGACTCATGATCCAGTAAATTAGACAAACAGAATTCATTGACAATCGTTGAAGACTGATAAAATTATAAGCGTTTATAAATTCATAAAAGTAAAACTACATGACTAGGTACTTATTTCAATTGATTTATTCTTGTAAAACACCATACAAAATGGTTATTAAATTAAACACTACAAATGCGAAGTCGACCAGTGTAATAGAGTCCCTAATTTTATTTTATTACAGAGATGCTTTTGGAATATTCCGTCCTACTGTAATCTCATTGAAATCTAGTCCTCCCTCAACATTTCCAGTTGACCCGATTTGGCGTCCCCAATCCCAGAGGTCATATTACTCGTCCTGATTCACCCTTGAGCAAGGCGCCTAATGCCCTAATTTTCTACTAACCTCCTTTGGAGGTCACTTACATTAAATGGAGAAAACAGAAAAAGGAATAATATATTTGTGGCTGATCTCATTTTCAAGTGTATGCGAAAGTCGTTCAAGAGATACATGATTGATTACATAAATGACATAGGTATAGATTTGAAAAAGACTTGAGAAAAAACTCTCGAGTCAACTCTTATGTTAGGTTTATTTTCAGGTTGGTTCTACTCAATACATCTTTGGTTCTACTATGATCTTGAAAGCCAGTTAGGTTCTTCTGTCTCGACTTGAAACATCGGTAATGTCTTAAGTAGGTATTTCTGATATCCTTATTTTTATGACTTCATTGGAAAAAACTTCGTGAACACACCTTAAAAACTTTTACTTTTCTCTACAAGGGGCACGAGATTTGGTATTCTTGTACATATTATAAAATACTTTACTAAATTACGAGCTAATCTGAACAATGGAATTAAATTTCCGTTGGCGAGACTAATCGGACTAGTGGGATTAACTTGAGATATATTTTTAAAGCCGCCAATTAAACAGTTCGTAAAAAAATATTATATTTGTACGAACTAATATAATTTGTATACAAAAACATTAGCTATTTTATACCGTCAGTACCTGGTTGACCGAGCTTTGCTCGGTTGAAAATTATATTTAGTATGAATCGCAAGAAATACGAGGAATTCCGCCATCTATTCAGGAGTCAAATCATACAATACATCGGCCAAAGGATCTCAACAGCGTGTTTCACAAAGTTGTACAGCGCCATCTAGTTTCATACTACTGAAATTTCAACACGTTACAAACAGTACCTCATAGAAGTTAACTGTGTGAATTAATTGCATTTTAAATAGGTACATACTTAATTAGATAAATTCATTGAACTTTCCTTCGTACTTTTCGCAGGCTTAGGCAGTCCCCGACTGAAATTTTTATTTGCGATAAAATGTATTGAATGTTTATGATAATTAAACAACATAAATAAATATACTTTTAGTTTAATGAGCAAGTTGTTAGGCGTACTTAAAATTTTATTGATTCTATTTACAACAATAGTAATTTCATCGATCTGACCATTATTTATTTAAAACTTTATTAAAATATATTATTAAATCGATAATAACAAAACTAACATTTATTTACAAATATTCTCGTAAATATCACAAACGCACGTTAAACTATCACTACGCGTCCTGCGAGGTCAAGCGAGATAATCGCACTGATTTTTAATTTTATTCAAACAGAAAATAGGTAGGTATAACGCAAAAATAGCGCTTCAACGTAAGAATGAATATTAATATTAGTATTAGCCGAACAAAAATATATTCGAGCGCCATCTAGTTTCATACTACTGAAACAAACAAACCGTATCTCATAGAAGTTATCCTAATGTTTCATAGATGGCGTCAGTTCAACACGTTACAAACAGTACCTCATAGAAGTTATCCTAATGTTTCATAGATGACGTCAGTATGATGTTTTTAAAATCTCTTTATCTCGGGAACCGAGCTTTTCTCGAACCTGGGACCTTGATAAATCGATTCCTTGAGCCGAAAACCCCCTAATCTGTAACTTTCATGAAAATCTTTGCAGCCGTTTCCGAGATCGTGATTATATATATAGGTATAAATAAATAAATAAATATACAAGAATTGCTCGTTTAAAGATATTAGATACTTATTACATTTTGTGTCATACTTCTTCTAGGTACTTCTTCGGGCTTCTACTTCTTCTCTTCTTGAAGATTCTATTTTTAAAAGTGCAATCTATACTATACCTTTTTTTTTTTTTGACGAGGGGGAAACCTTCAAAAGGTACCCGGTGCCGTGGGAGCGACACAGGGTAATGTGGGATTTTTACCCACTAAAACCCCCCCCGGTGGCCTACCTCAGCACTTGTGGAGAACCCCGGGATCTCCGTAAGGAACACAACCGGAGTCCTCCAAGCGCGGCGCCCTTTTGTTCGGGCTCTTCCCGCGAGGGACTAATCTATACTATACCTACAATACCAAATTAATTGGTTCTATGGCCGCTTACGCACATTCGCGCATTTACGCGAGCTACACGTGTAGGACGAACCTTTGCGAATGAATATGGAAGTTATTATTTAAGAAATTAATTCGTGATAATATTCCAAGTTGTCAAAAGCTGTTACAATTTGTACAACGCGCGCATGTGAGTTAACTAAACCATCAATAACAACAACAAGGCTAACCATCACTAAAAGTCCCCATCCCTGTCGAATATCTACCTATAAGTATAACAAACTAACCATGCAATGTTCTAAAACTAAACCGCCTGCTAACCGCTTACTATCCTAATCCCAATTAAAGCCTTGTTCTAAATAGGTCGATCACAGCTACTTTAATGAATGGGGGTGAAAGTATAGGAATACTAGGCCCTTAGGTTGAGTGCAGTTTTTAATGGTATTTGGCGGATCAATTCAAGTATACCTATAATTGTACTATATTAATTTAATCGAAGCTACACTAGCGGCACGCTATGATGGCCGGTTTGACACATTACAACAGTGATGTGGAATGTCAATTTATTCTCGAACAAAAAACAATTAAGTTTTGTTTTTGTACCTGATTAAATAGGTTTAATAAAACAAAAATGTAAATGTTTATTTAATTTATTTGAACGAACTGAATATTTGAATGAAAATGAATATACATACTTCTCTGCGTACGTTCGGTCATATCGACGAAATCCACAACAAAGGGCTTGAACAGAGTCCAAATTAACGAGCAAGGGTCAACAGTAATGCAGTATCAATATTTGAAATCCAAAGCCAGGTCAAAACTATATCACAATCGCATTGCACTGACAGTTTATACTTTTCGAAGCAACGTCAATTCGAAACTGCTTTGTTTTGCATTGAGCATTGACGCGAGTTTGCCGGAGGTAGTAGTTGTGCTAGCCAGCGATCCTATGTGACGATCGTAATAGATTCCATTTTTAAAAATTTTCAATTTAGAAAACCAAATGCCGAGTTGTGGTGTGTTTGGTAGAGGGACCGACAAACGAAGTGGGCGTGTTCGGGGACCCATTTGGAGAATACAAGTTGGCCAAAAAAAAATCCTGACCCTCTATTTTTTTTAAAGATTTTTTTTGTTAATTTATCGGATTTCACCGAAATTGTACCTATTTACCTCCATAACATTTTCAAATTTTGTTTTATATTGGATGTTTTTACTTTAGTTTGTTCTCAGATACATGTTTAGGCTACGCAAAACAAAATTAGATACAATCAGAACTAACTAACTGATTTAGAGCTCATAGAGTGAAAAAATAAAAATAAATTTTACATCAAAGTTCAAATTTGGCAATGATTTAAAAAAAAAACACTAGCAATTCTGGAGGTAATATGCATTTAAAAACTTCTCTATTTATCACTTATTACCACAACATACTAAATTGGTATAATACTTACCAGCTTGTTGAGTAAAGGTAAGATTCCAAGTAACAACCATGACAATAAAAAATGAGTCATTTACGCAATGTAAGTAATCAAGTACGACGAGCAGGTATAAAATTATTGTTATTAGTTCTTCTTTCTCTGTCTCTCAAAGAACGTAGAGGCGGCGTGCTAAGGCTAAGCTATCGGTTATCTATGGTATATCTATCTATTTTTTAACTAACTGATTTAGAGCTCAGAGTGAAAAAATAAAAATAAATTTTACACCAAAGTTCAAATTTGACAATGATTAAAAAAACACTAGCAATTCTGGAGGTAATATGCATTTAAAAACTTCTCTATTTATCACTTATTACAACGATATCCTAAATTGGTATAATATTAACCATCTTATTTAATAAATGAGTCATCAAGGAAAAATCAAACAACAGAAATACATACAAAATTATTTTTAATTTAAATCTTGTTCAAACACAGCTCCTCTGTTACGAATACACGCCCGGCACCTACTAAAAAAATTAAAAAAAAAAATAAAAAAAATTATTAAAAATAATTTTGTATGTATTTCTGTTGTTTGATTTTTCCTTGATGACTCATTTATTAAATAAGATGGTTAATATTATACCAATTTAGGATATCGTTGTAATAAGTGATAAATAGAGAAGTTTTTAAATGCATATTACCTCCAGAATTGCTAGTGTTTTTTTAATCATTGTCAAATTTGAACTTTGATGTAAAATTTATTTTTATTTTTTCACTCTTGAGCTCTAAATCAGTTAGTTAAAAAATAGATAGATATACCATAGATAACCGATAGCTTAGCCTTAGCACGCCGCCTCTACGTTCTTTGAGAGACAGAGAAAGAAGAACTAATAACAATAATTTTATACCTGCTCGTCGTACTTGATTACTTACATTGCGTAAATGACTCATTTTTTATTGTCATGGTTGTTACTTGGAATCTTACCTTTACTCAACAAGCTGGTAAGTATTATACCAATTTAGTATGTTGTGGTAATAAGTGATAAATAGAGAAGTTTTTAAATGCATATTACCTCCAGAATTGCTAGTGTTTTTTTTTAAATCATTGCCAAATTTGAACTTTGATGTAAAATTTATTTTTATTTTTTCACTCTATGAGCTCTAAATCAGTTAGTTAGTTCTGATTGTATCTAATTTATTTTTGCGTAGCCTAAACATGTATCTGAGAACAAACTAAAGTAAAAACATCCAATATAAAACAAAATTTGAAAATGTTATGGAGGTAAATAGGTACAATTTCGGTGAAATCCGATAAATTAACAAAAAAAATTAAAAAAAAAAAAATAGAGGATCAGGAATTTTTTTTGGCCAACTTGTATTCTCCAAATGGGTCCCCGAACACGCCCACTTCGTTTGTCGGTCCCTCTACCAAACACCCTATATCATATAAAAATAAAAATTTTACCTTTTGTATGAAACAGCTGATATTTTTTTGCGATTTCAGAGGTTTGTCCACATAGTGAAAATTGTTCATATTCACAAGTACATTCACCCCTTAAATGGTGCAAACTGATTTTTCTACACTTGTATACATTTTAGAAATCAATTTAATAAATAAATTTTGAGTCCTAAACCTAAAACTACATTCGATAAAATTTATGAATCTCTGCACATCACTATCGTCAATAAAGTAATACAATTATTTCCTTCAAAGTCGTTATCAATTAATACGGAACTTCATGAGCGGACAAACGTCAAACCGGCCATCATAGCGTGCCGCTAGTGTAGTCTACATTAATTTTCAGGTCAAACATTCACCAAAATCTCCGGCAGGCTTGATAGAAGAAAAGGGATTTAAAAGTTGGAAAAAAAATCATAAACACAGTTTTAAATCCTTAATCAATTTAGACATACACATTTATAGGCGTGCTTTAAGTACTATTCTAAGTACGATGGTCAATATTGCCCTCTTGTGGTCCTAAAGATTTACGGAGTACTATAATATTATGGTCTGAAAGGTAATTTAAAAAAATAATTAAATAGGTAGCCTCAAACAATTTATGAATTAAATTCCTATTTAAGGTCTACGCAACACCTAAAAACTGCTTGTCAAGTTAGAGGATAAACAAATCAAAGACATCATTTTTAGGTTCTTTGTTACTCAATTTAATGTCTTGCCTATTAATAAAAATGTTATAACAAACACAGTATAAAATAAGAGCATTATTTCCACGTTCCTCGACTTTCGAGTTACTACAAGACTAGATTATTCAGACTAGAAATTTAATATCGGACAACAACCAAACAATATCAACGAACAAATCTTTACACATCATGACAATCTTTGGCCATTTCAATATTTTATCTATCCATGATCCTCAGTAAGCCTAGCAACTCTCAAAATGTCATTGTGTTTATGCCTAATACTTAACCCATTAAGTTATCTGGAGACCATGGATAGATAAAATACTGGTAGCAGCCCTAAACCAACCTATTCAGGTCTCAATCTTGCAGTGTTTGGCAAATCATGAAAACCTCATAGACTCCTCGGCACCCTTACCTTTTCCTTCGGATGCTGGTGCGTAAATCCATCAAAGCGCTCGCGGTGATAACTCCATGCCTCTGGACAGCACCCCCATACCCATAATCCGCATCACCTCCTATGGTTATAGTGGAAAAAGATGTAGAATTCCTTCTCTGCTGCAATGACTTCTTTCCTGCGCTAAGGAAACCAGTTTCTGATGGACTCTGTCTTGCTACAGGCTGGAAGAAATCGCCATGACAATTTGTTTCCACCGTCTCCAACCAATCTTGGCTTCTGTTCTCAAATAACTTCGTTGCTCGAATAGGTTTGGGAACTGTCTGCTCTGATCGAAATTCTTTCAGCGGCCTTTCCAAGGTCTTCGATACTTTCGGCCTGGTTTTCTGGTCTGCTGACACGCTCAAATGCTTGGTCTTTGAGGAGTAGCTCTTGCTTTCTGTCGTCTCCTGAAAACTTTTGCTGCTTTTGCTTGGCATGGAAGAGAGCGTCTGGGATTTACTGCTGTGGAAAAAAACAAAATATGGCTATGAGTTCCTGCGAAATAAATTTTGATATGGCATTGATGCCAGGAAGAACACTGTTTTTGTTGCAAATGTTTTGTTTTAGAACTTACCTGGAATGGCTCTTCCGCGAGTGAGAGTGGGTTGGCGAGCTCTTAGCCATGATGCTGTACAGCTTATTCCTGTAATCGTCTACTGATAGTTGCTTGTCATCCCGCAGTGGTAACAGCACGTCTGATTGCAGAATCGGCTCGTCCCTCTCACGGTGAAATCTAGAAATGGTAGATATTTTTAAAGTTCTGAGGTCTTCAGAAGATTGTATAAAGGTTTTTTGCTCTGATTACAAGATATTCTGATAGAGAGATTATTAGTGTTATGTCCCCCTGGGTATCCATTCTTTTTATAATTTTTTTTTGCGTATTACGTATTTATTGCTGAACATCCAGTTACCTAAAAAATCTGATTTATACCTGGTTGCACAGGTTTATCAGTGCAGACAGTAACACTCACTTCCTGAGATGACAATACTTATTTTAATTTTGTTATCTCTTGTCTGCTAACTGTATCGTAACTACAATATTTCGTCTACACTCACTTGGCAACATACTCATGACCTAAAGCCTTTTCAGCGCTCAGTCTCTTCGCGGGATTGAAGACGAGCAGACGATTCACGAGGTCCGCAGCGTCACGGGGCGCACAAGACATCAGAGCATTCAGAGTGGCCTTGCTGCTGTTAGCATTCGCCTGTTCCCGAATAAGTGATGAGCCGTAACCGCTGCATACTGCTGAAATATCTGGAAAACAATGTTTAAGCTATCTCAGTTCAGTCTCAGTCCAAAAAGCTGATCGATGGTTAACCCCAGTTAAAATATTCCTATACATGAGGTCTGTGCTTATTGTAAAGCTTACTGCCTGTCATTATAATGCCTAAGGTGTCATAATGTGGCTTGCAGAGAAAAAAGTGGTGAAGCTGAAATTGAAAGTTTCGGAATTTTAACACTCGTTCCAAATTTATTTTGCAGCAGTAAGGTAGCTCCTAAGCATGAATAATTAGCATCTGCATAACTTAGATCGTTCAGAGTTCAGAGACCTCCGATAGAAGGAACATGATGCCTTTATCTCGTCTATTAATCAGTAGGTACATTTCTCCATGAGTAAGTACTATTAACTAGGAAGCAAAAATTGGACTCAAATATGTCTACCAAACAAGCATAAATTACCTTCTGGCGAGGGTCGTGGAAGAGCGGCCATTATTGTCTCCACCTGGTTAACTGTGGACGTGCCCGGGAACAGTGGCTTCCCTGTCAGCATTTCCCCCAGGATGCAGCCCAGCGACCACATGTCTATACCCTTGGTATAGCTGAAAATAAAAGGTCAACTTTCATAAATATGCTAATAATAACTAAGTAGTTAACAATGTGGATTAAAGTGCTCTGCAGTCCCGAGTTCGACAGAAGATAGTCCACAGAGATAATTAAGACATTTGGAAAATTATAAAGGTCGAAGCCATTAAATTCAGTTTACAAGTCTACAGATATCGGATGATTTCTCATGCAAATAGCAGCCCCACAAGCAGAGAAAACACTTGGTGGAAAGTTGTGATTATATTAACGCTCTTAACATAAACATACACTTACTTCTTACTGGCGATGAGTATTTCAGGCGCACGATACCACCTCGTCGCGACGTAGTCAGTCAAGCACGGATCCGCACCATCTTCTCCACCAGAGTACATTGACGATACCGATCGAGCCAGCCCAAAGTCTGCCAGCTTTACCCTTTTCAAAACACACCATGATTAGATATCCTGAGGATTCAGTTGAATTGCATTTACTTTTGATGTTTTAAATATGGGGCGCTTCAAGGAAGTTTGTTAAGCATGGAGCTATACTTTGAGAAACTTAGAGGAACTTTGCTAAACTTTGAAGAAACTATAAGGAATTTGATAGAAATTAGAGGAAGTTGAAAAAACTTTGAGAAACTCGGAGGTAACTTAGAGAAACTTGGTAAATTTTAGAGCTACTTCGAGAACCTTGGAAAGAATAAGAAGATATCCTACATTTTCACCTAAAAATCTACAAACACCACACTACAAACCGGCAAGCGCTGTCAATCAGCACATTACTCGGCTTCTGGTCCCGGTGGATCACGTTCCCCGAGTGGATGTACTTGGTGGCCTTCAGCATCTGGTACATGATGTACCGCTTGTGGATGTCCTTGAGGATGTTGCCGCGTTTGATCACGTTGTGCAGGTCCGTCTCCATGTACTCGAAGCCGAGGTAGATGTCGCGGTTGTTCAGCGCTCTGGGGATCGGGGTTGGTTGTCAGCTTGCGATGGTTAATGTGCACTTTTGAAGATACGCTAAGGATGTGTTTGAGGAATATAGTGATAGCTTTTTATTTTAAAGCGCATCTGTTAAGGTGTGTGATTCTGTGTGAGGATGTGTGTATGTGTGCGTAAATATGTGCAAGTATTTATACATGCGTGTGTTATTGTTAGAAGTGGGTGTGTGTATGTGTGTGTGTGTGTGTGTGCAAAAGACAGACCACGTATGCGAATTATTTGACGTACCTACTCGTACATCGGTATACTCATAAAAAATATCTAAGCACTGTTAGTTGAGCTGAAATTTTTGATTTGAACGTGAGTCAGTTTTATGGTGAATGGTGAACATAAAATAAAATTGTCACGCACATCGTTTCAAATGTAAAGTTACGTATTATTCAAAGATATTTTAGTCGTTAAATCGTAAATAATAATAACAATTTTTGCTCTTTCTCCGAAATCGTAGACAGTACCTACAACAAATCACAAAAATTCACGACTTAAGTAGGTAAGTAGGTACTACTAATATCTATCTCCTAACAATTTGCCGGGAATCGAATCTGAGTTCATTCGCTGAGGGTACATCACCAACTGGCCTACAGGGTCGTCATGTCAGAAATATACCTGTGTATGCTGTGCAGCTTGACAATATTTGGATGGTTCCGAAATGACTGCAAAAATATGATCTCTCGAAAAGTTCTTTGAGCATCTGTCTGGTTCCTAAAGGCATCGAATATCTTCTTGATCGCCACAACCTCCTTCGTCTTCTTATCAACGGCCTTCCAGACTATTCCATACGCGCCTTTACCCAACCTCTTTCGAATATCGAACCGTTTTAGAATATGCTCATCGATTTCAGACATGTTTTTTTCTGGACTTTTCTTTTGTGCCTGATCCTGCACATTTCGTTTCTGGTCTTCTCGTTTGCCATTCTGATGGTTCTGACTCATCGTAAATGCCGTATACTACTGTATACCCACAAATTTAATTTCGTGTCTGAAACAAATCATTGATAAGGTTGCGGCCAATTCGCGAGCATCCAAAGGCACTACGTATGTAAATTGGAAACAATCAATTGCTAATTTGAATTGCGAATCGGGATGACCTTAATTTAAAACTGTATCGATTTTGTTGTAAGGGGTTTAAGAATAGGGCTGTCAAAAGCTTGCAAATCTGATTTTAATTTATAGTATTGTACATCATTAAAGGGCAATTTTTTCGAATTGAATCAAAACGTCAACAAGTCGAAAAACGACAAGACAATAAGCCAGTGATGCCAAATGCATTACTGACGCGTTGCCGAGTGAAAATAAAACAGGGGATGTACACTTATCATTATTAGATTTATGATTTTAAACATGTACATACATCTTTATCTTTAGAATAAGAAACCTTAATGAGTGCCTAGGATAGGTATACATCAAGGCATGGCAAACGTCTACGAATAATTTATATAATATGTTTATAAGAACCGATGAAAAAGCGGAATAGGTAAGTTAAAGCGACAGCTTTTAGATGGATGTTAATCAGAGTACCTAAACATACAAAAACAGATGCTTAATAGTACAGGCACTTTACTAGGTACAAAAACTGAAGAGAGTTAGTTCTCTTTACACATTTAAACCCCCTTTTTCTTCTAATTTTTTCTGTCTACATGAGATCGTAGCTCTAGAATGGATGGACCCAGTTGGAGATGGATGCAGATGGATGCGGTTTTGGTTTTTAGCTATAACGCTACACACTCATAGCCTCACACTAGGATTCCCTATGTCGTGGATGTCATGGACATCATATAAGACAAGGACACACCCAGATTTGCACGGACATTCAAATTGCCGCCTCGCTGGGAATCAAACCCAGGACCCTCAGAAAATTCAGAAAAACTCATGAGTGAAAAGTAGCCTGTGGGTGATCGTAGGTATAAAGTCCAGCTGATATTGACGGAAATTCCAGGACAAATAAATACAGAAAAAAATCTAAAAATTGTATTTTTTGCTTCTGTTGACCCTTCATGAATTTTTTCTCAAATATCATCTATGTAAAGACAATCCAGTTGCATTTTTATTATATTTTAGGATTTAATGTCAAAAATATTTATGTAGTTATTAATAAGAAGTTCATTAAAATTCACAATTTATCCGTAAATGATCCGTAATTAGTGTAATAACTACTACATATATAGTAAGTATAATTTAATAAGCTGTTGTCGGTCTATTGACTCTAGGCAACGGAAAATAAATCGATACATCAATTTAATCTACGTTTTTAGGAACAATTTCAATAATTCACGATAGAATGAAAACATTTTATACTTACAAAATTGCTGTAATATCTCACAAGTTCCATAGTTATTTTAATATCGATGTGTTTAAAAACAATTTTTATAATTCACCGAAATATGACCACGTTCTGTTTGCGACCACACTTCATTTGTTTACGGCGCCCAAACAAGAACCCCGTTGCCATGACGACGAACTGTCAACTGTAGTGATGCAATGATACCAACAGTGTGGATTGTTTAATCGATATCAATCATGAATAAATTCATATCGATTTTAATAACACAGTCGTATCGTCACAACAATACTTGATTGAGTACCTACGTACCTATTATAATTATAGTGTGTATTTATTTAAAAATCGTGTTTTTTAAGCACCGTTACTTCATTAGCAATTCTATGTACATTTGTCAAACACATTGTAATTTGGTTATGTAGTATTAATATTTAAAATTACTAAGCAAATCCAGAACATTTAATGTAGAGGTCCATATTTTCGTATCACGACTCACGAGTACCTAACCGTTATTGTAGTATATATACCGTTATTTCTAGTATATATACCGATCTGAGTCGTATTAAATCCAAGGTTATAATTACCTTGGATTTAATACGTTAATATATTAATACTTTTTCAATAAGTATGTCTAATGGTGCGTACAGACTATGTAACAAAACATGTTATAAAACATAGTTAAATAACATGTTTTACAAATGTGGACGCTGTGTTACAAAAACAAGTTATACAACAATGTTAGATAGTGTGGACGTGTTATAAAACAGAAGTTATATAACATGTTGCATAATCTGTACGCACCATAATAGTATTGTAGGTATATTGACAGATTGACGTATCATTATTTACATATTATAATTAAAAAATATTAAATGAAATTCGAGTAAGTGCAATAATAATTTTCATTTCGGATAGAAAGGTGTAACAATTTTTAGTTGCGACCATCTCAGTCCTCACGCTCACGAGTCGCAAGTGTGGCAACGCGTTTATAACGAGACAAGACTTACTGGACACTTTCAAACTGGACTTTAACTAACAGGACTAACTATCATTAACAGTCCCTGTCCTCACACTATACATACCATAATAACAAACGAGCAACTAGCATTCAAACACCATCTGCTAACTGGACTAATCATCCTAGTCCCTTAATTTTATTGAGTCTTGTTCTAAGTCGGTCACAGTCCGCGGCAGCGGAAGATTGGTACTCCATGCCCGTTTACTACCTACCTTCATTCCATAAAAAAAACAACACATAAGTAAGTACTTATTTAATTTATTTCAATAGAATAACAAAGACAATATAATAAATACGTCGATTAAACATTAAGTATTAACGCTTACACACATCTTAAAATCGAATATTTAAATATATAATATCGTTGAAAAACATGTATTGCGACTTCTTACTCTAAAATTAGCACAACAACAGAAATATACAACAGTAACAGAAAAATATTATTCTTTAGATATTGGAATGTAACTAATAATAAAATTACGTAAAAGTAATAAAAAAAAACAAAAAATATATTATGTAAAACAATTATTAAACTTACACTACAAAAAACCATTCAAAAGCACCTGTTAAAAGCATAAGCCCATTGGAAGACAAAATAAGAATCAACAATAGAATAACGTGAGTGAATGAAGGTAGGTATCATTCTTTTTTCTTAATTTTAAATTAAGAACAGCTTTGCAAGTAGAAACAAACTGCATTCTGCAACTAAGTACTTGAAACATCCCATTATCACAAACACATTATTCATAATAATTATCATGTCATGTAATAGCCACTAAACTTAAGTACCTGTGTGTTATAAATATAAATAGAATTATGAGAAATAGATACTATCAAGGAACAAGAAGTAAAAGCATTCGATACGATAAGAAATGGATGTGTCTAACACAGCACTGTGTTTTATTACAATGTATTACAAGTATACACTTATTATACAATGCAGTTTTGTCTAAAGTAAGGCTACTCAGAGTGACTGCTAGGGAAAAAATATTGAGCGTTTCCGTCTACGGAGGGCACGTAACACCGTCGATCCCGATTGATTTTGCAACATAGCAGTCGTTAAGCTATATCAGTGGCATGAAAACTTGGCCATTAACTCGACCATTTACTTAAAATAAAAGCCGCATGGTGGAGTATGATCTAGGTCTCCTCAATGATTAGGAGAGACCAGTACTCAACAGTGGGCTATTAATGGGTTAAAGCCAGGGCTACTCAGAGTATGCTTCATAACCTTATCAACTTTCAAGAGCAGTTCACGAACTTTAATAACATGAAGGTAGAAGAAGTTAGAAATTTAAAGTTGTCCAAAGTTTACACGAACATCGAATAAGTATTAAAATTCATTTAATTTATTAAATTTCAAATCGTAATTGGCAAAAGTACCTATTTTATTATCATTTTTTTCAATTCCACATTAACTTACATATTACCTATACGTTATTAATTACATCATTAATTTGGAGGAAACATTACATGACATGATGAGTTTTTCAGACATTTATGATATTCAGAACATCTTATGAATAATTAGGAACAGCCATAATATTTCACTTAATTTGACGACGACTAATACTGTGTTATTATTTTACCTAAGTACTTAGTATAATTATTTTTCAATACTTTTTCATTCACTTATTGGCAAATTATTGCCTTAGTGCATGCATGCAATAGTGAATTAAGTAGGAAGAGCGCTGCTTTTGAAACAGAAAATACGTTCTTGTTTTATGAATATAGTGTTATTTGAAAGCAATATAAGTACACAAAATTTAAAATAAGTATTATTTGCCTTGTATGCACTAAAACTGGCTAAAATTTGTGTCATATAGGATTGCTCACAATTAATGTATTTTTAATACGTAATACTGCCAACAGTCTACATCTAGTGATATTAAGTATCAAACATCAAATATTTTAAAGTTTAGAACATCACATAATTTATTGGCAAACTTACTCTAAATCCTCAAATTGCCTACCGCATCAAAAACAGAAGGCACCCCTGAACAAATAGTTTCCAAATGCTTGAGCATTTAAGGTAATGGAGGATGGATCTTTTTCTTTTCTTCCGCGTCCAAGCGGCTTTGGTCTATAGAAGACGGAGTTGGTAAGCCACAAGGTGTCTCCAACATATCAGCCTCGTGAGTCATGATATGCTCTGCTTCCACTGAAAAGGTAACACAGTCAAGTTAATTCTAAAAAGTCCAATAACCAAACATAAAAACGTATTTAGAATAAACTTCAACCTCGACAAGTGTAGATAACTCAAAATCTAATCGCCAAATATCCTGCCCCACATAATAGAAAACGGACCAATTGTATCTGGCGATTTCATTGATTCATTATAATTTTGAAAGCGTTATCTGAGTTTTAATCCTAAGCCAAAAAATATTAATTAATAGTGTTACGTGTCAGGAGTAATGGGTTCGAGAAAATGCCAAAATGTACCACAAAGACTTTATTGAACTCGTAGAAACACAATTACACACTGTACACAGTACACACCACAACACTATGCACGTAGGTACTCGTAAACACACTCGACGAACACTGTATCACTCGTAGAAATCACTTAACTTCTCACTGGTATCGCTCGTAGGTATCGCTCGTAGGTATCGCTGGTATCTTCCTGGTTCCGCTTCCGAAACTAGAATGTCCGCGGTTGAACGATCGCCCCTTTTTATACCACTCACGCACCATTCACGACAATCGAGAATATTCCCGCGAAGTCCGTACCCGCGTCGAAATAAAGTTCGAGAACGTTCCTTGCAACCGACTTTCGCCCGTATGACTATTGCCGTAATGGTCGAAGCGTCGTGCGTCCCTTTGAGAGAGCCGCGCTCCTATTGTTTCTATTGTGGCGCGACATGTTTATGGCCCCTATTGTTTATTGTTTTCGGCGTAGCGAAGTCGATGCGCCAGGGTTGTCACATTGCCCCCCTCTTAGTCATGCTCGTCCCGAGCATTATTCGATCCATGAAATGGTGCCAATCTGTCCACGTGCACGATCTTCGGCTTTCTTCTGTCCCCCTGTCTGATTCGGTAGGTCACGTCGTTAATCCTCGTGACAACTGTGTAAGGGCCTTCCCATCGTGCTTGTAGCTTCGGAGACTTCCCTTTCTTCCGCAGTGGATTGTGCAACCATACAGAATCTCCCTCCTTGAAACCATGTTTCCGAGCATCGCGATCGTACCGGGTTTTCATCTTTTCGCTGGTCTTCAAACATTGCTCCCTTACAAGATCATGTGTCTCGTCCAATTGTTTCCGTAAGTCCGCGATGTATTCAACTGTTGGTTTCGGGGCATCTGGCGGTGTTCCGGTAAGCAAATCCAATGGCAGACGCATTTCTCTCCCGAAGTTAACTTTAGCCGGTGTAAACCCTGTAGATTCGTGTATGGCAGAGCGATATGACATCAGGAACAGAGGAATGTACCGATCCCAGTCTCGCTGATGTTCCTCGACGACCTTGGCCAAGTGATTTTCCAACGTTTGGTTGAATCTCTCCACCATGCCGTCAGATTGAGGATGCGCCGGTGTGGTACGTGTCTTATTTATTCCCAAAAGATCACACATCTCCTGGAATAACGTTGACTCGAAGTTCCTGCCTTGGTCGCTGTGTAACTCCAATGGTACACCAAAGCGGCAAACTACCTCTTGGACAAGTTTCTTGGCCACGGTTTTCGCCTCTTGGTTCGGAGTTGCAAACGCTTCCGGCCATTTGCTGAAGTAGTCTTGAACCACGATAATGAATCTATTCCCGTCTTCAGACTGAGGGAATGGCCCAGCAACGTCTATGGCGATTCTTTCCCACGGGGCTCCGACGTTGTACAGCTGTAGTTTCCCTTTGGATCTAGTGCGGGGCCCTTTTACTGAAGCGCACACTGTACACTTTCTGCACCAATCTTCAACGTCCTCTCGACATCGCACCCAATAAAAGCGTTCTCGTATCTTCACGAGGGTCTTCTTGATGCCAAGGTGCCCGCCGGAAGTGCCATCGTGTACGAGCTTCAGCAAATCAGCCACTTTACTCCTAGGAATAACCATTTGCAGCGTTTTTTCCTTCCCGTTGAGTGATTCCCAGCTCCGGTAAAGCACGCCATTCTCTAATACCAGGCTGTCCCACTGAGCCCCGTATGCCTTAGTTGTTGCGCTTGAGGCTGATACATCACTCCATAGGGGTCTCTGTCCTTTGGCTTTCCATTCCATGATCAGGCTGAGGTCTTTGTCTTCCTTCTGAGCTTGGCTTACTTGCTCCGTTCCCCAAGACTCGTCTAGGTCCTGCATCCGTATCACCCTGACCTCTTCTTTAGCCTCATGCTTGATGCAATGTCGACATTCGTCGGAGCATGGGCGTCGTGACAGGGCGTCGGCATTCGAATGAGCTCTTCCGTTACGATGCTCTATTACGAAGTTGAACTCTTGAAGTTGTTCGATCCATCTCGCAACCTGGCCTTCCGGGTTCTTGAATTGCAGAAGCCACCTCAGAGCGGCGTGGTCCGTCCTTATTGTGAACTCGCGTCCCAGCAAATACTTGTTGAAGTGCTGAAGGGTCTTCACCACAGCCAGTAATTCTCGCCGAGTCACACAATAATTCCTTTCCGGTTTCGAAAGGGTCTTGCTGAAGTACGCAATGACCACCTGCTGGCCGTCCTGGTCTTGGGATAACACTCCTCCGATGCCAGTATTGCTAGCGTCCGTGTCCACTATGAATCTCCCTTCTCTTCTGGGGTAGCCAAGAATCGGAGCCGAGCACAGACGTTCCTTTAAGCGAACAAACGCATCTTCGCAATCGGAATCCCAACTGAAGGTTCTCTTGTCCTCCGTGAGACGGTGTAATGGCTTGGCTATCTCTGAGAAGTTCTTCACAAACCGACGGTAATAGGCACATAACCCCAAGAACGCTCTTACATCGGTCTTGTTCTTTGGTGTCGGCCATTCTTGAACAGCTCTTATCTTGTCTGGATCAGTTCGAACACCTTCGTCCGATATGATGTGTCCCAAAAATGATACTTCCTTCTTGAAGAAGTCACATTTCTTCGGATTGAGCTTTAGGTTGGACTCACGGAATCGTCTGAATACCTTCTCCAGATTTCGCTTGTGTTCCACGAAGTTTCGTCCCATGACTATGACGTCATCGAGGTATACCAGACAAGCGTCCCCCAAAAGTCCCACCAACACTCGCTCCATGAGACGCTCAAAAGTGGCAGGAGCGTTACATAATCCAAAAGGCATTACGCGAAACTGCCATAAGCCATTTCCGGTTCCGGTGGTAAAGGCGGTCTTCTCTTTGTCTTCTGGCCGGACTTCTACTTGCCAGTAACCACTCTTCAGGTCGACCGTCGAAAACCACTTCATTCCACCAAGCATATCCAACGTGTCGTCAATCCGAGGCAGAGGGTAGCTGTCCTTCTTGGTAACGGTGTTTAGCATCCTGTAGTCGACACAGAATCTAGTACTGCCATCCTTCTTCTTCACGAGTACCACAGGTGAACACCAAGGGCTAGTTGACGGCTCGATCACCTTGCTGCGCACCATGTCCTTGATCATTTCTGCAACTTCGTGTTCCTTTGCCAATGGTACTCGTCTCGGCCTTTGCTTGATCGGTGAAGTATTGCCGGTATCTATTGGGTGAGTGACAAGATTTGTTCTTCCAAGGTCGCTATCTCCTCTGGTAAAAATGTCCTTGTAGTCCATCAACAACTTTGCTGCCTGAGTGTATTCTTCAGAGCACAAATTCCTCCTAGTCGCCTCCAGCAAAGATGTCATGTGATCCGTTGATCGAGGTTTGACTGAGTTTTCTTGGACCTTCCTCAAGCTGTCCACGGCTTCACATCGGCCAATAACCGTATCCTTTGCGAGATGTATCGGCATGCTGCTAAGATTGATGACCTTTAACTTGGCGTCACGTTTGGTCATGAGCAGTGTCCTTGCCGTGATCCAACTAGGATGATCTCCGTAGTCTTCTACTATGACACATCGATCCAGCTTTATCTCTTCTGGAAACCTAATCTGGACCAAGGTTTCCGATCTGGGTGCCAGTTTCACTGTCCTCAAACAGTACACTGCTCCTGAACATGAACCCTCCAAGAAGACTTCTTGATCTGGGAAGCTTAAAACTCCTTTCGCTATGTCAACTATGCAGTGATGTGCCCGTAGAAAGTCCAGTCCGATAATGCAGTCGTCAGTTATATTTGCTACTAACACAGACTGCGTGTAAATGTCACTTCCGAGTTTCAGTCTTGCTTCCGTAACTCCTAGGACGGTCACTGGCTGGCCTGTCGCTGTCTGCAGACTGCATGATGGTCGTCCATGTTCCCACATGATAGTCCGTTTGAGTAGTTCCGGTCGAACGATGGATTTCGATGCTCCCGTGTCAATTGTAAAGCGACAGGCTATGCCATTAATCTCACCCGTCGTTACAAGGCTGTTCCCGTCACATGCTTGTGATACTAATACAGTAGGGGCTCGACGAAGTCCAGCCAGTGCCCGCCCCGCGGCGCTGGCGCCTCTTAGTTTAACGGCTCCTGGGTGTCGACTTGGGTAGCGGTCGACACCGATTTCGGTTGCTTCCGAGTCCGGCAGTTAATCCTTATATGTCCTCGTTCACCGCATCCGTAGCAGATAGGCCCAGTACGAGGTTGGATCGCCGCTACAACTTCGCGCACCTTACAACTTTTGTAGTCGCTTCGTACCGCTTCTACTTCAAGGGCATGCGCTAAAGCTGCTTCCAAGGTTGCGTGATGACCCAAGCGCACCGTTGCTCTCACTTCGGGATCCCGTATACCGTTGACAAACGCCTCTAGAACTTTGTCTTCGACGGGTGTGGAACTCGACGCATAGGCTCGACGTACGAGGCGCTCGATCTCCGTAGCCCATTGCTGCAGTCCTTCGCTCGACTTCTGTACTCGGTCTTTAAGTTGCGCGCGGTACACGTGCTCCAGGTGCTTTTCCCCGTATCGAGCTTCCAAGGACTTAAATAGCGACTCCAAGGTGCGTCGCTCGGCGGGCAGGTTCTCAAGCACCAGCAGTGCCTCCCCTCGAAGAGCTAGAGTGAGTGCCGCCAGCGAGTGTTCGTCCTCCCAGCCGTTCCCATTTGCAACTACCTCGAACTGGTGCCTGAACGCTGTCCACGAGGTCGTGCCGTCGAAACTTGGGACCTTAAATTTCGGGGCCCCAGAGCATGAACTCGTTGCTGCCGTGCCCATAACCCTTATTTTCTGCAGCTTATTGTCCAAATCCACGAGCCTAGTTTCGTGGAAGTTTACCGACGCACTGAGGCTGTTGATTGATGCGTCATGGCTTTTGAGAGCTTGGTCGTGCTCGGCTGTACGCACCTTTACCAATTCCAGGTCCTCCTTCACGACGTTCAATTCTCCCTGGAAACCATCCAGCTTTGCGTCGATTGCCTCCATGGTTTTGTGCTGGCCCTCCAATTTACTTTCCAGGCTCTTCATTGCTTCGCGCTGGCCCTCCATTTTACTTTCCATGCGCTGTAAGACTGTTAACAAGGAGGCCATATCGAATGCACTCGGTGTCGGTACTGCTGCGGCTGATGTAGTCGGTGGTCCAGCGGTGGTCTCCGTTTCCATGCGGTCACGACCCGGCGACTCCATCCGCGCGGCATCCAATGCCGTCTGCCGTCGCGTACGAATCCCTTCTTCACTCTGCGGTACTACAGGCATTCCGCTTCTGTCACCAATTGTTACGTGTCAGGAGTAATGGGTTCGAGAAAATGCCAAAATGTACCACAAAGACTTTATTGAACTCGTAGAAACACAATTACACACTGTACACAGTACACACCACAACACTATGCACGTAGGTACTCGTAAACACACTCGACGAACACTGTATCACTCGTAGAAATCACTTAACTTCTCACTGGTATCGCTCGTAGGTATCGCTCGTAGGTATCGCTGGTATCTTCCTGGTTCCGCTTCCGAAACTAGAATGTCCGCGGTTGAACGATCGCCCCTTTTTATACCACTCACGCACCATTCACGACAATCGAGAATATTCCCGCGAAGTCCGTACCCGCGTCGAAATAAAGTTCGAGAACGTTCCTTGCAACCGACTTTCGCCCGTATGACTATTGCCGTAATGGTCGAAGCGTCGTGCGTCCCTTTGAGAGAGCCGCGCTCCTATTGTTTCTATTGTGGCGCGACATGTTTATGGCCCCTATTGTTTATTGTTTTCGGCGTAGCGAAGTCGATGCGCCAGGGTTGTCACAATAGGTACTTACTTCGGATCCTATGCAATTTGTTTCCGTAAGCAAGATCCCAGTAGTACAGATCCACGAACGTTAAAGGAACCAGTGGAACTAACAGATATGGCCGCTTTGTTCTTCTGAAACTAAACAAGAAAATTGAATGGTATAACAATGGCGTAATACTTTCCACATTATTTACTGGATTCAAGCGAACAATTTGTTTTATTACTTGTATTGCCTCAGATATATATTACTGATTTTTCAAACTAACATTACTATACTCCAAAGATCGAGCATAAAAGGCATGGCATACCCACCCGTTCTCAAATAGAAGTCAAAAATTTCACGAAATCTTAAACCTACTGCAAAGCTATTTCATTTCAGTTCCTTCTAACGAAGAGCACGAAATCTAAGTCTTTGCCAAAACAAACAACCTGTCGCTAGAATATCAATTTAAGTTAACCTTCATATGTCAGTACCACTGCGAAAGCGGCTGATTAAAAAGAACGAAACTAAAATAGAATTATGACTTATATAAACAAACATATTTCACCTTAAAAAACATTCATCCATGGCATTTATATTGATCATCTTCGAAAGATTAATTACAGGTCAAAAAATGTGCAGCGCAAAAATATGCATCAGAATCCAAAGTGGGCAATGTTAACAAGGTACAAAAAATTAATATACTTTTGTATAAACACGCGAACACCCGATGAATAAGTAGGTTACCAAAAACTAATATTAGAAATGCTCCGAAGTATTTACGTGAGCGGATTACTAGATCAACTCAATAAGTATTCTTATTTATGATGATAAATGTTATTTCATTTATCAAGTGTTAGTAACGATTGTGATTGAATTGCTACACCATTACTGCCATGAGGTAGGCAATTTACTGAAAAGGAGAAATTGTATTTAGGGATGAAGGATATTCGAGCCAAAATCACAAAATATGATTACTTACTTTACAAGCTCTCGGTAAATCTAAGGTTTTTTTATAACACTAGGTGGATTTAAAGAGCAAGATCGGGGAAGATCTGTCCCTATCAGCATTAGTAGCAGTTATGCTGGCGGAGAAGAACTCTGTTCTGGGAAGACTTTTCCCCATCAGCATTTGTAGCGGCTATGCTGGCGGAGACGACTCTTGAAAAGCTATGCTGCACTTCTGCGAAACCGTAATGGTGAAGGAGGAAACCGCCGCGCCGAACGGAATCAAGAGAGGGTTGGTCCCACTCGAAGACAGTAACAAGGGATCGGTGTAAAGCACCGTACCAACCACGAAGGACTGGAATAGCAAGGTGACGAAAGGACGAGCCTGTAGGGTTTTACGTAGGGGAAGCACCAGCGTGTTCTCACGAGATCCCGGAGTCTCGCAATTTGCGTCGGATGGATGCCAAGCGGTTTCAGTGGCTACGAATCCCACATAACCAAGTCGGGTGCCTTTAGAAGATTTCTCTCTCAACAAAATAGGGGGCTTCATCTCGAGGGGGAAACCTTCAAAAGGTACCCGGTGCCGTGGGAGCGACACAGGGTAATGTGGGATTTTTACCTACTAAAACCCCCCCGGTGGCCTACCTCAGCACTTGTGGAGAACCCCGGGATCTCCGTAAGGAACACAACCGGAGTACTCCAAGCGCGGCGCCCTTTTGTTCGGGCTCTTCCCGCGAGGGACTAAATGCCCCGTCGCTTGCCAGCGCCTTACAACGGTATGCGGCCACACATACCGTCGTCCTTCCCGGGGTTGGGTTGGGGTGATGGACGGTTCGAGCTCCCACTCTAGCCGCCCGCAACCCCGAAAGCCCCCTTTTAGTCGCCTCTTACGACAGGCAGGGGATACCGAAGTTCGTATTCTGGTCCCGAGCTGCAGGGACACCGGTGACGCTATGTGCGCCCACCGCGGCGCCGTGCACGGCGCGTCCGTCTCCGGGCCGGATCTGCGCGTTCTCTGGCCCGTTCGGCTTCCTCCTTTTCGGTCATAACACGGTCGCAGAAAGCGACCATGCTGTCCCAGGCTTCGCCAGAACGGACCATCGCTGCGACGACGGCGTCCGGGGAGAGGTCCGGCCCCACTTTTTGCACCAGGATCCGCCGCTCGGTCTGCCACGCTGGACAGTGCTCGAGCGTGTGCTGCGCGGAATCCTGGGTATCGCCACAATGGTGACACTGCGGTGTCGCCTCCCTCCCTATTCGGTTCAGGTACTCACCGAAGCAGCCATGTCCGGTGAGCACCTGGGTCAGCCTGTAGGTGACGCGTCTCCTCCTCTTCAGCCATGCACCGAAGCTGGGCAGTATGGCACTCACAACGCGTTGGCGTATGCCCCGCGGCTCCTGCAGTCGTTCGCGCCAGCGACGCAGGGCACGCAGTCTGGCATCTCTCCGAGTCATTTTGACCGTCTCTTGGGTATAAGGCTCAGTCCCCTGGCGGAGAATGCGGATCTTAAAGAAGATCTCAGCATTCATATCCGCCAGGATGTCCAGGGGCGGAAACCGCGCCAGGACTGTGGCCGCCTCATACGAGATAGTTCGGTATCCGCGTGCCACTCTGATTGCGATCGTACGCTGCGCGGCGTTCAATTTCGCCGCGCGGCGTCGACAGACCGACAATCTGTGCGCCCATACGGGTGAACCGTAGAGCGCAACAGAGCGCACGATACCCGCGTAGAGGCGGCGGACTTCCTCCCTCGGTCCCCCGAGATTTGGCAGCAGTCTGTGCAGAGCACCCGCTACCTTGTGAATTCGGGGGACCAGACGGTCAAAATGCTCGTTGAAGTTCCAACGGCTGTCAAGCACCAGCCCGAGGTACTTCAGGTGCTTGCCCACTCCCACGACAGCGTCACCTACACGCACCGACAGGCAGGGAGGTTCCACACTAGGCCGGAGACCGTGGAACCAAAGTGCCTCGGTTTTATTCGGCGCCACGCAAAGGCCGATGCTGCGTATCTTTGCGATAACGCATGCCGTCCCAAACTCGGCCAACCGCACCGTCCTCTCAAAGGACTCACCCTCAGCCAGGACGAGAGTGTCGTCGGCGTAGCAAACTATGCTTACGCCGACGGGCAGCTCCGTCCGGAGCACGACATCGTATGCGAGATTCCACAGGAGTGGTCCTAAGACAGACCCCTGTGGAACTCCGCACACTACGCGTCTCTCCTGGACACTCCCGTAACGGCCCGGATAGCTGACGCTCCGGTCCGACAGATAGGCCGCCACCACGTTCTGCAGATAGAGAGGCACCTGATGATGGGCTAGGGCCTCTCTTATCGCACTCCAGGGCAGAGAGTTGAATGCGTTGACGATGTCAAGGCTGACAGCCAAGACTACTCTGCCACTGGACACGGCCTGCTCTGCGATCGATCGGACGCGGAGGACTGCGTCGACTGTCGAGCGCTCCTTTCGGAAGCCATACTGACAGTCCGACAGGTCCGGGCCATTGCGCGCCAGATGTTCGCTGATACGAGCGGCAACTATCCTCTCGAACAGTTTGCCAGACTCGTTCAACAAACATATCGGCCTGTAGGCTGAGGGTGAGTCCGTTGGTCGTCCCGGTTTGTGCAGCAGCACGACCTTTGCCTGCCGCCAATCCGACGGGAAGTGGCCGGCACGGAGGCAGCTGGTGAACAGCCGGCGCAGCCTCTTCCCGAGGACGGTCAGCGCCAGCACCCAAGCCCGACCTGGGATTCCGTCATTATGTCAATAATAAAAAAGGTTCCCCAATTTTTTACGGTGAAAATTCTTAAAATGTCACTATACACTATAGATGTCTTACTTATTCATTGCTCGGCTACTCAGATATATAGGTACCTTGGTAGATATTTAACTAGTTAGTAAACTGCAACTTATTGCCCTCTGTACATACTGACATACATTTTCTTCGCACTATCTATCACAACTCATCGTAAAGAAGATAAGAAAAGCCGATAGCATGCAACGTAATGTCCTGCAGCACGGTAATATTATCAATCTGCAGTGTAAGTATGTCGTTATTCGGTATTCCATTGACCTTGAAAGTTAATGAACATGAGATTTGATGTTGATAACTATGACAATCAAAACTCTTCAGATTTACATTATATAAGTTAATGCTTGACTACAATTCCACTTGATGGTAAGCAGCAGTGCGGTCATGCATGGTAAATCACACTAACTTTTATTTTTCATTTTAAAGAATGTAGGTATTTATTTATTTATCTCTTTATTGTACACCAATTAACATTAGGTTTTTTAATATTTGTAAATGTGATGTTTATGTGACATGAATACTATAAGTATTTGCTATTTTATTAATATTTTTTCGTTGAACTTATTCTATCTCGATAACTTTTTTGATAATATAAAATCCATTATTATAGTCTTTTAGTACATACATAATATTACAGCTATTACTGAGTTAAGTAAACACGACAGATTAGATCAAGAAAAATTGTAATTCCAAAAAAATGATAGTTTCGTTTTATTATAAAAAAAATGTATCGTACAAATTTAATGTTTTGGACAAAAAAGTACCTCATTAGCGCCATTAGTATTAAAGCTAGTACCGGTAGTTTAAACATATAACTTTAGCCTTCACAGTGCAGTAGTTTGCATTATGTATTGTCAACAATGAGTATAAAATCATTAAAAATACATCTCAACTTGGTTTATTGATTCATGAAAAATATAAATAAATATAAAAAAAAAACAATCGCATCCAAACTAAAATAATTAAACAAGTATTTTCTCCTGAAAAGCAAAAAAAAAACTCATGTTCAAAAAACATTTTTATCCACTCTATTAGTATCATAACTCACCCGGTAAGCAGCCCTGTAGCCGATGTAAAATAAAATGCTGTGAACCAAAGAAATATATCTCTGCTTCTGGCGATCGTTAAAGCTCTTTGTCTTTCAGCCATCTGGTTTTGCAAATGAATTTGCCTTTCCATCTAAATAAAAACCAGTATTAAAATTAATAAGTATGTTTGAAATAATCTACTTAATATAAAAATATTTATAATATCGCTAATTCTGTACTTACCGCAATCTCATTAAGACTTTGCAGAAACTTCTCATTCTTTTTGTAGCTTTCCTCCAGATTTATTGATAAAAAGCTCCCCATTTTAATAAATCGCGTAAAACAAATAACTTTCTTGTTTGATAATACACTCTACCTACCTACACGCCCTTTACTTGTTTGCTATCAATTTAATATCAAAGCGCAGATAACAAATGTAAGATCATGTAATAACACCGAATTAAGCAGCAAGGTTCAGTAGGTAATTAAATAATTACAAAAAAAATGTTTGCACACGTAATAGCAACTTTAATCAAAGATTTGAAGAGTGAACGGGTGATACGTTCACTACATGTCACATTATTGTGTACAATGTACAAATTACAAATTACCTACAATTTGCCTACAATAAATCAAGTAAATCAACTGCTGTATATATAAGCTGTGAGCTACTTTTTATATTGACTGACAACGTGACAACTAAACTTCATATGGACAGAATGTGAACGACTGAAATTGAAAAGGTTCAATGAATTATTTTATTAATAAAGTAATTGTCAGTATTACTTGTGGTATTACATACTCTTTATCTTACAAATCTAATTAATATTATAATGTATTATATTATATCTTGGTACATTACTATTACAATCACAGGAATATAATAATTATTTGATGTTTTAAATCGATTTCATAATATCGATATTCTGATTCCAACACAATGAGCTTTTTGTTGTTAGTGACAACTGACAGTAGACAATTTGAAAGCCGAACCACCGCGTTGACGTCAAAGTCAAAATTACCGCCAAAAACAAATCAGTCATGCCATCATTGATTCCATCTGGCCTTTTGTTGAAGGAATTTAAATTGTTTGCTCTAATATTTACCGGCAAACAGTAAATTGTGTTTCATGAACTCTTAAAATTTGCCATTGTTGCGAAATAAAGCAAAAAATTGAAAACGTATCATACATCATGGGTATTTTAGGTCTCTCGAAGTTAATAGCCGACATAGCTCCTCAAGCAGTCAAGGAATTGGAAATCAAGAACTACTTTGGTATGTAACCATTATTCATTATAAGTAATGAGTTGTTGCAGTAACTAAGTGCATCGATGTTCCTCCCAAATCCTTTATTTGTTGTATTAGAACAAAATAATTATCGCTTCCTCAAGGAATAAAACAACTGTAGAATGAGCATACGCGTCCTCGTCCTCATAGTTAACGTAGATGAATTAGTCAGATTTGGTTCAGTATCAGAACATAATATTTATTAAGTTAATGTATTATTTATCAGTGTTATTATTTGTTCCAGGCCGAAAAATTGCTATTGATGCCTCCATGAGCCTGTATCAGTTCTTGATAGCTGTTAGGAGTGAAGGTAAGTTACCAGCGATAATACTGAACATACAGTCTTGATGTGTGTTGGTTGTCATTGTGACAAGTAGAGAGCCACCTAATTAAGGAATTTGTTTTAATTTCATTACAATTTCTTATATTTTTTCTGCTTTTTTGCCAATTATTAGAATGAGCAATGTCTTCACGCTCAGCAATTTACTATCTGAAATGTGTGGTGAATTAATCACACGCCAAGTAAATAACATATAAGTACCATTTCTACTGTGTAATAATTGTGTTAATAGCAATTGTCTCCGGGATAGAAAGCTGTGGAGCTGCTTACACTTTTTTTAGAATCAAACATCTCTGTCCGCAAAAGGGTAGCAATCTGTGACTATGAGACACTTACCATCTGGACTATTACTAACAAATCCAGTTGGGAATCAAACCTGGAACACTTAGCTTACTAGACAGGGAACACTAGTTACTACAGTATCTTCTTGATGAAAAACTAACATCAAATTTTTATTTTCAGGTGCTCAGCTAACTTCAGTGGATGGAGAGACAACTTCACACCTGATGGGTACCTTCTACCGGACCATCCGGTTGGTGGAGAATGGTATCAAGCCGGTGTATGTTTTTGATGGGAAACCACCAGAGATGAAGTCTCACCAGCTGAACAAGAGAGCCGAGAGGAGAGAGGAGGCTGAGAAAGAGCTGCAGAAGGCTACTGAAGCTGGTAATTTCCTTTTAATTAATTTATTTATACTTTATTGTACCTTTATCTTACATAAGTAATAGAACAAAAGGTGACTTGATGTTAAAAGCATTTTCTGCCAGTCAACCTTAGGGCAGTGGGAGAAAGAAGAGACTTATGAATTATATTTAAATATCAAAATTAATTGCGTCGATCCTAAGCGATCAACAAAGTTAAGCAACAGCGGGCGCAGTCGGTAGTCAGATGGGTGACCGCTAGTGGCAAAAATTTCTTGAGCGCTTCCGTGCTTCGGAGGGCACGTAAAGCCGTCGGTCCCAGTTGTTATTGATTGATAGCAGTCGTTAAGCCATGTCGGAGGCCTTCGGGCGGCTTGAAAACTTACGACACTGGGTTGGCCACTAACCCCTCCACCATTCCGCATTGGAGCAGCGTGGTGGAGTATGCTCTAGGCCTCCTCAGTAATGAGGAGAGACCCGTGCTCAGTAGTGGGCCATTAGTGGGTTGTAGCTTATCAAAATTAATTTACGTTAGCTCTTTATGACAACATGTGCAGGGATTACAACTTAACGGAATATTGGTTTATTAATTACAAAACTAAGTATCCGAATAATAATTAAGAAAGGTGTGTGTATGTAACACACATGTATGTCATGTTTACTAGCCTACAGTCACCATTACAAGAACAGAATCTTTTCTAGGTTCTCATAATGTGGAGATCTAAAAAAACTTGATTATCAAAAACCAGACTGAAAGCAATGTTTCTATTTTTGAAATTTTTTAATTTTAAAGCTGCAACTAGAAAATATTTTCGAATTAAGAACCACCGAACCTGTCCATGTAGTCACATAAGGGATCCTGCGGAAGACCAGCGCTGGTTAAAACTGTGTTTCACCAGCATAATGCTGAGCAGAATCCTTTTTGTAACGTTAGGTACCTACAAATCAGTGTTGTATCATGTTGTAATAGTTGTTTTACTTTTTGGCTGTATGTACTTTATGTTACAAATACAGTGATCTATCTACCATTTTTTAACTCCTTCAACATTAACAACCAATTTGCACCAGGCGACCAGGCGTCGATCGAGAAGTTCAACCGGCGGCTGGTGAAGGTGACGCGGCAGCACGGCGAGGAAGCGCGGGAACTCCTCAAGTTGATGGGCGTGCCTGTCGTGGAGGCGCCTTGTGAGGCCGAGGCCCAGTGCGCCGCTTTGGTTAGTATGGGACTCCGATAGATCTAGTGGTTGTCACGCTTGTTTAAACTTTATTGACCACAATTTATAGTGCCACGATACAAATGGCGAGTATAATGAATACTAATTGCATGCTACCAGCTAACCAGGAAGCCAAGCAGAAATACAAACTTTTTTGGCTAAGGGGCCCATAAGTGCACTCTTTGGGCCAAGGGCCGAACAAAGGCCCTTTATAATTACATAGGTATCATCAGGACCGCCGCTATCTATATGAGCGCCCCGGTGCAATACTGTTTTTTAATATTCCCCTCGACAAAGGAAAGCTTACTGTAATGTTTTTTAAAGCTTTGTAACTAATTAAAGAATTCGAAGCTGGCATCCTTTGCTTTCGAGGCCTGATCCCATCCATCAAGCCACAGAGTTGACCTTCACTTATCTAATGTTATCTGACTCCAGGTGAAAGCCGGCAAGGTATACGCGGTGGCCACAGAGGACATGGACGCGCTCACCTTCGGCGCGAATGTCCTACTGAGGCATCTGACGTTCTCGGAGGCGCGCAAGATGCCCGTGCAGGAGTTTCATCTGGATCAAGTGCTTAGCGGACTTGAGCTCGCACAGAATGAGGTATGTGGGTCGTAATCGTAATGGTCGTTGTAGTATTAGTGTGCCGTAAGTCGTAAATGAAAAATTTCGGAATCCAGGGCCGGTCAATGAATCTTTATATAAACTTTTGAAATGTGTTTATAACAATGTAGAATAAAAAAAATACGCGATCTTTTTTTCTTTGTTTTTGTGTATTGTTATTTCAAACTAAAACTAAACTGATTTTGATGACTGTTTTACTTGAGAGTGGGTTCTTGTAATTACATTTAATTTCTAATAACAATTTATTTAACGTGAATTCGTAATACCTTGAAATAAGAGTAACTGATAATTTTCAGAAGTCTAATTTGTTTTAATTCACCACATTAGCGCGTTAATTAACGCGTAAAGACCCTAGACTAGCCGTAGTAGAGTAACAGACAGACAGGGATACTCTCTGATTTATTATACTATTGTTGATAACATCATAATACAAGCCAATACTCTTATCTCATTCCAGTTCATAGACCTATGCATCCTCCTCGGCTGCGACTACTGCGGCTCGATCCGCGGCATCGGGCCGAAGCGCGCCATCGAGCTGATCCGCCAGCACCGGACATTGGAGGAAGTACTCCGGAACATCGACACCAGCAAATACCAGCCCCCGGAGGACTGGGACTATCAGAATGCCAGACGGCTGTTTATGGAGCCAGAGGTTACTGATGGCAAGGATATAGAGGTGAGGAATTGTTAGTTGTAGCTTTGTGTCTTGAGTCAGACAGCATTGAACATTGGAGGAAGTACTCCGGAACATCGACACCAGCAAGTACCAGCCCCCGGAGGACTGGGACTATCAGAATGCCAGACGGCTGTTTATGGAGCCAGAGGTTACTGATGGCAAGGATATAGAGGTGAGGAATTGTTAGTTGTAGCTTTGTGTCTTGAGTCAGACAGCATTGAACATTGGAGGAAGTACTCCGGAACATCGACACCAGCAAGTACCAGCCCCCGGAGGACTGGGACTATCAGAATGCCAGACGGCTGTTTATGGAGCCAGAGGTTACTGATGGCAAGGATACTGAGGCGAGGGAATTTTAACTGCAACTTGTAAGTTGTACTTTTGTGAATTGAAAACAATGAATCTTTGGTTTTGTATGTGCTAATCTCACAACAACTTAACTTTTACGTATGTCGTACATGGTGGTAATTTCCTTGATTTCCCAACCTGTCTAAATGAAAGAGAGTAAAATTCTTAGGAATCTAAAATCTTACCCATGGGTGATTATTTGTGATACTATAAATAGGTGTTTAAAAAAATGTTAGTTAAATACATTCGGTAACTCGATAGAGCGAGAGCGCGAAGTTTTTCTTAAATATTTTGTCACATCAAAAACCTAAGACCCCTCTCCCACTCCTGCGGTGGTATTTTTAAGACCCACATCCTCTGGACAGGTCACGCAGTATGGGTATGTTACCTGAGCATTGTTACATTCATAAATATAACCAACTTTATTTTTCTTTATTTCAGTTAAAATGGTCAGACCCTGACGAGGAGGGCTTGGTGAAGTTCCTCTGTGGCGACAAGCAGTTCAACGAGGACCGGGTGCGCAACGGGGCCAAGAAACTGATGAAAGCGCGCACCGGCACCACACAGGGACGTCTGGACGGATTCTTTAAGGTACAGACTACCTTTTATAAATACACAGTGGACCCGGCAGACGTGGCCCTGCAACATTTATTATTAAGTAAATGCCCTCGCTTCGCTTTCGGAGACATGTTGCTCCGCTCCATTTCGTCGTAGCGTGATGATATTTATAGCCTTTAGCCTAAATTAATGGACGATTCAAAACAAAAATATCTTTTTAAAATGGTGATGTATGCTAGTATCTTATAATAGTATATAAAGCTGAAGAGTTTATTTAAACAGGCTACTCTCAGGAACTACTGGTTCGATTTGAACAGTTTTTGATGTGTTGAATAGACTATTTTATCGAGGAAGGCTATAAGGTTATATAACGTCACACTACAATCAATAGGAGCGGAGCAACAAATTTTCCGGAGCGAAGCGAGAGCGTCTACTAGTCATTTATGTGGTCCATACAACCCGCGACTCCGGGAATACTAGTGGGGTTTAGCGTGTAGCGTTAAAAAAGGATTTTTGTGTAACATTTCACTTTGTTTTTTCATCACACAGGTTTTATCTACGACCCCAAATCCGAAACGAAAGGCCGAGGAACAGAAGAAAAATGCTATGAATAAGAAGGCCAAGACGGGGGGAGGTAGAGGGCGAAAACCAAAATAACTGCCGTTTAGTTGTTATATTGACTGAAGTAAGTATTATTAATTGTGAATGTGAATTAAAGTGAAACGTGTGAGGAATCATTGCACGAAAATTTATGACTGGTTCGGAATTATGGAAGCGAATCTCTTGTAATGTAACTTGTACATATATAATAAATATTGATTGTAATTGACGTATCATCTTTTATTATGCTGTTTCTTATGCTATCTCAGTCTAGGCTTACGCATTACGACGTAGATGTAGTCGTAAAGTAACACATATAAAAGGGAGTGGTAAGGTTTGAATCAAAGTCAATATACGTGAGAACATTTAATAGCTTCACAAAACAATATAATTTCTCTATAAGCGGAATTTGTCATTAACAACAATAAATACTTCGTACATGGCTCTATAAAATACAAAGATCCTTGATTCCAAAATACCACAAAAACATAAATAAGTACATACTTGTCTAACTTCTGTTAACCTCTTCAAATAATATTCACTGATCTTTGTTTTGAAATAATTAACACTGAATTTTGATATGTTTTATCATACATGTAAATAACACCATCTCCTGGTGGAAAAACCGAAAAAGTAGTCATTTTAATGCATAATAAAATAGTCAAAAATCTTACATGTCTTACTAGCTTTTGATAGACAATAATTATAACCAGACCATCATATTTTATTGGATTGTATTTTATTTTAACAACGTGAATACAAACAATACATTTTCACCTACTCCCTAAAACATACAAACAACGAATATAAAAGCTTACATTTCACACTATAACATACTAAATAATATTTGCCTAAAGTTAACTTCATTGCATGCATGTCCGTAAGTAATATAATATTTTTAAATATTAAACCAGTTTTTAAAAATATTTCATATTTGATTACATCGAATGTTCCATACAGTTTGTACTATTGTTTGTAATAACATTCAAAAATTTCAGCTACAAACGTGTTCCGATTACAATGTAGAAAATGCTATAAAATGTGGGTAGTGCTACTTTCGAACAAGTATAAAGTTTTTCAGCATTTCTAAAACATTTACATTTCCTCTCGTCGATTCTTCACGAAATTTCACCAACATCTGAAAGAATGATTAGCTCATAATTATTTGACTTCTTTTAATCAAGAACTTTATATACCAGCTTATAAATAAGCTCATGTCGGTGACAAAAATCTAAATATCAAATATAACCATGACATGAGCGAATTGAAGTCAAAATGTTTAATTTCGTGAGTAGGTACTTATTACAAGATTTTTTACATTTTTACTAGTGAAGGTTTTAGAACAAACATTAAAATAATAGATGGCACAATAAAGGAGTGTTTCACTCACCTGACCACCCTAAGCGAAGTTCTCCTTGATAAAGTTGATGAGCCCGTTGGTGGAGGCGTCGTGGGAGCTGACGGGCGCCGCGCCCTGCAGCTCGGGCTCGATGGCCTTCGCCAGCGCCTTGCCCAGCTCCACGCCCCACTGGTCGAACGAGTTGATGTCCCAGATAACACCTTGCGTGAAGATCTTGTGCTCGTACATCGCTGGAAAACAATTATTGTATGTTTAAGGGGTTTAAGCAAACAATTTAAATAAGGATATATTTAATTTTAAGGATACAATTTAAATATCTTTGAAAAAGACTGGCCACATCTCTCACACAGTTTTTGCCTTTTGCAAGACAAGTTTCACTTCCTAACCTATTATACCTATATAAATCTGGCAACCTCTGTCATAAAATCAACGGGACGTTGACGCATGTGACGTCCGTGACAAGCAGCAGGTCAGCAACATTTTCGAAAAGTTCCTCACTCTAAAACTCGCCCAAAACGCCGCAAAACCTAAGTAGGGACGAAAAGTAGTCTAAGGTAATATACAATCAATATCTGGAGGCAGAAACGCCCCGCCACGCAACCTCTAACCGCAACCGTTTCTCTCAACTCGAGAGCCCTCTATACGGGGTGCACGTAGACATGTATAGCGTCCTCACCGATGAGCGCGCCGAGCGTGAAGGGCGTGACCTTGCGCACGACCAGCGAGTTGGTGGGCCGGTTGCCCACGAACACCTTGTGCGGCAGGATCTTGGCCACTGCTTCCGGGGCCATGCCCGACTTCTCCAGCTCCGCTTTCGCCTGACAAAGATTTTTTATATAATAAATATGTAAATTGCATAACAATACGGTTCAACACAATTTTCAAAGTTGTATTGATTTTATTTTCGATCGCTAAAAATACATATTATTTTTATATTATGTAAATAGCAATCATATAAATTAAGAAACATAACGCAACCGCAAGTGACTATGATTCTTGGATGGATGAACATGAGTGATGAAGAGAAACCTTAGGAAAAAAAGAAAGCTCAAGAAGGCTGTTAGATGTATAAAGCCAATGGGATACAAAAAAAATACAAATATATTTAAAGTCACGCCTTTATCAACATAAAGGCGTTAAATAATAAAAATGTTGAAATCTAAGTTTCGCATAAATGCTATATTTACCGTTGCGTTTAGCGCTTCAACATGACGTAAATAATACACAACTTTGCCAACATCTATCATGACATGCACCAATAACCACCCCGCCTGTGCTACACACCACACGCCTGCACTGCACCCCCTACCTCGTCAGCAGTCTTCCCCTTCATGAGCGCCTCGGTCTGCGCGAGGAAGTTGGCCAGCAGGATCTTGTGGTGGACCCCGCCCGCGATCGGGTTGTGCGTCTGCGCCGGCGCTATGAAGTCGCACGGGATCAACCTGAAAACAACACACGCGATTTTGGTATTGGTTCATTGGCTAGCCATAGAAGGCCAAGAATAGAATCCTTATACAGTTTGTCTGGGGTCCCACGATCTGCCTGCCATTGTACCTATACTCGAGTTTCTGAGGATATGGAACCGCTAAAAACAACTTTATGACGTGTGCTCAAAGTTTAACTTTGCTTACAGTAAGGTTATTTATACTCGGCTGATGTGAACTTCGTTCTACGAGATGTTTGCGCAGGTACAGTAACTGACCAATCAAAACACGGCGGCCATGACAGTGTTTTGTGATGCGCTACTTCTACTTGTAATTTTAAATTCTCGTCGTCATGTCGTCAAACCTATTAGACTTTTCTAGAAGCGAGCATCTTAGTGCAAGGAATCTGTGACCGGTGGTTTTTAGATAATTCGCTACCAAACCGACTTTTAACATCACCTAGTAAAAACTTGTAAAAAAACACTCACTCCTATTTTAACATTAAAAATACCGTCGATTAGTGTAGATAGCCCCCCTCACCTGGTCCCCTGGTGGATGAGCTGGTAGAAGGCGTGCTGGCCGTTGGTGCCGGGCTCGCCCCACACCACGGGCCCGGTGCCGTACTCCACGCACTGGCCCGCGCGCGTCACGTACTTGCCGTTGCTCTCCATGTCGCCTTGCTGGAAGTACGCTGCGAACCTGCAAGTTTATTTAAATTTAATTAGTTGCTGTTCACTGATGCGCGCGGCTTGTACCGCTTGGAAGGAAGTAGGAAGGTACTTATTACTGACTTTTAAACAAACATTCAAACTTTATTGCCTATTACCGTTAATGCTCCGCTCCTATATGTCGTAGAGTGATGTTATATAGCTTACTCCCTTCCTCAAAAAAATTACTTGAATAGACACAAAGTTTTTTCAGTTCGAAGCATCAGTTCCTGAGATTAGCGAGTCCAATAGTAAAAATATTAAGCTGAAGAATTTGTTTGTGTAAACGAGATAATCTCAGGACCTACTATTTTCCCTAAGCAAAGCGAGAGCGTCTACTAGTACAAAAATAATTTACGTCACAATATAGGATTATTATTTGAATTACCTGTGAAGATACTGGTCGTAAGGCAGCAAGGCGTGGGTCTCCGCGCCGTAGAAGTTGCTGTACCACACTCCGAGCAGCGCCAAGATAACTGGGGCCTGGTAATAGACAATATTTTAACTATATTAAGCTATACTTCAATCACGTCACATGTTAAGGGAGATAAGGGTCTGGTGTTAATAAGTAGTATGACCAGTGAGAAAATCTCAAAACACAAATTCTCACTGGCCATACCAGTAGGACAAACCAGTATGACCACCGAGAATCACCGAATAGTTACTGGTTGTAAGGGGCATAATCTTGGTGACGCCATATTTTTTTTATTCAAGTTTATTTTTTTTTTACTATAAATAACAATAGTATCTTTGTATGTAAATTAAAACTTAGTTATCATTCTTCTTAACAAAATAATTGTAATTTCAGCTCGACCACTGTGCATGCCGTGGTAGCCTGTAATTAAGACTACATTAAATTCCTAGTTCAAGATAGATTTAGTTGTAAACACAATGTATTGTCTTGTTGGTTACCCAAAATAAATAAATAAATATATATTTACTTCTATGGAAAGTATGGTTACGTGAGAGATAAAATTTGATAAGTATATATTATGAAGCAGATGGCTTTAAAAAAAAATGACATTCCACCAAACAAAGTACCTATAATAAAATTTGTAAATAACTTATAATGATAAAAACTGACTAATTTTACTCAAATTCCCATTACTTTCTGACATTATCATTTACTCAAAGGGACAATACTCACATTCTTCTCCAAGGGAGCAGTGGTGAAGTGGTTGTCCATGTAATTGGCACCTTCTAGAAGCTTCTGGAAGTTGTCGAAGCCGATGTACAGCGAGATGGACAGACCGATGGCCGACCACAGGGAATATCTGGATGAAACAAGTTTGTTTTGTAACCAATATGAATCAAATGATGAAATCAACCCTTAAAATCGTTACAAACTAAGCGAATATTAGTGTGTTCCACTAAGGAACCAAAACACTCAAAATGTTCATGTTTTTATAGAAAAACTGAGTGTTTTGAGCGTTTGGTCGCTTACTAGAACGCGCACTGTAGAAGCTTATTTGAAAATCCGCCAAAAGTATTTCCACGCGGGCCAACCTTATGCAAGTAAGTATAAATCCAACCCTCACCTGCCGCCGACCCAGTCCCAGAATCCAAACATGTTCTTGGAGTCAATGCCGAATGCGGTCACCTTCTCGCCGTTGGTCGACAGCGCCACGAAGTGCTTCGCTACGGCCGACGGCTGCAAGTTATTGAAAATATTACATTTTACATTCATTTTATATCAGACTTTCTCAAAGTGGGGGATAACGACCTCATGTGAGCATTGAAGGCTTAGATTAGGTGTAAAGAGCCAAAAAAGTGTTTTTTAAGTTTCGGTAGTCAAGAAAAATTTAGTTGTTCCAGAAAATAATTGTGTTTAAAGTGTGTACTAGATAGCGTGTAGATAGTGTGTAGTAGAAACCGAGCAGTGGGATAGTTGACTACCCCACTACTAGATCTCGATGACATTGACTGCAGTTTTTAGAAGTACAAAAAAGTTGTAAGAACTTTTCACATTCGATTACAAGTTCATAGTTCGGCGGCTTGCTTAATTTATCTGTACACTTCAATAAATAACACTTACATCCCTAGCAACCTCAAGGAACCAGTTCTTGGCGGACGTAGCGTTGGTGATGGTCTCCTGGGTGGTGAAGGTCTTGGAGGCGATAATGAAGAGCGCAGTCTCCGGGTTGAGACGCTTCAGCACCTCCGCTAGGTGGGTGCCGTCGATGTTTGAGACGAAGTGGACCTGGGGTGAAGGGTTGGGTGGTTAGGTTCTTTGTCAATAATGATCTATTTATCAGGTGATTCGGGAGATGTCTTGCAACATATTATACTGTTTAGGTATAGGGTAAACTGATGAGTAATAATTAGTCACCATTTAATAATTGGCCACTTGAAATTCCTATTCTTTATGATTTTAAGTGTATGATAGTTATGCTAACTCTGAGAAGTATACAATATGACGTAATTATTTATTGACATAATATTATTTCATTTGTCTTCACTAGTTTTTTTATTAAGATGTCAAGAAATACAACTTAATACACACTTGTGTGCTAACTTCGCGCCATTCAATAACATAACATTTTACACTACTGTACTGTATTGAACTATTTTCACATACTGACAAGGGCATTACCTTCAGATGATTAGCATAGGGCTTCAGCGCTTCCGTGACCATGAGGGGGCCCAGGTCCGACCCTCCGATACCAATGTTGATCACGTCTGTGATGGTCTTGCCAGTGTACCTGCCATACACATAATTAAAATAAAAAAATCGTGGAAGCCAATTAGATAATTATAAAGTCTAACTGAGAATGGCTGCTAACCAACTTATAGATCTTAAATGTTCATTACACTGTCTTTCCTAATTGCAAAATGAAAAAAAAATTTCATAGATAAAGTAAAAAGGAAAATATCGCGTATTTTTTTTTCTTTTTTTTGTTGTTACAAACTTACAAATACATTTCAAAAATTTGAGTAATGATTCATTGACTGACCCTGGATTCTGAGCTATAAATCTTATGGCACTTCACTATAATATGTGTAACACATAAATCACACGGTGACGACACAACAAGGCTGAATCCTGCTATCGAAATTTTCCACACCACTCTCAAATATCCAAGTTCTGACCGCAAACAGTCTGAGTTTTGCCAGTTTTGCCACTCACCCGGCATTACATCTTACCTATAGAAAATCTCCCTTTACTACCCATAGCTAAGTACACACATCAAGAACCTCACCCCTTCCACTGTCCCCCGATGACCTGCTCCGAGAACTCCTTCATGTGCGCAAGCACAGCATTGACATCGGGCGTGACGTCCTTGCCGTTGACCAGGATCGGCCGGTTCTGGCGGTTGCGGAGCGCTATGTGCAGCACCGCGCGGTCCTCCGTGAAGTTTATCTTCTGGCCTGGTGTTTGAGATGGAAGAGGGAGTAGATGGCGTTGCACGCGCAAATGGAGGTGGGTAATGTGGAATTAGTAAAAATGTAACTTATGGATGTATGTTTGTGAGAAAAACTATTATTGGATGCCTATGGCTTCAACCCAATAATGGCCCACTACTGAGCATGGGTCTCTCCTCATTATTGAGGAGGCCTAGGGCATACTCCACCACGCTGCTCCATTGTGGATTGGTGGACAGGTTAGTGGCAAACCTAGTGTCGAAAATTTTCACTCAAAAAATTTAGCCTCTAGCGGTCACCCATCCGACTACCGACAGCGCCCGCAGTCGCTTAACTTTGTCGATCACTTGGGATCCATGCAAGCCGCCGGGCTATGAGTGCTTCAGGCTTCTTTGGATGCCTATATTAACGGTATAAAATCCAAAACAATGATTGTTTTTGGACAAAATGGGAAAATGAGCTTAAAATGTAAATATGTCGGAGTCGGAAATAAAATTAGATTAAAATCAAACTAAATAAATCATTGAACTTTGAATAAAACGTAAATCCGGAACTGTAATTTAAATGGCAACACTGTACGAATTGTAAAAGTCACTCGATGGGATATCGGAGAGGGGGAACCCAACAGAGGGCACCTGTGGTGTCGGCTACGAAGAGCGGGGACTTCTCGAGCAGACGTCGAGCTGAACGGTCGCATTAAGTTAACTAGAGTACTTTGTAATAAAATCCTATACTGCGTCGTACCTATGCCCGACGGCATAACGTTTCTCTAAGTGTATTTCAGTCGTACCACGTTTTAACAGAACCTAAAAGCTTTAATCAAATTAAGTTAAACTGTGTAACCTGAAACCTAATTTAAATCATTAAGAAAGACATTTGAACGCCCACTGTGTTTTATTTTTCACCTTACAACCTGATAATCGGAGTATTATACCACCATCCTGACTAGTGTCTCCGAAAAATATTACTTTTTTAAATAATAAAAATGTTTTCATGATTAAGTTGTTGGGTTATCTGTTAGCATGAGTATGCTTTTAACTTATTGATTATGATTACATATAGATCAGAGATGTTCGCAGTGGCCTCTTGGGGATACTAGCTCCCCATGCCCTGACACCTAAATAATAATGATACATATTTTAATAAAGGACAGCTTAAATAAAAGTAAATACAATTACTAGTTCATGACATCCCACACTTCACTTTTACTTACCAGAGAACATAGCGTCTCGAGCCTGTTCAACATTACGGCTTTTGGCCAGATTGAAGAGTAGACTCATGACAGTGTCATCCACTCGATTCTTTGAGTAGTCCAGCAAGATGTCTCCATCATTGGGAGTTTGCAGGCGGAGACTGGTGGGGAAAGTTACAGGTAATTTATTAATGTATTGCCGGACAATGTACAAAAGCAAACAAAAAACAAAACATTGACTCTGAAGCTAAAATTATATCCTTACACACTTAGAAAGCTTACAATGTATATTGCACAATTCAAAGTTCAATTACGAAACAACATTTTGAAGAGATAGTTATGCATTTGAATAAAAATCGTACTTTCATTAATGACATTGCTTTTACACAAACGACCTTTAAAATTATGCGATTCATTTAGATTCTAAACTACAAGTATTACTTAAACTTATTGAATGTATGGATTAAATTATACTCAAGAAAAACGTAGTCTTCCCAAATATGCATTGGAACATTTTTTTTTTGTAATAAAAGTTATTTAGCTTTAAAAGTAAGTTACCTAAATTTATTGAAACGGTCCGGATCCTGTTGAAATAATTGGAGCATGTTGATTTTTTCGCCATTTCCGTTGTAGTATTCTTGCAGTTTCTGATAAGCGGGATCTTGCTTTAAATTAACTTTCGGTTCCATTTTTTTAAGAGAAATTCGAACGGGTTTTAAAAAGCCGTACGACCGAAACTGGTCTATCAATACTGATAACGTACGTCGGTTTGACATCTCAATGACACGCGAAGGTTAAATCTGCGTTTCGTTTCTACAAATAAATGAATTAATCATCACTTCTTTTTTGCTTCTAAAACCGGTTTTTCCTAAATACGTTTATAAATTGTCTCGTAACGTAATTAATTTATCTACGTATATAATTATTCTGTTTGCAGAATAACTTGTTATTATTGAAAAATTGCTAGAGTGGCCAAAATAAGGGTTGGCATACACTTTGGCCGCGTTCCGTATATAGCTAATAACACAAACGTTCTTTCGTTTTGGTCGGAACGCGGCTTTAACCCTCTACTGCATGAATTATGAAGGAGATGATTAAAAAATATTTAACTATGTAAAACTCTTTATTTATATACTAATAAATATATATGTCGAGAAATAAAAAATCTAAATCATTTAGTTTAGATTTTAATTTTCAAAACCATATATGGTTTCTTATGCATTCACGTAAAAAATCACTCGGTCATATATGTCTCCGTATGCATTGAGTCCAATAAGAAAGTAATAAAATAATAAATAAAAAATTACTGAAAAAATATTATTGTCTAAAATGAAGTCGAAAGTGATTCCAGCTCTTGGTAATTAAACATCTACAGCAAATGTAGATAACATACAGCCAAATCATGTGCATAAACTCATGTTTTTCATGTGAAGACTTATTTACTAAATTGAGGGTATACTGACTTTTTTTTCTCGTTAAGTGTATCTAATCGTTATATTGTGTACTCGTTATATTGTGTTATATTGTGTACTGTCATTATTTGTATTTGGCATAACTGAATATCTTCAAATTGCCACAATCATTTCCAGATTTTCATCTTCGGAATATTGTCTCTGTGGGAAGGGGATATTCAATATTTACCATAAAATTCACCATGAAAGTGACGAAGGTTTATATTTAGTCAAAAAGGATTTAAAACTACGTTCTACAGAAACAAAATAACAAGTATATAGCAGTTTTAATATAAAATATAGTCATATCGTGTATGTGATAGTCAGTGTAAATTTTTTATTATTGCATATTGAACCGTATTTGTCCAAACCAAAAATTGTCTCAATGCATACGAAACCATATCTGGTGCCAGGTGAAAATCGTGTGAAAACAGTGGAAACGGTTTAAATCAGGAAAATTTATTATTGATTAACTTAATGGAGGTTGTGTTAATTATGAAAATATTTTTATTAAACGAAATAATTGAATAATTATATTAGTTTTCCTTTCTTGAAATTGAGTTTCGTCCACCTCAAGAGACATACATCGACCACTCACTCAAAAATAAGCACACATTTGAATGTTATCTAATTTTAGGCAGACCAATTACTTATCATCAAAGCTAAATAATATCTCTACGTATTTAATTAGGTAACAACGTATTTGCGACAGTTGATTAGGGAGAAAAAAAATTGCAAAGTCATGATACCATATATGGTGCCATATGCGGTAGAGGGTTAAGTAACTCAAAAACGTTCCGGCGCGGCGGTTCCGGTACCTACCACCACCTCGTCACGAGCTGTTATGCAAGTACCTACCTATTTTCATGAAACTGTGTATTTAATCACTCTTATACAATCTCCACGACTTCATTAAAAACGCCACTCCGTGCTAAAAAGCAATTTATTACGTGTGCTCAACTCGCAGTTCAATTTAACTCCTAAGCAAAATTTACTTAAAGCCATTTAAATTCTCGCAGTCAATCTACAATGAACCATCACAGCGACGGAGAGTTGGCATTTGTGTTGTTGGATACCAATAAACGAACCGTACACATCACACAGAGGACCCTATACAAGTATACACACACAACACTGTAACTCTGTATCAACCACTTGTGGTCTCTATTTCTCTAAACAAAAATATTCTCAACCTACTCACAGAACACTATCTCGGTATCAACCATTTGTTTTTTCCCTAAACAAAAAACTCAACGTCGGGGCACGCAATATCCAGCGTTTAGCTGTGGTCAAATAGCCCATAATATAAACAACCTACTTTGATTTGGGAATAAAATAAAACAGCTATCTACAAAAAATATACGAACTTTATTTAAAAGGAATAATTTAGAGTGAAATACATTTAAAATGTGTCAGCTACGATGATATTACTGTAACGATTAATGAGAAACAGAAGGTATGCAGAATGGGATAGCTGGACGAAGACAACCAGAATTAAGCGAATTTCACTGGCTACATAGTATACCTAATATGATTAGGATAAAACATTCGTTAGACTATTAATGATCTAGTATTAGTTACAAGCTAAATATTTTTTTAACCCATTTCCCCATATTCTAATTCTATACTATTCAATTAATATTATGTGGATAGTGTTCCTACCTATCTTTTTGTAAACACTTAGGCATCGTTCACACCAACGTATTGTCCGCCGCCGACTGTGAGTATATGCTTACTGTCAGCCCCAATATGTACGTGTACTCAGTTTGCGTATGATCGGTTCGGTGTGAACGAGAAGTTGAATATATATGGAAAAACAATAAACTGCGTAACGCGCGCTCACAGTCAGCGACCGACAATACGCACGTCGTATTTAATTGACGTACGTTATACGCTTGTTATGAACAATCCCTTAATGCACAGATCACCGTAAAAAAATAATTCCCTAAAATTTAAATATTACTCATTTTAATTATGTTGATTTAATGGTCTCATAAATTATTCTCATTTAAAGGTGACCTTGGACAATATAAATTTTGGCAGCTCGTCTTAGGTACCTAATGATATCCTTAATTATCATAATTTTATGCATTATTTTTTATTATGACAATTTTATATTTAGTGAACCACTCCTTTGAAATAATTTTGAATTTAAAGGCCCATCAAAAAATCCATATCATAAATAACCTAATAATTACTGTAATCTGTAATCATATAAAAATATAATGAAATTGAAAACTAACATTCTTATATTCATAGAAAAGTATAACATATTATTATAATTGACTTTATAAGTAAAACAATATGTTTCAGCGTTACCTACCATTTTGGACGCAAAGCGACGGTAACGCCTCTGGTGTGAGAAATCAGTGATGATTTTAGGAATATCAATCCAATTTTTAAGAAACATTCGATAGCTTTTTAGGTTAATATTATTAATGAACCTCCATATGTACTTTGTTAGTGAGTTATCGTATTTATCATCATCGTATTATCAAATATATTTTTTCGAATGGTTCTTAACATCGAACATATAAGAGCGTAATTTGGGTGGTTAAAATTACATTTTACATTGTTAATTAAATGAAACGACATTTAGAAGTCCAATACTATTTTATAGGTAAATAAAGAAAATATAACATGTAATATTATTATATCCCCTAACTTTACAATTATGTTATTAAATAGATCATTAATTTTATAGTTAGTTACAAGTGGTTATTATAATTATGTATTATGTTTTGTTTTGTTTTTATATAATAAAACTCTGCATCATAACCATTTCATTGTGTCGTCATCAAAGACTATTATTTATTACTGTATAGTAAGTTTATTTGAACTCGGCTGATATGAACATAGCTACGAGTGGCTGCGCAGATGTCGATTTTATGGCCAAAATGGTGGTAGGAGGCGGGGAGTGCGGGCGGTAGGATAGTTAGCCAATACCATGGACGTATTTACGTCCATGGCCAATACGAAGTAGCGCATCACAAAACACTGTCATGGCCGCCGTGTTTTGATTGGTCAGTTACTGTACCTGCGCAAACATCTCGGAAAACGAAGTTCACATCAGCCGAGTATAAATGAACTTACTGTATTCAACAGCAAACAAAACTCCTTTAGGAGCCATACATAAATTACCTCACTGATATTATGAGGTTTGAAGTCACTCATTCTTTGCATGTGAATAAGCATTTCTCTATTCATATCGTAGACAGAGAACGATATAGACCTCTGGTGGGCGCGACCAACTTGTGATAGTACTTGCTTAAACAAGTAATTCTGCTTTCCTTGAAAAATCGGCACGCAATGCGAAATAAAATACAGTATAATTCTGTCTGATTTTTTTCGGGTCATTTTCGTAACTTATTCCTTTTCTTGTGCGACTGCGATAGATGACATCCATGAGTCTATACTATTCTACGTCGTTGGTAGACCTTTCCATGTATTACGAGATTTATAGGTAGGTACTCCTTATATCCAACAATTCAATATCACAACAATTATAAACCATATGTCTTTACTGAAACTGAATTTATGAGAAACTCCTCCACATCTACAAAAAGGAAAACTTCATACAAATTAAACAAATTAACTCAAACAAGACGTAAAGACTAAATTTCCTCTGCTACCAATACTAGTTGACACAGACAACGACACACACAATCACGGTCCTTATAACATTTACACAACGTTGAATATTGCTTGTACAGTCATTGAGCATGCTTGAGCCTTGCTGAACGATTGTAGACCTTGTTACAGGGTGATAAAGATGCGTTTCTTGTACAGAGCGATGCCGACGGCTAGCCACATGAGCATTGCGGCCGCGTGAGTGGCTAGCAACTGCGCGTGTGTGGGTGCGTTGATGTGCCAGTAGAAGGGGAAGTGTTTTTTCAGGAGTTCGCTGGCTATGTAGAGGAATAAGGCGTTTTGACCTGAAACAAGGTTACAGTGGGTGAGATTTTTCTGGGGCTTGGTATTCATATTACACTATACACATATTATAAAACTACACTTGATTCATTAAACTCCAACGACATGCATGCATGTCACGAATGCATAGTACGTTCACTTCGCTGGAATCCAATTGGTTGCTGTTATTAGGTGGAAGAAATTCGGAAAAAAAAACTGTTTCCGCTAATACGGCTTAACTGATTTGGATGCGGTTTTTACTGATTTTTAAGTACTAAATGTAAATTATTCCCTAAAACCAAGCAAGCATTGTCGCTCGTTCTATCACTACCAGCTCTACTCACCAGCATAATACAACGGCCGTCCACCCCACTTGGTCTTGAGATCCACAATAAAATACAGAACGGCCTGGATGAAGAACGCCATGGAAGCAGTGACGAGGCAGAAGGACACGGACCACAGGTTCTTGTTGACCGGGATCGGCCCGCCGCTCGTGCTGAACGTGCACAGCGCGCCGCCGGTCACACCGAACATGATTGACCAGAACACCCAGCGCATTATGCGGGCTCTGTGGAAGGAATGAAAATATCTTCTAAAATATCGTCTTTAAAAACTGTCTCCATAAGCCCATACTAATATTATGAATGCTAAAGTCTGTCTGTCTGTGAAGCTTTTATGGGTAAACCGCTGCGCTGGCTCGATTTAGATGAAATTCAAAATTAAAATAGTTGAAGACCCAGGGTCACACAAAGACATTTTTTCTGTTTTCAAAAAACAATTTCTAAAAACTTTTTATACTGCTTTTATCATGTATCCAATGAACCTATTTTAAGGAATAGCAAGGTAATTTTCCTAGTTCGATTAATAATGAAATAACGCTCTAGGTTCTACGGGGACGCCCTTACATCTAGCGGCGACCCTGTATAATCCCATAGCCAACAATAAGTAACCCATAGATTCCAGAAGCTCTCACCTCGCATGGTTATAAACCAGCATGATCCTGGTAGCATGAGCTCCAGCCTGCACCAGCAGCACTCCAGACAGGATCCCCAGCAGACCCTCAGGGTCGTACGGCACGGTGGTGTGGTAGATCTTGCGGAAGGTCCCGGCTTTGTACAGGTGGGATGGGCCTAGGATCAACCTGGAGGGAGAAGAGTTATGGTTTTATTTTTTGCGTGAATGTGTGAAAGTATAGTTGGGTTTGCCTTCTTTTGGTTCTGTGCTCCTGGTAAATGGACTATGTCGTCCAAGCCTGCGGAGCTACGTTTTCTGGTTCGAATTCCAGCTATAATGTTTGTTCTCAGCAGTGGCGATTTCTCTAAGATGGCGCGTATGGCGGCGCCATACCATAAATTTTAAGCATTAAATAAAATGTAAAAAATCATATATTTACAACCTAATTATTTAGACCTAAGTACAATAATTACATTTTACGAGCGCTGCGGTCTTCTATCACGAACGCGACTCGCGGCGATTGTCTTCGCGTTCGGTCGGCGCCGAGCGCGGCCGAGGCGAGCGATGCGCTCATGCCAGCGCATGCCTAGTCCGTACAAAGTCGTTGGCCCGCGCCGCCCGCGCCTCTTCGATCGCTTAGTATCACCATAGTAAAATTATACTGTGGTATCAGCGTATCACTGAGTTTGAAACGCGGGTCTGGCGCTGGGAATGGCGCATTACCTAACGAGTTTTCGGATGTTTTTCGTGATAGTGTAGATTTGTGATTACGGTTTCTATCTTTCTATTGATTTAATTTACTTTTTATTTAGTAGGTAATTAGTTTATAATTAAACGACATGAAATTATGAGTGATTCAACAAAATCTGTGATACAAGAACTTTTAGAAAGACCTTTCACGACGAGATCGTTTGCCGAAAAACGGTTGATAGTGGAAAATGGACTTTCACTATGGGACAAACCCTAAAATCGCGAAAAAACATTAGCTATTTCATACAAAAATAAAAATGTCAAATTGTATGAAATTTCTTTTTAACCGACTTCAAAAAAGAAGGAGGTTCTCAATTCGACCGTATATATGCTTTTTTTATGTACGTTCAGCGATTATTTCGTCGTTTATGGACCGATTTTGATAATTCTTTTTTTATTCTAAAGTAGATATGCGCAGTGGGCTCCCGTGATAAGGACATCAGGATCTGATGATGACATCTCAGGGAAATCGAGGGGAACTTTTGAAAATTGTATGGACAACTAGTGTGTTTGTTCATGTTATCATAAGTAGGTACATTAAAGCGCTATTATTTCATGAAGATCTGGAGTCGATCTGATTAAGCCGAAAGACAGTCGAGGGAACTCCTCAACGATTTACTGCAGTTATCTAGTGTTTGGGCTTGATTAATTTGTAGCAACGAGAACTTTACACTTACATGTTGAATTGAGCGCCATCTGGCGAGTAGTTTTTGAGTTATCTCTACTTATCAAGATTGCAGTCGGTTATTTTTTTTTGTAAAAAGCAATTATTATTTGCGATTTCAAAGTAGGTTTCTTAATGAAAGACTGCAAGTTTGTTAGATTGTCCGTCTGAAGAAATGGTTTTCCGGTTATGCGCACTTAACACTACACCCTATATAACAAAAGCTGGAGCCACCCCAATTATAAACACCAGGAATCGCCACTGGTTCTCAGGTCATTTGTGATACCCATGCCATACAACACTGGGACTTCTACTGCGAGAATGACTTAATATAAGTGTTTAATGGTTTTCAGTGCGAGCCTTTTTCATGTGTAATTTCTACAAGACAATGTGACAAGTGATATTTGACACATGGCATACATTTTGTCTTTCTTTACAGGACAATACTAGCATGCAATATCCCTCCGGTTAAGTTTTAAGTTTTACAGAGCTCTATAACACAATGTTATCCTAGTAATCTCGTCCTAAGTACCCTAATTTGAATCACAATTGATTTCAATCTATGACCTTCAATGACCTTGATACATACCTGTCAATATAGCCAGCGATGCCACCGGTGCAGTTCTGCAGCGAGAAGTCCCCCAGGGCGGTGCGGTGGAGCCCCCCGGGACCCAGGTACCCCTTGGGGCAACCGGGCGCCGGCACCAGTAGGGTTATGCACAACTGTTGAATAAAAAAATTGATATTTAGACAATGGGGTATTTTTGCTCTATATGAAAAACGGTCTTTGAATGTAGAATTGAAATAGCTTAGGCATTAGCAATCGGAAAGAGTTACTTTTATTTCTTTAATAGTTTTATAGTTAATTAAAAAGAACCACTTTTTTCTGTATTTTTATGAACGAGACAGTAGCCGCCATGATATGACGTCATACGGTTATGTAAACAAAAGGGTGTAAAATTGAAATTTTCGATACCATTCTGTTCTTCTTCACAAAAAAAGTAGTTTTATGACTGGTCTATACTTACATGTATAGCAACTATCAAAATGGTAGCCAACCACTGCTGCCATCCGGCCGTGATGTCGCGGAACAAAGAGTGACCTGAAATAAATGTATTTTTTATGTGTTACGTGTTGTTGTACTGTCCCATTTAAATTAGATCGACATCTAACTTATTTGTTTTTGAGTTATCTTCGACGACCCTGTAGCCTAGTTGGTAGCGACCCTGCCTGCGAAGCGAGGGGTCCCGGGTTCGATTCCCGGCCGGGGCAGATATTTATGTGGCAGATAAATATTTGTACTCGGGTCATGGGTGTAATGTGTTACATGTGTAGTCCATGCCACCCGCGACACAGGTACCTAGTAACCTACGGCGGGGGTATGAGTGTGTTAGCGTTTATTTATTTATCTCTACTTATCATTGAAGTCGATTATTTTTAAGTAAAAAGTTTTTCTTTTATTTTATTTTAATTGTTATCTCACTCTAATTATCAATATTGAAGTCGTTTATTTTTTAGTAATATTTTTTTAAATATAATTTTAAACTCCCTGGTCCATACCTGGCGTAATATTCTGGCTGGTCCGCATGAAGGCACACTCGAGCGCACCAACTATGAGGTACATGGCGGCGAGGCGTTGCAGCACCCCTGGTAACCTCACATCCACCCAGGACGACGAGACGGAGCTCAGACATATACCGATCAGCGAGAGGATGATGGAGCGGCGAACCACCTGCGGGTGGTAATTGGACTTGTTGATGAGTTACGGTTGGTTTTGGTATTAACTTTCGTCTTTTCATTCAAGGGAGCTGATAAGAGCTTACGCATATCCCGATCAGAGACAGATGGGGCGGCAGTTCATTTTAAGGATTTGAATTTTGAACTTTATATGGACTACTTAATATACATATTACAGTTTATAGAGTACATAATATAGATCCATTATAAACATTATCCTTGATGTCATCAGTATTGTGTAAACGAATCGTAATCAAAGAAGTGTTTACAATATACCATACCTGTCCAAGAGCGCTGAGCCTTGGGAGTGACGTACGAAGCCGTGCATTGAGTGACAGCACCAACGCCTCCCCCATTGCGAATGCGAACCATGGGAACACCACATCGGCCACGGTCAAACCGTTCCATACCGCATGGGAGAAGATTCTGTAACCACCGCCGCCGGAATTCACGAATATCTGAGAATAAAAACGGAATTGTTATATGGCTCGAAGGACCAAGTTATAGGCGGACGTTCATAACTGATAAAGTTTCGGCAACGTTTTTAGTGTTACAAAAATCAGAGGGCATTATTGTCATACCTAACTGTGTACCATGTGCCTGATGTTATTTTGACCCGTAATCTTGACATCGAGGAATATCCTCAAACTTATATTATTTTTATATCAATATCATTTAAATTGTCATATGCGTACCTACTGCATCAAGCAAGTCTGATATCAATTGGCCTATTCCTAACCTAATAGAATTTCTGAATACAACTGATTTTACCCCATTGTTAAATTTCTATAATATACTAACCATAAGCGCAATACAGAATCCTCTGAAGATGTCCAGGGAGCGCAGTCTCGACCGGGTGGGGGAGCGAGGCAGACTCGCCTCGGTCGTCAGCACACGGGTTTCGGAGCCTAGTTCATTGTCTTCTCTGCAAGAGTAAACGGACTCTTTATAATATAACTTTAGCAACCGGACACCTTGAGTGTACAGTGTATAGTGTCGTAGCCTATTCGGAGCATTCCATAGTAGCAGTTATTCGTTAAGGATTAATTTCATAAAAAGAAACAGTATTTTTATTTCCCTGTTCTAAAAATAGTTTACATTGAAAAGTGCATAAAGCCTAATTTGTTTCACATATAACATGTATAATAAATATATTTATAATAGAAAATGTTTACATCCAAAATGCCAATGTACAGTAACCCTTAAACAGAAATAATTACAGTCGAAATTAGATTGCAGTCTCTAGTTAATATTAATTACAAGTGTGTATGACAAATATTCAACTGTAGTTACATATCAAATTACTTTGTGTTTGTGATAATGCTTCATCAATTTGCATTAATCAGCAGAGATTAGTCATAGGGAAATTGACATAATATATAATATACTGTTATGTACACACTAAAATAATTTAACTTTTGTTCCAATAGGGAATATGCATGTTATTCAAATTTAAGTGAATTAATTTTTTTATAGTAGTTATCGCTAACATAAAGATACCTTTAACGTTATTTTTGGTTTAAACACTGAGAAAACAAAAATATCCCATTGGATTCCAGCGAAGTGAACGTACTATGGCATTCGTGACATGAATTCATGTCGTTGGAATCCAACAGTAATTAATGAAAAGTGTTAATTTTACGAGGGAAATTTAAAATTGTTAAAAAGGAAGTGACGTCTTCGTTCATTAACGTCATGAACATTGACGTCGTCTTTCTATGGAGTCTATGAAAGGTGCGTTCCGCTTAGCACAAATAAAACGCCCAAAACTTTTATTTTTCGACACAAAAAGGGCGTTTGTGGAGCCTTTTGGTTGTAAGTGGAAAACACCCGCCATAGACTACATAGAAAGATGACGTCAAAGGTAGACGCGGGAAGATGGTGACGTTTAAATCATCACTATGTCATTGCAGTTTTAAATATTTAATGTAAAATAAGTGTTGACTTTTTCATGAAGTGTATATATTTTTACGGTACTATATTGATATAAATAAACGTTAGAAGCAATAAAAAAAATTCATGTTTCTATTAGTACAATACCAAATACTGTAAGCAAAACAATAGTGTTGTAATCAAGATAGCCCATAAATCAGAGTGTGTGAAAGAGTTCTAAAATAATGAATACTAAAAAGAAAAGAGGTCCTCCAAAGAACTTGTACCTTACTAAACTTGTATTCCTATCACCCCTAGATGTAGCTATTAGTATTTCATTTATTTTTTTCATTTACTTTTTGTTTGAAAAGGTACGCTGAGAAGTTGCTTCGGCTACTATCTATTTTTCATACCCCTATGTATTGTTCACACTTAACATTTTTTTGGCAAAATAACGTTTGCCGGGTCAGCTAATCATTATATACAAAGCAAATTTGAGGAATGGCTATAGGATAAGAAAATATGACGTGCATAAGTTTGGTGTAATCATCGATACCCCTAATGCTACGGCTACATCTGCGTCTTAACGCGTTAATTAATGCACTACTGTAGTGCATTAGCAAAATTAGAAGAAATTATATTTTCAATTTGAATTTTGTATGTAACACCACCCGATGTCGTGCACAGGTTATGATAGGTAACACGGTGAAGTGTCACGATACCTGTATGAACAAATAATTACGATTTATAAATCCAACCCAACTCACCTGGCAAAATACCGCGCGTACCATCGCCCAGCCACCACGCGTTTCCCGATGCCCTTCACGATGTACCACAGGGTAGCCATGGCCAGCAGCACAACCACCGCGGTGAGTATGGGCAGCATCGCCGCGTCCGGCTCGGCCGTCATGCGCGGCTGGCAGACATCCTTGGTGGTCTCCGTGACGTTGATGGTGTACTGACCGAACTCGCCGAAGCCATATGTGCCTGATGGACAATGATTTCATTGAATGTAGAACTAAACTGCAATTGGTGGAGGTCTGTCTATGAACGATAATTGAGGAAAGTAATGTTGGGTGTGTTTTATATTACAATGCATAAATAAACAATGGTTTTTAGTTTTTTAATTTTTTGCTTGGAATTTTTCAAATTCTTTCCGGTCCAATTCATTATAATTTTCTGGCAAATTCTATGAAACCCTTTGGAATGAAGTCCCCTATGTATGGATTGATCAAGCAATTCAAAAGTTATGAAAACTTACACACAGACACAAAACCTAGATAATGGTATATTTAATCAATCCAGCATACCTACTAAATGATACACAAAGTCTATTTACTCTGTGAAGATTGACAGACAAACAAAGATAAGAAATGTTATCAAAGATTGTTTTCCTTGTGAGAGTCAAAAGGGGAGTTGTTATAAAATTATGATCTCTGATAAAAAGTTGCAAAATATCTTATAGAAGATGGCTGTAAAACACTGATTGTTCATAAAATCATGATTTGTGCATTTTATAGACATATAATTTGGCGTCCATGCCACCTGCATGACCTGCAATATATAAAGTAGCTACTACTAGTACTATTAGTATAGTATATATCATGATTGAGTGTATTTAAATAATCACCTATAATGTTATTCAATAAAGTCACAAATTGCTTGAAGGACAAAGTACTCCAAACTCAACTTATACTCCGACTTTTAATTCGATGCAGTAAAATGACATTTGCTAATGTCACTTTTTGAAATAATGTTGCCAGATTTTCAATAATAGTGAAAACTTACACGATTAACGAACGATGTTTTGATTATTCGATTATTCTTTTCTCAATATGTCTATTATAATGTATGTTAATAAAATATAATTCAAATTCAGAAAACAATACGGAAAGGTTATTAAAATAATAAACACCGGTGCATGCATGCTTTTAGTACATAACATGCACTAAAAGCGCTTAATAATTAAAAATCTAGGAGATTATTGATATCATTCGTATTTTTATGTGTAGTTATTGATCCTGTAATAACTTCATACATTATTTTAGGAGTTTGCTAAATTATGCGAAACGATTATAATCCAATTAATATTTTCATCAAATCGAATAATTTGTGTCCAGGTTACATCACTATTTTTGTGATAATAAAAAACGGTAACACTGGAAATGTCATTTTACTGCATCGAATTAAAAGTCGGAGTATAGTCACTTTACTATCTATCTGTTTTCCACGTTTTCATGGGAAAAAATTAAAACTCTAATTTAATAAAAGGCAGGTTTGTTGGTTATAAAAATTTAATAATAAAATGCTGTCAACATTATCTTTGTAGGTAAAACATAATCGCAATAACAATTAATTAATGCCACTTGCAATAACCCCATTATGTTGAAATACATTCCTTTTATAAAAATAGCATTTCTCATATGATTGTAAGAGCATCAATAATGCCTGATGGTAGCAATCCTGCAGGCCACATGTGAGATCCTAGGTTCAATTCCCAGTCCCAGAGAGGGCAGAAAAAACCTTAACTCATCATTCAAGAGTGACAGATGTCATATTTATTGCTAATGCAAAATAAATATAACTGAAAGTATAAGTAAATGCTTGATTACTGTATTAATAAGTACCTTCCCCCCCCTTCCCCTCAGGTGATCTTGTGGTATTATGAATATCTACATCATGTTTTGCTCACATAAAGTTTAAAAATATACATATTCGATAGCTCGAAAAAGCACCACATTTCCCTAAAGTACATTTACTATGTGACTAAAACCTAAGACCTCGTCCCCCCGTATGACCATGCATGGTATTTTGGAAGACCCTCTGCTTCCCGGATGGGTCACATAGTATGGGTATGGGTCACATACTATGAAGCTATAATTACTGAAAACTTTATTGTATTGTTTAAATAATGTTATTTACTAATAAAAAACTTTAGTCCCATTTGTTGATAACAGTAAATGAAAACTGAATAAATATTGGATACATCATGAGTCATATGCAGTCAAATACATAGTTGACTCATATTAATTTGAAAACATATTGTGTGATTTAAATACATGTCATTAGTTTGGTCATTTAAATGTTACTCAGATTGTTTTTGAACCAAATTTTTTGAATGAATTAATTACATAACAGTGTGGTCATTTCAGAAGGTAATAGTTACCACTTACTATCAAACAAGCTTATCTGAGTAAATATCTCATAAAAATAAATAAAAATAAAATAAATGTTGCAGCAATCTTTTGCCTTAAGTTGCTATTTAACTATACAATCATCATTAATTATAAATTTTGTACCCAAGTATTACTTGACAAACATTTATAATACATTAAAGTTAACAGTAACACCGTCATAAAATAGGCAAACATTTGACGTACAAATGTCCCATCCATATTCATGTTTAGTGCATATACATAACTATGTATTTAATATGTCCATTATTTCAGTGCAATTTATGACTCATTTGACCTAAAGAGAAACTAGTATGTTCACAGATAACCAATCCTTGCAATTAGCCTAACTCAATTATGTAGTCTCATAGAAAAAAGGTATAATCTTTAATTCGGAGGGAAAATGATTTGTTCAATTGATGCTTCATAAGTGCATCAATCTATATATACATCAAGCGCTTGCTGTCAATAAACAAAGGGCTTAAAACAAAAGATATCTTACCGTTGCATATTTCGCCGTAGCCGTTCCGGATCGCATAGCGAATAGGACTTATGGTTTCTAGGATAATGTCACCAGAAGTCGACAGCTCTGCTGTTCGGAGCAGCTTGCAATCCTCGCATTCGAGGAATTGGCTCCAAAAAATTATCGTTTCGTTTGTTATAATTCGCAAACATGCTTGATCGTATCGCAGTGTTGTACCATCGCAGTGAGGTATTGACGAACCCACGTTTTCGAACTGGCCTAACATTTTGGATTAGTTCTTCTACATTAGTAACGAAAAACTATAACACTAAAACAAGGCACATCAATTACCAATTAATTAAATACACAACTCGAAAATGCAAAATCACAAAAACAATCAAGCGAAAAGCTGTCAAATCAAACACGAACGAAACGTCATTCAATCAGTCAACTTTATTAGATCAATGACTTTATTTATTTTTACCATAGACACGCATTACCACAGATATATAAACAGAAGATTTTTGTAATCGATCTATAAACGACCTACCTCGTCTGTGAAGACAGACAGGAGGAAACTGAGATGTTACTGGCCACTTGAAATTTCAGTGAATTTTTTGCGCTTTCAATTTATGTTTCGTACCACGTTTCGTACCGGACCGCAGCCACACGTTTCTTATTGCGTGTCGTATGGTATGGCGCACGGACAGTCGTTTGTTTTTATACAAAGTGCACGTCTGACAACGGGACTGCTGCGTATAAATTGTATAATAATCAAAGTAAAAATTGAAAGCACTTTTAATAACAAAAACGATGCCAGAGGTAGCGTAACTATCGTGCAATTCTAATCATAAAGCAATTTCAAACAACCAATTACTAAACGCCACAGTTAATGACGGAAAATTCAAATAATAACTCCTTTTGTGTTTCTACCCTCATAATCATAGATTATAAAGGGAGTTAGGGTAGAACTCATAGCTAATAAATGAAAAATTAATCAATGAATGATTTTATCTATGAGGGAACTGAGGGATACACTTGTTATACTTACTTAAAAATAAAACACGTGATTTTTTTTATATTTTAAATTTCAACGTTATAAAGCTACATTAGGGCTAAATGTACACAAATAAAAACGAGTTATTAGTTAGTTTTGAAACCTAAACATTCATTTTTAATTAAGTTATGTATGTAAGGATATAGCTGTCCAATATTTATGTAAAGCTTAGCAGGATATTTTCACAGGGAACAGTTATTCATAACAATATAAAAGGTGGTCAGTATAAAAATAAAGAAAAAAATAGCAAAATAAGTAAAGCTAAACTAAATCACAAAACTTATAAACCCTTGGAGCATATAAAAGAACTTTTTATAGAAGTCGTTTCTGACTTCCTCAGGTATTTCGACGTACATTGCTTCACCACTGCGAGTCACATTAGTGTGTTCCTCGTAGAACCAGCGAGGGAGCGACGATGGGGGGCTGAGGAAATAGTTCCACCTCTTGTTCTTGTACCTTATCACCAACGAGGTAAATGGTCCTTTGAAGTATAACTGAAAAAACGTCAATATTAAGTAAAGTAGTTTAGAAGCAAGAGATATTTAATTTGGATATATTGGGACGGCCTATAATATTGACCAATAGCTTATGGCTTATGGGACATGAAGTTACGGGTACTATCCTGTGCGGGCACACCAGCAGGTGTCAGTGTGGGTAGAAGAAAAAATGAAAAGTTAAAATGGTTACCAAACAACATGACTAAATATACCCACACGCTCAGTGCCGGATTTACCAGTAGGCTGAGTAGGCTGAAGCCTAGGGCGCCAAATTTTAGGGGGCGCCAAATTCGGCCACAATTTTTTTTTACAGAAATAAAAAAATACCTTTTTAAATGTTATGAGGTTTCACTACTTAATTTGTCAAAGTAGGTTATTGGACGTTTGTCAATCTGCAAATTCTTTTTTTATACTACGTATTTGCGGTGCAGTAACGAATGACATGACCATTCGCTGAGTGTCTGGCTGAAAAGACGTCGCGGGCGCACGAGCACAGGGCGCGGGCGGGTCGTCGCGGGGCGGGGGGCCGAACGTAACGAAGTGTGGCGGCAATCGGCGGCATTGAGTTCGGGAGAAAGATTACAGGGAGATAGATTTTAAAGGCGATTCACTCACGGCACCGCGCATCGCCGCGGAGGACGGGGGCGGTAAAGCGGATTTCGTAGCGGTGGTCCGCGCGGTAAGGCGGTTTATGCTCCTGTACGCGCGGATGGATTTAACGCGGTTTTGATAACGGCGTTTGAGGCTTTTTATGACGTAGAAAAAAAAGACGATATTGGGTTCATCCATTTTTACGAAGCAGAACTGTTAATGGGGCATTCATGTTATTCTATATCGACATCGAATTCCATTTTTAACCGACTTCATTAAATTGCAACACGTCCTGCACCAACGATGATCCGCGCGGTTAGGCTGTGGCTCGTGTGTGAAGCGCCGCCGTTCCGCGCGGACGTCAGCGCGGAGGGGCGGTGGCAGTGAGAGCACCTGAGACTGTACGTGAGTTAGACGCTGTCGGCTGCCGCGGCACGCGTACGGCTACCGCGGCACCCGTACGCATACCGCGGTAGCGGACGCGTTCGGCTGTCGGCCGCGGCACACGTTCGGCTGCCGCGGCACGCGTATGGCTCCGTTCCGATACGAGCCGGTTGGTCTGAATCGTACCTTAATCGCCATAGAGCGGCGATACAAACGGGGAAGTCCTGTCTCGTATTTACTTTTAAACAAAAGTCACCTCAAATAATTTTGAATTTTGTTCTTTAAATCCTTTTGTGTTCTTCTATGAAAAAGATATTAAATAAAATGTATCATCGGTTGATTACCTACATTGTTAGTTTTGAAATGAGACATCTTTCGGCCTCTAATTAAAACAGTACAAGCGCCCGAGCTACGAGGTTGAAAAAACAAAATGGCTGCAATTTTATCATGGAGAGGGCAAGAGAAAATTTGGATAGTGATTTGTCGATAAAAAATACCATATTTCATCCCCTCAAGTCTCCGACACTAGTTACCAGATACGTTGTATATGGTTTTTTTATGTGTGTTCAGCGATTTTTCCGTCGTTTATGGGCCGATTTTGATAATGCGCAGTTTGGTACGCTAGATAAGGACACCAGGTTCTGATGATGGCATCTTGGAGAAATCGAGGGGAACGTTCGAAAATTGTAGGGACGACTAGTATGTTTGTTAATGTTTTCATAAGTAAATTAAAGCGCTACAATTTCGTGCAGGTCTGGAGTCGATCTGATGAAGCCGAAAGGCAGTCGAGGGAACTCCTCAACGATTTACTGCAGGTATCTAGTGTTTGGGCTTGATTAATTTGTAATTACGAGAACTTTACATCTACGTTATGAATTGAGCGCCATCTGGCGAGTAATTTTTGAATTATCTCAGGAAGTTGAAGTCGGTTATTTTTTTTTGTACAAAGTAATAATTAAATAATTTGACATTTTCTTCCACCTTATTTTCTCCGTGTAGGGTATCAAAATGTAGAGATCACAAGGGGCGGCAAAATTTGAACAGCCTACTGGCGGCAAATGTGTAAATCCGCCACTGCACACGCTACATCCTAGGTTTCCCTGTGTCGTGAGTACCTACCGTGGTTAACACAAATATAAGAACATAAAAACTCAAACTCAAATACATAATCTAAGTATTTAATATAATTTAATATTTTTTGTCTAATATTTTTTTGTCTGAGAATCGATCTCATGATGAGCTCGACAATACCTTCGTACGACATGGCGACAGTCAGGTATTGTACTTGCCCTATGTGTCGTCAAACAAAAATAAGGCAAACAACATACCTTTGTCGAAACTTTATTATTATCACCCAAATGGCAGTTTAGACTGGGTTCTCCTTGGTAAGGCATTCTGAAAACAAAACAATTACGAATATCGGTTACTGATAGGGTAACCTAGGTACGGCCTACGGGTCACAGACGAGGTACGGGCGTAAGCGGGCGCGCAAGGCGTGCGGCGCACGCGGGCGGCAAATTCAGAGCAAATTGCAGGGCGACATAAATATTGAATGTTTTCGTTTATGTAGGTCCGTCGACGGGTTGTTGGAATAAGCGAAGTCCTTTTCAAACACCGAGCAAGATACCTACGATTTTACCGTTCCCTATGCATATAGTTAAGTTAGTTCATGATAATATTATATAACTTACATAAACTTGTTAAACATCTTCAGGATTAGTTTCTTTAGGTCGTATGTTGTGATTTCTTCACCAATTTCCTCTGTTTTGGAAGGTTTTGGAGCTGTCTTTTCGTGAACACCTGCAGTTAAAAGTTGCTGATATTTGTAGCTGAAAAAAGAAATTTAAACAACACTTATAGAAAAATGACTTATAAATACTATCATTTGTAACATCTTTGAGAATTTTACCTTGGATTGTTACTTCACAGGGAAAACTTGTACCTATCATGTTTTAAAAATTATATTATATACCTATTTTATCACAGATAAACGATTCAATTATAACGAGTTGTCCTAATACCTCACAGTCGCCGAGAACAGGTACCGATATAAAAGTTTTGACTGTTTTGACCATAACATTCGATTCGAATAGATTTGACCCCATGGATGGTGGTGTTCATACTCCGATGACGAATAAGCGTTAAGTACCTACTTACTTTTTAATAGCAGGCTCCATGACTTCTCTAAACACTCGTCTATCCATTTTATTCGGCGATCTCAGCTGCTTGAACTTCAGTTCGTCATCATTAATGTCTAGTACCCACAGCTTAGATTTAGAGACTTCTGCTAAACAGACCTTAAGAGGATTGCTATCTATGGCGTCAAAAACGTCAACATTTTCTAAATCTTTTTTAACTGTTTTAGCATCACAATATGCTAAAATAATAAAAAGAAGGGCTAATTTGTACATGGCTGACTTCATCGCCTCTCCGAATGGAAATGTTTTCATTGCCCGATATTGTTAATAATTAATTTTGGAGCACTTGTGCAAATAGCTATTGAACGTTATTGTTAAAGCAAACAATCTTGTTTCTTTTCAAGAAAAGTCAAATGACACTAATGTACCTTGAATTAAAATGATCAGTGTACTTGTGATAATCCCGGCGCAATATACCTAACGCTCCGGTTCTTACGGCTTTGGGAAAAGTTATTTTCCTGGTTGCAAGTTTATACCTACGCCTACGCGGATTCATCGATATTTTAATACAACGATGCGCGGAATACAATAAAATTCAATAAATCGATCTAGAGAAAAATATAAAATTTGAATTTCGAGGTTTACAACGAAAGTCGCCGGGAATGTTGAAATTAGAATGCGTTTTTTTTCTTCAAAAGAAACGTGGACTGTAGAATCATAAAAGAAGAAACAGCTGGTTGTTAATATAAAGGCCAAGTATTTATAATTTATCAATCATCATTTATATTTTTATCTATTGATGTTGAAACAAAGAAGCCATATTAAGTAGACACTCGGAGTCTATTCTATTCAACACATTTTCATAAATGATTTCAATTCTATTAAAATCTTACAAGTAAGGATGTCCTTTGCCCCTTTCGGCCAAGTGAAATTCGGCAAAGTGAAAAGTTCTTTTGCACAGATAAAAAAACCGGCCAAGTGCGAGTCGGACTCGCGCACGAAGGGTTCCGTACCATTATTTATAAAAACGCCAAAAAAATCTGGTCTGTTGTACGAAAGCCTCGCTTAAATATATAATGGTTTTATTGTAGCCACATATAACCTACAACGCCATCTCTTGGACCGAAAGGTAACTAAACTATCGCGGAGGCGTCAAAAGTATGGGCGCCCACTTAAATATTTATTTTATTCTGTTTTTTAGTATTTGTTGTTGTAGCGGCAACAGAAATACATCATCTGTGAAAATTTCAACTGTGTAACTATTACGATTCATGAGATACAGCCTGGTGACAGACGGACGGACGGAAGGACAACGTAGTCTCAGTAATAGGGTCCCGTTTTACCCTTTGGGTACGGAACCCTAAAAAACCCAGAATTTTGTTAAATTTATGAATTATACAAGCAAAAGAAATAAAACACATGTTAATAATTATTACATTAATATTATTATTTGTAGGTACCTAATATATCTCAAGCTCATAAGAAAATACAATTACAATGGGTACCTTATATTTCAAAAAGTATTAATTATACTTACGGACGATTCACACATATCAGTGAAGTCACCGTTCCGTCACAGAAGCGCAAATCTTTCATACTAACATGCCGAAAATGTATGAAAGATTTGCCGGAACTGTGACGGAACGGTGACTTCACTGATATGACGTGTGAATCGTCCCAGTAACGTTTATCAAATCCAATTGCTTCAGCCCTGAGATGTTGATTTGCAAGCCAATTAGCACTTTGTGGTATGAAATTATTTTAGCAGTACAAAATATAAATTCTTTGGTATTCTAATAGACAAATGAATATAAAAATGGAGAATTATTGCCGTAAAAACTAACTACAGGCATTTTTTATTTCAGCACTATCGTAATAGAGGAATATCATACCTCCACTAAAACGACTCTGAGGAGCAAAATCAGCATAAAATGGCGAGATGAAAGTGGTGAGCTGGTAAGATAAGTTGTGGTGAGGCGAGGTACAGTGACGACAAAAAGCAGTCTTCCAAATGTTTCTGGCCAGTGACCAACCAAATGTTACTGCCCAGTGACAAAACAATCTTCAAGCAAAGATACATGATTAATAAAAACGTGAAAAGAGGGCTTAGTGTTGTCAACATTTTCTTGGAAAACGTACACGTCAACAAAAAAATCGGCCAAGTGCGATTTGGACTCGCGCACGAAGGGTTCCGTACCATTATGTATAAAAACGCCAAAAAAATCTGGTCTGTTGTTATGAAAGCCTCACTTAATACTTTAGTTTTTTTGTAGCCACAAGCAACGCCATCTCTTGGAGCGAAAGGTAACTAATTTATCGCTGAAGCGTCGAAGCCATATTTCGACTTAAATATTAATTTTATTCAGTGTTTTAGTATTTGTTGTTGTAGCGACAACAGAAATACATTATCTGTGAAAATTTCAACTGTGTAACTATTACGGTTCATGAGATACAGCCTGGTGACAGACGGACGGACGGACGGACGGACGGACAGCGAAGTCTCAGTAATAGGGTCCCGTTTTACCCTTTGGGTACGGAACCCTAAAAAGGATGGTCTGAATCCAACCTCTACTTTTGGGGAAATCCGAGGACAAAATGTTTGGGAGCCCTAATAGATTATGGAAGCCTTAACAATATCTTATGGAAACATTTTACAGAAAGTTCACAGGTTAAATCGCAATAAACAGGCTATACAGGAACTTCCTATAAATGGGGATTGCAGCGGAAAACTTCCACAGGCACTATGCGGTGGCCACAGCTAATGTAGAATGCAAATCAACACATTTATCATCACATCTATGTAGTAGCAAATAAGTACAGCAGCGCCTTCGCAAACTGTATTATCTCTGAGCCTCCCAGCTTAGATTCTCCATACACTCTGTCCACAAATGTTATTGGAACTTCCCCTATACTGTAGTCCAGTTGTCTTGCTCTGAAAAAAAAATAAGAACTTTCATTATTTGACTAATTAACTGGTTAAACTTTCTGATTGATATTTCAGTTCAATGCATTTTTTATCAATCAATATATTCTACATTCTGATTAACCAATTAGCAATATGGGTTTCAAATGAAAGAAGGTGAAAAAAATCATATCAAAAATATATGTATCATATAACTTTCATAATTAAGTACTGTTTTAACACAGCAAATTGTCAAAAAGCATATTATTAACATAATTATTGAGAAAAACAAAGATCGCACCTAATAATCATTTCCATTTGGAAGACATATCCTTTAGACACACAGCTGGCTATTAATTTCTGAAGGACATCTTTTTTGTACAACCTGTAACAAATATTTATTTAGCTTTCAATTTATCTGTTCAATTTTGATAAATAAGTGTTTCACTATAATAATAATAGATTACATTAACATCCTCTGGTATTATAATTGAAGATGTGAGTGAATGAAGGGGATATATTACACGTTCAGAAAATGAGCTCCAGAGTTCTGAACTTATTTTTGATATAAATCATGTTTCTTGTTGTTTCTTTATGGACTATGTACATATATCAAATTATAGTATTTTTAAATATCTGCTGGTAAGGAGTGGAATCACTATAGTGGAATTATTTTTATGAAACTCACTTTCATTCAGTTTAAATTATTGTTTTAAGTTTGTATGTGTAAATCCTTATCACTTGATATGTCTATAATATTATGCTTATAATAATATGGTGTTAAAAGGTTAAATTGTTTTTAGTTTATAGGCACATTTCACATTAATTCAGTGAAAAGGTAAATTTATAAAAAAATGCTACATATCCCCTTCATCCATTCATATCTTCAATTATTTTATGGACCCTAATTTCTTAAAAATAAAGGAATAAAAAAATGTTACATAATATTTACATCATAGTTAAATATCTATTTAAATAAAGTTCTGGTGTTGTGTTTGAATACATAATTATTACATACATATGACATGGAACAGATATACTGTTCACTAAATAGTGTGAAAATATTGAAGCACATAATTTATTCACTAAACTTGATGTCTCTCAAGGTAATTTAAAAATCCTTACTTTAACAATGACAATAGCATGATTATATTATTGAAAATGAAATAACATAGTGTATAACATTGTCAATTACTCTTATTTTCATGCATTAGGAATTTATTTTGAATAAAGTTTTAGTAATACTTTCTATTATACATAACAACTTATTTAACATAAATTCCTGACACATAAAAAAGTGTAATTGACATGACTAATAATTGGATTTTAAGACATGTTATTTATTCTTAATTCAACACAATAATGCATTAAGTTTATAAGTATGTGTAGCGGTAGAGTAAAATTTATACAGTACCTGAATGAGCCAGTCAAGTCTGAAGCTCCGGGTCTCAAAAGTAGCTGGGTGATGAAATTGGCACCTCTGGATATCAGCTTCCGTTTAAAGTCCCATCCGTGCACTCCACCACCATTCTGGTACCTTGTGCCAGAGACCAGGTCAAAATCATACTTGCGTTGCAGTTCTATGAACTTTGGTATGAATTTAGGCTGCAAATTTATTGGAAAGCAAGGTAATTAATATGTTAAAATTACTTTACAATGATCGACAGGACACATTTAAGTTTTAGGATTTTGTCACATAGTTACTATATTTTAGGGAAATCTTGCGCTTTTCCTCTATGTCTTATATATTTTTTAACTTTCTGTTTGTGAAACACATACACTACTTTTTTCAATAATCAACCCCTAAAGGATTGACACAGGGGACGAAAGTTTGTATGAAAAATTGAAGAAACAAATTAGGATGAGCGATTTTGATGATTTTTCTCAGAACTTTAGGAGGCAAGGTCTACATAAGCTACCTATTTTTTTCAAATCTCAACCCCTAAGGATCTGAAATAGGGGAATATCTAAGTTTCCCCAAAACAAAGCGAGGCCATTTACTGGGATTGGCAGATATATAATATGCTTGTGTCTATGTACTTACATGGTGACTTAGGTCAGCGTCCATAATAATGATGTAGTTGCCTGTCGCATGCTCTATTCCATGTATGTAAGCAGTGCCCAGACCCAGCTTTTTCTCTCGCGGTCGCAATAGTATTTTACTCGATCCATACAGCATTTGCAATTGTTTTGCTACTTCCAAAGTACCGTCTGGACTGCCATCATCGATTATAATCACTTCATAGTCGTAGCCACTTGGAGAAAAGAAGAAAATAAACAAAAACATGAGTATTTGTTACACAGGTTTTAAAATTCAGTCATTCGTTCGAAAGATTTTACCTGTTATCTAAATATTTGACAATTAGCCATATTATAATCGGTAGATTTTCTCTTTCATTGTAAGTTGGTAATAATATTGAATATTTATCGCTTTTTATAATTTCAGAATCAGCTCCTGATACCGCCATGCTGCTCAATATTTTATATTATATAAATAATGGAATAATGAATATGAAAGTATGAAACCAACACAACACAAGATCCTTATTTTGTGAGTCACACAACACAATCACACACAACACTCTTTGCACACAACACAAATAATAGGGATTAGGGACCCATAGAGGTGTTGTAATTATCTCTATGCATGCAAACCAGTGTTGCCAACTTTATTTTGAAGAAGATCGTATCATGACAGTTAAAAAGATCGTATTTTGGCCGAAATTGTAGGGAAAAAATCGTACACTAAAATTTTTCAACAAAAGGATAACATTTAGTTGAGCATAGTGTTATCATTTAATATATTAACATTAATAATATCACAAAAACAACATGAAAAATAAGGGAACATAATATATTTAGTTACCTACTACCTAATTCGGTACTCATTGCCGAAGTATTAATTATGTCATACAACATTAACATCACAGAATCCTCACAAAGAAGAAGCTGAAAAAATTCCAACTTCCACCACTTTTTAACATGTAAAAAAGTTCAGACACTTTTATAAGTGTAGGCTACATTCTGTAGCAATATTCTTTACTATTATTTAGTGTGTTCCAGTTTAGCATGCAAAACGCTTAAAACATGCAATTTTCCATAGAAAAAGGTTGCGTTTTGAATTTGGTCGCTCATTGGAACGCACCCATTATACAGATTAAGGATATGTTCATGAAAAAAATGTTGCAATGACGCTATTAAACTTTAAAATCGATAAAATTACATGAAGCATGTATGACTAAAAAGATCGTATATAGGGCGTACGATTTCAGGTCATGATCGTACACAGCATTTGTGGTAAAAAAGTCGTACAAATACGATTTAAATCGTACGGTTGGCAACACTGATGCAAACATCTATGCATGCAAACCATAAAGCTGGCTGCGTTCCGGGAGCCTATCAGAACGCTCACAACATCCCAATAAGCGTTCCGTAATTCCGTAAGCATTATGAATTATGATCAATAAGCATTGGGTGTTCGTTTTATCAGTTATGACGTAACGGATTGCGTCATCCTTTTTGATTACAACGACCCATCTGAATCGGTGGGGCATTGTGGGCGCTTTACCTAATCAATTTAAGTTCCCGCCTTATTTTATCAAGTTCATTATTTGTAGAGATGGGCGTTTTCGCTATATTTTGTCATCGATGCGCATCGTTAATAAGCAAACCGCATCCGATGCCGGCATCGTTTTTTCTGGCATCGATGCGCCCATGCGACTTAGGTGCCGGCTGATATACGCACCGGCGCGGCGGGCGCTGCGGCGTTTAGATGCTCGGTAACGGTGCCATAATGATACCATTTGTTGGTTGCATATTTAACGTTACGAGTTTATGACTTTTAATTTTTAACTGACTTCAAAAAGGGGACAGTTATCAATTCTACTGTATTTTTTATGTATGTTTTAGGCTTTAGCATAACTTTTTTGTTTATAAACTGATTTTAATTGTATTATTCTTTTTACATTAGATTCAGTATAAAAATATAATGTATACTTCGATGTTATTATAACATCAAAGAATGTTAATGTGTTAATAAAATGTGACGATCGGATGAGAACCTTCCGGATGAGGAAATGATGAGCAGAATTGTTTCTGATCATTTAAAGTTAAATCAATTCTTTGTTGTTCGTGAATAATGTATATCTATATTTGGTGTACTATAGCTTCAAGGTAGCCCCACAAAAAATGGTGATATTCTGATGAAGATTAAGTACTTAATATCATGACATCATTTTCAAAACTATTCAATTCGTATTTGAACTTAATAATTTAAACAAAATTTACATTGTTCCATCTATATTATGGAATATGTAGGTTGGTGGTACCTACAGTGCGAGGAATCGCATCGTCAACATCGCATCGCAACGCTACGCTATTCCTTGCGTTGTCAACTGTCTCGCTCGCATTCGGTGAGGTTGGCATCGTTGTTGCGGGCATCCGTTTTTCAATATATCGGCATCGGATGCCGGCATCGTGTACTGGCATCGTTGCTCAAAAACGTTTTTATAAAAACGACCATCGCTAATTATTTGTAATGTTTACATTAACACTAAAATCCGTTCCATTAGGGTACAAAAAAGTGACGTAACAACCTAGAAGAACTTGGAATACAGACGTTCAGGGCGTGATCATTATGAGCGACTCCCGGAACGTTGTTATAGAGATAGAAGATTAGATCAGTGACAGGTGTCATGTGCAGTGACGTGTGCATCACTGCCATCCTGTCACAATAGTGTCAAAGTAAAAAAAAATAGAAAATTGTCAACAACATAACTGTTAGATTTACGTATTTCACATTTAATTGTGAGAATATAATAATTAATAATTATTTACTGTTACAACAAAGATACAAAACAATTATAAAGAGCGAATCAAAATGCCTTTCATTGAGACGCAAAAACCACAGTTCTTACGAATCTTATTCTTCGCTGTTCAGTAAAAGCCATTGAAACCTGCAGGTTTATGCAAATTTTGAAGAAAAATGGGTAAGACGAGCAAAGTGGTTGTATGTGGTATGAAAGGTGTTGGTAAAACTGCTGTTTTGGAGCAGTTGATATACGGTAACGTGAATCTAAAATCATCGTTCTATCCTACAATCGAAGATATTTACGTGGCTAACATCGAAACAGATCGTGGCACGAAGGAGAGAGTGTGTTTCTACGACACCGCGGGCTTGGAGCCACCGCTTACAGGCGAGTCTAAAGGTTTATACGGTAGTTTGATCTTTATTTTCATATTTATTTAAACACATCAATGAACTAACATATCATAGTACTTTAAATTCTGCATCATATTTTGAATGAAAAGCATTGAATGTAAAGGTAGAAGGCCTTGAACTCACTTTCTCTTTTCTTCAAATAAGGCTACAAGGATTCATAATAGATATTTACTGAAAAATTGTAGCTATATTTGCAAGTAATAAAAGCTCACAATGTGTATGTGCTAATGAATTTATGATCCCTTAATAAACATGAATTTACATGCAAGTTTGTGTTTTTAATAATATATTTTATGGACATTTAGTAGCAATAATAGGCTATTTCTTTTTTCACAGCAGCATTTTTTATTTTGCTCTTTTGCTTATTATATAACTTAATAACAGCTTAAGTCTTAAGTAACTAACAAAATGTGGCATGTTTGAATGTCTTAATACAACCAATTCAAAAGCTTGAACAGATTTTCATCAATTTTTAAACATGGATATAAAAAAAATATAAACATGGTGCAATAGAAATTATTATATCAAAAGTGTTTTCAGTTGTGGCTTTTAAAAATGAAAATATATAAATTCAATTTCATCCTTAAACAACCAAGACATAAAGATCATAATTGAATGCTTTCATTTTAGTTGGTCTGTTGTCACATTGTAATGTGCACGTTGCTTTATGTTTCAGAATTAAATAGGTAGGACTAGGATACACTTAAAAATTATGTAAAAATACATTTATGTCAACAGGTCCACCTCAATCACCGACAATGCAACTGACTGCGAACCAAGTACTTCAGCGACATTACCTCGGTTTTGCTGAAGGCTTTGTTATGGTGTATGACACCACCAGACCAGAATCTCTTGATGTCTTGATGTACCTGAAGAAAGATATTGACAGAAACAAAGACAAGAAGGAGGTATGTTATGGCAATAATTTATTAAAAGGAATAAATTAACATTTACAATGAACCAATAATATGACTGAAAGAATCAAAGAATTCAAAAATACGCAGGGGAAACTGAGGTGCAATTTAGATGTGTTTTAATAAGAAAAATGAATTAATGTGATAGCTAGATAATTATGTGATTATAAAACTTCTTAGAGATCTACAAAACCATGGCCAATTTCTCATCAGTTTACCCTAGTTACTTTTGGATTTCAGGTGGTTATGCTGGTCATTGGCAATAGAACTGGGCCAGATGACATCAACAGCCTTGAAAATACATGTTCCAAGGCAGCCAACTGGTGTGCGAGAGAGAAAATCAGACACTTTGAGGTATCAGCCATGGACAGGCCTTCCTTGTACGAACCTTTCATATTCTTGACTTCTAAATTAAATCCAGTTCAAAATAAAACTACTTTCCCACAACTTAGTACCTTAAGTAAGCTAACCCAAAAGAATAACCGTGGTGAAGCTATGTAACAGTACCTTTTTAATCTATGCCCTTTTTGCTATCAACCATAGATTTTTAATCTGTACAATGTCATTGTCACTTCACACAACATGTCAAAATAGGGTGGGAAAATTTATTTTTCCTAGTAGAAGTTTCACAAGTATATTATTTAAATGAACTAGTGTGATATTTTATTTCCAATAGTATTCTTAAAATATTCATAAATTGTAATGAAATTTTGTGTTATTAATTATTTAAATAGTTCTTGACTCCTATTGAATTTTATCTATTCTATAAATAATTATAATCTATTGTTCATGAACCCTCAAGCTATGAGTGGTGTAATGATTTTTCCTGTGTGATTTTGATACATAAAAAAAACATGATCACTGACACAACAGCATTAAATACCTTTATCAACATCAGCATTTTAGTATAATTATTTACTGTACTGGGTCAGAAAATTACAGATAACATATTTCATACAATTATATGTGGGAATGGAAATAAACAGCGAAAATATTCTTTTTCATCCCACCTATTCGAAAAAGACGACTTGGTTCGGTCTTAAGTGGATCCAAAGTTGGTGTTTTCTATTTAGCGGGCGGGAATGAATTTTCATATAACTTTTCCTGCCCGTTATTTAAATAATAGTCGGGTTAGTCGGGTTAGTCGGGTTAGTCGGTTTAGTCGGTTTAATCAGTTTAGTTAGTTTAGTGACTGTGACAGTATTATTCCTGAATTTGAGGCGCCTTTTATTTTCTCATAGGGGGGATGAAAAGTAGAGTGTATCACTCGGGAGCAAGTATATTACTTTGCACCCTTGTCATACAATCTACTATTTCATAGCTTCATAAATGGCCAATTTCTCTTTAAATGTACTGAATGTTGTAACGCCGTACAAAATCGCTTTGTTGCTCTCCAGGTCGATTATTCCATCCACGATGTACTGGATGACTACATCATCAGGGAAGTTAGCTTTCTTACCTATCTCTCTCATCACGAGCATGTATTCATAATAACTTTCGTTACCTCTTTTCTTTCGGGCTGCCAATAATTCATGAGTTTCTTTAGCATTTATTCTGACTGGAAAGTCATTAAGCAAAGCCTCCTTAAATGTTAATATATAAAACTCTTGCGTTACTGGTGACTGACAGACAATGCACAGCCGAAACTACTGAACGGATGAAGCTGAAATTTGGCATGCGTGTTCCTTGGGGAGTGTAGGGGAGCACTAAGAGAGGATTTTTGGAAATTCCACCCCGAAGGGGGTGAACTAGGGGGGGGGGCAAGTTTAAACGAATTCCACGCGGGCGAAGCCTGCGGGCGGAAGCTAGTTCTTCATAAAACTTGAATACTTTTTCGGTTCTAATCCAAAGGTACCTGCTAGTGCACGACGCGCAATTATTAGTTTCTGTGCAGACGTCCATCCGAAAATTCGGCGTAATCATCGATGTGTTCGATCCATTTAGTCGACGTATAAATTTGGTCGCTCCCGTCGAAGCGAGGTATTACGGCGTCGTCTGCCGCTATCGCGCCTCACGTGCTTTGCACACAGCTCTTCGCCGGCGCCTTTTCAGTACGCTTGGTCGTCATTTCGACGTCAGCCTCAGCCTGCTCTGAGTGCTCAGACTGCTCCGCCTTCGCCTCCCTCTTTACTTACTTTTTTTAACACGACGCACGCGACGCCGTACTACTTCGTGCATCAACGCTATTACGCTCGACTTTATTTTCGTAACTCATATGTCTATTTCCATCCCCACATATATTTGAAGATTTGAACAGTTATAATAATAATAATAGTTCTTTATTTTCCTCTTCACAAAATTGTTATACATGTATGTACAGGTACATGGTTATCAAACCCAAGGCCCAACCATTCATTCATTCAATACAACCAATCACACATTCCTTGAAAAATTCTCCTGTTTCACTGAATCTCAAAAGTACCTCTTTATTATTGTAAGTATTATATCAGTATTTATAATTTAACGTAAGTACTAGTCTTGATACTCAATTACTCAGACCAATAAAGACGGAGCGCCGTGAACAAACGGGTGAAGCCGGCAAAAGTCAGCCGAAAGCACACATCGAAACCAATATAATGTCCTATGTTGACAGTTTGACCTAGAAAAAATTTTAACTTTATTTTTTGGAATACAAAGCATCATTCATTTTTTATTATTTTAGAACACAAAAGTCGTTTTGGTGTGAGTACCGCCGTGTGTATAGGTACAAGGCTAGGCTTACTTTTTGCTGGCTTCACTATTTTGTTCCCGGCGCACCGTCTATAGTTTATTGGTCTGAGCTCAATTAAATAAAAAATGTCGAAATTTATCTTTTTTAGTAACAATGAAAAAAAAATGGTTATGAGAAACACATATTGTTCATAAATTAAAATAGTTTATTACAACCTAGGTATTCTATTTTTTTTTTCGTGTATTAAACTTAAATGCAACAGTATTACAAATGCTCTATTCTATTGTATTGTCTTGTTTAAATACTTTTATTATTCAAATTAAATGTTGCTTGATGGATTCTTTATCGGTTTATTTAAAGTATCTGATGGTACAACTTGTGAATTTATGTCAATTACATAATTTCACATATTTAGAAATAATCAGCTTTATTTTTAAACTTAGTTTGAATTTATATTTAATTATAGTAATATTATTATGTAAAGTAAAAATTAGTTTATTAAATATATATGTATAATTAGACATTTGAACTCTCATAATCAGAACAAGTCACCCCATATATCAAAAACCATCTCAGGGGCATAGATTAAATAAAATTAGTGAAATAAGTAGCTAATTAATTAACAAGAATATTTTATTAATGAATTGAATAATTCATTGGATAATCAAGTGTGTATGGCGGCTAAGTGCTTAATAGATTTAATATAAAAAATATGGTTAGGGCTGAGAAATTAAAGTATTTTAAAATATCCCATTTGAGGCAAGCAGTATGGCAAAAAATGAGAATAGATTAGTGGTGATTGTATTATAATTATAATTATAATGTATTTATAAATATATAACCAAATATGACATATAAATAATTAAAATAATATTAAATACGCATTTAAATAACTGATATTGAAACGAACTAAAATTGTAGAAAACCAGCTTGTTGTATTGGAAGAAAGTTGTTTACAATCGTAAATGAATGAGTGTATGTTTTGAATTTCTATTCGTTCCTTATAGGTATTGTACTTAATTAAATGTATGTCTTAAATATACAGCTTTAGATGTAAGTACTTAATATTATTTATTTTTATATAATAGAAACATTAAGGATATGTATTGTGAGTATGGCGAGTGGTAATGATGAAATTATCCAGAGATATAAAACCCTAAGGGTCTCCGCAGACTGACTGCAGCCACCGGCGGCTGTGGCGCTGTGGCGCTTCTTTTTAGAAGCGCGGTCCGGCCGACAGCCGCTTCGGGTGAATTCTGCTCACTGTTATTGGAGCTGTTGGCTGTTGGCCGGATCGCGCTTCTAAAAAGAAGCGCTACAGCCGCCGGTGGCTGCAGTCAGTCTGCGGGGACCCTAAGACCCCTAGCATACGGCGTATTATAAAACGCGCTGATGACGTGCTTCAAACGACATTTGAACGCAACCTTGTAACCTTGGCCCACGGAGCGATCAGGAAACGTGCTGCTACTGCGGGTATAAGCGCATATCTCTGGCCTTTTGTACGGCCATCAAACGAGTTTCGAACGCGCTTCATACGCGCGTTTGTATCGCGTTGGCATCTAAAAAACGCACCAATAAGCGTCTACGGCGCAGACTATTCGCGCTCGTGGAACGCGCGTCTTCTGCGTGTTTAAAATACTTCATGTGCTGGGGATCTAAGGGTGCGTACAGATTTTGTAACATGTTATATGACTTCTGTTTTATAAAACGTCCAAACTATCTAACATTGTTGTCTAACAATGAAACATATAACGAAACACAATGTGTTTTTTAATGACATATCGTCCACATTTATAAAACATGTTATATAACTGTGTTTTACAACATGTTGTACGCGCCATTAGGTACACCTTTACTGTATTTTAGAAAGACGCTCGAAAATATGTCTCGGTTGAGATGATTGTAACACTATTGCTACGGCTACACATGCGTTTTAGCACGTTGATTAATGCCCTTATGTGGTGAAAGGGTATTTGCTAATTTGAAAAGTCTAATTTCTTCGTAAACTAGAGTAGGTAAGCCATAGGGTTGCCAATAAGTGGAAGTCTATGATTGGAAACAAAAAAGGCTTGGCAATCAAGTAATACAATAAAATTCAATTTGACTTGGCACTGCAATCATCTCTCTTTCTGTTCGAATATCAGCTTCAAGCCTGGCTTCCCCACTCTGTTCTGTGTGACTATGATGAATCTTTTTCAAATATGAACGGTATGTTACGTCAGTGTTAAGTATTGGTAAATATTGTGCAATATTGTTAAGTTTAGAAAATGTTTTTGTTTTTAAAATAATGAATTAAAAATTGATTTATTATCTGTATTATTTTTTTTAATTGTGGCCTATTCCAGGCCTCTCCAAGCTAGGTATATTCGTGAGCAATTTCAATTTAAGATACATCCTGTAGGGCTAAAGAAACAAATATATAAAATATATTCACTTTTCAAAATCTAGAAATTCGCTTCGAGACACTTTTTTTCAATAAAGTTGATCGGATGGTATTCTTTCAATTGACACCTCATTTTTATTACTCAACAATGAGGGTAACCGCGTGTGAATTTTCCGCGAGGCGCTAGTGAGAAGGGAGGTCTGTCTGAATGGTCTGAATTTCATTTGTCACTGTTTATGTATGGGCGGGCTTTGACAGCAAGACCTCACCTCGACGGTGGCGCCAGCTGGTGAGCACAAAAACGGCGACCCTCATTGTAAAGGAATGCGCAAATGCAATTTGAAATATACTTATTAATATTTTTAATTTAATAAATTCCTTATCAAATCGGTAGACATACATCGAGCAGTTATAGTTTTATTACATGTAAATACCATCTATTTCATGGTCTCAACGTTTACCATAAAATTTCTATGTACATTCTTTCTAAATAGTAAAATTATTATAGATAACGAATTATGTAACAAAAATTTTAATGTTACAATAAATTTTTATTGTAAATTGTTGTTGTATTTATTTCAACCTGATAACCTCATAAATATTATTATTAAATTTATTAATCTGACTAATCAATCCATTTGACATTACTTTTATTATAATTATAATTGACTTCATAAATACATACTAAACTCACCTACCTAGTTTAATTCATTTATTAATTCATTCTAATCTACTTACATTGATTGACACAATTTTATTAAATTGACTTTAATTTATTACGATATAATGATAGTTCAATCACATCATTATTAAATACAATTTTCAAAATAATGAAGCCAACGCGCCTAATGAATTTTATTATTTTTTTTCTCTTTTAACATAACGATTAACCACTTCAGCGTCTTCCTCTCTTCTACCATTAGCTGCTGTGCCCTACCATGTCCATGACTGAGACATTGTTATAAATCATGGTATGCAAGGAATAAATTATATGATATAAGTGGTAACAGCCGAGTAACTTGTTAGACTCGAGCATATTAGGACCAAAGTTCGAATCCCGCATGCAGCTCTAATTTAAAAACCGGCCAAGTGCGAGTGGGACTCGCCCAAGAAAGGGTTCCGTACCATTATGTATAAAAACGCAAAAAAAATCTGGTCTGTTGTATGAAAACCTCACTTAAGTATTTTAATTGTTTTATTGTAGCCACATATTACGCACAACGCCATCTCTTGGACCGAAAAGTAACTAAACTATCGCTGAGGCGTCGAAAGTCCTATGGGCGCCCACTTAAATATTTTTTTTATTCTGATTTTTAGTATTTGTTGTCGTAACAGAAATACATCATCTCCACTGTGTAACTATTACGGTTCATGAGATGACAGACGGACGGACGGACAGCGAAGTCTCAGTAATAGATAGGGTCCCGTTTTACCCTTTGGGTACGAAACCCTAAAAATTGGATGTCTGTAAGGCAGGTGTCCCATCGCCAGCGAGTCGGCGAGTAAAGCTAGGCTATTTTCTCGCTCAAGACACGTATAAAAGATATGCCATTCTGTGCAAACAAAAGAGACGCATATATCAGCGAAGGAAAACATCGTGGAGCAACCTGTACACCTGAGTTTTTTTCATGTGCTCTAAAAAAAAATATGGGTAATTTTACAATACACTTACGAATTTCATTTAATTTTCATAGGTTCCGTGCCTCAAAAGGTATAATTAACTTTTAACAAAGAAATTACCCACTTCAAAATTGAGAAGAGATAACTCAAAAACTATCCGTCAAATGTCTCCCAAACATTATATGGGACCAGACGTTAAGCACAAGCTTTCTAATAAATAAAGAATTAAGGTATACTACATTAACTACAAGAAACATAATAAGATTTAAAAATGCTTTTATTGAAATTCACTAAAAAGAATATAATTATATTATTTCAAAACTTTTACCTACTATCAACTTATAACGTCAATTCATTATCGTTGACTTCAAAATTATCACAATGTAAAAAAAACTACATACGCTACGGACTCCGAGCTGCGGGCTAATTACAGTGCCACAAACTTATCTGACCCGGTAAGGGGGGCGCTACCTGACAATAGTAGGTATAACATTTGCATTAGTTCCAATTTTGGCCACCGGGTCAGATAACTTTGTGGCACTGTACTTTTCTTCAAGTTAGTACCGAACCCTCTCGGTGCGCGGGATCATCTAGCACTTGCCGTTTGTCATTGCTTAAACCGCTAACTACCATTAAAATTTCATGAAGCCTATTCTGCCAGTAATTTATATACTCATACTACAAGTGTACCTTTTCTGTCGTAATTATGTCGTAAATTTCTTAAACATTCCTGTATTGACGATCATTATACGTAATGAGTAGGGAATTTGCAATGGAATTTATTTTTTAAACATTAGGTAAACCGTAATAGCCTATGTCACAGAGTATACCTATAAATATAGAAAAGTTCTCGCAACTACACAGAATATATACAACCATGTACGGGTTAATATTGGTAACGTTTCTCACGGCTTCAATTGTGGTTGGGGATTTGCCAGGTACCTACCTACTTATGATATCTTTATACATATTAGATTTCTATTCTTTCTTTAAAATTGTAATCTGTTGTCTGTAAATTGTTGTATGTATATACTGGGTGTATATAATGTGCAATTTGAAATTTCAAGGCTTTTTAATAAGAATTACATGATAGTTACACTACCCCTGAGAAGTGTATGTACAGGTATGAGTCATGTAAGTACTTATCTGGTCATATATACCTAAGTACCTATATATTTTTTAAAATCCTGAATTTTCATGTGGCCAATTACTAAACGGGGGTCAATGACACCAGGTTTATCTGATTACAGGTATAATACATCCTTTAGTATTGGGTGGTAAGCTTATAAACATCGAAGATGCTCCCTTCATGGCTCAATACGTCACCTTCACTCCCAATACATATAGTAGCTGCGGCGCTAGCATAATATCAGAGGAATTTGTTTTATCCGCCGCTCATTGTTATATGGGGTAAGAAGTTTCCCTTAACATCCTAAATAATATATTGTGCGCACAAATATATATATTTTTTATAACGCTACACATATAGCCCCACTCCAGGATTTCGTTTCATAGGTGCCATGGACTATAAACGAGACAAGGACAGACCCAAAGAATGGAAATTTAAACCCTAAATTCAAATTCCGCCTCGCTGGGAATCGATCCCAGGACCCTCGGAACGATCCGGCGTGTTAACCATTGTGCAATTAGGGTCAAGAAGTGGTGAAGAAAGAAGGGTGGGGTGACCCACGAGGCCGTTTTGGATAACCCCACTCTCCCCCTCTCGCTACTACTACGAAGCTGACATTTGTTTAGATAACTAAGCAAAAATTCGATTTTGCAGAGTAACTCTTTGTATTTTTTATAATTAGGTTGTTCACGATGTTCCAATCTTTTTTTCATCACACCTATTCGAAAAAGACGACTTGGTTCGGACTTACGGGGTTCCAAAGTTGCTGTTTTCTATTCAACGGGCGGGAATGAATTTTCATACAACTTTTCCTGCCGGCTAGATCTTTTCCGTCCTATTTTGAATTTAGAACATTTTAGTATTTTGCGCTAAAGAAATCGAACGCAAATATTGTTTGAATAACGCTAGGTTCACATTATTATGTCGGGGTGTGTCGTGGCGCGCCAGAAGGCAATCGCTTACGTACATTTACTATGACTAGATTCACATTATTATGTTGTGTTGTGTTTTGTTGCGTTGTGTCGCTGTCAAATCGCTCGACGCTCGATTGCGACAGAGAGGTGGTGGGGGATCTGTCGCGCGCGCCACACTAGTGTGAACGTGATCAATTATGTCATTACGACGCCTTATTGCGAGCGAGGCAACTTCAAGCAATGAATATTTTTAAAATGTTAGATGAACTTATTGAATTAGTACGACAATTCAAAGTGTGCATTGTAATTGTGTAATTGCTCAAACTGTATTTTAGTAAATCTGAAATATCGCTGGAATCTTTCATCATCACTTTTTAATTCTTTAACAAGACAATGAAATGCACCTCTAGTGTCCCTGGTTCTATTTAAAGGATGAACCCAATATCTCCTTTTCTTTTTCTTTGGAAGATTCATGATTAGAAGAAACTGAATATCTTCATCAAAATCGCTGTCAGAGTCAGACGATTCCATTTTATACATACACGTGTTCAATCCACGACCCTTGAAATACGAATGATCTAAAAATGTGTCATATTGCAACACAAAACACCACATTAGTATGAATACTCTGCGACACAAAAGACGGCACCACAACACACCCCGACACAATAATGTGAACCTAGCTTTAAGAATGTCTGGTATGACGCGAGGGCCCCGCCAGCTGAATAATAAAAAAAGAAATCAAATTAAGATTTCGTTTTCAAATTAAAATTAAGTTTTCGTGCATTTTTACGTATTATTTTCTATTATATATATATATTATTTTCTCATAGTGGGTGATGAAAAGTAGAGTGTATCACTCGGGTGCAAGTATATTTTTGGCTCGGGCGACGTACTTTGAATCCCTCGCTACGTTCGGGATTCTACTAAAGAATCCCTCGCTACGCTCGGGATTCTACTCTAGAATCCCTCACTTCGCTCTGGATTCAAAAAACGCCCTCGCCGAAAAAATATTACTTTGCACCCTTGTCATACAATCTACTATTCCACTTTTACCCTCAAATTGGTGTCACTCGGGGACCGTCCTTACCGCCCGCCCTTGCTACGTTACTGCTTATACTGTCGTGCAACAAGGATTTCTTGGCGCTTGTATGTCGTGTGGGTGACAGAGACAGCGCCTTATAGGTAAGGCAAACTGTGAAGCACTGTCTCTGTCACCCACACGTAATCCCCGCGCCAAAAGATCGTTGTAAGACTATAATAATATATTATATAAATAATGTTCTAATTCATTAGTTTAGTCATCACGGTTACATTATGTTTAATTATATATGTAAGCGTTTATTTTTTAGTTCCAGGCCAGAAAACAAGCAGGTTGTTGTAGTAGGTACAGACATACTCGCAACAGAGCGCAATTACGGCGGTCAGCCGTTCCACGTCGAGTATACCTCGGTTCATCCATGCTATGATGAGGAAACTGCCGACTATGACGTGCTTGTGTTAAAACTGCGGGGTAAATTGACGTTTAGTGCAAAAATAAAGCCCATCAAAATGGCGGACTCGCGCCTGTTCATTAGAGAGGGCACTATTTTGGAAACGATGGGCTTTGGCGTAACTGAATATGTGAGTTTGTTGCAGTTTTTCAAATATTGTTTTTACCACGCTCATTCAAATGCACGCGAACCTTTGCACTTCATTGCATGAATTGTCATAGCTTTGATGGCTTGGAATACCACGAAATTCTCAAAAACTTCGTATAATCATTTGCGAACCGCTGCAGAGATAACTGAGTGGTTTGAATTTGGACTCCTGAACCGGGAGTCTCGGGTTCAAACTAACGCATACACCACTAAATTGTGCGTAGGTTTATAAATAATTGGTAGGTATATACAGTAGTAGGTTTATAATTTATTATTACTTGCTTCGGTGAAATAAAACATCGTGATAAAGCACTTCAGAGATTTCGATAGTGTTGTCACATGTGTGTTAACTTCCACGACTGCCCTTGGCCAGCGTGGTGGACTATGGCCTGTACCTCTCCCATCATGAGAGAAGACCCTTGCCCTGCAGTGAACAATTTAAGGATTGCTATGATAATTGTACCTACATTTCTTTATTCGAAAGCTGGTCTGGTCTCATTTTGGATGACATCTGACGGGTAGTTTTTGACGGGCTTCAGCTCTACCGCCAATCTAACAACTTGAAGATGAGTTTCATATTTTAGCCGCATTAGTTAGTTCAATAGTGTTGTGAGTAGGAAAAGAAGCTCTTTTCTTTGCCGTTTCTTCCAATCATTCACCATAGGCATTTGTGGAAGCGATGGCGAAGTTTGAATTTGGAAGTGTTTGCAAAAAAACGAATAAACATTGAATTCATTCATTCAATCAAACTTGTACCTCCTTTATTTAACAATTTCCTGTTTTCTTTCAGGGTTTTGTTTCAAAACATTTACGTAAAATCAGGATCCCTTACATCGATCAAAAAAGATGTAGCTTGAGTCACGATGACCTGACTGATAGAATGATGTGCGCTGGGACAATAAAATCAAGCATTTGTGATGTAATTTTCTGTTTTTAATTTTTATCCTACGAGTGTCCTACGTGAGCGACGGATACGACGCGAGCTACGCAACACGCAACCCGATGCGATGCTACACGCGACAATGACTACGTCGCGTGTTGTCGCAGACTGTCACATAGTAGGACGTAAGTAGGGATACCGTCGATCGTCGCGTTCGCAACGTCGCGTCGTGTCGTTTTCGTCGCTCACGTAGGACACCGCAGAAACGAACGAGCATACTTAGTAGGTAGGTACATTTCTACTGCCTTAATAATTGCATAATTATTTATGTATTTCAGGGCGATAGCGGAGGACCTCTCATCTACGGCAACATTTTGGTGGGAATAACTTCTTTCAGCAATTGTGGCAAAGATGGGGAGCCGTCAGGGTTCACCCGGGTATCGAGCGTTAGAGACTTCATAGATGACGTCATGGACAGAACGTAAATTATCAAGCGTTTATTAAATTTAATGTATTCATTTTAAAACATTTTTTTATTTTTTGTCTTTGTGTTTTTGTCTGACGACTCAGGGACCAACCACCCTGAGAATTACCAATTCCACTGGTCAAATTTCTTTGTCCAATTTTTATGTTCAATATTTGATCAAATTTCTTTGACAAGTGCCAGTTCCACTCGTCCAATATCTTTGACCAAAATTCGCTTACTTTGGGAAAATGGAGGACCTATTACATTTACCTATTATTTACCTTAGTAAAATTGTTAGTTCGAAGTTAGTTCGAAGCGCTCATAGCCCGGCGGCTTGCGTCGATCCTAAGCGATCGACAAAGTTAAGCAACAGCGGGCGCGGTCGGTAGTCGGATGGGTGACCGCTAGTGGCAAAAATTTCTTGAGCGCTTCCGTGCTTCGGAGGGCACGTAAAGCCGTCGGTCCCGGTTGTTATCGATTGATAGCAGTCGTTAAGCCATGTCGGAGGCCGGAGGCGGCTTGAAAACAATGAAAGACAAATAAACTAAGATATTTTAAACTAAAAATAAAGATATAAAAAAAGTGTATGTTAAATGGTCTTGGAATTTGCAGGAAACTTAATAGGCTCTAAGGAAATAAAATAAAACAGTCTGAATCATTTTAGTGGCCATATTTTATTCTTGCTTTAAAATTAATTACAATCTTAACCGATAATATCATCATTTCTACATCTAAGTTGGGATATAATCCCTAAGCTATACGAACGTTATAAAGTATATTTTGCTCCTGTGAGCGGTTTACAGTAAAACACAGAGTAACACCAGTTGGCGAAACAAACGTGGTCATACACCACAGATACAGAAAATCAAATAAGTGGGAATAAATTGTATATTCCTATAATGAGCAGACTGCTGCACAACGCTCTGTATAATTTTCGAAATATTCTCAAACCTTTAATAACTATCTTTTCGTGTCTATATTATTGAGCCGCAAAATTGATAGGAAATAGAATCTATGTTAAATGTTGATGTTATTTTTTGATGTAGCGGCGATGTTTAAAATAAATTATACTGAAAATTATGTTGCTTAAAGTCATTCTTTTAACGCTCTATGCTTTAACACACATTTAAACAGTCAATCCGACCGCTGATAATCATTATTTGGCATAAAAGGTAAAGATAAAACTGCCTTAAAGTGTCTTTAACCAATAATGCCACCAATTATTACTCTGTGCCATACTTTTTATTTGATTTTATAGTAACAGTGCAAAGTAGTTGATCAGTATATTAAATATACATACATAATTTTCATTTATTCACAATAAATAAAATGTAGTCCGGTGAAATTGAGCAAAAAATATTGCATTGGTTTTACCTACATATTTTTCCACATTAGGTACAGTTTAAGAGAAAAAAAATTGTACGACATTGGAATGAAACGAAACGATATTGGCACAATTAAATTATGAATGTTTCACTTAATTAGCAATACTTATATTTACCAATGAAAATATATTAGGATAAAAATATATTTTATATTATGACCAGCCAGGTCTGCACTACTGTGTTGGGGTATGATAGGAGAGCAATGTGACAAGTTTTCAGCTGGCCTCAAATACCTACCCAAAATTGGTGCCAGCTCTCGGACCAATATTGATTAGAAACAAGTAAAATTTAATTGCTAAATTCACCGGACAATACCATTTTTTTTATTACAAATAGAAAGAAAAAAGAGACAATTATTTCGTTCAATTTAAGAAGTTATGTTATAATTACATAATAAGCTTAATACAAAAATAATGACCCTAAGTAAGTAGCGTTAATAATACATTTGGTGATTACGACAATATCTCGATAAACTATGACGGAGGTCTTTGAGCAGTTTTTTTCGACAATCTTATTACATAATCGTATTTATGAGAGACCAATGCTCACTAGAGACCTCTATACCTACTATTACTTGTTAGATTGAAAAGGCGTTACAAAGAATTAGTTTTTGAAGAACAATGTTTGGGATGTTACACGTCATATAATTTCATTACATACTCGTACTTATCGGATATTTATAGGCATTACGACTAAGTACTTTAGACCTTTTTAACCTCGGCTTTCTTTAAGAAAGTCTAATTTCATAAACTGGACACTAACTGCGTTTTTTAAATAGAAACTCAATTAAACGAAATAAAATGTGTAATTACATTGATTGGATTACAAATATCATAATGCCCTGAAGATTTTTTTGAAGAAAAACTAAGTGTAGGTACTCACTTACTTTTAAATAGCTTTAAAGCTTAATTTCACATTGAATCTAACTTATTTCATACGTTAGAAAACACTTGACAAAAGATTTAATTTTTATTCATGAATTAGGGAAATCAAAGCGAGTGCCAACGTAGAAGAATGATAGTCCAGTCATTATTGACATTCGAAATCGAAAATTTAACTATAATTCCAAAAGTTTTCAAACTTCGGTCAAGTGAATGGTACAGTGGGCCAAGAAAGTGGTGTACCAGTTTTCAGTTAGTTTCCTAGTCATCAAAAATTACATCAAAGGTCATAAGAAATATCACTGAAAGAGACGCACAATAATGACGTAAACCTAATTGTTAAGAATACGTACGTCATAGGCAGGGGCGGTCTGGCTTCATGTGGGGCCCTCGGCTAAAACCAAATATGGGGCCCCTTGCAGTTGCATGGCACAAAAATTACAAAATTACCCTTAGTCCGGTAAACGAATGTCTCAAAGACGGTCTAGAGTGCGTGAGCAAAACTCTAAGCGAATTCTTCAGAAACGTGTTAGGTGTTATGGTTTATGGGTGTTATGGCCAATATCTCAGAAATGTTACGTTATAGCAAAAAATTGTTCGTTGTAGCAAAAAACGTTAGGAATTAGGAATTAGAATTTAGGAATTAGGAAGCTTATAAAATTCTCTGTAACTTTGGTTCCACCCACTTTTTCAAAAATCCCAATGCTTTTTGAAGTAAAATAATTACTGTAACACTAGCTGTTGTCCGCGTGGAAGTCCTTTGGATGTGGACTTCCCTTTTTACTTATTAAGTTTCAATTTCCAAAAATACCACAAAAAAATAGTTGCTTACTTGCGTGAGTTGAGAAAGCTATCCAAAGTACTAAATGCCTTGGAGTGTTGCAGAACACCAAGAAAGGATTTTTGAAAAATTCCCCTATAAAGCTACAAAAAGGACGATAAATCGAAACATACCATTTCTTCAATGGATCACTTAAAAATATGTGGATAAGTTTCTCAACTGACGTATCTGAACACAAAGAAAATATTTTAGAATGATACACCCTTCCTCCACCCTGTCCTCTTGGAAAAGTAACAACGCGGATGAAGTCACTGGCCGAGACCTAGTGTCATCAATATTACAATACATATTATAAAGCTCTTGTGTTACTGAGTGACTGGCAGACAACGCAGAGCCAAAATTACTAAGCGCAGAAGGTGTAATTCGGTAGGTATACATGTTTCTTGGGGAGTTTAAGGAAGCACAAAGAAGGGATTTTTGGAATTCCCCCCTCCATGAAGGGAATGGCAATTTATTTTCTTTAACGAATTTATTTAATGTTATTTATTTTTAATCGTATTTATGGGTTTAACTATAGTGATATAGATATTTGTTATATGACACAAGTAAGCAATTGGTATTTTTGGTCATCAAACTTAAAAAAAGTGGGGTCCACAGTCAAAAGTACTTCCACGCGGCCGAAGCCACGGCAACAAACTAATTGAAAATTAATTTTGCGGCTCCGGTAGTGGTAATCACGCTGAATAAATGTATTTCCACATTTCCGGAGCATGTACTTCAATAACAATTGCAAATATCTAAAAATGTATAGAACGAAAGCTGTAGAGAATTTTATTTATTTATTTATTTATTTATTTATTTATTTATTTATAATCATAACAAACAAGCTTTAATTTCTTTATAGAATATTTTTCGGTACAACGCACCATTTCTGATATATTGTCACCCCGGCCTCACCTCCCAGACGGCAAGACTTAGTATATTTTCACCCTAAGTACGCTGAATACATATTTTCGAAAGAAATCGCTTCACGCATTCTAGACCCTCTTGTGAGGCATTCGTTGACCGGACTATTTGATGAGGACATTTGCGCCCGATTGTGTATTTGGATATTAGTGATCGATGTAACTATGTAAGTAATTAATTCAAAATTAATTAACATAGTTTACTTTGATGATCATTTACTGTTGTCCATATTACGTTGCTCGTGTATGTTTTGTTAGTAAAAAAATACTCCTAGCAGGAGCGATTTGGGGGCCCCTATAATCTCGGGGCCCTCGGCGATCGCCGACTAGCCGACCTGGCCAGACCGCCCCTGGTCATAGGTCACATTAGAGGTGCAAGACATTTTAATCTTTATTAGAAACGGATAATGCATTAATTTGTGCAAAGAAGATTTAAATATTCTGAACAAAAAGCATAAGAGCTATTTCACTTGACCAAATAATTCTTTTTAAAAAGAAAATTGACAATTGACATTTTGTCAAATAAATAATATGCAAGTAATGTAATAAAAATTGGCTAAGTGCGAGTCGGACTCGCCCATGAAGGGATCCGTAGCAGCAAGTAACATAATATATAAAAAAATATTCGAGTAGATTGAATGAAAAGTAAATTGCGGTTTACGATTTATGACGTATTAAAAAACTACTTACTAGATCACATTCAAACCAATTTTCGGTGGAAGTTTACATGGCAATGCACATCATATATGTTTTTTAGTTTTATCATTCTCTTATTTTAGAAGTTACAGGGGGGCACATATGTAAGTATTTTACCACTTTGGGAGTGCCTCTCGCGTAAAGTATTCAGTTCAGAAAAAAATTATGTTAGAAACCTCAATATCATTTTTGACGAATTATTCATAGATATCCCACACCTATAGGTTGATGAAAAAAAAATTTATGAGTTTCAGTTCTAAGTATGGGGACCCCCACAGTTTATTATGTTTTTCTATTTTTGTGTGAAAATCTTAAAGTGGTTCACAAAATATACCTACTTATCCGACGTCAATGGTTCTATCAAGTTTAAACCATTTAAACTAAGAACAAAAGAAATGTCACGTATTTATAATCGGATAAAGATGGCAATAAAAGTTGTCATATCGATCTGCAAGCGAAACTAACCTTTATCACCTATGAATCTGCAAATGGCATTCAACCTTAGAGTGGTAAACCAATTCTTTGGCCGACCGTACATTGGGACGACAATAAATCTCATTTTGCAACCTTGTCCGCAGTCCGGAACATTGTTAAAATTGCAATTAAATTAATTTTTGCTGTATGGCCGTGAAAAAAATTCCAAAAGTTCTGCAAACTTGGGGAAGTTTTCGATATAATATTTCATATCACGTATTAAATTTGCAACCAATCTAAGTGTACGGAACATTTTTTGTTATTGAAAATTAATGTTTTTTTTTATTAAACTGAATGAAAACGTTCCAAAAGTTCTGCAAACTTGACACATATATCGGAAAAATATACTGAACGGTTGTATAAAGGAGGATGCCCGGTATTGGCTCTAAAACGCACTCAAATGAAATTATGTTGAAAAAAAAAGATTAAAAAAATATAATATGTGCGTATAATATCTCAATATAGGAAGTTTGCCTAACATTGCAGTACAATAAAAAGTAATGGAAATGATTTAATAAATATTTATATTTTTACGTCAGTTTTGATTATTGTTAGTTGTTGCCATCATAAAAACATTCTGCCGGATAAAATATTATCGTAGACAAAATTCAGTAATAATAAAATGTTTGCTTGTCTTGTAATTTTTTAAATTATAATGGTCGACTGAAATTATACAATATGTAAAAACCATACATATTATATTTAATCCTACACATACAAATTGGACTTGTATCGATCAATTTTATTTTATTATTGATTTTTGTAGTAATGGTAACTTCGAAAGCTATGGACGTTTGTCAATTTGTCAGTCTGAGAATGTCAAACAGATTTTCCTGTTTTGACGTATACCTATCTAATGATACAATAATAATTATAACCAAATAATACAAGCACTTGCATATAATAGTGAGCATGTAAGGCGTAACGGTGCTATAAAATAGAGTTCCCAACCAAGAATAACTCTTCTTAAATAGGGGAAAATTGTACGCATGTAAGTCGAACAGTAATACGCATAACTTCTACACCCAAACTTTGTTTCGTAATAATCTTTCACAAAACAATTCATACTATCATATACTAACAATGTAGCATATTTTTCTATTGTGCATTTAGAGCCAATCTCTCTATGAGGGATGGGCATCCCCCTTTGCAACCTTTTTCGTTGACCGGAACATGTTTATTTATAATTCTTTTTAATTCGTGGTCATTTTTTCGGGTAAGGTGGTCTCGGAATAATTACAAAAGTTTTGCAACTTGGTTGCAAACTTCGAAAACATCTATTCTGATGCATTTACAAATTTGCAACCTCATACGCGATCCGGAACTTTATGCAATTTGTGAAGGTGAAAAAATAAAAAAATTACATTTTTGCAAATTGCATAAAGTTCCGGATCGCGTATGAGGTTGCAAAGTAAATGCATCAGAATAGATGGTTTCGAAGTTTGCAACCAAGTTTGCAGAACTTTTGGAACGTTTTCATTCAGTTTAATAAAAAAAAACATTAATTTTCAATAACAAAAAATGTTCCGTACACTTAGATTGGTTGCAAATTTAATACGTGATATGAAATATTATATCGAAAACTTCCCCAAGTTTGCAGAACTTTTGGAATTTTTTTCACGGCCATACAGCAAAAATTAATTTAATTGCAATTTTAAAAATGTTCCGGACCGCAGAACAGGTTGCAAAATTTTATAGGTTGTTTTAATACCATTCCCGACCTTACATCAAAATATGAAAACTTTTGGAATTTTAATGAAGGTTGAACGACTTGTGTAACTTAAAAAAAATAAGGTTAACGTTAAACTAAATTCTGCCTGTTCTTGATACAGAGACATTTAAAAATATACTAATCAAGGAGAAAGAGAATAAAATATCGTTAATTAGTAAGTACCCAGTTTATGAAAATATTCTATTAATATATGCCTAGTATTACAGCGCCTTATATTTCGAGGTAGACAGAATGTTAAATTTCGTTTGAACTTTAAAAAAATGCTTAAAGCTAATTATGAATAAAAGTGCAACTCATTAAACTATTTATAAAATAATCCAAATAATACCGACCATATTAACTTAATCAAATACAACTTAATTGCCACATTTTAATAATAAAATACGGTTAAATAAGTTAAGAAAATAATGAATTAATATAAATACAATGATAAACGTTATATCATTTGTAATGATTACTTACTAAAATAAATCACAAATCAAAAATCTCACTATTAGAAAACACGCGTTTTAAAGATTATATACCTAAATAATATTTTACAGTTAAACTGATCAGTTAAGTCTACCCCATAACGATAACGAGTGTGCGTTCTACGCTTTTACAATGCATTTTTAATAACGAATCGTTATATTATTATAATTTAAAGTTAATGCATTTTATAAAAGTCTAAGTCGCAAATTATTGGCGTCTAAGTCTGAGATAAATTCATATTGGAAGTAAACTTAAAAAATATTGGTTTTCTGACTAAAAACACGTAGGTACGTACTTTGCTACATGCACAACGATTTTCGTTGCATTGAAAGACGATCGGGAATATACCTATTATTTGGTTTTATAATATATTATATCGATGCATTAAAGCGGAAACACTGTTACCACCATTAGAAAATGATTCCCTGTGGCAATAAATTTTTAAGATTTTACACTTAGGTACGGGCAATCTCAACAAGAAGAATTTAATGTTCTATTGTTCGTGAAACTGCGAGACTTGGACGATTCAAAGCAGAATCTATTTCTGATTTTTAAATCTGCATTATACATATTTTTTGTTTTAGGTGTAGGTAACAACGTTTCTGCATTTTTTGCGTCGATGTATAAAACACAACTTCGCATTTTACGTATCTGCGGATTTCACAACTCGCCACAGAGGCATATTATCTAATTGTATTTTTAAAACACCAGCCCCCTTGCTCACAACGTGTGGGTGACAGAGACATCGCCTTATTACCTGTAAGGCGCTGTCTCTGTCACACACACACGTTGCGAACGTAAACTTGTTGGAATTAAGAGTTCATAATACGGCCCCTGGTTGAATCCTGGTTTTGGTAAACAACAATTATTCTTTGGCTTAGGAGGAAATATATCTTTTACTCAATAAATTACGTGAAAGTCTAATTTGCCCGTTTTTATAATTTATTTAACAGAGAACATATTTTAGATTTATTTAAAAGACTAATATAGTGTGTTGATACAAATTCTAAGGAACTTTGCAACAAGTTTTTTTATTTTATTTAATCATCATAATTTGTAGAAACAAGCCTAGAACATTGTAACAATATATCTACGCTTTCTATGTAACAGTGACTAGTACGCCAATCCCTTTCCATATTATTTTTAACCCAACTTCTTAACTATAACCATTTAACCATTGTCGGACGTAGGTCTTAGGATGTCGCGTATTTTAGTAATACCCTTGTTTTTTAACCTAATGGTCGTACAATCAGTCAAATATTTTTACTACGATGTTATACACACGCTGACTTGACCACAACTTTCCTATGAATGTACCTACCATATAATTTTCTAGTAATTATTAGGAAATAGTTTATTGGAAAACTTTAGTTACAAAATGGAATTCATGCATCATTTTCAAGTTGTGGATTTCACATAAATACACGAGTATTTTTACATTACTAATGATAGTTTAATTGACTTTCTAAGTTCAAAGTCCGATTCATTATTTATTTTAATGTTTCTTGATTCTGATTTCACGTCAATGTTGGATGTAGCTATTCTATGTCCAGTTAATTTTATTCACTGTTCACATCACAGCGATACTTAAAATGAATGTTAGTCACTTTTATGTTCTACAAATATCTAGGGAACTATTGGCGAACGTATCTATACCGAATCGAGTCATTATCATTTTGAAATGTTTCACATACGAGATCTTAAGTTATAATATTTCAATAAAAATACAATAAGAAGTTATTTTTTAACGTACGCAGTAAATAATTATAAATTAAATACGATAAATTTGTAAAATAAACAATTATTACATATATCACTGATCTCTCAGATCAGACGAGACTCACATAACATCGAAAAGTTTTTCATTAAAACTGAAATTAAATTTTCCTTTTTATAATTCGACATATATTTTTTTAATTTATACATTCATAGTATTTACTTCTATAATCTGAATAAAACTAGGTAGTTAATTAAATGTGATGTTAGTAGTAATTTAACCTATTAGTTCTTTGGTAAATGGAGTCGAGTCTAGTTTTATTAAATTATAATATTGATTAATAAAACATATTTAATCCTGGTAATGGATGTATACAAGATACATATTATGCTTACCGAAATGGAGATTACATATTTTGGAGTCAAATAATTACAGCTGATCATAAAACGCAGCATGACAAATTGTCTTATCTTGTTCGACTATTCTAAACTGAAGACTTTGGGAAGTCTTCGCAATAAATATTATAAGTAAGCTTATCACTAATATATCTACATAAAAGCGTTAGACCGTGAAGGTCAATCTTTGCCATTCAGTTTGTAGACATTTTGACGTCCCATTGGCTTCATTGCCAGGCGAATGCCCGGCCCCGAGGGTAGTTTTGTATCTAGCACATCCTCTTCACTACTACTCGAGCCGTCGAACCGACCGGACGTGCGCACTTCACCTTGTTCTGAATCGGACTGTAAAAAATAACTTTTATAAATAGATTTTTCGGTAATGACCTGAGGAAATCAATATTTTAATAATAAAGTGTATGTGTTAATAAAGTGAGACGTTAATTGAGGAAGAAAAAAATTCTATTATATAATTCTACTATATATATTATTACAACGATTGGAATAAAGCTTGAGAACATGCAACTATTAAACATGCAATATTTATGCAGCTAGTGATAAATATGATACTTTTTTATCACGAAATTGTTTCAGATCTTAATAAGCGTCTACAATGATATCAGTATAAAATAATTCATCATTTTTACTATTTTTTAGCAGACGGGCCATAAAGTCGTAAGTAGGTACATCATCGTTTATGAACTTGCTACAGTAAAGCTGACTTTGACAGGAAAGTTTTAACATTTTTATATATAGCAACAATATTTCGATTACCTTTAGATAAACATTTCAATTTGAACGTTAAATTAACAATCTTTTCAGTGTACAAATGAAATTTCAATAATAAACTCTATTTAATATAAGTAATCAAAAGAACTATTTAGTCCAAAGTACATAACATTCGTGTTCATTTATTTAGTTAAAAATTCGCAAAAAGGAAACACAAGCTTAAAAATCTGTGCAGTATTTGAACAAAGTTTTAAATGAATACGACTCGATATAAATCTTAAGGTGTGTTATCGCACATTCATATTTGTTAAAAATCATTGGTCTAATAACCTAAGATCAATGCTGTAAAATGTCTTCCTATATAACGCCGTTTCATAAACGAAAAGGAACTTAAAATACGCATTATAAATAAAAATAAAATCTTTGAGAAACAACAATAGTATTTTGTCGTATGTTTAAAAAAAAGAGTAAATGGTAAAAGGTTAGAGTGGCGTCAGTCAGGGGAGGCTTAAGTCCAACAGAAAAGCTGATGGTTAGATGGATATTTAAATGTCGTACGTTCATTTAAAACCTTGCCAGTATAAAAAATACAAGCGTGTGTATAAACGAGCGGGACAAACATCTATTTCTTGGAGCGGCGCACGATGCTGGTGGGCAGCTTGCGGGGCCGCTCGTCGCTGCTGTCCAGACCCTAGTGTTACCGTACATATTTACATTAGAACACATCTAGCAACACTTAACACCAGCTTACTTTGCAGTTTTAACATCAAATAAAGTGTTAAATTTTCTCATTTATGTCGCTGTAAGGTCAAAATAACTAGTTTCATTAGTAAAACTGTATGTAAGTAAGTACCTACTGTCTTTAGCAATTTGGGTCTAATTTCCAGAATATTAAGTAGATATATCACATTGACGTTAACTGAACCACCTTTGCAGTGGTTTAGTTGGTGGTTAGGAAAAGGATTAACTCTTCTCAAAACCTTAAGATAAACGTGTCAAACATTATCCATAAAACCGATTTTAATCGATCGAGTGGTTTTCGAACAAACGTGACACAGATTATCATCGACATTTTTAATAACAAATTTCTTTAGCATTGTGCGATTACTAAATTACAAGTGTCCAAAATATTAGCGTTGAGCACTTCTAAAACAATAACATTAAAGTGATTAGAGCTTTGAACAACTCTTACATCAAAGTCGCCAATAGTGAACCTGGTGGCAGCGTCAGCGACAAGTTGAGCGGGCGCCGGCGGAGCGCTTTCGGGGGACAGCACCTACGCCGGCGTGTTAGTAGATTAGTCACAAAAAGATTCATTATTGACAAAAAACGATTCATTATTTACAAAACGATTCATTATTGACATGAAACGAATCATTATTTACAAAACGATTCATTTTTGATATGAAACGAATCATTATGACACAACCATTCGTTAATAACAACTTAGTGTACTACATAAATGCTGTCATTAATTAAAAATGGAATGTATAGTGCCACCAACTTATCTGTTCAGTAAACGGATGTCGCTAGTGCAGCGTTCAATGTTACCATACAATAAAATTTGGCGACTGTCAAGGGAGCTCAACAACTTTGAGACCTATGATTTTTACCAGATGTTGCACATAATTCGATGGTAAATGATGACAAAGCCTTTCCGACGCAACTTGGGCTGTGGCTACTAACTTAAATTACCATGCAATGACAGCAGTAACATAGGATGTTAACATTATCTCAATCCATCAGGGCCCACTATTAAGCATAGGTCTCTTCTCATATTGAGAAGGTTAAGACCATGCTTACATTGTATGAATGCTTTAAGTTCACCATGCTGAATAACTGCGGTTTGGCAATGTTTTCCTTTACCGTTATATCAAGTGACATTTCAATGCTTAAAACGCACATAACTTAAAAAAACGGAAACATCCTAAAATAAAAGAATTACGTAGGCCAACACAGTCAAATTTTACTTTTTCATATAAAAATTTAAATTTCAGGACAAGAGAATCCATAATAAATAGAATAAAAATCCATTGTTATTGACTATAATTATTTATATTTTTATATATTTTATTAAAATAATTGTCATCGTGATTTCTAAGTTTGAGGGGTTCAAGACGAGAAATCCCTGTGGAAAATGATGGCGATGCGCCAGAGAAATTTCTTCAGCTTTTTTCACTCATTAGCTTGTAAACAAATTGTTCACTAACTCCTGTAACAAAGATATAATTAAGATATAATTATAATATAACTGTAATAAGATATAATTATATGAAGTATAAAAAAATTCGATACTTAAAATTCAGTGACACTTTAATTGATTATGCAAACATAAGTGAGGAAAATAAAATAACTGAAATATTTATTTGAATTTTATCGGACAATTAATTAACTAGCAATAGCAACACTAACATGTTGTAACTGCGACGTATTCTGCCACATATTCAAACGTTGTTTTCGGAGTTAGCAGGCGATTTTCTTCCCTCGTACAATCTAAAACTTTTAAAATAACTAATGTTGCATCACTTCTAAGAGGCTCGAGCATTTTTAATCACTTTTTGCAATTAAAATCGAATTAAAACACATAGAGCACACGCACTTCAAAGACTTGACAGCGGACATAAAATTTCAAAATTGACGTTGTCTTTTTTTAGTTCCATTTTTTTCTACTGAACAGATAAGTTGGTGGCATTATAATAGATACATGACAAGTTAATAACGCAGAAATGTAAATGAAGTAACAACAGAAATACAAGTAGGTAGGTATTGTTTTAGGCTATAAATATACAGTTCTAGAAATAGAATTACTAATTAATCTGTTAATATACATACAGGATATTTACAAGTATTTATGACTACGTTGTATAAAAAATAATAAAAACCGTTGAAGATTTTTTTCTAGTCATTATTTCTATTCCATCAACAATTTTATTTCCATGTCGGAATTATGAAAAACCCAAAAAAATATTTTAACAAGAATACAAAAGAATACATTTTAATAAGAATCATTACTGTTAAAATGTTTGTTATGTACATTAAATCAATCTGTATTTCATTAATTCTTCTCCAAGAATTCTTCTCTTAAGAAGTCTTCGTTCCTTTTTTTAACGTTTTCAACCAGATTTTCCGCTTTCTGCTGATTATCTGCGTAATCTTCTTATTTTTCTTCTTTCTTCTCCATATTTTGTATCTTCTTGCGTCGTTGCCAAGGAACTGAATGCATGCATGACAAATTGTAGAGTAAATAAACACTGCTACAATTTATTAGGCACGCATCCGGTAGCTGGCTTGCTTCTTCAACCTAGATTACCCAGAGATTCTTCCATTTTGTCACTATCCATGACTGACATCAAATATTATACAGCTATATTATACAGACGGCCGTGTGATTGCTCTGTCTTTCCAGTGAAAACTACGATTATTATAACCATGAATCAAGATTATAACCAAGTGAAATAAGAAATTAATAGGATCAAAGTGAGAGGTATTTTAATACAGAAACATACAAAGTTTGGAATTGTTACTTTATATTTAGACCAATGTGTCTTGATGATTTTTATATTTTTTGTAATTCCTCAGAATTGGAACCAATGTAAAGAATGATATAACAGTACCTATATATATATTCTAGATCTAAATTCTAACTAGTGACATGGTAAAAGCAATTTTTGTTCACACTTTCTAACAGGAACGATAAAGAAAAAATGAACCTGGAAGAAACAGATAACAGAACATACAACAACAGACGAACACTAAAAGTAGAAAAGACGACCATAGACAACCATAATGCATAATATTTGTTATGATTAAAAGAAGGTTCAATAAATATTTAAATATTTCGTTATTAACGTCAATTATTTCAACAACCTGGCAATGTCAGATAGCGTACTTCCAAAATAGACAACTTTTTAAAAGATATTTTGATATATAAGGAGTAAAGGTATTTATCAATCGTGTTTCTGTTGTTTCGATTTAAAAAAATTGGTGAGGCAATTTTTTCTGAAAACGAGCAAACGGTTACAAAATTTTATTATCATTTTATCGTATTGGCGCCCAACGTGGGACACCGTGAAATTAATCAAAATTCTTTACCTTATCGATTAAAACTTAACTCAATAAAATTTGGCTTGACTCGACTCAAAAATCAAGCATTTCAGGAGTAAGCTTTCTGATTTTTACTTCAAATATCTATCGGACGATTTATGAAACGTACATGAGTTATGAAAATTCACCCACTACCACAGTTTCATGTATGATGTGCATTAAATGGTATGTATCAAACATGAAAAGATAGAATTTCTTCACTACCGTGGTTTTATTAATAATCTGTTTCGTATTATAGCCATTTATTTGACTAATGTCTCAGCATCCAATTGTAATCCAGGCTCTTAGAACAAACATCTTAATATGATACCATATCTTGTAAAACATAACTTGACACTAAACTCAAACAAAATCATAGCATAAAACGAAGTAGTGGGCAAACAGATAAACACAAAATGATGGATGATTTCTACCCGAACAAAATTCAATACTCACGTCCTGGTCGCTCATCATCTCCTTGGTCGACACGGTGGTCTCGATCCTCCTGATGGATCCCTGGTGGATGTCTACATCCAGCGCCAGGCATTGGAAGCGGCGCAGCAGCAGCACCACGGGGATGGGCAGCACCCCAGCCAGGATCATGGCCACTGCTATGCCCAGCACCCAGTTCGGATACTGGGTCTTTTCTACGCGGCCCTGGTGGGTAATTGAATGGTAAGTGAGAATGAAAACGTGGGTATTCGTATAGAATCGTTTAGAATAATTTTGGAAAAAAGCTGCTACTCTTCAAACTGCTGGACTGATTTCTACCAAACGTAGCTAAGAACCACCACATGTAAACTGGCTTTCGATTAACAAAACCGCATTCAAATCAGTTATTTCATTCGGGTGCTACGGTGCCACAGAGAGACACACACAAAAAAGACAAACAGGTGAAACTTATCACACCCCTCTTTTTAGGTTGGGGGTTAGGAATCACGAATCAATTTATCTTACCAAGTCAGCATTCCAAGCGCCATAGGTCGGTGGGTTGATGAGCATGAAGACCAGGGACGAGAGCAGGATGCAGGTGACGATGAAGGGCCCCACGTAGCGCCAGGTGATCTGCCAGTACCAGCCCGGCCGATAGCCCGTCATCTCGTAGATGTCGTTGGAGAACCTGGAATGAACAGGAATAATCTTAACCCTTGAACAGTTGAATCAGCTCTGAATGTTACGTTATTAAGGTCATAGAAAATCGAACTATTGAGGTCAAAGTTTAGTTTGGCGTTAAAGTGACATTAAGGCAAAAGTAAGTGGCATTAAGGCTAAAAATGAGAATAAACTACAGCTCACGTTGTGAACGCATTTTAACTGTGTGAGCTAGATTGTTTGGGTTGAACGATATTGGTCAAGTCTGAGCGAGACTTTAGTTTAGGCTATATAGCATCACGTTACTGCCAACAGGTTACGTAACCAAGCGAGGGCATCTACTAGTCTTCAAGTATAGCCAAGATAGCGTCGTTTATTAGAAAGTTAAACATCCCAAGACCTTGCCCTGGATTTTCTGGCTTCTAAATCCAAACTCACTTCTCATGTCCATAGATGTAGACGACAGAGATCATCTCAAGCAGAGCGACCACCACTAGCCCGATAGTGCCGGCGAACGAGTCGAACATCTTGAGCCAGTACTCGCCCGCGCCCGTCGTGAAGATCAGCCCCACGAAGAAACAGAAGGTGCATACCGACCCTGGAGGATGAGAGAATAGGTGACGCAAAATGTAGTAGGTGAAAATAACCTAAATCACAAAAAGGAACGAAAGACAGAAATAACTTATTGCACAAATATAACTGACTTCAAAATCGATCAGTAGGAATACCACAAAAATTACGTTTCAGATGTCGCTCAAATTGGGACGAGACGTGAAGCAGTAGCTTTCGAATTAATAAATATTTATCAAAATCCGTTCACCCAATACGAGTATAAAGTTATGAGGTAACACAAACAAAAAAATACAGTCGAATTGAGAACCTCGTAGTTTTTTGAAGTCGATTAAAAATAGTTATTTTCAAAAGAACCTACCAGTGATCACAGGCTTGCTCATACGTTTGAAGAAGTCGATGTCAAATATGGTGCAGAGCATGCCCTCCATGATTCCGATCTGGCTGCCCAGGCCCAGGGAGAGCAGCATGAGGAAGAAGATGATGGACCAGAAGGGAGCTGGTGTGAGCTGCAGGATCGCTTGGGTGAACACGATGAACGCTAGCCCGGTTCCCTCTGCTGCCTGTGAAGAATATTATTTATTCATGAGGAATATTAAACTAAACACAGACTAAGAACAGAAATTGTTCGATTGGAATCGAATAATTAATTATACAACTAAAAAAAATATGATTATTTCACAAAAGTAACTGTCAGCAGAGTGGTCAGCAACTGGTCAGCATTGTAAATTAATTATTTCTTGCTTTAGAAAAATGTCGTGATCTTGCACACCTGAAAGTTCTCCATAATGTTTTCAAAGCTTATGAATTATGTCAATCGGCTGTGGCCAGTGTAATGGACTATGATCTACAATATCAACCTATATCCTTCACATGAGAGAAGACCCGAGCCCAGCCATAGAACAAATATGGGTACACCAATGCATTACCTTTTTTGCAGTGAACATAAGCAATAAAGATCACAAATGGGTTCTCTTACCTCTTCCAGCTGCCTGCTCATAGAGCATCCGGTAAGGTTTAGCGACGCGGTCAGAGTACTGTTTAGGTTAGGGTACATGACCTCGTACTCTTCTTGCGTAGTGTTCACTGTGAACGACCCGATGTGGTGGAGAGCTAGGACCTTGATCTCCCTGGAAAAAGAAGAAAGCACATAAAGAAGAAAGAAGAGGAAAGAATGCTAGACATATCACATTTACAAAAATCATTAAAACAATTCGAGAACAAAAATTATCCTTTACAATCTTTACATAAATATTTTTAAATATTAAGCTCCCTCTTTTAGGACGATGTGCTATGGTTCATCAATTATTAAGCGTCGTGAAGGACTGTAATAAATGGTCAACGTTGGTGTTGTCGTTCGATTATAATGTACGTGTCTTCAAAATAGGAGTAATATGCGATGATAGCCTAGTGGTTAAGAATTCGGCATAATACCTACTCGGGGGTCCGGGTTGAAGCTCAGGGCACGCACAGCTAACTTTTCGGAGTGATGTACGTTTGGAGTAGTGGACTATGGCCTTAATCTACTCATTCTAAGAAGTAGCCCATGCTCAATAGTGGGCCATGATGGAATAATATGATGATGATGAATCGTAGTTAAACAGTGCAGGTAAAGATCGTGTATGTTGAACTCTACACCTTAGAGATACGTCCAGCTACCGCAGTAATTATCGCTGTAAGCGGACACCGGCGCCGGCGCAAACTCGTCAGCTCGTCACTCATCGGTTATTGAACGGTTAATGTTAATAGTTTTGTTGTTGCATTCAATCTCCGCCAATTTATCGCTGCGTCCTGCACTTATAGGTTCAAAGTGCACAATAAACGTGTTTGCTTTTGTAGCAATGTTTGTTTACAAAGTTTTTTTATTTATAATGAGTTTTGCTTCCGGGACCTCCTGCTCGCGAGGGAGTTTTTCCCGTGTAAATCCAAATCCCGCGGAATTTCCGGGATTAAAAGTTGCCGTTATGTTGATCCATACCATTCTTTCAATGAAAGTCCCATAAAAATCGCTTTAGCTTTTCCGGCGACTAGCACAGCCAAACGGAAAGACAGACAGGCGGACAATAAATCATTTGCTTGTGTTCTAGTATCGTGTAAACCGCGTATCGTGTATACTTGAAAAAAAACAATTATTTTAAAATCATGCACAGACCCTTAACTTTTATTTATATCACAAAGTGTGTCCTTTTTATTTTGATCCTTGGTGATTGATACGGTTTAGCAGTTTACGGTTTAGTAGTTGGATAGGTGGCTGCTATGGCAAAGTTCTTGAGGGTTTCTGTGATTTAGAGGGCGCATTCAGCCGTCAGTCTCGGTAATCGTAGATCACAATCGTTAAGCCTTGTCGGACGCCTACGAGCCGGCTCCTAACCTCTCCATAAATCCGCACGATATGATGCAAATTATCTCACCATTTTTTATTTTGTGCAGCAAGTGAATGAAAACATTCAATTTATTTAGTTATTAAAACCCGCTAACAACTATTTTCTGGATAGTAGACATATTTTCATGATTATATTTTCTGGATACAACTTTGTACGGGATAGTAAATAGAGAGGATTTTGCTCCGAAATTGCTTTATTTCCGAAATGAAATTGCTACAATTTCCATGCCACTATAGCAACGACTAGTTACTGACCTAAATAAGTTTGGGCTTGAAGTTGTGGACTCACTAAAAACAAAGTCTATGTAATGTAACGTATAATAAAAGAGTAATTATCTAAGTCTGTACATGTAAGATATTTGAGAAAACCAACGTTACGTTAAACGTATTTTTCAAGTAAGTAATATAACGTACATTTTTCAAATTCATACCTTGAACTATAACTTGAATATTTTGCATCTACCGCCGATTAACAAAACTTTTTACTTAATGCATTTTAAATTCTCGCCTTCAATTTACAATGAATATTAATCTCAGGGGCGCAAAGTTTGCGTGGGTTGCTATTAAAACGAATTCCATATAATTACGTAGAACAGAGATAGATTGAAAAGGAGAGAATGAGACCTTTTGGTATGCTTACATATCTCCGCAGAGATTAAGGTTATAAAATGATTACGAGAGTGGAAACAAACGACTGCCAAGATTCTGAAACACTTAAGGCTGATTTACATTGATACAGTGGTTGACGCCAGCATCACTGGATTCCGGCGCTGGATCAGCACTATATCAGTGTAAACATGTTACAATCCAGTCCATTATCCAGTATCCAGCACTGGATCCCAATAGACCGATTCACTATATTTCGATCCAGTGACCGCCCCCGCACGCCGCGCAGGCCTTGCCGGTGGCACTGGATCCGTATAAACATCCAGTGCCAGTGCCCACTACTGAGCACAGGCCTCTCCTCATTATTGAGGAGGCCTAGAGCATACTCCACCATGCTGCGGATTGGTCGAGGGGTTAGTGGCCAACCAAGTGTCGAAAGTTTTCAAGCCGCCCGAAGGCCACCGGCTGAACGATACGAACGGCTTAACGACTGCTATCTATCGATAACAACCAGGACCGACGGCTTTACGTGTTCTCCGAAGCACGGAAGCGCTCAAGATATTTTGCCACTAGCGGTCACCCATCCGACTACCGACCGCGCCCGCTGTTGCATAACTTGGTCGATCACTTAGGATCGACGCAAGCCGCCGGGCTATGAGCGCTTCAGTGCCAGTGCAGATCCAGAATTCAGTGATGCTGGCATCAGTTACTGTGTCAATGTAAATCAACCCTTAGTTCGATCGTAAAATGGTTTCACTGTCATTTCTGCCATTACTTTCGCAATATTTTCATACTTGAGGCTTTATATAGTGCAATAAAGAAAAGTGAGTTATGAAACGAATGGGAATTATGGCGCTGCGGTCGTATAGAAGTAACTATACGCAAGTGGAATAAAACTCTTAATGTGAACACAGCTATACTTTCAAGGTAGATTTTACCAAATATATAGAGGTTTTCACGAGGCTGCCATTTCAAAATGTAAAAAAAACCTTGAATTGTTTATATTGTAGGTATATATGTAAAAACCTTGGATATTGAATTTAAACTTTGGTGAGTTCGGGAGGTCATACATAATTTTTAAATAATGCATTTAAAACCAACATTTCCGCTAGTGATAAAATGAAACGTTGGTAGCCTAGCTATAGTGATTAAGAATTCGTCCTCCTACTTGAGGGTTCCGGGTTCGAATCCAAGGGTACGAAGTTCTGACTGTTCGGAGTTACGTGCGTTTTATAAGCATTCAAATGTCGCTCGTTATAAGGGTGAAGGAAAACATCGCGTATAAACGTGAATTCGGGAGAGTTTGCAGAAGTTCAAAAGTATGTGAAGTATGCCAATCCACCCAAAAAATTCTTAACCGTGCCTCGGACGGCACGTAAAACCATCATTCTTAAATGTTCCATAAAACATCCCAAAAATCTTGAGATATTTGATACTTGGTTTGGCCACTAATTCCTCCACCAATCCGCTTTGGAGCAGCATGGTGGAGTACTCAAGTACCCATGCTCTGGGCCTCCTCGATTTTAGAAGAGATCCGTGTTCAATAATAATAATAATAGTCCATGTTCATTAATGGGTTGTAGCAATATCGATAATTCGATCCACGCGACTAGCGAGTTCAACCTTCGTCGAAACCCTTTAAAATTTTATGAACGGATAGACCATTTATACTTACTTGTACCTACCTGTCATATTTTCAATTTTAATGGGTATTTTGTGAAATGAAACAGTTCAAAGTGAATCCCTTTTACACCTACTTCAATTCATTTGTACCTACTCAGTAATACTTCGTAGCAAGACAGGGAGGTACTCGTAATTCTAACAGGGTAAGGGTTGCAATAACAATTTCGCCGTCATTTACCCGCTGGGTGAACCGTAACGATGTTATTTGCGCATCTAAAACAGGTTCTAACTACCGCAAACCGGTTTGAACTGGCTCAATTCCCAGTGAATCACAGTTACCGTGCTGACTGTTGGGAACTGTAACTTGTCATTAGAGTTACCCTTTTGACTACCTTATTTTCAGATAAATAAGCGTCATAATCGCGTATAGAGTACACTTTAACTGTAGTGGATTGTATTTTATATCTAAGATCGTTCGACCTAATAACAATGAGGTGATGAGAGCCATCCTGGTCTATTATACTACTTAATAATGTATTTTGCCCTGAAAATAAAAAATTAGACATACATTTATTTAATTGTTTTTTTTTTGAGAATTTACAATGTGTTTATTCTTCTATCTATTAAGTAATCCGTTTAGGCCGTGCAATTTTATCAAAATAATATTTTTTACCTGTTTTCTTTCATGAACTCAACATTGTAAAACGTGGGTTATTGTTAAACGGACTGGTTTATTATTGCTATAGAACTGTTATTGTCAAAATTTTATATCAAACTAGCTTTTTCCCTACGGCTTCGCCCGCGCAGAATTTTTGTTTCAATTTATCCTCGTTTTTATCCCTTTAGGGAAGAATTTAAAAAAAATCCTCTCTTAGTGCTCCCGTACACTCCCCAAGGAACACGCATGTCAAGTTTCAGCTTCTTGAGTTCAGTAGTTTCGGCTGTAACGCAAGAGTTTTATATTTATACTGAAGATAATGTGTTCAAAGAAATTGCCTTATTTACCTTGTACTAACTTCTCGGTTGTGATATTAAAGAATTTACTTTTAATTAAACACGGGTAGTATTCATAAAGTTTTCTTGCCAACCTTAAAAATACATTATGAACGCCTATACACTTACTCCCCCGCTATCCGCATCCGCCTGACCGCAGGGAAGACGCAATACAAAACAGCGACGTTTTATAATCCGACGTGATGTTATGTAATAGGTACAGCAGATTCTACTTCGAAATATCACCGTCGATCGATTTTCATTCAATTGGTCTGATAACATACTAATGTTTTTAATATTTATGTGTACGTCTCATAAATGTCTACCTCTCCGGGAATCGAACCCGGGACTAATCAGGAATCAACCTTTGAGAATATCAGGAAGCAAAGTAAAGTCCCTAATTTACTTACTTGGTGATACATTTCTCCACCATGGTAAACGCCTTAAAGCCCAAAATGCTGAAGATGACGACTGACGCATAGATAGCGGTGAGGGCATTGCACACTGAGACGAGCAGCACATCGCGAACGCAGTTGTTGTTGGGAGGATTGTACGAGCCAAAGGCGATCAGGGAGCCGAAGGCAAGCCCAAACGAGTAGAACACCTGGGTCGCAGCGTCTAACCACACCGTTGGGTCTAGAAGTTTCTCCAACTGAAAAGAAAGTTGCGTTAAGAATCTCCTAAATATAGAAACCTTGGCACCGCGTGAAGAATTTGACACAGAAAGATTCGGGGTTGAATAAATTCATTGATATCGCACTGCTTATGTCGTAGGTTGTCGAGTTCACGGGCAACGTCCCGATCGATGGAATCAGGGTTAAAGATGTAAGTTATCAGAAAGGTCAAGATTTTGAGTGGAAAATCTTCAGTTAAAATCATGTCAAAGTCGTGTAATATTACGAAAATGCTGAAACGTAAATTTTGCTGATATTACAAAACTTTACTCTCAAGTAAATCTTAACACAGAATAGGGTCAAAGTGTCTCCGAAAATCACTTCGGTAGATATGCAAAGAATATTAGGTATGATAAAGTCCGGATATTCTAAGAATCACCTAATTTCTGTTTCTCTAATTTGAAATTAAATAATGCACATTTGATTATGGCCGGTAACAATCGGGGATAGCTTTTTCTTACTCATGACTAATTCTGTATTGCGATGGAGCATGTTTAGATTGTTTAGTTAACCGTAAGATCTAAAGAAATAAACTCCTCGTAAAACTTACCTTCGGCTTATACATATGCCAGATGCCATCAGATGACCCCGGCAAGGTGATGCCGCGGACGAAGAATATGGTCAGCACCGCGTAAGGAAAGAGCGACGTGAAATACACCACCTAAGACATACAGTACAAATATAACATCTTGTATAACATCTGATGATTTACATATGTTATACTCCTTATCTTATAAAGGTCCTCCTGATTTTATGGTGCTTTAAGCCGTAGATGGTGAGCATTAAGGGGACGGTGCTATGTTCACATCGGATCCTGGGTCCTCTCCACATGTTGGATGGCTGTCGAAACAGTTTTAAGTGGATACGAATCTCAAATAACCAACGACTCTAGGTTTGGGTATCTTTTGAAGATTTCCTACTGGAAAAAATACCCTGGATGTTGAATGGAACGAATAGTAGTAAATTCAAACGCTGTTTTAGTGTTTTTGGGCATTTGGTGACCCTCAATATTTTAGTTCTACTAACATCCAGAATATAAGGATCCAGGATATAAACAAGACGTGAAAATGCAGATGGTTTTCCATTTGAAACTAGATTTAGCCAGTTATTTTCAGTGACTAAAATGACTAATTAATATGCGATTAAAATCAACAATCACTCCTTTATTATTGGTTTTCCACAACCGTCTACATCTTGATAAGTTTCTATTCATTTTTGATAAACTTGAAATTATTGTATATCTGATAAAATTGTAACGTTTCGAGTAGATGTCAATCAATTAATTTAAAGCTTTTTATCGGACGATAATCATGATTTATGTGTTAACATTTCAATATATTTGCAGGTATCAAGGACAATACAATCGTTTTGATAAATAATTAAATAAACAAATAAAGAACGTCAGTGTATAATTTGGGCGCCGGAAGCATCAAATTAATTGCTTGGCATATATATCAAGGGACTAATAGTTTTTGTAATTAGTAGAAGAATTGTACGCCATTCAAATCCCAATTCTCCGTCACATCGTATAACTAGTTTCGTTTAAAGTAGGCCCTTGGGCCCTTGGCCATTAAAACACATTTTATGGAATAAAGTTTGTGAATGAGCATGCAGCCACTTCTTTCCACTGCTGCTCCTGATAACTGTGACCGAATTAAAATAAGATTCAAATCCCTAGAATGGTTAGTTAGCAAGCTTCACTATCAGAAGTGGGATAGACGTTCACCAGATAATATTCTCTTCAAACTGACCTTTCCACTGCTCTGAATTCCCTTCATCACGATGAAGAACACGATGATCCAAGCGAGGAGGAGATACAACACGATCCACCACCTAGGGACGCCTGGGTCCTCGATGCTAGGAGATGCGTCCAGGGCCTCCCGGTACCAGAAGTAAACGGTGGCAGAAGCCTTGGAGCATTCCTCTTCAGCTGTGCTGTTGTCATTTGGACAGTGGGCCCAGGGCAGCGTGTCGGCACTTAGCTAGTGGAAAAAATTTGAAAAAATATTTATCTACACTCATTTCTAAACATTACTTTGCCTTTACAGTTTCTAACTCGTAACTTCAGAGAAACGGAAAATTAAAGACTACTGCTCGTCTAACTTAAGAGAAACACGCAAGTTTACTTTTTCATTCGCCTCTCTCAACGCTACAAGAACTTCAGAATACAATTTCCGCGAAAATGTCTTGTCTGAACAATGTATCAATGTCAACACAATCAATGACTGAATAACAAGACAACAGTTTTCGGAATTTGGTAATAGATGGCGTTACTTGTATGCTTATATCAATTGCGTTTGTTAGTGAATTTAAAACCCAAAACGCCTCCTTTGAGGATACATATCCAATGCTACACTCACCCGAATGCTATTAAACAGGTAGAAGAAGACCCAGGTGATGATAACGTTGTAATACAGTGCCACAAAGAGAGTGACGATGCAACTGGAGATGCCAATACCCCCCAGCCAGGGGTGGATGGTGTTCCACACGCCCAGGGACCCCAACCGCATCTTCTGTCCAATCGCCATCTCGATCAGGAACAGCGGGATGCCCTCAAGCACCAACATTATCAGAAATGGGATCAGGAATGCACCTGAAAGAAAGAAAATAATTAGAATCTATTGAAAAATTAGTTTCTTCACAATGTTTTCATTTATTAAAAGTCAACCAATCCGTACTTGCCCAGTGTGGTGGACTACGGCCAGTACCGAGCCATCCAATAAACCAAAAATAAGATGTTACCAAGAGTTACGACAAGCCAATCAATAGTATTACTCCTACTAATACGCTATACCTATTTTAATATGGTTGCCGTACTACGCAAATAAATTAATGATTCGATTTATTCAATCAATTAATATAATTAAAATATTTATTTTGATCTCTTGCGACGTCCTACTAAGCTTGCAACCGGTTTCAAGTTTGGCAATAGGGAGATCTCCCGCCAGGCGAGACGACATGCCTGGGGGGCGGCCGGGCCCCGAGTGAATGTACTCGAGGCGTGGTATATATGCCGGCGATCGACAATTCTTCGATAGCGCGATTCAGGCTTCGGTGACGTCACCGTGTGACGTTGAGCGATGTCGCCACATCACCCCCCTGCTCAGACCGGAGGTCGATACACACTCGCTGTCAAGTCTTCAATATTCCTGTCTTCGGTGCGTCGAGACGTAGGTGGGTGGTATACCCAGGAGATGCCCTCTATCTGCGGTGAGTCGAGATGGGAGGGCGGTACGACGAATGCGGAGGGCGAGTGATGTGCACTCCAGCCGTCCGTGCAGTCGTGATGGGCAGATCAACTGGCCGGGATCAGGAAGCGTCTTCCACGTGCGCTGCGTTGAACCCGACGAGCATGCGTGACTAGTGGCGAGCGGTGCTGCTGTAGTCCGTCAGGTGTGAGCGGTGAGGTGAGGTGGGAGGTGAGGCCTGAAGCGCTACCGGTACCAGAGGGGACGTGTTCTGTCCGGAGGTCACCAGTTTGGCAATAGGGAGATCTCCCGCCAGGCGAGACGACATGCCTGGGGGGCGGCCGGGCCCCAAGTGAATGTACTCGAGGCGTGGTATATATGCCGGCGATCGACAATTCTTCGATAGCGCGATTCAGGCTTCGGTGACGTCACCGTGTGACGTTGAGCGATGTCGCCACACAAGATATTTTATCGTAATAAAACTTTATATTGAAAATCTAAAATTCTTACAGCGTTAAAAAATCTTTTTCAAGATACCGCTTTAGTGTCGGATCAAGTTCACATATTACTGACAGTCGACGAGATTGATACCTTTGGATATATAAGTTTCCGTGATATTGCAATCTACGAAGATCATGAATGGAGCCAGTATGAATTGAAATTGATTCGAAGAGTCCTGACTTCAATTCCCAATATTCCCAGCAAGGCAGAAATTTAAATATCTCGATCTGTGGGTTTTATTTTGTTTGTACGCGGCATGAGTGTTACTTATAAAGCCAAAATTATAAAAAAAAAACTTTTCCGATATTAAGTGATTGACTGACAGACAATGCACATAAGAAACTACTGAATTCAATAAGCTTAGGGGATAAAATTAAACTTTTTATTTGTTCAATGATTTTACTTGAACCTTTTTGTAAGGCTCCTTAAATAACGCAAGTGGGCACAAAAAAAGTTTTTTTGGAAATTGCCGGCGTCTTGTTAATATTAAAACTAGTTTTATAAATTCCTTTTTTACCTTTTCCGATTAAAAACGTATCGGTTATTTCTTTAGTATTGCTGATATCAATGAGTGACAATTAACGCAAACCTGAGAAAAAAATTATGCACGTTTGTTGGCCATAAACATTAAAAAACTTCTACTTTCCCGCGGTTTAGAAATTATTTTGAAACAACCTTTTATTACTTTGCCGCAGGGACGAAATATGACAAAACACGTTCTAAGCCGATGTGCCCTACTTATGAAATAAGTGCCTCCTTACTACATCTTTATTGGTAAGGTACTTTTCGAGCGTGATTAGTAAGTGCCTTTTGGCGTTTTGATTTTATAAGTAACATGAAGGTATATACGAGTACCTATGTGTAATAAAAACATAAATTATATTTGCTTTGACTCAGGAAACTTTTGCCTTAGTATCAGCATTAAGATAAACCTTTAAGTAGTTAGAATTGGGAATAAAGCAAACATTTCTCGAAGCAAATTCATTGAAACAATTATGAAACAAGCGTCATTCACACAAAAAACGTAATAAAACCATAACCCACACAACTCTCAACAACTCTACAGTAAAACGAATAAGTGTACGAACAAGACCACACGTATGTAGATATGAATAAAACAAAAACATTATCCGCCAGACATAACAGAGTAATAAAACGCACCCCAAAGGGATTTCTGCGGAACTCAAAATAAAAGCGAGAGTCATTAAATTAAAAATAAATGAAATCGAGAGAGAATTTCGTAGCGCTACGAGATACGTAGCCCGTAGCTCATTGGTGCTACGCCGGACGCTTCCTATATGGATGCTTACAGGAATCTATAATAATATAATAATACGTGAAGTAAAACTTTCGTACCCTTAGAATAATTATAGTATAGAATGACAGTAGTCATACAAGTGCTTGGTCTAAAATGAAGCACTAACCGATTTTTTTTAAATACAGGATGAAATATAATATGAAATATTGGAAGCTAACCTGTTAAAAGCGATGTTATTACATTTATTTTGGTTTTCGGAAGTGTTGTGACAAAATTTAATAGCACAAATCGTTATAGTTTATTATTTTTTTCGGCGTGCATTGACATTGAATATACTACGGAGCGGAACGCTGTTTGGAGTCAATTTGGTTCCAATGAAGGTGCTATAAAATGGCCGCGCTCACTTGGTTTCTATACTATAATTATTCTTAGTTCGTACCCTTTTTACGAAAGTTATGCAGACGGAGGGCTATAAAATTTGGTACAGTTATAGTTTAGCATATGTGAGTACCAGCCTTAGGCCTTTAAAGCGTTCAATGTGTACACGTACATATATAGGACCTATTAGTCCTTATAACTCGACTTTTCAAAAGGCTTCAGTAGTATATGTATAATAAAAATGGGGTTATAACAGTAAAACTATGCTGGCTTTTATTACTCTTGAGTAACCTTACGGCAATACAACTTTATTGTACACAATAGAAAAGACAAAATAGAATAAGATAATTATTTTAACAAAATGAAATACAAAAGACCGCCCCTTATGGTTAAAATTCAGTTGCTTCCAGACAACGTATGTGGGGTTTAATACATTAATTACAGTGAGGTCATTTTAACTCGGCTGATATGAAATTGGCTACAAGTGGCTGCACAGATGTCGATTTTAAGGCCAAAATTGTGGTAGGAGGCGGGGAGCGCGGGCGGTAGGATAGTTAGCCAATACCATGGACGTAAATATGTCCATGGCCAATACGAAGTAGCGCATCACAAAACACTGTCATGGCCGCCGTGTTTTGATTGGTCAGTTACTGTACCTGCGCAAACATCTCGGAAAACGAAGTTCACATCAGCCGAGTCAAAGTGACCTTACTGTAAGAACGAAACCAAAAGAATTACAAAGTTATAATTCTGTGGTTTAAGAATTTATTTATTATTCTAGTAAAAATGCCTTCGGTGTTGCTATAGCGATCGAAATAAAATGCACTATAATATTTTATCGTATTTTATACACAAATTCCTGGAGTTTACCGGTATTGGAAAGTAGAAAGAGAATTTACATAAACATCCAAAGATTGTTGAATACCAGTGATAAATTGGATATTTTTATGACTGAGAATGGTTGGAATTCGCCGATATGACCTTCACGGATATTCAATATATAAAGATTGAGCAATATCACGAGTCATTACGTTTCGTTGTGAGGAAAGCACCATGTCTGGAGCGATCTACGTCGTGTTATTAATCTCCTGTCTTTTGGGAGCGAACTCCCTTCCTCGTCAGGATAGTAAGTTAAATTTTTATTCAACATAATCTAATATCAGGTTACTGGTTCTGTATTTTCATTTTTTGTAAATCGCGCTTTCTTTGTTTAATATTTTTAAATTACTAGCTGACGCGGCAGTCGTCGTCCTACAATATAAATTATTAAGTAGGCGCCCTCACTTCGCTTCGAAAAACTTGTTTGTCCGTTCCTTTTGGTCGCAGCTTAATGCCATGTAGCCTATATCCTTCTTCAATAAATGGACTATTCAACACAAAAATATTTTTTCAATTCAAACCAGTAGTTCCTGAGATTAGCCCCTTCAAACAAACAAACACAAACTCTCCCACTTTATATTGATAGTATAGATTGTGATAGTCAATAATAATAACAAAAATGATAGAGGTGGTATCATTTAATGGCCAATAAACTATAGACAGCACTCCGCTGGAAGCAACAGAGTGAAGTCGGCAAAAGTCAGCCGAAAGCACACATCGAAAGAATTTCTTTGAACTAGAACAAATTTAAACTTTATTTTTTGGAATGCAAAGCTTCATGTGCCGCCGTGTGTATTACAAGACTAGGCTTACTTTTTGCTGGCTTCACAATTTTGTTCCCGGCGCTCCGTCCATAGTTTATTAGTGTGAGGATACCACTGTCATTTCAATCCTTTATTCCTCATTGACCAAAAATTGCTTTGAAACACGGAAAAAACGACGTTTTGTAAAAATTAATCCTTAAAGATAGAATTATCGCCCCCTGCACAAATTTCATGAAAATCGTTGGAGCCATTTCCAAGTTCCGTTTAACATATAGAGATATAAGTACAAGAATCACTCATATAAAGATATTTACTCACTCATATAAAGATTATTTATTTATATATTCGGTATGCGTCTATAACTCTACTTATACGGATATTTTTGCGGCCCTTGCCCAGAAAACTGTGACGACCGCTGTCCTAATTCAAATTCTATTTTCAGACTTTGGTATTATTGGCGGGAGTGCTGTCAACATCAGCGAAGTTCCATTCATGGCCCGCTACTGTCCAGCAATGTATAATAAGTTGTGCTGTGGAGCTGCGATAATCAGCGAGTCTTATCTTGTAACTTCTGCGGAATGCTACTATGGGATAGACGACTTAAACCGCCTCATATACCGGCGGTATGTGTCTTTTTTAACCGACTTCAAAAAAGGAGGTTCTCAGTTTGACCTGTATGTATGTTTGGTTGAACCGATTTTGATGCGGTTTTCAGGATAGTATATGTCAGACTTAGGAGAAGGTTTTAGGTTTTAGGCATATTATTTGGCTGAACCGATTTTTACTTTTCGGTGTTAAAGTCGGTTCTATTTTGTTAAAAGTTATTTAAATAATAATCTCTTTCTGAAGCGGTCGTCAAATGATTTTTGGTTGCGTTATCGGAGAATCAATATGCGTCTTTATGTACGTTTGTTCTATTTAGTCGTACCCTATTTACATAATATAGGTATTACAAATAATTGTATACATTTTCAGTCCTTACAAGAAGAATAAGAGCAGAAGAAAAACTTCAGACAGAACAATATTTAAAATTCGATCAATAGTCACTGGCAGCGTAAATCGAGTTATATTTGTATAAAAATAGATCCACAAAAAAAAACTAGGCTTAACTGAGCAGTAATTGGCCGCCGTTTAGTAATTGGCTATGTGAAATTTCTATGCTTTATAACAACTATTGTATAATAGTTACGCTACCTTTGAGAAGCATACAGAATTACGTAATTATGAAGCTGTCCTATTTTTTTATTTATTATAAAGCATTAAAATTTTAACTGGCCCATTACTTAATGGTGGCTATTAACGCCTAATCCCCTAAAATAAAATGTTTTTCTAGCTCACCAACCATCGCAATCGTTGGAACTGACCAATCCTTTGATGATGACGGAGAAGTTTATGAAATCGAGGAAGTTTATCCTCATCCTCACTATTATCATCGCAGACAACGTTCTCCTCAACCTGTTCCTGTTCCTGTACCTGTTCCTGTACCTGTTCCTGAACCTGTTCCTGTACCCCCTTATCCTATTCCCCAGGGTAACAACGTAGCAGTGCTTAAACTGGCCAAAAAACTGAGGTTCAACGCAAATGTACAAGCAATTAAGTTAGCAGATGAGTCTCTGAATATATCTGAAGGAGCTATGATGGAGACAATGGGCTTTGGAAGTACATCTACAGCCCGATTTGTGAGTATAATGATATGGTTATAGCACTACACACATTACAAAGACTTGTTACCGGACCAAATATAATGCAAGAATTCAATTTTGATCTTTATGTCTTCTTAATTACGGTTGAATTTCGATTCTATACTTGGTGTCGTAGAGTTGGTCAGGAGTAGGTGACGTGTCTGAGTAGTATGTCTTTCAAGTATACAACCGTAATCATAGTAAGATAGTTATTTACATGATACCAAAAACAATAAACTAATTGTTTTTTTTTGTCTGTGTGTCTGTTTGTCCGGGCTAAGCTTCGGAACCGCTGAAGCGATTTTTATAGATCTTTCACTGGAAGATAGAAGAGCTTGTGGAACAACATAATTTTATCCTGGAATTGATGCGGGATCGGAAAATAAGTACCGAAATATAATTTAACTCTTTAACTTTTTATTGATCTTTCAGGATGTAAGAATCCCGCGTCAATTACAAAAAGTGTCGGTGCCATTTGTGACCCAGGAGAAATGTAGAAGGACATTCCCCTTTTTAACCGATACGATGGTGTGCGCGGGCAGTCAGTATATAGGCAGCAGTTACGTGAGTGTCCCAATTATACCACACATTTTAAAGATTCATGGCCCAATTCTATTAATATGAGAAACCCTATTTTACCTTATTATTGTTAGTAGTACTGATTAACCTACGCACGTGAGAGTTCTCTATTATTTCCTCAAAAATGACGTCTACCAATCTGCACGTACTCCTAACCAGACTGGTGGACTATGTCATGTGCCCCTCAAATGATGAAAGGAAACCTGCTGCTGCAAGTTGGGTCGTGATAGGTTAAAAATGCCAACACTGTCTTCCAACAAATTCTCTATGACACCTCTCTCTTTTTATAGTTTGATGAAGGAGGACCCTTGGTGTATGAAGGCCAGCTTGTGGGGATTCTTACCGAGCCTAGGACAGTCGGTTACAAGAACGTCCCAAGCATCTACACGTACATACCAGCGGTACGCGACTTCATCGACGCTATGACTCAGAGTGAGAACAAGCCCTAACATTCGCCATAGCTCTTCAGTGCCTCTATTATGAGTTGTTGTAGTAAACGTAAACGTCGTTACTATTGCAGTTGACGTTTAGAATTTGTATGAGAATTGTAGTTCAGTATCGTAACCGCTAGAGGCGCTGTACGGATTCTCATACAAATTCTAAACGATAGTCGCTAGCGTGTATTGTAAACTATAGTATTAAAAACTCATAATAGAGGCACAGAAGATATCTTTATGACATAATCACTGTTCTCGAGGAAACGCGAGTGTTCGATATTTAAATAAATATAAAGATGCATTCTATCTTTGTTTCGTTTTATTGTTTTCTACATGTAACTGCTTCGTTATATAATCAATAATGAATAGACGGGCGAAAATGTTATGATGTAACGACAAATAAATTAAATAAAAACGGATCAATGAGGATAATTAAAAAACTACTCATCAAATATCGCAAAAATTTATTTGGGAATAGACGTGAAGCACTAACTTTTGATAAAAAAAGAAATATCAAGATCCGCTCATCCAGTTCAGAGTTGTGAGGTAACACACATAAAAAGTCGAATTGAGAACCTCATCCTTTATTGAAGTCGGTTAAAAAGAGATTTAGTAATTTCATGACGTGGTAGCTAATTTGCAAACTTCAGAGTAGGTACCTTATAATACCTATTTATGTCAAGGAAGAAAACACAATTGCACAAAATTCTGTTATGTTACCAGAATGTTAATTTACCTTACCTACAAAAAATGCTTTCAGTCTTTTGGTGCGGCAATGTAAATATTTATTTGAGTTCACGTCGATACATGAATATTAATAATTTTATCCATCAACTAGCGACCCGTCCCGGCTTCGCACGGGTGCAATGCTGATACTAAAATACACTACAGAAAAACTGTGAACGTTGTATATAAAAACATAGCGGCCCGCTCTGGGTTCGCACGGGTATAACATATAAGTATGGCCTATGTCACTCGGCCGGCCAGTACCGCCGCAAGCGCTACGTCCCGCAATTTTAAATCTGTAATATCTTCGAAAATATTCAATTAAATCTTGTTCTGTAAAGGACCATATAGATCTATATTAAATCAACAATGTATTTAAGCTATTTAATTGGATAAGGATTAATGCTGTATTGGTTAAAATCGCTTCGAAAATTAGCCATTATTCGTCGTAAAAAGTAAATGACAAAAAAATGTAATTGTGGGATATTCATAAGAGATAGACATATACCATCGCGGAGTTTTCTATAGACCTTTTCAATGTGTACAAATAATTAGTACATTATTTTGATAAATCTCGTAGGGTTCAGCCTGCGTTTGCAATGTAAGCGGAAAAAAATTGATAATTAACGACATCACATTAGAAACCTCAAAAATAACAGTATTTCTCCACTATTTAATGGATGTTATTATACATAAAAACCTTCCTCTTAAATCACTCTATCTATTAAAAAAAACCGCATCAAAATTTTAATTTAGGGACACAAAGGGACATAGGGACAGAGAAAGCGACTTTGTTTTATACTATGTAGTGATACATTTGCTCATCGAGATGAGCAAATAACGAGCATGAATTTTATACAAACAAATCTCATGCAGACTGAATAAAAAACAAACATCAAAGGATTTCTGCACGTCCCTAAAAAGTGAAGCGAGGATCATTAAAAATAAATGAGGTCGGAATGGACGGGCGAAGTTCGTAGCGCTACGAAGTTTGTAGCTCGTAGGTACTATGTACCTACATACCTGAGTCGCACGTAAAATGGAATTGCTCGTAGGTCGTAGGTATCCTATGTAGATATACCTGACGTAATACGGAATTGCCCCTCCCTAAACCCACTAAAAAGTTTTTAGGTCGCGATATATCTTATATTACTAAGTTATTAATATTATGCTCTCCATAAATAAACCGGCACGCAAAGCAAAACAAAACATAATACCACTCTGTGTCGTTTTTTCAATGATTGGCTTAAGTTGCTCCTTTTCTTGTATGAGTGCGGCAAACATCCACAAGTCTACCCTTGTACGTCTAAAGGTAAAGGTTTATAGGCCAAGCCATTAATTAGGCTACTGAGGTCGGGTGAAGCAAATACTATTATAACACTTATCTTTTAAGGTCAATAACGCAAGGTAGAAACCGTTCTTGATATAAGACACCAATTACTAAGACCGCAATATCCATGTTTTGCAATTATTATGAATCTTAACATGAATAGCGGAAAGCGGTAATATAAGTACGTAATATAATTTTATTAATTAATTTTATAGGTGGTAACAGCCTAAAATTCATCCAAGAATGTACCAACGCCCGCTATGGAATTTGTACCATTGCTTGATATAATTATTTTAACAGCAATTGTGCTCCGGATAGAAAAGTGTGGAGCCGGTTTCACTTTTTTAGAGGCGACCATCTCAGTCCTCAGAGGAAGGAACCCATGTGTGAGCGAATTGGAACGAGACTTGTACTAATAATAGCTAACTGGACAATTAGTAACATTAACTAACAGGACTCACTATCACTAACAGTCCCTGTCCTTTCATTATTAATAAACTAACCAACTAATATTCTAACACCATCTACTAACTGGACTTAACTAGTCTCTAAAAATGGAGTCTTGTTCTAAGTCGGTCACAGTTGTTATGGGCAACAGCGGAAGGGTGGGTGAAGCAGGCAGCACTGCTCGTTTGCTACAAGTTTGCTACCTTAATTCTATAAAAAACCTTATTTCACTTTGAAGTTTGTTTCAACTGTATTACGTATTATATCGTATAACAGGGGATCGGATGATTTTCAAAAAGTTTTTACAATGACCCATATTGGGTATGAAAAATATGTTCTGAATACCGACTTTTGTTTACCGAAAATAATGCCGCGTAACCGATCCATTATGTTACTTTGGGATGCGTGACGTCATTTTCGAGTAAATAATGACAGAGCTACATATCGATTATTTTCTTTGTTTACGCCGTAGTTTTAGCCATAAAATTAAACAGGCCTCAAAACCTTTTGAGATGCGCAGTAAACATTTACTGCGGGTGCCTAAAAGAAAAACATAAAAGGAGTCTTGGCAAATACATTTAAAAATTCATGATGGGTACATTTATACACGCAAGAGAAACCAAAACAAAGTTTTATAATTTTGTCTGTTTGTCTGTATATTTGTGCACGCTAATCTAAAATGTTAACAAAAATCGATTTCAACTTCGACAAGCCATATAATGAGAACACCACCAACGTAATCGAAGTATCAAAGTACAACGCAATGTTAGGGATATCTAAAAAAAAATTATTCAGATGTCTCTAAATTTCAAATGAGACTACGTGACAAGAACCAGCTGTCGAATTAAAAAAAAAAATTAGGAACAGTTTATAAAGCTAACTGAGGTATAAACGCAAAGAAATAAATGTAATCAATATAAGCCAATCTGAGCATTATATTTGGCCATGGAGCGTAATATTTGGCCATGTTTGTCATAGCATTGGATTGTAATGCCCTTGACCTGCAAATGTTCAAGTTCTTGAAGTTCGTGAAAATTAGGCTAAAATTTTCCGTATACACCTACACTAGCTTCCGCCCGCGGTTTCGCATGCGTTGAATTTGTTTAAACTTCACCCCCCTATTTCACCTCATTAGGGAGTGATATTTTAAAAATTCTTACTTAGTGCTCATTTACATTCTGAAAGGTACCCCTGTACCAAATATCAAGTTTCTATGTACAGTAGTTTCGACTATGCGTTAATATATAATTCAAATCGGTTTGCCTTTTATATGTTTCTATACCAATAATATAAAGCGGAAGAGTTTGTTTGTTTGATCGTTTGAACGCGCTTATCTCAGGAACTGCTGGTCCGATTTGATTTTTTTTGTTTTGAATAGTCCATTTATTGAGGAAGGTTCTTGGCTATCTAACATCACGCTACGACCAAAAGGAGCGGAGCAACAAGCGAAGCGAGGGCATCTATTTAATAATATGTTACAGGACGACGTCTGCCGAGTTAACTATTAGAAGATACAAGGGGTACTGCTAATAAAAGGAAAGAAAGAAAGAATAATAGTTTATTTAGGGCGGGTTGTTTCACCATTATTTTACGCACGCGTTAACGTTAAAAATGGCGCTAACTATCGTCAAACCGAAAAACGAGTTGTTTCATAAAATGGAGGCCTATGAAACAACACTTCAATTTTGACGAACGTTAAACATCTTTCGTAATCGTAACTTTACGTTCGTATGTTACGTTAACCAACGGTTTGAAACAACCCACCCTTAGTCAAGCACTGTTAACGACATAAAAGTACATTACATCAGACTTAAATACTAAAAGACCGAATCATTAAAGGTCAATAACAAAGACAAATAAAATAAACAAACAAAATGGATTGTCGTACAGAAACTTGACTAAAACGGAACGCACTCAGCACTGGCCAAGGAGCGAAGCAGAACCAAGGCCGCTGGTTTTCAGTACGACCCGTTTTATAGTAGTGCACACAAGGGTGTTAACAAAATGAAATCGAGACAAAATTTCGTAGCGCTACGAGATACGTAGCCTGCAGCCGTAGCGGCGTAGCCCGTAGCATCAATCGATATGGCTACGGCACCAGTATGGATGCTAAAAATAAACTAATTATACAAACTTGGATCAAATGTACTCGTGGTGCGTGGGCCGGTGCGAGAGAGACAGATACATTGGTCTCTCATTAAAATATTAATTGACGTTTCAATATCTCCGTTCGTGTTCCGTGCAGACATGTAGGAGACAGGGAAATAAGAGATATTTCATGTTGGCGATCGTAAAGAGATAATATCGGGTATTTAAAATCGAAAGCGTTTGTTTTTTTTTTAATTTCAAACCAGAATATAATATGTTTTTTTGAATAATTAAAAAGACCCCCAAAAGAAATTAAAATTACCCCTTTAAATACCTTTGTTTGGTTTTCATTAACAGACATTTTACGATTAGTTAGTTTACTAGTTTTTTAGTTTATTAGTTCACTACAGCACGGATCTCTTCTCATAGCTACATTTGAGTTTTTATTCTTTTTCATGATAAATTATAATAAAAATAAGAAAATTGATATGAAGGTAATTCGCCACACTGGTTATTTCGCCCTTTTTATTCAGAAACTGCTTCCTAATTTGTATGCGTATTTTAATATGTTTGGGAAAACATTTATTATCGTGCATTTCAATGGTTATTATCAATATTTGTTATCACAGTCACAATGTGAACTATTTCAAAACCGAGAACGCAAATGGTAGGAATGCGTCAATCACCCGTAATAATATTATTGTGTAGTGTATAAATTAGGCAAAATTTTATTTATATTTTATTCATAGTACCTACCAAAGTGAAACACCATGTCAGGATTGACTCACATCGTTTTAATTTCCTGTCTTTTTGGAGTCAAATCTTTACCTCACCAAGACAGTTAGTACCATTTATATTGTAAGTGAGATACCAAACTGCTGGTTATTTAGCTTACCAAACTATTTCCAATCAAATACGTAAGGAATCAAACTGGATATTAAAAATCCTAGTTCCTTATAACCGAAAGGACCTCCAATTCTGCTAATATATAAACGCTTCAATAGTGTCTCGATTGAACAGTTGTCACATTTTGTATACGGAATGTGCTAAAAAAGTGCGCAAAACCATTCAATTTGGTGTACGGAAAGTACCAAAACGTGTCAATCTATTCAATTCTGTATATGAAATGCCAAAAATGTGTCAAACTATTCAATTTTGTATACGGAATGAGTCAAACTATTCAATTCAGACGCAATTGAGGCATGTATAAATTAGCAGAATCAGGGCCCTAAGAATCGTCTTGAGTCCATTATATTATATCATGAGGGGGTAAACTTGGACTCAAATTAATGGTCCATAAATTCAAATTCTTTGTTTCAGCTTCCCTGGGCGTCGTTGGCGGTCATGCCGTTGATATTACAAAAGTGCCATTCATGGCTCGATATCGTAGTTTGGATTATTTCCAAATCTGCGGAGCCGCGATAGTGCACCCAAAATTCGTCATATCATGTGCACAGTGTTATTATGATTATGAACCGTTGAAGTATGTAAATATTTCTGTTACTGCTGTTTAAAGTATCACACTGTAAAAGTTATCATTACTTTTATATTAGTCTTGTTCAGGGCCATATTATTTAATATTTATACTTGTAAATACGTTAAACGCAGCTTTGACGATGCTTTCTGGCTTTCTTAAACCATCTGGTTTAGCTATCAAAGCGACACAGACAGACAGACTTTCGCATTTATAACATAAGTATGGATACATTATTTAAATATATATTTTCAGATCCTTAACTTATGTAACAGTTGGTACTGATGAGACAGAGAGTGATGGACAGACATATGATGTTAAAGATGGCTTCCCCCACCCTAAGTACGAACATCATATATATGGAAACGATTATGATATAGCATTACTGAAACTGGAGAAAGCTTTGGAGTTCAATGAAAGGATCCAAGCCATTCCATTAGCAGAAAAAGACATCGTCATACCTGAAGGAGCTAAGTTTAATGTTATGGGCTTTGGAGTTAAATATGCTTGTGATAATGGAGTGAGTATTGAGGCTTTTTATAATTTTATGGGGAACGAAGATTTCATTAACGAGTCGTATTTGGAAGTTGGGTGATCGAGATACAGGAATTGACAAAAACTTCGTGACGGCTCATGAAAGCATCTGTTGAATAGTCACCATTATAACCAACTGGAACAGCATCGTTATACATACATATTATACATCGTATAACTATTCAATTAATTTTTTGATAACTTGTTAGGTTGTTGGATATTGTCAGTCTTTGGACTTGTATCACCAACAGTACCAAACACCAAAGCCGAGTTTTGAACGCAGTCGGACTATTATTTGGAGTAAGTACTTTTACCCATATGAATACATTTGAGAAATCTTGTTTCAGTACAACTTCTTACCCTATCAATTGCAAATGACAACGGTGACATATATTACGAGAGACAAATGCAGACATTACGAGTATGTGACGGAAAGGATGATATGTACGCAGGACAATCGAACAGGAGCGTGTTTTGTGAGTATACAGACTATATTATTATATTAGTAGGTGCTGATAAAAGCGCTTATAGCCCGGCGGCTTACGTCGATCCTAGTGATCGACAAAGTTAAGGGTGGTATTCCACTGATCAAATATCTTGGTCCAATTTCTTTATCCAAGATTTCATCAAATTTCTTTGACGAGCGCCCATTCCACTCATCCAAAATCTTTGTCCAAGATTCTCTTTGAGAAAATTCAGAACAGACAAATAAACAAATTCAAACAAAACAGAAAATCGAAATCTTTGATCAAATTTTACTGTTGTTCATAAATTGGATGAAGTCATCCAATTTCTTTGTCCAATACAACTTGGATCAAAGAAATTGGATGAGTGGAATATCATCCTAAGCAACAACGGGCGCGGTCGATAGTTGGATGGGTGACCGCTAGTGGAAAAACTTCTTGAACGGTTCCGTGCTCCGGAAGACACGTAAAGCCGTAGGTCCTGTTTGTTATCGATAGATAGCAGTCGTTAAGCCGTGTCGGAAGGCATTCGGGTGGCTTGAAAACTTCCGATACTGAGTTGGCCTCCAACCCCTCCACCAATCCGCGCTGGAGCAGCGTGATGGAGTATGCTCGAGGCTCCCTCAATAATGAGGAGAGATCCATGTTCAGTAATGGGCCATTATTAGTTGTAGCCAGGTGCTAATTGGTATGTAGTGATGATCATCTTTTACTTTCTCTATTAAGCAAGCATGAGGTTTGAGACAGTTTTCTAGTCCGATCTAAAAAGACCAAAATATTTAACGACTTCTACTCTTCTATCTTTCTATATCTATTATATTCTTCTATCTATCTATCTTCTTCTATATTTATTATAATAAATCTGTAACTGATCGCTGTTTGTGCACGCTAATTTCAGAAACGGCTAAACGGATTTTGATGGGACTTTCACTGTTAGATAGCGGAGGCTGTGGAACAACATAAAGGCTATTTTTTAAACTGGAGTTCTCGCGGGATCGGGATTCGCGGGAAAATCTCCTATGTACGAACGAAGCCGCGGGCAAATGCTAGTTAATAGATAAATAAGAAACATTATCTTTTCAGGACGACGATGGTGGACCTTTGACGTATGAAAATAAGCTGGTAGGTATCGCTTCCACGCCTATGAGTTGCGGTGTCGATACTCCTGACCGTTACGCGTACATTCCTGTGCTACGCGATTTTATTGACAGCACTATTGAAAATAATGCCTGAATAATATCCTGAATAATGCCTGAATAATATAAAGTTTACCGTAAAATGGTGTCTATTTTTTTATTTAAATAAAGGTTCAAGTGACATGTATTTTTATTTTGATTTTTACAAACCTCGCTTCGCCTTTGGAAACTTGTTTACCTTGGCAAATGTTAAGTTATTTCTCATCATTGCAAAGTTTTTATTCTTGATTCGCTCGTACCTACTATACTAAGATCCCATAACACTTTTGCTTCACCCATCGAGTATTTGATTAAAATCATTTTTTTATGTACAATTAGGCAACGAACAATATGTTTTTCCTGGTGTGCCTATCGAAAAATTGCCGCGAGTATGTTTAATTAACGAAAGAAAAATGACTTTCTGGGGCGAATTTACATGCATCTGTTATTTATATAAAATATGCTCCAAGGTCAAGATATACACCTAGATGTCCTGAAAAGTCGGGTGTGCCATTAGGCAATGGCCGCAACCTGTTGGCAGCCAGGCATAAAGAGTGCTTGTTTGCGCGCCTGATGAACGTTTCTTTACAGATGAAATCAAGTCTCGGTTACATTACGCGTCAAATTGCTCACGCGGTTCATGCGATGCATTCATGCATGTAAATTCGCCCCAGAAAGTCATTTTTCTTTCGTTAATTAAACATACTAGCGAACATTTTTCGACAGGCACACCAGGAAAAACATATTGTTCGTTGCCTAATTGTACATAAAAAATTGATTTTAATCAAATACTCGATGGGTGAAGCAAAAGTGTTATGGGATCTTAGACCATACTGGTCGCATTGGGTACCGTTGTAATAGGCTATCCAACACTTCGATCAACAAGGTCGAAGATCCAGCAGAAAAATAATTTATCAATTCGAATAACTAGTTTTTTTTATTGAAATAAACACTTCAGCTTTATAAGTGTTGATATTCAACAATAATATTTATTCTGACGAACTTCTGCTGTGTAAAATTCTCAAAAAATGTATAATATCTGTAATAGTTTTTAAATAATAACTCGAGCAAATCATGATATCCATCTTTATTTCATTTTTCTTGAAGTAGACGTATACGATAACAAACAGATTATGAACCTAAATCTTTTTAACCCCCGACGCAAAAAGAGGGGTGTTATAAGTTTGACGTGTCTGTGTGTGTGTGTGTGTGTGTGTGTGCGTGTGTGTCTGTCTGTCTGTCTGTGGCATCATAGCTCCCGAACGGATGAAGCGATTTCAATTTAGTTTTTTTTGTATTAAAGGGGACTTACGGGCGCGTGTTTTTAGATATGTTTGATGAAAATCGGTTGAACCGTTCAAAAGTTGTTGGGGTTGAAAGGGGGGAAGAATTTTCACTCTGTCTCTTTGTGGCATCATAGCTCCCGAACGAATGAAGTGATTTCAATTTAGTTTTTTTGTATTAAAGGGAACTTACGGGCGCATTTTTTAAAATATGTTTGATGAAAATCGGTTGAGCCGTTTAAAAGTTGTGGGGGGTAAAATAGGGGAAGAATAGCGGAATGTATGCAAATATACTCGTGTGGGGTCTCAAATGAAAGGGCACAGTAAGAGAATATTTATGACTTAATCGAGAATATTCTTACCTATAAAAAGTATAAAATAAAAATTAAATTAAAAATTAAAAAAACCCCCGACACAAACATTTAAAAAGTATAAAATAATATCTTTAAAAATAATACGTCGCGTTGGGGGACCGCTCCATTTACTTCTAACTTTAACACAAAAAAAATATTGATAAATGGTAAGTCTTGGGTAAAAGACTAAGTAGGTGGGCATGTGATACTTATGAAAAAAAATCGTAGATAATGAATAGTTAGGAGCGGTCCCCCAACGCGACGTATTATTTTTAAAGATATTATTTTATACTTTTTAAATGTTTGTGTCGGGGGTTTTTTTAATTTTTAATTTAATTAATTACATTACAATCACAAGCTTTAATACCTACCTCAGTATTTTCAACTAAGAAATAAGGTATTTGAAGCAATAAGATCACTTATCCTTGGTAGTCCTGCTGAACTGTACTTTTATTTGATAGAAATCCTTTCTTCTTCATACTGAATTGATAAGTATGATAATATTGAATATATGTAGTAGTAGAAATGAGAATTTACTTATTCAAGCTTTATACACACAAGAATGGGTACAGAGAAAAAGCAGTCTTGAATTCTTAAAGCATTTCTCCCAGTCTACTAGAAAAAGAAAGATAGATGAGGTTTCAATGTACGCTACAACCCATTAATGGCCCACTACTGAGCACGGGTCTCTCATCATTATTGAGGAGGCCTAGGGCATACTCCACCCCGCTGCTCCAGTGCGGATTGGTAAAGGGATTAGTGGCCAACCCAGTAGTGGAAGTTTCATGCCACCCGAAGTCCTCCGACATGGCTTATCGACTGCTGTCTACCGATAGCAACCGGGCAATCGATATCAAAATTTTGTCACTAGCGATCACCCATCCAACTACTTAATTTTGTCGATCACTTAGGCACTTCTAACACAACGCTATTTGCAAGCGACTCGGATCTTGTCAATGTATGAAAGCGGCGCGTCTACGATGCGTCTCCTGTCAGTGAGAAGTGTCAGATACAGCGAATTTTGGATTGCGTTGCAGTCGCGTAGCTAATAAATAGCGTAGCGTGAGAAGTGCCTTAGGATCGACGCAAGCCGCCGGGCTAGGAGCGCTGTGCTTTAATGAAGGGTTCTAATCATTAATTCCCGGAGTTATCAATAATTTGATTCTAAACAGTCTGCCTTTTTCATTGCCTTGATCTGAAATGGGAATGTCTCCTATTGGAAGAGCCCAGTCATAGATGTGTGATGTGACTGTTTGCAGTCAATAAGGTGCCAGCTGTCAGGTGAGGAATGTCGGATGTTCCAGTGTCAGAATAGAGGACTGCGCACATAGAACACCCTGTTTACCGACAAACTTAAATGAAAGGATTCAATTACATTATGATCTTTATGTCTTAGATGTAACGGTTTAATTTCGATTCTATACTCGGTGTCGGTTTGGAGTTCGCTGGTTTGGAGTTGGTCAGGAGTAGGTGGCGAGTAATACGTCTTTCAAGTATTATACAGCCGTAACTGGCATATTTGATCATATTTGAATGCTTTCGTTTGAGTTTGTCGGTTGACAAGTTGGTGTAATGTGCGCAGAGCTTAAGGCCCTTCTCACACTACGCTATTTATTAGCTACGCGACTGCAACGCAATCCAAAATTCGCTGTATCTGACATTGTTCACTGACAGGAGACGCATCGCGGAGGCGTCGCTTCTTTACTTTGACAACATCATAGTCGCTTACAAATAGCGTTGTGTGAGTAAAGCCTTAGGCCCTTCACACACGAGCAATCCACAGTTCCCCGACACTGCACTGCAGTGTTCACTGACAGGACACGCATCGTAGACGCGTCGCTTCGTGTGCGGAACGTGGTAGAAGTGGCTTCGACTCACGACCGACGCATGAACAAGATCTTAGGCGCTTGCAAATAGCGTTGTGTGAGAACGGCCTTAAAGTGTAACAGTATAACCACAGATAACAATTTATACTTTATTTATTTATGTAATACGAGTATAACTTCGTTCCAACGGAGTGTTTTACAACACTCACGTTTTTTATATTGTACTACGGTGTTCGCTATTTATTGTTAACCGTCTTGTTAAAGTATTTATCAGCACACTTTTAAATAAATAAGTACCAAGAATTCCAGAGTTATATAAACAGAATTTTAAATAGGCATCCATAAAATCTTAAATATTGTAATGAACAATTTTATGACTATATGAAAGGTATGCGTCAATATCACCCATATTCCTAATACTCAATATATAAATGTTGAACGTTAGATTACATCATTTATTGCTTATGCATCGAGGAAACAATATGTCAGGATTTGTACTTCTCGTGTACATTTCCTGTCTTTTGGGAGTAGAATCCTTTCCTCATCAGGATAGTAAGTATCGTTTAATTTACTTATTGCCCGCTGTTTGGCCTGCGTAGAGAAATTTAACTGATTTTCTAACAAACTTTCATACCTTAGTTTATTCTTATGGGTAGAAAGACAAAATCCGTTCTTAGCGGACTTATAGTAATTATAATGTCCCTGCCAAACATCTTTGTACGACACGCAGTTTTCGATATTTCGTAATAAATTCGTGACCTTTCGTTCTTTTATGTATCTATAGATAGGTAGGGTGTACGTCCTTTGCTAAAGGGTGCATCCTGATGAACAACAGACAAGGTACCACTTTTCAGAGGTCGCAGGATTTTTTACCATCCTATTATTTACCCCCCTATTTTACCTACTCCAAACTTACTGTTAGAGCCAGGTCTGCAGTTAGCTACATGAGTGCCTGAGTTCAAACAAATTTTGACCATACTACTAGGATTATGTAATGAAGTAGTAAGCAGATGGTGTCAGAGAATTAGTCGGTTAGTTAATTTATAAGTGTGAGGACTTGAGCAGTAGGTAACTGTTAGTGCTAGTTAGTCCTGTTAGTTGTAGTTATTAGAAGTCCAGTTAGTGATTGTTAATAAGATTCTCCTTTTATTCAGCGCCAGATCTGTTGCTACCCTTGAGGACAGAGATGGTCACCTCTAAAAATATGGTAGCAGAAAACTACCGTATCACGGTAATATTTTAGGGTTCCGTACCCAAAGGGTAAAACGGGACCCAATTACAGAGACTTCGCTGTCCGTCCGTCCGTCTGTCACCAGGCTGTATCTCATGAACCGTAGTAGTTACACAGTTGAAATTTTCACAGATGATGTATTTCTGTTGCCGCTACAACAACAAATACTAAAAAATAGAATAAAATAAATATTTAAGTGGGCGCCCATACAATCGACGCCAGTGATAGATTAGTTACCTTTCGGGCCAAGAGATGACGTTGTGACTAATATGTGGCTAAAACAAAACAAATATTTAATCGAGGCTTTCATACAACAGACCAGATTTTTTGGAGTTAATTATATAGGTACATAATGGTAAGGAACCCTTCGTGCGCGAGTTCAACTCGCACTTGGCCAGTTTTATATATATATAGTGTATTATAGCCTGCAGGAATAACTTAAAATCAGAAGAGCGACCTGATGACAAGCGGTCATTGTCGTATGGACATGAGTAACACAAGGGGAGTCACCAGTGCAACGCCGGCCCTACAACAGAATTCTTTTTACACCTTTCTTGAAGAACCGCATGCATATCTTAAAACTTCTTAAATTATTTTGTTTCAGCGTCATTGGGCATTACTGGCGGCCATGCTGTTAATATTACTGAAGCACCCTTCATGGCTCGATATCGTAATTTGAATATTGCCTACATGTGTGGAGCCGTGATAGTGCATCCACACTTTCTTCTAACTTCTGCGTTTTGCCACGTTCTATTTGAGACACATCCCATACCGTATGTATAATTATACCTATATTAATATAAATATACCCTTCAATCCAAAGGCTTACTACTGAGTGCAGGTCTTCTTATCATTTAAGAGGGCTTTACTCCAGTATAATTATACCCTTCAATTCATTAATGGTCCATTACTGAGCGCGGGTTTTTAGAACATACTCCACGCTGCTCCAGTGCAGATTGGTGGAGTGGGTTAGTGGCCAACCTAAGTGTCGAAGGTTTTTATGCCCCGCGAAGGCCTTCGACATGGTTTAACGATCGCTATTTACCGATAACAACAAGACAGACAGCTTTATGTGCTCTCTGAAGCACGGAAGCGCTCAAGAAGTTAGAGCCACTAGCGGACATTACGTGTGCTCAGCTCACAGTTCCATTTAGCTTGTAAGCAAAATTTACTTCAGGCACTTTAAAATCACACCGTCAATCGACAATGAACCTTAACCACAATGGCGGAAAGCTGGCATTTGCGTGGGTTGCAATTGAATGAAACCTTTGATGATCTTATGTCTAGATTGAGCGTCGCCCTATAATGAAAACAAAAAAAAATAAGGCAACAATATCAAGCATGTGTGCGTGCAGGCGATGTTTTACACGTTCGTCTACTGTCTATGTGTGCGTGATCAATGATACCTACAATTTTTTGACACGTTTGCGCGGATTCGATGTTCCATCTGGACATTAGATCATCAAAGATTGAAACCTATTCCATCGAACGCGAACGGTATATGAGCAAGCGAGGTTACTTTTTATCCATCTTTGAGTACAATACATATTTTTAGAACAATATCTTACGTAACGGTCGGTACGGATGACGTCATAAGAAACGGAGAATCACACAATGTAAGCAAGAGTTACCCCCATCCAAAGTATAGAAAGAATCATGGACTTAACTACGATATTGCGGTGCTTCAACTAGATACTCCTTTGGAGTTTAACGAGAGAGTAAACGCTGTGCAGTTAGCAGAAGAACACACCTTCGTGCCTGCAGGGTCCCAGCTTGATATATTTGGTTTTGGGGCTTATAATAATTCAGAAGTAAGTATTTAACTAAGGACCTTTTATTTATAAATCAATGGATTCAACTTATTGGAGCCATATTGAGTACGGGTCTCTCCTCATCATTATGGAGCCCTAGAGAATAATATAAAACTGCTCCAGTGCGGATTGGTAGAGGGATTAGTGGCCAACTTTTTGATTTTGACGTAAGCGATCAAATCAACGCGATCCCTACTTGCGTCCTATGTGACAGTCTGCGACAACACGCGACGTTGTCATTGTCGCGTGTAGCATCGCGTCGTGTTGCGTAGCGTCGCGTCGTATTCGTCGCTCACGTAGGACACCCCGTAAGTCTTGTTCTGGGTCGGTCAAAGTTGTCATGGGAAGAAGCAGAAGGATGGTCCTGCATGATCGTTTTCTGCCTCAATTCCGTTAAAATAATTCGGAGTCAAAGTCCAAATTTACTACAGATCCTACCTTGGATATTAAAACGCCAATACGGACATTTCGGCTTTTTAATCGCGATTGAGCAGATTTTGGGAAAATACCTAGTTTAAGTTTGTTTCAAAATGTTCTTTCAGGCTAGATTGTTTATGCATGAATGGCTGCAAAAGGTGACAGTGCCATACATTGATAATCAAAAATGCTTGAAACTATTTTCAAACTTTACTGACTTAATGATATGTACATATCAAGAGGGACTGGGAACGTGTGTGGTAAGTAGCAATTGCAAGACATAGGTATTACATCCAATATATAAACATTATATAAAACTCTTGCGTTAGGTACTGAGTGACTGACTGACAGACAACTCACAGCCGAAACTATATACTGAACGGAAGAAGCTGAATTTTGGCATGGATGTTTCTTGGGGAGTGTAGGGGAGCATGAAGAGAGGATTTTGGAAATTCCACCCCGAAGGGAGTGAAATAGGGGGGTGAAGTTTAAACGAATTCCACGCGGGCGAAGCTTGCGGATGGAAGCTAGTCATTTTATATTTTAGATGGAGCAGAAAAAAATTGAAATTACTTATCAAAGAAAATCCAAATGTTACACCTAAAGCCCCAGAAATGCCTCCTCGGGCACTATTTGTGATAAAGTAGTTAAACTGTGCCCGCAGATGTAATCGTCACCTTGATTACATTTTGGGTACTGCATAAGATGAAATATTACTTTATGTGTTATCATAACTTTTTACTGACAACACCAAATTTGATTTTTTAATTCAAAAGCTACTCGTCTAGCCTTAAAAATTGGCCATTTTTTGCTATAAGTTAAATTATTTAAAGTCGGGAAACGTCGACTAATAAAAAAATATTATATTTAGATGGACGAAGGCGGACCCTTATTGTACAAGAACAAGCTTGTGGGCGTGGCGTCCTACACGGCAGCTTGTGGTACGAAGGACGACCCTAATATCTTCACCTCCATACCGGCTATGCTCGACTTCATTCGGAATATTACTGGAATTAATGCCTGAATAATATTGGAGTACACAACGTTATTATCATCATCACGAATAAGTAGGTATAGTAAACCCAACTTAAGACTGAAACGAAAGAGGCGCTGTCGGACGCATTTGACATTCATTTGACCAATCATTGCACACTAGTAACTGACAGAAATGAATGACCACAACGTACTTATGAATGACTTTTCGTTAGTTCCAATTTTTGCCATTTCAGAGATAAGTTGGGCGCACTGTATTCATCGTACAATACCATGTGTTCGAAATTTAAATAAATACGACTATTCTATTTTCATGATTTTCATTATACTATTTTTTGTTTCATTTGAAATCTACCTATCAAAGGGACCAAATTTTACAAAAAAAAAATTAATAACATCATATTGAGTTGTAGGATTACTTTTGTTGTTCGTCTCTTTTTTTTGTTTTCTGCAATTTGTCGCTAGGTAGCTAGTAGAGAATACTACACTTTTATATCCTAATTTTAGGTGTAACAAAATAACTAAAAGACTTACCTCCGCCATTTTGTTGACACAAATAGGGGAAGCGCCATATGTTGCCCAGGCCCACGGAGTACCCGATGATGGAGAGGAAGAACTGCAGTTTCCCGGACCAGGCCGCTCGGTCCTCCCCCGGGGCCTCTCGCTGGAGGGACCCTCGGGACCCTTGCAGAACTATTGTCACGCCGTGAGGCCTCTCACTGCCGTCAGCTCTTGTATTCAATGGCGCCAATTCATGACCGTTACGCGGGCCAATTGGCTCTGCCTTAGCCGCCATTTTTTATTTTTATATTTTTTATTATTCTATCCAATTTTTTCAATCTTCCTACACTATTTTAAATATTTATTTAACGTTTTATATGTCAATCTTAACCAATCTTATTGTCTGTTTCAGACTGTTGATCAAGCATCAAAACTATTTCAATTTAACTAGATTTTTCGAATGATAATCGTTACCTATGAATATGTTCATATTACTTTACACTAGATCTGATGTATTTCGTAGTCGTAAGTGAAATATCGTATTGCGTCTTTCTTAACGAACTCTACGACTTTAAAATACGTTGTAGTTCTTTGTAGAAGCTTTTGTCGTAGTTTTAAGGAATCTCTGAACACGAATGTAGCTTCTCTGTGCATATGAGTGGATGTGGTCGCGGTATAGCTAAACTGACATGGCTTTGGAGTGGTTATGATAAATTGTTCGCTGTCGTTGCCATCGTGAAGAATACACTGTCCAAACGACCGTCTTCAGTATCTGAAACAAGAGATATAAAGGATTAATTAACTTGTAATGTATTTTTAAATATTTAATTACTATCCACGTTAAGTATCAGTAGTAAAGTGAATTGTCACAGAAATACCTTTATTTCGTTCGCGTTCAATTCCAGCTTTTCGACCCTGTGTTAAGGTTCGTTGTGGTTTGACGGCGAGAATTTAAAATGCCTTACTTAAGTAAATTTTAGTTACAGGTAGATATAGTATGAAGCGCTCATAGCCCGGCGGCTTGCGTCGATCCTAAGCGATCGACAACGTTAAGCAACAGCGGGCGCGGTCGGTAGTCGGATGGGTGACCGCTAGTGGCAAAAAATTCTTGAGCGCTTCTGTGCTGAGGAGGGCACGTAAAGCCGTCGGTCCCGGTTGTTATCGATTGATAGCAGTCGTTAAGCCATGTCGGAGGCCTTCGGGCGGTTTGAAAACTTTCGACACTGGGTTGGCCACTAACCCCTCCACCAATCCGCATTGGAGCAGCGTGGTGGAGTATGCTCTAGGCCTCCTCAGTAATGAGGAGAGACCCGTGCTCAGTAGTGGGCCATTAGTGGGTTGTAGCTTAGCTTAGCTAGATATAGTATTTGTATATACATAGGTATCTACAAAACCTAAAAAATGTGAGAGTGCCATTGAATAATTTTGTCCTTCAACGTTATTTCAACGTCGAAAACATTACTTTTTCAGTGAAAAGAAAGTCCTTTTGACTGTTTTCGTTGCTTAGTGGAACGTGCCTTAAATTGTCAAATTGGTTCGACATCAGTCAATTATATTACAGGACTTTTGAAATTATTAATTTAGGTATACTTTAACTTAGGGAACTGTACAAGTTTCAATAAAATCGCTACAGTAGTTTTTGAGACAGAACATCTGTAATAAGTTATTGCACTTGCCTAAAAATATTATCATGAGCATTAAGACGATATGCTAAAGTAAGCTAAGATGTGCGAAAGTATTATTATTATATTAGCCCGTGTCTCGGCGGCACCTGTGACCCACAAAGAAGTTTCGGGAATCGAGGACACCTTTTTAACATAACGTATGGTGATTTGCGGGCGCCAAATACTTCGCTAAGTACCTACTCTGTGGCGTTTGCTAGTAGTAGGTAAGTATTACAGAGTAGAATCTGTCAAGATAGGTAGGTACCTAATTAAGGGTAAATAAACGATAAAACCAGTTTTTGATATTTTATATGTCTACATAACAAATAGTTAAAATTACTTTATTTCAGTTGGTTCACGAATGAAATAAGTAACTTTTTACAAAAACATATAACCGACTGAAACATCGACAAGAGATAACTTAATTACGGTTTTGGAAAGCGGTTTTGTTATGTTTATAATTAGACCACACGTCAAGGACCAGCTTTCGAACATAAAAATAATTATCAAAATCGATTCACCCAGTAACAAATTAGGATTTAACTCAAGTAAAAATAAGTCGAATTGAGGACCTCTCCTTTTTTGAAGTCGGTTAAAAACCAATCATTTGATCTGACTTACACACAGAGTTCCGTATCTCCAAGTGACGGTATTTGCGTCTCCGCATTGCCTCACCACGCAAAAATCACAATTAATTACCTGTGCTTACAGTTCAGTTCAGCTTGTAAGCAAAATTTACATAATTCATTTCAGATTCTCACCGTCAATCTACAGTAATTTTCCACAGGAGTGGAAAGCTGGCTTTTGCGTAGGTTGTTTATTAAAACGAATTCATTAACGAACGCTTACAAAGTACCTATAATTTTATTTTGCTCAATAACAACTCAATAACTACTATACTACAATAGATACTACTAGTAAACCCGCCCTCGCTTCGCTTCGGGGAACCAGCCCCTTAGTAGAAAGTAGCTCTCAGAAGGCTGATTTTTTCCGACTTACTTGATATATTATTATGTTATTTCGATATCTAGACTACACCTATTACTAAAGAGTAACAATCATGCACACACATCCTTACACTCATTTATAATATTAGTAGGATAGGATGTTAGGATGTTTTCGAGTTGTAAGTATATAACTAATTGCTTGTTATACGAGTAAGTAAGTTTTAATGTCTCCATTATCGGGAATAACATGTTGTCTGGCATTTTACATTTCCACGCAATATGATGAAGTCTCCCTTTCATGCACCCTCTGTCTGCCCTCTTTCATATCTTTTGAAAGCCCAGACGGATCTAATAAACCCTTTTTCATTGAATTGTAATTTAACACGTTCGCTGCGTCTTCATTTTCAAAGAACTTTCCGCTAGTAGCTTTGGAGACCTAAAAGATCTCCTAACTAACCTGGCCTGTGGTGCGTTAGAGACCTAATCAGTCTCCTAAAAATACAGTTTTGAAAATAATTTATATCTTCCAAAAAACCAATGATATATTTTTGAAATTTTTATGGGTCAAAAATAACCTATTGCTGTATATTTTGCTAGCTGCGGACGCAGTTATGACATACGAATAAACTACAAATAATAAAATAAAATTAGGTATCGATTGTATCTCGTACCGCAACCGAAGATAGTTCAATATGTGTAGTAAATAGTGATGGGAATAAAATAATATCTCAGTTGTCGATTGAAAAAGTTTTATTAAAGTTTATTTATAAACTATGGTCGCAAACAAAAAGCATTTAATTTAATGTAGGCCTATAACAAAACATAAATTGTCAATTTTTAAAGATAACATTTACTCTAAAATGACTAAACCGGCTACTATTGAACATAATGATCCTATTAATCTTTATAATAAATTACATAAAAATATCAACGACGAATTTAATCGAATATTTAAGTGTAGGTACATAAATAAAAACAAGAATTGTAAATTCAGTGATTGGGCTACTGTAGGTATTTTCTATGGCGAAAGACAATATAATTTTTCTCTATCTGTCTCTATGCTCACATCGATACTAGGACAACACTAAATCGAGTTACGCAGCGCCCGCGCCGCCCACCTTCCCTCTCTTGCGTCTACGAGGCTTACGATTTTACGAGTATCGACATGCCTCGTAACGCAAGGAATTAAAATAATTATAATACTGTGCGTTAGGGACCTAAACCATCTCTTATTCTTTTTTTTATGTCCTGGAATTCACCATTAAGTAGGAAGCAAATATGTATATTTGTCTTTCTCATACTTAAAGAACTTTACAAGTTAGAGCCACCCGCACGGAGTGAAAGAACACGATTTTAGTCGACGCACAGTTCCGAAAACCTGTAAGAGATCTGATAGATCTCGTAACGCAGCGAACGTGTTAAAAAGAGCTTTTGTTAAGTGGTAATAAGGTCTCATTTTTATTGCGGTTAGCTTTATAAAACGGAAATAGTACAACTGAAATGCCAGGTGCCAGCTCTTTGGAAACGGTTAATACAAGGCCGCGTCGATACAACAACTTTTAATACATAACTGATATATGATCATTGAGATATTATGTACTAAAGTACTCAATGTATATGATGACATAATTGACCCGGTACAGTTGTCTTGCAACATACCTACCCATATTATTTTTATCTTAGATTGTAGGCGGCGTACCAAACACAATTTTTTAAATTAAGGCCTTCAGTAATAACTGCCAAAACCTCATCAAACTTCATTCAGTAGTATTTTCGCCGTTAATTTTATATTTTTTCGCCGTTTTTTTCTCCTCCTTAAGCACTTTTCCAAAACGGTGGTAGAATAAAAAATAATGACGTTCATTGAAATCGTGAATTTGTAAATTCCTAAATGAAACAAAAAATTTGACTTTTGACTTTTGTTTGACTTTCGTAATACTCGGAGAAACATACAGACCGACAGACAAAAAATGAAAAACTTATATCTTTGGCGTCTTTTTTTACCCTAATCTCTAAATAAGTTGTATTGTTATACTCTGACACTTGAACATCTGGCATACAACACTGACAGCTGGCGCCTTAGGCACTTCTCACACAACGCTATTCATGAGCTACGCGACTGCAACGCAACCCAAAATTTGTATGTATTTGACACTATGTACTGACAGGCATACGCGACTCCTGTCAGTCAAAAGTGTTAGATACATAAAATTTTGGGATTGCGTCGCAGTCGCGTAGCTAATAAATAGCGTAATGTGAGAAGTGCCTTAGTGGCTGCTTATGCTGCATTTCATAAAAATGACTCGCCAATAAGCGCGCATCATAACTGGGTTCAGCCAATGGCATTTCCTTGCACGACTGTTGATTTTCTAGCTTCAATTCGTACCACATAAGGAATTTCATTCCAAAAGTAGTATAGGTAAATATAAAAAAATAGAAAACCTCGTCATATTGCGGTAAGCTCATAGATTTAGCGCCCTCAATGCAGGTTTTCTGTATTCCTGGTCAGATCAAAATCACTACTGGACACTGGATGCATGACTTCCACCCGACCCTCAACCACGCAGTTGTAACTCCGTCCACCATTTACGTGTAAAGCCGATTCAAGAAGCCTGATGCAGTCATTACACAATCTCGCAAATGGAATGCATGACTGAGCACAGTACATTTAGTAATCTTAACGATTTATGCCAATGTTGTCTTATGACATTGTTTTGGCTCGAAGCCCGTACTACTGCTTACTTAGTTTTAGGGAAATGTTTCTGTAGAACAGAAATTACCGTGATGCAATTCTACATCATCATCATCATTAGTTCGATCCATTATGGCCCACTATTGAGCACGGGTCTCTTCTCGGACAGAGAAGGTTAAGGACGTAGTCTGCAAAGCGCGCTGGGCAAGTGCGGATTGGCGGACTTCACACGCCTTTGAGTTTTGCGAACTCTCCGGTATCAGGTTTCCTCACGATGTTTTCATACACCGTTATAGCGACTGACATTAAAATGCTTAAAAACCCACATAACTCCGAAAAGTCAGACATGCCCTGGGACTCGAAGCCTGACCCCCCAAGTATGGGGCCGAGTTTTTAACCTATCATAGGCTATCATTGCTCTATGAATCAGATTATGTAATGCTATGTAAAGTGGCACAAATTAAAATGTGCCTTACGCTTGAAAATTTTAAGTTAATTTAGTATTTCTTAACCATACTAATATCACAGCGTAATTATATTAGGCTGTGCTTATGGCTTGTGCCAATTTTATATGTGTTTAAAGCCCAGAGTTCTCCGGAGAAAAATATCACTGCCCGCTGTGGTACTTAGGCCTACTGTCCACGTAAACCGCACGTCATACGCACGCTATCGTCAATTGCCGATTGCTTGCATCTTGCGTAAAAAAATCAAATCTGTGTCCACGCAGCGGCAACCGCCGGTCGCCTTGCGCCGCCTTCCTTCATTTTGTAGTTTGCGTGTATTCGTCATGAATTCGTCATTTGACGCGTCCGTGCACAGTAGGCCTTAGTAGCATTTCTACCATGTGTTCCGTTTAGAAAGTTTACATAGCTGGATACACTTTTTAAGAGCCCACCATCTCTGTCTTCCAGGGTAGCAACGCATTAGTAACCAAATAAGAACAAGACTGTTACTAACAATTAGGTACTAATTAGACGTGCCGTAACAAGGTTCATATGTTTTGCAGGTACAAGAACAATTTATTACTACTCAATCGATTTTTATAACAATCGATCCAATCAATATGATAACGGTTTTAATCGGTTTCTCGAGCAACGATCAGATAATAGATAGTGTTATTTTAATAACCGATAGCTTATCATCGATAACATTGATTAATTAATTTATATTGTTGATTAATGATGATCGGTATCGTATTTTTTTATTTGACCTTAAGAAAATCTAGTGTTATCCTAGGTGTGCTTTTTGAGGCTTGGGAATAAAAACACTTATTAATGCTAAGTACGAGTAAGAACTAGTGATGTTGCAGGCAGTTACAAACGTACAGCAGGTTCATTATAACTCGGCTGATGTGAACTTCGTTTTCCGAGATGTTCGCGCAGGTACAGTAACTGACCAATCAAAACAACACCTCCTGCCAACATTTTGGCCTTAAAATCGACATAGGCGCAGCCACTCGTAGCTACGTTCACATCAACCGAGTTGTAATTAACTTACCCATGGATACTGTGGAAATACACATATTTATTTTCTTAGTCAATCGGTATCGGTACGCGAGCCCTTGAAACGGTAGTTGACGTCACGCCCATTTCACGCCTGCATTACAATTTACTAATGATAAATTAAAAATATTTTAAAAATTTCCTCACAAACGCTAAAGCTTTGGTTTCCTAGGAAAGCGGTGCCGTCATGTAGCGGCCGTAATACAGCGGTGAATGACGTCTCTAGAACGTTGTCTATGTAAACGAAATGGCGCGGTTTCCTGGAGAGCGGTAACTGACACCGTAACGTCAAAAAGCGGTACCGCCATTTGCATGACGGCCGTCTTGTCGACACCGATGGTTTGGTCAACGTTTTATTGATAGCGGTGAAGCTATTTTTAATATGTATTTGTGTTTTTTTTTCGGAACAACGTCAAAAAAATAAAAAGTAAAGAAAAAAGTCAACTAAAACAGAATTGGTGGCGTGAAAGTGGAGAAATATTAAATTCTGATGAATTATTAATTTATAAATGACTGACGGTGTGTTAAAACGGCCGTGGAACTTTCCACATGTCATCACCGTCAAGACGGCCGTCTACTTGCGTCCGTAATATTACGGCCGCTACATGACGGCACCGCTTTCCTAGGAAACCAAAGCTTTAGGTAAATGTGTCACGAGATTTGGATTGACGTCGCGAACCGCTACATAATACTCTAAAATTCTGTGATAATCATAGACGCAAAAGAAGAGTTTAGAGTTAGACCAGAGATGGATTCATTCACACAACAAAAGTAGCAACTTACATTCAACAAAATGCTTTCCTCCCCTATGATTTAGATTGCAGGCAGAATGACGTTTGAGATTTTAAGATTCCCTAAATTTTTACTTGCAAGCTAAATTGAACCTTAAGCACAGGTAATAAATTTGTTTTCAGCGAGGAGTGGCAATACCATATTTTTGGTGACTCAGTTCTCAGGTACCTATGTGAAGTGAATTTCGTATTCCCCTGCAATACATCTTAGTCCGGCATTGAAAACGCACGAATTTGATAAATATTAATCCGATTACAAAACGGAATAGTAGCTATTTAATAAAACCGATAAAACGTATGGCTTATCGTAATAATTGCGTCGCCTAAACAAAAGGGTAGGTACGACGTAAAATGTTTTTGATGCCATTGAAATCTACTTAGAGGGCTGACGCTCCATAATGATATATACTATTTTCCATTTCATTTTTACTGATAAATTACGAGTATACTTGTTTACAAATAGGTATATAATTATGTTTAATCTCATTTAGGGCTTGTTTAACCACTTCCTGATAAATTGTCAGATAGTTATCTGGCAGTTAATACTATCCACGAGATAAAGGCTGCTGATAATTTTTTTATGTTTCACCACCAAACATACTGATATAATATATCTGCCTGATAAGTCCCTGATAACCTATCAGGGGCTTTATCAGGAAGTTACCTATTATCCGGACTAACCATTATTCCCGATTTTAATCTTGTTCTGTGTTGGTCACACAAGTCACGGGCGTCAGCAGAATATAATCGTATAAGGGTACAAGGGTACAAGTATATTCCACCAAAAAAACCATAGATTTATTATATAACTAAAGATCGGCAATTGTATCACTTGGACGCAACCAAAATGAATCGCCCGCTGTCAATGTCACCGCCGAGCGCGACGCCTTCCTGGTGGTTTTTATATCTAGAGGAGTCACATCCAGGTACCGCACAAGTAACCATCACTAATTAACACTACAAAGGACGTTATTCCACACAGAAATGTAAAAACCAAATTAAGTATTTTGAGAAAATTGAGGAACAATTTTTGACAAGACTAAGTGCCCGCTAAGCCCGCTGGTTATTCTTTAGTATCGGGCTGCACGATTTCCTGGACAAATTTGGCTTTAATCAATAGATATTGATGCCCCGAATCATAATCTAATTGCTTTTTGTGCGGAAATGCATCGTTTTTTTTTTATCTTAATTTAAAGTTTTTAAGGTTATGTATAAAATTTTAAGACAAATATTGAGCGTATTTGGGTGATTTTGGCTTTAACTGATAGATATTGATGGCTCCAATCATAATATAATCGCATTTTGTGCGGAAATGCGTCGTTTTATTTTAATTTTATTTTTTAGTTGTTATTTTCAAAACATAACACAAATATTGAGCAGTTTACAGATCTACCTTCAAAGTTTAAAAATAAATCTTAAAAACGAGGGTATCCGTGATTTTTACGTTGTGCTATGTCAACTATAAATTCGTGCCGGCAATATAATAGGCTATAAAAAAAATGTCGAGGGAACCCCGCTGCGCGGGGTTCCCCTTTTTTTTTTGAATTAAACTGTCAACCTAACGAACCTAACCCAACCCGTCTGTTTGAAAAATTTCTTTTTGTTTCTTTAGAGGCGGGGGGCTTTGCCCCCCGCCACCCCCTATTCCCCCCCCGCCTTCCCAACTTTTTAACGGATCTATAGCTCAATATTTGTCTTCAAATTTTATACATAACCTTAAAAACTTAAAATTAAGATTAAAAAAAAACTATGCATTTCCGCACAAAAAGCAATTAGATTATGATTCGGGGCATCAATACCTATTGATTAAAGCCAAATTTGTCCAGGAAATCGTGCAGCCCGATACTAAAGCCAACCCAGCCCGCTATGCCGTCTAAAAATTGGTTTCGTCTATCTATCTCGCTCTGCCATACGTGTATCATTATGTTTTGCTCTTTTGCATTTCCAATCTATCTAAACGTCAGTGTATGCTACATCAATGAAAAAAACCCAAACGCGATAAAAAATCAATAAAATTAATTCATTCTTCTTAAAAAGCACTGAAATTTCGAGTGGCTAATTATTTATTAACGGTGGCCAATTACACCTCAGTTTACCCTATATTCCATTGAAAATACAAGACGTATGTTACTAATGACCTTATAATGTGACGTCATTCAAAGCCATTGGCAAATCAATCAAAATGTATTTACCACACGAATAGCCGATATCACCACATATCACTGGCTAATTCATCATAAATTAATCGCGCTGTCAAACACGCATTTCAGCAAGGCTAATTCTGAGAGTTCATGATGTCATAATTGTGTCCAATTGTTTTACAGTCACATATTTATATATCTTATACTGTTTATCATTTAATTTTAGACCTTAGAATAATAATAGTACAGAAACCAAGTCAGCGCGGCTATTTTGTAGCACCTTCATTGGAGCCATTAATGGCTCCAAACACTGTTCCGCTCCGTAGTATTCAATGTCAATGTACGCCGAAAAAAAAATTATGACGATTTGTGCTGTTAAATTTTGTCATAAAACTTCCGAAAAGCAAAAGAAATGTACCTAATAACATCACTTTTCACAGGTTAGCTTTCAATATTTCATAGTATCTTTTAATTTAAAAAAAAACGGTTAGTGCTTCATTTTAGACCAAGCGCTAAATATAATTATTCTAAGTAAGGATATTGAAACGAAAAAACTTATTATAATATCATAATTGATTGATTCTTTAACAATGTTTTTTTTGTCTGTATAGTATTTATATTGTAGGTGATTTTCAATCATAGTTAATTGTAACTATTTAATTTAACTCCGTTTCTGAATAAAAGTGGTATTGTTTTTTTTTTACTTATTATAAGTTATTGTTGGACTAGAGACAGTTGTCCTACCACCGACGTGGAAGCGACAAACTATCATTTATATTTTCGCTGAAGAAACCTTCAGTAGATGTAGGTACATTGTACATTCTGTGTATTGTTACCTTTTATTACTGGGTAGGTAGGTACACTACGCAAATTATGTTGACCTATCGTTTCATAATCATAATTACATTATTTTTCTGATCCATCAAAAAAATTGATGGCGGCGATAAGATTGTTGATAGATAAATACGACATTTTTTATATTGGGAAAATAATAGTATTTGGGAAACTCTCCTAATTATACTATTTGGTAAATTAATTAAACTTAGTGTTATCTATGGATATACCTACGTGAAGTCGTGAAGAGATAACTCGCACCAACGTTTCCTTTGTGTGAGATTTAGGAAAGGATTTTTTTTTATTTTATTTTTATTTTATTTTTATTTATGTATTATTTATTATTTATTTATTTTTATTTATGTATTATTTATTTGTGTTATTATTTATTTTCATGGAAAAGTTTTATAAATATAACAAAATAGAAGTTACACTTCGACCCCAATGTCGCAATGGTTAACACGCCGGATCGCCGTTCCAAGGGCTCTGGGTTCGATTCCTAGCGAGCCTGAAGTTTGAGTGATGAGTTTAAACCGTTCTCGGTCTGGGTATCTGTCGTTATCTTGTGTGCTGTCCACGGCACCCACGACAAAGGGGAACCTATTGTGGGACTATAAGTATATAGTGTTATGTATGTCGTAGCGCAGTCAAGTCCTGCGCTGATCTTTCAACGCCATCTGTGGAGAATCGCTGGAACTACTTGTGGAAACGTCAAACAGTTATTGTTTGGGCATGGTCGGTATGGAGTGGGGGTAGAGATGACATTATAAAGAACCAGAGCTGTCATGATGATTCGGATTGGGAATTGAGCGCTACCGAGTAGACGTGTTGAACCCACTTACCGCGTTTCCAAGTTTAATCTGAATTAATCTTGCTGATCCTTTGCTACTTTGCTATTATTTTGTCGTAAGCTTTATTTCTAAGTTTAATTTAATGTAATCTGAATTAATTTTGGTGATAGTTTATTATTTGTTATAAAACTGTATTGAAGTGTTGGAATAGACGTTTAAACTCAGTGTACAGACTATTATTTCTTATCTCCAGTCACGTATAACCCAAAGTATAATGACCGCTCAGACCCTGGCTCTGAGATGTATATCTATTTATTTATACATAAGTAATAAATAGAATAAAAAACACGTGGTTCTCATTCATTCATAATATCAAAGTGAAGTAACACGTTTATTGCAACAGCACTCAGCTGTTATTGTTCCGCATGTTTTCGACATCAGTTTACGTTACAACAACTTTTGCAAAGGAGACGGGAACGGTTGAGGGTAGCACGTGGAGTCACGTGGACCAGATGCCTTGCGTCTTCGACCACGTGCCTGTCAGCCCTTGTTGCAACATGTTTGTTTGTAAGTTTACTTTGTAAGCGGAAGCGCTTAAAGTTTTCTGTTGTTTGTTTAATGTGTGGTCAATACCACGGCTTGAATTTACAGTAACACAAATGTTACCTGTAATAAAACCAAAGAAAGTCCTATTTGGAAAAATGATTTATGTTTTTAACTCAAAATTAATTGTTTTTGGGTGTATTATATTCTCGTTTCAGATAACGATTCCGTTCATAACTAAATTAACTTTAATTTAACTCGGTTTCCATTATGTCACTTCCGTTTCAACATTTCTTTGACATTGTGACTTTCGATCGACGAATTTCGACTGATGAGCACCAAGAATATTTTTATGCACAAATTATTGCACTACAAAATTCAATATTATTCTCTAGTAATAATTCAAATCAAAGCAATATTATCAAAATAATTGACCATCATTTGTAAAAATCCCAGACACGTGTAATATCGAAATATCCTCGTACATATTTCAATATGAAAACAAAAGGACCAGTCACGATAAAATTGTGTCAAGGCCGCAGCCCTAGAACGTATTGTATAAGAACCCTTTTATGAAAAACAAGTTACGATCAAAACCAGATTATAATACGAGAATTAATATCGAATTTTATGGTTGTAAGGTGTTTTATTAACGTTATTTTAATACCAATTTTCTGAAAGTGCGAATTCAGACATGTACTTAACCTACTTGTAGGTACCTATTTTAGAATCGAGCAGGCCTAAAAGGTAGCAACATATCAGTGAGAGAATTAGATCGAGACGCATTTACTAAATTAACAACAACAGTTACAACAACAGGTACAACAACAGGTTTAGTCCCTATTTGAGTCTTTCAGTGTCGGTCACAGTTGTGATGGACGGCAGAGGAAGACTAGTGCTGCATCCTCGTTTGCTACCTAATAATAACCTATACTTACTAATAATATTAACCAGAAGACTTTGTTTGTTTGTTGTGACACGGTAATCTCAGGAACTACCTACAGGTTCGAATTTAAAAATTCTTTTTGTGTTGAATAGTCCATTTATTGGGAAGGCTACATAAAATCACGCTATCAAAATTAGCGGAGCAACAAGTTTCCCAAAGCGAAGCGAATGCGTGTATTTAAAAATATGTTGCAGGACGACGAAAAAATGTTCAGATTTTTGTTACAGTCACGGTGGCATGGGAAACACCAAAAAGTGGGTACATATTGAGTGCGCGTTTGCTGATAAAACATAATTCATGGAACAGCTATCGTCAAATAATGGCGGCGAAAATAATCAGAGATAAATCAAATTATCAGATGTGACGTACATGTATGTAATTATACGATAATAAAATATTGAAAGATTTAATTAAATTATGAAGTGATAAAGAATCCATTAAATAGAACCCCTTTGCCTGACACTGATTTGAGTAATAACTCAGCCATGAAACTGTTGGTGCTCCTTCTTGCAATCGTCTCCCGTTAGTTACCTACCATTTAATTTCACCGTTTTATGTTCACTAGGATCTATTTGTTCTCTAAAGATATATTTTTGTTTTATTTTGCTATTGAATTCTTTTATTTCTTTATTTTTTATTTTATTGCGTTCATACTTTATTTTAAAATTGAATCCTGCCAGCTACCCTTAATCATAGTATTTCTCATTTTGTTGTCTCATTATTGCTTTTAAGAACTTCATTTCTATTTTCCTATGAAATGAGGGTATTTAATTTTTTTTATATATATATTTTTAATTTTAAATATTTTCTAAAAAATGTGTTTTTGTCTTGCCAGTATGCTCCGGCGGAGCCATTCCCTCCGTGCCAGGGGACAATAGCCACTATGTGGAGGGTGTTAGCCGTTATATTTGGATGCCTGACGGCGAGGGTACTCCACATCTCGTCGATCTAGAGGCACCAGTTGACCATGATGCCTTAAATGCAAGGAATGGAGCAAACAATGCATACTGGTTATTTACCAGGTAGGAAACATTGATATCATAACAAAATTAGCCATTTATTTGAACGCATCGTCGTATACAAAACTCGACTAGTAATTTGAGACACATCTGACGTGTAGGTAAGTTTTGAATTGACTGTAGGTACCTACTTATCGATTTTGAAGTCGGTTATTTTTTAGTTATATTATAACAAACTTTCGATTTCATAATGGATTTTATTAATGAATACTCCTTATTTTAGACGAAACCCCAACAACAGACAAGTGATTGTCAACGGGAACATAAACACCCTGAGGAATTCTAACTACAACGGCAACAGGCCTCTTATGGCCATCGTTCACGGATGGAACAGCAAAGGTTCTGATGGAGCAATCAATAGAATTGCTGCCGAGTACCTCCGAATCACTGACGCTAACGTGATCATCGTCGACTGGAGTGGTGTCGCCAGTGGGATCTACACCACCTCTGTTAGAGGCGTCCCCAGTGTGGGACAGCACATGGGCAACTTCCTGACGTGGCTCATCAACAACGGTGGCGGTAACTGGAACAATGTACATCTGGTCGGCTTCAGTTTGGGCGCGCACGTTGTCGGCAACGCTGGTCGAACCACGGGAGGCCGACCTGGTCGTATCACTGGTAATTAAATATTGGCTTTACGTTTAAAGGACTTTAATCCTTCTTAAAGCACGGTTTAAGCAGCTTTCTCTTTTTAGGTCTGGACCCAGCTGGGCCTCAGTGGGGTGGCAACTCTAATGCCCTGAATCGCCGTGACGGTCAATACGTGGAGACCATGCATACAGATGGGGGGCTATTAGGGATCTTTGACCCGATCGCTGACGCTGACTTCTACCCCAACGGCGGTCGTAACCCTCAACCAGGATGCTGGGTCAGCACCTGTTCTCATAACAGAGCGCCTGAACTCTTTGCCGCTACTGTCGCGCAGAACCGCTTCGTAGGCCGTCAATGCAATAATCTAAACGACGCGAGAAACAACCGATGCTCTGGCCTTGCGTTGAACATGGGCAACAGCGTCGAAAGTAAACGAGGGTAAGTTCAAATTTTACTTTTTTCTTCTTTTTTTTTATAGGTCGAAGCGAAGAACCAGCCTCCTAGTGGTAAATGGTCATAGGCGCGAACGAAATCGAACTTGCCAATGACGGTTCAGAAGGAAAACTCTTTTTTGAAGAACCCCGTGTTATAGCGCCTCCAAGAGTACCTTAGAAGAAAGCTCATTCCAAATTGTTTAATCAACTTCGGTTGCAAATATTAACATCAATCAAATACCTATTCGGTGGACGATATTAGTCAAGAATTGCACAATAGTGCAAATCCGTTGCAGTAGCTTATTCCAATGATATATCCAACAATATCCGGATTTGCCATTTTGAAAATATCTAAGTATTCTACTAACACTTACTTGAGTTTTCATGGTGAACTTTTAGACTTGTAACAATCTAGGGGACAGAAAATATAATGGTAAGTTACGAAAAATTACAAAGAGTTGTCAGACAAGGACAAGTAAAATGATATTGTTTTCGGAATTGACAGCTAAAATATTATACAAGAATTAATTTAATGTCAAATTATGATGTAATACCTACACTACTTGCAGTGGTTGAGATGAAGAAAGTTGAGATGGTAAGGCTTAACAAAAAGCTTACTAATAAGATACAAGCTGAACCTACAACTGTTTCTTGTACCCTAGTCATTGAGGCTACTTTATTAGCAATATTTGTATTGAGTCAAGTGTGAAGGTAAAGTTGATCGATTAAGGTTTAATTAAATTATTTGTTGCAGGACTCCCGGACTCTACTCCCTTAGCACTGGAAACAGGTGGCCTTTCTAAGGAATCAGGAAACATGACATTTTTAACGCTATTGTAAATTATTTTAAGATAGGTACACCAAAATTATAATTAAACGTAGCTTTGGTATTCTTGCCTATAGTGTTTTTTCTGTGGCAATGCCATTATCTTTGCCCAAATTACTTATTCAATTATCCTTTTATTCAAGCTCAAAATTGTGCTTATTATATTGCTGTTCTAGTCTGAGGAGTCTATCAGTCATAAAGCGAACTTGAAAATAGCACCCAACTCTTAGGGAACTTCAAAATGTGCTGTCAGAATTACTTAATTAATACTTAGTAAAATAATTAGAGGTAGGTAAGTGCAGTATTAGATTTTATAGCTACAAAAAGCGTTAATAAATATCTGTAAATACGGTACTTACTGTACGCCATCTAGATCGCCCTGAAATGCCAAATGCCTTACATCTTTTTAGAAAAGAGTTAATTTTCTTTAAACTCCTGGACCGGTTTTTACTAAACGTAGCTAAAACCACCGCAAGGAAACGGAATAAATAAATAACTTTTTACAAATAAAACTACTTAACAGACTTTAAAGTCAATAAAAAAAACTTCAAAGAGACCACACGACAAGCACTACCTTTCGAACAACAGAAGAATCATCAAAATAGGAACACCCAGTCAAAAGTTACGAGGTAACGGAAGTAAATTAAATTCACATTATTGAGAAAAACTCAAAAACTGACAGTCACATGTGAGAGACCAGACAGCAGTCATTACCTTTTAAATGGCGAAAGAGAAAATATCGAAATTGGTTCACCCAGTATGAAGTTACGAGGTAACACACATATTAATTTTGAGTTTGAGTTTGAGTGAAATACTCAGTTACGCAGATACACGGACCCACAGACACACTGACCCACAGGTCAAACTTAACTTACTAGCGAACCGCCCGCGCTGCGCTTCGGGATCCGTAAGTATCAGCTGCGTAGGTCCCGCTCCCGTAGAAATCTCGGGATAAACTCCCGATCCCGCGGGATTTTCAGGAAGACAGACTTGTAACTTTTATATTAATATGTTTGTTTAGAAGCTATACCCATACGCGTAGGAGTTTTTCCCGCGTAAATTCGGATCCCGCGGGATTTCCGGGATAAAAAGTATCTATGTGTTATTCTGGGTTATAATCTATCCGCGTACCAAATTTCATCCAAATCCATTCATCCGTTTTTGCGTGATTGAGGACCAAACATACAAACTTACAAACATAGGTACAAACATACAAAGTTTCACATTTATAATATTAGTAGGATAACACTCCTCTTTTTGCGTCGGGCGGGGGCTAATAAATTCACACGGATCAACCAACATTATTTTATCACTTCGCGTGACATTGTGAAGGCCACTCGGGCCAACAGCAGCTATGCTATCTCTCTACATACATATACAAATACATGTTTGTTGAAGCGTCACGCAAAAACTTGTGGATCAATCGATTGTATAATATTAAGTATGAGCGATGAGAAAACCTTATTCCTTCAATCAATTGCGAGAGTCCATAAAGGGCGTGTTCCAGTAAGCAATTTTCAACGCTCAAAATTAATTACTCATTTTCTGTAGAAAACCAAAATTGTTTAACTAAAGATTCCGTTTTTACAATAGTACCTAGATGAAGTTACTGTAACAAATATTTTAATATAATATAATGCAAATTCATATAATGTAGTTGTAATGACGTTATTATAATGAACTGTATAGTTTAGGAAATCTTATCTTAATATATATAATTCTTCTGTGCGTGTGTATGTCACTGAACTCCTCCTAAACGGCTGGACCGATTTTAATGAAATTTGTTGTGTGTTACAGTGGCTTTGAGGATGGTTTAGATTAGGATCCGACAGACGGCGCTACCATCGCAGTGTCAAATATTATTTTTAGTCTGTCCCGACAGTTAGCGCTGCGATCAAATTAAAAAAATATTTTGTTATCATTGTGTTATTGTAGACCATGTGCTGGATCAAATATTAAATTAAAAGGTACTGAGTGTTTTGAGAAGAAATTCATTTGCAAGTTCTGAATCACGCTATCAAATACTACATGTGATTTACTTAAGTCATAGGCAAATGTTATAGGCTACTGTTTAGCTGAGATTCCTACGGGAGCGGGACCTATGCGGATGTTACCTACGGGTCCCGAAGCGAAGCGCGGGCGGTTCTCTAGTATACATATAAAATTCTCGTGTCACAATGTTAGTTACCATACTCCTCCGAAACGGCTTGACCGATTGTAGTGAAATTTGGTATGCATCTTCAGTAGGTCTGAGAATCGGCTACTGGCTATTTTTTATACCCCTAAGTGATAAGGGTTGTTCACCATTAACATTTTTTTGGCAAAACAACGTTTGCCGGGTCAGCTAGTATTACAATAAAAATGCATTGAAAGGAGGATCCGCCCCGCTGATGAAACTTGATTTTTCCCAGATGCCGTCTCTTGAGGCGATTACATCGCTTTCTCAAACCCACTCAAATTACAAAACACAAGGCTTCTACATAATTTATCCACCAGGATAGTACCTACCAACGCCCGCCACAGTACTTGTTACCGTTACTACCGTGGAATAATTGTTTTAACAGCAAATTGTGTTCTGGTTGGAAAGGTGTGAATCTGATTACACTTTTTGGAGAGACCATCTCAGTTTTAAAGGGTAGTAGCTCACTTTTGATCGTAGTAGAACAAGAGTCATACTAACAATTACAAACTGACTATTACCAGGAATTATAAAAAAAACATACTTTTGAATTGGGAACCCCTTCCTTTTTTGAAGTTGGATATACCTAAATGTTTCAATCGATATATCAGTATGACTTAATGGTTACCCGTAGGATATAAACATAATGCCATTGCGGACTTTTACCGACTAGACTTCTAAAAAGCGTGAGATTCTCAAATCCAATTTTTTTCTGTATGGTAATACATCTTAACTTTTTACTGGGTAAACCGACTGTAATAACTGACGAGTTTTTGAGTTATCCTGCTCTTGTTTTTGCAAAAAGTAAATTATCTGTTATTAAAACGAATTAAATATCGAACGCAAACCGAGTATAGTTAGATACACAAGTATCGTAGCGAACAAACACGAAAACCGGTTTTGTTTTATAGTAGGTATGTAAAGATGTTAAAAGTATTACATAATAAATATAGGATGGAAAAACACCAAAAATCTAGAAAATACCTTAGTTTGACGGGTTTTAATTGCACGCAAAAATCGATTATCATAAATTGCGTATTACTAAGATAAATAATATTGTTTGTTTTGTATTAAATTTTATCGATACCCTGGATTATAAATATTGTATCGATCATGTTTTGACAGGATATGATGATAAAAATATTAATAAATACTAGGTCTAACCCATCTGTTGACTCGAAAATAACTTTTACCATGCAGTTGTTGGTGGTTCTACTCGCAACCGTATCCTGTGAGTTGCACTTTTGGCATTCCGTAGTTTAAACCAGTCTTTTTGAATGTAATAACACAATTTCTTCCGTTTAAATCAGAGATGATTATTCTCGAATGTTTTGTTTTTCACTTTTCTATTCGTAATGTTTTGTTGTCAAATCAATATTTTAGCTGCATGCCTGAACAACATCTTAGAATTTTCAAGTGTTTCTTCTATGCATCACAGTTTCGGTTTAAACTTACTTAATTCCTCTAACTTTTAGTGTCTGAAAGGAAATTGCTCTAGTTCTCTAACAACAAACACGTTACCTGTATCTTGTATATTATCATAATCTCCATCTGCACTCTTTTTTGGTTTACTTGTGCCTTGTGGTGTCATCAAACTCTGCGTGGCTTTAACCTGTTATTCTGCTTCTTTCTCATAATTAAGGCCTAGAACGTCCTCCACTACGTTACGGATTAGTGGAGAATATTTGCATTGGCATTTTTAACTCCAAGTCCTTTACTAAGAATTTTGCTTTGCTTAAATCTTTTTTCATTTCTTTCATTTCTTTCATTGATTTAATCTTTCTAGTGTGTGCCGGCGGTGCCATCCCTACTATCCCTGGGGACAATAGCCACTATGTGGAGGGCGAAAGTCGATACATCTGGATGCCAGACGGCGACGGAGTTCCTCATCTAGTCGATCTCGAGGAACCCGTTGACGAAGCACTATTGGACGGAAGAAATGCTGGTAACCGCAACGAATACTGGCTCTTTACTAGGTAACAGAATCACGTACCTAGATTACAGTTATGCTATGCGTTTATAGGATCAATAGGCTCAAATTGAAAGTATTCTAACAAAAGTTAACGGGAATAATTACACCATGCAGGAAAATAAAGTTATCAAAAGTTGGCGTAGAGATGTACCTTAGTACCAAAAATTAATGAAATAAAAAATCCACTGAATCCCTTAAATGGATTAAACAAAAAATGGAATTTAATTGTATTTCTGAGAAAAGAACATTACTTTAAAAAATCTATTTTTCTATTGATTGAAACATAGATCATTATCAAGTTTCGATTCCACCTTACGCTTCAAATCACTACGACTTTTACAAATAATTTTAATATGATTTTGTTAATTTTTAACTTATTAACTATGCATCATTATATTCGGCGTTTCAGACTTTTATCATATGGGACCCTTACTTAACACAAAATGCTTTGCTTTATGAAACTTTCCACTTATTGTTTTCTATTGTTACAGACAAAATCCCACCAACAGACAAGTAATTCAAAGTGGAAATTTAAATTCCCTTCGGAATTCAAACTATAACGGCAACAGGCCTACTATGGTCATCGTGCACGGATGGAACAGCAAAGGCACCTCTGACCTCAACCCTCGGATCACTGCTGAGTATCTGCGAATTGCTGATGCTAACGTTATCGTCTTGGACTGGCGCAACAAGGCTAGCGGTAGCTACACCACGTCAGTTCGAGCCGTCCCTAGTGTTGGACAGCACCTAGGAAACTTCCTAGTATGGCTCCAAAACCAAGGCGGTGGTAACTTCAACTGGAACAACGTACATTTAGTCGGTTTCAGTTTGGGCTCGCACATTGTTGGTAACGCTGGTCGCACCGCCGGTCGTCGTCCTGGGCGCATCACTGGTAATCATTTACATAATTTCTGGTGCAGTACCTAAAGATCTTCAAATTTTTGCACGAGACTTAATGCCGTCAAATTTCAGGTCTGGACCCGGCTGGCCCTCAGTGGGGTGGTAACTCCAATGCCCTGAACCGCAATGACGGTCAATATGTGGAAACTATCCACACCGATGGCGGGTCTCTGGGTATCTTCGACCCCATTGCTGATGCTGACTTCTACCCGAATGGTGGCAGGAACCCTCAACCAGGCTGTTGGGTCAGCACCTGCTCCCACAGCAGGGCTCATGAGTTGTTCGCTGCCACTGTGAGGTATAACCGGCATGTGGGCAGGCGCTGTACCAACCTCAACGAGGCAAGAAACAACAGATGTGGTGGAGCCAACTTGCAAATGGGTAACGCGATCAACAATAAACGAGGGTAAGTTTAAAACTGGATTAACTTTTGACAAAAAAACCGACTTGAGACAAGTTGAGATAACTCAAAAATTACCCGTCAGTTTTTACTGATATAACATATTTTTTTATTTGTGAATCGATTGAAATATAAAAAAGTTAAATGCTTCGTAGCTTACTGCAGTACACGATACGATGCGAAAACAGATAACATAAATAAACAGATCAATATAAATCGACAAATTAAATGAAATATGAAAATTCAAAAAACACAACACTCAAAATTATTTAGTTACACATTCAAAATTAATCATGATAATATAATTATTAATGCTAGAGCTCGGGAACAGAATTGGAGCTACGGTATCCCCTGCCTGATCGTAAGAGGCGACTAAAAGGGGGCTTTCGGGGCTGCAGGCGGTAAGAGTGGGAGCTCGAACCGCCAATCAGCAGCCCCGGGAAGGATGATGGTATGAGGTAGGCCGCATACCATCATAAAGAAAAGGTGCCGCGCGAGGTTCTACTCGCGCTGGAGGAGCCGAAAGACACTGCGCTCGGAGGGCTCCGGTTGCGTTCCGTTGGAGATCCCGGAGTCCTCCACATAGCGTCGAAGACGGCCACCGGGGGGGTTTTAGTGAGTAAAAACCCCACATAACTTTTGAAGGTTTCCCCCTCGTTAACAAAAAAAAAAAAGCCTAGAGTTCGCCTGGGGTAGTACCATCGCCCGCCACAGTACTTAGTATCATTTCTACCGTCATAATAATTGTTTTAGCAATTGTGTTACGGACAGAAAGATGGAGAGATGGAGCCTCTGTCACTTTTTTTAGAGTATCTCAGTCTTCAGGGGAGCAACACATCTGTGACCAAATTGGAACGAGACTCAGACTAACAATTTACTACCATCAACTAACACGACTAACAATCGCTAACAGTTCCTGTCCTTTCACATAATAAACTAATATTGTAACATCTTCTACTAATTAATGGTGTCTTGTTCTAAGTCGGTCACAGTTGTCATGGGCCGCAGTGGAAGGGTGGTGATGCCTGCTCATTTGCTACCTTTATTCCATAGAAAATGCTTGGCAATTATGGTACTTGAAAATTAATTTTTTGCAGAGCTCCCGGACTGTACGCTTTGACTACTGGAAACCGCTGGCCTTTCTGAATATGGACACATTGGACGACAACAATCTTTACTGGTTAAAATAAAATATTAACTACTAAGGAACACTGGAATTTCATTAAATGCCACAAATCCTTTAATTTTTGGAATAAATATTAAGTTTTGGCGCCAAACTTATGAGCGACTACAGCCACGACCAAAGACGCAATAAAAATACTGTTTATTACATCAACTATTAATAAATAATTTATGTCTAGTTTTATAACTAGCTAGTCTAGACAAATGGCAAACGCTTCGAATCTATTCTATATCGACAATCGTATTCGCCTTAGCAATATCGTTCTTCGATCAGGCAAATATTATAGTAGATAGTTATTTTGATTATAATCCAAGCAACTCACTATTTTTAGTGAAAATAAAGATAGGAAATGAACATGCAGTACCACCCTTCCGCATCCCATGGCAAATTTAATGGCAATGGCATTTGGGACCAACCCAGAACGAGACATAATTTAGGGACTGTTGTGGGTGGGTGTGGTTAATCCAGTTAACAAAATATTGGTTGATTAGTTTGTTAATCATTACGAAATGACAATATAATCAATGTCACGAAGATGCCTGAACATTCAAATGGCAGGACAACACATCAGAGAACTTTGATGTGTTAGAGTTTAGACGAATACCTTGCGTTATTTCTTGCGTTAATCTTGATCCAGTTGTCGGTTTAATAGGTACACTGGGATTTTTTTAGAAATCCACCATTATTACCAAAGAAACCGATTTCAGCATTGACAAGTATTATAAGGAAGTATATGTAGGAAGTATGAAGGTATTTTCTCGCTTTCATTGAGATTTCATCATCAGAACTTGATGGCAATGAGACTAGGTCGTGGGCAAGCTCTCTGAAAAAAATATTTAAAACATTTTTTTAACGTCGGAGAGTCAAACGAGAGTTGATTGCCCCGTTAGAATTTTAAATTTATGAATGCCAAGACACGTATTTGACGTTTTATGGTCTGAAGGGCTGACGAAATGGTCATCGTTACACATCATTACACGAAGATTACAGAAACTTACATGAAAATCGCGAAAGAAGAAATTTTTTTACAAATATTCAGAAGAACTCGAAGTAACAGCGCTCCAGGAAAAACTCAGAAGAAAACTATTCCACAATTTAGAAGTAACTTAAAAGATTGCGCGGACTTTTCTTGAGAAGTTGTGCAAGAGTGGTATTCCATCCAACTTGTATTGGACAAAGACATCCAATTTATTTGTCCAATACAAGTTGGATCAAAGAAATTGGATGAGTGGAATACCATACCTAAGTAAGAAAAGGAAGACATTCCTTCTTCTGTAATTGCTCAAACTCCGTTCGCATTCGATATGAGATTTGATTTAAGGGCAACTCACACAAATGCCAGCTTTCTGCTTCTGTAAAGGTTCACTGTAAGTAGTGTCATTAACAATACATAGAATATAGAACTGATATAGATAAGAAGCGTGAAAAAAATGTAGCACAAGAATGGGCATATCCGTATTTAGGTACAATGTAAAATAAAAAATCTCGTTGCAAACAATTAAATTTTGGTCAAGGATGGTTTCCTACCAAAGCCGAGCCACATTGTCTAAAAGTCGTAACTGACAATCGCGCTTTGGATGTAAGCCAAGAGAATTTAAGTTCTTGAATATAAGTGACACATGTGCCATCGTAAATCTGGTGACCCAAACAAGTTTACTTGAACGTGTAACCTTATAGATTTTATAAATTACTAGGTCTTTCCCGTATCGCCCCCGTGGGAGTCAGGAAACGTCAAAATATCATGAAATTATCGAAAGGGAACGTTCGTGAAATTTCGTGGGAAAATTTCGAACGTGAAATTTTCGGGATGAGAAATTTCCTTTTCAAGGTCTGAAACTGACTCCATACCAAATGTCATCTTAATCGATTCAGTGGATTAGGCGTGAAATGTAGCAGACAGTGACTATAAACTCTAAATTGAATGTGAATACAAAACTTAACCTTGGAATAAATGTGACGTCACAACTCGGGGAGAGTGGGATCAATTAATTTATGGATGGTCACGTAGTGGTCATTATGTCACAAGATAAAACTTTAAATCAAACTTGGAAAAGATAAAAATTAACAAACATTGAAAAGATAATCCAATAATCCTAAAAATCGGATTGGAAATGCCCAGAAAAGACACTGATAAACCTCAATATCATGTCTTGCGTGTATTGTGACTTACGTCATTGTGTTTTGGTGATACACGCGTGTTTGACTGATGTTACACGCCTTTACAAGCTTTTGTTTCAATTAAAATGTTTGTAATCGGTCAAAAATCGGTCAAACCTTTCATGTTGCAGTGCTATGTGAACACGACCCAATACTACGCTTGAGATTGGCTCCAGAAAAGAGAATTCCTCAACGTTTAACTGTACACAGACGCTTATATAATCATACTTAATAGTTATCTCCCCCCTGACTCCAAAGCTTTATCCGCCCTTGGAACATCATGATCAGGTAAAGTTAACTTGGCCTCAAAGAACCTCTTACACGTCTAAAGCAGCTCCGACAGGCACTCTCTTCTATTCAAGGCGTCCCTAGAGTGTTGTAACACCCAAGGGACGCCTTGTACTACACAATATCAGTGTACTTATTAATAATTGGGATGGTAGGTAGTCAAAATAATGCCTCAGCAAACTTCAGCTTCATAATAATATTGTTATGTAACGCAGCTTAAGTTTATCCATAGCCGTGTCAACATTATCAACAGTAATTATCCTCAAATATTTATGTTAATCCACGCTACAACAATCTGTTCAGACTTATATTTATTTAACTAGCTGACCTGGTAGACGTAGTCTTGCAAAATAAATATACCTCCAGCAATAAAATTACGAAAACCGCATCAAATTTCCTTTAGTAGTTTCCGCGTGATGTTTAGACAAACATACATACAGAAATAACCCAGTTACATTTTTATTATATGCTAGCTGACCCGACAGACGTCGCTTTGCCACATATATTATTAAGTAGTCTTCCTCAATCAACACAAAAAGAATTTTTCAATTTGAACCAGGAATTCTTGAGATTAGCGCGTTCAAACAAACAACCAAAAGCAGAAACAAATTCTTCCGTTTTATATTATTAGTATAGATAGAGCACTTGGAAGCGAGACTGATACATATTTTAAATGATTCTGTCTATACTATACCCATGTGACTGGTTTTGACTGTTTCCAATTCCCCTTTAGAAACTGGTTTTTCGCTCGTTATTCATCGTTTTAGCTTTCACAAGAGACCCCGAAAGAATAAAAGAGGACCTTTGTGTAGCCACGAACAATATCACAAAGTTCGGTCAAAATTCGTCCAAAACACCCATTTACCGCACGATATTATTTTTTGACGGGATTTAATTACGCAATTTAAAATTTAACGAAATTTGGCATTTAACAATCTTGCTATAAAAAGGGGACTCAGATACCTCCCCATGGTACGCCAAATCATCATCATCATACGATAATCAAATAATTTAAGCTTGGAGAATATTATTTACGGTAAAAATTTTAGTTTAAAATGAAAATATAAGTACTGAAGGAGTCTAAGATAAGAAATCCTAAAATCAAAGATGCCTTTAAGTAATTATGTGAAGTTATAGTTAAAATTAAAACTTCGTTTGGAATCTGGACGCCTAAAAAACTAATTTGATCGTGGTCGGTCGTTCCCCATAAATCTATTTATCTTACACTTGAGTCGCTGATCTAAAATCAAACTTATTACTTACTAGAGAACCGCCCGCGCTTCGCTTCGGGACCCGTAGGTAACACCCGCGTAGGTCCCGCTCCCGTAGGAATTTAGGCTAAAAAGTAGCCTACTACTCGCTCTCTTCACTCCACCCTGTCTGAGGTGTGTGGAGCCCTCGGGACAGTTAGTTCCCCTTTGGGGATGTCTCTCGCGGCCCGTTAAAACGGGCCAGTCTTTGGGTTGGGCCCTAAGGCCCTTGGTTGTCCATCTGTGGTTAACAAATAGGTCAAGTCCGGTGAGTGGTGACCTTTTTACAGGCCACAGAGTCTTAAACGGGATGGGGTTCATCTTCGCGCCGCCCAGGCGATCGAGCCCCTACCGGGTGAATCCCGCTGGTGGGAAGCCCAGCAGGAGCCGATCAGCGTCGGGCGACGACTTACGAAGCCCCAGTATCAGTCAGTGCTAGGCCCGTCCCGCGCAACCAGCAAGTCGCGCGGGAAGGCCCAGCGGTCCGGTGGACGGGTGTGGAGCGGCGCCAGGTCCTGCAGATGCGGGAACCGCGACGCGTCGACACGCCCGAACATGTTGCGTGCCAGTCGCTCGATGAAGTCGTCCAGGCTCTCGACTCGAAGGTCCCTCTGGATGACGGCGTTCCTGACGTACCTCGGCGCACCAGTCAGCCGGCGGAGCGCAATCGCCTGAACTGCGCGCATCCTCTTGCGCTGCGGTTCGCTGGCGAGCGCGTACCACGCCGTTGCCGCGTACGTGAGGCGGGGTCTGATGTAGGTCTTGTAGACCCCGAGCTTCAGTCCGAGAGGGAGGCTCGAGGAGAGCACTGGTTTCTGCCATCGCACTTCTGGAATTCGCGACGGCTTTCGTAACCTGTGGCTTCATCGAGAGTCTTCCGTCGATTTTGCCCAAGTATTTGGGCTGTGGGGCCCATTGGATATCTTGTCCATGAAGCTCCAGAGTAGGGTCCCGCCTGTTGAGGTATCCTCCTATGTTCACAGCCGGCGTCTTCCCGACATTCACCGACAGTCTCCACGCGGCGAGCCATTCGGGGAGGGCATCAAGCGCACGCTGCATCTTGACAATGGCGTGGGTTCTATTCAGCGACGTGGTGATGTACGCCACGTCATCGGCATACAGGGCAAGCGACGCCCCCCCTGCCGCCGGGATGTCGTCGGTGTAGCAGGCGTAGCAGACCGGGGACAGGCAACTCCCTTGCGGGACGCCGGCTGCGATCGGACGCTCGGTGGATTCGGCGTCTTCAACCACTACTCTGAAGCTTCTATTTTCGAGGAAACTGGAGATCATCTTAACGGCACTCCGGGGCGCCGACGGCTGCGAGATCTTGTAGAGAAAGCCGTCGTGCCAAACACGGTCGAACGCCTTTTCCATGTCGAGGAATACTGCACACACGCGTTCTCTCTTATTCAGAGCCGCGGTAACGGTGTGCAACACACTCGACAGTGTAGCCGTGCTGTTCAGCGGCATCAAAAAGTAGCCTTCCACTTCTGTTGGCAGCTAGGCTATTCCACCCCGGATGCTTGCAGTTCCAGTCGCCCGCGCCCACCACCGGTGTCGGCGAGTCCAGCAACTTGCGGACATCAGCCAACAGGATAGTGCCAGCGGGCGGGCGGTACACTGAACACAGCCGGAGCGGGGAGTTCTCGAGGCAGAGCTATGACTTAAGTATGACTTAAGTAAATTACATGTAGTATTTGATAGCGTAATTCAGAACTTGCAAATGAATTTTGTTAACGCCATCTATTGGCAACTCCGAAAATAAATATCTAGTAACTAACAAAACATCGATCTTCCCATGGGAATGGGATGTTTTTCCGCGGTAAAAAGTAGCCTACGTCACTCTCCACCCTCCTAACTATCCCCACACACATAAACCTTACCATATAATAGCTTTGTTGCGACGTGAAAGCGTCACAAACAAACAAACAAACAAACAAACACACTTTCACATTTATAATATTAGTAAGGATAGTAAGGATGTTCACAGTTCAGTTTAGATTGTAAGCAAAATTTACTAAGGGCATTTTTAGATACCGTCGTCAATTTTAAATGTACCTTAATCACATAGACGGAAAGCTGTAATTTGTTAAATTAAGTCAAATTCCAGATCGACCGCGAACGGACTATAAAAACAATGTTACAGTGGATCTAATAACACTACCATGTCCTTTTTGACAGTTGCTAAACAACGCACTGAGGATTATGGACTGATAAAAATAGACGATGCGAATAATGACAAACACCACAAAGAAAATTAATTCCTGGCAATAAAACAACCGAAACCACCAGCTTTGTCATTTTAGCTTATCTGAAGATATTATAATTTAATGCAAAGGTGGACCCAGGATACGCCCTTGAAACATCATCAGTTATTTGATTATAAATACTATAAATGAAAATGGATACTACAGATTATATTATCTGACCTTTTAAATCCTTGAGGTTATGTGCGTATAGAAATTCGTAATTTGTAAATAATTTAGAAATATACATACTATTAACCACGCAATCAAATGCCTTGTCCAAGCCCTTAAAAAATTAATCTCACCAAAATCTAACATGTATCGTTATCGCTGCGAATCCTTAATCCATTATAAATATACTCATTCTGATTTAATAATCCACATGCAAAAACTAGGCGTATCCCTGACAAGGCATATTACCTTGCGATCATTATTATTGAATTTAGATTCTTTGCGTCAACCATACGTCCGAAGCCGGGGGCAAAACTAGTTTTAAATTATCTGTTTGTATTGTATATATGTCCCGTCACATCCCAGATAGTAATGGATATTAATAAATTACATATTATCAGAAAACATATTAATACATTTAATTATTGGATTAAAGTAATCAATCTAGCAATGGACAGGTGTGATAAAAATTGCAATAAATAGCAGTACCGCAGACGACTCTTTGAGAATTCCTTCTACCATGAAGCTGTTCGTGGTTTTACTCGCAGCCGTCTCCGGTATGTCACGTCTTTAGTAATTAGCTTTTGTTATGATCATTCCATGGTTTATTCCATATATGTAACAACCAAAAAGCAGTTAAAATGTTTTTAATGATTGAGATAGTGGCAGTTTCTTCATCACTTTCACACATCAAAGTTTACATAACATGACCTGTTTTTGGGAATTATGTAACGACAATGTTCTATCTATTTATATTGTCTTCACAGTGTCCTCCGGCAGTGTTATTCCCTCAGTGCCAGGGGATAATAGCCACTATGTGGAAGGCGAGAGCCGTTACATTTGGATGCCCGATGGTGATGGTGTACCACACCTTGTAGATCTAGAGGAACCGGTTGATGAAGCTGCTCTTAGCAGCAGGAACGGTGCAAACAACGCATACTGGCTTTTCACTAGGTACCTAACCATAAATAATATATGATATAGAAATGAGTATGAAATGGTGAATTTGGATGTTTTTTAACTGATCATATTCGCATCATTTTTTTCAGAGCTAACCCTAATAACGCGCAAATAATTACCAACGGCAACTTGAACTCTCTAAGAAACTCCAACTACAACGGCAACAGGCCTCTTATGGTGATCGTGCACGGTTGGAACAGCAATGGAAACTCCAACGTCAACCCTTTAATCAGAGCTGAGTACCTCAGGGTCGCTGACGCCAATGTAATCGTCGTGGACTGGCGTGGTGCTGCCAATGGACCTTACAACATCGCTGTTAGACACGTCCCAAGCGTCGGTCAGCATTTGGGCAACTTCTTGTCATGGCTTCTCCAACATGGAGGTGGAAACTGGAACAACGTACACTTAGTCGGCTTCAGCTTGGGCGCCCACATCGTCGGTAACGCTGGCCGAACCGTAGGTAGACGCGCCGGCCGTGTCACTGGTAATTTATACCAATTTATTTTCAACGGTAGTTGTCCAAGACTTTCATAGTAAAAGCAAAAAATAAGACATTTTTAATCCCCTACAACATTGCCATCCGGAATATCCACAAATAGTTATTAGTAATTCTAATATATAATTAACTTTAATTCCTGTCACGGGTAAAGTAAAATAAATATTAAAACCATGTTTGATCTCAAGAAATCCTTTTATACTCTATTTATATCTGTTGTGGCCAACGACAAGCAGTAGGTACTTTATGCACTGCGATGATTAATATTAGCCAGCCATCTTTATACATGTATCTGAACAACAATTATAATCTTTCTCTCAATTTCAGGTCTGGATCCGGCTGGCCCTCAATGGGGTGGTAACTCTAATGCCTTGAACCGTAACGACGGTCAATACGTGGAGACTATTCATACCGACGGTGGACTTTTGGGTATCTTCGACCCGATCGCTGACGCTGATTTCTACCCCAACGGCGGCAGGAACCGTCAACCAGGCTGTGCAGTTAGTACCTGTTCTCACAGCAGAGCCTACGAGCTGTTCGCCGCCACAGTCAGATACAACCGTCACGTCGGCAGACGCTGTAACAACCTCAACGAGGCCAGGAACGTCCAGTGCGGTGGGGCTACCCTGAACATGGGCAACAGCCTGAACAACAAACGAGGGTGAGTTGAATTCTTTTTGTTTACTTACGCGGTCAACTTGATTAGTAAAGCGATTAGTTTCACCAGGAGTTTTGGACGTCTTGTGAATTTTACAATGTTTAAAGATCCACTTCGATGAAACGAAATTGTAATATGTTGTGCGTACTTAAAACGTTTATTTTGGCACTATGTTAAGCACTTATGGGAACTGACTTAACCTTTCTAAGCGTTAAATATAAGCAACAGCTCAGACGGTGGGATGGCATTAATGTAACTAACAATCATTGATTTTCATGTCTTTTAAAGGTCGAATTATATTTATTTTAATTTAACTCGAGGAAAGTATTCAACGAACGGGGTGAATGGTACGGGTACACCAGGCATTGAGAAATTGTTGTTAGCCAGGACGCAATAATGTAAGAAGAAATAAAATCAGTTAAGTGCGAGTCGGAATCGCACGCACAGGGTTCCGTGCCACTCAGAAATATTAATAGTAAAAAAAACTGTGTAGATTGTTTTTAATTTCTTATTTTTTGTTACAGAGCACCCGGACTGTACGGACTACGCACTGGGGACCGATTTCCTTTCTAAAAAATACATAAATAAAGACCAAATAATTATATTTTTAAGTATAAATGGCATAAAAAATCGTTTCATTTTTATTTTTAATCGACTTCAATATAGCTCCTATTGAAGTCGATTCAGATTGTTTACTATTGGATCTACAAAATACTTACATCATCATCAGTCAGAGGGAGTCTGGGATTTGAACCCGGACCCTCCGAATAGGAGGCCGAATTCTTAACCACTAGGCTATCACCGCTTCATAAGTAAATACGAAATTTTAATTGTTCTATCTATGTATGTTTCCGGTTTCTGCGACACTCCTAGTGGTCGAATTTTGACCATAGTAAAAATTACAGGCTTGGTATTATTTAATTTTTGACAGTTATCTGAACAAAAAAACTAATTGAGAGAATAAGAGTAAGATAAATGTGTTACTTTGCATTTATAATTCTCTTTTAATTTTTTAAGTTATTCAACAAACCGATGTTTAACGATGTCATTCACAATCTAGCTTAAAATTTATTTGAAACCTACATTCTCCACCAACCCGCATTGGAGCAGCGTGGTGGAGTACGCTCTAGGCCTCCTCAGTAATGAGGAGAGACCCGTGCTCAGTAGTGGGCCATTAGTGGGTTGTAGCTTAGCTTAGCTACATTCTCGTGTCAACTACATTCAAATTCGCTGTTTTTCACGTCAACACAAACTAACGCACATACAAACAGGTTATCAGACAAATGAGACAGTCGAAAATTGTTAAAATCGTTGTTTTTGGATCAATTTCGTCATCAAATACATCCAACGATCGTATTTCTCAAACATCTTATAGACAACAACGTTCAGAACTTATGCTACATGCATATTACTGCGAAGTGTACACCCCCACATGTTTTGAAACCATAACAGGTATGGAAATACATATTCTACATACGTAATGCAAGTATGTTATTCAGCATAGGTTACACCTAATTCAATTATGGCCCTGTATGATGAATGTATGAGTCAGTATGTCTCATCCGTGGGTCACTTTGCTGCGGCCAATTAACACATGGCTAATTTTAAAACTCATTACGAGATCTTGCTATTTCTTGACGGTTTTGTGATAAGTTTATGTTCATGAACAATCTTTTAAATCTAAATCATCAATCAATATTATTATTATATTATTATCAAATATCACTTACTGAAAAACAACGCAAAGCCGAAACTTTGAACGCAAGAAGCTTAAATTTTTCATGTATGTTCTTTGGGACATGTAAGGGAGTATTAAGAGATTTTTGCATCTTGAAACTTCCACAAGTGACGCAAGTCTTTTGTGCAAAGAAACGATGTTAGGAGGCCCACACAAAACTGCGATGCGATGCGTTTTGTGCGGGCGCCCTTATGAAATTATCTCCACCCCTCCCCCCTCCACCCTCTCCCCTTAAAGGGTAAAAATAGGGGTAAGACTTTGTATAAAGTTCCTCTCAATTGGATCATCTCCTTCTTACTCGTTTCAATTTGCTTCCTCTCCTCTCCTCTCCTTACCTCACTTGAGCTCGTCTCAACTCTACTGTTTCTGCCTTTTCCTGTACACATAATTATGTCCTAAGGTTCTAAACACTCCCAGAAAATTGAACAGATTTTGTGGTATTCCTCCTCTAAAGGGATAAAACAGGGGTTGAGAATTTGAAACACAGCCGGAAAAAATTTGAAGAATAATTCTTAGCCCAAGTAGCACTTATATGAAGAAGAAAGCCCACATAAACTTTTTCGTTTTACCTTACAAATTCGCTCTTATAAATATTTTAAATTTAATTTAATATGGGTTCCTAATCAATAAATAATGATATTATCTTTATCAAACTAATTATATTAAGAAGCTATATACGAAATTGCCATTTTGATAAACTTACCAATCAAAACGTCAACTATTCAATGAATCAATCACCTTTATTACAAGACGTTTACATTAATGAGAGAGATAACAGTTAAAATTCTCCGCAATCATCTTAATAATGATAACAGTTTTAAACTCTCCTCAATCAGTCTACTCACTCCTTCGCACAAGAGTTCTTAAACAATTTCTACATAAACAGCCAATTAATAATAACATAACTAACTTTTTACAAAAAAATAACCGAATTCAAAGTCAAGATAACTCAAAAACCACTCGCCAGATTTCGCTCTTATTTATAACGGACCACACGACAAGCATTACCTTTCGAACACAAAAGTATCATCAAAATCGGAACACCCAGTCAAAGTTAGCATAAATTACATTCAAATTATATTCAGATGTCACCCAAAATATCGAACCAGACGGCAGTCATTACCTTTCGATTGGCGAAAGAATTATTGAAATCGGTTCACCCAGTATGAAGTTATGAGGTAACACAGGTAACACATAAGAAAAAGACAAGAAAAAAACATACAGCAGAATCGAGAACCTCCTCATTTTTGAACTCCATTAAAAATAGATTATACCTTATTTTTATATAAAAACTAGCTGACCCGGCAAACGTTGTTTTGCCAAAAAAATGTTAAAGGTGAACAACCCTTAGGTTTAACCAACCCCTTAACACTTAGGGGTATGAAAAATAGACAGTAGCCGATTCTCAGACCTACTGAATATGCATATAAAATTTGGTAAAAATCGGTAAAGCCGTTTTGGAGGAGTAAGGTAACTAACATTGTGACACGAGAATTTTATATAATTTTAAAGGTAGCCATTGACGACGCGTCCATTTGGAGTGCTTCTGAATGGAAGATTTCCATTTGGAAGTGCCTCCGTACATTTAGAAGCATTCCAAATGGACGTATCGTCAATGGTGAATGGCTACCTTTAGATAACCAATGCGTAGCGTTGATAGCCCTAGTGCTTAAGAATTCAGAATCCTATTCGGAGGGTCCAGGTTCGAATTCCAGGGTACTCACCTTTGATTTTTCGGTGTTATGCGTTTTAAACATTAAAATATCACTTGCTAAAAACGGTGAAAGAAAACATAATGACGAAACCTGCATGCCGAAGAGTTCGCAAAATTCAAAGGTGTATGTAGTCTGCCAATCCGCACTTGGCCGGCGTGGTGGACTATGGCCTTAACTTTCTCATTGTGAGAAGAGACCCGTGCTCAATAGTAGGCCATGATGGGTTGAGATGATGATGGTGATGAATAATTAATGTAGGTACTTTAATTCCAAAAAAGGTGGCAACCCAGGCCAAAACAAAAAACATAGGTAATCAATAATTCGTACTCGTGACCTCCATGGAGGGTAATTACTAGGCCACAGGGTCGTTGTTGTAGCCTAAAAAGATATGTTTGTCTACCGGGACACACCTTATCCTCATTTTTGTTTCAGTGCCTTTGGTCTAAATTTTCTAGAAGTTTCATGTTATTCTGCCGTTCCATATTCAAATTGTAATCGATTTTATGACCTTTATGTTAGTAACCAAAAGCTAGAAACTAGGTTTTCTATAGACTTGTAGGAGTTATAACTTTAACTTTTTCTACAATTAAGTCGAGTTGCTAGTAGATAATTATTATCAGTCAGTTTGCCTTTCACTTTGTTTGCGTTTCAGATGAAATTTTGTATGGAGATAGCTTTAAGCCCGATGGTGGGATAAAAAGACTTATATTGGTTAAAAATTCAGCATTACATAATTATTCTTATTAGATCGCGATATAATTTAGCACACGGTTAGTCCAATACCTGGAGTGGGCCATAGGAAACTTTTTAGTGATAAGTTCCCCTGGGATCATTTTAACGGTCTTGTCTTTGTTTGTCTCACACGCAGGTGAAGCCGCGGTTAAGAACTAGTTAATAATAGAAATAGAATAGAAGGTAGGTACATTAAAGACTATAGTAAAACTTTATTCGCAACAGCTCCTCACACAAGGTTTTTTATAAAGAGTTTCTACCTACTTTATGAACATTATTATAATCTGTCCAATTTTTAAAGAAAAAATCGCAACGGTCCGAGCGCAGCTGACATAATTGAAACCTGTTCCGTTTAGAATTATTATGAAGTTATCGAAAAAGAAATGTATTGCTTCCATACATATACCTAATAGAAACAAGATAAATGGTACAAGTAGCGGTGATAGCGTAGTGGTTAAGAATTTGGCCTCCTATTCAGAGGGTCTGGGTTCGGATCCCAGAGCACGCACTCCTGACTTTTCGGAGTTATGTGCGTTTTAAGCATCTAATAATGTCACTTGCTACAATCGGTGAAGGAAAACATCGTGAGGAAACCTGCATGCTGGAGCGTTCGCATTAGGCCAGCGTGGTGGACTATGCCCTTAACCTTCTCATTCTGAGAAGAGACCCGTACTCAATAATGGGCCATGATGGGTTGAGATGATGACATGGTGCGATAGAAACTGTTATCTCAAGAGTCTTCGGTAGTGTTATGTAAAATAAAGATACGACGATGCAATTTCATTCTTAAATTCATAGCTTTAAGTTGCATTTGCAATAATATACTCAAAAGAAATAATAACAAATTCAACCCTTCAGCACTCAATTCAACTCATTCAAGCACGAATAAGATCTCACGTTTCGTGTAAGTCTAATGGGTAGACGATTTTTGAGCGCTGACCTATCGATGTCGATAATGTTGATCGACGATTGCTTCTCATCAAAATTTTATAAACGAGCTGGTTGCTTACCCTGCGTAGTATTTAGATATGGAATATGACAAAACAAAATCCGTTCTTAGCGGACGTCTACTAAGTTTAAACTACCTTCGATATTTTATTGATGACTGATCTTCAGCTTTTATTTATGTAGATACTTCAATATAAGAAGAAATATTTTGAAAGTTTTATGTGAAAGTTAAAATCAAAATATATTTTATTTACAAAATGAAAAATTAGTTAATGAATTTAATACCTTACAACAAATAATTCCAGTTTTGAAAGCTAAACGAAAAGAACCTATAGGTACATTTCCCCGCACTTCATGTTATGTAGGTACAGACATTGTCAAATTTTCTGCGGCCTTAAGTGGCCCATACACGATACGATTCGTCTGAACGATCGATCTGATGAAGATCGTAACGATCGATCGCAACAAAAATGTCGCCCATACACGAAACGATTGGTCGTAACGATCGATCGTTTACTTCTTTGAAGCTGAAAGATAAGGACGTGTTCAAATAATTAAATACGGGCCGCATAAAATTGAAAATCGTCAGACTGAGATAGGGTTGCCAACTTTTTTGACAAGAAAAAACGTGTACAATTGATTGAATGGGAAAAAATAAAGTGTTTGGAAGAAAAAAAGTATTTATCAAATTTTTTGTTTTTATTGTCTTAATAATTCATATTAATCCTTTTTACAAAAAAAAATAGCCGACCTCAACATCGACAGCCAGAGATAACTCAAAAACTACTCGGCAGATGGCGCTCAATTCAACCCATCTAGGTGTAAAATTTTCGTAACTACAAATTAATCAAACCCAAAGTAGCCAAGTGCGGATTGGCGGTCTTCACACACCTTTGAGTTTTGCGAACTCTCCGGCATGCAGGTTTCCTCACACGATGTTTTCCTTCACCGTTTGTAACAATTGACATTTAAATGCTTAAAACGCACATAACTCCGAAAAGTCAGAGGTGCGTGCCCTGGGATTCGAACCCGGAACCTCCGAATAGAAGGCGGAATTCTTAATTACTAGGCTATCACCGCATTGCTATAATGTTATATAGGTAGGTACTATTATATTTATCGTGGATTCTTCAATTATAAACAAAACAACGGATAATTTTCATAGAATTTCGTCGATAGTGAAATTATGTCATCTGGCACTGTCACATTCACATCTGATATGACATCTAACATTTCGTTCAGTAATTATAAATCATCTGTTTTAATTTATAATAAGGACCGTTAAATATTTAAGCAGGTACCTATTCATAATGAGCCTGTACCTATATTTGAGTCAATGATTTGAGTTTGTTCTAAGTCGGTCACAGTCAGTCACATGACAATGGGCGGCAGCAGAAGGTGTTAGGCTGATCAAAGAAAGATTGAAAATAAAGTATTTTCACATACTTTATTTGTATGCAAAAGTATAAAGTATAATTACTAAAAATAACGTAGGATACTTTATAATAAAGTATGGTTGGCAACCCTAGATTGAGACAAGATCGAATCGTTGATCGAAACACAGCCATACACGTTCGATTCATCGTTTACGATATTCATGATCGGATGAATTTTGTTGCGATCTCCGATATCGTCTTCGATCAAGTAAATCGTTAACGATCTTGACATACACCATCGATCCGTCGTTTCGATCAGTCTGATGCGACGGATCGTACAGATATATCGTACCGTGTATGGGGCCTATTAGCCTTCGTCGTATCGATATTTACGTAACCGCACGAAATCGACGTTCCTACTTACATCACTATTATTAGATCACATGAAAACTGTAGGATCTGAACAGCCTCTACGAAGGACAATATAGGTAAACAACCACGTGCAATAATCACGTGAGAGTCCAGGAATAATCCTGACCTTTCTTATGGCGGCGCACTGCCCCTCACCCCGCACAAAATCAATACGACCCGTACACAAACCTTGCTTTCGAACCGCACATTCATTTCCTCGAGCTCGACAAATTTAAATGAAACAACAAACAAATATTGTTCCTATTTCAAATACATAACTTTTTTATCTGAAAACAGCTAAATTCTTATTCGTAACAGATCAATGAAAAAAAATAACGTTCAAAAATTTGCGATCGCATTCTTCCTTTTGCTACTAAGATGTAACTCGATTAAAATGAATGTTTTAATTTTACTAAACAGTCATTACGGTATATATGAAATTTTAACACATGATATCGTAATAAACTAAAATAATAAGTCGCAAAAATAAGTTACGTAAAAATTACAAATAGATAAAAAATAAAATTAACATACATTGATTTCAGAACGTATCCATACAGCACTGGTCAATTTACTTCGTTTCTCAGTTGGCGGAAATTCGATTCAAACGCGACAGGCAGACTTCCGCGACGAGCGCGCTGCACTGACTGTCACAGTGCCATAGGGTTAGAGATGTTCACCCTAGTTAAAAATGACATCGATAAATCTAAGGAAGCAGAAAACAAAGATAGGCAACTATAGATTTGCATCTTATGAATTATAAAATTCATGTTGATTATAATTACATCATGTTCGATTTCGTTATGCTACAGAACCATATAATACAACTGTATCAACAAACTAACTGTGTCTAACAGTACAATAAATTGATTATCCACAGGTGGATACAATTGTGACGTCATCAACAACCAATATCCAAAAAGCAAAAAAAGCATTTCTCTGTCATATAAAATATTTGACTATATATTTATATCATGAATTTGCATGTTTTCCTTCGTATTTGTAATATCAATGAATTATTTATTGGATGACTTCCAATGATTTTGTAGGAGCCCATTTCAACTTTTTTTATTTATTAAACTATTTTACACTATTACGTAAACTTCCTATGGGTATACTAGAACTTGATAAATTGGAAATAAATTGAAACTAACGAGCACGCAATTTATTTCATTGTAAACACTACATGAATGAATCACTGCAGCCAGTTGAAACTATAAATAATAAAAATAGATTATTTTTTTGCAATTTTAATTTTTGGAACGAAGTTCCTTACGGCAGGCTTGGAGGAGATAGGGATTTTGCTGCGCGACCGAACTGAAAAAAATGTGATAGTAAAACCGTAAGAAAAAATGCGTGGAATAAAACCGTTAAATGAGACGTGCGCAGGCGCGACAGTCGTATACACAAGCGAGTAGTGTATAATATACCTTTCTCTTTCTCCCTCTTTCTTTTCGTTACTTTGTTATTGTTATTGTGTTTTTGTTATTTTAGTTGATAATTTGAATTACGATTTTTTTTTATTTTACATAATTTATTATTTCCTAAAATACTGAATTTCCTAAATACTTTCCTGTACTTAAATAAAAACTAGTCAGCAAATTTTAAGAGAAAAATCAAGAAAACCTACATAAAATTGAGCACGATTTTTTTTGCAAATTGTGTCGATTCTACATTAGCCGAAGGAACTTCGTTCCTACCTGGTGTCCCACGACACCACATCTTTTTTGCCAATATAATGTTACAATGGTTTAACATGGGAGAATAGGGAGGGACACTGTACGGGTATCAACGATATATCAGTAAAATAATCGTAAGAGCTAGTTTCCTAAATAGCATTAACGAATTTATTTCCGGTTAATTGTAATACTTTTAGTACTGAATGATTCATGAGTTTGAATCCATTTAACGTATAACGTAACGCGGCTTACCTCAAGTATTATTTTGTCGGATTCACCCGACTTATTAATGTCTTCTATGAATTAATTTGAAACGTTGTGTATAGAATCCTCAAATGACACAAGTTAGCACTAAAAAGGTAATTATACTTTTTCTAAATTTATTTTTTAAAGAAAGCTATATAATAATAAATACATATAAAAGCGTGATGTTACAAGCTACTTTTCTTCGCTACCCATATGTGTCCAGGTTTGCCAGTTCCAAAAATCTACGTTTTTAAAAAAACTACTTTAACCTACTTCTCATTCATAAATTCTCATAATCAAAACAGACAGAACAAACAAACAAACTTATCTTTATAGGAAGCCATGTGAAATTACTGATGCTGCTCTTTTAATATTAGCTATCCATCAATCTCTTTACGCATAAGATAAATGTTAAGAGGCTAATTATAGGCAAGATAACAGCTTGTGCTTCTGATGTCGCGTTCATATAAATTTCACGTTCAATTATCTTCTTGATTGTCATTACTCTCTGATAAGTAAAATGCTGCTGTCAGATGAAGTATCCAATAATTATGTTTAAATAAACAGATAATAACGTCCAAACATATTGCGTTACTTTCATGCAACGCGAATTGGTCTTTTTATTTTTCTCCTAAGACGTTATTGTCACTATGTGTGTTAAAGATATGGTTATACAAAATGTTTGGTATAATGCATATTATAACATTCATAATATGTACCTAATCGAAAGATACTTCATATTGGAATAAAAAAATTCTACGCAACTACAGCTTGACAATTATCAATTAGCTAACCTTAACCCGATTAATTGCTAAAAGTGGGCCATTTAGCGCTACTGTACAAGCTACAAATGAATGTACCGTATAAAAGGTTAGGAAGAATCGATCAAGGTCGAATGTAAAAATGTTGATTTTTGTTTTTTCACCTGGAAGTTTCAGGGGATAATTTTAAATTAAAAGTATCCTTAATCCTTTTAATAAACCAAAAGGTAACCCATACTAAAAATAAAATGTTAAAAAGTATCCTGAACATATAAAATAGCTGGTCATTTAAAAAGTAAAAAGAAACTAAGGTAAAATGTCAGATAATAAACAATGACTACTACTACATACTAATTGTTGGACCTATGAATATACGTATCTCTAAAAATTTACTAAGATAAGTAAGTAGGTACTTGTAAAACTATTTCGAAGATAAAATCATATTTTTATCGACACAAAGGGTTGAATATATTTCTCATCCCTATGATGACGCGTGACGTTACGTCTGGTTCAAGTTAGGGGTGGGCATGCGCGGGAAATCTCGGCCATTTTGTTTTCACTTCGACGAAATTCGGGTATCATCGGAAACTTTCGGGAAATGCAGTCGTTGTGTGCCTTGCTAATTCATGCGATTCATGGTCATGCTTAATACATGAAAACTTCCAAAATCAACACTAAAGTATTAAAGCACACTTTTTTTACATATTTCTGTTTATATAAAAAGTATTCGCTCCTGTTTTGTTTTGGTACATATTAAAGTAGGCACATTCAAAAGCCTCTATTTTTTAACACCAGACACTCATAGCCCCACCCTAGGATTCCTTGTGACGTGAGTGCCATAGACAACACACTGGAAAAGGACACACCTAACCCACGGACGTAAACTCATCCATAGAACTCATCATTCAAATTACCGCCTCGCTTGGAATCGAACCCAGAACCTTTGAAAAAACTATGCCGTGTTAACCATTTCGCTATGCGGGTCATACGGGACATTGACGAGGTTTTAACGGGATGCTTTTTGTTAAAAGCTTCAAAAGATTGGAATATTAAAAAACACTTATTCGCAATATTATATAACTTTAGACAACAGATTTCTATTAAGTCAGCCTTTCTGCTATTACCGGGAACAAAGACATAAACAGGTGCCTAAACCGACGAAAATAAATTATATTAATCATTGTGAAAGGTTCTATTGCATAAATAAAGACAACCAATAATAGTTTTTCTCAAAAATCTTAAAAATGCAGAGAACACAATATGAAAAACTTTAATGATCTAATGTGTAGATTGAGCGTCGCCCTACAATGAAAACAAAAAAACAAGGCAACAATATCAAGTATGTGTGCGTGCAGGCGATGTTTTACACGTTCGTCTGTTGTCTATGTGTGCGTGATCAATGATACAATGATATAAAAATTGTGGCAAACACTGCAAACAGTAAGCTACAATTTTTTGACACGTTTGCGCGTATTCGATGTTCCATCTAGACATTAGATCATAAAGATGAAAAAATACAAACGAGTCTTAGAGTTAGAAACTCGACGAAACAAAGTTATATTTTTACTTTGACACTTGAACATCTAACATACCTCATAGGCTACAACTTATAAAACCGATTGACCAATAAGTTTACATTTATGGGATCAGCGAAAACGTACATTTCGTTCACGCGAAAATCTTACACATTTCATTTTCTGGCTTCCGATAACTGTACCGTGCGATAAGAAGTCGCCCCAATTTACATTCCATCGCTAACGGTTCCTTGATGTCGTTATATAAAACGTGTACAAATAAAATTGTATTATGGTAATTTGTCGATCATTTCGGGTTACGGGATCCTTTCATCGCGAACCATATTGATTCCAAGGGTAACTTCTGAAATGTCTTTATTTCATTTTTTATTTAAATATCCATTATTATATTGTAAAATTTGTAAATGTAGTAGTGTATGAGAGTCTGTCTGTGATGATTTCACGGCTGAACTTGACCGATTTCGATGTATTCTTTCAGAAAGATAGTTGATGACGTAGACCCTGCCCCCGTACCTGACTCACGATATAAGCGTATTCCACGCAGGCGTATAGTTTAGAGCCTTGGTAGTCAAACTGCGACCCGCGGCCAGTATCGACAAATTAACGTGTGTGCGAAAAAAATTGTCGCTCCTTTTTTAATTTAAACGTTATTTTATTTCAAAGTATTAAAATAAAATATAACAGCAATCAAAACTTTCATTAATTTATTTAACGACTAGCGTCTACACTCCACCAGAATAGGTATATAAAAGCGAATTTAGTAAGATGCAACTGAATTGGGCTTTCGACAACTAAAATAGTTGTGTCGTAGCGGCGACGTAGCGGCGCACTACGAAATATTTAATGCCAGCCGGCGCCAAACGATACTTTTGAATTGAAAATAAATGCGAAATGCGTCCCACACTGCCTGTATCTATTACTTTCCTAGCTCGAATATTTCATGCAACACTGCGTTCGTTTACAATGCGAAATTCATTTTAGGCAACCCACATAAATGGCAGTTTTCTGCCCCTATGATTTAGGTACATTGTTAAATGATGATGAGAATTTAAAATGCCGTAAGTAAAACTTGCTTGCAAGCTAATCTGAACTGTAAACACATTTGTTTTTAGGAGTGGCAAAGTGGCAAATCCAAATTCCCAAGCGACTCTACCGATGCCCACAATATTGTACCCTCGACCTAAAAGAGGGGTGTTATAAGTTTGACCTATCTGTCTACCGTAGTTCCTAAATTAATGAACCAATTTGAGTGCAGTAAGAAAGAGGTTACTTGCGGTGATTTTTAGCAGTTTGGTAGAAATCAGTCCAGCAGTTTCAAGAGTATATTATGTTCTTTTCCAAAATGATGTAAGGCATTTTTTGCATAAAATAGATAAAGAGTAAAATTGACTTTTTATCTAAATATTAGCGACCCGCCCCGGCTTCGCACGGGTGCAATAACTATTAAATGGATGTTATTATACATGTAAACCTTCCTCTTCAATCACTCTATCTATTAAAAAAACCGCATCAAAATCCGGTGCGTAGTTTTAAAGATTTAAGGTCACAAAGGGACAGAGAAAGCGACTTTGTTTTATACTATGTAGTGATTATAATGAAGATTTGGTTGGGCATTTGATGGTTTTTTATTTTAATTTTAATGTTATTATAACATTCATTTTTATGAAGTACTCACAGTCACACACAACAGCACACAAGCAGTTACGTCGATTTCAAGTAATTAACAAAGTTTTAAGTTTAAGCAATTGCGGGCGCGGTCGGTAGGTGGCTGGACCGCTAAAGGCAAAATTTCTTGAGCACTTCCGTGCTACAGAGGGCACGTATGGATCAGCGTGGTGGAGTATGTATGTTCTAGGCTCATCATTTATGAGGGGATACCCGTTCTTAGTGGTGATCTGTGGATTCTATAATAAATGAAAAAAATATATATAGGTAGGTACAGTGATATTATTATGTGCCTACAAGTACTAACCATCATAAGTCTATTTGTTTATCGGTAATAATAAACAACCCGTTATATCCTAGTATACGGAGCTAGCGAGCTAGACTGCACGTCATGTCCTACACTGAAGGTCGGCTCAGTACCAGCCGGTGTAATCCCGACGCTACGAGTGGTAAACTACCATCTAGCTCGCCACCACCTACCTACCACCTGAAAAATCGAAGGTTCAACATTTTTAATTACTATTAGTTCTAATATATACTTATACATAACTAGCTTTCCCCCCACAGTTCTACCCTCGTAGTTTTTTGACAGTTTATCCCTTTAGGGGGGGAATTTCCAAAAATCCTCTCTTGGTGGTCCTCAACACTTTCCAAGGAACATGCATGCTTCATTCATTCAGCTTCTTGCATTCAGTAATTTTGGCTGTGCGTTGTCTGTCGGTCAGTAACGTAAGAGTGTTAGTTCAATTCATCATCATCATCTCAACCCATCATGGCCCACGATTGAGCATGGGTCTCTTCACAGAATGAGAAGGTTAAGGTCATAGTCCACCACGCTGGCCACGTGCGGATTGCCACTTCACACACCTTTGAGTTTTGCGAACTCTCCGGCATGCAGGTTTCCTCACAATGTTTTCCTTCACCGCTTGTAGCAAGTGTCATTTAAATGCTTAAAACGCACATAACTCTGAAAAGTCAGAGGTACGTGCCCTGGGATTTGAACTCGAACCCTCCGAATGGAAAGCCGAATTCTTAACCACTAGACTATCACCGCTACTTTCCTACTACTTCTTCAATACTACTTCAATTGGTAGTGAGAAAAGCCTGAAAACTATAAGTTATATTTTTAAGGCCTGATCAAATCGCGTATCAGGTAAGCCAGCGTTACTAGCTTACTAGTAAAGTACAAATACCTACGTAAGTAGGAACAGAAAATGACCACAGCAATCTAGTTACGGTGACTACGCATCAGAGGACCTTGGGCGACGCGCCGGCTATTTTTAGCCTCCGATCCCCTCAGGGCGATGCCGGAGAGATTCTGCATATTAAAAGGGACCGCGGCAACGAGCACTCAGCAATATTAATTTTGCTCATTTTGTAACGCGATTTTGTTGAAGGAAAAATTTACGCATTACCGAATCGTCATGAAATAATAAGAGTATTTGCTTGAACCGACTTCAAAAAAGGAGTTCTCAATTCGACTGTATTTTTTCATGTTAGGTACTTTAGGTATAACTTATTTGGCTTTACCGATTTTTATTATTCTTTTTATATTCGAAAGCAGCGTTGAACTTGACCATATTTAAAATTGATAAAGATCTGAGAAGTGGTTTTTGAGTTATCCCTAATGATGTGTCTTTGACTGAATTTAACTACGTTTACGATATTCTTGTATTCATTACAATGGGCATGTTGAAGTATTTTGTTTTTATTTATTCATTTTTACTCCTCTTTAAGAAGAACTCTCAGGTATCTTTTTGAAATCTCAAATATTTTTTTTTGAAAATAAATTAAAGCTATCTGATTGTTATGTTTGTAGTTTTTGAAAACAAAACAAAGAGTCATTTAACCTGTCAACGTAGATTTTGGACGTTATAATATTAAACGGGTACTCACGATTAGTATGGTGTCATACGTCATATCATACCCTTTGTTTTGTTATGTGAACAAACTTACCAACAACCTTACTTTTTGTTAAAAGCAATAGATCGTTTTCAAATTACCTTTGCCTTAGACATTACTAACACCGAAGGCATCATACATATTTCCGACCAAGAAACAAAAAAATCAAGACGGACTCTATGTAGAGTCAAGAGGTATCAAGTGTTAGTTTACATAATATGTACATTATGTATCTTCACAAATTAACTCTTGATACCACTGCCCGCCATGGTACTTGGTACCATCTCTACCGCCATAATAATTGCTTTAACAGCAATCCTGTTCCGGATAGAAAAGTGTGGAGCCGCTTACACTTTTTTATAGGCGACCATCTCGGTCCTCAAGGGTAGCATAGCAAATGTAAGCGAATTAAAACGAGACTCCCCAATTTCCGAGACCGTGAGGTCGACAGTGGAAGAGTGCTGCTGCATGCACGTTTGCTACCGTAAATCCATAAAATAAAATAAAAACACTATCTTATATAATATTAAATTCTCGTGTCACAATGTTAGTTACCTTACTCCTCCGAAACGGATTTACCGATTTTTACCTTAAATGCATATTCAGTAGGTCTGAGAATCGGCTACTATCTATTTTTCATACCCCTTAGTGATAAGGGTTGTTCACCCTTAACATTTTTTTGGCAAAACAACGTTTGCCGGGTCAGCTAGTATTATAAATGTTATTTTTGCAAAACTAATTTCACGAAATCTGCGCCTTATGATCACAAATAATTATGGCTCTGAGAAGCAAATGCTATTGTTTTATCAGATATCTAAGACTTCCACGTTTGATACGAGTTTCCTAAACTGTTTTTTTATTTGTAAACTTATGCTTATACTTGTATTTATACGCACGTTACTGTAATTTTCATCATATTTTGTATACATAAAAAAATATTTTAAAACGTCAATGTTCCTTGTTGTTTTGGCTAACAGCGTCTTGCAAGCTAATTAGATGACAGATGAGACAAAAACTGTGCTAACAACGGCTTTACTTTTTAAATAGCTGCATGGTTCCGTGTGGCGCAATAGTTACTGTGCCGTAGCGCCACCAGGCAGCGCCGTTCGAAAGATCCTGGGATCGAATCAGGGTTGCATGATGGTCGGGATTGTCCCGAAATTTTGCTACTTGTCTAGTGGACAACTAGTAGATACCTATAGTATAATTTTTATCTCCGTACAGTTTGGGTTGTAAAACGAGGGAGCGGTGCTCTCTTGGTGGGCACATTTTTGGAGTGCTGACTATGCATCTAGTATTATTATATCGATGGGAAGTTAATAACACTAGTATAATCTCAAACAATAATTTCATTTAATAATCAATATCAATACTATCTAAGTATACTAATAACATAAAGCAGAACAGTTTGATTGTTTGTTTGTTTGAACGCGCTAATCTCAGGAATTGCTAATTCGAATTAAAAAATTCTTTTTGTGTTGAATAGTCCATTTATCGAGGAAAGCTATAGGCTATGTAACATCACGCTATGACCAATAGGAGCGGAGCAACAAATTCCAACGCGAAACGAGAGCGTCTACTTAATAAATATATGTGGCAGGACGACGTCTGTTGGGTAAAATAAACCTAATATGACCTAATATGACCAGATTTGTAGTAAAAGTTCCAGCGTCATACGAAGTCGACCACGACCTTCGCACTGGCACGGCTCGAGCTGGCGACCAGCCAAAATACCGAAAATCGATGCAGTGCCGCACGGAGTATTTATACTTTATGCAATATTTGCTAAGGCTAGCTTGGAGCTTTAAGCTACGCTGGAAATCGGATGCATTTCGTTTATAGATGCTGATCGAAAAGGTGTAGGTATGTATGACATGACCTTTTAGAAGAATGTTTGAATTACATAATTACGTTGTTTTACACAAGAAAAAGTTTTAAAAATCAAAATAAGAGTCCATAGACCAGTGCCTGCGGGAATTGGGATCCTTCATCATCTCAATCCATTATGGCCCACTTAATCGCACGGGTCGCTTCTAAGAATAATAAGGTTAAGACCATAGTCCATCACGCTGACCTAGTGCGCATTGGCGGACTTCACACACCTTTGAGTTTTGCGAACTCTCCAGCATGCAGGAACCACGAAATAATCAATAAGAGTTCCACACGCTGATTTCCTTCGTCGTTACTGATAACAGTGATAACCCATACGTTCATGTGTTAACATGATAAATCTGATCCAGGCGCGGTTCCAGCGGGGTGTCAAGCGGATATGACACCCCCTCACCCCAAATCGAACCCGTTAAATAAAAATGGTAGAATCAAAAAACGACCTTCACAAGCGTATCGGTGATACCCAAGTGAATAAAATTATATTGATTTTGATTTTGAAAAAAATCTAAAACATAAAAAGAAGCATTTTTCTGCCTCTAGTTACGAAGCATTTTTATCACATTTTATGTTCTGCTGACATCTAACGATGCTCTCATGAGCCACGATATCCATAAAACCTAAAAGCGACATCTACGTAGATACTCAACAAAGAACGACGTAATTTTGATAATCCTATCAAATCGGTACTAAGTATGATGTTTAATCACGATTTTCTTTATCTTAACAGAGTAGAGTTTATCTCTACCTCTTCAGCATCACAAATAATTGAAATAATGACATACAATTAATTCTCATATTAATAATTACCTCTAGTACCTAATATGCAGGTACTCTCTTTCCGACTGTCCCTCTCTATACCTTTCACAAGACGTGTCACGAGAGACCCGCTAACGGAAGGTTCACACATATCAGTGAAGTGATATGTGTGAATCGAGCAGAATCCCTAAAAACATATCACAACTCTTTCAGAAACCGAGTTGTACAAGCTATTTCAGGATCGTTTTTTCATCTACATCATTCAGGATAGTAAACGTAAGCTAAAACTGCATAAACCATGGAAACGAACAAAATCCGACATAGCTCAATTTGCTGATATCAGAGCAGATTTAAAATTTCGTATTGACCTCGCATATAACGTTTATATAAGATCAATTGAATCTGAAATTAAAATCAATCCCAGAAGTTTTTGGCAACACATTTGTAGTCTGCGGTCCAAAGGGGGTTTTGAGCCCTCCATTACGTACAATAATGTAACGCTTTCTGGGCCACAAGCGGCCGAGGCTCTTCCAAACTATTTTGCCAGCGTCTTCTTACCTGACAGCCCGGAGCTTATCGTGCCTGTAGGCAACTTCGTGAGCCATGACAAGAACAGCAATCTGGTTAACCTAATTACGATAAGTCCATCGGACGTTGAAACTGCAATTAATAAGTTAAAACCAAATAGTTCTACTGGCCCTGATAATCTGCCACCACACATTATCAAAGGCGCCAAAAAATCGTTCTGCATCCCACTCTCCCACATTTTTAATCTTGCTTTAAAAACTGGAAAGTATCCTTCACATTGGAAAGTGTCAAGAGTAACTCCAGTACCAAAAAGCTCTAGGAAAGAGATTGTAGAAGAATACCGGCCTATTGCCATTCTGTCATCGCCAGCTAAAACATTTGTAAGCATCTTGCATAAATATTTTTACGAACAAGTAGACGCATTCCTATGTAATGAGCAGCACGGGTTTAGGAGTAAACGTTCGGTGGACACAAACCTTCTAACACTAGTGGAGTACATCTCTGTCCGCCTGGATAGGGGAGGCCAGGTTGATGTACTTTATTTTGATTTCCGGAAGGCATTTGATAGGGTCAATAACGACATACTGCTTAAAAAACTTGCTGCTATGGGCTTCGCTCCCGGTCTGCTCAAGTTCCTCGCAGACTACCTTCGTGATCGCCAACAGTATGTTAAGCTCGGTATTTACGAGTCGCGACCCTATCATACGCGTTCCGGAGTCAGCCAAGGTTCAATTTTGGGCCCTTTGCTGTTCTTGATCATGATAAACGACTTACCGACAGTCATCGATCATAGCAAATGCTTGCTTTACGCTGACGACCTAAAACTCTTCGCCGAGATAAAATCGCACGCTGACTGCATAGCAATGCAGAGAGACGTAGACGCCGTTTTTCAGTGGAGTGTTGAAAACAGAATGGACTTTAACATGGACAAATGTTATATAATGACATTTAGTAGGAAGAAGGCGCCGCTAGAGTTTAAATACAAAATAAATAACCATGCTTTGACCAAGACACACATCATCAAAGACCTAGGAGTCGTGTTCGACGTAAAACTTACTTTTCATGACCACATGATAGCTCTAGCGAAAGAGTCCCAAAAGCGCCTTGGATTTGTTCTCAGGAGCTCAAGGGATTTCCATTCTACAGCTGTTATCCGCCTTATCTTTAGTGCACTTGTACGCTCTAAGCTTGAAACTAGCGCCTGTGTCTGGAATCCCTATCAGAGCACCTACAAGCTCCTACTTGAGAAGGTTCAAAAGACCTTCCTGCGATACCTTTACAAACGTGTTTTCGGATACTATCCCTACTTGTATCCAACCAACTTTCTTCTGGGCTGCCTGGGTTACAATTCATTAGAGGTTCGTCGAGATCACCATCAGCTGATCACAGCCTGTAAGATCTTCCGTGGTAGGATAGATGCTCCAGACCTCAGTGACGAGTTGTGTCGATTCTTTGCGCCTAATAATTACTCCCGATCGCGCAAACATAAACTCTTCGCTGCACCCACGGCGCACACGGTCGCGAGAGCGAACTCGCCTATTCCCCGCGTTCTTGCCAAACTTAACGCTCTTCTGGATGCATACCCTGAGTGTGATTTGTTTGCAGATGAACACATGAATCCAGGTAGATGGATACGATGAACTCTAAAAAGGTCGTTTGAAGGAAAATAAAACCACATAATAACTCAGAGATCACAAAACAAATTTATTTATTGCCAAAATTCTCTTAATTATTTATAACGATTTGGTTTGAGATTTTTATTCTAACTCTACCTAATTACATAACAAAAAATATTACATCGCCGCATCGCCATTACATTAAAATGTAGATACCCAACTCAATTTGTATTCATGTTTTATTTATTTATTTTAAAATGTATAAAAAAGATTCTTATCCTTATAGTAATAATGTAAGGTACATTGAGCTATAGATTGGCCCGTGGTAATATAATATTCGTAATTTTCATCTCTGTAATGTAAAATGTTTTTGTGCCTAAATTCTGGAAAAAAATTGTCAATTTACAAATAAAGTAATTAAGAATTGTTTTTAAGTAAGAATTTAAAATAATTCAAGCGCATTAAAAACGAAAGGATACCTACGTCTACTTTAATTTTTTTTATAATATTTAAAAATATTCTACAAGAGATTACAGTTATCAAGTAATAGAATAGCAAAATATGACATCAGTTTTTAAAATATATATCTTTTGCAAATAGGTATTAATTGACTAAGCACATTATTTACCTACCTAATGAAATTTAAACGACAACCCTACTTGAAGTTTGATCAAAATTCGTCATTGGAAAATTTTAAAACATTTGCATTGGGGTAAACTATTGCTAACAATTATGTACATTCTTATACTTATACTTAATTATACCTATTTAACATAACGCTGCTGTGTTGAGTATGAGTACCATTCTTAAAATCTATCCCGATGTAGAATATACCTACATAAACTGTCCGTCTTTGGCTATGTAAATTAAGTACTCGAGCATTTTATTTTCACCGTATTTTTATTGAGTGTTCTAGAGTAAAGGTATGTTTATTTGCTGTTATTTACTTGATTTACAATGTTTATATGGATGTTCAGGTCACGTCATACAAGCTCAATTATAACTAAGTACTTACACTTACTCGACGGACTTGAACTGTGCGTATTCCGAAGACAATGCAATTTTTGACAAGTATGACCAAGTTCTACCGAATTCGACGCTTAGGATTGACTCCGGACAGCGGAACTCCTCAATGGTTACCTATATACCTATCGATTATTTCTTTGCAGTTTTAGTTCACTTAACATTATAAAAGCCAGTATAGGACTGTGATATTTGGCGTTATTCATGTATATACGAAGAAATGAAAAAAAATAAGAGAAAATATTTACGTTTATATCGATAATGAGAATTAATAAAATAGCAAAATGAATAAAAGCTGCGGTCAAATTTTGAGCGCAGAGATGATCTTTAATTATTTGCTCATCAATATGAACAATAATATTGGAAAGTTCTAGCCATTTTTTAATTTCTGATATGTAAGGCTAAGTACTTTACCTTAGTAGTCTTAGTACTACTTAATCCACTTTTTAAAAATGTGATATGTTTCGTGAGTTTATGAGATTTTCATCAAGTTCCATCGAAGTAATGATCATAGACATTAGAAAATAGACCTCTGTGAAGCAGGCCGAACATGAATAAGCATGAGAGGTAGGATTGTATGTGGCACAATAAGGCTTCGTCTGTAATAGTAGATTGTATGACAAGGGTGCAAAGTAATATTTTTTCGGCGAGGGCGTTTTTTGAATCCAGAGCGAAGTGAGGAATTCTAGAGTAGAATCCCGAACGTAGCGAGGGATTCAAAGTACGTCGCCCGAGCCAAAAATATACTTGCACCCGAGTGATACACTCTACTTTTCATCACCCACTATGAGAAAATAATATATTTAAATAATAGAAAATAATAGAAAATATTACGTAAAAATGCACGAAAACTTAATTTTAATTTGATTTCTTTTTTTATTATTCAGCTGGCGGGGCCCTCGCGTCGTACCAGACATTCTTTATTCAAACAATATTTGCGTTCGATTTCTTTAGCGCAAAATAACTAAAATGTTCTAAATTCAAAATAGGACGGAAAAGATCAAGGAAAGTTGTATGAAAATTCATTCCCGCCCGCTGACGAGAAAACAGCAACTTTGGAACCCCGTAAGTCCGAACCAAGTCGTCTTTTTCGAATAGGTGTGATGAAAAAGTTCTTTGTTGTTGTCGTTATATTATAGTCAAAACCGTCACACAGTGCGAGACAGAAGATAATATCATTTTGTCTCGTTTTTACTCAGGCCATTGGCATAAGTCGCTCCTTTTCTTTTGTGTGCGATGGATGACATGTCTATCTTGTTCTATGTCTTCGGTAACCATACTACCATATAACGTAAAAGTTACCATGCCGGCTGCCGTTCAAAAGGTGCTGGGTTCAATTCCCAGCGAGGCACTTTGAACTTCGAGTTTAAGTTCCAGTTCTTGGTCTGGGTGTGTGTCCTCGTCTAGTGTATTGTCCATAAATGTCCACGGCTATGAGTGTGGGCGTTTATAAAATGACTGATGACAGAAATAAAACAAAAATAAACCAATGGAGATTAATTTAAAAATAATTTATTAAAATGCAATTCAAGATTGAAACAAAACAGAAATTATTTATGAAACATAAAATAAAATATAAACTCATTTCAAGATAAAATAATCGGTGTATTAGGCACTCAGCTACATACCTACATACAACATTTTCGATGTATGCACTTACGTCATAGACTACGTACTATGAAACAATAATAGTAACGAATTTACGGGGTGTCCTACGTGAGCGACGAATACGACGCGACACTACGCAACACGACGCGATGCTACACGCGACAATGACAACGTAGCGTGTTGTCGCAGACTGTCACATAGGACGCAAGTAGGGATACCGTTGATTTGATCGCGTTCGTCGCGTTCGCAACGTCGCGTCGCGTCGTTTTCGTCGCTCACGTAGGACACCGCCTAGACAATGGTTTCAATGTATCAGGCGTTTTAAAAATTTTGGCTACAATTAAGCCTTTTTCGGGAATCACTACTTTTTGATATTGATGCACTGATAATCAGATACTTAGACGTATACACTGCTTTTAAAGATCACCATCAAACTAACGAGGCTTGACTGTGTGCGCGTCTGAGTACTGTGTATAAGTGCTTGTTCATACTGAACACGCGGGCGCGGTGGTGGGCGCGCGCGTTGGTCGTGGCGAGCTCGTGTTCATATTGACCGCCAGGCGTTTTGCGCGAGAGTTCAGTTGCGCCGCTACTGAATCGCGCTATCCGCCGCTAGTTCAGTGTGAACACACACAAATATTTCATGCGTTCGATATGCCGCGAGCGCGCCGCGCGCGTCGTCGCGAGTTTACCCGCTACTTAGACCGCGCGTGCGATTTCTGTGTGAACACTTGGATATTACGCCATATGTTTGATATTTCGTGACCGCGCCCGCAACCGCGCCCGCGAGTCAGTATGAATGAGCACTAAAACCAAACATCTACCGTCTCAGGGCTCCAACCAAAATTAAGGAGCGCACATAAACAAACCTCATTAGTAACTTAGTTTAAAGTGAACATTACACACATGAATAGATAGATTTAATACTATATAGTAATGCATTGTAGAACAATAAACATATTATTCAGAGATAGACAATAAGAAATAAAATAGCCAAAATAACGCATATTCTACTTTACATCGCGCGACTAATTTATTCTTTTTATAATATATATTGCTTCTATGCATTCAATAATTAGAGAGTTATTTTAAAGGACTTAAATTGTATCCAGATAATAATTTTCAAATGAATCATGAACTCGATGCCATAAAAATTTGGTCAGACCACAAACGCTGTCATAACCTGATGTATGGTTACCCTTTATGCATTGAACCATATTTTGTTTATTGCTGAACTAGTGAACCGCCCTCGTTTCGGGAAATTTATTCCTTACGTTACTAATATATTTACAATTGTATGTATATCAACCGAATTTTTTCAATAAAATAGTAAGACGGGATTATTTAACATTTTTGCTGCCGATTGGTTTAAAACAACACACGAGTGAAAACCGCATTCAGATCGGTTAGGCCGTTTTTCAGGCTAGCGGGAAACATAAATCGCAAAAAACAATTACATATTTTGGTCTCCATATCCAAATAGACTATCAAATTGTATATACAGTGATAATATATCCCAATAATTTCAACGATTAACACCCTATGAGGAAGGCCCGGATTCAAATCTTCACTCTACGGCTACACCAGCGTCCTAACGCAAAGAACGAAATAGAAATTAATTATCAATTACTTCAGTGAAGAAAAATATCCTGAGGAAACCTGCACACTTGAGACTTCTCCATAATGTTGTCAAAGGTGTGTCAAGACTAGGCTTGCCAGCCGCACTTTATAATAAAGTATTGTACGTTATTTCAGGCAATTGTACTCTGTACTTTATGAGAACAATAAAGTACACGAAAATACTTTATTTCCCATGATTTTATTTCTTTGTGATTTTGAAAAGTTTAGTCGTAAATATGTTTTCGTTAAAGGAAATATGTCGATTGGTGCTGACGCCGCTGATTGCCGCTTGACGGTTACAAATAAAGTCTTTGTGGTACATTCCGGCATTTTCTCGAACCCATTACTCCTGACACGTAACAGTACTTTATTTTGATACTGTGTACTTTGTTTTCTCACCTATAATAACCAATGTACTTTATTTACAAAAAAAAAGGTGGCAACCCTAGTCAAGACTGTGAAGTCCGCCAATCCGCACATGGCCCGCGAGGTGAACAGCTATGGTCTTAACCTCACATTGCGAAATATGACTTGATCCCACTAGTGGGACAGCTTTTGGTTGTGATGATGATCCAATACACAGATTTGGCACCATTACAGTTTATTATTTTTTGTTTTATTTTGATTTACGTGGCAGAAATGCTACGGTAGGTTATAAGTTATTATACATTTGTTTATTCTAATTGCATACTAATAAACAATTTAATATTAAAATCACTGTGATTTAGTCGACATTTTTATTATTAGAGACCCTTAATGTTGTATAAGGGGTCATCCATAAATTTCGCCACACGTCAAAAGGAAGGGGGGTTGAAAAGTGTGACATTGTGTGACAATTTTAAATACTGAAACTCAATAAAATGCGCCGGTTAAATACTGAAATTTAAAAATATGATACGTCACACAAGTCATAGGTATAGATTTCCAACGCTAAAAATAAATACATTACAATATGTAAAATGAGTAAAACTGAAAATATCATGATGTGATCATTTGTGTGACAAAGACTAATGGCGCTCACTCACATTCGCGCGAATACGAGAACCCACAAGTGTAGGACGGACCTTCGCAAATTATTATGCGAAGTTTTTGACAATTTCGTGGTATTCCAAGCTGTCAATTTTTTTGACGATTCGTGCAAAGTACAAATGCGCAAGTGAGTGAGCGCGGTAAACTCACATACTCGTGACGATTCGCGCAATGTACAAAGGCGCAAGTGAGTGAGCGCGGTAAACTCACATACTCGTGACGAAATTCGTGGTTAGCCCCCAAAATTTACTCATAGCCTACGCAATAACTGTCTAACTAATAAACGCTGTATAAAGTTATTCAGTGTTTAAATTTTTTTGTCTCTTTCTTACTTGTGACTTCAGAGAATCGTATGACAGGGACAAATAATTCTAAACATGGAATAACTTTATACAGCGTTTATTAGTAAGGCATTTAGACAATTGTACACAAATCAAACACTACACGAGTCGAATAAAATATATGACACACGTGTACAATCACTGATACAATTAAATATACTTAAAAAAATAACGTTCTCCAACAAACACATCACCGAATACTTTTGATAAAGTTCAAACACCTCTATCGACGACAGTACTTAACACTTTTGACACTTCAATTTGGCAAATCACAATTGACAAAACTCGAAAACACTTCGAATATACGTAAAATAATATTGTTTAGCAGTCTTGAACGCACTTAGCTAGCTATCACTTACTCTCTTTGTACTGTAACCGAACATTGTAATACTATATAGTACTTGTAGTCCAAACACCACACTAAAATCCAGCAATTTTCTCTGTAAATTATTTCTTACGCACTGTTTCTAGTTAGGAGACACGAATTACGTAATCTAAGCATTATGTACTCGGTATTTGCTTTCTGTGTTTTATTCATTTAGTTATCAAGGTCCAACAATTCTTACAAACCGGAACTTTGAATCAAAATCTTCGTATTACCTCTTCAGTATAATTAAGTCTCATATTGGAATTTAGATAGATTATAATAAATCATATTATCAAAATTCCACTCTCACACATCTGCATATCGTTTCTTCGCATGATTATACAGTCATTGACATAAAATTATCCATAGTGTACTGTATCCATAAATAAATTCTTATATGACATTTCTATTAGTATCGATGTAAGAATTTGTACGCATCATATTGCTTTGTATTCTCGACATTATTCAATAATGTATTCATGTTTGACATGTACAATTGTACATTAGTACACTCTTGTACCCTATCGTCCATCACGGATATGAAATCGATATTCCAAGCACTCGAAACCTCGTGTATGTATTGTGATATTGTACTGTATTTTCTGTATTATTTGGCGTCTCCTTTGAGGGCCTTCTCGAGGACCGCTTTGGACGCTATTTCGACGGTGACGGTACTGCTGATGGTGGACAGCTGCCCCTGTTCCACATGACCCTCGGTCGTTGATTCAGTCAATATCCTGAGCGAGGACACCTTCGCTCGTTGGTACGCCGACACTGTGTTCATGCCGAGGATTCTGAAATTAAATTATTCAAAGTAAGTATTATTCATTAATTCATCATATTGTAAAGTTTGTGTCGTAACTGATCGTCCAAAAATTCGGACCGCATAATCTTTCGATGCTTGAGTTAGTAACTAGCCTCTCATTCTGCACTGCTTCACCGGGTGACGTCACTATACGCCCAATGATGTCACTATTAGTACTACTACTAGTCACTACACCACCCACCCACCTACACAACGGTACACTATTAGTGGACCGTTTTTCTCTAACAGCAAGCATTTATAGCCACGTCAAGTGACGACACTGGTGCTACATGCTCGTTTTCTACCTTAAGAAAAGCCAGCTTCTGTCGCCTCTTGCGACACTCTGGTCTTCTGGTATGGGTCTGAGGTCAGGCCACCAGCTGCTGCGCGACGGCCCACGTGACCGCGCTACACTACACCCTGTGACGTCACCGCCCCCCCCCTGCACGTACCGTACAGCGACGTAGCACACGAGCAGCGCGGCGCCGGCGGCCAGCACGCGCGGCACGGGCGAGGCCACCAGCTGCGCGACGGCCCACGTGACCGCGCTACACTACACCCTGTGACGTCACCGCCCCCCTCCCCTGCACGTACCGTACAGCGACGTAGCACACGAGCAGCGCGGCGCCGGCGGCCAGCACGCGCGGCACGGGCGAGGCCACCAGCTGCGCGACGGCCCACGTGACCGCGCTACACTACACCCTGTGACGTCACCGCCCCCCTCCCCTGCACGTACCGTACAGCGACGTAGCACACGAGCAGCGCGGCGCCGGCGGCCAGCACGCGCGGCACGGGCGAGGCCACCAGCTGCGCGACGGCCCACGTGACCGCGCTACACTACACCCTGTGACGTCACCGCCCCCCTCCCCTGCACGTACCGTACAGCGACGTAGCACACGAGCAGCGCGGCGCCGGCGGCCAGCACGCGCGGCACGGGCGAGGCCACCAGCTGCGCGACGGCCCACGCGCCCGCGCCCGAGCCGCACGCGCCGCACACGCACAGCACCGTGCGCGCCCAGTGCGACCACGTGAACCCGCGCTCCCACTCCACCCTGCGACAACAACAATGATTTACAATAAAATTACAGTAGAGCGTCTATACGAGTATACCGAAATGTCAAAAATCAGAAATGTCAAAAAACTTCGAAATGCCAAATATACAACACGTCAAGAACACAAAATGTCAAGAAACCAAAATGTCACGGATTGTAAATGTCAAAAAACCAGAACGTCAAAAATACGAAACGTCAAGAATACAAAATGTCAAGAATTCTAAATGGCATAATGTAAATTTTGCTAATTTGACCTATGAGCGCAGGTATTAAAGTGGAAATTCCGTATACATTACCTATTCGTCTCCTGCACAATGTACGGTGTGTTGCACACCTTACACTTCAGACCGTCAGGTGTCGCTGCGCTCTGGAATACAACAAAATGACATTGATTAATACCCTCAGGTTCTCTTAAAGATTACAATTGGTAGTAAAAATGATTTCACGTTGTTTGAGTTTCGCAAACCGATCAAAAGAAACAGGGAAAGAAACTCATAAGACCATCCAGCCTAGCCTCCAATTTACGGGTTGCGATGGTTATGATGACATTGATGACGAATGACGCTGATGATGGTGATGACGACGACGACGATATTGATGATGATGATGAGGGTGATGATGAATACGAATGACGATGATAATTATGACCTTGAAGGCAACGTCGATGATGATGACGATGAGGACGACTAAGTATGATGATGACGACAATGATGACGACGATGATGACAACGACGACGATGTCGATGATGATTAGATGATGATGATGACGACGACGATGATATTGATGATGATGATGAGGGTGATGATGAATACGAATGACGATGATAATTATGACCTTGAAGGCAACGTCGATGATGATGACGATGACTAAGTATGATGAAGACGACGATGATGACAACGACGACGATGTCGATGATGATTATGACGATGACGATGATGATGATGACGATGACGATGACAATGACGACGACGACGACGACGACAATGATGATGACGGTGACTAACCTCGACGAGCCACCTCCGCAGGCAGTCATGGTGCACGGCGGCCACGTCGCCGGTGCAGCGGCACGGCATGATGAGTGGCTCGGCGCGCGCGCCGTCGTAGCATATCCAGCAGTCGCGGCCCGACCCCACGCTGCCCACCAGCGAGTCCGTCTCCACATTCTGGAACGTTCGAGAAGAGAAACATTAAATCTTGTCGGTTATCATGGACAGAGAACAATATAGCGTACATCTGGTGAGAATGGATAACATAAGCTAGAACGATCAGATGCCTTTGCTTGTAAGTACTTAAAAAACTGATAGGCAATGTGAAACAACATAGTATTGGTCAAGATTTTTTTCGTCGTCGGCGTAAGTTGTTCCTTTTCTTGACAGAATGCGACAGATGACATCCTTAGATCTATAATCTATGTACCTATTTCGTCTACATCGGTTACCTAATGTCCTAGGTGCACGATCATTTTCAGTCTCAAATAAAAAAGGGGTCTTATTCTCTCGGTTACAATATTTTCCTACACATATTACAAGAATCAATACTCGTCAACATTTAATTTACAAAAGTCAACAGGTGAATCTCTGTCGAAATTTCGTTACTCTTAAACTCACCGAATTCTCACACGACTCGATGCACGCAGTCGGTCGCGTGCCACTCAAACGGACTAATAACTGGACAAAACGCCACACGATCCAGTGGCGGAACACTGCCAATATCCATATGGGCCGCAGGCGCCAAGGCAATTGGCCAAGCTGTGCCAATATCTGGGAATCGATTTATCGTTTAGAAGACTTATATTACCAACTCGCCAAATGTGCTAAAGCTTGGCAAATGTTCACGTCAAAGCAGTGATCCAGTGCGTCCAATGTTGGCGGAATGTAAAATTGCTTAGACAGCAAAGACGTTTTATACCAAACTATTATTCCCATAACGTAACATATAGTTTGGCAAACATTTGTGACAAATGCTCCAACATTTGTTGGACCAATCCTTAACCCAAGTTTGCCGATGAGACGAAAATTGCCAATATAGCAAAGACTTCACGACACACCTAAACCAATATATAGCACAGTTTATTGCTTAGCAAGACAAACATTTTACAAACCAAGTACGATTTCTGCAGAATCGAATAGAATCGATTTTTTTTTTTATTTTACGATACAAAAGCACACAGTTGATGAACAGTCATATCACTGGCTGATGAAAGCGATGCCAAGGCATAAAGAAATATACTTCGGAGCTCTGTCACTCATGAGCTTACCGAACTGTTTATGTAACTTTCAATAATAATAAACACTTTTATAATATTCAGGGGCTTCTAAACGGGCAATGTTTTCGGCAATTTGTGGCTGCAACACAGTGGCTGGCAACATTGCTGGCAATACCAGCCAGACTTAACAATATTGCAGTAATATCCCAGCCATATAGCCACACATGGTTGGCGACGCCGATCTCCACCAGACGGAACACCAGGTCGTGCCAATTGCGAGACACCAACCACGCTCTTTCAAAGAACCTTACAGACACTTCCCACACCACAATTTCCTTAAGTCTTCTGGCGCCCGAATATTCCCAGATTCCCACACGTCTTTCAAAGAACCTTACAGAAATCCCCACCCCACTACATCCTTTCATGCTTGCGCCGGACCAATCCCACATCTTCCACCTCCTCTCCAACCTCCCTGCACCACATACCTTGGTCTCCTGCCGGTTCGCGAGCAGGTCCTGCAGGCGCGCGTCGTCGAGCTGCGAGGCGAGCAGCCGCCGCGGGTTGAGGAGCCACAGCCGCTCGGGCGCCATGCAGTTCCACAGCACGCACGGGAACCATAGCGCGACGCCGATCTCCACCAGACGGAACACCAGGTCGTGCCAGTTGCGGGACACCACCCACGCTCTTTCAAAAGACCTTACAGAAACTTCCCACTCCACTACACCCTTTCATCCTGGCGCCCGACCATCCCACATCTTCCACCTCCCTGCACCATATACCTTGGTCTCCTGCCGGTTCGCGAGCAGGTCCTGCAGGCGCGCGTCGTCGAGCTGCGAGGCGAGCAGCCGCCGCGGGTTGAGGAGCCACAGCCGCTCGGGCGCCATGCAGTTCCACAGCACGCACGGGAACCATAGCGCGACGCCGATCTCCACCAGACGGAACACCAGGTCGTGCCAGTTGCGGGACACCACCCACGCTCTTTCAAAAGACCTTACAGAAACTTCCCACTCCACTACACCCTTTCATCCTGGCGCCCGACCATCCCACATCTTCCACCTCCCTGCACCATATACCTTGGTCTCCTGCCGGTTCGCGAGCAGGTCCTGCAGGCGCGCGTCGTCGAGCTGCGAGGCGAGCAGCCGCCGCGGGTTGAGGAGCCACAGCCGCTCGGGCGCCATGCAGTTCCACAGCACGCACGGGAACCATAGCGCGACGCCGATCTCCACCAGACGGAACACCAGGTCGTGCCAGTTGCGAGACACCACCGGCACTCTGGAAATATGACAGGTTCATTTAAATTGCCTGATAAAATAAACTGACTTCGATATCGACAAGAGCAGATAGTTCAAAAACTACTCGTCATTTGTCGTCAAATTCCACGATTATGGGACCACACGTCAAGCATCAGCTTTTGAATAAAAAAAGAATCATTAAAATCGCTTCAATCGGTACAAAGTTACGAGGTAACACACATAAAATTATACAGTCGAATTGAGAGCCTCCTCCTTTTTTAAAGTCGCTTCATAAATCTGGCATCCCACAAGGTAGTGTACTAGGCCCTGTTTTGTACCTTTAACACACCTAATATATTTAAATAAAAAACCAGCCAAGTGCGAGTCGGACTCGCACACGAAGGGTTCCGTACCATTATGTATAAAAACCCCCAAAAAAATCTGGTCTGTTGTATGAAAGCCTCACTTAAATATTTAATTGTTTTATTGTAGCCACATATTACGCACAACGCCAAAATGTAACTAAACCGGACCGAAATGTAACTAAACTATCGTCAAGTGTATGGGCGCCCACTTAAATATTTATTTTATTCTGTTTTTTAGTATTTGTTGTTGTAGCGGCAACAGAAATACATCATCTGTGAAAATTTCAACTGTGTAACAATTACGGTTCATGAGATACAGCCTGGTGACAGGCGGACGGACGGACGGACGGACAGCGAAGTCCCAGTAATAGGGTCCCGTTTTACCCTTTGGGTACGGAACGCTAAAAACACGCAATTTTATCATCAATGTGAGCAAACAACTGACTTGGTCTTCCAGAACTCGCTGAGCGTCTCCGAGGCGAGGAAGCCGGCGATGAGGATCAGCATGAGCGCCTGGCTGACGAGCCCCACGCGCGACTGCTGCAGCTGCGAGTGGTTCACCGAGCGGGGGTCCACGCAGCCGTCGTGCGCCGCTAGGTCTGTTTGGATACCCTGGACGAGAGAAATTTTACCTTTATTTATTTATTTATGTAAACTTTATTGACCACAATATAAAAATATTATAGTACAACATGGCGAGCTTACTTAGCGAGCTTATCTTAGAAATTTTACCTTTATGTGTTACTAGCTGAAGAGAAGATGTTAGTTAACCTTCATTTATTTACTAGCTGTTGCCCGCGACTTAGCCCGCATGGTAGTTTTCACTGATTTTCATACAAACTTTCAACCACTATTTGACACACTTAGGGTAGGAATATGACAAAATACGCATTTTGTCAGCCTTAGCGGCCTTGATTTAAGAATCCATCCTCCTACTCATGGGATCCGGGTTCGAATCCCCAGTCCACGTCCTTCGGACTTTCCAGAGCTGTTATGTGCGTTTTAAGCAAAATATGACAAAATTAAATGAGACTCGCTATAACGGTGAAGTCGAGATGACCTAATATTTAAATTGAGAAAATATGTTTTTGTTTTTTTGTCCTCCTTTTTCGTCGCGGCGAAGCAATGTAATAATATTATGATATTTGAACGTGAAAACCGGAAGCTGAAGAGTGACACGTAAACTTTTCCGCGAGAAAACATGTCAACCTCATGGGAAGATCCTAATATAAACTAATATTACAATAATATGCAAAATTGTTTTTTGCTTTTGAGTCGCGGCGAAAGCAATGTTATGATACAATTTTCGTGCGTGGAAATAAGCAGCTGGCAGGTTAATAATTGTTCCGCGAGAAAACTTGTCAATCTCATGGAAAGATCTTAATATGACACTTATATAACAATAATATGCGAGTGTTTTTTATCCTTGCATTTGAAAGGGAATCAATATCAAGGAATAATAAGACCATGCGAGAAGTTATGTTTCCAAGCTAAACTCAACTGTAATTAGCCTTGGTAATAAAATAAATCTATCTTTAGTACCTGTTTGGTGACCAGCGTATCCTGGACGTCATCCCCCTCCGCCGCGGTGGAGGGCCCGGGCCGCTGCGATATGATGGTGCACACCTTCGTCTGCTTCAGGAATTCACCGCGGAGCTGAAACAAGGCACACTGTCACTAACACGAACCAGTAAGCATTTAGCAATGGAGAAATAAAAATAATTAACAAAAAAAATAACCAACATCAAAATCGATAAGTAGAGATAACTCAAAAACTATCCGGCAGATGTCGCTCTTTATATGGGACCATACTTGATTAAATTTTTTAGCGAGGAGAGGCAATTCCATATATCCTCGGCGACTCAAGTAAAGGTCGCCTTACCCAATCTGTTTAGTTGCACAGAATATATTTATTAACTCAATGGTATAGGATCTATCTACCAATGATTTCTACAATTTCCCTGTACGTCTCTGCATGTTTAACAGTTTCTCGGTGTTTTGTACTAAATCACGAACATACAAATATTAAGTATCTATAGTCGACCTAACCTTACCTTTATAACAGAACAGGATTACATAATAAAATTATTAGTAAATCAGTCATAACGAACTAATTCGTACCCTTGAAGCACCCTATCGCTAAATGTCATCAACACAGCACGCACACAACTAATAACCTTGTCATCACTGACGCACACAACTTAGATTAATGTAGTATTAATTATTGGTTAGTAGGAAGCGCTCAACTTCGGCTCCTGTAATACTTATTTTTCAATTTAATCCTATATTATCGACAGAGTTAAGAAACTACGGGCGCGGTTGGTAGTTGGATGGGTGGCCGCTAGTGGCAAAATTTGGTACGATTCAGACCAACCGGCTCGCATCGGAACGGAGCCGTACGCGTGCCGCGGCAGCCGAACGTGTGCCGCGGCCGGCAGCCGAACGCGTCCGCTACCGCGGGTTGTGTACGGCTGCCGCATAGCCGTACGCGTGCCGCGGCAGCCGACAGTGTCCGCTGGAATCGCTAGTCGCTAGTGAAATCGCTAGTTGCTGCACCGTAATCTCCGTTCGTATTCCACGACACACGGCCGACCGGCTCCGGTCGGCCGTTGCGACAGCCGAATGCATTCCGTCCGCGACACGTCGCAACGCGTCGCAGGATGCCGACGGAGATAACGATGCGTTGCATGCAAATATGAACTGTAACTAGAGAACCGCCCGCGCTTGGCTTCGGGACCCGTAGGTAACAGCCGCGTAGGTCCCGCTACCGCATGAATCTCGGCTAAACAGTAGCCTGTTATATGATATACTCAGTATATTATACTGGAACATCAGATATAACATTTGCATATGACAAAAGTAAATTACATGTAGTATTTGGTAGCGTGATTCAGAACTTGCAAATGAATTTTACTAACGCCATCTATTGACAGCATCCAGAACTAAATATCTAGCAACTATCAAAACATCGATCTTCCCATGGGAATGAGATGTTTTCCCGCGGTAAAAAGTAGCCTACGTCACTCTCCACCCTCCCAACTATCTCTACACACATAAACTATATCATACTAGCTGTTGCCCGCGGCTCCGCCCGCGTGGAACTCAGTGTGTCACAAAGTTATTCCTGCGTTAATCCCGACCCCACACATACTCGTATTAAGACACACTCCACACATCTTAAGAACAGTTGATTTTTTACTACGTTTTAGTCATACCGTACAAAAATCCGTTATGTAGATCTTGAGAAAATCGATAAAAAGTCTTTAAGATATAAACGTCGGGGTTTTTGCATTCCAAACTATTCTATTTTTAAACTACATTGGTAGTTTTTCATTCGGGTGCCAAAACATAAAGACCAGCTAAAGCGACGCTGACCCTCGAAAAAGCAACATAAAGTTGATCATGAGAAAAAAAGCCGGTTCGATTCCCGATATTATGTATAGATATCCCGATATATAGATATTAATGAGCCCGCGACTTCATTCGCTCATGGAAGCTTTTCCCGCGTAAATCTCGATCCCGCGGGAAGTCCGGAACAAAAAGTAGCTTATATAATGCTCCATAACCTCCTCTACCTCCCACTAAAAGTCCCATAAACATCTGAACCCACGACCTCATTCCCGGGTATGAGTTTTTACCGCGTGAATCCTAATCCCGCGGGAATTCAGGGATAAACAGTACCCTATATGTTGCTTCAAAACTTCCTCAATCTCCTAGTAAAGGTCGCATAAAAATTTAAGCCCGCAACTACGCGCAGGAGTTTATTCCGCGTAAGGGCGCATTCATGTAGAACGCTGGTTACCGGCGCTGATCTGCCAGCGCTTATCGCTATAGTCTAAGATCCGAATCTAAATCGACATTCATCGGGTTGATAAGAGAATCAAACACACTAATAGAAACTTTTTTTGATAGTTAAAAATATTTGTTAATATTTAAAAAATAATTTATTAGAGACCACTTTTTAGTGCTTAATAAATATTTCTTAGTATTTAAAAAGATTTATTAATATGTAATAAATGATTATCAGATTTATTAAACACAAAAAAATCATTTTAAATACTAAGAAATATTTGTTTAATACTAAAGAGTGGTATAAACTAATACTTAATATTCTGTCCAGGATTTTTGTTGTCTACCCATTTTTAATATATTTTCTAATATATACGAAATTTATTATTTTATAATTTTGATTCTCTTATCAACCCGATGAATGTCGATTTACGAGTAGATTCAGATCTTAGACTATACCGATACGTGCTGACAGATAGGGACAGGGATGGGCAAATGGGAAAACATATCGACATTTATCGTATCGATATTTTCCAAATGTATCGATATATACCACCCAAGAAATTTAATATTGATATTTCGATATATCGGTATGTTTTGCCCAATGTGCAATTATTTATAAAAATTGCCAAAATATTCGAAATTTTAAAGTACCTAAATACACATCTGGCTGTTATGACATCAGTTTTATTATTAAAAAACATGTTTATGTACCTGTAGCCAAGAAAAAATCAACATACAGTGCCACAAACTTATCTGGTCCGGTTGCCAAAATTGCAACTAATGCAAATGTTATACTGTTGTCAGACAAAGACCAAGACAGTAGCGCCCCTCTTACCGGGTCAGATTAGTTTATTTTTATTTTATTGTATTGTGACAGCCCTGGCGTACCTCGCTAAACAATAAACAATAGGGGCCATAAACATGCCAGGCGAAACAATAGAACAATGGACGGCCGTCTCGGAAGTACGCACGCGCACGACGCTTCGATACATACGGGCGAAAGTCGGTTGCAAGGAACGTTCTCGAATCTTGTTCGAAGCGGGTCCGGACTTAACAGGAACGTTCTGGATTGCCATGAATGGTGCGTGAGTGGTATAAAAAGGGGCGATCGGTCAAGTGCGGACATTCTAGTTTCGGAAGCGAAACCAGGAAGATACCAGCGATACCTACGAGCGATACCAGTGAGAAGTGAAGTGATTTCTACGAGCGATACAGTGTTCGACGAGTGTGTTTACGAGTACCTACGTGTATAGTGTTGTGGTGTGTACTGTGTACAGTGTGTAATTGTGTATCTACGAGTACAATAAAGTCTTTGTGGTACATTTTGGCATTTTCTCGAACCCAGTACTCCTGACACGTAACAGTATTTTATTTTATAGATATTTTTCTGAAAAAATATCGATATTTTGATATATCGATATTTTTTACCCAAACCTACTGGCAGATCGGCGCCGGTAACCAGCGTTCTTTTCGAATGCGCCCTAACTCCAGATCCCGCGGGATTTCCGGGAAGATAGACTTGTTAGTTTTATATTAATGTTTGTTTAGAAGCTATTTATACCCCATACGCGAAGAAGGTTTTCCCGTGTAAATTCCGATCCCGCGGGATTTCTGGGATAAAAAATATCCTATATGTTAATCTAAGTTGCCCTCTATGTGTGTGCCGAATTTCATGAAAATCGGTTCAGTAGTTTTTGCGTGAAGGAGTAACAAACAAACAAACAAATACACAAACTTTCACATTTATAATATTAGTAGGATAATAGCCATGTTGCGACGTGAAAGAGTCACAAACAAACAAACAAACACACTTTCACATTTATAATATTAGTATGGATTACTGTTGATACATTTCAATGGTATTTACCACATTGTAAAATGCGACCTATTCCGATCTAATACCAAAAAACTAATACCACTGGTATTAGTTTATTATCCCAGTGAATTTCTATTCCGAACGAATACCAGTCATAAACGAATCCCAAAATTATTAAAATGGTATGAAGATACAGTCAGTAATAAAAGTGCTATGAAATGTGATATTAAGTAATGTATATTTTAATCAAAATCAGTCAGTCAGTCATCAGTCTGAATCGTACCTTTCTTGAACGATTCCGTACTTTGGGGGCGTCGAACAATAATTTATGACTAGATTCACACTTCTACACAGATAGGATAATATGTAACTATTCTATAATCTGTGCCGCAGTTGTGGCTAGCTTTACACAAGACTACATTTAATATTTACAATTACACGTAAATATAATTAATCAACTGACAGCCACTGTTTCTCGACATAATGCCTGTTCAGACATACGCAGTATCCGATACCACTGTGCGTAGCTAAGGATACCGCACCGCAGATACCTATTGTAAAATATCCCGTGCTGTGCAAGTAGGCGGAAGGAACTATTTCCTCGAACGCCTCGAGATAAATAGGTATTTAAATATCCTCTTCACTTGCATGTGTTGTACTGTCTACAGTTGACCGTCATCAAAAAGATCCGCTACGCAAATCGGTAGCATTATTTCTTTTATGGAATTGCATTATCAAACGAGCATGCAGCACCGCCCTTCCAATGCCGCTCAAGACAACTGTGACCGACACAGAACAAAACCCAAAAAAGGAACAGAGTAGTTAAAACTTTAGTCGTTTAGTTGAATAACTTACCCACTTGAAAGCTACCCGGCAACGGATATCGGGTAAATGTGAATAGGTCTTTATAGAGACGGGTTTCACTGCGCAAACTAATTAATGCTGCTTAATGTTTTGTTTACATTATTATGATTACGTTAGTCTTAGGAAGTTTATTTTGTTAATGTTAATTATAAACAAACAATATGGTTGGGTCACGGGCTCACGGCAGATAAACGACATTTATTTTGTTCTTATGATGGTAACTGGTTGGCGTCGCACGGATATCACTGGTGCGTTGCTGATCAAAAAAGCGGGAGGCACGTTTATAGTAATTTGTTAATAAGGTCGAAGAAAAGATCAATGCATTTAAAAAGCAACCTTCACCCCGAATCCTATTATTTTTTCGAAAAATATTTCATTACTTTTGAAATTTTTTAACAATGACGATGAGAAAATTTTAAGGAAACAATAAAAAAAAACTAGTTTTACCATACTTAACAAAATCTAAATTCGTCAAACATTAGACAAGGCATTTATTCGCGAATTTTTTTTAACTTATTTTTTTTAATTTTCCACAAATAACCACAAGTTATACAACACGCGAAGCAATCCAACATATCGAATGGTATAAGTTCCTACACAATAACATATCCACGACAATCTGCCATCAGAGATTCTTGTAAGCGTAGTCATCACTCATCACGTATTTTGTTTGTTAAACAACCCTGCAGATAGGGTGGCCAATCGTCGAGATTTGGGCGGACAGTTATAAAATATTGACCTTCTGTCATATTTTTTTATCCGGACATTAACAAAACTGTTTAATATTTTTAAAAGGTCACAATAAATTATGAGTTTCATGTTAAACAAAAATGAGTCTTAACTTTAAATTAAAATAAATATTTTTAATGTAAGTCTATTTGCTTCCTGGCCGTCAGTTTGTGTGACAAATAAATGAATGTTTCTTTTGGCCATGGGGTGAGGTTCAATACAGCATAGGAAATCTTAGTGTTATTTGAGAATCTGCAAATGAGTATTTATTTACTTACTCATTATTTTCTGTTGTAAATTTTTTTTTACATACCGATCTTTCCATACATCCGACTAATTCTCCGATCTTTTAAAATTTTAAAACGGTAACCGTCGACGGAAATTCTATCCTTTGTTCAGGTTTTGTACATACACCACACAATATGGTTTTCACATTATGGGCGGTTTATCGCATTCGTTTTAATAGAATTTCCACCGCAGAACTTTATGTTTATAGTACTGCATGACTAGCATGAATAATATTGTATACTGTAACCTCCGTACATCTGCAATGGGACTAAATAGATTCACGATAATAGGTATATAATTCTTATTCCCTTACAACTAAGTAATAAAAAATTACATCATAATTTAAAAAAATCGAATAAAATATAAAAACGGACGACGTAGACCACTAGAAACACCAGAAGAATCATAACTTATCAATCCAAGGCCCCTAAATAAGAACTCTTTTTACACCTTGTTTAAAGACCCCATATCATATCTGCGGGATACCTCAGAAAGTGAAGGTGACCATTTATTACGATGTCATAAAAATGTCGCGCTTACGTCAAGCGAAGTACAGTAATATAATGTAATGCGGTCAAAGACCATAGTTATCAATAACTATGTAGAATGTCTCGACCTCCTGTCCCTATGCTTGCGAGGTCAGGGCCTTGCAGATACGCGTAAATAAACTAAATATTTTCCCATTAAAATGTTATATACTATGACCGTATTAGGACCCTAATATGGATCGTATTATGGATGAATACTTGACCATACTACAACCTACAACATTGTAAACATCTACTAATATTATAAAGCTGAAGAGTTTGTTTGTTTGTTTGGTTGAACGCGCTAATCTCAGGAACTACTGGTTCGAATTGAAATTTTTTTTTTGTGTTGAATAGACCTTTTATCGAGGAAGGCTATAGGCCATATAACATCACGCTGCAACAATTAGGAGCGAAGAAATAATGGAAAATGTGGAAAAAACGGGGAAAATTATTCATTCTCGAGGGCTTTCGTTGCATGCGTTGCGAAAACGATTCAAGATACCAAAAATATATGTATGAAAGAATTATTCCTCTTGAAATGATCTAAAAAAATGTCCACGACAGTATATGTCTATCTTTTAAGATTAACACACTAGAACCGTTTTTATGGTAATCAAATTTGGTCGAACCCACTGCCATACCAAACTTGCCGCGTTTCCAAGTTTAATCTGAATTAATCTTGCTGTGATCCTTTCCTACTTTGCTATTATTTTGTCGTAAGCTTTATTTGTAAGTTTAATTTAATTTAACCTCAATTAATTTTGGTGATAGTTTATTATCTTCCCGAAATTCCTACGGGAGCGGGACCTACGCGGTTGATACTTACGGGTCCCGAAGCGAAGCGAGGGCGGTTCGCTATAATTATATTATAAAAAGGCTTATAGGTATCATTGTAAGGAGTCTTAAAGCAAAATTGTGATAGTACCAAATCTGTTTGTAAACAAACTATTAGTAAACAAAGGTGCGAATCCGGTTTTTCGAGGCGATCATCTTAAAACTTAGAAGTTTCAATATGTAAACCAATAGGAACAAAACTTACTAGCAATTTATTAACAAGACTATTACTAACACCATCTAACTGGACGAATACCAATAACAGTCCCTGACTCAGTCTTCCTAATTACCAATGAACCAACCCGATGATGTTCTTAATAACACTCTGTACTTATTGGACTATCATAGTCCCGATTGTAGTCTTGGTCTGCGACGGCCATAGTGTTTCATTAGTGAAGCTGAAGCCTAGTGAGGCATACAAGATTTCAACCAAAAACCCCTCTGGGAGAGTTAAACTTTTGATTCAGCTATCATTGGAAATAAAAAGAAGGTAAGAAAGAACATGAGGAAGGATCCATTAAACAAATACAAACCAAAGCAGCAGATCTGATGTGAGAATTATTTTGTATGCACATCAACCTCTTCTTAATTGGCAGTAACGATAATTACGCATAAAACTTTGGTTTAGCGCGCAGCTAAATAGTCCTTTGTAAATACGGTGAACGTCCTACGGTCCAGTCTTTGACCTAGCATGAGGTCTTTTGATATTCTTCCATGAACACTGGCGCAAAATTTGAGTCTTGTTCTAGGTCGATTGCACTTGTCATGAGCGGCAGAGAAGGATGGTGCTGTAGGCTCGTTAGCTACGTACCTCAATTCCATAGATGCCGGCCGGGGCAGACATTCATGTGACGGATATATGTTCGGGTTTGATATCGTGTGTGTTTGTGATGTCTTTATATTATCTGTACTTTCCGCGATACGGGGAATCCTAGTGTGGACTCCGCGTTCAAACGTTAAATAAAATTGAACCTAAAACCGATACACAGAGGTTTGAAATTCAAATGACAAACGTTTTCCTCTACTACAAATAATAAGTCACGATTCCTTAACGACTTTTGTATGTACACCATATTATTTTAACGACTAAATATTAGAACAAAAATTCGCCAGTACCACGACCTTAAAAGGATGTCATATGATCCTCTATTATATCAACAATGGGCCGTCATGCCATACATGTGGTGAACGCGAAACATATTAGGCCGTTATGGCCTACAGAGACAAGGCCGTAATAGATTTAACGTGTTTGCTTTGTAATAGATGACGTCACATGTTGTATTTATTGCGTTGCTTGAAGGATGATCGAGACGATACATTTAACGCACTGTTTATATACTCGGCGAACTGAGACGATGATGCGAATACATACTATGTAAAAGATATATTCGTGAATCTTCGCTATTCGCTACGAGTATTTCGCTCGGTGTCAGTTTTATGGCGCGAAACAATGGATTTCTCGTCTGTATTCATGTACGCATCATTCTTGTTCACAATTATGGGAGACAAAGTATTCGTAATCGATCTTGTAGACGAACATTAGGCCAACAAACTAGGAACAAGCCGAATATTCGGCCGAGTATCTAAACGAGGCGTCAGGTTTCAGGAACGTTTCTTGGTGCCCTTATACATACATCCGCCAAAACACTTTGAATAAGGTTTAACTTCTCAAAATCAAAAATTTGGACAATTGATTGGATAATACAAAAACGTTCTGAAAATTTTCGTTGCACATTTGTATAAAAACTTACAAGTTCATTTTATTTGAGATTCAATTAAATGGCTATATTTTTTAATATTTAGCGAAAGGATAAAAGTTTATTGATTTTAATCTATAGTCTATTTAACTCACATTTTTAACATTACAAAAAAACCTGATAACTTCAAAAACCGGACAAAAGGTCGCAGTTCGAACATGACCCTAACTTCAGGAAACGTACCTACCTAATTGAACCGTTTTTGAATCTGTTAAAAATGTCACTGGGTTACAGGATATGCACACGTCTTCATCATTATCATCATTTACTCACCTTGAAGTACACCTCCACGCCGTAGATGAGGAAGAAGATGACCACGATGAACAGCAACACCGCGTAACAGCCGTTGAACACGTGCTGGTAGAAACTCTGCCAACAAGATTATATTTTATGCTATTATTCTCTTACTGTAATCTTATAGATTATTATTTCAGCTAAAAAACCCTAGTACTTTGCGATAACATCTTATTTCACTGTAGTGCTTGCAAACTATGTTCTCGCATTTACCACGGATTTTATGTAATCTCATGAAAATTCACTTTCGTATTTTCTAATTTTCACATCTTTAATTTGATATACCTTTTTTAAAATAATGTTTGTATTGATACGTAAATTATGATTGTAAAACAAATATTATAATAGACACAAAAAAGCATCACTAACCAGTCCACTCGGCCGTTAGAAAATAAAAACATATAGATCTATTTTAAACCGCAAACTTGTTTGTTTAGCAAACGTAACAATCAATTAAATACGAGTACTACGAGAACAACACCATATTTTGTCACGCAAATCACCGATCGGGCATCGAACCCGGCGTCACCTAACCAGGTCAGGGTCGACGGCGGGCTCACACACAACTAATAGCTTAATTTTTTAACCATCCGTCCATGTTGGATGGTTAAAAAATTAAGCTACTGACCTCCCATAAACATGCCGAGCCGGAAATACCACAGACCACGATCCATCAGTTGCTACACAAAAAATGTGTTGTTCGAATATTATTTTGTGATTGTGAACATACATCGAAAATCAAAGATGTTAATTGAATGCTTGTGTCATTGTCTAGACTCTATGCCATCAATATATTATCTGGTAATTTACAGGATTTATTTATAAACTATGACTAGACTTCGCTAGTGTTACCTTAGGTTAGCGAAGGTGTGTAATTTTTCGGATCCAATAGAATTTTCTAGAGGTTACACTATTGTCGAAGACATGCAAAGGGCACGGTATATAAATATAAAAGTAGATACCTATATAATATATCTACATTAATTATATAAACAATTAATCTGTAACTGCTCGCTGTCAGTACGTAGAAGATATAATTATGTGAGAAAAACTATTGGCGGCCTTAGATGACTAGAAGGACTGGGGTCATACATTCTTGATCCAGGGGAGTGGACTACCTTAATCGAATTTTCAATGCAGTTTTTAAAGGGTACAACAACCGTAGGTACTTTATCCGGGGTCCAAAGGGCAGTTACTTCCCCCCCCCCCCTGCATACCCTAATGTACTATGATTTTTCACTGAATATTTAGTGCACCTTTTCGTTCAATCACTTCACAAATAAAAGCTCCAATTTAAATTACAAGAGAATGTAACATTATAAAACGCTTTCCGTCGCACAAGGGCTTCCTAACATGCTATACCGCTAAATTATATAAATACCTCTGACCATTAACCGGCTAGACCTTGAAACAAACAAATTAACCGCGAGTGAGTTCACACACCATTTATCCGGCGACGCCCGCCCACGACCACTCCATTAACTAATCGACCATCGTACCACCGGATTCCACCGCTACTGCCCACTGACAATTAGGAGTGTTTGCTTTGCGGCACGGGTTTTGGAAGGATACATATCTATATTGTTAAAACTAAAAACCCCATTTCAGAATGCGAAGTCAGCTATAGATGTAAGCGATATTGCTTTATTGCCCGCGTGGTCAATTGGATTTAACAAACAATAACTCTTTCGTTACTGAATGACTGTCAGATAACGCACAGTCGAAACTACTAAACGCAAGAAGCTGAATTTCGGCATGCATGGTCTTTGAAGAGCAATTTTGAAAATTCCCCCTAAAGGGATAAAGGGAACACGCTGAGGCCCTCTCACACTACGATATTTATAAGCCACGGGACTCCGACGCAATCCACATTTCGCTGTCACTGACATTGTTCACTGACAGGACCCGCGTCGTAGACGCGTCGCCTGCATACATGGACAAAATCCTAGTCGCTTGTAAATAGCGTTGTGTGAGAAAGGCCTGAAACAAAAATTCCACGCATAAGATGACGCGAGGGTCACCTAGTTTTTATTTATAAGCACCTACCTTCTTCTCAGGCGCGGTGTCAGCTACATTGGTAGTCAACACCTCGGCTGCCAGCAGCGAGTAGCTGATGAAGTTGAAGGTGACGAACGCGAGGAACGACTTCGAGAGGAACCGGGGTCGCTCCCAGCGTATGTCACGGAGGTGGAACACCTGGGGACAAGGAATACAGCATAATATAGTATTTGGTAGCACATCAATAACAAAAGGATTTTGGTACACCAGCACATTTGCACGTTCATACGCTCGTACGCTCGTATGCTCGCTCGCACGTGCGCCCGCAGGCTCATAGCTCGTACATAGGCTGGTACGAACGTCATACAAACACATTATTATGTATGTGTAAGGATGCACCCTACAAATTATGCTAGCCAGCGTTGCCAATCGTAGTTTGTAATTTTTTTTACACAATTTGTATTTCTGGTTATATACATTTTTTTTGTTTAGTAGGTGCCTACCTCATCATTCCCTAGATTTGAACCAAGACTTTAAGCATTCACATAGTAACTAAGAACAAATCAACCACCATCATGCTAGGTTACGTGATATCCAATAACCAATAAGGTACCTATAAAACTTGATTGGAAAATGTTCTTTATCGAAATCAAACATTAAACTACATGCAATAAATCTGAATGGCGCGGCGGCCGTAGTACAAAAATGACGTCAACCACAATCATATTTTACTGTTTCAACCGAATTCAAAATAACCGTTAATATTAAATTAAAAAACCCCGACTAAGAATATCGTCTAATGTGCTGATGATCATCAAACGCCCGAACAGCTGATCTTCATAATATAGCTAATAAATCAATCGAATATTGTCGTAATTCAATTTTATGTCAAAAAATGTTGAAAAAGAGCTCATACTCTTCAAACAAGTGGACCGATTTTTACCAAACATAACTAAAAACCACCAGCAAGTAAATTGACTTTCGTTTAAAAAACCGCACTCAAATCGGTTCATTCTTTCAGGAGCTACAGTGCCACAGACAGACACATAGACAGACAACTTATAACACCCCTCGTTCGCGACGGAGGATAAAAAGAAGATTTAAATTTGAGCGGTCAGACCTTTATTTCAGATCTTCGATAGATTCGGTTACGGTTACAGAGATCCATAACATTCCTTGTAAGTCCTCAAGGACGCCTGAAGACCCTTCAACCAGCTTGCTGAAGATTGAAAGCCGGAAGTCAAACGGAATTCTACAAGCCCATAACCTTATTCGTCTAAGCTATATCCAAGGTTACCTTCGAAAAGGCATGTGAAGGTAGGCGCCCTACTTCAAGGCAATCGTTATAAAAATGATATAACACATAGTTCAGGGGCAGGGCTGACAAAATATGTTTATAAATATTCATATTATAATACATAATTATAATAAATAACAAATCCGTAGCTGATCGTTTATTCCACATAGTAGATTAGTAAGTGTATGAGGAAATCATTACTGACAGTCATTATTAACGCGATTTGTAGCAATAGAAACCACTTTTCGAAAGTACTTATGTACCTAATGGCGCTCTCTCACATTTGCGCGAATACGCAAACCCACAAGTGTAGGAAATGATTTAAGAAGCTCAAACCAATTAATTTAGTCTCAGGTGAGTTTTTGACAATTTCGTGGTGTTCCGAACTATCAAAGCTCAAAGCTATAACAATTGGTGTAATTTACAAAGGTTTGCTTGCGCACATGTTAGAGAGTTACTAGGCAATTAGGGATGGCCACAATAGATCAGAAATGGTAGCAGTGGCCCCATGGGGATACTTGTTCCCCATGCCCTGACACTCAAATAATAATAATAATAATACTAGGCAATTATTAAAAAAACTATACATATCCCTATCAATACCCAAACAAACATCTGACGTGCTACGTCAATATTTTTTGCCTAGTTACGACGTACCTACCAAACAAATATTATTGTTAAACGATATGCATATTGATATTGCACTTACGCATCTACAAAGAAACTATGACCAAAGGCTAATATTTGAACAATACCAATAATATAAAATGCAATCAAACTAAACACTCAATATCAATTTAAACCCATCGCAAAACCAATTCCAATTCCAGGGTTGCCAGACCGCCAAACTTAAAAGCCTGACACATCAGCCAGTTCCGAACATTTGGGTAAAGACGCCGGAAGATCATCAATGTCACCTTTTACATAGTTTGTGACAACGGGGGCAGGGGAAGATGCAAAACAGTATTCATCTGTGTAAAGAAATGTCACAGTTATCTGTGAAAAGAAATTTCGCGCTACAATTCCACTTGTCAAGTACAATATGAATTGGTCGCTCGAAGACCGCTCACATACACACCGTTCAAGGAAACGAAACATTGTTCAAAAGTGGTTCAAAGTGGTCCATATTTGGTATCCGTGAACGGTGTATATGTGTGCCTTGTTCGCACGCGCAGTATAAGAAGCTCTACATCTGTACTACTGTATGATTTGTGCTACTACTCTTACTCAGGTTACTCAGGTGCCTGTGTTTATAGTGACGACAGTCGGGTCTTTTCCCAGTACGACGGCAAACAGTAAATATTATCACTAACACGTACCTACTCAACGTACTCAACGCGCTAACTCAAGTGTCACACTCACATCACTGTTTGAAAACAAATTCTTAAAACTGACACATTCAGTAAATACTCAATATTGAATCATTTGGGAAAACTAAATCTATGTATTTTGGACTTAGTTTGAAATAAACACACTATGACGATTAATCAAATACAGTCTAGGATTAACCAAGCACGGAATCTATGCTAATATTATAAATCTGAAGAGTCTGTTTGATTATTTGTTTGCTTGAACAAGCCAATCTCAAGAACCAATTGTATGAATAGATTTTTTTTGTGTTGAATAATCCATTTATCAAGGAAGGTTACCAATCAATGTGTATATAAAACTCTTCCGTTACCGAGTGGCTAACAAAGTTATTTTTCATCACCCCTATTCGAAAAAGACGACTTGGTTCGGACATAAGGGGTTCCAAAGTTGCTGTTTTCTATTCAGCGGGCCGGAATGAATTTTCATACAACTTTTCCTGCCGGCTAGATCTTTTCCGTCCTATTTTGAATTTAGAACATTTTAGTATTTTGCGCTAAAGAAATCGAACACAAATATTGTTTGAATAAAGAATGTCTGGTTCGACGCGAGGGCCCCGCCAGCTGAATAATAAAAAAAGAAATCAAAAAGATCGCTCGAACTATTTCCCGCGTTTTCGTGCATTTTTACGTATTGTTAGAAATTTTGTTTTGTTTTGAAAAAATGAGTTCTTCCAACGATAGTGAAAGTATCCTCCTGATAGTATAAAAACTGAAGCGAGTAATGTGATGAATAGTTTATTACCTGCGAAATCCCGGGAAAAATATTTGAAAGCCTATGATAATTTTTTGGAATGGAGAAATGCAAGAGGCGCCAAAAATTTTTCAGAAACTGTGTTTTTGGCGTACTTCCAGAACTTAGCCAAAACTAAAAAACCTTCCACCCTTTGGAGTATCTACTCAATGCTTAAATCAACAGTCAGTTCTTATAACGATATAAAACTGGACACATATTCGAAATTAATAACATATCTGAAGAGGATGTCTGATGGATTTAAACCTAAAAAATCCAAAGTGTTCACAGTCAAAAATGTGGAGACTTTTCTTAATGAGGCACCCGACGAAATCTTTCTTGCCGTAAAAGTAAGTAACTATGTATATGGTGGAGTGGACTATCATAGTAAAATATAGCCATAGTGTTTTAAATAGCTGAATAATAAAAAAAGAAATCAAATTAAGATTTCGTTTTCAAATTAAAATTAAGTTTTCGTGCATTTTTACGTATTATTTTCTATTATTTTCTATTATATATAATATATTATTTTCTCATAGTGGGTGATGAAAAGTAGAGTGTATCACTCGGGTGCAAGTATATTTTTGGCTCGGGCGACGTACTTTGAATCCCTCGCTACGTTCGGGATTCTACTAAAGAATCCCTCGCTACGCTCGGGATTCTACTCTAGAATCCCTCACTTCGCTCTGGATTCAAAAAACGCCCTCGCCGAAAAAATATTACTTTGCACCCTTGTCATACAATCTACTATTTTTTCAGGGGCTTGTGGCGTGATCCCATATAAAAAGCGACATCTAGCGAGTAGTTTTTAGTTCTGTGTACTTGACGATGTTGAAGCTGATTATTTTTCTGTAAAATGTTACTTATGTAATCTTAATAGGAATTACATAACACGTTTTTAGACTAATATTAAAAAACTTTCTTTAACTTGCAATGTTTTTTGTATCTATTTTCGTGTCAAATCTCGCAAACTAGATTAGAAACACTTCCTCTTACACTACTTTTGCTTTTATGGAATTAAGGTAGCAAATGAACATGCAACACCACCCTTCCGCTGCCGCCCATGACAACTGTAACCGACCTAGAACTAGACTGAATTTAGGGACTAGGAGGTTACCCCAGTTAGAAAATCGTGTAAGGGTGCGTACAGATTATGTAACATGTTATATAACTTCTGTTTTATAACACGTCCACACTATCTAACATTGTTGTCTAACAATGAAACATGTAACAAGACCGTACACATTAAAATAACATTGTTGTATAACAGTGTTTTATAACAATTCAATGCGTGTCATTTCTTAAAATATAGCGTATAACATTGTTGCAAAAACTGATAACATGTTATATAAGTTGTTTTTGTAACACATATCGTCCACATTAAAAAAACATGTTATTTAACTATGTTTTATAACATGTTTTGTTATATAGTCTGTACGCACCATAAGAATAATACATTCGTTGGTTAGTTTATTAATAAGTGTGAGGACAGGGACTGTTTATGATAGTTAGTTCTGTGAGTTGATGTTAGTAATAGTCCAGTTATTAATTATTAGAATAAGTCTCATTCTAATTCGGCCACAGACGATTGAAAATTGAAATATATAATAAACTGCGATTGAACACGGATCCCTAAAAAGCACAAACTAACAAAACGTGAACATGACACCTACCTATGTATCGACCTCTAAAACTTCACATAAATACATTTTCGACTAAGCAAACCCCAGGCAAGTAAACATGACACGATATACCTTGTTATATTTTTTAACCGACTCTAACCAAATACCTCATGTTTGAATTCCGTTGCCTCGGGACCATTTTACGAGACTTACATGACTCTGGTTCCAAATTGCTGTGTAAATAAAAAATGTTTAGATATTTTTTTAATATTCCAAAAAAGGCGGGGATTCTATGTTCGACGTCAATATTTGTTATGCTTATTAGACCAGGGTAGAAGCCTTTAAAAATAATAAAAAGTGAAAAAAAATAATAGTAGGATGAAACCCATTAGAAAAGGAGGGGAATATTATAAAAATGAAAGGAAAAATAATTTACGGGCGATCTGAGATCGGGAATCGGATGGGGGTGAGTTTTTAAGGGTAAAAAACGGTTTTTCTCAATTTCCGGCAAAACTAAAAGTCCTATCGAAAAAAGTCAAATGGCAAAGTTGTAGGTAATAAAAAGATCTAAAACTTTTGTATTTACACTTTTTTCACATAACCTCAAAATTTATGTGAAAAATTCAAAAAACCAAGTTTTTGGTTTTTTATTTTTATCTTTTACTTACAAAAAAAATTTTTTAACGAAATTTGGTGAAAACATACCTTTTTATGTCCCAAATACACTGTAATTTATTTGATTAAAAATATTTATTTTTTCACCTTATTTTGAATTAATATCGAAAAAACACCCTAATTTTCAATCGAAAACTCACCCGTCAAAATATCAGCTTTTTTCAAAAAGTTGGTATGTTTTCTGTTCGTTGAAATGTCTACTTTCCGATGGTGAAAAAAAAATATAAATGTTACTGTAGTAAATCTTCTCAGAAAATGCAAAAATACAAATACAAAATACAAACAGATTCATCCATACTGATAATCTGAAAAGACAAAATCGAATTAATAATGCCTTCACTATTTTATCGTGAATATACCCCCATGAAAAAAATATATTAAAGAAATAAATGTCAAAATGTATAAAAAATATATTTCAAAATACATAAAAAATATATTTTGATTCGGTTTTCACTAACATATAGTGGTAAAGGAAGGACGGAATAGGGACGGCCGTTTGTTTGTAATATTGACTAAGTCTGAAGGCTTTGGAATCTTACTGTAATAATTAATCAGGTATGTAATTAGTTATTACTATAATGAGATTAATGAGACAAAGAATAACCATTTCAAACTCGATTATAAGCGTCAATAAAAAATTGTACACGGCAACTATGTCACAGTAATTATGCGGCCATCAATCCACTTATTTCTTATGAAATTAAGTATATTTAGCATACAATTATTATACCATATTATAGCATGATAGCATAGGTACAATTAACCGATTTTGACGAAATGCAGTATAAAAACAATAAGAAACCGGCAAACAGGACCATAAGATAGTAAGGATAAGGATAATTTTAAGTAGGTATATTTTGCCGCTTTCCCACTCAGGAGTGACGAATAGTAATTACCCACCACAAAAAAAGCACTAGCTTGCAAAATAAAGAAAATCATCAAAATCTGGGCATACTTACCTACGTAAAAAATTAAGCGTCGAAAAATAGAAACCCCTTTTCAAAATGAAAAACTGTTCTAGGTAGGGCTTAGGCCACTATTTTGATTAACGTTATCGATATAATCAAAAATCGGGGTCCTTTGGGACGGGCGCCTGCGGGGACAGGGGACTTAGGGAAAATATCCAATAGCAAAACCACCAAGTCACAACTTTTTTATAGAATTAAAGTAGTACGCAAACACGTAGCAAGCAGCACCACCCTTCCGCAGCCGCCCATGGCAACTGTGACCGACTTAGAACTAGACTCAAATTAGGAGCTAACTAGCTAGGGATAATTTGATTGTCACTTACACCACTAAACTTACATGTCGGGTAACTAACAACCTAGTGACAATTTTTTATTTTTATTAAAGAACCAAACGAGCATGCAGCACCGCCCGCTACCGCCCAGGACAACTTCACAGTCAACAATCTCACAGTCTTATACCAGCACTACACAAGTGCACCATCTGCACATCCCGAGCACAGAATCACAGAACGCTGAGCGACACAACAATAGCGTATTATTATCAACATTCCCGCAGTAGACAAAGCCGGCGACGACCGTACTGGCACACCGCACAGGACACCATTGTGAGGTGGACAAAGCGAGGTTGCAACAGTTGTTTTATCGCCGGCGAGGAAGCGATTAACCATTGACTATTTCTCGCTCAAGACCACCTGGAACTTTATTTGCACGCTTGCGGTAAAGTTTCCGGGGGTGGGGGGTCAAATGGGCCATGGAGGGGCGGCACGAGTATTATTTAATAAAGCTTGGTAATATTTGCCGCGAGGGGTGTCAAACGGTATTGCACGCGAGTCCTGATGTAGCTAGCGGCGATCCTGGCTTAGGGTTCCCTTCCACCAGAGTTAAGCTAAACTACGTTGCTAAGGATGCGTTTGACATCAACCAGTCGAATTCATTGGCCCGCCGTGCGGGTGGCCGGAGCCAGGGTTACTCTTGGCGGGGCAATGAATATGACTGGTGGATGTCAAACGCATCCTTAGCAACAGAGCTTAGCTTAGATGTAGTGGAAAGACACCCTAAGTGACTTCCTCGTCGGCAATGAGACAACTGAATATGTGATGTAGTACAATCGTCGCGTAACATTAATAAGCCATAATATGGGGATGCATTGTTCGCATATAATCACTAGGTATGCCGGTGTGAATTTAAGTGATAAATAATAACATAATTCTGTATATTATACCTCTATAGATGTGTTGGTTAGGCTAAGACAATTTCCCAGTTGACACTGCTTTGTGCAATAAAATAAATGAATTATGCAGAGAAAGCAATTATAATTTAAATGGGCAATGTGACAAGCATCATCTTTCAAAGACACAAATCCGTTATTTCAGTAAAAGATTATGAGGTTAATTATTACATCGATACAAAAAATTAACATCCAGTTACATAGAGACCCGCCCCCCTTTTTATTGAAGTTAAAAAATAAAATTAATTTTGGAAAAATTAACCGATTATAAAAAAATAACCGACTTCAAAATCTATAAATAAAGATAACCCAAAAACTATCAGCAGATGTAGCTCAAGGGACAAACAACAGTTTTCGACTAAAAAAGAAGTTACTTCACCCAGTATAAAGTTATGAGTTAACACACAAAAAAGAACAGTCAAATTGAGACCCTCACTCATCCTCTTCTGACGTCGGTTAAAGAACTCGCCAAAATTTATTCGAATGCCGGTTCTAAAACTTTGTTTTCCGAAATGAAGCGAGTGTGGTTCTACTAGTAAGAAATAGTGAACGAAACAGAAAAAAATTCAGGTGACAATACGCGACATAATACCACACCAAACAGAAAAAAATTAAGGTGACAATACGCGACATAATACCACATGAATGTTATCCCTGCCCGGCTGATATTTAATAAACATTATTAGTATTTTTACAGGTGCTACCTTGCATCGTACAATGCATTAGGGCCTGCGCACACTGACGGCACCACACGGCATTTATGCACATGTAAATTGTATGAGAGAAACTATTACAGAAGGTCTTCATCAACGCAATAAAACCCAAAGCAAGGATTTTTAAAACAAACAGATCTGCAATTCTTCTTATTCTTCATACGTTATTGTGAACATAAATCATTATGATTAAACTTGTGGGTGCTTACTTGTCGTTTTTGTCATTACCAAGTGTCATTGAGATCCTCTACTCCGATAAACTACAAATTATCCTAATTGCTTCTCAGCTCTGTAAGCATATATGCGGCTGTGTGAATTTATAGACATGATATATTATATTTTTGACCAACTTCAAAAAAAAGGAGGGGTTTTCCAGTGTGATTGTATTTTTAAACAACAAAAGAAGAAGACGAAACAATAAAAGGAGTTTTCTATTTGACGTGTTTTTTTCATGTGTTCATAACTTTTTACTAGACGATTTCCAGTTTCTACTAACTATTAACTAACTTCTTCCTAAATTTTATGAGACTTCAAGCGATTCTCGATATTTTGTGAAGTGTGTGACCTTTCGCTTTTATAACATAGATAGAAAGAAAAAGTTAATTTAAACATACGAGTACATGGTGATGACTACTTGGTCGAGTTTGCGTCGAAACTTAATATAGGTTATTTATCATGATAAACTTACCAGACATACTACAGGATATGTAAATAGCACAACAGATAATAAATAACGCTTTCAAAGTGTTCACAACCCAGTGGTGGTCAAAGCACTATCTAAAGTTATCAGGCGTATGTTTTTATACTGTTAGATCAAAAGTCATGTTGATAAACATTAAATGAACCATTTAGATATAAGTTAGCTTTTTATATTTCGTAAACTATGTTTTAAAGTCTACAGAAATATAACAAACAATTAAGACATAACATATTATAATAAAAAATATACATATATTATTATACTGATATCTACTTAACTTACAATAATAATAATAATAATAATAACTTTATTTCCCAATACATATGTAGGTACATTACATTTTATATCTATTACTAGTACAAATATATTAATTGCGGCGTATAATACATTAGAAATTATGATGCACAGACCCTACACTAAGTAAACTTGTGTTGTAGGTGTCTGCAACCCTTCAGAGGAACAATATAGCCGGTAAGTGATATCTTTAGTGAAATTATTAGTTTTAAACATATTTAAATAAGCTAGATATTATACATAAGTATTACAGTTTAAACTATTAATTACTTACATAGATCAATTTGTCTGTTGCATGTGTATGTGTTGATTGAATATGTGTGTGCGTTGTGTGTGTGTATGTGTGTGTGTGTGTGTGTGTGTGTGTGTGTGTGTGTGTTAGGTTAGAGTGTAAACCTAGTGTTTCATACAAGTAATCTCTCCGTATCTTCATAATTAAGACTTTTTAACCACTTAGTAACTTCAGCTTTGGCATCTCTGTAATTGAGTGTTTTTAAATCTTTAACATAATTGCTTGCTTTATTGTACAGAAGTGGACAAAGGTACCTTTGATGGCGTCGGGCGAGCATTGTGTTTGCTTTTGGCACAATAAAAACTCTGTCTTTTCTACGCCTATGACTATATAGTAACTTTTCTTGTGCACTTGTATTTTTGTGTTGGGCCATGATAAGGTCCAGAATAAATAATTGACGTACCGTAAGCACACTACAGTCCTTGTAGAGTTCAGAAGTTGGATATCTTATGGGCTTAGATGTAGCAACTTTTAAAACTGCTCGTTGTGCACGTTCCAATGGCAGTAAATGTGTTTTACTAGCACCAGCCCAGCTTGAGATGCAATAAGAGAGGATGGACCTACAAAGTGCATTATACATATTAAATATTGTTTGTTTGTCGGCTACCTCTCGGATGTTTTTAAAAACATAAATCAATTTTCGGACTCTGTTTGACAGGATCTCAATATGGGGTTTCCAAGAAAGTCTGTGGTCTATGGTCACTCCGAGATATTTGATATTTTGTACGTTATCTATTGAAGGGCACGAACAGGTAATAGAATCGCAATTGTAATGTGCAGTTATATTTTATATTGGGAGTTCTACTTCGTGAGTTAGAAAAGGTCATAAATTTAGTTTTCTCCACATTTAGTGTCAGCAAGTTTGTATATAGCCATTCTGTAACTATTTTAAGACCTCTTTCAGCATTCATCTTTACCTCCTCCCAATTATCACCTACAAATAGTAATGCTGTATCATCAGCATAAGAGATGATTTTGCCACCTTTAAAATTTAGATTGCAAAGTTCATTGACATAAACTAGAAAGAGGGTAGGACCTAGTACACTCCCTTGCGGTACTCCACAATCGATAGTCTCATTTACACTTGTCACATTTCCGATTTTCGTCTTTTGTGTTCTTTCTTTTAGGTAGCTTTCTAGAAGAATAAGTGTGTTTCCGCGAATTCCTACGCGTTCAAGCTTTTTAAGAAGCATGGGTACAGAGACAGTGTCAAATGCTTTGGCGAGGTCAAGGAATACTCCAATAACTTTCTTTTGTCTGTCCAGTTGATCAACTACAAAATTCGTGAGTGTAGAAACTGCAAGTTCTGTCGATCTGCCCCTTCTAAAACCAAACTGTGTGGTTGCAAGAAGGTTGTACTTCTCCAGGTAAGACATTAGCCTGTTATTTATAATTTTCTCGAGAATCTTAGAAATTACTGGCAGGATGGAGATTGGCCTGTAGTTATTAACACTGTCTCTGGAACCACCCTTAAAAACAGGTGTTATAATTGAAGTTTTGAAAATTTCAGGAAATGTACCCGTTGCTAAACATAAGTTACATATATGATTTATAATAGGTGATAATACTAGAGCAGATTGTTTAAGAAGTTTAGTGGGAATTCCATCAAATCCCACTGCGCAATCATTTTTTAAGCCTTGAATAAGGACATACACCTCATTCTCATCTGTTAATCTGTTAATTACAATAAAAACGTAAACATCAAAAATAAAAAAAAATAACAGGGGTTGTTATTCATTTATACAAATAAAATACAGTTATTTATATTTTATAAACATCCAGCAAAAACCATTAGCAACTCTAAATACAGATAAAGATATACAATAAAGATAATGAAAACGTCCAACGCAATTATGAGTCGTTATTCGTAAAAAAACACTGGGGTCTCGTGATACCCAAACCCAGGTTATCTGGGTACCTTTGGCCTGTTTACTTGAACGCATCTCTTGTAAACATTACACGTAATCTAGAAAAGATTGGCAATTTAGGTTATAATTTTTTTTTCTACAATAAATGATTAACTTACAAAACTTTTACAGAACTCAAAAACTACTCACCAGACGACAAGCACAAAGAATGATTCAATTCGGTTCACACAGTACAAAATTATATTAAAATAAAAGTAAAAGTCGAATTGAAAAGCTTTCCGTTTTTGAAGTCGGTTTATAACAACAAATTCTTTCAGCTATCAGATTCAGCCATCTACCCATGCATGTAACATTTGTCTATGGGTGAAATAACGTTTGGGCACATTGCGTTATAGTCTGTTGTGCTATTCAAAGAATCCCGCACTTCCGCTACAGTTTGCCATTTTGCAAGTTAGAGTTTGCCAACAACTTTCAACTTTCATTGGTGAGCACGCCAGAAGAATAGATAAGTGCTTAAAAAAGAAGTTATTACAGTAAATTAAAAAATAATGAACTTTGAAATTGACAAATTAGGCTCATAATTATACATATAGAAAACACCAACTTTGGGCGCACTTAAAGGCGAACCAAGTCGTCTTTTTCGAATAGGTGGGATGAAAAATTTATTTCTTATAAAAGATTAACGATCTTTTGCAATGTGATTAAATAGGTATAATTCAATCGTAATTGCGGCACGATTTTAAGTTTTTTTAGTACTTAATATCGTGCAATGCATTCAACCTGGGCGAACTGTACTTTACAATGTATTATTTTTAATTTAATTGGTATGACAGCTACGCTTTGTTGCGTCGATATAAATAACATTTTTGTGTCTGTAGTAAACGGTATATTTCACGCGAAGGCTGTATAAATTAAGATAAAACTTAGCAAAAACCATGCGATAAAAAATTTAAGTTACAAGCACGAACAATCGGATTTTTTAAGGTTATAAGTTAAAAAATACAAATTTTATGATAAATTGAAATTGTTATTAATAAAAAAAGCAACAAATTAACATGTTTATGTTTATAATTTAATAAGCTGGGCAAAGGTGTCTTCCCGGTTGCTTATGTTTTAAAAATATTTTATTTTCTTGATACAACCGTAGTTGTACTAAAATTAAAACATTGATTACCGCAATGTTAGCACCGATAAATACATTTTTTAAACTACACTTTTTTGACTACTTGTGATCTTATGACGCGTTTAATTAATTTATTTTTCAGCTAGTTACGTATTATCGTCATCTGATTGAAAAAGTTTCGTTTATCGGATGTCAATTAATATAATCGCAAGGCCATCACTAGCAGAGTCATTACCGAGTGCAAGGACGGTAGAACTGCCAAAAAAAAATTCCAACAGATTAATGAAATTCAATTAACTAATAAAACACTACACTTTTATGTGCTTGTATGTAACCATTGATGTTTTAAATATCTAGATTGAGCGTCGCCCTACAATGAAAACAAAAAAAAACAAGGCAACATTATCAAGCATGTGTGCGTGCAGTCGATATTTTACCCGTTCGTCTATTGTCTATGATATGTGGGTAATATTGTGTGCGTAATGATATAAAAATTGTGGCTAGCAGTTAGCCACAATTTTTTGATACGTTTGCGCGGATTCAATGTTCCATCTAGATATTTTAAAACATCAAAGTATGTAACATACACATTTTTATTGTCTGTACGATGCGCTTCGGTTCGTAATTTATGAAGCGTTCCGAGAAAGAGTGGAATAAATTGCCCGCCTCGATGTTCTCACTAGGTTATAATTTTCAAATCGAGAGTGAATAGGCTTCAACTAAGTTAGGGTGCTTTGCCATCCACAATACATCACCAATTATCATCATAGTGGTGGTGGGATTGTAGTCAAACCTTCACTTATAATTATGTATTACGAGTAAAAAAAGACAGTGTTATTTTGCGCCCTGTACAGACAGACTAATTCACTCGAGATGTCCCAGAATAAGAAAAAATGTTTTCAAACGTTAGATCAATTTATTCATTAATAACAAATTTTTAGGGTTCCGAAGCCAAGGGGTAAAACGGGAACATATTACTGAGACTTCGATGTCCGTCCGTCCGTCTGTCACCAGGCTGTATCTCATGAAGCGTAATACATACGAGTAGTTACACAGTTGAAATTTTCACAGATGATGTATTTCTGTTGCCGCTACAACAACAAATACTAAAAAACAGAATAAAATAAATATTTAAATGGGTGCCCATACTTTCGACGCCTCAGCGGTAGTTTAGTTACCTTTCGGCAAAAAATGGCGTTGTGGCTAATATGTGACTACAATAAAACAATGGTCACCTTTGGGATAGCGACCATACAGACTACGAGTAGATTTTTTGGCGTTTTTATACATAATGGTACGGAACCCATCGTGCGCGAGTCCGACTCGCACTTGGCCGGCTTTTTTATTTTCATAACCTAAAAAACCATTTTCTTGCTATTAGTAACTTATTAATAATTCCCTTCCCCCTTCTTTCCTTCCGAAAATAGATTTTCTGGAAATTCTACATAAAGTCATTGATAAGTAGAGTTGTTTAAATGCATAATTATTTTCATAATAACATGTCTCCGAAAGGTCCATAAAATAAGCATTTGTTCAGCATTAGTTTCACAACCCATTGACAAATAACATTTCTATGGACCTCTAATAGTTCTTATGGCGGTTTTTACCTAATCTAGCGGACTGTGAACCCCGGACGTGACCAGGAAGTTGGTGGTGTTCAAACCACTAATATTTTTTACATATTTTTCTTTGTTCAATACATTTTTTTAATTTCAGTTACAATAGATTAGATTGGATTAAACTTATCGTTACGTTGATTAAATATGACAACAATGAAAACGCAACATTTTTTTTCTGCTGTCTGATCAAAATGATCTTTTAGTATTACAACTAACTATAAAATAAATTTATTATAGAAAAAAATTTGGAGGGGGATAGGAGGCACCTTTGAAAAGAGGTAGGTTTAAATTGGTAAAATAATAAACGCAATTATACTCTTTTTCAATACTCTTTTATATTGCTTGACCAGAAATTAGAAAACCTGTCATGAGGGCGCTAAAGTTTCCTTTTTATGGCAACAGTACTTACAGTAACGCTCATATCATTTTGACAACAAAGTCGGAAATGTTATTGAAGGGAATAGGGTTTTTTTTATATTCCTGGTTAACCTGTACCCTTTGATACCAATTAGGAAAATTGAACAGATTGAACTTTATACTTATTTGTCAATCCCTGATAAATATTATTGCTAGTGGGAGTCTGAAATTGTGGCGTTTAATTTTGTGCCTCAAAAATTTGCCTCTTCTACAATCAAAATACACAAATATTACCTCAAATGTCTCATGTATACTCCACACACATTACAATATAAGATATTATAATACTCAACAATAAGGAGACGTAAATACCATGGTAAATACGTATACCTACTGAATAAAACACCGCTTTACATAAAAGTACTTATTCAAAAGTGAAGTGACGGTCAAACCGTTATAAAGGAAAAAGCGTCCATCATAAATATTAGGTAATTCATGAGAGAACTGTAACATTTGTTAATAATACAACTATAATAGTTAGAAGCCATTAATTATGCATACTGGTCTAACGGTCTGAAATTTTAAAACTATTTACGTTCAAATCTTAATATAGAATTACCTACCGTTTCTTTTGTTTTCATTCATCTTTTGCCGCAAAATTAAGACCACTCTTCCTTAATAATAATAATAATAAATCTTTATTTAATGCCTAATTCAAGTTTATAATTATTATTTAAACAAAATAAACGTTAAAACTTGTAGTAAACGCACAACAAAGTACACTATAATAGTTATTGTAGTTTTTATTTAAAAATTAAAAAACATAACAATTACACATTGACATTCCCGCCGAGACAGAACAGAACTCGACTTAAGTTTTTAAAATATCTTCTGGCGGGAAAACGTTCCAAATTTAAACACGTGTAAATCGCTCGCGCGCGGCCACTTTTCTGCGATCGCAGTGCGTTTGCGGGATTACTATATTTACTACGCTTTTAGGTTCAAGCCCGGACATTATCTATACTTATAATAAATCTGTAGAGAGGTCAATTCTGTACATTAAATATATTTCCAAAATAACTATCAGGGGGTGATTAGGGATCGATACTGATGCCAAAAATGCAATCAGTAAAATTTTTGTCTGTCTGTCTGTCTGTCTGTCTGTCGGATGTATAACCGTTATAGAAACAAAAACTACTCGACGGATTTTAACGAAACTTGGTACAATTATTTTTCATACTCCCGCGCTGGTTATAGTATACTTTTCATCACGCTACAATCAATAGGAGCAGAGCAGTGAAGGGAAATGTTGGGGAAACGGGAGAAGTTACTCCATTTTTTAAGCTTCCGTCGCGTGTGCAACCTTAATGGTTAAAGCTACACAGAAATCATGTATGACGGAAATGTTCTCCTTAAAATTATATAAAAAATATTCCACGACAGCATATTATGTCTATCTTTTATGGTTGACTCACAATAACACGTGTAACTCCCGATAGCTTAGCAGTTCGAAGCTTTCTGATTAAGTATACCTATATTTTATCTACTTTTACGTTTATGACACTTAAGTGGGTGAAATAAAGGGGTGAAGTTTAAACGAAATTCACGCGGGCGAAGCCGCTGGCAAAAGCTAGTTTACGAATAAAATTATGATGATTCAACGGAATGTTTACAAATTTTGTTTTTTATTGTTGTTAATGTGGTCTCATGAGTTTTCACTGTTGTATGTGACTCAGTATAACAATTATTTACAGGATTATTCAGGGTGGACGTAAACAGTTTGAGAATTTAGATTGATATTTACTAAAGACTAATAGTTGACAGGAATAACCAGCTCAACTAATTATCCGGAAAAGAGCTGGTCCATGTGTTGACCGAATGTTTGTGACTTGTCATAGGTGTACCTAACAACACAAGCGTAAAATTCTGGCTACCTCTTCATTACCCGAAGCTCAATTACTTACAACATTTTAGTTATTTAAATTCAGTATTTAACGCGTATTTCTCAGCCATAGGTGCCGCCGAGGTAGGGCCGAACAAAACTCGTAAATATTACGTGACTTTTTATTCTTAAATCGTTTTTTATTTTATACTAGCTTTTGCCAGCGGCTTCGCCCGCGTGAATTTCGTTTAAACTTCACCCCTTTATTTCACCCACTTAAGTGTCATAAACGTAAGAGTAAATAAAATATAGGTAAGTATACTTAATCAGAAAGCTTCGAACTGCTAAGCTATCGGGAGTTACACGTGTTATTGTGAGTCAACCATAAAAGATAGACATATGCTGTCGTGGAATATTTTTTATATAATTTTAAGGAGAACATTTCCGTCATACATGATTTCTGTGTAGCTTTAACCATTAAGGTTGCACACGCGACGGAAGCTTAAAAAATGGAGTAACTTCTCCCGTTTCCCCAACATTTCCCTTCACTGCTCTGCTCCTATTGATTGTAGCGTGATGAAAAGTATACTATAACCAGCGCGGGAGTATGAAAAATAATTGTACCAAGTTTCGTTAAAATCCGTCGAGTAGTTTTTGTTTCTATAACGGTTATACATCTGATTGCATTTTTGGCATCAGTATCGATCCCTAATCACCCCCTGATAGTTATTTTGGAAATATATTTAATGTACAGAATTGACCTCTACAGATTTTTATTATAAGTATAGATAGATAGATTTAAATAAACACACAGTGATATTAATTTACCAACATATTTTAAAAATTTAAGCTGCCTGGCTAAAATCGGGACAGTCTGTAACTAAAACTACTTTCCTACCCTAATTAATTAAAAGCAGTGTCCGCAAAAACGACAATTTTCAACCGAAAACAAAAGCGAAGCTACGGCCTTGGCCCCTATATAAGCCGAAACTGTCACATGTTTAGACAATAGGTAATTATTTCAGTCGTTTACAGCGCAGTTCTACATCCAAAACAATTCGATAGGCTTTTTAAAATTTTCATAAATTTGGGTTTCAGAGATCAATGGATAAATAGATAAATGTATACGGTATACTTAACTTTCGAGTACTACAATTATAAGTAATCTAGCCTCAACATCTGGAAATCTGCTTAGTTACTAGAACAATTACTGTGAATAATTTTAATAAGCAACAAATTTTATGATCACCCATTACATCTCAATTAGATCAGATCACATTTTCAATTAGATTAGGCCTTTTTTCTATTAATTGAAGAAATATGTAAATCTCCCACTGGTTCGGAACAGAACTATACATAAGGCTATTTGAAATTGACAAATAGAATGTTAATTAACGTTTTTAGGTTACCTTGACCTTGAATGAAAGCTAACTTCCCCTGCAAGTGGCGCTACTTGTTAAATAAAGGACAAGACTATGGCACCAGATCCCTCCTATTGGAAGTCGCTGGTTGCTGTAAAACCCAGTTTAATCCAGACCGTAGTTACTTACATATTATGTACTTCTAATCTTTCTATTCAGGTATTTAAATAGTAGGTACTTACACATTGAGATATTTCAACTACCTGGTTTATTACCACCCTCTAAAACTGGCCGTCAAATCTTTTTACACAACAAACACGGTATGTTTCCTAAGTTTCCAATCAAAGTGAATAAAGGAGTTAATTTACAATTTTATTCAAAAAATCCTCAGAACAAGAAGCGCGTGGAATTAAATACAGAGTCCACCCATTCAGGCAAACCATGTGAATTGAATTTGAATGTTCTAATCAAAAGGTTGTTACCAAGCTTTATGTGAATCTCATACACGAAACGTAAAATCTACAAGCTTTTAACAAATCAGCGGCCTCCGCTTTTCTTATCTATGCGTAACCGTATAATTTTAACCGAAACAAAAGCGACTTCTATAACGACAAGTACCTAATACTTATAAGACATTTTATAAGACACAGGTTTTAGAGAGACTTAGAGTTTCCTTCGATTTCCGTGGGATTCCAAACAGATGTTCTTCAGAATTTCTGTTAACTACTATTCAATTCAAATTCATGTAGGTATTACTCATACACTTATAAACGTTAAGTTATTGAATATCTAACTATATACTTGTCCTGAAAGTCAATTAGATATTTACCTAATATATCTTTTATCGCTCCATATTTCTACTTTTTAACCGACTTCAAAATCAGTGGAACTTCTCATTTTGACTGTATTTATTTTATTTGTAAGTGTTAACGTCTTTTTTGTTCCCTTGTTAAACTCATAAAACGCGATTTTCTGAACTTATTATGATTAACAAGGTCAATTGCATCACAGCAAAATAGTAAATCTAAACATAATTATGTTTGCCCACCTGTCTTGATACACGCTTATGTCAAGGCCCAATACTGTGTACTTATCAATATTCGGTAAACATCTGGGTAATACTGAGATGCTACTGTTTAAGGCAAGTCGTAAGGGCATTATGGATAATTCAACAATACCTTAAATAGATAATTCATTCCTAATTACATGTAATTGCCTCATTATACATTGTAAGCAAGTCTAGTAAGCGTGGTTAGTTGTTTTTATCTTTATATCTATCCATCAAAGGACCTACCAAGTGGGCCAAGACATTGTAAGTATATAATATGAATTATTAATTTTATAATGTACTTTGTAATACTCGTAAAAACTTTGCCAACATTGCAAACGAAAAATTTTGGGAAAATTGTAGGAAAATACATCTTATGCCCTTATTTTTTCCAGGTACATTTCTTGTCAAATACAGTTCTTGGTGCATCTATTGTGCATTTGATTTTTTTTACAAAACTCTTTTAATCTGTAGAGTACCTACTGTAGACTTTTTTATCATCAATCTCCAGAACAAATCTTTAAAACTCATGTAATGATTATGTCTAACAAAGTTGCAACATGTTACGTCTCAAATTTCCATATTACATGAAAAGAAACAATTACAAATCATTGTCATTCTAGCCACAGTCAATACTATTTATTCCACACACGACATCGATTAAGGTATTTAACCATGCTAATTTAAAAACACAGCCACGTAACAGGGTAGCGATTTACAATTTGCATAAATAATTCAATCCGGCAAAAATCATAGTGACCCTAGCGACCACAGACAACACAACTCATGCCAGTAACAAATATCGTTATTCTTCTTTTTTCATAATCTCAATGCGAATTCCAAACTTCATGTTGAAGGCAAGCATTTCTGGGAACTGTGGGAGGGCACCGTCTTTGATTTATAACTTAAAATTCAACAGAGTGAACCTTAATGGAGAATCTTTTTAAAATATCAAATTGACTGACGGACGATTTGGCTGAGCAAAGCTTAAAATTTAAATATTTTTTACGACATTGGTGACAATTAATAACTTTTAGAAAATATTTATATATGAGAAAATATAGGTTTACCTTCGATTTACATTTGTATATTTTACATTCATAATACTTCCTCATCATAGAAAAACATTCTACAAAGCGACTAATAAAATAAAAATAAAATGCAATACGAAAGAGATAACAACATTACCCGTAGCGACATCTAACGGCGATCCATAGAACTACTTCGTCAAGTCGTTATCGGCTGAAACAGTCAGTTTGTGCCGTGCTTAATAGATGACGCTACTGTACTTATCAATTTATAGAAAACTTCTATCAAGCTTCATTAATTACACACGTAGTCTTATTAATAGACCGGACGCAATAAATCGATACAAACGATAACCTCGTGGAAAATATTTTTCTCACGTGATATTAAAAACATTTTGATAGCAATTACTCATGAAACTTCGGTATGCACTTACCTCCGCCCAAAAACATACGATGAGAGACGATCCCGACAAAAGTAGAGGGTAGTAGGCAGACAGAAGACTCGTCGCCCAACCCTTTTGGAATGCGGACTGTAAAGAACAAAAGAAAATAACATGAACACACAGAATTTATTTCAATTGTAAATCGTTTATGAACCCTTAGGATTACGGGTTCTGTTCACCGAAGCAAGTCCCAAGTAACATTCCCTGTCCCAGTGCCCGTTACTTCTAACGGAAGAAAGTTAATAAGAATTAACCCTCGCTGCTATCTGGACTAACCATCCTAGTTCTGATTTGAGTCTTTTTCTAAGTCAGTCACAGTTGTCATGAGCGGCATGACGGGGTGATGTTGCCTGCTCATTTGCTAAGTTAATTCCATAAAATCGTATCATCACTACATAGTATAAAACAAAGTCGCTTTCTCTGTCCCTTTGTGACCTTAAATCTTTAAAACTACGTAACGGATTTTGATGCGATTTTTTTTAATAGATAGAGTGATTCAAGAGGAAGGTTTATATGTATAATAACATCCATTATATAGTTATTGCACCCGTGCGAAGCCGGGGCGGGTCGCTAGTATATTATACCATATGAACTGTAAAATGTACCATAATTGACGATACGTTTTAGGTGATTTTAAATATAAGATAGGGCATTGCTCCTTACTCAATGCCTCTTTCCCCAAAACCCTTTTCCACTGATCTCTAAAATTTCGGCAATTTCAGGAATCCAACTCTACAATTCCACTTTACCAAAGACTCCCACCAACCCCTACCAAGCTCCCATCACATCACTCACCGGAGAAACGAAGTAAGCTCCACGTATCAAAGCAGCGAGGAACGCCACTAGGTACAGCATCTTCTGCGTGGTGACCTTGCAGGCGCGCAGGAAGGTGGGCGCCTTCAGCCGCCGGTACTCCGTCACCACGCAGATCGTCAGCTGGACGGCGCACACGAACGCCACGAGTAGAAACACGCCGCCGATACCTGGTGGAATGAGAATCTTTATATTCATGGTAGCCTGGTAGGGCCAGGGGAGCCGCTACTCCCCCCTTCCGTCCCCTTGGACCTTGGACGACATTCCTACAGTAATTGTAGTAATTTGTAACGAAAAAAAATACCAACTCGAAATCGATAAGTAGAGATAACTCAAGAAATACTCGTCAGATGTCGCTCAAACATTACGTTACCTACTATAGCACAGTCTAACTTTCAGTCTAATTTTAAAGGAATTATCAAAATCCAGTTACCCAGAAAAAGTTATGGGGGTAACACGTCATATAAAAAAAACACTCGACTTAACAACCTTCTACTTTTTTTAAGCTAGTCCAAGACAACTCACAAGCATGATACGGCAGGTTGTGACCGGCGCACTCGTCGCCCGAGTACCGGATCTCGCACAGGCACGTGCCGTTCATGCAGTCCCCGTGGCCGCTACAGTCGAGGGCGCAGCCCGCGCCGCGGCCCGCCGCCGCCATCACCGCGTCCGCGTAGTACGCTAGCAGCGACCGCATCTTACTACCGGCGACGTTGACCGCCGCTGGCACGACCTGGTGAGGAAAAAGAAAAATTTTACGTCCGGCTCGAAGGACCAAAAATTTTTTTGACACTTTTTTGACGCGTGTATGATTGCATCCGTTTCAGTGTGATGTAAGTATTAATTAAATTAAAATATTTTTTTCTTTTTTTAGCTTAGAACAAGGTTTTATAGCTAACGCTTAACTTTTTTGTCGTACCATTTCTTCAATTGATCAACATGAACAATTTAGTACCAATTCAAAACTTTCAGACGGTCAAACAAGATCTATGACCACTCACTGAATGGAGGTACCGAAGTACCGTTGTCTATACATATTGTTACGTGTCAGGAGTAAGGGGTTCGAGAAAATGCCAAAATGTACCACAAAGACTTTTATTTTACTCGTAGATACACAAATTACACGACGTACACAGTACACACTTAAACACTCTGCACGTAGGTACTAGTCAACACACTCGTAGAACACTGTATCGCACGTAGAAATCACTTCACTTCGCACTGGTATCGCTCGTAGGTATCGCTGGTATCTTCCTGGTTCCGCTTCCGAAACTAGAATGTCCGTGGTTGGCCGATCGCCCCTTTATATACCACTCACCCACCATTCACGACAATCGAGAATATTCCCGCGAAGTCCGGGCCCGCGTCGAAATAAAGTTCGAGAACGTTCCTTGCAACCGACTTTCGCCCGTATGACTATTGCCGTAATGGTCGAAGCGTCGTGCGTCCTTTTGAGAGAGCCGCGCTCCTATTGTTTCTATTGTTGCGCGACATGTTTATGGCCCCTATTGTTTATTGTTTTCGGCGTAGCGAAGTCGATGCGCCAGGGTTGTCACATTGCCCCCCTCTTAGTCATGCTCGTCCCGAGCATTATTCGATCCATGAAATGGTGCCAATCTGTCCACGTGCACGATCTTCGGCTTTCTTCTGTCCCCCTGTCTGATCCGGTAGGTCACGTCGTTAATCCTCGTGACAACTGTGTAAGGGCCTTCCCATCGTGCTTGTAGCTTCGGAGACTTCCCTTTCTTCCGCAGTGGATTGTGCAACCATACAGAATCTCCCTCCTTGAAACCATGTTTCCGAGCATCGCGATCGTAGCGGGTTTTCATCTTTTCGCTGGTCTTCAAACATTGCTCTCTTACAAGATCATGTGTCTCGTCCAATTGTTTCCGTAAGTCCGCGATGTATTCAACGGTTGGTTTCGGGGCATCTGGCGGTGTTCCGGTAAGCAAATCCAACGACAGACGCATTTCTCTTCCGAAGTTAACTTTAGCCGGTGTAAATCCCGTAGACTCGTGTATGGCAGACCGATATGACATCAGGAACAGAGGAATGTACCGATCCCAGTCTCGCTGATGTTCCTCGACGACCTTGGCCAAGTGATTTTCTAACGTTTGGTTGAATCTCTCCACCATGCCGTCAGATTGAGGATGCGCCGGTGTGGTACGTGTCTTATTTATTCCCAAAAGTTCACACATCTCCTGGAATAACGTCGACTCGAAGTTCCTGCCTTGGTCGCTGTGTAACTCCAATGGTACACCAAAGCGGCATACTACCTCCTGGACAAGTTTCTTGGCCACGGTCTTCGCCTCTTGGTTCGGAGTTGCAAACGCTTCCGGCCATTTACTGAAGTAGTCTTGAACCACTATGATGAATCTATTCCCGTCTTCCGTCTGAGGGAATGGCCCAGCAACGTCTATGGCGATTCTCTCCCAAGGGGCTCCGACGTTGTACAGCTGTAGTTTCCCTTTGGATCTAGTGCGGGGCCCTTTCACTGAAGCGCACACTGTACACTTTCTGCACCAATCTTCAACGTCCTCTCGACATCGCACCCAATAAAAGCGTTCTCGTATCTTTACGAGGGTCTTCTTGATGCCGAGGTGCCCACCAGAAGTGCCATCATGTACAAGCTTCAGCAAATCAGCCACTTTACTCCTGGGGATAACCATTTGCAGGGTTCTTTCCTTTCCGTTGAGTGATTCCCAGCTCCGGTAAAGCACGCCATTCTCTAATACCAGGCTGTCCCACTGAGCCCAGTATGCCTTAGTAGTTGCGCTTGAGGCTGATACATCACTCCACAGTGGCCTCTGTCCTTTGGCTTTCCATTCCATGATCAGAGTGAGGTCTTTGTCTTCCTTCTGAGCTTGGCTTACTTGCTCCGTTCCCCAAGACTCGTCTAGGTCCTGCATCCTTATCACCCTGACCTCTTCTTTGGCCTCATGCTTGATGCAATGTCGACATTCTTCGGAGCATGGGCGTCGTGACAGGGCGTCGGCATTCGAATGAGCTCTTCCGTTGCGATGCTCTATTACGAAGTTGAACTCTTGAAGCTGTTCGATCCACCTCGCGACCTGGCCCTCCGGGTTCTTGAATTGCAGAAGCCACCTCAGAGCAGCGTGGTCCGTTCTTATTGTGAACTCGCGTCCCAACAAATACTTGTTGAAGTGCTGAAGGGTCTTCACCACAGCCAGTAATTCACGCCGAGTCACGCAATAGTTCCTTTCAGGTTTCGAAAGGGTCTTGCTAAAGTACGCAATGACCACCTGCTGGCCGTCCTGGTCTTGGGATAATACTCCTCCGATGCCAGTATTGCTAGCGTCCGTGTCCACTATGAACCTCCCTTCCCTTCTGGGGTAGCCAAGAATCGGAGCCGAGCACAGACTTTCCTTTAAGCGAAGAAACGCATCTTCGCAATCGGAATCCCAACTGAAGATTCTCTTGTCCTCCGTGAGACGATGTAACGGCTTGGCTATCTCAGAGAAATTCTTCACAAACCGACGGTAATAGGCGCATAGTCCCAAGAACGCTCTAACATCGGTCTTGTTCTTTGGTGTCGGCCATTCTTGAACAGCTCTTATCTTATCTGGATCAGTGCGAACACCTTCGTCCGATATGATGTGTCCCAAAAATGATACTTCCTTCTTGAAGAAGTCACATTTCTTCGGATTGAGCTTTAGGTTGGACTCACGGAATCGTCTGAATACCTTCTCCAGATTTCGCTTGTGTTCCACGAAGTTTCGTCCCATGACTATGACGTCATCGAGGTACACCAGACAAGCGTCCCCCAAAAGTCCCACCAACACTCGCTCCATGAGACGCTCAAAAGTGGCAGGAGCGTTACATAATCCAAAAGGCATTACGCGAAACTGCCACAAGCCATTTCCGGTTCCGGTGGTAAAGGCGGTCTTCTCCTTGTCTTCTGGCCGGACTTCTACTTGCCAGTAACCACTCTTCAGGTCGACCGTCGAAAACCACTTCATGCCACCAAGCATATCCAACGTGTCGTCAATCCGAGGCAGAGGATAGCTGTCCTTCTTGGTAACGGTGTTAAGCATCCTGTAGTCGACACAGAATCTAGTACTGCCATCCTTCTTCTTCACGAGTACCACAGGTGAACACCAAGGGCTAGTTGACGGCTCGATCACCTTGCTGCGCACCATGTCCTCGATCATTTCTGCAACTTCGTGTTCCTTTGCCAATGGTACTCGTCTCGGTCTTTGCTTGATCGGTGAAGTATTGCCGGTATCTATTGGGTGAGTGACAAGGTTTGTTCTTCCAAGGTCGCTATCTCCTCTGGTAAAGATGTCCTTGTAGTCCATTAACAACTTTGCTGCCTGAGTATATTCTTCAGAGCACAAATTCCTCCTAGTCGCCTCCAGCAAAGATGTCATGTGATCCGTTGATCGAGGTTTGTCTGAGTTTTCTTGGACCTTCCTCAAGCTGTCCACGGCTTCACATCGGCCAATAACCGTATCCTTTGCGAGATGTATCGGCATGCTGCTAAGATTGATGACCTTTAACTTGGCGTCACGTTTGGTCATGAGCAGTGTCCTTGCCGTGATCCAACTAGGATGATCTCCGTAGTCTTCTACTATGACACATCGATCCAGCTTTATCTCTTCTGGAAACCTAATCTGGACCAAGGTTTCCGATCTGGGTGCCAGTTTCACTGTCCTCAAACAGTACACTGCTCCTGAACATGAACCCTCCAAGAAGACTTCTTGATCTGGGAAGCTTAAAACTCCTTTCGCTATGTCAACTATGCAGTGATGTGCCCGTAGAAAGTCCAGTCCGATAATGCAGTCGTCAGTTATATTTGCTACTAACACAGACTGCGTGTAAATGTCACTTCCGAGTTTCAGTCTTGCTTCCGTAACTCCTAGGACGGTCACTGGCTGGCCTGTCGCTGTCTGCAGACTGCATGATGGTCGTCCATTTTCCCACATGATAGTCCGTTTGAGTAGTTCCGGTCGAACGATGGATTTCGATGCTCCCGTGTCAATCGTAAAGCGACAGGGTATGCCATTAATCTCACCCGTCGTTACAAGGCTGTTCCCGTCACATGCTTGTGATACTAATACAGTAGGGGCTCGACGAAGTCCAGCCAGTGCCCGCCCCGCGGCGCTGGCGCCTCTTAGTTTAACGGCTCCTGGGTGTCGACTTGGGTAGCGGTCGACACCGATTTCGGTTGCTTCCGAGTCCGGCAGTTAATCCTTATATGTCCTCGTTCACCGCATCCGTAGCAGATAGGCCCAGTACGAGGTTGAATAGCTGCTACGACTTCGCGCACCTTACAACTTTTGTAGTCGCTTCGTACCGCTTCCACTTCAAGGGCATGCGCTAAAGCTGCTTCCAAGGTTGCGTGATGACCCAAGCGCACCGTTGCTCTCACTTCGGGGTCCCGTATACCGCTGACAAACGCCTCTAATACTTTGTCTTCAACCGGTGTGGAACTCGACGCATAGGCTCGACGTACGAGGCGCTCGATCTCCGTAGCCCATTGCTGCAGTCCTTCGCTCGACTTCTGTACTCGGTCTTTAAGTTGCGCGCGGTACACGTGCTCCAGGTGCTTCTCCCCGTATCGAGCTTCCAGGGCCTTAAATAGCGACTCCAAGGTGCGTCGCTCGGCGGGCAGGTTCTCAAGGACCAGCAGTGCCTCCCCTCGAAGAGCTAAGGTAAGTGCTGCCAACGAGTGCTCGTCTTCCCAGCCATTCCCATTTGCAACTACCTCGAACTGGTGCCTGAACGCTGTCCACGAGGTAGTGCCGTCGAAACTTGGGACCTTAAACTTCGGGGCCCCAGAGCATGTACTGGTTGCTGCCGTGCCCAAAACCTTTATTTTCTGCAGCTTATGGTCCAAATCCACGAGCCTAGTTTCGTGGGAGTTTACTGACGCACTGAGGCTGTTGATTGATGCGTCGTGGCTTTTGAGGGCTTGGTCGTGCTCGGATGTACGCACTTTCACAATTTCTAGGTCCTCCTTCACGGCGTTCAAATCTTCCTGGAAACTATCCAGCTTCGCATCGATTGTCCCCAGGCCCGCCTCCATGGTTTTGCGCTGGCTCTCCAATTTACTTTCCAAGCTCTGGCTCTGGCTCTTCATGTCCTCGCGCAGGCTCTCCATTGCTTCGCGCTGGCTCCGCTGTATGTTTTCCATGGCTGCTAATAAGGCAGCCATATCAAATGCACTCGGTGTCGGCGCTGACGCAGGTGATGTAGTTGAAGGTACAGCGGTGGTCTCCGCTTCCGTGCGGTCACGCCCGGGCGACTCCATCCGCGCGGCATCTAATGCCGTCTGGCGTCGCGTACGAATCCCGTCTTCACTTTGCGGTACTACAGGCATTCCGCTTCTGTCACCAATTGTTACGTGTCAGGAGTAAGGGGTTCGAGAAAATGCCAAAATGTACCACAAAGACTTTTATTTTACTCGTAGATACACAAATTACACGACGTACACAGTACACACTTAAACACTCTGCACGTAGGTACTAGTCAACACACTCGTAGAACACTGTATCGCACGTAGAAATCACTTCACTTCGCACTGGTATCGCTCGTAGGTATCGCTGGTATCTTCCTGGTTCCGCTTCCGAAACTAGAATGTCCGTGGTTGGCCGATCGCCCCTTTATATACCACTCACCCACCATTCACGACAATCGAGAATATTCCCGCGAAGTCCGGGCCCGCGTCGAAATAAAGTTCGAGAACGTTCCTTGCAACCGACTTTCGCCCGTATGACTATTGCCGTAATGGTCGAAGCGTCGTGCGTCCTTTTGAGAGAGCCGCGCTCCTATTGTTTCTATTGTTGCGCGACATGTTTATGGCCCCTATTGTTTATTGTTTTCGGCGTAGCGAAGTCGATGCGCCAGGGTTGTCACAATATAAACACCATGTATGTTTCCAACATAATAAACATTAAATTGTAACAGTTATGACTTGAACACGAGGCCATTTGAAACAATATTGACGACCCTGTAGCCTAGTTGGTAGCGACCCTGCCTGCGACGCGAGGGGTCCCGGGTTCGATTCCCGGCCTGGGCAGATATTTATGTGGCAGATAAATATTTGTACTCGGGTCATGGGTGTAATTGTAATGTGTTATATGTGTAGTCCATGCCACCCGCGACACAGGTACCTAATAACCTACTGCGGGGGTATGAGTGTGTTAGCGTTTATGAGTGTGTTAGCGTTTATATTATTACAACTTTACAATATTCTTTCCATGTTATACAAATAAGGCTCGTGCGTGCCACTAACCATCTCAGGTCTAGGGTAGGGGTACGCTTAAAGCTAGCTACACACGCTAGGATGTTACTGACATGTCTATCAGTACAGCCCCCTTATTATGCACTCTTTAATTCCCAGGTACCTATGCAGGGCCACGTAGGCGTAGTGGACAATCATACAAGGTTGTGCCACATACACACTTAATCCAGGAATTTGTGTCTTATGTTGTTTATGTGTTATTTGTTTTTTATGTGTTATGTGTTAATTTCTGTTTTCGGTCTTGGTATATAATATTATGTGGTGTCCATAGCACCCAACACTCAATAAATTCTAGTAAAGGGGTATGAGTATGTAGCTTTATTAATAGATTTTATTGTGAAATTAAAATTACAGTAGGTACCTAATTAACGCGCTAATGACGTATTATAACTGCACGATAAAAATATTGTTTGCATGTTAAAATAACATAACAAAATATTTATCATTATCAACACTTTTGTTAATTAGGGTAAACGATACTTATTTCGTACTTGTTTGCGCGACATTATGACAGCCTTATCATCGCTGGAATATCAACATTATCAACACACTTTACAAAATATCTTGCTATTAATAGTTATTGACTTTTGATCACTAAGAGGCTCGTATAGAGAAATCTTATGAGTGTTTCAGACAGCTTAGTCGACATTGGACTTGGACCTATTCGCAAAATGACCTGTAGTTGTAATAGGACCTACTCATGAATAGCTTTGTTTTTTCATGGGCTTATTACAATTTACTTTATTTCATACGCCAAGGATAAAATTGAGGGGTATTTAGGTAAGTTGTTTCAAGAATAGGTCATTCCGCAATTAGTAATTTTTAGGAGTAGGGCGTTTTGAGATTAATACCAATGTCGACTAAGCCGTTATTACTACTTGACCTACCATCTTTAAATGCAATGAACGGAATCAACTAATCAATATTGTCAAAAACGTTAAAACGATTTAAAAACAAGGCTAACACCCACTAGTTCAACTGATTACTTCAAAACGCAACAAAATTCGCCGATATCCGATATCTTTACTTTGAAATATCTCAAAACCGGTCAAGGTAACAATATTATACAAGATTTAGATATTAATAATTGCCGTCGGCAAGCAAATTTAATTTTTAAGATCTCCGTGATCGTTTCTATCTAGGCATCTATCTATCTATCTACATATATATCTAAGCATCTATACAGCTGGAAAGTATAGAAGATGTATTGAATGATGATGTATAGAAGTTGGCAGAAATGGACCTCCGAGGAAACTATTAAATAACTAGTAAACCCGCCCTCGCTTCGCTTCGGGGAATCAGTCTCTTCAAAATCTCTATAAATTTTAACAAATCATGTTATTCCGATGTCTAAGCTATATACTTAATACTGCAAATTTTCATGAAAATCCGTTCAGTAGTTTTTGCGTGAAAGAGTAACAAACCCACACACACACTCACTCACTCACATCCTTACAAACTTTCGCATTTATAATATTAGTAGGATTAGTAGGATATATAATTCTTTCATTAAGTTACTTTTATCAAATAACCAGTTAGAAAAACTAACAAGACGCTCTGAATTTAATGTACAGAAATAAAAATAAATATAGTCATCGTTGACCTAGTTTAAAAGCCTTTAGCGGGGTGTACCTAGATTTCGAGGCCAAGCCATAAAAGCAAGTAGAATATTCTGACAAAGAGAATTCCAAGAACTTAAGTGTGTGATAATGAACCGTATTTCCCTTACTTTATATGATTTTATACAATTTTATATGATTTGGAACGTGTTGCTTCATGGGAGTACGCAGTTAGGTCCAGGGAGGACAATTGTTCCCCCTGGACCTCGGATAATGTACCTCCCTATGGTTGTAACTCAGGTTAGGTTTATAGATATTTATTCTCATAAAGACTTACATTAGTCGCTTACATGAGAACATTAAAAATAAGAATAGAATTTTAATTCGTTATGTTCGTCATAATAAGTATTAATACTCAATTAACACAATCATTTATTTTGTATAATTTTTTAAAACGTACTCTGCTAATTTTATTTTCAAATTATGCGTTAAATGAGTGTACATTTTTAATGTGTGCAGGTATTTTATTATAAAGCTGCGCTCATTCATATGTCAACGTTTTTCTACCATAGGACGTTCTAGTTTTAGGTAGGACAAGAAAGCTGGCTCTTCTCGTTCTTCGTTGACTAAGGTGTTTTGCTTTTGTGAAAGTGATACTGGAATGAATTTTTTTGTACTCCCTTTAAAAAATCAGAAATCCGATTGTTGCCATTTTCTTTGCAACGCTCTTTTAAAATTATCTACTAGAGATAAAACGTAAATGTAAATTTATGTAACATGTCACGACAAAGACATGTTATTTACATGTGTTTGTCATAATTATCTCTATTGGGAATGGATTTACCGATTTACTAAAGTCTGCCATTTTTTATCTTCAGTCACAGTATGCAATGCAATACATACTTTGATTATTTCTGGGGTGTTTAGGTATAATCTGTTTATCTCACTTAGATTTCGTCATTTGTATGTGGGTCAGAATTCCGCAATAAATCAAAGTTTTTCAAATCATGAAGATTTATGAAACACGCATAATTTTATTATTCACTTGTTGTTGTTGTTGTTATTGTTGTTTGTTACAGCCTGACTTTAAAAATGTTTGCGGTTTGATCTCTATAGTAAAACAACCTCGTATATTGCTCTACTTTTTCTGCAATGCTACACCTAAAAATCTGTACATACAATAAGTAATAAGTAAATAAGATCGCTCCATCTGTGCCTACATAAAAAATATAACTGAAAATATTATTACAAGGGATGCAATAGAATCCAAAATAAATATTTTTGGATTTTTTATCACCGTCTGTGTTTGTTCGCGCTAATCTCAAAAATGGCTTCTTCGATTTGACTGCCGTTTTCACTTATACATATATTGTAGTAAGCTTAACTTTTTTAGCTCTCAGTAATTAAATTAATATAAAATAATATTTCTTTTACTTTAATCGGTTTAAAAATAAAAAGTTATATCAGTTTTAAAAAAACACGCTTAATAATTTCCATGTTTCTCGAAGCGAAGCGGTGGCTGGTTCATAAAAAAAGATGAGTGTAAGATGTTTGTTTATCTTTCATGAACTGCTGATACAATATAGATAAAATTGAGTACGGTAAACTTGTTTACTTATTGTTCTTCGGATATCAGGCGGCAGGTGTAACCGTGTAACATTAATGGAAATTTATTACAACCACAGATCTTGTCATACAACAATTTGGACATTATTCGAGAAAAGCGTGTCAAACAATTATGTCAACATCACGAATAATAATTCGGTGAATTACGGAAAATATTGTGAGTATTGTGACAATAGATTTACTGAAAAACATATACCTTTAGACCAGCGGTCGGCAACGCGCGGCCCGTCTTGCTTGCGGCCCGTGAATGTTTTGTAAATAAGTAAGTCCTAATAATATCAAAATAAATGCATCATCAGTGCCCATACAAATTTCTATGAAAACGCGAGTTTCAAGCAAACTGAAGGTGTTTGCAAACCCTTTTTCATGTCATATTGAGGAAGTACCGAGTAATTTACAAATGAACATGATTGATCTCCAATCTAATGATGTCCTTAAAAGCACTTCCTATGAACTCAATGATCTTGTTAAATTTTATGGTAGCTTGCCTTCTGATTATGTCGAATTGAAAAAGTTTGCTCAGCAGTTCATTACAATTTTAGCAGCACTTATTTATGCGAAAAAAACTTTTTCAATTGTCAATTACAGAAAAAATAAATATGCATCTCGTCTCACAGATGAGCATTTGGGAGCTATTCTACGAATTGCAACTACAAATATGACAGCTAACATACAAGAAATAGCCCTTGCCTGCCAAAAGGTTGCCGACCGCTGCTTTAGACTATCAGTTCATACTTCGTAAGAAATTAATCGAATTTTTGATGATTCCTAGACAAAACTTTAGATCTCGAACATACAGACTTCAACGTCCTCAATTAATAAAACGATAACATCATGAACATTATCACTGTCAATTCCATCAGCACTATTTGGGATAGCTCAAAAAATACTCGTCTGATGTCGCTCAATAAATTTGAAGTCTGTTAAATATCGCATACTTCCGAGATACCCAGAGGCGAAGCGAACTTTGTTTACTAGTAATAAATAATAATGACTAACTCAAGTCAGACACTTCGTAGTTAGAAGCACGTATTTACGTAGGTATTAGAAGTAGGTAGTTCCGTTGTCTGCGACCGCGACGCAACAACCAACAACCGACTCGTGTTATTACATAAACGGCAAGTGAACCGACAGTAACATGTGTACAACTAGTGAATCAGACAGTTTAGGTGCTCGCTTACACGTGGCGTTGCTCACTTTATTTATTCTAAACGGGTACTTATAATAGGCAGTGTCGTTGCTTGCGAGGCGAGGGGTCTCAGGTTCGAATATCAACCGGGGCCGTTATAATTATGTGACATGAATTTGTTTGTTCTCGACTCATGTGTGTTGTTGGTGTGTTATTTGTATTATCCATCCAATACACAAGATATCCTAGTTGGGGAGAATGAGCGTGTTAACGTTTATTTAGTTTTAGAGTATACGCCCTCGCTTCACTAAACTTAGCTTCGGAAATTTCAGTATTTCTCCAAGGGATTGGTTTTTGAAAAAAAATGTTACCTAGCCTGTATGACCTTACGTCATCAATTATCTTCCTGAGAAAATTTGTCGAACGGAGTAGATTTTTCATACAAACTTTACTGGTTGATGAAAAAGTCGTATGTGACCCTGGATCTCCAACTATATTAGGGCCGATGGTTTAGCCGTGAAATCGTCACAGACAGACAGACTGACTGACAGCATTTATAATACACTAGCGACCCGCCCCGGCTTCGCACGGTTGCAATAACTATTTAATGGATGTTATTATACATATAAACCTTCCTCTTGAATCACTCTATCTATTAAAAAAAACCGCATCAAAATCCGTTGCGTAGTTTTAAAGATTTAAGGACACAAAGGGACAGAGAAAGCGACTTTGTTTTATACTATGTAGTGAAGTACAGATACTTATTTATATTAGTGTACACGTGGCGAACGAATGTCTCGTACTGCACACGAAGTGCATTCATTCGTCATTCACATCGCATACTGTTCCGAACGGTTGCAATTTTGTGACGAGACGAGAGACGTGAGCCAATCGGTCACACACACTCGGGCTATTTATGTCGAGTGCTTTTTTATCTCTCGGTATAGGTACGGTAGGTACCTACTACATACTTTGTATCTAAGTATCTATAGTAGGTAAACAACTGGTAGCTGTCCATACATGAAAGACTAGATTTTTGTCCGCGGCTTCACCTGCGTTAAAACGTATAAAGAAAGATTAAAGACAATATTCCGTTAAATAATCCCACTGGAACATATCAACAGAAATAAAGTATCCCATGTCCTTTTACTCCTGTGAGTACCCGTATCATAATTAAATGGTTACATTTACATTGTATTGTTTGTAGGTAGCTATACCTACTCCATTCTTATTAAATATGGAATTCATTCATGGCAACCCACGCAAACTCCAGGTTTCCGCTCCTGTGACTAAGGTTCATTGTAGATTGTCCGCGAGAATTTAAAATGCCTCAAGTAAGCTTCGCTCACAAGCTAAATTGAACTACGACTACGAGCTCACGTAACGAATTTGTTTTTAAGGGGAAGTGGCAATTCCATATTCTCGGCGACTCAAGTGGATGTAACTACAGAAAGTTCATTATAACTCGGCTGATATGAACATAGCTACGAGTGGCTGCGCAGACGTCGATTTTAAGACCAAAATGGTGGTAGGAGGCGGGGAGTGCGGACGGTAGGATAGTTAGCCAATACCATGGACGTAAATACGTCCGTGGCCAATACGAAGTAGCGTATCACAAAACACTCCTGCCCCCCAATTCTGCTATTTTATTTTAAGCCGAAACGGATCTGAAACGCATTGGAATCTACTTTTGGTATTCTACTAACAATTGGTCAAAACGAAACCGAAACGCATTGGTTACGCAGCCGAAGCGGTTTGGTTGTCGTATTCTGGTAAGAACACGTAGCGTTCCGTTAGCGGTTCAGCTTTGATTTCGTATTCTGATAAGTTTTTGACAGTTGGTAAGGCCGAAACGCTACGGTTCTGCGTTGGTTGAAATGTCAAAAATAGCGGTTTTACATCGGCAGCGAATGAGTAGCTTTTGATAATATTGCGATTAAGTTTTGATCGAAGGTACCACCTTGATTTGATTTAAATTCCTTTTCGCGTGTTGATTGTGAGCTAAAACTTTTTGGGAACTTAAAATTCATTGTATTATCATTGTTTTACAACAGTTATCATTTAAGTTTTTTTGTACCTACATATATCCAAGTAGTCATAGTCATACGTTCTTACGTACATTATTCTTGCAGAAATAATTTTTTATTTATTTTTTATTTATTCAAGAACTTGGTAGGTACATTATTATAACAATTATAATTATGCCAAACTGTAAGAACAGTTTATTGGCACAGATGGCATGCACAGATTTTCACACATTTGTACCCTATCTAAAAGTAATCTATAAGTAAACCTTAAACAATTAAAGAAGTTAAGCAAGTACCTACTGTCTAAATATGTATACCTCATGAAGAAGAACCCTAATATACACCTAGTACAAGATCTATTATATAATAATATATTTAATTTGACTTTAATAATATACTTTTTAGCTTTGTTTTAAATATATTTAAACTAATTTTATCCTTCAGTCTGATGTCATCTATTTTATGGTATATTTTAGGAACCAAATATTTACTTGTTCTTTCCCCATAATAATTTATAGCCCTTGGTTGCATATATTTACTCGGTTTATTATGCCTACTATTATATCTCCTTTCAACTTCAATTTTGTATTCCTCACTAAGATATTGTTGATGTGCAACCATTTATGTTATCTTTTTGGTAACTGGTAATATTTTACAATGTTGAAATAACTGTTCATAGTCCCCCCTGAGAGCATATTTTCAGCAATCTAATTTGAAGTTTTTTAATTTCCTGCAAATATGAATCAAAGGTACGACCATAAACACTTAATCCATAGCTAATTAGTGAGTCAGCAAGTGCATAATATACTGTATACATGGTATGCTTACTCAACACGCTTTGTAAATGATAAAATTTACACAGTATACTTCTGAGATTGTTACAAACACTATTTATGTGCAATTTCCAACTGAATTTTGTATCCACTATCAATCCCAAATATTTAAAATTGTCAACATACTGCAACTTATTACAAGAACATCCCATTTTATTGTTGTGTAAGCATTCATATGTGTGTCCTATAATGTGGACATTATTACTAACATAATTCATTGCCATCCTGTTATATGGAGAGCATATATGCATGCATTTTGTTTTGCTAAAATTGATTATAATTCCGTTATCATGTGCCCATTTAGTTATGTTCTCAAAATCACACTACAAGTTTTGTTGAATTTCATGAATATCTTTCGAAGAATACCTTAAACACATATCATCCGCATACATATATGCTTTACATGATTTTAATACATTTGTTACACTATTCACATGCATTATGTACCCTACTGGCCCATACACCGAACCAGTGGGTACCCCTTGTGTGACATGATCCTCCAGCCCTGTCTCACCAGCGACAACAGTGCGTATGGTTCTGTTTGAGAGGTAACTTCTGAACCACTCTTTGGTGGGCACTCTTTGGTGAGCTCGTATTTAGCTTGGGATATGATGTTGAGGCAGTTTTTATTAAATTTTTTATCGACGACAGAAACTTGAAATTAAGATGAGTAAAAGAAAGTAATTGTACAAGATAAAATTCAAATTTGAATTGTGGACTATAGCCCGAACCTCTTCGTCTTTTCGTCTGAGCAATAGGATGTAGAACGTATTAAATAAAAAATATTAATAATATCATTTTATTTCAGGCATGTTACCTTACACATATACCTTAACGACTAACATACATACACATTATAATAACTTAAAACTAAGTCACTTAATTTCGGCGAAGTGAGACGCGTCTCCGGGGACTGCTGGTGGTCCCCGACATCCACGGAATTTTCGGAAAACGACCCCCTTCGGCCACAACTTCTCTTTTAGGAAGATCGACAATCCCTCGGTTGGTACACGCACTGCAAAAGAGCTGAAATTTACAGCGTTGCGCGAAACCAACTTCTCAGCCTGCACTCGAATCTTCGTTTTCTTCTCCAAATATATATTCCCATATATGTTCCGATAATTTTTACTTATCTTATTGCACTGCGAAATTCGCCCGCCGGCGCTTCGTGAAATCAAAACAAACAGCAAACTTGTCATAATATTATGTCAACTGTCAAGTTGAAACTTTCACTTTTCGTGGAGTAAACTTTTTTTTTTACACTGAGCAAAGACACATGTCATACAGCCAAAAATCTTTGAAATGTATCAATACAAAAGTAGCAATGTACGCGCAACTGAATTTTTTCGAGTTGCCACACCATAAGCCATTCATATGCGGCTCTAAAACCAACCGTTTCCGTTTCGTTTGCGTTTCAGCTGCCAACGTAAAATTAGTGGAATACCATTTGCCATTACAAACGCAACTGTAACGAAGCCGAAACGCAGCCGATCCGTATCGGTTAACAAATAGCAGAATTGAGGTACTGGCCGCCGTGTTTTGATTGGTCAATTACTGTACTTGCGCAAACATCTCGGAAAACGAAGTTCACATCAGCGCCGCGTTAAAATGAAATTACTGTAACTTCCTATTCTCTACATTGGTGGCTTTCGTATTTGCTTATGTGGGCGGGTTAGAATACAGTCGATAGGCAAGGTGTCGTAAGAGACGATAGAAGCCAACTTGGCTTGGTGGTAGGGCTTCGCGTATGATAATTATATTATCATCAATATTGCTATTATGTCATTTATTAAGCGAAATTAAAAAAGGAGAAGGTTCTATGTTCGACAACTAAGTACCTATTAGATATAATACCGAAAGGTCACTCACTCGTCACGAAATATCGTAAACTGCTTGACGTATAAAGATGAAATTTGGCGATGTTTGTGAGATTTCTCCGTCATTTGTGAACCGATTTCGATAAATCTTTTTATATTCGAAAGCCAATGCAGTTCTGGTGGTCATGTGGTCCCATTTAAATTTAAGCTAGATTTGACGATCAATTTTTGAGCTATCCCTAGTCCCTAGTAATACATAATTTTCTCATTATATTACTTATCTATGTCGAAGTCGGTTTTTTATTAAATCACACGCGGTGCTGCTCACCAGTTCTGTCATGTTAACTCATGTTGAACTTGGCTATCATAAGACCCATATTGCCATTATAGAACCTTAAGATTCTTTGTATTGCTTTCGCTTAGATCTCGACAATTTCACATGGCAGCGATGACACTCACCATCATATCAGGTACCCACGATTTCACCAACAAATTTTATGTACACTACGCGACCATACGCGGGGTCAACGCTCGCCACCACCTATTATTATCACCGTGCAGTGCATATAACCAGACATAAGACACACACATGCGTTGTGTTATTGTGTTACAATACTATTGTAAAGCACTAAATATAACGTAGTTTCGTGTATTGTTCTTAAACTTTTAAGGTAAGTAAGTACATACATGAATTTATTGTTCATGGCAAGAGGAAATTGTCTTCTAAGTTTATGCGCTACCAACCTACCACCCACCACTACATCGCCGCTTACCTGGTGGGATTATAGTCAAGCATTAACTTATATCATGTAAAAAAAGTTGTGAAGAGGTAAGTAGATAAGATAAGGTCTATTAGTGCCATCGATCAATGTAGTGATGATCGTAGGTACTGTATCATAGGATTCCCTGTGAAGTGGGTAACGTATACGCCACAACTTCACCTGTCACGCAACTATTTGTCCCGGCCGGGAACTGAACCCAAGACTTCTTCGTCTTCTTCGCTTCGTACACAGGGTCACTACTCACTACCAACTAAGCTACAAAGTCATCAGACTACAAAAACACTACCAAACAAGTAATACATCGACATTGTCGACATATCGACGCAACTGTGACGTCACAGTTGTGATGACTGACGATAATTGACGTACAAAGCCAGTTTTTCCCAACCCGGGATTAGATCCAGTACGTTGGTCACGGAGGTCGACAGTCAATTACTCACACGAATGGACGCCATTACGATATAAATAAAAACTATTCAACTTTGTAACGCGAAGTAAAAACCAGTAAGCGTACCTACTGTTGCTCGATACCACTTAAACGCACGCCAATCTTTATAAGAAATATAAATTTAATAGGATTTCTGTTGGCTTCTTCCATAACTATCAATCTATATATCATATATCTATATACATGTAATAAAACTGTAACTGATCGTATGTGTGTGCACACTAATCTCAGAAACGGCTGAACCGATTTTTTTGAACTTTCCCTGGGAGATGAGGAGGTTATGGAGCAACTTGTAGGCTACTATTTATCCCCGAGTTCGAAGACGCAGGCACAGTTAGTTAGAATTAAAATTTAATAGGGTTTCTACTGGCTGCCGTTTTATTACTAACAATAACAAACTACCAAGAAATGAGAATGATGCCTTAATGTGACCTCAAAAGCAACAAACAGGTCTTTGAACCAATTTGGAGTAAGTAATTAGTGCCATCTGCTATTTATTCTTGACGACGTGTAGGTATGGCTCAATGGTTATCATGCCAAACTGCCGTTTAAAGAGTCCTAGGTTCGATTCCCAGCGTGATATAAATTAGAATGATGAGCTTTCGATTCTCGGTCTGGTTATGTATAAAAAAATTTGTGTTTGTCCAAGACACGACGATACAGGGAGATGTGGGGCTATGGTCGTGAAGTTTTGTTTTCTAGCCTTGTTGTTAATAAAAAAGCGAAATGAAGCCGATTTTACAAATAATTTCGATAACTTTCATCAACATCATTGAAACTCAAGAATTTTTGTACAATGGTGTCATAATTACGTAGGAAAAATAGTGCACTTTGCGTCGGTGACCCCTAATAAAAACCATAAATTTCGCACTGACATTTTCGTGTCTCATCCCACGTCAGAAAATAGATATTTATAGATCAAGAAGCAAAGTAGGTACCTACATACATTACAACTCACAAACCCCATAAAGCCACGGGGCAGACTGAAGACACTCAAAATCACCAGAGCATTTTATACCTGACATGAGTACAGGTCAAGGCAGCGACGAATATGCCAAATTGTCCAAATACCCCAAACGGGGCTGAACACCAGCCAACAGATACCTGCCAAGTGACGGCGACAGTGAAATACGTCTGAACCGTGACACGTAACTTGGCTACGACTCTACCGCACAATAGCCGTGAAATATTTCCAACGTGTTACATTAAATTTGTTGAATGACCACTTAATAAAAATGTAAGTAAAAAAATTTACAGTCTAATAAGCGATGATTTTGCTAACCATCTTTAAAACGCTACGAATTCTAAAAGGTTATCCGAAAACAACAACGATACAGAAACATTTTAGATCCACCAACTTTTCAAATATCTACCTATCCTAGATTTAATTATCCACCCTTCCTACATTATTCAATTTGGTAGTTGCCATATGTATTATAACTACATTTTGATTATTGTCACATTATCATCAACATCAGCCAACACATTTGAACTCTTAAAGCACAACAAAACAACACCGCCGTTTTAGAAACGCAGTCTGACGAGTACTACATGACAGGGATGTTACGGATATGGAATTTCGGATCTGGATACGGATACGGATATAGGAATAAAATTATATCGGTTTCGGTTACGGATATCTAATTATTTCGGATTATCCGTTAGTTTCGGATAGTTTCGGTTACGGATATTACATAAAAGGAAAAAAATGTATGTAATAATCCTACTAATATTATAAATGTGAAAGTTTGTGTATTTGTTTGTTTGTTACTCCTTCACGCAAAAACTACCGAACCGATTTTCATGAAATTTGGCACACACATAGAGGGCAACTTAGATTAACATATAGGATATTTTTTATCCCAGAAATCCCGCGGGATCGGAATTTACGCGGGAAAACCTTCTTCGCGTATGGGGTATAAATAGCTTCTAAACAAACATTAATATAAAACTAACAAGTCTGTCTTCTCGGAAATCCCGCGGGATCTGGAGTTACGCGGAATAAACTCCTGCGCGTAGTTGCGGGCTTAAATTTTTATGCGACCTTTACTAGGAGATTGAGGAAGTTTTGAAGCAACATATAGGGTACTGTTTATCCCTGAATTCCCGCGGGATTAGGATTCACGCGGTAAAAACTCATACCCGGGAATGAGGTCGTGGGTTCAGATGTTTATGGGACTTTCAGTGGGAGGTAGAGGAGGTAATGGAGCATTATATAAGCTACTTTTTGTTCCGGACTTCCCGCGGGATCGAGATTTACGCGGGAAAAGCTTCCATGAGCGAATAAAGTCGCGGGCTCATTAATATCTATATATCGGGATATCTATACATATATCGGGAATCGAACCGGCTTTTTTTCTCATGATCAACTTTATGTTGCTTTTTCGAGGGTCAGCATCGCTTTAGCTGGTCTTTATGTTTTGGCACCCGAATGAAAAACTACCAATGTAGTTTAAAAATATAGTAGTTTGGAATGAAAAAACCCCGACGTTTATATCTTAAAGTCTTTTTATCGATTTTCTCAAGATCTACATAACGGATTTTTGTACGGTATGACTAAAACGTAGTAAAAAATCAACTGTTCTTAAGATGTGTGGAGTGTGTCTTAATATGTGTGGGGTCGGTATTAACGCAGGAATAACTTTGTGACACACTGAGTTCCACGCGGGCGGAGCCGCGGGCAACAGCTAGTCTACTTATAATCCATATTGTTTCTATATATTTTGAAGTTATACTTCTTTAGGCGCGTTATGGAAAAATCATGAGAGTGAAATTTTACGATGCGCGCGCATCTGTAACACAAAAATTAACAGGATGAAGTTGCCGGCTAAACCACTCATTGGCCTTTGTCAATGTAACTCTGACGTCTATTTTTTTTTATGGAATTAAGATAGCAAACGAGCATGCAGTACCACCCTTCCCCTGCCGCCCATAACAACTGTGACCGACCTAGAACTAGACTCAAAGGGACTAGGATGGTTAGTCCAGTTAGTAGATGGTGTTAGAATATTAGTTGGTTAGTTTGTTAATAAGTGTGAGGACAGGGACTGTTAGTGATAGTTAGTCCTGTTAGTTAATGTTAGTAATAGTCCAGTTAGTTATTGTTAGTATGAGTCTTGTTCCAATTCGGTCACAGATGCGTTGCTACCCCTGAGGTCTGAGATGGTCGCCTCTAAAAAAGTGAAACCGGCGTGAACCGGGTGAAAAAGTGAAAATTTAGTTTTGCTTTTGCTTTTTATCGAAATTATTTATAACCAGCCAGGTTTGTTTTGACTTGTTTGTGGCACATTGACATGACATAATATGCACAGACTAGCTAAAGATTAATGTTTCGTTATACGGTATGCAACGACTAGTCTTTTTGGTAAAATATTTAATAAAGGTTTTTAACTGCAATATAACAGTAAATAAATTATAACTAAGTATTCAAAGATAGTTTAGGATGACTATTAGTGATTATGCTACCATTCCATCAGTATTTTCTTAAGACGTTGTCACGTTCAACTATCGTCAGTAAACCGACTTTACAGACAACCAATTTTTTTTAGTATAATTAATACTAAATATTATGAAATTATTAACGTTGAATATTTATTATTTAATGATGCCAAAGAAGTATAACTTCTTACGCGCGTACATAAGTACACGCAATTTAATTTTTTTTTATATAAAACTTGCGTTACTGAGTGACTGTCTGACAAACAACGCACAGCCAAAACTACTGAACAGAAGAAGCTGAAATTCGACATGTATGTTCCTTGGGGGAGGGAGAACTAAGAGAGGATTTTTGGAAATTCTACCCCGTAGGGGTCGAACCGGACGAAAAACTTTTATATGAAAGTTGTACACCATTGAAGTTAGTGACTTGAAAATTTGGATTTTAGTTGTTTATTAGTCGAGTTCTTTCTTCAGGAATTACCTACTTTTTAGACAGAGTGATACCAAAAAATCTAACAATGCAAGATTTACATGGCAAATGAGTGGTGAAATAAAAACTTGTCATAACGTGTTCTATTTAGACTCGGCCCTTATCCGAAATTATCCGAAACTATTTTAACGGATACGGTTCCGGTTACGGATATATTTTTATTTCGGATATCCGATAGTTTCGGTTACGGTTACGGATATCCATAACATCCCTGCTACATGACCACCTATTTCCTGTCCGACTACTTTTCTGTGACCCTGCTTTTTATGTAAATCGTCGATTAACAAGCAAACACGTTGCGTTGATATCTGCACCACCAAAGGTATCCCCGATGCAAAGAATGAAAGAAGATGGAAAGGATGAAAGAAGAGAGACGATAAAACCTTTTTTTAATTTATCTTACTTTTCATGTAGCTATCACTTTCTGTCCCATATGTTCCATAAAATTTTCCAATATAGGTATCTAGGTACATATAGCCACAAAAAATGTCGTCGGAGTGGGATCTAATAATGATGATGGATCTAATAATATATTTGACAAAATATCATTTAAACACTTTCGGTGAACCCAGCAAGTACAATGTTGCACGGTTGTCCCACTTCTGATGTTTCTTCAAAACCAGGTTTAGGCGTGTCACAGCCAAGACCGGTTTACGGAGCCGCGTACGTCGTTGGCGAAGTAGCGGAAATATCAGAGAAACAGGAATTATAACCAGCTATACATACAATCAGTGATAGCTTATTGATTAAGAACTGCTGAGCCTTCTACCCGGGGAGTCCGGATTTGAATCCCAGAGCATGCACTTCTAACTTTTCAGAGTTATCTGCGTTTGAAGCATTTAAATATCGGCCCGGCTTGGAAACTATTGCGAAATACTAGGTCTGAATAGAATGGTCTGGTAGAATGACTTTTCGTTAGTTCCAATTTTTGCCATTTCAGAGATAAGTTGGGCGGACTGTACATTAGCGTTCTGCGTCAGTCGCATTCAGTGTCAAACTGTGGTGTCAAAGTGTTGCTAACTTTGATGTTTTAAATATCTAGATGGGACATCGAATCCGCGCAAACGTGTCAAAAAATTGTGGCTAACTGTTAGCCACAATTTTTATATTTTTAGCAACTAGAAGTGAACGCAAAATAAAAATCACATTTAACAATTAATTACACGCAAATTTAAATGACAGGATATTTAGTTTGACCATTCAAACGAGTAGTGGTTCCCCTTGCCAAGTGAACTCGACGTGAATTGCCCGCAGACTGAGCTCGCCAACGCTTATATGTATAGACTTCATAGCTTCATACTGACAGGAAATACGTCACTCTTCTCCTAACAATATCATTATGCACACATTACGCACACATAGACAATAGACGAACGGGTAAAACATCGTCTGCACGCACACATGCTTGATAATGTTGCCTTGTTTTTTTTTGTTTTCATTGTAGGGCGACGCTCAATCTAGACATTTAAAACATCAAAGGTTGCTAAATATTTTGTTGATCTCGCAAGTTCAAAATTTCATTATTTTCATCTCTGCGTTCGGTCGCGTGAATCATTTGCCAAGCAAAATAGTGCCTAGCCATGATTTTGTTTAAATATACAGCAATATTTAATGACATTTAATTTAGAAAATAGCGTGAGTGCCGTAACTACTACGGGTAACGTAATTTACTATAGCATCTGTCAAATTTGTGACTCGTAATACCAAATTGTAAGTAAAACATGACCGCACGTACTGTAAATAGAGTTATGCGCATTTACTATTAAAGCAGCGTTTTCACGATAGCATCAATAGTTGCGTTTACTACATGTTTACTACAACAACTCATAACTGGTCGCTCATGTCTCTAGACAGACAGGTACAATCAGGCAGCCCGTCTGATACTTTGATTTCAAAATTAAAAACAAGCTCCTAAACTCCACCTACAGTAGCAATCATTTAAATTGTTTGCAAACAACCAGCTCACCGATCATTCACTCGCACAATACCTTAACATGAGTTTGTATGTGGGGGTTGGTATGTTTACACAGCTGTTAGTGTGTACCCACGTAGACTGCGTACTAATGGCCGAACAAGTACGAAACCAAGTTAGCCTTGAGAGCATGGCTATTTTAAACACGCATGGTTTGTTTATAGGGAACGGCAAAGGTTCGCGATATCAACAGCTATTACTTTGCTGGTTGAGTCCGCTACTTTGTAATGGGAAATTTCCTGTGCGAATCCCGATCCTGAGAGAATTCAGAGATAAAACGTATCATTTATGTTACTTCGTCTACCTTCTAGTCAAACTCCCATTAAAATCGGTTAGTTGATTTTGAATCGACATTAATTTACCCTTAGAACCCAAGGATGTTATCAAAAACTTCTTGAGAATTTCAATCATGATTCATAGGAAAAAGAAGTAATAACATACAAAGCCCGAATAAACGAACCATTTTACCGAACAAGCTAAGACAGGTGACTAGTAATTTCCAAAACGCGCTAACTACGATAAACCGTAAACAATTAGCGGCAGTAGTGCCGTAAAGTACATAGCAATACGATCAAACACTTTTATCTCGTTTGCGAACATCAACACGGCATCTGTTCAAATCACTCGCCATCCGCGTGCCTGTTTGACACCGATAAACAAGAGATCTAAAATATCAACAAAAAATTATGTGTTTTTCCTTGTGCACTACACTTTGGTACTCCCAAAATGCCTTTTGCGCGTTTGCCATGGTCAGAGTAGCGTTCGGAACGGAGAATTCAAATATTCAACAAATATTAAATAAGCTGTCGGTTAACCAGCTAGTTAGCCGACATAGCTCAAAGAATGAGCCGGCTGAAGTGGCAATGGGCCAGCCATATAGCTCGAAGGACCGATAACTTTGGAAATAAAGGTCATCGAGTGGAGGCCCCGTCTCGGGAAAAGTAGCGTAGCAAGCCGTCAGGCCAGGTGGTCTGACGACCTGAAAAAGACAGCGGGCTTCCACTTGCTTCAGAAGACGTAAGACCGGTCAGTGTGGCGCAAATTTGGGGAGGCCTATGTCCAGCAGTGGACGCAGAAAGGCTGATGGATAGATGGATGGATTAAACTAGCTTTCTTCCCATAGTTTCGCACGCGTAGAATTTTTGTTTCAGTGCATCCCTCTTTTTATCCATTTAGGGCGGGGGACGATTTTTCTTAATGCTCCCCTTCACTCCTCAATGAAAATCTTCAGCTCGTCGCGTCGTGTAATTTCGGCTGTGCGTTGTCTGTCAGGCAGTGACTCAGTAATACATTGATAGCACATTTTCCTAATGCTAAGAGAATTTTATTATAAATGCTAAACAATATTTTTGTAATTGTGCTGTTAACCGTTGAGGAGTTCCCTTATCTGGAGCGAATAGTGTGAAATATATTCTGTCATGCAAGTCGTAAAATAACATTGTCGTCGCAACAAAAGCAATATGCAAACTTTTATGTCCGCAGAATTAGATTCTATTCAGTTCTATTTCAACCCTAACATATATTATGCAAACAGTGCAAGTTAAATAAAAGCTTATGAAATAAATTCTCGATGAATCAAGGTGGAGGAGATGATTGACCAAGGAGGTGATGAAAAATTCGAGAGTATAGACGCCCCCGCGTGACGATCAAGAATAAATCAAGACATGTCAACTTCTGAATAAATCACATCAAAACCGACTTCAATATAACAAATATAAAATCATTTGTACCTATTTGAAATCACAAAACAGAACTCCATAAAAGATGGGAGTAATTGAATCATGTCGAAAAATTTATTTTTGGTAACAAAAATTGCAAAAGCTGCATCACTAAAATGGATTTGTTGTTATAACTTTAACATTATAACGAGCGGTTGACCACAAATAAAGAAATTCGACACGCTAATAGATTCCTTGGCCCTCGCACGATTCATCAACCTTATGCGAGTGTCGCGGAGTATCAGACCTTCAAGTCGTTAACCCAGATACCTTGACACGATGCACTGTTTGTTTGTAAATCAGCGCTCGACTTTTAATTGCTTCTGGGACCTAGTAATAGGTTGGAACGATTGCATGTAGGGTTGCTAAATGGCTTAGACAACTATAACAACGGAATATTATTGACTATTCCGTGACTTTAACCGACAGAAAATAAGACTCGGCACAGGACTAATTGTTTAGTTAGTTATTAGCAAACAGTGTTAGAACTTTTGTTCATTAGTAGGTATGAGGGCTGGGGCAGGGCCTGTTAGTAATATAATTAGCCCTAAACTTATTGTACAAGTAAATAAACAAATGCATGTAAGGTTGTCAGGTAGCTGGGAAATTCAGAATTGCCTCGGAATTTTGGTGACCCCGAGTTGCATTTCCAACTAGGGATCGATCAGGGACTTAGCTCCGCAAAATGGCCATGGCCAGGATGACCCCTAGTTGGAAATGTCTAAGACCCTGATCGATCCCCGTCCGATGCACATATTTATGCGACAAATAAAGATGCAAACGACTTTACTGACATAATTCACCTCTCAATAGATCTGAATAGATCTGAATGAACTGTGAATAGATCGGCGGAAGATCAGAGCTAGATGCCCTCGGACAGTTAGTATTATACCGAAATCCTTTTCGTAGTAACACGAACCTACTCAAAATTGTATCTTACGTACATTGTAAGTTTGTGTAGGTAAAATTAACACGAACAAACTCTTTTTTTCTTTCCTTAGCCTCAATAGATGGCGCTAGTAACTGCAATAGAAACAGGTTTGAATTTAGATTGTCAACCAACGATGATATCTAATTTCAAGTGACACGGTATCATCCGGCTGTTAATTTGCGTACAGACTCACAGCATATTTTGTGCTCACAGAGTCATTAATTAATGACAATGACTAACACATCCAACATGATAATGACTATTTAGATAACGTTGCGTTTGATAACTATTGATAAAATCCGACTTTTTATGCAAATAAGGTAGCAAACGACCATATGGTCGTTAATCTAGTTTGAAGATGGTGATAGAACATAAGTTGGTTAGTTGTGTTAGTGTGTTAAGAAGTGTGAAGACTTGAACGGGAACTCTTTGCTTGTAAAATAAAATTATTTTTTTAGAAATTATCGGATATTTTATTTGTAACAGAACTTATCGCTAGACTATGTACATAGTTTTTGTTAGTATTGCAGTAGTTCAGAGAGTAATAGTTGGTGAGTGTTGTTCTAATTCGGTCACAGATGCGTTGCTACGCTTGATGATTAAGATGGTCGACACTAAAAAGTGTAACCGGTACTATCATAGACTTTTAGTATTGCAATTGCTGGAGGTGTCACTTAAAACTGATGCATGTTTTACCTCAGAACGTGAGATATAAATATTATCTGTTGCAAGCTTGCAAGACCACGTCTGCTGTGTCATCTATTTGAGATAATTACGTTGACATACATGTGTCAGTATTCCCATAATGAATACCTAATAATCATAAATACTGACTCTATCACAGTGCGATAAGAAACAGGAAATTGGCAAATTAGAACGCACTATCTGACCGCACGAAACCAACACTGTTTTAAATTGCTAATTAAAACGTTATAATATTCACAATATTATTAACTATTAACCCGCCTTATCACGGAATTAACCACTACATTCAGGGTACAATTTATAGTCGGTGTTTAAGTTTTAATTTAAGCTCAAACTTGATTTTCTCGTTGTATAGCAATGTCGTCATAGCAACGCCTTAGGGTGCGGTTCCACTGAGGCGGAGCGGAGCGGAGCTGTGCGCGATTCACCAATCACATGGCTTGAAATCCACATCTCATTGTGCCTCGCGTGGTTTTCAATCCATGTGATTGGTGAATCGCGCACAGCTCCGCTCCGCTCCGCCTCAGTGGAACCGCACCCTTATAGTGCGAATTTCGAAATCTGCTATGACAACAACAAAATAAAGATTTAACCAAAGTCTACATCTATGTACATAGACCTATGTTTTTGGCCTCGCTCAACTTAGATAAACAGACGTCGAGGCCGCATTACGTGTAGAGGCCCATAGCTGGAAGGAACACGGTGTTTCCTACATGACATCCATTCATTACCATACGATATCCTTGACGGCAACGGTTTCCGGTCCAACGGCGACCACTGTTCTTTGTCAAACGTAACGTACAAAGTGTACAAACTACAAACGTAATTTTCTAATTCCTAAAAAAACCTCCGTATATTTAATTTTGTATGCATTCTAGCTTTTAAAGTCGGGCCCTTTGATTATATACACGTCTAGATTCCGCAATTCAAACAAAATGTCACTCAAAAAACGTCCTCAGTTTTCCGACATGTGTGAGTACCGCTCGTGTACTTATTGTAAGTGCACTGTCAAAGTGAGCGTGTGTAAGGGATGCCTGCTTCAAATTGTAACATACCTACTTTTTCCCTATGATCTTTGCAAATGAAGGTTGAACAGAATAGGTTAAAAAGTTATTGTTTTGTATTAGTCTTATATTTATTTTATTTTATGTAAATTAATAAAATTCTATAAAAAAGAGAAAAAATAAAGTAACTGGTATTAAAAAAATTTAAAACGACATGAAATGAAATTATTGTTTATTTCTATTTATCGTGTTACGTGTAGCGCAGCTCAGGACATCAGGAACTCAAGGACTTGTCGAACAATACCAATCAATCAATCAGTTCGTTTATTTGTTTATTTATATCTATATGTACAAAAATGACACATTACAATAAGATTTAGGTATACATCCAATTGTGCTTGGCAAATATACAAATATACCTAAGCTTATTATTTATTTATAGTTTATATGACGATAACATAACCTAAAATCGAACATTATACTCATTAAAACAAATAACAGTTCTAACATAGTAATATAATTTAAAACATCAAATTCATTATAGTTAAATTCAACCAGCAGTCATCCAATTTCATCAACCCCAATAAAAATATTATTGCAAAAACGAAAAACCCGACTGCTTACAAAAGAACTCAGTCAGTAGGTACTTAACGTCTCTAATGAAATCGATGCTATAAATCATTAAATCAAATAACTTATCATTCAAAGGAAAGACATTAGGGTATACTAAATAAAATATATATACTCAAAACTAGCTTTTCGCCCGCAGCTTCGCTGGCGTGGACTATACCATTTTGGTAAATGTATTCGTTGTAGTTACGGAGTTAATGTACTTATATTGGGGACTATATCTCCTTTTTATTCGATATCCCGTAGGAAAATCAAGAAACCCTGTAAATAGTTTTGAGAGAACACATTGCACTACTTGTATGTGAAAATATATGAACTATTTATAGTTACGAAGTTAAGTTCATTTTTAATTAAAAAACAAACCCATTTTATTCCCTATCTCGTAAAAAACAAGCCCGAAGGTCTGTCTACGTGTAAAGTACTGATATTCAGCTGCATTCTGTTATACTTACTAGAAGCCGAGCCAAACATCCGAGTCGGGATAATGCTGCCTAAGATTGAATACATAAAGTCGTGGATTTTATATAAGTTATAATAATTTTTTGATCAAATAACTATCTGCAGTCGTGTTTAAATAAACAATATCTGGTGAGAATCGAGCTTTGCTCGGTTTTTTTAATCGTGTTTTTGGAAACCTGTGCTATTATTATGTAGGAGCCCTACATTTGTTTATTTGTAAAATATTGTAAAATTGTCAACCCTAGTATCCATTTCCTTAGTAACAAAAATAATACCATTATTGTCATTCTTATGGTACCTACAATTTTTGTATTTAATCACATCGAAGATGATGTTTTCTAAAAATAAAACCTAGCTAGATAGATTTTTCGCCCCCAAAACTCCCTGCACACAAAATTTCATGAAAATCGTTGAAGTCGTTTTGAGATTCAGATTATATGTTTATATATACAAGAATTATTCGTTTACAGATATTAGATAGATAGATTAGATAGTTTATTTGCAGCATTTTATAAATAAAGATGTTGTGTTACTTAATTGTAATTTATCTCCCGTAAATTCGGCACATCCCCTAGTAATAAACTGGCAACACCCGCTAATCGGATCTTAACGAATTAAAATATCGTGTTTTCTTTATGCATAGTGATTAATTTAAAAAACTGACCTATGAAAAGTAATCTTCTTATTATTACACGGTTTTCCCGTATAATTGCGGCACAATTTCACTGCGCAAACCGGCATATTTAATATTTTTTCATGAGCTACGCGTCGCTAGGTAACATAAATGACACTGACCTACGTGTCAAGCAAGTCTACCAAATTTGTTGGACTTTATAGGAGCCGTTCGGTAGAGCCGATTGCGGTATCTAGACCGTGTATATGTATAATCAAAGGTCGGGCCCTCCATTTTGTTTCTCAAGGATAATGAAGGGGGTAATTTTCAAAAGTCCTATTTACTTGCGCCACTTAAGAAACTTACTCAAACGCAAGTTTTAGTTTATCTCCTTAGGGAGGGGGGGGGATATACTAAAATTCTCTCTTAGTGCTCCCCTACACTCCCCAGGGAACAAACTTGCCAACTTTCAGTTTCTTGTGTTCAGTAAGTAATTTGGACTAAGTATGCGTTGTCTATCATTCACTGAGCAACAGAAGAGATAATGTGCTCAGGCTCATTGGAATGATCTTATTAAAATATGGTTCCAAGATTAAATTATGTTAATCAAGTTTTTATTTTAATTTTAAAGTAACGCTTAAACAACGCTTACCGCTATGTTTACACGAGCTCACATGTTTCCATAACAAATTAACTGTTGTAAGATACGAGAGTAAACAAACCGCTGCATGCTTTGTCCCGCTCACACCGCCGGATAAACTATTGTTCCGTCCCTGTTTACCGTGCGACTATCAGTTTTGAATGTAAATAGATAGTGTTTCGTCAAAACATCGCTATCAAGAGCACTTCTGCACGTCTTTTGGTAGTTAAATAGCTAAGTCGGTGGAAATTTGATGAGATAGGGATTAGGGATGTCACCCTTAGTCTATGGCAGTGGTTTAGCTAGGGAGGGGGGAGGTTCGCCCCGGGCACACCATTTGGGGAGTGACACCCGATCACCCGACCAAGAAAATTATTTGAATAAAAATAACATTTAAATAATAGTTCACTATAGTCGAATCAACATACATCGTCCTGCAACATAAATACTTACGCCGGGTTCCCACTACGCCGGACCGGCAGATCTGCCGGCTCGGTAAAACTCCCGGAAGGCCTAGTGGCTGTACAAATTGTATGAAGCTATTCACATTATCCCGGATCCGGCGTTTTCGCCGAGTCCGGCATTTTTACCGAGCGTTTTGTCACTACAAAATGCCGGTAAAATCACCGGACCGGAGTAATGTGAACCAGTTCCGGCCTGTATTCCCCGCCCCGCCCGTGCAGCCCGTGCTCCCCGCACTTCATTCGGCTCGCATTTTCTGAGTAAAGTAGACGCTACACGTCATGAACGATATCCAAATCGAAAAATAGGCGTCTATTGTGGGCACAGGTCCAAATTCAACTGAGGTGCTTGGCCGATTTTCTTGTGGGATCCGGTGTAATGTGAACACTCTGTCCGGTGTCCGGTTTCCGGCAGATCTGCCGGTCCGGCTTAATGGGAACCCAGCCTTACCTGTGGGATCTTCGAAATAAAAGTGGGTTTTTCATCAGAAATACTTTTAATGGCAGAATTGCACACAGCGGTCACTCATCGTCTGGTTTCATCATTCAATCTTTTTCCGATCCGTTCAATCATCTCATCGGTCAATCATTCATGCAGTCGCTCGGATACTCATACTCAAACCTCTCACGTTCGGTTCCTCAAGCTGGCATCCCACATACCTATTATTAAGTAGACGCGCTCGCTTCGCTTTCGGAGACTTGTTGCTACTGCTCCTTTTGGTCGTAGCGTGAATCGTAATGTTACCTATCTATCCTTATTCCTTATATTCCTCAATAAATGGACTATTCAAAACAAAAATAATTTTTCAAAGCGAACCAGTAGGTAGTTCCTGAGATTAGCGCGTTCAAACGAACTAACAAACTCTTCTGCTCTATATTTTTAGTATAGATATATAAGAATTGCAGAACGTTAATATTTTTCAATAATAAAATATCTTTTTTAATTTAAAAAACTAACACTTCATTTAAAATGCCATAATTAAAATTTGGAACAACACTCATAAAACAGGTTGTTAAATGCCAGCTTTACACGCAACTGCAAATAGATTTCCTCGTTCTATTTTTAATTTAAAACTAGGTAGCTCGCTTTGGTTTCCTCACTCCGTAAGTAAATATAACCTGACCACAATAATTAGGCGCATGTCAGATAGCAGTCACGCGGGCCCCCCACCCCGCTCTAGCCCCGCGCGTCCCCTAGTGAGGCGCAGTCGTGTACAATTGTACATTAAGGTCATTTAGACTAAGCTGATGTGAACTTCGTTTTCCGAGATGTTTGCGCAGGTACAGTAACTGACCAAGTACAGGTGGTAGGGCCTAGAGCTCACCCGGGGAAGTACCACCGCCCGCCACGGTACTTTGTACCATTCCTACCGTGTAATAATTGTTTTAAGAACAATTGTGTTCCGGATAGGAAGGTGTGGTGCCGGTTACACTTTTTAGAGGCGACCATCTCAGTCCTCAGGGGTAGCAACGCATGTGTGACCGAATTAGAACGAGACTCATTGAGTCTAGTTCTGGGTCGGTCACAGTTGTTATGGGCGGCAGCGGAAGGTGGTGCTGCATGTTCGTTTGCTATCTTAATTCCATAAAAAAAATTGTACCTCCATTAAACATTCACCATGGTACTTTTGGTACTACTGCAGAATGTACTACGTATTCCCATCCCTATTTCCAATGACGTCTTAACTGACATGCGCCTAATTATCGTGGTCGGCTAGTAGATATTATGTTCCAAATTTTGAATCAATATCATCTGTCTATCTTAATATAATCTATATTATATCTATTATATATCTATCTATAGGTCATTATTATAAAACTAGTTACAGTTTTATCGCTTGGCACGTATATTCCTTGGGAGTTTAGGGGAGCACTAAAGAACGATTTTTAGAAATTCCCCTGCTCAGGGGATAAAGAAAAAATCCGTGCGGCTGAAGCCGCGTGGGGAAAGCTAGTACCATGATCAACCCCAAGATTTAACAAGAGTTACCATGGACGCAGACATTTGTACATTGTACAAATGTATCAAAGTTTAGAAATCCACGAATATGTCAAAAACTATTATAATCGTCCCACACCTGTCCTACGCGTATTCACGTGAATGTCAGTGACCGACCTTACAATGACAGTTACAATTTATAGTGAACAATTACGAACAATAATTACTTATGTGACCAATAAAATATTTCATTTTTTCTTGGAATAATGGTATTAGGGCTGATTTACATTGATACAGTAGCTGGCGCCAGCATCACTGGATTCTGGCGTTGGATCAGCATTGTATCAGTATAAATATTTTACAATCAAGTCCAGCATCCCATCCATTATCCGATACATTAGCTTTGATAATCCAGTGATGCTGGCGCCAGTTACTGTATCGATGTGAATAAGCCCTTAGTGGTGTGTTACTTGATCTCTAACCGCACAACCAACCCTGAAGCAGCGTGATGTATGCTCTAGTCTAGAACCTCATTAATAAACATGAGACTCGTAGATACTCATTAGGTAATGGGTTAAATTAAAACCAAGTAAGGTACATGCAAACCAATGCCATTTACGACCTTTGACCATCGCGACGATTGTTTACTTCAGTATTTTCATTTTTAACCGGCTTTAAAAAATAAGAGTTAAGTTGCAGGTGGTAGGGCCTAGAGCTCACCCGGGAAAGTACCACCGCCCGCCACGGTACTTAGTACCATTCCTATCGTGTAATAATTGTTTTAAGAACAATTGTGTTCCGATAGGAAGGTGTGGAGCCGGTTACACTTTTTTAGAGGCGACCATCTCAGTCCTCAGGGGTAGCAACGCATCTGTGACCGTCTTAGAACGAGGTCGGTCACAGACTCACAGTTGTCATGGGCGGCAGCGGAAGGTGGTGCTGCATGCTCGTTTGCTATCTTAATTCCATAAAAAAAATAAGAGAAGGTTCTCGATTCGACTGATTTTTTTATGTATAACTTTTAACTGGGTTAACTTTTAACTTTTTATTCGAAAGGTCGCATGGTTCCATACAAATTTGAGCGATATCCGACAGTAGTTTCTAAGGTATCTTTAATGATACCTATTTAATTGATTTCGAATATGTTGATGATATAATTATTAACTACTTGTAGATGTTGAAGCCTATGTCATGTTTATTTTTCTTAAAAGTCATTTTACGTTTTAATTCACTTAATAACCCAATTCTGAACTGTAGTACGTACACAGCCACTGTAACCCACTTGTATTCACCCCAATCGCTCTAACCTACATACAGGTTTAAGTTTTAACAAGCTTAACCTACCCCTGCTCACCGAAGGCTGAATCTACTCGTATTCTACTCGAGGGTAGAATATACATCTAACAATTTTCTCTGTTTCTTCTTATGTTCTTATATTTGTTAATTGACGACCCGAGTAACGCAAGGTGGCTGTTCCAAGGGTCTTGGGTTCATTTCCCAGCGAAGATTTAGATGATGAGTTTAATATGTCCATGGAACCCACGACACAGGAAATCCTATTGTGGGGCTATGAATATGTAGCGTTATTTATTTTATAGCGAAATGTGAATGACACCTTGATAAAATAAATATGTTTTGTTATTAATTATCTAGAAGTTACTGAGTATTCTTTAATAGAGATAATACGTCAACATAACGTCCACAGCAATGTATTACTTGTTTGTTTCACGCATACAATGATAATAAATATTAATACCGTGGCGTATTAACCTAAGTCTTTGATCTTTGTAATAATATCATATCACACATATTATTATACAAGTAATTTTGCACTCGTGGAATTCGTTTACAAGTTTTACAACGACGCGTTGTAAACGAGTGAGGGGGGAAAGGATGGGGATAATTTTCAACAAATCTTTTTTATTGCTCACTTGCATCACTTGAGTAACCTATACACAAAGTTTCAAGTTCCATTGAAGAATTAATAGAATGTTCCACATTAGCAACTTTTTTATCCCTTCAGATGGTGGATTTCTAAAAATCCTCTTTAATGCTCTATAATGAACTCCCAAGAAACATACATGCAAAGTGGGTAAACATCGACCTCTTGTCGCCTATGATGATATCTGAAATAATCAATTTATAATTCCCTCATTGAAAATTATACATACTTAAATAAATAAAAAATAACTATAAATCCGAATAAAAGAAAGAGGACGCAGCCGCAGCCGCAGCAAACATCCTCCATCTCTTTCTTGCAAAATTTCAACGAATGAACTGGTCTGTTAAAGACCGATTAAAATCATTCATTTAAATTATTTAATTGAAGGAATAGCTGTTTAAAGGTAATGGAGGTATTTCACTTAACCTGAAAAAATATTTAAGCTAACCGTTTAAAAAGACCTTTACTAAGGTTAAACTGCAAAAAAATAATTAAATTCTATTTCCACGTGGTACTTGATGGACTAACATCCGTTCATCAGGCACTCATAAAGAATGCGCTTCTGTTTAGAAAATTAGACATGTAAAAATAGCTAAATCCAACACACTCCACTTACATGTTTAAATTATTTTTCTATTCATCCCAGTCCAAGCGCTAATGACGGGTAAAAAATTGTTGGCTAGAAAAACGCGCCAAAACTCCACAGACTGAATTCCAGATAAAAAGGTCACATCACTGCATTTCGAAAACTCCAGAAACACTATAAAGTTTACGCAATCACAATTCACAATTCAAATAACACAACAAACAATATTATTCACTTATTTTATTCACACAAAACTCACTTTCGTTTCGCAACTATTAGAAATGTTAAAAAGTAAACATTTCAAATTCGAATTCAATTCGCGCGCGAACCTATCTTCACTAGTGACGTGCACTACTGAGCGGTTTGGACGGAACGCGTTATCGATTTAAAGTAAATAAAATTTAATAAAACGACAATATGCCGGCTGCGATACGGCAGGCTTGACTCATCACAACGAACTGCGCGCCAAAGTTGAACGCGCGAATGATATTATCAAAATGAACACACGCTCATTATGTATTTATTCAAATGCGTAACTCCTTTGTTCTTTTATTTTTGGATCATTGACTTTTGATACTATGGCGAAGCAATATACAGTATAATAGTGATTCAGGATATGGCGAAGTTTTTAACTACAGAATGCGTTTATATGAACTTTGAACTATTAATTCTATAATCTTAAGAAAACACACATAATGAACTTTGGACAGCGTCAAAGTGCATCAAACTCTTTAAAAATTAAGTATAAGGATGAAATCATTCAGGAAAATAGGGTCACAAAATTCTTAGGGCTACATATAGATAGTAACCTTAAATGGCAAACACATTCAGAATACATCTGTAAAAAACTCAATCAGTTTTCATATGCCTTATATATGTTATCAAAGGTAGTAAATCAGAGAGTATTGCTTGTAGCATACCATGGTTTTGTATGTTCAACACTGCGATATGGTTTAATCTTCTGGGGGAACTCTACAATGGGTGAGGCCATATTTAAAGCACAAAAAAAGTGCATACGTTCTATTGCAAAAATAAGCACGAGAGATTCATGTAAATCATTCTATAAAACATTTAGAATATTGACATTTCCAGCACTATATATATTTGAGGTCGTAAATTTTGTAAAAACGAATCCCACTATTTTTAAAAATTATTATTTAAGTAAAAGACACCAACAACAACTTTGCCATATAAAATCAAAAACAGCCCTCATGCGAAAGAATATCTTTGGAATGGCCGCGACAATATACAATAATGTCCCCGGTGATTTAAGAAATCAGATGAATTTAAAAATATTCAGGAAAGAATTTAAGAATTATCTCATTGACAAATGTTATTATTCGATTGATGAATTCTTACGTGACAGCTAACTTTTTATTAACTTTTCATTACCTAAATATTAATCTTGTATTGATTTTTAGGACTGACATCTATTACAACGCTCTAATATATTTTTATTTTTATTTTTATGCATGGACTTATTTTTATGTAAAAATATGACATTTTGATATTGCTTTAGATTAATTTAAGTTTTAGACCTGAAAATGAAAATGAATGAAATGTAATTTTAATTTTAATGTACTAACCTTTATTAATTTTCACTTATTATTTATTAATATTAAGCAATGTAATGTTATTTAAAAAAAAATGTAAATTTGCACACCTACTTAAGGTATATTACAGAGACACGAGTTCATGTAAAACATCTAATACTTACTACCTGTAATAATGCAATAAACGAATTTGAATTTGAATTTGAAATTTAATTCAACAGTACCTAACAGACAATAGTGAGGACTTGTTCATCAAAAAGTTGGCGACTTTGAAGAACAGTGTAGTTCCGAGTTGAAACGGAAATGAGACGATCTTACGCGTAAGAATGCCTTATATTATACATAATTGAACATAATGGCGTAATACATAAATTATTAAATGCAATGCGTACTCCAAAATTAAAATCAAAATTGGTTACATAAGTCACCGGTGAGCACACCGCATAACTGATAAAGGTCGCAATAAACGTATAGAAGTCCAGGAGCCCAATTCTCATTTCCTAGATATAATCTCGAAATCAGACATATCTTTACCCTTAACTCGGCAGGAGGCGCTACCGGGTAAAATTTACCACATAGTGCATAAATTCATAAATATTTATTTTTCTGCTTAATTTTGTGCCGCGCCGCTTTAGGTACCTTTCGAGAAACGTGCGACAGTCCCCCATTTTTAATAAACGGCCAGTGTACTCCTGGTGATCAGCCACAACAGATGTATAAGGTGCGTACGGGTATTTTTTACCCAGTAGCGACTATTTGTGTTTTATTATTTTTATTAGTCTACATTTGTTTTTTTGTTGTTTTAGACTATCAAGATGCCTTATTTTCCTCTTAGTGACGAACAAATAGAAGAGTGCCTGCTTTTAGAATATAATTAGGAAGAAGATATCTCTGAAATTGAAGACAATGAAGATTTTAGTGAGCATGAAAGCAATTCAGAGCAAGAAGCATTTTTTTTCTTAAACTATTTTTTTCTAAAATAGAAGTAGCCTAAGTTACTCCTTGTTACATCGGCTATCTGCTAGAGAAAGTCCCGTCAAAATCGGTTCAGCCATATCAGAGATTAGACATAAATCATATAAGGAGGGTGAGAGGTTACTTTGAACGATTTTTTTTCAAAAAAATTCCAAATTAATAAATGTTAAAATTATTGTTATAAGTAAGAATATATTATGTTAATTTGATATTGATCTCGTTTTTTTAATTTTTGTTATGTTTAGAATCTAATTTTGGTCATTTTATAAATCATGTGCAAAAAACATTAAATTTTATGATGTGATTTCATTTAAAAAAATTAAAGATTACATTCATAGATATTAATCTTTTTTACACATTTTTTCGTAACAAATATATTTAATTATAACATAAAAATTTGTTTCATTGAAATACCCATAACAAACCCCCATTTTTACAATAACTCCAAGGGTATTTTTTACCCGGTAGCGACACTTCGTGTTGCATTATGGGGTGCGCCTCCCGCCGAGTTAAAATCTCTGCGAGACATGTCGGCAAAATCTCTACTGTATCCATAAAAGTCATTCTGGGGCATATTAGAGATTAATTCTTCGACATTACCAAGAGACATATGAAATAAACGTTCCGTTTTACTAGACTATGGCAACGCCAAGTCAATAAAACCCGACTAGAAGTAAATAAAGGTTGTAAATTACTCAAATCATACAAAAGTATTAAAAAATCACTATAATAGTCATCCTAAACTATCATTGAATAATTATAATTTATTTACTGTTATATTGCAGTTAAAAACCATTACTAAATATTTTAACAAAAAGACTAGTCGTAGCATACCGTATAACGAAACATTCATCTTTAGCTAATCTGTGCATATATGTCATGTCAATGTCAAGCGAATATTTTGTTTTGATTGTATTCTAATAAGATTGTAAACTAAGAAATAGATAAAAATCACAATCTTATTAGAATCGTAAAAAGAAAATGTAGGTCTACATTTTTTTTCTAATAAGATTGTGAACATGTCAAAATCGAACGCTTTACAACGCTGTGATTGGCCAAAATTCACGATATTTCAAGCTCGAACGCCCTGGAGCCCAATTCTCATTTTGTAGAGATAATCTCGAAATCAGACATATCTCTAACCTTTAAATCTCTACGAGACGTCATGTCGGCAAAATCTCTACTGTATCCAAAAAAGTTATTCTGGGGCACATTAGAGATTTTATCCTTCGACATAACCAATCGACATGAAATCAACGTTCCGTTTTCTAGAACGCCATATCAATAAAACTCGACCACACATAAAAAAGATTTTAAAGTACTCAAATCATATAAAACAATCACTATAGTAGTCATCCTAAACTATATTTCAATAGTTATAATTTATTAACTGTAGTATTGCAGTTAAAAACCGTTATTACATATTTTAACAAAAAGACAAGCCGTCGCATACCGTATAACGAAACATTCATCTTTAGCTAGTCTGTGCATATAATGTCATATTGTCATGTCAATGACAAGCGAATGTTTCTTTTCCATAGACGATAACAATCGTCACATCAGACATTTCGATATCGAATGCTTTACAAGGCTGTGATTGGTCTAAAGACACGACATTTCAATCTCGAACGCCCCGGACCACACGTTGCATGTCGAAAGAAAAGGTTTAGAAATATCTATAATGTGACATCCCGAGAATACGGAAATTAGGTTTCAATAGAGATCCGCCATGTTTTTCAGAGATATATCCATTAGAGATGTATGTCTACGAAATGAGAATTGGGCTCCTGGACCAAACGTTGCATGTCGAAAGAAATGTTTATAATGCCACCAACTTATCTGTTCAGTAGAAAAAAATGGAACTAAAAAAAGACAACGTCAATTTTGAAATGTTATGTCCGCTGTCAATTCTTTGAAGTGCGAGTGCTCTATGTGTTTCAATTCGATTTTAATTGAAAAAAGTGATTAAATATGCCTGAGCCTCTTAGAAATGATGCACGATTAGTTATTTTAAAAGTTTTAGATTTTACAAGGGAAGAAAATCGCCTGCTAACTCCGAAAATAACGTTTGAAAAAGTGGCAAAATACGTCGCCGTTACAACAGGTTAGTGTTGCTATTGTAAGTTAATTAGTAGTCCCGCTTAAATATTTCAGTTTTTTTATGTTCCTCACTTATCTTTGCATAATCGATTAAAGTATATATTTGGTAAGTATCTAATTTTTTTATACTTCATATAATATTGTCTTTGTTACAGGAGTTAGTGAACAAATTGTTTACAAGCTAATTATTGAAGCTAATTAAAAAAAAATAGCTGAAGAAATTTCTGTGGTGCATCGGCATTATTTTCCCATGTGGAACCCCTCAAAATTAGAGATCACGATGACAATTATTTTTATAAAATATATAAAAATATAAATAATTATAGTCAATAACAATGGATCTTTTATTTCTCTTGTCCTGAAAATTTAATTTTTATATGAAAAAGTAAAATTTTACTTGTTGGCCTACGTAATTCTTTTATTTTTGGATGTTTACGAAATTTATTTTTTAAAAAAGACAAATACACTTGAGAATTATTCATTGCCATTATAATGTTACGTGTCAGGAGTATGGGGTTCGAGAAAATGCCAAAATGTACCACAAAGACTTTATTGTGCTCGTAGATACACAATTACACACTGTACACAGTACACACCACAACACTATACACGTAGGTACTCGTAAACACACTCGTCGAACACTGTATCGCTCGTAGAAATCACTTCACTTCTCACTGGTATCGCTCGTAGGTATCGCTGGTATCTTCCCGGTTTCGCTTCCGAAACTAGAATGTCTGCGGTTGGCCGATCGCTCCTTTTTATACCCCTCACGCACCATTCACGGCAATCCAGAACTTTCTCGCTAATTCCGCGGACCCGCTCTCGAACAAGATTCGAGAACGTTCCTTGCAACCGACTTTCGCCCGTAAGACTATTGCCGTAATGGTCGAAGCGTCGTGCGCGTGCGTACGTTCGAGACGGCCGTCCATTGTTCTATTGTTTCGCCTGGCATATTTATGGCCCCTATTGTTTATTGTTTAGCGAGGTACGCCAGGGCTGTCACATTGCCCCCCTCTTAGTCATGCTCGTCCCGAGCATTATTCGATCCATGAAATGGTGCCAATCTGTCCACGTGCACGATCTTCGGCTTTCTTCTGTCCCCCTGTCTGATTCGGTAGGTCACGTCATTAATCCTCGTGACAACTGTGTAAGGGCCTTCCCATCGTGCTTGTAGCTTCGGAGACTTCCCTTTCTTCCGCAGTGGATTGTGCAACCATACGGAATCTCCCTCCTTGAAACCATGTTTCCGGGCATCGCGATCGTACCGGGTTTTCATTTTTTCGCTTGTCTTCAAACACTGCTCCCTCACAAAATCATGTGTCTCGTCCAATTGGGTCCGTAAGTCCGAGATGTATTCAACGGTTGATTTCGGGGCATCTGGCGGTGTACCGGTCAGCAAATCCATCGGCAGACGCATTTCTCTTCCGAAGTTTACTTTAGCGGGTGTAAATCCCGTGGACTCGTGTATGGCAGACCGATATGACATCAGGAACAGAGGAATGTACCGATCCCAGTCTCGCTGATGTTCCTCGACGACCTTGGCCAAGTGATTTTCCAACGTTTGGTTGAATCTCTCCACCATGCCGTCAGATTGAGGATGCGCCGGTGTGGTACGTGTCTTATTTATTCCCAAAAGATCACACATCTCCTGGAATAACGTCGACTCGAAGTTCCTGACTTGGTCGCTGTGTAACTCCAATGGTACACCAAAGCGGCATACTACCTCCTGGACAAGTTTCTTGGCCACGGTCTTCGCCTCTTGGTTCGGAGTTGCAAACGCTTCCGGCCATTTACTGAAGTAGTCTTGAACCACTATGATGAATCTATTCCCGTCTTCCGTCTGAGGGAATGGCCCAGCAACGTCTATGGCGATTCTCTCCCAAGGGGCTCCGACGTTGTACAGCTGTAGTTTCCCTTTGGATCTAGTGCGGGGCCCTTTTACTGAAGCGCACACTGTACACTTTCTGCACCAATCTTCAACGTCCTCTCGACACCGCACCCAATAAAAGCGTTCCCGTATCTTTACCAGGGTCTTCTTGATGCCGAGGTGCCCACCAGAAGCGCCATCGTGTACGAGCTTCAGCAAATCAGCCACTTTACTCCTGGGGATAACCATTTGCAGGGTTCTTTCCTTTCCGTTGAGTGACTCCCAGATCCGGTAAAGCACGCCATTCTCTAGTGTAAGGCTGTCCCACTGAGCCCAGTATGCCTTAGTCGTCGCGCTTGATGCTGACACATCACTCCACAGGGGCCTCTGTCCTTTGGCTTTCCATTCCATGATCAGGCTGAGGTCTTTGTCTTCCTTCTGAGCTTGGCTTACTTGCTCCGTTCCCCAAGACTCGTCGAAGTCCTGCATCCTTATCACCCTGACCTCTTCTTTACCCTCATGCTTGAAGCAACGTCGACCTTCTTCGGAGCATGCGCGTTGTGACAGGGCGTCGGCATTCTTCGGCTTGGGCGCCTTCGGGATCTTCGTAGGAGGCTTGGCGGTCTTCGTTGCGGCGGGAGCAGCGGCGGCGGCTATTAGTTCCTGGGTGTCGACTTGGGTAGCCGTCGAGATCTTCATAGGAGCCTTCGCGGTCTTCTTAGCGGCGGCAGCAGCAGCGGCGGCTTCTATCTCCTGGGTGTCGACTTGGGTAGCTGTCGAGGTCTTCGTAGGAGGCTTGGCAGTCTTCTTAGCGGCGGCGGCGGCTTCTAGCTCCGGCACTTGCGTAGTCCTCCATACCGATTTCGGTTGTTTCCGTGCCCGGCAGCTAAGCCTAATATGACCTCGTTCACCGCATCCGTAGCAGATAGGCCCAGTACGAGGTTGAATCGTCGCTACGACTTCGCGCACCTTATAACCTTTACAGTCACTTCGTACCGCTTCTACTTCAAGGGCGTGCGCTAAAGCTGCTTCCAATGTTGCGTGGTGCCCCAAGCGCACCGTTGCTCTCACTTCGGGATCCCGTATGCCGCTGACGAAGGCCTCTAATACTTTGTCTTCGACGGGTGTGGAACTCGACGCATAGGCTCGGCGTACGAGGCGCTCGATCTCCGTAGCCCATTGTTGCAGTCCTTCGCTCGACCTCTGTGACCGGTCTTTGAGCTGCGCACGATATACATGCTCAAGGTGCTTCTCCCCGTATCGAGCTTCCAATGCCTTAAATAGCGACTCCAAGGTGCGTCGCTCGGCGGGCAGGTTCTCAAGGACCAGCAGTGCGTCTCCTCGAAGAGCAAGGGTGAGTGCCGCCAACGAGTCTTCGTCCTCCCAGCCATTCCCGCGTGCAACTACCTCAAATTGATGCCTAAATGCTGTCCACGAGGTAGTGCCGTCGAAACTTGGGACCTTAAATTTCGGGGCCCCAGAGCATGAACTGGTTGCTGCCGTGCCCAAAACCCTTATTTTCTGCAGCTTGTTGTCCAAATCTCCGAGCCTAGTTTCGTAGGAGTTCATCGACGCACTGAGGCTGTTGATTGACGCGTCATGGCTTTTGAGGGCTTGGTCATGCTCGGATGTACGCACTTTTACCAATTCCAGGTCCTCCTTCATGACGTTTAAATCTCCCTGGAAACCATCCAGCTTTGCGTCGATCGCCTCCATGGTTTTGCGCTGGCCCTCCATGGCTTCGCGCTGGCTCTCCAATTTGCTTTCCAGGCTCTTCATGGCTTCGCGCTGGCTCTGCTGTATGCTTTCCATGGCTGCTAGTAAGGCGGCCATATCGAATGCACTCGGTGTCGGTGCTGATGCAGCTGATGTAGTCGAAGGTCCCGCGGTGGTCTCCGTTTCCCTGCGGTCACGCCCCGGCGACTCCATCCGCGCGGCATCCAATGCCGTCTGACGTCGCGTACGAATCCCTTCTTCACTCTGCGGTACTACAGGCATTCCGCTTCTGTCACCAATTGTTACGTGTCAGGAGTATGGGGTTCGAGAAAATGCCAAAATGTACCACAAAGACTTTATTGTGCTCGTAGATACACAATTACACACTGTACACAGTACACACCACAACACTATACACGTAGGTACTCGTAAACACACTCGTCGAACACTGTATCGCTCGTAGAAATCACTTCACTTCTCACTGGTATCGCTCGTAGGTATCGCTGGTATCTTCCCGGTTTCGCTTCCGAAACTAGAATGTCTGCGGTTGGCCGATCGCTCCTTTTTATACCCCTCACGCACCATTCACGGCAATCCAGAACTTTCTCGCTAATTCCGCGGACCCGCTCTCGAACAAGATTCGAGAACGTTCCTTGCAACCGACTTTCGCCCGTAAGACTATTGCCGTAATGGTCGAAGCGTCGTGCGCGTGCGTACGTTCGAGACGGCCGTCCATTGTTCTATTGTTTCGCCTGGCATATTTATGGCCCCTATTGTTTATTGTTTAGCGAGGTACGCCAGGGCTGTCACAATAATATCCTATTTTAGGGCGGTGATAACCAATTGATTAAAAATTCGGCCTCCCATTCGGAGGGTCCGTGTTTGAACCCCAGGGCACGTACCTCTGACTTTTCGGAATTATGTACGTTTTAAGCAATTAAATGTCGCTTGCTATAACGGTAAAGGAAAACATTGCCAAGCACTTGGCCAGCATGGTGAACTATGGCCTTAACCTTTTAATTATGAGAGGAGACCTATGCCCTGATGGATTGAGATAATGATAACATCCTGTGTTACTGCAGTCATTGCATGGTAGTTTAAGTTAGTAGCCACAGCCTAAGTTGTGTATCTATATTCGTCGGAAAGGCTTTGTCATCATTTACCATCGAATTATGTGCAACATCTGGTAAAAATCATAGGTCTCAAAGTTGTTGAGCTCCCTTGACAGTCGCCAAATTTTATTATATGGTAACATTGAAGCTGCACTAGCGACATCCGTTTACTGAACAGATAAGTTGGTGGCACTATAGAGATATTATCTAATTTGACATCCCGAGAATACGGAAATTAGGTTTCAATAGAGATCCGCGATGTTTTTCAGATATATATCTGTTAGAGATGTATGTCTAAGAAATGAGAATTGGGCTCCTGAAACGTTGCTGCAGACACAGATTCTTGAGATAACAAAAAGTGAGAATAAATACTTAGATGATAAAAATGTGAAACTTCTACTTCTTTAGAAGCGCAAGGAAGCACGAAACTCTACCTGTATCTATTCGCATTCTGTACTTGGAATATAACAAGTTACAGGGTCCTTATTAACAAAATAATACCCAAAAGGATTATTATTAGAATATTTGTCAGGTTGTCTATGATGCTGTTGTCGCTAATCTCCGAAACGATATACATACTTAACCTATTTGGAAGCGGTTTTCACTAATATACCGGAGTATGCTTCACTTAAATAGTTGTTTGTTTTATTTCAATTAGTTCATGAATAAAAAAGAAATGTCACGTCAAAGAATCACGCGAAACAATTTCCAAATGTGGCTACAAAGTAACTGGTTTCCCGAAGCGAATCGAGGACGTGTTACCAGGAACCAATTAAATTTAGGTACGATCAAAATCTTTCCGTGTAAATGAATGAATGACTAACCTGGCAAAAACGACACTCCCGGGCCAGGGAACCGCCCTGTGTAATGTGAATCATCCTTAAGAATGGGAAGGAATGGTTAATTGTACTTATTTATCATTTATCTATACTATAATAAAACTGTAGGAGCACGTGTTCTGTACATTGAATATTTTTTTGAAATTTCGACTAAGGGGCACTTACATATCGAGATAGAACTCAAAATTATATTTTTTTTATTTATTGTCTGTCTGTCTGTCTGTCTGTCTGACCGATCATCACGCTTAAACCACTGGATGGATTTCATTGAAACTTGGTAAAGTTATTACCTATATACTGGTGTCTATTATAGGCTACTTTTTTTTTCGAATAATATTTAGGTTCCCTAGGGATAGGTGACTAAAGTTTGTATGGAATTTTTTTATAACGTCGTCCGATTTACTTCAAATTTGCAACAAAGGGTTATCACTTAAATTAATAGAATACGTGTTTCTCAGTTTTTCGATATTTTGTAAGGAAAAGAAAAAAAACACAAAAGAATGCGGGAATTTGTAAATTTTTAAGGTAACTTTCTGACTAAACTGAAAATGATTTTAACCCCATGTTTAAAAATTATTACAGTGAAATAAGTAATTTTCAATGTAAAATCAGTATTTAAAAAATAGCCAGCAAAGGATGCAAAAATGGGGATAAAGTTGGTACAATTAGAGGTGCAGTGTTTATTCGAGTTGACTTAAGTTTTGTCATTTTTGTTGCGGGCTTAGATTTTTGTGAGACTTTCACTGAGAGATAGAGAAGGTTCTGGAGCAAAACATAGGCCACTTATTATCCTGGAATTCCAGCGGAATCAGGATTCACGCTGGAAAAACTACTATGCGCGAAGGTGCGAGTTTCATTTTTATAGGACTTTCACTGGGAGATAGAGGCAGTTTTGGAGCAATATACAGGATAATTTTATCCCGGAATTCCGTGGAATCCTTATTCACGCGGGAAAAACTCATATTCGGGAAATAGGTCGCGGGTTCAGATATTTATGGGACTTTCAGTGGAAGGTAGAGAAGGTTATGGAGCAGTATATAGGCTACTTTTTGTTCCGGACTTCCCGCGAGATCGAGATTTACACGGGAAAAACTCCCTCCACTCAACTGCTCTGTAGAAGTTGTGAAAAAATTCATTAAACATTTTCGCGCGCCAAAAATACTCGCACAATGCGAATTCTGTGGCATCCTACTAATATTATAAATGTGAAGATTTGTATGTTTGGTCCTCAATCACGAAAAAACGGATGAATGGATTTGGATGAAATTTGGTACACGGATAGTTTATAACCCAGAATAACACAGGACACTTTTTATCCCGGAAATCCCGCGGGATCCGATTTTACGCGGGAAAAACTTCGACGAGTATGGGTATAGCTTCATAACAAACATATTAATATAAAAGTAACAAGGCTGTCTTTCCGAAAATCCCGCGGGATCGGGAGCTTATCCCGAAATTCCTACGGGAGCGAGACCTACGCGGCTGATACTTACGGGTCCCGAAGCGAAGCGAGGGCGGTTCGCTAGTTTCTTATAATATGCCAAGTAAATTCAAGTAATTATGTAATTAAAAAATAGGTTCTAACATAAGATCTTTTAAGTTGTATTGACATTAAAATTTGACATTTTTGAGTACATAAACTTAAACCCCTTTCCCCTTCGAAAATAAACCCAATGTTTTAGATTGTCAATAGGTAGGAAAATTACTGACGATTTACAAAATAACATTTTTACTAATTCCGTTCAATCATGATTCAATCATAGAGATACTAAACATAACTTTCAACAACCAGTCCATCACATTGTCTCTGAATCTTTTGACAAAAAACCCTCTGCATTCTTTATTGGAACTTTTTAATCATCCGAACCCCACTTGAAAGTGATTGCCGACCCGTAGGATACACCGTTAATTACTCCGAGGAACAATGGCGAGTTTTCATGGGGTGGATGAGATTGAACATTGTCGTGTTGGGCCAGCCAGCCTGCTTGGAAACCGTCCAACGAACGACAATCATTAATTATTTATTATTATCGACTATATTCAAAAATCGTAAATCGGTTTTATACACATCACTAGTTTCGTTCAGCAGCGGCTATAACCCTTTCAGACCTCAGCAATTAAAAGTTTAATAGTTTTAATACAAAAAAACCTATGATGAAACTTGAAACATTTCTGATTGATTGATTGTTGATTCTCTGATTACTAATGTAATAACTGAGAACAGTTTTCCATTTTCCAACCGCCATGCACCATCTTGAAAAATTCATTACCCAAAATTGTGAACAAAATTAAATTTTACAAACAACGCTTTATGGGAAGATTCTGAGAGGGATAAGAATATTTAGCAGAGAGAAGTAGTTTGAACGGCGACAACCGGAGGGCCTGGAAGCTCACTTACTCATGAAAATATAGAAGACAGGAATGTTCATTACACTATATAATTTTTATATTATTTATTGTTATACACCTACATTATTTATTCAAATTTTTATAAGCAAATCAAACCGATTATTTTATTAATAATAATATGCTTTGGTCCATGTTCGACTTCGAGGGAACGAATGTATTGTAGCGTTATTTTACGCCCACAGAGTATCATGTCGTCCCATCTGAAGCGGCGCCAAATTGCATCCAACCCTTCTGACGTAAACAATACAACATTCTATATTTTCACATCCATTTAAACACTCTCACTTTGATGACATTGTGTAATTGTGTCTGAGCGTGTCGTAATAATTATAGTTCTCGGGTTCGACCTAGAACAGGCCCTGGAAGAAGTCCTAGAATAGACTTTTGTGTCACGCTATTGGATCATTTTCCAAGCGAATTAAAACTAGTCCTAGATTAGAACTCATTAATAGCACATTTAGGTGTTCGAGCCTCCGCTTGAACCACCTGTGAGATTACACCTTCATAATTCGTAGTCAACTACCCTCGTTTTGCTCACAAATCTTACCCAAACCAGTCTGTGTTTGCATTTGCTATCTCTTTCTAACTCTGACTTGGCAGCGCATGGCTGTCCTGTTCGTCAGTACGCTTTCAATATTCGTGCGGTCAACACGTATCATCTCACTGCAGGGACGACAAGTGCCAGCGGTGAGTTGAATTATTTAGTTATTACACCCGAAGAGACCAAATTCCGCTCGGCGCCTCACGGCCCAGCGACGACTTGGGAGTTTTCCCATCTTTACCGTTACTATTGCTTTCGGTATCTCATGGGTCGAATAAACAACGTCGTGTAAACTTATCGACGTAGACTGAGGCACTCGACGTCGTATTAATTGCGTCGCATCAATAGCTCGACACCCGACGTCGTATCAGCCACTCGGTGTCGCATCAATTACTTGCGTCGTATCATGGACTCGACACGTCCCGTCGCATCAGTAACTCGACACCCGACGTCGTATCAGCCACTCGGTGTCGCATCAATTACTTGCGTCGTATCATGGACTCGACATGTCCCGTCGCATCAGTAACTCGACACCCGACGTCGTATTAGCCACTCGGTGTCGCATCAATTACTTGCGTCGTATCATGGACTCGACACGTCCCGTCGCATCAGTAACTCGACACCCGACGTCGTATCAGCCACTCGGTGTCGCATCAATTACTAACATCGTATCATTTTAATTAACAAAGCTGTAAATTGCATTACAGACATGGGAGAGCATACTACAATGGGAGAATTGGCTCGCCCGCCAGGGAACGAGAACGAGGACAACACCAAGATATTCAAAGCCATAGTATCGGCCATAGACGAATATTTCCCTTCGTCGTGGCGCATGTGGCGCGTCATAAATTACTCGTACCACGATATTTTTGGAGAAGAAATCACGCAGAAAACGGACGCAAAATTACGATTTGCCTTGCCTCTCGATGTGCTAGCTAGGGCATTTGACCCCTCAACCACGTCTTTGTCCGAGAGACGGTTCCGTCTTATAAAGAACACGATTCTGGCGTGGCCCTTAGGAAGAGCCTTGCTCTATGCTCCACACGCAATAATGGAGAAAATTCACCTCCCGGACTACACCAATTTTGTGAATGCCGTGCGTGAGTTAAAACCAAAATTGGTTAATAGACATCGCGCATCATCTCAACTTCGTGAGTCCATCGAACAACGCGAAGCATCACATTCTCAGGAATCACAGTATGCATCTCCAGCAAACAGTTCCCCTTCAAGAAGTCTCAAAAGGCCGAGGACGGGTTCCCCTATAGGAGTTTCATCGCCAAAACGAGCAGCTCATGCTAATAAGGACGCACTCCTAGCAGAGGTCCTTACGAAGCAGACCGAGATGTTCAGCAAATTACTCAACATGGCAACGGAGCAAAATGAAAATATCAAAATGTTACTCAACCGAGACGGTTTAAACGCAAACACAGGGACAGATGCTGCAAACGAGTCTTTTGAGTCAATCCCGGACAGTACAAATGAAGACGACGAAGTTGACATTCCTTCGTGCTCTTCTACAAGACGAAGCGTGGCTTCCATCTCGGAAGAACAGGCTCTTAAAGACCAAATCGTAGAAGCTCAGCGTAAATTAGCCGCTCTGAGGAACAGTGAACTAACAGAAAATGAAGACACTTTCGACTTTCTGCCATTTACGGTTGAAAAAGAACCGAAAGTATTAAAGGCCGATGCTGAATTGTTAAAACAGGGGATAAGTTGTCAACGGTTTGGACAAGAGGGCTGGCAAAACATCAGGTACTCGGAAACGCAGAAGTTGTTTCAAGCCGCCCCAGCGTTCAGTTCCCTGAAGATTAATAATATATTGGCAAGTGCAACGCCCAGTTATAAATCCGTCAATATCCTGGAAAAAGTGGATATGACGCTGGGAGCTGTGACTAACGGTTTGCTCCAACAAAGAAGATGTTTTCAACAACTCCTGGATAAAATGCCACAAGACGTCAGACAACAAATTGGAAAGGAATTTCTTGCGGCAAATTCAAATTTCAGAAAGGTCTCTGATAATTTACTCCAGTACGTGTGTGGTCGCCGTGCTGAGGTGATCCAACAGAGACGGGAATCATACCGGCCTGTAAATCGCGTATTGAAGCAAATTCTTACAGATATTCCCCCATCGGAAAGTCACTTGTTTGATGATAAGGCGCTAACTGAAGCCGTTAAGGAACAAGGTGGCATTTATAAGTTTTTTCCGATCAGGCGAAAGCAGGCATCGCATACCGACAAGCCTAATTACAACGAGACAAAAAGAAGAGATACTTCCAGAACATTACCGAGCAACTTCACCTCTAAGAAAAAGAGATATAGCAACGATAATTATGCCAAATGGAACCCTGCAACAAAAGGAAAGAACGGATTTGGAGGTTCAGGCCGAACACACGCTCACCCTTCCAAGAAAAAAGGAGGAGGGGACAAAAAGTGACTCATTCAAAGCGGGGTGCCTAAAGCAGCACATAAACAGCTGGAATCATGCACCCGCATCCATTCTCAGAATAATAAAAGGTTACAGAATCCCATTTGGAATAAAACCTCCATTAAGAATATTTTCCAAGTCGATGATTCAAATGTTTCAAACCAAATCCTCTCCAGAGATGGCCCAAGAAATGGAGGACATGATGAAATCATCTGCTGTGGAGCTGTCAAATCAAAGAACAGGTTTCCTATCCACCTTTTTCTTAAGGAAAAAGGGAGATGGAACAAACAGACCCATATTCAATCTGAAAAGATTGAATCAATATGTTGTAGCTCCCAAATTTCGCCTGCTCAACCATCAAAGCATTCCATCTCATCTGGAAAAAGGCGATTACATGATGAAGATAGATATTTCGAACGCATACTTCCATGTTCCAGTCATAGAAAGTCATCGTCGGTTCCTATCACTAGTGTACGAAGGCAAAATACATCAGATGACCTGTTTACCTTTCGGCCTAGCGAGCGCCCCAGCAGCGTTCGCAAAAATAACCAATTGGGTCGCTCACCAATTAAGACTGAGAGGTCTAAACATCATAGTTTACCTGGACGACTTCCTATTGATACACAGGGACCATCAGACCCTGACAAAGCACATGAATGTTGCTACAGAGTACCTAAAACATCTAGGATGGAAAATAAATGTTCTAAAGTCATCACGAGTACCGATGAAAGAATTGGAATACCTAGGGATCACCTGGAATACGGAGAAAAACGAAAAAAGTATCGGATCCCAGAAAGCCGTAAAGCTGAAAAGTCATTTAGGCGATCTCATACAGGAAAGGCAATGGAGTTGGTACGATGCAAAAGTAATTTTAGGGAAACTAAACTTCGCATCTTATGTCGTTCCACTAGGTCGCCTACATTGCAGAATTCTGCAAAGACTAGCAAATCGCTTGCCAAAAAACAGGCGTTACAAAAAATTCGTGTTAACAGAGGAAGCCCTAGCGGAACTGAGCTGGTGGCTACAGAATGTGAGTCAAAAATCTCCGATCCACTTTGCCCAGCCAACTGTGTTTATAACTACAGACGCTGCCGATCGAGGATGGGGAGCGATAGTGAACGGTCGTCGTTTCTGGGGCGAGTGGCTTCGTTGCCAACAAAAATGGCACAGCAATCAGAAAGAGCTTTGGACGATCTACGAAGTTTTGAATCGATTGGGTCTCGAGATTCGAGGGAGATCTATAATGATACAAACCGACAATCGTACAAGCGTGGCTTATATAACGAAACAGGGAGGTACTCGTTCTCTAACGTTACTGCGAACAGCAACAAAAATCTTAGAACTGTGTCAAACATTAGAGTGTCACATAACAGCTCGTTACATACCAGGACAATACAACGGGATAGCGGACGGACTGTCCAGGGGCAAGGCTCTGCCGGAGTGGCACCTCAACAAGAAAGCCTTACATACAATTTTTCAAGAATTGGGTCACCCGGACATAGATCTGTTTGCTTCACGGGCGTCAGCGATTGTACCGGCCTATGTAAGCGAGGACGCAAAAGACCAAGAGAGCCAGTACACAAACGCATTCAGCAGGACGTGGCGGTACAAGCTGGGATGGATTTTTCCCCCGCCAGCATTAATCCCTCAAGTGTTACGACACCTGAAAACATCCGAGGGCCAATACCTACTGGTAACTCCTGTTTGGACGCGAGCATTCTGGGAACCGGAAGTGCGAAGACGTGCCTTGTGCCCTCCACTAAGAATCCCAGACCTTCAAATGAATCTGATCGATTTACGAACCAACCGACCACCTCCAGACGTGGAGAATCTAGATTTAGTGGTCTGGAAGATTCAGGCTGGATAACTGAAATGAACGGTTGGTCCGAAAGGGAAGTACAGCTACTGGAAAGCTCATGGCGCTCGTCAACTTTAAAAACTTACAAACCGGTTTGGTCAAGATGGCGAAGTTGGGCCTTGTCACGGGGTTTCTCCGTGAGCAATCCAAACCCACAATCGCTTGCCAAGTACCTATGTCATCTTTTTCTTAATGAAAACCTAGCTCCGAGGACAGTGGTCTTACATAAATCAGTTGTCGCTACATTTGCTAACCCCAATGGGTCTACAACACTGAGTTCACACCCACTGGTAAGACAGGTGGTCAAGGGTATATTTGCCAGAAAGCCACCACAGAAGAAGTCATTACCATGGAAAATTGAAGACTTGTTAAACCACCTCAAAACTTATACTATTCAGGAGGATAACATTTTCGCAGTATCAAGACACACATGCACCCTTCTGTTACTAGCATCTGGCAGGAGAGTTCACGACTTAACGCTCTTGAGTATCAAAGAAGATTCGTTCTAAGACAGGGGTGATGAAATCATTTTTTGGCCCGATTTTGGGTCTAAGACGGACACATATTCTTACAGACTTACAGTCAGGTTGGTCACTTAAAACTGTGGAAGGCCGGGAAAGCCGCCTGGACGTGGTATACTGGGTTAAGAAACTAATTGATATATCATCAAAACGGCGCAACTCTAAGAATATTCATAATCTTTTCATAACTACTAGGGGTAGAGTAAAAGGTGCCTCTCGATCCATAATAGCAGGTTGGATCGGATCGCTTTTTAAAGAAATAGGAATAAATGCTTCCGCAGGCAGCTTCAGAGCCGCAGTAGCTACGGACATTTGGACCAGTAATCGATTGGATATTGATGCTCTATTAAAAAGAGGAAATTGGCGCAGTAAAAATACTTTTTTTAATCATTATTTTAGAGAAATACCTAAGCCGACAGGTACGATAAACAACGAATTAGTTAACTGTTTCAATCCAATTTAATTTGTAAGTTGATTAAAATAATCGCGAAACTAAAAGTTACCATTTTGTTAAGACCATTATCTGGAATAAATACTTATCTTTGCTTAATGATCATTACAGTTTATAATTGGTATACCTGCCCTAATTCACAGTACGCTTTATGTATGTCAGCGCCGGCAGATAGTAAACACGTCTCACAGGTGGTTCAAGCGGAGGCTCGAACACCTAAATAGAACCGTTTTTCCCCCAAAGGGTATAAAACGGATATTTAGGTTTCAGCCGAAGCTTGAACCACCACTTAATGCCTTGCCGGCTTTAAGGTACTGACGAACAGGACAGCCATGCGCTGCCAAGTCAGAGTTAGAAAGAGATAGCAAATGCAAACACAGACTGGTTTGGGTAAGATTTGTGAGCAAAACGAGGGTAGTTGACTACGAATTATGAAGGTGTAATCTCACAGGTGGTTCAAGCTTCGGCTGAAACCTAAATATCCGTTTTATACCCTTTGGGGGAAAAACGGTTCTATTACTGAGCACCGGCCCCTTCACAGCTGAAGAGGTTTAATAATACGAGGCCTCCAATATGACTTGAGGGCTTCATTGCTTCCTCCGAGGGCATTTAAAGATTGTAAAGCCGTCGGTCCAGGTCAGATCTATAGCAGACGTTGAACCATGTCGAAGGGGTTGGGGCGTCATGAAATTTTGGGTTGACCACTAAACCCTTCACCAATCCACAATCGAGCAGCATAGTAGAGTATGCCTTAGGCCTCCTCTATTATAAAGGGAGACCTTTGCTCAGTAGTGGAGGTCATTAATAGGTTGAAGCCCAAACAAATGATTGGTTACCGTTCATATTGGGTTTCTTACGCACGTTTTCGATGGTAACGATATTCCGATGTCCAAAGGTCGATCACAATAAAAGACCTTGAAGCCAACATTTGAATGATAGGTAACTTTTTATTAACATTACTTACAATTGAATTAGAATAAATTAAACGAAACGGGATTAAACACTTTTGTCTGCGCCTGCGACACTGTGTTCGACTTCTATTGTGGTTTAAAATTATAATAAATAAATAACGCTACACACTCAAGCCCTACACTAGGATTTCCTGTGTCGTGGGTGCCTTGGACAACACACAAGACAAGGACACACACCCAGACCGAGAACGGAAATTCAAATTCATCATTCAAATCGCCGCCTCGCTGGGAATCGAACCCAGGACCCTCGGAACAGCAATCCGGCATGTTAACCATTGCGCCATTCGGGTCGTCAGAATACTGAATGAGCTTCGATATCGAATTTGATTCTTAGAGAATAGCCTTGCAGGTGCCTAATTTTGTTTTAAGCGGCGAGTGGCAAATCCATATTCGCGGTGAGTCAGGCATCGAATCCTACTTACCTACCTACTAACAACCAAAGAAAGAGATCAAGTTCCAACCAGCATTAGGTATGTGCGTGGATGATCAGTGGATTTTTGAAATGGCGTCTGGCGACAAAATAAAAAGTTAACTAGATACTGAACCTGTTGAGCTGCGTGCTCAAGCACTGACACGTTCAGTTCAGTTCAGTTCGTTCTTCGTTCGTTTAGTTAGTATTATAAGAACTGAGGCTTTTAGTAATAGTTAGGTTTATACTTGAAACATCGTAAGACCTCGAAGAATCGATTAATCGATCGAAAACTAAAGATAGCTTACAAACCCTTCGCAACAGGCCAAGCTCAATTGGTAATGAATAAAATATGCCGTTATTGATTCCCAATCGCATGCACAACGTTACAAGGGCAGAAGTAACGTTCTTCGCTGTTGCATTGCATGTTATGTTCTGATATAAATTGTTTAAGTGACATTTTGTCATCAGCGTGTTTTCTTTAAGACTGGGCGCAGACACAGTGTACGGGTGCAGGAGATTCAAAAACTATACTGATATGATGAAGCCGAAGAGTTTGTTTGTTTGAACGAGCTAATATCAGGAATATAGTCCATTTATTGCGGTAGACTTAAGGCTATAGAACATCACAGTTCGACCGATAGGAGTTGAGTTGCGATTAAACATTACAAAAATGGCAAAATAAATCAAATCAATCAATCAAATCAATTCCCCAAAGCGTAGTGAAGGCGTTCAGTAGTTAAATTATAAACTACACTGTAGTCTGTACTGTACAACGTGCGAATACAATCATAAATCAGTATTTACCAGTTTTCAATGTCGTGCGCGATTCGAAGATGCTGACGTTAGTTTCACGTTGAGGCGAGTGCACACAGTGCACTCAGTACACTCGACCACAGGTCAATAGTCTCTACGATGCCGTTCATGGTCCATGGATGACGGTGACCATTTACCATAAGGTTCGCTTTTCGGCTTCATAAAAAATATGTCCCCTTTTTGTTTGAGATTCTGATGCAACAGTTCATCGACATACTAGCTTGGGTGTAGGTAGAAGATGGAGGCCGAGTCCCCATTGAACATCAGATAAAGTATAGGCTGATGCGGTTGTTACACACTCTATAAATTAGCCTCGAAATATTTGCTACCCGCACCCTCCGATCATGAAATTTGACTCCACCCCCTGGACCCAATGGTAATTTTACAAGTAGTGGCGTTTAGGCAAGCCCCTGATTTGTGTAAATGGTTCACTCAGTATATCACACACAAGCATCCAGCACTCAACAGCAGTAAGTACCTACTCGATTTCTCCGATACAAAGACGTTTTCAGTGCATTCCCCCTTTTATCTTCAAGAGTAATTACGTTCTATAATTTGTTTACAAGTAGTGGCGTTTATACAGCACTTAATCATGCGATAATTGGCGTTTGGCATAATTGTATCCTTTTTAGAAATAAATAACGAGGTTTTTGTTTATATCCATTTGAGTTTGTTGGAGATATAGTTTTAACCCCTTGGATTCCACGAAGTGAACGTACTATGAAATTATGACAGCTTATGCTGTCGTCTGAAGCTTTAAAGCGCTTATAGCACAGCAGCTTGCATATCTTAAGTAATCGACTGAGTGAAGCAACAGCCGGCACGGCGTCGGTAGTTGGATGGGTAAAACAACTCTCAACAAGGGTTTGCCACGTATCCCTACAACGTTCGCACAGAAGCAGCGTGATGGAGTATGCTCTAGGCCTCCTCGATCATGAGGAAAGACTCATGCTCATAAGCTATTAATAGGTTGAAGACTATCACTGTTTTTGCTGACTGTTGAGCTTGTTAAGTTTGACGTATGACGAAGGTCTCCCTATTGTTTTTGTCGGCGACGAAAGCGCCCTAGGCAAAGCCCTTGGCGACTTTTTTTTTGGTATCGGTCTGGGTGTATGTTTTGTCTTGTTAATGGCACCTACGACACGGGGAATACTAGTAAAGATCTATGAATCATTAGCAACCCCTTTTTTATCGGTAGCAAAATATTTAAGCGTGCGTACTCCCGTAATAACTTGCGCGCCCCGTAAAACCTCGCGACCATGCCTAGACAGTAGACACCAAAAAGATATCCATATGTCATGATTGTAGCTATACTTCATACATAGCAATCTTCAATCCAAATCCTCTCTTAAATGAAAGCCAAACATGGCCAAACCGAGTTATAAAGGCTGATAAACATAATATATTCAATAAATCAATGATTATAATATCACCTTATCATTGACAACTTAATCAGCCCTGTGCTATGTATGCTATGTTAGGTAAACACCAATAAGATAGATTAAATTATACTTTGTTCTAGGGATGCCCGATTTTTTGCTTTGAATCGATTTTTTGGATCGTAATACACACATCAAAAGTGTCTAGGGATCAAGCATTTTTATGCGGATTTCTTGAGATTTTCATTTCGTTTCGTGTGCTTTTCTGATGAGTCTCGTTTTGGTATGAGACCGGATACAAGACGTATACGACACTGAACCCCTGGACGCCAACAGCGATTAAAATCCTGCCAGGAAGTCCATCCTTATAGTGGTGGAACCATCATGGTATGGGCGGGTATTTGGATCGGCGGAAGAACTGAGTTGATTTGGATCAGAGGCAACCTCAACGCTCAAATTTATGCTGAGACGATTATATCAGACGTCATCGTTCGTCTACAAGTGCAAATCGGTCCCTTATTTCAGTTAATGCATGATAATGCACGACCGCACACCGCAAGAGTTGTAAGACAGACTCTCGCCGCAGCTAACATCAATGTCCTGCCCTGGCCTGCTCAGTCGCCAGACTTGAACCCGATTGAGCATGCATGGGATATGCTACAGAGAAGAGCTCTGCCGAATATGGAGGGTATCCAGTGGCAAGAAGACCTTTTTTTGTTGTTGCAACGAACATGGGCGGTCATTCCACAGCGTGATTTGGATGAACTCATTTTGAGTATGCCAAACCGATGTTCTTGTGTTGTTAGTGTTCGCGGTAGAAACACGGATTATTAATTGTTTAAGTTACCCAATAAAATTTTAAAGAAAACTGTTATTTCAGTCTTTTTTTCGAACTTTAATGTTAGTGGTTCAAATGTCAAAAATCCCTTTATTAGGAAAATGGCAAATTTCTTTATTAATGCAAAGGTGACTTGGTTTATCGTTACTGTGACAAACGAAAACACTTTATTTGATGAATTTTTAATTAATATCAATCAGGAGAAAAGTTATTGCAAAAATATATGTTGATCCCTAGACACTTTTGATGTGTGTAGATCGCAACCCAATGAATCGATTCACGATCTGAATCGTATGGCATTGAATCCAAAGATCGTATCGTATTATTAAAAAATTAATGAAAAGCAACAAAGAGCTCTTTGTTGCTTTATTTCAAGTAGCATTATTCTTATATATAAAATTCTCTGAGAATCGGCTACTATCTATTTTTCATACCCCTGAGTGATAAGGGTTGTTCACCCTTGACATTTTTTTTAATTTTTGGACAAAATTTTTGTTTTTATTTTTCTATAATGTGGCAATAAAAATACATACAATCCTAAATTTTCACCCTTTTATCACCAACCCCTATTTTTCAATAGTCATTTTCCTAGAAATAATTTATATGGCATAATAATAATAATGTTTGTGGGGTCAACCAGTTAATTTATATAGTCTTAAAAAGGGAAAACCTAGTGTGGAACACAAGTTCAATTTAATTTAATTTGTTTTATAGATTCCAACTATTTGCAAAATCGTGCAGTTTGTATCGCTCTACCACCTATCAAAAAATATCCTATCAAAGTAATATCAAAGAATGAATCAACAAATTAGACTTCAGTAAGAGAATAAATACCTTACCTACATATTTAACATACTCGGCAATAAAAAAAAATAACATCTACCTTCATATTTCATACGTACCGCTTAGTTTGATCGATGTAATTAGAAACTAATCTCAAATATCTGATTGAAGGTGGGTAGATAATCTCACATTGTCGTAGGTAAAGAACAAACATTGTTGAAAATCTTTATTCTTTTACCTCCAATACTAAGTTCGTGTTCGTAAAGATCATGTCGGTTAGGTTGTTATTCATAGTTTTAATGATACGATTTTTTCATACGATCTTCTTGGCATACGATTCGATCCAGGCGAAGATCGCAACCTGTTGAATTGATTCAAAAAATCGGTAGATCGCATTGCCGTGAATCGATCTTCTAAAAGATTGATTCAGATCGGGCATCAGAACACAGGGCACAGAATCATAAAAACGGCTCAAATAAGGATATTAAAAGCAAAACAAAGATAATTCCTACACAATAAAGCAATTTCTCACAGCAATAAAACATTCACAATTTTATTGCCATCTACATGTATCTATGGTAAATAAAAATGTTAGCTTGTTGTTTTACAAAACTATCGTGAGGATCTTCGAGAGAGATACACCTTTATTTACAAGTACACAAGGCTTCAATTTGGTAGACGATAGCTTTTTATACTTGAATGTCTAGGACATATTTTAAAATGCATTCAAAGCCTCAACAATAGAGTTGGTTATTGATTGTTAACAAAATTTTCCTTCTTTAGTACATGTGCACTAAGTTTGTACCTGCCATTTTCAGGTCATTACGTATGTGCAGTCATTTGGGGGAAGGTTAGTTAAAGGCAAGTCGAAGCCTGCGTTTGGGTATGAAAATTCATATACAGTGTATTAATTAATACTAAATTGATATTATGAAAACAAAAATCTATATTGCTAGATCACTTTTTTGAACTTTATCATAAACATGATCTGTGAACTGGGCATACATGAGTACTCATTTGAATTTAATATGTTAAGTGACCACTGTTCACCTGTGATATAAAATTTATATCGTATCGCTGGTCGTCATTATGAACAAACATTACAAATATAAATCAATTGCAATATTTGCAAAGGTATTTTAACATTTAGTTTTGACAATCATATACATACTTTGTAGTTTTGTTTCAAAGAAAAATGGCAAAGTTTTGATTAGGCCACCAGGGAAAACCACAGCCAAATTTTCAATAAAATATTGCCTAAGCATCTTAAGCATTTAATTAACAATAAAGACAATCTATTTCATTATAATAAATTATCTTTCATGAAAAATTACCGATAAAACTGAACAGTTTTCAAGAATTATTTTATTGCTTTATCAAAAAAATCTTGGATTATATGATGGTCTAATCTAAAACGACTGACTGAAGTTAAATTAAAACAATTTAAATAATGCCTTGATAGGTAATTTTCAAAAATGAAAGAGTTAAAAAAACACGAAATATTTATAATGATGAGAACACAGTTTCACTGGCAGCAAGATAAGCTTTTGATTGAATATCGTAATCATTTCATTTATCTAAATATTTATAACAAAATGATAACTTGGAAAGAATTATGCTGGAATACAAAGGATTAGATTGAGATAATAAGCAACAATAGTTTTTCAAGGACTTCGCAACGTAACTATGAATATAAGAAATGTCCAGGAAATCGACTAAAGCAAATTAAATAGTACTCACCAAATTGAAATAATAGTGCTCTCTTACGCCACAGTTTCATGTATACAATTAGCCCTGCACTCACTTTTACTACAATTTAACAAAAACACTTATCAATGCACTCGGTTCTTTGACTGTAATTTCGAAATATCACTGGTCAAAAGACGTAGAAATAACAATTAAACTTCACGAATTAACTTTGAGTAAGACACCCGAAATTATTTATTCACCTTCGTATCATTACTTCCAAATTCCAAAGAGGATTAGGTACTTCGTTGACAAAAACAAACTGTCAGACTGTCAGATAACCAATCAAATAGGAAAGGAAAAGCACAGAGCCACAGAGGAAAAAGAGGCAGGACGGCCGAACATGAAATCCATAATCCATAGGTAAGTAATTATATAATTATCACAAAAGTACTCTGTGTTTCTTATGATGTTGCCAGAATGTTTCCAGATCGCAATTAATGTAAACATTATAAAAGAAATAACAAAGGTACGACAAAGAATTGAAGTAAATGTAGTAAGGTACAGAAATTAAGTGCTATTAATTTTTTTATCATTAAAGTTTTTATCAGTATTGACTTTCTATGTCAATAAAGGTTACTTTGTAAATGATTTTTTTAGTATTTAAAATGACATATCAATTAAACTGTTTCTGAACGATCTTTAGTGATGTGTACACAAAATACAAAACAATACAAAAACCGGAAAACACCGGAGAATTTAGAAATAAATTATTCAATAAAAAATAATGATAATGGTTTTTAATTATTATAATATAATAAACAAAATGATATTGACACATTTTAGCTCAAGAAATATTGTATGTAATGCCTACAAATTCTCATAAACACAAGATGACATGCGCAACATTGTCGCATCGGCAAATTGTTGTGATATTGATTTTTAGGGCGCCACTTGTTTGGATAACATTGTTTTTACGGTGTAAATTATATAATGTCAACAAGGACATTCTTTTTCATTATAACCAATCTTCTCGGAATATGTAGCAGTGATCAAAATGCTGTAACATTTACATTTAAGGAATACCAATACAAAGACTCACCGAAAAATGTATGTACATCTTAAGTTTTTATTACAATGTGAAAATAGAATTTCATCTCTTTTTATTTAACAATTTTTATGCTATTCTATTAACTTAAATAATATATTAGTGACTTTCGTTTCATATTTTGCCTTTACTCAAATAAATGAAATAAATCATTTATTATAAATGCAAACCGAATTTATTCATGAGTACTCTTACTTAATATAATGCTGTTTGTGTGATTTTGCATTGAGTAGTTTTACAATAACAATTTGAGTATTTTGTACTACCTATCTGATAAAAATATATTGTGGTTTCTTTTTTTCAGGAAATGACGTTCCGGGAATTTGAATCAGCTTGTGAGCAAAGTAGCGCTTGTAGTCACATGAGTGGCCTTGCGCGAACTCGTTGCATCCGAGAATGTGTTTCACCGTCTTGCTACCGAGAACTTTATTTATCCGACCCTGTAATTATATTCTGTTCGAATTACCTATATTGCATACGAAATTGTTGCAAAAATAAAATAAATGTATTGTACTAGTACAGATGCAATGATGACCCGGATGGCGCAATGGTTAACACGCCAGATAGCTGTTTCGAGGGTCCTGGGTTCGATTCCCAGTAAGACGGAAATTTGAATGATGATTTTAAATTTCCGTTCTCTTTCTGGGTGTGTCCTTGTCTTGTGTATTGTCCATATCACCCACGACACAGGGAATCCTAGTGTGGAGCTATGAGTGTGTAGCGTATTTATTATTATTTACTAATAGTATAGTATAAAATAAATATTCTTGTTAAAATTGCTGCCAATTAATATAGCTTAGTATGTATTCCAAGTATTTGTTTCTTTATTATCTAAACACTTACTTTTCTTCTTACAAATTTCAGCTGGAAGAGGGAGAAATCGATGTTCGCCTAAATTCTTTTAAAGGATGTTTTATTCAAAGAAGTGGTAGAACAAGAAACTGATTCCGTTCCAGTGTTGTATCGTCGTTGTTCTTATGCAGCAATAAGATTAGGCAGTTTCACCGTAAAATTCAGTTTCTGATATTGGTAAGAAAATAGTTTTTGTAACTACTTTTGTTACTAACATGTTATCATGAATACTATATTTGTTAAAACTATATATTAGTCATATTTTATGTTCAAAGTGATTTTTATCATTATCCATAATTATTTTAGTAACTAATACTGATATAACTTCTGATTAATGGTATTTTTTCAGGTAATTTTAACTGTCGTCTATGAGAAAAACACCCTGATTAATAATATATGTATTAAAAGAAATATGAAGCATACACCTTTTTGATACTGTAAAAGTCTTAAAATAAAGATTCATTGAAATTACGATAGTGCTAATTTAAATAGTTATTGTAATTGTAATAGTCATTGAAATTTACTTTTATTTACATAAAAAGAAGATAATATATTTGTTCTGTAATACAAATAATTACATTGTTGACAAATAATAATATAGGTAGGTATATAATAATGAATGTACACATTAATTTCATACTTACACAACTATTAAATAATTATCTATAACAAAAAGTGGTTTCTTCTTCACAATCACATTTTTGCCTTAAAATCATATATCAAATCAAAATCAGTACCGTAAAACGGGGTGAATAGAGATTGCGGGTTGAATAGAGACAAAACTGAAAACGTAATTCAATGCGTGATATTCAAAAGGAAACGTTACTAAAGGGTATATTTTGTTTTTTAATTTGTAGACTCTAATAATATACACTTTAATAACGTTTCCTTTTGAATATCACGCATTGAATTACGTTTTCAGTTTTGTCTCTATTCAACCCGCAATCTCTATTCACCCCGTTTCACTGTACCAGTCAGTAACTCGTGAAATGTCTTAAATTACCGACAGACTAAACTTGAAAATGAAATTAAATTAGAGCTATTATATCCTTCAGTTAATTAATTATGAAGTATTGTGAGATATTACAGCGCTAATTACTGCTCAATAACTTTTAAAAGGAATTCAACGTCTGATGATACATGGTAATGAATTCTATGAAAACTTAAATGAGTTTTATTCGAATACTTTTCAAAATTATACTGCAGAGTTTAAGATTCCTTTAATTATTTTTTCATAATATTAGGAAATGTATCTTCTCTCCTAAACAGATCAACTTTATTATATTTTATTCCCTGTAGCCTATTTTGAAATACCTCTGACTATTATCCTAAATCTAAATACATTTATACACAATTTAATCTAATATATGAAACATGTTCCAATAGACACTTCAAAGTTTAATTATAAAAAGAAAAGGAGTTCCCTTATCCTTATTTTGTGGTTCCTTATTTCTTTCTGTGAAGTATAATGGCAACCCTGTAGCAAAGTGTTGTACCTTGCATTGCAACAACGTGATCGCGGTGTTGTGTTGATTCGCTGAATACCGTGTACCTACCGATTTTTTATCTGTCATTTAGAATTCTCGAGTCTCGAATTGAGTCTTTTGCAGTGTTTCCACAATTAGGGGAACTTCCCCTTTTGAGGGGAAATCAGGGTCCAGAGGGGAAGAAAAAGGGGAAATACTATAAAAGGGGAAATTGTAAGAAATCATATATTAAATCTCGCCTGAAATGTTTTTATCCGAGGTACGCTCTGAAGCCTGGCTTCTGCCCTCTAGTGTAATATCTCTATGGTTACATCAGAGACACATAATGACACAAAATAAGGATAATACAGAAGTTAAGCTCATGTATGTACCTCGATTTCGGTTATGCATGTGTGCGTAAGCCTTAGGGTTAACGACTCCGCAATGGTCTTGGTTTGGATTTAGTTATTTAATTTACTGATATGGATTAAATGGGAAAATAAAAATAAAAGTGTATGATTACAATCATTAAAATTTTATATAATTTAGTAACCATTGTTCATATTTGTATTTTCATTGTAAACTAAGATCACGAGAGTCCTTAGATAACAAATTCAATAACACAGGCAATGATGTTTTAAATATCTAGATTGAGCGTCGCCCTACAATAAAAACAAAAAAAACAAGGCAACATTATCAAGCATGTGTGTGTGTGCAGGCGATGTTTTTCACGTTCACTTATTGTCTATGTGTGCGTAATCTGTGCGTAATGATATAAAAATTGTGGCTAACAGTTAGCCACAATTTTTTGACACGTTTTCGCGGATTCAATGTTCCATGTAGATATTTAAAACATCATTGAACACAGGTAATTCAGGTTATCAGTAGTAATAATCATTAAGCTCGCCATAATGTACCTCATTCGTTTTTGTGGTCATTAAAGTATTAAATAAATAAATAATATAATTTTTATACCAAAATGATAGTACTTACGTGCAATCGTTTTGATTTCTCGTACTTGTGGGGAGAAGGGACTTGAAGAGATAAGTATCATAGGTACTCTTTATAAAAATAAAATTGTTCAGTTTTGCGTATAATGAATATTAACTCATTAAACTAAACATTTATTTCAATTTATTTGGACTCTATAATGGTTTTGTAGCTCTATTAGGTACTTGAAACAAAATAATAATCCTATTATATAAATTAACACTCAAATAAATAATTTTACAAATTGTCCAACAATCCTTTCATTTATTTATTAAAAATCGAAGGTAAATATACACTTTAAACATACAAAGAACTTCCTACGTCCTACATTGACTTGCTAACTCAGTGCACTAACTAGTGTTTTCATACATTACGCTGGTGTACTTTACTGTGTAATTCTGCCTAATACAGAATGTGGATGTAAAGATGTAACGTCGAATAAAAACATTGTTGGAAATAACAATCGCGGTCTGAGTGGTCCGATTTTTATTTTTTTTTATTTATTTTTTACTTACTACACTAGTGCCAAAACTACAGTGAGGGGAAAAAAGTCCTGAGAAGGGGAAATCGGAATTGAGGCATGGGGAAACGAACGAAATCATTATAGTGGAAACACTGGTCTTTTGGCCACGGCCACTTGCTATCGTATTGTGAGAAGTCTAGTGAGAAACAAGTGAAATGGCCTCCCTGTGTAGACAAATTATTCGCGGAAATGCTTTTAAAGGCCTTCTTATGAACACAGTAAAGAGGGGATATGCTGACATAAGTAAGAATATATTTCCCAATATTTTTTGGTTTTATCTGTCAGAATTTCGTTACGTAATTCATGCAATTTTCCTGAAGTTTTCCCCTTGTATTTTGGATTATTTATTGAAATTATCCCATATATGGTATTCCTTTTAAATGCACGATGGATTTTAGTAATGTTCTACTCCAGCAGTCCGCTCAGAATACAATATTGCAAGCTCTGCGTCAGTACTTGGCACATTGTATTGATCGTAAAAAAAATAGTTACACCACATTATGTACTTCCAATATATAACAATCTAGTCAGTAATACACATTAATAAACTGCAGTGGATAATTTTTGAAGTATTAGTCTTTAAACAATTCAGAAATGGAATGTTGTATTATAGGTTATATCTTATCAGAACTTCTATCTTTTAATTTTCTTATCAGTCCATTGGCTAGTGTACCTGTTTGTTACAAATAGTCGTCAAGTTTTTAAAAATCAAACTTGAAATGGCAAAATACATAATTATTCTTTTTACATCATGTTTTAAATATTAGTATTTGGTACCATAATAAAGTGAAGTTGAATAAATGCTAATGGAATAAATAAAACAATTTATTTTCCTATTTAAAAATTCTGCAGTTTTAAGTAATATATTTAACTTAGCAAAGGAAATTGAGTCTAATATTAAGACTGCATTATATTTGTGTACTGTTTTAGTCAATTCTTGACAACAATTACACATGGTAATAAGTGGAGAGAGTTCTTGGGTGGCACAGCACACTAATTTAGCAGAATCAGAGATATAAAAACATAGATAGGCCCTTCGCTCAACCTTGGTTGTTATTCTATTACTATTCTATCCTTTAACAAAAAATGACATAGAGATACCATGCTTTCACATATGTATTGTACCTAATTATTGTAGTCATTCTCTCCATGTCATATTGATCCATGACACTTTTAAAAGAGTAATCGTAGGAATAGTGAAAATAATCAATAATTCCATATTATTTACATATTAAATATGATAAGAGTATTGAACAATTGGAACAACCTACCTGAACATGTCATTACAGCTCTAAGTGTCCAACAAATTTAAAAACAGATATGACCAGCACATATCAAATGTATATAAGCAAAATCAGTTGTAAGACTGCCTGCTTATGAATAAATAACTAAATTAATATTTCATTTGTTCAGTAGATTTTGAGAAAATCAATCACACCTTTGGGGATTTTGTTTAATAATATGTATAGATTGGATATATTGTAATCATGATAAGTGTGTGATTCATAATGAAATAACTTGGTAGCAGTATATTTATACATATCTTTGTTCTATTAGGTACTTGAACTTTAGTGAACTGTATTTGGCAGTAGCAATAGTTACATAATTTTTGCATAAGGAAACCTATGTCGAGTATATACATTTCTTGCATGTGACTTGATCACATGGATAAGTGAGTGATGTAGACAAATTATGAGTGGGTTAATATTTTTTGTGAAATGTGGTCCTTTTTTTACCATGTACGACAGCAAATGAGCATGCAACTCTGCCTTACCACTAACAGACAGTCAGACAGTATTAACTAAATTATGACCAACACAGATATAACTATATTGGAATTGAAATGGTTAATCTAGTTAGAAGAGGTAATAACATTTAGGAATGTTAGTTGATCAGTATGTTAGCAGCTAAGTAAAAGTTTCCAAACTGTTTTATTTATATTGATGCCACCCAGAATATCTATTAGTATGTTTATGTACATTTTCAGTATGTAACGCACATACCAACATACAACCAGAATCAACATTTAAACGTTTCAAAGATATATCATGTTGGTACTAGTAAGAAACTAAAAAAAATTAAAAGCAAATCCCTTATGCCAACTGTGCTGATAGCATATTGAAACTTTTAGTTATAATAGACACAAAAATCACAATCACAATCAATCATTCACTGTTTATTGACAATGTAAAATGATAAAAATATAGTTCTATTTGGACAAAACAGAATAATATTAAGCAGATTTCTAAATGGTCATTAATTTCAATGTCTGTTTTTTCAGTTCATCCTTTGGCCAATCCTGGATCCTCGCCCTATGTTCCTGATTTTCCTCATGGTTATCCTATTTATAACTTATTGTAATAGGATGTAATATGTAATATAGATTTTAGAATTTGTTTCAATTATTTGTATTTGTATAACTTTCATATTGTCTCGTTTGGGGTATGTAAGTTAGTCATTTATGGGTTCTGTATAAATTCTATTAAAATATATTGAAAAGACATTTCCTTCTAGCATGCAGAGTACCATTTAACTTTAACCCTATAGTAGCAGCTCTTCTTGGGCTGAGTTTCTAGTTATTTATCGACCAAATGTTTTATTTAATATACCATGTTAAAATAAAAAGGTGATCAAAAAGTAACTATTGTGTTTTTGTCTATCTCCAGTGATGCCCGACCCCATGGAGCACGCGACTGGTCTGGAGAAGAAGGAACTGCAAGCCCTTCAATCCGGCAACGATGATCCCTTCAACATGAAGGTGTTGAAGAAGGCCGCCGGCACACGGGACAGCCCCACCCTTGTTCCATCCTGCTTCGACGCGCGTATTGTTGGCTGCGTATGTAAGTATAGCAAATGTTTGGCCAACTGTAACACTGCTTGCCAATGATTGGCCAAATCTTAGGTTTATTAGAAACTAGCGGCCCGCCCGCGGTTTCACCCGCGTGGATCCCGTTCTCGTGGGAATATATGCATGTATTATACATAAAAACCTTCCTCTTGAATCACTCTACCTATTACAAAAAACCGCATCAAAATCCGTTGCGTAATTTTAAAGATTTAAGCATACAGACAAACAGACAAACAAACAGACGGACAAAAATAGCGACTTTGTTTTATACTATGTAGTGATGATTGTTCTTGGTGAGTGTTGGTGATTATTTGTGATGTCCATACCATTGACAGGGAAATTCCCCAAGGATAGTTCTAAGTCTATACTAATATAATACGAGAAAGGTTGTATGTTTGTAACTAATAAAATAAAAACCTTTTTTTGCAATTTATATAAATTGCAAAAAAAATTCTCCATTGAAATGTTACATTATCTGTGGGTAAAATAATTGATATTTATTAAAGTAAGGCCATTTTAATAGGCCACATTTGACAACTGTTTGTCTTTGCTTTATAGTGAGGGTAACCTGCTGAAAAACATCGATTAATTTAATTAATCGATGAGGACTTCAAACATCTGTAAATTGAATGTGATTGTTATAAAAACTATTTTAATGACCGCACAGTTCAAACAATGACTAAAAAAAACGACAAAAATAATGCGTCTAATAATGGCGCGAAATGAAATCATGACTTTTTTGTAACATTTCACGTTTCTGGATACTGGCTTTTGAGCCAGACGTTATATATCTAAATGAATGATTACATATTTTTTGGCCTAAAATGTAAGAAAATCAATTCAGTTCCCATTAAAATATATTTTATTTTGTAATCGTGAAATACTTTTTGACGATTAGTTCGACTTCTCGAATTCAACTTATTTATTGATCTGTTTCTTTTGGTACCATCCCTCATGTTTAAAAAGAAAAAGAGTTCACTGACGTAACTTTGTAACGACGTCAGTTCTTTACTTAAAAGTGTAAAAATTTTAACAATATCTAGTAGGGAATATTAAATAATATGGAGTGCCTCCCTTACAAGGTTACTTTGTAAAATTTTGACGAACTGTCAAATGTGGCCTATTAAAATGGCCCTACTATATTGTAATTTCACTAATTTCATTGCATCTATGCGAAGCTAAGGTGGCTCGCTAGCTGACAATATAACAACAAAACAACAGAAAATTATTTAGGCCAACTAATATAAGCCTCCTTAAAGATTTACAACACATATTATATTACACAATGTTTTGAAACAATGCCTATTTGAACTTACATGAACAGTGACAAGTTAGCGTTAATGAGATTGACAGCTTGTGGCGGATAATGTTTAGCGTTAGCGCGGAGGCGTCAGTCACTTTTTTATCTTTATGTTATTGCCGTTACCTCAGACCAATAAACTATAGACGGCATGCCGTGAACAAAAGCGTGAAGCCGCCAAAAAGTACGCCTCGCCTTGTAATACACACGGCGGCACTCACACCAAAACGACTTTTGTGTTCTAAATAATAAAAAATAAATGAAGCTTTGTGTTCCAAAAAAATTGGTTGCCTGTAAAGTCGGTATACGGGCGAAAGTTTTACGTGACAACGACTTTGAGTGGTAAAATAATTTTAATGTGAATATTCATTCGTATAGTAGGAAGAAGGATGAAATAATAGTAACAATTTAAAACATTTATTTATACAAAGAATTATATTTAAAACATTGTAACACCATCCGCCATCTAGCGCTGCTAACCGTTAGACCATTAACCATTAGTCACAACTACACTAGCGGCACGCTATGATGGCCGGTTTGACACATTACAACAGTGATGTGGAATGTCAATTTATTCTCGAACAAAAAACAATTAAGTTTTGTTTTTGTACCTGATTAAATAGGTTTAATAAAACAAAAATGTAAATGTTTATTTAATTTATTTGAACGAACTGAATATTTGAATGAAAATGAATATACATACTTTATATGCACACAAGAAACATATGAATACAAAAGATACCAAAAAAGGTGCCACAAAAGGCCATAATTAATCAGATTCGTCCATACTACTATTTTCACTGTCGTCACTGCTATCATCACCTACATTAATAATTATATGTTCGTTTTCTATAATATTATCTATTTTCACATCTCTTTCATAATCTTCCCTTATTAATTTAACAGTTCTATTCACAACCTTTTCCCAGTCTCCTTTAGTCACATGTTCACAAGCTTCTTCTAATAATTTTAGCATTTTTTTTGTGGTAAATGGGGGTTCTGTATTGTGTCTTGCAGCATATCCCTTAATTTGAGCCCACACCAACTCAATCGCATTATACTCACAATGGTAAGGCGGTAACCGTATAACTCTGTGCCCATGTTCTAATGCTATTTCGTATTTCGTATATCATATAAAAATAAAAATTTTACCTTTTGTATGAAACAGCTGATATTTTTTTGCGATTTCAGAGGTTTGTCCACATAGTGAAAATTGTTCATATTCACAAGTACATTCACCCCTTAAATGGTGCAAACTGATTTTTCTACACTTGTATACATTTTAGAAATCAATTTAATAAATAAATTTTGAGTCCTAAACCTAAAACTACATTCGATAAAATTTATGAATCTCTGCACATCACTATCGTCAATAAAGTAATACAATTATTTCCTTCAAAGTCGTTATCAATTAATACGGAACTTCATGAGCGGACAAACGTCAAACCGGCCATCATAGCGTGCCGCTAGTTTAAGTGAGGTAACAAACGAGATTACTCTACTTCTCCAGAGATGGCGCTGTACCATTTTCTGAAACACGCCAACGTGTGTACGCCGTAGCTACCATAAGTAATGTTAAGGAGGAAGGGACGCGTGCCTTTCACTTTTTATGTCTGTCTCTCTCGCTCTTAGGCGGGCTAACCATGCCCGAGTGGAAGGGACGCGTGCCTCTCACTCGCTCTCATTGTAAGCGCATAACGTGAGCGGAGCTACTAACGCAGTTTCTTGAAGTGCCACCCGGCAAACCAATTTATAAGACGTTGTCACGTCAAAATAAAGTTTAAATTTGTACTAGTTCAAACTGTCAACATAGGGCATTCTATTGGTTCCGACGTGTGTTTTAGGCACACTTTTGCCGGCTTCACGCTTTTTGGTCTGGCGTTTATTGGTCTGAGGCCGTTACACCATTCGGCATTAGTTATACATAACTTTTAACACAAATAACGCCCTATTTAAACGAATAATTGTTATATAATAATACCGTATGTTTATAAAATAACTTTCTTTTATACAAATACATGCATTATGATTCCTCATCGAGCACAAACATTAATCTGTCACATAAATATCAGCCCCGGTCGGGAATCGAACCTTTGCCTGCAGGCTTGGCAGGCAGGGCTATTTCAAGTTTCAACCAGGCTACGGGGTGGGAAACCTGTAACAAAATTTCAGTTTTATTCAGCTGACCATGGGCGGCTTGGGCGGCATCCTTAGTGTTACATAACATTGCGGTGATTACTGATGTGTGCGTTTGTTTGCAGGCGAAGAACACTCCACGTCCATCAATTGGCTTTGGGTACACAAGGTAACATATAACCTTTTTAAAATAACTTTAACAAAAACCGACTTTTACATCGATAAGAAATGTAATTTTTGAAAAAATCCGAATACAACAATCACAAGGAAGAAACATTGTTATCATAGCCGAAGTCAATTAAATATGCATTAATAGGGATAACTAAAATATACTCGCCAGTACTCGTTCAAATTTATATGTATGATATGACACCACATAAAATAAATAAATAACGCTTCACACTCAAAGCCCCACACTAGGATTCCCTGTGACGTTTTGTGTGTTGTCCCATGGACAACACACAAAACAAGGACACACACCCAGACCGAGAACGGAAATTTAAACTCGCTGGGAATCGAACCCAGGACCCTCGGAACAGCGATCGGCGTGTTAACCATTGTCGTCGAAAAAGAAAAGCACCAGATTTAGAACATGTAAAAAATCATCATCATAATTATTCGGTTCACCCAGTAAATCGACGGCAGCAAAGAACATAAAGACATCTGCAATTTTGCCAAAATCGTTCTTTTGCATAATTCAACTCAGAATTCTTTGTTCTATCTTGTGATATTTTTTTTTCTCGAAAAATGTTGTTTTTTACACCAATTTTTCAACGTACAAAAAGACATCTGCACTACTTATTTAAAATTCGACAAAGTACAAACGGACATATACCATTTGTCCTTGTGTACGTCGCGCAATGCGGCGGGCCAGCTGTCCTTATGAAAATAACCTGCGAAGTCTCGAGGCTCTTCAGCAAGAAAAAATGTCTGATGATGACTGCTTGCAATTGGAATAATAAAATAATTGAAAATTGAATCCGGAAGTGACATTCAACCAAGCCACAAATGTAAAAAATATTTATACCTTTTTTTCTATCTTTGTTGGTATGTTTGTTACCCCATAACTTCGTGTTGGGTAAACCAATTTTGATGATTCTTTATTTCCTTGAAAGCTGGTGCTTTTGTTGAGGTCCCATATAAATTTGAGCGACATCTGATTAGTAATTTTGAATTTACTTGAATAATGTGTAAGGATCTTTAAAAGTATGTATTTATGGTTTTTTCCTAATAATTTTTTATTGAGTGTTTAGATTTTTATGATTCTCTTTTTATTTGAAAGCTGGTAATTGCATTGTGGTCTCATATAAGTTTAAGCTGCATCTGACCAATGGTTTTTGAATTATCCTTAATAATTTTTATGTATGTATGTTACCTCATATCTTACTATTTAGAGTTCCGATTTTAATCATTCTTCTTTTAATCGAAAGCTGGGGCTTTAGGTTAGGTCCCGTAAAAATTTGAGTTTCATCAAACGAGTAGTTATTGAGTTACTTATGATACTGATACAAAGATGATGATTATGATACAAAGTACTGTTAAAATATAATTATTATTAGTAGTTATTTCTTTGGAACTATACTTTTTAGTTACTTTATATTACAAATACAATTATTAACAAGAATCACAAAACTTTTTTTTTATAAGACACCCTAAAACTCAAAATAGTTTAGGTATATCTGCAATTATCCAATAGCTTCAACGTAAGAATGCCGAAGTAATGTGAGACAACTACAGTATTTTAGTGACAATAATAATAATATTTGTTGTTTTGATGAAATTGGTTTTATATGATCAATAAAAATAAAAATCAATCATTAAATTAATAAAATAGTTAAAGAATAAATAATTATCGGGTCCCAAGTAGAAACGAATATATGGCAGTTGACTCAATTTGCTTGTTTTCTTGATCGAAGTAGAAAAAGATATCTGCCGTATTTTTAAAAATTAAAGAATTATTATTAATTTACCTATACTAAATAATATTTAATATTGTAATAATTAACTCTTCCAAAATCGACGAAGATATCTTTGTAATTGTAGAAGTTATACCATTTTTGAACTAAAAATGCTCTCCTGAAAACTAACGGTTTTGTAGATGACCGTTTGTTCTTTGCTGCCGTCGAAATATTATGAGGTGAGACACATGAAAAAATGTAGTCAAAATGAGAACCTCTTTTTGTACACAATAAAAAGAAAAATATGAAATTCGCTTGAATTCATTCTATATTTTTTACACAGGCAATAAAGTCTAATAAGATTATAATAACGCCAAAACCGCCCGCGCGGCCCATGAGCATATATACATGCTCTGGTACTTGACGGGTATCGCGCGGAACGAGCATTTATATATGCTACGGTACACAAGGGGTACGGTACACTGTTTCCGAGTTCAACTTCTTAGTTTCGAAAGTCGGTAATCAAATTATGTCATACATGACTATAATGGGTGTCTCCTCAAATCTGTCTAAAGATAATTACCAGGACCGACGGCTTATCATGCTCTCTGAAGCGCTGAAACGCTTAATTTTTTTTCAAGTAATGGTCGCCCATCCACATCCTGTCCGCACCCTAAATTGCATAATTCAGATAGTGTTTAAAGTAACACAGTTTATAAAGATGAAACATCCGATTTTAAATTAGAACTCCAATAATACAACGGCGAAAATAGTATAAAAGTTTTATAATTTTTACGCCCAGAGAAACATGTAGACAGAAGATCATCAAAATAGTACATTACGATATGGCAGACAAGGAGACATGAACACTAGATACCTAGGCCCTTTCTCTCTTGGAAAATGTTCGCGCCTTAATATGTATTTTCTTTATAAATTTCAGGACCACCCCCGCCGCTGCGAGTGCGGACACTGGTACAAACTGACCGAGAAGGCGCCCCTCTAAGCTGTTTCTATTAGAATAAACAATTAGTAGTGAAATAAATTTATAACTGCAACAACGCGTCACGCCTCTGCGCTACTCGGCTATGGCTATACTATCGTCGCGTTACAATCCAAGTTGAATAAATCGATATAATTGTAAGATATTACCAGTGTTTTATTGGACTGTTACCCGCTGCTGTTGTGATGTTTGTTTGTACAGATGGTACATTTTGATTTTGTGTAGATATAATATTAAAGTCGTCGATAATTATCTAATGGGTTTTGATTTTATTTTTTAACCCCGTATTGTATCAAATAAACGCCCCTTTTAATTACTTGGTCCTGTTTAAAGTAGGTAGTTTATATTTTAGAAGTCTTGAATTTTATTACGTGTTCCTTTATATATCCTATATTATTATCAAATTATTATTTTTTATTATTGCAATGCTAGAAATAGATAATGACAGAAATTCTATCAAAACTAGTTTCTAACTACTTAGATGGATATCTAGATAAACTATAATGGAATTTGTTTTAATGGCAACTCACACAATTGCCAACTTACCGCTCCTGTGATTAAGGTTCATTATAGATCGATGGTGAGAATTTAAAATGCCTAAGCATTGAGATACCATGTGGGGACTAGCAATAGGGTACTTTCGGTAGTGAAAAATAAACTTGATTTTCCTAATAAAAAGAAACAAAAAATATATTTCGGCAAAATAAACACGCTTTCTCGTCTTAAAATAAAAAAAATATTAATTCTTTTTTTATTTTACGGAAAAACGCTGTCAGCACTTGTCAGCCATTTTGATGACGTAATAATGAAAAATTGTACAGGGCCACAAACTTATCTGACTCGGTGGCCAAAATTGGAACTAATGCAAATGTTACTGTTGTCAGACAAAGACGAAGACAGTAACGCCCCCCTTATACCGGGTGAGATAAGTTTGTGGCACTATAGTTATGTATGATCAATGGAAACAGCTACAAATAAACTGACAGTTTGTTTGGTAGGTTTTTGTTTTTGCCTTCATGACGTCACACCAATGCCTCTCCTGTTTTAGGTCACGTGACATACAGATAAAAATTTTCGAATTTTAATATTAAATATTAAAATAATTATGTGCTTTTATGACTCAAAATCAGAATATTAAAGTATATTTCTACTTAAATTTTAATTTTTATCAAATTTCACAGTTTATTTTTCATTACGGAAAGAATTCCATATTCTCGGCAACTCAAGTATGGTAAATTTTCTCGATGTCTTCACCTTGTTTACGTTGAATTTGGATTTAATATTTGTTTAATACAAAACAATGAACATTTTTATTATTTTATTCTATGAATATTTAATATTTTTTAATTAAATGATTTTTAAATATTAACTATATCTGGCTGGACGTAAAGACGCGTAAAGATATCAATGTCGTGTATTATATAAGGCCGGCTACACACGTTGGCCGAGTAGCGCCAAGCAACGCCACAACGCCATTTCTAGCTCCACACGTTACCGAGTAACCTAGCGTTGCGCGTTGGTGCCAATGTCAATCATGTCAATATTGTCAATGTCATTGTCAATGTCAATAAGCTCATAATTATTGAGACCATATTGAGACGCTCAAGCAAAGAAGATAAAAACAAAATATTTTAATAAAAAAGATTAAGAAGTCAACTATTAAAATGCTCCAGCTGGTCACAGGTTTTTAGCGATTCTATTTAGATCATGTTCTCTTGCCGGTGGGCGAGTGTATGCTGATATTTTCACAAAAATTACAATACATTGAAATTGTAAAATGCCGCGTGAGTATCATTGTTTTGTTTATAATAATTAATCTTCTTGCATGATGGTGTAGCACATTATTTAAATTCTATAACTTTTCCGTTGCTGAAAACCATTTCAGTCAACTAAGTTGAAGTTATTTAACATCATTTGTTAGGTCCTGGTGCAATACAATACTGGGTTAACAGTAACACTAATCTAAACTAATATTATAAAGAGGTAATATTTTTTTGTTTGTTTGTTTGTATGTATTGAATAGGCTCAATAACTACTGGACCGATTTAAAAAATTCTTTCACCATTATGAATGTACATCTTTCCGAAGTAACATAGGCTATATTTTATTTTGAAAGAAATTAGGGATCCTTGCGAAAACTTCAATAACATAAACCACCGTCGATAAAAATCACTATTGAAATACCTTAAATCGCGTGTGCTGCAATTGTTATATTATTTCATGTTCCAGTATATCATATAATAGGCTACTGTTTAGCCGAGATTCCTACGGGAGCGGGACCTACGTGGCTGTTACCTACGGGTCCCGAAGCGAAGCGCGGGCGGTTCTCTAGTAAATTGATAAAAGTGAACTATTGTAATTTTTCTTAACAAATAAAAAAAAATCACTATTAATTTAATTTAATGACAATGAATTATTGTAAGTTTTTTTGGATGAACATTATACTTTGTAGATGACCTAGGCTGTACCGTTGGATCCCCTACATTATTTAACTTGATGATCTGCAGGTTACGGCCCCTTCATCCACCAAGTGTACATTGCGGATGGGTTTGCGGACGACTGTGATGAGTTGATCCACCGCTGCCTGAGTGCAGAGAAAGTGGACTATCACTTCTTCTGTAAGATATGGAAAGAAATGAACATGGGTTGTCTGTATGAGTAAGTGATTGTACTCCATTCTTGTTTGATATGGAATTCGCCTTAATAATATGCATAGAAAATTGGTAAGAGCATCTAAAATGCTTTTTTGCTTACAAGCTAAATTGAACTCTGAGCACACAAATGATAAATTTGATTTTAGCGACAAGTAGCAGTAATGTCATACAAGGATCTTTTGGCGCGTGGATGATGTGTGGGTGACAGAGACAGCGCCTTACAGACAAACTGAAAGGCGCTGTCTCTGTCACCCACACGTCATCCACACGCCAAAAGATGCTTCTGGACCATTTTATGCGATTTGACCCAAGTGTCACTGAATCAAAATTGATCATATAATTGGCCACTTCTTGTACATTCAACCTCCAAAAGGACCAGGTCACCCTCACCAGTAACCCTGAATATATTCCAATATCTAATTATATTGCAGGGGAAGAAATTTAGGGGCAGAGATAGCTGAACTGTCCGAAGAGGTGATACATATTGGAAAACATTACATGTTGAAGGATACATCTAATTTTGAGGTAAAATTATTTTTGTTTATTTTCAAAATCAAATTGATAAGCGAATTAACTTTGACTTTTTATTTTTAGTCCACAGTACATTGATATTGCCTTGTTTGGTAATTCTGGCAGTTGGCTTTAAAAATATACACACAATAAAAGAAGGTTGAGGACCACAGGTTTATTTATAAATTAGTAACAATGAATTTTAAGTGTTTTTGGGGTGTAAGGGATCCATTCTTCTTTGAGTCCATGACTTCCATACTTGTGGTGCACTCTGCTGAACAATAGAAGAGGTTACTCAGAGCTGGTAACTTCCTCCTTTCCATGGTGCTCCTTCCCACTTTGATAGGATGTTGGACCATGAAGCAATTATAGAGAGGAGACGTCCTAAGCAACTGTGCCCTGTAACTCAACTAGGTCCTGACGTCATCACAGTCTGACTTTAGGCCACGCCTATGGCCTAAAGTCAGACTACCGTCGGCGCCCGTCCTGTGCACAGCGTTATGGACGTTCACATTTTCAAAGAAAAGGATGAAGTGCTGTCTACTCGACATTAGATGGCGACACTATTCTTATATTTTGAGTATGTCCCTGTTATATCCTACATTTAATTACATCTAGTGTGAGATAGTTAAACTACATAGTAAAATCGATAAAGAACAAAGCAAGTAGTTTTGCTATTGAAAGTTAGATGAAAGTGGGCGGGATCTTGTTAGATCCCGCCCACTTCTTTATCCCCCTCGCCCCGCAAAGTGTCACGCGTTCTTTCTTAGGGAAATCTTCATACAATGTCTCCTCTTTATATTTGCTTCATGTGTTGGACTGTACGTCCCAGTTGTAATGTAAAGGTACCCTAAGTCAATCATAAAACAGCAACAGTTGACTACAGTGTACACCTCCCTCACATAAAATTCAATACAATTAAACCTAACAATTCCAGGAATCAGCAATAGGCGTGTTCATAGTATACGCCCTGCTACACCTGCAGCCGTACAAGGGTTTCGCTCACCTACGCGTGGTCCCGGACGATCTACCAGCGATCAACCGGATCGAGCGGGTGGCGCGGCGGGACAAACGTTATGATGTACTGTATGCCCTGGGCTCCATCCTGATCAAGGGTCCCGTGCAGTACCACGCGGCCGAGCGCGAGTACGGCAGCGATCTGCCCGTGCGGAAGTATCTTGAGGGTACGTGGGCGTTTCATGTACGGGTACCCTCGTTTGGTTAGTTTTTCGGTGGGTACCTATTCTTGTCAATATTTCAATTGTTGTCATCATTTTTTTTGTATATTGTATTATATACCAGAAGAACAATTATATAAGGCTATCGATTTTTTATTCTTTAGCTTATATACCTAGTTCGAATCGACAACACAAGTACCTAACACAAAATCTGTCCTTTTTCACTTCCATGTATACTTTAACTATTTTTGTTTAACTATAATAATAATGTTTTTTAGGATTCACTTCCATCGATAAATTGGGCGTACGTCCCAAAGGTGTGTTCCGACGACAAAACGAAGAGCTGGATATACTGAAAGAGCTTCAAATACTTACGCAGAGGTATACCCACGCTAAAATGATGATCTCCGGTAAGTGTCAGTTAAGTCATTACCAATTTACTTATAAAACAGGGGCCCAACTCTAACCAGATACGGGATGATGCGTCTTACTATGACAAAGTAAAATCTATATCTATCTAAATTATGAGTATTATGACACAACCAGAGATGGAAAAATTAAATCATGATTACGAATTTTAATACATATGAAGATCAAGAAATGCCCCCTCGAGCGCTTTTTAACCTCCAACGTAAAAAGCGGGGTATTATAAGTTTAAGCTGTCCTGAACCGGTTTAATTTTTAAACAAAAGCCAGTTTACTTGCAGTGGTTTTAAGTTGGGTTTGGTTAAAATCGTTGCAGCGGTTTGAAGAATATCAAATGTTCATTTCCAAAATGATGTAAGGCAGTTTTTACGATGAATTTGAATTATTAGCGTAAAAAATCTCATTTTTAACTTTATACTATGAAGATCTGTTTGGGCGTTTGGCGATCATCAGCTAAGAGGACTTTTCTTAGTCGAGGGTCTTTTAATTTTAAATTTTAAAGTTATTGTTAAAATTTTAGCAAAATACACCAGAGGACATAGTTATCTGTAATCATGATAAAATTTTGCCCATTTCTGGACAAAACTCAATAGAATTATATATCACTTATTAGCACTTCTAGCACTGAAGTCGGAGACAGTCAACTCTAAGTTAGTATATGAAGGCATCCAAGCAATAAATCGACTTGGATATAACAACAAGGTTACCCTAGGATGGGTACCTGGACATAAGGGTATACGAGGCAATGAAAGGGCGGACGAACTGGCAAGGAGGGGTGCGGAGGCGCCCACCATGGGACCAGAGCCCATGGTGGGCGTTTCAAAAGCAGCTTCTCGAGCTGTCCTCAGAGCCTTGGCTCTAAGACAGGGCGAGGAGCTGTGGCAAAAGGCACCCGGACTAAGACAGGCAAAAACCCTTATCACTGGTTACTCGAAAAACTACTCAACTAAAGTGCTCAACCTAAAACGGTCAGACATTCGACTTATAATTAGGCTGCTCACTGGTCATTGCAGACTCAACCGACACCTATACAATATAGGCTTAAGTGAAAATGCAACATGTAGATTCTGTGGTGGGGCGGAGGAAACACCCATACATATCCTCTGCGATTGCATGGCAATTACCCACTACAGAAGTCGTATACTTGGAGGTCACATAATCAAACCTGACCTGATTAAAGAGATGGACCCCGGAAACATACTACGGTTTATTAAAACTGTAGGCCTGGGGGACCAGATCTAACTAAAACTGGGATGGCTACAATAGATCAGAGATGGTCGCAGTGGCCTCGTAGGGATAGGTACTTGTTCCCTATGCCCAGACACCTAAATAATAATAATAATATATTATCATATAAATTGGGCCCCTGTTTGCAAGCTCGCGTTTCTGCGTACGCCCAATAGAGCGAATGTATCTGCGTTGGGCGTGGTCAAAGTGGTAGCGGAGCGGGGAGCGGAAGCGGTAGCGGGTATTCCCAGTTCGGTTGATCAAAGATTCCCAGTCTGTCAACAGAACTGTTTAATAGATTTTTTGGGAATATTTCGCGTGTACGAGATGAGCGGAAATTTTTCATTTCTTATGGGGAATGCTGCTAAATTTTGCCGCTAGATAGCTCTGCGAGATTTTTAAACGCTCTTTGAAAAGTTAATTATTCAGTCAATTACTTTAATACTTATACATTATATTACCGATTACATATTTCACTTGATGGTAACAAAATAATATTTGTAGTCAATGATATTACAAACGTAGATACGTCACTAGCGCCCCGAAAGTGAAGCAGTGAAATTCCCATTGGTAATGTAATTTTCTGTTGTCTCTATCATTCTGTGTCATCGAAGCGGATCAAAAAGTGCGAATTGTGTGTAAATATAAAAATATATGAACACACTTATTAAAAAAAACTAAACTGATAAATAATTAAAAATAAATTGAAAACGGGATCTTATCACATAGTTGTCACTAGCGCCATCTAGAGCTTTGCGGCGCCTTTCCGACAATGAGTAGGCAATCTGAGGCCGTTTCAGTACGCTAATGCAGAGCTTTATGTCAAACATTTCGACTAATTCATTTTGAGATTATTTATTTACTAGCTTTTGCCAGCGGCTTCGCCCGCGTGAATTTCGTTTAAACTTCACCCCTTTATTTCACCCACTTAATTGTCATAAACGTAAGAGTAGATAAAATATAGGTATACTTAATCAGAAAGCGTCGAACTGCTAAGCTATCGGGAGTTACACGTGTTATTGTGAGTCAACCATAAAAGATAGACATATGCTGTCGTGGAATATTTTTTATATAATTTTAAGGAGAACATTTCCGTCATACATGATTTCTGTGTAGCTTTAACCATTAAGGTTGCACACGCGACGGAAGCTTAAAAAATGGAGTAACTTCTCCCGTTTCCCCAACATTTCCCTTCACTGCTCTGCTCCTATTGATTGTAGCGTGATGAAAAGTATACTATAACCAGCGCGGGAGTATGAAAAATAATTGTACCAAGTTTCGTTAAAATCCGTCGAGTAGTTTTTGTTTCTATAACGGTTATACATCCGACAGACAGACAGACAGACAGACAGACAGACAGACAGACAGACAGACAGACAGACAGACAAAAATTTTACTGATTGCATTTTTGGCATCAGTATCGATCCCTAATCACCCCCTGATAGTTATTTTGGAAATATATTTAATGTACAGAATTGACCTCTCTACAGATTTATTATAAGTATAGATGTAGAACGCGAACAAAAATGGTATTCAATGGTAGTACGCATCAGAAGCCGAAACATATCAAGTCTCCTACTTACAAGATTATTACTAACATTAACTAACTAACTGGCAGTAGTTTAGAAGTTTAGATCTCCGAATTAAATGTCAACGTAAAGTTGTGTGTTTCTCCAGTATTTATCTATAAAAAGATTGAAGATAAGTACGTGTTGCATCTTTATTACAATATGTACTAAATTACCGAAAAGTTTGACAAACTACGAACATCTGCTTGAGCGTTAAAATAAAAAAACTTGTAAATAAAACACGCTTGAATTCAACTTTGATGTGTTAGAATGAAATAAGCGACAGAAAACGAAAAATAGGATGTGCTCCCTTAAATAAATAAAATATGCATACAGCTATTTTTTGTTCATAAATTACTAGAACCTAAAAAATGAGGATTTTTATTCAGTCAATATTTTAAACAATTGTTTGAACTTTGGAATCTTTGAAGCTTATGTTTCCAGTTTTTTCTTTGTCGCTTAATCCGTTCTTACCTACAACGTTAGCTATGTCACAACGCTAGTTAGCTGAAAGCAGCTTGAGCTCTCAAGCTTTATAGTACCTTGCCGCCAAAACGCTTAAGTCTCTGACACAACAAAGGGTATGTTTCGAGTGACGGAAAGCGTATATGCAGTAACTACACACACAACTACACACAAAATTTTTTTTTGAAACGTGAAAACACTGATTTGAAGCTCAAAATGATGCTTGTCTATGGTTTACACTTTACCGTCTGATTTTCTGAGTGTGGTAAGATTAAAGATAGGGATATAACTAAAATTTCGTTTGTCACTAACATAATATATTTGTTATTTTCATCTTAAGTTATATAGGGTGATTTGTAACTCGACGTATTCCTCTTGGGATGTGGTAATACAACCAATTTCCAACAAAATTAACCATAATAAAACCAAGTCAGCTGGTTATCGAGATATTCCTTATTTTTGGTTTTGGTCAAAGAACACCGAATTTGACTACAAAAAATCAATAAATAAAAAAGTAGTGGTTTGAATTGAGTTGTGTGCATTTCTATCAGTGACCAATACATCAACAATCATTTATTAATACTAATGCAGGCACAAGTGTTACACATTTTAAAATAACAAGTGAATTCTTGTAAAAAAAATATTTTCTTACGAATGTGGTCGATAGAAAAGTAGATTTATTTTAAAAAATCTAGTATACATCAAGCGTACAAACTACATGAAAAACATCCTTGTTTTATAAGCTATCCAAACAAGTAAAATTATTAAGACACAAACAAAACATTTCAGAAAAAAACGTATGTAGAGCACGTGCGACGTAAAACCCTTTGTTATCGTACCGCGGTATAAGTTCCTGAGTTGCAAACTTTTTAGTTGTTATTGTCGTTTGTCGTTTGTCTATTAGACCCACTTGATCATTTAAAATGAAAATTAAACAGCAGCAGTGTTTTGTTTCTGCCTACCAACGCGATCTCCCAAATTTACGTTGATTTTGATCATTAAATAAGTATGACGGCTTACTCTAATTCCGAGTATGCCGATATTATTTATTGTTATGTCTTTTGTGATGGAAACGCGGATGAAGCTGTCGATGTCTACGTAACATATTTTATTGTTGTTAAAAAAGAAAAAGGGCATCCACAATTACTTGGGATTTCCCTGCTATAAAATTCAGTTTAAGTAAAGTTAATTAAAGTTGTGTGGCAATTCATAAGGTAATTTTTGAACAATTTTTTATACAGTCAAACAAATATAGTCTTGCCCTTTCCGATTATAAAATACAAATTTCGAAAAAAAAGCTTCTTGTTCATTAAAAAAAAATTGAATTATAATTGTAATTTTTGTTATTTTGTTCAGACAAGCCTTTTATAAAACCGTGTTTGAAAAAAGAACCTTACATATATTTACTGGGTAAGGCTTGAATCATTTTTTGCATGTCCATAACATGAGCTTCTATTGTGAGTTGCTTTATCACAATAAACTTTGTCCATGTAAAATACTAGGAATAAAGCTATTTGTTTATTTATGTATTTTACTATGTTAACATTTTATTATTATAGTTTGACAATTTGCTATATATTTTCTTGTTGTAGGTATATGTACCTCATTTTAGCCAAAAACAACTTGTTGTTATATCTTTTGATGATAGTAATCGATTTTGCTGTTAAATAATCAATTATAATCAATAATCATAAAAGAAAACAAATTCAGACTATTATACTACACTATAATTAATGTATTCTTCATAACAAAACCTCCATACTAACATACCATCATTAATTGTTTATACAATAAATTGAATTTTCCCTAAAAACTGTAAGAGATTAGGAACTGTACTGTACGGTAATCATCAAAATAATTAAAGTATTTACATTATGTATCATTATCGCTTGTCGCTATATATCGCCGTGGTCTCTAATATTCAATAAATTAATAAGTACATATTATTTTTTCATCAGCTGTAGTTAAAAGCGTCCTATACACGTACTATTTAAACGTGACCATAAAAATAAAGAACTCCGACATAATTATTTCGAAAAACAATGGAACTAAGTTCTTTCCTTTGATGTTTTAAATGTCTAGATTGAGCGTCGCCCTACAATGAAAAAAAAAACAAGGCAACATTATCAAGCATGTGTGCGTGCAGGCGATGTTTTACACCTTCGTTTATTGTCTATGTGTGCGTAATGATATAAAAATTGTGGCCAACAGTCGGCCACAATTTTTTGACACTTTTGGGCGGATGTGATGTTCCATCTAGATATTTAAAACATCAAAGGTTCTTTCTTATTTTGGAATTCTGTTTCTTGCTATAAACAATCAAAAAAAGGCTCCAGTTCGGTGTTTTTATTTTTCTGGTCCAACATCAATACTCGCTGTAATTTTTATTTTTCAATTAAATATTTAACTGCTCCAAATATGTACTTTATAATATTATTTTGCGTAGTAGTTTTGGTGTCAAAAAACGACATTATGTGCGGGATTTTTTTAAGTTCCCCTTTTTTATTCTTCCATGTGCTTGAAGAGGATGTGTATCTAGTGACACGGTATACCAATGCTGTTTTTTTTTTATTTCTTATAAGATAGTGCTTGACAACGATCCCACCCCACCTGATGGTAAGTGGAGATGAAGCAAGAATAAGTGGAAGAATGTCGTTGCTGCTACAGTCAATGTGTAGAACTTGTATTTAAATGTCAACAACGTGTCACATTTATTTGGTACATAAAACTCTTAAATCAAAGGAGATTCAAAAACATATTTAGAAACACATGCAACCATTGTGATTCCATTGGGTAGGTATATTTGTATTTTGTCTTTTTTGTACGTGGGCTGTTTGGCCAACATTTTTAGTGAATCTCCGTGGAATTAACGGTTTTGGATAGTCCATTTAAATGTCACACGCTTGCAATGCTGGTATTAAGTCCTGTACGTGGATATATCGAACTATCCACACCAATTGGCACTTATTTTACAGTTACAGCTTACAGTATACGTCTGAATCGCGCAAAATTATGGCGGGAGTTACTAAGATTGGCGATTTGACGTACCTGGAGTTTTAAAGTCTCTAAATACACTTTGCGTATCGTTTAACAGAAGAACTGCGGTTGTGGACACTTTTGTTAGCATTCTAATCCAATTAGAATTACAATTGGCTGAAAAAATGTACTTTTTCCTTATGTATGTAATAGAAACGAGCACATAGGCCGCGTTCCGTAACTCGACCAAAACGCCCAAAACGTTCAAATTTGTATGAAAAAGTGTCGTTTTGGGCGTTTTGGTCGAGTTACGGAACGCAGCCATAATAATATGATACGAAACAAAATGGCGTCTTGACAGAATTGTTCTTAAATGATACGCATGGTGAAACGTACAACTGGTACACAATTTACTTAATGCTTTAAAAAAGCGAGCATTGCATATAATATTAAATGCTTTAAAATTATCTAAATACGTCTAAGAAGCCAAGCGAAAATTTTAAAAACATGTACCCAGCATATTATGTGAATGAATCAACGTGGTGCGCTCCGAATTCGTTCTATGAAAGCTCATATTCATTAACACTGTAAAAATATATTTTATATAGGGTTTATTGGGGTGGGGTAAAGGCAAAAATGGGGATATTCCGAAAATAACCAATAACTACTAAAATAGGAAACATTTTTTACTCTGTCAACATTATTCTATGTTGATGTGCCAGAGTAAAAAATGTTTCCTATTTTAGTAGTTATCGGTTATTTTCGGAATATCCCCACTTTTGCCTTTACCCCAATAAACTATAATACTTTCTCATATTTAAATAATGTAATGAAATGAGGTATATTAACCTATATCTCCCCAGTAATCTATTATTATAAAACAGTTTCACTGATAACATACAACTATTTAAGTAGGTACATTGAGTTCATCGACGTTCAATCAATAAGTTTATATTCTGTATGCTAGTTTGTAAGGTATTTATGTCATGTATCTCTGTATATAAATAATTGTATATGTATCTATATTGTCCACATAACGCTTATAGTTATTATTTTATTATTGTGTACAATGTTGGGCTATATCCTATATTTTAAGAATAGGATTAAAAAAGGAAAACCGATTCACCAGTATAGCAAACGTCTTACTCCGTCCCTGTCTGTCACAAGACTGACGAAAACGATACACAACTACCTTTCTCACTCGTCTTTATAAAACAATATAATATGCACATACACTTCAACACCTATGAATAGCTAAAGAATTACTGATAAATTTTGCTACTATTGTATTTAAAAGATATCGGACGCACGACGTTGATTTATTTGTTTCTAATATGTGTAGCGCTTGCGGCGTAGCTATTTCTTTAATGTACTGTTTATTTTAAGTAAGTAATTATAGTTTTTGGTAGGTGATTAATAAATTGACGTTGTTTGAATACCCTACAAAAAATTAATTGATAGTCGAGTCAAAATTTGTGATGCGAATTTAAATTTATTTTACATTTATTTTACACATATTACACAACAATATTATCGAATCAAATTATGAACTACTCCGAGAGTCATAAATTTTTGTGCCAGTTGAATTGACAAATCAGTTACAATCTGTATCAAAGAACATGGCTTCTTATCCATCCTATTCTTTATTGGCACACTTAAAATTTTGGAAACTATTAGTACGGCGTAATGTTGATAATTTGCTGGGTATAATAACACAAACAATTTAATTTATTAATCACTTATCAATATGTTCATTTTTTAACTCAACATAAATATTTCAGAGAAAGCAATATTCGATCGCAATCTGCAGTACATTAACCCTAACTTCCCGAAAGAGTTGGAAACTGCACTGATGAAGTTGATTACTGGGATACATGAAGATCAATATGGTAAGATCAAAGATGTATTAAATATCTAGATGGAACATCGAATCCGCGAAAACGTGTCAAAAAGTTGTGGCCAACTTTTGGCCACAACTTTTATATCATTACGCACACATAGACAATAAATGAACGCGAAAAACATCGCCTACACGCACACATGCTTGATAATGTTGCCTTGTTTTTTTTGTTTTCATTGTAGGGCGACGCTCAATCTAGATATTTAAAACATCATTGGGTAAGATTTACACTTCTTATTTAAAAAAAATAAGATTTTTTTTAACTAATTTTACAAAAATATAACTATCTTCAACAATGAAGAAGTAATAGGTAATTTAAAAACTGCTCGCTAAATGTAAGGGAGCACACGACAAGCATCAGCTTATTGTTGCCTATAAGTGAAAACAGTCGACGGTTGGAAAGAGAGGAAAGACTGTCAAGTAATACAATCACGTTAATTCAACATAGTATGGACTTGATATCGCAGTCATCTCTCTCTTTCTATTCTTGTATCAGATATAAGCCTGGCTTCTCCGCTCATTCTGTATCTCTATGGGCCATGTGCGCTGATGTATGTATGAGTGTGTTATCATTGTCAATTGTTACTTCATTAATAAACATTTATTTTGTATTTCAGGAATTTTAGGTGAAGATAATCGAGGCGATGACAGCAAAGTGTTGAAGTCGCGGCAGGCCATCAAAGACAGGGCCATGAAACAAGACATCAAGCCAGTGAGGCATCTCGTTCACGTGAAGGACAGGTTGGTTTTTTGGGTATTTTTTTAGAGTTTTAAGCCCGCGCTTATGCAATTTAGTACCCACACTAATAATTTTATTGATTGATTGAGTGATATAAATAAGTATATATTAGTGAAAACCGTATCTAAATCGATTTAACCATTTCTGAGATAATCGCGAAAAACCACAGACAAACATTCTCAAAAAGTTATTGAAGGTCCCCAATAAAAAAAAATCTTATTATATCTTCCATGTACGGAAAGCGATTAAATTTATTGTATGTATAGACATAAAAAGCGCACGACCAATCTAACGTGGCATCTGATGGTAAGTGGTCATCACTAAAATTTATAACAAATATTAAAAATGGCTGACATCGAACTTTGTTTCAGAAAAACCGATGCTGCTACTAGTGGTAGTTCAAAGAACGAAGACAATAAACCTGGTTCAAGTAGAACTAAGGAAAGCCCAAAGAAAAAGTCGAAAGAGAAATTTAATGCGAGATCGGAGAGGAAACGAAGGATTCCCATCAGTCCGCGGGCATTAAAAAAGAACCGTATCAGGATCAAACCTAAAACCAATAGAGACTCGACTTCAGAAGACGATGAATCTGATACAGACGTTATTGATTTAACGGAGAAAACTGAAGTTATCGAAAAATCGATCGCATCAACATCAGATACGAAACAAACAGTCTTAACTTACAAGAAAAAAGCCAAAGAGACGGAAGCTGTGGCTGAAAAAGAAAAAGAGAAAGAAAATAAAAATGTGAAAAGCGAAGGAGATACAGAACAAGTAGGGGATGAAAAAATAACTGTAGTGGAAATTGAAGATGAGAATGAACGAGAGCTAGACATTCAAATCGATACGTTACCAGTGCTGATAAGAACTGAACAAGAAGGAAGAGCATTCGAAATTGAAATCATTGACAAACAGCAACAGCCTTTGAATATCCTGAACATGATACCCAAAAGAACGTACCAGAAGAAAGAATCGGCTTTGCAGAAGATTAGCTTGATGCCTGGCGTCAGTATAGAGAAGATTACAGCAGCCCCCGTTGAGGCCGAACCTGATGCGAGCACGTCCGAAGCGAGTCAATTAGCTGTTATCACAGAAATAAGTAAAGCTAGTGTTGATAAAGATGAAACACCGAAGACCGCTCCAGATAACAAGGGGATAGGTATACTCGGTTCGAAAGTGGAGAAGAGAGATCTTAAACGCGTTCACATACAGTCTAAGTTCAAGCGATTGGGAATGCTGCCTGTTGCTAATTTCAATGTCGTTGAAGAGGTAGCCGATAATGATGATGATGATAATAATGATTCGAAAGATTTACCTCTTGAAAACATTATGTTGGCGCCAATAGAAGACTAAAATTAAAATTTCTTGACGTGAAGCGCGAACCTCGATTCTTCGCGTAGTATGTATTCCTGCACATGTCAGCGTTTGTTTTTGTGGTCCTGACACTTATGATATGTTGTAATAAGAATTGGCTCGTGAAGGTTAGGTTAGGACAGCCCTGGTATAGAATATTGACTCCTTGTATTTTTTATTGTAACGTGCATCACAGCACGGCCATATATTATATTATCCATGTAATTAAGTCGTAAAGTTGTCGCAAATAGTATGTATTTATAACAGTATAAAATACAATACATCCATAAAATATAAGACCCATAACTTCCTAAGTTTTCATATCTATATGTAATTTTGAGGATAATAGTTAAAAAAAATATTTTTGTGATTGTATTTTTATATTTATTTTATTCTGTGATATTAATCTATTTTAGAATTATTTTAGAGACAAGCTGTTGTGTACCAATACTATTACAAGTTTAGATGCGTGTATTTTCAACATTAAACTCAAAAGTTATTGATTTTATCATGTAGTAAAATAATTTAGTTTTAAAAATATTTGATCAAAATATGATGAAATTTAATCAAAAATTCTCAAAGTATCTTAGTATATAAGCAATCTTATGTTTATTATTATGTTATGTGTAATGTTGTTAGTGTATTTTCTCTGTACGATTATCATAAAGTTGAGTTTCATACACAAAAATTAGTTGTAATTGTTATAATTTTTGCGGTATGTTGATCCTTAAAAATGCTTGTATCTCGTGTCCGGGATAAAAGTACTACGTGTATATAAAATTATTACCATACTATTTGTTTATATCGAATTCTTGTGTATCCTCATCCATAGACGCTGATGCATTGATGTGTTTTTTAAGATTAATGTATTGCATCTACTATAAATAAATACGCTGAAATATATTTTCATTTTTTATTTCGCATCAATAATAAACTCTTAGTATTTTTATTTATTACTATCTATTAATACATCAATTTAGTAGCCATTATGTATCTATCCCCTCAATTACGACTAAACAATTAATTAATTAATTGCAAACATAAAAAGAATGACGAGCTCTTAATATCATTTACATTTAGAAACAGGTAATTATCTAATCATTAAAATAAAGGGACAATACAATAATAATTTCAAAAATATAAAGGCAAGTAAAGCAATAAATAATATTTATTCAACTAAACGAAATGTACAAATAGCAGCAATAACTAATACAAAATGCATTTGAATAAATTATAAAAGACATTTACAACTGTATTTTTAATAATGAACAAATACGATAATTAGCTGATTTTATGCGTGTTCATGACCCACTCGTCAAGTATACTTATATTCAAAGAATATTTCGAACTACACAATAGTACCATATCGACTAAAACTAATTTGGCAAGGATTATATTCATCAGTACAGGGGCGTCGTAACGGGCGTGCGACGCACGCGAGCGCCACGCATGGGGGGGGGGGGGGGGGGGGCAAATGGACCGAAATTAGGCGGCATAAACATAAGCCTTTATGAGATTGGCATTGAACGACGAATTGTAAATCAGTTTCGCACGCCAGCGCCGTTGCAGCCTTGCAGCTTACTACGCCCCTGCATCAGTATGTTTATTACAATGTATTATTTTAACCGATTCTTGCTTGAAATTGGAGCAGATTAAATATGATGGTCTCTCAAGGTTAGCGACTCATCATAACGAACAAAGAAAACCTTAGTTGTGTAAGGTAGAACCAGAGTGGTCCAAGTGACATTTTGGTTTGACCCCCGATTTTGGCAAAAAGATCTCCAAAACTCAATATTCTTTTATTCCACTTTGATCCAATTGCAGTTCAGTTGCAGACTTGCAATTCAGAAACATTGTCTAGGGCAATTGGATCAAAGTGGAATAAAAGAATATTGAGTTTTGGAGATCTTTTTGCCAAAATCGGGGGTCAAACCAAAATGTCACTTGGACCACTCTGGTTCTACCTTACACAGTTATAGTATTGCTTGTATTCTACAAATATTCGATTCTACAAAACACTAATATTAAAACTAAACTATCACAATCTCAACAACGCTAACAACCACACCACACATTAACCGTCAAAGTATTTTGTAAACAGCCGCCAAATAAGCGGTCACCGATGCCAGGCTCTTCGCAAACGGGCGTGCAAGCGTGCACCGCACGCGGCCGGCTAATGGACTGATTTAATAGTAAACCCAACTTAACCTTGAAATGAAGAGAGGCGCTGTCGGACGCATTTGACCAATCATTGCAACTGACAGATGAATGACCACAACGTACTTATGACACTAATGCGCCTCGATTTACCCATTGTTTAGTTTCATATAAATTTGAACTTTTTCTGTCACTGGTTAAGGTTCAAAATGCTTCGTAATATTACTCGGAGGAGCCATTGCGCGCCGCTTCTTTTTTTTTAGTAAAAATTAACCTTTACGGTTCAGATTCAATATTTTTTAAAGGTGTATAATATTTTTTCATTTACTAATAATTTCTTACTACATACTTTATTTCATTAATGATATTAACAATTAAGTAAATTACACAATTCACAGAAACGAAATCCCAGTAAATATTTTGTTATAAAAATGTTATTAACTTCATTGAATTCGTTGTCATTGCTAAAGGTCTCCCCACCTACCTTTATACTATTTATTAATGAGAAAGGAATAATCTAATAATCAACATTATTAATTATTCATCCGCGACAAAACGCGTTTTGTAATGCGCTTATACCGATAGCGTATGTAGGGAAAATGTATGTCAATCTTGAAGTAGGATAATGAAATTATCTTATAAAATTGGCCATGGAAACGAAACGAATAAACTTTCAACAAGCATAATCCGACCAACCAATAAACCGATATAAGCTTGATAGTTGAAGCGACGACTGAGTGCAAAATATTCCACGCGGGCGTTCATACACCTAGCGGCGGCCCTGCATACGACAACAGTTCAATCCGATTACGTGGCAAAGGTCTTCATGTATTAACTCGGGAAATGGCGAATACCGCCTGTTATATCAGTATACATAGTATGGTCATATCATAAAATATAATTTATTTTAACAAATAAAAATATTGATTAGTCATAATAATCGCGATTTCAGTAAGTCAGTGTAAATTTAAAATGCATTCCTATCAGCGACTAAGTCTATTTTAAATTCAAATACGTATTTCCCTTTAAATATTCAATATTACCTGTATTTATTTTGCACTTTAATGTATTTTCAACCCTTAGAGCGCTTATATAACATACAACGAAATTACGAATTGTAATGCCTTTTATATATTGCAATAACGTTAATATTACGCACGTTTTTTTATTATTTCTATCTAATAAGGATTATATAAGGTTTTTAACTATTAGTATATTACATACTTTATATTTTCATTACTTACAAATGCTGTTTGCGGAATTGATTTAATATGGAATGTGAGCTATGATTTTTTATAGATATTGAAGTAATAATGCAAATTAACGTTTCCATTAATAATTAATTAATAATTTATACTTTTATTGCTTTTTTATAAATTTTCAATCAATCTCACCTGATGCTAAATTACTATTATAAATAATTATATAGTTCTATAATATAGAATTACTCGTTTAAAACCGGCGGATTTAATTAAATGCGTTTTTGTAAATACATAACGAATTAAGTTCTGACGAATCATATAGTGAGACTCTTCAGCATAATAAATTATTAGTAGGTACACTTAAACACATTAATCAAAAATATTTTGAGTATCATAATTGTGCTCCTATCGGGTATACGGTATACCTCCAAAGATAGAAACCGTAGTAAATCATTTTTTTCAGTCAATCTAAACAAAAAAAAAATCGAAGCGAATTTGCAGAAGAGTTAAATAAATATTTCGAAAGATTTACATAATTTACCAGTTTTTAGCAATTGTTTTTTAAATAATTAATTAACCTTTTTATACATCGCAATAAAATTATTTTTTTCATAAACTCGCTGACAAATGAGTTATGAGTATGACAATTGTGACATTAACGAATTTTTGTAACACAAAGATTGCGTGAATATTGAGAAAAAAGGTAAGTTATATCAATTTTGATTTAATTCTACTATTGCTATTTCGTCGTCCTCGCCCGACGTGTCCGTTTTAGTTTCGAAATGCGCGAGATTAGCGTCGGACGACCCGTTGCTAGACTCGTGAGACCGCGGGCTGACGCTAGTTTTCCTAACATACAACACATTAGAATCTAATCTTGCGTTATCATTAGAAAACGGAACGCCATAAGCGCTCCCATCCGACATTCTATTAAGCTTATGAATCTGTTCTCGAAGCTCACAAACCTGCCCATACAATTTCTTATTCTCCCGCAGTATAGCTATATTTTCCGTTTCTAATAACTCCCTTTTACTCCACTGAATCGTGTTCTCCGACTTGACTCTTTCAACTTCCATTTTCAACTCTGCTATCTTCTCTTCGAGCACCTGTTTAGCTGCGATCTCATCTTGCAACTCGTTCTGCAGTTTCTCCACCTCGCTGTGACTAGAATCAGAGGAACCCATCGTTCTGTCGCTGTGCGTCAACTCTACCTTAGTGTTGTGAAGTTCGGCGGTCAACGCCTCTATTTTCGCTAGCAAGCAAGCTTTTTGGTCTTTTTCATTCTGCAAACTCTTGCACGTGTCGTCTAACCGAATCCTGAGCTCGCTCAATTTATTCGCCAGGACATTATCGACGTTGCTGAATTTATGGGAATCGAGTGACGCTCTCTGCCTGTTCGATTCATTAGGAGACACGTATCCCTTGCGTCTGAGCTCAATGCCATCATCAGTTAAATCAGCCGAGACGATCCTGCTCTCGCCTATCGTGAGCAGTTTCTCATTGTCCCTCTTGACATCAGCTATTTGTTGTTCCAGATCTGTCTTTTCCGCTTTGATCGTAGCTAGTTCTTTGGTGAGGAGATCCACCTTTGTTTTGAGTTGCTTGGCTTCTTCCCTGGCCTTGTTCCGTTCGTTGCGCACCTTGCTCCACTTCTCCCGCCAGTTAGCGGTGCAGTCGGACCACCAGCGCATGGTCTTCTCCATCTGCGTGGCGCGGGCGCGCGCCTCGTCCAGCTCGCGCTGGTAGTGCGCCTCCTTGGCCTCCCAGTCGGTGTTGGTGTACCGCATCGAGGCCGCGTCGTGCTCCCGACTCCGCCGGTGGCTTCCCCCGTGGGAGCTTTGCGCCATCTTTCATTTGTGTGATTCTGGAAAATTAACACATACAGTGTTTAGCTATGGTTATATTGGTTATGTCTATATCGTTTCTGTAGTTTTGAATACCTATTAGATAATATGTCATTAATGATTACAATAACTAGATAGTGATATTTTATTGCTTCTACCTCACGTCATATTATCTATTAGTTATTGTTGCCTTTGTTTACCTAAGAAACTTTTACTAAGATGAAATCCTAATGTAAACGGGTAGGTACTCGTACGATGATAAATTTTGTTTGGTTTGATTTCGAATTCAAAATTGAGTACCCATATGCATTTAAAATGATAAGCATCTGTGATAAATGTGATAATATTATTATTATTATTTTATAGACGAGCAGCTGATAGCTGATGTGTCTAAGTCATTCCGTTCCATGATGTATAACTTTACATGATGAACTAAGACAGACTTGAACCTAATCTGTGTACCCGAACTCAACCTGCAAGCCTTTACTCAAACACCTGCAAGCTGTTACTTAAAATCACATAAATAATAAGGCTTTGTTTAATAGATTGTATTGAAAGTGAACAATGAGCTGCCCACCAAAGAGCCCTGACCCGTGCGCCCAAGTATGTCCCCCGCCGCCGCCGCCTCCACCATGCCGGAACAAGCCAGTCCTGAAAGGCCTTCATTGGGCACAAACGATGAGAAATATCTACACTGCTTTCTGTCTGTGTGCCATTGGGGGCTCATGCTATTACTTCTTTGTTGGTGTGCCCCGCAAGAGAGCGTACCGGGAGTATTATGCGTAAGTACACTTTATATCAAAATTTATGGTGCATTATCACTGTATTACTGGAGGGAAGACCCACAATTCGAGGCCCTATATTGGAAATTGGAGCATAGGATACCATAAAACAAAGTGGTCTGACAACTTGAAGAATATTATTATTATTAAATTAAATTATTAAAAAATTAAATAATAATAACTTGAAGAAGAGAGACATCCACTGGATTCAGAAGGCTCAGGACCTGTCAGTGGTGCGAGTTAGGGGAGGGCTCTGTCCAGTAGTGGATGCACAAATGCTGATGGATGGATAGATGGATGTAACTGAATGTGGATCTGGAAAATGTGTCCACCCACACTCATGTTGAAATTGAACTAATATTACTAGATTGATTACACGAATCGCAGAAACAATAATTATCTTTGGCATTAGGGAAGAAAACACTTTAAGAAACTTTGCACACTTAAGTTGTGCATAATGTTCACAAAAAGAATACTAAATCAGGCAATCCTCATTCAGTCACTGTGGCAGACCACTTTTTATCATGAGAAGTGGACAAATATGAAACAGTTACTGGATATGATGTATATTTTCATCCACTATTACATGCAATGCAATTGAAAGTAGGGTTGGCCATGTTCTAATTCATTCAGTCATTTCCTGTACTTGAAAACTGCTGTCATGGGTTAATGAATGAATGATTTGAATTGTTTAAAAATGGGATAGAAAAGAAATAGAAATAGAAATGGTGTAAATAGAAGTAACATGATTTAATATACTGGATATTTTTATTGCTATACAATTTAGAAAACAAGGTACTGAAGAACGTAAAATAATTGAGGAGTTGGGTATTGTATTTAAGAATGTTTGCAGGTCTCCCATGTAGTATTACCTGGGTAATAGTTTTACCACTAGTTTTACCTGGGTAATAGAACCGCTGTTTAAACTTTTAGCTGGCAGTTTGAACTCTATATTCACAAATGCCATAAATTTACATGATTTCTAAATATAAATGCTTTGTTGACAAGACAAATACGAATATGTATTTAAATTTTATATAGAACAAAATATACTACTCCCGACCTGGTCAAGTTCCTTGGTCGGCAAAAGATTAATACATTGTTATTTTCTTCTAAGTTTTTTGTCACATAAATTCAATTTATATCGGCTTGGATTTAGGTAAACTCAACTTTCGCTTATAATTTTTTTGATGACAGAAACACAGACGATAGGTAGAACCGTAGAAGTAGTACATAGTCTACAGACTAAATATATATACTGTATCATAGATAATATATAGGTAAGGTAGAACCAGAGTGGTCCAAGTGACAATTTTAACTTTTCGAGAAAACGAGGGAAACGCGTTTGTACTTATTGTAGCGAAACTAATAACTTTTAACTTGTAATTCTTTATTGAAATTACAGCTAACAAGTTAGATTAAAGTAATAAGATATGTTTAATCACAGTCATTTGTATTTAGTATAACAAATTGATGGTTTTTCACAAAAAAATGCACACGGACCACTCTGGCACAAACAAAAATTTAAAAAATTTAAAAATTCTTGCACATGGACCACTCTGGCACAAACAAAGATTAAAAACTCTAACAAATTTATCTATATGTCCGTAATCTACTTATGTTTGTGCACGCTAATCTCAGAAACGGCTGAACAGATTTTTATGGAACTTTCACTTGGAGATAGATGAGGTTGTGGAGAATCATATTAGCTACTCTTTATCCCGGAATTCGGGATTCCCGCAGGAAAAACTATTATTCTCAAACGAAGTCGCGGTTTCAGATTTTTATGGGACTTTCGTTGGAGAATAGAGAAGGTTGTGGAGCAACACATAAGTAGGCTACTCTTTATTCGGAATACCCGCCACATCGGGATTCATGTGGGAAAAAATACTGTTATCGAATGAAGTTGCGGACTTTCACTGGGAGATGGAGGAGGTTGTGGAGCAACATGGAGGCTACTCTTTATCCCGGAATTTTGTGACATACTGAGTTTCACGCGGGCGAAACCTCGGGCACAGCGGCACAGCTAGTATATTAATATGATTCAGAACTAACTTTTTACAAAAAAAATAACCGACTTCAAAGTCAAGATAACTCAAAAACCACCGGCCAGATGTCGCTCCAATGTACAAGGTACCATAATTATGACAAGCACTACTTTTACTTTACCTTCGAACAAAAAAGAATCTAGTGAAAATTCCATAACGAACCGTTCAGCCGTTTCTGAGATCAGCAAGCACAAACATACTACAAACAAATAGAAAAGTTATAAAAAAACTTATTCACCGATCCTTTTTTTATTTTTTTTATCTTTGTTGGTAAGTTTGTGACCCCATAACTTCGTGTTGGGTAAACCGATTTTGATGATTCTTTATATCCTTGAAAGATGGTGCTTGTGGTATGGTCCCATATAAATTTGAGCGACATCTGACGAGTAGTTTCGAATTAACTTGAATAATGTGTAAGGATGTTTTGTACTGTGTACTTATGTTTTTTTCCTGATAACTTTTTACTGTGTTTAGATTTTTATGATTCTCTTTTTATTTGAAAGCTGGTACAGTGCAAGTGGTTCAATGCAAGTATCATTGTAGTCTCATATGAATTTGAGCGGCATCGGACCAGTAGTTTTTGAGTTACTCTTAATAATGTGTATTTAATTTATGATCGTTACCTCATAATTTGTCACTAGATGCTTCGATTTTGATAATTCCATTTTTTATTCGAAAGCTAGTACCTACTTGACGTGTGGTCATATATAATTTTCAGCGACATCTGACGAGTAGTTTTTGAGTTATCTATACTTCTCGATTTTGAAGTCGGTTATTTTTTTGTAAAAAGTTATTGTATTATTTGAAAGCTGGTACTTGTCGGTGGTCCCGTGTAAATTTGAACAACAACTGACGATTGGTTTTTGAATTATCCTTAATGTGTATTTATGTTTGTTATCTCATAACTTTCTACTCGGTATTCCGATTTTGACGATTCTTTTTTTACTTGAAAGCTAAGTGTATGTAACTCAAAAACAACTTGTAAGACGTCACTGAAATTTATATGAGACCCCACGTCAAGGACCTACTTGCTTTTGAATAAAAAAATAATTTAAAAAGTCGAAGCACCCAGTATTAAGATATGAGGTAACGACCATAAATTAATTACACATTATTAAGAGTAACTCAAAAACTACTGGTTTGATGTAAATCAAATTTAATTTAACGGAACCACACGACAAGCCCAGGCTTTCAATTAAAATAAGAATCGTCAAAATTGGAATACCCAGTACAAAGCTATGAGATAACAAACATAAATACACATTAAGGATAAATCAAAAACTACTCGTCAGTTGTTATTCAAATTTATACGGGACCACCGACAAGTACCAGCTTTCAAATAATACAATAACTTTTTACATAAAATAACCGACTTCAAAATCGAGAAGTATAGATAACTCAAAAACTACTCGTCAGATGTCGCTGAAAATTATATATGACCACACGTCAAGTAGGTACTAGCTTTCGAATAAAAAAAGGAAATATCAAAATCGAAGCATATAGTGACAAGTTATGAGGTAACGATCATAAATTAAATAGGTACACATTATTAAGAGTAACTCAAAAACTTTATGTAGAGGTTATCTCGACGGACCAGCGCTGGCAGATCAGCGCCGGTAACCAGCTTTCTACTTGAATGCGCCCTTACATTGCACTTTGATCAAATAGTCTTTTCATAAAATTAGAACCATAATCATCCAAGTACAGATTTGTCACTTGGACCAGTCTGGCACACTAAGATTTTCCAAATTCCATTAAGTCCAAAGTGAGAGGTTGCGTTTTTTCTTAGACAATGTTTCTGAATGACAATTTAATCAAAGTGGATTAAAAGAAGATAGAATTTTGGACATGTTTTTGCCAAAATCGGGTTTTTTTCAAAAATGTCACTTGGACCACTCTGGTTCTACCTTACACATATAATTAGTTCTATCAATAAAGATCTCTGTGAAAAAAGTAGGAGCACAGACCACAAAGAGATGCCACAAATTAGATAATACAGATGTTAAGCTTCATACAAAGTGCCCAAAAACAACTCACACATAGACACGGTTCACATACACCAAAAATCGGAACATATCGGACTACTCGAACCGTGGTTGTTATTGGTAGCAATTTAATATTTAAAATACACAAATATAAGATAGTTTTCATAAAAAATGGATAAGAAATGGAGTCATTATAATTGTTATGTTAGTGGTTGTTTTTATTCGACGTTAAATTGCAAATTATAATTTTTTAGATGTGCAGTTGCTACCGAAAGGTACAATATTTTTATTTTATTTTATTTGTTATGGAAAACTTACAGCTACAGAAGTTAATTACAATACACAATCGGTAGTAACAACATAACAAAACAAAACTTAGGGTTTCAGAATTCAAGGTAATACATGTATACCATAGACATACATACAATGTATACAATATTATACCAAGAAAGTCTATGAATAGATAAGTTACAATAATCAAATTAAAAATGAAAAGATTAATTATAGTATTTTTCTGGTACTGAAAACCTTAATATAAGATTAAATTAGAATTTATAGTTGGGCCATTTTAATAGGTCACATTTGACAGTTCGTCAAAATTTTCCAAAGTAACCTTGTAAGGGAGGCACCCCATAGTATCTAATATATTCCATACTAGATATTGTTAAACTTTTTACACTTATAAGTAAGGAACTGACGTCGTTACAAAGTTACGTCAGCGAACTCTTTTTCTTTTTAAATATCAGGGATGGTACCGAAAGAAACAGATGAGTAGATAAGTTGAATTCGAGAAGTCGAACTAATCGTCAAAAAGTTTTCACGATTACAAAATAAAATGTATTTTAATACAAACAAAATTAATTTTATTACATTTTAGGCCAAAAAATATGTAATCATTCATTTATAATAACGTCTGGCTCAAAAGTCAGTATCTAGAAACGTGAAATGTTACAAAAAAGTCATGATTTCATTTCGCGCCATTATTTGACGCATTATTTTTGTCATTTTTTTTAGTCGTTGTGTGAACTGTGCGCTTATTAATACTTTTTATAACAATCGCATTCAATTTACAGATGTTTGAAGTCCTTATCGATTTATTTAATTTAATCGATGTTTTTCAGCAGGTTATCCTCACTATGAAGCAAAGACAAACAGTTGTCAAATGTGGCCTATTAAAATGGCCCTACTTTAGGTATAATTTCGGTTACATACTTATTTTACATCACTTATAATAACGAAAAAAAATTAAACTAATGATTTGCCTTAACTTTGACACGCTCATGTTGAATAAGTCAATATCACACTCCCGGGCAACAACGTTTAATAATGTACACTCTCTTGTAAAAAAAAATCTGCCTATACCTATAGTCCGTTTTTTTTTCGCTACGGACTAAATTTACACATGCAAATGTCAATTTTCGAAATAATGATACCAGCTTTTTAATAGTAGTGTTGTTCTACGATACCGGTTTTATGAATCGTAACTTTTTACTTTTATCAGATAATTTTATTTTTATTTGATAATAGACGAATCTTTTACAAATCATGGTAACTATGGAGTATCACAGATAAAAATATATTTATTAATTTTAATTACGTATTACACTAAGTAAATACGAAAATTATTGACTTCTTGTTGAAGAATACGCAATAACAAGGTTAAGGTACATTATATAGGTATGCCTGTCGGTCATATTATTTTAAAGACACATTTTTTATTATTACCGAAAAACGATACTAGATTGTAAATTACGTAAAGTTACGGTAGAGGCACATCACTATTAATGATTCGCAAAAAAGTGGCAACACAGCTAATGTCAATTTAGTCTGCAGCAAAAAAAAAACGGACATTTGGTCTTTGATGAGTGGACATAAAGAGGTACCGGTGACCTGGAACGTTTACGTTTTACGTGCAATCAAAATGATTGCACTTGTGATTATAATTTCGTATAAAAATTAGATTATTACAGGTAACCTGAATTACATGTTTTATTGAGTTTGTTATCTAGTTTACATTGATTATACAAATATGACTAACGGTTACTAAATTACATTATATTTTAATGATTCTAAACGTATACCTTTATTTTTATTTTCCCGTTTAATCCATACCAATAACTTAAATAACAAAATCCAATCCACGACCTTTGCGGAGTCGTTAACCCTAAGGCTTACGCACACATGCATAACCAAAATCGAGGCACATACATGAGCTTAACTTCTGTACTATCCTTATTTTGTGGAGATGTGGTACAAAAAAGCGATATAAAAGGAAAAATAAAATTCTTCGTGTTTTCATTTTCCAAAGCACTTTAGTCCACAGTCACATTGACAACACCCGCGGTTCTGACGTCAGGATGGCGGGTGTACAGTCCGCCCAACTTAACTCTGAAATGGCAAAAATTGGAACTAACGAAAAGTCATTCATAAGTATGTTGTGTTCATTCATCTGTCAGTTACTAGTGTGCAATGATTGGTCAAATGAATGTCAAATGCGTCCGACAGCGCCTCTTTCGTTTCAGTCTTAAGTTGGGTTTACTATACCTATTTTATTTAAAATCTATGTATAGAAGGAGGTACACAGACTTTTAGGATAGGTACACTGAGGTACACATCAGGTACGTTTGTAATCCAAAAGAGATATTTAAATCCCTGAGGTACACCCGCCATTCTGACACACACTTCTGCACCACTATGCCTACAGTACAGTGGAATTTACCTACTGTAGAAACAAAATTTCTCTATGGATTAGTTATGAGCTCGGACTCGGAGTAATGATATAGTTTATCATTAGAATACTCCGAGGTTAAGAGGATTTCATCGATTTCATCGATGTTGTCCTAAAGGCCACAGATATAAAAAATTAACATAAGCAGACCTAACATATGGGAGAAAAAAGTGTGCCAGCTACACCTATGTACCTAGAAATAAATTAATAACAGCTGAAACTGAAAGAATAAATACTGAACACATTGACTACCACCGTAGAAAAAAAATGTGCTCTAAAAAAAGTTTTCAATGTTTCTAAGGCTCCAAGATGACGAGTTCATATAATATGTATTCATAAATAATGCACTATAAAAATAATATATGAAATTATTGTATTATTCAGGACGAGCGGATGTGGTGATTTCTCACTACAGAGTGTTCGGGCACAATCGGGCCCCTGATTACGTAAAACTTAGGGCTACAATATAGACGTCCGATTTTTCTCTCCGATAGTTGGATCCGACAGTCTGATCAGACAATCGGAAGGCACTCGTGCCATACATTTTGTTTGAATACACAATACACATCCGATTCGATTGTCTGAATTTGTCTGATCAGACTATCGGAACCGACTATCGGAGAGAAAAATCGGAAGTCTATTGCCTCCCTAAAAAGCCAAAATTATTTGCTAGCACGTCTATCCCCTCAAACATTTCTGAATTGGCACGTTACATGGTTATATTACATGGTCCGTCCGTCTTCCCTGTTATGATAAATCACTAGGTTACATAACTTTTTAGTTGATATTCCATTAAAACAAAGGAGCCACCTAATGGTAAGTGGCTATCATCTCCCATGGATACTAAAGACATCACAGATACTTGCCAGCGCGGGTAGAAGTAAGAAGAAAAAAAAATACTGGCTTACAATCTTCCCACCGGGAACATTACAAGTCGTTTGGCAGTTAAAGTAAGGTCAAGTGCGGGCCGTAGCCCTATCACAAGGCTTATTCCACAAATCCCCTTCGAAGATCCCCTTCGAAGGGGATTTGTGGCTAAGCAGGAGTCAATTTCAGCTGTCACCCCTCAGTGCCCCTCACAGTATTTAGGTCCGTTGATATGGGAATGGGGTCAATAATTTAGACCAACCCAATGAGGGTAACCGCGTGTGAATTTTCCGCTAGAGGCGCTAGTGAAAAGGGAGGTCTGTCTGTCACTTTTCGCTTGTCTGAATTTCATTTGTCACTGTTTATGTATGGGCGGGCTTTGACAGCATGACCGCCCTCTGCAGTGGCGCCAACTGGTGAGCACAAAAACGGTTACCCTCATTAAGATCATTGAATAGTAATAATTAATCATATGAATCATTTCATAAAAAAATGCATTTTTAAAGTGGTTTTTAAAAATATATAAGGAAAACAACGACCTTCCAAACAGGGATGAAAATTAACATGATTTTTATATTTTAGACGTGGAGAATTTGAAGATTGGGCTGATGAAATGGCCAGAAAAGGGTTATTTCAAGCGGTACCTCCGGAATCTCTAAAAGACAATCAACATATGAAGAAGTGACTTATGGCATGACACAGTACCTATCGCGCGTTTAGTTTACAATAAAACGTTTAAAAAGTTTTCATGATGTTTTCAATTACATACTTGCATTAAAAATATTAAACACAATACGAAATGTTCCCCGAAAAAGCAATCGTGTAAAGCATATTATTTAAAAAACACGGAGCAAGGTTAGCAAGAAGCAGTAGGATATGGATAGTAGGATATGGTAGTAATGGGTGAGACGAGGTAAGCTGTGGTGGAAATAGGCGAGAGAGATGTGTTACAGGTTGTCTTCTAAATATTAGGGCCATAAGCCATAACTCACCGGGACGCCATGGCCACGTGGCCAGTGACGTCGCCATGGCTACGTCTGGCGTCCCTGCGTCGCCAAACTGAGTCGCCAAATTGCGTCGCCAATGCTTTCAATTCTGTCTCGACACGCGACACAGTCAGGAATGGACGTGGAATTACTGCACTATTATTATATTATTACCAGCGTCGCAAAAAGATGAAACGAAAAAAGAAAAAAATATGGGTACATCCGTTTGTATCAAACCAAAGCCAATGCGGTGTTTTTCTCAAACTCTATGAAGATTTAAGAAAATACCCTGAAAATTTGTTCAATTATCTAAAGATGTCACTAACATCTTTTGATGAATTATAGCGTTTATGTCGGAATGATTTAACTAAACCAGGTAGCCAGCGTCGCCAGTCACCGAATGCGGAGCGGTCGATTCTGGCTACGCTGGCTACTTGGCAACGTCGCCAGTCAGTCGCCAAGTGAGTTAACCGTCGTACATCTCAATACGAACTAGTTGGCGACGTCGCTGGCCACGTCGCCATGGCGTCCCGGTGAGTTATGGCCCTAATATTTAGAAGACAACCTGTAATACATCTCTCTCGCCTATTTCCACCACAGCTGGAACTCAAGTAGACCTTCATGATTAGACCGATTGAATAGACCGATGCGTACTTAAAAATTGGGGTGCTTCTCGGTGGTCATACTGGGTCGTCATACTGGTATGACCAGTGAGACTTGTTTGTCTCAATGGTTGGAAGAAGGAAATAATTTACCTTTTCAAAGTTTAAAAGTTGGCAGTTTGATAGGTGAACGATACGAAAGTTTTATGTGGCAAATTCTTGAACAAAATAATTACATTATTAACACTTGAAGTGACTTGACTCATGGGGGCTTTACATTATACAATTTGCAGAGCGCTAACTGAGCTAGCGTGCTAAATTCGCATAGTGTAAAGGCAGTAACTAGTGCAGCATAATGTATGATGACACTAGTGCACTGAGTTAGCGCACGGCAAATTGTATAATGTAAATGTAAAACCCCCATCACTTCATTATCTCAATAACAAATTTTATCAGAAATCAAATAGAGATGGCGCTATAAACACTTGATTTACATAAGTTCCAAAGTAGGTAATAATTATATAATATTCATAAATCTCAAAACAATCCAAGGGTTATTTTTTCATGGTAATACTTTAATATAATTTATACAATACAATGGGTATTAAAATAAAAATTTAACTAATATCCCAATCAGTTTTCAACAGGACTTGACGTTACTATATGTATAATTTATTTTGTAACGTCCAGAAAGTTTACTAAAATTTATTATGTGAAAGAAACGACTACCTCGTAGTATTAGTTTCATATTTAAATGCAATAAGTACGATATTAATCTACTCGTTGTATATGCAACATTTTTTCAATTTAATTTATTTAAAACAGGAAGTGATTCGTGTCCCTATATTTCGTGGCGGCAGCCAATACGAATAAGCTATGGTATTACAAAAACATGGAGATTACATTATTCACCAATCAGAGAAAGCCTTCAGTGGAGCATGAAAGTTATATCTTGTATCTTTGTAATGCAGTCTTCACAATTTTCTTTAAATAAAAATAATATTAATTATGAAAGTAAAAATTATTTCATTTTTGTTTTCACATATATCTATGTATATTAATATTTAAAAAATATATTACTTCATGTTATATAGTATTTTGTACTAAACAGAAAAGTTATTTCGGACTACGTTCAAAAGATATGTCATGTATGTTTGTCTACTTCGAGTCAATGCGCATGTCAAGTTGAAAATTGCAAATGGCGTCCGTTGTTATTGTTCGTACCGAATAACTATTTGTAAATTATATACCAATCTTTTTAGCGATTTTGCTACTGAACTGTTATATTGATGCGATGCTTTAACTTCTCATGATTCGGCGCGACACGTTTTATGTACGTTTTTATGTGTTTTGAGTGCTTTTTTTTTGATTCTATGTGTGTCATGCAAATGGGGTAAGCTGGAATTATCGGATGTCGCTTAGGTTGTTTTGGATAGTTTCAATAAGAAAATGGAGTGAAGTTCTGTGACCTAAAGTGTGAAAATGGAACCCGTGTAAAGTTTATTTAGCAACCAGCTAACGTTTGAGTGTAGCAAAAGACGAGAACAGTCGTAATTTACTAATGTTCCATGCCGTGACTGCACTCCCCGTACATTTCAAAATGGCTGCTGCTCTTCACGATATATGAGCTTTGCGTCACTGGAACATAAATCAGTGGATTTGATTCGTGTGGAAAAACGCATTATTATAGTCCAGTGATCGAATGTGAAAAATCGAAAATAAGTGTCGGACAGTGCCCCGAAGGGTTCCGGGCTGGGACAATAGTGGCGTATCATATGTTTTGGGAGTAGTGAGCGAGTGACCATAGGACCGATATTGCCTTGCGTCCGAACCGGACTGTAATGTTGCGTTTGATTTTCCAGGATGATTTGGAACACGAGACAGTAGAAATTGTATCGTACTGAGCGGAATGTGACATTGTATGATAGGTGAGTATTATTCTTTTAGTTTATTTACTTTTTTTGGGGTGTTTAACCGCGGTGTGTTGTTAAATGTTAACAAAATGGACTCGTCGGTGGTCGTCAGGTCGCCGGCAGCGGACGTGCCTGGCGCGGTGCTCGGTCACACGAGTCCACTCCGTCGTCCATGTAGGCTGAAAACTGTACATTGGAGCGAAAAAGATTGTGTAACACGCGACAATGTTTTGATCGACCTTGCCGACTGTGTAGGAAACGTTCGACGTTTGAATTGCGTGAATCCTTACGGGGTGAATCTAACCCCGATCTGATTAATGTTTACGCGTGGAATTGATCTCTTCTTATTAGCGATCGCGGTATTTGTCAATACAACAGTAGTGTAGCTGTCAGTGAGTAAATAAATATAGGTTAGGGTTGTCTTGCAAACCATTTCGATAGTAGAACTCGAGCAATTTAATTAGTAGGTAATCACTAAAATATGCCTTCAGTGACAACATTACTGGTAATTATTGATTCTTTCAACTATCATTTCTTCAAATGCATTAGTTAACTGTTAGAAGATAGGTTTAATTGCAATAATTTGAGAAGTGTCATTCATTGAACAATCTCACTGATTGTGAGGGATAAAATAAAGCTAAAAGTTATCTATCTAGACTTGTTTCAAGTTTTATAATGACAAGCTTATTTCTGTTCATATTTATAGAATAACAATTTTTATCCAATGAACCTAATATCAATTTTCAATAATGAATGAAAAACTATATTCCTTGTATTTAATTTTATAACTATTATACTAGTAATTAGTTGTTTTGATACTATAATTCATTAAATATTTAGATTGATATGATTTATTGTAATCAAGCTATACATTTTTTTTATTGCAATAATTATAAATTTAAAAACTGTGTGATAAAGTCTTCAATGGATCAAATAGTTTAGATGTTAGATGACTACTCACATACAATTAAAGTGATACACATAATAAAGATAGGATGGCTAAAATTCTCCAAATTATTTTAGCAGTTTGGAAGTGTGTTTAATAATGTGCAACATATTTTACTTGGCTAAGGAAATTATGAAAAAGAAAATGTGATTTATTTAAATCCTTCTTTGCTGTCAATACCAACACTAACATATGGGTCAGTACCTAGCACTTTATGTTAGTGTTTATTTTATTATCTATTTTTAGTCATTTATGTAGTACTCTTGTCTAATATAATTAAATAATTTACTATACATTTTCAATCATTACTTACAGCATTTATTGAAGGGTTTAAATACTTCACCTAGATGGAATCCTACAATACTGTAATAAATAAAATTTAATTTTTAATGTAAAAAAATGTTACACACAACAAGAAGATACACAGAGATTACAAACAGAAATTTAAACTTATTCAAAAGTCCATCTCACTGGGAATTGAACCCAGGACCCCCCAGGACAGATTGTACCATTTTAATGAATTTTATGATTATACGCCGTTAGCTGTTGATCTGGCATTTGTTATAGTTGCATGGTTTACAAATGCCAGCTGTCTGCCTATGCAATTAAGGTATATTTCTGATTGACGGCGAAAACTAAAAATGCCCTTAGTATTTTCTTCTTACAAGCTAAATTGAACTGTGAGCTCAGGTCATTAGTTTGGTTTTAGCGGGGAGTTACAATTTCATATGCTCGGCGGCTCAAGTGTCGGTTTGAATATTTTAATTTTAGTATTATTCTTGTAGGGCGTTTATTTAAAGTTGTTTAGGTATTACGAGGACAATACAAGCTTCAGAACATACTTTGATAACAATGTGTAAACCTTAAATAGGTATCTAAAAGTTATAAATTTTTTTTCATATAAATGTATTTTGTGAACCAATGAGTTTAAGTTTAAAATCATAGTATATATGTTTATTTAAAATGTCATGCCTACATCACTGTGTCACTCATATTAGTATGGTATTATGTTAGACTCAAATTAACTTTATTGCTTAGTTAACTAAGGATAGCATGTTCACATTACTCATACAAATGCAAATTTATTATACAGTACGGTAAATCCCCGCTACACAGGTAGTCGATTATTATTATTAGGATGTAGTAGTAGTATAGTATTAGGATGTTATCTCAGCAATAAAATTATCTAAAATTATCATAGCAGACCTATTTGTCATTTATAAATAATAATGCTTAATTGTTAGTATATCTGCTTTAATATTGAAACTTAATAATTTAATGTAACTATTAAATAAAATGGCTTGTTTATTCCAAAATATTTTTTTTAACACAAAATATTTTTATATTACGTCCCTTATGAGCCTGTCTATATTGTAACTTAGCTTGCTTTTTAAAATAACTATTAACTCTTGAATGAGGAATTTTATTTGTGTATTATTCTTTGCGGATGGATGGAAGGCTGTTATGAGTGTGTGTTTGCAGTTTAGCGAAACCCTCTGAACCAAACAACTGATCTCATTGTTAATTTATTATAATTATAATTGATAGGATTTTATTTATTTTTGTTATTATTGATTTAATTTTATAATTTTTGTTTTTCTCTATGATGTTTTTAATTTAATTTTGTGTATTTTTTTTAATAGTAACTGTTTAGTTGTTAGTGTAATTGGACTTGATGTCCGTTCTAGCTAACTATAAATAAATAAATAAATAAAATAAATGATGTTCCTTTTCAAAGGAATGGACATAGCTAAAATTTTTAATACACCCTAAATATTGATTTTACTCTACCACATTGAGGGGTTTACTATTACTCTATAATATTGCAAAATATACTGTAACTGAAAAGCATAGTCTGATATCTAGACAGAAATTAATCCTGGCAACAAATTGATAATAATTCTTTGATAATCCCAATTCCACAGATTTGGCCCATTTTTTTTATGTAATCACCAGGTTTCCAATGTTGATAACTGTATGTACCATGACATTGTGATAGTTTCAGGAAAAATTATAGTGTAGATTCAAGATAATTTATCCTTTTAACGGTGACATGGGAGAGCAGTATTTAACAGTATTGTAACATTTGTAACAGATTAATATTCTTTATAATCACAGGCGTATAAAACAACCAAACCTAACATAATTTTCACCACTACAAAGACGTATGTAAGCAATAGTTTCATCCCTTTTTCACCCATAACATGTACAAAGTCTATCTTGTTTTATTTTTCTTGTTGCAACACTCACGCACACATAGACAAAATGGGGGTTGAAGCACTTCCGCCATTTTGTTAAGCTACAAGAAGCTCAATTTTAGTATGAGGACCATAGACAACATTTGTAGACCATGAATGTTTTGTACGGGAATTGTCAATGTGTGCAGCATGTCTATGTAGTTGTAACTGCTTTTTTCTCCCATATGTTAAGTCTGCTTATTTTTTATTTTTTATAAGTGTGTTTATAATAATTAATACTTATGAATATAAATACAATTTGGTCCCAACTAGCGTTGAAAATTCTGAAAGAAACAAATTGTTTCTTTCTGTGAAAAAAAACGATAGTTCGTTTTTAACCGTTTTATTCGTTTGTTACATTGAAAGAAATCAGAAAAAAACGGGTTTTATTGAAATTTTCCTCGTTTGTTTCGAAAAAATGAAAAAAAAAACTAAGTTTTTTATTCGAAATTTTCTATCTTGCTCACAAATCAGATACAAACTCACTGTCGCTTTGACAATGAAAACAAATCGTTTTACCCTCCAAATTGAGCTAAACTTATGCAAGCAATTGTTTTGAGAATTTTACAAGACAAATAATACATTTGTAGATAATTCAGTTTTCTGCTATTACCACCAATAATCAGCATGCATCATTTTGTAATTTGGATTAGGTAGGTAATTTTTTTCGTAACCAATATAAATGCCCACTGAGAGAATACGCTCTTGACAGGTGTAGTCGCAATAAACAATTTTTCTGACATTTATGTGTTCTAACAAATTATTTTCGTTGCATTGTGCCAAAAATTTGAGTAATAGCAATAGTAATGGTATTGTTTGTAATTATTTGATAATAGTGAGCAAATTCAATGTCCACTTGTATAATTGATAAGAAGCAATTCCTGTTTTATTTTCCATCATCATGGATTGAACCCATTAATGGAAATATTTTCAACCCACCAAGTACAAGTTTTGTGTTAAGTCTACCCTTTATACCCTTTTAGGGTCTTTTATTAAAAACAATTATTACTCGTTAGCAGTGGTTCTTTGGTGGACAGTGGTACCCTAGGTGAGCGATATTTAAAATCAGGATGGGCAAAACTTAATTATGCTTACAAATTAAAATTATATCTGGAAGTTCCGAAATGTCCCCGCGAGTGCTTTATCAGTATAACATGTTACCCATTTTTACCATTAATATTATTAAATTCTCCCCATCTATAATGTATGTACCTCATAGGGGCAGAAAGCTGGCATTTGTGTGGCATACAATCAAAATGAATTCTATACCAAAGTACTGTAGGATTCCTTGTATCATGGGTGACAGGGTCATCGCAAATAACACATAACTTAAACCCATCAAGAACAAACATTTTTATGGGTGACATGTCGGCCCTACTCGGGAATCGACCCTAGGACCCGTCGCTTTGCAGGCAGGACCGACGAGGTGACGGGGTCGTTTACGTTCATTGTTGTTGCACTTGTTGACTTAGCGACACCGAACAGCTGTTGAGAGTAGACCGATATATCGTTTAGCCCACGTGCGCGAGTAGGGTTGTCAAAATTGAAAAGTTTATTTAATTTTTAATCTGACTTCAATAACACCTTCTCCGTCATTTGTGAACCGGTTTTAAGTTTCTTTTTTCATTGTAAGAGCTTACGTACTTACAACATAAAACATTTTCGAAAAGAGTTGATACTCTTGAAACTGCTGAACCGATTTCTGTCAAACATAGCTAAATAACTTTTAACAAAATAGAACCGACTTTAACGCCGCAAAGTAAAAATCGGTTCAGTTACGCGGTTAATATTCCTAAATCCTTCTCCTAAGTCTGACAAATGCTATCCTGAAAACCGCATCAACATTGGTTCCACCAAACGCGAGATAATCGCGCACAAATATACATACATACAGGTCAAACGGAGAACCTCCTTTTTTGAAGTCTGTTAATGAAGTCGGTTAAAAACCGCGCTCAAGACGTCTTGCAATGACTTTATCCTCCTGATACAAATCCACCCTTAACTGGGGCAAAGGGATGGCACCCTGACACAAAATGTTGTTTGACCGATAAAATTTATTTTTTACAAAACTCCGACTCAACATCGACAAATAGAAATAACTCAAAAAGTACTTGACAGATGTTGCTCCAATTTATATGGGAACAGACGTTAAGGACTAGCTTTCAAATAAATAAAGAATTGTCAAAATCGGTTCACCCAATAAAAAGTTATGAGGTAATAAACATGATAAAGTCGAATTGTTAATTCCTTTTTGAAGTCGGCTAAAAATTGTGTACACAATGCAACATTGTTGTTACGGTGTAAACTAAGTATATTTGCATCTATATTAATTAAATAAATAATTGATGGCTGATAACGTTTTATGAATGATGCTCTTTCAACCTTAGTATTTACTATGTATTTTGTATTCGTCTGTGTTTGTTAAATGCACAATATATGATAACAAATTGATAGTCTTTGTTTGAATTTCATTAGTAAAATTGTTACAAATGCACATGAAATTACTGATTCATCGGTACGTAGTACGTAGGTACAAACTTTTCTCGGAGACGTTCCGAAATGGTCTCTAGTGCTAGAGCTAGGCTAGGCTAGTGTGTCGTAGCTCGATAGCCTTTCGTAGCTAGCTAGCTTAGTGTCTCGGTCTCGTAGCCTTAGGGTGCCTTTCCACCAGAGATGTGCTATGCTACGTCGCTATTGATGCGTCTGCCATCCACCAATCATATTCAGCCCTTACGGGGTTTCTAGGCGGGCCAATGTATGTGATTGTCAGATGTCAAACGCATCTTTAGCAACGTAGCATAGCACATCTCTGGTGGAAAGGCACCCTTAGTCTCGTAGCTCGTTGGCTAGAATAGTGTCTTCTGGCTTGACGTCTTTAGTCTTATAGATCTGCGGTTAGACTAGTGTTTCGTTGCTCGAAGGGTTAGTGTCTCGTAGATTGACGTTTTTATGCTCGTTGCCCGATGGCTACTTCAGTCTTTCGTAGCTTGATGTCTTTCTTATCGTTGGCTAACCTAGCTTGAAGAGTAGACTAGTTTTTCCTAGCTCGTCGGCTAGAACAGTGTCTTGTAGCTTGACGAAGACGTCTTTAGTCTCGTAGCTCGACGCTTGACATACTGTTTTGTAGCTTGATCCCCAGGCTAATGTTTCGTAGCTTGACATTTAGGGTCCCCGCAGACTGACTGCAGCCACCGGCGGCTGTGGCGTTGTGGCGCTTCTTTTTAGAAGCGCGATCCGGCTGACATCCGCTTCGGCTGAATTCTGCTCACTGTTATTGGAGCTGTTGGTTGTTGGTCGGATCGCTCTTCTAAAAAGAAGCGCTACAGCCGCCGGTGGCTGCAGTCAGTTTGCCTTAGTGTCTCGCAGCTTGCCTTCTAGTGTCTCAAACCGCAGTGGTAGCTAATCATCAGCTTGAATTTTAAAATCAAGTGAATTGACCTGGGCCGCGGGTAAATTCAGATGATCCGGAGTTAATGGTTGACCGTAGTGAAAGGCTTTCATGATTCAAAGAACACGTTAAGCTGTAAGGTTATAAGGTTTCGGTAGTTATAATTAAATAGGAAGCGTTAAACTATATCAGAGGCTTTCACGAATTTTCGATATTTGGTGTGGCCAATATACATAATGCATTGTTTATTTGACTGTATACAATTGTACAATCCAAGTCTCAGTCAGATAAAGACAGCCAATAAGTATGAGTAGAACCTATTTATAAGTGATGTTTTGGTTATATCGCTTCAGAGATATACGGGTCTAGATATCTTAGTCTTATTTGACATTTCATTACAAAACATGCTCCCGGATATGAGGACCAAGCCGATTGTTACGGGCATTTAAATACGTTAAAATTACAATATTCAAATTTAGAAACTAACTCATAAAACTAAGTAATTAAATATGCAATAAAACTGCGTGAAATATTTCCTTGTTTTTTTTTTTAAATTAAGATTGGAAATCAGCGAAACCTAGGTTGATTTAGGTGCATGGGGACCACAATATTGCTTCTTTATGGATTGTTATTGAATAAATAACAAAGTTTTCCAGAACGATTTCATTCAACGACACGTCTAAATGTCGACTAGACGACGCGACCTCAGAGGTCTACGGAACCCAACTGCGCGGGGTTCTGTATTCTTTAGTAATTAAATGTAACGTAACTTAAACTAAATGATTTCACTCATTACTCATATTATACTCATCTTTAAGTCAGCCGTGTAGTTTAATGTAACAAATTCTGTTAGATTTAACTAAATAAATAGGAGTGGGGTAGATTAGCGACGTTACTTTGATAGAAATATATACAAACATATTATATCTTTGTATGTTTCAACCTCGTGCGCAGTTTTCCACGTGCGTGCTTCTACTCTCACAATCACGCAACGTTCGAAAAGCATTATATATATAGAGTTTTCACAGTTCTTCATATTTCCCCAAACATTTTCCTTGTACCGATAACTAGAATGGATCAAAAATAGCTATGTCATGAATTTTAAGGCTTGACTCATCTCGTTACGAAACATTGTATGATTATAAGTAAACTTTTTGACATCGAAGTTATGTAATCGGGTAATAAAAACATAAGATGCAGCGGAGCTGTGTTTACCACGCGATGAAAAGTAATAATATGTGATTGATAGTACACAAGGAATATGTTGTATACCTACCAATAATAATGTAATGTAACTATTTAAGAAGGAGGTGGTAGGTAGCTACGCGAGATAAAATATCCTACGATATTTTTAACAATAAGTCTAAAGAGGCGAAATTTTCTGTCTACCCTATTCTACCCCAATCGGTTTGTTATGTCGTCTGTTCAATGCTGTTCATGCCTATTGGCGGTACACATGTTGTGTATAAAACGCTGAACTTTTACAAAGTATAAGTGATGTATGCTGTTTGTTTATAAAAAAAAAATTAAAAAAAATATTATGTCTACCCTCACTTTGAATAGGCTGGACTGGACCACTACGCCGTTTAAAGGGTCTCTGATTCGTTACCCAGTGAGGCAGAAATTTGTGAGTTAAAAACATCTGTCCTTACTCTGGGTGTGTATGCCTTGTCTTGTGTGTTGTCCATGGCGCCCAGACAGGGATTCCTAGTGTAAGGCTATTTTATAAAGAACGGTTTTTTCGAATGTATAATTGCTGATGGCCCTAGTGGCCTTGGAGGTATCTATAAAAAAATGTGGATGCGGTCAATGTGTAAATGAAAAAAAAATTGTGTCTACCCTCACTTTTTCCACCTACCCTCACTCGCCACAACACTAATATCAACATTCCCCCCGCAGCATGGCAGCGGACAGCGATTCGATACGGTCGATGTGTAAAAAATAACAAAAAAAAATCTGCCTACCCTCACTTTTTCCACCTACCCTCGCTCGCCACAACACTAATGCCAACATTCCCCCCGCAGCATGGCAGCGGACAGCGATGGGCCGGGCTCGGCGGGCGGCCCCAGCGGCGCCGGCGGCTCGTGCGGCGTGGTGGTCACCTGCGAGGGCGACCTGCGCGACCCGCGGTTCCCCGCGCGCCTGCGCCGGCTGCTGCGCGAGCTGCGCGCGCTGCTCGCCGAGCCGCACCCGCACACGCTCAAAGTTAACAAGGTAAGCTGTGGCTGTATGTAAGGTTGAGTGATCCCACTTCTTAGAAAAATTGGGACATCCTGGCACAGTATACAGTACTTAAAAGGATGTCCCAATAACAAATTTAAGTTTCGAAATCTCTCTTTTTTATGAATAAAATTATTGTAAAAAAAATATTATAAAAAATTAAAGATGTATTGTAAGGTTTGGTAATTCCACTTCTGAGACTTGAACACGGTAAGTGGAAGAAAGTTTGTTGGTTATACGACTATCCCACTTCTGATAGGGACTTGGCTAGTATAGGTTAGCTAAGTTAAAACTTGATTATAATCCAACTTGGTATGTGGGGTTCTACTGACAATCGGTTTATTAAGTTAACAATAGGATTGTATATTGTATTGTTGATTGTTTACCTAATTAACAGTAACTAAGGACAGGTCAGGAACGACGAAATGTGACAGGAATCAAAAATCCCAGTGAATATGTAAACGAGAAAAAGTTTAGATTTATTTCCATATAGAGTAAAATTCCCTATTACTTTTAATTTTAACTGAGTTATTAATATTCACTACCACTACCACATTACATTCTAATTAGGTAGGTATTATCTATTTTAATTCACCTCGGCAATTTTCACTTTTTAGCTCTATTTTAATTTCATCATGCGTGGTTAATTAGCTTTCATAATTCTTTTTTTTTGATCTCTCGTTTTTGTGTATATAACTTCTGATAGTATGTTCCAAAAGGTAGCGAGAGTCCTACAATACGAAACTACTCCTTTTTACCAAAATTATGTGTACGGTTGTAAAATTTGGCACAGTACATTTTTGTATGGGGAAAGCTAATATTTAAAATATTTTAATACAGTTACTTAATTATACAATCGATTAATATAAGTATAGTTAAAGAAATAACAAACTATAGTCGGCACAATCATAAGATTCCGATATGACGTCTGTCATGTATGAACACAAACTAACCTTGTATGGACGTCTTCAATTTACTTATTACGGAAATATATTTTTTTAATTTGAACCGCTGATAATGATACTATGAAGTGAAGATATTTCGTAGTGAATGATAGGTCACTTTGGTTAAATTATGCAATGCACTATTTACTGTGCATATACAGTACACAGTTTATATTTATTATCAATGCAGCTTTATAAGTAGGTACATAATGTACTTGTGAATCCACCTCCTCTTCGCTTTGGAAAATTGTTTTTATGTTTACAGATAATAAACACTTCTTCCCATTTTTGCAACATATTTTATTGGTACATCGCTTCTATTGCTCGTAGCATGATGTTATAAAATTGCCCAAGTTTGTTAAATATTTTAATTAAGCATTAGTCCGTAATATTAAACGCAAGTAACTAGCGGGTTAAACGAATTGGAGTAATATTGTTTACTTACTACGAGTATTTAGATAGGTACTTACTTACTTACACGTACTTACATAGGTAAATACTAGAAATTCTGGCGAAATATGTAAACCATCCCTGCTTGTTTTTTATTTGTGTTATTTATAAATTGTTTAAATAATTTTATTTTATTTTAATCAATTTACATCATAAATTGTGTAAAATTTAACAAATATTTAAGACGTCACTACAATGTTTTATAAGGAGGCTGGATTTATAGTTATGTGACCTCTTGAAACAATTTATGAATCGACCATAATCGATACATTACTATAATCGAAAGTATGTGCTACCATGTCACACCCAAAATACAAATAGTTATAGATTCCTTAATATGTCTAAAGCATTGCGATTTTTCGTAGCTATTATAAATTCCCGATACATACTTTTTTAAGCCTTTTCCACTCAAATCGGATAATTATTAACCGTTTATTAGTTTCTTCGTTTTCACTAGATTAATGAAATTTCCATTTTAATAACTAATATAATTTCCTCACCTTAACTTACTAGTCAAATTGTCTTATTATCCCTTTCTGTGTTAATCTCAACGCTACATCTGTTTTTACCTGATTTTAAGAAAACAATCAGAGATCGGTTTATAAATTATCGTTCCGAACTTAATTAACGAAACGATTAGAAAGTCTTATTATAATCGGTTAAATTTATAAATCGGTTTATTTAATGCATCGATTTTTGTTGTACTTCACTATTGTCACTGTGATGACAGCCTTCATATCGGAATCTTATGATTGTGCCGACTATAATATATGTGTATGCCACAATGTGACAATGACATGGCCTTTAAAATATTTATGTTGTGCCACTTTAAAGTAACTTTGACCTTTGACCGAATAATTTAAAGTCGAAAATCGAGCGCAGAGCGTAGGTAGCGTAGATAGGTTATAATTAGGTAGAGAAAAGTAAAGTAAATTTTATTGTTTGTAAAGTTTATCGTTTGAGTACACGCGAAACTTTTTATGTTAAGTGGGAGATTGTAAAACGGCTTTAAAAATTCGGCAACACAAGATGCGTACGAAAGCAATAAAGGCGATCATTAATTTTTAAGACTAGGTACTAAAAATAATAGTCGGTAATGAAATTTGGCTTCTGAGAAACCGCGGATTGTGGTCGTGTCAAATAGGAGCGACGGTAGTAAGCGAGTTGTGTTGTGGTTACCGTAGGGACACGGGCGTTACGTAATACGTGTGCTGGGCAACGTTACGGCCTGTTCAGATATTCAGTGAGAAAGTAAGCTGAATATTCGGTAGAGTATCTAAACGAGGCGTAAAATATACGTCATGGACGTCATGGTAGCCCTACTATTCGGTGAGTATCAAAACGCGGCGTAACATATTCGACCTCGTAAACCGAATATTCGATCGAGTATCTACACGAGGCGTAAAATTTACTCATGGTAAATCTAATATTCGGCGAGTATCAAAACGAGGCGTAACATGTTCATCCTAGTAAATCGAATATTAGAATCGAGTATCTAAGCGAGGCGTAAAATATACGTCATAATAAACCTAATATTCGGCGAGAATAAAAACGTGGAGTAACAATTCTTCCTCGTTAACCGAATATTCGATCGAGTATCTAAACGGGGCGTACTATCAATTTTCTAGAGTCATTTAGACGTTAAACTCCACACGTGACTAATGACGTCGCAGGTCGACGATAACGCGTAGAATTAGATTATGCATCGTGTTCCCTGAACTTGACTAACCGTTCGCTTATCTGTCTGTGTGACGCGCCCGAGAATGAATGAATGAATCCGCTAGCGTAGGGTTCCCAAATGTACGGATTGGTTTGGACACATCCGAACTTTTGGCCGAAACCCAGAAATAAAACTCAAAATGAAACAATCTGTCGTGAAAAATATTTTTGATATCCATCTGAATTTGTTTATTATAAGTACTTAATCAGAGTCATTTTAAAATCAGTCGCAATTGAAATTTTTATTCAAATATTATCCAATATTTTTCTTTTTTAATATTATGAATTCTAAAGTAATTAGTTAAGAATATTTACAAAAGTAAATGTTCTTAAAAACTTGGGCGTAAAATATTTGTCCGGACTTTTCATATTGTATGGTAACCGTGTTATCGGGTTCATGTTTGTTGTTTGCGCGTCGCCGACTGCTCCGATGGTAATTACGAATTGTCATTGATAGCGCGTTGCTTGTACTGGGTGTTGGGTAATTCGGTCTTTTTAGGGTTCACTACGTGTTTTGGTAATGCGGAACCCTTTGCACTCTCTAATGTCTTTGCTTTTCCATATCGACCAGTCCTGGGTTCGATACATTAAATTTCTGTTCTCGATCTGTGTGTATTTGTGTTGTTTGTGACTCGCCCGACACAGATAATCCTAGTGTGGGGTTATGATATAATTATAAATGTGTAGGACTAGTGTCATTAATTACAAATATCATGGTTTACGTAAATGTCAAACTTGCCAATTTACCTGTGTAAGTTTATGGGAACGCGTGACGTCATGATTGCAACCACGGAACATACATATAGGGAAATGCGATGTAGGCGTGGCCCGCGCGCCACTAGTATGGGTTGTGTTCCATACTTGCCTTCAGTCATCGCTGTCATCCGGTTCAAGAACGGACGTCTCGTGTCACTATTTGTTTTACGGTATTTCAAAGAAATTATGGTTTGTTGTTCCGTTTTGCAGTGTAAAAATAATAGTAAAACAAGAAATGTTAAGAATGGAGGTGTTTCATATCACCGGTAAGTGAAGTTTTTGCAATAAATCTTATTATCGTAATTTAATTTCAATTACTTAAAACCCAATAGATATTTTAATCTGAAATCAACCTTAAGGAATGGGCAATAAAGCTTGCTTTAGCTTAGCTTAGCTTACACGTGTCATCTACATGGTTCATTCACCTCTAGAGGTACTACCTGACCACAATAATTAGGCGCATGACAGATAGCAGTCACGCGGGCCCCCCACCCCGCTCTAGCCCCGCGTGTCCCCTAGTGAGGCGCAGTCGTGTACAATTGTACATTAAGGTCATTTTGACCAGGCTGATGTGAACTTCGTTTTCCGAGATGTTTGGGCAGGTACAGTAACTGACCAAGTACAGGTGGTAGGGCCTAGAGCTCACCCGGGGAAGTACCACCGCCCGCCACGGTACTTTGTACCATTCCTACCGTGTAATAATTGTTTTAAGAACAATTGTGTTCCGGATAGGAAGGTGTGGTGCCGGTTACACTTTTTAGAGGCGACCATCTCAGTCCTCAGGGGTAGCAACGCATGTGTGACCGAATTAGAACGAGACTCATTGAGTCTAGTTCTGGGTCGGTCACAGTTGTTATGGGCGGCAGCGGAAGGTGGTGCTGCATGCTCGTTTGCTATCTTCCATATTCCATAAAAAAATTGTACCTCCATTAAACATTCACCATGGTACTTTTGGTACTACTGCAGAATGTACTACGTATTCCCATCCCTAGTTCCAATGACGTCTTAACTGACATGCGCCTAATTATCGTGGTCGGCTAGTACCTATTCACGTCTCCGTAGGTGATGCGAAAAAAGTTTATCGACATCGACATTTTATTAGTTATTATTACAATAGTGAGCAATTGTAATGTAACATCTTTAAAATTTTAACCTGCTTAGATAAATTATGTAAATAAAGATATGTTATGCGCTAACAAACAGGGGCGTGTTAATGAATAAACAATATAATAAATTAAGTTAAATAATAATAAATAACACCTATAAATAATAACACCTATTTGCAAAATCAGAAACGCCTGACGTTGCGATATATAATATAACAAGTAATGCCGTCGCGTTACTACATATGCAAACAAATGTGATCATTAACCGACTTCAAAAAAGAAGGAGGTTCTCAATTCGACCGTATAGGTATATGCTTTTTTTTATGTACGTTCAGCGATTATTTCGTCGTTTATGGGCCGATTTTGATAATTCTTTTTTTGTTGTAAAGTAGATATGCGCAGTGGGGTCCCCTGATAAGGAAACCAGGATCTGATGATGGCATCTTGGAGAAATCGAGGGCAACTTTCGAAAATTGTAGGGACGACTAGTGTGTTTGTTAATGTTTTCATAACTACATGAAAGCGCTACAATTTCATGAAGGTCTGGAGTCGATCTGATGAAGCTGAAAGACAGTCGAGGGAACTCCTCAACGATTTACTGCAGTTATCTAGTCTTTGGGCTTGATTAATTTGTAGTGACAAGAACTTTACACATACATGTTGACTTAAGCGCCATCTGGCGAGTATTTTTTGAGTTATCTCTGCTTATGAAGGTTGAAGTCTGTTATTTTTTTGTAAAAAGCAATTATGATTATCAATGTGATCGAATGTGACCGAAAGAGAGTATCTTCTGAGAGATAATATATAGAGATAAATATATTCTTTGTAAAAAATGTTCGTTACCCGAGTCTACCTGGCTCTACATAAGGGAATTATGTTCACATTAACATTTGAATGTACGCATAACCAATTTTATTCCAATAAAATTTAATTACGAATTCTTGTATAGCTGACTGTCGTATTGATATTATTAGGTAAAATGATAAAATAAACAAATAATAAATTATGAAAATCAGTCGGATCAATATCGCGAATCCTCTAACATTTTAAATTGCATTTATAATAGGTCCAACCAATTTATCGATAAAATCACGCTTGTGTCAAATCACTAAACGATAACGGGAATTATGGTTGACAAATCATTGAAAATTTAACCTTACTGCTTACAAATAAAGATCAAATTATATTTTTCACAAATATCACTTGCCACCTGGTCAATACAAAATGTCGCAAATACGTTACTTTCTTTATAGAAAAGCCAACTCTATTGCTCAGAGTCAAGATGTGTTTTTGCATTAAAGTTTGTACAATTTAGGGTATTTAAGCTTTACATATATGCGACCAATTAAAACTACTCTTCACTATTTGTGGAGCAGAATGGGAGTAAATGACCACCGTTTGTTTGTGTGCGTTTGGCGACACCGGTTTCAGTAATAATTTTGACGTATCACACTTCCGCTTAATCTATGTTTCGTGATTGCAACAGATTAGAAAAAAACATGATGCCAGATATGAATTTCCGAACACTAATTTCAGCTCACACTTTTTAAAAACTGAAATAGCCAGCACCCATACTACTAAATTTTATTAGTTTTCCGCGATTATACGAGTATAACTTAAATCATAAACCTTGAAGTAATTAATTTAAACGATAACTTCCATCACTTATATAATAGTGTCAACTGTCAACACACACATCGTAATCGCTTCCCTTTCGATATCGCCATGGACTTTGTATTTGCGTTTTGATAATGAAATTAATCCGTAGGAAATGCATTGATTACGGGTTTTTAACAGGGTTCTACTAGGGCTGTCTACTAGGAATTCTTGTTGTTAAACTTGTAGTTTTAATCTGATTTTCCAATGTAACGGTACTTAAAACCATAAAAACCATTTTTCGGGTGCTTGTCCTTTACGAATTTTTAAAATTTCAATTAGAAAATCTGTTTACTAAATATTCTTTATAGTGCTAATTTTTAAGAGTATGCGTTGTTTTGTTCCGGTTTAACGGGTTTTACGACACTAGTAAGTACATAACGAAATTAAAAGTCAAGTTACCGCTAGTTAGTTTTCTTTACTTATGTATATTACTTGCGACGTGCGAGCTGTGCCCGCGACTTGTTTGCGCGCGGTACCTAGTTCTTCCCGTATAAATCAGGATCGGGGATGCTGCGGAAATTTTGGGATTAAAGATAAAAGATTAAGTAGTCTTTATGATGCTCCATAACCTTCTCTATCTTCCAGTGAAAGTCCCATAAAAATTGATTGAGTCGTTCCGGAGATTAGCCCAAACAGAGAGATAAACAAAAATTTAAGATAAGAATACTTTTTTTTATTTGGAATTAACAGAGTTTATATTTACCGTTGTGATAATAAAAACGAAACATATCTCGGTTTCGTTATACATATTATCTGGTGAAAAAAAGGGTTGAGAACCACTAGTATGACCGGGGTGATTCCCTGGCATTCGGAATGGCGGTTAACTCGCCGCGTCATCTTCGATCTATTAATATATCAATCATAGCTGCTCGGAGAAAATGGCGTCTTGACGACTGCGGGGGTGTCTTTACACATGTTCGGGCAGTCTTGTTTATTTCTGTAGGGACATAACATGTGTATTATATAAAAAGAGTGAATGGTATCAGCAGTTTTGTATGCAAGCGCGACGTACGCCATACATGATACATGTATTGTGGTTGGTCGGGGCTCTATTTTTTGGAAATTAAATTATTTTAACGTGTTTTGGACTTTGCTTTCGGCTGCTGTAACTCCCGGTGTAGGCAAGACACCCTCACACTCATAATTACACAGCACACAAAACAACTACAATTCAATAAATCGTTTCAAAATTATAAAGAAATCATACACAATAACCTATGTGGATTAGTACAGACTTAGATCCTTGTGTTCGGTTGGCTTGGGACGAGAGTTAGGGGTCATTTACATGATGCCAGTTTCTTGCCTGTTGCATACAATAAAATTGAAACAAGAAACTACTTGAATCATCTAAACAACTCAATATTTCTTGATCTTCTTGACACAAGTTGCGTTTCAAGTTTTACCTTGCTGTAAAGTAAACAGCACATAACATTATTTCTTGAATTCAATTGAATTGTCTCTGCATTTGCAAACTCATAGGAGTGCAGCATGAGAAGGTGTTTTTATGGTATCTAGTCTTCAGAGGCGAGAAATATTGAGACTACAAAACTTGTATGCAATAATTGCATACAATAATGTGTATGTATGTAAACAGTTCCGTACAGTTGTTGAATTATTGCACGTTCTTAATTATTATTGCTCTTGAATGTGCAAGAAAATGGCATCATGTAAAAGAGCCCTTAATTAGCATTAGCACTCTAGGGCGCCCTAATACGACCGTTCCGATACGATTGTCGCCGGTACAGTGCGTATAAATATGGAGAGGACCTAACGATCCTTCGTCGTACTGTGGTTGGATATAGGATACTCGCGCTGTCATATTTCACTCCAACGACGTTCCGTGTTATCTACACACGTCATACACACACACACGCACACAACCGTTGTCTTAAGTAAACTATATAAAGTCTATAAATTATATACAATATACACAATAAATGTTCAATAATAACAACGTATGATTCGTACATGTAATAAAATTCAAACTGATGTCAGTACGCTGAAGGTATTTGAAAAAAATTATAATGCAATACGTCACATAGTAATGATTTTAGAAGATTAGATTATTTTATTAGATTTTACTTTTCTTACAATTATGGTGGTTTGTCTATTTGTTCCCACTAATCCCTGGTTGCATACAAAACCAGACAAATAGAGAAATAGACAGAAATAAAATAAAAATACTGGTCTAGATTGTATTGCGTTTATTGCCTTAAGTAATAGTTTTTCACATATGACTTCTATGTAGGGACATCAATCAGTAACCAATAATATTATACGTATGGATACTATTATACTTGACACTTGTATTTTCTAGTATAACAGACGGCTTTAAATAGCGATTGACGTCATACCGTCGCGTCGGCGTTGCGCGTTCGCCGCGTCAGCGGTTTGACACGAGTGTCGGACGGCGGTTCACCCGCCGACTGTTGCTGATTGCTGATTCGATGGCTGACGATGATTGGTAGGGCGGTTGTTTCACCGCCGGCGAGGAAGCGATTGACTATTGGTCTACTGTTTTTAACAAACTTCAAGAAACGAAGGAGATTCAAAATTCGATTGTTTTTTTACGAGTGTCAGTCAGCGGTTCACCCCGACGACTGTTGCTGATTCGGTGACTGATAATGATTGGTCGGGCGGTTGTTTCATCGCCGGCGAAGGAGCGATTGACTATCGAGCTTCGGCTGTTTTTAACAGACTCCAAAAAAAGAAGGAGATTCTAAATTCGACTGTTTTTTACGAGTGTCAGTAAGCGGTTCACCCCGACAACTGTTGCTGATTCGATGACTGACAATGATTGGTCGGGCGGGTGTTTCACCGCCAGCGAGGATGCTATTGACTATCGGCTGTTTTAAACAGACAACACAAAGGAGGTGGTTCTCAATTCGACTATTTTTGTAATGTTTTACCTCAAATTTATGCTGGATGAACCGATTTGCTAAAAGATTTGCGAAAGGTAGTGCTTGACTTTTGGTTGTTTGAGCGACATTTGAATGTTAGTCATTGAGTTATTTATTTGGGTGTTTACCCGTGGTCCCGTTGGTTTGTCCCATTGACGGGACCACGGGTAATTTTAATTCCCCGTAGTCCCATTGCACTAGGGTTTACACTTTTATCGACTTTTTCAACTTCTAATATCGATATAATGTTTGAACCTCCTTAGAATAAAATAAAAATCAATGATAACGGCATATTGGAAACGTCAAAAAAGCATTCTTTTGACTATACTAGATAGAAAAAAAAAACAGTTTTAAACCGTATATTTTATTCAATCTTATGCAAATGAAATTAAAATTATTTCATATGATTTTGGTGATTAAAAACATTTTTCGACAGTCAAACTACGCCATCGCTTCAACAAAGCTCTACGGTAAGTGATGTTGGAAGAAGGAGGGGTAATAAACTCCCAAGGATTGTTTTACTCTACACACACTACACTTATTCCTACTTAAGGCTATAATATAACAAAGCCATGTCCAAGGTGTTGCAGACTGTTTCGCTCACATAGCCTCATCATTTTCCTTACTTACTAACTATTCTCTAACACTTATAATAATAATATCTACGAATTTCATAATTTTCATTTAATTTCATTTGCGGATATACTGTAAATAACTGTTTTTTTTCTATCTAGTATAGTCAAAAGAATGCTCTTTTGACGTTTCAATTATGCCGTTAACATGGATTTTTATTTTATTCTAAGGAGGTTCAAACATTATATCGATATCAGAAGTTGAAAAAGTCGATAAAAGTGTAACCCCTAGTGCAATGGGACTACGGGGAATTAAAATTACCCGTGGTCCCGTCAACGGGACAAACCAACGGGACCACGGGTAAACACCCATTTATTTCGGCCAAAAATGTGTTAATAGTTGATCGCTTGAATCGCCGGTAGTGGGACAACTAGTTAAGATTTTGAGCCGATCTTGAATATCCAAAGGACTGTTCGATTGTGTGCTCCCCGTGTGATCAATAAATGTACATATGGTGGGTTTTGCCCAATATATAAAATCTAGGTACGATTACAAACCGATGCATGAACTACCTTTTTAATTGATTTTGTTCTCAAAAGGCGCTCGGAGCATTTCCGGCCCGCCAGAAGCAATTATAATCTCTTATCACGACTACATTAGCCTAAGTCGGAACGTAATTAATCATCTAGCCACGATCCTAAAAGCTCAGTTGCGCAAGAACGCGGGGCGATCAGATTTATGTTTTCATCCGCCACCGACGCGACGGCGACGGCCGTATCTGTCTCGGTGTCCGTCGTGCGGTTTCCGGCTCGCGATCAATGGATGGTTGTACGGCGCGGCGATAAACGCTGACGGTTGATCCGATGGTGTAGTCGTTGGTGAGACAAGTGCCTAAGATGTCAAAGCCGCTATTAAATTATATCTACAAAGGGGGGAGGCGGTCTATTTGACGTGTTCTCCCCATATAAACGTCAGACATCAATCTTTTAATTGTAATCAGAGATCGGCAAAATGTAATTATGATTACAGACTTAAATCATCTGGTGTTTCGCCCATTATGTTATCTAGATTAGGGATTACGATTATAAATTTTATGAATTTTTTTCTCGGAAGGTGCTCAGGGCATTTCCGTCCCGTGAGATGTAATTGTACTTAATCTCTTATCATGATTAACATTAGCCTAAGTCGGAACGTAATCAATCCAGCCACGATCCCAAGCTCAGTTGTGCAAGGACCCGGGGCGATCGGATATGTTTTCATCCGCCATCCGCCATCCGCCACCGACGGCCGTATCTGTCGCGGTGTCCGTCGTGCGGTTTCCGGCTCGCGATCAATGGCTCTGGTTGTATGGTTGTACGCCGCGCGGCGATAAACCCAGCGCGCTGGTTGATCCGATGGTGTAATGAGTTATGACGGTGGTGTAATGATCGTTTTGTTGGTAGTATTTTTATGAGCTTGATCAAATCTAAGAGTGTGTGACGTTATAAAAATGGAGGAGGTTCTTGATTCGACTATATTTTCTATGTTACGTCTACTATTTACTTCTTAATTTTTAACTGCGTAAATTGAATTTACAGCTCTGTTAATGTTAGCAAGCTAATGCTTGTGGTCTGTTCCCATATAAATTTGAGAGACATCTGATGAGCAGTTTTTGAGTTATCTCTTCATTTTTATGTTGAAGTCGGATTTCTTTCGTTATTAATCCAACAAATTATTGGTAATACCTAAAGTGTTATTGATCTATACTGTGTCTATTTGACGTACCCGATAAAACGTGTGATACAAAGTAACAACTTTATCTGCAGGTGGAGCCTTGGAACTCTGTGCGCGTGACGCTGTCGGTGCCGCGCGCGGCGGCGGCCCGCCTGCGCGCGCTGGCCGAGGCGGGCGCGCCGCAGCTGCGCGCGCTCGGCATCCTGTCGGTGCAGCTCGACGGCGACGCGGCGGTCTCGCTGCGGCTGCAGCACGGCGCCGAGCTGCGGATCAACACTGAGGCTGACGGTTGGTGCTGCTTGTGTATGTGGGGGGTGTGGAGGTATGGTTGGTGAGAGTGAGACAGAGGACGTATGGAAGGTAATGTTTTGTTAGTGCGATGTGTATGTATGTACATCACGCGTGGAAACAGGGAGCTGTAAACATTCATTGGAGGAAAACTTTCTTCGGATCAACACTAGGGTTTCTGCTCGTGAAATCTCGAGTCGAGGATTCTCGAGAAATTTTAGTCGAGATGGGAAAAAAACTCGACTCGAGAATTTTCGAGTTGTATGCGCTTAGCTCCATTCCTAAACGTGACCTACTTATCTGTGGTTAGGTGACATTATGTATGATGTACACTAACTATGTCCTTGTAGAAAAAATTAGTAGAAGTTCTCTTCCCAACGTTCCAGACGCGAGCACGTCGCGCGCGCAACCGAACGCAGAACTACTCGCGGGGCTCGGCGGCATCGGCCGATTGCTAGGCGACGTGGAGGGCCTCGCCCCCACGCCCCCCGCCACCCCCGCGCCCGCTACCCCCGCCACCCCCGCGCCGCCGCCCCCGCGCGACAACTTCAAGTCCCCGAACACCGTGTGCCCCATGGACGGCAAGATCCCCCAGAACATTCCCACGGCGACCAGCGATCGGTGCGAGTACCCCTTCGGCAGCATGACTCAGGCGAGGGTTATACACCGCAAGGAGAATACGTTAGGTATGTGTCGTTTTATATTTAAGAGATGAGCCCGTAAATTCGTTCACAAAGGGTGTTTTTCCTTCGTGAATCCCGATCCAGGAGTAATTCCGGGGAAAAGTAGGCTATATGTTGGTCCACAACCTCTTGTAGCGCCGAGTAAAGTCCCATAAAATTCCGTTCTGCCGTTCCAGAGATTAGCCCGGACAAATTAACAAACTTACATACAGAGAGACAGACTGACATACAGATGGACAGCTCGACATACGGACAGACAGACAGGCTGACATACAGATGGACAGATAGACTAACATACAGACAGATTTTTTAATGCACTGGAAAAACACTTACTTTGAACAAACAGACCCTTCAATTGTATGAAGTAGATTGGTAGAGGTACTCACTGATTAGCTGCATAGCGGACATCTTACCGCGTCTGTGTCTGTCACAAGACTGACGATCAACAATCATTCTCCAAACTTCACTGTAAAGTTCGCGCATCATTCGCGAAAAATCGCGTCTACGGACCCAGTATTTCGAAGAAGCCATAAAGTTGGGCCCAAATTATAAAAACCAGTAGCGAATAGTAGTATAATAGTTTGCTTTTGTATTCTAAAACTTATGTCAATGTAACAAAGTTTACCTATTGCCTATTGAATTATTAATTTGATACGACACAACTTTGATTTTGTTTTCTGTGGCTATTATGTATTCTGACCTCCGCGCCTTTAACAATGAAATGGGACTATTTTAAGGCGACCTTGATCAATAATGACTGATGTTTGACAATATCACGACTGAAACATACACATAACATCTACAACTTACTCTTGTAGGCACCAACAAACCCAGTAGCATAGTTTGTAGCACCTCTGCCTGTGAAGTGAGGGATCATGGATACCCTGCCGAGCCAGAGCTTCTATTCTGTGATAGATGAATATTTGTTCGCGGGTTGTAGTACATATTATTTGTGTGGTTCATGCACCTGTTGGACTTAAAGTTTAAAAAAATTAGTTTCAGCCATGTGATGTCACAGATTTTATGACTCATCATCCCCTTTGACATGCAGTGTCACACAAAAACTAAAAAAAATGTTTTGAGTTCTTTTGCGATAAGAAATGACCCCAAGAATTGTTTTTGACCTTATGACATATGAGATGAGTCATAAAGTCGAATGCGCCTTTCTCTCTATTCTCCTAGAACATTCGAGAAATGTCGTTCATATGTGTGGACGTGCTCGTTGATACAGGTATATGTACTTTATAATATGTATAGACGTGTCCGTTGACCCAGGTATAGGCGCGGGCGCAGCCGGCCTGCGGCCGCCGGCGGCGTCGCCGTCGGAGCCGCAGTTCGCGCGGCCGTCGACGTCGTTCGCGGGCCCGCCGCCGCCGTACCCCGCGCCCCCCGCCCCGCCCCCCGCGCCCCCCGCGCCGCCCACCGTCGCCATGTCGTCGCCGCTGCTAGTGAACCTACTGCAGAACGACGCGCCCGCGCCGCAACCCAGGCCGAAGCCGCAGCCGCATCCGGCGAAGCTAGATCGGCTAGAGGACTCGCAGGTATGTGGTCTTGGCTTGTAGATTATTCTTTCGACCAATAAGCTTTTGTGGAAGAAGAGGTCGATAGGTGTCTCTGGGCATCGGAAACTAATATCCTAATGAGGTCATTAGACAATGTCTGATCTACTGTGTTCATCCATCTTCGATAGCGCTGTCGAGGATACATCTTCTGATTAGCTAGTCTCGGTATGACGAGTGTGACGTAGTGTGTTGTTTTTACTCGGCACTCGTAGTGTTATGCGTGTTCAGCATTTCATTTGAGACGCGCGCTTATATTACTGTATGTATCGCGCCGCTACACTTTGGATTTTGTTGAAGCTCTAGGGACATTACACCCAACTTGAGAACCGACAAACTCAAACGAAAACATTCAATTATGATCTGTATGTCTTGGCAGTTACAGTTGCATTTTAAAGACGTACTACTCGCCACCCAGTCCTGACAGCAATATAGAATCGACCGTTTCAACTAAGACAAAGATTTTAATTATGATCTTTCTTTTTTTTCTTATATTGATCCTTTCATTTAAGTTAGTTGGTAAACGGATTGTTATACGTGCGCAGTCCATAAAATTGGTTTAAAAATAAAGAGTAAAATTTGTATTATAATTATTGAATTGTGTCCCAGGTGGAGCTAGCAGTGGGCCGCGCGCCGTTCGAGTACCGCGGCGCGAGAGCCGCGACGCCGCGCGGCCCGCCGCCCACGCCGCAGCCGCGCGCGCCGCGGCCCGCGCCGTTCGTGCGGCGCGCGTTCCCCGCGCGCCCGCCGCCCGCCACGCCGCCCGCGTACCGCTCGCCCGCGCCCGCGCCGCCCGCGTCGCCCGCACCGCCCGCACCGCCCGCGTCGCCCGCGCCCAACGCTACGGTCATTGCCAGGCCGAGGTGAGGATGATGCTATGGTTTTATAGTGCCCAAAAATTTGCAAATAGTACTTATTAACACCATCTTCTTACTGAACCAACCGTCCCAGTCCTTAAATTGAGTCTTTATCTGGGTCGGTCAAAGATGTCAGGAGCGGCAGCGGAAGGGGCTGCTATATGCTTGTTTGCTACTGTTAAAGTAGCCATAAAAAATTCAAAATGTAAACATGAAGACATTTTTCGAGGTCCGGAATATGCCAAAAAGTCCTTCGAGAAACTGTAGTTGCAAGGGTTAAACGCACAGAGTGAGAGCTGATATGCTTTGATAATGAAACTATGATATCTTGATATTAAGTATTGAACTTCCAACTTATCGATACTATGTAAATAATAATTGACATTTATGTACACGCGTGATGCTAATGATTGCTAATTACAGACTGAATAAAAGGTAATTAATTAAAAGACAATGAACTACAGAATCGATGATGCAACTATGTTTTGCACGTGCGTAGCTCGTAGCATAGCGTAGTGATTGTGTACCGAGCACGGGTCTCTCCTCATTATTGAGGCGGCCTAGACCATACTCCACCACGCTGCTCCAATGCGGATTGGTGGAGGGGTTAGTGGTCAACCCACTGTCGAATATTTTCAAGCCGCCCCATGGCCTCCTACACGGCTTAACGACTGCTATCAATCGATAACAATCGGGTCCGACGGCTTTACGTGCCCTCCGAAGCACGGAAGCGCTCAAGAAATTTTTTCACTAGCGGTAACCCATTCGACTACCGACCGCGCCCGCTGTTGCTTAACGTTGTCGATCGCTTAGGATCGATGCAAGCCACCGGGCCGGGCTATGAGCGCTTCAAGATTATTGGTGAAGGTATTTCCGTGCCTTCAGATGTAATCCGTAAACGCGATGATACCTTTAGCTCATCTCTGAGTACACAAAAAATATTGGTAAAATCTATCGTTCATATACAACTACGTAGAAATAAGAAGATATGCTGTCTCTATAACCTAGACCGTGCAAGTATGTAAACATGTAGATTAGTTAGCTTGCATGCCGAATATGATGATAAAGCATTTTTCCGATGTAGTGAAAGAAAAAAAAAACAATGTATGGGTGTTACCAGACCAATCGATCGATCGTCAATCGATGGTAGAATGGATTAGTCGACGTTGATCGATCGATTGGTCTAGCTAGTAGAAACTGTCGATCGACGTCGACTAATCCAGTGCTCCATCGATCGATGCCGTCGATCTACGATCGATGCCGTCGATCAACGATCGATTTATTGGTTAGGAGACTCCCGAAGTGTCACTGTACAAACCTAACCCCCCATCCATCCTCACCCAGGTATCAATCGAGCTACGGCTCGGACAGTTTCCCGGCGCCGCCGCCGCCGCCGCCGTACCGGCAGCAGCCGCCGCGGCCGCGCGCGCCGCCGCCCCGCGTCACGCCCGAGGACCTGCAGGCGCTGCTGCCGCCCTCCACCACCATGGACCAAAAGACGCAGTCCAGTTTTCAGGTTGGTCGCTGTGTATTACCACAACTAACGTACTACAATGCTGACGTATTATAAATTTGTTGTCAGTCGAAAAGGAACCCAGGGTTTCACATTATTTCTAGCTCCCTAATGCTATGACTAAAACATGACATATATAATAGATCTCATGGTCGAGTTTAGGTAGAAATAGAAAATATAGGCTACATTTGGTACTCAGTTTAACAGATTTCTTGTTTACTTAATTCAAGAATCTGAATTCTTCTTGTACACACCAAGTGTTTCAACTGACTCTATCAATCAGCTGGCTTTTACCAAAAGTTTCTCGGCATGCTCAATTTCTTAAGTTTCAAACCTTAACAGCACACTGTCTTGTTCTATTCCAGGAGTTCCAAAGGTACCAGCAGCAATACAACGCGCGGCAGCGGGCGGCGTCGCGCGACTCGGCGCAGCAGGACTGGAACGAGCCGTACCGGGACTCGCTCAGCCTGCTGCCCGACCTGCCCGACACGTGCGACCTGGACCAGCTCCTGCCGACCCTCGGCGCAGACCTCAACCTCGACGACACCGCCCTCTCCGCCATCTCCGACCTGGATACCACCGCCAAGCTGGACTTATTGTCCAACTACGAACAGCAAGATAACGCCCCCAACAACGAGTCAAATCCAGACGCGTTGCTACGCGAAATAACGGGACAGTACTCCGGCCAAATGAACGGCCCCTACCCTGAAACCACTCCGAGCCACGCAGCCAATAGTGATGTGCCTTCGAAACCCTCGGACGCATTCGAAACGAGCGTCAACGAGAGTACCTTCATGCCTCCCCCGCCCGTGCCTCAGCAGTCCACCTCGAAGTTCGCGCCGAGTCCGAACCACACGATAGTGAACGCGCCGCATACGCCGTTCAAGTCGCCGCCCAACGCGACGTATTCGATGTCGCCGAGCAGCGCTAATTCGGAGAGGATAGGCGCGACCAACATGAACACGGATAGGTTAGGCGCAAGTAGTATACAGTCGGATAGGATGGCCATGTCGAGTATGAACTCGGATAGACTATCGAGCAATATGAACTCTGAAAGGATGGTCGGGACGAGTATGAACTCTGAAAGGATGGTCGGGACGAGTATGAACTCTGAAAGGATGGTCGGCACGAGTATGAACTCGGATAGGATGGGCGCGCCGAGGCCGAACCCAGAGCGGACAGTCGCGAGCGGGATGAACTCGGACAGAATGGTCGCGTCAAGGCCAAACCCGGAGCGAACAGTCGCGAGTAGTATGAGTTCCGATAGAATGGTCACGCCTAGACCGAACCAAGAACGGACAGTCGCGAATAGTATGAACTCGGACAGGATGGCCGCGCCCATTTTGAACTCTGAAAGGATGGGGGCGCCCAGCTTGAACTCTGAAAGAATGGGCGCGCCCAGCTTGAACTCGGAGAGGAGTGTCGCAAACAGCATGAATTCCGATAGAATGGTCACGACGAGTATGAACACGGAAAGGATCGTGACGGGCAGTATGAACACCGAGAGGATAGGCGGGAGCAGTATGAACGTGGAGAGGACTGTCGCGAGCCAGTCGTCGTCGATGCCGCCGCCGATGAGGCTGCCCGTGCGGGCCACCACGTCGGTGTCCACCGCCACGGTGGGCTCGCAGGCCACCGCCCAGGAAATAGAGGAGCAAAGCAAACAGTACCTGATCAAAACGCTCATGAGGGACGACGACATCCCCCCGCCCAAGGAACCGGACAAGAAGACCGAGGAGGTGACGGTCGCGCAGTGCAAAGTCAAAGAGAACTCCATGGAGACGCCGGAGATTTTTGGCATAGCGAAGATCACGGAGCCCATGGACGATTGCAAAAGGAGTCAGGACGACGACCTGAAGAAAAATAAACTGGTGAAGAAGGACAGTAACGATAAGTTGGTCGCGCAGAAGGGGGGCAAGCCCCGGACGGCCGGGACGAAAGAGAAGCCGGCCACGCTGAAGGATAAGATTGTGCGCGAGTTGAAAGCTACCAAAGTTGCCTTACCGCGGCCGCACGTCGCGAAACCCGCCGTTCCTAACGCCGAGGCGCCGAAGTCGCCTTCCGGGGAAAAGGAATCGATAAAGTTGAGGTTAAAGTTAGACAAAAATGAACCCGTCGTTCAGCCAGTGTACAAAGCCGACGTCAGTTTTATAAATCTGCCGTCGAAAGGCGAAAAGCCGACCGAGGGCGAACTCAGGGTCCCGCCGCTGCACATCAGCCTGCGAGGCAGGAATTCGGCGGTGATCAAGAACTCCAAGAAGGAAAAGAAGAAGTTCAGTCCTGGAGACATACATACAAAGAAGATAAAGATCAGAAAAACGTTGGAGTCCGAAGACAAGTCGCACCGGCGGGACTCGGAGGAAGCTCTCGCGGCGAAATCGGGAGACAGTACTGAGAACTCTAAGACTGATGAGTATTTACACGTCAAAAATATAAAGCTAAATAACCACTACGGCGAGGGTGACGCGATCAAGACGGAGATCGCGGGCGACAACAGTGTAGTGTACAGGATGAAGACAATATCCAAAAACGCTCATATAGTCACCAAGTCTCACGATTACAAACTCCTCAACAACAAGGTCCAAACGCTGGACAGTTTGAAGTTGAAGAAGAAATCGAAACTGCTGAGCGACAGCGGCAAGGTCATAGAGAAAGAGAGAGACAAGGAGTGGAGGAACGATTTGTTAGAAAAGGAGGGCAAATACGCGCAGAACGAGGGGTACAGAGAGATCGTGAACAACCACGATATGAAAAAGAAGTTACCAACTCCAAAACTAGAAAAGGATGGTGGTGCGAAATGTGATAATTTCAAGTCCAGTGACGTAAAGAATGTGCAAGTGGACACGGATTTTAACGAAGTGAAAACGGGTGCTAGTGAGGTTGACAGTAGGTTGCTCAAGTGTCATAAGAGCTTAGAACGGACATTGAGTGTGGACGACTTGGAAACGTCCAAGTTTGACCGCGAGGACAATAAGTTAAAACGGACACTCACAGACAGTGCGATTACCTCACCTAACGGACTTATCACTTCGGAGAAGAAGAGGAAAGTTAGCCATAGTTCCTGTCCAGGTATGTATGTTAATTTATGCTCAAAATTATGAGGTTATTTCCACATAATATTTAGTGACATTTTATAGTTGAATTTTCATATAGTTATTGATAGTTTTAGCCCTAGCAGTTAGTCAGATTTTGAAGTCACATTGACGTGTCAACCTGTGAAATATCTTTATTTATTTTATGAAGTGCAATATCAATAAAATAAGATTATAAGATTGTGCATAGTTTTGGAAAATGCCATAATTTCGTCCTAAAAAATAAATGTCCCGTGGGAGGTTGAAAATATCAGTCAGTGAATCAGTCAAACAGAACTTGTTTATTTATAAGTGTGTTTATTAAATGAAGTATAATATGTGGAAATAATCTCATTTTGCCACACCACCTATATATTTGTCTGGTATTTGTAATTTAAATCTCAAATTGTTTTGGCTTATAGATACAATTATTTTGTTTAAAATGTTAGTGTTGTTAGATTTATTCCTTTATTTTATTCTAATGCACTTATTTCTTTTTAATTTTTAAATGTTTAAATTTTAAAAAGACTTGTTATAAATCACATGTTTCTTTGTAAAGAAGAATTAATTTAATTCTGATTCTATATTATAAATACCATTAAAATATTTTGAAACTGCACTAAAAGTGTTTCAATACTGGCTAAAAGCATTAGATTTTATTATCAGATGATTTGATAGCTTGTCTTGTTTTTCCATTACTTGCGAATAAATTCGTGATTTTAATAATAGTTTCATGGGGGCATTGATTGATGTAAACGACATACATTTTCATCGCATTTCATTTAATTTAAAATATACATAACTCAAAACAATATATAAAAGATTACAAGTCCGTCTGTTTGCGTTCCAGATCCCCCTGGATCGACAAACGTAGGCACAATAGGCGCTAGTCGCGTAGAGTCCCCCCCTGGGGCGGGCGGCGGCGGCGGGCGCGGCGGGGCGCAGTCCCCGCGCCGCAAGGAGCGCCCCAAGGACAAGTCGTACAGCAAGCTGGTGGCCGAGCGCGCCGCGCGCCCCGACTCCGACAAGTTCGGCAACCGCTCGCCTAACTCGCAGGCGCAGGGCGAGGACTCCGGCATCGAGTCCATGGACGCGCTCTCCGAGAAGTCGCCCAACCAGGCCAGCCAGTCGCCGCCCGGCCCGCAGCGCAAGGAGCGCCTCGACATGCCGCGCTCCACCAGCCCCACCTCCGTGCAGAGGATAATCGGCGTCATCGACCCGCCGCCCGCCTCCGACGACCTGCTCGAGCGGCTGTCGCGGGCCGCCGCGCCGCCGCCCTACGACCCCGGGCCGCCCGACATCGACGACATGGGCGACATCGAGGCCGAGCTCGCCAAGATGCACGCCGACCACGTGAACGGCGACGACGCGCCGCGCCGCCCGCCCGACGCCCGCTTGCGGCACGCCAAGGAGCCCAAGCGGGAGCCCACACCCATCCTGCGGGACGACGAGCCGCCCGGCCGCAGCGACGAGCCGCCGCCGCCCCCCGCGCCCGCCGACCGCCGCGACGACGACCGGAAGGACGAGGCGCCCGCCTCGCCCAAGAAGGAGCGCGGCGTCGACGACTTCGACCACCTGCCGAGCCGGATGTCGCCGCCGCTCTTCACCTACTCCAACCAGGAGAAGGCGGGCGCGAGCGACGCCCACGACGACGAGAAGCCGCCGGTCGCCGAGAACGGGGAGGCGGCCGGCGGCGAGCCCGACGCGAAGGACCGGGGCCGGGAGCCCAAGATGGAGAGGCTGCCGCTCAAGGCCGACTTCCCAGACAAGAGCCTGCTCGAGCAGCTGCTCATCGAGATCCCGACGCCCGAGTACGCGGGCAAGCGGCCGGAGTCCCCGTCGCCGTCGGCGCTCGAGCGCGTCGCGCGGAGCAGCGTGCGCACGCGGTCCAGCAGCAAGATGAGCAGCCCGGCGGACGGGCCGCGCACGCCGCGCCTCAGCCCCGGCGTCAAGCCCGAGCGGGCCGACTCGCCGCTGCAGCCGCGGAACTGCCTGCGGAGCGGCTCCGTCGACAAGACCAGCCCGCGGACGGCGGCCGCGCCCACGGCTCCCGGGGCCCCCGGGGCGCCGACGAAGCCCGGCCCGGGGGCGAAGCGCAAGCGGCGCGAGTCCGAGAGCTCGTGCGCCTCCGCCGTCAGCTGCGAGGAGGGCCCGTCGCTCGGTCGGCCGAAGAAGAAGCCGCGGAAGGTGGAGCAGAAGCCGCCGCTGCCGGGGCCGCCCGGCGGGAAGACCAAGAAGGACAGTGACAGCGACAGCGACGAGCCGCTCATCCTGAAGGTGCGCGGCAAGGGGGCGAAGGGCCCGCGCGCTGCCGTAGCGCCGAGCGGGCTGGCGAGCGCGCCGGCGGGCGGGCCGGCGAGCGGCGCGGCGAGCGGCACGGCGAGCGGCGCGGCGGGCGGCGCGGCGGGCATGGGCACGCGCCGCTCGGTGCGCCACGGGCCCGCGCCGCCCGCGCCGCCCAGCGACACACCCGTCCGACGGAAAACGAGGAGTGCCGGTTTGTATAACTAGAAAATCCGCCCTCGCTTCGCTTCGGGAAACCAGTCCCTTCAAAAATCTCTATAAATTTTAACAAATTATGTTATTCCGATGTTCAAGCTATATTACTGCAAAGTTTCATGAAAATCCGTTCAGTAGTTTTTGCGTGAAAGAGCAACAAACACACACACACATACATCCTTACAAACTTTCGCATTTATAATATTAGTAGGATTAGTAGGATAGGAAGTAGGAAGTAGGATGTTTCGTAATTATTGGACTGTTGATATTGTATATGAATCCAAAACCTCTTTTAGAAGGTGCTTAGACGAGTTGAATGTCTGAATTAGCCTTCATTTATAACTTGCAAGTTAACATAAATGAATAATAAAAAAATCTCTCATGTCACCATCCAATCTATTGCCGATTTCTGCCTTCATTGAGTTCCTTTACGCAGTACATATTTCTTACTGTGGCGACTGGTAGTTCTTCTACTAGACAAATAATAAAATAATTGTACATTTCAGTGGGCGAAGGCACCCCCACGACGCCGGGCGCGGTGCGGCGGCGGCGCGCGTCCCGCGACGGCAAGTGACGGCGGCGCCGCGCGGACTGCGGCCCGCCCGCGCCCGCGCCGCCGCCCCCGCCCCTCGGCCTGCTCTACCGCCTCGACTGACACCCGCTCCCTCCGCTCCCTCCGCGCACGCTCCCCCGCCCCGCCCCACCACTGGTGCACCTACAGCCTTACAAGTCTTACATATACCCGGCGACGCAACAGCCGTCGTTAGCGTAACGAATGCGATCCTAAGTACAAAGGAGTAACGTCGATCCGTGACGGGTATAGTGAAGTACGTCATCCAAAATCCGCGTGTGTGAATTTTGTGAATCTCAGACGGTGAATACAATGTTGAGTGCAATACAGGCGAGCGAGATGTGCTGACAGTCTAGTGAAATTTTTCAACTGTAGTGAGTGAATTTTGTTTGTAAATCGCAGTTGTTCGCGTCGATCAGTGTTACGTTCCTGACAACAGCCGAGTTCCGATCGATCCTACGTGCCGTCGACGTCTGTACTTGTTTTCGTTTATTTACTTTTAGTGAACAAATCATGTTACCATTCACTATAAAGAAGCACTCGACGTTTTCTTTTTATTGTAAGTTCATATCTTCTATCGTATATTTTTAAGAGCGTCTTAAAGTTGACCACCAGCGCAACTCGGACGAACGTGGGAGCCTTAGTTTAGTGAATAGAGGTGTATCATTATTGTACAAAAGAGCACTCGACTTAGACACATTGTTATAATAGGATAAATGCCCGAGAGATATAAAAAAAATGCGTAAAGTTTTAAAAGATATTTTCATACGTTTTTGCACGTAACGTAAACGTCGTGATCGACGTACAGCGTTGTAGGTTTTATTCGTTTTGGCGGGGAAACGTCATCTTGTGAATACGGTTGTCATTTTCTACCGTTGTAGTTTTAAATTAATTAAAGATAAATAATACTGGATCACGTTTCCCCGGCGATAACACGCCGTTATTACGATGTAACTTAGCGTTTAATATGTAAGTGAATTCACGAGACCAATAATTGTAATTTATATATTTGACACGATACTTGTGGATAATTTCTTAGTGAAACGATAATAATTGTGACTGAGTGTTTCAACAGTTTGTCTGTTTGGGCTTCCAGTATACTAAACTTTGTTAATTTGACGCCCCATTTTTAATTTGACCCCCCTCCAGTTTTACAACAACGCCCCATCGTCCATTTTTACTATATTACGTTCCATAGACACCAATTGATCAGACCAGTGATTTGTCTTTAGACTTAGGCTAGCTTTTCTTTGCACTGTACATAAATATGATTGAATTTTCAATGGACTTCAGTTTTTGTAAGTAGTTGCTAGTAATTTATTGTAACAATTTATTCGACTCAATGAAGCATAGATAAAATAACGTGTTTCGGTTTGTGCCGGGTGTGTAGCTTGCCTTATTGCTTCGTTACATTCATACAGGCTTATAAACAGACACAATTCCTTTTCAATGGATTACACAAATGGATTAATTCTGAAAGTTTTATTGTAATGCTTGGAAAAGCAAATCTTTAATTAGCAATATGATGTGTGACAGTTGTATATTTTAAATAGTGAAATTCATTTGCGGTTCCTATGTCTGAGCGATGCAATTTAAAGCAATAATTTGTGGATGTGAACTGTTGGGTTACTAAGTAGAAAGCGGTAAATTTTGTCGCTTGTCGACCGCCTTAAGTACTTTCGTAGATCGCGACCCACAGAATTTTTCAATGTTTTATACCTTACATGTCTCCCGACTTCCCCTTTATACCCCCCTTTTGACATGTTGTTGTTATTATTAGGTCGGACAGTGATAGTGCTACAATACAAAAAGTGTTTAGTACGTACGTAGGATGTATAGTATATTGAGAGTATTTTATAGTTAAATATTAATAAATTGCCTGATAAATTGTGCCCTAAAACGTGTGCCGTGGATCGAGCTGTGTGTCTATCGCTATCTGTTAAAAAAATATTATTAGTGTTAGAGCGGGACGGCTAGCCCTGAGGGAGGGGTGCGAGCGAGAGGCGCGCGCGTGCGTGCGACTATACCTTGTTTGTTCGTTTTAAACTATTAGTTTAAATATCGGTCCGGCCGATGTACAATCTCTTGTAAATTTTTATGTATAGATGGGGAAATTAATATATGTTACGCGTTAAGTAATTGTTTTTTTTATTCGATCATTTTATTTGGGAGCGGTCGGGTTTCGTCGCGTTGTAAATACGGCTTGCCGACACGCACCGTTCTTACTGAACCACTCCAGTCGTCCTACAGGAGAGCCTCTAGCTATGGGGTGTGTCCAGCGGGCTTGTACCATATAATTATAGTGAACGGACTCTCAAAACTAGCTGTGTATATTGGGTGTATAGTTATCCTTTTAGTTTTTTTTGTTTTGTTTTTATTTTTCAACTAATGATAGTAATTTATGCCGATAAAATAAAATATCTATATTATACATTTATATATGAAGAAAGAATTACAAATAGTTTAAACACTATAAATATAGGATAGGGGTTACACCACACCATGAGATAGCATATAGTTTTGGTATGTAAACATTATATAACTTGTAAATAGATTGCAGAAATACTGAATAAAAGAATTGATACAATAAAATTTAACTTTATGTTATTGTAATATTTTTTTAGTATGTGTTTGTTGCGTGGGCGCAGCGGCCGCGACCGCTCTGCCCTACACGATTGTTGCTGGCAATTCGATAAATTGCATCAATCCTTTTTTATTGTGCATTATTTTTCTGTAAGTTGCTTTCTCTGTCGTTCTTCATTATTTTTAAATCATATAATTATATTCATAAAGTGCGATGAGTCATGGTGAATTATTATCATATTATTATGAATGAAAAGAAATAAGGAATATTATTGTTCTGCTATTATTAAATTTGTAAAGTTAGTTTATTAATAAACGAATAAAAAATTGTTTTTTGTTTCACTGAGGGGTTTTGGGTGTTCCCCTGGGGTATTTATTAAGTAGCTGTAATAATAATAATGGAAGGTATTTATCAAATGACTTTGACAACTAAAAGTTATGATCAGGCGATGCAACTTATTTTAAAGCTTTTTTGGTAACAAATAAGAATTTCCAAGGAATAGATCCATATTAACAAACAACAAACTTATTTAACAGTAGGTATAAATTAATTATGATTTTTTATTCATTGGTCAATATAATTTAAATATTTTGTTTCCGGTATTATGTATTCTAATAATATAAAGCGGAAGAATGTTAGTTTATTTGAATGCGCTAAAGTCTAGAACTACTGGTCTGAATTGACAAATTCTTTTTGTGTTGAATAGTCAATTTTTTGAGAAAGGCTATTGTAAGGGGTGCGGGATGTTAAATGAAACCTTCCGCGTTGAGTCGCCATCCATAGGTCGCTGGTTCATATCCGGCTCGAAGGACCAAAATAATGTAAGGGGTGCGGGATGATAAATGAAACCTTCCGCGTTGAGTGCTGCTCGTACACTGATTTATTTGCTTAAGTTTAGTTACAAAAGTGTAAATGCTAACGTGCATAGTATGCAAATTGTTAATGCGAACATAATTATGTATTGTACGGTGTTCCGTACAGCTATTGTTTATTTAACTTAACGGCTACGACCAAAAGTAGTGGAGCAACAAGTTCCCAAAGCTATGCAGGGGTGTCTACTTATGTATGTTGCAGTACGACGACTGTCGAGTCGAGTCAACTGCTGTCAACTAGTTTATTGTAACAAGAATAATCTGAGCACAAAACAAATACGGGGAATCCCTGTTAATTAGTATAGTGTTGCCTGCTATTAAAAAGCGCAGATAGATACACAGACGAGGGTAGATATAATAATTTAACACTTCTGTTTTTTCATGGATAAAATTAAATGGTTTATTGATTTATTCGCTCACGCTCAGTGTGGGTCTGTCAACAGTCAACACCCTTGATGTTGACAGTTGACTTCTTGGTTTATGAGAGGATAAAATAGTTTCGTATTTTATGAGCACTCTAGGTGATTATGACAAAATACGATAATATTAAGATACTATGTTATTCACATTCTACTTAAAATAACTAGTATCTGGAAATTAATCTTACAACTTGTTCGATTTCTATTGAAGTCACTTTTGTACCACAGATGAATGAATGTGATTGTTAATCTAAAGATATTATTATACCTAATTATTAAAAAATATGTGATAAAAGGTACAATTATTAAAATGCCTTATGTGTCGTACTCGTAGCATAATTTGATATGATTTATCATATTTTAAAATAGATGTTATATTTTTGTAGCTGATTTTTCATGTATGCAACACTATATCACATTGTATAGTTTGTGGTATAGTCCATAACTCAGAGTAATTCTGAGTTCGTAATAGAGAACTTACAGAAATCCAATATTATTTTCTAATTGGTCAGAATTAAAACGAAGACACCAATAACCAATAGTAGATACCAATAATCAAGAGTAACCAATAGTAAATGAAATTTCAAACTCATTATTCTGGATCAATCTGTCTGCGCGTTTTGGTAACATAGAAAACTGAATATTTGATAAAACTGGTGATAAAGTGAAGTGCACTGTGCACACTTTGTGTTATTTCGTGAAAAGAAGCAAGGAAAAAGTAAGTTCAAAACCTTTCTTCCTAATTATAATAGAAAATCTGACTTCCCAGACTAATGAGGATTCTTTTAAACTCTCCTGCACATTTTAAGCATAATAAAGTAACACAAGGTGTTACATAAGGGGACGGGGAGTGTCATTTCATTTATCTTGTCAAAATCGATGTAATGGTTTGATTTGCATTTGTTTTATATAAATTAGCAACTCAGATTTAACTTTGTTACTTCAAATTTTTATTACGGCAACGTTACTTTCAGATACGTTTAAATATATTTTTGAGTACAAGATCTAATTAGAATTACATTTTTTTACCTAATCAAGTAACCCTCAACTTAATTTATTAATACATCAGTAGATTAAATTAATAAATACCTAGGTATATTAAATTTATGTAATGAATGAAGCATGTCCTGTTAGATTCTAAGTATTACATGATTTTTTTTGAATAAGTAATCACTTATCATTCACCTTATCAAGTTATCTTATTTTCCTACTTTATAAAACTTAGCTCAATAAACAGTCATGCTAAAATTACAACTGAAAGTAACATTCTAAAATCATTATGACCTAATATCAGTATCCTCATTGATAAAACTTATAAAATATGAAATGGCTACATAGTTCCAAAAGCCTTCCCAAAGTGCAGCAAAGGTGGTTGGTTCACCATCTCAACCCCTCCTGGCATACTATTCATCACTGTTCCCTTGTGACGAGAAGGTTAAGGTTACCACGCTGGCGAAGTGCAGATTGGCCATGGTTGTTTAGTGTAATTAAATGGGAAATAATAAAATTGTTCTAAATTTGAATTTTGTAATCATTTAGCTATTCTGTACCTATTTGAATTGTTTCAATTAATAAATAATTTATTGATGTTCAGAAATACATGCAAAATAGGAATAATACACGCTGGTGCTACTTAGTTATTTTTAAAAGTTCAATAATAAAAGTAATAAAAATAGTTCTAAATTCAAATTTTATACTTTTTATTCATTAAATAATATAATAGGTAGTAATTATAAATTTTTTTTTACTACTAGATGGCAGGAGACAACGCAGTGTCCACTATTTCGAAGCCCGTGATGCGAGGCCTCCTCAACGCCAACATCAAGAGGAACCTCATCATCTCCCTGAGTCTTGCCGTCGTCTGCGGCTTCTCCTTCAAACAGCTTGTTGGGAATGAGAGGAAGAGGAAGTATGCTGAGTTCTACAGGTAAATAAATTTTGTTACTCCAATACTACCTGCAACTACTATATAATTTTGGTGTAAGCATTGCTTTACTGTATGTTGTTCAAAATATTTTTGTAATATCTTATGGTGATAGCACACTTCGTTTTGCATGTTATTTGGCTGCATACAACAATGTGCAGGGTTCATTTGTTTTTCTTTATTAGCGAACACAATGCATAACTGCAAGTAGCAAATACACATGTCCATTAACTTGCAGGTTTTTTGACACCCTTCAAAGAGCATTAATAAGTTGACCATGTGTATGGGCTGCCCACACTTTGTTGCCCCATTTAAACTGGTTTACTCATATTAATCAATTTCTTTTACAGGACATACGATGCTGAAAAGGAGTTTGAAGAAATGCGCAAGAAGGGTCTGTTCCAATCCTGCTGAATGCTTTAACACCAATAAGTAGTTGTATTATGTTGCTGTGAGTAAGGTTAATTAAATTAAAATCATGTAACAAGCTGTTGTTTTTTTCTCTTTTATCACAATTTAATTGCTGAGAATTTGATTTTGATATCTAATCATAATAATTATGCCACCTCTAGCTTACTTCCAAATAAAATTCAAAGTCAGTATTAGAAAACTATATTGGTGACAAATATTTTTTAAACACTTTTTCTGTTAATTTATGGTATGCTACAACTTGTGGATGACAATTCAGTAAATATTTTAGTCCTTCGAGCCACATGTTTATGGAGGATTACTAAATCAAAAGCCTCTAAAACTCAGTGACCTTGTCTGCAGAGCAGAATCTCAGGAGCAATTTCTGATGGGACAGACATATTATTAAGGCCATATCCATTCCACCTGGGACAAAGGAAATCCTTGTAGGGCGATGCGTGAACGAATAAAAAAACCACATGATTTATTTACGATAATTTAATCAGGACATCAATTATAATATGTAACTTTCCAGAATACATAAATAATTTAACAATTACATTCTCATCTTATTGATAATCTTACACCACTTAAACATTTTCTCAAATTGATCTACGTAATCGTAAATGTTAGGGTAAGTTCTTAATTATAGAATATCAGATCTTAATTAAGAAGTCAGGGACCAGCCTGCATCGCTACAACATAACATCTACGTACAGTTACTGGAACAAATTGTTACGGAATGGGAACACTAGCCGACATGTTGTACTGCTTTGTAACATGGATATTAATCCTAAGGGATTGTTCATACCAAACGTATTGTCGGTCGCTGACTGTGAGCGCGCGTTACGCAGTTATTGTTTTTCCATATATTTACTTCTCGTTCACACCGAACCGATTATACGCAAACTGAGTACACGTTCATATTGGGGCTGACAGTACGCATATACTCACAGTCGGCGGCGGACAATACGTTGGTGTGGACGATGCCTAAGAACAGAAATACCAATTAATTTCGACAAAAAAGAGTTTTTTTCTTGGCATCGTTTTCTAATTAAGGTTTAAAATTTTAAATGTAACGTATTGGGTATTGGATAGAAAGTGTCAAATAAATCATAAAATTCTTCCCGAATGGACAAGATGGCTGATAGTGTCTTGTAGATAAAATGAGTTGCTTGTTATAAATGTTATAGGAGTGATTTTAGTATTTGTGGCGTCTTAAAAGAGTTTCTAGTTTACTAACTAAAATAAACCGGAGGATTTTTTGTTTTATTGTAAAAACCTTGAAAACCGAAGCTCGAAGGACCAATAATTGGGAAAGGTTTTCGAGGAAGACTACTATGATGGAACGAGTAGAACGCTTAAGCGGGTTTAGAATCAGGTGGACTATTCTGAAGAAAACAAGCACTGAATTAAGAATCTTCTTGGCTGGATTGAGTTTTTGGAAGGAGTCTGCGTTGATTTCGATTATGAATTATTATTATGAAGAACTAAAGTCGGTTTTACAATGTTGCAATGGACTTCTGCCGGATTTTAATGTTCATGTAAATAATTAACACTTATAAAAATTACTGAAATTAATACAAATGTAGTAAAGTTGTTAATAATAAAGAACCTAAATATTTAGGCTAAGTGTTAAATGCAAAAAGTTACAACATGTTTGATAGTGTTCTTGGTAATTACAAAAAGTTTATTTGAATATATTGGTTAACATTTCTTACTCGGAAGCCGCAATTGCAACCGCATCGCATTAGAAGCAGTTGGGCAAAAAGTAATATCTAATGATTAGGTACAGATTACGATTATAATTATCTGGAGGCTCGGAAATGCCCCCGGGAAGGACACTAACAATTATTTTCTCGGTGGTTCCCTGGGGGAGGGGGTAACACATTGTTTGCGAGCCTTTCATTAACAATAAATCGATGACGCGGGCTCTCATAAAGCTAGAGCCGATCCATCTCGTCTGGTAACGGCCCTGGCCGAAAGTACCTACAGTGACCATAAACAGGTACAGAAAAAGCCATGGGACAGTTTTGCTTCGGTTAAAATTAAATTAATGCTATGGAATTTATAATGCTATAATTACCTATGTGAGATGAATGTGAAAATGCAGTACAATTTTTTGCTTCGTGCGTTTGCAATTGTGGCCTTGTGAGTATTATTAAGGGTAGGTATACTATAAATTAGACCCAAGCATCGGTCCAGACGTTGGTCGTGGTCCTCCTAAGTACACCTAGAATCACGGACACTTCTTGTCAGTGGCCCGTTCTACATAGAAGGAAGTTGTGTTTGTTACACTATTTATAACTGGCTGGACAATTTTTTATGAATTTAAATTTTTTTCTGAACATTGAAAAGTTAAGGGGTAAATGTATTGTCCATAGCAAGTTCCATACAGTGTTTTGTTCTTCTTTCGCGAGTGTGTTTGGTGTTTAAAGTACCAGGAGAGGAGAGTTGCTAGGTAGTCGCTAGCAGGTAACTAAACATGTTTTGTTAGTTTTCCCGCGCATCCACGCGAATGAACTAAATGCATAAATGAATGAAAAATTAAATTAAGATTTGTTCTCCTTTTACTTCATCTCGTGACTCGTACATTTCCGTTTTTAAGGTAACCGTTTTTAAGGTAACATTTTTAAGGTAACTTCATTGTGCTCGGGTATAGTAATAAACATATTTAGTTACCTCAGCAACTCTACTCTCCTGGTACCTCAAACCTGTAGTACCCGTGGTTCGCCTACGTAGGACTAAGCAGGTGGACTACGACCGACGCCTGATAAGACCGGTTTTTACGTTAATAATTTAAAATTACTGATAGGTACACATCAATCCCACTGAATAATTGTTTCATTGCATGATATATTATGTAATCGGTGCTATGATCTGCGGTAGTTCAATCTCGTATCTACCTACCTAATTTTAAAATTGGAAGGTAAATATCATGGAATGCAACAACTATTGAATAAGATTGTAACAAAATTAAAAAAAAATAGTATCATTAGTGCTAGAAGGCGGGATAAGCGAAACCAATTTTACAGCTCAATTTTTTTCATATGTTATAGTTTTGTTCCAAGTTGAAATGAAATCTTGTTAGATAATGTGTTGAAATCTTTGTGTACATCAGCTTCATTGGCTATTCTTTCAATGTCACAATTTATAAAACTAAACTTCGTAGGTTTTCAAAGAAGAAAGACGAAGAGTATCGAATGAAAACAATAGGGTCTATCTAGACAATGTACCTTAGATTTTTTACGGCGTAAGATAGGTACATAATGGACGACAACTGGATGTAACTGGCATTTCAATAGGTACAACACGTCCGATGTAACCTGGATCACATTTTATCCTTCCTTCAACACTACACGATATTCAAAGGTTTATGAAATATTTCCTAAAATAAGTAAATAATTCAATGCCCGTTAATTATTTAAAAATAAGAATAAAATTAAAAATATTCCAATAGATTTTATGTTAGGTAAGTAGGTACAGAATAAAGTTATGACGGCGAGTTAGAATGAAAAATATAAAGATACAGTAATTCAGTTCATTCGTTAGAGAAGTATTAGCCGTACTAGTTATATCTAGGTTCTAATTAAGTTTGTAAAATTGCTTTGGTCAGGTTTTTAGCAGCAATCATCATGAATCAAATTAGATATTTATTACGATCGTCCGCGCGAAAATGTGACCAGCATGGCAATTAAATGAATAAATTAAAATGAAAATGTAAATTAACATAGGTAATAATAACCATAAAAAATAGTTGATACGATAAGAATGGTCAATACCTACAATAGGCAAGGTTAATTTAATCACAATATTTGATTCATATCATTACAATCACTGTAGAATGACATATACAGGGTGATTTGTAATTCGACGTATTCCTCTTGGGATGCTATAACAACTAAATTCCAACTAAATTAACCATAATAACCCTAAGCCCAAGTCAGCTTGTTATCGAGATATTCTTATTTTTGGTTTTGGTTAAAAAAAACATTTTGACTACAAAAATAAAGGAATACGTCGAATAACAAGTCACTCTATATAATGGTTAAAATAAAGCGTAATGGTTAAATAAGAAAATTGTTATCTCATAATAAGTATTATTGCATAATTCGCACGGACGAAAATAATTCGAGCATAAAAATTGTGCGAAGTATACTTAATTATGATGTTATATGATAGTTAAATAAATATTACAAGTATAAAAAGATGGCAGTTAGTTTTAGAAATACATTGTGCCTAAATAGTCTAGTTAGTGCAAGTCTTGCGTAGATCCTTAATTAGGTAGTTTGTAAACTTAGGTCGAAGAAAAATTGTAAAATTTGGCATTTACATCGTGGAAGAAGCGAAGATCATACTGATCAAACTTGAAGCAGCGAAAAATTAATATACAGGGTGTCTGTTGCACGATCCGTTCAGTGATAAATATAACTAACTTGCTTAGGTATATTATATAATTATAGTTTCAAATGTTTTGTTATATAACACAATAAACTATATATCATACGACTATCCATGATCTTATCAATACTATTTAATTCTAATGAACAATTACAGGCTTGTGCCTATCATAGTTAATGCCGAGTGAAAAAGGAAATAAATATGAAATGAAGCGTGCCCAAGTGAGTATGATAAGTGTAGAACGTAGGTGCTGGGTTCCAACGAGTTGAAATGTAAGGGTAAGGAGTATTGTGGCTTGTGGCAAAGGAAAACTTGTGTAAGAACAAAAAATGCTCCTACCTGTTTTGGACTCATATTGCTAGTGGAATTCAAAAGGCATTGTGTTCATAGAAGATATGAAGTAGATAATATTTGTCGATCTAAGGGTCCGTTCACACAGACCGGCTCGGAGAGGAGAGCAGATTTTTATCACGTTGGAAACGTATAACCTAATTGTATTAAGGTTTATTTTTTATGTGCACTTCTTTTGTCATTAGGAATGCTTGAACCTGTTTCGTGTGAAATAATATGAGGGCTCCTCTTGCCGGCTCTGATTGCGTGCTCTTTCTATTTTTTATTTCTATTTCACATAGACTTTCTTTTCCAGCCGGTCTATGTGAAATAGTTGGCGGCTCCCAAGCGTATACGATCCCATCTGTGTGAAAAGAAAAATGCTAGCCGATGCTCTCTGAGCCGGTCTGTGTGAACGGACCCTAAAGATTCAAATCTGCAGGACATGGTAGGCGACAGTCAACGATGCTATGCCGTGACGTCAGATCTCATTATTTTGGAGTAAATTTACATTAGCATATTGTAACTGATCGTTGCTGTCAGTCGTCTCTCGCGTCCTGCGAAATTGTACTTAATTACTGTTATTTGTGTAATATCTTAAAATAAATAGATTACGTCTAGTTTTAGAATATGCAACGCTTTACGGCCTATACCATGTTACTCTGTATATCATGGCGATTTAATGAAAAGTTAATGAAGTTAATGAAGAGTTAATGAGTTGTAAAGTTTATTACATTTATAAATCGTTCCTATTTTACATCTAAGTAAATAAGTTGAAAATATAATTTATTTGTTCACCAAGTAAGTAAAAATTATAAATTCATTGAGGAAAAATAAAATTATACGAGCTTAAATATTATTAGATTCGTAGGGTTGTTGATTACGAAACAAACAAACCAAAAAAAATATAATTAAATAGTGTTTGAAAATAGGTTTAATTTGGCGCAGTAAAATAAGAATGATTCATTGATGTAATAACACAATTTCAAATACGTAACTTCTACCTATCTAACTTAACTAGTCTCTATTCATTATGTGATTGTTTATCAACACAAATTGTATATGACACCAAGGATACACCGAAACTTAAACGGAACTTGAATGCTATGTTTCTGAAGGCTTACGCTAAACCTTATAATAAATAAGCGTAATAATAAAAACATTGTTAATACAGCTGATTAAACCGCATGTAACAACTTTTGCCTTTATAATAAATCGAAATTGTTAGAGCTTACAACCATTTAAATAATTACCGAGTTACCCTACCGTGGAGTGCTTCGACACGTGTAGTGACAGACCATAGATATTTCTTTTGAATTATAAAATGCAATTTCGGACCATAATTTAAGCTTAGGTATACTGTTACTTTGGCAATGGTCCTCGTGCGGGCATAGATCCTACATTATTGCATGTATAATTCAATCAAAAGATAGTCATGCAAATATTTTTGGCCGTATTCCTCCATACTGTCTTAATAAACCATAGACAATTTTATTTTCTTTAACACTACATGAACGCATAGGGGTATATATTTATATAGCCATATTTAATTGGCGAACTACAAGGGTCTCGGTTTAACATACTTATCTAACTCTAATATTAATAAATTATTTAATACGTGATGGACCAGCATCAACGGGGACTTCGAAAATGACTACTTCTTACATGATATTTGATACACGACTCATAATCTAGAGAGATTGTGATAGTTTTAAGCGTATAGGTGCGATTGTAGACAAGCTGTCGGTCGAAGATAGTGCAAGTATATGTATTTTGGCAGCCACCAAAATACATATGTGACTGCACTGCACCCAAGTTTAAAATTAAGTAGAAAGATTTGTGACTTCTTTGTGCAAGTACAGATAGTACCTCGAGGTAGGTATTTAACTTTGTAGATTATGATTGACGAAAAAAACCCTTGTATACAGTGAATTGGGGTAATTTCAACTACGAGAATTAATTGATGATTAATTTAAGGCTTAAATATTTTAATTTTCAACATTAATTGGGTTCAATCATCAAAAAATTATGATTTATAACTTTTTGTCGTATTACTGACAATTGAATAATTTTTTAAATATCCATAGTAATTGCCCCAATGAACTATTTGATCATTTCATTTATATTCCAAGAGCATAATAAAGAGAAAATAAAATAAAACAATAATATAAAATACGTAATGGTTGGAAGATGATTTCTATGTGTAAATGAAATTGATTACATCACTTATAAATGTATAATTCCACGGAAAAGAGCAGATAGCGTCAAATAACTTCCTAACCACTCTCTTCCATTAGGTTAGCTTAATTCTAAATTCACAAGGACATAAGAAAGTGAATATTAAGTAATTAGAATAGATGAGCGTAAAGTTATTTCTGATTAGGTACACAGATCCTTAACCGACTAGTGTTAACAGTATAAACATCGACGTTACAGATACAATTCACTAAATACAATTAAGTTTAGTTCTGGCGACTAAAATGGATGCACTTTTATATATTTGGTACAATTTATTATAGTAGAAATTGCAATGAATTGTTAAATTATTAAAACGTAAAAAAGTTTAAGTCCGCTGGTAATAATTCTAAGGCCTAAGCCATAAAAGGTTAATCAAAACAGTTGACAATGGCGATGTTGTATGTATATATATTTTCAAATGGTCTAATTTAGTCGTCAGAACTGTAATTATTACTCTAATAATTAATAAGCGTAATAGATCAAAAACATTAATTGTTTTTATTTACTTTTCATTAATTGCTTTGTTGGCAACGTCTTTGATCATTTTTAATTTTACCGTAAACAACAAATTGGCCGTTTTGTACGACCGAGTTTGGTTTCGTCAACCAAACAATTTAAAAAACAGTATTTAGTTTTATTTCTCATCAAACATTCTGGTTACGTCAGGGTGTCAATTCACAGGGTGACAAATATCGAAATTCGACATAATAAGGCTTTACACTGGTCGATTTTCGTCCCAAATAGCCTCTTCTTTTGGTATATTCGAGAACACATTTTTCAATTACCGACGCGCGGCTATTCCTGCATAGTTCATCGATGCATACCAATCTTATACGCCAGTCAATCTATTGCATTTGTCTCAGTCAATGTTGGTCAAGATTTTATTTTATAAACGTAGTCACAGAGTGCGTTCGGCTGTCGCGACGGCCGACCGGCTCCGAACGGCGCCGTTCGGAGCCAGTCAGGTCCGTTCGGAGCCGGTCGGCCGTGCGTCGTGGAATACGAACGGAGATTACGGAGCAGCAACTAGCGAATCATTCAAGTAAAATTTCACTTTACGTCTACGCGGCGCAATGTGAGCAGCACATCTGGGCGCTTGTTGGAGTGCGTGCGGATTCCAGCGAACGCGGCAGCCGTACGGCTCCGCGGTAGCGTACAGCTCCGACAGACGCGGAACGGAGCCGTACGGCTGCCGCGGTAGCCGTACGGCTCCGTTCCGATGCGAGCCGGTTGGTCTGAATCGTACCTTAGAAATATCGGCCAATACTGTAATGCTAAAGTAAATTTTCCTGTCTTTATGATACCTTTTCACACTTAATACTCGGAACCGATTTGGATAAAATTTGGCATTGAGACAGCTTATAAAAGTATTTTGTAGTTTTCCAACTCCTACGTAATTTTATAAGGTGTACTTATTTTATAGCAAAATTACATGTATTGTAAAATTCACAATGTGATAGTTCATTATAATTTAGCTCAGCGTCAATATTATTTTACAAACATCGGAGTTCTATTTTTATTAGTCCAACATTTTTAAAATGTTCTAGTTTTTATTGAAGTCACTTTCACACTTGTATGAGTATATCAATGTGGAGATAACTATCGCACGGATTTTCCCACAAATATAGTGAAGGACTCCTAAATATTTCAAATATTTTGCGTCAGTGTTGTAAAATACACATTTTATAGCTCTACTTTCATATTAATCCGCCAATATTTTGGACGCAACCAGATTTACATTTGGTATTTCAACCTGATTCATCAAGATATTTGTAAGCCAAAGTCGAGATGGAATCTATAGACCAATTGTATATTTTGACTTCAACCTGCCTTAAAAATTGTGTAATGAATTCCGGCCTCACCTTATCAGGAGGCCTTTTCAGGAGGCCTAGAGCACACTATATCACGATGCTCCAATGCAATTCTAGTATGGTCTGTAACCGCATACGTTATTGTAATAATAATTTACAGTTAATGTTGTGTAAACTGCACTTACAGATTTGTAAACAATAGTGAATGATTTGTAAACTGTTAATGTTTTGTAAACTTATCGAATCTGCGTTTAATCAGATGTTTTCCATGCCACGCACGTCGAAGGTTTTCCCTTCGTTCTCAGGGTTTCCATAAGGCTTGTCGTCATACTCTAGGTCTCTGCCAGTTTTGACAGAGTTTACCAGAGGGCCATACAACTTCACACACATGATGTCTTTGAAGTTCTCGAGGGCTAGGGCTAACACGGAGCCTCCCAGGAGGACTTCGCAGGACGTTATTCGTTCGGGTGGCGTGTAGACTGCTATCAGTTTGCCTGAAAAGTTTAAGTGTAAGTCTTAAATACTCGTACAAGTCGTACATATATTGAATTGCATTTGCGACCACAGCTATTCATCATGCAAATACATTTATGGAGTTTCCTTGAGGCAGCCGTTAAATCGATGTTTAAAAATAACCGACTTCTGGGGCCGTATTATGAACTCTTAATTCCAGACAGTTTACGTTCACAACGGGGTAATGGGTCAACTCACCGGGACCACGGGTAAACACCCAAAACGAAAGCATTAAATCTTTATGTCTTGGGATTTATGGATGAATTTCGATTGTAGATTTGATTGCTCGCCACCCACTCCTGACCAATTCCAAATCGACACCACGCATCGAATGAAATTCAGGTCGATCAAAACAACAATAAATATATCTTTGGCAAAGGGAGATCTCCCGCCAGGCGAGACGACATGCTTGGGGGGCGGCCGAGGCCCCGAGTGAATGCTCTCGGGGCGTTGTATATATGCCGGCGATCGACAATCCTTCGATAGCGTGATTCAGGCTTCGGTGACGTCACCGTGTGACGTATGTGCGGTGTCACCACGTCAGCGGCAGTTACATGTTGTATACACGTACCGGTGTGCAGGTCCCACAGGCGCACGGAGATGTCCTTGCAGGTGTGGTCGGTGGACATGAGCACGCCGCCCGCGCGCGCCAGCCGCAGCAGCGACGGCGCCGCCACGTGCCCGCGGAGGGTCAGCCGGCAGTTACCTGCGGATGTGGTAGTGTTAAAAACATCACAGACAAAAAAAATGTTTTAGGTTCTATTGGGGTAATACACGACTCCTGTAATAGTTTGGCAAAGGGAGATCTCCCTGTAGGCGAGACGATATGCCTGAGGGGCGGCCGAGGCCCCGAGTGAATGTTCTCGAGGCGTGGTATATATGCGGACGATGGCGTAATCTTCGATAGCGCGTTTCAGGCTTCGGTGACGTCACCGTGTGACGTGTGTGCGATGTCGCCACATCACCCCTCTGCTCAGACCGGAGGTTGATACATCGTTGTTGCAGCCCGTGCTCCTCGATGTTGGCGAACCCCTTGATTTTTGTGTCCCGAAGATACCCCCTATTCGCGGTGAATCGAGATAGGAGGGTGAGACGACCGATCCGGAGGGCGAGTGGTGCACTCCAGCCGTCCGTGGAGTCGTCGTGAATGCAGGGCAGCCAGCCGGCACGGGCTCAGAAAGCGTCTCTCCATAATCGGCGATGAACCCGGCGAGCTTGTCTGAGAGTCGGGGAGACACACTGCAGTTGTCCGTCGGGTGTGAGCGGTGAGTTGAGGTGGGAGGTGAGGCCTGAAGAGCTGCCGGTGCTCGAAGGGACATGTTTTGTACGAAGGTCACCATTTTGGCAATAGGGAGATCTCCCTGTAGGCGAGACGACATGCCTGGGGGCGGCTGAGGCCCCGAGTGAATGTTTTCGAGTTGTGGTATATATGCGGGCGATCGACAAATCTTCGATAGCGCGATTCAGGCTTCGGTGACGTCACTGTGTGACGTGTGTGCGATGTCGCCACAATAGTTTTTCTCATTTCTTTCATTTACCTACACACAGTGACCAGTACAGTTACATTAACTTTATTTATAGACTAACTGTGCTCCCACGGCTTTGCCCGCTTAAAATTGTTTTTTTAGTTTACCCCTCTTTTTATCCCTGAAGAAAGGAATTTCAAAAAGATCTCTTAATCCCCTGAACTCCTCAAGGAACAAACATGTCAAAGTTCAACTTTTTGAGTTCAATACTTTCGGTAATGCGTTGCCTGTCAGTTACTCAGTAACAGAAGAGTTTTATGTATACTGACATAGACTTAGCATACACTGACGTAAATCTAAGTACAATACTCTTATATTGATATAGATGATAAGTTTAGCCTCACCAGTAACCAAATCCCAAACAAGTATCCGTGTGTCCGCGAGGCCGGAGACCACGCAGCCGTCGGCGGAGCTGATGGCCAGCGCGGCGGTGTCGCAGCCCGGCTTCCACTTCTTGAACAGCGTGCCCGACTGCAGGTCGTACACCACGATGAAGTTGGGCGAGGGTTCGTCCAACTCGCGGGAGACTACGCACACGTAGGAGCCTGGGGACGAGAGGGTAAGGAGTTTAGGTGAGACATACAACCCTGAGAAGGAAACACAAAAGTACCGCCTCGCATACGTATGACCCTGGAAAAAGAGACAGAGGATATGAAAGTTTAGGAACATTTTCCATCACGGGTGTATGCTGCTCTTGATTCAGAGAGAGGTAAAGTTTCTGCTCCAGGCAGTGTAAATCGTATTCTCGAGGCAAACTTTTTAGAAGTTTATTCTAGCATTGCATGCTAGGTACCAGTACTAACAATATGGTGTCAAACTGTATGGCCGTTTTGATGAAAGTCTGCGTCACTTTTTTATGGATATGAGCTTTAGAGCCTCTACTTTCTTTTACTTCAGAAACAGGACGTCCTGTTCACAATTCACCTGTATTTTTAAATTATTTCAGCTGGAAACCCATCCGCTCTTGGTGTTACTGGTGGCGCTTTGACGACATCCACTAACCAACAGCTTCATTTTGCCGACGCAACGGAATCATTCATCAGATGTAATCACTTTACCTTCGTAAGTGATTTACCAAAAGTTCCATCTTCCCAGCTAGAAGAAATGATCCATGAAGTCTGACCTTCGTAGGTGATGGCAGCCTTGGAGGTGACGAAGTCGTGGTGCGGGATGCGCAGGTCGTAGAGCAGCTTGCGGGACGTCAGCGACCACACCAGCAGCGGGAACGGCTTCTGCGTCTCGTCGCCGCACACCAGCACCCTGCGGACATTGTTTTAAACGGCGATGAAGTGTTGAAGACAATAACTTAAAAAGCTCTTGAAAAATGAAAACTTCCACATTATACTGGTGGAAACGGGTTGTTCGAAGGTTTGAATAGTTTCTGTGCACACTCTTCAAAATGTATCCTGTAGAAGCACGAGAGGCTGGCTACTCTGCGCTTGTGCATGAGACCTTATAGATTGGTGTCGACCAATTTCTACAATGAGTCTACAATGGTCTACGATGAGGCTGTACACCTCTCCATTGAATCCAAGGCTGCCAGGTGATGTAAGTTTAGGTGATTTGAAGTAGGCGTGCAAGCACGCAGGCGGCGCGCAGAGGGAAAGGCAAGGTAGTAGACATATGTATAGTATTTTATGTTCTGTAATTATGTAGTAATATTAAGGGTCTGACCTGCCATCGCCCGAAACCAGGAGGGAATTGAGGAACCGGTCCTCACCAGCCTTGAATGTAGTCACACAGTCACCTGGAAGTAATTGGAAACAGAAAATAGAATACACTTACAAAAATTGTATTAATTTTCTTTGTATCCAGCGGATATACGTAGATAAAAATAAAATGGATTTTTTTCATATCGATTCCTTTTTCAATTTACCGGTGTTTCATATGGCATTTGTATAAATAATGACGAAAGGTTGATAAAACACTCATTGCTCACTAACCAGTCTCGATGTTCATCAGATTGACGTACATCCGGTTCCGGGAGAGTGCGACCAGATGCGTGGGGTCGTGCAGCCCGTAGTACGGCATCTTCTGGTTCATGACGCCCTTCAGCGTCACCACGAACTTGCCCTGGAACGCGGTTACGTGCATTGGTTGGGTGGAGGCAGGTCAGGGTAGTTTGGTTGTGGTTGTTGTGGTAATGTTCAGCATTGGGCTGTTTTTTTCTCTTGCGTCAATTGTAGATTGGTATGATAATAATTATTATTTATTTTGTAGCTGCCCGCGACACAGCGACAGCTACTACGTACCTACAGTGCACACCTGCGCCAACTTGCGTTGCCATAGCAACAGAGCCGTGCGCGCTTAAAAGTAGTTACCATGCACCATACCTACATACCTGTTACCTATACAAACCTATGCAACCTGTGAAGACCTGTACCTGTACCTGATACCTCGAAACCATACCAAGGAAGGGAAAGGAAGATCAATATTAAATAACAACACAACTCAGGATTTAATATAAAAGCAAGCGACTCAATGACGTCCCGCATCATGATAATTTCATCTTGAAAAAGACGCAATAACTTGTTCCGTCCGCCGCCAAGTAGAACTGAGTTACTGAGAGGCCCCGCTAGGTTGCAGCCTATATTTATAGAGTCTGGAATTTACGTTACTATGCAACGATCGTAGTACGCATTCATTGATAGACCAATAGTGACTTGTGTATATTTTGTTTTGCATGTTGTTTCAACTGATTTTTAAAACGTAATCTTATTGGATTATAAAATAATGTAGACCTTTTTATTGGCTAAGGACACTTGTAAATTTTGTATATAAACCGTGTAATTTTCTCAATAAATCAATTCAGCTCAGGACCACTCTGAAGAAAGATCTCTTATTTCAAGAAAACCTCTCCAGCTTCTGCAAGCCTTCAGCTCCATAGTAAGAGACCTGCCAGGTTATTCTCGACCTGGCAGACCACCTCTTCAATTTGAATCCTCAAGGTAATAAAATAAGTATTTTGAACCGGGGATTTTATTTTAGATGTAATAAGAAAATTTATTGACAATTTTCTAATTTAAAACAATCTAAGACGATTTCCCGAATTTGTCGTATTAATTGTTTGATAGTTTTTTAAGTTACATTTGAGTTAGTTTAATTAACCGACATCTCGCTAACTTACAATAAGAGCTTACAAGCTCACTAACGCTCGTCAAAGGCCAGGCCTATTCACGCCTATGGCCTCTTCTATATAAGCTCGTATAAACCGCAACTCCAAAAGCAGTTACCTGGTCGAGGTCGTAGACTCTGAGCTCGCGACGGCACAACACCACGCAGCGGTACTCGTCGATGGGCACCAGGTTGATGGGGTGCGTCACGCCCACCAGCTTGCGGATCAACTTGCATCTGGGGACGGTTTGGAAGTATTAGGCTCTAGACAAACGAACCGCATTTCAACTACAATCCAACCGCAAATTGCAGTTCAGGTGCAGTTTGAATGCAGTTGACACGACTGCAATAGAACTGCAAACCAAACGCGCAACCAAACCAAACCAAACTGCAATTGAACTGCAATCGGACTGCGCATTTAGTTTGCATGTACTATTGCAGTCGTGTCAACTGCATTCAAACTGCACCTGAATTGCAATTTGCCGTTGGATTGCAGTTGAAATGCGGTTCGTCTGTCTAGAGCCTTAGACCTTGGATGCTTTAGGTGATAGTGGTGATATAAGATTTTTTGGGGTGGAATAAGTTTACTGTTTGTATTCTTGAATCGTACGAACCTTCTCTCGTCAGTTGAATAACAAACTTGGATGCTTTAGGTGATAGTGTCGGTATAGTTAAGATTTAACATAATATGACTATAGTGACAATGTGACAATGGTACCCATAACAAACTCCGTCCACACTACTTGTGTTGCAGTGTAATGTTGCAGTCCCTGTGTTTACTCGTCTGTTGGTATCAAAATTAGGTTGTGTGGATGTACTATTCGGATACCACTACCCATGTGGTAGTGGATAATGCCCAAATCTAATATCAATGTCATGAAATAACTTACTTGGAAACATCCCACACGCATATCTCCTCTCTCTCCGTAGACACGGTAGCTACGAAATTCCCTCTCGTATCGAACCGCACGATCAGATCGAAGGTCTTACTATCGAACCCTTCTCCCATCGATAACTCCCGTTTCTCTTTCTCTATCCCTTTCCTGTAATCATCGTTCGCCGGATAGAAAGTAGGCACCGGCGGGTCCCAGATATCCTTCATCCAATCCTGGACGATATCTGTCTGAATTTCGTATCCATCGCGCTGTTTCTTCTGCATCGTCGCTCGGAGTAGCCCATGGAACTGTCGATGGTCGTAGTCCAACGCGTAGGAGTGGGTTTCGAAGAGGTCTTTAAGAATCTCCAAGTGCTCTGGTAAAGGGTCTATGTGGACTAGGGCAATGTCTTCGAGGAAGTGTCCAGTGTCGGTGGCTGCCAGTTTATCGTGAACCCAGTCTAGATTGGTGAAGTATGGCTTCATCGCGAATGCTTCGGGATCCTCTTTCAGGATGTGGTAGTGCTGGAATGGAAGCTCGTCAAGTTTTCTTGTGTTGTACCTGGAAAGTGGAATTTTATGGGTTTGTATGAAATATTTTGGCTTTAGGTAAGTTGTAGAAGGAAAGATAACGCCAACGTTCGTGAAAGTTGATAACACAATTGTTGATAACAATAGCTGCGTACGAACAAGGCAGTCTAGACACGCACACAAATAATACTTCGATGGTAACTTGGTTTGAAGATATACGACTTACCTATGTATTTAAATATACACTGATAAAGCTTACCATTCTTCTGAAAACTTGTTTTCCTGCGACACCAGCCGCCCCGCCATTTTGGGATCGTTCTCTGTGTACCAGTGGCCCTAAAGATTTAAAATGTCATTTATATATTACGAAACATTTATTTATTTTAAGTAAACTAACAATTAAAATATACAAAACTAAAACTTAATTTTACAACAATACTATCGAACTTCACAATTCTGTATTTTTTTATTTTTTACAGTTTAAAAATTATATCTCTCAACCATCAACCCACCTCATAGTACTCCACCAGCGTGTTCCGCGCCGTGAGCGGGTCGGGCGCCAGGTAGCGCTCGGCGGCGGCGGCGGCCAGCGCGGCGTCCCGCCAGCGCGCCGCGTGGTCCCATGTGTAACAACACTTACAACCACCACCACCAACAGTAACCCACCTCATAGTACTCCACCAGCGTGTTCCGCGCCGTGAGCGGGTCGGGCGCCAGGTAGCGCTCGGCGGCGGCGGCGGCCAGCGCGGCGTCCCGCCAGCGCGCCGCGTGGTCCCATGTGTAACAACACTTACAACCACCACCACCACCAGCAACCCACCTCATAGTACTCCACCAGCGTGTTCCGCGCCGTGAGCGGGTCGGGCGCCAGGTAGCGCTCGGCGGCGGCGGCGGCCAGCGCGGCGTCCCGCCAGCGCGCCGCGTGGTCCCATGTGTAACAACACTTACAACCACCACCACCAACAGTAACCCACCTCATAGTACTCCACCAGCGTGTTCCGCGCCGTGAGCGGGTCGGGCGCCAGGTAGCGCTCGGCGGCGGCGGCGGCCAGCGCGGCGTCCCGCCAGCGCGCCGCGTGGTCCCATGTGTAACAACACTTACAACCACCACCACCAACAGTAACCCACCTCATAGTACTCCACCAGCGTGTTCCGCGCCGTGAGCGGGTCGGGCGCCAGGTAGCGCTCGGCGGCGGCGGCGGCCAGCGCGGCGTCCCGCCAGCGCGCCGCGTGGTCCCATGTGTAACAACACTTACAACCACCACCACCAACAGTAACCCACCTCATAGTACTCCACCAGCGTGTTCCGCGCCGTGAGCGGGTCGGGCGCCAGGTAGCGCTCGGCGGCGGCGGCGGCCAGCGCGGCGTCCCGCCAGCGCGCCGCGTGGTCCCATGTGTAACAACACTTACAACCACCACCACCAACAGTAACCCACCTCATAGTACTCCACCAGCGTGTTCCGCGCCGTGAGCGGGTCGGGCGCCAGGTAGCGCTCGGCGGCGGCGGCGGCCAGCGCGGCGTCCCGCCAGCGCGCCGCGTGGTCCCATGTGTAACAACACTTACAACCACCACCACCAACAGTAACCCACCTCATAGTACTCCACCAGCGTGTTCCGCGCCGTGAGCGGGTCGGGCGCCAGGTAGCGCTCGGCGGCGGCGGCGGCCAGCGCGGCGTCCCGCCAGCGCGCCGCGTGGTCCCATGTGTAACAACACTTACAACCACCACCACCAACAGTAACCCACCTCATAGTACTCCACCAGCGTGTTCCGCGCCGTGAGCGGGTCGGGCGCCAGGTAGCGCTCGGCGGCGGCGGCGGCCAGCGCGGCGTCCCGCCAGCGCGCCGCGTGGTCCCATGTGTAACAACACTTACAACCACCACCACCAACAGTAACCCACCTCATAGTACTCCACCAGCGTGTTCCGCGCCGTGAGCGGGTCGGGCGCCAGGTAGCGGTCGGCGGCGGCGGCGGCGAGCGCGGCGTCCCGCCAGCGCGCCGCGCCGCGCGCGTCCCAGCGCAGCCACGGCGCCAGCAGCGCGGCCAGCTGCGGCCACAGCAGCGACGCTGGGGCCCACGGTACTGGGGACGGTCGATATGGTTAGTCATCGTCATCATCACAACTCAAAACTGTGCCACTGCTGCGGGTCTCTTCTTAGAATGAGAGGCTATAGTTCACCACACTGGCCAAGTGCGAGATGGCGAACAGTGTAGGTTGGCGGACTATATAATATTAAGTAATATAGTATTAATAATATTTTAAAAATAGAATCGTGCTGCTCTCACATCAGGATTAAGGGTGCGGTTCCACTGAGGCGGAGCGGAGCGGAGCTGTGCGCGATTCACCAATCACATGGCTTAAAATCCACAGCTCATTGTGCCTCGCGTGGCTTTCAAGCCATGTGATTGGTGAATCGCGCACAGCTCCGCTCCGCTCCGCCTCAATGGAACCGCACCCTAAGTCAGTTCAATATAGCGCTCGCCACAGCTCCATCGCCTTACAAATTACGAGAGCCTTTTATTTCATCTTAGGAATTAGATAGCGGATGGCCACAACCAGCCATGGTTTCGTTACAGATAACAAAATTAAACATCATATCCTAATAACTCACAGTAAGTCTCCTCGCTTCTAAACAGGTTATCATGCGCCAACATATCCAGTATCTCTGTATCGTCCAGCCCTCGCCTGGACGCAGTCAGCAGGGACAGACAGGCCTTGACTCTGTCAGCGCCCAGCGCCGCCTCAGTCGTCACGAGGATCTGCGCCAGCTGGCCTTCCAGGTCGTCGCAGATCACCAGCTCTGGGGCTGACTCCTCGGACAGCTCGGTGAAGGTCTCCGCTGATAGGGATAACTGCCAGGCTAGGATCTGGAAGAGTAAAAACGTTGATTGTCATTTCAGTTCTGTGCCATAAGCATGGTAATAAGGTCCTGTTTACTTTACAAACTAATATGTTTTAGATGTCTGTCTATCACAGAGATCTATCTTTTGAATTAAAATAAGTAACTATATTTTTTTTAGAATGCTTGTGTTCCTGTGATTCATATAACAATAAATAATAAAAATGTGAGAATAATAACAATTAAACATGGCCCCATACACAATATAATATATATTTTCATCCCACCTATTCGAAAAAGACGACTTGGTTCGGTCTTAAGGGGATCCAAAGTTGGTGTTTTCTATTTAGCGGGCGGGAATGAATTTTCATATAACTTTTCCTGTCCGTTATTTAAATAACGGGCAGGAAAAGTAAATTCAGTTCGGATTGTTAGAAATTCATGGTTTTGTTTTGAAAAATGAGTTCTTTAGTTAGTTTAATTAGTTTAGTCGGGTTAGTCGGGTTAGTCGGGTTAGTCGGGTTAGTCGGGTTAGTCGGGTTAGTCGGGTTAGTCGGGTTAGTCGGGTTAGTCGGGTTAGTCGGTTTAGTCAGTTTAGTTAGTTTAGTGACTGTGACAGTATTATTCCTGAATTTGAGGCGCCTTTTATTTTCTCATAGGGGGGGATTAAAAGTAGAGTGTATCACTCGGGAGCAAATATTTTTGGCTCGGGCAACTTACTTTGAATCCCTCGCTACGTTCAGGATTCTACTAAAGAATCTTACTTTGAACTATTAAAAATTTTAACTTAATTTTAAATATTACTTTGCACCCTTGTAATACAATCTACTATTTTACTACACTTATAATCTTTATCCACCTTCGATGTAGCCAGTAGAAGCGTAAAATTACTCCAAATATTTTTACCGTCCTTTTTTATTTATTTGTTTGTTTTGATGCCCTAAAACGTTAGACAGCCAAGGAAACCAATCAGAAATGAAGTTAAAAGATCTAAAACTAACTGTTGAAATTACAACAAATAACATTGCAAAACCTACCTTAGCATAAAGCGGCAGGGTGCACTTCTGCACAGCCTTGACAGCGCTCTCGGGGGGCGAAGCCGCACCAGTCTTGCTGTACGTCGCGGCGCACGCTATGAGGACCGCCTTGGCCTCCTCGGGGCCCACCGGTGGCGCCCGGACCACCTTGGGACCGTCCTCCGACGATATCACTGCCATTATCGCTGAGCTGGATGGCTCGTCCGTTTCTGGGGATATACCATTATGAGGGTTATAGAGCAAATAAGAAGTGTGTTGTTGAATGTGTGTATCAAGATAATTCTCCGAGTGTACACCGATAACGTGCCTTGGCACTATGTGACATACATCGTCAACACGCACGTAATGCGTCGCGTACATGGCCTGTCACACACTTCGTCAACTTAAAACGTCACACGTCGTCCCAAGTGTCACCCACCACAAACACGTAGCGTACTCGGATAGCGTTTCCTCATCCACCGACAATTATAATCTGTCATGTCACCCATCGCCAACGTCAAGTGTCACCCACAACCCACAAGTGTCACACATACCCTCAGTAACGGTGAGGATGAGCTTGCAGCGCTCGGGCAGCGTGTCAGGCAGCCAGCGCGCGCCGCGCAGCGCGTCGGCGGCCGCCACGCACAGCAGGACCGGCCGCGCGCGGGATGCTGCTGTGAGGAGTTGGGTGAACGCTGCGCCGAGGGAGGCTGTGTCCTGCGGGTGGGGGATGGTGAATTGGAAGTATCTTATAGACAATGTTTAGACAGGTAAATATGGAATGGCGATGTGAAATACTAAGAGTAGAGAATTTTGATTACTTATATAGCAAAAGATGACTCATCAAGAAATATCTAAAATTGCTTAGCGTATAAAGATGAGAATTGACAAGGAGATAGTTTATGGTTATTGTCAGCTAAGAACAAGAACAGATTTTGTCATGTTCCTCCCCTAAGCGGGTCAATTTGGGGTTACAAGTTTGCACCCACGGGCAACTGCTAGTAAGTTTAAAAAATAAAATGGTAGGTGCGTGCTGATAATCACGATTTTACTCCTTAGTTACTTGGAGCTTATGCCTTTCATCTTCTACATGCTACTTTCACATTTATCTAAAACTTGTTATTCTGTGGTTGCCATTCGAGGGATCCAATACTAACGTTCCGTCCGCGGTATACGGTGCCGGTGTTTAGCACGTGCAGCTGGTCCACGATGGACTTCAGCAGCTGGTGCGAGCTGCTCGACTGCGGCGTCAGACCCACGAACCTGGAACGGTATATTATAGCTGAGTTATCCGGTAAAAACAACTTTGTTCCCTGTGCTTACGGTTCAATTTACTTTGTAAGCGAAATTTACTTAACTCTTTTTAAATTCTTGTCGTGAATCTGCTATGTACCTTAATTACAGGAGCAGCGCGCTAGTATTCGTGTGGGTTGCCATTTAAACATGTAACATATTGAACGCGAACGGAGTATAGATGATACTTTAATATACTTGAGGATAGAAAGCGGCAATGCCACAATTGCATAAAATAATTTTAATATTCATTATCTAGGTACCTCAAAACTATTCATCAAGATTTCATTCAAAAGCTGGTGCTTGCCGTTAAATCAATCAGTAATTATTTTTACAAATCGATTTTGAAGTCGGTTTTTTGTTTGTAAATTTAAATTATTATTCACCTGACGAGCAGCGCGAGGTCGGCGAGCCAGGTGTGGGCGAGCGCGGCGGCGCGCGCCAGCAGCGTGGCCTTGCCGCAGCCCGCGCCGCCCAGCAGCACCAGCGGCACGCGGCTCTCGCTCTGCACGTAGCTGGAATCAAGAAAAAACATAAAATTGTCAAGTGTTTTTGTCATCGCGTCAAGTGTCACAATTTGTGTCATTAACATTCGTGCACTTTGTGAAGTGTTTTTTGACATCGCGTCAAGTGTCACAATTTGAGCATTAACATTTGTGCACTTTATGAAATGTTTTTTGACATCGCGTGAAGTGTGACGACCCGAATGGCGCAATGGTTAACATGCCGATCGCTGTTCCGAGGGTCCTGGGTTCGATTCCCAGCGAGGCGGGAATTTGAATGATGAGTTTAAATTTCCGTTCTCGGTCTGGGTGTGTGTCCTTGTCTTGTGTGTTGTCCAAGGTACCCACGACACAGGGAATCCTAGTGTGGGGCTTTGAGTGTGAAGCGTTATTTATTTATTTATAACATTGGTGCATTTTGTGAAGTGTTTTTTGACATCGCGTCAAGTATCACAATTTGAGTCATTAACATTTGTGCACTTTATGAAGTGTTTTTTACCATCACATCAAGTGTCACAATTTACGCTAAGTGTTTCAAAATTTCTGACGTAGGCAATGCTTATGAAAAGAATGTCAAAAGCATTTAAGTTAATTACCATTTTTTATCATTAGCAGAAGCAAAATAATAGACTAGGGAAGTAATTAAGTTGTCCTGTTAGTAAAGATTTAATTAATTAATTTTTTCTTGATTTAAGCAATACTCACAGTTTTAGTTCACTGAGCGTTATTTCTCTGTTGGAGGTGCACTGCGTCGCTTTTTGACAGAACGACAAGTGTTCGCTAATTTCATCGAAGAGACTGCAACGGAATATATTAAAAGAATCATTATGTTATTGTTATATCTTATATGACTCTTATACGAGAATATAAAAAACTAAACGTTACCCAAGCATACTACAATAAATGTATAAAAACCCTAACTAATTAGGTTTAGTTCTTTATGAGATTATTAAAAGGAACAAACAGTCAACAATATATTTTTATATTTCTAAATTGTCGGCCGAATCCGAAATTATACTTTTGACCAAAACTGGCCGAACCCGATACCAAAACTTTCCGTTATCACTATCACGAACATTCGAGTTGCAGCGCGGCCGAACGTTCATGCCATTTTTTGACCGAAACCAAAATTCACAATCGTCCATTAGTTAATTCCCGTAGCACACACCTAGTCGCTTTACCAACCACGCTCGCAGCCTCAATAATGAGAAGAGATCTGTGTTCAGTAGGCCATTAATTCCCGTATTACCTACCTAGTAGGCACCCCACAGTACCCAGCGGGCGTCTCCCCCTCGGCCACGAGTCCGTCGAGCAGCGCGTCGAGCCGCTCGGCGAGCGCGGCGCGCACCCCGGCCGTGTACTCGTCCTCCGTGCCCGACACGCTGGTCGGACGCGCGCGGATGCTCGCGCGGATTATGTTGCGCTCGCTTAGGTTCATCTGGGTGTGGGATAGGTGCGTTTTAAATGTAAGATGTTGGATAATGTGTACGTTTGTAATTGTATGGCTACACCGGCGTATTAGTGGGTTAATTATCGCGCTAATATGGTGAATTAAGAAGAAATACCTGCCGTGTATCATCATGTCGTCCTCCTTCTCATTAGTTACAAAGAATGTTTTAAAAGATCGAAAACTCAACCCTTTTAAATATTATTATATGATGATCAAGTGTTATTTCCTGTGAAAGATAGGCAGACGGACACGGTACAGACTAGTAAACATCAGAGGCATATAAATAGGGTTCAATTTTTACCCTTTACTTACGGAACCCAAAAAACCCTTGTGCCACTCTTACGCCACACTACGAAATATATAATTATTTCTCCCTTAACAAATAACATCACCACGAACTAGAACAACACGAACAATACGAACATCGACACCCAACACAACCTACCCTCAAATCCTTCTGTAGGTTCGCGAGCCGCCGCATGAGTTCCTGGTGATGCGCCAGGTCCTGCGAGTCAGTGGGCGCGGGCTCGGCACCCGCGCGGCACACCCACACGCAGCGCCGCGCCGCCTCCGCGCTCATTAGCACTGTGTGCTGCACCTCCTGGGAAACAACGTTTACGTCGTTTATTTTATTTCTATCTATATCAAATACTAGTGATTTGTCATCTGCAAACAGTACAATGTCCGCGTAGTTATTCATACAATACGAAAAATCCTTTATATGAATAAGAAAACGAAAAGCACTTAGAATTGAGCCCTGAGGAACACCTCTGAGCTGATTTACTTCTGAACGTCTCAAATATTATTGATTTGTTATCAGCAAAGAACACAAGGTCCGCGTAGTTTTTAATATATTACTGCAAATCCTTTATGTGAATAAGAAAAAGAAAAGGACCTAGAATTGAGCCCAGACGAACACCCAATACGGATTTACTTAACCTAACTTTCAAATATTACCGGTAGAGCTGGTTACACTTTTTTAGAGGTGACCATCTTAGTCCAAAGGGGTAGCAACGCATCTGTGATCGAATTGGAACGAGACCCATACTAACAGTTACTAAATAATACCATCTAATAGGACTAGCTATCACTACCACTATGCGCCCCTAATGAAAGAATGTCTGTTAATCTGAAGGTTCTTAAACTGGTTCATCGCCTATTTACAAAGCTTCTTCCAGCATAGATTTCCCAAACTCAGCCATAACATACCTGTTCAAGCACAGTAGTAAGGTAAGCATCGCAGGCCTCCTGCGGCAGGGTCCGCACGAGGACGTTGAGGGCCTTCGCCATCTCGCGGCGCCAGCGCGCCGGCGCGCCGCGCACCAGCCGGTAGCACGGCGGCGTCGTGCTGCTGTCCAGGTCGTACCTAGAAGAATACCACGATTATTGAATCAGGAATCTTAGTTCTGAAGTTATGAGAATTGACGTTCAAATTAAGTTACTAATTTCAATTAAAGTCAAGTATCAAATTGCCAAAAAAGTTATGCTTCCATCTATCTATGCAACGTCCATCTTTAAGGACTGTAAGTTACACTCTTGTCCAACCTGACACATATAAACATGTGTTCCAGCTTTACCCGATAATAACGTACCTCCAAACGCAAGTCAGAAAGGCCATAAAGTTTGCATCTTTTATAGCCCGGTCCTCTTAACGATGAAGAGAGGCCCGAGCTCAGCAGCAAGCCATTAATTGGCTGAAGCCAATATTTGCAGCACGTTATCTTGTAATAAAGCCACTAACCATTTGTTAAGCAAAGCCTTGTCGCTCTCGTCTTCAGCAGCTTCCAGCGCCGCTTTAAAGTCTGCGCACTCCAGGGTGTGCGGCAGCAGAGGGGTCCCCAAGTTAGAGTTCAGGAACAGGACTGGCACGACCGCACCCAACTCCGATTGACCTGAAACATAACAGTATATGATCAAATGTTGCCAGATAAACCATAAAAACCATCTTCCAAAATAGCTGCCGCGCAAAAATTTCAGGTAAATGAAATCTTCATGAGGTGACTTGCACATCTGAGTATTTTCTTTAATGTTCTCCAAGGTGTGTGAAGTCCGACAAACTGCACTTGGCCAGCGTGGTTGACTATGACCTATATCCCTCACATTGTAAGAAGGAAACCTCTGCCCAGTTGTGGTAAAATTACGGATTTCGACGATGATTATAAGTTTAATAATAATCAATTGCATTTTTTAATCTACAAACAGAGAATATTTAAAAAACTTTGTACTGTTTTGCAACTTCGCAAGTAAAATGAGAGACAGCGAAGATTACCATATCTGGTTTTCAGGTCAGGAATCCAGATTCGGAATTCATTTGATGTAATGCATTCAGCTGCCCTGATTCGGAAACAGAGTTTGCGCCCACCGCTGATTTGCATTGGGGCCAAAAGGGGTCCATTATTCTGAGTCTACAAGCGAAAATACTTTTTCAGTATTTAATAGTTCTACAAGAATTCAAAAAAATGTAATGAATATGTTACCTAGAACGTATTCTTGATTTTATGGATAGGTAGATAGTCTTCTACCTTACACTGTATATTTAGTTGTTTCACGAACAGCAAACGAATCATCATCACAATTCATAACATTTTCACTATTGGGCACGGGTATACCCTCATATTGTGAGGGTTGCAGGTCATTGACCACCACACTAACGACGTATTTCAATTCCGCAACTCAACTTCCGTAACTCAAGGCAGACGTGAATGTGTGTGGAATCTGCCTGGGAGGGTATTGACGAATCTTTTTTCAGTTAACGTCCGATTACAGGGTACACTGTATAAGTACGTAAGGACTCACGTGCTATTTCTGCGATGAGTCGTAGCACCAGGAACTGAAAACCACTCTCGAAGATATTGACGAATTTTTTTCCATGCGCATTCCATTACTGGCTATACAGTGATAGTATGTAAGTACTCACGCGCTAACTCCGCAATACAAAGCACAGGGAACCGATGGTCGCGCTGCTGCTCGAGCGGCGAGCGCCAGTGCAGGTCAGCCACGTGCACCCGCCAGCCGCGGCGCCGCGCGCGCACGCGCAGCCGCGCCGCCGCGCCGCACTGCAGCGCTCCCTTCTCCGAGCAGCAATCTAAACGGAAAGTTTACAGATGAATAACGAAAGAATGACGAAAGGTTATTACAAACTTGATGATTATTTTAAAGATAAAACAGCTTGGACATGAGTTTCGTATTTAAGCCATACCTAAGTACCACCACCATACCACTTAATACTAAGTGCAACTTGTAACTGTGAGTGGAGCAAGAGAAAAAAAAGACTCCTTGGGAGTTTCTTGCCGCTTTTTCTTCCAAGACCACTCACCGTAGGGTTTGTTGAAGCGATGGCGTAAATGGACGTTCGAAAAGAGTTTGTAAAAACCTACTTCGAATAAAACATTCATTCATTCATTCAATATAAAATCGAACCACATTATAATTATAATATAAATATAATATACGAGTATAATGAACTTTGTTCTCACTTGGCGAGAAAGTGGTCCATTTTAGCGTTTCATGAACTAAGCTGTGTGAACTTAAGCTTGTATGATCTTATGTTTTTATTGACATATTGCACACTTTTTAGTAACGAATTTAAATAGTTCATACTTTCATTGGTTTTTTACTATACAAGGAAAATGTTGACGCTATGTATGTCACGTTAGATTATAGGCCTCATACAGGACAAAGATACACGTACACACCCAGATCCAGCACAGAAATTTAAACTCATTTAAACTCCACCACGCTGGGAATCGAACCCAGAGTCACGGGAGACAGGCCACGCCACGGAACACAGACACCAGGGCCACGCCATCGGTAGTTTTTATTTATTTAAACATTATTTCATTTTGAGTAAAGTTAAAATATAGAATCGATATACAATACGCAATATACAATATAAATATACAATACGCGGTAAGCAATGCACCACAACTTTTTATTTGGACATGATTTGAGTTTCAGTGACTTTACAACACACAATCGACCTGCCTTCCACACACAACCAAAAATCCCTTACCTTGTGAATCAGCCGCGCACACATAGATGAGCATGGCGCGACGCCGTCGTGACCGCTGTCCAGGGTGCTTGCCCAGCAGGTAGGCGCGGTGTTCCTCGGGCAGCGCCGCCACGTTGGCCGGGATGGGCGGCCCGGCCACATCCTCGCGCGGGGACGGACACGCCACCGGCGAGGATAGGGAGATCGAGTCTGTGGAACACGTAAACAACGTCTTAGTAAGACAAAGTCAAAGGAGTTTGTGAAACTCAGAGGGAACTTCTTAGGGAATGTCGAAGCCAAACACATTCGCATCTTTTCTCCCCACGTCGCTATAATTTTTTGGAACTTATGGAATTAATGTAGTAAACGAGGACGAGCGGGCAGCATCATCGTTGACGTGACCGACCTAGAACAAGACTCGATTAGTAAGAGTCTTGTTCTTATTCGGTCACAGATGCGTTGATAGGCTTGGAGGACTGAGATCCTCGCCTCTAATAAAGGTTACTAAAATTTATTTGTTTTAAAGTTTCTGTAAGAACGTCAATGTTAGTAGTACTTTATAGATGTTTCACATGTGGAGAATAAAAAAAATTATACTTTCTGAAAGATCGATACCGATAATTTCAGCATTCATTTCAGTAGAGAGAGCTAGAGATATAGAGAGAGTTGAAAAGAAAAAATGACAGCCATTCGAGGGCCCTGTGTGCCCTTATGGAAACTACGGCCCTACATAGAGGTAAAGAATAGAGCAGACTTGAACATGTCTCATGAGATAACACGAAAAAGTAAAACTAAATGTGGCATAATTGAACTAATTCCACGATCGGCTGAGGTTTATTTAGAACCGTTTTTCCCCCGAAGGGTATAAAACGGATATTTAGGTTTCAGCCGCAGCTCCGTTGGCTTGTGTGAAATGCGAGGTATCCCGGTCGGATGGAGTCAGTGGAGTTGCGTGTGCCTCCCCCCCCTTTTTTTTGAATTTGCCTGGTTGGTGTGTAGGGTTCGATTGCTTTGTGCTTTGAGTGGGGTGCCATTCCACCCTTTCCTTTATTTTGGGAATCAATTCTTCTTGTAGATCCCTGGTTATTATGCAGGTTTGATTTGCGCTGAAATTTATTTCATTTCATTTATTATATGCATAACATATGTCACAATGTTGTTCCGTATCTAGAAGATTTATTTTGCTTCCTTTTGTCAGGAAAAAAAAAAATTATGAATTCCCCGTGTTCCTGAACTACCTCAGTGAAAGCTTTCTCTTCAAAGAGATGAGTCTCCGAAGGGGGTATTTCATGTAAAAAGATAATTCCCTTCATGTAAAAAGATCTCTGCGGTTCTGTACTACTTCTGTCCTCCGACCACAAACATATTGCAGTAAAGAGTCTGAAGTCTTCCTAAATTTTGAGTCTGCTGTAACGAAGTCCTGCCATACTTTCCCTTTCATTTAGGTAAACAATCTAACAGTTGTTGGAAAACCATCCATTGTTAAATTAAATTAACCCATTTGTGATCACTCTTAAAGTATGGTCAAATCGTTCGAGGACAGCGACAGATTTCCACTCTGGGGTAATACCCGCGAGGAGGTTATTCGGGTTTAAGCACAGGAGGCAGGAGTAGCCTGAAATTGTTTTTGTGTTATTGGCATAAAGGTATGCCGTAACATAAGGATATTGCGCCACTCTGAGTCGCAAAAGCCCCCTTCGATTCCTGACCTGTGGTCTTCATGGTGAAATCGAGAGTAGGTTCACTATCAGATGCTTCGGCATGATGCATGCATTGTGCCCCTAAGTTCAACTTCTCGTGAACGTACCGAGGGGCAATTCCTACATCATCCCCAGTGCTATCTGGGAGGGATTCAAAGGATCCATCTAAGTCTTGATCTAAGTCTTGTCGTTGATTTTTCTTGCAGCAACAACTTACCATTTTCATTCTGTTCCGATTGCATATTAATCATTTTATGAAACAGGGCCATTTGTTGGCTAAGGATAGTAGCTAATAAGTGCTCATTACTGCCCTGGTCTGCTTCTCAAATTGAGCGTGAGTGGATTGCTTTTGATGCTTCATCGGTGTTTGACCGTGGGTCGTCACTTCCTAGCTCGGAGGAGGCATCCAAGCGTCTTTTTAATTTTGATTTGAGTCTGGACACGGTGTCCCTGAATATATTGTAAGATGGTGCATGTATTTTTCCCATTACACTGTGGGGGGCATATAAGAGTGAGCACTGTATTCGCACTTCGACAAGGATGATGCTGATAGGTTGAAGGCACCAGCCATATCCACAATAGGGATGGCGAATCTTAGCTTTATTTCTACGGAGGGGGATATCTGATCCCCACAACTCCCAAACAACTCTTGAAAGGTGTAGTTGTTCCATTCGTGCCAACCGTTCGGAAAATGTTGGTCGACAGCAGCAACGATTACCGAGAATGCTCTTGTATCAGTTTGATACGTCTCCAAGGCCAGTTCACCCAAAGTAGATAATTCGGCCATTTTCTGCAAGTAAACAAGTGGCTGCTTAACTTTATTGAAATCAGAGCAATATGTATATACATTATGTGCTCGCTCGTTACCCTAAACGACGAGTTGCCTCATTAGAGACCATGTCGTCTCATCTGAACGGTCGCCTCATTTGAGCCGTCGTTTCATTCGAGATGACGTGTCGAATCAATCGAGACCACGTGTCGCCTCAATCGAGACGACATGCTGCCTCAATCGAGACGACGTGCCGCCTCAACCGAGACGACGTGCCACCCCAATCGAGACGACGTGTCGACTCAATCGAGACGACGTGTCGCCTCAATCGAGACGACGCTGCTCCATTTGAGCCATCGCGTCGTCCCGAGCAGTGTGGCGCGTGGTCTCAACGAGCCGACGCGCCACGCTTCGTCGCTGGGCCGACAGGCGCCGAGCGGGAATAATATCGTCGCTGGGCCGACAGGCGCCGAGCGGGAATAATATCGTCGCTGAGCTTATGAGCGTCGAGCGGAATGTGAGGCAAGTTTCAGAGTAAGTACTTGCTTGTACGGTTTACGTGTTGCCCCGACGAATATTGAAAGCGTACTGAAGCAAAATGGCCACCGGCCGCTGCGTGTGAGGAGGGGGGAGAAGGCATAGACAGAGACAACACTATATTTTGATGCATTGTGCGAGTGAGATAGCCTATTTTAATGACGAATATTGGAAGGTAATCTCCAAATGTGGTTCAAGCTAAGGCTCGAACACCTAAATAGCAAAAACAGTCACGCAGAGCGAGATAAAATATAATATCATTCTATCTCGTTTTTTCATGTCTACGGCCTAAGATGCTTATTTCGATAAGTGCAACTGATAACATTTATGAGTCTCTAAACTTTTCTACATCTATTTTTACGCCAACACCTGCGTCTTAGCGCGTTAATTAAGGCACTAAGTTAGACATCACGCAGATTTGGCTTACATGTTAATGTGTTAATTTCTATGCAAAATCAAACTGTTTATTTCATCTAGGAATTTACAAATTCACTTATGAACGTCAATTTTTTGATTTTACCGGCATTACTAGTGCCATTAAACGCTAGCGAATACTCGGGTGTCAGTTTTTTTGACACATCAAAGAGTAGCTTAGTATTTAGCACAGAATAGATACAGGTATTTTGTGGTTTAAGCGCCTAATTAAGTGCACTAAACGAAGACGAAACGAACTAGAACGAAGTAGCTAGAACGAAGCGAGACGAGACGATATAGCAGGACAGGGATGAATGCTTACTTTGTATTTAGGCGGAAACGGGAATTACAACAATGGAGTAGAGGAGAGAGGAGAATTAACACTAATATAAACGCTAATGCAGTTGTAGCAGTATCATTATGTGTTACGATTACATTCGTAGCACCTTCTACGATTCGTAGCGGTTGTAGCGGCGTAGCAGGAGTGTCACGGGCGTAGAGGTGGCGTAGCAGTGACGTAGCTTTTGATTGTGGTCCAAATTAAGTTCGTCAAAATTACTTTGAGAAACTTTGTAAGCATTTTGTAATGTTTTTTTTTTCTATGAACTCGACACGCGACTAAAGGTTTCTGATGTGCGTAACTTGAAGGTGGTGGATAGACCAATAGAAGAATCCCATGTTCCAAGCATGAGTATTGTAGAGATTACTTTGGTTAGAATAGTTTAGGGTTACTATTAATTAAATTAGGGTTATTAATTAATTTCTAATGTTCGGTCACAGCTGTTGTTATGGTCGGCAGAGGAAGGTGATTCTGCCTGCTTGTTTTCTACGTTAATTCCATAAAAAAACAAGTACGATGCCCACATGACATTTTATGATGTATTGCGAAGGACTGGAATAACTTAACTACGTCAGTGTTTCCGCCTGTTTATGATGCGGGAGTCTTCAAAAGAAGAGTAAATAGGCATAGTGTTGGATTTCATCGCCACTTATCATCAGGTAGTATCGTTATCAAGCATTAACCTACTTTAGATAAAAAAAATATACCATAGTTATCTGTAGATGCTGCAACCCTCACCTGAAACACTAGACCCGACGGGCACCTTGGCCTTGAGCTGGGGCTTCTTGTCCCGCAGCGAGGGCGCGCGCTCGGGCTCAGGCGGGCCCGCGTCCACCGACGGCTTGCTCACGCGGTACGCCGGCGACCTGCGGGCGCAGCACCGAGGTCTACGCTATGTTATTGGGTTTAGCTTTGTCACGGTATCAATTCATTTATTGCTGGATTAAGGGTCGTTGCATAGTCAAGCTTGCCGCCAGCGCGGTTGACCGGCGCGCGGAAGTTTATAAGTCTCTTGTACCGTTTTGTAGTAAAAAGAGACCTGCGCCGATGGACCGTACATTTGTAGCGCGGTTCATCGGCGCGGGACATCCGCGCTGGCGGTAAGCTTGACTACGCAACCACCCCAACGGTTTTGAAAGAACTCAAAAAAATTACATCAATTTATGTAATGTGAAAATTAAGTGAGAGAAATGAAATGATGACACGATTAATGTAGTCGGGGTTAATTTAATACGCATTAATAAAGATAACTCAAAAACTACGCGTCAGATGTCGCTCTTTATTTAGTTCAAACGACAAGCGCCAGTTTTAGAATGAGAATAGAATCGTAAAATTTAGAACACCCGGTAAACAGTTATGTGGTGACGACACATTAAAAGAACAGTCGAATTGAAACCTCCTTACCTTGAAGTCGGTTAAAAATGAGGAGGTTCTATGTTCGACAGCTTATTATATTTATGTATGTTATGTATGTATGTTATGTATGTCCTAAAATCTCTGTCATTTGTGAACCAATTTTCACAATAAAAAACATCTAATATCTAAATGAAAACGAGTAGGTTCTCACGATTTGAATTATTTTAATTTAATTTTCCGATATTTCGATCTAGTTGCTTAAAACGTTTTCATGTAAAATGTTACGTCTCCGCGATGATAATAAGTTTAAAATTATATCATAAGACTATGCATAAAAAATAAGCAAAAGATCTATGTGACGAGATTAGGCGACATTTTTCGGAAATAAAATAATGTTATTTTTACGTGAAAATACGTTTTCAATGAGCAGTAAAGACACACCATCGTAGTATTTATGGGCGCACCGCGCAATACAGGAGGTATGACGTGTGATTCTGAATAGGTAATAAATCTTTGCTAACGTAAGGAGTTTGCTGAAGCGGTGCGAGAACAGGTATCTATAAATTTGTTTTTTTTTTTGTGTTTAAATGTTTGGTAAGTACTCTACAAGCAATAACAGCTAAACCAATTAAGATAACGTTTATCAATAAAAACGAAAAAAATATTACGGTTCAATGTCTATGGCAAGTACTTTCAAATAATATTCCAATGTAATTAATTATAATATTGACTGATCTTAATAATTTAATTTAGAATTTACCGACTCAATTTTATGCCAATTTAGTACCCATTATTTTTATTGTTATGAGACAATTCCCTCAATAATTTTAATGCTTTAACTTATTTTATTTATGATGAGCGCAACTTTGTTTCTTTTTGTGTTACCATTTTTACCTTACTACTGCTTTTTTTTGTTACTCGTTTCTAATGCATGAAGTCTGCACCTATAATTGTAATGTCACTTACCTTGTTCCAATGCTTTACTTTTATTTTGCTATTTTTGGTGTACATTATGTTGGTGTTCTTAAATAAATAAATAAATAAATAAATAAATAAATTATACAACCGTAATAACCAGGACAATAAGATCATAATTGAATGCTTTCGTTTTAATTGGTCCGTTGCCGCGTCGTCGTAACGTGTCCAGTGCTTTAACATTTTTAACCGACTTCAAAAAAGGAGGTTCTCAGTTTGACCTGTATGTATTTATGTATGTATATTTGTGCGCGATAATCTCGCGTTTGGTTGAACCGATTTTGATGCGGTTTTCTGCATCGTGTTTATCAGACTTAGGAGAAAGATTTAGGAATATTAACCGCGTTTAACTGAACCGATTTTTACTTTTCGGCGTTAAAGTCGGTTCTATTTTGTTAAAAGGTTTTGACTAACCATCATAGCTTCCCTACTCAAAATCCACCTGTACATATCGTGTATGACAGAACCAACTCCCAGAATCACATCATTAAAATATACTTTTCACATTCATTAGACTGTTGTTGTTGTCTGTCCCGCTGACGTCAGCGAGGGGCGGCGCGGGTTGTGTGTCGCGCCGCGTTGGCCAAATATTTGCTGACCGTACCCCCAGATTGAAAGGGTTATAAAGAGCCGTTGCGTGTTGTTGTATAAGTACCTATACCGCGTTCGATCTGAGATTCGTTATAATTGCATGCCATACAAATGCCAGTTTTCCGGCTTTACGATTAAGGTTCATTTTAGATTGACGGCGAGATCTAAAAAGGTCCTTAGTAAATTTTGCTTACAAGCTGAATTGAACTTTGGGTACACGTAATAAGTTTGGTTTTGGCGGGGACTGGTAATTCTATGTGCTCGGCGACTCGAGTATGGGTAATATTACTACAGTATCCTGTGCTGACGGATTCTTTTGATCTGTGTAATCAAATGAGATGAGATTTTTTTGGCATTCCTTTTTTATGTAAATACAACAAAATTTTGATATCTATACTACATAAAAATGTCTATGGTTTATTGTAACACTTTTTGTATTCTATACTTTTGTAAGGTGCACCTTAAAAGTTTGTATCCACAAAACATTAATGCAAGTGTACAGATAGTATGTACGAGTGTAATATAAACACAATATTAACAGGTTTTAATAAGAAAATAACCCTACAGATAATATTTGATGGCCATTAAAATTAATTTTAATTACATCATGGAATTTGAATATTGTGTGAGGTAATTATGAACAAAAAAACTAATTAAAAAATAATAAGTTTGCAAACTTCATTAAGACTTTAATTAACTTTAGCAAAAAGTTAATCACCGTCTCATAATAAATAACTTGTGTTTAGATGTGTGTAATTAGAATACTAGTCTCAGACCAATAAACTGCTTTTTTTATGGAATTAAGATAGCAAACGAGCTTGCAGCACCACCTTCCGCTGCCGCCCATGACAACTGTGACCGACCCAGAACTAGACTCAATGAGTCTCCTTCTAATTCGGTCACAGATGCGTTGCTACCCCTGAGGACTGAGATGGTCGCCTCTAAAAAAGCGTAACCGGCTCCACACCTTCCTATCCGGAACACAATTGTTCTTAAAACAATTATTAAACGGTAGGAATGGTACGTGGCGGGCGGTGGTACTTCCCCGGGTGAGCTCTAGGCCCTACCACCTGCAACTTATAGACGGAGCGCTGGGAACAAAAGAGTGAAGCCGGTAAAAGTAAGCCGAAAGCACACATCAAAACCAATACAATACCCAATGTTGACCGTTTGAACTGTCTTCCGACTTTATTTTTTGGAACACAAAACTTCATTTATTTCCCCGCACACCGCGGCTCCACATATTACTCGCTACATATATTTAAAGCGCCAAAATTATTGCGATATATTTACGCGGCGACAAATGTATTGTGTATTCGCACATCAGAAGCACAGTTGTAGCGTCTAGTTTTTTTTATTTTTATGGAATTAAGATAGCAAACGAGCATGCAGTACCACCCTTCCCCTGCCGCCCATAACAGCTGTGACCGACCTAGAACTAGACTCAAAGGGACTAGGATGGTTAGTCCAGTTAGTAGATGGTGTTAGAATATTAGTTGGTTAGTTTGTTAATAAGTGCGAGGACAGGGTATGTTAGTGATAATTAGTCCTGTTAGTTAATGTTAGTAATAGTCCAGTTAGTTATTGTTAGTATGAGTCTTGTTCCAATTCGGTCACAGATGCGCGTTTTGAACCACGGCGCCACATAAAACGAACGTGTTCGATCTTCAATTCTTGTCGCGCGACAAACGCCTCGCTACAAACTGCACCTACTACAAATGTGTCCTTGATGTGCGGGTTTACATACAAATACATATACGGGGGCGATATATATGTCGCGTTTCAAATGTGGCGCTACTATTATTGTAATACAAATGTATCTCATAACATATTTACGGCGCCATCATTATTGCGATACATTTACACAGCGACAAAATATGTATTGTGTATACGCACATCGGACGCACAGTTGTAGCGTCTAGTTGTATTTTATCTTTCATTTTCGTAAAGTCCAAAGTTCCGTAAAGTCCAGTTCGTAAGTCCCAAGTGAATGCTCTCGGGGCGTTGTATATATCGAGGCGATGTGAAAATCTTTGATAGCGTGATTCAGGCTTCAGTGACGTCACCGCTACGTATGCGCGCTGTCGCAGTGTTGCCACAATAACCGAAAAAGTAGTATTGATTCAGTAATATCACGTAAAATCTAGAGATATGACAAGGAGATAATCCTTTGGCTTATCATTGTCCTCAGAATCTTATCGTACGTATCGAATCCCAAATTCCACGGCGGTGTCCAGTTTCAGATGAGACGCTCGTTCATTGGATTCGTTCCAGATAGCGTGTCAGAGTTTAAAGAATCATGGAATGGAATTATACAGGGATTTATTTATTGGAAATGCTTATTGCAGCCGAATAAAGAGCGACCCTAATAAATGTAATTGGATCATCTTTTCTACCCATTCTATTTAGTATTGAAATTTTATGTGATGTACCTTATTGTATTGAGTTCTGAAATGTTTGTAGATTGCAACAGTATGGCTGTGGTTACACTAGGCAGTGAACATTTGGCGAAAATTCCGTTGACTTTACATTGCATTTATACGCATATATAGCCACACATAGAGTAAGGCTCTTCTCACACAACGCTATTTATAAGCTACGCGACTGACGCGTGTACGATGTCATGCGTGTCAGATACAGTAGACCCAACTTAAGATTGAAATGAAGAGAGGCGCTGTCGGACGCATTTGACCAATCGTTGCACACTAGCAACTGACAGATGAATGACCACAACGTACTTATGAATGACTTTAACATGGCGGCGGTAGTTCCAATTTTTGCCATTTCAGAGATAAGTTGGGCGCACTATACAGCGAATTTTGGGTTGCGTTGCAGTCGCGTAGCTCGTAAATAGCGTTGTGTGAGAAGAGCCTAAGTGGTTCTTTTGAAATAGTCGCGCAAGAGACAATTTTGTTTCGAAATTCGTTTCAATTTCGCTGAAAACTTCCGTAATATTCTTACTATTAGGTAGATAAACAATAGTTTGTAATAAAAAAATATGTTTATTTTAAACAACTGTCAATATTAGATAAATAGCCAAAGCTGTCGACCGACGGCTAAAGGATGAAATGCGGTAAACCCGAAGCGCCTGACAATAATGAATAGCAATGTTTTGGTGCGGGTACCATTTGTTAACGCTACCCTCGTGCTTGGTGAAGCGAAGCGTGGGGCGTCCGACTCAAAGGGTCCTGGGTTTGATTCCCAGCGAGGCGGAAATTTGAATGAGTTATTGTTGTAAGATTTAGGTAGTTCCTATATTATTATCCTACAAGCATCTTTTGGCACGTGGGTGACGTGTGGGTGACAGAGACAGCGCCTTACAGTTTATCTTTTGGCGCGTGGATGACGTGTGGGTGACAGAGACAGCGCCTTACAGGTAAGGCTTTCGCATTTAATAATCTTAGTATGGATTACCTAATGACAGCTTGATACTTCCACGCCGTCTTGAAGAAACGAACGGCGTTTCGCGTTTAAAGAATTGATAGACGGACAGACAGACTGAAGGATAGACAGGGCTCCTGTAAGGGTTCTTAATCTTCTGGGTAAGTCTTAAAAACAAATAGCCACTTACTTCCAATGCAATACACATACATACATTATCTGTAAGCAGTGCCGGATTTAAGCATAGGCAACATAGGCAGTTGCCTATGGGCCGCCACCACAAGGGGGCCCCCACCACACCACAAAAACATTAAATTAAATCGATAGAGGCTCAGTAGAGCGAGAGAGAAAAAAATACTCAGTTTTGTTACAAATAGACGAAAATCTTTTTCAAGCGGGAAAAGTTGAACATTTAAAACTCTACGAGTTGATTTCGCACGAAATATGAACACAAATGCCATGGGCGGCAGCGGAAGAGTGGTGCTGCATGCTCGTTTGCTACCTTAATTCAATAAAAAAAAAATGGCGCCTTTCGCGCATTCTACCGCGCTGCGCTAGACCAATAGCAAGAGTGGAAAATGGCGTGTCACTCGGCGCGCGCATTATTTTTAGCATTAAAAACATTAAAAAGGCAAGACTTTTCCCATTTCAGAAAGTGAGTGAGACGCGTTTATGAAGCTTTAGAGCGGCGTCTCGCTCCCTCTATGGAAAAAGTGCTGCCGCCGCGCCATCGCCACCACCGCTTCCGCTTCGCCCGCCCAAGCGCGCATACGGGTATGTATGCCTATGCACTTCGCTCGACATGAATGAACTGGTTTTTTGTATAGACAGTTGAGTATCAAAAGTCAACAGGTGTATTTAGTATTAGTACAAACTTGTTTCTTTTTCGTAAGTAGGTAATGAATGTGTATATGTGTAATATAATATGAATGTGTAATTTTAATCCCTAAAGTTTACGTTATTCAAACTATTTGAGGGCCTCCACCACACGCTCTGCCTATGGGCCGCCGAGGTCTAAATCCGGCGCTGTCTGTAAGGTACGTAGGTACGTATATGAGTATTACTTCCAATATAATTTACAAGTAAATATCAATATGAGCCGAGGATGAGAAGGGGGCAGGCGCGGTGTATGTAGGTCGGGGGCGTGGGGGCGTCGGCGGGGGCCTCTGACGTCAGCGTGACGTCGGCGCCCCTCCCCCACGCTGATAATGGGTAAAGTAGATTTTTATCAAAATAATTGTCGGGAAACAAATTAAATATACAAGATAGCACCTGACCTATTTTTCTTTGAAGTTTTTTGCCGCTTGATTTTTGGTGAAATAGCATCGGAAAATTGTCTGACGTTATTGATTTTAAGGAGACAATAATTTTAAAAGCGTCCGTACTCCGGAAGGCACGTTTTTTATTACTTTCTTCAGATTTTATTTAATAAAGAGTAGACGACCCACCTGATGGGAAGTGGCCATCAACGGCCATTCGTAACACTTAAGGCTTATTTTTTATGTTTTGTAGGTAAGGGAATGTGGAAGATTAGAAATAATTAAAAGATGTTTTTGTCTCCATAGAAGGAAACAAAATGTCTGCCATCGAGTATAAATACAGGGCTACGTTGACTTCCTAACTACTAACGTCATAAGCAGTTGCGGATTGGCGCAAGGGTCAATGGCGACCGACCATACCCTCTGTTCCCTATTCGGCCGATCGCTTAGGATCGACGCAAGACATCGGGCTGTGAGGACTAACAAATGTTCAATATGTTTTTCAGATACAAGCTACGTTCATTTTCAATTTGATCATCTTTGAATAATTTGAATCAATCTCTCTCACTTGTAATGGATAGATTGTGAGAAAAATATGACATACTAGCTTCCGCCCGCGGCTTCGCCCGCATGGAATTCGTTTAAACTTCACCCCCCCCCCATTTCACCCCCTTAGGGGATGAATTTTGAAAAATCCTTTCTTAACGGATGTCTACATCATAGTGGCTATCTGCATGCCAAATTTCAGCCCGATCCGTCCAGTGGTTTGGGCTGTGCGTTGATAGATCACTATGTCAGTCAGTCACCTTTGAGATATATTTAGATGTATACCTAGGTATTATTAAATAGAAGAGTATCTACTCGTAGTCGCCTACTAATATGGACAACGACAATCAACGCATGAAAAAGGTCTTTGGGGCTTGATTCCAAAATCATTCGTTCATCACACCGAATGAACCGTTGTAAACATTCACTCAATAAACATAACATAAAACGAAGCGTAACGATCTCCGAGGATATAAAGGGGGCAAAGCTCTATCTGGGTCGTGCGCGTCACGGTGACGTCACGAGCGCGTCACGCCATGGACACGCCTCAGCCTCGGGTCTGTTGATATTGATACCTTGATACCGACTTGTGGTTGTGGTGTACTTGTGGTGTTTTCGTGTTTGTAAAGAGAACTAGAGAACGCTCAGTTCCAAATTCAAAATTCCTTTTCGCAATAAAAAAGAGAAATATGTCAAAAATTGTGAAAATTGAGTTTTTGTAATAAATCGCTATATTTATGCGAAAAGAATATGTAGAATTCGATAGCCGTTCAATTTTGACGAATTTGAGCGAGAAAAAGATCGGTGGCTTATTTTATTTCATACAACAGTAGTCTATGATGCAGAACTTTAAAAGTACTTTCACAACATTTTGAATTTTTGAGTTATTGCTCTTTATTATTAAGCGTGCGTTTTATTTTTTATGCAAATCAATAACGCTTCATATTCGTAGCACATCCAAATAAATAATACACTTTGATGTTGTAGTTATTTTCGTCTTATTCAGCCGGTAGGTCTAGTAGCAATAAAATGTGATAGGTCTATTTATAACGGTGGTCTCATTGATAGTCTTGATAGAACCACTTCAGTAGTACCTATCTACTCCGCGACTCCATGATCAGACCACGAGAAATAAACGTGCGAATTCATGTAACGTTGGTAGTGACGTTTGTAGCGATGAAAAGCCTCAATCTAAATACATAATTAAACCATAAACTTATAACAGTATAACTTTTAACAAAAGGGTGAATTTCTCTGGCGTAATTTTTACGCGGCGCAAGTGAAAACGGCAGTGGAAGATGCTTTATTATCATACATATATTTTTTTTTATTTACTTTAAGTAGTTACCTATATCAGGCAAAAATATTTTTTATGTAGGTTTACTCTTACGTTAGTGCGGCCGCACACCAGAGATACATTTGTATCACATTAATTGTAGCGCCGCATTTGAAACGCGACATATATATCGCATATATATATTTGCATGTAAACCCGCACATCAAGGACACATTTGTAGTAGGTGCAGTTGGTGGCGAGGCATTTTTCGCGCTACAAGAATTGAAGATCGAACACGTTCGTTTTATGTGGCGCCGTCCTTCAAAAATGTCAACAATGACGTTACGAAAATGAAAGACAATACAACTAGACGCTACAATTGTGCTTCCGATGTGCATATACTCAATACGTTTGTCGCCGCGTAAATGTATAGTAAACCCAACTTAAGACTGAAACGAAAGAGGCGCTGTCGGACGCATTTGACATTCATTAGACCAATCATTGCACACTAGTAACTGACAGATGAATGAACACAACGTACTTATGAATGACTTTTCGTTAGTTCCAATTTTTGCCATTTCAGAGTTAAGTTGGGCGGACTGTATAGCAATAATTTTGACGCTGTCAATATAATGTTGCGAGTAATATGTGGTGCCGGTCTGCGGCCTCACTTAAAATAAAAAATGTTGAACCTCAGATTTTTCATCCTCGGTGGTTGTCCCTGTTCCAGTTTTTGTTGTTATATCCTGATGAATAGAAAATGTATTGACCAATTATGCTTACAGACTATTTCATTCAATATATGAATAATTGTAGCATTAGAAAAATGTATTTTCATTAATACAGCAATACCATTTGGTAAATGGTAAGGCAAAACACGTGTCCCAAGATTTTTTTCATTTCGGTGAATGAAAGAGAAACAAGGATAGTTTTGGAACGAAGAGTTCTAGAACATTGCCACTCCACATGAACTCAGCGGCAGCCACGTGCAAGCTTTTGTCGGTAGAGGTGGTCTGCTGCGTCGTTCCGTGTTCCCGCTAGAAACGTCATTATTTCACATCGGTGTCTCAGGTATTGATTCTTTTCATTTCCACGAATGGGTTTATTTTATGTCTCAAAATTCTAAAAAAACTAATAAATTTGTATTCTTAACAACGCTTTAAGTAGAACGTTTATCACACGAGTAGAAATTTATTCAATCCTAACAATTAGATTCTTTTAAATTTAAATTTTTTTGACCCGTATTTTAATTTCGGTGTTTTCATTCCGGTGAATTCGGTGACCTATACGGGTCACCGAAGTGAAAAAATTCACCGTAATGAAAAAAATTTCATTTCGGTGAATTTCAGTGCTCAGTTGTTTCATCTCGGTGGACACTCATTTCATTTCGGTGATAGTAACGGTATTTTGATACAGGATGATTGTGTGATAATGAACATTATCTATTGCAAGTGTTCAATTTACGATTATCAAAATTTATAATTAATTCTGACAAAAATCGTCCGTAGATAAATTGAATATTGATACCGATCGTAAGTAGATTTATAACTACAAATCATTTCATTTAATAATTTAGGTAAGTAATATGATCGAAGTTACCATTTCGGTATAGATGTTACTATTACTACTTGCTCCAGAAATGCTTTTGTTATCGCGGAATTATTTTTTGTATTAAAGATTCCAAAACTGTCAATTACTTCGAAAGTACAAGTATTTTTCTACTATAGTTTACTATTTCAATAAACTTGTACTCTGTCAATAATTTCAAATTTTGAAATATTAAATTTAAAAAATTATAGGTAACTCCTTGATAAAATAATATTTTTGTTATAATAAGTGTAACAAAAACTTGTAAGTCCATCTTCCAAGACTCAAAATCTACCTGTGAATTATTAATAACTAGTAAATTTGCCCTCGCTTCGCTTCGGGAAACCAGTCCCTTCAAAAATATCTATAAATTTTAACAAATTATGTTATTCCGATGTCTAAGCTATATTACTGCAAAGTTTCATGAAAATCCGTTCAGTAGTTTTTGCGTGAAAGAGCAACAAATACACACACATACATCCTTACAAACTTTCGCATTTATAATATTAGTAGGATACATATATACATGTCGGAGACGGAAATTAAATTAGATTAAAATCAAAGTAAATAAAAGTTTTATTCTATTTTATTTCCGTGTGCAGAAATTAATCTAGTTGTTATACTGACTTTCAGTTGAGCACAGTAGAGCCACCTATGTGTTTTCTGTTTGGACATGTGTTATAAAAGGCCACTCAATCTAGTCTACTTTTCTGACTTCTCGAGCAGACGTCGAGCTGAACGGTCGCATTAAGTTAACTAGTGTACTTTGTAATAAAATCCTATACTGCGTCGTACCTATGCCCGACGGCATAACGTTTCTCTAAGTGTATTTCAGTCGTATCACGTTTTAACATAACCTAAAAGCTTTAATCAAAGTAAGTTAAGCTGTGTAACCTGTAACCTAATTTAAATCATGAAGACACGTATTGAACGCCTACTGTGTTTTATTTTACACCTTGCAACCTGATGATCGGAGCATTATACCACCATCCTGACTAGTGCCTCCGAAATCAGAAGTTGGATGTAACTTCACGTCCCACACATGGCTGGCTAGGTTATTTCCAGGTTTTCAGATAGCAATTTTCAGATGAGAACTGGATTCATAAATGGCAAGCGAGTTGACATGTGCCATTACATCTCACATGGCATGGATGGAATGTGGCGTCGAATTTTGGTAAAGCTAAGTAACACAGCGAGTATGGGTATGGCATTATTTTTATTCCATTACGTCTGAGGTGACACAATGTCATTGCTTAAATTTTAATTTTTGTGTAAACTATATTGTGTGTGTGTAGTTTGTTTGATAAACGTGAGTGAAAATAAAGACATCGATTTCCGGTGATAAAATCATTTAACGTAGCTCCGTAATTAAAACAAGTCGCTCCTCATTGTAATCTTATTTTGATGTTAATCGCTGAAAAAACAAAAGAAATCGTTTTTATTGTGACCTCTGTTTTTATTATGAAGGGAAAGTTACAACCTTTGATTTTAGTGTAATTTAACCAAGTATTATAACATCGGAACACACTATTATTATGCGATCACTTTGTTGAAATTTAATGTGGGTAGATTTGTGGTTGGATTGCTAAGATGCTCAAGGGCCAAGTATCATTTGAAGTGTTGTGATATAAAAAGTGAATTTGCGAATCGAAATGTAACGTAACTCGAGTCATTTTAAAGTGAAATTATTATGTTCCGAAGTACAATAATAATTAATCTGCGTTCATAAAATTCTTAAAGATAAAGGGGGTAGATTAGATTTTGTAGTCTGGTCGAAAAAGAAAAACAAACGTTTTAAAGTCAGGCATTTTATTATGCATTCCGTGTTGGTACAATTTTTAATTGATAACGAGATATGACGTACAGTGCAGTGACTTTTATCAAACGTGTAATGTTCGTGATAGTTATTTTGGTTTTTGATAATTTGGTGCGCCGCTTATCGCTGAAAAGGATTAGTTGGAGAAAGATAAACACAAAATAGTTTTTGTGCTCAACTTGACGAAGTATTTATTCCATTTATCGAGTACCTACAACGATAATAAAAGCCTGCAACAATAATAACAATAAAAGCGTAAGCTAGTTTTTAAAAGGTGAACGGTTTGGTTGTTCATTGGTGACGTCGATCGAATTAGTTGCTCATTAGTTCGCGTTGTTTTAAAAGTGAAACTCAATACAATTTTCACAAGTTTTGTTTACTATGTGACAAAATAATTTCGATATTCTAAATACCCGCGTAGTTCATTGTTAATTTTAAATATTGTGTAAGCGTTATCTAATGATCCAAAACATTGTCGTTAGAGTTATTACAGACGAATTAGTTGGATTCTTCCCGCTTTAGTCACTACATTTTCGAAATAAATAAAGTCGACGTAACTGTTTACATCGGATTTAAGCTGCGTTTAGGAAGTGATTCTAGGTTATAAGGAACTGGAGACCAAGACCTTGTCTGGTACCTGTCTGGGACCAAGGGTGACATCACCCAGTTGTGGTAGCATGAAACAGGGTAAAAGTGAAACGGCGTTTTTGGTATGACAAAGTTTTATTTGGTTACATCGGGTGTTGCAGTTTTATAACTTCCATTTTATTTCGTTCCTTGTGAAAATGACCTTTTGTTGTGTCTTGTAATTAGTGAAATGTGACAAAAGATAACAATTAAGATATCGAAGGTTCTGTAAAATTTGTCGTTCGTCATTTTCTATATCCTAAAAAAATTAATTAATTAATAGCAGTTTGTGGAAGTTCACTGAAATTTTTAATTAAAGTAGCAGTTGGATACAATCAGTTCCCCAATTATTTTAATTACAAGTGCAGCACACTTCGATTGGTTTTAATTTACTTTGTGAAAAGTGAAAGTTTAAAAGTAATCTCACATGTGACGATGCAATGTGCATCGTTCTGTTTTCAGATAAGTTTTCGAGGATGCACAGGCGGCAGCAGCACACGCAGGTTACACATGTGTTGTCTGGAGCCGAATCGACGGCTGCGTGCCTGCACTCGTGGGCTTCCTGGAGTTCATTCGTGTGACATTGAAGGAGGAAGCTCTGGCAACTGGCAGCCGCAGATCGGACGCAGCGAAGCAGGTGATCTGTATCGTTCATATTTATTTTGTGATAGCTTAAAGAAGTAGTAAATTAAAACTTTTCTTTTCGAGACGTAGTTCACTTGATAAAAGTCTATTTTTGAGAGATTTAGTTTTCGGTCAACTTATCGAATGGAGCTTTTGAAATTGTATTTGAACGGTTATGTTACTTTAATGTGAAAGCACATCCACCGTATTCAGGATTTTGAGAAAATAACAGCTTAGCCAACTTCTCTTAAAAGGCCAACTTGAGTATTCATAATCACTTTTGGGTCATGGGTAATAATTACTCTTTAAAAACATTCAGTCCCAGACTAGACAGTACTCACTAGACAGACTACGAAAAGTGTAATGTAGACATTGTTTATTTCCCTTTTACGGAGAGTTGATTTGGAGAAACAACAAAAAAAATCGAAATCAAAAAAAAAAAAAAAAAATCCGCTGGTTAAGCGATGCCGCTGGTTAAGTGATGCCGCTGGTTAAGCGATGCCGCTGGTTAAGTGATGCCGCTGGTTAAGCGATGCCGCTGGTTAAGTGATGCCGCTGGTTAAGCGATGCCGCTGGTTAAGTGATGCCGCTGGTTAAGCGATGACGCTACTTAAGCGGAACTAAAAAGTAAAAAGTAAAACTAAAAAAAAAAAGTAAAAGAAAAAAAAAAATTAACAAAACAAAAATGAAATAATCACACTTCTAACAAATCATCAATCGCAATTAAAAAAAAAAATCGCACTTACAGAGTAATCACCAATCGATATTTACACAAAATGACTTTGATAAAGTTGTTTTTATTCCCTGCCCACTTAGGTCAGGAAGGGCCGAGCTATAAGAGATACTTTCGTTTGTGTTTATTGTTACAGGTAAATTCCGGCACCACAGCTGATCGAGTCATCCAGTTTTACGACGATTGTACGACGACGTATTGCGTTAAAAGTTAAAAACAAACCCGCGTTAATAATAAATTTGGTAATTTTGCTCTAAACATGCTCTAAACAGTTGTCATGTTATGGAGTTTGTTTAGCCGTCTTCTTCTCCATAGCGACACCGGAAACGGCGCGGCGGGAGTGTAGTTAGTTAGGGTTAAAAAAATTAAAAAAAAAAAACAGAATTAAAACAAAATACTTGGCGTTCAATCAAATAAATTTTAAGTAATCTAAAAACTTGTTGTTCAAATTAAATTAGTAGTCTCGTTTAAAATTAGTAGCTTTTGCTGAATAAAATAAAATTAGAGCTTTGTTGTAACCTAAATCAAAAGCCATCACACGAGGACGTGTGACGTTGTCAGAATGGCCGTGTCGGAGACGGAAATTAAATTAGATTAAAATCAAAGTAAATAAAAGTTTTATTCTATTTTATTTCCGTGTGCAGAAATTAATCTAGTTGTTATACTGACTTTCAGTTGAGCACAGTAGAGCCACCTATGTGTTTTCTGTTTGGACATGTGTTATAAAAGGCCACTCAATCTAGTCTACTTTTCTGACTTCTCGAGCAGACGTCGAGCTGAACGGTCGCATTAAGTTAACTAGTGTACTTTGTAATAAAATCCTATACTGCGTCGTACCTATGCCCGACGGCATAACGTTTCTCTAAGTGTATTTCAGTCGTATCACGTTTTAACATAACCTAAAAGCTTTAATCAAATTAAGTTAAGCTGTGTAACCTGTAACCTAATTTAAATCATGAAGACACGTATTGAACGCCTACTGTGTTTTATTTTACACCTTGCAACCTGATGATCGGAGCATTATACCACCATCCTGACTAGTGCCTCCGAAATACATATATACATATACATATATACATATACATATACATAGTAGGAAGGATAAATTTAAAATACTGTTTTTTATAAAGTTTTTCTACTGCTACCGGCCATTGTTATTGACTTTAAACTTTTAAAAAATTAAGTAAGTACTTATCTTGTTTTATTACACTACTTTTATTTGAAAGTTATCATGGGGGATTTTATATTTATTTTTTATAGAAAGTTACCTACGAAGTAGATACTAAGTAAAACACCTACCTATTATCACTTGAGTCGGTTGATGTTTAGGCATTGCGTTCTTTATCATTTTTAGATCACGCTGTATAATATTTCGTTGGATTTTCATTTCAGTGAATATCGTTTTCATTTCGGTGAACGGCGGTTTCATTTCGGTGACATCGAAAATTGAAACTCTTGTCATTCATTTGTTTTTCAAATTATTTTGTTTCCACTGCCTTCTATATTATATAAGTTCACGATGAACAATAATGTTCAAAGTAAATTCACAAAAACTCATAAATAAAAATATTCACCGAAATGAAAAAAAATATCAGCTTGTTGAAATTCACTCAAAATAGAATCGACTTTAACGCCGAAAAGTAAAAATCGGTTCAGTTAAACGCGGTTAATATTCCTAAATCCTTCTCCTAAGTCTGATAAACACGATGCTGAAAACCCTATCAAAATCGCTTCAGGGAAACAATATGCCTAAAATCTTCTCCTAAGTCTGACAAATACTATGCTGAAAACCGCATCAAAATCGGTTCAACCAAACGCGAGATAATCGCGCACAAATATACATACATTACAGATTACAGGTCAAACTGAGAACCTCCTTTTTTGAAGTCGGTTAAAAAGACCTGTGGTATATTATTTATCGCACTTACACAAAAAAAGGAGCAATTTCCGCCAATGACATGGCAAAAAGAGTTAGAATGATACTGTTCAGTCTCGCTTTGCGTGGCAATTTTTTGTAGGACAGCAAAAGAAATTGTTCTTTGAACATAATTATTATACAATCGGACTTTCTGGTGCTATCTTATGTTGGCCACGATCACCATCACCAGGGGTCTATCTATACTTTTTCTTTTACGTCTATGGAAGGAAAAAAGGGAGATAGTTAATTGCGGAAAATTCATATTTTTAATTGATAATGTTATATGAATACCTACAGTTGTTTCTAGTACAATGGTCAGGGCAATTTGAACTTATACTTCACAATTTAGATTCACTTGAATAAGCATGATTTTTTCATGATAAATACACAATAGTCAATAGTCTCTATATTTTGTATGTACAACGTTTTGATTAGACATTTTTATATTGGTTTTATTGGTTATTGATGACGCTGCTCATACGTCATCACTATTGTATCAAACGTACGTATAATTAAAACTCAATTATATTTGTTTTCAAACAAAGGCTTAGTAAGCTTTATCCCTGCACCATTGTAAATTGATAAATCAAAAATGACTGAGTGGATGTTGATTGCATACTCAAAAACCGAGCCAAGTACGAGTCGGATGTACTTGCGTAGTTCTGTACAACTGTACAATGTTTAAACACCAATATTTTTTTACAAAAAAATAACCGACTTCAACATCGACAAGTACAAATAACTCAAAAGCTACTTCCAAGATGTCACTAAAATATGCGATTAGACAACAGGCATCAGCTTTCAATTAAAAAAAGAATTATAAAAATCGGAACACACAATCAAAAGTTAAGTGGTACAGACCATAAACTAAATACGCATTATAAAAAATAACTCAAAACTACCCTTCAGATGTCAGTGTCACCTAAATTTTGTATGGGACAAGACGTGAGGCATTACCATTCGAATTAAAAAAAACAATATCAAAATTGATTTACCCACTGCATAATAATAATTATACCTAATACAAATCAAACGCAGTCAAATTGAGAACCTCGACCTTTTCTGACGTCGGTTAAAGATGGCCTTAAACTTTGTTGAACTGTAGTTTGTTGCCGAAATAAGTAAGAGAAAGTACCTAATACTTACTTAAGTTTTTTTTTGTAAATAGGAAACGGATACCCCCCTTACTGAAGAAGATTTCAAAATGTTTCGAAATGCCTATTAAAGTAATAGATCTATACAATTTTCATTAAAAAATTGTCTCTCAGCGGTTTAAATTTTTTTATCTACATACCTACCTACTTGCGAGTAGGTACCTACTTACCTACGTAAAACTAAGGATATAAAATAATTATGTAATTTTATTCATTTCATGGGACACTAACCGTGGTTCAGGAACACTGTACAAAAAAGACTTGGCTAAAGTCAAAACACAACACACACACACACACACACGTACACAATTTATTTACATTACAATAATAAACAAAGCTATGTGTCATTGCCAGCGCAAGGTCCTGAATTTGATTCCGGATCGCAAACAATTATGAGGCAGGTTTGTGATATGTTATTTGCTTAGTACGCGTGACACAGGGAATCCTATTTAAATCTCCACCACCTCAGGTGACCAGGAGTACATAAACAAGCGTATTTATATTTTAAAAAACAAAAATCATGCCTATTTGAATCGATACCAATTAAATTATTTATAATTTTGATGCATTTAATAAAACTTATTATTGCCAGGGAGCTTGTGCAGCAAATTGTTAAAATGACTGGAGTGAACTAAATCTTTGGTTCGATATACCCGCCAGAAATTTGGAGGTAGTCAAACAAAACGTTTGTGTGAAACGGAAATTGCGTAATAGGTACGTTTTATCATATAGGAAGTTGTGTGCCAAGAATACTTATTTAAAACCAACTTCTGAAGAATTTACCATAGCTACAATACAACAAAGGGCAGTAAAGTAGGGTACTTTTTGAAGTCAAGTTGAATTAGTAGATAATATTCAGAACATCAGAACCGGGTCTAGCAGGAACTGGAACGGACTCTGGAGTTTATGGTCAGAAGTTATTCAAATACCTAAGCAATACGAACATTTATGCAGGTACTAGGTATATTATGTTTTTTATGGAATTAAAGTAGCAAACGATTATGCAGCACTACCACCCTTCAGCTGCCGCCCATGACAACTATGACCGACCTAAAACAATACTAATTTAGGGACTAGGATGGTTAGTAAAGTAATCAAGTTAGTTGAGGGTGTTAGAATATTACTTCAATTACTTGGTTAGTTTGTTAGATAAATAGGTACATTTCCTATGATATGTCTCGGTGTTATTTTTTGCCTTCAATCTGTCACAATTCCACAATAATTAATCCAAACAAGCACTGATTCCAACATACTGTATAAATACTCGACGATAACCTTTCATAATCGGATGTCAGCTTGTACCTGTATAAAAAAAAAAACAAAAATAATAAATAATTAATCACTACATAGTATAAAACAAAGTCGCTATTTTTGTCCGTCTGTTTGTTTGTCTGTTTGTCTGTATGCTTAAATCTTTAAAATTACGCAACGGATTTTGATGCGGTTTTTTGTAATAGGTAGAGTGATTCAAGAGGAAGGTTTTTATGTATAATACATGCATATATTCCCACGAGAACGGGATCCACGCGGGTGAAACCGCGGGCGGGCCGCTAGTCTATTATAAACTACACATCAACGCTGATAAGAATTATATACGAAACAGTTCAATATTATGTGTTGGTATTGTATTAGGTTTTATCAGTTTGTTTAATATTTTCGTCATCATTAATTACGGCGTTGAAAGTCCTCTCAGAAGTTTTATTTCAATTTCAAGTTTACAAAATGTATTTTTGGGTTGCATTTGCATACCATACCACCAAGTTATGTTACCTCGAAACTCTGCCTCGAATAATAATTAGTCAAACACGAGACAAATGACATTATGACAAAACGTGATACACATGGATTTTGTATAGGTAGGTAGGTACCTACCCCCTATAAAGATCTCACTTTTTATAATTTGTTGTAATAGCGGTCACATTTCAAGCACGCTGTGAAAAATAGTAGATTGTATGACAAGGGTGCAAAGTAATATTTTTTCGGCGAGGGCGTTTTTTGAATCCAGAGCGAAGTGAGGGATTCTAGAGTAGAATCCCGAGCGTAGCGAGGGATTCAAAGTACGTCGCCCGAACCAAAAATATACTTGCACCCGAGTGATACACTCTACTTTTCACCACCCACTATGAGAAAATAATATATATATATAATAGAAAACAATAGAAAATAATACGTAAAAATGCACGAAAACTTAATTTTAATTTGATTTCTTTTTTTATTATTCAGCTGGCGGGTCCCACGCGTCGTACCAGACATTCTTTATTCAAACAATATTTGCGTTCGATTTCTTTAGCGCAAAATACTAAAATGTTCTAAATTCAAAATAGGACGGAAAAGATCTAGCCGGCAGGAAAAGTTGTATGAAAATTCATTCCCGCCCGCTGAATAGAAAACAGCAACTTTGGAACCCCGTAAGTCCGAACCAAGTCGTCTTTTTCGAATAGGTGTGATGAAAAATCTATTTCCGTACAAGAAATCCCTATGGCCTCAATAATATTCATAGAGATAGGAATATTAATATTTTACTTGGCGCCATTTTATAGAAACCACAGATAATTACTGATATAATATTTTTAAAATATTGTTTTCATTTCAAATATAGGTCAGTTTATAGGGCAATGTTTACGACATAAAAGTATAAAGATTGTTTTACATACAGGGTCTAAAAATGATTTCACAGATTGGCATTGTCTGTCCGATACTGGAGTGAATTAATTAGCAGACTTTGTAGTAAGCAGTAAAACAAAGAAGTAATTGTTCGACGAGCAAACTTTCATAATTCGCCTCAACTTGTTTGGTTTGCGAGCACCCATTCATCATTGATGGCGGTGGCTATTATGGGCTTGTTTAACGCATTACGGTGATCTATGAGGTAGTAGCTACCATTCTTTCTGGCTAAATATTAGGAAAATGTGTTGCGGAATGTCGACTTTATTGTACACCCTCTATACACCTTTGTACGTTTTGGTTTACCAACATTGTAAAGTCTCAACTAAAAGCTTTATTACTGTGAAGTCTGATTAATAATACAATCACGCGTGTACGTTTTTGTAACGAAGTTCCTTATTGCACGGATCCTTGGTACGGATAGCAGCTAGAAAATGAAAAGTGTAAGATTTTTGCGTGACGGAACTGGAAACGTATGCTATTGGCTGACCCCAGTTATAGATGCGATTCTTGTTAATCAGTTTCAATAGGTATTTGCACCAAACTGAGCTACATACCCTTCGATAATCGATTTGAAATAAAATTGTAATTTTCAGTTCTAGAACCAGTAAGTAATAAATAATGAAACTAAGTAGGAACTCATTTGAATTTCATAATTAATGCACATTGAAACACGTCATATCGTAGAACATTAAATTTGCAAATGCATTCAAATAATTATATTGGCGATGGCACTATGAATAATTACCTTTGCCTCCTCGTAATTATCTGTCATTATCGTTTGGGCGGGATAACGACGCGCCAAGTGTTTACTGTCATTGGAATGAATCGTATTTTAAAAATAAAAACAAACATGGCCGCCAGTTAACACCTGATTCAAACTGCAGGCCTAAATGCACTTTGATGCGGTGCCAGATCTTGTGATTTGATGTCCCATTTCTAGCTGTTCCACTGATTTGAATGAAATTTAGTGTGATAGCGTAGTTAAAGTGTAAATAAAAATAAATTAAATTAAATTGGTCGATACAAAACCTTTATTTTGTTTGGGGAAATCATTTTTGTCGTTAACACAGAAAAATAATAAGCAGACCTAACATATTTATTATATATAACCTTTGATGTTTTAAATGTCTAGATTAAGGGTCGCCCTACAATGAAAACGAAAAAAAGCCAACATTATCAAGCATGTGTGCGTGCAGGCGATGTTTTACCCGTTCGTCTATTGTCTATGTGTGCGTAATGATATAAAAATTGTGGCCAACAGTTGGCCACAATTTTTTGACACGTTTGCGCGGATTCGATGTTCCATCTATAGTAAGTATTTATTATATATAATCAAAGTATATAACTTAATAACTTATTTTTTATAAGTCTGTGGTCGTTAACAATGACACCACAAATGAAATTTTTACTATCACCTACTCATTTTCCTCAGAAATTTTAATATCCTCTCTTTGATGTTTTAAATGTCTAGATTGCGCGTCGCCCTACAATGAAACAAAAAAAAGGCAACATTATCAAGCATGTGTGTCTATGTGTGCGTAATGTGTGCGTAATGATATGTGGCCAACAGTTGGGCACAATTTTTTGACACGTTTGCGCGGATTCGATGTTCCATCTAGATATTTAAAACATCAAAGTATCCTCTATAACTAATCGGTAGATAAACACATGCATCGATAATGTGTAAATAAGCTCTGAAAATAAATAAAACCTACAAGACAGTAATATGTTAATTTCCATTTAAATTCGTTAAAATATTTCTGATGTTCATGAGAATCAATGATTGCACCATTAATTAAATAAGTAAAAATAAAATAATATGAAAATTGTACATTTAATTTGATTACGCGTTCCCATAACTGAGTGAAAATTCAAATATTTTTTAATGACTATATTATGCTATCCAATACCAAATTCCCGAATCCTCAAAAATTTAATTGTAAACAAATTGTAAAATAGAAAGTAAGTAGATATATACTTAATATCTATTTAGTTTTCCTTAACTTTAGCAGTCTGTTAAGTTTTCATAACATACAGCGTCGATATTGAAGTTGGTTTTCGGGTAAATACAAAAATGGTAAAAAACCAAACCCTATAAATGTGCTTCCGATGTCAGTCTGTCTATCTGTCCATCCGTCTGACAGTCACAGCCTCCTGAACGGAAATAAGTAAACACCTGAAATTTTCACAGAATAATATGTGTTATAGGTACCTACTGTAGCCATTATTACTGTTACGTGTCAGGAGTATGGGGTTCGAGAAAATGCCAAAATGTACCACAAAGACTTTATTGAACTCGTAGAAACACAATTACACACTGTACACAGTACACACCACAACACTATGCACGTAGGTACTCGTAAACACACTCGACGAACACTGTATCGCTCGTAGAAATCACTTAACTTCTCACTGGTATCGCTCGTAGGTATCGCTGGTATCTTCCTGGTTTCGCTTCCGAAACTAGAATGTCTGCGGTTGGCCGATCGCTCCTTTTTATACCCCTCACGCACCATTCACGCCAATCCAGAACTTTCTCGCTAATTCCGCGGACCCGCTCCGAACAAGATTCGAGAACGTTCCTTGCAACCGACTTTCGCCCGTATGACTATTGCCGTAATGGTCGAAGCGTCGTGCGCGTGCGTACTTTCGAGACGGCCGTCCATTGTTCTATTGTTTCGCCTGGCATATTTATGGCCCCTATTGTTTATTGTTTAGCGAGGTACGCCAGGGCTGTCACATTGCCCCCCTCTTAGTCATGCTCGTCCCGAGCATTATTCGATCCATGAAATGGTGCCAATCTGTCCACGTGCACGATCTTCGGCTTTCTTCTGTCCCCCTGTCTGATCCGGTAGGTCACGTCATTAATCCTCGTGACAACTGTGTAGGGGCCTTCCCATCGTGCTTGTAGCTTCGGAGACTTCCCTTTCTTCCGCAGTGGATTGTGCAACCATACAGAATCTCCCTCCTTGAAACCATGTTTCCGAGCATCGCGATCGTAGCGGGTTTTCATCTTTTCGCTGGTCTTCAAACATTGCTCTCTTACAAGATCATGTGTCTCGTCCAGTTGTTTCCGTAAGTCCGCGATGTATTCAACGGTTGGTTTCGGGGCATCTGGCGGTGTTCCGGTAAGCAAATCCAACGGCAGACGCATTTCTCTTCCGAAGTTAACTTTAGCCGGTGTAAATCCCGTAGACTCGTGTATGGCAGACCGATATGACATCAGGAACAGAGGAATGTACCGATCCCAGTCTCGCTGATGTTCCTCGACGACCTTGGCCAAGTGATTTTCCAACGTTTGGTTGAATCTCTCCACCATGCCGTCAGATTGAGGATGCGCCGGTGTGGTACGTGTCTTATTTATTCCCAAAAGTTCACACATCTCCTGGAATAACGTTGACTCGAAGTTCCTGCCTTGGTCGCTGTGTAACTCCAATGGTACACCAAAGCGGCATACTACCTCCTCGACAAGTTTCTTGGCCACGGTCTTCGCCTCTTGGTTCGGAGTTGCAAACGCTTCCGGCCATTTGCTGAAGTAGTCTTGAACCACGATGATGAATCTATTCCCGTCTTCAGACTGAGGGAATGGGCCAGCAACGTCTATGGCGATTCTTTCCCAAGGGGCTCCGACGTTATACAGCTGTAGTTTTCCCTTGGTTCTAGTGCGGGGCCCTTTCACTGAAGCGCACACGGTACACTTCCTACACCAATCTTCAACGTCCTCTCGACACCGCACCCAATAAAAGCGTTCTCGTATCTTTACGAGGGTCTTCTTGATGCCGAGATGCCCACCAGAAGTGCCATCATGTACGAGCTTCAGCAAATCAGCCACTTTACTCCTGGGAATAACCATTTGCAGGGTTTTTTCCTTTCCGTTGAGTGATTCCCAGCTCCGGTAAAGCACGCCATTCTCCAATATAAGGCTGTCCCACTGTGCCCAGTATGCCTTAGTCGTCGCGCTTGATGTTGATACGTCACTCCACAGGGGCCTCTGTCCTTTGGCTTTCCATTCCATGATCAAGCTGAGGTCTTTGTCTTCCTTCTGAGCTTGGCTTACTTGCTCCGTTCCCCAAGACTCGTCTAGGTCCTGCATCCTTATTACCCTGACCTCTTCTTTAGCCTCATGCTTGATGCAATGTCGACATTCTTCGGAGCATGGGCGTCGTGATAGGGCGTCGGCATTCGAATGAGCTCTTCCGTTACGATGCTCTATCACGAAGTTAAACTCTTGAAGCTGTTCGATCCACCTCGCAACCTGGCCTTCCGGGTTCTTGAATTGCAGCAGCCACCTAAGAGCGGCGTGGTCCGTTCTTATCGTGAACTCGCGTCCCAGCAAATATTTGCTGAAGTGCTGAAGGGTCTTCACCACAGCCAGTAATTCACGCCGAGTCACGCAATAGTTCCTTTCAGGTTTCGACAGGGTCTTGCTGAAGTACGCAATGACCACCTGCTGGCCGTCCTGGTCTTGGGATAATACTCCTCCGATGCCAGTATTGCTAGCGTCCGTGTCCACTATGAATCTCCCTTCCCTTCTGGGATAGCCAAGAATCGGAGCCGAGCACAGACGTTCCTTTAAGCGAACAAACGCATCTTCGCAATCGGAATCCCAACTGAAAATTCTCTTGTCCTCCGTTAGACGATGTAACGGCTTGGCTATCTCGGAGAAGTTCTTCACAAACCGACGGTAATAGGCGCATAGTCCCAAGAACGCTCTTACATCGGTCTTGTTCTTTGGGGTCGGCCATTCTTGAACAGCTCTTATCTTATCTGGATCAGTGCGAACACCTTCGTCCGATATGATGTGTCCCAAGAATGATACTTCCTTCTTGAAGAAGTCACATTTCTTCGGATTGAGCTTTAGGTTGGACTCACGGAATCGTCTGAATACCTTCTCTAGGTTTCGCTTGTGTTCCACAAAACTTCGTCCCATGACTATGACGTCATCGAGGTAAACCAGACAAGCGTCCCCCAAAAGTCCAACTAACACTCGCTCCATGAGACGCTCAAAAGTGGCAGGAGCGTTACATAGCCCAAAAGGCATTACGCGAAACTGCCACAAGCCATTTCCGGTTCCGGTGGTAAAGGCAGTCTTCTCCTTGTCTTCTGGCCGTACTTCTACCTGCCAGTAACCACTCTTCAGGTCGACCGTCGAAAACCACTTCATGCCACCAAGCATATCCAACGTGTCGTCAATCCGGGGCAGAGGGTAGCTGTCCTTCTTGGTAACGGTGTTAAGCATCCTGTAGTCAACACAGAATCTAGTACTGCCATCCTTCTTCTTCACGAGTACCACAGGTGAACACCAAGGGCTAGTTGACGGCTCGATCACCTTGCTGCGCACCATGTCCTCGATCATTTCTGCAACTTCGTGCTCCTTTGCCAATGGTACTCGTCTCGGTCTTTGCTTGATCGGTGAAGTATTGCCGGTATCTATTGGGTGAGTGACAAGATTTGTTCTTCCAAGGTCGCTATCTCCTCTGGTAAAGATGTCTTTGTAGTCCGTCAACAACTTTGCTGCCTGAGTATATTCCTCAGAGCTCAAATTCCTCCTGGTCGCCTCCAGCAAAGATGTCATGTGATCCGTTGATCCAGGTTTGTCCGAGTTTTCTTGGACCTTCCTCAAGCTGTCCACGGCTTCACATCGCCCGATAACGGTATTCTTTGCGAGAAGTATCGGCGTGCTACTAAGATTGATGACCTTTAACTTAGCGTCACGTTTGGTCATGAGCAGTGTCCTTGCCGTGATCCAACTGGGGTGATCTCCATAGTCTTCTACTATGACACATCGATCCAGCTTTATCTCTTCTGGAAACCTAATCTGGACCAAGGTTTCCGATCTGGGTGCCAGCTTCACTGTCCTCAAACAGTACACTGCTCCTGAAGATGAACCCTCCAAGAAGACTTCTTGATCCGGGAAGCTTAACACTCCTTTCGCTATGTCAACTATGCAGTGATGTGTCCGCAGAAAGTCCAGTCCGATAATGCAGTCGTCAGTTATATTCGCTACTAAAACAGACTGCGTGTAAGTGTCACTTCCGAGTTTCAGTCTTGCTTCCGTAACTCCTAGGATGGTCACTGGCTGGCCTGTCGCTGTCTGCAGATTGCATGATGGTCGTCCATTTTCCCACATGATAGTCCGCTTCAGTAGTTCCGGTCGAACGATGGATTTCGATGCTCCCGTGTCAATCGTAAAGCGACAGGATATGCCATTTATCTCACCAGTAGCTACCAGGCTGTTCCCGTCACAAGCTTGTGACACTATAACAGTAGGGGCTCGACGAAGTCCAGCCGCTGCCCGTCCCGTGGCGCTGACGCCTTTTAATTTCAGCAGCTCCTGGGTGTCAACTTGGGTAGCCGTCGAGGTCTTCGTAGGAGGCTTGGCAGTCTTCTTAGCGGCGGCGGCGGCTTCTAGCTCTTGCACTTGCGTAGCCCTCCACACCGATTTCGGTTGTTTCCGTGTCCGGCAGCTAAGCTTAATATGACCTCGTTCACCGCATCCGTAGCAGATAGGCCCAGTATGAGGTTGAATAGTCGCTACGACTTCGCGCACCTTATAACCTTTACAGTCGCTTCGTACCGCTTCTACTTCAAGGGCATGCGCTAAAGCTGCTTCCAATGTGGCGTGATGACCCAAGCGCACCGTTGCTCTCACTTCGGGATCCCGTATACCGCTGACAAACGCCTCTAATACTTTGTCTTCTACCGGTGTGGAACTCGAAGCATAGGCTCGACGTACGAGGCGCTCGATCTCCGTAGCCCATTGCTGCAGTCCTTCGCTCGACTTCTGTGACCGGTCTTTAAGTTGAGCGCGGTACACGTGTTCAAGGTGCTTTTCCCCGTATCGAGCTTCTAAGGCCTTAAATAGCGACTCCAAGGTGCGTCGCTCGGCGGGCAGGTTCTCAAGCACCAGCAGTGCCTCTCCTCGTAGAGCTAGTGTGAGTGCCGCCAACGAGTGCTCGTCCTCCCAGCCATTTCCACTTGCAACTACCTCGAACTGGTGCTTGAACGCCGTCCACGAGGTCGTGCCGTCGAAACTTGGGACCTTAAACTTCGGGGCCCCAGGGCATGAACTAGTTGCTGCCGTGCCCACAACCTTCATCTTTTGCAGTTTGTGGTCCAAATCCGCGAGCCTAGTTTCGTGGGAGTTTAGTAACGCGTCATGGTTTTTGAGGGCTTGGTCGTGCTCGGATGTACGCGATTTTACCAGTTCCAGGTCTTCCTTTACGACGTTCAGTTCTCCCTGGAAACCATCCAGCTTTGCATCGATTGTCCCCAGTTTACTTTCCAGGCTCTTCATGGCTTCGCGCCGGCTCTCCATTGCTTCGCGCTGGCTCCGCTGCATGGCTTCCATCGCTGCTAATAGGGCAGCCATATCAAACGCACTCGGTGTCGGCGCTGATGCAGGTGATGTAGTTAAAGGTCCGGTGGTGGCCTCCGTTTCCGTGCGGTCACGCCCGGGTGACTCCATCCGCGCGGCATCCAATGCTGTCTGCCGTCGCGTACGAATCCCGTCTTCACTTTGCGGTACTACAGGCATTCCGCTTCTGTCACCAATTGTTACGTGTCAGGAGTATGGGGTTCGAGAAAATGCCAAAATGTACCACAAAGACTTTATTGAACTCGTAGAAACACAATTACACACTGTACACAGTACACACCACAACACTATGCACGTAGGTACTCGTAAACACACTCGACGAACACTGTATCGCTCGTAGAAATCACTTAACTTCTCACTGGTATCGCTCGTAGGTATCGCTGGTATCTTCCTGGTTTCGCTTCCGAAACTAGAATGTCTGCGGTTGGCCGATCGCTCCTTTTTATACCCCTCACGCACCATTCACGCCAATCCAGAACTTTCTCGCTAATTCCGCGGACCCGCTCCGAACAAGATTCGAGAACGTTCCTTGCAACCGACTTTCGCCCGTATGACTATTGCCGTAATGGTCGAAGCGTCGTGCGCGTGCGTACTTTCGAGACGGCCGTCCATTGTTCTATTGTTTCGCCTGGCATATTTATGGCCCCTATTGTTTATTGTTTAGCGAGGTACGCCAGGGCTGTCACATTACGATAAATACTGAGGATAAATAATAATAAAAAAGGAATAAAGTTACATTTTTGAGGAGGTCCCCATTCAAATAGGTACTTACCTTATAAATGTTTTTTTGTTCACCTCGTTAACCGTAGGTAATAGTTAGACACTACTAAATGTTCCCAAAGTGCGTACGCACTATAGCATTATTCACAAAAAATATACATTTTTGTAATCTCGTAAGTAAGCTATCGTTTAACCGTATAAGCCGTATGTTTTCGGACTTGGCGCCAGACAGAAATAAATTAAAAAGATGAATTTTTATAATAAATATCGAAAATAAAAATGTGTAAAAAGAAATTTACTACACTATTATTGATAGAATGTATGTATATTGTATAGATGAAGACCGTCTCAAGTCGTTTTGATCTCCATAGGTTTGTTTAATATTCAGTATACGCGTGGCCGACGTCATCTAGTCCGTCTCCAGAGAACACTTGACTCTGTAACGAGATCTGCCTGGACAAGGACTTGACTACGCTTTATTATTTGATTGCTGGGTTCTTTAACAGGTTCCCGAGACTATTTATCGGAGACGGTTAGAGAATCAAATAGTTTTGGAGCCGCAACTTGACAAACATGAGAAAATTAACAGTTAGAAAAATCAAAAACATGCTTTTATAAAGCAAAATTATTTATGCAAAGCAATAAATTGAATCAATGTTTAACTTTTGACAAGTTTACTTGTCTGGAGTCAATCCTGCGTAGCATCCAGTTGCGTTTGTTATAAAATTGCATTATCTTCGAAGAAGGTCTAATTCAACTGAATGTACTTAAGTATATCTAATTCTTTAATCGAAAGCTGGTGCCTGTCTTCTGTCTTCACTACATAGTATAAAACAAAGTCGCTTTCTCTGTCCCTTTGTGTCCTTAAATCTTTAAAACTACGCAACGGATTTTGATGCGTTTTTTTAATAGATAGAGTGATTCAAGAGGAAGGTTTATATGTATAATAACATCCATTTAATAGTAATTGCACCCGTGCGAAGCCGGGGCGGGTCGCTAGTCCCGTATAAATTTGAGCGACATCTGACGGGAAATTTTTGAGTTATAAAAACTTCGTTATTCTCAAATACATTCCATATACCTACAGACAGCGCTCAGATACAATTTTATGACAATACCTATTAATAAACTACGGAGTCACTGAGTGTGTCCCATTTATTGAGCACGTATAATTTCCATAGTTCACGTCCGGATAGTCGTAGTCAGTGGCGAGACAGCAGTGACGTGGCCCGTGCGTCACGACCCAAGTGGGTCATGAAAACCGACGTATTAACATACAAGAAGTTACCGAACGCATTCCATATTATAAAAGGAGATATAAACTTCATAGTCGCCGAGAATAATTATGGAATTGTTACTCCCCGATAAGAAATATTACGTGTGCTCACAGGTCAATAATTATTTCTTGTAAGAAAAGCTTACTTAAGGCATTTTAAGTTCTCGCCGTCAATGAAGCTTAATCACAGGGGCACACGTATAAGTTTGTTTTTAGCGGGGAGTTGCAATTACTTATTCTCTTCGTCTTCGACTCAAGTATTACTGTATTAGTGACCGATACTTCCAACCGCATCCAAATATGTTACGCCATTCCTACGCGGAAACAGACATGCATACACAAACTGAAAAATTTACAAAAAAATGAAAATAACCCAGTGAGAACCTAATGTACCAAACTCAAAATACTCCAAAGAAACAGCAAAAGTTAAGAAGAAGAAGAAGAAGTAATAATCTATCAGTTCAAGACCTTGTCGTAAGATCTCACGCTCAACTTAGCAAATTACCGAAACGTGAGTTCCAAATTAAGGTCTCCGCACATTACATCCACTCAAAAATGACTGAACCCCGATTAATAGGAAACATTAAAATGTAAGCTCAATGTCGTGTTCACTACCGTTGAGTTTTCAACATTTACTTGCAGAACTAATCTCCCCCCACTGATTATGCCTTGAGTAGACCCACAGCTTACTATGATCCGACCGAAATTTCAACCATAAGTGGTATGAAATAAATCTCATATTACAATGTTTTCTTGTGTATGTAGGAGATGAGTTGATGTAATGTGCCCACACCTTGTTCCACCCTCGGAAACTTCAGAAAGTATTTGATTGGCATCCGTCGTTTCCCCTCAAAGCGCTTACTGCTTCAAGAAATCCTTTGAGCTAAACTTTGTTACGTAAAGCTGATGCGTGTTTTGACCAGGAAACGCGATAAAATTAAACATCATCTAACTAATAACAACCGTAGCAGCCACTTTGAAAACTTTAGGTAGTTTCTTCTTTCTTTTTCAAAGGTGCAGTAATAGCCAAGTATCTTGAACATTGGACTCTCGGACATTTGAATTATTATCACAAACATTAGATTAATTATTTAAAATTTTGTATCAATGGTTTCGGCGAAGGAATCGTGGGGAAACCTGCTTATCTTTACCAATCCACATGGCCAGCGCGGTGGACTATGGTCCGTATCCCTATTATCAGAGTTAATCCGATCCCTGATAGGATAGGTAGGGTGCAAATAAATAATGTTTTTTTAAACCAAATTGCATTCAAAGATTTTGTTTGCTTTTCCCGATACAGCATTAACAAAGACAACACGATCATAACGAATATAAACCCCTTATAAGCGAAGGATGAAGCCTGTACAAATTAAATTAATTCGTCCTTCACGGGGCCCTAATTTTAACGCTCCACTAACTCCACAGTAAAAGTATCATGCATCATGATCAAAGATTAATATGTCTTTGATCGTAGAGACCACCACAGATATTTTCGAAAGAAAATACTGGCACTTAAGCTTCCGGTCGGAAGACGGCCAGTTCTTTGGTGGATCTTTCAAAGAAGAGGGTAATATGTTAGCCAGGCAAGAATAAATGAAAGATGACATCAGTATTTGCTCCAACCCATTAATGACTACCTACTGATTTATGAGCACGGGTATCTTTTCATCAATAAGGGGCTTAGAGCATACTAACCTTTCTGGTCCAGTGCGGATTGGTAGAAGGGTAAGTGACCAACCCAAGTACCTACTGAAAGTTTTCATGCCGCCCGAAGGCCTCCGACAGACGGATACCTCACGGACGGAACCGAACGACTTTACGTGACCGTCGAAGCACGGAAATGACCGACTTACAAATCGATAAGTACAGATGACTCAAAAATTACCCGTCAGATCGCTCAAATGTATATGGGAACAGACGACAAGTACTACTTTAGAAAACAAAAAGAACTATCAACATCGCTTTACCCAGTGCAAACTTATTAGGTACCTAAAACACATTAAAAATACAGTCAAATTGAGAACTACCCCCTTTTTTGAAGTCGGTTAATTTTCGATCTTTTCTAGGAAACCCCGCCAGTACAAGCCAGTCAATCTTAATACAAGATCAGAAATGTAATGCAGTGTGAATGAAGTTCATATGTAATTAGCTAATTATATAGTAACATTATTATTAATTAGTGTTGTCGCGATATTAATTACTTAACACTAATGAGTAATGAGCAGCGCGAGCTGAGATAGACTGTGTCAGTTCTAATTCCATTGTTCATTATTGAACGCGATTACCACGGTCACTCACATGCCTGCAAACGTTTGTACATTGTACAAAATGTTAAAGGCTGATTTACACTGATACAGTAGCTGGCGCCAGCATCACCTACGCCACAATGTATACGCAAACGTTTGAGGTTCGCGCTTTGATGTACGAGCGAATGCCGCCTTAGCTTTGACAGCTTGGAATACCACGAACAATGATATTATATATTACAAGAGGCAGATACGTTATAAGCGCACGCGTTGTGAAGAGTCAAAAAAGTTCCAATTGGAACTTCTTGTGATTAGTCCGCGTCAAGCGCAACTACGAGCGTGCCGTGCCGTTGGTTGATATACGTTGTTATGAAAATAATTAAAAATGCCATCGTGTGTCTTTTGGAAGTGCACCAATTATCACTCCAAGGTCAACAAAGTACAAGGAATCTCATACCACGCGTAAGTATACTAAGATACTTAGATTATTTAGCATATTTCAATTATTTTTCCAAATAATGTAATAACTCATGCAAAGACGCCATATTGAGGTGAAGAAAGAAATAGCGATATAGTTTTGACGCGAGAGCGATAAAACTATATCGCTATTTCTTTCTCGCGAGAGGGTGACGCAAGCGACAAACACTAGCTGTCTTTTTCACTAATGTGGTTTTAGTAATGCCATCCCTTTTACATAATTGTGCAAATACCGATGTTGTGATTGGTGTAGTGAAACAAAAGATAAACGTGGTGTGTTGTATAGTTCCATTCGGAACAGATTTTTAGGTTGATTTGTAAGGGCATAACATATCTATATTTAAATATCATTGACCACGAATGTGTCTATAACTTTACATAATTCTATATAATCGTCCTATGAGAGTTCGCGTGTTCGCTCGAATGTGAGTGACAGGCCTTAAGGCCCTGATTCATATGCGCGCGAACATATTGTATACCTATTGCACGAATTTTCACAGCTTTGCCTGCTAGGAAAAACACAAATGCATCAGAAACTGCTTAATCAATTAGGTAGGTCGTCCTACATTTGTCGGTTCACGAATTCACGCGAATGTATTTCCTAATAACCTATACATATTATAAAAAGAAGTCCTGTTTTCTGTCTGTCTGTCTGTCTGTCTGGACACGATAATCTCGAAAACTACGAAACAGATTTTTATACGGTTTTCAACAGTAGAAAGAGTGATTCTTCAGACAGGTATAAGTATACATATAATTTATTATACTTTTATGTATATTTCGAAGTGTTTTTAACAAAACATTCTCAGATTCCCTCTTTTTATTACGACGTCTGCCGGGTCAGCTAGTATCTATCTAATTTCTAATGAAATACTTAATTGACGGTTAAAGGCGTTGTGTAGGTTTTGAATTAAGTAACCAATTACTATAACAATTGTTTCCTTATCCGACCCAAGTTATAATTACTTGCACGCAAGTGTAACATCAGACAAGTAGTGTACCTAATGTAAATAGATATAACTAACTTTTTACAAAAAAATAACCGAATTCAAAGTCGAGCTAACTCAAACATCACTCGGCAGATGTCGCTCCAATTTATAAGGGACCACACAACAGGCACTACCTTTCGAACAAAAAAGAATCATCAAAATCGGAACACCCAGTCAAAAGTTAGCATAAATTAAATTCACATTATTGATAACTCAAAAACTGACCGACAGATGTCTCTCAGATTAAAATGGGACCAGACGGTAGTCGTTACTTTTTGAATGTCGAAAGAATTACCGATTTCGGTTCACCCAGTACGACTTTATGAAGACATAAGACAAAAAAAACATACAGACGAATTGCGAACCTCCATCTTTTTTGAAGTTGGTTAAAAATAGACGAGCCTTCTAAATGGTAATTGTGGTCCCTGTAGCCGAAGAGTGTAAACACCAAAGATCCATCCATCGCTACTCTCACGCACAATCCACTAATATTTACTTACTTTGCTCAGAAAAACTAAAAACAGCCTTGTACAAAGCTACTAAACTGAAGTTTAAATGCTAGCAATAAATGAAGTCGCTGCATTCCCTTGTCTGGAGCCAATTCGGAGCGTGCTATTTGGCTATGTTTGTGATAACATTACGTTGTCATCGACCCTTGAACTCCGTGTCAAGTAAATCAACTAACAAGTCTGATTATACCTCTTGAAATCGAAAATTAGGCTGATAGTTACGGTTAGGTACATATAGATAAACTTCATTGTTTGTACACCAAAATATATACAATAAATAAAATTACATGAAGCACAAAACAATAGGCGACCTTATCGCTAAATAGCAATTTTTAAGTATACAAATATCTATACAAATATTAAAAATAAAAATATACATACATACATGTAGGTCCATCTAATAAAAAGGTGGTAAAAAGAAAAACTGACTTAATGACTAACTGCCATAACATGAATTGAACGCACAGCCCAAACCATGCCCAAACTAATTATATTTGAAAGTAGAAACTGCACCATGCTTCGGACTGCTGCATGCTGAGGACTAAGAAATAAATTTTAGAAATTGGCCCTAAAGGGGGGGGGGGGGAGAGTAACTCTGCATAACTCCGTCAGTTATGGTTTTGACAAAGTCCGTCAGAAAATGGACCGCGTCGGGGGCATACATGAAAATCTGTATGAGGTTGGTATTGAACGACGAGTTTTTGCAAAACGGTTTTGCACGCGGGCGCTCATACAGCTTACGGCGGCCCACAGGCACTACATGTAACTTTACAGTTACAGAAATCATTTCTGTATACCTAAATAATTGATAAAATGACACCGTTAGCCCCAAGTTTAGTAGGTACTGCCAATATAGAAACGAGTGAAACGACGCATGAAATATTCAAAATTCAAAAGTTCTCAATTTCAACTCCAGATTTCACTATTATCGTCTGTTTATTCCCCCTGGTATCTCTGACCTTAAAACTTTCTATTCCTTGTAAATCTGTTTTTATAATTAATTCATTTTCGTTTATTAATGGAAGAACAACTGTACCTTTGTAAAGTTTATTTGATTTAAAAGGCCGCTTGTTTCTGACTGTAGTTGTGGTTTCGTTATTTATTTTATGTTATTCGCCTTTAAGTTTTCAAATTATAATGAACGAGCTAAATATACATTTTTTATATCAAACTTTATACATTTTTATATAATATTTTTATTTCTATAAGGCAATCCTAACTCACTGAGCTATAATATAAACGCACAGACGAAACTACTGTACCTAGAAAGCTAGAAACTTAAAATACCTACAGGGGTTCCTTTCATGATGTATGTAAATAAGTGCACTAATAAATTTAAAATGGGGGGCGAAGTTTAAATCCACGCGGGCGAAGCCGAGTTTGATTTGATGTACAAATACAAAGTACCTAGTACGTCTTAGGTCTTAGGATTGCTTGTATATGTATATAGGGTCTTTCAACAAGAACTTTGTTTTTCAATTGCAACTAACACAGACAACATGATAGTTTTGACATTTAGTTTTTCGACGTATTCTTAGTAGATGCACTGACAATTGTTACAATGAATTCAATTTCGCTAGAAATTCCCATTAAAATAATCAAAATCCACCTATGAAAATGGTGGTTCTGATAGAGTTACAATTTCGTCAAATTCGTGATATTTGCGGACAACATAGTCGTCGAGTTTTGCCGGAATAAGATGCCTAACAGCTTTGGTTGGCTTCTTACATATTCCGTTTGATAAAACAAAATCGGCTGTATGCCGCTCTGCCGCGATGCCAAGCCATTCCAGCTCTCATGACGTATTCCGTTCGTTTTTCAACCCCTAAATTCGTCTGAAGGGGTAACTTCAATTTGCGACTATGTACACTTCATTACCCGCATGTCATCTTTGAAGGCAATGCAAATTTACCACGCTATGTACCTACATCGTTACAAAAGATAGCAATGAATATTTTTTGTCAAGGCAGGTTTTTTATTCAAGTTCGTAGCTTGATACGTTTTTTCAGACTTTATGTATCTATAGGTACATTCATTTACATACTAAGAGCATTAGACACATTGGAAATTAGGATTTTAAACGGCTTCAAAAAAATAATAACTTCATACAAAACAAGAACAGACTTCAAAATTGATAACTAGAGATATCTCAAGAAATACCCGTCAGATGTCACTCAAATTTGTATGGGACCAGACTACAAGCGCCAACTTTCGAATTAAAAAAATATAAAAATCTGAGCACCCAGTCAAACCTCCACCAACCCGCACTGGAACAGCGTGGTGGAGTATGCTAGAGCATAATGAGGCTTCCTCGATAATGAGGAGAGTCCCGTGCTCAGTAGTGGCCTAATGTGTTGTAGCCAAGAACACCCAGTAAAAGTTCTGTTTTATATTAGTAGCAATTTCCGTGGCGTAGGTCGAGTATTTGTGGGGGCAGCAAATATATCTCATAATATTTGTGATACCCAAGGGAGTTATCGATTGACGCCCACGATCGTCTGGGCTGGGTAAAGGACAGTGTGGGTGGAACGTCAGGATTGCCGAGCTCTCAGAGGGGCTGAAACCTCGTTCCATCGTACGGTCGCCTTGGGCAACTGAAAACTGAAACCCACGCTTCATCACTGAGCTCCTTGAACTTTCAGAGACCGTGATTGCAGATGTTGTGTACACTGCTTTGGCTGTGTATACTTATTATAGGTATTCAGCTGCGGTATTAGGCGGAGAATAAAAGTTTATCTTTCATTGTTTGTTTCTTTCTTTCTTTCTTTTAGATAAGATTGAATCTGGAGGCCCGGAATTTTTTTTGTCGAACATTTTTTGTCGAAAAATTTTGTTTTTCATTTCAGAATCCGATGAGCGGTTCAAAGTATAAAATAAATTGTCTAACTATTACTTTTTTCACTATATAACACATAAGATATGACAAACTTTTTAGTGACATTTTTTGAAATTTTATTTAAAAACTAGAAAATCCGCCCCTGGGAAACCAGTCCCTTCAAAAATCTCTATAAATTTTAACAAATTATGTTATTCCGATATCTAAGCTCTATTACTGCAAAGTTTCATGAAAATCCGTTCAGTAGTTTTTGCGTGAAAGAGCAACAAACACACTCACTCACATCCTTACAAACTTTCGCATTTATAATATTAGTAGGAAGTAGGATAGGATTAGTAGGATAATATGCGTAAAATACTTAAAATAATTATAATGAATATCATGAAACTTCCTCATTGTATTGCTTTAAAAATGGTTATTATTATCTACCAATAGATGGCGCTGTTCCACTTTCTGAATCGCGCTAACGATTTCACTGCCGCGCTTCTATGTATATTAATAAATCGTTGTTATTCTACTGGTGAAAAGAAATAATAGACGATCGATAAGATCATATTTTTAGAAGCAGAAGGCTTTCTCCTTTTGCTATGTATTATGTAATCTATGTAATGTATGTAAAAATGGGTAAAGTAACTCAACCAAAACGCTTGAGCTGCGGTTCAGCTCGCGGTTCGCGTATGTGATGTGAGTCAGAGCTGCGAACCGGCTCGCAGATCAGCTCAAGTTGCCTACCTAATTTTCGTCGTATGATCTACAAAACAAACTGCGAGTCGGAGAATAACTCTAACGCAGCTACGCCTACGCTACGGTTCAAATGAGCCGCCATGAATCAAATAACCTACCTCGTCGGTGCTTTATGTAAACACTAGAGAACCGCCCGCGCTTCGCTACGGGACCCGTAGGTAACATCCGCGTAGGTCCCACTCCCGTAGGAATCTCGGCTAAACAGTAGCCTATTATATATGATTTGCTGGAACATCAGATATCACATTTGCATATGACATAAGTAAATTACATGTAGTATTTGATAGCGTGATTCAGAACTTGCAAATGAATTTTACTAACGCCATCTATTAACAACATCCGGAACTAAATATCTAGCAACTAACAAAACATCGATTTTCCCATGGGAATGAGATGTTTTTCCGCGGTAAAAAGTTGCCTACGTCACTCTCCACCTTCCTAACTATCCCCACGCACATAAACCATACCATATAATAGCCATGTTGCAACGTGAAAGAGTCACAAACAAACAAACAAACACACTTTCACATTTATAATATTAGTATGGATTTAGTCACTTGAGATGTTTGATGCATAAGTTCTATGCCTATATCTCAGTATAAGTTGAGTCATGAGCTGCTGATTTAGACTTTGAGCCGCAGCTCAACAGCTCAAGTCCATGCGATCTGTGTATTTGAACCGTTTCGTTATTTTGTTTTCGTTTAACCTATAAACACGATATACGGTTACTGGATTAAAAAAAAAACTTATAAACAGGGACACACATTGGATAAATATTATATTTTTCATATTAATTTTATATTATTAAACATACATACTACTCTTGCTCTAGAAACTCTTCCCAGTTATCATAAAAATTCAGCCGTTCCGGAGATCCGCCCGGACAAACAAACAGACAGACGAACAAACAAGTTGAAATCGTTTCTTTGTGTTTTAGTATTATATAAATACTTATAGGTATGCTGTAATTGCTTGTTAATTTGAAATCACACACAGACCCTTCAATTTTATTTAAAAACTAGCTTTTGCCAGCGGCTTCGCCCGCGTGAATTTTGTTTAAACTTCACCCCTTTATTTCACCCACTTAAGTGTCATAAACGTAAGAGTAGATAAAATATAGGTATACTTAATCAGAAAGCTTCGAACTGCTAAGCTATCGGGAGTTACACGTGTTATTGTGAGTCAACCATAAAAGATAGACATATTAAGTATGCTGTCGTGGAATATTTTTTATATAATTTTAAGGAGAACATTTCCGTCATACATGATATCTGTGTAGCTTTAACCATTAAGGTTACACACGCGACGGAAGCTTAAAAAATGGAGTAACTTCTCCCGTTTCCCCAACATTTCCCTTCACTGCTCTGCTCCTATTGATTGTAGCGTGATGAAAAGTATACTATAACCAGCGCGGGAGTATGAAAAATAATTGTACCAAGTTTCGTTAAAATCCGTCGAGTAGTTTTTGTTTCTATAACGGTTATACATCAGACAGACAGACAAAAATTTTACTGATTGCATTTTTGGCATCAGTATCGATCCCTAATCACCCCCTGATAGTTATTTTGGAAATATATTTAATGTACAGAATTGACCTCTCTACAGATTTATTATAAGTATAGATTATCCAGGCCTTTTGGATGGTTTTAAAATACGACGAATTATTTTGTAAAAAATATAATGCGGGCTTGGCAGGGGCATTTTCGAGCCTGAGTTATAATCGTAATCAGTAGGTAATCAGTAACCATGTTAACGCTTAGTTCATCTTGGACCACATTAAAGAAAATATCTCTCGTCAAGATAAGCGGATGCTGTAAGGCGTAAAAATTGTAAAATCTCGGAATTCAACGCCGCGTGATTTAATGTGTGCAGACCTTAACTCAGATGTCGTTAAGCTGCGGCCCGCGGACGGTATCTTTGAAGCGAGGCGAGGGGGTGGAAAATGCAAAACTGTATTGCACGCACAGACTTATAAAACAACCAGACCTAACATCCTTTTTACCACTACAAAGACATATGTAAGCGATAGTTTCATCTCTTTCTCTCCCATGACACGTCTATCTCGTTTTATTTTGGTTGTTGCAACACTCACGCACACATAGACAAAATGGGGTTGAAGCACTTTCGCCATTTTGATAAGCTACAAGAAGCTCACTTTTTGTATGAGAACCATAGACAACAATAGACCATGAACAGTAGAGCGTGAATGTTTTGTATGGAGAATGTCAATGTGTACAGCATGTCTTTGTAGTTGTAATTGGCACGCCTTTTTCTCCCATATGTTAGGTCTGCTTATTTTTTTTTTATAAGTCTGTGATTGCACGCGAGCGCTCATACTGATAGCGGCGGCTCTGATTGTGCCTATACATAATTATACTCCGTTCGTGTTCGATGTGGAGTTCCCTTCAATGGCAACCCACACAAATGTCAGCTTTCCGCTCCAGAGATTAAGGTTCATTGTCAATTGACGGTGAGATTTTAAAATGCTTTAAGTAATTTTTTCTTACAAGCTGAATTTAACTGTGAACGCGTAATAAATTTGTTTTTTTTTGCGGGGATTAGCAATATCATATTCGACGTATCGGTATAAAGATTCCTTGTGCGGCCCTTGTCAAGAAAAGTGTAACGACCGCTGCCTTAACGATCGATGATATAGTTGGCACACCATGGTGCATGTAGTGTTTTACTTTACTTAACATCGCAAACAATGTGACATTTTCATTAAAGTCCAATGCTTTAAAACTCATGTTTAGCTTCCACTCGAAATTCTATCGTTATTAACTCAGTCAAAGGGTTATTTTACATTGACAGTAATTGGCGTTTTAAATTTTTTAGTTAAGTATGTGATTGGAACCCGTATCATATTATATCATCTTCGCAATCCATTAACTGACTCACTGGTAAGCTCTAGTCTTCTCTCAAGTATAGGTACAGGCTATAAGTCCACCAAGCTGGTCAAGTGCATATTGGCATAATAATGCTATAGATATTAATGGTACAAGGAGGAATAACAAATTCCTCGTTTCGACCAAGACACGCAGCACCTAAAAAACCTCTAAGCTAAGCTACAACCGACTAATGGCCCACTACTGAGCACGGGTCTCTCCTCATTACTGAGGAGGCCTAGAGCATACTCCACCACGCTGCTCCAATGCGGGTTGGCGGAAAAAACCTCTATTATGTACCTAATTATTTACTAATTTATCTTATTGAGAAACTTATCGAAAGTGTATTCAAGAGTTTTCGGGTTTTGGCATATTATTCCACCTCTAGGGGAGTAAATTTAGGGCGGAAAAAGTTCCTCGAGGGCCCAAACCGCGGGCAATAGCTAGTAGAATAATATAGATATCGATATTATGTGTGTATTGCCACCCCGCAGCGCTGCACATTCTACATTAAATTTGTTGACTTGGTAACTCTTAACATGAGAAACGTTTTAGCAACAATAATATTTGTTGTGCGCCAAAGTCGGCCATATTGCTTCATAACTTAGGTACTTATAGCTTGAATGTTACTTTTATAAGTTAAAATAAATCTTATTCAAATAACAATGTGACATAGTAAATATGGACGGCGAGCTACCATAAATAAGCATAGAATTTTTGGACCGTGGAAGTTAGAAACTGAAATGTGCACGATTGAAGAAAAAAGAACAGAAATGGGAAAGTACGTGTAGGCTGAGCCCAGTTATAAATGCGCGCTTATTGGTCAATTAATATTATTTGCAGCCAATAGGAGCCAGCTGACAGGTTAGGTAAATTATCTGTCAGGTAAGGAAAACCACCTTAACCTTGAAATGAAGAGAGGCGCTGTCGGACCAATCATTGCACGCAATTCGAGAGGTTCAACTTACTGACAGAGTGACAGATGAATGACCACAACGTATTTATGAATGACTTTTTAACATGGCGGTGTTAGTTCCAGTTTTTGCTATTTCAGAGATAAGTTGGTGGCACTGTATACAGTCCTACAAGGATCTTTTGGCGCGTGGCTGACGTAAGGGTGACAGAGACAGCGTCTTACAAGGAAGGCAAACTGTAAGACGCTGTCTCTGTCACCCACACGTCATCCACGCGCCAAAAGATCGTTGTAAGACTCTAGGTAGGATGCCAGATGTTCAAGTGTCAGATTTAAAGTGCAACAATAATTAACAATATATCTACCTATTGTAAATTCGTTTCATCCTAGTGTTCTAAGACACTCACGAATTTTTATTTTGCTTTTCTAAGTGATATTTTATAAGTTCTCGGTTTCGCTCGAATATTTCCTGTTTATTCTTTAGCAGAAACTTGGCATAAGGAAGGGTTAGAAGGTATTCGAAAGGCAATCTCCTGAGTCGATTTGCCTGGCCTACGTTTAATCTGGGACTGGCAGCGATAATTTTCAGTCTTAGCTCGTAGAGGCTGTTTATTTATGTCTTGCTTACTTATTCTAACTTTAATTATCTTTGGTGTTTAATTTGTTATACGGCTTGTGCTGCAAGGTTTTGCATACAGAGACTTATTTAGACCCGTTTTGACAAGCCTCTGCATAAATAAATCTAGCAGTCATTGTTTACACAGGAAAAGTGCCAAAAAGTTACTTAGTAAGCGTTAATTAGTTATATTTTAGCGTTAATTAGTATATTTCACGTCCACAGATAAAGTATTTCGGAGAACCTGATGTATTTCGTCGAAATGGCAGCCACAAGTATGTTCAATACAAAATGCGAAATCGTAACACGTGTTCGATTTTATTCCGTTATTTAAACTTTTCGAATTAAACAGGTAGGTAGGTACATAATTTGCAAATAAATTACGCATTTTTACCAATGACATTGATTCATAGCTCCGTGGTGGTATCTATCTATCTTTGATTAACAAAGTAAGAAGGTAGTTGTTACTTTATTATATTATCAAAGTAAACCCATAAAATAGGTTACAGAAGTCGTTTAGCGTCGTAGCTTTCGTTCCAAGAAATATTTCCCGCTCTACTGTGGGAAGGCAGTTTTTGGCTGAAGACACAAATTGGATGTAAAAAACAAAATGCTTTATAACTTAATAGCATCTGTGGTCATAAATACAATACTTATAAATAACAGCACTGTCCAATGGACCCATATTTATGATTCTCGTTGTTTAACTCTGGGAAAAAACGTAATATCGTCAAGGTTGAAAAAGTCTATTAAGTCTAGAGATCTACGTTGCTGCCAGAGAAATTAAATTAAAATAGTTGAACTATTCTAACTTTTATGGCCAGGAAAAAGTCAAGGGCAAAAAAAAATTAATAATTACGTCAAACAAAAATGGAAGCCTTTTTAACTGTTTGTAAACTTACACGTTCAAAAGAAAATTTTTCAAAACGGGATAAAACATATTATGTCTGAACCGGAATGTTTGGGAATAAGGCCAATTTTATCACTAGATACGAAATTTTGCTCTAGGGAGAAGTAATATTCGTAAGTATAATATTTGATAAAGAACAAATAATAATAATTGATAAATTACGATAGAGGCATGGTACCTAAGTGATGCTTAATCGACGTCGTCATCCGTGGACATCATAACAAATGAACAATAAAGGAATCAGCAATACATTGACCACCAAAAAAGGACTAAGAGGAAGAAAAAGAACGTATTTAATCATCTGGGACTATCAGTAGTGTAATTAATGCAATGCTGGCCAAGAAGGAAACCGTAAATCCTCATAAACCCATAATAATTATTCACACCTAATTGTGACAGAAAATGCAGATTACAAGTGGTTGTCTTATTTTAAAACATTTGGATAAATCTTCAATTAAACGAAAAAAAACAGTAGATACCTAGTGAGAAGCAGGATTAAAAGGAAGTAGTGAATTAGGTGAGATAGTAAGATAAGGTGCAGTGCGGCGAAGAGAGAAGAGGTGAAATGAGGAAGAAGTATTTCAAATGTAACTGGCCAATGACCAACAAAATGTTGCTGGCCTGCGAGCAGGTTGTCCTCCAGAATAGATGATTAATAAAATCGAGGGGAGAGGGCTGGATGCTGTCATTAATAATAACGTTTGGAAGACGCTGCACGAGTATGTTATTACTCTTCAGATAAATTTATGTCATGGAATCAATTTGCTCGTACAGTCCGCCCAACTTATCTCTGAAATGGCAAAAATTGGAACTAACGAAAAGTCATTCATAAGTACGTTGTGTTCATTCATCTGTCAGTTACTAGTGTGCAATGATTGGTCAAATGAATGTCAAATGCGTCCGACAGCGCCTCTTTCGTTTCAGTCTTAAGTTGGGTTAGGCGTAATCACATATCGATTTATTGCGTGATATTTTACTATTGACTCGCAGTACCTGTCACTTAGCGTGCCGTAAAGATTTATAGCCCCAACGAAATTCAAAATGTTGTAAGCCAAGTTGGCAGAATTATCGTGTAAACAGAACCATAAGACTTTGACCAGTTTCTGACTACACGGACCAATTACATGAATGGCGAAGGCAAGAAAAATCGCGGAATGACATTCCAATCATTTCAAATCATTTATCATGGAATGTCCATAGACATACATAATATAGACCTGCCTTGCACCTTCGAATGTGTGTCAAGTTGTAACAATCCAATTTTGAATTGAATCGGTTTGTGCGTGAAGTTGGCGCAATGGAAATTTGTTACTATATTTGAAAACGAACAGATTACATAGTGATATCTCGCTTCCGCGTTTGGAAGTTTTAGTCGTGCTGTCTCTGTCACTCTTACATATGTCACGCGCCATTTTACTAAAGTTATTATTTTAGAAATAGTAAAAATAATTTACAATTCAATGTTTACATAATGAAATGTGATTCCTTTGGACTTTATTTGTGTTTCTTGAATTGTTAGAATATTTTTGAAGGCGCAGGAAGCCATATTTACCTACATTTGCGGACGTAATTACTGAAATCAATTTTGCGTAAGGAAGATGTGTAACTCGCTGCTGTCTACAACAGACTGACTTGATCAATCACTCAATCACACAACCTAATGTTGACCACTCGTCGTGCGCCTTATGTATGTTACGGGCGCATCTTTACTTTCTACATCCATGGGAATGTCATTCCAATCACTTCAAATCATTTTTCATTCATCATTATCAATCATTAGTTGATGTAATCAATTCAGCACTAAAGGATGTTAACCGTTAACGTTTATCGTTAACCAGGTTAACTGAACATCCAGAAACTGAGAGCATTCGCGGAATTTAAAACGATCTGATTAGATTAACGCCAATTAGAGGTCTGCGTTCACTTGCTGTATTCAGATAGCAGATCTCCAGGAGGTGAATAAGAACACGAATAAGAATGTCAGTTTTTCAAATGAAATAGTTTTGAAATATAGAAAATATAAAACAGTAAACATTTACAGTCCGCCCAACTTATCTCTGAAATGGCAAAAATTGGAACTAACGAAAAGTCATTCATAAGTACGTTGTGGTCATTCATCTGTTAGTTACTAGTGTGCAATGATTGGTCAAATGAATGTCAAATGCGTCCGACAGCGCCTCTTTCGTTTCAGTCTTAAGTTGGGTTTACTATAAATTTGGTAAGAGTCTAACAAGAAGATAAATTATAAATATTGCAATTCCTAAAACCCACAGCTCATAAATGCTTTAGCAATGTAATAATTAATTCTAATAAAATCTAGATTAAGCAAATATCCAGCAAATGACAGTAGGAATGGCAAACGCGTGCTCTTTATTTTGATTCGATATTTGAACCAGTTATATTTTAATAGGCGCCAATCGTTCGAAGTGTCTCCAGAGCATTCGCACAGGCACGTGTAAAAATAATCCCGCCGAAAATAAATACTCGTTAAATACACGCGAGTGGGGACACTTCTCACACTGGATGGCACGGCGTCCGTCACTTAATGTACAACTCACGTTGCAAGAATGTAACGTAATATAAGTACGTGATTTGCGTTACAATAAATAATTATAATATAAGCGCAATAAGCGCATAAATTACTGATACAACACCTAGAGACAAATTCCGATACCTTAACCTTTACGATAAACACTAAATGATGTTTATAAAGAATTGTGATTAAAAGTAGAAACAGTAGATAATATAGTATTCATGATAGTAATCATAATACGCAGTGATGGTCTAAAGTTCAAATTGCGGCTTTGCACGCGGGGTCTGTCTGAATCTTGCTCGCAATTCTAATTTTTCAAAGTTATGCTCGTATTAGAAATTGTTATATCTTTCACTCGATTCACGAAATTGCGGAGGAACCTGTATGTTTATAAAGAGTGTGTAATGCATCGATCTATATGTTGGTCGAAGATGTAATGTCTGCAATTTAGATTGGGTCATCGTGGTAGACTGCAGCTTTAGGCCTGACAGGAGACCTAAGATCAATAGTGACGGGTTGTAATGGTGATAAGTAAGCAATAATTAGCTCAAGTTGATGAAATGTGCCGATGAAGATAGATACATATTGACGTTATCGGTGGATGACACCAAATAAGGACATTAAATTTCCAAGAGTAAATTTTCCCATTTATTTTGATAGTTTACGACTTAGCTCAAGGCCCAACTTATAAAACGATATGAAAATTAAATGACATCATCAAATTTTGACAAATTCTTCTATTCCCGTTCTCAAGTTTTTGAGTCCAAATTTTCCAAGTTCAGTCCAACACAGTCCATAATTTAGGCATTAATGCTTGCAACATAGGTTGCTTCAATTTTGATTATTATAATTGTAATTTAAAACAATAGGTCAGTATGTCATTAAATATTATTATGGAGCCAGGATATTTTTTTGATTTCCCTTATAAATTTGTAGTTTCGAAGTTTTTCTTTGCATTTCCAATAAGGTGCGGTAAATTCTTTGTAATTCTTCATTTGATGGAAAGATGGTATAAATTTAAATCTCGATGGTGTCGACGTTTTCTATCTTGACGATAAATACCAGGACTTCGGGAAGCCATATCGTTTAGAAACCCATTTATCATACCACCCGTCATATCCCAACATTAATATTTGAAAATAACGTGGGGTCACAGAGGTAGGGTGCTCAGATATACTTAGATCCGAATTGGAATTATTTAAATGTTTTCCAAGACCTACTTAGGGATTGTCAGAATAAGCTAAATACTAGTGTAAAATCAACAAGATGTTTTGAAGTCTGAAGTGCTATAAACTGGTAGAAATTTCAAAATAAGATTCTTTATTCATGAAACAATTCAAGATGCTATTGAATTTCCGTAGTATCATTTAAATCTCTGCAAATATGCAAATGTTCTGTTGTCGCTGTTTCGCGAGGCAAATAAAAAACTATCTGTGAATATATTCTTATCGCATACGAATTCTCATCATGAGTAAATCGTAACCACAAACAGAGTTTTTGTTCTGTCTCCAAATTGTTTTCATTCAAACGCCACCCGTGGGAATCCTTGACAAGACAACCTGTAGGCAAGTGCTGTCAATGTATTGATTTATTTTGATCTCGACAGCCTCGCTTATCTCCGGCAACCACACGATAATAAAGCGTTACGAGTACGACTCAAATAATAAATGTGTGACGACGTTGTTTTCACTTAACCCATTTAGCTAAAGAAGCTATTGTGACCGAGTGCTATGACCTTCATGGCGCGTCAAGATTCATACGCATCATTACTCACTCTTCGGAGTGCTGCGATATGTTATCCTTGTCCTTATGCGCTTGTCCAGAGCTACAGGAGTTGCCCATGTTGCCGCCCTGCCTCTCTGATGTTGTTTCTACCTCGACATCACAGCGGGAACCCAGTCACTCACTAGACACAGACAAATTTATCAAAACACAGGCACACGCGTAGGAACGCCCCGCGAATGTTTAGCATCTCCCGGTGTTGCGATCGTCGAGCGGCAAATCTGAAAACGCGTTGTACATCCGCACGCCACAGCGTCTCGGCCGCGAATAATCAATGCGCGCCCTCCACTCCTGCCTGACCTGACACCTCCCGCGCCTCCCCGCACGTACACCCCGTCTTCCGCGCGCGCGCCATTTAATTAAACATGCTTTCCTTGCATACGCCCGTTATTAATCTAAAAGCATATTTATTAAAATAAAAACCTTTTCAACTTGTCTTTATTTAAATCTTTACTATAAAATATTTAATGATTAAGTACATAAGGATTTGGATGTTAGAGGAAATGAACGAAGTAGCTACACACTTCGTTTTGTTATTAGAAACGTTGATCATTAATCACATGTATTGATTGAAAGGGGAAGGTACGGATGAATTCACATCGCCAAAGCTTAAGTAAAACAAACATCCCCTTTCTCTGTCATTTTTTAATAACGTAGAATTAGGATCTGTGGGCGGTCATTGACATAAGACGATGCGACACTGGCAGCACGATACGACCGCGGCTACTCAAAATTGGAATTCCTAAAATAAAATAATCTACTTACCTCACTTGTTTCTATCTGACGCATACCAACAAGTGTGGTACAGTATTAAATGTCTTCCAGGGAATTTTATTTATTTACTAGAATTAAATTAGGTTCTAAAACTGTATTTTTAAGTGGATACAATGCCCAAGTGTTTTATGCTGTCTGTGCGTTCTGGTTTGGCTTCTTCCACACATAAATTGAGTGATTTTACAAATGAAAGTAAGTGTCGTTTATTTCGATAGGTCTCGAAAGGAAAAGCTTGCCTTGTATGTAACATTAAAGGTAAAAAATACGAGAATTCTAACTTTAAGACAGTTTATTTTATTTCTATAGTATAGGTAAATAACAATATCAGCAATTTAGATTGTACTGACTGTTGCTCACTGTTCTCAAGGAAGTTAATTTAATACAATGAATGGTATAATTTATTGCTATTCATTAATTTTTATCTAAACTATTTAAATTTCAGCTGAAGTAAAAGGGTACAAAAAAACGCAGGTGAAAAAAATTAAAAATCTCTTGAAGAACACTGAAACTCTATACCATGATAAAGTACCAATATCTACTCGTTTTTATCTTCAACTTCTGAAAAGAAGTCAATTTCTTCAGCAGTTTGTGGATACAGAAACTTACGACTACGCATCGGAAAGCGAAAAAGCTGTTATCATCTCTGAAACGGTGAAGACTAAAAATCAACACCAACAAAAACAAATCATCGAAAAATCGACGTACAACTTAAGGTCTAGCGAAGGAAAAACTGAACGTAAAGTATTCGTCGGAAAGACCCGTGCACAGAGAAAAAATAGAACGAATGACAGTCGCGTCAATAGACCACAGCTTATCAATGAAACTTCCGAACAAAAACAACAGGAAGTGCGTAAGAAAAAGTTAAAAAAGGAACCTTTGGCGCCAATTATAGAGGAAATAAAGAACCGTGAGCCATTGAAGCCCGCGAACAAAGGTGGTTCAGAAATTGATAAAATCGCCGAGAAATTAAAGTGTTTGGTAACAACAAACGCGAACGAAAAACTTAATAGGGAGCTTTTGTTTTGCAAGGAGTCCTTTGAGGACGAAAATTTGCCGAATTCGGATTTGGAATTAGACAACAATGCTTTGTCCGGAAAGGGTAAGATTAATAAACAATCAATTTATAAACGGACGATAACGAAAATATTATTGGCCACGACGGAAAATCCTTTAGTTTTACCTTACAAATAGGAAACTTTACAATACGGCCATAATCTTTTTCTGTCTTCAGGCTTGGGCAGCAATGTTTTAGTTAGGTGATTCCCAGCAAGGCGGAAATTCGAGTAATGAGTTTCATTTCCGTTCTCGGGCTGGTTGTTTCTCTTTATCTTGCGTGTAGTAGGTATAAGTCACCCATGAAACAGAGAATCCTAGTGCGGGGCTATGAAAAGGCTACAACCCATTAATGGCCCAGTACTGAGCACGGGCCTCTCCTCATTATTATAGGCCTAGAGCCTACTCCACCACGTTGGGGCTATGTGAAGCGTTTGTTGCAGATTTCCCTTTAAAGCTCCCAGCGTGGCAAGACCGTCGTCTGCGGCCGAGCCACGTGTGCTCATACTGCGGGAAGAGCTTCGACCGGCCCTGGGTGCTGAAGGGCCACGTGCGCCTGCACACCGGCGAGCGGCCCTTCCCCTGCCCGCACCCGCTGTGTGGGCGGACCTTTGCTGATAGGTAAACATATTTGACACACATAGTTACATACACAAATGTATTGGTCGCTGCTGACAAATAAAAATTTAAAGAACTTAGTCCCAACTATCTGATAGTTGGTTTGCAACGGGCGTCCCTCACACTGATGACACATGAGTTGCGGATCAGAAATGACATGGAGAACCCTCATAATTACTGGGCCCAGGGGCGCCGTAACCGGGCGTGCAAGGCGTGCGGCGCACGCGGGCGGCACCCTTGGGGGGGCGGCAAACTCAGGGCAAATGGACCCGGGAGGGGCGACAAAAATATTAATCTGTATGAGATTTATGCTGAACTAAGGGGGGGGGGGGTGCAAATCGGGCTCTTGCACGCGGGCGCCGACACACCTTACGGCGCCCCTGACTGGGCCTTTGGCATTGCGAAACGTAAATTAAACTACTTACGAAGCTGATTTAAGATGGGTGCGTCCTGGCTAAAATCCCAATTCAATCCAATTCAAAACCAAGCGGGTAAAAATCTTACCACAATTGAGGACAAATCTTTAAAAGGGCAGCTCTTTAAAAAAAACTGTCCCAAAAATCCGGGCGCCCCTTCTGAATCAGGAGGTGGGTACGCCCATTATACTATTAAACATAGTAATCGTTGTACAAAATCCTACAGTAGGTACCTAAGTACTCAGTTCTATTCATGCTTATCATAGAATGAACTTTATACAACTATTATAGTACTATGGGCGTACCCAGCTCCTGTTCCAGAGAGGGACAACAGTCTTAAATTCCTGATTCAGGGGGGAAGCGAAATCGGATTTTCGAAGTAGGTACCTACCTACATAGATTTTTTTTGAAGGTACAACAACCGTAGGGACTTTATTTGAAGTCCACAGGGCAGTTGCTCCGCTGCCCCTTCCTCTGTACGCCCATGATGCTATTGTACAGTGCGCCCAACTTATCTCTGAAATGGCAAAAATTAGAACTAACGCCGCCATGTTAAAAAGTCATTCATAAGATCTTATGTACGTTGTGGTCATTCATCTGTCAGTTGAACATTTCGAATTGCGTGCAATGATTGGTCCAGTGGATGTCCAATGCGTCCGACAGCGCCTCTTTTGTTTCAAAGTTATGTTGGTTTTACTTTACTCATACGCCCGGTGTGTCAGGTCGAACCTGCGCGCGCACCAGCGCACGCGCGGCCACCACTCGTGGGCGTGGCGCTGCGCCGAGTGCGGCAAGGCGTTCAGCCAGCACCGCTACCTCGAGCGACACCGGAGTGACGCCTGCAGGAAGTACAAGTGAGTTGTGGCTATGTACGTTACATGGGGATGTACCTGAATCACGCTTTCGAGGGTTTTATAGAACGTGCGAGCGTTCTATACTGACGGCTGTTAAGTCTAAGCCACGCTTTTGAAGTTGTACAACCCTCGCATAAATAGATGGTCTGGTCTGGCATAATCGCTGGTCGAAAGATCTGAAGATTCGCAGCGAGGTAGTAATTTGAATGATGAGTTTTTTTGGTCTTGACCTTGATGTGTATCTAACTATCTAGTGCATTGTCCGTGGCACGGACACGAGTGTTAACTTGTACCTTATTTATTTGTATGGTTACCATGTTGAACTGCCGGTTGAAGCGTCCCGTCCGTATACCCTTCGATGCACGGAAGCGCTCAAGCTTTGGCTTGTACCACTCACTAGGTAAAACCGTAAAATGAGACCTGAATGATTTTAATGAGGATTTTTTATATTCTATTACCTATCTAATATTTTTATATATTTTCTTCATAACATTCATATGTATTGTCACGTAATATTTTCTTACAGAATGCACACCCGAAACCCGTCGCCGGCCGACAGCTGCGGGCAGCCGGAGGCCCCGGTCCCGGTCCCACTGTACGGCATGGTCTGCCGATCCCTGGATCGACCTGCTGCCAACGCTGAGGCTGGCAACTGGCAGGACGGACCCATTGACTTGTCTATGGGCAAGAAGAGGGTTGACGATATGGAATGTTGATGACACGTTTAGGTGACAAGGATTTTAAAATGTTTTGTGTAGGTAATGGGTTGAGTATCGTGAGTGCTTTGTATGTTAGTGCAAACAATGTGCAAGGATGGCGCTTCATGAGCCTTTAGAAGACATTAAGTTCTAGCAACATTACATTAACTTGACGCGGATCCAACTCATAAGAAAACATTGAAATATGAGCTAGGACATTTGTTGGCATGAGAATGGAGTCAATATTAATTAAGGCCCCATAATAAGTACTTACGTCGATACCCTAAATTGCGGCTTGCCCGGCGTAGAAGTACCTACATAGGTACTTTTGACTGATTTTCAAATCCTTTTTCTCCTTTGGCTAATTTCAAGTCAATTAGTTTTCAATATTTTGTTATGAGTGCGCGACCTTTCGCTTTTATATGATAAAATAAAAGATCGTATAGCCAAGGAACGGATAATATTTCTTGTTGTAGATAATATTTGGGTGTGAAGTTTTATTTGTGTTTCTATTTATAGCACCCGCACACCTGAATCCGGGAGTATGCATGTGAATGCCATCGCTAGATATGTCAGAGTTATCATATAGTTTACAAATGTTGAGGTTATTAAGGATAAGAAATATTTTTGTACATGTTTCAAATAAAGTTTATTATTATTTCACAATTAAAATATTTTTCATTTGCAGCCTGTTCAGAAATTTATAATAGCAATACCTATATAATTAGGTATTCTTTACGTATGTCTGGATATACCTACATAATATTATTTTTTATTGAAACAATCGTGGGACTATCATAATAATATCTATCTTCGATTGAATGTCCGGAATAAAACCCTCTTTCTCTTAACTATGTTCTTATACCAAAATGATTATTGAGATGGTTGAACTTCAAATAAAACAGAGTTCTAGACAATAAAATGTATTTCAACAAATTAAATAAATACAATCTGTACATCTCGCTTGTTAAATACACAAACACCTAAGCATAACACAATATTTATACACTGACAGCGAACAACGTCCACACGTTAGTCGCATCACGACAAAAATACCGTTTAAAAACTAATAAGTTTAACCATGTAGGTACCTACATAAAATGACAATTTATTTGTATAATAAAAGTTGTATAAAAGTTTATGTGAGTGCAATTTCAAATTGGCTAATGTAAGACTGGAATATAAGATGAAAAATATGCAAACAGATTAATATTGAATATAATGAGTGACCACGAAGATGTGATCAACGATTTGTGACTAGTTTTACCGCCCTCACTCTCTTGCCCGCGTATTAAACATTGAACAAATTGTCACGGCTTTGAAATCTATTGATATTATAAATCTATTGTGGAATCACGCGAAAGTATAACCAGCATTATAAAATACTACTTCAAAAACTCGTGACACATCTATAGGAACACCCATATCATTGCGAACGCAGATGCAACATTTCTTTTATCTAGGAGCGACTAGCCACTTATTGGAACAAAGTTCTAAGATCCAACACAATAATTAGCAAGGAATGTACTATACATAACAAACAATTTGTGCGACAATCGATGACATAGGAAAATACACCTTACAATACCGCTAAGCATAGATACAAAAAGCTTAGTATATATAGGGTTTTCCATTAAGGGCGGGTCGATTTTAAAATTGAATAAAACAAGTTATACATGAGATATCAATAAGGTTTTATGTTTATTTGAGAGCCTCATCAATGACATTATGGGTGAAATATAACATCGTTCAAATAGCCGCCGCGGCTTCGGTGGGTGGCGCGCATTCGAAAGCTCCAGTTTTCGATGACTGGCGCATAAATCAGGCTGAATTTGACCGATGGCATCGATTATGTTGTCTTTGAGGGCCGCGGTGGTTTGCGGCTTATTCGCATAGACCTGCGACTTAAGAAAGCCCCACAAGAAAAAGTCTAAAGGGGTCAAATCACACGATCTTGGTGGCCAATTCACGTCGCCTCGGCGCGAGATAACCTCCTTTATCTCTTCTGTGGAGATAACCATGCCATGAACATTGAGATACTATGTACTAGCCATGAAACCGCTCGTGCAGAATGTCGATTGTGTCTTGAGCTGTGTGGCGTCTTCAGTGTCCATATCATATATTATTTCACCCATAATGTCATTGATGGGACTCTCAAATAAACATAAAACCTTATTGATATCTCCTGTACAACTTGTTTTATTCAATTTTAAAATCGACCCGCCTTTATTGGAAAACCCTATAGATAATTATGTTCCATGGATTTTTAAGGGACAATCGGTTGACTGAAGATATTGCTTGACCAGAAAAATAGAAAACCTGTCATGAGGGCGCTAAAGTTTCCTTTTTTATGGCAACAGCACAGACAACAGTAACCATAGTAACGCTTATGTTATTATTGTCATTTCGACAACTATGTCGGAAATGTTATTTACGGAAATAAATGTTATTTTATACAAAATGTTATTTTAGCACATAGAAAACCACTTTTCTTTCACGAATATGAACACTTTTTGTCATTTTAGCACAAAATAGACACTCAAAGTAAAAAGACAAACATGAGACAAACTGTGACATTCAAACTCACTGACAAGCAAAATTTACGATTGACGTTTAGAAACTAAGCGTTGCCAGTAAAACAAATTAGTTCCATGAGTTTACCGCAATATGGCGAGGTTTTTTATATTCCTGGTCAAGCAATAGTTATTGTTATTCTATCCAATGTAGTTATACCTATTGATATAGCAATGGGGACCATTACGAGATCTATGGATCAAATTGAAACCAGCTTCTATTGGTCCTTTATAGACTCCTCGCTCAGTTTTTATATAAATATTTCCTATACACAAAGGTCCCGACTATGAACGGATAGTAGAGCATATAATTCTAGTTATAAATAAAGTTTCTCATATCCACTAAAATAGGTCACAAACGTTCGGAAATACAAAAATACAAATCTTTCTTTTTATTATTCGGATTTAACGATTATATTTTATTGGGTAATGGCAATGAGGTTTAAAAATCCATAGAACGTGATAACTAAATACAGTATCGAAGAAAAACTAACCTTACCGTATTACAATATAATTAAATTTGCTTTTCATCACGCCCAAGTCTAGGGCCCTTGGCACTTAGGTATTTGTACAATCAATTAGAAAATACATTCACAGCGAAGACTAGCACATTGCACGACTTTATTCTTGTAGTTTAGTTCAAAAATATAACTTTACCTTCTTAAGCAACAGATAATATTTAGTAAAGAAATAATGAAAAAAATATACTTTTATACCAACCGACTAAACGTAACTTAAAATTATGCCTAAAATCAGGCAAAATAATATTTATACAACATAAATGTTATTAAAGACTTAACTAAGCTGCACTTTTAGACTTCTAGTATCTAATTAGTTGACGTCAGAGGCACTTTTTCACCAATTAGATATTGGTCCTTCGAGCCGAGCTCGGAGCATTCCTTCTCGCTCTATCGAAGTCTCATTCTTAACCTAACTTTGTTCATAGGTTAAGGCGCGCAATACTGTGCCTAATACATAAGGTAGGCTTGCTAAGTATATAAATAAGTATAATATATATTTAATTCATTCAAGAGTTCGGTGCTGTCTATCTCTATTACAAAATATTCAAGTCACATAAGATTCACTAGTACATCACAAGCAAAATTTAATCACATAAATTAAGGAAACATTACGTGAATACAAATTAAGACAATTCTAAAGCAATTAAAAACAAATATTTTATATTACACGATGACTTTATAAATAGGAAATATAATTAATTTAATTGATATGATGAATTCACACTCAACTGCTCACTGGTATGAAGCGTTACAAAAGCAATCTATATCTATCTTCTTCTATACTTATAATAAATCTGTAGAGAGGTCAATTCTGTACATTAAATATATTTCAAAAATAACTATCAGGGGGTGATTAGGGATCGATACTGATGCCAAAAATGCAATCAGTAAAATTTTTGTCTGTCTGTCTGTCTGTCTGTCTGATGTATAACCGTTATAGAAACAAAAACTACTCGACGGATTTTAACGAAACTTGGTACAATTATTTTTCATACTCCCGCGCTGGTTATAGTATACTTTTCATCACGCTACAATCAATAGGAGCAGAGCAGTGAAGGGAAATGTTGGGGAAACGGGAGAAGTTACTCCATTTTTTAAGCTTCCGTCGTGTGTGCAACCTTAAGGGTGCGGTTCCACTGAGGCGGAGCGGAGCGGAGCGGAGCGGAGCTGTGCCGCGATTCACCAATCACATGACTTGAAATCTCCGCTCCGCTTCAGTGGAAACAACATTGGCGGAGCGGGGCGGAGCGGAGCGGAGCAGAGCAGAATTGTTTAAAATATCGGTAAGAAAGAAAGAGATGGCAGACGCGGAGCGGAGCGGAGCGGGGCGGAGCGGAGCGGAGCGGGGCGGAGCGGAGCGGGGCGGAGCGGGGCGGGGCGGACCGCAGCGGGGCGGCTCACTCATAATCACTAGCTTTGCCCGCAGCTTCGCTCGCGTAGATTACCTACTACACCATTTTGTTAAAATATATGGTAGGTATTCGTTGCAGTTACGGACATAATGTACTTTATAATATACAATACCTATCTCCTCTTTATTCCATATCCCGTGGAAAAATCAATAACCTCTGAAAATAATTTTGAGAGAACACGTTGTACTAGTTGCATGCGAAAATTCAAGCATAGTATTTATAGCTAAGTATAGTTCCTTGTTTTAATTTAAAAAAAACAATTTGTTCCCTCTCCCGTAGGAATTTCGGAAAATCCTCTCTTATCACTTGCCTACGTTACATACCTACACGGTAATCTATGCAGTTCTGTAGCTCAGAGCAATTATGTAGGTAAGGCGATGATGAGTGAACTAGTCAGGAAGTTAATTTTTGTATAATATTAGATTTTAGTCAGCGTCTTGACGTCATGAGCGGGGCGGGGCGGAGCGGGGCGGAGCGGAGCGGAGCGGGGCGGAGCGGGGCGGCTCACACGCGCGTATTTATTAAACACTAGCTTTTAGCCCGCAGCTTCTCTCGCGTAGATTACTACACCATTTTGTTAAACGAAATGTATTCGTCGCAGTTACGGAGATAATGTACTTTATATAGACTACTATAATATCTTTATTCCATATCCCATATTCCATATCCCGTGGGAAAATCAATAAACTCCGAAAATAATTTTGAGAGAACACGTTGTACCTTATATGCGAAAATTCAAGCATAGCATTTATAGCTAAGTATAGTTCCTTTTTTAATAAAAAAAAACAATTTGTTCCCTCTCCCGTAGGAATTTCGGAAAATCCTCTCTTATCACTTGCCTACGTTACATTCAAAGATGTATTAAATATCTAGATGGAACATCGAATCCGCGAAAACGTGTCAAAAAGTTGTGGCCAACTGTTGGCCACAACTTTTATATCATTACGCACAGATTACGCACACATAGACAATAAATGAACGCGAAAAACATCGCCTACACGCACACATGCTTGATAATGTTGCCTTTTTTTGTTTTCATTGTAGGGCGACGCTCAATCTAGATATTTAAAACATCATTGGTTACATTATTACAAGGTAATCTAGACCAGTAGAGAAAGATACAAAAGAGCTGCTTTATTTTTTTTTATCGACATCATGACGCGTGATTTGACTGAGAGAACGCGTGTCACTGGGCACTCTGGCGAATAGGCAAAGCAAATCCGCTCCGCCCCGCTCCGCTCCGCCCCGCTCCGCTCCGCCCCGCTCCGCTCCGCCCCGCTCCGCTCCGCCCCGCTCCGCTTCAGTGGAAACACATACCTCGTTTCACAGCTCAGCTCCGCTCCGCTCCGCTCCGCCTCAGTGGAACCGCACCCTAATGGTTAAAGCTACACAGAAATCATGTATGACGGAAATGTTCTCCTTAAAATTATATAAAAAATATTCCACGACAGCATATGTCTATCTTTTATGGTTGACTCACAATAACACGTGTAACTCCCGATAGCTTAGCAGTTCGAAGCTTTCTGATTAAGTATACCTATATTTTTTCTACTCTTACGTTTATGACACTTAAGTGGGTGAAATAAAGGGGTGAAGTTTAAACGAAATTCCCGCGGGCGAAGCCGCTGGCAAAAGCTAGTACTATAATATAAATGGTTCCAATAATCTATCCATCCCTTACTATATTAACTACTAGCGAACCGCCTCGCTTCGCTTCGGGACCCGTAAGTATCAACCGCGTAGGTCCCGCTCCCGTAGGAATTTCGGGAAGATAATAAACTATCACCAAAATTAATTCAGGTTAAATTAAATTAAACTTAGAAATAAAGCTTACGACAAAATAATATCAAAGTAGCAAAGGATCACAGCAAGATTAATTCAGATTAAACTTGGAAATGCGGCAAGTTTGGTATGGCAGTGGGTTCGACCAAATTTGATTACCATAAAAACGGTTCTAGTGTGTTAATCTTAAAAGATAGACATATACTGTCGTGGACGTTTTTTTAGATCATTTCAAGAGGAATAATTCTTTCATACATATATTTTTGGTATCTTGAATCGTTTTCGCAACGCATGCAACGAAAGCCCTCGAGAATGAATAATTTTCCCCGTTTTTTCCACATTTTCCATTATTTCTTCGCTCCTAATTGTTGCAGCGTGATGTTATATAGCCTATAGCCTTCCTCGATAAAAGGTCTATTCAACACAAAAAAAAAATCAATTCGAACCAGTAGTTCCTGAGATTAGCGCGTTCAACCAAACAAACAAACAAACAAACAAACAAACAAACAAACTCTTCAGCTTTATAATATTAGTATAGATACTTGGAGCGATATATCGATATTCTTGAGTAAGATCAATTTTGGCTAGCTATTTAAGGGACATAAATAGATAATTGAAACCAGGTGTTGTTAAATATTTACAACTTTCGCTAACTCGATTTGTAATCAAAAATAATAAAAATAAAGCATATTAATCTTAAAATTAAAACTACGTAGTAGTTTGGAATCGGCTCGTTAATCTATCCATACAATAATATTTATCATTTTTAGCTAAAGACGTAAACTTAAGGTACAAAGACATGGCAGAGGGATATACTCGTAGTCAATAAAAAACATCATCAATTATAATGAACACATTTCAGAATCGCAATGAATGAATGAATGAATATTTTATTTGCCCTAATCTTTCGTTCACTACTGAATAGTTTCATAACTGACATCGGCCTCTTGGATAAAGCCGAGCACGCTGCTCTAGGGTGGATATGTGGAAGGGTTTCATTGAAAAATTCATATCAATTTTAAAATACCTATTTCCTGCTATTCGTCACCGATTACAAATCGAGTTAACCCGCCCAATGGCCCAATATCGATTTGTGAATCGAATACAATTAACGCCTTTTCGATTTCCTTTTGAAATCGAAAAAGCGAAGAATAGTGGCTTTAATTTAATTACCACAATTGAATTCGATCAAACGAATAGGAATTACAGTATAATTTATAATAGGATAACTTAAAACTGAAACTTAAAAGATTATGATGATTTTCGATTCGATTAATTTCGATTACAATAAATCGATTTTGAAGTCGAGCGTAGCAATCCCTTCAATCAATAAGGATAGTCTAAACAGCATCGTGCAATAAGCCCACTATCCACTGTCAGCCTTACGCGTTTGGCAGAATGCTTTGGTTTTCCCACTAGATGTACTCTTGATGTGAGTGAGATCCTGGAAGGAAGTATTGAAATATTAAAATAAGGCGGTGTCCTATGTGAGCGACGAAAACGACGCGACGTGACGTTGCGAACGCGACGAACGCGATCAAATCAACGGTATCCCTACTTGCGTCCTATGTGACAGTCTGCGACAACACGCGACGTTGTTATTGTCGCGTGTATAGTGCGCCCAACTTATCTCTGAAATGGCAAAAATTGGAACTAATGCCGCTATGTTAAAAAGTTATTCATAAGTACGTTGTGGTCATTCATCTGTCAGTTACTACCTCTCGATGATTGGTCCAATGCGTCCGACAGCGCCTCTCTTCATTTCAAAGTTAAGTTGGGTTTACTATAGCATCGCGTCGTGTTGCGTAGAGTCGCGTCGTATTCGTTACTTACGTAGGACACCACGTAAGAGATATGAAGACATCTGTATGCGATAAGGCAGCTGCCATACTCAGAGCCCCTGCTGGCATGAGCGCTCGTGTGCAATGACGTTTTGCAGCCCCCACCTCCCGTCGTCGCTTCAGCTACCAAGGTGATAAGATTTACTGCCTTTATTGAAATAATATCTTATCAGACGTGCCCATATTATACTTAACAATGCGTACTATGAATTTTCTGAAGTTCACTCATAAACATCAATAACAACAAAGGCACCACAAATGTGTTTTGCCGAACGGTCAAGGCACAAAACTTTTTTTACATTATAATATTCTTTGTTTTATTTAAAAGGCGTCATAAACTCATAATAATAATTATTTAATAATAAAATACAATTAGACATGGTCAATATGTAATTATGATTACGGATTGCAATTTCATAGGGTGCATTACAACTATACGTACGGTGTATTATAAGGGCGGCTGCTCACGGAGGCCCTCGCTGTGGCGCGTGCGGCCCGTCATGTCGAGGATGGCCTTGGCCTCCGGGTTCGCGTCCAGCACGCTCAAGTCACGCTCGTCCTGCAACCGCGCAACCGTTTAACGCTATGGATGTCGACGGGACCCCTTTGAAGAGGGTTCGCTGTTTGGTCGTCATAATATTGTTTCTTTGGTACTGTAGGTTTACATTTACAGTATGTGTTATTGGCGCTAAGGCAAGCAAGTAATACTAAAAATAAGAAAAAGGGGAATCGCCATACAAAAAAAAATTTTTGTTGTTGTCAATATACCAGGATAATAACCAACTCGCACTTGGTCAGTTATACAAACCGAGTACATTATGTCCGTATCATAAACCATTTCAAATTCACGCGTCAATGTAAAATATCTCTTCAGCAGAACGAATTTCGACCGCATATCTCTACTCATTACTATCTATGTAACCGTTCCTCTCCCAGGCAGGTCTTCAGTCGTCAATCCTGAGTCCATCGCTGTGCTGCGTCCTCCCCATCAGCTGCAGCATGGCGCGCTCCGACTTGCGCGTCTCCAGCACGCTGCTGTGCGCTGATACTGCTACGTCCTTCCGAGATGGGACGGCTACGGGCTCTGGTTCCTGAGGGTAAGGGTTAGGTGAGGATTGGGGTGTGGACTGGTAGGATGGTTTTAGGTTGGGTTAGATATTGGGATATAAGTGGGTAAGTATGTAACAGGACTGTGATCGGATGGGATTATTTAATGGTTACAGCAGGAAAATGAGAGGAGCTACCTGATGGTAAGTGGTCACCGCCGCCCATGGACATCCAACATCAAAGCCATCATCGATCGACCAAGACGAAGAAAGAAAGGATATACTGGCTTATCTCCAGCCGAAACACCACTATTCGCTTGATGGTCGACTCAAGCGACAGGGTGGTAGCTAGCCAGCTGATCTTCTCCTCTACCTTGGTAGTAAGTCTACAGTTCCTTTGGGATCAAATTGGAGGAGGTAATAGGACGTCAGCTAGGACTACAGAGACTAACAGGCGAAATCGTAGACGTTTTTCAATATGGCTCGCGTCGCACTACAAGTTCCGACCGTGAACAGATGGAATTCAGCAGGCATGACGTCTCGCCTACAGGGAGATCTCCCTTTGACAACCAGGTATTATTAACATATTGCATACGCCAGGATTAAAATAGGACGGTAACAAGGCTTGTTTTTATAGGCTTTATTTAATTGGCTTTGGTAACGTATTTAATTAAGGGAGATCTTTCGTCAAGGGAGGTGTTTGAAATAGATAATATTTATATGGTGACCTACAAGTGGTGACTGTCAAATATTGAGCCAGTATATAACTTAAGGCAGTTGGTCGGTCTATGGTGGAAAAGGGGAGATCTCCCGCCAGGCGATGTCATTGGCATGGAAATTCCGGTTCGCTGCAGGTGACGCGTGCGACGTCGTACATTGTTTACTATACCCGGCGCTTGTGGTGTAATGCTTGGTCAGCATTAATGTGAGGCGTACGCTCATATTACAGTAGGTATCACGTAGTAAACAGGTGTCACCTCGTCTTTATCCGCCACAGGCTTGTCCCCCACGCCCCAGACCTCGAGGCTGCGCAGGCGGAAGGCGGGCTCCTTGCTGGGCCGCCGGTAGCCGCGGAACGTGCTGCACGACTCCGCGCACGAGCCCTCGCCGAACGGCTCGGCCGGCAGCCAGATGCCGCCGAAGTTGAACTGACCGCCCATTAGCTGGGGAAATTTGAAAAAATACAGGGAATTCCGAACAAGTCTCCGACATATTTGTTGGGATCGATCTGGAGTAGATACGTTGAATTCGTTAGACTACGAATATGGAACAAACAATTTCTATTATAAGGGTGATTGCATAGTCAAGCTTGCCGCCAGCGCTGTTGACCGACGCGCGGGTCACAAACTACAAGCTTCTTGTACCGTTTTATAGTGAAAAAAGACCCGCGCCGACGACCCGCGCGTGTCGTACGTCACATGATGTACGAGTACCTACATTTGTAGTGACATTCATCGGCGCGGGTTAACCGCGCTGGCGGTAAGCTTGACTATACAACCACCCGAATTAATAGTTTAATTGGGGTCCTATAGTCCCTTTGCGTTCAACTTTGCGCCTATGCGAGGTACATTTAAGATTGACGGCGGGATCTAAATAATTATGTCCTCAGTAAATGTTTCTTACAAGCTAAGCACAAGTAATTAATTAATTTGGTTTTGACGGGGAGTAGCAATTTCATATGCTCGGTAGCTAACTTATCACCGTCATATTTTTTTTACAGTGTGAGACATATTTTTTACAAATAAAACTAGCCACAATCACCAACCCATTAGGCAATGTCTTGGTATAATGGTTCATGTACTAGTAATGATCATTATACCCCGTAGCAGGATACACGCGCATGCGCGGCGCGCACGCGAACAGGAACGACTCGTCGTAAGGATAACTCAAAAACTAGTCGCTAGATGTGGCTCAATTAAGTTTTTTTTTCACTCATAAATCTATTAGGCAACGTCTTGGTATAATGATTCATTTATACTGGTAATGATCATTATACCCTGTAGCAGGGTAAACGCGCGGCGCGCACGCGAACAGGAACGACTCGTCGTAAGGATAACTCAAAAACTAGGTTCTAGATGTGGTTCAATTAACTTTTGTTTTTCACTCACCAATCCATTAGGCAACGTCTTGGTGTAATGATTCATGTACTGGTAATGATCGTTGTACCCGGTAGCGGGATACACGCGCATGCGCGGCGAGCACGTGAAAAGGAACGACTCGTCGGTGCCCGTGAAGTTGGGCCCGAAGGCCCAGGAGACAGAGGCGTAGCCCCCGAAGATGTAGCCCGCGCAGTCCTCGATTATCAGCACCGACGGGCCCTGGTCTTGGATCCTGCCTGGTGGTGTCATGAGTAATAATGGGTTATAATCAAAATCAATGACAACTGCTTTCAAATCGGATAAGCCGTTAAGATTAACGTGTATTAACATACAGACGTATTATATGTGTGGCGACACCGCGCACACGTCACATGGTGACGTCACCGAAGCCTGAAACGCGCTATCGAAGACTTCTACATCGCTGGCATATATACCACGCCTCTAGTACATTCACTCGGGGCCCGGCCGCCCCCCAGGCATGTAGTCTCGCCTGGCGGGAGATCTCCCTTTGCCAAACTGGTGACCTTCGGACATGAACACGTCCCTTCAAGAACCGTTAGCCATTCAGGCTTCCCGTCCCACCTCACCTCACCGCTCACGCCCGACGGACTCACGCAGCGCGTCTCCCCGACACTCGCCAAGCTCGCCGGGGTCATCGCCGCGTATGGAGAAGACGCTTCCTGATCCCGGTCCGGCTGCCCTGACGACGACTCCACGGACGGCTGGAGTGCACCACTCGCCCTCCGCATTGGTCGTTTCACCCTCCCATCCCGACTCACCGTGGATAGAGGGTATCTACGGGGCACAACTATCAAGGTGGTCACCAACATCGAGGAGCACGGGCTGCAACATCGGTGTATCGACCTCCGGTCTGAGCAGGGGGGTGATGTGGCGACACCGCGCACACGTCACATGGTGACGTCACCGAAGCCTGAAACGCGCTATCGAAGACTTCTACATCGCTGGCATATATACCACGCCTCGAGTACATTCACTCGGGGCCCGGCCGCCCCCCAGGCATGTCGTCTCGCCTGGCGGGAGATCTCCCTTTGCCAAATATGTATTAATATTGAGTTATTAACATTAATAGCTTTCCATAAAGCCTAGTTACCTAATACTCTCTCGCTTAGGTCAGCCGCAATTACATAGTCGTTTTACTTATATCCATGTGCAGCGGAGACCACTAGTCCTCGGGCTAGACTGCTTGTCTGTCCTCTAGGTATATTCATAGTTGGTGGTCTGTGTATTATATGAGAGTCTTCAAGCGGAGAGTAAATAGGCTTTTATGACTTATAACACTGACATCTTAAGCTTCTTCATAGTTTTTTCCATAGTTTAGAGCCGAAACGAAACTGAAACCGAACTTTCGGCCTTGCTCTCAGATTCGGCCAAAACTGAATTTATGGCCGTCACTAGCCGAAACCGAAATCAAAATTTTCGGTCGGTCATAACTTCACCACTTACCATCAGGTGGGAATATCGTTCTTTTACCATGTCTTAAGTAACAAAAAAAACAATAGAATACGAAGTACGGCCCTACCTGCCAGCGTGGAGAAGGACTCGCCGTGGACGTGCGAGGAGAAGAGGAAGCGCCACTTGTGCTGGTGGCGCGGCGGCAGGTGCGCGTTCACCCACACCAGCTGCGCCAGGTCCGTGAACGCCGGGTAGTCCGGCATCGCGTCCAGACCTGTGCACGTAGCACCATTACTAGGCCAACGTATGGACGTTGAGACACTGAGAGAAGACCCAAGGGGGTCACGGGACTCCCCTCAGCGAATACAGTGACTGACAAACAGACAACGTATACATCCGAAACTACTAAAACACGCAAGAAACTTTTTGACAAGTACAGTAAGGTGATTATAACTCGGCCTATCTGAATGTAGCTACGAGTGACTGCGCGGATGTCGATTTAAAGGCCAAAATGGTGGTAGGAGGCGGGGAGTGCAGGCGGTAGGATAGGTACGCCAATACGAAGTAGCGCATCACAAAACACAGTCATGGCCGCCGTGTTTTGATTGGTCAGTTACTGTACCTGCGTAAACATCTCGGAAAACGAAGTTCAGAGCGGCCGAGTTGCCTTGCTGTAGAATGTGGCTATGTGGCCATATAATTACCATCAGCCAGCGGCAGCAGCGAAGGCGCGGCGGGCGGCAGCGGCGTGGGGCTGTCGTCCCCAGCGCGCTTGTTTATCCCGTATAGATTCACGTACACCAGCTCTGCTAGTTGCTTCAGCAGGATGTTCGATTGTAACCTGTAACGGCATGATTAGAAACTTTAGTGTGTTCCTTAGGCTACAAATTTGAAAATTTTTAATATAGAATTTCGAAACAATAAGTGAACCTTTTGCACTCCACAAACCACCAATTGATCAATCCGACCGAAATTATTATCGTAAATAATAAAATTGTACTGGCTAGCGGTGCAGTGGTACGTTTCTGCGAGGGAATCCCAGATATAGCTTTAACACCTACCCTTAAAACCATCACGTTCATCGTCGAAAATTCGATTTCAGTCCGTCCCTTTCATAAGTTTGATAAAAACCTCCCATTAGCCGAGACCACATGCTTGGGGTGCGACCGAGGCCTCAAGTGCAGGCTCTCCAAGTGTTGCATATGAGGGCGATGTAGAAATCTTCGATAGCGTGATTCAGGTATCAGTGTCGTCACTGTGTGACGCGTATATAGCGATGGTTTCACAATACTTTCACCCTGTTGTAAAAGTTGACTACCCCACAAACTCACCACTTACTAAGCTGACTGGCGGTACTAGGATAGGTACTAGGATCTAGCTCCAACTCACCACTTGCTGAGCTGGCTGGCAGTGCAGTGGTGCTGCGGCGAGTCCAGCTCGCCCACGCTGGCCGCCACGCCCTCGCCCAGCGCCTGCACCGCCGACGCGCTGGCGCGGAACCCCTTGTCCAGCCAGGTGCGCGCGCGCCGGGACGACGACGCCTTCACCATCTTTATGTACGTCGAAGCTATGCTCTCGCAGTACTGGAGACAATGTATACATAAATAAATGAATAATGCTACACAATGTCAGTCCAACACTAGGATTCCCTGTAATGAGGGGTGCCGTGGACATCACTAGACAATACACACGCCCAGACTGAGAACGGAAGTTTAAACTATTACAAATTTCCGCCTTGCTGGGAATCCAACCCATGACCCTTGTAGCGATCCGGCATGTTAACCGTTAGTCCATTCGGGTCGTTAAAATCCATGAATGAATGAAAAACTACACATTTTAGTAATGTTGTAAAATCAAAGTATGGAAACTTAGATGTTTGGAATTTTGGATTTCACAAATCAAGTATCGTTCATTCGTTCGTGGTGGTCCCTGCACACTTACTTCTTTTAAAAGCTGATACGGCAGTTCGACGTCTTCGCTGTAATCCTTTCCTAAACAATTATACGTCATAATCACTCTTTCTTCAACGGTTCCTGCAAAAATTACAATGACATTTAAAAACCTTGAATGTCCATTCCTGGTTACGGAACTTGTCTAGCAATACTTTAACCGCAGAAATCCACGGCAAGCACCAGTTTTTGAACATAAAAAGCATCATCAAAATCGGTTCACTGAGAAAAAGTTATCGAGGTAACACACATAGAATAACTAAATTCTAATTGAGAATCTCCTTTGTTTTTGAAGTCCTCTGATAATTATAATCAGCTTAACGTTCACCTATCACTGGATGCTGATAGTTTTTTGCAAACTCACCTCTAACATTATATACATAGAGTTCAGCGAATCTATTGAAGTCCACTGTGGGTGTCTTCTGCGGGCCGGATCCGAAGAGGAAATTCGTGAGGTACTGCGCCAGCCGCGGGTCTATCTGAGGACCCCAGAATTTCTGGAAATACAACGGATAACACATTATTTAGCAATACATAATTATATATAACGCATGTATGAGTTGGACATGCGTTTGTTGCCGTTAATTTCAGAAATGGCTTTATCAATAATTTGGATACGGTTAAACTGATTCATTGTTGTGGGTATCATTTTATATTGAATACAATTTATGATATCCCGTTTTATTATTTGTTCTCAAGCGCCGAGTTTCTCCAAACAAAACGAGACTAATTTCAGTTACTTAACAAAACTCTAGTATTAAAAAATATAAAAACCTCTGGCATAAATGTACGAGTTACAACGATCGTCCATCTCGCTATAACGCAATACAATTACTTTTAACATCAATCGGCCGTTTCACAAAACCTGAACATCACAACTTTATTGTCGCTTTCATGTTTTATACAAAAAATTTACAACATTTTTATTGACTCATAATCGTTTTATTGAGAAACAAGATAGTTGTGAGTAGAGTTACTTACAACTTTCAAGTCAACACTTAAGAATTATAGTATACTAGTAAACCCGCCCTCGCTTCGTTTCGGGGAACCAGGAATCCCTTCAAAAACCTCTATAAATTTTAACAAATTATGTTATTCCGATGTCTAAGTTATATTACTGCAAAGTTTCATGAAAATTCGTTCAGTAGTTTTTGCGTGAAAGAGCAACAAACACATACACACACTCACATCCTTACAAACTTTCGCATTTATAATATTAGTAGGAAGTAGGAAGTAGGACTAAGTAGTGAAATATTTCCCATATTTTCATATCCGCCGGATTATGGAGCACTGGCTCTTTCTAACGAAATGAAACACGGGATTTCGTTACACAGACAATATGACCAACAACCAACAAGTACAACATTGCTAATATTGTGTATACCTAGCCCCAGACCCCCTCAATCGAGGGTACCAACCGGTAACTGTAGTCCGTTTAAAATACGATCTGCAATGTTTACAGGGGGCGCATGCTTTTCATCCATCCGACTCCATAATAACAGATAACGCTTACAGCTTTTGTTCGCCTGTGGGCTGGGGCTATTAAACAAGCGGATGTCAGAATCGATAACGCGTGTGCATTATATTCAAGTCAGAGATAGGCAAAATGCAATGAGATTACAGATTTTGATTACAAATTATGTGTCTTAAAGACTATGGTGTTTGAAATATATTTTCCTTCACTCCGCTGACAACTACAAAGTTCATTTCAAAACCTCTAACGATTATTGTAGAGGATTGTTATAGAGGATTTTTGAACTGTTTTTTTACTGCATAAAGCTGGATAAACTATTCTCCTAAGTAAGACGACTCTCCTTGTCTCTAGTCGCCATGACCCAGACTTATAATATCTATTTATCAAAAGTTCGACATTAAACAAGAACGTTTAATTCGTACCTATTTTAATTCTAATCTACCAACTATCGTGATCAAATTATATTTAACTGACGTACATAAAAGTTATGTTCAAAAAAATTACCAGCAATACCGCTTTTTCTCTGACCACAACAATTTTCATTATAAACATTTTCCCGCCATTGTTGTAAAAAATAAACAACACTAGTTTCAGAACGTCGGTGTTTATGTCTGCTGTGCCAATTTATGCTTTATTACTGGGCCTTATGGCGATCAGTTTCTAATAAGTGTCAGTACATTAACATTGAATGAATGTTTAGTACGCGAAATAAAAGGATATTAATAGTTGTTTTTTTTTGTATGTGAGTCATCCAAAATTATTTAAATTGTGTAGAAATTAATAGCTTTTTGTCAGACTCGTTAAAATGTGAGATAGCTGTTGGATATTAGGGACTTCTTACAAAAGAAAATATGACCAGGTCCAGGGACGAAAATACTCCACGAACGCCTTTCGAGAAAAGGTCTTTAGAATTTTATACTTAAGTCACCAGGAATATAGAATAAAGACAAAAGAACATGCAACACCACCCTTCTGCTGCCGCCCATGACAACTGTGACCGACACAGAACAAGTCTCAAATGGGGACTAAATAGGATGGTTAGTCCAGTAAGTCTCGTTCTAATTCTATTACAAATGTGTTACTTGCTACAATGTTTTCTATGGCCGGAAAAGCGAGTGATAAATAATTATTCTCGTAAAATCAGCAACGTGGTCTCTGTATTCTGTAAAGATCTTAAACTCCGGCAGACAGTTATTCTAGGTAGAAATAAAACAAAAACTAAAAACCCGACCACGTAAGAAGAAAATACGTTTGCATAATAGCTTGAAATCTTTATGGACTATGAAGTGAAAAAGGAATGATAGGAGAAACCTGATGATTTTCAACTCTCTAATAAATGACACCTTTAGTTTCTTTTTCACATTGTTTTGGTACCTACTTATATCAAACCTATAAATTTTTCACATTATTTTGGTACCTACATAAATCCATTGCGCCATATCGATCGTTAATTTAAACTATAAGCTTTTCAATAAGGCAAGTAACGGCCAGTAATTTCAAGACCAAAAACATTAGACACGCCATACTTAAATAATTGAAACGACAACAAAGAAGATTACATTCCTACTCGGTGGTCGATAATATCAATTGTTAATTAATAACTGCCCATTGGTAAAAAATACAACTTCTTTAGAAGCCTGCCCACGTTCTAATGAAATCTGGTTGGGACACTGACGATTGTCCAGGTTTTTCACAAACCTGGGGCCTTATTATGAACTCTTAATTCCAGACAGTTCACGTTCACAACGTGTGGGTGACAGAGACAGCGCCTTATTACCTGTAAAGCGCTGTCTCTGTCACCCACACGTTGTGAACGTGAACTGTCTGGAACTAGGAGCTCATAATAAGGGGGCAGATCTGAACAGACTTCGAAAAAGGAGGTTCTCAATTCAACTGTATTTTTATATTTTTTACCTACCTCAGCGATCTTTCGACTGAGTAAACAGATTGTGATGATTCTTTTTTTATTAAAAAACTGGTGCTGGTCGCGTATGTATAGTATAATATGAATTTGAGCGAAATCTAGCGAGTAGTTTATTTGTGTTATCTTTATTTGTGTACTTGTCGAAGTTGTTATTTTTTGTAAAAAGTTATGTTACATCTCATAGAGAATTTGGCCAAAAAAAAAATAATAACTGCACTGTCCATCATTGGTAAATCCTAATTAGATTAACCACACAGAACTTTATACTGGATTTGGCACGAGAACTGCCTGTCTGTCTCAGCATTCTGTCTGTCTGTCTCTGAAACTTTTCAAGCTTAATCCGCTGAAGCTGAACCAACATTGATGAAATTTGCTATACAGACAGTATAATTGTTTTTTACAAAAAAAATAACCGACTTCAATCTTGATAAGTAGAGATAACTCAAAAACTACTCGCCAGATGGCGCTCAATTCAACATGTAAGTGTAAAGTTCTCGTCACTACAAATTAATGAAGCCCAAACACTAGATAACTGCAGTAAATCGTTGAGGAGTTCCCTCGACTGTCTTTCGGCTTCATCAGATCGACTCCAGATCTTCATGAAATGGTAGCGCTTTAATGTACTTATGATAACATGAACAAACACACTAGTTGTCCATACAATTTTCGAAAGTTCCCCTCGATTTCTCTGAGATGCCATCATCAGATCCTGGTTTCCTTATCAGGGGACCCCACTGCGCATATCTACTTTACAACAAAAAAAGAATTATCAAAATCGGCCCATAAACGACGAAATAATCGCTGAACGTACATAAAAAAAGCATATATACGGTCGAATTGAGAACCTCCTTCTTTTTTGAAGTCGGTTAATAAAACCATTGGCAAGAACATAAGATAGTTCTTATACCGATAAAACATTCCCTTGGGATAACTTTAAGTCATTATTTTGTCGTTTGTTTGTTTGCTTGTCGTAATTTTGTCGTCTTTTGACGCCCACATGGGCGATGTTGGGAAAAAGTCTAGGTTGTTTACACTAAATAGGCGACTAACTCCTTCGAAGGGCTTTTCCTCAGTAAATCCTGAATACTTCGACATTTTCCCACCCACGTACCCTTCCAGTATACACGAGCACGCACAAAACATGTTAATTGCATCGACGGAGCTGTAAAACCTATTGTTAAACACATTTCGGTTCCGAACGCCCGTTCTATTTCGATCCGCCCAAGTTTACGCCTCAAACTCGATTTACTGGGCCGTAAATCAAAATGAACGAATACATTTTCGATAACCACTAAACAGGATGGGCTTCGAGTGTAAAGCGGTTTTACTTTTTTCTGGTTACTACACGCAAACCGCTGTAAACTTGGCCCTTCCGTGGTATGCGGGGCACAATAATTTACGCAAATACAATACATATTATTAAAGAAAATAATGACCAATATAATTATTTAAAATTAATATTTAGCGCTTCCGTGTTATCGATAGATAGCAGTCGTTATGTCGGAGGCTTTCGGGCGCCGTGAAAACTTCCGGTACCCACTGGGTTTGCCAGTAACCCCTCCACCAAACCGCACTGGAGCAGCGTGGTGGACTATGTTCTAGGCCTCCTCAATAATGAGGAGAGACCCGTGCTCAGTAGTGGGCCATTAATGGGTTGTAGAGCTTGTAGCCATTTACGTGTCGTGCTTAAAGTTCTTCATCGGAAACCATAACTGTCCGACTGCTGTGCACGGGTCTCCTCTCACTATGTGAGGGGTATAGGCCATAAGTCCACCACACTGACCAAGTTCAGATTGGCAGGCTTCACGCACCTTTGAAAACATTATGGAGAACCCTCAGATGTGATTTCCTCACAATACTTTTCCTTTTCCTAGAACCCAAACATGAGTATACATAAAAATTAGAAATCCGTTCAGGATTCGAACTTGGAAGTTCATCAACTTTCAAACCACTTTGATATCAGAACTTTTGTATCACTTAGGTAGGTACAGTTAACAAAAATTGTTTACCTTTTTATCAAATAATTAATACATTTTATTCGTGAGTTATTTTTGAGTGAATATTAAAGTTACCCTCCACCAATCCGCATTGGAGCAGCATGGTGGAGTATGCTCTAGGCCTCTTCAGTAATGAGGAGAGACCCGTGCTCAGTAGTTAGTGGGTTGTAGCTTAGCTTTTTTATTAAAGTTTAGAAAATAAAATACATGGCCATGTTAGTTAATACAATTTTTGCCTGTCTGTTTAATGTCTTATGACGTTCTATCGACAGATTATATTATTATTCATGTCGAATGTGTGTGAACTTCTTCTGAAATGGATCATTCGCTGTTTAAATTTTACGTCAATCACTCAGTAGTCAGTGTAAAAATGAACTCTATGTTATTTTCGGACGTCATCTTGTTTGACCAAGCCTCCCCCTCCCTCCCATCACCTCCCGCATATCATGGGAATACGAAGTTTACAATGGTTGACTATGTTTCGACGCAAAGCTTTTTGACACGCTTAAATTAGCTTGTATGCAACGTAATCTTTCGGCTTAATTTAGGTAGGTACACCAATTCCAAAAAGTCTCATAACTTGAAACTTTGCACAGAAGGGCCAAGAAATTCTTCGTTTAGATGTTGTCAGTTCCTTACGTCCCACGCAATCATTTTGACATAATCGTTTCATAATTGTTTGACTTTGACATAATCTTCTGTACATACCTGGTCTCTGTGTTTCGTGGTACATACAACCGGATGCAACGCAACTCCTTTCCATCTATTGGATTGTATTGTATCTATCCACTTTGAGCTTTAATGTATTCGATATACTCAGCGAGATATACTTATTTATTATTTTTCTAAGTTCAGTAAAACCTTTGGAATACCGTCGAGAAGTTTAATGTAAGTTGACCAAACAGGACGAATGATAGAGCAACCGTACGGGGTGCAGAGGGTGACGTGTTTCTGTATAACAGCGTTTGGAGAAAAACGTCGATGTTAATTAACAATGTGTATTGTTGTCGGTTGGCTTTGTATCTAGAACAGTTGAATCCTATCAGGCCCGCCCCGTCGCTGGCTGTGAGCGCCCGCGCGTGCAATACTTAGGTCCTATTTTACACCACCACCCCCGCTGACTTCAGTTTTAGTTTTATATGACTTTCAGTTTCATATGAATGTTATTTTTAAGTTCATTTTACCTGCCGCCCCTTCGTGGTCCATTTGGAGCTGCGCGCGTGTGGTTCACCACTTTGCATGCCCGCTTGCGGGGGGCCTAAATCCTATCAGAAATCCCATCGGTATTGGTTTATACAGCTCGTCTGTTTGCATTTAAATCTATATTGCCGAGAATATGAAATTGAGACTTCAGCAAAATCCACTTAAACGACATTTAAAATCTTCGCCGTCAAACTACTATGCACCTTAACCACAGGGGCGGAAAGCGACAAGCTGGCACTTCAGTTGGATGTAATTAAAACAAATTCCATACCGAACGCCATCGTATAACGTAAAATCTAAGCATAGTAAAGTAGTATGAACATGACATGTTGAATGGATCGTAATAATCGTAATATTCACGCAAAACTAAACACGCCGTTGCACTGAATAACACCGCAAACATGTTTTATTTATACATGGTCAATACATTGTACTTTACATATTCCAGAACGTATATATTTTAACGCAAAAAGTTATTTATTTCAAAACTTATAAACAACTCTCTTCCTTGGCTTCCCCTTTACAGTAAGATTAAATAAAATGCCAGAGGTCCCGAAGGAGTTTACCCGGACTCCGAATGTCTCCCGATGGATATTATATTAACATATAAATAGCAAACATTTTGCCACTATCTATCCAACTATTTCTGAAATGGTCTTCTTATAAATATAAAATTCTCGTGTCACAATGTTAGTTACCTTACTCCTCCGAAACGGCTTTACCGATTTTTACCAAATTTTATATGCATATTCAGTAGGTCTGAAAATCGGCTACTATCTATTTTTCATACCCCTAAGTGATAAGGGTTGTTACCCTTAACATTTTTTTTGGCAAAACAACGTCGGGTCAGCTAGTATTATAATTATATAAAGTTCGAGTTAAGAGTTCGAATCCAAGTCTTGATTTTCATGCGATGTAAATATTCAATCATGAACACATACCTTAATATGTACTTTTTCTAAATCATAACTTCTAAAAGCAATTGTATGAAACAAGTTATTTCGATATGCGATATAAAAGAAAAAAACATCTAAAAACAAAATAGGTAGTGAATTCACGTCTATCTACAAAATGCGGCCTCGGTATATTTACTTTTTATCGGCCGTTTTAAATTACTAACAGGAAATGCAAACGTAATTATAATTCAAATAAACTAAGAAAGCAAAATAAAATGGCCGGCATTCATTAATAAATTCAAAATAAACATAAGACAAATAAAATACAGTACATTAGAACAACTTAAAATAACACTGATACACTGTTAAGCTGCAAAGAAATATTTAAAAAAAAATCGGCTCGAAGGACCAAATTTGTTTTTATTAAATAAACTACAAATTTACTAAATATATTGTTATAAGGGTGTATAAGGAACAAATACGATGTTTTCTTTTTATTTGTTCTTTAAAATAAGCCCAGAAGCCAATACAACACTTTTTCGGGTCATATATTGACTATCAATGCTTTAAGAACTATTTATTCTTCAAATATCAAACACAATAAACTTTTATTTTAAATTTTAGCCCCATTAGATTTTGATAAGATTTATTTTATTATCAAAGCTCTTTGATCAAAACCAAACTCAACTCAACTCAAAACCAAAAAAATACTCTCCACTCAACACTGTTTCATATCTCAATGCAGCTCAACAGGTATTCAATAGTGGACATTACATACAAGTTACTGATGTGGGACAAAGTGTGGAAATGTGAAACCAATACCTCATGAAACTAACACTTAGACAAATTGTATGAGAGACTAACACAAAACTATGTTAGAACAATACATTTTACATATAGTACTTACAACTTGTACGAATGTTTTATAGAAGTCAGTGGCAAGCTCAATCCCTACTAATATTATAAGCGCGACAGTACCTCTGTCAGTCAGTTAGGCTTTCACACATTAATCACTGAATCGATTTTAAACATTGGGAAAGGATAGGTTATTGCGAAAAAAGGGATTGAAAATTGAAAAAGGGGATGAAATGTTCTATGGGAGTTTGTCAATGTTTAAGACAAAGCCTACTTTGTATTTTGAATGGGCATGGGATAGTTTCACTTGAGATAAATTTTAACGATGATTTGTTGTATTCCGACACCGGGGCCAGCGTAGCCATGGGTAGAAATTAGACTTCTATGCTATATTATAATATAATAAATCTGTAATTGATCGCTGTCTGTACATCGAAGATGTGTGAGGAGAGCAATGGAAGGGGGTTTTGTCTGTGATTAAGTTCATGCTATTAACATAACTGTGGTTAGCTACACAGGAAAAAAAATTGTAATGAATGCAAAATGTTCTTTATTTGAATGTGATATGGATGATGTTATCATTAAATGTGTCAAATAATAGGAGCAGATGTTTATCATGATCATCCAATATTAATTGTTATAATAACATCTCAGATAAGGGCAATCCAAGATAAAAATATTATCTATCTACCTCACTCAGTCAATTAAAATTATTTTAATAAGTTTTTCAACATTGAAACATGCCACTGACCTCCAAAGTTAAAACTAAAGAAAAGAAACATAAAATGAACACACTTCTAATGACACTGCGTCTACTTTGCCACTCACGATGAGATCGTCTTCCCGAATCCGCTCCGAGTTTTTGCTGCCCGCCCTGAATGTGGCTGCTACATACTTCTGTTCCTCCTTCGTGAGGAGTGTGCATTTTGCTGCCAATTTTTTACTGGTGTTTCCCATCCTGAAATATAGAATTTAATTTTATTTCTGATGGAAGTACTTAGTATTCATTCATTAAGTATAGATTTTAAGTTAAAAAATATTGAACCTGGGTTAAGTAAAAAAAAGAGCTTATGTATTTTTCAAGTATGCCCTTTCATTTGATTTGGCTTTGCCAAAGTTGGATGAAGAGAATTGACAGGCTTTTTTTACAGTTTCAATTTCAACACCACAAAGTTGAAAATATTGTGTGATGTTTTAATTTTTGTCCACTTTGATTTTTAAGACCATTATGGATAATCACTCTATTTCAAGCTTCCAGAAAAGATTTTTATAGTCAATATACTAAATACCCTAAAGTGAACTGTGTCTACATTATAAGGAGCAATTAGTGTATTTGAAGTGTAAAAATGGAGAACGTTGTTATTTTATAAAATTAGGTAACTTATAAACCGTTTCTTATTTAGATAATATTTTGATTCATGTAACAGTGAACATATAATATATGAAAATTAGTAAAACACATATTTGCATAGTAGGGCAATGTCACGAGTTATATTTTCCTCTAATAAAACATAGGTAGTTGATATCTTTGAAATATTCAAGAAAAGTGACGACATTTAGCTATAAATTTGTTATGCGTGTTAATTAACTGTCATGTGATTTTTCATGGAACATTTTCACATAAAAACACTTTACAGAAAGAAGTTACCTCTTTAGAAGAATAAAAATTATTCGTACCTATATCATTTACAAAGTACGAAAAATACGTTTATCTGAAATTTTAACACCTCATTACACATAATCACGAGTCTTAGCAATAAATATTTGAATAATAAATTATCTTATTTAAATTCTAGTCTAACACTATATTTGGGCATAAAATCAATAAATATTTTGACAATTTTGACATCTTCAATATTCGTTTCGTTACGAGAGTGCCAGCAACAAATTTAAGGTTATCTGTCAGTCAATTTATATGTCAAATAAGTCAAATTACTTTTTTATTTACTTTTTTCTTCTGCTTTGATAATGTTAACAGCTGCGCACGATCACTGCACTTACGATACGGAACGCACGGAAAGGAACTCGGTAAACTCAGTTTCGCGTTCGACAGTCTGGCCTGTTGGAGATTGACTGCCTTGTTAGCCTTATCTCAGTGACTTTCATTCAATTTAATTTACAATTCGCTCGTGCAATGAATGAGAAATAGAAAAACAAAAATTGTCTAACAGAACACTTATTTATCTATTAACTATAGTTTACTAATCCCAATGAATTTGGATTCTGAATGCAAGCATAATCATGATCGAAAAGCGATCTTCAACCATAACTTGCATTCATGAAAGGACTTTTAAAAATAAAGTCCACTATGAATCACATAAACAAAACGAATTAAGTAACTATTTCTTCACTTTTATTTTTAAATGGAACAATTCGTCATATCTAAGACTAGCTGACCGGGCAGATGTTGTCCTGCGCCCTCACTTGTCTTCGGGAAACTTGTTGGACCGCTCCTATTGGTCGCAGTGTGATGTTATTTATCCTATAGACTTTCTCATTAAATGGACTAAATCCTTATTCTCGACTACTCAAGTTACTCACTTTGCTTCGGGAAACATGTCCCATATTACCCCCATTACGAAATTGTTAGGCTTAATCCTTATAAAGTGACAAACTTTTTAACACGCTTTTATTAACTTCACCTGTATGTATGTTTGTATGTAACATTTCTGTTAATATCTTCCGTGCCCCTCAGGCGTTTTGCTTCAAATTCATAACGCACCTATAAACAGTTGATCCCTAATTTTCTAGACCCTTTCCACGCAAATCTATCGCGGATTTTCCTAAAAATAGGCGTTTTTCCTAACTTCTTTAATTTCCACCTTCCCTAGCCTATAACTTCCAAGTTTATCATCCGATTTCTTCCAAACCGACTTCGTTGTGCTTGTACAACTGCCCTGCGTCGATCCCACCGCTTTTCAAGCCAATCCGACGAAAAAAGTGAAAACCGAGTCATAGTGGTAGATCTCGTACAAGTTAATTTTATTTGTAACCGACTTCTTTGGGCGCGATTTTGACCCACTTTAAACGGCCAGATTTCGTTCAAACTTTGTAGATTTATCGAGTTCCGATGACATTACACTATTTTGATAAAATTATTCCAATTTTCAATATGCAAAATAAGAATTTAATTTTTTTTACTCTCACACTAATGCCATCTACCCATTTGCTACTGCCATCTACCCATATTTACGGGCAACTAGCTATAACTCCGTATTCAGATTGACTGCGTACATTACGTTTTACTAGATGGCGTTGTTCTTCTGTTTATTTGAATTCTAATTTATTACGGGAGTAATAGTCGATAGATCGATAGAGACCAAATAATAGTTTAAAATTATAAAAACAAGCTATTATAAATAAACAAAACTAAAAAGGAGAAAATAAATTATAGTTAAAAAAAACTAAAAAACACGCTTTTTATAGTTAACTGAACTAAAAAAATTGAAAATAAGTTTAAATAAATTTAAATTAAGAATAGTGTTAAAAATTTCAATAAATATGAATTAATAATAGTGTAAATAAAGAAAATATTTTATTTAAAAAAAAGCGTGGGGTGCATGGTGTCATTTTGATAATATCTTAAAAAGCACCCCACGCTTTTTTTTAATAAAATATTTTCTTTATTTACACTATTATTAATTCATATTTATTGAAATTTTTAACACTATTCTTAATTTAAATTTATTTAAACTTATTTTCAATTTTTTTAGTTCAGTTAACTATAAAAAGCGTGTTTTTTAGTTTTTTTAAACTATAATTTTTAGAATGAAGTTCCTTAATTAAAGATATAGATGGAGGCTAAAAGAAAAGAATTTATATTTATATTTGATCCAACCGAGAGGATTTGTTTAACGACACTCACTTATTATTTTTCATTTTTGTGAACCGATTAAAAAAAAACATTAAATGTTAAGGCGCTTTGCCCACGAAGCAACTCAAGTTGAGCCAACTATCAACTTTTAAAAGTTTCCTGTAAAAGTTGATAGTTGCTACAACGTTTACGGTTGCGGCAATTTTATAACAATTTGTGAGCAACTTGATTGATTGATTTGTGGAAACCGGCAACTTTAAAAACCGGTATAATATTTAACAGTTGCTAGTTGCGGCAACTGAAAACTGTTGATGATTGCCGGAACTTGAAACTCGAGTTGCTGTGTGTTCGCAGTCCAATTGAAATATATGTAAACAGCTAGTTGCCAGTTAGTTGCCAGTTGCTGCAATAGTTGCTCCGTGGGCAAATCGCCTAAGTGTAGCGAAGTGACGCGAAGTGTAAAAAATAACTCGTTAAAACGGCAAATCGCACGAAAACTCTAAAAAATATCTTTTTGATTTTGAGATAATTGTACCATGAATGAACTTGGGGTCAACGAATAGAGTAACTGCTTATCAGAAATTAAATTAATAATTACAATAGCGTGCATTATAAACTCATCATAGTTCACTATCGAGTACGGGTCTCTTCTCAGAATCTCAGAACGCGAAGGTTAACGTGAATACTAACCATTAACTTACAATAAAATTATATCTTTTGCCACGCCTTAGTATTTTTATTAATCACCCCGAAAATCTATCGCTCTCGCTTCGTGTGTATAGCCGGCATTATTACGTGAATCAAGTAATATCACAGTATTATTAAACATGGTATGTTTGTCTAATCTGTGATGTGTTACCTGGCAACTCTGACAACATGACTTGGAAAATAATTTGTCAATGTCAGAAGGTTGTCAAACAAGGTCGACCGCATCATTACGTTTCAAAATTTGCTGATCATTTTGTGGTACCTAACAACAATTTCTGATTAATGTAACATTAGAAAACATCATCATGACGATTACGAAGATGGAAATAGACCCCGTAAAGGGTGAGGGCTTCCGCCCATACTACATAACCAAGATCGAAGAACTGCAGTTGATCGTGGCTGAGAAGTCGCAAAATCTTCGTCGATTGCAGGCGCAGCGAAATGAACTTAACGCAAAAGTACGTATGCTACGCGAGGAGCTGCAATTGCTACAAGAACAAGGTTCTTATGTAGGCGAAGTTGTGAAGCCGATGGACAAGAAGAAAGTCCTCGTAAAGGTGCATCCTGAAGGTAAATTTGTGGTCGATTTGGACAAAAACGTTGATATCAACGATGTAACCGCCAACTGCCGCGTTGCGCTTCGCAATGAGAGCTACACTCTCCACAAGATCTTACCAAACAAGGTTGATCCATTGGTATCCCTCATGATGGTCGAGAAGGTTCCAGACTCCACTTACGAAATGGTAGGAGGTTTGGATAAGCAAATTAAGGAGATTAAGGAGGTCATTGAGCTGCCAGTTAAGCATCCAGAACTCTTTGATGCCCTGGGTATCGCTCAGCCCAAGGGTGTGCTGTTGTATGGTCCACCAGGTACTGGTAAGACGTTACTGGCGCGTGCAGTCGCCCATCACACCGAATGTACCTTCATCCGTGTGTCAGGCTCTGAGTTAGTCCAGAAATTTATTGGAGAAGGCAGTCGTATGGTAAGGGAACTCTTTGTGATGGCTAGAGAGCATGCTCCATCCATTATCTTCATGGACGAGATTGATTCTATTGGGTCATCTCGTATTGAATCTGGCAGCGGTGGGGATTCAGAAGTACAAAGAACTATGTTGGAGTTGTTGAACCAGCTGGATGGTTTCGAGGCCACAAAGAACATCAAAGTCATTATGGCAACCAACAGAATTGATATTCTCGACCCTGCATTGTTGAGACCTGGTCGTATTGACAGGAAAATTGAGTTCCCCCCACCGAATGAGGAAGCTAGGTTGGATATCTTGAAAATTCATTCCCGGAAAATGAATCTTACTAGAGGAATCAACCTTCGCAAGATTGCTGAGCTGATGCCTGGGGCTTCCGGTGCGGAAGTCAAGGGTGTGTGTACAGAGGCAGGAATGTACGCTCTGAGAGAACGTAGAGTTCACGTCACCCAGGAAGATTTTGAAATGGCTGTGGCTAAAGTAATGCAGAAGGACTCGGAAAAGAACATGTCCATCAAGAAATTGTGGAAGTAATTGTAATTTTAATTTAATGGAACTTTAGAAACTTAAAAAACCTTTTTTTTCTTAACAGTTTTATTCTTAATGTATCTCAATTTCTAAAATAAATAAAAAAATTACAAAAGATTTGTATAATTTATTGAGTATTTATAATAAAGAGTAGAAATCAATTATGCTTTATCATAAATGAGCAACTCTAGATGCTAAACATACTGATATTATTACATGAAGTAAATTTAACTGCCTGCAGATAACTTAACTTACATAAAATACCAATTTTAATATCAATCATTATTAGAATTATACATAATAAATCTATAATTTACGAATTAACAGCAACATTTATAAAATCTTTACCAATTCCAACAAAATAATAAAAAAATACAAATTCTAGCCTTACAAAATAATCTTGCTAGCACATCTTCAGTAAAGAGTTTTGTTTAGCGTAATATTCGCCTGTTTTCGCTGATATCCAATTCAGATTCTGTATCGGAGAGATCATGGTGAGACTGCACATCAAATATCAGACCGGATGTGTTCTGAAATATGAGGAAAAATTAAATTATTTACTGTATGTATCATTCCAAGAGTTTACATGGAGATAAAAACTGAAATGCAATGCATTTTTTGAATATATGTGCATTCGTCAGTCACTGAAATCTCAGAAATAACTTGACCCATTTGGATGCTGTTTTCGCTATTGTATTGCATGTAAGGGGTAAACGTTTATGTCAATAATAGACCCTATCCAAAATTTATTTTGGTTTTAAAAACAGTTCTGTTGCACAGCAAAGGCGGGTCTCTTCAAAATAAAGCTTTAGTCTTTAGATTCTGTTTTAATTTTGATTTCTTTATTTTATTTCACAAAAACTTACATGAGGTCGTTGAGGCCTCCTAAAGGACTGGTTCCAAATGCTTCTCACCATAAGAAGGGGGTTGACGAATTCATGGACGATGCCTCTGCAAACCAAAACAAATACTTAGTCATTATGTGTGCCCAAATTCAACAAGTAGTGCCACCCCTTTGTACGACTACGGGAAGTCAATACAAGAGTAATGATTAAGTACCTTTGTTTGATGAACTTACCCGGCATTAGGCACCTCGATCATGGGAGACGCGGACGAGGTAAGCTGCGTCGCACCTTCCGGAGTGTTTTGGTACCGCACTCTGAAACAACGTTAAATAGTGATCATGATCCTTGACAATAGCTTTTAAAAAAAATAACCGACTTCAACATCGACAAGAACTCAATTCAACCATCTAAGTGCGCGCGCGCCGCGTCCTGCTGTAATATATCTAATGAAAGTGTAACCAAGTGTAACTCACTGCATATAATCGAGCGCGCGGTTGTACCGGTGCTTGCTGAACTGGTAGTAGCCGAAGATGGCGACGTAGAGCAGGAACAGCGCGAGCACCACCGCCATGACCGTGAACGACACGCTGTGCGCGCGCGCCGCGTCCTGCTGCGACCAGCCGTTGAATAGCGGGAGCTGGCGGGAGGATGAAAGGTGAGGTTTGATGTAATGGTAAATTAGTGCTTTATAGGAATCAGGTTAGGTAAAAATATGCAACAAATCTGTGATCCAAATAAGTGGAGATTTTAATTTTCTACTAACTGGACTATTACTAAAATCAACTTAAAGTCGTCAGTCAGTCCCTGTCCCAGTCCTCGTACCTGCTAACTAACAAATTATAATTATCGTTCATTCATCCTTGCTATGGGAAGGGATTGGAAATTTTATACTACAAGCGCGTTTACTACCATAAAAAGGAATATAAATTGTCTTGCAGACTACCTCATTCCGCGGCACGAGAGGGCAGCTCCCATCAGTAGACAAAAGACCATTGTCACATACACACTGCGGCCCGTCGGTGTCCAGCACGCACACATTGGAGCACGTCACATCCTCGCAGTGGTTGGTGACGTCATTTCTTTGGACGCTCTCGTGCCTGATGACGAAGGTGTTGGCGTCGAACACGGAGTACAGGTACGGCTCGCAGACCCTCGGCCCGTGCAGGTGGCAGCGGCTCAGCTTGAAGGTATTGGCTGCCAGGAAGTAGATGGAATCCTCGAATATGGCGAGTCCATGTGGCGCTTGCAGGTTTGGGTCGTTCGCGAACATCGTTTTCCTGGGAATTTCCATTTCATTTTAGTAGGTACTTATTTATGGATATATTTACGGTCTATAAAGAACTCTGTGTAATATCAGCTACTACATTCTGCTAAACCAATTCTATACCTCTAACGTGTACCTTATGCTTTAGCAGTTTCATGAGCAAATTACCTTCGTGGTCTGTCTGATATGTTGTTTATGGCCAAAAATATACCCAAAAACATTGGAGGACAGAATACTCTAGGCAACTATATTAAATAATTATTATCTCCAAAATAATTAGGTACAAAATTTAGAGAGTAAGTGAAGAGGTGGTCTGCCAGGTCGAGAATAACCTGGCAGGTCTCTTACAGTGGAGCTGAAGGCTTGCAGAAGCTGGAGAGGTTTTCTTGAAATAAGAGATCTTTCTTCAGAGTGGTCCTGAGCTGAATTGCTTTATTCGGAAAAATACACGGTTTATATACAAAAATTACAAAAGTCCTTAGCCAATAAAAAGGTCTACATTAATTTACAATCCAATAAGATTACGTTTTAAAAATCAGTTGAAACAACATGCAAAACAAAATATACACAAGCCACAATTGGTCTATCAATGAACGCGTACTACGATCGTTGCATAGTAACGTAAATTCCAGACTCTATAAATATAGGCTGCCACCTAGCGGAGCCTCATTGCGGTCGGCGCGGTCTCTCGGTGCGGACGGAACACACGCCGGCGCGGCGCGCGGCTTCGCGCCATCTTCGCTGTCGACGATCATGAAGAATGAAGAAGTATTCTTTTACTCAAGCCTGAAGTAGTTGATCCTGTGCTGCAGATGAATATTTGAAGATCGTCAGTGTTCCGTCCCGTCACCATGTTTCTAGCATGATAATGCGTCTTTTTCAAGATGAAATTATCATGATGCGGGACGTCATTGAGTCGCTTGCTTTTATATTAAATCCTGAGTTGCGTTGTTATTTAATATTGATCTTCCTTTCCCTTCCTTGGTATGGTTTCGAGGTATCAGGTACAGGTACAGGTCTGTATAGGTAACAGGTATGTAGGTATGCATAGATACGTGCACGGTAACTAGGTAGCGCGCACTGCTCTGTTGCTATGGCAACGCAAGTTGGCGCAGGTGTGCACTGTAGGTACGTAGCTATCGCTGTGGCGCACGTCGCTACATAAGTATTTGGTTTTTTGGTTAAAAACCACAAAATACTATAATTGTTGTGAACATTACTGCAAAACATGGAAACTGTCCAGCATTCAAATGGGATACCAAATAAACTCACAATATATTCCCATCATAGTCCAACTGCAGTATCCTGGACGGCCCGGTCTCAGCGACATACAGCCGCTGTTTGAAGGAGTCCACCTCCAGCCCAGTGCAGTTGGTGAGGATGGCCAGGTCGGTGACCTGCCGACCGCTCAGAGACGCCGACCGGACCACCGACTCCAGCTCCAGGGTGACGCAGTAGAACATCTTGCGGGATGCCGGGTCTAGGACTAGTGCTGATACCTGTAGAAGAGTATGTTGGAAGAATTGGCCATTTAAAAGGTTAAGTTGGTGTTATTGGGGCAGCCAGTGATATATGACTCCAATCCCACAACGGCAGATCAGATCATATCGTAAGATAGAAAATCGAAAGTAAAAGAGGCCACTTCTAGCCCAGTGCAGTTGGTGAGCGTCGCCAGGTCGGTCATATCCCGGCCGCTCAGAGACGCCGACCGGACCACCGACTCTAGTTCCAGGGTGACGCAGTAGAACATCTTGCGGGATGCCGGGTCTAGGACTAGGGCTGATACCTGTGGAAGACCATGTTAGAAGGATTGGCCATTTAAAAAGTAAAGTTGGTGTTATTGGGACAGCCAGTAGTTGACTCCAATCCCACAACAGCAGACCAGATCATATCGTAAGATAGAAAATCGAAAGTAAAAGAGGCCACTTCTAGCACAGTGCAGTTGGTGAGCGTCGCCAGGTCGGTCATATCCCGGCCGCTCAGAGACGCCGACTGGACCACCGATTCTAGTTCCAGGACTACGCAGTAGAACATCTTGCGGGATACCGGGTCTAGGACTAGGGCTTATTCCTTTGACATGGAAGGGTAGGTATGTAAGAAGAATTGGCCATTTAAAATTAAGTTGGTCGTATAAGGGCAGCCTGGAGTATTGACTCAAATCCCTCGACGGTAAAGTAAATCATATCGTAAGATAGAAAATCGAACATGGAAGAGGCTATAGTAGTCGGACTGCTTGATTATATAACTATGCGTAAGAGGATATTAGGATACGAAGCACATCTCGAGATTTTGGAATTTGGAACCTATATTTTTTCTTCATTATTTCTTACCTTACAACGCATCAATGATACTTTTAATACTGATGTTTATAGACGACGATGACCCCATAATATCTAGTCTATCTTGTGTTATTGACATACACATAAATTTAGATTTTTTTACACTAGAAGGTAAAGGATTCTTACCACAGCATCAGTAGGCAAATTCTGCAGCTTGGCGCACCTCTTCCTCCGGACATTGCAGACCCGGATGCAGCTGTGACCCGGCTGGCTGTCCACGAAGTAGACGTTTTCCGTTATCCAATCCACCGCCACCTAGAATTGTATTGGTAAGATTATGTAAAATCGGTAGTTCTCCAGTTTCTGAATGACGATATAATAATAATAATAATAATAATCATTTTATTTCGGATTTCTCCATAGTATTGTTAGCTGTTACAGTCTGCCTTACACCTAATGTTAGTAGGTACATACAGTTACAATTAAATTAAATTAAATTCATAATTCTATGTATATATATCTAATAGGTAAATTAAATTCATTATAATAATAATCCATATTCAAAATCGGTATTAAAATGTCAAAATGTCACACCTTCATCCTTCATTCTTTCATTACTCCCTCAGTCAATAAACATCCATGCCTTATACAATTATTTTAAAATATATTATAATTATTTATTTGATAAACCATTTCGACGGCCCGATATGCAAGGTGTTCCAGTGCTTAAATATCGGTCCATCGAAACGATATATGGAAAGAGATATGGAAATCTTTTAAAAGCTCTTGCCTGCTGCAAGAAATAATGTTTTTCTGGCACATTAGGTGTGTAACTTCCTAAGGACAAAATTAAATAATGAAATGGGGATCAAGATGAGCTAACAGAAAGAGATTTTAATCGAATTACCCTGCTTGGTCTCCCGACGTTCGTGATGACGTTGAAGCCCAGGTCGTCCTGGGTGCGATTAGCTTCGATGAGTTTCCCGGTTTCTGCTGACGCTACGTAAAGCTGGTTTTTCCTGCAATGTCCCAGCCATCATCCAATAAATAAATGACTCAACATTCTGTGGGCAGATCATTAAAAAAAAATAAAGTTGTATTGACTCAAAACATCAGAACATGTTTTGGTTACATTTAAACAACGACGCAACAATTTCGAAAGATCGGTGTTATACCTACCTGACATTGTAATCCAAATCGCTTATCCTGGGGATATTGGGGTCGTTGTACTCCAGGCTGACTTTGTAGTCGGCGAACATGGACTTGACGGAGTTGGCCGACACGAACAGCACCGACATGTTGCCGCGCAGCGCCTTGCACGAGCGCCGGTCTGACCTGATGGGGATATTACTTTATTATTATCGATCTCAGATACATTGTTACTGTCGAAAATCACAATCATCACATCACATCGTCGCAGCTGCGGCCGTCCGCGCCCAGCTGGTAGCCCGGGCGGTAGGCGCACTGCTGGCCCAGATGCGAGCGGTGGCATTCATTGGCATTAATCCGCTCAAGGGACCATAAGTCCTTACCTCTCACATAGCCAACTCACCTCAAAGCATACCCAGGATGACAAGAGCAGACAAACGAGCCGAGGGTATTGCGGCAGGCCTGCGAGCAGACATCAGCGGCACACTCGTCCACATCCTCACAGCTGCGGCCGTCCGCACCCAGCTGGTAGCCCGGGCGGCACTAACCTGAGTCACAGTTCCCCAACTCACCTCAAAGCATACCCAGGATGACAGGAACACACAAACGAGCCGAGGGTATTGCGGCAGGCCTGCGAGCAGACATCAGCGGCACACTCGTCCACATCCTCGCAGCTGCGGCCGTCCGCGCCCAGCTGGTAGCCCGCGCGGCAGGCGCACTGCTGGCCCAGGGGCGAGCGCAGACATTCGTGCGCGCAGCTGTGGTCTATGCATGATAGGTCTGAAATGGTTGGTTTAGGTAAGTTGCTTATCAATTGCTACTAACATCTTTTCACCAACTTCGGAAAAAGGAGGAGGTTTTGTGTTCAATGAACAGGAATGGGTGTGACAATTATTGCAATTTTTTAAATCCAAAACTGCTTCTTGCCGTCTGATCAGCAAGATCTGACGGGTAGTTTTGAGTAAGTACCTACGTCTCTACTTTTTGTAATCTCTTATTTTCTTGTAACGAGTTAAGTTATGTAAGTCAGCTGCCAAATGATTCATGTTCCAACTCAGAGCTTACGGTACTTTTTTTTCTTGTTATTTTGTCGGTATGGCATCGGTGATGTATATCAATAGTGATGAACCGATTCATATTGAGATGACAATCGAGCTCGGCCATTTTGGGTCGGAAGGTTTTTTCGTCAAAAGTAAAAGCCGTACCATGAAAATTGTGAATATGCTGTAAAGGATTTCATTGAGACGATTCATCGATTTCTTCCGACAACGGGTCAGTAACAAGCCTAGAATTTATTATGACTAACGCAATAAGCAATAACTACCAAGTTTCCTGACTATGCCCTCGTAAACATAAAAGTGAACCTAATACTAATAAATATATGCTATGCTCTTATGAAAACAAAATTGATACTAACATCCCCAGACTTTGTCCTACATAGATTCGATATCTGCTACTTACCACACAGCTCCCCCTCATCGGACCCGTCGAGACAGTGCCGGGTCCCGTCGCACACGGCGGCCAACTCCACGCACTGCCCGCTCTTGCACTGGAAGCCGTTGTGGCAGTCCACTGGGGTATGCGTCGTGAATAGACGTGATGTTCTGTTTACTGGACAGTGTACAATTACCATGTTAATGTAGAGTAGGTCGAAGATTATATGAATTGATGTGGGTAGATTTTAATTATAGCCTATTGGAAATTTAGTGACTTGCTTCGGTAAAGGTTTTAATGTTTTCAGGAAACCTTCACACCCATAATGTTCTCAAAGGTTGTATAAAGTTTGTCGGCAATCCGCACTTGACCAACGTAATAAACTGTGGCCAGTGGGACCTTGTACCCTTCACGTTATGAGAGATGGATGACCCGTGCGCAGCATACACTTGCAGGTATGGGTACATAAAAAAGTTAGAGATGCATCCAAGATTTGAGGTCAGACAGGTTCAGAGTCCAACATCCAAAACACTCAGGTTTTACAGCATGTATTTTCATATGTAAGAAAAAATTCATGTACCACACCACAATGTAATTAGATGGGATTCAACCAACCCCCCCCGCAACATAACCTACACTCACCGCTAGCACAAGCCTCGGGCGTCTCGTCGGAGCCGTCCACACAGTCGCTGCGGCCGTTGCAGACCATCTTGCGGAGCAGGCAGCGCACCTCCTGCCTGCACGCGAACATGCCGCCGGGCGCGCAGCGGAAGTCGCAGCCGTCCTCGTCCGTCTCCCCGGGACAGTCTACCTTGCCGTTGCAGCTAGACATGAATATGGCAAGATTATAAAATGTAGGTAAAACTTATTCACTATCTCTTACCCGTTGCTCTACTATTTCATACACTTTTTGTAGCTTTGCTCATATTAAATAACCAGTATAAAATAAGCTGCAATAAAACATTCTATATCAACATTAACAAACCTATTTAGTGTACCTATTATGACGGAGTTATTACATTTTATTTTTCGGGACCTCCACCAATATAAGTTATGTAAGTAATCAAATTCATACATAAGCACCCAATTCTTATTTACCGATAAAATTATCAGTTAAACATTTAACTTGTACAGATTGTGTTAGTTGGTACGGCACAAAGACAACACGACAGATAAAGTATACAGTATGATCAAACCGAGCTGTGAGTGGCAAGCAAATGCTGGTGTTTAGTTCACAAGTGTACTCCCAAGGCGGGCAACTTGGCGCGGCTTCCTGTATAATGAGCACAGATTACACAGAGTCACAAGTTACATGAACATGTTCAAATTACAAATTTTCTCAATCTCATTCAATCAATTTAAGTATCATTTACTGTGCAGATTCAAATCAACAACCTAATAAAAGGCTAGCAGAGCAGGCACGAACATCAAGATGATCAAATTATCCTCACTAAAATGTAAGAGTTTTGGGGTAAGATGATTACAAAATTACAAATAATCATTTCATCTGCAAGCACCTAAATGCCCGTGTCAATAACGCTTCAACTACCTTCTCTCGAAAGACCATCGATTGGGCATTTCCGGGCTTCTAAATGTAATAAATAGCCTGTAACCATATTTTGTCCATCTTGAATTAAGGTAGGTAGACATAAGAAAAGCTCACCAGCAGATCCATGTCAGGATGGCAGCCCTCCTCGTCGCTGTGGTCGGCGCAGTCGAGCTTGGAGTTGCAGCGCGTGCTGAGCTCCAGGCACGCGCCGTCCCCGCAACGGAAGTACCCGAAACCGCATGTTTTGTTCACTGCCGTTGTAAAGGAGAAGAGATTTAAAACGATAAAAGATGGATTGATAAAATACATTAGTTCCAGTTCCGGGACATTCGCTGCACATTACCAACACAGTTTAATCCCGATGGTCATGAAGCATGATGGTAAGGTTTAGCTTTGCTAGCCACCAGCAGTTTTAAAACAATACATTCGACAATACGAAGATTTTTTACTAATACAGCGAGACTAATACCATATGCTTACATCTTATCTCTTGGATTAGCCCAAACTCTTTCAACTACCAATTGTGGGACTGGAGTAACATAGTACAGTAATTACAAGAGACGCATCTCTTCTTGGTTAACGAATTTGACAGAATCTTAGGGGATGTAATAACTATAACAGTACTACAACACTTCATAATCGACTCACCGCAGTTCAGCTCATCGGATCCATCGAGGCAGTCATCAGAGCTGTCACATCGCCAGGTCGCTGGGATGCAGCTCCCTGTGGCACACCTTTGAGAACATCAGAAAATAATATTACCACCAAGCAAAATAGAAAAACTCCTCAGATGCTCCATCCAAGTTCGAAACAAACCAAATTAAAATGAACTCTACCTCAAAGGTAAGCAGACAAATATAAATAAATAACGCCCACACTAGGATTTCCCGTGTCGGGGGTTCCATGGACAACAGACAAGACAGCAACACAGATCCAGACCGAGAACGGAAATTTAACCTCATCATTCAAATTTTCGCCTCCCTGGGAATCCAATCCAACCCTTGGAACGGCGATCCGGCATGTTAACCTTTACACCATTCATTCGGGTCGTCAATCTAACATGAATTCGGTCTTGAAACACTGCGACCATGTCTGATCTATTGTGGCCATCTATTGTACAAGTATAGAAACTAACATAAACTCAGTCTCGAAGCAGGACATGGTGTCGCAGGCCGCGGGCTCCTCGTCGCTCCCGTCAGGGCAGTCGGAGCGGCCGTCGCAGGCCAGCGAGCGCGGCACGCACACGGGGTCCTGCCGGCACTTCAACTCAGAGTCGCTGCAGACTGGGTCTGGGGAGGACATTGAAGGTCAGGGCTGGAGGAAGTACTATGAACAAGGGAAGTGCTGAGAAGTTATTGTGAATTGGAACTATCACAACAATTTTTTTAGGAAAATATAATATTTGGGATTTAAAAATTAAATGTAGTTGATAATCCTTTTTGATTCGGACGTGCCTGCTCTAATCTCAATAATAATAGATAAAGTTAAATCGATGACTTTATGAAAATTGACTGTGATTACGGGCCTTGTTTGCCTTAAGCTGCTAACATTGTTGATAAAATATTTAGTCCTTATGAAAGGTTCTTACTTTCAGTGGATAAAGTATCATCAGTTGAGAAGCAGTTGGTGCCTTCCACGCAAACTCCGTGGCAGAGAATTTGACCGACATCACACGCTGAAGTTCTTGCCTTGTTTACTTCTGAAACAAGTTTTTGATTAATGTTCTCCATTATGGGAATCCATATATCTGATTGGTTGTCACTATTAACAAAAATGTTACCTGGACACCCTTCCTCGTCTTCTCCAAGCTGGCAATCCTTGTGGCCGTCACATTTCTTCTCCTTCGGGAAGCATCCGTTACTTCTGTGACAGTAAAGCTCATTTTCCCGGCAACTTGTTACCTGCGTGCATCTTCCATCAACCAGAACGCGGCCAGGGGAGCAGAGGCATTTGTACCCAAAATCCGAGGTCTGATGCGGATGATCGTGGGAAGTTTGGACGCAAATTTCAGGACAAGGATAGGATTGGTTGCGGCCGAAGCAGCGGTGATTGAATATGGGATTTTTGGGGTCTGGAGGAGGGGAGGTTGCTAGAATGTGTAGATGGGTATTGTTGGGGAAGATCGCTGAAACATGATTAATTACATTTAAAAAAAAAACAGAAAAAGGAATATCTGATTACAGTTTCACTACATAGATTTATTTATTTATTCAAAGTAAGTGACGATTTCACGACTCAGGATCTTGTTATGGAAGAGAAGAAGAGAACTCCAAAAGTATCTAAGTATAGAAGATCAATAAAAACATGCTCTTACAAAAGTCAACCCGTCGTATCCGATGGCTGACTTCGTGCACATCGGCCCAGAACAGGCGCGCAGTGCGGCGGTCGGTCCAGAACACCAGCGTGTCGGTCACCGCCAGCCCCGTGACCGTCGTCGACAGTTCGCGGAAGTTGTCTCTGCCGGTACCTGGATAACAAGTTATTTATTGGTCCTTCGAGTCAATTTGAAGACTTACTAAATTAAATTTGTTTTAACTTGTAACTAACGCAGATTACAGAGTAAAAATAGGCCTACAAGTACAATGTCTAGTACTTACTACTGACAAGTTTAAGACTGAAATATAAACAATGGAAATTGGAACAAAAGGTAGAAGTACACATGGAAATTTTAAATTTATACCTTCAGGGTGCACAGTATCGATGGTTCCTTGGCCCTCATCAGACACGTAAACAATGTCCATGTGCGGAGAATATCGCAGGCGAACGTGGGGTCCTTTTGAAAATAAAACAGTAAAAATCTACACTAGAATAGCTGCAATTATGTACATCAATTTACTATTTTACGTGCGACGTATCATTCAGTGATCTGGCGACTAAGCAGAAATAGTACAAGATTAACTTACCCCTAAGGTTAGCCATCAAGAGGTGTTTCCTATCACCTCCGTCGAGTCCCATGCTGTCGACGTGGATCTCGTTGTTGGACTCTTTCTCCTCCACAGCTACGAGCAGCCTCCTATCAATTATTACAACATCAATATTAGAATCACGCGTAATGCCTTTGAGATTTTCAGAGGTTATTATGGAATGGTTGTAAGTCTATTAGGGCTAGAAGGCTACATCAGATCAGTTTTAAAACTGGGGAGTGACACTACAAATTAGAACCTAATGTTGATTTTTATATAACAAAATGCTGCGCTAACTTCGAGGAATATTGATGAACAAATGAAGCGACAATCTAGTATAACCAAAAAGGAAATCGCTGGTTATGTGCCGTAACTATGAAGAATATTGTACGCAGTTGGTAGTTACTATTAACAACTAAACAGTTTTTTCATGATAATTCAACAAACCCATATTCCGGGACCACACAGAAGCTGATGGGGACCTCTTCGTCTTGGAACACGTAGACCAGCGCTCTGTCTTTAGTCCTCAGCGAGACTGCTTCTATCGAGCGACGACCGGCGTCCAAGATGTAAAGCGTGTCTGATACGTAATCTGGAAATAATAATAACGTTGTCTAAAAGGTCATACTACTTTTCGTGTCAAATATAAAGCTTTCACCCGTACTCACTAATAACTAGTTTTATTTTTGAAAGGGAGCAAGACCTACGTATTAACTAGTTTTATTTTTGAAAGGGAGCAAGACCTACGTATAGAAATCTGGAATGTGGAAAATTCTATCTTTGGACAACGCAAAAGTAAGTTTAATTGCACCCTCACCTGTTTGTAAAGATAGGCCTACTCAATAATCTCTTGTAACTTTATCATAAATCCAAGAGTTTCATGACTCACCATAATCCATGTCGACCACGTTCCGTCTCCCATCCTGCAGGAATAGCTGCGTGTTGCCGGTGGTGAAGTCTCTCATGTCTATGGCCTGAATGCATTGGCGAAACCCGTCATATATGTACAGCTTGTCTGCGAACCAAAAATTTACATCAGGTCTGACCAAAACTTTACTATAGTTTCATACGGTCAATGATATTAATTACTTACTATGCTCGAGCCTGAACTTAAGCATTCTTAACACAACCATATTTGAAATATCGCGGCTGATGCACGCTATGATGAAGAAAATAACCATTGCAGTTTTAAAGATCAATTATGGACTTTGTGATTCAAACAATATCTAGCATATAATATGACAAAAATCAAACGTTATGTGATCCATGGTGAAAAGAGGCCCAACTTGGAGTCAACATTTTTAATCATTTTCAACATTCAAAAGAAATGCAGACACTTCTTTGAAAATCTCAGTAACTATACCATAAGCAAAATCTTCAAACAGCTGCCCTTAGGGAATGTTTCAGATATATCCTACCATACCTCGAAGGCTATCATAAGCCATGGCCTGCACGGCGCCGATGTTGAAGGCGGTGGCGTGCGTCTCCGGATTGCCGAGCTGCGAGTACTGCCAGCGGGTGAACGAGGAACCGGCACCGATGATCAGATACTGGGGTTGGTAGTCTTCCAAACCTGGAAGATAAATGGAGAAATATGTTAGGATATTGTTTTTCATTTTACAAGTAATTATCAAGCACCATGTTCTCGTAATCGTGTGGTCGACAAAGTTAAGCAACTGTGGGCGAGCTTGGTAGTTGGATGGGTGACCGCTAGTGGCAAAATTTCTTGAGCGCTTTCGTGCTTCAGAGGGCACGTAAAGCCGTCGGTCCCGGTTGTTATTAATAGATATCAGTCGTTAAGCCATGTCGGGAGGCTTTTGGGCCGCTTAAAACCTTCGTTACTGAATTGACCACTAACCCCTTCGCCAATCCGCATTGGAGCAACGTCGTGGAGTATCTAGGCCTCCTCAGCAATGAGGAGAGACCCATGCTCCGTAATTGGCTATTTATGGGTTGTAGCCACATGTACCCGTAAATGAGAATCTTAACCTAACTTAAACTTACTTTGACAAAGCTTTCCTCTCAGCTTCATCCCGTCCGGGCATCCACACGTGTAACTGGTTCTGGAGGTGACGAAGCAGAAATGCGAGCAGCCGGCCGCCTCGCACGGGTTGGCCGTTCGATTCATCAGGATCGGATGGTATATGTGCATGTCTGGAAAGAATGGATGTTTTTAGGATTCCTCGATCACGATAGTATCCTTGATAAAATTAAGCTTTACATAAGGTTAAGACTTAAATAATGGATCCCTTCGGGCGGCAATTATACTTCTGAAACATAGGTTGACCACTAGCCCCTTAACCAAATCATACTGGACCTACGCAATGGAACAAGCTCTAAACCTTTTCAATTATAAAGAGACGCATGTTGATTTGATGAGATTTATTAATCAGTAATGGGACGACACCAACAAAAATGTGATAAATCCTTTGCACATACCAAACACGGGCAGTTCCAGGGTGACCAGAACATTCCGTTTCTCGGCGACGCTGTGCAGCTTGTCCGCGGTGAGGATCGTATTGGACGTCCAGTCGGACCAGAACACCGTGTTCTCGAACACCGCCACCGAGTACGGGTGGTGGAACGGCTCTTCGAACAGGGACTGGAACGTGGATGAGGAGTTAGTGATCGTGAGCTGGTACAAGAGGTTGTATGATTAATTTTCGGGCAATTAAATAATAATGATTCAAAGATGATTTGAAGAAGTTTTAAGGGGTGGTAGGTAAAGCGAATCGTTTTTATAAATGCGAAAGAAATTCTGTATGTCAATCTGTCTGTATGTTTACCTTTTCCCGCTAAACCGATGAAGTGTTGAGACCCTAGAGAGGAAAAGGCATGGACAGTTTTTATCCCCGGAATACTTTCCCGTGTAAAAATTTTAATAACATTTTTTCGTAAACACAGAATCCAACGTGGGCAAAAAATCAAAACCAAATAAAAAATTATTTGCTGTTGGCGTATGGTAATGAAAGGAGCCATAAATAGTGCCTAAATATGCTTGGAGGTGAATATAGTTCCAAAACTTCCTGTACTCACATAAGTCTTCCCATCATCGATCTTGACGACCTTGATAGTCCTATCAACGTAGTAGAGCCGGTCGTTGGGCGCGTCGACGGCCAGGCCGGACGCGAAGGAGTGCAGGCTGTCCACCAGCACGCGGCAGTCCACGCCGTCCATGCGCGCGCGCATGACCACCGGCCGGTCGCGATAGTCCGCCCAGAACATGTTGCTGCGAAATGAGGAGGATTGAATGGGGGGAATGTTTATTCGAAGTAGGTTTTTTAATGTTAAGGATTGACTGGAGGGAATAGAGTTTATTTGACGTAGGTTTTTTAGTTTCTCGAAAGTCAACCTACGCCATCGCTGCAACAAATCTCTATGGTGAGTGGTCTTGAAAGAAGAACTGGAAAGTAACTTCCAAGGAGTTTCTTTTCCTTCTTCAGGATTCGTAAAGTGTGCACTTTACATTGTCACAAAATGACCAGACAAAAGCTATCATGCTAACCACAACACATGGACATAAGTAACGCGGTAGCATAGATCTTTTCGAAATGGTGATATTTGCAGAAACTTGTTTGAACTGTTCACTAAAGAACGGGAAGACCTGCGTTCAAACAGTGTTTGCGTACATGGTTTGAACGCAGGTCAAAGTTACCAGTGCCCACAGTTCAATTTAGCATGTAAGATACAGCATTTTCAATTCTCACCGTCAATCCGCAATATACCTTAAATCATAGGGGCGTAAATCTAACATTTGTGTGAGATACAATTAACACAATTCCATATCGTACTAACCCATTCCTCGCATCCAAAGTGACGAACCGGGGGTGCTGGGTGACAGCACTAGATGTCATGCAGTAGGCCCCGTCGGACTTGCACACCGATATGATACCCCGCTCTGCATCGCTAAAGAATATGTTCCCGCCGAGCCAGTCGATCGCGATGTCGCCGGGGTCTTCCAGGCCTAGACTTACTAGAACCTGCCGAAGAATAACTGGAACTTGAGTAAGTTGTTGTAAGAGTAGTTATGCGAGGATATAGGTAAGGTACCTAGCTATTGAAAGGAAAGATATCAGTTGATACTCGCAAGGTCTTAAACTCTGAAAAACAAAGTTTTTTTGTTGTTTACTGCAGAGTATTTCACATAATCAATAATTAAGGAGTCCATAAAACCTTCTTAGGTAGGTACTTAATATATGAATTCTCCTTGAAAAAAGAGTTACGAGCAATTGAAATTCTTATAACCCTGGCCTGAGTTAGGCACAGCGGCAATTCATTACCTGCTTTTTGCTGGTGTCATCATAGGCATCATCGAAGTTTGCTCTGACGATGGACTGGTGACCCTGAGCCGTCTCCACCCAGTACAGGTACGTGCCGTCGTAAGATACACCATGGGCCTGGTGATACAAAACATTACATGACGACGATAAAATGGATTAGAAAATCATTGCAACGATAGGATAAAGCTCGTAGACATGTAAAATGGAACTGTTAAATATTATGAAAAGAAAGTACAAATTTAAGACTTCTGTCACTTAAAGCTATGATATTTTTTGAACTGAAGTCTTATTGACTCGGCATTCAGATTCAGTAGATTTGGGTCCCTGGCGATTTCTCGATAAAATTGTCACAAAAAAAATACGTAACCAAACCTGCTTGATTCCAGTAGCCACCACGAAATGCCGTTTGGTCTTAATCGTGACGTATCTGATATCGTTGCGCGTGCTGAAAAACAGCATGGCTTCCGGTCCTGCAATACAATACAATACAAAACAGTTCATTTAAAAAAATATGAATCTTCTATAGCTTGCTGTTTCATACATACTCGTACTGGGGAATCTAAAGATATGGTATGTATGGTTTACGATCACTGACGAATATTTAAATGAGAAAGGTAACGAAATGACCAAAGCAGATGGTTCCGCTCTCTCTTCTGTCAGTTTCTTCATTGCTGAAGGTCATGCCCGTTTTGATATGCCCTGGTGGCGGAGCTAAGACGAGCCACTTCCACGCCACCCTATCTTCTGCTTTTCGGAGAGCTTCGGTCACTGGGATGCCTGTGATTGCCTATGGTTCCGCTCAAGTTAGAGTAAATTGCGAAAGGGGGGTAGAATTAAAAAAAAACTATCTATCTGGTAACAAATGACTTACCCGGAGCATAACACAGATATCCGACTCGATCCACGAGATACCCCTCCTCGCAAGCACAATGGTAATTACTAGGCCCGTTGATACACCGATGTGAGCACTGGGGTCTTGCATGGAGACAGTCGTTCACATCCTTGCACACCCGGCTGGTGTAGTTGTACTGCTGGTAGCTCTGCCCGGGGCACGTGCACACTGGGCCATGGCGCTGGCGAGTGCATACTGCCTCGTCCTCGCATGTGAAGTTGTTACACATTGTGTGCCCTGGAAGTTTTAGTTCTGGCGATGTATGTGTTGATTACGAAATTTTGGCAAGGAGATCTCCCGCCAGGCGTAATAGCATGCCAGGGGGCAGGCCCAACTGTCATTCTCGGGGTCTTGTATATTTGCGAGCGGTGTAGGAACAGCGAGCAGAAAAAGCATGTAGGAAACTTCGATGGCATGATTCAAGCAAGGGCGCCGTAACCGGGCGTGCAAGGCGTGCGGCGCACGCGGGCGGCACTCTTAGGGGGGGCGGCAAATTCAGGGCAAATGGACTCGAGCGGGGCGACATAAACATATGAACATTTGTTTGAACAAGGGGGGGGGGGGGTGCAATTCGGTTTTGCACGCGGGCGCCGGCACACCTTACGGCGCCCCTGGATTCAAGTTTAATGACGTTAAGTTGTGAAGAGTGTGCCATAAAATTTATAATATAATGGATTTAACATCACACGAGACTAGAAATATTTTGTTTTCTCAGAATGCGATGTATTTAACAGATTAATAAGCATCTTTTCAGTTATAGTTATGGGCGTTTTATCCTGCTACCATTTCACCCACTTAGCGGTATTCGGGTAGATAATTCTTATTCTATTAGCAGTAGGTAGGTAGGTACCTATTTTTATTCTGGGTCCATCCTACTCAGTATAATGTGACACCCGGAGAAACCCGACTGAATCTCAAATACTTTACTGGCCCTCACATTTGCTACAGAAGGCCCCCTCATCGCTGCCGTCCCTGCAATCCTGCATGCCGTCACACATCTGCTCCGGGGTGAGGCAGAACGAGTGGTCCGAGCAGGCGTAGTGCTCGTCCGCGCAGTTGTAGCCGTCGTTCAGGGCGTGCGGGTGGAAGGCGTGTCCTACAAGTGGTATACAGATACAGGTTAAAGAGGGCACCTTTGGGCTTAGTCATTGAATAGTCGAGGACAAGTCATTAAGATATTTCTGGTTCCTGGTCCCTACTCTCTGAGGTTTTGTAAAGGTGGTTTATTGTCTTTCTGACATGGTACCTTTTATTATCACCAGTGAAAAAAGATGCTTTAACCGATAAATTTTTATGGGCAGATTTGACCATTTAGGAACTCATAGGTTTAGACGGTTTCGAGTTTCGAGGAATCCCTTAGCTAGTGTCATATTTACACATTTATAAAACTTTATGGACCTAACATGGCACTGATGCAAACTTAATTATCTAATGAACATATAGAATCATAAGGTCATTAACATATTATGGAAAAAAAGATCTTACTGCAAGTCTTCTCAACATCTTCATCGCTCGAGTCTGCGCAGTCATAGCGACCGTCGCAGCGCCAGAGGTTCGATATGCACTTGTCACCGTCGCACACGAAACCTCTGCATGTTGCCTACAAAATAATAAAAATAAAGATATAAAGCTAAACTTCAAACCATTAGGTACCTTCTACTGACCACGAGTTTTCCTCATAACTGAGGAGGCCTAGAGCGTAATCCACTACGTTGCGTTATTCGTGTACAGAAAATATCAACAAATTTATCACAGTGGCCTCAATTTGAATATTATAGCTACTGTTGTTGTAGTAACGGCTTATGTAAAACTTAGGTACAAAATTATGTAAATAAATTTTAATTTGAATTTTGAAGATTTCCGCCAGGCTAGGTGACGTGCCTGGAGAGCGGTCTTGTATAAATATTACACACTATAACATAATTTTGACACCTCTCCCCCTGCTTCGGTGTCACACCTGACTACATTTGTGAGGCAACACCTCCCCCCTCCCTAGTGTGAAGTTTCACTACATAGTATAAAACAAAGTCGCTATTTTTGTCCGTCTGTTTGTTTGTCTGTTTGTCTGTTTGTCTGTATGCTTAAATCTTTAAAATTACGCAACGGATTTTGATGCGGTTTTTTGTAATAGGTAGAGTGATTCAAGAGGAAGGTTTTTATGTATAATACATGCATATATTCCCACGAGATCGGGATCCACGCGGGTGAAACCGCGGGCGGTCCGCTAGTTTACAATATATTTAATTTTACGTCATTTACTTCATGAAATTTACGACCCCGACCATCCCTTGTCACACAATATCGACCCCCTCCCTTCCCCTATAAGTGTGTCGTGAAGAAAATTTCTATAGCAGTAGGTAGGTATACAGGCTTGTGACGTCAGCGAGTGACATAATAATATGTGCAGTGTCGTCACAAAAAAAACCACCTACGCGTAGGCAAAGCAAGATTGAAGAAACAAAAGATGTTCACTCACATTAGGAGCTATGAGCTCGACGGTACAGTTGGCCTCGTCGCTGCCGTCGTCGCAGTCGGTCTCGTTGTTGCAGATCCAGGCCTTCGGGATGCACTTGCGCTCGTCCCGGCACAGGTACTGCTGCGTCTCGTTACACACGTCCTTTAGCATTGCTGTGTTCTGGTGACCTGGAGGAAATACAGTGGGTTGCTATCAAAAGAATAAGTTGAAAGAGGGGTAAGTTTAAAAAAGATGACGATTTTTTACATTGTGGCGACAAAACGGTACTGCACGCGGGCTTTCATACACCTAGCGGCGGCCCTATCGGCATTTCCGCCCGCCTATAATGTGGGGGAGTCGTCCGGATAAAAATGAATTTAACTTATGTATCGTCTTCGTCTTCAGTCCTCACTAACCATTAGGTTGCATTCGTCATTTAAAAAACAAAACGACCGAAATACGTAAAGAATGAAACGTAAACTTACTACAAAAATTCTCATCGCTACCGTCTTGGCAGTCAATACGATGGTCGCAGTACTTGTCTAAGGTTATGCAGCCTCCATCGAGGCAGGAGAAGGTGCCCTCGCCCAGACACTCTGGCTCGTACGACTGCAGCTCATCCTCGAACTGACCAGCAGTCAGCACTGACCACGATATCAGGAATACGATCGCCAACATTTTGCTAAAATATTTACATTATATTTTTTATGTAATGAATACTCAAGTCTTGTTTTGCGTTTTTAAAATCGGAAAATTATTTGAATAATCGAGTATCGAAAGATTTTTTTGATAAGAGGGTAGTAAGTAGTTTTAATCATTAGATTTGCAAATTACACCTAGTACTTATTAAGGTTAAAAGTTAAAGATTCTCACGATTTACAATGTTTTAAGTTAATTAATTTAAGCTAAGTAGTTACGCGAACAACTTGATAGTCTAAATATTTGTTTAAAAATTATTGGGAGCACGTGGACTACTTTACTGGCACTACTTTAGGTTTGAATTATGTGTCTTACCTTATTTAATCACTTCATTGAAAAACAGTTTATTTCGTACAGCTATTTATTATGTTTTAATATTAAGAATCGTAATTGTATTAGGATGTAAGAGATTTGTTAAAGAATATTTTAAACAAATTACTGTGGTAGTGCTATTAATCTAGCGCGGTAAAACGAAATGAAAAAAGTTCGTAGAGGTAATACTCGGGTGTTTTTTTAAACTACCCACACTGTCTATTTTATTCATTCTTTAGTTTGTACTGCAACCTTAAATGAACCAATACAAGCTTACTTCTATGAATATTAATAAAAATCAGATTGACTTCATTTATAATGAATATCATTACCTAAGATATTTATTATTCATACAATTAAAAACGATAATTGAAAAATTACATTTATTCTGTTTTGTTACCAATTTTGCATGAACTAAACGCTTTTAAAAGGTCGTTTAGAAACCACAAGAAGCAATATTTGTTTTTGTATGTTGAAAACTCTCTCGACTATGCAATATAAAATATGTTTTATTTATCGTTGATTTTAATAATGTATCGAACTCATACTGTTTGTAGTTGTTTAATTTAATATTGGTTTAATATTAATTTTGTCATTGAAATTAAAAAAAGGCACGCCTTAATTTCTTTCAGAACGAAAACTTGCAAAGTGGCTGTCTTGCTTGTCAGGTGAAACTGACAGGTCAGAGTCCAACTTTTCCCGGAGTTTTAATAACTTTTTGCTCGGAATTTATATAATTATTTTAGTTTACCCCAAACCGTAATCATTTCCAATTATATTGTATCGCTAAGTACTAGTCTTGCTGGTAAAAATGGCATCTCAAGTAGCGAAATCTCTTATTAAATACCCTAGACATTCGAGCATTAAGTTTGGTAAGTATTTGGGACTACAGTTTTCTCCTTATGGTTTTATTAACATATATAATCGGTTCTTTACTGTTTATCAATTTATTTTAGTGCTATTTTTCATATTTCGCCGCTTTTTTCAGGATAAAAGCTATAAAAACATTAATGAAAATTGATAAAAATATAGCATGTTCCTTGATTGTAAACTTTGGACTATTTATTTATAGATGTAATAGAAAATTTATATCATAATAAACATTTAGTGACCGTCCATAATTTTTAAGATTCATCATCAATTAGATATTTTGTGAAATTTGCTATGAATATCTTAGAAATGGTAACAGATTAATTCCATATTAACTCAGTGAGCAGGAAAGGATATTTCACTGTTTATTTAACTACGACTATCCATTATTTTCACACAAGAATCATAATTATTTTGAAATACCCGCTCTACCTTAGTCACACATAATATGTCTTATCCCCTTCCAATGGTGGGGCATCTCGTATTTTGAAAAATATTTTTAAGTTTTTTCTATACAATCAACAATTAGCCAAACATTGAGGAAATATAAAATACTTATGATGCAAGTTGTACGTAAAACATGAAATGTCTATAAACTATAAAGTATGTTATTTAAAAAGATTTGGATAAAAATACTATCACTGCACTAAACCGCCATAGGATACCTTTGCACTTTAGTTCATGTATCGCCTAAATAAATCGAGATACCATTATAACTTTTTCTACATGATATTTCTATATTAAGGGGCTACAGCCGAAATATGGTAAATATTTTAAAGCTTACTGTCTATATCTCCAATATTTACATTATATGTAATTTCACTATATAATAAAGAATCTCATCAGAGCAAAATCAGTAAAATGAGAAGTTTTCTTGATAGAAAAAAATGTTATGGTTTTCAAGTTTACTACAAAAGTTTTAATAATTAGTTGATGAAATTATTTTTAAAACATAGTAAATAATCAAAGCTAAGTTTTCATAAGAATGAAAAACTCAAAAACCGAAACAGTTTTCAATTTATGAGTTTTTAAGAAACTTAGCTTAGTATTGATAAATAATTTTCATCTATCATTATCTTTTTAGAACGGTAGGTATAATCACAAATATAAATTTCTCGGAAAAAACAAGAAGCAATAAAATTACATTCTTAAAATTGTTTTAAAAAAAATCAATAAACTTTCTATTTGCATTTGGAATTTGAGTCTAGGTGCGTTCTATTAAGCGACCAAAACGCTCAAAACGGCATTTGAGTGTTCTGGTCGCCTAATGGAACGCATCTTATGACGCAGATACCGCAAGACGCGCGCTGAGCGTGGGCGCGGCGCTGCAGCAGAAGAAGACTCTCCCGGACCGCACCGGCAAGAACGTGGTGCTGGTGGACGGAGTGCGGACCCCCTTCCTCGTCTCCTTCACTGATTATGCCAAGATGATGCCGCACGAGCTGGCTCGACACTCCTTGTTGTGAGTTGAATTGTATCACTATTACATTTTTCATAACTCTCTCGAGATATTAAATGGGGTTAGAGATGGGAGGAAGGTTAAAGGGATAAAAGAAGATCGCACAATAACAACAAAGTGCGAGAGGGGATCAAAAATAACATCCAAAATCATCTCAATTAAATGGATTTTCAGATTCAAAGTTAACTATCTATCCTCCCATTGCTTGAGTCAACCACCAAACAATTCTTTGTGTTCCAGTTAAGAGCTTCAAAGGCAAAATATCAATGATACTTTGATGTCCATGAGCGACGTCACACTTACCATCAGATGACCTCGTTTGTTTGACTGCACATACATTAAAAAAATCCTATTTTCTGTGATCCCCAGGGGCCTACTCCAAAAGACGGGCATATCGAAGGAGGTGATCGACTACATCGTGTACGGCACGGTGATCCAGGAGGTGAAGACGTCGAACGTGGGCCGCGAGGCGGCGCTGGCGGCCGGCTTCAGCGACCGCACGCCGGCGCACACCGTCACCATGGCCTGCATCTCCTCCAACCAGGCTATTACTACTGGTAGGCTTGTGAATGCTCGGGCATCTAATAACTTTTACAAAAAATCCTAGAGGCAATAAAGATTTGCTAGAAATAAGTAGTACCTTTGTACAGAATTTCTTGATTTCCTGTTCAAAAATAACTGACTTCAACATCGACAAGTAGGTACCTATTCTACTCGCCAAATGTCGCACTTTTTGTGGGACCACAAAAAAGTTCAGCTTTCGAATAAAAAAAAAATACTTTTGTTGACCCTGTGAAAAGTTATGAGGTAACACACAGAAAAACCCCGCTGAATTTAGATCCTCAACTTTTTTTTGAAGTCTGTTAAAAAAATGTACCTTATTTATCCATTCTCTATCCGTTCCCCCAGGCATAGGCATGATTGCGGCGGGCGCGTACGACGTGATCGTGGCGGGCGGCGTGGAGTTCATGTCGGACGTGCCCATCCGGCACTCGCGCAAGATGCGCGCGCTGCTGCTGCGCCTCAATCGCGCCAAGACGCCCGCGCAGCGCCTGGCGCTCATCGCCAGCATCCGCCCGGACTTCTTCGCGCCGGAGGTCGGTACTCTCCCTTTGTGACGTCACACCTCGGGTGCGGGTCCCCAAGACGCCCGCGCAGGGCACGTTTCATGTCATGTGAAATATCACGTTTTTGACATGGCAAACTAGTATGTGCCACCACATTTCGCTGCCCTTAATGATAACAAAAACCGACTTAGAGCAAGATTCAAATCGAAAGCATCTTTAGTCCAGTTAGCAGATAGCAGACGGTGCTCAGCATTAGTAGGTTAGTTTGTTAGACTTTAATGTATTTGTAAGTAAGTCTCGTTCTGATTTGGTCACTGAGCGTAATTAGGTAGTTAGGTACCCTTGAGGACTAAGATGGTAGACTGTAAAGAGTAACCGATTTTCCGGGGGCAACTAGTACGTACTGAAACGCGCCCAATAACAACACAATCTAACCCCCCTACAGCTGCCGGCAGTAGCAGAGTTCTCGTCGGGCGAGACGATGGGCCACAGCGCCGACCGGCTGGCGGCCGCGTTCGGGGCCTCCCGCGCGGAGCAGGACCAGTACTCGCTGCGGTCGCACACGCTGGCCCACGAGGCCCAGCAGAAGGGGTACTTCACTGACCTGATTCCGGTTAAGGGTGAGTTGGATAGTGTTGTTTGATAAATGTACATTAGTTGTGGAAAATGGGCATGGGAAAGAAGTATTCCCGTGAGGGCAATATGATCATTCCTGACTTATTGTGGCCACAGTATGTACAAAATATAAAAATACCTACTATAAAAATGTAGGCTTTAAACAGGTATCGTCGGCGAGTCGACGAGTTAACTATCAGTTGTTATTTCGCACATGAAACAAACGACATTATTTTAGAAAAGAGCTGATAATCTTAAAACTGCTGAACAGATTTCTACCAAACATAGCTAAGAATCGCGATGGACAAGGTTTTAAAACAAGCAGCAATCAAATCGGTTCATTCGGGAGCTATAGTGCCCCCGACAGACAGGTCAAAGTTATAACACCTTTCATGCGTCGGCGCTTATTAATAATACATAACGGTATTCCCCGTGTGTGCAGTGGACGGCAAAGACCAGGTGGTGGAGCGCGACAACGGCATCCGCGTGTCGACGCCGGAGCAGCTGGCCAAGCTCAAGCCGGCCTTCATCAAGCCGCACGGCACCGTCACCGCCGCCAACGCCTCCTTCCTGGTACGCTACACACACATACGCACGCATGCACACACACACACACACAAGTATATTAAAATGAATTATACAATATCTGCAACATATCATCACACAATAAGATCACATTTCAATAAATGAATCATGCTTCCAGACGGACGGCGCGTCGGCGTGCCTGGTGATGTCGGAGGCCAAGGCCAAGGAGCTGGGCCTCAAGCCCAAGGCATACCTGCGCGACTTCACTTACGTCGCTCAGGTAAACATTCTCCGCTGATTTATAAGTAGAGTTTGGGACATCATTCTGTATAACATTCTGTTCGAAAGTCTTCAGCTGATGAGATGAGTTGCGGACGAGATGAGATGGTAAATGGTCATCGTGGCCCATTGTCATCAGTAAACTGCTGATTCAAGTAAGAGTGCTGTCAAATTACCTGCACCGCCCTAAAATGGCTCCTGTAGGTAATACCTGTTGTTTTTGTTAACTGACATTACCACATAAGGAACCCTAGTGTTGGGATATGAGTGTGTCATTGGGGATATGTGGGATATGAGTGTGTGTTATTTATAGCCAGTTCTCTCCCCCTAGGACCCAGTGGACCAGCTGTTGCTCGGGCCGGCGTACGGCATCCCCAAGATCCTGGACAAGGCCGGCCTCAAGCTGAGCGACGTCGACACCTGGGAGATACACGAGGCTTTCGCGGTCAGTACTACATATTTATTACAATATTTGTCCAAAACAAATTCAGCTTCCTACAGTCTATTTGAAATGATTGATATTATATTTGTTTGTTTGTACGTTTGTCTGCAGGGTCAAATCTTGGCCAACCTGAAGGCGCTGGACTCAGACTGGTTCTCCCAGACGTATCTGGGACGTTCTGCTAAGGTACCTCTCATTTTTTTACATTTGTGAGAATATGATGTTCAAAATCGATTTTATGGAAAAAATATTGCTGTTTATTGCCCGCGTATGCTAAAGCGGTCAATATTTGTGTGGCAGGTGGGCAACCCCGACCTGGCCAAGTGGAACGCGTGGGGCGGCTCGCTGTCCATCGGACACCCCTTCGCCGCCACCGGGGTAAGTTACTTATGTTTTGTTATTGAAATAAAATTTTGGGTTAAAATTCTTTGTCTTCTATTTGTAATTAAAACCATATGTTGTTGTAACCGTGGAAGTTTACAAGCTGTAGACATCCAGAGCCAAAGTATATTTTTTGTGTTTTATGTTTTTATAACCATCCATAGGAGGCCATCCATTACGTTCCACGTTTAGGGGGAGGGAGAGTCCATGTGTGACATTGCGTGACAATGGGGCGAGAGAGATTTCAGTTTCAAATTTCAATTCAATATTTTTTTATGGGGGGTCTTACAAATGTGACCAGATGTGTCAAGGATGGGGGAGGGGTCAAAAATCACGACGTAATTTACGGATGGCCCCTTACTAGTGCTAAAGTATTGGTACCCAGGTCCGTCTGGCGATGCACACGGCGCACCGGCTGGTGCGCGAGGACGGGCAGATCGGCATCATCTCGGCGTGCGCGGCCGGCGGCCAGGGCGTCGCCATGCTGCTCGAGCGACACCCCGACGCTACCGCCAACTAGACACCACTACCACGGCCACATCACACCGCTGCCGCCCCACGCCAGTACGACGAGATCAGGGAACAAACGGCGCGACGCCACCGCCAACTAGACCACTACCGTCCCGCAACATTACAACTACCCGACCCCACCGCCAACTAGAATAACACTGCCGACTTACGTTGTTTCTGGATCGAGGAATTTAATATAATAAGTCGCGCTGTATAGGGCTTTTTACTCGGAAGTTGTATCGCCATGGGTGTAATCAGCGTGTCATCCAAGACATAAAGTGTTCTCTTTATTTCCTGTTGGCCGGCGTCACCTCAGTGGTACCTTGGTACTCTTTTGTAGGTAGATAACGGTCACCTCTTACAATTAGATGGTTGGTTTTCTCATTAAACACTGCTTTATATGAAAAGCTTCATTAACCACCGAACAAATGGAATTGATACATCTTTTCGGAGTAATGCAATCTAATAACTGTCATTGTGAGAGAGTCTGACGTCGTGCATTCATGTATCAGGGTGTGGCGTATTATGGCGTATATAGCGTGATTGATGTTATTTTTGTAACAAAAATATTTTTTCCCCTCTGTATTATGACTATAAATAAGCATAAACATCTTCGCTGAAGCATACCATAAGAGTAAATTCACCACAAATTACTGGCATTTGTTTATTTAAAAAGTATTCAATGTACCTATAACAGCTAAGTTGAGTAGGAATATTGTATTATTACGCTAGCTCAACGGTTCTATGAAATGCTAATAAGAAATTGTAGTTTTCCATAAATATATTTCTCATTACATCACAAGTATTTATTTACTTGTAACTTCAAACCTTACATTCGCCTACGATTTTATGACTGACTTTTTAGAAGATATTCAATAATATTCATTTTTCGATTTTATAAATATCTACTTAGTAAAGGTCTTGTGATCTGATATTTTTGCGAATTTGGCTATTTTTTAAACCTTTTTAATTGGTATTTCAAGGCTATTTTGCTGCCATCGTCTTATTTCAGATATGTACATATATCGCCCTTTTTTGTAATAATTACATATTTTTGTGAATTAGTTAACGGTAACTTAAGTTTTTGTTTTCTTAGTTTATTACAATTTATTTGTAAAATGACAAATAGTTATTGGTAAGCATTATATAAAGATCATGTAACTTCTCCAGTGGGAGTGTAGAATATAAGTGAAGTATATTTATTTTAGTGCAGAAATGGTAACTAAATAAAACATTATATTCGTAAACCCTGATATTGTTTTATTTAACCCGTCCTCGATGTAGAATCCTAGCGTTAGCAAGAACCTATTTTTTTCAAATGTTGAGTTTTATATTTCTTGTGTCCTTAATCTGGGTGTTTTTTAGGTTTGTGAGCTAATGTAATAAGATGCACATATAGTGGCCAAAGTCAAAGATTTGAAGTCAAGTCATAAGGAGTTGGGTTAAAAAAATTCAAGTGTCTCCTTTTATAACAAAATAGGCTAAAATTTTTTCCAGAAAAAGTGTCACCCAAAACGACAGTATCAACAAAATGTCTATAAAATAAAACAACAAATATATGTATTATAGGGCAACAATTTATTATCAATTGCCTATGCTTACTAGCAAATTATAATAAAATTATAAACTATATTATTCTAATTATAACACGTCCGCGACGCACCCGCGTACGTCACGACAATTTTATCCACAATTTTTACAAGAAACCCCACTCGGCTCCCAAATAATATACCACGAAATAAACCAGTTGCTAATAATAAACAAGTTTACGAACAACGGGCCTATGGCGTAAGGAAGCTACGATATAACTGCTAACAAATCGAAAAGTAATATAATGTTACATACAGTAAATAATTTAAAACGTTTGCGCTTTTAAATAACATATGTTCAACTTAATTTTAATAGTACACGATTATAACGTACAGTGGTAGTATCATTAGAACATATTAGTGAAGATATCAGCCCCCTTATTATGAACTCTTAATTCCAGACAGTTTACGTTCACAACGTGTGGGTGACAGAGACAGCGCTTTATGACCTGTAAGGCGCTATCTCTGTCATTCACACGCTGTGAACGTAAACTGTCTGGATTACGAGGTCATAATAAGGGGTCAGAACCAGAAAATAATGAGGTTACTTGTATTTCATGACAAACTTCCCCTTGTTACGTTCAAGATTGGCTCTAGACAAGGAAACTTCTCAAGGGTTAATTACAGTACCTATTATTCCTTTGTATTAGCAAATATTGGTATCACCTATTGACATACATTTTTAGAGAAAAAAATGTCACTATCTCTGGTTCTGGTGTCCTCAAATGGCAAAAATGTCTTGAAATTTTGGGCAACATTCTGTTTCCAATATGGTAATCGGACAGGAGCGAGTATCTGATAGCTGTATGGTTTACACCGATCCTAACTGTTCGACCAATTTTTGTGGCTAACTAGAAATGTCTAAAATTTTGGTGCTCCGGAGGGCACGTTAACCTCAAGTCTTAATTATCGTTAGATAGCTGTCATGACGGTAGATCAGTGGCTTTGAGAGAGCATCAGATTTTTTTAGTATTGACGCGATACACTTTCTATATTGGTTACGGTTGAAACTTAAGAAATCTGTAAGATTACCATTACACAATATATGTATTACCAAATCAGAAACAGAACATTGTTAAAAATACAAAGTTCTCGCTATTGTCAGATAAATAACTTCGCTTTTAATAGTTTTGATACCACACAATACATAGAACTCACATTAGAACCTTTGGATTTAAACCAATACGTCATAGACATGTTATAAAACTCGCACGATCAATAAATATTGTGACCCTCATTAGGTACCATCAATATTTTAGGTCAATTAGTTGTCGACACATGAGCAGAAGAACACTTCAGTGACCCCGGGGAATCACTGACTTGTTGTCCACCGAAAAATAAGCGGGAATCTGCATAAAAGTCTCCGTCAAAACGTCTTTGTGTATTCAACTTTACTGACAAAAATGCTAATGATTTTCCATCTTTAATATTTATTGATCAAATAACCGATGTCCATGACGTATTCAATACAATCGTTATATTGACTTCGCTTCTATAGCATCATTGTGCTTGCAAAAACGAGCCCGAAAAAAACGCAACACAAAATGTAAATATACCTTAACGTTAATATAAATCAGCGTCACAATTAGTTTTATATACAAAAAGATCACAATATTCTGGTACAATGTTTGTATAAAGGCATTTTTTATCTTTTCGTTGCACTAAATAACTAAAAGTCGATTCCCAAAAACTAAACTATCGCTTGTCATCGTTGCTATAACATTATCCGCACTTAGATAAGAGTTCCGTTTTATTTTAGTATGGGCTTCCTTAAACTTACATATCTTTGGTACGTCATCGAATATACGAAGAATAGATCAATTTCGTGTGTTTGTTTAAACGCCAAACGGTGGTGCAGCTACGTCAGTATATTTTAATTTTAACCGACAGTAAGTGATAGATAACTTAAAGGAACCGACTGTAAGTGTTTCAACTAACACGAGGGATCTGTATTATTCTATGCAACATATCTTTGTAAGCATAAATTTTATACAGTTAAGATTTTTCTGTTATTTTTCATTCCATTCCCAACTTATCATTCCAATATTTACATGAGATTATCCCCGTGTATGCTAGGGATTTTAAACGGCCTCACTTGTTAAACTTTTTGAATTTAGTCTTTATTAACAAAACTTTGCTGATATACGCCGTACTTTTTAAATACAAAATATGTAACTTTAATCAGATCTCACTAATGATAAAGAGAAACCAACTCGCGTTAGTCGATACACTATTTCAAGAATATTATTATCACGACCACGTTAGCGGGATCCTTAAAAACCATAATATAGCATTATATAAACTTTTACATAATATATGGAAATTCACCTTACTTGTGTTTTGTATTGACATTGTTGTTATTTCTACATAACTATGATATAATTTTAGTAAACTAACACTTTTTCATTAAACATTCATAACAAAAAGAATTTAGTTTGCTAAGGTAGTCGTGAAGTTCTTAATATGCAAAATATCTTCAATAATCCATATTTGTCTCAAATAATATTGCGTTTCATGTTCGTACACGTGAAATTAAATCGTAATAAATTTTTAATCTAATCTAATTAAAATCGTGCCTCTTCCATCATCCACAGAATAAAATATAAAAGATAAAATGAAATATATGTCATAATTTATTAAACTAATCAAAGAACCATTGGTGCTAAGTAATATATTTCAAAGTAATACACAAAACATATATTTTAACTTCCACTAGGTTTGATTCACGCGGCGTTACTCATAGATAGTTGACGAGTTTGTTTATTATTAATTATTATAACAAGGAATAATATTTGACTATCCGAATAGCGCAGTGGTTAACACGCCGTCCAAAGCGTCCTGGGTTCGATTCCCAGCAAGGCGGTAATTTGAATGATGAGTTTAAATTTCCGTTTTCGGTCTATGTGTATATCTGTGTGTATGTGTCTTATATGTTTTCTATGACACCCACGACACAGGGAAATCTAGTGTGAGGCTATGAGTGTGTAGCATTACTTATTTATTTATTGAAACGTCAAGAGTGAACCAAACCTTCCCAACAGGCACTGACAATTACTCTAAACGTATATAAAATATTTACAATCTTAATAAAAATCAACCTTTAAACTACTAGTCATAATTAACCGATACAGTTAATTCATTACATCTTTTATACATCATACATGTATTGTTTGACAAATTTCATATTGCTACGGGACAATTATCAAAGATACAATTGTATTCAATCACATAACGTGCCAATGTAGGGTAGTTCGAAAAAATTTTCTAGTTGGGAATTGCATTATTAAACACCAGAAGAAAATAGTTTTATTAACGCGCAACGATTACCAAAATGTCATTAAATATTTAGTCAATTTAAAACCGACTAACTTTATTTAAATAAAGACATAAATTTTTGGTATTAGCTAAAAGTTTTCGTTCTGCCCTCTATCAGTCGTTCTTGTACACAGTCATACTTGAATGATTTGTCCCGTAGGAGTATCGGTTGCCTAAAAAATTGGCACCCAAGTAAAGTCCAGTGTTTTTCGACGCCGTGTGGTTAAACACCGAAAGCTTTCAAACGCTATCGCTCTATATTGAGTGTTTTACGTCGCTCTTTTTTGGCTACATCATTCTTACACGCAAAGCTTACCCATGACGGTTGAACTTTGACTTTGACTTCTGTGACCGAATAAGAACGAGACTTAAAACTAATATTTACTAACTGTTATTAACAACAACTAAACAAACTATCACTAACAGTCCCTGCCCCAGTCATCTATTAAGTAACTCAAGTTAACTATCTTAATATCACCCTCTGCTAACTGTACTAATAAACCCCAATTGATCCTTGTTCTACGTCGGTCACAGTAATCATGGGTGGCAGCGGTAGCTTGGTGCTGCATGCTCGTTTGTTACCTTAATTCCATAAAAAAAGAACATATATCTAGTGAACCGATGTATTGAGGCTAACTAGTAGGATCTAGTCTATATTGACAAAAATTTTAGCAATAATTGAGGGAATCCGACCGCGGAGTCCGTCAAAAATGATGGTCATAACGATCCCGCAAATATCTGTGTAAGTAGTTACATCCAGCGAGGTTACATCACTGACTGTTGCACATACACACACCAGCCCATCTCACACACATCAACCTGATCTTCTACGCGTTTCCACTGAGCGACAAGTTAGCTGTAGCGATGTAAGCCTTATTGTACCTTATTCGTATGCAATATGCAATACCTATATAATGCTTTATTGGTCTAATAAACAGTCAGTATCTATCAGACTTCGGACTATTATTTACCTCCCGAACCGCACCTTACAAAGCGACAAAGCCGTTTTGAGCGTTGTGGTCGCTTCGTCGAACGCGTCAATTCAAATTCAAATTAAGTATACGTCAAAACTGGATATAAACAATTGCTGCGTTCCACTTAGGTAACAAAACGATCAAAACATCCCCTTGTCTTGAAAGAGTCGTTTTGAGCGTTGTGATCGTTTATTAATGCATGGAATAAGGTCTGCCACCATTACACCAACTCAACTCCATCCTAGCGCAGTGGAAACTCAGAAGGAAAACACGTAATTATGAGTTTTATATCTCGTTTCATACGGATGAATTTCGAACGAGCATTGGAAAGACATGTACGAAGCACGGTCTAACATTTCTTAATTGGAACATTGAACCATAATCAACAAGATTTAATTAGATGTAAAGCTTCATATACACTTCAAAAGCTCCAAACATTGCGCGTGGTCGGGCAATGCACACAGACACCGTTCACGGACACCAAATATAAAACCATTTTGAACCACTATTGTAAAATGTTATAAAGTTTCGTGTCAGTGAACGATGTCTATGTGTGTGTTGTGTAGCTTGCGCTTGCAATATACAGACCACTAGCTTCCGCCCACGGCTTCGCTCGCGTGGAATTCGTTTAAACTTTTTGAAAAAATTTTGAAAAATCTTTTTTAGGGGATGCCAAATTTCAGCCCGGTTGGTCTGGACTGTGCGTTGATAGATTAGTCAGTCGGTTACCTTTGCGTTTAATATAATATATTAAAGATCACATCTATACCAGCATACAATCACCGTACCTACGATCAGACAGACACCGAGCATCACAGCAGCGTACACTCTCAACCACCAACCGCGCCAGCTCCGCACCCACGGCGTACAGTCGCGAGCGCCGACCGCGCCAGCTCCGCACCCGCGTGTGTGGTGGGGCGCGCGGGCGCGGCGGGGCCGCTACTGGAAGTCCGCCAGCGACTGCCGCCAGGTGGCGTGGAACGGTATACGGAGCAGCTTCAGCTTCGTGTTCGGCAGCTGCGCCGAGAGAAGGCGCTGGAGTGTCGGGATCGGGAGGATCTCCACCTACGGGACAAAATTATCTATTTAATTCGGTGGTAACGTAGTATTGTATACTAAGGCGCGCGCTCATATTACTATAGGTATCGTGCCGCTACAAAGGCATCAACGATACGTCGATGGCCAAGAAACTCTTCTTGGATCCCTTATTTATTCGTTCTCATCGCATAACACACCGCCCACTTCACCCACCTACTCACCTGCGGCGCCCTGTCGATCAGATATCTCATCCGCCCTCTCCCAGTCCCACCATCGCCTGTCCGTTTATGTGGCGTAGTGTTTACCTGCGGCGACGCGTCACCTCCCCTACCTCCCTCCCACCCGTAGCAGCTCCTGCGGGGCGCGGTAACATACACGACCTCCTCCCTCCTCCCATAAATCGCCCCCCCTCACCTGCGGCGGGCCCTGCGGCGCGCGGTGGTCCACGGGCGGCCGGCAGCCGGGCACCGGCTTCAGCACGGGGATGCACTCGCCGACGTCGCGCCGCTTGCCGTCGCCGCCCGCCTCGCACTGGTCGATGAACAGCTCGGTGACGCGCAGCAGCTCGATCGTCACGCCCCACATCAGGTGTGTGAGCGTGCTGCGCAGTCTCAGCACTCCGCTTAGCACCTGCCAACATCATACAAGACATATTGTAGAGTGAGGTTCATGCGCAATGTATCTTGGCCGAACGAGGGTCGCTCGCTTTGTGCTCACCAGTTGGCCCCACTGGTGTGTGAGGTCCTGCTGTCAAAGCCCGCCCATACACAAACAGGGACAAGTGACATTCAGACAAGTGAGATGTGACAGACAGACCTCACTTTCCACTAGTGCCTGTAGCGGCTAATTCACACGCTTTTACCCTCATTGAATATAGATACACAAGTGACCAGGAGGAACTAAAAATGGCATGTTACCTGTTTGTTGGTGGTGGCGGACTGTGACACATATGTGGGTATGATGAGCAGTCTCTGTATGTTTGTACACTCCGCCAACGCGTCGTCGAACCCGACCTGCGATACAACATATCAATCAGTTATTTACTTGTAATACAAAAACTCGTCACAATCCAAAACCACGACTCACCGTAACATCAAAATTAACCAGCTCCAATCTAGTTAGTCGCGGCAACGTCGCCAACACTCTCAACAACGCGGGCGCCGCACAGTGAGCCACGCCTCTCTCTAGCCTCAATCTCCTCAACCGACTGAGCTTGGCCAGGGCATTGGCGAAGGACCCTGGGAACGAGCACTCGCCCAGCTCCAAGGATTCCAGGTTCTCGAGCTGGCCGACCACCTCGCAAGCGCACCAGCCCAACTCTTTGATGGAGGTCAATGAGAGATGCTGCAGGCGAGTCAGCGCCGCCAGGGGGCGCAGGTCGCGCGTTAAGGACAGGCCGGTTAGACTCTGGAAAATAACGAGCTTTTTAAAATTCAAATTTAGAATATTTACTTTAAAAACGATATAGCAATCGCTTCTATTTATAGAGCATGTGTGACGAATGGATAAAGAATCATGGCAGATTTTGTACAAAAAAAAATAATAATTCTCGAGAATTTGAAATAACTTGTAATTGTTTAATTAGACTTCAAGTATTATCCTGAACCATTCAAAATATTTTTAAAACCCGAGGATTCTAAAATAATTTTCTTATTTACATAGTTTACCATTTCTGGACGAACATTTTGAAGTAGATTCTGTCTTGTTATAATTATCAGCGTTTAATCTGTGATTTCGATTGATTTGTAATCTGTTGGAACAATTACTTACTCTATGTCGTAGACATTGACATTGCCACATGTCACATTGTCATTGGCTGCGAGCGTTTTGATTAGATTGTCATGTCATTATTCTTATGTCACTTTGACAGCGTACAAATGGCGTATTTTTATAATGGCAAGAAAGTGAAGAAAATTATATCATTTTTGATTATATAACCCCGAGGTTTAAAAATATTTTATATATATACAAGTGTTGATAAAAATAAGAAATAAATATTACAACTCATTCCAGGCTCTCGAGTTTTTAATTTTTTTTGTACAATTCAATGTATGAAACTTGCCATGATTCTTTGTAACGGTGCGATACCTACAATTATATGAGCGCGCTCCTCACATAAATGCTGACCAAGCATATTACCACAAGCAACGAGTACCAGCAAATAATACACTACGTCACACGCGTCGTACTGAGACTGGCCAATCAGATGTATCCTCCACCGTTAGTGCGTATTGTCTGTGGCGACAACGAACGCACCGCCCACAGTGACGTCACACCGTACAACTCGTACAAGTGGGGAGCGGGCACAGTGTATACGTATAGCGGTACCTTGAGGCGCAGCAGCTCGAGGCGCGGCAGGTTGGCGAGCGGCGCGGGGTCGAGCCGGCCGTCGCGGATGGCGGGCGCGGCCAGCGCACACAGTGACGTCACACCGTACTAGTGGGGAGCGGGCACAGTGTATATGTATAGCGGTACCTTGAGGCGCAGCAGCTCGAGGCGCGGCAGGTTGGCGAGCGGCGCGGGGTCGAGCCGGCCGTCGCGGATGGCGGGCGCGGCCAGCGCACACAGTGACGTCACACCGTACAACTCGTACAAGTGGGGAGCGGGCACAGTGTATATGTATAGCGGTACCTTGAGGCGCAGCAGCTCGAGGCGCGGCAGGTTGGCGAGCGGCGCGGGGTCGAGCCGGCCGTCGCGGATGGCGGGCGCGGCCAGCGCACACAGTGACGTCACACCGTACAACTCGTACAAGTGGGGAGCGGGCACAGTGTATATGTATAGCGGTACCTTGAGGCGCAGCAGCTCGAGGCGCGGCAGGTTGGCGAGCGGCGCGGGGTCGAGCCGGCCGTCGCGGATGGCGGGCGCGGCCAGCGCACACAGTGACGTCACACCGTACAACTCGTACAAGTGGGGAGCGGGCACAGTGTATACGTATAGCGGTACCTTGAGGCGCAGCAGCTCGAGGCGCGGCAGGTTGGCGAGCGGCGCGGGGTCGAGCCGGCCGTCGCGGATGGCGGGCGCGGCCAGCGCACACAGTGACGTCACACCGTACAACTCGTACAAGTGGGGAGCGGGCACAGTGTATACGTATAGCGGTACCTTGAGGCGCAGCAGCTCGAGGCGCGGCAGGTTGGCGAGCGGCGCGGGGTCGAGCCGGCCGTCGCGGATGGCGGGCGCGGCCAGCGCACACAGTGACGTCACACCGTACAACTCGTACAAGTGGGGAGCGGGCACAGTGTATACGTATAGCGGTACCTTGAGGCGCAGCAGCTCGAGGCGCGGCAGGTTGGCGAGCGGCGCGGGGTCGAGCCGGCCGTCGCGGATGGCGGGCGCGGCCAGAGCGCGCAGCGAGGGCAATCGCTCGCACGCCGCCTCCACCGCGCGCGCTGGGCAGCGGCACAGCTCCAACCTGCACAGATAATACACACGGCTTACGTCACACCGATATGATACACACGAATTACGTCACACTTATGAATTTTGACCATCTTCCCTGAACTTGTCATAGTTGGTCACATTTGTTGAAACACCCTCTCCCCCCATAATGTAACATCACTCATTTTATTATTTGACATTTACAAAAGAAGAGACACAAAGACACTTCCTTCCCCCTAAACTTGTGACGTAATTTAAATATAGCTTTTTATTATAGTACCATTATCGTTACACATACATATTTAAATAAATATTCGATCTGCCTTCTCGCCGATGAGGAAAGGCGTGCAGAGTATTGTACTGAGACGCTCATACAGATAGCGGAGACTCTGACGTAGCCTATAAGATATCAGTAGAAAGCCCCTTGTGCAGCCTTGGGCCCGAAGTGTGTAGACGCTGCTCTAGGCACGTTACCTCTCGAGCGTGTCGAGCTCCCCGATATGGTCGGCGAAGCGGTCCCAGAAGAGCGCGTCGCTGGGCGGCAGCAGCATCTTGCGCAGGTCCAGCCAGCGCGTGCCGTGCCGCTTCAGCGCCGCGCACAGCCCGCCCCAGTCGCTCACCTGACACACACACATATACCACACGTCAATTTTACCTACTGATGATGATGATGAGACACTTGTTGACGTTCTTAAGAAGCGATTCCACCAATGTGAGTCACTGTGATGCAGTGTACGACTCAAATGTTCACGTTGGTGGATCCATTCGGGCACACAACAATAATTATTTATTATTGCGTGAACATTTTAGAATTGTTCGCGCACATCTGTAGGTATGCTTTTTTGCGCGTAGGTACGCATACAGTCATGTATGCAGTGGACTCGCGTCGATGCGTACACGCTTGTTGTTCGCGAACCTCTTGCTTTCGCTTGCAATATTGTAAACAAATGTGCTGCACACTATTTTGGTGGAATCGTACCATCAGAAGGAACTTTCAAAGTGACTCACGTGCGAGTTTTTCATCCTGACGTGCCGCCAGAGCGCCGGCGTGGCGGCCAGCTCGCGCCACAGCCGGCACACGCGCGCGCACCGCGCCAGGTCGCGCATGCCCAGGTACTGGAATATCTGCTTAACAAGGTAATGTTATACGTTATCGCGTACCACATAGGGTTTATGTTACACTAATGCCCAGGTGTATTGGAATATCTGCTAACTTGAAAACCGAATGTATACATTATTGCGTACCACGTAGGGTTTACGTTACACTGATATACTTTGATTGGTGTTGGTAAGGGAGATCTGCTGTAAGCTAGGTGTTATACATGGGAACTATTCACGTTCGGAATTTGTCTATACCAGTGGTATAGAAAACTTTGAAAGCATGATTCAGGCTTCATGTCAATTTTTTGTATGATAGTTATTTCTGGACGATTTTGTTGTGTCGATGATAGATCTGAATCTATAAACTGAACAGAACATTCATGTGTTCGTGTATAAGAACCCAAATTGTCTATCATGACACTGGTAAAGTATCAGTTAAAACAAAAATCTAACCAAACAAATAGGTATTTTATGAGATAGGGAACTATGGATATATTGAAACTCACCTGAACAGCAACATTGTATTTCTGGGCCTGCGCGCGCTCGTAGAAGGGCGTGAAGTGATCGGCGTCGTCTAACCGCGGGCGGCCGCGGCGCCGCGGGGACGGCGGCGGGGACGTCGCGCCGTTTGCGACGCGTCCGCGACCCGCGCTGTGACACACACACACATACATACATACACAAACATGTACATACACATGACACAATGCGTTCTGGTGAACTATCATAACGCTGAAAACACAACCTTTTTCACAGAAAAAGCGTTGTTTTGAGCGTTTTGATAGCTCAGTGGAGCGCTCGTTGATGTACGTTATAGGGTAACATTATGTTTCCATTTAAATTATTAAAAACCATCAGTTATATATAATATCATTAATGATTAGTGGATATACAATAGCATTTCTACTAAGTATTTATTAAATAAACGTTTCCTTTTCGATTGGAGGATATTATTGTTAAAATTTTATGTTTAAGAATAACAAATATTGAAAGTTATTATAATGTAGAGTTAAACTACTCTGAGTGTACTATGAGAACGATATGCTATGAGATTATATGTTTGCATTGAATTTTATAATCACAACTTTGATGTATACTTTATGTTTCAGGTGGATCAAATAACATATTTTATTATTTCATTTTTCATATCTGGTGTTAGAAAAAGATACAAAAGATATCCATCACCCTTTCATTAAACTGGACTCCTTTACTTTATAAAATAAATAAATAAATGTCTATTTTAAACAAGCCTATTTTAAAGACGAGTAACGGCGGTAGTTTTACGCAAATACTCTAAACATTTATATTTTAAATTCAATTACATATCTGAACGAGGCAATAAAACATAATTTAAGGGAAATCGTTTCAATCTATTCTTCAGAACGATAGAGTTTGGTTTATACCCGAGATAAATGCCACGCATTCACTTTAAACGAGACGGTTAACATTTTTAACAATATTATAAAAGTTCACTTTTATTAACAAACACGTTGTCATCGACTACCAAGTGGCGACAATATTCAAATGCTATACGACTCCTAACAAAAAACGCGTCACGTCTTCACCTATTTTTTAATATTTGCAGCCAATAAGTGGTTCATAGTTCTGTATTATATTCACAAATACATAACCCATACAACATAAAACCCTTACCTGCGTCGTTACATATGAAAATACATAAGATTCTTACCTGCGACTCCTGCAACAAGATCACACAACAAAATGGAAAATACTCGACCAAATAATTAATAGTTTATTTAATTTTTTCATACAATCTCATTAGGCTATGCAAAGATGTACTTTGTACTAAACAAAAATATGTATACAGACTAAAAAGTGTCTTCAATCATCAATATACTATATATGAAAAATGTCTTCAGACGCTAAGCTGAGGTCTCGGCGACAATAACTTGAATGGTTATATTCGAAAATGGTGAATGGAAGACTCGGTTACAAATGGGAAGCTTAGTTATATTTGTATGTACTTCTATATACCTTAAACCAATATCGTTTCGTAATTACTTATTTTAATACTCAATACTTCTCCATATTATACTGGTTATGAACTAAAATAGGTATGTGTATGTGTCGAACAATCTCTTGCTTATAAGGCACTTGTCACATGTACGAATTGACATTTATTTTATCATTCAGTTGTATATTGTTGATTGAAGACGTTGTCCTTTACATAAGAACAGTAATAAAGTTTTATAACAAATACAAATCCTGAAGATAATTTTTGATCAAGGATGTTCTCACAGGCTATATATGGCTATATGGTTAGGCGTATTCGCGCGTAATGCAAAGCATAACAAACCTGTAGCAAAGCCCAATGGCATAAAACAAATGAAAGATTTAGAAGTGGTCTCATACATAACATAATCTTATACATAAACCTAACTAAAAAGCGATTTAAACATTCCACTACACATTAAAAGAGGGCGATCAAGTAATCCTGAATTGGGGTGATAGATTTCTGCTCATATAAATACATTTTCATTCATAAGGTAATCAGAGCATAGCTGAAGAAGTGGTAGCTAGCCAACAGAAGTCTAGAAACCTACCACCATACATACATCATATTACTTGTGTTATCTAAATAAAAAAGCATATTTTAATATTTTTAATTAGCTTTTGAGTTGATTTTAAAAATATACTACATTGAGTTTCCAGCGCATCTTGAAGTTACAAGAGCGACTCACATTTAGTAAAGATGTTAAAACAAAAGATGTGGTATCTTCATATAGTGACAATTCCACTTTTTGATCCGCTCTGGTGATATTTCTGTACCTATTTACCTATGGTTCCATAAGATAATTTTGGAACATATTAGACAGAAAGAGACAGCTCAATAAAAATAACATTAATTAGAAGATTTATGCTATGACACATGTATTTATAAATTGTTTAACTGGGTCTTTGTGATGTCCAAGTAAGAATTAATAAATATACCAATATTATCTCACAATGGTGGGTTTATAATAACTGGTTTTACTATAATCTCTTACTGCTAGTTAAAATTATATTGAAGACCGTGTATACAATACAATAAAAATAATACAGGATACAAATTAATGTAATTTCGAATGGAATAAAACTCTCGCATAACCGAATAAATATAAATAAGATACGAAATACAAAAAAGAAAGCTACCTAACCAACAGTAAAGATAGTTTTGAAAAAGGCTTAAAATCTTTCAACCATCCTACTGCCAACAAACACTAACACTACATTTTTATCCCATTTTCCTTACAATAACCCTTATTGCCTTGATATTAAAGCGTAATTTGGTTCAAGATTTAGTCTTCTAGTATATAATGGCAGAGAGAGTATCTAATTAGTTGTTGATGTCGGCAATACTATAATCCTTTCCGATCGTGTGCGGCCATGTTCAACTGGGACTGTGGTCGTATCCGCGGCAGCATGTCTCCAGTTGGCTCCCTGTGTAGGAAAAACCTATATAAATAACTTTCAAAGTTACTTCAAATTAAAAAATGTAGATATTGATCAATACTATAAGCTAACGGTGGTCGTTGCAACTACAAAACAGTAACAAAAACCGATTTATGTGTTGCGATAGAACCGTTTCTACGCCCTAGTTCCAAACAGTTTTAGTTGAAGAAACAAGTTTCGAATTACTGAGTAAAAACATGACGACCCTCAAACATGTAGGTAGTGTTTCTGCAGAGCAGGGGGCTCAGGGTCATTGGTGATAATGACGTGTTAACTGTGTTGACCATGTCACGTCACCCATATAATATGCCATCGCCCAGGGAATCCTAGTGGTAACCCCACGAATTTGTTATATACAACACCACCATTACACCCACCTATATCATATATGCGCGGGCTGCACCAACGCCCGGGGCACGACTATGAACCGTCGCCCGTTGAGTACAGCCAGCGACTGCGGCAGGCTGGGCCGCGGGGACGCCGGCGCGGGGGGCGGGGCTACGGCAACCGGCACGGGGGGCGGAGCCACCGCCGCGGGGGGAGGCAGCGCGGGGGGCGCGGGGGGGACGGTTGTCGGGCCTTTGGTCACCGCCCAGAGACGCGAGCCGTCCGGGCCGCCGCCTGCTACCTAGAGGATGATTTACGACGACTTGGTTAAAAAAGAAAAGGTAACAGAATTTCTGGTTGGACGTATTTTTTGCCAAATTACAGAATCGTTCTAGTGATAGAATTACCCAATTTCATGCATAATAATCTTCTATAAGTCATCGTGTAAAATGCGCATCGAATGGTTAATTTTCTTTTTTTTTGTTAAAAAATTACAATCGAACAAATAAATCACGTTATGGTAAGTGGTCCTATGGCAAATAGATAACAGTAACATCCATATGAACTGATGCATTGCTGACCAAAAGTAAAAATATAATGGCTCTAAGTCTAACCTAATCCAAAAAGCCATGTAACATCCCCCAACAACCCTACCTTCATCCTCAACAACACCCGCTTATCCCCCCTCGCGACCTTAGCGGGCACGGGCACGGGCACGGGCACGGGTAGCCGCCGCGGCGCAGGGGGCGGGGCCGGCACGGGGGGCGGGGCCAGCGCGGGGGGCGGCGCCGGCGACACAGACGCCGCCGTCACGCCCGTCTTGTGCGTCAGCGGCGGCGGCTCCAGTGGTGGGGAGGTCTTGCGACAGTTCTGCAAGGATATATTATGCTTTAGCTATCTTCTTTGCTAGCTGTTCAGAAACGTGCACTGAGAATGATAGACATGTGAAAGTGGCCAATATGAGATCGGACGAGAATAGTACATTATGATATAAGTGCGCGAAGTTGGTCATTACAGTCGAGGCGGTATTGCACAGCCCGAGCCGCAAGGCGAGGGCTGTAATAGAGCCAAGACTGTAGTGAACAAAGCGCACGCGTATCATACGACGTTTTTCAACACACTTGCGAGGAAAAAAACAATTAGGTATCGACATTTTTCAGTCACAAATCAGCAAATTATAAACGAACAAATGTTTGCACAAAATGGCGCCGAGGTTTATTTTATTTTTTCGCGCGCCGTATCTTTGGTTGAATAACTATGCGCGCGCAGGCACGCAGGTTAAGTCCAGAGGCAAAGAACACCGCTATTCAGCCACAATATATTAAACTAAATAATTATGTATTTCTAATAGGAATTTACGGTAATTAATGATTTAAAATATTGTATTTTTTAAATGCTTTAATAGATAATTAGATGAAGTATAATCTTATCTTATCAGATTTTGACTAAGTACAACAAGTTTATTTATTTACAAAATAATAAATCTTTTGGTAACAACCTCTTTACGGATATTAAAAAAAAAGTGGAATAAGAAAAACACTAGTGCGGCAATGAAAATTAAAACGCACTAGTGTGTCATAAACCGTATTCCGGGCGTAAGACTAAAGAAAAAATAGCAACTTTACGAGCAAGTGTGTTGAAAAGTATATTTATACGTGCATTTTAACTTGGCCGGGCTGAACTTCGTTTTCTGAGATCTTTGCACATGTGTAGTAACCGACCAATCAAAATAGGGCGTCAATGATAGTGTTTTGATAGAGATACGATACTTTATATTCGCATGCCATAGACAAAATATAGATTCCTCATAGACAGAGGCGGCTCTCATGGTGCCTATATAGGTATAACGGGCCCCAGAGCGACTCTTTGCCGCTGGTCTATATCGTCACCTATAAACTCCTAGCACGGCTGCACCAGCACCCGCGGCCGCCCCTGACACACACACACACACACTCACCTTGCAGTAGAAGACGTCCCGCGGCGCGTGCGCGAGCCCCACGCAGGGCGGGTGGTACAGACACAGGCAGGCGGCGCACGCCAGCGACGGCACGCCGCGCCCGCACGTCATCGAGCACGGCTGCACCAGCACCCGCGGCCGCTCCTGACACACACAAGCCTTGATACAGATATACACACAATCGTTGTTTAGGAAAATTAATAAAAACTAGCGATATTTAGCACTAGTCATGCGTAAGAGCGTCAAGACAAGCCGGAATCGCAATGCCGAATTTTTTTATGGTGTGCCATGGACACCACACAAGACAAGGACATACACCGCGTAGTCCGGCATGGTAACACACGCGCCATACGAGTCACTTCAAGTACACCCTGATAAACAACGGACGAGGCTATAGCGAACGATATCTTCTGAAGGTGCTCGCCAAACAACTCTAATGTAAGGTAAAAAAAAACCTATTTCAATTATAGTGTGTCGCTCGAAAATACGTTCAGATGACCGCGCGATGACGTCACGATACGTACGTTATAACACTTTACAAATAAAAAATACCTATTGCTACTACGGTCACTCACGTGCGCGCGAACGCTCGTACATTATACACATGATTAAAAAAAAAAATTATACGAATTGTCAGAGCTTTGATTACATACTTAGAAAAATTATCAAAACAACAATCATTAGCCAAGGACGTCTTAAACTTGCGAGTACGCACCCGCTAGTTTAGTGTAGTAATACGCGTGTATCCGCGCGCACGTGAGCGATCAGCACTATACATATACAAAACTACAGTATAGATAATATAGGTATAGGGTACTCACCGGCGTCGTCGCGACGAGCGGGGGCGGCGGGCGCGACGTCAGCGCGGGCGGCGCGGGCGGCGCGGGCGGCGCGGGCGGCGCCGGCCTGCCCCACACACACATACACCGCTGGCCGCGCGCCCGCGCCACTGCCCCGGCCGAGCTTGCCTTTCGCTTTGTATAGCGTAGCGTACGCGTGTGTGTGCGTGTGCATGTACGTGTGCGTGATAAGGAACTTTGTGTTATGTACGTATGTGTTTGCAAGTACGCGCACCCAATTTGTAAACGCTTTGTATTATACACGGGTAAGCGTACTGTAGGCACACGATGTGCGTGCGTGGATAAGGAACGTTGCGTTGCGTGTGTTTCGTTATTTTTTAACGTACGCATACGTAGTTTGGAAATGCTTTGCACGAGCGTATAATTTGCGTACAGAAAAGCGTTACGGTTTACCATAGAATTATTTCGTTCCTTTTGATGTGAAATCTAGTTGGCCTAATATGTTACTTTGTAGGCTCAATATTTTTATAATTATAGATGTGTTTTAGCACACGGGCTTTTAGCAATTTTTTATTTTCATATTTAGAATTTTCGGCGAAAGGCAAGCTGCAAAAGGTTTTGTATTCCAAATTCATACTAAAAATGAAAATTTGAAATCCAAAACGAAAATTAAGTAGAAAATTTTACAGTAATCTTAACATTTACAACTTGACTGTGTAAAACAATTATTATGATTAACATCATCAATAATCATCCTGTTAATCAGATTCGTCAACTGTAAAATTCACTAAATATCGAACAATATAAGAAAAAGTACACAATTATAAGTTATTACATGAAGTAAAACAACATTTAAAACACCATAATACATGTTCCTTTTGCAAGAATCACAGGATACTCTTAATAATAAAATGTTATGTTTCCACTGATATCATATAATTCTTTGCAAAAGCTAATAATGACCAACAGGCCGCTTAATAAGAACTATGAACCACTTTCATAAAAATGTCGAAGACGTGTTGAATGAATTAAATTACGCGTAGTAAACAATTGTAATATTTTTTAATAACACAAATGACATGATATTATAACCTAACTTTACAAGACGTCCAATCTAGTAAACTGTTATTGTTGTATTTTTGCTTTTAACAACTATTTAGCGATTTTATTTATTGAATTTCTAACATTCTCACTTCACTAAAATAATTATCCTGACTATCCTGTTAATAACCATACATAGTTGTGTACAAAAACCGGCCAAGTGCGAGACGGACTCGCGCACGAAGGGTTCCGTACCATTATGTATAAAAACGCCAAAAAAATCTGGTCTGTTGTGTGAAAGACTCACTTAAAATTAAATAGGTATTTAATTGTTTTTTTGTAGCCACATATTAGCCACAACGCCATCTCTTGGACCGCAAGGTAACTAAACTATCTAAACACTTAAATACACTTAAACACTTAAATATTCATTTTATTCTGTTTTTTAGTATTTGTTGTTGTAGCGGCAACAGAAATACATAATCTGTGAAAATTTCAACTGAGTAACTATTACGGTTCATGAGATACAGCCTGGTGACAGACGCACGGACGTACGGACGGACAGCGAAGTCTCAGTAATAGGGTCCCGTTTTACCCTTTGGGTACGGAACCCTAAAAATCCGGCTCTTATTGATGACGTCAATGCCATGTAAAATAAAAATTTACACTTTGTTGAATACCCTTTTTTACCTCAATATTTTAAACGCAGCCATGTTTTTTACTCCCAGGGTTTATATTTTTTTTTTACCAAAACTCCTGATGACGTGGCTCCTGATGACGAACCTCGGAATTGGTTCGAAACTAGTCGGACGAATCCGATAAAACAGTACGTGATGTAAGCCGCGTTATATACGTAAAATGAATTCAAACACTCACGAATCATTCAGTACTAAAATAGTTAATCGCCAGGGTTTATATTTTTTTACCAAAACTATTGATTAAATTAATTATGCATTTTCCCCTAAGACACACATAAGTACATTATTGCACACTACTTGATTGTACAACAAAGCTTCATTTCAAAACCGTCATCCCCACTACAACACTACCGTAAAGGTCATTGAAAGTTTCCCTTCCACTTTATTATTTCTTTTTCCATTTCCCAAACTATAACCTCACGTTACAAAAACGACACAGAACAACCTCGTACACCGAACTTACCTGGGCTTCTTCCAGTTGCTGTTGCTGTCGGTCGCGGGCGTCGCGGCGGTCGTAGCGGGCGTGGTCGCGGTCGTGGCGGGCGCGGTCGTAGCGATCGCGGGCGCGGTCGCGGGCGCGGCAGCGGCCGGCTGCGGCTGCGGCTTGCGCGTCGGACGCGGCGTCACTGCGGTCGGTGGTGTGCCGTTGTTGTTCAGACGTGAGCCTACTGACTTCACCTAAAAGTTTGTGTAGAGATGTTTTGTTACATTGATAATGTTAGTATGGTTAAAAAGATTACACATCCTATCCATAATAATCAATAGCATAACCGGAGGTTAAAAAAATACAGCTAATGAAACCGAGGCCTTTTTTAAACATTTTACAAAGTTTCTGCAATGGACCTGGCAGCTTTATTTGGTGGTAGGGCTGAAGCTACCACTATCTTGAATGAGTTAGCTGCCAAACGACTTTTTATGGTCTCGCTTAGAATTAAAAGCCAGTATCTCTTTTCTTTTTCACTTCCATCTTTCTTTATTGACTAGTAAGGCATTAGTGGTAATCTTGGTGACACTATCGTCTATAAGCGACGATGACAATTTACTACAAGCTGTTTCATCTGATCCTATTACCTATTAACATTAAAACCCATACAAACCTTAAGCTTGGCAGGTGGCGACTTGGTGCTAGGCGGTTCAGGACTAGCCCCCTTGGGCGGCTTCGGTTTGGGCGTGCGCTTGCCCTCGGTCGGGGGCGGCGCCGCCGGCACCGGCGACTCTACGCGACGCATCACCTTCGCGTCACTGCAAACACAACAATCACTCCATTATAACACTTTGACCGCATCTGGAATACTAGAAATTAATTGTTCACTTTTGTAAAGGAAATAACAAGGTTTGTCATAGATCAGAGATGGTTGCAGTGGCCTCGTAGGGATACTTGTTCCCTATGCCCAGACACCTAAATAATAATAAAGGTTTGTCATACATATAGATCTTATATTCTCAGTTAGATTTGATATTTAGTATTATTTGACACTTTTACAACAGACAGTTTCCAGTACAACAACACACTGATGTTTTATTTGTGCCGTTCATGCCATCAACAACACAAGGAATACTAATGCGGGGGGTATGGGTCTATTAGCATTTATTTTTTTATATAATATCATTTGTGGTTTATATTGCATGTATCTCGTTTGAGCAAAGCAAGTAGTACTAGAGACTGAGCACTATAATACTCACCGAATGATCTCTTTCTCTGGATCGTCAATACCCAACGGCTCCTTGAAGAAGGAGAAGTTATCCAACGTCAGTCCAGTGCCCGCTAACTGCTCTGCGACCTGAAACAATCACATCAACTATACATACAAGAAATCTATAATAGGTAGATTCTTCTATGTACAGACATGGAATGGAACCAAAATATGTAAAGGTTTTTACAGTCATGACACACAATATCATTAAATTTATTTATGTTCATTTTTATTGACTTTTTGACAGTTACCAGCCACGTTATCAAGGCTAACAGACGGACACCTTTACAAAAGATTTTATAAACCAACCACCCACCTCCCTAGTGGAGCGCAGCTTCTTCCCCGCGGGCGTGTAGTAGTATATGTCGGCGTTGCGGCGCGAGTGCGCGTCGAGCGCGGCGCGGTACACCAGCTCGCGCTTCCAGCCGCGCTCGAGCGGCGCGCGGAGCAGCGGGGACGACATCTCCACTGTGGCGCGACGGCCGCGCCCAGCACCACCCAGGGGAGACATCGACGCCTGGGGGAGATAAGGCACTTATAGTTCCATTTTTAATTTGATGCAGAGTAAATTAGCATGTCGTTAACGCCTGGGGACATACGTCACTTTTTTAGGGTTCCGTACCCAAAGGGTAAAACGGGACCCTATTACTGAGACTTCACTGTCCGTCCGTCCGTCTGTCTGTCACCAGGCTGTATCTCATGAACCGTAATAGTTACACAGTTGAAATTTTCACAGATGATGTATTTCTGTTGCCGCTACAACAACAAATACTAAAAAATTGAATTGAAAGGTGGCGCTTGACAAAGATGGGATCGTTGTCAAGCTAAGGTAAGTGGCGATGAAGTATTTAATGTTAAACGCACTAAACACTGAATTAATTCTGCATTTTTAGGAACGAAGCCTTAGAACCTTATCACATGGTGCCAATGAAAACTAGAAGAAAAACTGTGTAATATTATTTCGTTACTTTAGGTTAGGAATGTCAGGTGAAGTATTCAGATAATATACATCAATAATCCATTGTGATAGTGGCGTAGAAAATAATTCCTTCTGTAATCCTGAAATGATCCGTCCTCCTAAGATGATTTATCCTAAGGCAATCCATCATCCTCAGATGCCTTTAGACCCTTAGAATAATCCATGTTCCATTGTGTGGACTATTATGTTCATGTGTAACAATTAAAATAAAATCTTCTCATAAACTTAGATTTAACCCTACTAAACCTCACATTGCATCCTGGATCAATTAAAGTTATTAAAAAAATATATGCCAAAATAACTTACATCGGTAGAAAATACTCCATCCCCATCCGACCTGCACGATAGAGCGGACGAGGGTCGAGACCCGTCTGCAACACATCCCACAAAAATCAATTCAACGGTCCAGGCAATACAACATTCCAATACATTTGAAAGCGCTTAGCCATAGTGCCTTTAATATGCACAACAAATATAATATGTACAATTAAATACTCCTTCGCTGTTCATATTACCAAGGAACATACAGAACGGTAAATTATCTTTACAGTTACTGCAATATCTGTTAAGATTCAAGTATTAAATTGTCAATACAATGGAAGTAATAAGTCGAAAGTTTTAGTATATTAGGTGTATTGTTAACAAGCACATATACCATTGAATGGGAATAAAGATAATAAGCAAGTCTGGTATTGATATTGCAACAGGAAGCTGAGACCTAATATAGGTTTTAGAATACTACGATGATAAGCAAACTTAGTATGTATAGGACAATGAGAACTTAAGTAATGGGTGGGTGTAAAATGGATTGTATAATAGACAAATGCTGTCTTTTATTCATTGTACTATTGGAGTTCAGATAGTCTAGATCAAGAAAGTATGACTTGATAGTTTTAATCAGCATTTTAAAAATAAAGCCATCACAGGCCAAATATTAAAAAGAACTTTAGAAGTGGACATTCATAGATTAATATAATTATTATATATTTGAATGTATGTAATAACAGGTTATTTCGGCACAATTACAATTTACATCCTCGCGGCGCAGCATATTTTACATTACATAATATTATTTGGATTTAGAATTCGGAATCTATGCCCCAATATCTGGATATCAACAGGTTGAAAACTAGATTTAAAGATTATATTAGAAGATACAAAACCTATATTAATGAAGGAAAAGGAAATGTCCAATATTGTGAAGCACTTATGGAATCTCACTTAGTTACGAAAGTTACTAAAAACAATTATACTCAAAGAAACGTTATAGATCATGTGAAATAATAATAACAAAATAAAATAGCCATCAAAGCGAAGTATGCCTGTCTTAAATTATAAAATAACCTCTGACTAACATCAAAGATTAATATAAATTATAAACAATTATCATGCACAATTCTCTTAATAACATTAGGGATAGCATCTTTTGTATATAAACATATTTATATAATCTGCTTCATCAGTTATATTTAGCAGATATTTCCATGCAGTGCACGAAGAAGACTGTTTCAAACGACTGGACTAACCCAGAGCAGTTTAAGATATCACAAAAATATATCTTCATTATATTTGTGTAATATTTCTGTATATTTGTCATTTGTTATATACTTTAACATGAACAGTAGTTATGTGTTAGTACACATAGAATTGTATTCCTACCAATAATTATCAGAATTTCCATAATTTTCATTTATCATATCAAATTTTAGAACAAAAGTATTTCATTTAAATTTTTTGCATTCCCAACACTCCATTTTGCATTTCCAACTATTGCAAACATTATTTATATAATTTTTGCAATAGATTGAGAGTTATCTTGAACTAGAAATATTCAATCCTGGGTCACCCCAAATCATATGAAAACAGCCCAAAGCCATACTGCAGTAATATAACACCTACTTTGTAATTACCTATTGTTCTTCTCATTTTCACTAGCCTGTGCTTGAACCACAAGAACTTGGTCACTTGTGGTTCAGTCGAGTCATATAACAAATTTTATCAAGTTAAACAAATGTTGGAAAAAAAATTATCAATTGAATATCAAAAAACACTACACAAAATCTAATTGGTAATATCAGTTAATTAAGATTCTTAAAAGGCTTTTGAATACAAATACAACAAATACAAGAAAGGGTCTCAGTTAACTAAACTAATTTACTTACAGTCACTTTATATAAATCTCTATTGATCTGTCTATATTGTAGGATTGTTTATGTGGTAAATAAACATATACCTACCTCAGTACAGTAAGAACCCTATATTATCCTCACTCCTAACAAACCAATTAGTTAGTTAAACAAAATGAAATTAAAATTTAAACTGAACAGAAGCATAATTAAGCATGAGCCTTTTGTTAGTCGTAAATATACCTATGTAGGTAGGACAAAGATGATGTTAAAATTAATGTCAGCAAACTCAATCGATAATTCTGTGACTGATTTTAGAAAAGCGCAAAGCTTATACCGACCAACCAATTGCAATAGAAACACATTATTGTTGACACAAACACATTGTTTCATATCTTAAGCATTTATACTATAATTTAAAAGCAAAAGGAGCTATACTCAGAAGTATTTATAGAATTTTCAATTTGCATTTTAAATGTAAACTGGAATATTAAATGAACAGAATAATGAAACAATAAACAGTATTCATAGTTCATACTGTATTGTTATTGTAAGATAATGCTATTTGATTATGAATTTTTATGTACAAGTCATTATTATTAAACCATTTTAATTTCCAATGAAAAAAAAATGAAGACATGGGGAAAATTTAACTGGTGTCATCTATTCCCCATTATAGTTGGTGTCTTGATTATCAAATATATTGATCCCAATTACCCCAATGTTTGGTACAGGTTTCCATTATAAAAAAAAGAGTGAAGACCCATTTTGCCTGTATTTTAACAGGGCATAAAGAACTTGACTCATTGTCTAGATAATTCATAAAATATCTTTGATACAGATTTTTTTTTATTATATTTCCTACATTGATGCAAACAATATAAATTAATTTGTCAAAGTTGAAAGGATAATGCGATACCCACTCACGAGATAATGCGAGAAAGCAAAACTCAAAATATTAGGTGTTCACTCAAAACATTAGGTGGTAACGTTTACAATACTGGTTATACTTAAAACTAATGTGGTTAATTGTTAGTCAAAGCTCGTTTTAATGTGTGAATTCAACCATGAACTCTTGATTCTAATTGCAATCTAGTTGCCGTCAGTTCCACACAATGTTTGCATGATATCCTGGTAAACTCTTCTTCCTGACACATCATACTATTGGAATAAGATAAAAAAATAATAACGAATAGTAATTAATCAAATTTAAGTCCCCTCAACCCAATTTCTCAGTAATTCTAAAATAAAATCATAGGACACTACTGTCATTTGTTAGGATAAAACACAGAATCTTATAATACGCCTGTGCTGTCTGTTTGTCTGTCATAAGGCTCTATTACTTGAATGGAACTATGTGAACACTTAGAATGCATAGTGCTGTTGCTGTACCCACAAGTAATAAACAAGAAAAATACCAAAAAACTCACAAACACAGACACTTGTTCCACATAACCTTTACTCAGCACTGAAATTATTCATTAATCACCAATACAGAGGCAACAGGCTAGTCACAATGTGTCATGAAGCAAATGTCTAAAGACTTATTCGATAATACTTACCGGTATCCTGTCTAGCTCGTTTGCTGGCCCTCACTACAGTGAGCGATGAAGCCCTTACACTTCTTAGAGGTGTTAAAGTCTTCACAGCTTCGGTCACTTCTGCTTCTAGGCGCTCTGATGAAAAAATATAAGTTCTTACACATTTGCACATTTTCTGTCTAACTGAGCACACATGTAAACACTTTTTTCTGATCTCAAAGTTTTAAAGCAACCGACGTAACTATAATAAACAAACTTAATTTTAGGGCTTGGCACAACTTGTAAATATGCCGATTGAATTTGTATGAAAAATCTATTACATAAAAAATATCTATCAACTGCACCTCTTATCACGCACAGTCATTATATTGATAAAAATGTTACATACACAATGCTGCTGATCAACTTATGTTCTAACACGGTCTACTGACTGGACTAACCATCCTAATTCCAATTTAACTTTGTTTCTAGATAGGTTACGTTCTACTACGGTGGGCGGTAGCAGAAGGATGGTGCTGCACATTACTTAAGTCCATACAAAAATGAACTCTGTGAACTATTAAACCAACTCTTATAAGCCTGTAAAAATAAAAAGAAGCCAAAGTCGATGTACAAAATAAGAAGTTGTCTTACCTACGGCCTTGCTGTAATCCACCAAGCTACTGTCATTGACATCATCAAAACCCTTGAATTCCTCACTCTCATCAATGTCACTCAAAGCTGTTGAAGCCCTCCGCTTAACACCTCTCTTATCATCATCGTCAAGAGATTCTGATTCCATTGGTGTGTCTTCCAGAAGTGAATCTTCACTCTCCTCTTTCACTTCCGGATTTACGTCTTCTATGTTGTCAGCTTCAATATCTGATGTAAAATCATCTTCTGCTTTGTCTTCTAAAATTTGACAAAATATTCATAAATTATAGACTTATTGTTAAGTATGTTCAAATGCATATGAAATCAGACAACAAGCACAAGATTTCGAATAAAAAAGAGTTATAACAAGCTGGACATCAAGTCTAAAACTTCAAAAACTACCAGTTCCAAGTCATAAAAATTTATAAAGGGCCAGAAGACAAGAACTATGTTTCGAATAAAAAAGAATTATCTAAATTCACCCAGTACAAAGTTATAAGATAACAAAAAAAATTAGAGTTGAATCATTGTTTTTGAAGTCATTTAAAAAGAAGACCTTATCGCTAAAGTAGTGCACTCTTCCAGGCAGTGTCTACTGTCGAGTAACCGTCGAGTACTGTCGAGTGTCTCTCTGATAGTATGTTGATGCAGTTCTTAACACGGTTTTATTAGCTGACCTGTATAATTATGTATGAAAAGGAAACTTCAAGAAGTTGATCAACTTTCACAGAGATCGAGGATGGGCTCACACACAGAATGGGCTGTCAAAGGTACTCCTCAACAACGAACAATACAGTGACAAACTATTAATTTATTTCTCTCAATTCATATTACATACTCTTTTATGTTTCTCTATATGGTGTACAATAAAGAGTATTATTATTGTTACATAAGTGTAACAATTGAAATGTCAACATTGACAATTTAGCCAACTTGATTATAATTATATTTAAGTGGCTGATGGAGGACCCCACCTCAAGGTGAGCCTGCCTTACTTTTCTTTTTCAAAGTATGTGCCCACATAAATTAGTGAGCCCGCCCCCGAGGGCAGAAATGTTCAGTTAGAATGTAAAGGCTGCAGATTAAATAGGATTTGTAGGTACTGATTGAAGTCCCTTTGAAAGCCATCCAGCACATAATTATGGTGACGGCCCAGGATGTTGTGTGAACACAAAAATGCCTTTCTTGGGGGGCTGCCTAATAAGCAGACTTATTCATTAAATGATGAGGCAATGTTTTGTGTCTGTGCAAATAAACACAAAAAAATTGCTGGCGATAGCATAAAACAATTAGGGTCTATAGGTAATATAAACTAAGAAATTGATAAAGCATTTATAGTTAAATAATATGTTATAGTATGTTTTTTATAATAAGTAGTAACGCTTCCATAAAATAGTCATGAGTGTCACATATAACCAAGTACTCGCTCCCCTGCTAAAATGAATAAATGACATTACTCTAAAACAAGAAAAACATATAAAAATCAAGTGAATAAGAACAAAAACAGCTCCAAAGACAACATTTGATTTGAATTACTTATCAAATATTTTTATCAAGATCTAAGATGAGTTTGGAAAAGTGCTGAGTAAGGAAAAACTGAAAGTTAATTATGACAAAATTGTTATATACTTCATATCGCTTGCAATTACCTGAATCTTTAAACATAATTAGCAGGCAAAGTTAGAAAGTAAAATAGACAAACTAGAAACTAAATACGTCACTTCGTGAATAGGTTATGTGTTAGACCTACCTGTTTTGGATGGTTCTTCCATCTTTTCTGGTGGCACCTCAGATGGCGACTCCAACGAAGGCTCAGCGACTTCCGTGGGTTCCTCAACAGCTTCGTCGTTTGCCCCCTGGGTCTCTTCGTTCGTCGCCTTATCATTCACCGCCATTTGTTCCGACATTGTCAATTCTAAATATACAACACACAACCAGTGTCAATGTCTACATAACCACATAACAATCTGTTACGACACTCCAGCGGCCCTCTCGATGAATATCAACGTTTGAGCGTGTCACGAATACGATTTCCCGCTATATTGTACTAGAAAAAAACTTTGCCAAATATGAGCGCCTAACTGCTGCGCGAGTATTATTTTCAACAACTAATCAAGTTATATTACTGTTTAACCACATCTAAGCAACAAATAGTCCACAATTTTAGGAAAACAGCCGAAATATTCACGATTTCAATCCAAATAATAATTCCCGAAGAAAATGTCGATCATAAACAACATCCGCTCGAGCGCGAGCGACGCCACACTGTTTGTCTATGATTAATTATTTAAAAGAAAAAATAACATTGTCTTTGGTTTGTACCTTTATAAAGCATCCTATTCACAGTCTTGTGTTTCAACATTTTGTGATTAAAGTTCAAATAATAATTCTCGGCATCTTAAATCAACTAAATCAAGACTTAAGTCAAATTATTACTACTGTAACTTAAAATTTTATGCTCTGATCCCTACCTCATCTGTGCTCTGAACTTTGTTTTGTATCAACCTATCTTGTATGTCCTGTACTTGATTTCTGTTTTTTTTGCATGTTTTCTGACTTCTGACCAATGATTAAAGAAAAAGCTTCTGACCGAGAACCGAGAAGCATTGATATGACAGATAAAATAACAATATAAATACACAAATTAGATATAGTAAACCCAACTTACATAAGTCTGAAACGAAAGAGGCGCTGTCGGACGCATTTGACATTCATTTGACCAATCATTGCACACTAGTAACTGACAGACGAATGACCACAACGTACTTACAGTGCGCCCAACTTATCTCTGAAATGGCAAAAATTGGAACTAACGAAAAGTCATTCATAAGTACAATGTGATCCATAGTATACAGTGAAACGGGGTGAATAGAGATTGCGGGTTGAATAGAGACAAAACTGAAAACGTAATTCAATGCGTGATATTCAAAAGGAAACGTTATTAAAGTGTATATTATTAGAGTCTACAAATTAAAAAACAAAATATACTTACCCTTTAGTAACGTTTCCTTTTGAATATCACGCATTGAATTACGTTTTCAGTTTTGTCTCTATTCAACCCGCAATCTCTATTCACCCCGTTTTACGTACTTATTTTGTGCAGATATAAAAATACAAGCTAATCTTGCAGACGTTCGTTGTGCGTACTTATAGGTATTTTTTAATCTAAATGAGACCTTACGTTTATGTAGTCAGTGGCGGACTAGGTTACGAGAAATCCCAAGGCATCTACTTATATACTCATTGCGACAATTTTTTTTTATTCTTTATCTGGATGCGTATGTTTTGTGAATGGACTTAATTTGTGTGCCATGGCACTAACGATATCCTAATGTGAAACTATGACAACTAATAGACAACTGTCCTCATAACTTCCTCCGTCCTCTATACATTGATCGACATCTGATGGGTACTTTTTGAGTTAAAGAAATATTATAGATTTTGAAGTCTGTTATTTTTTTTTGTAAAAATTGAGTTATTTAGTGCCATCATTGTCATTAGGTATTACAAATAACAAGAAATAAATACCAAAAAAAATTATAAAAATCATTTATTTATTTTTCCTGTTTCCTTTTGCTGCCTTTGCCTTACCAAAAGTTTTTCCTTTTGGTTTGCCACCTTTAATTCCTTTCCCTTTGCCCTTCGGACCAAACTTTCCTTTCTGAACCCTGTTAGCATCGTAGCGTAGCCGTTTGGTCGCTGACCGCGAAGTGTCAGTGAGATCGTTGGCAAAGTTGGTGTTTTTCTTCTTAGCCTTGGGAGCGGACTTCCGCTGGGGTCTGTCGTCATCGTCTTCCACCGCACGTATCCTGCGAAGCTTTTTCTTGCCTTTTGCCATCCGTGACTGTAGTAGCGCCACCTGGTGATAATGTGAGTTACAATTTAGGCTTTACATTACTTGTACGAAATTGAAGTCATGAGGTAATTAATTTTGAAAGTAATTATGTTATTAATAAAATTATATGAATTCTAATTTAATGAATTAAACTATTTTGTATATAAAATTATAAGGAGGGATAGCAACGAGGATAAGCAAGTTATGCTATAGCAAGTATATATAAATCGAAATAGATCATTTAAAATTTTCTACCTTCTCCATTTCCCTCCGAACTCTTTCCTCGGCACTGTCTTTAGGGGTGTGCTTCGTCTGTTTCTTCTTCTTTTTAGGGCTGTCATCATCCGAGTCGTCATCTCGTTTCCTCTTCTTGCCTTTACCCTTTTGTTGTTTCCCTACTGCAATAACAATTAAAAATTATATCATAATCATTACAATTCATAACTATACGGATCTTGGCTCCCAATGTGAGCCTCACCACGCTGGCCTAGTGCAAATGGGTGCGATGAAATGTGGCTCACTTGCGCGCAAATACGTGTGAGCGAGAAATGAAATGAGAGTTGTCTGAGCGCGAATGAGTGAGCGAGTGATTAGCCGCTACTCACACACACAAATGCCAGTTTTCCGCTCTTGTGATTAAAGATCATTGTAGTAAAGTGACTTAAGCAAATTTTGCATACAACCTAAATTGAACCATGAGTACACGTAACAAATTTGTTTTTAGCAGGGAGTGGCGATTCCATATCCTCGGCTATGGACTATCTTAATATATATAAATCTCGTGTCACAATGTTGGTCCGCGATGGACTCCTAAACCACTTAACCGATTATAATAAAATTCGCACACCATGTGCAGTTCGATCCAACTTGAGAGATAGGATACTTTAAATCTCAAATTATAGTCGCAATTTTAATTTATTTCTAATTATTTGTCTCTTATTATTTGACAGTAAATTTTGCAAGTAATGACAATTGACATGGCAGTCTTATTCACAGGTGAACAGACACCTAGCGCCACAAAAGAGAACTAAATTAAGAGTGTTATTATTTGACAGTCACAATTATATGTAACAGAAGTCGATACCTTTCGACTGGGTTGAGTAAGTAATCAATAGATGGCGCTGCTATGGTAAATCTAACTTGCACCCGTGCGAAGCCGGGGCGGGTAGCTAGTATCATCACTATATACAAATGCATAAGGTTCCAATCATCACCAACCTTTCCCAGGATGCTGCGTCAGGGCAAGCCGTTCCTTTTCCTCGCGTTTCTCTCTCGGAGTCTGGAACCAGTCGCGCGACCGCTTCACCTCGACCGCGGGCGCGTCTGGCTTCTGCTCCTGCTTGATGGCGCCCTCCAGCTTCGACGTCTGCTTCTCCATCTTCTTCAGCTGCTTCTCCGCGTACTCCTCGTCGAGGATTGCCGCTGGAAATTGAGCTTCTCTATTAGCTTATGACTGTTATTGATGCTAAACGCATTCTTGTAAGAACTATTTATTGTTTTTATCAAGCATAAGGGTGCCTTTCCACCGAACTACTTTGGTACGATGATGTACTTGACGCTCGGGCTCGAGCGACTTGACGGGCCGCATGGCGCGCCACACGATGGCCTTGCGAGCAGTAACTCACTGACTTGGCGACACGGCCAAGTAGTACACGAGCAGCAAGGCAGCAACACAACGTACCGATCTCGGGCTCGAGCCGCGCCAGGCGCGCGCGTTACTTGGCCACGATGTCGGGCGGCACGAGGCGCGACTTGACGGGCCGCTTGACGCGCCGCACGATGGCCTTGCGAGCAGTAACTCACTGACTTGGCGACACGGCCAAGTAGTACACGAGCAGCAAGGCAGCAACACAACGTACCGATCTCGGGCTCGAGCCGCGCCAGGCGCGCGCGGTACTTGGCCACGATGTCGGGCGGCACGAGGCGCGACTTGACGGGCCGCTTGGCGCGCCGCACGATGGCCTTCACCAGCGCGCGCTCGCCCTCGCCCGCTAGCGACACTGACACGCCCGCTCGCCCTGCGCGCGCTGTGCGGCCCACCTGGTCGAACATAAATAAGTATCGTTACATCGTTAGTATCGTTACACACATACTTATGTGGTGATAGCCTATTCGTTAAGAATTTGGCCTCCTACTCCAAGGTTCAAATCCCAGGGCACGCTCTTTTGATTTTACAAGAGTCATATGCATTTTAAGTATTTAAATGTCACTCGCTGTAACGGTTATGGAAAATGTCGTAACCTGCATAATGGCGAGTTCGCTAAACTCAAAGATGCGTGAAGTCTGCCAATGCGCACTTGACCAGCGTGGTAGACTATGACCTTTACCTGTTAATTCTGAGAAGAGAACCTTGACCAGCAGTGGATCCATTATAGGTTGCTGACAGTTAGTTAAAACTATAATGTTTTTTCACAATGGTCGTAATATACTATACTAGTTCCATCGATTGTCCTAAACAATCCCATACGAACTTACCAACCCACCAACCAATCAACCACCAACTCACCCGATGTATATAATGCTCGAGCGTGGCGGGCAGCGTGAAGTTGACGACCGTCTTCACCCCGGGTATGTCCAGACCCCTGGCCGCCACGTCGGTGGCCACCAGCACGTCCACTTGCTCCTCCTTGAACCGGCGCAGGGAATCCAGACGCTGGGGCTGGTTCAGGGCGCCGTGGAGTTCTGCTACCTGCGGAGTTGGTGATGTTACGTTGAGGAGTATTAATACTGTTGATTAAATAAAAAACTTGATCCGCAAAAAACCGATTCGATGTCATTTTTGTAACATTCGATGTCATTTTTGTAAAGTTCGAAGTCGTTTTTGTAACATTCGATGTCATTTTTGTAACAATCGATGTCATTTTTGTAACATTCGATGTCATATTTGTAAAGTTCGAAGTCGTTTTTGTAACATTCGATGTCATTTTTGTAACATTTGATGTCATTGTCACACACCTTAATCCCCAACAATCCGAGCGCGACGTGCAGCCGATGCGCCTGTTTCTTGGTCTGCACGAACACCACGGCGCGGTCGCGGAACGTGCGGCACACCAGCGCCGCCAGTATCGCCTCGCGGTCGCTCTCGCGCTCCGAGCGGATCCTGGGGAGGTGTCATACATGAGGTTTTGTGGAATTTGGCTATTGGACCAAGGCAGTAGAGGCAAGCTGGTAACACACTTATTCATATATTTAGTAGGAACCATGGACGAAATATTCTAGATTAGCGAATACTAGTAGAATAATGGCGCGTCGAAATACCCAGCGTGCGCAATGTTTTACGATACATCGATTGTCGATTTTTGTAGTGAGGACCAACCGAGATAACGTAAAAGAAATATTGATACATTACTTATGCAGCCAATGTTTATTTATTTAAAATTTAATAATGGAAACTGCAACGACATAAATCTGATAAAAAAAATTACGATAAAGAGGGTACAAAAATATTACTCATATTTGAATCACACAATAATCCCTACCGCGTGCACGCCGTATAAACGTATAAACGTGGAGCGACACGGCGGCCAGGGCTGCCACCTGCTCGCTCATGGTGGCCGACAACAGCATGCCCTGCCGCTTGGCTGAACACTGTTTGATGATCTCCTTCCCTAACAGTGGCCAAACTCTCTACTCCCTCTTTACTCACCTGACAAACTCCTGCCGCAAATTAAACGCGACATCCTTGTTGGAATCCACGAACAGTTTGACGGGCTTGTGGAGCGACACGGCGGCCAGGGCTGCCACCTGCTCGCTCATGGTGGCCGAGAACAGCATGCCCTGCCGCTTGGCTGAACACTGTTTGATGATCTCCTTCATCTGCTCCGCGAAGTACTCGTCCAGCATCCTGAGGGAGAGTTGTGAATTTTACTCACAGACACACACACGCTCTACACACTTAACATGCAGTTAAGTGTAAATTGCCACGTGATAAAATATGAACTTGCTGAATGTACCTGTTGTTAAGTTGCTCGTATTACAAACTGCTCGTTTAAAAAAATTGAAGTGACTAAGTCTTGCATAAATATAGGGCCAAAATGGTTTATAAATATATCATGTGACATTATTAAAAGAACATTTCAACATTTAACCTGCATAAATTGTACCTTACACACTACCGTCTACCACCTGTATCTAAACAATCTATCAGTACCTTAAACCGCATCAAAATCGGCACAGTATTTTTTACTCAACATACCATCCTCACGTTACATATAAAGGGACTCAAGTCATACAACATACCTGTCAGCTTCATCCAACACGAGTACTTCAATAGAGTGTAAGGTAAAGGACGGAGTGTTCCGGATGTGGTCGATGAGGCGGCCCGGCGTCGCGATCACGATGTCCGGGTTGTGGCGCAGCACGCTCTCCTACACACACACACACAAACACATTCACTTAGGGTCTCCCCAAATTGACTGCAGCCACCGGCGGCTGTGGCGCTTCTTTTTAGAAGCGCGATCCGGCCAACAGCTTCAATAACAGTGAGCAGAATTCAGTCGAAGCGGCTGTCGGCCGGACCGCGCTTCTAGAAAGAAGCGCCACAGCCGCCGGTGGCTGCAGTCAGTCTGCGGGGACCCTAACTGTAACGTGGCAACGCACATACGTTACACGATGTCGTCACAACACTTGAATCACGTTATCAAATCGAATAAATTGTAAGCGTTATTTCCCCTAGATTATGATGTTGGTGTCTTCAAATAAAGGGTTAAAAGGCTTTTGATAAGTTAGTGCACTTTACTAGGACCATAATAAGCTGGCGTGAAAAGCGTGCACTGTACACGGATAGCACGTCTGGGGGTAGGCGGCAAATGGACCACGGAGGGACGGAACGAGATGTTATTTTTACAAAAGTAAATGCATGGCATGACAACCCTGACGGGAAATTGCCCTTTCCCAATTCAGAACTTCTTTAGCTTGCCAGTAGAGTAGCAATAGAGTATTCTATGATATTAAGTGGAACCTCTTCCTGAAACAGGGCGCAGGATAATACAAAAATAACTTTATAACGTAAGCATTTAGTTCCATATTCACCTGATACTTGACGTCCAATCCTCCCACAGAGAGCCCCACGGTGACCGATGTGAACTGCGCCAGCTGTCTCGTCACCGCGTGTACCTAAATGATAATCATATTAATTAATAGTTTTGAATTTAAAAAATCACTTGACTCAGAAAACCTTTAGTAAAATAATGATCATGTAATGTCTAATTACATTTTCATAAATTTATTATAACTAAAACTCATCTCAATTGAGCCAACTGGAATCTGATCATCCTTACTTGCCCTGTATATTATACTACGCTGCGTTCGCGATCGTTATTGAAATGATTTTAATTGTATCTCACACAAATTCCGTAGGTAAATTTTGCTACAAGCCCAATTGAACTGTGAGCATTGGTAACAGATTTGTTTTTAGCAGAGACTGGCAACAACGCATATCCGGCAACTCAGGTGTATATACATATATAACACACTAGCGGTCCGCACCGGCTTCGCACGGGTGCAATAACTATTTAATGGATGTTATTATATATAAACTGGCAACACTGGATGTGTCTTATCAACATTAGCTCCGCAATACTTTCAAAGTTAAAAATAGATAAATTGTTTAAAACGTATACAAACTGTGTTTAGTGTGAAGATTAAGTTAAAAGAGGTTGAATTACAGTTTAAAACAGTTAAATAAAAAGTTATAAAAACGAAAAACAAAGTGACAAAGTGTGGGTGATACAAGTGACAGTTCATAATTACGCTCTCAAGTTTATTCATTAATAGAAGTGTAATAATATCTCAAATATCTATAAGTGGATAAACAGAAACATAGTGGAAGTAACAATATCGCAAAATTTAACAGTATTTGCTTAATATTTCATAATAAGAAAGTAAATTGCAAGATCTTAACCTTGAAATTTCGTCACCCACCCTCATGCAAATATTATTTTACCACCAAAATAGTTGTGCGGCGTCATACTGCGGGGCCATTATTGTGCAATACTGGAGTTAGCGTGACTTTATTAATGTACAGAACAGGAATAGAGGAGACTTTGTTACGGTGCAAACATCAAGTGTAAAAAAGTGCCAACAACATTGCTTCACGATTGCCACTTGAACTAGGTTTGATGTCATAGAATCCTCACTTCAATTTTTCTAAGAAATAAACTAAAAGGACATTTTGAAAACTTCCTATTCTCATAATAAACTTATTAAGCCCTGTTAACATGGACCGCTTAAGAGATGATAAATCCCTATCTGACTCCGAAACAACTCCGCCGCCGAACTTTATTTCGAATCGTATTAAAAAAAAGAGGGATGAGGACTTTTTTTATGAATTCACTCGATTTAAGGAGGAGATTAAAAATATGATTACGTCATTGATAAATACTCAAGAACAAGAGGTCAAAAAATATAATGAAAATTTAAAAGAAATAAGACAAACAAGCATCAATATTGAAAATTCGATTGCATTCCTGACTGCTCAAAATGTAGAATTTAAAAATAAAATAACACAGTTAGAAGGAAAAATTACAGAAGATAAAAAATATATCACATTATTAGAAGATAAACTTGAAAATTTACAATTAGATCAAAGGAAAACAAATTTTGAGATGAAGAACGTACCTAAACTGCCAAACGAAAGTAAAGAGGATCTGATAGACATGGTAACACACTTGTCCAATACTATAGGTTCTGAAATTAGAAAAGAGGACATCAAGGATATCTACAGAGTACGTGGAAAAAGGGAGGGGGTACAAAACACCCCAATAGTTGTGGAAACATCGTCCACTTTGCTGAAAAATGAGACACTTAAATTGTGCAAGATCTATAACACAAAACAAAAAAATAAATTATGTGCAAAGCACCTGGGATTTAAAACGCAGGAATACACCCCTATTTTTATTACGGAACAACTCACACCTAAAGCTGCTCGTTTATACTTCTTATCACGAGACCTGATAAAGGACAAATCATACAAATATTGTTGGACGGCATATGGACGGGTGTATTTGAGAAAGGAAGATTCCTCGCCGATAATACATGTTAAGAGTGAAGCCCAAGTGCTTGACCTGAAAAAGCCCAAATGACTATCTGTGTTTATATTTCTTATACCAAGTAATGAAATATCGATTTACTGCCGTACATGCTCTGTAATTATTTACTATCCTAAGAATGTACTGCTAACCTTGATTTATAATTGTAAAATCTCTTTTCTACAATGTGTCACTAAGTATTCATTAACTAGCATATGTTTTATAACTACTTTAGTTGTTAAGGTTTATATAATATTTTTGTTAAAAAATGTTAATAAGTATACATGCCCTTGTAACTTAGAGAATTGCGAAAACGCTTACTCTAAAGTACTAAGTACACACGAAAACTTACAAACACACATAAAACAAACACATTTTAAATTACCACAGTCTTATCACTCACACACACATAACTCACACACACACACTAAATATATTTTGACTGACTTAAACATTAATAACACATACTTGTACAGGATATTAGTCAAAGATATCTATTCCATAAAATATACATACAAACTGTTCTTAAGATTAATAAAAAACAACAAACATCTACAACTTATAATGATCAATAGCAATGATTATGGATAGTTCTCTAAATACTATAAATGAACTTGATTCTGCGGTATTCTCTCATTCTATACAATGTGACATTCAAAACCTAGATAAAAATATACATATTAGTAAAAAGGACCTAACGATTCTTACACAAAACATACGCAGCATCTATCATAATTTCGATGATTTCCAAATAATGTTATCTCAACTCAAATTCGCTCCTGACATTCTTGCACTAACTGAATGTAGACTCTCTTATCATAAACCTATTCCTCACTTGCATAATTATACCTCTCTTTGTTCCTCTTTTAACTCAAACCAGAATGATGGGGTAGTAATCTACGTGAAGAGCCATTTAAAACCAAGCATGAAGGAGATTAGACTCAATCAAGCAACTTGCTTGCAGGTTGATATTTTAAATACCGTTGTACTAGCAATATACCGTTCACCATCTAATCCCAATGCAAATGAGTTTATAAATTCTTTAAATGCCCACTTAGGTAACCTTAAATCTTACAAAAATGTAATTGTCACTGGGGATATTAATATAAATCTTATTCCTAAGATTAATGAACAAGATTGTGTTTCCTCAAACAGATCAAATTATTTGAATATGCTGGCCCTTCAAGGATTACATCCTGGGCACTCATTACCCACCAGAGAGGCTAGCTGCTTGGATCACTTTATATTAAGAACTGATAAGAAAAAAACTACAGCTTTCATTGCAGTGCTTAATACTACAGTCACTGATCACTCTGCTGTTCTTCTTAGTTTGTCAAAAAATAAAAAATATAATTGCTATCCTAGGTATACAAAAAGAATTGATTATGAAAAAGCCGTAAAGACATTATTGGAAAAGAAGCTACATGTACTATTATTTAGTGATGATCCTGATTACATTGCCTCTGAACTTATTAATAAGATGAGGGAGTCTTTAGAAGAGAGTACTGCAACTAACGTTATACCAAAAAGAAAATTCTGCATAAAACCTTGGGTAACATCGGGTATCCTAAGATGTATAAAGAACAGAAATAAAATGCAATTAAAGCTGAGGTCCGATCCATTTAATGAGGTGTTAAAAATTACATACAAACGATACCGCAATTTTTGCAATAAATTAATTAAAAAATTAAAATATAAATATCAAAAAGAACAGTTAAAATTATCAGAAAAAAATCCCAAAAAATTATGGAATACAATTCAAAATATAACTAACTTAAAATGTAAAAATACAGATAACTTAGAATTATTAAAAACAAAAGCTTCCCCCACTAATGCAGTAAATTATATCAATGATTATTTTGCCAATGTCGGGAGAAATCTTGCTGAAGATATCAACAGAAGTTCATCTGATCCCCAGGTTGCTGATAATAGGTGCTTAACTTATAGACAATGTTCTTCCTTTGTATTATTAGATACGGATCCTGCCGAAGTCAAAAGTATTATTAATAGCCTGAAATCAGATAGTGCTCCTGGCTGGGATAACATACCAACAAAATTCATTAAACTTGCGAACAATACTGTAGCACCTGTTATTAGCCATTTAACCAACCTTTGTTTCAGTAAAGGCATATTTCCCTCTGTACTAAAGAAGTCTATAGTTATACCGTTGTTCAAAACTGGAAAGAGAGATGAAGTCAATAATTACAGACCGATTTCTATTCTACCTGCAGTGGCAAAAATTATTGAGAAATTAATGAATATTAGGCTTATTAAGTATTTGGACAACTTTAAAATTTTATCAAATTCGCAATTTGGATTCAGAAAAGGCAGATCTACCGAAGATGCAGTCTTGGGATTAACATCATTCATTACTGAACAGTTAGATCGTAAGAAAAAATGTTTGGCAGTGTTCCTTGACCTAAAAAAAGCATTTGATTCGGTTTCTCATCCAATTATGCTACAAAAATTAGAAGCCCTGGGAGTCAGAGGAACACCTTTTAATTTGTTGAAAGACTATCTACATGGACGAAAGCAGAGAGTCAAAGTTGGTGATTTTGAAAGTAGTGATTTGGAGATTTCCTTTGGCGTACCCCAAGGCAGCGTTTTGGGTCCGACATTGTTTCTTACATATATTAATGAACTAACTAATATCGAACTTGTAGGGGGGAAAGTCTTTTCATATGCGGATGACACTGTACTAATATTTGAAGATACCACCTGGAACAAAGTATTTAATAAGGCTGAACTGGGGTTAAATAAGATCTCTGATTGGCTAAAGACAAATTTATTGACTTTAAACATTACAAAGACTAACTATATGTGTTTTACCATCAATAATAAAACTCAACCAAGTGATGACTATAAACTCAAAATACATCAATGTAATAACTCTGATAAGATTAACTGCAACTGTGATAGAATTGAGAGGGTTTCTGAAACTAAATACTTAGGTGTTATTATAGACCAAAGATTATCCTGGCATAAACATATTTTGTATATTAATGACAGAATAAGAAAACTAATATGGATTTTTAAAATCTTAAGACATGTAACTTCAAAAACTCTTCTAAATCAAATATATGTTGCTTTAGCACAATCAGTTATAGGGTACTGCATAACTTCTTGGGGGGGTGCGGCAAAGACTAAACTTCTGGATGTTGAAAAGGGTCAACGCTGTCTTCTTAAGGTCATGTACTTCAAACCATACAGATATGCTACGAATGACCTGTACAAAGAGTCAAAAATACTATCAATCAGAAAACTATACATTTTATCCATAACACTACACTTACACAAAACAACTAAATATGACAGTACATTAAGGTCTCGTGTTAGAAGAAAAGATAAAGTTGTAAGTTTACCTCGAACTAACACTACGTTTGCAAAAAGGCAATACTCTGCCCAATCGGCATATATATATAATAAAATAAATGATAAACTTGATACATACAACCTTAAATATTATGATGTTAAAAAGTGTGTTATTAGCTGGCTGCTAACTTTATCTTTTGACGAGACAGAAGATCTACTTAAACGTATCAATCTTTAAAAAGCTATTGTTTACACGTTTAAATAAACATTATATGTAAATCACTAAATATCCTGAAATTAAACTCGGACATAATATCACTCACTCACTCATTCACAAATACTTACACAATTACATACACGCACACGCACACACACACACACACACACACACACACACACACACACACACACACATTCACCAGGGCATTCTAATGTTCAAAAGTTAATTAGATAAATTAAAATGATAAAATTAATATACCTACCTTCTTATTATTATAAATATCTCAATGTTATTTACTGTAACTTGTTGATTTTTATTTTTCTTATACTGTTCTGTCTATAATGTTAAGAAACAAAAAAGACTACTTGACACAGGCATATGCGTATGCTTACTAAGTAGTCTTAATTACTGAAACAATTATGTATACAGATAGACAAATAAAGATTTTTGATTTTTTTGATTTTTTTTTTTTTTGATAAACCTTCCTCTTGAATCACTCTATCTATTAAAAAAAACCGCATCAAAATCCGTTGCGTAGTTTTAAAGATTTAAGGACACAAAGGGACAGAGAAAGCGACTTTGTTTTATACTATGTAGTGATTAAACAACAGCTTAAACCAGTAATATCCATAATGTGATTGTAATCTAATTACCTGTGTCCCCAACTCCCTGGTGGGCACGAGCACGAGCACCCTGGTCACGCGGTCGCCGACCGTCTTGTACAGCAGCCGCTCCAAGATGGGCAGCATGTAGGCCGCCGTCTTGCCCGTGCCCGTGGCTGCGCACGCGCATATGTCTTTGCCTGTCACAAAATAGGGGTAGTGTACCGCTTTGGGACATTGGTCTATGAATAGGGTGTTGGTAGCATAATTGTAATTATTACAATTACTACTTGTTTTAAGCGAGGAATGGCAATTCCATATGGTCAGCAACTCAAGTATAGTTTGTGTTGTTAAAATTACTATAACTATGAACTCTACTTGCTAGTTTCACTTTCACGGCATGTACTCTTTACTGCATAGAAATAAGTGTGTGCAATATAGTGCGAGCATGCAATTTCTTAGTTAAATAAACAGCTAAACCTTTCAATCTAATGACAAGTTCTTTTTTAAGCTTTTGTTTTCATAAAACAACCGTAATAACTCAAAAATCTCACCTAACAAAGCAATAGGTATTGTAGCAGCCTGTATGGGTGTTGGGTGTACAAAGTTCATTGTTCCAATAGCCTTGAGGAGTGGTCTGGAGAGGTTCATCATATAGAATGAGGCATTCTCGTCATAAGGCGGCGGCTCCTCAAAGAAGTCCGAGTCATATTCCACGCGAGTGCCTGATTCTTCCTCTTCCTGTTTAAGTTCCTGCCAACATTAAAATACATTAAGTTGTTACATTCATAGTTGTAGGTTATGTTGCAAATAACCTAAATAAAGTTTCCTGATATTTTTTTTAATTCTCAAATACAAAAGTTTACTACTTAATCTATACTAATTGTATAAAGCTGAAAAGTTTGTTTGAACTGGTTAATCTACGGAAGTACTGATGCGAATTGAAAATTATTGTGACAACCCTGGCGTATCTACTCCACTAAACCGGAAACAATAAACAATAAGGGCCATAAACATGTCAAGCGAACAATAGAACAATAGGGTGCGGCCGTCTCGAAAGTACGCGCACGACGCTTCGACCTTACGGCAATAGTCATAAGGGCGAAATTGCAAGGAACGTACTCGAACCTCCTTCCAAACGGTACCGGAATTAGCGGGAATGTTCTGGAGATGGCATGAATGGTGCGTGAGTGGTATAAAAGGAGCACTCGGTCGAGTGGGTGGCATTCTAGTTTCGGAAGCGAAACCAGTAAGATACCAGCGATACCTACGAGCGATACCAGTGAGAAGTGAAGTGATTTCTACGGGCGATACAGTGTTCGACGAGTGTGTTTACGAGTACCTACGTGCATAGTGTTTTGGTGTGTACTGTGTACATAGTGTAATTGTGTATCTACGATTACAATAAAGCATTTTCTCGAACCCAGTACTCCTGACACGTAACGTTATGTTTGTGTTGGATAGTTCAATTATGAATGAAGGCTTAAGGTTATATTACATCATGCTTCGACGAAAAGGGACGGAGGGGCAATGAAACGTGTTGCAAAAATGCGAAAATATTTAAGTTTCCCACAGCAAAGCATTTACTAGGAGTGATTATTACTGGTCTTGCTTCCTGTGCAAAAATTAAGTAATATGCCTTTCCTGTTTGAGGATACAGTTACTTTACCTCTTTTAACTTCTGTTTCTTTGTTAGCTTTTTCTCTTTAGTTTTGATTTCATCTCTTTTTAGTTCATCATCTGATATTTCCAATTCGTTTACATCAGGATCTATAAAATGCAAATTAATGTAAAATTAAGGCATGTGATGAAAAGTGTTGTACAAAACAATAAAAAAATATTTATAAAAACCTTTTCTATATGAACTTTAACTTTGAAAAAGACAGTGCTCAAAGAATGTGCAAACAAAACAAAATAATAACTTACCCTTGCCATCCACATCAGAATCTGTGTCCACATCTTCTGCATTGCCATTGACCTTGACCTGAGCTCTCCTTCTCTCTATCTTCTCATCCAGAGTTCTTTTAACATTCCTCCTTACATACTTTTGAAGGTCATCCCATGGGTTCTAATGAATTAAAATGCTTTTCGTATAGTACATAAGTTACAAACTAACAGTACATAAGAGCAACAAACATGATAAGAGGAACAAAATGATAAATAGAAGTTAAAAAAAATTGTTTTCTTTATGTAAATAAATAGCTGACAAACAAGTGTCCAAGGCATTAGATGGTAATTGGTCAGTGTTAGTACTGGATATCACATATCAGTAACACTAAATACATTAACATAATGCTAGGCTAAAAGAAGACAGAAAAAACCAAAGTTATGGCTCTAGAACCAAAATGTATATTATTTGTTGATTGGATATGCTAAAGGAAACATATATTTACAGTATGTATGTAGTATGATGACAAATGGATAAATGAATATTTTATTCGAAGTAGGTTTTTTACAAACATCCATTTACGCCATCGCTTCAACAAACCCTATTTCCCGGTCTTCCTCAAAGACCACTCACCGTACCATAGCCTAGATGTAAATGATTCTAGCTTTGAACTAATGGACCCAGTGTTCAATTCTCACTGGCAGACTGGCACAGATATTTACTTGTGTGATAGAAAAATGAATTGGATATATTTACATACCTTGTTATATTCTTCCACAGACCCAACGAATTTAAATTTAGGATCAAAATCTGCATTTCGTTTTGCCTTCTGTTTAGTTGGTTGATACTGCAAAAAATATCACATTAAAGTTTAGTACAAATACATAATTTTAAAGTTTCTTTGGTTTTAGTTTTATGGAAAGTAAAAATAATTCCTACCAATCTTTATTAACAAGGCTACATAATGTTTATACATAAATATTAAATGTACATGTATTTAATGACGATGATATCAAATAAGTTTACTTTCAGAATTAACATAAGAATTCAAATTAAACTGAGGTAAATATCACGTCACAACACTCACAACTCCTTTTAATAATTATTACAGAGTAAATGAAGTAATACGAGTTATATGAGATGGAAGAAAAGAACCAAGTTATTTCAATTAATTTAACAGTTGCATGAGAGTTGATGAGAGAATGAGAGATATAAAAAATGACAAAGTGCAATAAATATACAAACCTCTATTTCTTCATCGGATTCTTCTGAAAAATCTTCCACCTCCTCGCCATCGTTAATAGTTTTGATAAGTCCTGGGTGCCCTGGGACTTCCATTTCAAATATTTTTTAACAATTGTTGAAATATTCTATGTTTTTTAACCTTTTTTACACTTCATATCAACAAGTTTTCGAGGTTATATTACAATTACAAAAGTCAAAAACACATGTATGATTGTCAGATTTGTCAGTTCATTCAGTACGTTTCTTTTCACTTTGCTATGATCAATATAAATAGAAAAAGTATTCACATAAATGGCTTATATTTATAATTTACTGGATAATTATTTCAGTCTAATTAAAATCAATAATGTTTCTGAGTTACCAATTAGAGGGTTTATAAAATCTGAAATGTTCAGCATATTATTCAAAGAATTGGTATTTGAAGAAATGCGTGCAACGGAATATAAATTAGCGTTTCGTTATTTCAAAGAAATAAAGATTTACATTATAATGTTTATTTATTAAATATTTGGATTAATCATGGTATATTATTGTTAATTTCTTTAATGAAGTTTTTAAAATAAATGTAATTAATACAAAAATCCTTTTTTGAATCATTTCATGAATCATTGAATTTTTTGAATAATATCCAATTTCCATTTATTTAATAGATCAGTGCCTATGAATCTATGAAGATGACAGCATTGACAGATGACGTCATAAACGACAACAAATCTGTCAGTGAAATATTTCACTCAATTTCTGTCATGTTTTTGATCATTGATGTTTCATGTTTCTGATTTCTGAGTTCATTGTAGGGTGTCCGGAATTATTTTGTGATTAAAAATACTATGATCTAATAAATTTTTGCTTTTGATAATTATATAAAATGGCAGATCAACTACTGATTCACGATGATATCAAATTGTAAGTGTGTTTCTATTTGACCAAAAACTTATTGAGGATTGATTTTAGCGGCTGTCTAAACAAATTATCAGACGTAATAATTTTGCTCTAATTTCCGTAATTTTAACTCGGAGATGAGATGGCGGTGCTTCATAAAAGTCTTATACATAAATCAACAGTTTTGCAAGTAATACAACAGAGATCTATTTAAAAATGTGATAGGAACTTCTTATCAATAAGTATCTGTTTGATCAGATGGTGTATTAATGGGGTATTACCTCATTTATGACTATTATCATGAACACAATTATCATCTACATGAGATTAAGTTTTTTAACATGTGTATAGATTTAAAAAGATATGCCGGGGTGTTGTTCTCGGTTTGCCCTTGTGGCAAAGACAACATCATTATCAAAATATACTATGAGGTCTAAAGTAATAGTTCAAACTATCTCATATACAATATGGGTCTGTACTAAATACTTTTGTTTTTAGGTACACAACATCGGACAAGTTCTATTTGGAGCCCACAATCAACCCAACAGAGATTTTGGTCATAGACAGAATCACTGGAGAGGCCAGTGTGAAAGGTAAGAATAATTTAACATTTTTAAACTATTTTGGATGAACTCACAGTGAAGGGGGGGATATGATTATGGGGGTGTGTCTGATAGAGATAGATGGTGGCTGGTGGATACTGTAATATTTTATACTTATGTTGTTACATACTATGAATATATTGTGAAAGTAATTTTTCTGTATGCAAATAGCCACTCACCAGGACAGAGCTTAGAATATTCACAAAAGTAATTATTACAATGATTTAATTAGAGTTAATTGAAATGAGATTTTATAGTACTGTGAGAAAACAATGAATAATTCACTAATAAACTTTTTGTGTGTAAAATTCAGAACACATTTACATATTATTTCATTTATTAATTTTATTTTATATCAAAAGAAAATTGTTACAAAAAAGAGTAATTTTTTGTTTTTATGTCATGGTTGAGGTTGACATAAATAAGCAAAAAATTTTGATGTAATCAGTTGAATTATTTGAAACAATAAATATTAACAGCTTACTAAGAATGTTTTCCTAGATTTCCTAGATAACAGAACAAATAATAATATAATGTAAATTATACACTTAGCAATACATAAAGAGTTAAAAGATAACACAAAGGAGTAGATAAATTTAGCTATTAATCAATAGCTAAATTTATCTACTCCTTTGTGTCTACTTTTCACCTGATTAGGTGAAATACTTTTCACCTAATCAGGTGAAAAGTATTTCAATACTTATAACATATTATATGTTTGATTTTCCACAGATATAAATTCAGTAAAAATATCTATACCGCCAAATGCATACAGACCAGTATGTGGCTTCCTTGGGTCCATTAGGCTGATCTCTGGATTATATCTGGTTGTAGCAAAGTATAGGATATTGGTAAGTATCATGAACTTTTATCCCGTATAATTTTGCTGTGTTTGATATAGTTTTGAATTACCAATTGCCATTTAATCAACTAGAGAATGTAGTTTGATTGAGTACTCTGTTAAAAATCAAAGGCAAGTGACGTGAAACAGAAAGAAAAATATTGGTGTTCCCATGTACAGCAGGTATTGATATAGATTTCTTTTTTCCTTTTTAGGTGGGTAAAATAAATGGCCATGACATATACCAACTTGCTGGAACCGATATCATTCCATATGCTCGCTCCACAACACATCTTACCAACAAACAGGTAGTTAGTTTTAAGTTTTTCTTTTATTTTCAGGATTTAAAGAGTCATCTATAAAATATGAAACTTTGGTAATGGGCCGCTCTTTATGGGTTTACTGTTAATAATGACCTTCTTTCGTTGAGCAAGATGACCTGGGTGCAATTCCCGGCTGGGACATGTAACATTTATGTGACAGATAAAAGTCAGTTCTGTAATAATAGGTTTTTATGACGTGCGATTTTTCTATCAACCACCTTTGTGTCTATCAATAACTGATCGGCGATAACCTTTCAAACTTGCAAACAAAAGATAATAACCGAAAACGAAAAAATGACAATGTATGTGTGTATGTGTGTGTGACCAGATCGAGGACAACAGCACGTACGAGCGCATGGTGCGCGCGGCGCTGGACACGCCCGGGATATACTTCTCGTACGGCTACGACCTCACGCACTCCGTGCAGCGGCTGCATTCCGTCGCGCCCGACTTCCACAAGGTATGTGTGTGTCTGTATGTACCAGATCGAGGACAACAGCACGTACGAGCGCATGGTGCGCGCGGCGCTGGACACGCCCGGGATATACTTCTCGTACGGCTACGACCTCACGCACTCCGTGCAGCGGCTGCACTCCGTCGCGCCCGACTTCCACAAGGTATGTGTGTGTCTGTATGTACCAGATCGAGGACAACAGCACGTACGAGCGCATGGTGCGCGCGGCGCTGGACACGCCCGGGATATACTTCTCGTACGGCTACGACCTCACGCACTCCGTGCAGCGGCTGCACTCCGTCGCGCCCGACTTCCACAAGGTATGTGTGTGTCTGTATGTACCAGATCGAGGACAACAGCACGTACGAGCGCATGGTGCGCGCGGCGCTGGACACGCCCGGGATATACTTCTCGTACGGCTACGACCTCACGCACTCCGTGCAGCGGCTGCACTCCGTCGCGCCCGACTTCCACAAGGTATGTGTGTGTCTGTATGTACCAGATCGAGGACAACAGCACGTACGAGCGCATGGTGCGCGCGGCGCTGGACACGCCCGGGATATACTTCTCGTACGGCTACGACCTCACGCACTCCGTGCAGCGGCTGCACTCCGTCGCGCCCGACTTCCACAAGGTATGTGTGTGTCTGTATGTACCAGATCGAGGACAACAGCACGTACGAGCGCATGGTGCGCGCGGCGCTGGACACGCCCGGGATATACTTCTCGTACGGCTACGACCTCACGCACTCCGTGCAGCGGCTGCACTCCGTCGCGCCCGACTTCCACAAGGTATGTGTGTGTCTGTATGTACCAGATCGAGGACAACAGCACGTACGAGCGCATGGTGCGCGCGGCGCTGGACACGCCCGGGATATACTTCTCGTACGGCTACGACCTCACGCACTCCGTGCAGCGGCTGCACTCCGTCGCGCCCGACTTCCACAAGGTATGTGTGTGTCTGTATGTACCAGATCGAGGACAACAGCACGTACGAGCGCATGGTGCGCGCGGCGCTGGACACGCCCGGGATATACTTCTCGTACGGCTACGACCTCACGCACTCCGTGCAGCGGCTGCACTCTGTCGCGCCGGACTTCCACAAGGTATGTGTGTGTCTGTATGTACCAGATCGAGGACAACAGCACGTACGAGCGCATGGTGCGCGCGGCGCTGGACACGCCCGGGATATACTTCTCGTACGGCTACGACCTCACGCACTCCGTGCAGCGGCTGCACTCCGTCGCGCCCGACTTCCACAAGGTATGTGTGTGTCTGTATGTACCAGATCGAGGACAATAGCACGTACGAGCGCATGGTGCGCGCGGCGCTGGACACGCCCGGGATATACTTCTCGTACGGCTACGACCTCACGCACTCCGTGCAGCGGCTGCACTCCGTCCCGCCCGACTTCCACAAGGTATGTGTGTGTCTGTATGTACCAGATCGAGGACAACAGCACGTACGAGCGCATGGTGCGCGCGGCGCTGGACACGCCCGGGATATACTTCTCGTACGGCTACGACCTCACGCACTCCGTGCAGCGGCTGCACTCCGTCGCGCCCGACTTCCACAAGGTATGTGTGTGTCTGTATGTACCAGATCGAGGACAATAGCACGTACGAGCGCATGGTGCGCGCGGCGCTGGACACGCCCGGGATATACTTCTCGTACGGCTACGACCTCACGCACTCCGTGCAGCGGCTGCACTCCGTCGCGCCCGACTTCCACAAGGTATGTGTGTGTCTGTATGTACCAGATCGAGGACAACAGCACGTACGAGCGCATGGTGCGCGCGGCGCTGGACACGCCCGGGATATACTTCTCGTACGGCTACGACCTCACGCACTCCGTGCAGCGGCTGCACTCCGTCGCGACGGACTTCCATAAGGTAAGGAACCAATTTAAAAATGTGGAAATCAACGCCGTAGTCATCAACACTACAGCTTCATACTGAGTGAGCTCTATTCTCTGGGCCACTGAACACAAGCGATCGTTACAGGGCAATGAGCATGTCATTATCAATGAGCAATGAGCATCAGGCAATGAGATTCTGCCTGAGATGCGAGAGGTACCGGTCGCATCGCGAAGGATCCCGGTTTGGTTCTGGGCGGGGCAGATGTTTTTGTGACAAATAATAGTTTTACTTGGGTCGTGGGTGTAGTGTGATGCGTTACATATCGGGGGTATGTGTGTGTTAGCGTATTATATATAAAGTAATTGTTTGTGCCCCCAGCTGTCGCTGGCAAGCCGCGCGGAGCCCAGGTTCCTGTGGAACGGCCACCTGCTGAAGGAGTACACGCACCAGCAGTTCGCCAGGTTCTGTCTGCCGCTCATCGAGGGATGTATCCTTTCATAACCTCATAAAAATGTTTCACCAACTATATTATGCTCGAAGAACTTCTTAAAAAATAATAGAATATTTATATACAAACAACAGACTTGAACATCGACGAGTAATGAAATGAAAACATCATCAAGTTAATGGTAATCAATTAAATACACCATTTTAGGGATAACAAAACTACTTGTTATAATATGTCGCTATAAATTAATTGGCAGTGGAGTAAATTAGGCTTACGAATGTAAAAATAATTATCAATATCCTGAGCGTTATGTCCAGTCGTGTCAATAAACCACGTGGCCATCAACGGGCAGCAGCTGGTGTGGTCGCTGGTGTCGCGCCGCAGCGTGGACCGCGCCGGCACGAGGCTCTTCATGCGGGGGATCGACGCGCAGGTGGGTTCCTCATCATCATCTCAAACCATCACTGGCGCATCATCATCATCAGATTCCGGGTATTTTCTGCCAAAGGGTAAAGGGTGCCTTCCCGCCTTCCCACAAAGCTAAGCTACGCTACATTGCTATGGATGCCTTTGACATTTACCTATCACATTCATTGACCCGCCTAGCGGAGGCCGGGTCCGAGGAGGTTTCTAGCAACAAGTCTTTGCAACATAGCGTAGTTTGGCTACGCTAGAAAAGCACCCTAAGGCCATAATACACTATTTTGGCCAAGTGCAGATATGGATTTCACACATCTTTGAGTTTTTACTAATTCTCATGCATACAGGTCGGCATGCTGGTCGCCTCACGAATAATAAATGGATAGAATATTAGATCGGTAATAAATTTAAGCACATTTGCAAGCATTGTACATTCTTTCATGATTGTACATGCCTGGGGGGCGACCGGTGAACGGTGACCGGCTGTCACCAACTGTCTGTCAGAGCATTTATGCGAGCGGAGTACAAATTTCCGTAAGCGTGATTCAGGTTTTCGTGACCTTACCATGAGATGTAAGATGTCGCCACATACCCTTTGAAAACCGCCTCGAATATCCTAGTTTCTCCCCACCACCCCACGTATCATGAACTGGGCAAGCCCATGGATCTTTGTTTTTCCCCCTTCGTGCCACTCCACAGTCATAAAGTTTCCCATACCCCACAGGGCAACGTAGCAAACTTCGTGGAGACCGAGCAGATAATCGAGCGCGGCGGCGAGCGGGCCTCGTTCGTGCAGACGCGCGGCTCCATCCCGCTGTACTGGAGCCAGTACCCGGACCTGCGGTACAAGCCGCGCGTGGCGCTCGCGGCCGACGACCACGTGGCTGCCTACACCCGCCACCTGAGAGACCAGCTGCAGCGGTATGGGAACCAGGTGTTGGTTAACTTGGTGAGTGGTTTCAGTGGTTTGATTGGAGAGCCTCGTTCGTGCAGACGTGCGGCTCCATCCCGCTGTACTGGAGCCAGTACCCGGACCTGCGGTACAAGCCGCGCGTGGCGCTCGCGGCCGACGACCTCGTAGCTGCCTACACCCGCCACCTGAGAGACCAGCTGCAGTGCTATGGGAACCAGGTGTTGGTTAATTTGGTGAGTTGGTTGAGTGACATGGTTGTAGGTGTAAGTTGTATCTGTAGAAGTAGAAAAATACGTTTGTAAATGAGAATTGGATAAGACAACCTGCGCCCTATATTTGTTGCTAGTTGACTGTACTTATAAATGGATCAACGGCAAGGCATGGGTTTCTAAACTCTTAATCTCTCGTAGCTGAAGAGGCCTAGTGCATACTTCACCTAGCTGCTCCTGGAAAAAATTACAAAAATTTATATTTGTATATTAACCCTCCGTGACTGTCACCTGGTGCGGTCGTTAGAATGCAGCACCTTCCCCCCCCCCTCCCCCCGATATTCTATGCCTATACCTGTCTATGTCGCACACAGATCGACCAGCGCGGCAAAGAGGAGGCGTTGGAGCGCGGCTACCGCGCGGCGGTGGCGGCGGCCGCGCTGCCCGGCGTGCGCTACGAGCCGTTCGACTTCCACGCCGAGTGCCGCGGCCTGCGCTACGACCGCCTGGCCATCCTGCTCGACCGGGTCGCTCACGAACAGGTACCGACACGAACGGTGACGTCACGGTATAGTAACGCTACTGACGGCGCCCGGCGTGCGCTACGAGCCGTTCGACTTCCACGCCGAGTGCCGTGGCCTGCGCTACGACCGCCTGGCCATCCTGCTCGACCGGGTCGCGCACGAACAGGTACCGACACGAACGGTGACGTCACGGTATAGTAACTCTACTAAAGTTGCTTATTAGGCACTATTATATGGATTTATATGGATACTCGGCACGCAGCGTATAGGTACAACACCGTTCACGTATCCGTGACTATCATCTATCTCTCATATCATCTATGTTTCGTATGATTTCTGAGATTCGCGCGAAAATCCTGACACCGATCGAGAACGGCCGAATACTCGTAGCGAATACCGACGATGAATGAATAGGTCATGTACGTACGCATGAATTCGCGCGTTCTCACCAAAGTCATCTCACTGTCCCCCAGGTGAACAGCAGAACAAGTTTTCGTACATTTATTTGTCAATACTCTCCCCCAGGCGGAGTTCAGCTACTTCGTGTCGCGCGGCGGCTCGGTGCTGATGCGGCAGATGGGCGTGTTCCGCACCAACTGCATCGACTGCCTGGACCGCACCAACGTGGTGCAGAGCCTGCTTGCGCGCGCGCAGCTCACTGCCGCGTTGAAGTTGTTAGTGATTAGTACTGGGGACGGGCCGTTGGCGCACTTTGATAAGTTGTTTAATGCGGTGAGTGAGAGTTTTGTAATAAATTATATACTGGTACAGCTGATATAAAGGTTCATACACTGTGCGCTTGAGCAACGTACACACCAATAATAAATTTATTACTTGTGCTCACAGTTCAATTTAGCTTGTAAACAAAACTTGCTAAAGAATTTTTTTATTGTCACCGTCAATCTGAAATAAACCTTAATCACAGGGGCGCCAAGTTGTCATTTGCTTGGAGTCATCCCTCTCCAAGTTTCCTCATCTTATCGTCTCCTGTTGGCAAGTCGACAATGTACCTTAATGACAGCTGCGGAAAGTTGCCATTTGCTCGGAGTCTGTCTCCTACTTACCCCCTTTATTCGACCAGGTGTGGGCAGACCACGCGGACATGATATCGGTGCAGTACTCGGGCACGGGCGCGCTGAAGACGGACTTTACGCGCACGGGCAAACGCACGCGCATCGGTCTGTTACGCGATGGCATCAACTCGCTCACCCGATACTACAAGAATAACTTTAGTGATGGCTTCAGACAGGTATGTTATGTGTGGGTCTTTATTATCATCTCCGAGCAGGTGTGGGCATGATCTCGGTGCAGTACTCGGGCACGGGCGCGCTGAAGACGGACTTCACGCGCACGGGCAAGCGCACGCGCGTCGGTCTGTTACGCGATGGCATCAACTCGCTCACCCGATACTACAAGAATAACTTTAATGATGGCTTCAGACAGGTATGTTATGTGTGGGTCTTTATTATCATCTCCGAGCAGGTGTGGGCATGATCTCGGTGCAGTACTCGGGCACGGGCGCGCTGAAGACGGACTTCACGCGCACGGGCAAGCGCACGCGCGTCGGTCTGTTACGCGATGGCATCAACTCGCTCACCCGATACTACAAGAATAACTTTAGTGATGGCTTCAGACAGGTAGGTTCTGTGTGAAGTGAGTTGTTTGGATTCATGTGCTTATGGGTGCCTTAGGTAAAGTATTTGCAGTTATAACGCCGTTTTAAAATTGCCTAAAAATTATCTCTCGAATCCACCCCCAAATATACTCTTACTGTAGTCTTCACATCATTGAATCAGAGCTGATATTGAATAAAGATAATAATGAAATCGATTAATAACTTCGATTAATTAATCGTCCTATTCGACGAATAAATCGATTACGGTCTAAGTATAATCGATAGTTGTCCTACGGCAAACGATTTCATTAGTGAGTATAGTGTGTCGGTAACGGTGTAACGGTGCGGGCCGTTAGTGCGGCGACTGCTTCTGCTTGAGTACGGCCAGCACGCACTTGGCCATCGTGGTCGACGCGCCGAATATCGCGTCCGTCATGAAGTAGTCCTCCAACTGCTTCAGTTGCACGTCTAACTTGCCCGAGAGGGGTTTCTGTAGGCTCTGGAACATTTAATTCGTATTTATGTTAATATTATGTTTGATTGTAATGTTGCCTACTTTTTACATTTTTATTTTTAAATGTTATTATTTATTCTGTATTCGTAACGCCGTAGGCTTGATAGATAACAAACCGTACGTCATTATCGATCCATCATCTTATTGGCGTTGTTTAGCACCGATCAAAAAGTAAAAACAATAAATTTAGAGCGCGTTCATTTCCTTTCGGTAGAAAGGCTGCCTTTAGCCGCAAGGAGGCCCGCGTGCAATACCGTGTGCACGCCTTGCACGTCCGCTTACGGTTGCCCTGTTCGGTCGTAAGAGCACGTTTTGACATATTATATTCACAATACATCATAAACATAACACCCCCCCCCCCACCCCTGTACCTGAGCGAGCGCCCGAGCCTGCGCAGTAGTTGTTGTCTTGCACGTTGCCGTAGGCCACGAGCGCGGGGCTGATCTCCATGCGGTCCCGCACCTCGTCCAGCGATAGCGCCTCCGATAGCGCCCTGGAATAACGTAGTTAACGTTAACATGGGAGTAGCGTTAACACGGGGTTAGCGTTAGACGGGGTTAGCGTTATCACGGGGTTAGCGTTAATACGGGGTTAGCGTTAACACAGAGTAAGCGTTAACACGGTGTTAGCTTTAACACGGGGTGATGGTGTTTTGTTATGTTTGACGACCCGGATAGTGGTTAACAAGCCGGATCGCTGTTCCGAGGGTCCTGGGTTCGATTCCCAGTGAGGAAATTCCAATGATGGAGTTAAAATTTCTATTGTCTCCAGGACTCCATCGACTTGCTGCTGGGCAAATACGTGGTGGTGGACGGTGAGGGCAACACCGCGCTCTGCCCGCTGCGCCGCGAGCGCGACTGGAAGACTATTACAGTGAGTTTTTTTGGATGTATTAATGTGTTCTCCACTTCGTGGTAGTCAAGGCATCATTTATAACTTTTATGTTACAAATTACCTTGAAAGATGGTAACCACTTAACATTAAATGTTTTTTGTTACGAAAGTTTCAATGTTAATAATTATCCCCAGACTTAGAAAATCATCGAATGAGCTAATGATCAATAAATTAAGCCTTCGTAAATTAAACCTAAGTGATACTTAGTAGTCAGCTGTCAAAATCCCTTTTCAAACAAAGCAAGATTATTTGAATTTAATATAGTGATGTCTGTTCCCAGTTCCCCTCAGTGCTACTGGTGGCGATGTCCATGTTCTGCGCCAGCGTGGTGACGTCGCGCAGCGGGACCGAAGTACTGATGTACATGATGTTCTGGGGCGCGGCGGTGGGCGCCACGCTCAACTACATGTTCAAGTGAGTTCTTCCTTATGTTCTGTTAACAGCAATATTGGTGGTAGTGCATATTGACTTAGTGTAGATGTATTCAGCAAATAATATAAGAACATTCTTGCAGTAGGATAAGTTGTGCATTTTTTTGGTGGCAGCGGTGGGATAATTTTATTTTTTCATGTTCAAGCAATTGAGGTGTTTATTTTGTTTAATGAAAACTTACAGTCAAAGCATCCATTTCATTTGAGGTCAACATCTGTCTTCTTTGTGTACTCCAGATTATAATTTTCAATGATAATAATATTCATACCTTTTAAACACTATTTTGCGAACGATTGCGTATGCGAATTATGAGCTACAATGTGTGTCTCAAGTCCCTAAATGAAGTACTTATTTGTGAGATTTATTATTATAATTATTGTTAGTATTTAGTAATACTCGTATAGTTGTGTAGGGTTTATCAATATAAGAGTGCTTTTTAACCGTCATGTATCCTCAATAGACACGGACGCGACTTCGTGGACTGGCCGCGGCTGGAGGCGGGGGGCGCGGCCACGCTGCGCCGCGGCCCGCAGTCCTCCTTATGATCCTAGACCCGCCGCTCGTCGTCGTCGTATAACGCCACTGTCGATTGCGAACGTACTGTCTGCCATTCACGGTGCGAACGTACTGTCTGCCATTAAACATCATTTTTCCATGTTTTCTGTGTAACCACCGAAGGTATTAAAACTTGAATTGAGGTTACATTTGCTAGATTTACTGGTAACATTGTTACAAGTATGTGACGCTAAAGTTTTGATGTCATGAATTTAATATCAATTGACTTGGAAGTGACATCCCTATTTTCTAGTGCTATGTCTCTCATTACACGTTTGTTCGATGATATCATCAAGGTTCATTAAACACGTTATATCATTGAATTATGTACAAAAGCTGATATCATCTACGTGTAAGGGTTGGCGAACTTAACAACTCTGAAACCAACTGACGTTGTCTTATTTCCAGTATTAAATCATAGTACTCTTTGTATGACTTCGAATAGCGCACACTTGTCAACATCGTAAAGTCAAACCCTAAAGTCAACCCTCGGAATAAAGTCTTTATTTATTTATTCAATCTTCATCCGATCCATTTCCAAGTACCTATTTATATTTATTACTACTGCACTAAACCCGAGTTTCACCTATTATGGGTGACTATACTGACTGTCATATCAATTTTAGCGTATTCTCTTCTAAATAAATAGCATAAAAAGCTATCTTATGAAACATTTAGGAATATTTTACATTACTCTTTGAAACTTAAGTTCTTGTGGTAAATCGGTTATAATCATAATGCAATCTCAAGTGAAACATTCTAATCTGCCCAATGCAAATTTTCTTTTTATACGCAAAATAATCCTTTACTGAAATAAATTAATTAAATTGTTATTTTTTGTATTGGTGAGGGCCAAGTGGTGTAGGCATATACAATTTAAGCGTACGACAGATTAAATATTACAATAGTCCATCTTCGGTGCAATTCACTTCACTATTTATATACAAAACACGTCATGGCAACGAAAGTACGAGTATACTCATCATCAAAACTAAGCCTTGCAAGCAAATTGCAATTAATCTCCATTAAGATAAGGTGCATTTTACTCTGCTATTTAATAGTCATGTTTTATCAACGATAAATATATAAATACGAAATATTTTTGTGTAATTGTTGCACTTGCATTATTAGTGTAATTTGATATAAAAAAATTATTGAATGTCATTCCATTACTGCTCGAGTCACTTTTTGGATTGAAACTTTATTTATATTAGTAAATTATACGAGCACAATAAAAATGGTTCGGTCCCAATAAATTTTTTCGTCCTTACCTATAATGCATAAATCATAAAGTGACAATTTAGCATCTACCTTTCAAAAATATAAAAGTGACTCAAGTCAGAAATTTCAAGTAGCTTGATAATTTAGACTTCTTATAAATGACCTTATGATTGTTATTCAAATCAATTGTATGCGAGTATTATTAGTACAGGAATATGTTTCATATGAATATTTTGTGTTCTTACATGTCGTACGGATGAATTGTCCTTTTGTATTGTAATTTTGTTCCCATACAATGCGGAGCAGTTATGTTGTCTGCTAAATATAATTTTTGAGAAAAAAAATTGCACCTTCGAGCCGATTTTTTTTCATACAAAATTAGATATTGTGATTGGTGTTTAATAAATAGTTTATAAATTCATATGAAACGAATCCTGTAAACATAAGTTCGTGGATAATGTTAGCGGCGACGCGAGAGGTGGCTTTAGTACAATTATAATTATTGAAATAACACTGCTTATGTTAATGATACATTAATGTGCTATATAAATTAATTTAATAAACTATTATTTATATTAGACGTTACCTCCAGCACATATTATTCTAATGTGAAATTGTTATCAAGCTTATTAGTGAATGAATTCTTCCAGTATTAGACTCCTACTAGTAACAAGTAGTTACGGAAGCATTAGTGTCGCATGGCGCTATAATTGAAGGGCCCTAGGTCTAGTGTTGGCATTTAATAGGGTACTTTCGGTAGTGAAAAATAAACTTGATTTTCCTAATAAAAAGCAACTCAAACTCAAACTCGTTTATTTCACGTAGGTATTTACAAATACGCTTGTGAATGTCATTATTTGATTCTACCGCCATTTTTGCAAAGGTGCCTTATATTCTTTTGTAATGGAGGAGAAAAAAAATGGCGAAAAAAAAACTCCTCGGCATCATTTAAAAGATCACTTACATCTACCTACAGTTTTATACGTACTAACAGGAGCGGAACTGGTCGCGGATGGCAACAAAAATATATTTCGGCAAAATAAACACGCTTTCTCGCCTTAAAATAAAATAAAATATTAATTCTTTTTTTTTTCCGGAAAAACGCTGTGAGAACTTGTCAGCCATTTTGATGACGTAATAATGGCAAATTGTACAGTGCTACAAACTTATCTGACCCGGTGGCCAAAATGGGAACTAATGCAAATGTTATACTGTTGTCAGAAAAATACCAAGACAGTAGCGCCACCCTTACCGGGTCAAATAAGTTTGTGGCACTGTATGTAAAGTAAGGCCATTTTAATAGGCCACATTTGACAACTGTTTTTCTTTGCTTTATAGTGAGGGTAACCTGCTGATAAACATCGATTAATTTAATTAATCGATGAGGACTTCAAACATCTGTAAATTGAATGTGTTTGTTATAAAAACTATTTTAATGACTGCACAGTTCAAACAATGACTAAAAAAACGACAAAAATAATGCGTCTAATAATGGCGCGAAATGAAATCATGACTTTTTTGTAACATTTCACGTTTCTGGATACTGGCTTTTAAGCCAGACGTTATATATTTAAATGAATGATTACATATTTTTTGGCCTAAAATGTAAGAAAATTAATTCTGTTCCCATTAAAATATATTTTATTTTGTAATCGTGAAATACTTTTTGACGTGAAATACTTCTCGAATTCAACTTATCTACTGATCTGTTTCTTTTGGTACCATCCCTCATGTTTAAAAAGAAAAGAGTTCACTGACGTAACATTGTAACGACGTCAATTCTTTACTTAAAAGTGTTAAAATTTTAACAATATCTAGTAGGGAATATTAAATAATATGGAGTGCCTCCCTTACAAGGTTACTTTGTAAAATTTTGACGAACTGTCAAATGTGGCCTATTAAAATGGCCCTACTATAAGACCGGCATTCATTCAAGTTGCTAAGCACGAAACTGAACTGACAGTTTGGTTCTTGGAGGAATAGGTTTGCCTTTATGACGTCACACCAATGCCTCTCGTGTTTTAGGTCACGTGACATACCGATTAAAAATTTCGAATTTTAATATTGTTTATTAAAATAATTATGTGCTTTTATGACTTAAAATCAGAATATTAAAGTATATTTCTACATAAATTTTTATTTTTATCAAATTTCATAGTTTATTTTACATTACGGAAAGTACCCTATTATGTTACTTGGTATGTTCACGTGAAATCGATTGAACCTTAAACATTGACACATTTTTGACAGCTAACTGTCAACTGTCAAGTTGTCATTGTTTGTCTCATTGAAGTCGTTTGTTTCGCACATAAACAAACAAATCATTAAAATTGTTAGTGAAACAACATTGTTTATACAAATCTTCATTTAATTAAATATATTCATACTCATTTAAATAAATAAGTACTGTATGAGGAATGTGGGTTATAAGGGGGGGGGGGGGGTTTAAGTTATGTATTTACTGTTTAATATCAAATAGAGCTTCCTAATTGATCTAAGCAGTGTTATTTCAAGTTATTGCAATGTCTTATGCGTTCCAAGAGCAAATAAGCTCGAACAATTTTTTGTTGTGGTCAGACTAAGGTGTGGAACATTTTAAAGTTTTATTTGATAGAGTTATTACTTACATATTATAATAATAATTATTCGATTGTTACAATTTTTACTGTAATATGAGTACCTTCAGTAACTGTATTTATTTATTTACATAATTTTTTATTTACACAATGCATAAACATCTGTAATATGTTTCATTTATTTGATTTCCAGATCTTTGTAGTAAAGTCCAAAATAAAGTTTAAAATATTTCATGCAGCTTATTTCGAAATATTGATACAATGTCTGTACACCTACCTGCGTTATAGTGAAAATTGTATCATTTAAGTTTAAATTAAAAAGCGATAACTAAACGCCTGTGTATTTTTTATTGCATCCAACCAGCAAACAACCCCTTGGTATTATAAAGAATGTGTATAGGTAGACCAGGAATATAGAAAACCTCGCCATATTGAGGTAAGCTCAGGAACTAATTTGTTTTTCTGGCAGCATTTACTTTAAACGTCATTTGTAAATTGCTTGTCAGTGAGTTATTTGTTTGTCGTGGTTTGTTTTGTTGCTTTGAGTGATTATTTTGTGCTAAAAGGCCAAAAACTGAAAAACCGCATCGAAATCGATTGAGAGTAATGATGCTACAATTATTGACGTCAAACTTATAACACAAAGAAAACAAAATAAAAAAGTTTATGAAATACGTGTGGACCAAATCTTCTAAGTTTAATAAATAACAATAACACAGAGATTGTGGTAGACACGAAAATTCCCTATTCGGGCTACATGAGCCGTCCGATTTTTCTCTCCGATAGTCTGACACAATACATGTCCGATTCTATTGTCTGATCAGACTATCGGAGAGAAAAACCAGACATTTATATTGTAGTGTAGGTGTAGCCCTTATTCCCTGCTTTACGTGCCAGACTGCACCGCAATAAAAGATCACTCATATCTATGAAATATATATTGCTTGACCAGAAAAATAAAAAACCTGTAATGCTAAAGTTTTCTCAACGCTCATGTAATTATTGTCATTTTAACAACTAAGTCGGAAATGTTTTTAAAGGAATAAATGATATTTTAAAGGAAAATTTTATTTTAGCACATAGAAAACCACTTTTCTTTCACGACTATAAATAGTTTTTGGCATTTTCGCAAATATTATGCTGCGAAAATAATAAAACAAACTATGACATTTAACTCGCTGACAAGCACACTGACAAGCAGTTTACGAGTGACGTTTAAAAAGTAAGCGTTGCCAGTAAAATAAATTAGTTCCATGATTTTACCGCAATATGGCGAGGTTTTTTATATTTCTGGTCAACCTATACTTTTTTCATAGAGATAATACACTAGAGCGCAGAAGCCAGGGTTCAGAGCGTACATCGTATAAAAAGAGACGAAATCTTTAATAATCACCTTTCTCTTTCTGGAGAGGCTTCAGAGCGTACCTAGGATAAAAAGAGACGAAATCTTTAGTAATCACCTTTCTCTTTCTGGCTCATCGGGATCGGAGAGAGATAGGTAATTATCGTTAACGTTGTTTCTTTTTCTAACCGGGGGCGATTGCAACGTACGGACAGCCGCTAGCCGTATGGCTCGCCCACTCTAGTGTATTATCTCTATGAAAAAAACAGACTGTACTAAGGTTTACTCATTGATCTTTAAGGACTATATTCCTATCTCTATGGGTTTACTTTAGGTAGTATCTATGAAAAAAATTGACATTTGCCATTGACGGATAAGGTCACAAATTAGGGTATAATGCCACCAACTTATCTGTTCAGTAGAAAAAAATGGAACTAAAAAAAGACAACGTCAATTTTGAAATATCATGTCCGCTGTCAATTCTTTGAAGTGCGAGTGCTCTATGTGTTTTAATTCGATTTTAATTGCAAAAAGTGATTAAAAATGCCTGAGCCTCTTAGAAGTTATTGCACGATTAGTTATTTTAAAAGTTTTAGATTTCATGAGGGAAGAAAATCGCCTGATAACTCCGAAAATAACGTTTGAAAAAGTGGCAGAACGCTTCGCCGTTGCTACAGGTTAGTGTTGCTATTGCAAGTTAATTAATAGTCCCGTTAAATAATTCAGTTATTTTATGTTCCTCACTTATCTTTGCATAATCGATTAAATTGTCACTGAATATATTTGGTATCTAATTTTTTTATACTTCATATAATATTATTTCTTTGTTACAGGAGTTAGTGAACGATTTGTTTACAAGCTAATGAGTGAAAAGAAAAAAGCTGAAGAAATTTGTCTGGTGCATCGGCATCATTTTCCACAGGGATTTCTCGTGTGGAACCCCCTCAAATTCAGAGATCACCATGACAATTATTTTTATAAAATATATAAAAATATAAACAATTATAGTCAATAACAATAGATCTTTTATTTCTCTTGTCCTGAAATTTAAATTTTTATATGAAAAAGTAAAATTTGACTGTGTTGGCCAACGTAATTCTTTTATTTTTGGATGTTTCCGTTTTTTTAAGTTATGTGTGTTTTAAGCATTTAAATATCACTTGCTATAACGGTAAAGGAAAACATTGCCAAACCGCATTTGTTCAGCATGGTGAACTATGGTCTTAACCTTCTCAATATGAGAAGAGACCTATGCTTAATAGTGGGCCCTGATGGATTGAGATAATGTTAACATCCTATGTTACTGCTGTCATTGCATGGTAGTTTAAGTTAGTAGCCACAGCCCAAATTGTGTGTCTATATTCGTCGGAAAGGCTTTGTCATCATTTACCATCGAATTATGTTCAACATCTGGTAAAAATCATAGGTCTCAAAGTTGTTGAGCTCCCTTGACAGTCGCCAAATTTTAATATATGGTAACATTGACGCTGCACTAGCGACATCCGTTTACTGAACAGATAAGTTGGTGGCACTATAGGTGATAAGGTTATCGATTTTACTCATGGCAACTCCTATTAAATAAATTGATAAGAGTTGGCAACATTACGCGTCCGTCACTGACATGACAACTTTTTTATTTATTGTGTTGTGTGAAGTGAAGTGATTTGGTTCGCGTTGGTGTTATTGCTGTGTTAATGTTTTTTGTGAATAAAAAATCCCTAATGAATAGTATAAATACGTGTCAAATTTAGTACGGTCTTGTATAGTTTAGGAATAAGCGTTATTTATTTGTGTTCACGCCTAAAATAGTGAAAATGTGTTAGTGTTTTTTTTTTGCGAAAATCTAAGCTCAGACCAGGCGCCAGAATGTCTGATGAGCTCGAAGCGAGGATGTGGGATGATGGGGGCTCGAGATTCGATTCTAGAGGTCGTGGAGCCTACTTCGAGTCAGCCTTTGCCTCATCCGAGCATTTGGACCGAGCGCCACTTTTATCCGAGGTATCTTTTTTTTTAATTTTACATTCGCGTAAATGGTGTAGAACTAAAAGATTATCGCATAATTTAATGCGTTCAAAATGCGTGAAATCTGAATGATACGGTATTCATAATTTTAATTCATGCTTTTGTTAAGTATATTCATATCATGTAAGAATTTACCTGTGCGGAATTTAAATACAACTGAGGTACTTATTCGTGTACCAATATTCAAATTCGCTTTGATGTATGAGGACTTAACTAGAAGAATACAACCTGAATATACGAAAATAAAATTGATATTATTATTTTATCTTGCCTTGTAATAAATAAAAAAGGATAAGCGTTTGTTATTTACATTAGAAATGTATACCTATTGTTACGCCTAAGTTTCAGTTAAAACTAAAAATTGTGAATAAAAAAATGTATGTATTGTTTTATACAACATCTATTTTTGGTTTTATATTTGGTATAAGGTACCTGGTATTCGTTATTCTGAATATTTTTATTAATAATTTAAGTATTGCCCTTTCAAAATTAAAATAACAAGAAACATATATTTTTCTGATTATCAAACATTATTAAATAGTGAATCGATTTTATAAAATTATTTCAAATTATTATACTTATGTGTAATCACTTCAAATTGGTTTAGTTTGTTGTAAAGTTTTACTTTTTAATGTAAATAATGGACAAACCAGCAGGCGGGCAACCCAATGTTAATTGGTCTATTTGGAATTGGAATTTGCAACACCAAGTGCATCACCACTATGTTGACAACCAAGTAGGAGAGTAGAATCATTGATCTATAAGGACTATGGATTAGACACTAAAGCAAAAATAGCGAGCCTGACAATGCCTGTCAAAATTTTAGTGAATAAAATATGGCCGATTCTACTAGTGTTGTGCGCACTACGTGGAACACTATCGATATTTAGTTTAATGACTAACAATATAACAGCAATAATACCTACATGTCGTTCGTCTTCTCAGCGATATTAATATTAATTTTGATACCTACTGCGAAGAACTTGTCATGTCATGTCAACCAAAAATATTATGTAAAAACCAGCTATCATGATGATCTGCTGAACAACAAACGAGGACACAACGACTGATCCCCCTTTTTAGACGATCTCAGCGATAGTGTTTTAAACTCTGCCAGTTAATTAGGTACCACCCTCTTGCTTAACACAGCCGCCAAACTATTTGTCTTGTTCCAGTTAGGAAATTTAGGTAGTTAAGGCCTTTATTTATTATATGCATAATGTAAAATTATCAAAATAGAGTTCCATAACCGAAGTTTAACCATCGGAAGTAAAATACTTATATCTCTATTTGGCTCTATTGTATATAACTAGGTATATACAGGCTTGAAGTTATGTTAAGTTTTATATCCAATATTAAAAATCAATCCTTCCATTAACCAGTCCGCCTACTCCTAAACAATGCCACTTTTGCTGATTCTGAATGTACCCACTGAATCCAGAAAAATTATTTCTAGCCACTTCTTTTTTAACGATTTATTTGAAGGTAATCTATTGAATAAAAACAATTATTCCAACTTTCTTCAGCGTCATTTTAAATTATCGATATATCGAATATCGATATTTTAACACTTTCTACCCTAAGTGTCATTGAAATGTAAACAAACCGGCTACTCAAATATATAAAATAATGATGTAAAACCCAACAAAACATTAACAGGCCTACGTAATCCTCGCACAGATCTTCATGCAGCAAAAACATAATATATCAATATCATTCAGATATTCAACAAACAACGAAAACTGATACCTACTTTGATTATATACACGTCTAGATTCCGCAATTCAAACAAAATGTCACTCAAAAAACGTCCTCAGTTTTCCGACATGTGTGAGTACCGCTCGTGTACTTATTGTAAGTGCACTGTCAAGGTGTGCATGTGTAAGGGATGCCTGCTTCAAATTGTTCACATACCTACTTTTTCCCTATGATCTTTTCAAATTAAGGTTGAACAGAATAGGTTAAAAAGTTATTGTTTTGTATTAGGCTTATATTTATTTTATTTTATGTAAATTAATAAAATTCTACAAAAAGTAGAAAAAATAATAAAGTAACGTATTAAAAAATTAAAAAACATGACAGGAATTGAAATTATTGTTTATTTCTATTTTATTGTGTAGCGCAGCTCAGGACATCAGGAACTCAAGGACTTGTCGAAGAATACCAAAGGAAAAACATAAGGGTAAACCTTAGAATAAACTAAATAATGTGTGTACTCAAAATGACAGAAAATAATAAAAGGTAAATGGGAAAAAGGAAATAAGTAAATAGATTTCAACATTCATCTCTTTGTGTTTGTTTTTGGAACACTTATTGCTAGGCCACGATGTCTTATCTCTAAATATGATGACATCTTATTTGCAAATATTTTTCTATAATAAGTTTTAACAGGCTTTTTTGATGAAGTTGACAATAATCACCAATATTTTTAAAATACGTAGGTATGACCGACAAAATGACTCATTATTTTAAGAGATATCAGTTCATAACCAGAGGACGATGTTGCATTGTTGCCATATCACCCACTTTTATAGTCCTTAATTAGGTACTCAGAAGCCTCAGCTGCATTCGGTTCAAAACATGCGAGTCGGGATACTGCTGCCTAAGACGGAATGCATAATAAAGTTAATTTTTTGATCAAATAAATACTGTCGTGTTTAAATAAACATAACTTAATATATTAATATAAATAAACTTTACCTAATTAGTATTAACATAGATGTAGCATACACTGACGTTGGAAATGCGAAAGAGCAAAACATATGATACGCGTATGGCAGAGCGAGATAGATAGACGAAACCAATTTTTAGACGGCATAGCGGGCTTAGCGGGCACTTGTCAAAAATTGTTCCTCAATTTTCTCAAAATACTTAATTTACTTTTTACATTTCTGTGTGGAATAATGTCCTTTGTAGTCTTAATTAGTGATGGTTACTTGTGCGGTACCTGGATGTGACTCCTCTAGATATAAAAACCACCAGGAAGGCGTCGCGCTCGGCGGTGACATTGACAGCGGGCGATTCATTTTTGGTTTCGTCCAAGTGATACAATTGCCGATCTTTAGTTATATAATAAATCTATGGTATTAACTTATTAGGTTAACTTTATTTACAGGATTTTATAATTTAATACTTATTTGTAATTTATCTCCCGTAAATTCGGCGAATCCCCTAGTAATAAACAGGCAACACTCGCTAATCAGAATATAACGAAATAAAAAATCATGTTTTCTTTAAACTTTGTGATTTATTTAAAAAGCTTACTTATGAAGAGTAATCTTTTTGTTATTACAAGGTTTTTCCACATAATTGCGAAACAATTTCATTGCACAAACCGGCATAATTTATGTTTTTTCGGGAGCACTTTGTCGCTAAGCAACACAAATGACACTGACCTACGTGTCAAGCAAGTCTAACAAATTTGTTGGACTTTATAGGAGCCGTTCGGTAGAGCCGGTTGCGGAATCTAGACCGTGTATATAATCAAAGGATACCTACTATAACTTGTTAATTTTGGGTGTAATTTATTTTTCCTGGCTCCGCATTGTAGTATACCACACCTCATTGTGTTTTAATGTTTTTGTTTTGCTTAAAAGACACCACAACACCTCCTATCAATGCCTATTTTAATATATTTTATAGTTATGGGTTTATTAACCATTTTGTTTGACATAAGATGTCATTTGTAAGGGTGAATAAAAAATGGCCGGCCTGCTACACACCAACCAGCTAATTTCATATGAGGTTAAGGATTAGGGCGTCTCTATCTAAGTATATTCCTATCTCTATGAGTAGAATATACAAATGTGACAAATTCTTTGACACAATGTAGTTGTAGCATTTATTAATCATACTTGGGGCCTAGTTTAGTTGCTTTCATATGAACCATAATTTTAAATGAACTGAAATACATTTATCAGATAAAATACTTATCTCTTCATATGAGCTTTATGTTGTTATAAGATACAATGGCTTTTTATTTGATGATAAAGAATTTATTTGCAGTAGGCTTTGTGATGATAAAAATGCTATATTATACTCAGTTGGAATTCAATCTCGAATTACTTACAATTGCATGACACACAAATGTCAGCTTTCCGGCTATGTGATTAAAGTACATTTATGACTGACGGTGGGGTCTAAAAATGGCCTTAGTAAATTTTACTTACAAGCTGAATTGAACTGTGAGCACAGGTAATGAGGGTCGCCGTTTTTGTGCTCACCAGTTGGCGCCACTGTAGAGTGAGGTCCAGCTGTCAAAGCCCGCCCATACATAAACAGTGACAAGTGACATTCAAACAATTGAGAAGTGACGGTGCCACAAACTTAACTGACCGGGTGGCCAAAATTGGAACTAATGCAAGTATTAAACTGTTTTCAGACAAACAACAAAAGATAGTAGCGCCCCTCTTACCGGGTCAGATAAGTTTGTGGCACTGACAGACAGACCTCACTCTCCACTAGCGGCGAATTTTATTTATTTATTTATTTATTAAGTTGCACCAACAAACTGATCACTATTACATTCACGGATGAACATGCAAAAAATATAAACATCAAGTGTCATTCCAATTATAGGTACAATCAACATGCATAGTAATTATTATAATTATCCTAAACATTCTGTGCTCCTAATCTTTATCAATTTACACATTGAAATTCAATTAAAAGTTTATACAATGAACAAAATTATTAAAATACAATAAAATTATTAAAATACAATTGAATTATTAAAGTACAATTAAATTATTTAAGATGCAATTAAAATATTAAAATACATTAAGATTATTAAAATACAATTAAATTAAATTAATTAAATAGAATTCACACGCTATTACCCTCATTGGTTTGGTTTGGAGAGGAGTGGCAATTCCATATGCTCAAAGACTCAAGTATAGTTTGAAGCATTTGAAAAATATTTTGCAGTACTTTATTTGCTCTGCTTGGCACAATTTATAATTGTTCAGTTTTTTAATCATATCATATCTCACCATTTAGATAGCAACTGGTTACATATATACATTATAAACAGTAACCATGTTGTTATCTGTTGACTTAGATATTTTACTCTTGTTTGTACTGAATATTGCGCAACAGGGTTTTACATACCGATAAAAGTGCAAATTAGCCTGTACTTCACAGAAGTTAAAAAAGGCTTCAAGTCTCATTGTAATTATATTATGTTGAATTTTCTAATGTAGTGCCCTGCTCATGAATGGCCCAACTGCAACTGATATCAACCCATTAATGGCCTACTACTAAGCAAAGGTAGCTTCAAATGCCCAAGAAGGCCTAGAGCATAATTCACCATGCTGCTTTAGTACTGGTTGTTCAGTTCGGAATCCGCGGCTATAGAGGCTATTTAGTCTAGTACAAAATTCAAGGACACTCCCAGATATCTGGTATACCTGGGAGTGTTGACCCTGGTAACCCTGATTACTATTGGTAAGGATAAACAATAGTTGTTATGAATCTGCGACAGTAAAGACACAAGTGAAGTACAAGACGCAAACTCCAGGATATTTCTGAATATATCGGACATGTGGCAACCATTGTAATATACTAATGTGGCGTATGGGACCCTAATGGTGTATATTAATTAAATTATGCGACCTCAGTACAAGCTGTGAACGTTATAATCTTAAATATTCCGCCCCAGCCGCCCGCGTCCTTGTGACAACACAATAGAGCTCGAAACGCATTGTTTTTGGTGATCATTACATTACGCGAAACGCCGATTCATGTTCAACGGGTAGGGTTACCATTTCAGAAATAAAGAACGGACATTTAGAAAATTAAGGTCACTAAATAATACAAAGCAAGAAGAATTTTGTTTGAATTGACACTTATTAGGTGTTACAAAATTAAAAAGTAAGTTTTATTTGAAATTTTTAAAAATAAAATGAAGTATGCATCTCGTTATGATGTAAGAAAAAGACAGTCGGTGTTCTGAATCCGCGACCATAAAGTCTAATTTAAACTAGTACAAGACGCATCATTCAAGGATATTTCCGGATTTCATGGATATGACAACCCTGGTGACTATTGGTATAATATAAAGGTATAAACTATACGAGCGAGCGCAGTACGGACTGTAAATTTTATATCTTATAATTTAAAATATTCCTACACTGTCATCCGGGTCCTTATTACAACACAATGGGACCCAAAACGCATTGTTTTTGGTGCGAAATGATCATTACATTACATTACCGTGATTACGCGAAACGCCGATTCATAGTCCACGATAAGGGCTACCATCTCAAAATGAAAAAATGGGGACATTTAGACATAAAAAAATATATTTTCCTTTTTAAATTTAATAGGTATGAATTAGAAGCAACACTTTTTATTGGAGTGACAATTATTGATTACTACAAACTTGTAAGAAATAATAACCAAAAGACATTATCTACTGTAGAAATGTCGTAGAGCAATTATTTTTATACTTAGTTTAATCGATAGATAAAGGCTTCTCGAAAGCCTATCTAATTATTTTTATTCAGCATTGTTTATATCCGCACCAGTAAAATGCTTGATAAATTCAAAAGCTGACCAATGTAACAATATCCATGTCATCATGTCCGTACAAATCTGGATGTCTGGTAATCCTAAGGAGCCCAAACGCATTGTCTTGATGCGAAAATTGATCGAGTAATAAATGCATTGTGTTAGCTATTATTTATTCTGTGGCGAAACGCCGATTCATGGTTAACGGGGAATTGATCTGTTAAATTTAACGTGCTAGCCATAAGGTGGTATCGACGTTATCGTAATGTGATTGGGTGCGTTAACAATCGCGTCAAATGCTTATTTTATGATGGCTTCTAACATAAAGTTTGCATGTGCCCTTATCCAGCGTTTCACAGCCCATTTTTATGGTGCGATGTGAGGGTGGATGCTTTGATCTTCCGTGTGATATGATGATGTGACAGAATCGCCTAATAAGCTTTTGTACGAAGTTCCTTATCGCAAGGTACGGATGGGAGCTAGAAATTATATCAATTACTTACATCATATTACCACAACAGTACCTACTGCAATAACATCGAGATAGCCTTTGACCCCATTTCACATGCGAGCGATGCGAGCTGCAAAGGTGATCCAGTATGGTAATAAGTAATAACAGTCATTAGAGCCACATCCACATAATATAATATTATTCTAACATTTTGTAGTCACTAGCTATCTCCTCGCGGCTTCATCCGCGTTTTATCTTTGTTTAAGTGTATCCCCTTTTTTATTCCTTTAGGTGGGGATTTTCAAAAATCCTCTCGTAGTGCTACCCTACACATTTCCTTGGCCTAATATTCTAACTCCATCTGCTGACTGCACTAACCATTCCATTCTCGATGTAAGTTTTGTTCTAGGATGGTCATAGTTAGAAAGAAGGGTTAGGGATTAGGTTAGAGGAAGGGTGGTGCTGCCTACTCGTTTGCTACCAATTCTAGAAAACAAAAACGTTTTATCAACATCTTAACTGTAAACTCAACTGAATAAATATTTATTCATGTACCGTGAAGTATCATTAAATGTGTCGTAACACTATCAAAAGCTGATAACTGATACGCATTATGTAGGTTATTCTAAAGTATCGCTTTATTGCTTTGATCTGATATTGTATCCGATACGATATAGAAAACGACGGCGCCTGTGTGTAGCGCTGTGACAATCTCAAGTTTTTGTCGATAGATCGCCCACGAAGAATTTGACTAGTTTATAAAACACCTCATAAGGGTGCGGTTCCACTGAGGCGGAGCTGTGCGCTATTCACAAATCACATGGCTTGAAGTCCACACTAGGCACAATGATTTTAATTTCTATTAGACTATAATATAAATTAAACTATAACTTATAGTTTATAAATTGTATAATATTGCTAAGTCGTTTGGTGGTTAATTCAAGCAAGATATTTCATGTTTTCTATACTATTCTCTATGATGATTGTGGTTATCATGGCTATCTTTCGGAGACCCTACGACGTTAGCTTACAATCGTACATGTTGGCCTTCCAAATCTATAACGAGTTCCGAGATAAGTTAGTTATTTTTTATTTATTGAATTAATTAGTACTGTTATACACCAACTAAACAAATTAAATACGTAATCATTCAAAATGAGCACAATATCAACAAAACTATCAAAATGCTTATTTGCAACATTTGAACGTCAAAATAAAACAAGAATGTGTGAGATTAAATTAAATTACACAATATACAATATGTAATTGAATACGCAGATAGGTTAATAATAATGACCTGCCTAGTTTTTGTTACCGCGGCTCCACATTAGTGCCGTGAATTCACGCGCGAATTCTCGCCGTGAATTCACGGACCGACTCCATGCCCTCCACATTCACGGGATGCTCACAATCGTTCGAAACCCGCCGTGAAATGGACGTAGAAGCTGCTGCTGCGATAACTTTATTTGCTGTGTCCCTATACCACTATATAGATGTCCAAAACAAGAAAGTTATTAGAAGAAAATGTTCGAAAAGAAGATGGTGGATGACTGAAATACATCGTAACCGATCAAGGTATGTGTGTTGGTGTATTGAATTTTGTATTGACTTAGTAGCTAGGTATATGATTAGAACTGATTTTATTAAATATATAAAATTCATTTCAGACTTACCATGGAGAAGCAGCTATCAGAATTACATTCTGAGCCCAGTGGAGAATTTAAGAAATTTACTCGTATGTCAACAGTATAGAAAAAGAATGGTAATGCTCTAAAAAGAGCATTTCAGTTTCATTATTCCAAATGTGTTCGCGCGACTCCATAGCGCGCGCAGACACTGCATACGTCCGTACGCCTTTATAGTCCGGAGTAAACTGCGCCGGGACCGTGAATGTGTATGTGTATGCGTGAACGCCGCGTGAAGGAGGCGCGAACCCTTTGTCACGGGACAAAATACCGACTCTGATCGGGGAACAGGCGCGAACGCGCGTGAACCCCGTGAAAACTGTCCACATTCACGTTCGCGTCTGTTCACGGAGCTTCACGGCACTAATGTGGAGCCGGCATTATAGTTAGTAACACAGTATAAAAAAGCGGCACTAGATACATAAATTATTTAAATTTAATTCTAGTAACGGGATATCATAAAAACTTTTTTCAGAACCTACCTTCAATTAAAAATTACTAATAAAGCTAGCCATTCACGGATGGTTTGCTCTTCTGTCTACATTGTTGCAACTTGCAACCTTGCAACTGATGCAAGGGGACCAATTTAATCTGTTAATGATGTAAATGTCGTTATGAATAATTGATAAAGTTAGCTCATGAAAACTATTTAAATTTAATGACTTCGATCGTTAGTGTTTGCAGTGGCTACTTCAATAACAGGTTATCCTTCGATAAAAATGTCGTCCAAAATACCATGCTAGTCATCTTGGCTTTAAATGGAAAAATATAATGCGTAAATCAAAATAAATCAAGAGTTGTTTGGATATATTTTTAGATTTAATTTTTTACTTTAAAAAGGGTTTTTGAGAATTTTGTAACAAGGCCATAATATTTCCCTTTTATATCTTTGTCAAAATTGTAACTTAATGCCTCCGAATATTCTCGACTATCGACTATAGCGAAAAATGTTCTGTCAAATTTTGCATGAAATTTTCTATACAATTTTATTATAATCAATCCTTACTAATATTATAAATGTGAAAGTGTGTTTGTTTGTTTGTTTGTTTGTGACGCTTTCACGTCGCAACAAAGCTATTATATGGTAAGGTTTATGTGTGTGGGGATAGTTAGGAGGGTGGAGAGTGACGTAGGCTACTTTTTACCGCGAAAAAACATCCCATTCCCATGGGAAGATCGATGTTTTGTTAGTTGCTAGATATTTATTTTCGGAGTTGTTAATAGATGGCGTTAATTTGCAAGTTCTGAATTACGCTATGAAATACTACATGTAATTTACTTAAGTCATAGGCAAATGTAATAGGCTACTTTAGCTCTGCCTCGAGAACTCCCCGCTCCGGCTGTATTCAGTGTACCGCCCGCCCGCTGGCACTATCCTGTTGGCTGATGTCCGCAAGTTGCTGGACTCGCCGACACCGGTGGTGGGCGCGGGCTACTGGAACTGCATCCGGGGTGGAATAGCCTAGCTGCCAACAGAAGTGGAAGGCTACTTTTTGATGCCGCTGAACAGCACGGCTACACTGTCGAGGGTGTTGCACACCGTTACCGCGGCTCTGAATAAGAGAGAACGCGTGTGTGCAGTATTCCTCGACATGGAAAAGGCGTTCGACCGTGTTTGGCACGACGGCTTATTCTCTACAAGATCTCGCAGTCGTCGGCGCCCCGGAGTGCCGTTTAGGTGATCTCCAGTTTCCTCGAAAATAGAAGCTTCAGAGTAGTGGTTGAAGACGCCGAATCCACCGAGCGTCCGATCGCAGCCGGCGTCCCGCAAGGGAGTTGCCTGTCCCCGGTCTGCTACGCCTGCTACACCGACGAAATCCCGGCGGCAGGGGGGGCGTCGCTTGCCCTGTATGCCGATGATGTGGCGTACATCACCACGTCGCTGAATAGAACCCACGCCATCGTCAAGATGCAGCGTGCGCTTGATGCCCTCCCCGAAAGGCTTGCCGCGTGGAGACTGTCAGTGAATGTCGGGAAGACGCAGGCCGTGAACATAAGAGGATACCTCAACAGGCGGGACCCTACTCTGGAGCTTAACGGACAAGATATCCAATGGGCCCCACAGGCCAAATACCTGGGGGCAAAATCGACGGAAGACTTTCGATGAAGCCACAGGTTACGAAAGCCGTCGCGAATTCCAGAAGCGCGATGGCAGAAACCAGTGCTCTCCTCGAGCCTCCCTCTCGGACTGAAGCTCGGGGTCTACAAGACCTACATCAGATCCCGCCTCACGTACGCGGCACTGGCGTGGTACGCGCTCGCCAGCGAACCGCAGCGCAAAAGGATGCGCGCGGTTCAGGCGATTGCGCTCCGCCGGCTGACTGGTGCGCCGAGGTACGTCAGGAACGCCGTCATCCAGAGGGACCTTCGAGTCGAGAGCCTGGACGACTTCATCGAGAGATTGGCATGCAACATGTTCGGGATTCACCCGGTAGGGCCTCAATCGCCTGGGCGGCGCGAAGATGAACCCCATCCCGTTTAAGACTCTGTGGCCTGTAAAAAGGCCACCACTCACCGGACTTGACCTATTGGTTAACCACAGATGGACAACCAAGGGACTTAGGGCCCAACCCAAGGACCAGCCCGTTTTAACGGGCCGCGAGAGACACCCCCAAAGGGGAACTAACTGTCCCGAGGGCTCCACACACCTCAGACAGGGTGGAGTGAAGAGAGCGAGTAGTAGGCTATTTTTTAGCCTAAATTCCTACGGGAGCGAGACCTACGCGGCTGTTACCTACGGGTCCCGAAGCGAAGCGCGGGCGGTTCTCTAGTATTAAATAAAATCATCAATATAGATCGGATAGGTTGTAGTATTTTCAAAAAAATTGTTGACAAATAATATACGGCTTTTAATATTTTAGATTTTCGTCACATTTCGTTGACCCCATCACTTCTCTTAACGTGTACCTAACATAATTATGTCGGAGATGATAATTGTTTGATGCTATTTAATCTGTGGTATGCGCGGATCGAAAGTGAATCGATAATCTGTGACGAAACGTCAAGTGGTCGCTTGGGTAAGTTTGACAGAACCGGCGATGACAGATGACGGGACAAAACGTCAGTCATGAGCGGGCAGCCGCGCCGCGGCGCCGGAGTTCTGGTCCAAATTTATCTCGTTTCGTAAATACAGAGTTTATGCATGAGAGTGACTGTGAAACGGTAGTTGAAAGTCCAACAGAGCTTCCCTATTCGTTATCAGGCGTGGGATTGCAACGCGACGCCCCACATGACAATCCGCAAGGCCAAGACGCAGTTCTGAGTGAGAATGTCTGGCGGTCTCTTTTGGAACAACAGAATCGTAACTTTTTGGAGCTGATTCAAGTAATGAAGTCGCCTGGGGCTTCAAGTAATATCTGACTACCAGACTTTGACCCCGATAAACCTGATGTAGACGCACGAGCCTGGTTAACAACCTCTGACATATGTATCTCCGATGAAAATGAATGTATCCGGCAAGTTTCGTTACCCGGGAAATAACAATTGAAAGTTTCAATTCGTCAATTCAATTCAAGTGCGTCATTAACCCTCTACCGCATATGGCACCATATATGAGGGTTAAGTTCATAACATGAACGAACTTAAGCTTGCAAGTTATAGCAAGCAGCAAGCAGTGATTTGAGTGTAGTTGTAGTTAAAGCTGTTAAAGAAATATGTTTCAATCAGTCAATGATAATAATTGATACGTCATATTATGTACCTAGTTTGTGTTTCGTTGTGGTACCTATTATACAGTGCAGAATAGGTAGATTGTAACAAGGTTTCAGTCTGTATTGTGGTGAAGTGCAATTGTTGTTGTCGTGAGATACAGAATTTTGAAGAACTAGATGATAATAAGTCATGAATGACAGTTTGCCGGTTCATGGAAACATAACCTAAGTTTACGAAACATTGGCGAGAAATATTTCGATGATAAACGATACGAAATCATTCATGGCAATCATAAGTAACGAGCTATGCTTGTGAACGTGTGATTTAAGAAAAGAAATGACTACCTAAGAAGTCTGTGTCATAATTGTGAAGTTATCAAATAACCTATTATGGAATCCGGAAAGGATATGTCCTTGTATATTGCGGAATGTATTTGTTGTTGTGTTGATGCTATATGAGGCCAAAGGATCTTCATCATGGGCCTGCATTGCTGACCTGCAAGGGTGCTCGCTGCTGAAGGGTGCCGCTGGATGTCAGGTGATCTGTATCGTTGTTTTAGTTGATAATAGTTAGTTATCAGAAGCAGAACACTGCTTATGACAGAATAAGTAACAGAATATCTCAATTAAAGTCTCCGGGACAATAAATTAATTGAATTAAAGTTTTTAAAAGTTTGTTAATAACACATGATATAATCAAAGGTAAAGGTACCATTGAGTTATTACTAGTTAGTATCTTATGGGTTTTAAGATAAAAGACCCATTGATGGAACATAAAAGAATTTTTGTGTTAATAAATAAAGTAGTGAATATCCATTCAATTTAATAATGAGATAATCTGTTTACTATTACTTTGTTGAATGGTGATAGTGTTCCCTATCAGTTTACAAGTTATTTGTAGTATTGATTTTGAGATAATAACAAAATCTAAGTTGATCTTAATCTAATGAGAATTAGGTATGTCAGAATGATACTAAATTATCAATATTGAGTTCTAAGTATTAAAATGAGGAAGTTATTATTTGATTTCATAACTTTGAAGAAACAAGTTACTAGATATGTAACATTTGAGATAACTACTTGTGGTATTATCTCATGAGTTTTTTTTTCATGATATATTTTGCAGATTTAAGTTACAGTGAGACGGCCACGGAATAAATTTCTTAGTTAAAACAATCTGTAAAAAAAAATGGATTGCAGTAGTCATGATATGGACTAGGCAGTTATTTGGACTCTTTGATAATGACTCATTGAAATAGATTTGAGAGAAACTTCATGTAATAAGTTTTCAGTAGAAAGTGACTCCGTAATTAAATATTCACTTTTGAATTCTTGATTGATGGCTTAAATGACTGGTTCACTTTTATGCACTGGATAATTGATGTCAGTTGACAGTATAGACAGCATTATATTGACATAGTGGTCAACTAATAAGACTTCTTTATTTTTTTAGAGTTTTATTAAATTTCAGTCAACTTGTCGAACGGAACTTTCGAAATTGTAATTGAACGGTTTTGTTACTTTGAAAAATGCATAGCCCTTATATGAGCACTGGATAGAAGTGTTCTGTACTGTTATTGGTGGGTGCCAGTAGACAGTTTCGCATCGGGATGGACGTTGCAATCAGATAAGAGCTATGTATACGGTTGTTATTTTTGAGAGAAGTACATGATTGTACTTGAGTACCGTTTGATAAGTCAGTTTAGTTGAGAAATGATAACTTTTTAAGAAAAGTAGCTTTTATGAGAAATGTTGTTTGTTTTGGATTAATCTTTGGTAACCATTTAATTTATTTTGAGTACGAGCTGTTATGTTTTGAATTAATGTAAAGTAAAAGCTACGAGATTAAATAAGGAGAAAGTCCACTAGTTAATTTGATATGGGAGATATTGTTTAACCAGTATGTTTGTTTGACATTATCATTGTTTTTAACCTAGTACGATTTAATGGTGGGTTTTGATAATCATGACATTGTAATTGAAGTGCCTGAAGGTCAAGCTGTTGAATTTGATGTGACGATCAGTAATGAGGAAGTTAAGGCAGATGGGCCTAGTGTTGGTCAACGCGGCTTTGGGTATTCTTTAAAGTCATTATTATTATTTACTATTTGATAAATCAGGGCACGGGTAACAATTATTCCTGTGAGGCCACTGTAACCATTCCTGATCTATTGTGGCCACCTCATTGCAATTATATCTGGTCTCCTACACCTACGGTCTGGACGAACCGTAGTATGGTTTTGGGGTCCAGGTCTTTAATTTGGTCAGCTGTAATTAAATACCCTCTCAATATAAGACCCCTGCAGTGAGTGATTGCTAAGTATTCACAGAGGATATACATAGATGGAAGTTTCCTCCATCGTACAACAAAATCTACAAGTTGCAGTATGGAATCTCAGTCCGGCTTAGGCTGAGCCCTAGATAGCAAAGTGATGATTTTGTTGACTTGAAAAGTTATTTGATAATGATGGTGTTTTTGAAGTTGACTTAATAACCTTCAGACATTCCGGTTCATGGGTGAAACGTGACAATACTGTGCTCTATATAAATGGTGTAAATACTGGTTTGACAATAGCTCATTGTTTTGGAATACTGTTTAGTCACATGAGATGGACATGTTGACAGGTTTGAAACTAACTTTGAACCAAGTTGGACAGAGACGAGATTTTTAGGAATGCGATTATTGTTTTTGGAAATTGATATTGATGAAGTCAGATAGAGACGAAATTTGAGTTTTGAGATACTTACCCATTTTTTTGATTTCTTTAAAATTAACATTGATCAAGTCGGATAGAGACAATATTTTAAGGCTTTAAAGTAGACCAGAAACGACTCAAGTTTTGCTATGTTGGTGCTTTTAGATACCCAGATGAAAAAATACAAGGGAAAATGAATATCAATTTGTGCTATGGATAAATAATGCATTGCAGATATGCTGTGTTTACTTTATATGTTTGCTTTGTTTTGTAACTAGTGACCGCCTGGTGGAAATTTGGCCTCCTGCTTTGGGGTCTGGAGTTGAATGCGCAATGCTCAGGCAGAGCATGTATTACTACTGTTTGTGTGCATTTTAATGATTAGTTGAGATGATGATGACCTTGTTTTGAAAAAGATTTAATAACTTTCAGGCAACTTATCAAACAAAGCTTATTGAAATTACTACTTCTTAAATGTTACTGTTGCTTTTACACATTGCATGGCTTTGGTGTGGACATTGGATACACATGCTCCCTACGGATGTGATGTAGTTGATGATGGGATGGACATCATCAGCTGTAACAATCGTTTAGAGTTATTGTTACGAGGCTGGAAAGAGGCTACATAATTGTACCCTTATACTGGGCAGAGGTACGAGGGCTATACTATAATGAGACTATAGAACTATGAACAATATTTACTAGATATCTGGACTGGGTTAGTTGATGATTGGATGGAGATCATCAGCTGTGATACTGCAATATTGCAAGTCTAACCGGAAAGAAGTTATCAGCTAAAGTTAACATCTTGAGGCAAATTGTATGTCATGAGTTATTGTAGAATCTTTAGAACTGGATTTAGATATAGAATTATGGTAGAGTGAACCATAAATTTTGTATTTGCATTAATTGAAGTATGTAACTGGACAGAAGTTACGCTAATTATTTAATTATGGTAGAGTGAACCATAAATTTTGTATTTGCATTAATTGAAGTATGTAACTGGACAGAAGTTACGCTAATTATTTAATTATGGTAGAGTGAACCATAAATGATTTTGTCTGCATTTATTTAATTTAGTAACTGGACAGAAGTTACGCGAATTAATTAATTATGGTAGAGTGAACCATAAATTTTGTATTTGCATTAATTGAATTAAGTAACTGGATAGAAGTTACACGAATTAAATAATTATTATGGACATTATGGTGGACTGAACCATAAATTTTTGAATATGCTATTTTTGTACTAGAAGGCAATACAAAATTGAGTAACTGGATGGAAGTTACACGAATGAAATAATTATGGTGGACTGAACCATAAATTTTTGAATATGCTATTTTTGTACTAGAAGGCAGTACAAAATTGAGTAACTGGATGGAAGTTACACGAATGAAATAATTATGGTGGACTGAACCATAAATTTTTGAATATGCTATTTTTGTACTAGAAGGCAGTACAAAATTAAGTAACTGGATGGAAGTTACGCGAATTAATTAATTATGGTGGAATGAACCATAACTTGTTTTTTTGTATTTTTGTATTAGAATGCAGTACAAAATTAAGTAACTGGATGGAAGTTACGCGAATTAAATAATTATGGTGGAATGATCCATAACTTGTTGTTTGTTTTTTTGTACTAGGAGGTAGTACAAAATTAAGTAACTGGATGGAAGTTACGCGAATTAATTAATTATGGTGGAATGAACCATAACTTGTTGTTTGTTTTTTTTTACTAGGAGATAGTACAAAATTAAATAGGTAACTGGATAGAAGTTACGCGAAATTATTTAATTATGGTGGGGTGAACCATAAATCTTTGTGTTTGCTTCTTTGTAACAGAAAGCAGTAGGTACAAAATTAAATAACTGGGTGGAAGTTACGCGATCAAATTAATAATGTAACGGGACTATAGATAACAGATTTAACTGATTGCGATAGACAGATGTTTTGCCACATAGAGGTATTGTGAGAATATGCCGTAGGAAATTGGAGGTCAGAATACTATGATCTCGAGCTCGATTGTAGAACGGAGCCATACTAACTTTAAAGCACCTTGTTGGGGGTTACCATGGGGTTGAAATAGTTAGGTGATGCAAATGAAAAGAACCGAGATAATTGTTTGAATAATGTTAACAAGCTGTTTACTTTGGTTTATTGTTGCAGCTTATCCTTTAATAGAAATTATGATGTTATTGATGTTGAATTATGCTATGCCATATAAATTTAGCTTTATGGTTACAATCAACCATGTGTTAAGTAAAGCGAGGTAAAAATGATGGTCTCTTCATTAACTCGGTCAGGTAGGCCGAGTGGTAAAAACGGTAGTTAGGGGTAAAAAAAAAAAAAAAAAAATGCAAACAAAGTTTTGAAATCCACTCGCAGCTTGTAGCAGCAGTAGTTAGTTATTTTTGATGTTAAAATTTTGAGTTTTATTTTGGTTTGAAGTAATTAAAAATTGCGGATCGAGCAATTGAGATAGAGATAATAACGGAATGGAGCATCACCCAGGGACGGGTGACATGTCAGCGATGACCGTGTCGGAGATGATAATTGTTTGATGCTATTTAATCTGTGGTATGCGCGGATCGAAAGTGAATCGATAATCTGTGACGAAACGTCAAGTGGTCGCTTGGGTAAGTTTGACAGAACCGGCGATGACAGATGACGGGACAAAACGTCAGTCATGAGCGGGCAGCCGCGCCGCGGCGCCGGAGTTCTGGTCCAAATTTATCTCGTTTCGTAAATACAGAGTTTATGCATGAGAGTGACTGTGAAACGGTAGTTGAAAGTCCAACAGAGCTTCCCTATTCGTTAATTAAATTTTATGGATGTACCCTTGTTCCATAATAATTTCACCGTGAATTTCCCGCATTATCCTTGTTTTGAAGATGGCGTCGTTCTGTAAACGCGGCAACAGCACAGTCTGCACAGTGCGAAGTGCGTTGCTACCAGCGATCAGCGATCCTTATATAAATATTGTAATGAGTCGTAATTGTATGTACATAAATTTGAATATAATAATTTTATCTCTTGGAAACCTGGAACAATATTGACGTTATTGTTTTGAAGTGGTGCCAAAATGAATAAATTGCAAGTAAGTTGGTTGGAATATTTTTATACAATGTAACGTGTTTGTTCTTCTGTAAAAATGTGTTACGCAGAATAATTGGGTGGTTATGGTGTTGCTGGAGTTTGTGTAAACAAGTAAATAAAATGGTTATTGTATTTAGTAGAGGGTGGCTACATTGGGGTTATAGCCGTTACAGATTGTCTTGTGTGCTCTCGGGTCGTGATTATTCGTGATGTGTAAAGTAACAAACAAATCTTCATCATACCACTAGCCGAAGATTGACAATCCATTCACATCGGTTGAAGGTGTAAAAAGAGTTTATCATCCCACCTATCCGAAAAAGACGACTTGATTCGCCTTCAAGTGCTCCTGAAGTTGATGTTTTCTTTAAGAAACTTTTAGCAGGCAGTAATGAGTTTTTAATCCTCTATATTTAATTATGTTTTGAAAAATGAGTTTTTTGAGTGACAGTGAAAATATTATGCCTGAATATGGAGGCGCCTTTTATTTTCTCATAGTGGGGGATGAAAAGTAGAGTGTATCACTCGGGAGCAAATATTTTTGGCTCGGGCGAACTTACTTTGAATCCCTTGCTACGTGCAGGATTCTACTAAAGAATCCCTCGCTTCGTCCCTCACTTCGCTCTGGATTCAAAAAAGCGCCCTCGCCGTAAAAATACTATTTTGCTCCCTTGTTATATACAATCTACTATTCTTTCAAGGCCGGCGTTGCATTGGTGTTGCTCGTCTCCATAGATGACTTTTCCTTCAGGTGGCTTGTCTGCATTTTCGTCAGCCCTTGTTGGGGCGATATAAAGTTGACTGACAAAAACGCACAGCCGAGGCTACTTAACGCAAGAAGCCCAAATTTGGCATGCATGTTCCTTGGGGAGTGTAAATTCTACATGGGTGAAGCTGCAATAGGACAACTAGTCGTTTATAAGCACTTTTTCAGCATTGAGACAAACTAAGACCTACGGAATAAATAATCTTTGACCCTGACCGCAGTGAAACAACATAAAAAGATGGCAATCTTGAGCAGTGTAAACAAATAGGGTAACAGCTTAACGTTCTCTCACCTCGCTAATACAGTCCCTCGACTTGCGCAACCCATTGGGGTCAAGTGTCGTTGGTTGTGAACTGTATTGTTGCTGTTTTTCCAGTTAAGGCGAACTGCGACGGCGTCTAGGTTTAGAGGAAATATTGTTCGTTTCGTGGTGCACTGCGGCGATAAACGGCTTTGGCTCGGTAATTGAAAAATTCGAAATTAATATTCGTAAAGTGAAAAATGCAATTGGGTAACTTGTAGAGGTACCAATTAGTGTTACCGCACTCATTCACGTGTGCACAAATTTTTAATGTTTGTACATCGTACTAATCGTCAAAGCTGTCAAGCTAGGAATACCAGGAATGTGTGAAAAACTTCGCATAATCATTTGCGAAGGTCCGTCCTACATTTTGTGCGTACGCGTATTCACGCGAATGTGGATAAGTAGTATTGTTTAAAAAAATTGCCTTAGTATTCTTTAAAAAATGTGTCGAGGAGTTTCTTTGACCGCTAAGAGCCTCTTTTAAACCCATAATACAGTGAAACCTGGTTAAGTGAGACATCAAGGGACCTGCAATGTCGTTTCACTTATAGAGGTATTCCACTTACCCAGTGTCTCAGATATACAGTTATAAATAAATATCTGTCTCATTTACAGAGGGTTCCATTAATAGAGGTCAAATTTTCAAATAAACATCTGTATGATAGTAAAGCGAAACTAAAACTGAAGGTAATTGAAGCTCAAAATTTGTACTTACGTACTTGGAATTACGTGTGGAATTTGTGGGTAGAATAAGAATGAGTAAACAAACAATGTTATCTCAGTTACAGAGGTTTATGCATATAAAATTTACTCGCTGTCTCAGTTATAGAGGTAACTATGATGATAAATTGAAAGAACAAATCCCAGATATAGAGGTTTACCTCGTCCCACTAACAGAGGTAATTCAGTGCCAAAGTGTTGGGACCTCAGCATGAGTTCCAGTTATGGAGGTTTCTCACTTATCCAGGTCCCACTTAACCAAGTTTCACTGTACAATAATGCGATTTTGCAAAACGGTGGCAGATTCAAAATGTTTGACGTTCAGCTCTGTTTCACAATAAATTTAGAATGTTATCTGCTACAGCGAGCACATCCGCAGTCGTATGTAAGTATATTGTAGGTATATTCCTGACGGACAGATAACTGATTGCCCCTCTTGAAGAGCCATATTTATTGTAGGTATTACTTTATTTGTGGGTTTCAACAATTGTTAAATATTTTAAAAACTAAAAACGTGCTAAATAGAAAAATCTAAAAATCTGTGACTGTTGTGTGCGACATAAATATGTACATAACATTGACGAAAATAGGTTATGTCCCGTTTTGAGCTCAACACAAAATAGCACGTTAGGAAGTACGGTACTATGTTGCTAGTTGAGCTTATGAAACGCTTTTCAGTGCCCTATTTTTTTACTTTATCAAAATCTAAAAACCGTGTTTTTTGGCTTCTTACCGCAGCACATTATCATTTATCATCCACTTGGAGTAAGACAGCGTTATTATACCATACGTTCATACTTTATTCAAACCGGTCGAAATGTTATCCTTACGTAAGTCAATCTCCAAAATAACCAAAGTTAGGAGTAGGTACCTAATGAAGTGGCAAGTGAGCAGGCAGTCTGCTGGGTGGGTGGCGTCACGGTCACGGCGTGACGGTCAGGTGGCTACCGGGCGTCCGGTAATCTAATTAATAGCTGGGCCAGTGGACGCGACCGAACTTATCCAACCTACATCTTATGGTACAACAACCAACTTGAGGAGGTTTTGAGCTTGCCTGAATAAAATTCCAAACCGATTTTTTTTAATCTAAGATAATCTGTGCTATTTATACCAGCTCTATGCTTGGTGGTAGGTAACCCTGGCTGGTAACTAACCATCAAGGGAGTCGCTCGAATCAGACGAAATGTCGAGTTTCCGCGGGGGGCTTAAGAGCCAGTATTTTTGGTCTTCCCCTTCCCTCTTTCCGCGTCGACAACGGATCGGTGATGTCTTTGGTCGTCCATTGGCAATGGTGAGCACTTGGTAAATGGCTCGCCTATTAGTTAGCTATAAAAAAACAATTATATAAAATTTTAAAATCGTAACCATTAACTTATTTATAGCTGAAAAATATTTTCTCCATTTCATATTTTTTTTTTTTATAAATTGAAGATCAATTAGAATCCAGTGGTGGAGTGAAAGTGAAGGGTCTCGTTAAATAATCCAAATCATCTGTCTGTGATACTCTCCACTCCAGCTGATTGCGACGCGAGACTCGAGGTTAGGGTTGCAACTTCCCGTTCTTTTAAAGATTATATTAATAGTAACGTGTAAATTAGATAGACGTATGTATATGTATATCGTTATAAATTATTATATTTGTTACAATTTTAAAAACCTACTTTGGGAAAGAAAATACAAAATGTAGTATCTAGATACTTCCCTATTTTTGAATAGAAGAATACTTACATAAAATTGTAGTACTTTTAGGAATTTTGCTGTATATGATTGTAACTATGGTATGATATGGTTATTCAAGAATAAAGTAACAAAAATGGGCATGTAAAATAATAAGCTTACGATACTAAATAATATAGTACAGGTGGCAACCCTACTTAAAGTTGTTCTGAATGAAGTACCCTGTAGTTATTTGTTATCGGGTTTATAGATAAGTGCATAAATAATTTGTGCAATTATTTTCTACACTTCAATAAAATAATATTTTCAACGTCGCTAGGGGAAAATGATCTGAAAAAGGGGGTATTTGCTGAGTGACACAAATTTTAAAAATATTATTAATAGGTTTGTTACTTTCGATGTAGAAACTATAATTATCTTTGAAACAACTTATCCAGCGTCAGAAGTCCCTGCTCTAGTCCTCATACGTGTTAAGTGACGGATTATCCCTAAGCAAAGTAGGCACTTACGTGTCTAGGGGCGCGGGGTAATTAGGGCGCGCGCGCGCGGAAATAAGTAAACAACTTATTGATTACTTTGCCACTGAAAAATAAAACTCGCCAATGACTTAATAGGATTCCCTGTGTTTAGGTCTCATAGACCAGAAAAGACAGACACAGACGGAGAACAATAGAAAAAAAGTTCGCAAACGAGGTCTTTGCCTCGGGCGCTCTCGACTCTTAATCCGCCTCTTGGCTCCAGACAAGACAACTCCTCAACGGTTAACGGCACTGTGACTACATTTATTGCGCCTTTTTTACGCTAACTGAGCTTTATTTATACAAGCGTTGTTTTAGTTTATCAAACTATAAATTAATTTCGCCTTAGGTAATCCGACAAAAACATTTTTACACTAATTGAGTTCATCCAAGGGTGGTTTTAGTTTATCAAAGTATTCATTTATTTTGCCTTAAATCCAATAACATTCACAGTCACAGCACATTATACCTAGAGCACGTTATTGATTTAAAATAAGTCACATGTACATACGTACCTAGTTACGTGTTACGTATACGTACGTACCGCTCTTTATTGCTTTAACAAAGTTCACACGTAATCATCTCATGGCTGCCGCGATGTAGCTTTATTGCAAATTTGTAACGACTTTGACATTTATCCAATCAAATAGGGTTCTTTAGAGAAGGTTTCATTGATGTTTCGTCCACGTTGATTGAATTCGTGGAGAATCTCTACGGTCCTAATTTCGCGATCCTTTTTGCCATGGGTACATTGTGGAATGAATTTCTGAGTTATTCCTGGACTTTTATGACATGGCGTTCTTGGAACACACAGGTGACTTATCTACTTCTTTTTAACCGACTTAAAAAATGATAACGTTTTCAGTTCGACTATTACGACTATTAGTGTTGTACCTACCTATATATTTTTTTAAGGATCACAAGTTTTTATTGTACGAACCGATTTTCATATTCTCTACATAAATTATAAAGCTGAAGAGATTCTTTATTCGTTTGAACGGGCTAACCTCAGGAACTAAGTATTAGTACTTGTCGCGTGGTGCCATTTAAATTTGAGCGACACTTGACGAGTATTTGTTGAGTTACATATTCCAAACAATGCCTGTTCAATTCAAATTCAATTGATGATATTCTCAATTTATTATTTGTCGATGTAGAAGTCGGTAATTTGTCTTCTAACATTGTATATTTTACTCGGTCTCAGAACAACACTGCTAAAATAAAATTCGTAGTCGAAAACAGCAATCTCGGCGGTATTGTTGTCGCGCTGCCAAGTGTCGTAGAGTGCATCTTTATCTCGGCCGGCAACAATTGCGGCCCGAGAGCCGTTGGCTGGAGAGTGGAGGCTGAGCCCTGTTGACTCGGCAGGTTTGCGAGCCTCAATTAACGAGGGAGTAGGGTTAGCATGTGAGGGTTAAAGCTACGGATAGTTCGGTGATATTGTGAGGAGTTGGGGGGTGTTTGACATTGAATCTTACATGTGGTACGTTGATTTGATACCTTACACTTATTATAAAGTGTTTTTTTACAATAAAATTAGATATTATGTACTTACTATTGAAATGTTTATTTCATGGTTATTAAATATAGTGGGTTTGTGTTTTATTAATTTTGATATTACAATTAACTACTTTTAACATTAAATAATTTTGTTTTGAATTGTGTATGTTTGAATAATAATTTACAAGTCGATTGTTTTTATCTGTTGCTTCACTCTCCTAGGACTCGGAAAGCTACAAAATACATACCGGTTAATTCTCCTACGGGAATGTATGTGCAAGATAGAAACTATCCTTTCCAAAATTTCAAAACACGTCTACACTATCTTATTTCAGCGGCTTAAGCGTGAAAATGTAGCCGATAGACAGAAATACAAAGTTACTTTCGTACTATAAAAGTTTTCTAAAATTTTCCTAAGTCTGGACTATGGATAAAAGAATGAAAGGTAAACGAATACTTGTTTCTTTTTAAGTTGATATGTGTTTTTAATAATCGGACAAGTAAATGAGTCAGAAAACCAGAAGTCCCGATATGTCCGCACAACTCGGTATATGCGGTAACCCTACTTGAGCTGTGAGCCTCAGACGCTCCAGTTAAGACGTGAGTACTTAACGAGGCAATTAACTACGTGTTGTGTTTGACGAACCGGGGATAATGGGTTTGCTTGTACTTACTTATAATTGACTTATAACCCCCTCTCGCTTAGCACGCTCGCTTCGGTAAAATCAATATTTGAGGCAAACTTAATGTTGCAGCGTCATGTTTAGCCTATACCCTTATAGCAGCGGCTCATAATTTTCGGGCAAGGGTATAAGGGTCCTTTATAACTTTTATAGGCAAAATTAAGGGCCGCAGCTAACCGACGCGTTACCAGACCAAATTAAACGAAAGCATTCAATTATGACGTTTGGTTTTTACGGTTGAATTTTGATTCTATACTTGGTGTCGGTTCCAAGTTGGCTAGGAGTGTGTGGCGAGTGGCGAGTAGTATGTTTTTGAAGTATGTATATAACCGTAAAAACTAAGACATAAGTAAGGATTATAGTTTAATGGTTTCGTTTAAGTTGGTCCGTTGATGCGTCGTTGTAATGTGCGCTAAAAATGCTGAAATAATGGCCGCGAGCCGTAGTTTGACGAGCACGTATTTAGCCTCCACGAATGTGGGTAGGGTTGCCAACTTTTTTTACAATAAAAAAGTATATTTTGGGTCTGAGAAGAATAATAAACAGTATTTTAGAAAATTGAAGAGTATTTTATTTACTTAAAATTTTATTAATTTTGTCTTTTTTTGTAAATTTCATACACCATTATTTGTCGTATACCTAAGTGTTAAGCATTTTGATGATTTGAACAGTATTTTGTATACTTTTTTTTGGTTCAACAGTAAAAAGTATAATGTAGCGTAAAACAGTATAATACTGTTTTTAACAGTATAGTTGGCAACCCTAAATGTGGGCTATTCTCAGATATAATCCGATTGGCAGCTCCAGGGATTAGCGCGTTCAAACGAGCGAACGTAATATAACGTTATTTATTTTCAGTCGAATGTTTTAATACTTAATACATCTCGATTGATTGAACGAATAAAGTTAACACGCAAATACTTTGATTCCTTCTAGTTAGTTAATGCTGCCGACTCAATAATTAGAATCTTTACAAAATATTTATACCAAAACCAAAATTTTGACCATTGCATTGACCAAAAAGCTAAAATTGCCCAAAATAATGATAAAATCGCATAATCAAAATAACTTATTTCAGACAAGACTTATTTTCGAAATGAAGTGTTATCAACTACGTGTTATCTATTGATGTGTTATCAATGAATTGAGGCTTAGGGCTACGTGCCCTAAAGTGCACTTGACATTTTAACGCTGATATCCGCCACCTGATAATAATCTATATAAATAAAAATGGATTGCTGTTCGTTAGAGGCCGAAAAACTCAATAACGGCTAAACCGATTTGGGTAATTTTAGTCTTGAAATATTCGTGGAAGTTCAGGGAAGGTTGCAGCGATGAGAAAATATGGAAAATTTGCGAGGAAAGTACTAAAAATTAAAAAAAATTAATTTCCCATACAAATCTTACCTGTCAAACATTTGATATTCGCCCCGTCGGTTCGGTATTTTAAGAATTATTACATGTAGATCTGGATTAAATAAGGCGTTGGAATCGACAACATATATCCATAATAGTCAAATTATCGTGTATAATTATTACATTTTAAACATGCAAAATAACATTGACATATAGACAAACATGACACAAAATAATGACACGATAATGACATTTGGTTGTTGTATTGCGTGCGTTCAGAAATATACTTTGTATAGTTCGCTTTACTCTTCATCATATTATGTCAAATCGCCCCGTGAGATGTCCGTCCATTATGACGTAACAGTTTTCTGTTATCAAACTGGTTCCTTTTTTATTAGTTTTAAGCTTATAAAATTGTCAAACCCCCAAAAAAATCTGTAGAAATATTATAATGATTATATTAGAAAATCACATTGAAATGAAAAACAAAATACAGCCACAAGAGTAATAACGAAACGAGGACTTATCAAATAGGTTAAAAACTTATAGCACAGCACTCTTTACACTTCTTTTTCGAAATAGATCTTTCTACGGGAAGGATATACATTAGAGGGAGCTGAAGATAACTCCATATGTGTCTGTTTTAATTGATGACCTTTAAAATAACCACTATTTTTGCTTATACACATTTTTTGTGTTGTTATTTAGCACTAACACATCTCAAACAAACAAATATCCCCAACATCATTGATAACCACAAAATTACGAATGGTTGAGTGAGCGAGTAATCTTGCCAGATAAGAATAAAGATGTGGATGACTTAAACTTCATAATTCAAAATGAAATCATAAGTATCCTGCATTCATTTAAATCAATTTATAGTGTAACAAGTGAAAATGAAGCCACCATTTATTCAACTGAATTTTTAAATTCACTGGATGTGCCTGACTTACCACCGCATAATTTACAACTAAAGGTTGGCTCGATAGTAATCATGCTACGAAACCTAAACCAACCAAAATTATGCAATGGAACGCGTTTGGTGATAAGGAAACTGATGATCACTGTGATCCATGCAACGGTCCTAAAAGGAAAATTCAAAGGTTCTCATTCTCATTCTGAGGATACTGATGATCTCAACCGATATGTCGTTTGAGTTTTAACGGCTTCAATTTCCAATTCGACTTGCATTCGCTATGACAATTAACAAATCACAAGGCCAATCCTTGAATTTTTGTATGTGGCCAATTAATTATATTGTGGCCTATTCACGGCCGGAAAACCAAATGGTTTATTTGTATTTGCACCTAATATCAAGACGAAAAATGTCGTGTATTACAAGGTGCTTTACTGAAGAGAGCAGTGAAAGCTATGCACGGAAATAAATATGTATGTCGATAAAATACCCGATTTCATTTCAACTTATATTTTATTTACTTTCTCCTCTATTATAACGGAGGAATTTTATGCTTCTACTAAAGCAAGTGTGAGGAGCAAGATCAGCAGAAGGTGGTGATAAGAGATCTGCAGAAGCGAGGTAGTTAGGCTGAAACTGAAAGCTCTTTCTATTTAAATAAAGATTTCAAATAATCATAATATTTGACATTATGTGTCAGAAAAATTTTATGTGGATGTCCGAGCAACATTGTGGTAGAATATGGATTAACGATGTAATGAAGAATCAAGACGAATATTAATAACGGCGTTCGAGACTGATTCACCAAAGAAGATGTGTCATTATTACAATAGGTAGAGATTTCATGATACGGAAGAAAATACTGAAAAGTTCTAAAAAAGTTATATTTTTTGATGTGGAAAATCTCAGTGGAAAATCAGACGGAAAATACTATAAATCGGAATGTCACATGTGGATTTTCGGGAAAAAGTATCAGGAGTTATCATTTTTATTTCAGCTTAAAAAGAGTGATGTATGCCATACTGTATCACTACAGCCCGGTGTTTGGCGTTGATTTTCTTAAATAATGAATTCTTGAATTTCAAGATGGCCGACTTTAAGGGCCCGTTCAGACATATCGGCTCGGAGAGGAGAGCAGATTTTTATCGCGTTGGAAACCAGAGTTTCGAATAATTGTATTAAGGTTTATTTTTGTATGTGCACTTTTTTGTAATCAGGAATGCCTGAACGCGTTTAGTGTGAAATAATAAGAGGAGCCGACCGGCTCCAATTGTGTGCTCTTACACGCTCTTTCTCGGTCTATGTGAAAGAGTTGGCGGCTCCACTCCGGCAAATTCCAAGCGCATGCTATCCGGTGTGTATGAAAATAAATGGAGAAGCTGTGTTATGCCTCTTCTGCCACAATTGTGAGGAGAAAGATTAGGTGGTGACATAAGATGCGGCGAGGCGAAGTCAGATTTGGGGTGCTGGTGAGCCAAGATATAGAGCGGTGCTTTAATGGACAGCAGTGGAGAGATTTAAAGAAATTTTATCGACGCGGCGACGTCAAGGATCAACATAATTTTACAAGGAGCAATTCTTCAAGAACTGCAGCAAGTACAATAACAACGTCATGCATTGGTATACAAATTCAAGACTGCTTCAGAGCGCATGCCTAATGATGGCTACAATTTGACCAGAGCGGATAATCGACCAGCTGAAACACACGAGTGCACTATTATCTCTGCAACAATATAATTATGAAGTTGCAATTAATTATAAAATAATAGGGTTTGATGTTGTCAATATATTCATTAAATAAAACGGATCAAAACACTTAAAAAATTATTTTATCTTGAATGTGACATTATCAATTTGCATCAATTATTTTTAAATTGTAAATCTGCTCTGCCATTGACTGCTTGGCGGAATGAAGTTCGCCGGGTCATCTAGTACCTAATAATAATGACATTATCAAAATAGTTTATAATAGTAGGATCCATTTTGGAACTAAATTGACATTCCCAACCACGAAACACAGACACCCAACAGTTCCTCTCGCAGTCCTTCAATGTAGGTACTGGCAACAAAGTGACGAACTAGGTACCATTTTAACACCAGTAAAATGTACTAACCAATCTTGTCCCGATTTCTGTTAGTTGCTAACCTAAAAAAAACGTGTGCGCCTCGGGACTTCTGACGAAATTGATAACTTTGTCTTAAAGTTATCTGCGATGAACAATGAATTGTATTGAAATTGTTTAATTTTGTGAAACGCTAATAAGGTCTACTACTAAAATGCGTCTGTCAGAAATACGACTAGCGATGTGGGTTAGAATGCGAGTGGAGGAGTGGCTTCCGCTGCCGTATGCGTGAGAGAAAGAGACACCAGACTAACTGGCTCCGTAACGCGTTACGTAACGACGCGGTCTTTCCTCCAATAAGAAGTAATCATTTCAAAAATCTTTTCAACCAATAATTCTCTTATTGTCTGGCAGGAGAGCTACACGGAAGTGCCGGTAGCGGCGGGCAGCGAGGAGGAGCACTGCCACTGGACGCAGCCGGAGCCGCCCAGCGCTGTACCCCAACTGCTGGCGGCGCTGGTGCTGTGCGGGATATTCATGGTAAGGTAATCCGCGTTAGTTATTGTTGTCTGGCAGGAGAGCTACACGGAAGTGCCGGTGGCGGCGGGCAGCGACGAGGAGCACTGCCACTGGACGCAGCCGGAGCCGCCCAGCGCTGTACCCCAACTATTCGCGGCGCTGGTGCTGTACGGGATATTCATGGTAAGGTAATCCTTGTTGGTTAATTGACGTTATTGTTAAATTACGTATACTACCCATAGATCTGTGCTCTTTTGTGATTACTCCTTAATTGGGTTGTCTGGAAGAAATTTCTGCTTAGCAACCGTGGTCCATTTGCCGTCCTCCCCTCCCCTAACGTGCCGCCTGCTTGCGGTGTATGCCTTGAACGCGCATTAAGAGCCGCCGGCCCTGGCCACACATGGAATCGTAATGTGGCGCTACAAATATGTAGTTTTGCATACTTATTCGTTTCAAAAGCAGGAATACAAGTTCTCTGACTGACAACACGTCATAATTATATTATTTTTTCGCGTGGCCGATGATATAGTATATGATACTTAGATCCATACTTTTTTGGTTGTTTGTCGTTGATTATATAAAAAGGTTGTCTCCAGCTATATGGAATAAAGTAGATTTTTTGTCACAACTAAACGCTTCATCAGGTCATTAACCCGCTTGCTAACGATTAGCGTCATAGATTACGGCAATTCGTTAGTTTTCGTAAGATTGCATCCGTTACGGTAACGAATTCATTGTTGACACGGATTATGTAAGCGTTTTGCGTCTTATTTTATTCATTGTCGGAAACATTTGTCATGCTATTGCACACCATTGAGAACTAAGTGTGTACCTATTAGTTGTTGTTTTTTTTATGGAATTTAGGTGGCATACCCTCAGCTGCCGCCCAAGACAACTGTGACTGACCCAGAACCAGAATAGAGCTCGTAGAGACGTTCTAATTTGGTCCCAGATGCGTTGCTACCCCTACTTTTGAGGTCTGACATGATCGCCTCTAAAACGTGTTACTGGCTCCACACCTTTATCCGGAACACAAATGTTGTTAAAACAATAATTATTACATAATAAAAACTATATTAAGTACCGTGACGGGTGGTGGTCCTTCCACGGGTGAAATCTAGGTTCTTACCATATTAATGATACCCTTAGTTACAATACTGTCAACGGAGCGAATCCAAAAGTGAAACTTGTATTGTAAGAACGTAACGTACTCGTATATCATCATCATTATCTCAACCCTCGTATGTACCTACAGTACTTCTATTTAATAATATATCTTGTTCATAGATATGCGAGCTGGTAGGCGGATACCTGGCAGGCAGTCTATCAGTGATGAGCGACGCGGCGCACATGCTGAGCGACTGCGGGGGCTTCGCGCTCGCGCTGCTGGCGTTCCGCTGCGCGCGCCGCCCGCCCACCGCCACCATGTCGTACGGGTACCGCCGCGCTGGTGAGTGCTGTTGCTGTTCGGTAGATGGCGGTAGTTGTATATGGGTAGCAGGCAGTCGGTCGGTGATGAGCGACGCGGCGCACATGCTGAGCGACTGCGGGGGCTTCGCGCTCGCGCTGCTGGCGTTCCGCTGCGCGCGCCGCCCGCCCACCGCCAGCATGTCGTACGGGTACCGCCGCGCTGGTGAGTGCTGTTGCTGTTCGGTAGATGGCGGTAGTTGTATATGGGTAGCAGGCAGTCGATCGGTGATGAGCGACGCGGCGCACATGCTGAGCGACTGCGGGGGCTTCGCGCTCGCGCTGCTGGCGTTCCGCTGCGCGCGCCGCCCGCCCACCGCCACCATGTCGTACGGGTACCGCCGCGCTGGTGAGTGCTGTTGCTGTTCGGTAGATGGCGGTAGTTGTATATGGGTAGCAGGCAGTCGATCGGTGATGAGCGACGCGGCGCACATGCTGAGCGACTGCGGGGGCTTCGCGCTCGCGCTGCTGGCGTTCCGCTGCGCGCGCCGCCCGCCCACCGCCACCATGTCGTACGGGTACCGCCGCGCTGGTGAGTGCTATTGCTGTTCGGTAGACGGCGGTAGTTGTAAGATTGCCTTCAACCTTTAACAATATATTTTGTTGGCTTCAACGCATAATTGCCCACTATAACCTAGGGATCTCCTCATAAGTAAGTCTCCACTGCTGCTCGAGTTTTTATGCCGTCCAAGAGATTTCGATACGGCTTAATGACTGCTATCTAATGATAACAAACAGGATTGACGGTCTAACGTACCTTACAAAGCACAGAAGCGCTCGAGAAATTTCGTCACTAGCGGTCACCCAACCTACCTCCGACAGCAGCGCTCATAGGCTAACAGGTGATTAACTGAGTTCTCATTGTTAGAATTTATTGCTTGTCTCTCTTACTCTCTAAATCCTCTAGTCTCCTCGATTATAAGGAGAGACCCGTGCTCAGAAGTGGGCTATAAAGGGCTTAATGCATTCAAATCTTACTCTAAATCTCTTACCTATACTGATTTTCCCTCATTGGTGTCCAGAGGTGCTGGGCGCGATGGTGTCGGTGCTGCTGATCTGGGCGCTGACGGGCGTGTTCGTGTACGTGGCGGCGCTGCGCGTGCACACCGGCGAGTACGACATCCGGCCCGACATGATGATGCTGGTCTCCGGCTGCGGCGTCGTGTTCAACGTGGTGCTGGCCGCGGTGCTGCACGGCTGCGCCAACGATATCGGTATGACGTCACATCCTTACAGTACGACATCCGGCCCGACATGATGATGCTGGTCTCCGGCTGCGGCGTCGTGTTCAACGTGGTGCTGGCCGCGGTGCTGCACGGCTGCGCCAACGATATCGGTATGACGTCACATCCTTACAGTACGACATCCGGCCCGACATGATGATGCTGGTCTGTTTTGCTGCCTATAAATAGGACCGATATATTGCTTGACCAGAAAAATAGAAAACCTGTCATGAGGGCGCTAAAGTTTCCTTTTATATGGCAACAGCACTGACAACCAACTGACTACAGTAACTATAGTAACGCTCATGTTATTAATGTCATTTTGACAACTATGTCCGAAATGTTATTTAAGGAAATAAATGTTATTTTACACGAAATGTTATTTTAGCACATAGAGAGCCACTTTTCTTTCACGAATATGAACAGATTTTGTAATTTTAGCACAAGAAAGACACTCAAAGTAAAAAGACAAACATGATACAAACTGTGACATTCAAACCCACTGACAAATAATTTATGATTGACGTTTAGAAACTAAGCGTTGCCAGTAAAACAAATTAGTTCCATGAGTTTACCACAACATGGCGAGGTTTTTTATATTTCTGGTCAACCTATAAATCAAGACTCAAATAAGGGCTAGTACTGCTTGCGACACAAACATTTTAAAAATATGTTTGGCATCCACTGTCCCTACGGAAACGTTTCATACGTTTTTTTCTCAAATATCAAAAATGCATAATATAAACCAGTTACATGTTTTATTTGACCCTTATTAATATGATCCATTTTTATCCAACAAATAAACCATTATATTCTGTGTACAGATATATAGTTATGATACGTTTCCCCCGCAGCCCACCACCACAGCCACGGCGGCGCGGCATGCGCACATGCGCACGCGCACGCGCCGCGCCCGCGGTTCAGGCTGTTCCGGCGGCGCGAGCCCAAGCACAACGGGCTGCCCAACGGCGACTACGGCATGAAGGACCTGCCGGCCGCTGAGGCCAGTGTTGTGGAGCCAAGGCCCAGGTGAGGACTGAAAGGGGAGACAGAGGTGGTTGGGGACGTGTGTGTGACTGTACTAGGGGATGCGTTTTTTACGATTTGTTGGAGGGAGAGGGTGAGTGTTTGATCATCCGTAGAGTTTACAGTAGTTCTCAAGATAAAGACATATCAGCAGAAGCGACGGGGGAAGGTATGAAGGGCAAGTGCGCGGCCTGCTGCTCCAGAGGATTTTGACTACGTGACAAAAGCCTAAGACTCCCCACTCCCCCCTTGGAAGAGTCACGTAGTATGTGCATATTCCCTTAGAAGAGACAACGGTGTTACACAAAATCACGTTTCCCTATTTGCTTCCGATGGCTGCAAAGGGGGATTTAATGGGTACGATCTCCATATGACCTGCTATTTATTCAGGTATCTTTAGAATATTTCGGCTGTGCGTTGTCTGTCAGTCAGTCAGTAAAAATTCTTCAGAATTTTATAAATATTGATCTTTGTTCCCAGGAACATAAACTTACGCGCTGCCCTCATCCACGTGATCGGAGACCTCATCCAGAGCTGCGGCGTGCTGCTAGCGGCGGTGCTGATCAAGATATACGTGAGTTCATATAATTTGCTTGTTGTTGAATTTGAATAAAAAAAAATATGGCTGGTCCCAAAATTCTATTTTATCGTTTCTATTTCACTATGAGATAATAAGTGAAATTGAATACTTTCTCAAACTAGACAACAGATGTCGCCACCTGTCCGGAATCGTTTGGAGCTATCAACTAATTGTGACTGGCACAACAAATAATTTGCAATTAAATATATTGCGACCGTAAATTGAGATATAAGCTATCCTATCTTTCAAGCTGGATCAAACTGCACACAGCGTGCAACGTTTGATTAAAATCGGTTAAGTAGTTTAGGAGTCCATCGTGGACAAAGATCGTGAATCGTAATTTATTGATATGTTGTGTGCAGCCGCGTGCGAAGGTGATCGACCCGATCTGCACGTTCGTGTTCAGCGTGCTGGTGCTGCTGACGTCGGCGCGCGTGGTGCGCGACGCGCTCGCCATGCTCATGCAGGCCGTGCCGCCGCACTTCAGGTATACACCGACACACAGACAGATAGACAAACAGGGAGAGAGGGGCAGATAAACATTTAGAGAGGAGTTGAACATAAAAATATACACGGAAATTTTGCAGTGTTAACGTTTTTCTTTCTCGGGTCACTTGATCTTGATGTGAGCAATGGATGAGGCTATAGCGACAGTTTTTTTAGCACCATAAATAAACAAATATAAGATTTAGGAGAGGATAGAAAGACTGGGAGGGGAGATTGTGGCAGGGAACGGAAGATGAGAAAAAGATTTGGGAGAGAGGGAAATGCTTAAAGTAAAAACCTTTTACAAGCGATTCAACTTCAACTTCATAACATCACCATAGATATTAACAAAATCATAACATATAAATGTGTTTGTCTGTGGGCAGGTACCGCGAGTGCGTGTCGGCGCTGGCGGCGCTGCCGGGCGTGCGGCACGTGCACTCGGTGCACGCGTGGGCGCTCTCCACGCACCACGTCGTGCTCACCGCGCACATCGCTATCGGTGAGCACCTTGTGTGTTATGTTAGGGTCCAACCGGCGGTGAGAAGCGACTAACAATCGGTAATTTACTCGCTCAAGAGACATACGGAGATATGACATTCTGTCCTGTATAAATTTGAACGACTTTTGACGAGTAGTTATTGAGTTACCTGTAGTTATGTGTATTTAATTTATGGTCGTTACCGTACAAAACGAAATTGGCAAGATAATTCTCTTGAGATGTCGCTTAAATTTATATGGGACTACGCGACATGTACTAGCTTTCAAATAATTAATAAAATGTACATAAAGTTTATATCAAGGATTCATTGACTTACCCTGAATTCCGAGGTATAAAGCTTACGGTACTCCATTACTACATGATGAAATAATTTCTATTCACAGACGAGCTAACCGACTGGGAAGCAACCCTGAACAAGTGCCAGCGGCTCGCGCGCTCGCAGTTCGGCGTGTCGTCGGCGGCGTTCCAGGTGGAGCGCGCGCGCGCGGTGCCCGCCGTGCGTGCGTGCGCGCAGTGCCGCCAGCCGGGAACACAGCCGTGACCGCTCGACACGCTCAGCCGGTGTACTAGCGGTGAGTGTTCCAGGTGGAGCGCGCGCGCGCGGTGCCCGCCGTGCGTGCGTGCGCGCAGTGCCGCCAGCCGGGAACACAGCCGTGACCGCTCGACACGCTCAGCCGGTGTACTAGCGGTGAGTGTTCCAGGTGGAGCGCGCGCGCGCGGTGCCCGCCGTGCGTGCGTGCGCGCAGTGCCGCCAGCCGGGAACACAGCCGTGACCGCTCGACACGCTCAGCCGGTGTACTAGCGGTGAGTGTTCCAGGTGGAGCGCGCGCGCGCGGTGCCCGCCGTGCGTGCGTGCGCGCAGTGCCGCCAGCCGGGAACACAGCCGTGACCGCTCGACACGCTCAGCCGGTGTACTAGCGGTGAGTGTTCCAGGTGGAGCGCGCGCGCGCGGTGCCCGCCGTGCGTGCGTGCGCGCAGTGCCGCCAGCCGGGAACACAGCCGTGACCGCTCGACACGCTCAGCCGGTGTACTAGCGGTGAGTGTTCCAGGTGGAGCGCGCGCGCGCGGTGCCCGCCGTGCGTGCGTGCGCGCAGTGCCGCCAGCCGGGAACACAGCCGTGACCGCTCGACACGCTCAGCCGGTGTACTAGCGGTGAGTGTTCCAGGTGGAGCGCGCGCGCGCGGTGCCCGCCGTGCGTGCGTGCGCGCAGTGCCGCCAGCCGGGAACACAGCCGTGACCGCTCGACACGCTCAGCCGGTGTAATAGCGGTGAGTGTTCCAGGTGGAGCGCGCGCGCGCGGTGCCCGCCGTGTGTGCGTGCGCGCAGTGCCGCCAGCCGGGAACACAGCCGTGACCGCTCGACACGCTCAGCCGGTGTACTAGCGGTGAGTGTTCCAGGTGGAGCGCGCGCGCGCGGTGCCCGCCGTGCGTGCGTGCGCGCAGTGCCGCCAGCCGGGAACACAGCCGTGACCGCTCGACACGCTCAGCCGGTGTACTAGCGGTGAGTGTTCCAGGTGGAGCGCGCGCGCGCGGTGCCCGCCGTGCGTGCGTGCGCGCAGTGCCGTCAGCCGGGAACACAGCCGTGACCGCTCGACACGCTCAGCCGGTGTACTAGCGGTGAGTGTTCCAGGTGGAGCGCGCGCGCGCGGTGCCCGCCGTGCGTGCGTGCGCGCAGTGCCGCCAGCCGGGAACACAGCCGTGACCGCTCGACACGCTCAGCCGGTGTACTAGCGGTGAGTGTTCCAGGTGGAGCGCGCGCGCGCGGTGCCCGCCGTGCGTGCGTGCGCGCAGTGCCGCCAGCCGGGAACACAGCCGTGACCGCTCGACACGCTCAGCCGGTGTACTAGCGGTGAGTGTTCCAGGTGGAGCGCGCGCGCGCGGTGCCCGCCGTGCGTGCGTGCGCGCAGTGCCGCCAGCCGGGAACACAGCCGTGACCGCTCGACACGCTCAGCCGGTGTACTAGCGGTGAGTGTTCCAGGTGGAGCGCGCGCGCGCGGTGCCCGCCGTGCGTGCGTGCGCGCAGTGCCGCCAGCCGGGAACACAGCCGTGACCGCTCGACACGCTCAGCCGGTGTACTAGCGGTGAGTGTTCCAGGTGGAGCGCGCGCGCGCGGTGCCCGCCGTGCGTGCGTGCGCGCAGTGCCGCCAGCCGGGAACACAGCCGTGACCGCTCGACACGCTCAGCCGGTGTACTAGCGGTGAGACTTGCTTTGGTGAATGATGACGATAGAGCTGCAATCCTCAAGGAGAATTATGACGACCTACCACGACCGTCATTATAGGACCACGACCACTCTGCCAAGAGTGTACGACTATGAAGAAGAGAGACGATAGATTCTCGGTCGATACTCAATAACTCCTTTTTTTAAGTCGGTTAATTATAATTAATGATGATAAAAGGAAGGTTATTCGCTTCAGTTTTGGCTAGCAATGTATAGGTGACGTCATGGCCATGGGCGACGGAGATCACTTACCTTCATATTACATCCATCTGACCGTTTGCGTACACATAAGTAACAATAGACCCACATAAAACATAACATACAGACGTATGATCTTCGATGTGTATAAAATAAAAAAATATACATCACCGACACTGAACAAGACTAAAATCGGGAAAAGGATGGTCAGTAAAGTTTTAGACCGTTAGTTGGTTAGTTCTTAAGTAGTTATGTAGACAAGGGCAGGAACCATTAGTATTAAAGTGTTATTTTTACTTTTTTCAGAACCATAATACATTCGAGAGATTTGCGATGAAAATACACCGGGGCGTGATAATAATGAAATAATGTGTCAATAATGATGAAGTGTGTATGGACAAAGACGTGAGTAGAAAATGTTGATTAGGGTAAATGAAATTATTTATTTTGTTTGTATATTTTGAAACCGTCATGATGTATTATTTTATGTTAATTATTTATGAAAATTGTCGAAGTTGGGTTAAAATGAGCTATTATAAAATGTTAACTCAGCTTGTATTAATTGTAAGTTGTAATGATAAGTAATTAATGCATAGATATTAAGACATTGACTTATACTCCCAAATATAATTTGTAAGGATTATTCAATATTATTATATTAGCTTCCAAAGTAGTTGTTAAATAAATGAAAGATGAATTAAACATTATTCCATGGTATTAACTTAAAATATAGAGATTATTAGGGAGGTTATACCATCTCGTATAAGTACCAATCCTTAGAGTGAAAACTGCATTTGATATGCATTGCTCTGTGGAAATTAATGTGATTGATCGTAAGATACGTCCTGTTGGTTCATTTATTCATTACGGCTAGACGCTTTCCAATCAGTTTACGAAACTTTGAACTATTATTGAATACTCAATTCTTTCCTTTTGTTTTAATTGAAAATATTGTTTTGATATGTATGTATGTGATCTCTTGTAGTAAAACGAATTAAAATATCGTGTACAAGCCCTTGGGTACAAAAATATACATCAAATTATTTATTAGTGAGCGCAATAAGAAAAGATTTAGTTAACCTCTATTCAAAGCATTCGATAGCTGTGGGAAATCTCGTCGTATTTGACCATTCAGAATGATGTTCTATACCAAATGTAATATAATCGCTGAGGATATTCAAAAGTATTGATTCGGTGCCAAATTTTGATGCTAATTTTATATTGTATTGTTGATTGACTTGTTGAAATACGATAATGCAAAGTCACGTGTAGTAAGTAAGACGTAATTTTAATAATAGTGTTGTTACATATTAAGATATGTTTAGGATAATTTGTATGTGTGATTGGAACTTTGTTACATGTTATGATTGTATTTGTAATGAACATTGAGATTTATTTGAAACAGGCGTGATTTGTGTAAAATGTGGGTTCCGATTCGATTTATAGGAAAGCAATGGAATATGAGCTTTATATCATGTTTTTTATGGTTGAATTTACTCCAGAGAACTCAGGAACGCGCAATCAAAACTTCACATACGGCAAACCCTGTTTTAAGAGAAAATTCAACCGTAAAGATATCTATATTAAGCTCACTTTATATTTTTTCCTTTAGGTTAGTCGACGAGTAAGAGTAATAAAGTAGAGTATTATGTTATTGCATTTTAAGAACCCGCGTAATTTCATAGCCGAATACTATCTTTAAGTTAAAATACATCCGAATTCGATCTCTTTTCATCAACCATTTAAAGTTAAAAATAAATATTGTCTGTTGCAATGTGTGAAGGGGTAGGAAGATAGCGGAATGTATTGCCAAATGTACAGGGTGATTCCAATGTGTTAGTCAATTGTGTGACCAGAAGATATAACTTGTATATATTGGGGAAGAAGTTAGGCTAGAATTATTTTTGTCTACACATAAGGTTCTCGTTAAGGTAAAAATATAAAGGTATCTAGACTCGACTCACCTAAAAATTATAGGTACTTATTATAAAAAATCTTGCAATCCGAAACTATGACTGTAAAAATATTTAGATATGTTTTCTGCGTTTTCTGTAAAATAATACGCCGATAAAATGTTGGTATTTTTGGATATATGATTTAAATTCGTCCGCTATAATTTGCTTCTAAATCAGGTCAAATATGAAATTTTCATTATGACTGTTTATTGATGGTATTACTAACATTGTTCAACCCATTTATTAAAAATTTAACAAGTTTAAGTCATACAACCTTGGTACCAAATGCTCAAAACTGGGAACTCCCGCTCTGCAGACGAATTTCGACCATAATACCTTTTGTCACAGGGTTTAATTTTTCTTCACAGCTTCATATTTTGTCATATACATGAATTTATGAACTACACATAACAAAGCTTATCAATACGAATTGGACTCCTACGTGCGTTCGTTATTCTTAAAAAGCTTCTTCTTCATGTAACTTCTGACACTTATAAACTTCTATAAAAATGAGTATGAGTTAGATGCCCTATTCTATTCATTTCATGTGTATATATTCATCTTTATTTCTAGAAATAGTGCTCAATCTTTGAAGGTATTCAAGGAGTTGTACGATTCCCTTTGAAATGAATGTTGTAAACTTGTCGTTTAGTATTACCGCTTGTATTGGTAGATTTAGCGACCATGTATTTTTGAATCGCGAAATGTTATTATACTGTTGTGGACACGTTTCTTGTTTTAAGAATATTTTTAGATGTAAGCAAGATGCATCATTTATACATAGTCACATGGTAGACATAGATAATGTTTAGATCGAAATATTTGTTGATGTTTCTTTTCATTATTTATTCTGTACTTTGAAGTGTAACTACTCTCCGCTATGCTATTTTTGTATGTGTATTTTTATATTTCTTTTATATTACAAATGTATTTTTGAAGAATAACCGCGAAGCACTGTTAATTATTCACGAATAGAACATTTATTTTTATAGTTTTTTTAGTGATACGATCGTGAAGTTATTTATTTACTTGATAGTGATGTACTTAATGTTATTATTTTGATGTAAGAACGGAACTAAGTAGTTTTTGATCACATCATGTTGCCGGCAACTGTTTTATGTTTTTTTTTGTGAAAATTTTTACAAATCAATTATTACAATATTTTTTTCTGAGCGGGTCTAATGACACAATAAATAATTAATCAGTGGTATTTTCCCCACTTTATTCTGTTATGAATCCAAAAAAATACGAAAGTTGTGCCATAAATTATCGGCCCGTCGTTAGTGTGTGGCATCATTGTTATCGTGGTCTTTCACATGCGCGCGAAAGTTTGTATATTGCATAAATTAAATGTTCAATGTGTCGGAGACTACGCGAAGGTTCGAGCTTCGATGTGCGACTCAAATAAATCAATTTGATTGACATCAGGCAATGCATAGATGTTATTTTGGGTATCGCTAATAGGAGGTATCTCGCAAATGGTTTTGCGAAGTTTTTGACACATTCGTGGTATTCCTAGCTGTCAAAGCTGAGATAATTTGTACAGTTTATAAGGTTCGCGCGCATGTGTGTAAGCGCGAATACAGAAATGAGCTGAGTATTTCCTTCGTGTTATGATCATCTGGTCGTGGTTTAGTTAAGTTTATTCGTTGCTGCGATTGCTACTTCATAAAATAGACTTTGTGCTCAAATAATAATAAATTAAATGTGATAGCTTGTTAGTTGATAGTGCGTAATGGTATCCGTCTGTCGACATTCCAGTTAGATTTACGACATAATATGTATTTAGGGCGCTTTTAGTGTCATGCGGATTTGCTCACGCACGCGGGATTGGCCCGCATGCGTAGCACCCGCAAAGAACAATTATTATTTCATATGTGAATTTACTATAAAGCGTGATAAACGCACGAGGGACGCGGGGCGCTGTGCGGGGCATCCGCATGCTTTACTGCCCATTTTAGTGTCGGACGGGGCGCACGCACCGTATTGTACTAATCGTTTTCGCAACCCGTTACGCAACCCGCAGAAGACTGAAACTTAAACTGCGTATGATCCGCAGCGTGAAATTTCACGCATGCGGGCCAATCGCGTGCGTGAGCAAATCCGCATGACACTAAAAGCGCCCTTATTTTTGATTAACTTGTGACGTATTCTGAATAATTTGTAACCATTGAGATTAAGTGCAAAAAATTGTAACATTGATTCATTGCAAAAAAATTATAGTAAAAATTAGAAATGAAAATATGCATTTTGATTTTTTTTAATAATTATTAAAACAATGTCTTTAAAATATTTGAATGTCAAAATCGTCTAAATTCTTTATGATTATTGGCTTAAAGTTGTTATATTTATGTTGCATAAATGTTTTTCATCTTATTTTTTTAATATTGTTTTCAAAGCGAATATATTCGTGTTAGTTGCCAAATTGTAGCCAAATATTTGAAATAATTAGTTGTTTAGTAGATGTTATTATTTTGCTCATTGTAAATAATGCGTTTGCCGTCCCCGTGCGTTTTCTGTTGTAACCATGTACTGATTTAATAAAATTGATGATTATGTAGTTATTGCATTTTTATTTATGCCCCCTTTAATCGCCAACAGTAATTATCTATAGTTGAGTCCTAAGACCTTGCAATCATACTTCAAGTTTTCCTAAATCCTGGTGGAACCTCTCATCCTGCTCATCACTAGTCACTCCCATGATAAGATGAAAAGAAAGTAATTAAAATGAAGAAAATGATTTTTTTATGTCTGCATCCCAACTTTTTGTACGTTTTTGACATGTCGTTAATGGTAGGATTGAAACCATCTTACGTCGAGAGGTGTTGATGTAAATAAAACAACTGATAACTACTCATATCATTTATTGGTGAAGGCAAGTCGTAACACCATATTTACAGAGTACCGCCGAACACTCGTCTGTATGGCTAACGTTTGTACAGTGTAATATCACAAGGCGAAATCAACATTTAAAGCTATCTCAGTATTATTAGTGGGGAGTTGTGTCTTGTTATTGATGTACCGGATATCCCTGTACAACTGATATTAAACTACGCTCTAACTCAGGACCAGCCCTGCAAGTTTCCACGATTTTTGTATTTCTTGTCGATATTTCGTAAATATACACTTTCATTTTAGGTTCTCGTTACTGCCAAACCCACTAACAAAAACCCTAAAAATGATTGGTAGGATCTGTATATTAAAATAATATGATTATGTATGTTTAGGTCTTACCATAAAGTGAAAATGTATTATTTTATGCTCGTAACGTTGTACAGTAAGGTCATTTTGACTAAGCTGATGTGAACTTCGTTTTCCGAGATGTTTGCGCAGGTACAGTAACTGACCAATCACAGCGACCATGACAGTGTTTTGTGATGCGCTACTTCGTATTGGCCATGGACGTATTTACGTCCATGGTATTGGCTAACTATCCTACCGCCCGCACTCCTCGCCCCCAACTACCAGTTTGGCCTTAAAATCGACATCTGCGCAGCCACTCGTAGCCAACTTCATATCAGCCGAGTTAAAATGACCTTACTGTAACTATATAAATTAGTCCTAGGAGTATTTTAGTTTGACTATTTAATTACAAAAAAAAAATAGATTATTTGCTAGTCACTGGCTAAATGCACTCGATTCTTAATTAACACTTTTCAACAGCCGACAATTTAGACACAACTCCCACAATTATTATGCTAAAGTATATCGCACGATTACTTCTAAGCTTACAATAAGCGTTGAGATTCTACATTCCTCACTTAGTTGTCACTTACAAACATTTCACTTACGCTAAAGGATCGATTACTACCATAGTAAACTGATGTAATACTTTGAATAATTGAGTTGGTTTTTCACTGGAAAAATATGTGATTTTTATCAATACTTACGACCGAGGGTGGGATCTTTACATTAAATTAGGATACATTTATTAAGCCTTTGTACACAATTCCTTTTTATATTTTCACATTTGTATAAGTGTTATAAAATGAAATAAAATCATAACATTTATTGCATTTTCAATCATAAACAAATTGTATAATTCTTTTTAGGTTCATAAATAAAGAAAAAGACTACAGGCCAGAGTGCCATCAATCTCACCCACACAAGAAAAAGAACAAGTGCAATGACATGAAAAAAAAAACAATGATGTTATGCTTTGTCACATACAATTGTACTGCCCGTGCTATCTCAGTCATATATAATCCCGCTCAACGTCAGGTCTATACTCTTCTTCTAGGTCTATGTTTACTTGAATCGAACCCACGACATATCCAACATTTCACTGTCAAGGGGATACAGGGTAGTGATATTATTTGCATTTCGTTTATGCTACGGCTACATCTGCGTCTTAACGCGATAATGTGGTTAATTAAGAAGAAATTACACTCGTCAAAATTGTCAATTATAGTAAACCCAACTTAAGACTGAAACGAAAGAGGCGCTGTCGGACGCATTTGACATTCAATTGACCAATCATTGCACACTAGTAACTGACAGATGAATGACCACAACGTACTTATGAATGACTTTTCGTTAGTTCCAATTTTCGCCATTTCAGAGATAAGTTGGGCGTACTGTACTCGTATTTTCATGTATTAAGAATTGATGTTAAATAAATTGTTATATTAGAAACGCGTTCAGACGCAGGTGTAGCCATAGAGTTACACTGTGTTCTTTTATTCTGACATAATAAACCTAAAAAAATCGATCAAAGGTTACATTCATTAAATAAAAATACATTCTATGTAATTCATTTGTTTGAACAAGTTCTAGCTTGGTGAAACATGTCATAACATCTCCTTATAGTAGTAAATTAAAACCAGTATTCACAAGTAAAATTATTTCAGTATTTACTTAAACCTATCTGTATTTTAACTTCACTACGCGATAGATACGTGTCATTTCCTTAGGTCTAAACAGTAAATATCATTTTGTACTTGTATCTACAATAAATGCAACTATTGAATAATATTGCTTTTAGTTAGTGACAACATTTGATATGCCGTTTACAATGAACGCTAATAAAACATGGAATGGCAAGAAAATCTATATATATAAAACTCAAAGGTGACTGACTGACTGACTGACTTATATAGTGATCTATCAACGCACAGCCCAAACCACTGAACGGATCGGGCTGAAATTTGGCATGCAGGTAGATATTATGACGTAGACAACCGCTAAGAAAGGATTTTGATCAATTCTACCCCCAAGGGGATAAAATAGGGGATGAAAGTTTATGATTTTCGACTGATTGAACTGAACGTACAGCCCAAACCACTGGACGGATCGAGCTGAAACTTGGCATGCAGGTAGATGTTATGACGTAGACATCCGCTAAGAAAGGATTTTGATAAATTCTACCCCCAAGGGGATAAAATAGGGGATGAAAGTTTATGATTTTCGACTGATTGAACTGAACGCACAGCCCAAACCACTGGATGGATCGGGCTGAAATTTGGCATGCAGGCTGATGTTATACCGTAGGCATCCGCTTTTGATCAATTAACCCCTGAAGGGATAAAATAGGGAATGAAAGTTTGTGATTTTCGACTGATTTAACTGAAATTAAAGATTGGAGCTACTATGATAAAGACGTCCGCTTAGACGATTTTGATAAATTCAACCCCCCTTGGGATAAAATAAGGGATGATGGAGGATGTAAATGTATTAGTTAAAATAATTTTTAGTTCTAAATCTTGACAATAGATGTCGTTAGTAGTATTCTATTTATGCATGGAGTATTTACCCAACAGCTTGATAGTTTTAGCGCCTAATGACAGATTAGTTAAGAATATTGTGTACAAAGAAGTTTTGTAGGCCTAATTTATCACACACGCTAAACAAAAGATAAGCCGCAAAAACTATACCTAATGAATAATAATACTTCTTAACGCGAGCGAAGCCGCGGGCAAAAGCTAGTGTTCAATAAATCGAATATATTAGTAGACTGTATTTATTTGTTTATGTTACCTCATAACTTTGTAATGGGTGAAACGATTGTGATAATTCTTTGATTCAAAAGGTAGTGTTTGTCATCTGGCTTCCCAAAAAAAAACGACATCTGACGGGAGTTTTTGAGTAATATCTACTTAACAATTTTGTCTGTATCTACTAGTCGGTTATTTTTTAATTTAGTTATTAATGTAGACTAATTTGTATGCTCCTATTGACATCTGAGCTAAACCATGTAATGTTTTATATAACTCATTATAACCAGCGAGCAGATTATAACACTAACTTCCATGTTTTATTAACTTTCACCCGTGGTCATCATCGTTCCTATGACGACGATGTATGTAGTCGACAGTTTTCAATTACATTAAAACTATTTTAGTTATTATTTAGCTGCTTTTGGAATGCCTTTAGTGCAAGCCGCGCGCTAAAGCGGCAATAATTGAGTAAATTATTTTGTAATTTAAAGGTTTACCCACTCCGAAACCTTGATTTTTTGTCTATAACGACATCGAAACGGAGAATTTTCGTTTAGGCTCAGAGTTGTCACATGACAGATTTTATTGTCTGCTTTAAGAATAATGTATCATTCTTAAAGCTAGGATTTGTGTGTAAATTTTATGGCCAATTGAATTCATATTCATAGAATGTACATGCTTTTGTACATTGTAGATAATATTCGATACTTGGCGCTGTTGGCAAGTCAATAACAATTTCTATGTTTATGCAAGTCAGCTATTACCAGTGTGATGCATATAACAGTGCGATGATTACAACATTAGATTTCAATAATTAATAGTTTTAACTACATGTTTTGATAAGCTAATAAGTAAATGGTAGCTTATCGGCGATATGATACAAATGATACAATCCATTTATATTAAACGGAATGAACAAAAATAGGTTCATATCTTTGATAATCGGTGGCATTCAAGCTATTTTGGTTAAAACATCATATTGCCAACATCCTTGCCAATAAGCAGGCTGCTTTTTGTTTTATAAACAATTATTGTATTGTGCGAACACATGGTAAAGCGTATTAACAATTATTATTCATTATTGCTATTGGCAAGCCTACTTTTATCTACTTATATTAATAATATGTCTAGTTATTAATAATTAACAATGTAACTTGTTTGTATATATTTCGTAGAATGCTCCATGGTTATTCTTATGAACAATGGAATAAGATAGAACTCCTTATTATTTGTATTTCTAAATGATACATTATATTTTTGAAAATTAATTCGCAAGGTTTAGTGCTTAGATCAATGCTGAATCATTTTATTTGTGCATATAAGATTCTACCATGATATGAATTACAACTCATAAGATGATTTAACATTATAACTAGAGGAAAATTCAAGCATTCGATACGAAATATATAAAAACAAGAAATAATACGTGTCATCTAAAAATTTCTACGTACGCTCCACACGAGACGGTCGTTCAATAAACTCTGAATGAAAACAATTTTATTACATAGATAAAATATTTGTTTGGAAGACTGTTTAATAAAATAAACATTAGTGTTTGTACACGGGCGTGGATGTAGTTGCATCAGGGGTGAGGGGCAATATGTATTCTTTTATTTTTTGAGCAAAATCTCAAATATAAAAGTCATTAATTTCAAATAATTACATTAAATATCGAAAAATAAACTTAAATACAATGAGTATTTCTTGTTTAGAATTAATTCAAGAACTGTTAAAAACAAAGAATTTATTTTCCTCTAAAAATAGCCCCCGCCCCTTCCCACCTATTGCATTATTGTATATCCCGCGGTCATCCATCATTATTAATAATAAATAAATTAAAAATCATTATTAAAATTACACTCTGATCTTTCTAATATATTTATTTTACAATAAATAAAAAGTGCTTTGAGATTACAACTTAATTATGTATATGTAAGGCGGCATTTTAATAATTTATTTATTATTATTAAACGTCACCTACCCTAATATTAATTAATTTATGTAACGTAATAAAATAACTCACGGTAAAAGCAAAGTTAAATAAGGATATTTTACTTAAATATAAATAATTATAAATTAATAATACTTTTAATAATAGCTGTGATATAATACTTTGTAAACTGCATTTAAATAATAACACTATCCATGAGTAAAAATCAGTTGATTTAAACTTAGTCAAATAGTAATTTGCGGTACTTACTAAGGTTTTCGGGACTTTGGGATATCCATGAGATCTTGGGGTATTCCCCTGTGCCTCAAATTATGGTATTCCTATGTGCGTCCGCTAAATGTTACCGATTTATTGTGTTCAATTAGGTTAAAGATACCGAAATCGGTTTTTTTTTACATGTAAGTGATAATACCTACCGTGGGTAATAGCATGCCCTCAAAGTCAGGAGAAGAGAGGGAAATAGAGTATTTTGCCTATATAATACTCCATAAATAATTAGTGATGCAATGACATGAACTATTCGCCAATTATTTATATTGGCGCCCAACGTGGGACACGTGTCGAATTTTCGGTCGAGTGTCGGTGGCATCTTTTCTTCAAGTACAACCTTAGAGATATTACACTAGTGGGCAGAAGCCAGGCTTCAGAGCGTACCTCGGATAAAAAGAGACGAAATCTTTAGTAATCACCTTTCTCTTTCTGGCTCGTTGGGATCGGAGAGAGATAGGTAATTATCGTTATCGTTTTTCTCTTTCTAACCGGGGGCGAATGCAACCTATGGGCAGCCGTATGGCTCACCCACTCTATTGTAATATCTCTATGAGTACAACACTTTTTATAGACGTTACAGGCCTTATTATCCTTTTGAAATCTTAGAAGAGATTTATGTCATTCATTTCCTCTATAATGAAGTTAGTGAGGATTAAGAAATGCGTTTGCTTCGGCAAGACTAAATGTTAATTTTAAAGCTTGTAAGGCAAGACAAAGCAGATCAAATCATATTTTTCGAATATAATAAAACTTTTCATGATAAATAAACGTATAAAATAATATCACTTATGCCGAGATTATGTATTTTTAAAAATATGATATTCGCCTCTGTGTATGTACTCAAACATAGGAACTTTTCGTGAACAACAAAATAAAACATATTACTAATTCAACATGCGACTAGGAAATGAACTGTCATGGACGATTGTAAGTTTATCAAAAGTACGTAATTTTAAAAATAAAGCAAATAATGCAAATACAATTCACGACGATCTACTATGAACGTTATTTAAAGGGGCGGAAAGTTGTCATTTGTGTAGCAAGCAATTAAGGCAGTTCTCACACAACGCTATTTGCAAGCGACTCGGATCTTGTCAATGTATGAAAGCGACGCGTCTGCGATGCGTCTCCTGTCAGTGAACAGTGTCCGATACAGCGAACTTTGGATTGCGTTGCAGACGCGTAGCTCATAAATAGCGTAGTGTGAGTGCGTAAGACGAATTCCGTATCCAACGGAATGGAGTATAAGCGAGTAAATTTTTACATAAATGATATATATCAAATTTTATGTTTTTTAATGCTTTCAAAACTAAAAACTACGTATGGAATATTATCAAAAGTTTAACGCCATATTTGACAACTGTTTCTAAAATACATTCTACATACAGTCGTACAAGGATCTTTTGGCGCGTTAGTGACAGTTTGCCTTACCTGTAAGGCGCTGTCTCTGTCACCCACACGCCAAAAGATCCTTGTTAGACAATAATTATACATATTTATTCACATATTTACTAAAAACAAGTGACTATAAAAGTCCATATTCATCTGAGTATTCCATAGAATTCACTAATTCGTGTAGAGAATTACGTAACTCATTTACTTGGATCTAAATCCCTTCTAATAAGGTTTAAAGTATCAAAACTTATGTCACAAATATTCCATGAATATTTGAAAAATTTATCAATATCGATTTAAAATAAATGGCAATGCGTGTAGGCGATCAAAATTATACATCAATGGTATTTATATTGATTTCAATATTTAAAATTGACAATGTACTTCTATAACGACGGATCTAAGTATGAAAGATCCCAAGTACAAACATCGCTTTTAAAGTATAAATCTATCAATTTGCAACTTTAATATTCAACAGCGATGTTAAGTTTAACATGCTTTAAAAGTACACCTTATACACTTGTCATAATGCTCAAAATTATTGGTTACGCTTTCGAAGGTAAAACCTTATGTAATATTATACCTTATTGCAAATATCAAATGTGATTTATCCATATTAGTGTCACGTTAGCCTTTCAACAGTATAAGCAGTTCAACAATTGCCACCTAGATGTCCTAGATATCAAACAATACTCCTTATTCCGTTGTATCAAAGTTCAGAATGATCCATTCAGAGTTCCTTATCAGTTCCACATTTTCAGATCCATCCTTTAAGTTCCAACTATGTGTCATACCCCGTGATATAGAACAATATACCTTATCCCGTTGGCATAAGGTTCAAAACCGCGCCTCAGGCGACTGCGGCGAGCGAGGCATCCGCGCCACGCCGGCTAGCCGCTCGCACACCGCTTCCAGTTGAGCGTCCAGCATCAGAGACGCTATCTGATCGTCGGTTAGCATTTCCACGCTGGAAAAAAAATCAAAAAAACATTTTATGAGGGAATAAAAAATGGATATAAAAGACATAATTCGACATAAATTAATCACTTAAAAATATTGTAATATGAGTCTTATTTCCTGTCACTCACGGTGGAATTTTAAACATTTACTGGTAGGAAGTGATTCACTCGTAAAATGTTGTATCGATCTAATGAATGATAGGTTGAAAATTCAGCCGTAAAGAACTAGAGTAGGTCACATTTCAATGTTTCAACATTTGATAGTTAGAGAAAGTACAAGAGTATAAATAATGAATAGTCGGCTACTTTATAGGAAAAATTGTCACAAAAACTAACGACACCCTATTAGACAACGGACAGAATTTTAAATACAAAATAATAAATTTAGTCACTGTGCTGTTAACCGTCGAAGAGTTTCCTTCTCTGTCACCAATGTTCCAATAGCATACCTAGCAAGACTATCAGTATCGGAGTATCGCTCATCGGAGGCGGAGGAGGCGGCGTCGTCCCGCCGGCGGGGCGAGGCGCGACGCGGGGTGCGCGGGGCGGAGCCCGAGCCGCGACGCTCGCCGAACAGCGACAGACCTGGGATAAAATTATGTACACTGTGTATAAAAAATAATCGAGGTGTATAATTTTGACTAATTTATTACGTTGAAGTAAGCTTCCTTTCATTCTGTTATTATTATGCCAAGTAAAAATCGTAAAAAAGATAAAATCATGGGATTAGATTGCAACGTGTTGTCGTTGTTGATACATTATAAACGCTAACACACTCATACCCCCGCAGTAGGTTGATACATTAAATAGTACTAAAACTAATCACATCCAGCTGGATGGTTATTTCTATATAAGCATAAGTAACTTATTAATAATAATGTAATAAAGTCACAAATATCGACGGACACCCCCTCCACGGGTTTCCTTTTTTTCTCATAAAAAACAGCTTACCACAAACTTAACCTTGATAGTAAACTGGATGATACATAGTTGAACGACCTCACGGGAGCCTAACGTGTTACCTTGAAACATCTCCTTGACCTTCTCGCCGGTGTCGTGCAGGATGGCGTCGAAGCTCTGCCGCCGCCCGCGCTCCAGCTCCGCCCGCAGCGCGGCGCTCCTGTCGCCCGACCTGGGGGAATATCATTGATTATTAATAAATAAATAAACAAACGCTAACATTTCTATCCTTGCGCTAGGACTGTGAGTACCGTGGGTGGCACGGAAAACAAAAATAACACATCTACTTCCTTTTTTACCCCAAAGAAACGTGACGTCAAGCCTAAATAACGCTGTCGAAACTTTCTACACCGCTCGCATATAATATTAACATTTGTACTCCATTCGCTTTTGATGTGGAATTCGTTTTAATGGTAATCCACACAATTTCCAGCTTTCCTCCCCTAAGATTAAGGATCATTGTAGATTGACAGCGAGTATTCAAAATGCAAGCAATCTACAATGTACCATAATCAAAGGTGTGGAAAGTCCATTATAACGAATTCCTCATCGAACGCGAACGCAATGTAGAATGTACCATAGTGAAGCTGACCTGATGATCCGACGTGGGGAGGCCGCAGACACCTTGCTGGACTCCAGTGGGCTCGGCGGTGAGGACTTCTCCGGTGTCGAGCGCGGCCGAAGGGAACACTTCTCGAAGCTTATCTACCAAATTAAATTGCACATAATTAATTAAGAGCTGAAAGTTTTGAACATTAATGAAAAAAAAATCTATTTAAAATCAGTCTCAATGCTCTATCTATTCATAATATTACACCCATTCAACTTCCGCTCTAGGATTCCTTGTGTGACAAGGGGTGACATGAATATCACAACACCCTCATGGCCCACGGTCATCGTCGGGTCGGCAAGTGTTCGACAAAGTTAAACAACTGCGGGCGCGGTTGATAGTTGGATGCGTGATCGCTGCACCATTATTGAGAATAACTCAAAAACTGAACTCAGATGTCGCTCAAATTTTTATGAGACCGGTTGTCCCACCCACTTGCGCACGTTGTCGTCGCTGCAGCACATCTCCTCAGGCCTACCGTACAGACCTCCTCAGGGCTGGAGTAGTCCAGGTCGATCTCGGTCCAGGTGTCGGGCTCGGGCGCGCGGTCGGCCCGCCGCAGCCACTCGCGCACGTTGTCGTCGCTGCAGCACATCTCCTCAGGCCTACCGTACAGACCTCCTCAGGGCTGGAGTAGTCCAGGTCGATCTCGGTCCAGGTGTCGGGCTCGGGCGCGCGGTCGGCCCGCCGCAGCCACTCGCGCACGTTGTCGTCGCTGCAGCACATCTCCTCAGGCCTACCGTACAGACCTCCTCAGGGCTGGAGTAGTCCAGGTCGATCTCGGTCCAGGTGTTGGGCTCGGGCGCGCGGTCGGCCCGCCGCAGCCCCTCGCGCACGTTGTCGTCGCTGCAGCACATCTCCTCAGGCCTACCGTACAGACCTCCTCAGGGCTGGAGTAGTCCAGGTCGATCTCGGTCCAGGTGTCGGGCTCGGGCGCGCGGTCGGCCCGCCGCAGCCACTCGCGCACGTTGTCGTCGCTGCAGCACATCTCCTCAGGCCTACCGTACAGACCTCCTCAGGGCTGGAGTAGTCCAGGTCGATCTCGGTCCAGGTGTCGGGCTCGGGCGCGCGGTCGGCCCGCCGCAGCCACTCGCGCACGTTGTCGTCGCTGCAGCACATCTCCTCAGGCCTACCGTACCGACCTCCTCAGGGCTGGAGTAGTCCAGGTCGATCTCGGTCCAGGTGTCGGGCTCGGGCGCGCGGTCGGCCCGCCGCAGCCACTCGCGCACGTTGTCGTCGCTGCAGCACATCTCCTCTAGTTGCTCGCTCGCGTTCGACTCGCTCGCCGTGTCTGTTATCGTTGATCTGTCTATGTCTGTCAACGAATGAATGAATGAATGAAACACAGGCATATAAAATAAATATAAGCAGACGTTACATTTATTTCACCACTACAAAGACGTACGTCGTACGTACAAAGTCTATCTGGTTTTATTCTTGTTGTTGCTACACTTATGAACACAAAAACAAAATGGGGAACAAGACAAGCCCGCCATTTACATAAGCCGCAAGGAGCCGAAGCTACTTCATCTTTAAGCTTAAGGATCATAGAAGAAAATAAAGGATTCTATAGTTATTGTTAATGTGTGCAATATTTCTATTTAGTTGCAACTGGCACGCTTTTTTATCCTATATGTTAAGGTCTGCTTATGTTTATTTTATATGCTATGGAATAAAATGAAGTTTATTCAAAGTAAGATTTTACAAACTCTTTTCGAAACTCAAACTACGTCATCGCTTCCTCATAATAATGTGAGACTCATGTGTGTTATTGGGCCCTTAAACGAGCCACAAAAGGGTTAAAATCATAACACTCTTTGTGTATTTACTGTAGCCTTAAAAATAAGTTATCTCACCGTTCCTAGAAGACTGTCTTCTCGACCGATGCTTGTGTATTTCATCCGATATCCTCTCGAGGTTCCGGAGGGCGGACGAGTATTTCTGCTTGGCTTCAGTCACCTGTTCTTCTAGCGTTTGGATACGAGCCTTCTGAGCCTCCAAGGCTGCGTTGATGCGAGCCTTCTCTTCAAAGTATGGTCTGCAATTAACATAGTTAGAAGGAACAATCTTTAAAACTGAACCTTATGTTAAGGCTACATAGATTATTGTATTTGTATGCCGCGCTACGGCAAAGCGTTTGAAAAGATCAGTTGATTAAATTAAACCTTAACGTCATGTTGCAAAGTACATTGCAACTTGCTAGCAATTTACTTTTTTGCAATGTCTAGGTAGGAATCATGCTCTTAATTAAATTAAAGTAATTATCACTTGAGTTGGTAAAGGAACAGTTTGCGGGGAAACATACAGACGCAAGAGTTTTCTAAATTTCTTAAAGGTGTGTGAAGTCTCCCAATCCGCTCTTGTTTAAAGTTATGCTCTGCCATTACGGCATTGGGACAGGGAAGTTGACTTTTCTAATGAAATATTATATAGTTTACAATAGACATTAAAATGTTTATATTTTTTATCAAATTTTTTCCTACATTTTACACTATTAAATATAATGTGACTCCATAAACAATTTCAAATAAAAGAAGAAAAATGCATTACTATGACTGGCTATATACAAAAGGCATGCATAGACTAAATAAAACTTGATAAAAAAGAAAAATGTAATCATGCATAGATAAGAAAAAAGTTATGTACCAAACGTGAGCATGAGCATTGCTGCGGAGAGCTGCGTGCGGCCTGTGGAAGATATATATACTCTGTGCAAACTAGTCAAGCGATCAAATCAGCTTATAATCTACGATAGGATAAGCTTATAACAGACTAATGATTCATCTAGACAACACAAGCTGTATATTGAGTTTTTGGATGGAGATCCTCACCGCCCGGTACTAATGGAGGCTAAGATATAAAATGTGTAAAATTTGTTCTATGTTCTACTTTTTCTTAGTTCTAATTCCTCTGAATCATTTTTGGTCACTTGCCTTGTCTAGTTGAATAACAGTCTATGTTAAGAAGTAAGGGTTTCGGCTACAACCTATATTCTATAGTTTATTTTTTGGGCAGAGGGGCACAAGCATTTACTAAATTTTTGCGCCTCACTTTCCAATTTATGGTTGCTTAGCATAAGGTGCAAACTGCGGTTAAGGGATTATTAGGCTGTATCCGAGATTTTAATTAAGAAGTATCAGTTAGAAAGCTGTCTAGTTGCTAGTCTAGAATATCTACACTTTGTTCTAAAAGATTTGTTAAATGTAAGAAATATTATAACAGACTAAAAAGAAGCAAGTACATGTGCAATTTTCAATTATAAATCTAAGAAAAAGAATTCCTCTACTTTCATTTATTTATATAGATTGAAGTGAAGTGAATTATCGGTTTTCATTTCTAAAATTTTTGCATTCTACCTATCTATTAATATGCAGTCAACATTTAATTTTTACAGTGTTCTAATAGCAAAAGTAATAATATTATGACAATGTTATTAACTACTAAATTCAAGGACTGCAATAAAAATCCATTTAAATAATAATTTCGTACATTAAATTTCAATAGCGCGCATTATCAATCAATAAAATTGCTCATAACTGTTAATACAAATTGGCATGTCTGCTGATGTCATACAATAAAGTGCTTCGAAGGTCAAATGCATTGCAGTCTGACTTCACACACAATGACTTCTCAACGTTTCCCTGATTGTTTTATGATAATAAATAAACAGGAATTACACAACTGAGATGACTTATTATGCGAAGCAATGAACCAATTATTTGTGACAGGTCCTGTTTTTAATCTCACTATGTACATAACTGCAATGGATGCATGTATATAAAAGGTATTTTGTAAAGAACTATTATTGAGGCGACATATTAACTAAAAGTAATAATTTTCCTAGATACAATGGACCTACCTGGATACTAGACAATCATATAATTATTGTCATAATATTGTACCTGTATATATTTTTTTATTTCATTTTACATGATACCATTTCGAGTTATACAAAAAGCATTTTCCAAAAATATTTTTAGAATTCCACTAACTATCCTAAACCTAAACTCATCATATACACACCCCTCTTATCTAACCTACCCTACAGATGCCCCGGAAGCCATACCTGGACTTGGCGATGTGTCTCTTCAGTCCGTTCTGCAGTTGCTGCACCAACGCGGCGGCCGCGCGGTGCGCCGCAGCCTTGGTGCGCTGCGTCACCGCCGCTGACGCGCGGTCCGCTTCCGCCTTGCATCATTCAAGATAAATCATGGTATACACTCAGCTCATATCCCAGACTAGTATCTCCTATATTATAAGTACCTAGTCCTAGTGTCCTATCGAAGCAGGTTTTTCAGCCAAAGCCAAAACCGAATTTTCTGCCTTGCTATTATATCTATTGCCGAAACTGAAACTAAGGCCAAAACTAGAATTTTGACCGAAAGTGGTCGAAATTGAATCATTATGTTTCGGTTGATACTAGATTAATAGATATCAAGACCCAAAAATATACAAAATTTTAGTGTTTATATTAACGCTGGTAGACATATCATAGTATTAAATTTTGTTATAAAACTTTTATGACTCAGCTGACCTGGTTAACACGATGTGTGGCGTGATTGAGCATCTCCTGCCAGGCCGGATCCAGGGTGAGGCCTCCGGTACCGTCGGCCAGCCGCGCGAGCCCTTGCTCCGCCAGGTACACCATCTCCCGCGCCGCTGCGTGCGCGCTGTTCGCCTTGTCGTATGCCAGCGTTGCCGTTTGAAGTTCTTGTGATGTCTGTTGATAGTTTAGGTAAATGAAATTGACAATATAGACGAAAATTTTACTTTCAGTAACATAAAAGAGTCAAGTGGTAATTGAGATAATGTAGGTAGAACTAGAACTTAATTAAGCCGCTTTATAGCATAGATGCATATTCAATTATTCACAATTAAAAAACAGAGTCTGTTTTTTATTCTCATTAGAACATAATTATTAAAAGACATACTTACAATATTAGCCCTAAATCTAGCTTCATAATAAGGCCTTGCTTTGTGGACGCTGGTGCCAAGCTTCTTGGTCAGCTGTTGGATGCGAAGGTGACCTTCAGCGAGGAGACGCCGGAAAGCTAGCCGTGCTTCATCTAGCTCTACTTCAAGCCTGTTGATCTCATCTGTTGCTGTATTGAGCCGTTCTAGTTCGATCTGAAATTGATGAAAAAAATTTTTATTTACTGACAATACTAACATAACTAATAAAATTAATAGAAAAAATAAGTTAAGAATTTTCCGCAAAAAAAAAGTTGTATGTAGGTATGTTACCAGCAATAGTGCCAATAGTCGGAAATGATTAAGAAGTAAATGCCGTTTACTAAAGCCGGAACTCGAGAGATCACCGACGCGTTGCTAGCAATACCCACTTGTTGTTCTTATTTTATTTTCAGTTGTATTAGGTTCTATTCCCATGTTTCATTTAATATTGTAATTTTAAATGCTTCTTTAATACAGTGATAACCATAACTTTATATACTCATAAATTGGAGTACATAGATATCTATTGATAGAAATTAGTCACACTGGCAACCTACACAACACACAACAGTAAAAACTAGATCATTGTGCCCGTAACACTCTCATAACATTAATATTATTGATTTATCTTTACCTGTACGCGAGGGTCTAAAGCTTCCGAACATTCTGCGGTGTTTTCGTTCATTTTTTGTCTTAACACAAACGCATTGTAACGCGATTTACATACAATACAAAGCTTTTTTAATATTTTACTGCAAGTGTTACAAAATACAACACTTCGCCATCGCTAAAAAGCGAATATTAGGCGAAAATCACACAACACAAAGCCCAAAGATCCAGATTTTCAATGCAGCTTTTTTCATTACCTACGTTAAGTGTCAAATGATTATGTCAATTGTCAGATATAATATGTCAAGCACCATTGATCTATAAAGGACTATGGATTAGACACTAATGCATGTGCTACACGGTTTCAAACGGTGGTTTGAAACCGAAACAGCACGAGTTGCGCTTTGCCTGCTACACGGTTTCAAACCAATCAGTGTTGGTTTGAAACATCAGTGTAAAAAGACCGTCGCGCGACTATCACGTCTCTACGCTCGACCTATATACAAACTTTCATATACAATTACAAACATATTACATATTACATATTACAAACTTTCGCATTTATAATATTAGTAGGACTAGTAGGTAGGAAGTAGGAAGTTGGATAAGGATAGGATATCCTTAGATTGTCAATTTTTTTTTGGCAGACGCGGCGTTGGCCCTTGGGTCAATTTCTTTTAATTTGTCGGCTAAAATATTCCACGCATTTTTTTAATACAATCTTTATAGGACTCTGATGTGAGGTCCCAAAGGCAGGGCAAGTCTCTATACATTTCTATAAATTCACTCAACACTTCCCGCTCTTTCTGCTCTCGTGACATTTCGTCGTAATTGTCGTTGAATTGATTTGATGCGTGCGTCCGCGCTCGCCGCTGCAGGCAGACTGCGTTCGCTTGGTTTGAAACAGACGGCTACACGGTTTCAAACCAACGCTTCTGCCAGTGGTTTGAAGCACAAGCCTTTCTACCAAGGGCGTTTGAAGGTCAAGCGAAATTTGGTTTGTTAGCAAAAATAGCGTGCCTGACCACGTGACAGGAACTGCCTGTTCCTGTGTGTTGTGCGCACTACGTGGACGGAAACTATCGATATTTAGTTTAATGACTTACGATATAACAGCAATAATACATGTCGTTCGTCTTCTCAGCGATATTAATATTAATTTTGATACCTACTGCGATGAACTTGTCATGTCATATCAACCAAAATTTTTTTGTAAAAACCAGCTATCATGATGATCTGCTAAACAACAAACGAGGACACAACGACTGCTCCCCCTTTTTAGATGATCTCAGCGATATTATTTTAAACTCTGCCAGTTAATTAAGTACCACTCTCTTGCTTAACACAGCCGCCAAACTATTTGTCTTGTTCCAGTTAGGAAATTTAGGTAGTTAAGGCCTTTATTTATTATATGCATAATGTAAAATTATCAAAATAGAGTTCCATAACCGAAGTTTAACCATCGACAGCAAAATACTTATATCTCTATTTGGCTGTATTGTATATAACTAGGTCCAAATACAGGCTTGAAGTTATGTTAAGTTTTATATCCAATATAAATAATCCTTTCACCACCAAAACCCAGTCCGCCTACTCCTAAACAATGCCACTTTTACTGATTCTCAATGTACCCGCTGAATCCAGAAAAATCACGATAGATACTTACATAAATAAATAAGTCATAATTATGTACCACTACGATGAATTTAATTTTAGAGTTTATTCAATAAAAGATAAGGGTGAAGATAGTACTGCTGTGTGATATGACTGACAATTTTCATCTGATCACCCATGATTGTGTTATAACCCTTAGTGCATTAATATTGTGAAAATGGGACCGAAATGTAAATAAAAAACATGTGTCTATGTACACAAATTTTAATTTATTTGTTTAAGGCTAACCCTATAATGTACAGCATAATTACAAAAATACAAATAAAATTATTACAGCATATTTATTAATTGGGCACAAAAAGCGATCGTATCGCTAACTAGCGAATTCTTCAAGAGAAGCTTTGGGCAGATAAGATAACAGAGGAATAATTATAATTACTTTTTACAAAAAAAAGACTTCAACATCGACAAGCAGACATTAAATAAGGGGCCACTTGAAATTCCAAATCTTTGTGATAAAAAATATAATTATGATAATTATGCTACCTCTGAGAAGTTAACAGAATCATTCTGTCATATTAATTTAAATTCCTTACTAAAAACATTGAAATTTCAAGGGTTCAATAATTACTAAACGGTGCCGCGGTGGCCAACTTCCCCTCAGTTTAGGGTTCGTGTACTCTATTAACTTAGTTCAATTAAATAACATACAGACCTAATTTTAAACTTGTATGAGACTCTCTTGTTCTATAAAAAGTAAGAAAAGCTCACCAAAATAGAAGGAACAGCGCCGTCGTGTAACCTTACCACATTAAGCGTTCTGTTGAAACTTGCTTCAACAAAATGTAAAGAACACACAAACAAATTTTTAAGACGAGGGTTTATGTTTTCTGGGCCAATTATTTCTAGCCACTTCTTTCTTATTGATTTATTTGAAGGGAATCTATTGAATAAAAACAATTATTTCAACTTTCTTCAGCGTCATTTTAATTATCGATATATCGAATATCGATATTTTAACACTTTTCTACCCTAAGTGTCATTGAAATGTAAACAAACCGGCTACTCAAATATATAAAATAATGATGTAAAACCCAACAAAACATTAACAGTCCTACGTAACCCTCGCACAGATCTTCATGCAGCAAAAACATATATCAATATCATTCAGATATACAACGAAAACTGATACTTACCTGTGTAAAGTTAATTTTGGGTGTAATTTGTTTTTCCTTGCTCCGCACTGTAGTATACAACACTTCATTGTGTTTCAATGTGTTTTTCTTACTTTAAAGGACACCACAACAACTATCAATGCCTATTTTATTAATATAATGGGTTTTTTACTATTTGTTTCACATAAGATGACATTTGTCAACTGTTACTATAAATGGCCGGCCTGCTATAACGTCAACCAGCTAATTTCATATGAGGTTAAGGATTAGGGCGTCTCTATCTAAGTAGGTATATTCCTATCTCTATGTCAAGCACTGACAACGGCAAAACATCTCTGTATTTTTTTTATATTTGACATCTGCCATGGAATTTTAAGTTATAAAATGATTTATATTATACGAAATCCGTATCTATATTTCGTATTTTAGAACCTAACTTATCAAATCATGTTATTTTTCTTATTTACAATTAAAATTTTTCACTATTGATGAATCAAACATTTCTTATTTATTTTTAATAATCAAAATTAGAAGATAGGTAGTATAGGTACCTATTGAATTGATGTCAGAATAATTCCTCTGTGGACTTTTGGTGGACTTATACTTATGTCAAATAACATTGACAAATAGATTTCTTTATTTTTTTTTGTTTGTCAACTGTCAATGCTGTTGCTGTCATTGGCTGTGGCTGACTGGCTGTGTGACTGTGTGTGTGAGTCCGTGAGTCGTCGACGCAAAGTGATTGTAAAATATTTTGGTGATTGAAGAAGTTGTTTTGGAGCAATTAAAATGGTATAAAACTATTCAAGTGATTTTAATTAAAAGTAGGTCTTGTGAATATGTAAATGATTAAATCCAATATTTCAGGCAACTGAAGTAGAAGACACCATCAAACGGATTCAAGCCCACAAAGGTGTTATGGGTGTCGTCATCGTAAATCACGAAGGTTTGGTCAATATCTTTCATTTCCATGGAAGCTTTTGATAATCTTTATTAAAAAGCCGTGTTTTGCAAGTTACATAATCTAAGAAACTTTATCTATTATTGTTTAGTTGTTAGTTTTTCTGTTTGCCTTAAAATAATTATTCCAATACTTACCTATTTTAAGTTTCTTTTACTTATACATTTGCATGTATCGTATTGTTTTATCGATAGTTTGTTGTCAAGTAATACTTACATATTAAGATAGAGGTTTGTATAGCAGTTGATCATGAGCCCAAGTAATAGACATTACACAACTTGTTCCTGATCTTAACCAAGTTGTTTCACAATTTCCAGGCATTCCTATCAAAAGTTCCCTGGACAATGCTACATCTGTGCTGTACTCCGGTCTGATTGGTCAGCTTACAGAGAAAGCCCGTAATGTTGTGCGGGAGATGGTAAGACTTCAGCTTCTTAACTTAATTACGAAACTTTAACAATTATATATATAAAAAAGCTTATTACCCAGAACTATCAATAGATATAAAACTTTTGTTACCGAGTTACTGTCTCGGTAACAAATACAATGGTCAGAAAAGCCTTGACCCAAGGAGCCAAATTTTGGCATGTATGTTCCTTCAGGAATGTAGGAGAACATTTAAAGAGTATTCTTGAAAATAGTGTGTCCTGAGGACAAGAGAATATAACAATTAGATCTACATGTTGAAGATATAAGCATCATAAGTATATTGCTGGCTGAAAGAGGAGCAATGCAACTGCTTCTTGAAGGTGTGAATGACAATCATTACTCCAGTGAATTATGATTATCATTTGTATTTTTCAGGATTCCACAAATGAGCTGACATTCCTTCGAGTGAGGAGTAGGCGACACGAGATTTTGATAGCACCTGATCGTGAATTCATTCTCATTGTTATCCAAAACACTTCAGACTAGTCAATATTATTTATGGCAAGGAAATAAGTAATTATTTAGTCGCGAGTGAATATTGTGTATCATTTATAAATATAACCTAATATTAAGTGTAATGTTTAAGTAAAACAGTGTATGATTTATTAGCATATTAATGTGTTATATTTCTTGATTGGCAGAAAAATCTTATGTTATATAATTATTATAGGTTATTTTATGACTGGATTTAATTCTTTACAACCAAGAAGAAATGTTTTGTTAATCTTAATGTATGTTTATATTATGTTTATATTCTTAACTGTATCTTGGAAAAAGGCTTCATTATGTTCATAGGAGATTAACCACCATACTCTATTATTTATGTATAAGGTAGTAAATAATAAGGTAGTAAATATATAAAGCAGCATATAAAAACAACAAATATTTATGGCTGTGCACACTAATGTGTCTAAATGTGAGTCAATGTAATTATTGACTCAATTCCTACTGCACCTGCTCATAAGAAAGCAATGTAATATAACTTAACAGGGCGCTATGTAAGGTTGAATTTTCAGAATTTACTTGAAAAAACTGTTATAGCCGTTGACGCATCGAATACCTGTAAATAATTCCAATTTGATCAAAAAGTGTCCTGAACGTAAATAAATTAGGAGAATAATGGATACATAGAATATTGAAAACCTTAAGTCCTTTGTTCAATAGCATTATAGATCTAATTGTGCTTTGCTTATTCATATTAATATTACGTTTTGTTCTGGTAGTCTTCACTTCTGATTAGAGAGCACCGTCAATACAAAGAGTGAAAAAGTCGCATCTATAACAATTGTCATAATACCTAACAATTCTTTAATGATTTCCCTTTAATAACGTCTTTTAAATATTTATTTATTACCAATTATTTTTTGTCCAATTAAAATGCATACTACTAAAAAAGTTAAGACACTGACCTACTTAGTATCAATACTACTTTTCAAAATGAATTTAAATTCAGTTATATTGCTTTAATATTCGTGTAAGTATATAGAATGTGTTGCATTATTTATTAAACTTACAGAAGCATTCATATATAAGCATAGCAATAAAGTTTTATAATTAAACAGTTTTTTAAATTCTTTATCATCCATGTGTCCATAACAAAAGCTGCAAAAGAAGTTATCGGCTACGCTAGATCCACTGAACTGGCTGAGATTAAATTTTGTAATTAGTTTAGAACCATGGAAAAGACATAAGATAGTTTTTATCCCGATAATAAGTGCCCTTAGGGTAATTTAATTAAAGGGCCACACAGTTTCTAGACCAACGTAGACGCAGCAGCAAGTAGAAGAAAATAAAACAAAATTTATTGTCAAATATACTTTATTCGTCACTTGTAAATCATACACCAAATTATCACACATGATAGTTTTATGTAGGTATATGATTGAAATGTTATGATCAAGATGGAAATGAGATTACACACATGCCAACAAATAAAGAGTTGTGTTTTTAAGAAAGAAGGAGGTTCTCAACTCGTCTGTATGTTTTTTTGGTTTTTTGTTCAGCGAGATTTTTTCGTCGTTTACGAGTCGAATCTGAATTCTTTTTTTTGTTGGAAAGTAGATATTCCAAGGGTGGTCCCATGATAAGGACACCGGGATCAGTAGATGGCATCCAGAAATCGAGGGGAATTTTCGAAACTTGTAGGGGCGACTAGTTTGTTAATGTTTTCATTAAGTATAACACTTAAAGTTAAAGCACCACATAATGCAATGAAGATCTGAAGTCGAACAGTTGAAGCCGGAAGACAGTCGAGGGAACTCCTCAACGAGTTATCTTATATTTGGGCTAGATTGATTCGTAGTGACGAGAACTTTACCTAGATGGGTCAAATTGAGCGCCATTTGTCGAGTAATTTTTGAGTTATCTCTGCTTGTCAATGTTGAAGTTGGTTATTTTTTATGGTAAAAAGCAATTATTTTACATAACGTCAGCTCGACCATTTTTTAAACTGATTTAAACCAGAAACCCCCACGCATCTATGTTCACTATTATGATTTTTTAACCGACTTCAAAAAAGAAGGAGGTTCTCAATTCGACCGTATACATATGTATATGCTTTTTTTATGTAAGTTCAGCGATTATTTCGTCGTTTATGGGCCGATTTTGATAATTCTTTTTTTGTTGTAAAGTAGATATGTGCAGTGGGGTCCCCTGATAAGGACACCAGGATCTATGATGGCATCTCGGAGAAATCGAGGGGAACTTTCGAAAATTGTATGGACGACTAGTGTGCTTGTTCATGTTATCATAAGTACATTAAAGCGCTACTATTACATGAAGATCTGGAGTCGATCTGATGAAGCCGAAAGACAGTCGAAGGAACTCCTCAACGATTTACTGCAGTTATCTAGTGTTTGGGCTTGATTAATTTGTAGTGACGAGAACTTTACACTTACATGTTGAATTGAGCGCCATCTGGCGAGTAGTTTTTGAGTTATCTCTACTTATCAAGATTGAAGTCGGTTATTTTTTTTGTAAAAAGCAATTATTAAATTTGTAGCTTAAAAACTAACAGACAGACCATCGGTTAGGTATGCTGCCACTGATGCTGAACAAGAGAGACAGACGAAAGCGATGAATATTGTTGCTAACTTCCTATATTTAGGTATTACTTCTATCGACAATACCTACTTGGATAAGTTCAAATGTTGCTTGCTACTTATGCCCTACTGATGGTAACGTCAAATCACGTTAAAGTAACTTTTTATTATAATTACTATTCTTGGAGTAATTTAAAGAGCAACACCTTTTCTACATCAACGCGAACGCAGCAGCAAGTAGAAGAAAATAAAACAAAATTTAACGAAGAATAATGACTATTCTTGGTAATAAAAAGTTACTTTAATTTTAAGATGTGGAAAGTGTCGAGGCTAATTGACGTAACATCCATGAATGCAATTTAATTAATTGTCAATTTGTTTCTTGGTATTTTGAATTGACACCAATGAAGAGGGGTTCCGTCGACCTTAACAATATTTAATCTATATACCCATATCCGAGCCAATACTGCACATTATACTGAAGAAGAAAAGTATTAAAATTATACTTGGACAATCTACAGTATCACACAGGATAACCAACCTCATATGGATTACTAAGATCAGTTAGCTTGTGACGACTAATTGTTATATTTGTTATGTGGTGAAATGAATGCAAAGCATGACATAGGCAGTTACATGAGCTTAGGTGATTAGGTGTCACCTGGTGCGCTTGTTGTAGACGTTGTAGTGTCACCCCACACGGGAAGCTGTTTATTAACGTAAAGCTGTACACACAATACACACAACGTCTCGAGAGTCAAGACTTAGCTCATTGGAAACCATTAAAATGTGTTTCGAGATGTAAGTTTGAATTTTCAAGATTACATAGTTCTTGAAATAATATATTTTTTAAATGTTTTACCATAATTGTAGTTTTTTGTAGTTTATCTTTTCTCGATTAAAAAATCAGGTTCTTCCTTCCTCGGTTAGTGTTCTCATTATACCTTTTTTGGGAGAAACTGTAAGCCATTTCAGTTTCTTCGATCTTCTTATCGATTACACTTGTCATGGGCAGCAGTAGATGTGCGCTACATGTTCGTTTGCATCTTAAATATATAAAAAATATAGTGTGCAGGATATAGTCGGTGTTGAAAGATCTATGAGTCTAAAAATGAGGTATTTTTTTTTTGTTTTTACTGATAGCATAAGTGATGTTAGTTTTAAGAAATTGGCCGCTGCAAAATACAACCAGGATTCGAACCTGCAAGCTCCTTTCAGAACCATGTTTAAAAAACGTCTAGATTTTTAAGTGTATTAAAATTATTTTTTCATCATCATTTTTAATTGTCGGCCCTGGATTTTTTTATTTCAATTATTGTCGTTACATTTTTGCAGCAGTGTCATTTAAATGCAAATATATTACAATAAAAGTTTCAATTTGTGTATTTTATGTGTGATTGTTGTTGTAATTATTTTTTTATCCATATTTTAATTTGTAAATATTTACCTTCCCATACTTACATCATCATTTTTCTTCTCCTGGTTTTAATTTATTTTGGTCCACATTTGACGGCGTTTATTCATTGTTGTTTAGCATGGAGTCCACTGGCATTGATAAAATTATAAATACTTTTATATAATTATCCCTAGTTCAGACGGTTGGCATAACTTATTTATTTGATTGAAACAAAACAGTTTTAGAAGAATAATATTATCATAAAATTAGATATCTTGAGCAAGAATCCTTATTTTATAAAGTCTTACGTTTACATGTAGGTAAATAAATCTTATTTAAGTTCATTGTTGTTGAACTTTGTGAGGCTTTATATCGGAATACTTTCCGTTAGTAAATCAAGAATCATGCAAACATTTTATGTTACGTGTAAGAAATTATTGATATCTATTTTTTATCGATTTTAAAATAAATTATTTTCAAATTAAGAGAAATAATAATTCGCAAAATCCGGTTCCAAGCGTTGTCGGAGCAGTTTTTTTGACTCGGCAGTTTTTCGTAGGACATAATTTTATTTCAACATTATCAACCCGTAGTAGGGTTTTAGTCACATATATTTTTTTAATGTCATGATTCTTGTCCAGCTTGTTCATCGAATTAACTGTTCAACTACCATTAAACTTTCTTACTTAGTAACTTTTTATACTCGAATTTACTGAATAAAATAAAAATTACACTTTTTTTAAATACATACTTACTATCAATTTTCATGTTATTTTTTTGTCATTAAATTCGAATCTCGCTTATGACTAAGATTATCTGTTTTAGAGTTAAGTTACTGGTCCTGTATAGTATGTTACTGGTTTACATTTTAACTTCATTACTATACTTAATACCTAATTCTTTTCATTGAAAGTAGTCTTAAAATATGTTCAAATTAATTCTCATTTGAAAAGTCAGAAAGACTGAATTTTTATCCGAAGCGTTTTATACCATTTGTTATGTATTACTTACAGTTAAAAATTCCAACTCTAGCTCTATTATTAAGTATAATACATTTATATGGGATAACGATTTTTCTTATTTTCATTTTTTTATAATCAGTATAAATTACTTCATCTAAACCTATTCAGTTCTTTCTTAAAATAGTTGAAATAAGTATACTGCCAATATACCATAGGGGGGAACTTGCATAAAACTTTTAAATATTTTTTTTTATTTCAATGTCATGAATTTAACAAGAATTTCGTAACTATTCAGTATAATCTATTTCTAGTACTGAATGATTTGTGAGTGTTTGAATACATTTTACGTATATCACGCGGCTTACCTCACGTTACTATTTTGTCGGATTTCGAATCAAAATAGTAACGTGAGGTAAGCCGCGTGATGTACATAAAATGTAAATTATTAAAATAAAAAACGAAGATTATCCAATTTAATTTTTGAAAAATCTTCACACGCTCATAAATATTACATATTTTTTTATGTAATACTTGTTGCAAGTTACCATAATTATTGTTTACAATTTTGATGTTTACAAATTTTCGGTTTAGGGTTTTCCATAACGTTTTTGTTTCAATTAAAAATCCTGTTTAATTCTAAGAAGATTTATTTAGTCACACAAAAAATAAAGTACATTATTTTTAAGATTATCGAACAATTTTCAGGAAATTTGTTTGAGTAAGTTTTTTTGTTTATTTTATATTTAAGTGTATATATTTCTAATAAAATGTGTAGACACATTTTTACACTAAAATTAATGCATAATATTGGGAATACAGATTAGTTAAACATTAGAGAGTTGTCTTTAAAACCATCCTTACATTATTTAAATGTGAATCTTACGAGACATTAAAACTGGTTATAAGCAGACAGGTTTTGTTCCTATTGTAACATTATAACTATTTAAATACATTCCTTACATTTTGCGCGTATATTAAATACTGGCACAAATGCTTAGTGCGATATTTTTTATTTTTATTTTTTTAATATTAGATACATAATTAAAAATGAATCGCCTTGGTGGAACTCCATCCGGTGATTGCCTTTTTTGATACATTTTTATGTTTTAGATAAAACTGAAAATTGTTTTGGTCCATATAATGTTAAAACTGTTCCTTAACTTTTAAACATAAATTGGTTAGGTATTCTTCTTGTTTTTATTGTTTCTTCTTGTTTATGTCATTGTTATTTTTCTTCTTTTTATTTCAAAATTAACCCAGTTTTGATGAGCCCCTCCTACTTTGATGTACTTACTCACCGTTTATTGGGATCGTTTCTTTGCAGCCCTGAAAATATACTATCATTAGTAACGGTAGAAATTTTGTAAGATATTTCATTTTAAAGCAAAAAAGATTTAACCCCGCAACCAAAAAGACTTAATAATTAAATTAAAACAAAAAGACATAATAAAAATAGCAAAATAAAATGTGTGCACAGTTCTCCGAATAGCGAACGTCGCGACGTCTTGTTCTGAAAAATATTTTTAGTTAAATCAATATTTTTTAATAACAATAATTTTGCTGTACATTACAAAAAGATCGAATGCCCGTAAAATGAAGTTTTTTTGCAGATAAATCTTGATAATGCCAAAGCATCTCGGGTATTTTCTGACAATCAACAACACATTTATTTAAATCAAATTAAAATGTCTGTCAGTGATTTTAAAATACATACATAATTGTCTTCACTCTATTTGTACCAGGCTAATCTCTAGAACGGTTTAAAAAAGGAGACGGTCCAAAATTGTATGGAGTCTGGGTCTGGTTTTGTACCAGTGATAAAATAAAATTAAATAGAAAAATAAATCATTTTTGACTAATCAAATCCACGAACTCATCTTTATTTCAATGCAAAAATTATTTATTAACTTCACGTGACGCAATTATTCTACATAATGGCGGGCAGCAGATCAGAGGATTCATAATTTTTGACGTATGACGTTAGCTGTCAATATGCCTTCTCTATGCTTGAACAATGGCTCGAACTCAGAGTGAAGGACGCCATCTTGCAAGTGTTGCAAGTAGTACCTACCGAATAAGCCGAAATTAATTTTATTTTAGCAAGTCATTTATCGCGATTTGTGAATTTATTATATTTTTAATGAACTTTCTGTAAAAATGGACCATCTCCTTTCAATGGAACTTTCTCAAAAATATAGAGGTCACATATTACTTTGACATCCATACCCCAGACCACACGATTAACGGGCAAGCCACTCAACAACATTCAGTTATCACCAACCCTGAACCCCCCAACGTACAGCAAGCCCCACAAAAACCCAATCGGAGTACTTGTGCACATAAAACAACTGAACGAACGTGTCACTACTTGGGCGCGCGCGCGTACGGCGCGGGGCGGGTGTAGCGGGGGCGGCGGGTGCCCACGTCGCGCGTGGCCGCCTCGTAGTCACGCGTGTCCTCCTTGCCGTAGTACTCGTCCTCGTAGAACCGCTCTGGCCCGCGGTCGTAGTAGAACTCCGAGTCGGGGGCGCCGCGCGGGCCGCGCGCCTGGCGAGCAAACGTTTGGGTGAGCCACAGAGTAATGAGGCATAGATTAAACTAAATTTCTTCCGTGTCAGTAATGCCATCTAGATTGATAAACTAAATCGAAGTGTCGAAGCATAAATACGAAAAGAACTCCTTGCTATTATAACAAATCATAAAATTGTTAAGGTAAAATTAATTTCACTATTTCAGTAGTGTCTCAAAGATTGAAATTGGTGGAACTGTAGAGGAATCTATATATCTACTTAGAGTAGGAACGAGATGTCTAAGAAACATTTGACTAACTATTTGTTGTTTTTCTCTCTCTACTTTGCGAAGTAAAGGACAACTTGTTTTTCCTATGATCAAATCAAATTATTAACTAAAGTTATTGGCTATGAAACATAAATACCAAATTATCAAAAATCTTTTACAAACAGTCACAATACCGTTTGTTCTAGTAAGCTCCTTTGCAAGCTAATTACACATGAGCACGAAGAATGAGGTAGAAAAGGTACACCTCACTCTTTCTAACCAAGGACCAGTTGGAACTTGGGTCCTCTGCTCTTTCTACAACACCTAAGAGTGGGACGGCCACAGTACAATTATTGCAATCAATTAAAAAAAAAGAGTAAAAATAGTTCATCAACTGTATGATATTTTAAATAAATACCTTTGTAGAATGTTCCTCAGAGTAAATCTGCTGCATATAAAAATACAACAGCGTACATTAGCTTTTAAGTCTATCTCTTTATATTTATTTGAATTGAATTGTTTGTAGCCTGTGACTTCAAAAACGACTTTACAATGAAAAGAGTTTAAGATTAATTTTTGATTATGGTAAAAGACAAATAAAAAGCTCTTTAAGTTAGAAAATCAAGGAATAACCTGAAAATAATAACACATGAAAATTGTGTTATCATGATTGTTATTTTGTAATTGAAGTTTTAATTTCGCAGGCTACTAAAGAATCTCCTGTCAAACATAACACAATACACTCAACTATGTTACGAATACTCACAAATGTAAGTCGAGTCACAACATCATCCGAGAAAAGTTGATCCTTCGAGCCGCCGTCCTAACTCATCAAAACTACTCACCGTTCATATCACGAGTCAACCCAACGCAATCTCCAACTGATCTAAAACTCAAACTCGCACTCACCGGCTCAGGCTGCGCGTAGCTCTCGTCGTAGCCGCTGTAGCTGGTCTCCATGGCGGAGCGCGCGCGGTCCAGGATGCTGAGCACCTTGTTCGGCTTGGGCGGGGGCATCGCCCGCATCGGCGCGGGCTGAATGCACGGCGCATGCGAGTCGCAACACTATCCGAGAAAAGTTGGTCCTTCGAGCCGCCGTCGCAACTCATCAAAACTACTCACCATTCAATACCGGGACGACCCAAAGCATTCTCCAACAGATCTAAAACTCAAACTCACACTCACCGGCTCAGGCTGCGCGTAGCTTTCGTCGTAGCCGCTGTAGCTGGTCTCCATGGCGGAGCGCGCGCGGTCCAGGATGCTGAGCACCTTGTTCGGTTTCGGCGGGGGCATCGCCCGCATCGGCGCGGGCTGCATGCGCGGCGCGGGGCGCGGCGCCGGCGGCTGGTGCGGGTTGTGCGACTGGTACGGCGGGTGGGACGGCCCTGCTGCAACGATGGGGGTTTTTTTATGGAATTAAGATAGCAAACGAGCATGCAGCACCACCCTCCGCTGCCACCCATGACAACTGCGACCGACCCAGAACTAGACTCAATGAGTCTCGTTCTAATTCGGTCACAGATGCGTTGCTACCCCTGAGGACTGAGATGGTCGCCTCTAAAAAAGTGTAACCGGCTCCACACCTTCCTATCCGGAACACAATTGTTCTTAAAACAATTATTACACGGTAGGAATGGTACTAAGTACCGTGGCGGGTGGTGGTACTTCCCCGGGTGAGCTCTAGGCCCTACCACCTATATGTTTAAGTAGATATATGTTTAAAGTGGACTTGAGAACTAGACTAGGGATTTGTGATTGAAATCTGTGGCAGTTAAAGTAAATTCAAACAAGACTCTTTCTAATAACTACTATTAGGATTATTACTAATAGTATAGTCATTAACAGTATCCTATCAACAAAAATTTCCAACCAAGTAAAATTACCAAATAATTTTTTAACATTTGTCAATAGTCTAACGTAGGAGTAGGGAATCCCCAATTGGAGTCTTTCTCTTTGTAGGACACAGATGTCATAGACCACGGAACACAGAGACATACCAGTGGAAATGGTACAAGTGTTGATTAGTATGGGAACCGTCCTAGCCATCCTACACAAGTAAATCCATAATCGTATTGTTTACACAACTAAGAAACTTACATTTTCATTGGTAACTACATGTCAACTACGAATGGTCTGAGAAACCCACTGTTTATAGTTGACAATGCACCTTAAAATTTTGGTATTAGGTCTTATTTTTCCATGTCTTATTTAGTGACCATATACCGTTAACAATTAAGATCATAATGCTTTTCAAGTTTTTCTATCCACATCTAGATGGCAGTGTACTACGTGTAAAGTAATTATATACTTAATTTTATTGCTGATAAGGTTGAACTTGAAATTGCAAACTGTGGCAATACATGTCAACGTGTCATTAAATAATTTCGTCTTTTGAACACTAGATGTCGTGACAAGAATCTATAATAAAGACCTTAAGGGTATAAGTAGTAAGTTATATTTTTGGTTAGCAACATCATCCTGCATTGGTTTAGGCTTAGAGATGTGCGTGGTGCTTTTTCCGCGTTATCGAAAATTATCGATATTGATATCGAACCTTGTACACTACAAGGCGTAGACCCGAAATGTTACTTAAAACGTGCTCAAATTTTTGAAAGCTTGTATCGCAGACATTGTAAGGCGAAGACGTGACCTATTTTTATCAACTATAGCTAACTAAACTAAGTCACGGAATAATAAGCTGCGCATGTTTTACCGTCAAAATAAGATATACTTTTGTATGTCGATAAATGAAATTTCAATATCACTCAACGTACCTTAGTTACAAAAACAATGCCGATGTGAATTGGAATGCATTTCAACCTTAACTTTATACAAATAAGCAAAATTTATTTTCGTGGAATAATATATTTCCTGGCTTCTAAGTGTTAAGTAAGAGTGGCCGCGGTCGGTAGTTAGTGGCTATAGCTAGTGGCGAAAACTTCTTAAGCGCTTTCGTGCTTAGGAGAGCACGTAAAGCCATCGGTCCTGGTAGTTATTTTAAGCCATGTTGGCTTGGCCTTTAACCCCTCGACAACAATCCGCACTGGAGCAGCGTAGTGGAATATGCTCTAGGCCTCCTCGAGGGAGACCCGTGCTCAGTAGGGGTCCATTACTGGGTTGAAACCGTATTTCCTAGGCATGCTGTGCTACCAGTCGCGCAGATGCGCTTATATTCCTCGTCAGGATCCTAGATTACGTACCAATGATTGAAATAAAAAACATGTATAATAATAATTAAATATTACATCTATATTCAGTATTCTATACATTAATAATATACAATAACTTAATTATTCAAATTCAAATTACATATTTAAATATTTCTTCGAAGTAGGTTTTTACAAACACTTTTAACAATATAAAATTCACTATAAAGTGTTTTCTAAATGAGTCAGTCATATTATATTATTTTTAAAACGTACTGCAAGTTAATTGTCTATACCTAATAAAATATGAAAATTATATTTACGTGTCCAAAAAACGTTACTGTTTCGCTTTCAATGTTGGTCGGAGTTGCCTGTCTTTTTGAAGAACCAGGACTTTCCATCGGATTTTGTATCTTAAATAAATATAAAAATTAAATAATATAAAATTCACTATAAAGTCTATTCTAAATAAGTCAGTCATATTATATTATTTTAAAACGTATCGCAAGCTAATTGTCTGCATCCCATAAAATATGTAAATGATAACCTGATCAAAAAACCTAACAATTTTTAATGTTGGGATAGCTGTAGTTCTAAGATATCTATTCCCCTTTTTAGAAATTATGAATTCTTCTTGTAAAAAATGTTCTGAGCATATGGTACTAGATTTGATTGGGAACCAATTGACCCGCCCAGTAGCATTAAGCCAGTCTTCTTTTCTCTATGCGTCTTTAGGAAATCTAAAAAGATGTGTACCTAAACCAAAATAAATATAATATTACAAATAATTTATTATTCATAAAAATAATTATATTGACCAAGTTGACTGTTACAGATTGCCAACTGGCATTAACTATTTATATGTATTAACTATAAATTTGAATTATTGTGTTAGGTTATTTGAAAAGATATTTTGTCTATAAATAGCCATTTTAACCCTCATCAGTCGGGTCTTGGTCGTATGATATTACATCGTAAATAAAATTACAAAATACCGATATCGATAAATTTGTACCCCCATCCCTACGATCCCTACGATCGAGTAGCAAAGAATGTTCGAGAAATATAGTAATAGCATTTAAAACATAAAACGAACCTTATTACTAAGTGACTAGAGTAGCTTTTCAATCATAAATTATTTATTTTCTTTTAATTTTGCTTTGAATTTGAATTATTACAAAATAAATTTACAACTATGCTTATATGTGGTATGAAACACCGCCGTTAGATAATTTTTTTGATCTGCTATCATTCTTACACTCCAAAATAGCACAGTAAGGCATTATTACTATAATTTAAGCAAATGTCAATTTACGAAATGCACAACCGACGCAGCTCAGTGACAGATAAGCTATGACGGCAAGTACGCGGAGCTCCGCATACTGTTAGTCGCTGTGCCACGCCTACTTCACACTTCCCGTGTCTCTGTGTTCCGTGTCATAGACAGTAGTGGAAAGCATAAAGCAAAATGTAGCTACTTATTCATATGAGGTGCTATTGGTTTCATCAGGATGACAATAAAGTGTCTTGTCATTTGATTACTTACAAAGAAAGAGAAAATATTTGCCAAATGAGAAGCCAAAGGTAACTTGCTACGTACCTTGAGGGTTGTACATTTGAGGGCGTTTTCCGCCCTTGGGCCCAGGACCTACCAGGGGGCCGGGTCTCTGCACGTGCCCTGGATCTAGTGAAGAAGCAGTGATTTTAGATCAAGCCGTTCTATTGTATGACTATGAGCACATGATATGAAGTTTTATGATAAAAATAGAAAAAATAGATTCACAATCAAACTCAATTTAAAAGCCCAAAGCACTAAGCACTAGCTTGGAAACAATCACATGAACACCAGCCATGAATACAGTTGATAAGTCGACTTGCATATATTTTTTCAAGACATCACATTGAGCCCTTTAGTAAGTTATTTACAAAATTATTTAGTAAGTTATTTATAAAATTCACATGTTTGCTAAGTGCGATAAAACAGACCAATCGACTTATTATTCACGCCTGGCCATAATGTAAAAAAACTATGGGCCAAATGCACACATTCTCCGATACCTAATATTAAAGAAATTGGTGATATTAAAGACTTTGGTGGCAATCTTTACCTCTGTCCAACATCTTCATGGGTCCAGGCCACATGCCTTCGTTGTCAGGTGTCAGGTACTTCTTGACCTCGGCGAGTGCATATGCAATGCGGGCGTGGGCTTCCGCCGGTGGGGCCAGGGCTGACACCTCCACATGGAGCTCATCCGAAAGATGAGAGTATTTGGGGTCCAGAGAGTTGCGTAACTCCTCTTCTTTTTGCCTGTAACAAGGAGCATTGTAATGTTCAATGAAAACCAATAGCTGCTCGAAACACATTCATCGAAAATTGTATTTGACACTATGAAGAGGTTAACAACTTGTAACATTTATGTGGGATGGAACATTATGGTACAAGGGAAAGGAAAGGTGTAAAGTGGGAAAGAGTGTGGAAAAAGTTTTCTAAAGTGAAATAAATTGGTGTTTTGCAAAGCGTTTCATGAAGTTTTTGATCCCAGATTTTTTTGGGACTATCTTATAGTATTTCAATGACCCAAATTGGGAGTAGGATGGTTAGTCCAGTTAGCAGACTTGTTAACTGTTACGTTTGTTAGTACACAGAGGACTGGTGTAAGGATTGCTTGTGTTAGTTACCTGTCCCTCATGGATCCACGACCTAGCACAGCCATCTTGCACATGGTTTCCTCTTGCAAGTTCTTCATTGTGCTGCCCTTCGGCCCCATCAGTTTGCCGATGAAGTTGAACTGTACACAATACATAGAGTTTTTTAGAGTATACTATAGAGACTATTACTTGGTTATTATCATAAATGCTTCAGTTGCAATATTATGTTAGAATAGTTTCAACACATTTTTGGCAGATGTAACAGTATGAATTGTGTCAAACCATTCAAACATGTCCATCTTTCATAAAAACCGTTGGTCCTGGCTATTATTTTCAACATTATTATTATTGTTAACATATTTCGGAGAATATATACCTTTGGATATTCCTTCACAGGAACAAGGATTTTGACAGCCAGTTTAATAGGTTTTTCCCTGAATACATCTAAATATTTGGTATCCCTCGGAGGTACCCGGCCCGTTGTCTGCACCCTTGTCACCTCTGGAAGGAAAGGGAAATGTGTTTCACTATAGACTATTTTTTTAACTACATACAGGCTGTCTTATGTGTGATAATGCAATGATCTAGTGTTATAAATGCAATTGCAATTGTTTAATATTCACTACTCGTCCTGAGATTAATGCAGTTCGTTGAACTGTTGCTTTTACACAAGATATATGGTAATCTTGAAGCTTGTAGCAAAATATATTATTGTTTATGTAGTCTTTTAGCAAAATATATTATTATTATAATTTTGATTCAAATAAAGTCATTCAGGATACAAACATTGTAAATTTCTGTATGTTCATTGATATTTTAACATGAAGGTAAGAGCCGGATATTTTTGACATATCAATATCTTCCTCATCAAATCCCAAATAATGGAGGGCAATCGTGTAGTTAGCGAAATAAGTGATACACGTGAAATATAAGTACGTATATATGTAGATATTGTAAGATGAGAAAAATAGCGGTAAAAACTGTCTCGCCATAACCTTTGCGATAACGGTACTTTGCCAAAATGAACGCACCTTGGTCAATCAGCGTGGAGGACAAGGGGAATTTTTCGTGATTCAACTTGATCTTCTCTGACAATAGCTCCTGCATGTATTCTCCGGCTCTTTTATTTATTTTCACGTCTTCGCCATCTTGTTCATTGTGCTCGTCGTGATCAGCCTTCATGTCTTGGTTAGAATTGCGCTTGAAATCACTACTGTTGTATCCGTTTTTATCGTACTTTTCTGCCATCACTTAGTGACTAAGGGCTCATTCCCACGGCATACGTCTTTGACGATTCGTCAAAAAACACGATACGTCTTAACGGATGGACGTTCACATTGAATACGGAATCGTGTTTTTTCACGATTCGTCAAAATATCGCATTGAAGTTCACATTTATTTCGTGATTTAGCTCAGTTCAGATTGGTTCAGAAACATTCACGATTCGTGATTTCTAAAAGACGTATCCGTCATAATCATGAAACATTCACGATTCGTGATTTCTAAAAGACGTATCCGTATTCGTCTTTTTTCACGATTCGTCAAGCGTGTGAACATGAGTATTTAAAAAGCATTGCCGCCGTCAAAAAAAATAACGAATCGTGAAAAAAGACGATTCGTGAAAAAAAACGATTCGTCCTCGTGTGAATGAGCCGTAACCGTAGTGGATGATTAATATTATTTTATATCAACGCATAAAATTAGCACAAACATTTACAATCAATGAATGAAGCCGACCACAAACGACGCTGGGAAAGAAGCAGTGTTGCCAACTATAATTTTGAAATTCCGTTAAACCTGTGGGTAAATTCCGTCAAAAATCCGTCAAATTTGTTTTGTGTCCGTCAAAAAAATCCGTTAAATAAAAAATACGTTTTATAAATGCGAAAGTTTGTAAGGATGTATGTGTATATGTGTTTGTTACACTTTCACGCAAAAACTATTGAACGGATTTTCATGAAACTTTGCAGTAAAATAGCTTAGACCTCGGAATAACGTAATAAGTTAAAATTTATAGATTTTTTTATCATTTGTGTCATACTACAATTATAACTGTAAAGTCGAAACCAGTCAAAACAAAATCCACCTTCTGAGAGCTATCTTCTACTAAGTGGCTGGCTCCCTGAAGCGAAACGAGAGCGGGTTTACTAGTCAATACATAAAAAAAAGTTTTAAAGAAACAATCCCAATCGTCATCAGACACAGAAAACATAAAAATAACTTTATAACAAAAAATCACAATCATCATCATCGCTTCCAGTTGATGTTATTATACTCGCTATGGGAGCAGCTGTTAAGGTGGATGGCTGATTTTTAATTTTATGTTTAGCATTGATCCTAGCATAGCAATAAGAGGTAAATATAAAATTAACATGTCTTGCCATTTCTTTTTAATGCAGAACGAATATTGAAAATTGCGTTGATCATTTTTTCATTCATTTTATTTCTCAATTTTGATTTTACTCCATTTAATACACTAAAAACTCTTTCTACCTCCGCGTTTGAACAAGGTAGCAATATCATTTAAAAGAAAAATCACAATATAAGTGTTAGAATGGATTAATGTTTGTTGCACCTTCAGATTTCTTACCTCTGACCAAAATTCTACAGTTCGTTACAAGAACACTAGAACTAAATACTTGATTTTTTTTCAACTATTTTTCCCGTCAAAAAATCCGTTAACCGTTAAAATATATTTTCTCCCGTTAATACCTGACCCTAATCCGTTAAATCTAACGGGAAATCCGTTAAGTTGGCAACACTGGAAAGAAGCCGACGCTTTCACGAAAAAAAAATTGTGACAAAGTGGTGACAGAACTGACAGATAGTACAGTGTGCTTAGTACGAGTTGCATCGAAAACTTCACCTTCACGCCTTCCGTCAAAACGTGAGTGACGGTGACTTTCGAAAAGTTGCGAGTACGAGTGTCAAACGTCATAACCAAGTCGATCGCGTATCAGCACGTTTATTCACACGTTCATTCGCAGAAACCATTTATTGTTATGTTGGCAACAAAACGTCGTGACAGAATCCTACCAAATAAAGAAGGTTATTCCTTTCTTACTAAAGTATTAATGAAAAGTTACTATTCAAACTGTAATGCTTATATCGCCATTTTTAATAGATAAACGTTTGTTATAATAATGCCATAGAGAAAAGCTAATGTTTTAATTATAATAGGAACATAGATAAATGTGATTAGTGAATAAAAATTTCATTAAATAAAATAAGGAGCCCGGCTTCATTTGTTTGCCGCGCCGGTGCAATTCTTTGCACAAAAATTAAAAAACTCTTAAGATGACTATTTATTTCTTTAATTATGGCGATAGCGCTAGATTATAATCCCGCTCATCTTGAGCAGCAGCCATAAACAATTTCTAAGGAAAAAGATTGAAACATTTCTGTCCAAATACAATGCAATACTTACTTTATTAATAATAATAAATACATCTTATGTATGTACAGTTTTAAATAGTGAGGCTGGCAACTGGTAGGATAAAAGAAGAATAAGTTTTTGTATTAAACTGTCTGAAAAAATGGTGATTTTGTTCTATGTCGTTTATATTACATTGTGTAAAACGGAATAATAAAACCACGTTATAGCTATAAACTAGACTTTTAATACCTACAACATTCCAACAATTTCAGCCATTAAAGCACAATAATTTTAACTATTTTAAGTCAATAATGTACCTATATCTATGATGATATAGAAAAAATAATTTATAAATATTGTAATATGTACATTATTGTCTTTGTTTTAAGTATTTCTTGATTAGATGTTTTTGTAGGTTAGAAAATGTAAATATTCATTTTATCCCACATTTCACTTGTTTTTGGCTGAGTGTAAATACACCAACGCCATATCCAAAAAAACATATTGTCTATCATAAAAAGTATTCACCGGAACGCGAACAACACAAATACCACTTTTCTATAATTTCATTCACTTTGAGATTTGTGGCCGTAATTATGCTCCCAGCAAATACAAATATCCAGACAGAATTTTCAACAAACAAAACAAAAGTGTAATTAAAATAATAGACCATCTTTTTTATGATTTCACTAGTAAATTACACGTGAAAACTTTTCGATAACACGTTCCCTGAGTTTTCGCAAGTTAAGTATACGAACTGTCAAATACGCCACTTGTACTCGCGCAATGTTCGAGAAACCATACGTAAACGTGACGTTTACCACTGACAGTTGACTTTACTTTCGTAAACGTGATCGCGTAAACTCGTACTCGCTATTTTGATTCCTTCACGTTTCCGCTAGATGTCTCTGCTTCGATCCCATACAAATTTTAGTTTACGTAGTGAGCACGTTATGTCAAATAAAACTCGTACTAAGCACACAGATTATGTGCCGGAAGCACAGCAGCAGCAGGAAGAGACACTTATGACCATAGATAATAATTTCATTTTTATAGTCTATGTCAGACATGTAGCGACCCTACATTTGTACATAGAATTCTTGTAAATATTCAACCCTAGTATAAGGTTGCTATGGCATTAATGTCCGCCCAACTTATCTCTGAAATGGCAAAAATTGGAACTAACGAAAAGTCATTCATAAGTACGTTGTGTTCATTCATCTGTCAGTTACTAGTGTGCAATGATTGGTCAAATGAATGTCATATGCGTCCGACAGCGCCTCTTTCGTTTCAGTCTTAAGTTGGGTTTACTATATAAATAACATGATTGTCACGGCCTTCTTTTCCTTACGTATTTCTTTATGACCAGCGAACTAAAAAATGTTTATGACTGTATATTTTCTAATAGCAATAAAATATCTTCTTTATCCGGTGTCTTGCGTTTATATGTTGGAATCAGCCTTCCCCTACAGACATTTTTATTTTAACAATAAAGTTATAGGCAAAGGTTATAGGCCTCGTTTAGATTCTCGCTGGAATATTCAGCATTCAGTGTTCACCCTCGGAACATTTAAGTATCATGGGAACCACTATGAATTCATTTGTTTACATATTCCTGTCTCATTTTTGCACAGATATTTCTAACAATAGATGACTTGCTGGCTGGACAAGACTTTTGCGTTTAAAACCCGGTTCACATTTATTCCAGTCCAGTAATCCAGCGGGTAATCCAGTCCAGTGCTGGACTGGATCATATCGTTCACATTTATTCCAGTCGTTCAAAAGCTGTAGATCGGTAACACTATAGTGACAATGCTTTCAAGAAAGGAGTTTGAAAATTGTTTTAAAACTGTTCAATTATTACTGTTAGAAGAAGTAGCTGATTTCTGATATTTGAGAAGAACCTTCTATTTGCATACCCTCACAAATATTTTGCAGGGTGGATTGGCGCATGTCTTTGTGTCTATAAAATTCCGAAGTAAAGTCCCACAAACATACATGTTCTCTGTACAAAGAAACAAACTGAAGAGTTTGGTTTTCAGTTAACTTCATTATTAGGAATTATTAGTCACCACCTATTACCTATCCCAAAAAAACAACAATTCGTATTCACTGTTTAACGTGTAATCCAGCACTGGATTGGCCGTTCACACTATTCCAGTGGCGCTGGAATGGGCGCGCTGGAATGAAAAATAGACCGCCATTCCAATCGACTGGACTGGATTGATCACTGGAATGGTACATTCCAGTGCAGGTTCAGCCCGGTTCACATTATTCCAGTAGCATTCCAGCGCTGGACTGGAATGTTGGACTGGAGTGCTACTGGAATAATGTGAACCGGGCATTAACTTCATTTCTACAAATATCATAATAATCGATTACTTATGCCTGTAACTTAATACACTCGAATAATTGAATCACTTCCTTATCATCCTTATCAATTTTTAACTTAATGTAACTTTAACTGGGTAAGTATTAATTTTTTAATCTGATTTCGTTCTCATACTTATTTGTTCGCGGCCAATAGATACCTATATGAGGCCAATAACATATCTACCTACTCGTGTACCTAACGATCAGGGAAACACTTTAGACTAGATGGTGATATTTATTACATATTTTAATTTAATAAAGGTGATAGGCTATGTTTTGCTGTTATATGCCTACCTACACATTTTATTAACACAATAAAATTTTATTTCTCTATTTAATTTAATTTATTAAGTTGCACCAACAAAATGATCACTATTACATTCAATAAGCATGCAAAAAATATAAACTTAAGTGTCATTCCAAATAGGTAGGTACCTACATACAATCGACATTCATACCATTCATCTTAATTACTAGCTGACCCGGCAAACGTTGTTTTGACAAAAAAATGTTAAGGGTGAACAACCCTTATCACTTATCTTAGGGGTATGAAAAATAGATAGTAGCCGATTCTCAGACCTACTGAATATACATATAAAATTTGGTAAAAATCGGTAAAGCCGTTTCGGAGGAGTAAGATAACTAACATTGTGACACGAGAATTTTATATATAAGACTAGCTGACCCGGCAAATGTTGTTTTGCCATATAAATTATTTCTAGGTAATTTCTATTTTTATAGTTTTATATATAAGATTACTAAAATGGCTATTAAAATATAGGGGTTGGTGATAAAAGGGTGAAAATTTAGGGTTGTATATGTATTTTTAATGCCACATTATAGAAAAATAAAAACAAAATTTTTTGTCCAAAAATTAAAAAAAATGTTAAGGGTGAACAACCCTTATTACTTAGGGGTATGAAAAATAGATAGTATCATTTCTCAGACCTACTGAATATGCATACAAAATTTCATTACAATCGGTCAAGCCGTTTCGGAGGAGTATGGTTACTAACATTATGACACGAGAATTTTATATAAAAGATTATAATTTTCCTAAACATTATGTGCTTCTATTCTTTATCAATTTAGAAAAAAACATAGTACTTATTGTAAATACCTACCAATCTCACAATAAAAAGAAAAGATTTCGGCAACTCGTCGTTTATTCCATAAGGTCCATCACGAGTACCTACAATAGATGAGATTGATGAGAAGGAAGTAAACTTGTACGCATCAATAACTTGTACTTAAAAAACAAGACCTATGTTTTGCCGTATTTCACATACCTAATTAGTATTGAATTATTTGCATACGTAAAATTATTTTACCTACTACGAAGTATAACACGGTCTCGTTAAAATCTGGCCAGCACGTCGAAGGCTTTAATTAATTTTGATTGGAACTTTATTAAAATTGATACTCCACGTCCGTCCGTCAGTTTGTTCAGCTCTCCACATCTCCGTGACGGTTAGCCGTGGCGCAACAGGCCAACAGGTTATTAAAAATAATTCAAATAATCAAAGCTTACTTTTATAATATTGATTTTTTAAAATGGGATGATGATTATTTATAATATAAAATGGTATAAAATAAAATGATAATTCATGTTAATAAATGCTTGCAGGGACATAGGTGGTCATATTAATAGGTACCTAGATTATAATAATGTCTGAAAAAAGTTTACCATAATTTGGAAATACATTGTAGTAAACGTAAACAAGTATACTTATATAAACCATAAAACCCATCTGTACCTACCCTTGTTTCCATGATAGCGACTGCAAGGCAAGGGCTGTATGCGATACGAATATAAGTAAAATTATCTATCCAATGAAGGGAAGCCAACTAGACTTATTATTAATGAGATTTGTATTGTCTTTGAGAATTTTAATATACCTAATTATCTTTTTAAATATTTTGATATATTTTATGTATTCAATAACTTATTTAATCGTTGAAATATCTCAATTATCCTTGTAATGTCTCCGCGATTTGGCGAATTGAAAAACTATGAAAGTCAGATACCAAATGTAAGTTATTATGGAGATTGCTGTTTTCCAGTTTTTCCACTAATTTCTTTTATTTGAAAAGTTAAGCTTTATAGGATAAGTTTTCATCACAACAGATGTAGAATCGGCGGTGATAGTTCATTGGTTTAAGAGTCCTACTTCGGAGGGTCCGGGTTCAAATCCCAGGTCTTGCCATAACGGCGAAGAATAACATCGTGAGGAAACCTGCATGCCGACGAGTTCATAAAACTCAAAGGTGTGTAGTGTCCACCAATCCGCACTTGGCCAGTATGGTGAACTATGGCCTTAACTTTCTTATTCCATGTTTATAATGGGCCGGTTAAGATGATGATGCAGATAATCATTAGGAACTTCCCAAGCCGAAGACAGAATTTAACCATTTTATCGCGTAGGTAAGTACTTACCTATTTGTGACGGCCATCAATGAAACTAGCTTGAATTGTACCTCTATTGACCTTAGAAACAGCTGTAGCAGTGGTTAGTTGGACATACTAAAACGTAAACACTGAATTGTAACAATATCATAGTTCCATAGCATCATCCATTATATAGCAGAGAAGAGTCACTATTCGAAAACTTTTCCACAAGTACTTAGTGATTAACAAGGCACTTGTTCTCTTACTCTCTCTCTCTCTCTCTCTCACACACACACACACACGCACATAATTTTTAATAATTTAACAACATCATCTCAACCGGCAACTTAATACGGGTCTATCATAATGGAGGTAAAGGCCATAGTCCACCATGCTGACTAAGTGCGGATTGTCCGATTCACGTACTCTTGAGTACATTACGGAGTCTCAAGTATGCAGGTTTCCTCACGATGTTTTCCTTCACCGACACCTTCAACAAATAACTTACTTATCTCTTGTTTTCTTCTTTTGTTGTTTCAGGACCTCCCTCGTACAGTGGTAGACACGATAAAACGAATAGTAAACAACCCGTTTGTATTGGGAATCTTATACTTTCGTCAGGGTGAGCTAGTGTCTCTTTAGGGCTGCAATAGACGTCCGATTTTTCTTTCCGATAGTCGGATCCGATATTACAGACAATCGAATCGGACGTCTAGCGAATCGGATGTGTATTATGTATGTACAAAATGTATGGCACGAGTGCCTTCCGATTGTACGCTCAGACTATCGGAGAGAAAAATCGGACGTGTATTGCAGCCCTTATTTTGTACCTACCTACAGATTTATACTCCGTCCGATCTGGAATTTATTTAAATTGCATGGCACACAAACGCTACCTATCCATCTATGCGATAACGGTACACTTTAGTCAATCTGAATCGGCGTGAGGTAAAAACGCAATTTTTTTACAAGCTAAAATGAAGTAGGTAATTTTCTAACATTCTCCTTTGAAAAACATTCACACAAGCTTTGTAATTGCGAAATTAAAATGCGAATATTCGCGTATGCGACTGTGAATATTCGTTACATAACTACTAAGTAGTCTATTATTACCAATCGTAAATATTGAGCCTTGTAAATAGGGTTAACAGAAAATAAAAATATTAAAATCACCGGTGATTCGACACAGGCAAGCGCGAAAACAAGTTTTTGTCACGCAAATAGCAAGTTTTCCATAGCCGATAGGTATTTCCCAGAACAACTTCTCTCCGAATAACAGACGTATAAATTAGGTTTGTGGATGTTATTCAAATGTATGATTTATTTACCGTCAGCTGATACGAGATATTTTCTACTTTTGATGATACTGTATGTTTAATTCTAATTAATTATTTATGATTGTAAACATCTTGTGAACACGCCATTTTTGTAAATAGCGTAAGAAAATTTGTGAGCATAAAACAAATTAAGAACCTACCTAAATACCTACTAATATCTTGACATAATATTTATTTATTTAAACTTAACAAAAACGATGGCCTTAAGGCGCTTTGCCCACGGAGCAAGTTAAGTTATGGCAACTATCAACTTTTTAAAAGTTTCCTGTAAAAAGTTGATAGTTGCTACAACGTTTACGGTTGCCGCAATTTGTGAACAACTTTTATGCCAATTTCCTTAATCTACGGGGTGATTCTCGGCATTTCCGGGCACAGGCAGAGGGAGGGAGGGTGTGAAATCGTCCGACGCGTTGCGATTGACAGTTGCGGAAACCGGTAACTTTAAAAACCGGTATACCTAATATTTTAACAGTTGCTAGTTGCGGCAATTAGGAACTAAGTCATCGATTACAGCAACTGAAAACTGTTGACAATCACCGGAACTCGAAACTCCAGTTGCTATGTGTGCGTAGTCCAATTGAAATGTATGTAAACAGCTAGCTGGCAGCTAGTTGCCAGTTGCCAGTTGCTGCAATAGTTGCTCCGTGGGCAATAAGCTAATAAACTAGTAAAATTCTCTACCTGCCTTTGGTCTAAACAGACTTCAACGATGAGGACATGAAAACATAAAGAGAAGAGAAATACAACTAAAACGCAATAATTATAAAATAATGAGTAAAAATAAATAAGTAAGTAGAAAATTTAATTAATATTCAATGACTTTTTTTTCTTAAAACTTCAATAAAGAAACTTGTCAAAAAAATCCATGAAAATTCTACCTATAGCGAAGCGGAAGATTTAAGACAAATATTTTTTTCGAAGAACGACCAATGTTTTTTTGCAATTTTTATCTGCTTTTTTAGGCTGTTTTACGAAAACCACGGAACAGATACCTAATAAGAAAGGTTGCGATAACACGCATAACAGCCTGCAGGCTTTTATTATCGCAACATTCGCAACTATAACTGCTTGTATTACAAAAATTTTCCCTTCCTATAGGTACATACTTAAACGCCGAGCCGAGGATATGGAATTTCCATTCCTCGCTGAAAACAAATTTATTACGTGTGATCACAGATCACAGCTCAATTTAGCGTGTAAGCAAAATTTACATAAGGCATTTTAAATTCTCGTCTTCAATGTATAATGAACCTTAATTATAGAGCTGGTTTTGGTGTGGGTTGCAATGAGGGTAACCGCGTGTGAATTTTCCGCTAGAGGCGCTAGTGAGAAGGGAGGTCTGTCTGTCACTTTTCGCTTGTCTGAATTTCATTTGTCACTGTCTAAGTATAATATGGGCGGGCTTTGACAGCATGACCGCCCTCTGCAGTGGCGCCAACTGGTGAGCACAAAAACGGTTACCCTCATTATGACGAATTCCAGACTTTCCACCCAAAGATTAACCATAGATATTTTAATTCCTTTCAGGTATGGTAGAAATGTGCACAGTGCCCTTGAATATGATTCCGCCTTTGTCAACAGAACTGCCAACGCTCACCGAACTGATCAAAAGGGCTTTGGGAGAAATTGTTAAGTATCATTTTATACATATAGACATTCGCTGACTTTCTTATGGATTCCTAGCAGACGGCATGAGACATTATTAATTGCTTCTCATGGACGTCTAACCACCACCATCGACTTCAAATACAATAATTGGAACGAAGTTCTTCATCGCATGGTACGGTTGGAAGCTAGAAAACGAAAAGTGTAAGATTTTTGTGTGACATAAATGGGAATGTGTGCTATTTAGCTGAGCGCAGTTTAAATGACAGTGTTACAATATAACTTCGTTCTAACCGAGTGTTCTAGGACACATAAGTATTTATTATTATTACAGAGATCTTTCCATTAAGTGCGACCCCGGTAAAACTTAAACACATATAAAGTAACTGAATTAGAAAAAGTTTCTTACTGACAATTACTATTTATTTAGAATTAGCAAATAATCTCTTAATTAGCAAAAAGAGGGGTGTTATAAGTTTGAAGTGTCTGTGTGTGTGTGTGTGTCTGTGTGTCTGTCTGTCTGTCTGTGGCATCATAGCTCCCGAACGGATGAAGCGATTTCAATTTAGTTTTCTTTGTATTAAAGGGTACTTACGGGCGCGTGTTTTTAGATATGTTTGATGAATATCGGTTGAGCCGTTTAAAAGTTTTTGGGGTTGAAAGTGGGGAAGAATTAAGTATCACTCTGTCCCTTTGTGGCATCATAGCTCCCGAACGGATGAACCGATTTCAATTTAGTTTTTTTTTTTGTATTAAATGGAACTTACGGGCGCATGTTTTAAAATATGTTTGTCGAAAATTGGTTGAGCCGTTTAATAGTTGTGGGGGGTGAAAATGGGGAAGAATAGCCGTATGTATGCAAATATACTCGTGTGGGGTCTCAAATGATAGCGTACAGTAAGAGAATATTTATAACTGAATCCAGAATGTTCTTACATATAAAAAGTATAAAATAAAAAATTAAATTAAAAATTAAAAAAAACCGCTCCATTTACTTCTAACTTTAACACAAAAAAATATTGATAAATGAAGGTAGACATGTGATACTTATGAAAAAAAACGTAGATAATGAATAGTTAGGTGCGGTCCCCCAACGCGACGTAGATATTACTTTTAAAGATATTATTTTTTACTTTTTAAATGTTTGTGTCGGGGGTTTTTTTAATTTTTAATTAAATTTTTTATTATAGAATTAGGTTAGCAAACGAGCATGCAGCATTGAGTAGGTACCTACTCTTCCGCTGCCGCCCATTACAATTGGGACCGACCTAGAACGAGACATTACGGACTAGAATGGTTAGTCCAGCTCCAGTTAACAGATAGTGTGAGAATACAAGTTGGTTTGTTTGTCAATAAGTGTGAGGACAGCGACTGTTAGCCATAGTTAGGTAGTACCATCAGTTGATGTTAGAGTCTCGTTCTGAGTCGGTCATAAATGCGTTGCTACTACACTATTACTTTTACATATCACGACTAACTATTATTCATCTCATTTACTAAGGATCTGACTAACTAACGTTTGTACACTGCTATGAACTAAACAAATTATCTTATGGTGCGTACAGATTAAGCAACATGTTATAAATAAGTTCTGTTTTATAACACGTCCACACTATCTAACATTGTTTTGTAACAATGAAACATGTTACAAGACCGTACACATTAAAACAACATTGTTGTTTATTAATGTTTTATAACAAGGCACAAGTAGGTAACCCGTGCGCAAAAGTTATATAATACTAGCTTTTGCCAGCGGCTTCGCCCGCGTGAATTTCGTTTAAACTTCACCCCTTTATTTCACCCACTTAAGTGTCATAAACGTAAGAGTAGATAAAATATAGGTATACTTAATCAGAAAGCTTCGAACTGCTAAGCTATCGGGAGTTACACGTGTTATTGTGAGTCAACCATAAAAGATAGACATATGCTGTCGTGGAATATTTTTTATATAATTTTAAGGAGAACATTTCCGTCATACATGATTTCTGTGTAGCTTTAACCATTAAGGTTGCACACGCGACGGAAGCTTAAAAAATGGAGTAACTTCTCCCGTTTCCCCAACATTTCCCTTCACTGCTCTGCTCCTATTGATTGTAGCGTGATGAAAAGTATACTATTACCAGCGCGGGAGTATGAAAAATAATTGTACCAAGTTTCGTTAATATCCGTCGAGTAGTTTTTGTTTCTATAACGGTTATACATCAGACAGACAGACAGACAGACAGACAAAAATTTTACTGATTGCATTTTTGGCATCAGTATCGATCCCTAATCACCCCCTGATAGTTAGTACATTATGTTACAAGTGCGCGAAGTTAGTCATTTTTGTAACACATAGCGTCCACATTTGTAAAACATGTTATTTAACTATGTTTTATAACATGTTTTGTTACATCGTCTGTACGCACCATTAGCCCTTATTTGAGGCTTGTTCAAGGTCAGCTATGGTTGAAAGAACCGTAATAATAAAGGTCCTTTGGCAACAGAGGGTGCTGTATGCTTATTTTTTATTTTAAATCCGCTAAAGCTAACACTTTTGTTGATTGCGCAGAAGAATTGCTGGTGAATAAAGATGTGAAACCCATTGTGTTCCAATAATAAGAATACACAGAACCACACTTGCGTGCAGTGAAAAGGGGTCACTCCAACGATTCTAGTTTACTGCCTGCACTTTGCAAATACGTCGTTTCCAGTATCCTCAAGTACTCTCGCTAATGTACTTCACAAGTCCCACTTGGCTTAAAAACATCAAATATAGGACAATATTGCTGTGGCTTGTGTTAGGATCTTGGATGTGGTAATGAGTTTAGATGGGATATTCCACGGCAGTTTGTGGCTTTGCGGTACTGGCTGTGGTCCTTATTAATGGAAAAGTTGAGCTATTAACACGGCATAACCCTTTATTTTATACTAGCTTTTGCCCGCGGCTTCGCCCGCGTGGAATTGGGGAAGAAGATACGTCATCAACTATCTTCCTGGGAAAATTCATCGAAATCGGTCAGGCAGTTTAGATTTTTCATACAAACTTTCATCCCCTATTTCAAGCATTTAGGGGTTGATTTTTGAAAAAAAAAGTAGCCTATATGTGACTCTGGGTCTTCAACTATTTTCATTCCGAATTTCATCCAAATCGCACCGGTGGTTTAGCCGTGAAAACGTCACAGACAGACAGACAGACAGACAGACAGACAGACAGACAGACAGACTTTCGCATTTATAATATTAGTATGGATTTCCAACCCGACCAATTGAAGGTGGCCCATACGCAATGTGCCACCCGTACACAATGGTTGCCATGCCATTTTGAAAGGGTCCTGGGTGCGATTCTCAGCGAGTGAGCGAGACAGTTTGAATGATGACTTTATCTGTTCTTTGTCTGCATGTGGATTAACGTTTCAGCGTGCATAGTACCTGCGACTCCAGATATTTTATGGGGCTATGAGTGTGTATTATTTTATGTAGGGTTCCGTTCTTCACCTTTTAGGAAGGCACTATTTTTTCCATTCACTGCCCATGAGAAACCACAGTAGCATTGTTAAGATTCCCAAGGGGGGCAGTGATAACATAAGGTGGCTTTTGTGCTCATTTGTTGACTACGTAAAAAATATATCTTCCATGGCCAACAGGATGTGTTAGACGACCTCAGAGGCTATCGAATAACAACGAAAAACTTAGAAATCGCTGTGGTCGTGGACCATGACATTACGACCTGCGCCGTTGTCAGGCTGACGAGAAAGGAGCCCAGCATACATAAACGAAAGCACCACTGAATGTCGCACAAAACAGATCAAAAGCCCTACTGAAAATTACACAAAATAGATCAAAAGAACTACTGAATTCATAATCAGTTTAATCAAAAACAGAATGAAGATCATTACAAATTTATTGAAGGATTCCAAGGATGAATGGCTTGTAAATACGGTAAGTGAGCTAACTAAGCACCTATTTTCCCTTCCGATTCAAGAATAACTTATTGAACGAATTCGTATCGATGCTTTAGGCTTACGATGACAGTTGTCCAAAGGTTTCTGTGTTACAGACAGACATTTTTACAGACAGTTTCAATAAACAACGTGAACCCGATAGTGGACCGGATTATGGAAGACGAGTCAGTGGAAGGTGTTATCATGACGAATAAGGAAGGTACCTATAGTACTTATCACAACCAATCTATACATCCTCAGTTAGTTTCAGGGGTGTAGTTTTTTCAGGAAGACCTTACCTTACTTATAAGGGCAGTGAATGTGCATTTCTTAAAAACCTAGTCTAATGTGAGTCTGACGCGCAAGCTAAGGGATCCGTTTTTACAAGAGATGTTAAATCTATTTCGTTACTTATTTTTAAAGGTTACTTGTAAGGGGATTCCATTCAGGATCTAACTTTTTATTATTTCTTGTAATAGTGGCTATAGCAACAGACATTCGGTTAAAATTTCAGGTGTCTCCCAACTTCCGTTCAAGGGAAAGATTGAGGCAGAGACAGCGGAGGCATATTAAGGTTCCGCCGCGTTGATCAACCTTAATTCACAGAACCCCAAAAAGAATTATTAACAAACCGTTAACAAACCAATTTTTAAAAGGTGGTAGGGCCTAGAGCTCACCCGGGGAAGTACCACCGCCCGCCACGGTACTTAGTCCCATTCCTACCGGGTAATAAATGTTTCAAGAACAATTGTGTTCCGGATAGGAAGGTGTGGAGCCGGTTACCTACACTTTTTTAGAGGCGACCTTCTCAGTCCTCAGGGCTGTGACCGAATTAGAACGAGACTCAGAGTCTAGTTCTGGGTCGGTCACAGTTGTCATGGGCGGCAGCGGAAGGTGGTGCTGCATGCTCGTTTGTTATCTTAATTCCATAAAAAAAACGCTCCAGGTGCCCCAATACTGACCAACATCAACGTGATAGCGGCGACAAACTACGGCGCCGTGCTGCGCCGTCTGGGTATCCTCACGCAGATATGCGTCACTGAAATTGTTAGTGAATACCTAATATTATTTAATAAGTGTGTTTGTTTGTCGTTTTGTATGTTTCGTTATTCTTCTTTCACGTCGCAACCTATTTTATGATTTAACTAGCTTTCACCCACGGCTTCGCTCACGTGGATTTCGTTTAACTTCAGCCACATAACGTTTTTATTTTTTTGACAAAAAACACTAAATGTTAAGTGAAGCCTATCACAACTTATAGGAATTCCTGCGGGATAGGAATTTGCGACGGAAAATCTCCCACGCGAACAAAGTAGCGGCCTCCGCTCGTCATCAATACACTAATTATAAATAAAAATAAAATTCACAGGATCCATTGGACGAAGTATTAATTCTAAGAGTACAAACAAAGAACCTGGAGATGATGGTGGCGCCGCACCGGGAGTTCGACATTATCGTGGTGCAGCATGCGCGGCACAAGCTTAAACAGAAAAAGGATTAAGTTATTATATAAAGTTATTATAAAATTAAATGCGTTTTTTTCGTGACCTTAATCGTATAGATAAGAATATTATAAAGTTAAAGATTTTGTTTGTTTGAAGTTTGAACCAATGGTTTGAACGGACTAATCTCAGAACTGGTTTGATTTGAAAAAATCATTTTGTATTGAATGGTGAGGAAGGCTATAAATAGAAAATATAATATAGTATTGCGACCAATAAGAGCGAAGCATCAATGAAAAATATTGCAAAAATTAGAAATAGTAGATTGTTACACAAGGGACGTAAGTAAGCTATTACAGAACAAGATCCAATTTGGCGCCAGTGCGAGCGCAGCTCGCATAGGGCGCTAATGGATCGCGTGCACCCGAGATATTTAGTCACACGAGCGAGCGCAGCGAGCGAGGGTGAATATAGTTCGAGGGTGTAATAGCTACTTGCAACCGAGGTAAGCATTCTACTTTATATCATTCTTGTGAGGTAAATAAAACATTGGTAATGCAAAATGAAATTTTAATTTCAGATCAAATGAAATGCCGCCATTTCCATTTTTTTTTCGTAAATAGTTTTCTATTTTTTGGAGTTTACTCCTTAAGAAACGATTTGAGTTATAAGGCCCGGTATGAGATTTTATGAGGAGTAAAATCAAGTTTAGAAACACGAAAAGTTCAGGCGTTACGTAGAAAGAGACAAACATATAACTATCTCAAATCTCAAATCTCAAATCTCTAATCTCTAATCTCTAACCTCTAACCTCTAATCTCTAATCTCTAATCTCTAATCTCTAAGCTCTAATCTCTAATCTCTAATCTCTAATCTCTAATCTCTAATCTCTAATCTCTAATCTCTAATCTCTAATCTCTAATCTCTAATCTCTAATCTCTAATCTCTAATCTCTAATCTCTAATCTCTAATCTCTAATCTCTAATCTCTAATCTCTAATCTCTAATCTCTAATCTCTAATCTCTAATCTCTAATCTCTAATCTCTAATCTCTAATCTCTAATCTCTAATCTCTAATCTCTAATCTCTAATCTCTAATCTCTAATCTCTAATCTCTAATCTCTAATCTCTAATCTCTAATCTCTAATCTCTAATCTCTAATCTCTAATCTCTAATCTCTAATCTCTAATCTCTAATCTCTAATCTCTAATCTCTAATCTCTAATCTCTAATCTCTAATCTCTAATCTCTAATCTCTAATCTCTAATCTCTAATCTCAAATCTCAAATCTCTAATCTCTAATCTCAAATCTCAAATCTCAAATCTCAAATCTCAAATGTCAAATCTTTTCTTACCATTTTATAAGAAAAGAGATTGTTTACCAAGGAGTTTTGCATAGCTTGAACTGTAATGTGAACATTACAATTCAAGCATAGTGCGACGTAATGTTGCCTTGAATTGCAAACACCAACTTACAAGGAGACTTTCCACCATAGTAATCCCTAGTTACCGAGCAAGTATGATATAAATATAATTTTGTAAACGTACGTAACCAGTAGGTCTGTACCTATCCCAAAGTGAAGTGAGGACGATCACTAGGAACTTATTTTTAATTTTTAAACCACTTCAAGAAAAGAACCTCCCTCAATGCGACTGTATGTTTTTTTTGTACGTGTGTTACCTCCTCGTAACGTTTTGGGGGGTAGAAAATCGAAAGTTATAGGTAGGTACCTAAGTTGAACGACATCGGACGGTTAATTTTTGAATGATTCCTACCTACTTATCGATTTTGAAGTCGGTTATTTCTTTGTAAAAAGTTATTTGAAACTGGAATTCACGATGCGCTTCATCCAATAAAGCAATTCATGAAACGCTTTCCTTGCGAGTAGGTACCAAGTTTTCTTTTTATGAAATGCAACGGACTCGTCGGTTTTCAATTACCGCGTTGCTCGCGGAGGTAATGCAAGTGTCGGGTCATTCGTCTTTGTCGAGCTACTTTTTGCTACTAACAAATCTATTTTGAAGCGGTTTTGTTGTTGATTGTAGTCAAGAGTTAAATAGTTCGCTGTTGAAGTCAAAGGCAGCGTTAAACCCGTATTAAGTAAATCTTTAGGTACTTATCTTATAAGGAGAATTGGTATAAGTATTTGTGTCGATCGGCCGAGTAACGAATATTTTGGTGCGATCCGTAGTTCAAAATAGATGACTCGCGCTAAAAGCTGAAGTTCTTGAGCTTATCCGGAATGTACGTTAAGCCGACCTGGACAACATAATTATATTAACTAATACCTATATTATCATCACAACCGTGGTGTCAAGGGTTGCTTGTGTTCACGCCATGTATACCTACGCACAGTAGAACACACACAAAAGAATAGTATCATTCTCAGGCCTCCAACAAAAATCTTTATTTGTATGTTGGTGTTTTTTAAAAATAAATGGAAAATTCGTAGGTAATCCATCTAATGAGAAGTGGTCGCCGTCGCGTCGCCCGGTTCATCAGTAAGTATAATCAATGGATAATAATCAGTAGATATACATTGATAATCTGTGATACCATGCAACACCGTCCCGCTGCTGTCCATGACAATAACCGACAGCGACACAGAATAGATTGAAATCGGAAATAGGACGGTTAGTGCGGTTAAAAGACGGTCTTATTAAGAATTCGGTAAGTTCGTTAGTAGGTGGTATTAGGACTGGCGTACAATAATAATCTGAATTTCCTGCTGCCATATGCAGTAGGTATGAAATAAAGTTAAAACTTAACGCACCCAAAACTTTTATGTTACAAGGAATATTATTTGTCCTAACATGGATGCAGGGTGAATAAAAAACGTAAAAAATAGGCCCAAGTGGATAGTAAAGTTTTATGTATGTTCATATTTTAGAACCTTTGAAAGTTTCAGACTATATTCGAAGTCGGGTCACGTCGAAGGCACGGCTCGGTCGCGGTTATTCAGTATGCATCATCCTGGTTTATATTTAAAAACATGGAACTGGTATTTGAAATGCACTCACAGACGTGGAAGCATGTTAATAGTCTTCTGTTTATTCGCCATTTGGATACGGAACTCTACAATTATGTGGAAACATCGCACACCTGCCCACGGTGACGTCATGAAACCTGAATCACGCTATCAAAGATTTTTACCGCTCGCATAGGTATATACTAGCTCTAACAGTGACAGAGTTGGGACTCGGCTGCCCCCAGGCATGTCGTCTCGTCTGACGGCCTTGACCGGTGTGTAGGGGTTTTCCCGTTGGCTCCCATTCCCGTTCTCACCCGTCCCACTAGACCCCGAATTCCGATTTGACAGATAACGTCAAATAAAAGTAAACATTGCTTAAAAGTACAGTTATCAGAAAAAGTCTTAAAGTAAAAATTGAAACACGCCGGACGGATATCTTGAATTGCTGTTCTAAGTATCCTGGGTTTGTCCTGGTTCTTGGTTTGGGTGTTATAATGCCCATGGAACCTACGAGACGGAATCCTAGAGAATGAGGCTACTTGTGCGTGGTTATTTCCCAAAGGATCGGGAGTAAAATATAAGTAGTTAATAACAATATAGGTAATTTACTTCAATAAACAAATAAGTTGTATAAAAACATGTTATAATCTGTCTTATTTTCATAAACATACATTTGCCAAATTAACGAGAGTGAAAGGAAAACTATAATAAAAATATGTATGTATAAACACATAATAAAATAATCTTTAAATTGCAAAGTCAAACTTATTTGAAATGCCTCCTTATTAATTTGCTTAATTAAACAGAATAAAAAAAATCATTGTTTTAGGTTCTCTTGCGTTAAAAAACACCCCCAGTAAAAAAATCTCATATACCTATTTTCTAAGTACAGACAGTGACCAGCTACAGATTTATTATTAGTATTGATGTTTTTTCTCGGGAACTACGAGTAAGTGACATTGTGGATAACATTTTACCAATTTTTAGTTACACTACACATGTTGGGAGCCCCTGTAACCCGGGGGCCCCGTATCATTGATACGGCTTAAACGGCAGTAGCTACGCCCCTACAAAAATCATTATAATACTTTAAAGCACTTTTTCTATCGACTGTACACGTTGAAAAAAGAAGGTAAAAGTAATAAATCAAATTAATCGTTTTCGGGGTCTAGTGGGACGGGTGAGAACGGGAATGGGAGCCAACGGGAAAAACCCTGTGTGTATGTAACGGAATCTTTCAGCATAATTTTCACCAATATCAAGAACTTTGATTTGCAAATTTGCACAGAGGTCAATGGCCAATTGACTATGCAATTTTATGATAAACACGACTGAATACTACGCTCAGAATAAGTTTATGACAAGGCAATTTTTCATCGGTTAGCGCAGTGACTGGAATTATAAAAATGTGTTTTTATTTTTTCTGACGTTAAATGAATTATTTAGATAACTTTTTTGTTTCTTAAAACAAGTACGCATATTAGGTAGATATACTAGGTAGACAGGCGGGGATACTGACTACTATACTACCGAAGATACTACCGAAGATACTAGGTAGATAGCTACTGTTTCATAAGAAGAAAAATATATCAGTCGGTCAAATATTGAACGAGATCTCGTTACATGGCATATTAAAGAGGAATCCAGTATTCTGCCAGTAGCACGTAGGATTCTAGGGTTAACGTAGCGTATTGATTATCACTTATACATAGGATTCAATATTCATACGATTGTCTCTGGTAGAACTGGAGCGGTGGTGAAGAAACTGCACACATTCCACTTGTATATTCAGGGCAATAGCAGATGGATCCATAGGGTTTAGGAATGGTTAGACATGGCATGACAGGTGTGGAAGTATTATTTTCAAACAACTTAAAAAGGAGGTGGTTTCTAATTCAACTGTATTTTTTCGTTACCTCATAACTTTTTATTGAATGAACCGATTTTTTAAATTCCTTTTTATTCGAAAGGTATTTTAGCGACATTTGGCGAGTACTTTTTGAGTTAACTGTACTTGTCGATGTTGAAGTCTGTTATTTTAACCAACTTCAAAAAAAGGAGGAGGTTCTCAATTCGTTTGTATGTTTTTTTTCTTTTTTTTTTCGTATGTGTGTTACCTCATAACTTCGTATTGGGTGAACCGATTTCGATAATTCTAACAACATTCGAAAGGTAATGAAGACCGTGTGGTCCCGTGTGGTAATTTAAGTGACATCTGACGGTCATTTTTTGAGTGTTTCTCAGTAATGTGAATTTAATTTAACTTTTGACTGGGTGTTTCGATTTTGATGATTCTTTTATTGTTGGAAAGGTGGTGCTTTTTATTTTGAGGTATGTCGACTTTGAAGTCGGTTATTTTTTTGTAAAAAGTCAGTTACTTATTTCGTAAAAAGGCAGTTATTATTAAACATTACGTTTATTTATTGCTTTGTAATGATTTCATTCATGAATTTTTATTTTATTTATTCCTCGTTCTCCCATCTTGGTACCTTCTCCTGGTTGGTTCTTTTTCCTTTTTATATTTGACCTTTCATAGACGTCAGTTTAAATTAAAGCTTGTTTAATAGTAAAATACTTTTCGTATTCTGTATTTGTTTGGCTATGCAATAAGAAACTGTAGAAACTGTTTAGCTTATATTAGTAAAAGTTTGCACCTATTTTCAAAAGAACGACGTGGTATATAACGATAGGCCACAACTCAATAAAGACTTTCAGAACTGCTTAATAGACTGAAAACAATTATTGTCTACTTTGAGCTTTCGAAAGTTTTAATTGAAAATTACTTTTATATCGAACTTGTTAGATACTTACTGTAAACATCAATTAAAACTTAAAACAAGAGGAATAAAAAAATACTTTCTCGAAAAACCTCACAAAGGATGAAAATATTGTAGTTGTTACAAAAACAAGTTGATCCCACTTCTGATAAAATACATGTGCCACTTCTACGAGATACGTTAAGCAAGCAAACCGAGCTCTCAGCCACAGGCCACAGGTATGGAAACCGCGGGACATTCAAAATCTGTGGCCTCCGGAGGGGCCTTACAGGCGCGCGGTCGTTTCACGTAGCCGCTATTTTGTGTCCAGCGTCAGGTAGTCAGGTAGTGATGTTCCGGAGTTATGTAACCGCAGTTGTAGATACGAAATTCTGTTTGTTACGTAACCTGTAAAGATATTGTAAGTTATAAATTATAAATTAATGTTTATTTTACCTGATTATGAAGACAAGATTATAAATTGTCAATAAAATATAATTAAATTTGGGTGTTTAAGCTACTCACGCAAAACCTACCTATAGGACAAGGCGTGAAGTAAGGGCAGGTTTACTAGTCAAATACGTAAGTTTATAATCAATATTTAAGTGAAAAGGATTCAGGCTCAATAAAAAATCTGTTGGAGAAATTAATCTACATTCTAACTTGTGTTATGTTCTCGCCGCCAATAAAGACAAAGTCGCGGGTACGATGTACTTCCGCAACAGCGTGTACAACCCTATCAACAGTTAAGACTAATAAAATAATCAAAACTATTAGTATCCGTATCCGAATCAATATTGGAATCCCTAAGAGCTGCTGCTACTAAATTTTGGAAAACTTGATACAAACTTGTCCCTGTTGAATTTTGTATTGAGATCGGTATCCATTCTGGCGAGCTTTGAAATCAGGCTACCTATGTAGCTACAGAGTAGCTACTCTGTGTTATTCAATATCTTAGGTCTAGATCTTATAATTCAATGGATCCATTGATACTATATTTTAGCCGGTCATAAATGAAAAATTAATCAAGATAATAAGTTCAAGAGCTCTTTTGTTCCATGGGGAGTGAAGGGAAGCGCTAAGAGAGGATGTTACCTATCTAAATCTCCCCCCCCCCTCCTTTCTAAACCGATAAAAAGAGGAATAGGTAAACTGAAGCACAATTTCTACACGGGCGAAGTCGTAGAAGAAACCTAGTATCTACATGAATAAGACTATGCTGATAAACACGAAACGATCGATCGAAAATAACTACCATAGCAAATGAAATTTGTTTAGTTTACAACTGTGCACATCTGTACAAAAAGCAGAATTAAATAAAGTCATAAAAAAATTCATCCCCGAGTATCTATTGATGTAAGTAGGTAGATATCTGTAGGTATGTTACGAACCCAAACCCATAAAATTTGTAATAAACGTACCTACCTATCTAAAATTAACCCATAAACCGATTTTACACATTGATAAAATATTGGTACCGTATTTCTGTAACAGATACGTGAAATGTAAATATAGGTACTAATTAGTAGGCAAGTGTGTGTGTATATTTTTTCGAAAATGTTTTTTAACTATCCACATTGACCGCGGCGCGCGTAGAAAACATCGACAACGTCATTCAGGCTTACGACGTCACCATATGACCTGTCTGCGATGACGCCATAAAATTAAGAATAATAATAATTTTACAAAGGCAATACTATTTTAAAATTCCAAATACATAATATATTTACTATTTAAGTTCTGCAAAAAAAATCCCCATATCCTTCATCGTTTTCCCTTCATATGGAATAGATAGATAGATAGATAAACTCTTTATTGTTTGTACACCAGGATTATAAAACAAAGAAAAAAATATATATATTACAAAAGCACAAAACAATAGGCGGCCTTATCGCTACATAGCGATTTCTTCCAGGCAACCCACCAAAAGCTAGGAAATACAGATAACATTTAGGGGTATCGGCGTACATAAAGTTAACAAAGAAGAAAAACAAACAAAACTTATCAAATATACATTTAAACATACCTTTACAACAGTAGTGCAAGACAGACAGAAAAGCAAAAGGAGGAAGCATAGAAGAGGAAAAGAGGTTGAGGAGGAGGAAAAAAGAGAAGAAATAGGATTGGACAGCTAAGAATGGACCAGGGTTAAGATTCGAGATAATAATCTTTAACCAACGCTTTAAATTTATTAATATTTTGCGCTTTACGTATGTGGGAAGGCAAGGAGTTCCACAGACGTACCGCCGAGACAGTGAAAGATTTGTGGTAAAAGGAAGAGAAATGACAGGGAGTTTGAAGAACAAGGTTGTGTGAGGAGCGAAGCATATGGTTGTGAGTAAGGCAACGATACTCAAAGTTGTTTCTCAAATAGCTAGGGGAAGATGGATTAAATAGTGTACAGTACAGAGCAGAAAGAACATGAGTATTCCGGCGAAGTCGGATAGGGAGCCACTTGAGTTTAGCACGAAATTCTGATATATGGTCATACTTGCGAAGCCCAAATATGAACCTGATGCAAACGTTTTGAAGTCGCTCAAGTTTGTTTAGTTGCTCCTCGGTAATATTAAAGTAACAAATATCAGCATAGTCTAGAATCGGAAAAAGTAAAGAAGTAGCAAGCATAATTTTAGTGGATATAGGGAGAAAATTACGTAATCTGCGTAGACTGCCTAAGGCAGCAAATAGTTTCCTGCTGACCTCGTTAATCTGAGGGCCCCAAGACAGATTAGAGTCCATAAGAATTCCTAAATTCTTCACAACCTTAGAAAAAGGAATATGTACCCCATCAAGAAATACTTTAGGAAGTTGTGACCAATCAATTCTTGCAGTTAACCTAGATCCGCCAATGATAATAAGTTGCGATTTATTTGGATTCACTTTTAAACCGTGGCACTGGCTCCATGCAGTGATACGAGTCAGATCCTCATTCAAATTGGAAATAGCTGCGGGTAACTCAGTTAAGGAAGACTGAGTATAAATTTGCAAGTCATCGGCATATAGGTGGTAGGAAGAATTTATCTGTGAACATATCGAATTGATGAATATTGCAAAAAGAAGTGGAGACAACACGCCACCTTGCGGTACGCCGGCAGTTAAATCAGACCAGGTTGAGAAATTATCTTCAACTCGAACACGTTGCCGACGCCCATACAAGTAACTGTGAAACCAATCAATAGCGGAAGGAGATATGTTGAGAGAATGTAACACCCCGAGCAAGATGTCAAAATCAACGCAGTTGAAGGCATTGCTAAAATCTAACAATGCCAACACAGTAAGCTGCTTGTTTTCCATCCCAAAACGAATGTCATCGGTGACTTTAAGTAAGGCAGTGACCGTGCTATGACCTCTGCGAAAACCAGACTGGAGAGGATTAAGGAGATTATTGGATAGAAGAAAGGAGCTGAGTTGTTGTTGAACGAGTCGTTCGAGGACTTTTGAAAGGAAAGGAAGAATTGAAATAGGACGGTAATCAGATAAGGAAGAGGGTTTTGATTTTTTTGGTATAGGGATAATTTCAGCTTCCTTCCAATTAGAAGGGAAAGAACATGTGGCTATGGAGGAATTAAGGACGGAAGTTATAGTTGGTAGGACAATATCAAGGATAGGCAGAATCATTTGACGGCTTATGCAGTCAGTCCCAATGGCATTCGAGTGAATGGCCAATATATTTCTCTCAACATCACTATCCGAAAATTGATTAAAGAAAAAGCTTGGATAATTAGGGGTAGGGAGCGCAGAAAGAGAATTTAACGTAGAAGATTTTACGCCAGCAGCTATAGAACTGGACGAAGAAAAATGCTGATTAAGGTTATTTATATCAATAACAGAAGCAGAAGGAAAAGACTCATTGCGAGGCTTCCCAATCCCCATTTTACGCAAGAACTTCCAGACCTTGGAAGGATCCTCGTTTTGAATCTCTTTGTGAAAATGGCGTCGTTGTGAGTCCCTACACACCATATTGGACCGATTCCTTATATGATTATATTTTTCCCTGTTTATGTCACTTGGATCTGACTTGTATTTCGCTTTGGCAGTTAATTTCTTTGCAAGTAAATCTCGAATGTCCTCCGTTAGCCATGGTGCTGGTGGGTGACGTACTCGAATACGACGAACAGGGGCATGGATATCATAAAGCTGAATTAATAGTGAGTTGAAGATGCTGACCTGTTCGTCAATATTCTTGCCAGTCAAGACCATACTCCAGTTGATATTAAGTGCATCATTACGTAACCGTTCCAAATCCAATCCACTAAAATTACGCTGAAGAAGAAATTTAGACTTAGCTTTGGGAGGCTTAATATTATAAGACAGAAACAGAAGATCGTGATAAGAGAAGGACTCAGCGGCGCACTGCCCATGTTTAACAACGAAATCTGGACGTGAAACAAAGATAAGGTCAAGAAGAGAAGGCGTGCAACCGGGAGAAAAATGTGTAGCAGAGAGAGGCATCAAATGCATATTACTTGCATCAGCCACGGACCTAAGCCGTACTGCCCTAGCATCAGATTTAAGTAGGCATGTGTTGAAATCCCCCATGAGGACAACATGATCGTAGAGAGAAACAAAATCCTCTAGGGTACTCTCCAAGGTAGAAAAATAATTTATTGTGAGAGACGGATTATAAAAAACTCCAAGTAAAAGTTTCGTGTGGGAGAGGAGGATTTCAACAAATAAATATTCAGCTTCGTTCACAGTGTTAGAAGAAGACTGAGTAACAATAGTAAAGGGAATGTGTGAACGAAGGTAAATAGCGACTCCGCCCCCACCTCGTCCGGTGCGATCATTTCGTATTAAATGAAAACCAGGTAAGGAGTAAGAGGTCGAGGGCAAGCAAGGCTTGAGCCACGATTCTGATACCAGGACAGCATGAATGTTTTTAATGTCAAATGTATTTAGAAGATCAGGGTAATGTGCCGGAATACTCTGAGCGTTGATATGAACAATATTGAAATTTTTTGGTACATCTGAAAAATGGGATTCTAAAGTAGTATTTAAAGGAGGAATGCTACTGTAACTGCTGTCACTATTTTCCTCATTAGCGGAAAAGAAGGAAATATTTGAGTGATATAGTGACGTTTTAATTAGGTATATCAAACACATAAATATTTTAAACATCGCACGACGGCCGAGTTAGGATAACTCACGCAGTATTTAAATTAAATATCAAACAACTCTTAACTCTCGAGTACTTTAATTTATTCATAACACTTCATTCACTCATTACTACGTCCAATTTTGGGAAAATATTTTACCATTTTCTAGTTAACCCGCTCTCGTTCGCTTCGAAAACAATACCTGAGTGCTCACTCGAAAACATGTTTTACACGGAAATAATAAAATTGATATTTCAGATATTCGATATAATATGGTTATTCATAGAATAGGATTGATTGATGAAGACCTTTACTGTCGTTATTACGAGTAAATGAAATAAACCGCTTCTAACCCGGCGGCTTATATTGATCCTAATTCCTAAGTGATGGATTAAGTTACTTGAGTCGTCAAGAATATGGAATTGCCACTTTTCGTTAAAAACAACCTTAATACCTGTGCTTACAGTTCTGACGAGTAGTTTTTGAGTAATCCCCTATGATGCCTGTTTAATTGACTTCGATTTCGTTCATGATGTTCCCATTTTATTATTTGTCGATGTTAATGTAGTTTTTTTTGTTAAAGTTATAGTTTGTATAAATTCATATTCCTGAACTTTTCACTGCTTTTTCACTTTTGTATATCGCAGTTGAACGTACGGCCTGGTAACTAGTTTACTTTATGGTTTAGTGTTAGCTTTTTGGCGGGCAATGGAAGTATAGTGCCTGGATTGAAAGTAAGGCTTGAATGCTGCATTCAGAATTGTAAATTCCTGATGATTTCAAAATATTTCTTCCCTTCCGAATTCCTCAACTTTAAACTCCGGTTTATAAGGACTATTCCGGATAAAATAAAGAATTATTTGACATATCCAAGTTATAGAATTATATTGAGAAGTACCTACCTAATTACATACATATGTAACAATTTTTTTCACATTTTCAAGTAGGTACCTGATATATTATACCTAAGTACCTACCTCCTAAAGATGCCCAAAAAATATGTACGAGTTCGAAAACAATATCAGACAGAGGAAGAGGTATCATACGTAGGACCGAATTTTCAGGCGTGCGTATTCCAGGTTTATTAAAAATTCTTCGCTTAGACGTGTTCACGTACGGTAAAAGTATTAATATTAGGTATTATTCTATAGGTTCAGAGAATAAGTCATGAAACGTCAATAAACTGGCCACATAGTTCAAGAAAGGTCCTCGAACGAAGACCACATCTTCAACTTGTTCATTACCTACTTATCTATTGGACACGACCCTGTAGCCTAGTTGTTAGCGACCCTGCCTGCGACGCGAGGGGTCCCGGGTTCGATTCACCATAAATTAAATATTAATTCTGAAGGACAGCAAATACAAGTGGATAATACAAGATTCTTAGGTATCATGGTAGACAAATGTATAACTTGGTATTCCCATGTTGATATGGTTTGCAAAAAAATTAACAGATTTGTATACGTACCTACCTACTATCAAGGCTCAGACTTACTGCAACAACTGATACTGCACTAGCAGCGTATCATGGTTATGTAGCTTCTAACTTAAGATATGGAATATTACTCTGGGGTAACTCAACTCACGCTAAAAGACCGATGTTTATAATACGTTGTTCTATTTTTTCCTGTATTTTTGTGCTATTTATTTTGTTTGAAAAAAACATTTTTGTAAATAAGATGTTAGGCGTTTTTTACTAAATGTAATAATATGTTCCTTGTATGAAGCAGGGCTCGTGGTTTCATTTATTGTTGAATGGTGGTATCCACCTTGTATAGACAATAGACGCACTTTAAATCGCCCGTGTTCCATCCCTACCAAACTACAACCCGTACGATGGTTACGAAGATAAATAAGAACAGCAAACAAAATAAAACAAAAAGCCGGTCCGCATACAAAATACTCTTGATTGAAAATCGGGGTAAAAGCGTCAACACTTTCAATAAGTCTCGCTCGACACACTCGACGTTTTTAGGCGAGTTTGTCAAATTCTCTGAGTGCTTACTGGCAATTTTTAGCTTCTTTGTTTTACCTACAACAGAATAGGCTTTATAGCTTGTCCTACCAATCGACGACGCAGCAAACATGAGGGCTGATGTTCATCTAGAAATTCTAAACTCCATCGAGTTTAAAGCCCGATTCGGTAAATTATGCAATTGTTTTACGTTTACTAATAGTACCTACATAGAACCTCCTCCTTTTATAGGTGTCCGTTAAAAAAGGAACCATAAGTTGTATTCTTATGATTTATGATTCTTAAAGTTGGTGAAAATTAAGCTGAAAGTTTTCGTCAAGCTAATAACGGGTGTAAAAAGAAAGGATGAATAAAGAATAAAAGAAGTCTTTAACTTACAACGTTACAACCTGAAATCGTTATAACAATCGTTATAAAATGTTATAACATCGCAGTCAATAGGAATAAGTATTCCACTGAAATCGTGGCGATACAGTCAAAAAGCATCTTTATACAATTTGGATAACAATCAGCAAGTATTTATGTGCATCATGTTCGTAGCTAATTGAGATTCCGTTACGTTGTTCAGCCGCAGCAATTTATACTGAATTGGTTTGTTGTCGCGTGAGATGCAATTCTGATACAATGCGATTGAACGATTGTTGTTGCATTAAACCTGCCGTGGCTCCGGATATCGTCCCGTGACAAAGTGGTTACAAAGATGGACAGCGGTTCAATAGGTCCTGAATTAGATTCTTAGGCGAAGCTAATTTGAACAAACAATTAAATTGACGCTTACACTTGTGTCGCTGAGGATATGGCATTATGGTAAAAACAAATTTATTAGGTGTACTCCCAGTTCCATATAGATAGTAGGTAAAATTACCTTTAGACATTTTTAATTCTTGCAGTCAATTTATAATGAATCTTAACCACTGAATGTAAAGGTGGCATTTGTGTGGAATGCAATTAAAACGAATTCCATATCGAAATATTAGGTATTGTGTGGTCTGGGCCATAAATTCAAATGTCTTCCACGGCCGAGAACAGAACCCAGCACTCTCTTTTCTCAGGCAAGGCTAATATTAAAAAGCCAATCATGTATAATTTAATAGATCCTGTGATCCATCTTTCAGCTTTAAACAAAGCATTAGGATTTCAGAGCAACATTTGAATACTATAAATGCGGATCTTAATGCAATTTGTTGCAGAGAGCCGGCTCCTGAGGGATCCGCCTGGAGATTTGTTTCCCGGTGACGTATTCGGATTTAAATGCAAATTGCTGCTTAGTGCTTACCTTAAAGGAAAATGTTGGAAATGATTTATGTTCTGCAGTCGTGCGAAAATGCTTTTGAAGTAGTTCTTGTTCACTGGTAGAGAAATGAGCTATGAGTCTATGGTTAAAATGTAGGTATCACATATGTATAGGTACAGTACCCGGCAAGAAATAATGCACATCGGTGTTCAGAAAGAGATAATCGGTTAGTTACGGCTTTGTAGAGCGTTGTCTCCCTCGCACATTGCATTGATAGTGCAATATCTATTAAGAGCTGATAAAGCACCCTATCAAGTACTTTTATATTAATAATATATTATTGATGTTCCATTGGAGATTTTAACAACTCTTTATATTTATTTATGAGTGAACGCGACCGTCTTCTACCGAATTCGAAAGAAAAGTGACAAGTCAGCCGTAAGGACTGTGTAGTAAGGACAACGCTCTACAAAGCCGAAACTAACCGATTATCTCTTTCTGAATACCGATGTGTATTATTTCTTGTCGGGTATTTTTTTGCCGGGTATTCTTTTTGGAATTTAAGTTGCAAAGCCACCTTTGCTTCACCCGCTAATAAATCTAATGGTCACTCTCTCGTCAGGAAATATCGAAAACCGTTTGACGAATAAAATGAAATTTGGCAGGAAGATACCTTTCGTAGACTGTAGTATTTCACCCCTGAGGGGTTAAAATAGGGGTTGAGAGTTTGTTTAAAGACAGCTAAAAATTTCCGCGCGGGGTAGCCGCGGACATGCTAGTTTTGTATAAAAAAAGAAATTAAAGCAGAACGTAAGAAAATCATTTATATTTCCATTGTATTTCATTTTCGGCACAACACATATCTATTAAAAATAGTTCAATTTGGCACTGTATAATATGCTACGTGTATTGTATAAAATTATATGGATCATATGCTATCAATATTATTGTCCCAATTTACTCTCTAGCCTACTAAGGAACTGTTTAATGACCTCTATTTCCAAAGCCATTTGGTCCATTTTAACATTTAATGCTTCAACTTGTGATCTTGAATCATGTTCATTCATATTTTCCTTAACGTCTGCGATTCCATCATCTAAATTACCCAAACTCTTCATAATGTCATCAAATCTCGCTTTTTGTATATTTGCTTTATCTTCACTACTAGCTGTGATAGCAATCTTATTATCTTCCTTCTTTACTACCGCGTCATGTATAGCATCAATTTTCTTCACGAATTCCTCCATTCCAATTTCATCTTCTTTTTGTTTCTTTTGAGCTGCTGCTTTATCTAGTATCGCATCTCGAAGTTTTGTAGGAATTAGTTTATATCGTTTCCAGCGTGGTTTGCCCGGACATAAGGTTATAATGCTCAAAACTTTCCTTTTGTTCTTTATGCTGTTGTTAACACTCTTTGGTAAGATCCTACTGAAGAGTTTATTATAAACAAGATTGTCTAGAGTTCCTAAAAATTCCACTTGTTTAACAAGCCTTTCAATATTGCCCAACAACTCTAAGTCATTGATATCATTAACGGCTACACCGACTAATAAATTCATAAGTACCACGGCCGCTAGGATTAAGAAGACGAGGAAGATCAAACGAACTATAATCAATGAGGTAGCTAATTCGTTGGAATGATCCTGATCAAAAAGTGCCATGTAGTCAAATTCTGACGTCATCATTACCATAGTCTTGACGAAGGCAGCCCAAGGACTTTCAAATGGTATTTGTGAATGAAACTGTATCATGAAACTGAGTGAGAATCCAATTACTAGAAACGCAAAAGTCAGGAGAATCTGAAACCAAAACAGTTTTAATTACAAATAGAATAAATTATTCAAAGTCAACGACCGAACATGATTTCATAGTTTTTATATAGCTGTAGTTAGAATTATCAAAAAGGAAATAGAGTCGAAAATTATATAACATTTGCAAAAATCCAAGAAAAGCAATATTTTAGCTTTTATAGGCTTTATAGGACAGCCGCTCTAAAAATATGAAAATACCATACCTTTACAACATTAACTGCGACTTTGCTAAACATAAGTACATAGTATCCCCAATTCGGGAACCTTGACAGCAGAAACATTAGTTCCAGCCAAGACAGTAACAGAGCCAGTGTAGCCACATGTCTTATCCATTCTCCTGTGGTCCAGGAAACCAGAGTCACTGCCGGTGGAAGAATGGCTGCTAAGCCTATGGACCCGAATTTCACCCACGTCTCCAGTTGAAAAAAATATCGACTGCTTTTGACGTTCATATATAGAAGTTCCTGAAAAAAGTCATAGATTAATAGATTTTCCGTAATTGACTTCTATTGAACATTTATGGTTTCTCATCTATCTTATTCCTCGGGTCAGGCTTTTATTGTCAATTTGAGTGGTAAAATCTTCAGTCTCTCACGCTGGCCTGGTATGTTTTAGTAGGTATGATACCGTTGTAAACGTTTGAAGGCCTTCCAGACAATATTTAAAACGTGGTTCTTACCGGATTTGAAATGAGTCTCCAATATGGGATGCTTGGACCAATTACTATTATGGACCAATTATTAATCGTGAAGATTTAAGGTAATTACTTTATGACAATTACATAGTATTGTATGTATCAGTAGCATAAATAAACTCACTTGTATTATAATGAGGAATATTGTAACATAAACCAGATAACCCCAAAGAGTTGCGTCCCAGAATATCGGCGCCTGATCATTGTTGTCCTTATAATAAAATACTGATACTATGAAAATGGTTAAAGACGATACAAATAGTGCATAGAATGCTATTATTGTGTAAAAAAATGGCAGCAGAGCCTTCCATTTTAAAAACAAGAAACTTTCCACTAGTGGATGAACAAGCAATCGCTGTTGACCGTATCTGTTACCAGTTTTTATTAAAGATTCAATAACTTTCATCTGATCCATTTCACATATGGTTGGCATTAATATCCTAAAGTCTACTGTTATTTCACAACTTGACTCCAGAAAATTTTGACAATTTGATGATATGTAAGTATCGAAGACTTCTTCCAAGAATTGAGTAGGCTTGGACATATTATTTACAACCATATCGATTGCTGACCTTCTAAACTTTTTGGGACCATCAGTATAGCCCGATAAATCAGCTCCTTCTCTAAGTAAAAGAATAATCACATCACGACTTCCATGGTGAGCAGCACTGTGTAAAGGATACCACCCCATGTTATTTACTTCATGAATTGTAGTTCTATCAAATTTCAATATTATTCTGGCTATATTGGAATGGTTTTTTATCGCAGCAATATGTAATGGCGTCGATGCTTTGTGGGGGCTGCAAGTGGTTCTTAGTCGAACATCAGCATTTTTAGACAACAGTAGTTCCACGCACTCTTCTTGATTATTCGCAACGGCGAAATGTATAGGTCCAAATCCCCTCCTGTCTCCAGCCGATAAGGCATTTATCAGTTCTTTCGTTACTGCCTCATCATATTCTAATAAAAGTTTTAGGGTATCTGTATGCCCTTGTTCAGCTGCTACGTGAAGTATGTTAACATCACCTGGTAAAGTGATTTTTATTGAGGCTCCTTCATGGAGCAGAGCTTTAACGCATTCAATATGGTTATTAAGTATAGCTTTGAATAATGGCGTTTCGCCTTTTTCGTTTTGGCAATCTATGAAGTCTTTCTGTTTTGCAACGCTCAATATTTCTGTTAGTACATCTATGTGGCCCTTCGCTGCTGCAGAATGTATTGGTGTTTCGCCATCATTAGCCTGAAAAAAGCAAACTAAACTTTTATAATAAACATGTCAACGTCCGACCTGACAGCTGATCGGTTTCCCTGTTCTCTTAATGCAGAAGTAACGAAACTATTTCCCTAAATAATAAATGACACAATTATTATAAACTAGGTTTTGACACTTATTGAATTCAAACACTCAAGTGTAGCTAGTACATGTCCAATATCGAAAGTTAAATTTATCGATTTTTTTAAAAACTAACCTTCAAGGTTACATCGGCGCCAGTTTCAAGAGCCACGCAGACGCCAGGTATCCAAGCTGCTTCTACTGCCGCTTGTAGTACAGTATGGCCTTCTCTGTCTTTCACATCAACTGTTGCTGACATCGGATCTGCATCTTTGTGTGCGTAGTTTGCTAAAATCTGTCAAGAGAAGGAAATATTTATATTAAATTTAGATTTAAATAATATGAAGTATGACTTTATGAGGATGTATGAGGTTGTTCATAACAAGTCAATGAATCCCTTGATGAAGGAAGACGTTAGTTCAACGCTGCCCATGCTTAGTTGCAACGGACATGTGATGGACGTGTTGCCAAAAAAACAGTTAAAATTGTCCAATGCTTTGATTAGAAAAATAATTTAAAAGAATTGTTGGTTAAAACTCATATTACCATGCACTATTATTTCCTAGAAAATCTGGAAAGTCACAATCATGATACCATGATAAGCAATGAAATGCAATCATGATACTGAACAACTTACTGCTAAAGCATCTTCTAATTCTTTCTTGACGCAAACATGCAATGGCGTTAGTCCAGCAGTGTTCAGACAAGCGATGGATACTCCAGCGTCAAGCAGTGCGTGTATCGTCTCCATGCTGTCCAGTTCTACTGCGGTATGAAGTGGGGTGTCTACATTGTTGATACCTTTGAACCTCATAGTGTTGTGTGTGCCACCTGCAGCGATTAACATCTTGATGACTTCTGTAAAGCTGAAAGGAAGAAAATTGGCTGAAGACTTTATTGAATTCTTCAGCAACTTGTCCTCTATTGGTAAAGGATTTTTAAGCTATATTTAAAGTTCCCCATTCACACTTAAGTCCAAGATAATCTCTGCTGTTGGCGATACATCCTCCTGTATTACAATTAAGTTCTGTCTGTTTGAAGTTTGCTGTACCGTTCGGTAATATCATTAGAACTGAAATGACGTTATCATATTTACAATTGAAGCTTTGTAGAACTCAAACGGAATAGCACAAATGTTATTTTCGTACCTAACACGATTGATGGCGGTTCAGACGAGAATAAATATCGAGGTGGTTCGGTTTGCTTCCGTCGAATAACATCTAAAATAAATGTTGATTTATATCATAAACGTTAGCACATTGTAGTGGGTGTTAAAAATATTTATTGGTTGTAGTTTGCTCGGTTGGTGGCATTTTATATTAATGTCCACTAAAACTCAATTTCGTGCATTTGTCAATATGCCTATGAATGTTTCATCGACCATTGACCATTATTACGGCGTTAGAAACGGTAAAAAGAAAGTACCGTGACGGGCGTTGGTATTTCCCCGGTTGAACTCTAAGTTCTTACCACCTATTTATTGCCTATTGGCCTGGGCATATCCTGCATGCACCTCTGATTTTCGTAAAGTATAATACATCTGTAAATAAATTATCACTTGCTTCGGTAAACGAAAACGTCGTGAAGAAACTTGCTCCATCCCGCAGCTTACCCTCAGAAATTCGTCATTTTATCAGCTCACAAAAAATACGCAAAAAAGAAAACAATAAGAACACGGTATGGTATTAGCACTCTATGAAATTGCTGTCTTCTAATAAAACATGCTAAAGTCCACATCCTGCTCATACAATTATGACCGATAGTCACTTTGTTGTATCAAAAAATTTGAGATACAGAAGGTAAACTTCATACACCGTGCTCGAGCAACGCACACATCAATAAATCATGTCGGACACGAAATATTTAGAAGAAGGAATATTTAGTAACAATATTAAAAAGATCCACCTGGAATCCTACTGAATTGACGCTGCTGGCGATTTGCTTGATTTGCTGGCGATTGGATTGCTGGTGGCGCTAAGTAATCTCCAATTTTTGATATATTACAGAAAGAGGTCAACGAAAAAAAATCGCTTGTTTAAAGTTTGACCTTCTACGTTTACTTGCAATAGTTAAATATTAATGAAAATAAAATATACTTACATTATCATCTCGTGCGTTTTGAAAATATGGAAATCCTTGGAAGTTATATCGACAACTTTGTATTAAAAATTAAAATAAATTATAAGTATTTAATTCATATTGAATTCTATTTGTTAAGAGACTATAAACAATAGATAACCTACTTAAGAAACATAATAACTATTCAATGTCTATTGTAATACGTCTTTCAGCATACTGAACCGGTTTTTCCTAATCCATACGCACACATACGGTACCTAAACAAGAGATACGTAAGTTTACCTTCTGTTCTCCGTATATTTTGTGGTCCTAAGGACAGATGATAAACGAGTTGGAACGAGATTAGACGCAGATTCGTTTAACCCGCCCTCTCTGGGGAAATCCGACCGTCTGTAATTAGACAACTGTTCGCGGTTACCAACGGAAACTATATTTTTTTATGATCTTTATTGCTGCATAAACTACGAGTAAAGTATGTAGAAAGTTGAGAAAAAGAGTTGAAACTTATTTCAGAGACGGCATAATTAAAAAGTTATGATATCTTAAATCTAGCAGTACAAGCCAGGGTGTACCTAACATGACCAGACGTACAATTTTTAACGGGACATTCCCATGTTCCAGTTGTCTGTCCCAGTGTATGTCCTGTCTTTTCAAAATAGAGTGAAAAGGCATACCTAACGTAACGATTTTATTTTCTATCTGTTTACGTCTACTTACAGGTTTTTTGTGAACCTGTACAACTGCATACTGCATGAGCGCTCGCGTGCAATAGGTAGATAGGTACCGTTTTTACAAAATAAGGACCACTTTTATATCTATTCTATACTAATATTATAAATTTGAAGAATTTGTTTGTTTGAACGCACTACTCCCAAGAACTACTGGTTCGAATTGAAAAAAATCTTTCTGCTGAATAGTTAATTTATTGTGGAAACCTACGCTATGGTCAACAGGAGCGGAGCAACAAGTTTCCCAAAGCGAAGCGAGAAGTCGACTAGTTTATAATATTAAGATGGATTTTGCCCATCTCTGCTGACAGCTTCGCCTGTTTGGTTAAACTTTGGGCAAACTTGGGCTACATATTAGACATGCATGCATTGCAACATGCTCGAGTTTACCTGTCAGGTACGTTTTACCGTGTCTGGCTAGCTTTAAGTTTATTTTCTACGAAATGACGCCTTCTCTATACCTAATTTTCAACCATCTATTTTTATTTCTTTACTCTTTAAAGTTTAGGGGGTGAATTTTAAAAACCTCTGTCACGATACATTTTTCCTCAATTCACTTTTAACTTAATTTATTTTATATCCATATACCTATTATAATAATTATTAAAGTAATTTTTACTAACCTTTTACTGGGTAAACTGATTTTGACTAAGTATTATTTTTATATTTGAAAGTTCGCCCTTGTCGTTTAGTCTCAAATAAATTTAAGCGACATCTGATATATTTGACTTATCTCTACTTATAAATTTTGAAGTCGACTATTTTTTCTTTGAAGATATGATGAAAATGATTAGTATCCCAAATCACACACAAACCAAAAAACCCATACTTTTTAGTATCGATCTGCTCCTCATAGTAGTATCCAGACCCGGCCACGTCCAGAGCAGTTCTTCCAGTGACGTCACAGGTGTTGGGATCGGCTCCGGCGGCCAGCAGGAAGCGGGTGCAGTGTGGCCTCGCGCAGGACGCCGCCACGTGGAGTGGAGTCCAGCCGGGTTTGATTACTGGGAACTGAATAGAGGAATGATAGCTTGGTTGGAGAATTTGACAGGAGAACAATTTTATCTTGGTCGTTGTGGCGATTGTCTATAGGAAATTGAAGTCTCGGGGGAGTCGGAGAAACTCTAGCTTCTAGAATTTGACAGGAGAGCAACAAATGTCAGGTTGTGTCTGCTGTCTATAAAAGCAGTCGGGTCAGATGATGGTAGGAAACTGTTGCCCACAAGAACGATCATACCTACACATTGAGTGAAATAGTTTTGTATGTATTTATATCAATGGTCATGGCATCGACGCATTATAATTTCCGAAATAAGGCTGTCTGTAACTGCTACTGAATTCAAAGAAAATTGCACGAAAATAATTACTTCTTTAATAAAAAATATAAAGCCTTTCCAAGTAAAACTAGTCATCAACAAATCGGTACGGTTATCGGTCTTGGAAGAATCGGTCAAAATTCCAAAGGAGTTTGTTCCACTCACATTTGCAGGTGGCACTTAGGTATTGCTATAATTTCTGTCAACCCCAAGAAGTTTAGCTCGTATAATTTTTATTGAGAGTTGTACATGGGAAAGAGTTTACTTCTAACGTGTAATACCAAAAGTTTTTCTTTAAACATATTTTGAATGTAGAAGGGTTAATAGTTTTGTGTACTGTTTCCTTCCTAGCTGGCAACGGGACCGTGATGAAGGTAATGTTCATCATTTGCAATCTGGTGTGCTGTCTGTCACCTGTCAGTTTTATTTTAAGACTAGCTGTTGCCCGCGGCTCCGCCCGCGTGGAACTCAGTGTGTCACAAAGTTATTCCTGCGTTAATCCCGACCCCTCACATATTAAGACACACTCCCCACATCTTAAGAACAGTAGATTTTTTACTACGTTTTAGTCATACCGTACAAAAATCCGTTATGTAGATCTTGAGAAAATCGATAAAAAGACTTTAAGATATAAACTTCGAGGTTTTTTCATTCCAAACTATTATATTTTTAAACTACATTGGTAGTTTTTCATTCGGGTGCCAAAACATAAAGACCAGTTGAAGCGATGCTGACCCTCGAAAAAGCAACATAAAGTTGATCATGAGAAAAAGAGCCGGTTCGATTCCCGATATATAGATATTAATAGCTTTTACCCGCGGCGTTGCCCGCGTGGGCCCGAGTTGTTTCCCAAATGATACATTTTGGATGCAGGGATAAATAGCTGCAGGACTTGATGTTTAAAGTATTGGGAAAAGTTTTATGGACTAAACTCACACTAAACTCCTTTTCTGACTATCGACCCATATCCATTCTCCCATTTCTATCCAAAGTCCTAGAGCGCCTTATTTATCAACAATTGAACTCCTTTCTTTCTCACTATCATCTCCATAATCCTTTACAATCTGGTTTCCGTTCCGGCCATAGTACGGCTACTGCACTTCTCAAAGTCACAGAAGACATCCGTGAAGGTATGGATAATCGCCAAGTAACGGTGCTAACATTGTTGGACTTCAGCAATGCGTTTGGCACCGTTGATTTTGATATACTTCTTGCTATTTTAAACACTCTTAACATATCTCCACTCACTATTGACTGGTTTCGCAGTTATCTGCAAGGTCGCCGGCAGCGTACGCAGTTCAGAGATTCTTTCTCTTCATGGTCTACTACGCAAGCTGGTGTACCACAAGGTGGCGTTTTATCTCCTCTCCTCTTCGCGTTATTCATCAATATGATCTGTTCCGACCTCACTTCTCTCTATCACTTATATGCAGACGATCTCCAAATATATGTGAAATCTACCGTGGATGATCTGCCTAATGCTATTTGCACAGTAAACAATAATCTAGCCCACATTAGTAATTGGTGCAAGTCGTTCGGTCTCTTAGTTAATCCTACCAAAACGCAACTTATCATTATAGGTAGTCCGAAACTTGTGCAAAAAATAGACTTCTCTAACTTGCCAGCTGTCACATTGAATGGAAGCGTCATTAAATTTCGTGACACTGTCCGTAATCTAGGCATAATTATGGACCGTTCTATGTCTTGGGCTCCTCAGGTCAAAGAGGTCAGCCGGAAGCTTTTTGCTGCGTTTGGCCCTTTGCGCAGATTACATAATTTGCTGCCGATTCCAACTAAAGTAACGCTTGCCCAGTCTTTGCTTCTATCCGTCCTTGACTACGCCGATATCTGCTATCTGGACATCACAGAGGAGCAACTTAATAAACTTGAGCGTCTCCAAAACTTGTGCATACGGTTTATTTTCGGGCTTCGAAAATATGACCACATCTCCGAATTCAGAGCTAAACTCAAGTGGCTCCCTATCCGACTTCGCCGGAATACGCACATCCTTTCTACTTTGTACTGCGTGCTATTCAGTCCTACGAGCCCGCCATACTTAAAAGAGCGATTTAACTACAGGTGTTTGTCACATGATCGATACCTTCGCTCAACTGAAAACTTATCCCTATCTACCCCTTCGCATTCTTCTTCTTTCTTCCACAAATCCTTTTCTGTCCGTGCGGTCCAGCTTTGGAATTCTCTTCCGGTTAATATTAGACTTTCCCCTTCACTGGACTCTTTTAAAAAACGCGTTAAAGATTATTACCTTAATTCTAATACCTAACTAATTTGATTGCTCCATCATTCTCAGCTTTCAAGATGTGTTCCAAGTTTATATTCAAATTTGTGCAATGTAATTGTGTGTGTTGTATATATTGTATTATATCGTATTTTCTATGCTATATATTATATTATATATTATGTATGTACCTATATATGTATGTATATATATTTGATATCTTTGATTATTGCACTGTACACCCTACCAATATTTCTTGTTCCTTCCCTTTCTCATCTCCCCAAAGGTTATCTGGAAGAAATCGCTATTGAGCGATAAGATCGCCTTTTGTGCACAACTTACAAGAATTGTACCATAATCTCTTCATTTATAACTGTGGTGTACAATAAAGTGTAATAAATAAATAAATAAATAAACTCAGGAACACAATATATGCACTACACAGAGTGAAAGGGAGATTAGTGCAGGAGGTTCATTCCGTTTAGTTGTTCCATTTTGTTCCTTAGAGAAAACTATTAAATTCCTAGTAGCTGAACCCGCTACTTCGTACGCGCAGGAGTTTATTCCGCGTAACTCCAGATCCCGCGGGATTTCCGGGAAGACAGACTTGTTAGTTTTATATTAATGTTTGTTTAGAAGCTATTTATACCCCATACGCGAAGAAGGTTTTCCCGCGTAAATTCCGATCCCGCGGGATTTCTGGGATAAAAAATGAAAATCGGTTCAGTAGTTTTTGCGTGAAGGAGTAACAAACATACAAACAAATAAACAAACAAACAAATACACAACTTTCACATTTATAATATTAGTAGGAAGATCCCGCGGGATTTCCGGGAAGACAGACTTTTTAGTTTTATATTAATGTTTGTTTAGAAGCTATTTATACCCCATACGCGAAGAAGGTTTTCCCGCGTAAATTCCGATCCCGCGGGATTTCTGGGATAAAAAATATCCTATATGTTAATCTAAGTTGCCCTCTATGTGTGTGCCAAATTTTATGAAAATCGGTTCAGTAGTTTTTGCGTGAAGGAGTAACAAACAAACAAACAAATACACAAACTTTCACATTTATAATATTAGTAGGATAGTATACCTCACTAAAGCAAGCTACCTCTATTTGACAGGTAGGTTTAATATAGTGAGCATGTATCTGAATGGTAGACTAGGCTTTATTTAAATGGTAACTTACGCTGCCTTTGATATGTCTGCAATTATGGTCGATGTTGTCCTTCCAGGTCTTGGGCAAGATCATCCTGACCTCCTCCAGGTCGCAGCGGACGTTCACCATCTCCCTTGTGAGTGGGCACATCTTCTTAACTTCTTCTTCCAAATCTGATGACATGCTCTCTCTCTCCACTCGATCCAACATATCTGAAATTTAAATTATTTAATATAACTTCTTTAACCATTGCTGGTTTGTCGCACAGGATGGTCATGTTCGTATCCTATATGAACCTTTAAATTTTTGTAACTATCTATTAGAAGTTCTTTGAATAGATCCCTCGCTTGGAGAGTATTGTTTTTGAACAATGTTTATTAACAAAATCGTAAGGATTATTGGAATGTGCGAGACGAAATTAAATTTTACAGAGTCCCTTCTGTAGTTGACGAATGCATGCAACCAACAAAATGAAGGAAGGCGGCGCAAGGCGACCGGCCGACGCAACGTTGCCGCTCCGTGGACATAGATTTGATTATTTCTACGCAAGATGTAAGCAATCGGCAATTGACGATAGCGTGCGTATTTACGTGGACAGTAGGATGTAGGACTTAGTATCGAAAAAACCACCGGGCTTGTCCGTATTACTTCCAGATATTCTAACTAACAGTCATTACTGTAATAATGACACTTCATTATTCAGGAATCATAAGAGCTTTTAATTTAAGTATCATCATGAAGCTATATTTGTAATATTAGTATCCTGCGTGTGAGTAATCTAGGACATGGTTCTTAACGAATTTTGCATTTTATATCGATATTAAACATCGGTATAAAATTATAAAACGTTCAAGTATCTGCGATGATAGAAGGTTATAATTTTAATGTTACGTTTTTCAGCAATAAATTCTATGAATCGATTAACATTCCGGTTGAAGGTCTGATAAGAATTATTCGAGTCCAGCAATTATTACCTCCATTGTAGAAAAGATTATGTTTCGGTATAAAATTAACTGTATACGAACAAATGTAGGTTCCATGGCCCAACTAAGGATTGGCTACAACCCATTAATGGCCCACTACTGAGCACGGGTCCCTTCTCATTATTAAGGCCTAGATCATACTCCACCACGCTGCTCCAGTGCGGATTAGGGTTACATAATGTACCTATTCAAATAATATACAAAAAAAGTAATGATTTGTCGAGTAATGATAGGACGAATATCGTTAAACTCAATCAAAAAATGTCGATATTTTTATTTGAATTTTTCCTACACAAAGAACTGGTTAGAAACAAGTCCCTAAAAATCTCACGCTTTAAAAATATATTTTTCAGTCAGAGTAAAGTCAAGAAGAAGTCAAAAGTCATTTGAATTGAAGCAAAGAAAAGAAAAGAAGAAACTGTACTTTTACACCAGCGGAGACTTTTTACAGGCGAATCATGGAGATTGCCCAGAATTTTATGGTTAGTGCGCATCAAAATTTAAGAGCGGTGTTAGGCCTATAACTTTGAGAGCATTTGATTTTTGATGAAGGTTCTATAAAACTGCTACAATTTACATTGGACCATTGAGATACTATGTACTAAAGTACCATTGGGCCCTCTGATGTATTTATGTGTACTTTCAATGTGTGAATCTGAAGAGTTTGTTTGTTTGAATCTCAAGAACTACTGGTTCGATTTAGGGCTCATATACACGAACGGCACGATGTCAACGACAGAGACAACTGCACCGGTTGGCGGCGGCCGTCGACGTGTCGGCGGCAGACGTCAACCTATGTCGACGATTGCAATTCGATTTTGACATGTCTACGGCTGTCGTCGACACGTTGAAAGCAGCCGCCGACACGTCGACGGCCGCCGCCGACACGTCGACGGCTGCTGCCGACCGTTGCAGTTGTCTATGCCGTTGACAGCGTGCCGTTCGTGTATATGAGTTTTTGCTTTGATAAAATACACATTTATGGGGGAAAGCTATAACATCACGCTACGACCAATACTGTGTCTGTGTGTGTGTGTGTTATTATTTTTGCTCAAGGCACAGAATCCTATGGTGGGGCTATGAGTGTGAACCTTTATTTTTTATGTACTTGTATTGCGATAATCAGATGTCAGATGTTTTATTACAGGGTCCAAGAGCAACTGACACAATGATCCGAATCAATGAAAATGGGAACGTTGTTGGTACAATTATTGTTAATTGTGAAGGTAAGACGGTGATTCTAGTCTACTCTTTTCTCACCATGTAAGAACCACAGAACCTAACTTACAGGCTTGAGTTTAATATCCAAATAATCAAGGACACCGGCAGCACACAAGCTATTAGCGAATTACCGGGCAAGATAGAAGGATGAAGAAAGAAAGAAGCAAGCTATCGAGATTTTAAATGTTTTTTTTTATTATACTTAAGTATATTTGTTTGCGATATTTCTCTTAAAGAAAGCATTAGGTATATTATCCATCTCGAATCCTGGAGTCCTGGAATATTCCTCGTAGTGATTACGTTTTGCCCATGTATGGTTACGTTATATCATATTACGTGGAATACCCCAAAAGATAATTCTTTGTTTCTTTCTTTCACAGGATTTCCAGAGACAACAACCTTGGACAGCTTGACTGCGGCTACGTATTCGACCCACATGAGGAACCTTTCTCACCATGCTAGCAATGCTCTCAAGGAAATTGTTAGTTCGTCCGCTACCAGCTAATGCCTTATAATACCTATATAAGTAGAACCAGTTTTGGCGGTAGATCTTGCCTTCCTTGAGTCAGCTTCTAAACGACATGTCTTGTTCGGTTTGAGGGTTAAAGTTTCAAGTTGTCACGTTTTTGTCCTCTTCCTTTTGTCTTGGCCAGCAATCGGTGATGCTTTTGGTGTGACTGATATCCAAGGTCGGTCATGTCTTGTCTGTTTGTCAGCTTTGATGCTTTTAATGGAATAAAGATAGCCATCCACAGGACTCACTGGATTGATATGGAAAAATGCTGGTACTACCTTGTGATCAAAATACTCTTTATTGTAAACATAATGGTGTGCTTTACCATTCAATACTCTTTCGCCTGGTACTGTTACAATTTTATTGCAGTTTTAGTATAAAGTTATACGGTATTTTCAGGATGTTACCGACGACCTGATGGTGCTGAGGCTCGTCTCCAAGAAGACTGAAGCGGTGGTCGCCCCAGATCACGAGTTCCATTTGATTGTTGTGATGAGAAGATGATTTAATAAACGCTGATTGTGTAATAACGGATTTTATTTGTAAGACACCTTTGATGACCTTGTTGTAGGTATAACAGGGTTGTGTCAAAGCAAGTGTTCCAAATATGAACCTTTTTTTTTGGTTTGTTGAAGCATAGTCGTCGTACATAAAAATGCAAGGACTTCAGAAAAAATGAGAATAGTTCGCAGGGGTGATTCTCGGTGGTCATACCCGGCATTTTATTATAACACTCCTTTGAAAGTGTCTCGTTGTTCACACCATGACGAAACATGTATGTCTGATGTTATACGAAGAAAATGACTCCGAGGCTGAATGACGTAGAAGTAATTACTTAATACTACATGTGTTTGTAAAAAGAATTCACTGCGCATTTAAGTACTTTATTTTTATTCATTCAAAACAAAAATATTATGTTTACGTTTAAATCATTTCTAATGATTTGGCGTGCTTAATGAACGACGAGGCAAAGTATGTCGTTCGTATCGGTATGGTATTTACGACATGGGAAGAATTTCGCATTGGTAATGAACATTCTATCATCTTCTCGAGGATGCAAGCATTGGCAGCGAAGGCAAAGAAAAAATTGCTTACCTTCGGGAAAATCCAGCAAGATAGCCACCTGCCGTGAGTTGCCAGCAAACGCAGCGAGGTGCAATGGGGTCCTCCCTAATCGATCCAGCCTGTGCCTTTCGGCGCCAAATTTGAGGAGTAGCGCGAGGGAGTCTCCCCCAGAGAGTGCTGCCATATGGCATGCCGACACCAGGTCTAGCCGGCATGTTGCGTTGCAGTTAGCTCCAGCTTTCAGAAGCCTGGAATTACATTAACTTTTTTATATTGGCTCAAATCCATCCATTCAAACTTACTAAATAGCACCTATACCTAATATGCCTGGTATTATTATCTTTTATGAAGGCTAGTTACTATCCTCTGGTTTAATCCAGTTGGCAAAAGATACGTCAGTGCTGACAGAGGATTTAACGATAATTCTATTTCTTCTCTTCTTTCTTTTAGTGGCAACGGTGATTAGGTACTATAATAAACCACCATTTTATATTCTGATCCTTCAATCCTTGGTGACAACTGACCAAATTAAAAAAGAATACAATAGACTAAATTACCTCTCAACTTCTTCATCATCGTGAGTCTCGATAGCTTCTAGCAGTTCGGTATTGAGTCTTCTCAATCTTCTGTCACTTCTTCGCCATTTCTTAGGCATGGTCCCATCTATTTCTGGCAACGGCGTGGTGTCCGGAGTGGAGAATGTTGATGGCGTATCCAACGTAAGCTTTGTGAGTTGTTGATGGCTCGGTAGTTTTCTGGATAATGAAAAAATACATTTACCTTCGGGCCAATTAGCCTTATTTAACTTCTTGCAATTAATATAGTCTATTTTTTCTCTATTATATCATGGCCTCAACCGTTTGACAAGTCTTCGGGATCAATGGGTGAACGAACAGTAAAAGTCTCCAACTCTGATGGTCAACAAAAAATTTGCAAAGGGTGATATCCCAAGGGTCCCAGCACTACAATAAAGCAGAGGGCTCAGCTAAAACACAATTTAATATGGCATCCTATTGTATTGTAATAGTCTGATTTTTCTTGCTGCTGGTAATACAAATCGGTGAGACTACGTGTGTTCTTTTTTGGCAAACAAGACGTGTATTAGCGTTTTAATAATTTCACCCACTTTTAAATCCCTCGCTACATAAGCAACAAGTTGGCAGCCGGCATGTTTGCGAACGGAAATTGACAAGAGAGATTTATTTCGTGGCAGCTGCGCAGTCCGGTTTTGGCTAAAAGCTGGGATGAAATTTATGAGTATTGCGGATAATATCTGGTGTTCATATTGGACTTTATGACAATAGCCGTGCCACCTGCAAAAGCCTGCCCAGAAATAATTACCCCGCCTGGTACTATTAATGGAAGATAATCACGGCATTACGGGCCTTATAGGGGATAAATGAAGGCATCATTTGATAATCTTTGTTAATTATCGATTTAAACAGGATCTTTAGCTTCCAAGTTTCAGAATAACCTGTGAAATACGCCCAGTGAACGTCACTGTATGTAACAATAAAGTTAACTTTCCTTTATTTTGAATGGGTGCAATTGTTCCAGTATAAAAATTACAAAGTATAAAATAAAGTAGGGTTTCGTGTAAGACGCTTAGATTAGATTAGATTTGAATTCGCGGTTTTTACGGTTGTCCAGATAATTTAGGTATTGTAAACGAGTAATGTGTATAAAAAGTCAACAGTTCGTACCAATAAAAATTTTCGGCATTTTCATTATTATCACTGTGCAAAGTTTTCGAGATATGAGATCAAAATAATGTGCTTCGGATATGTGTACCCCAAAAATATCTATTGAAAAGTTATGCGTACCGACTTAAAATAAATAATTTAAATTAAATTACGTATAAAGGAGATGTTTCAGAAATGTATGGCGCCTGGGCGGGTACACTGTACATTCAATAGGAAGTAGCTCATATTATTTGAAAGCGTTCCATATCATCCAAATTCTTGATTTCACCTTAGTTTGGCGACAATAATTCAATTTATGGATAATATATTGTAACATTGAGACAGTATGGTGGACAAATCGACTGCTGATGACGTTGATAAACTTGATTTATTCTAATGTCATATTAGGCGTGTCAACATGTGTCAATGTCCAATGCATGATAAAATATAAAATATAAGCCCGACGATCTTTTTGGATTTGGTTTGTTGGATCTGTCTTTTATTATTAACATTATTAAGCGTATCTTATCTAATTAAACGGTGCAATCCGTCGCTTCGATTAATCCGAACAAAATCGTGACGATAGATCTCCAAGAGCTATACTGCTAATGTATAGCAGTCGATTTAATGTCACGATATTCACGTTTGCATGGGTTTTTGTTGAGATCTCAGACTCCGATATAATAATATAATGTAATATTCGATCGTCAACGATATCGACATAGGTAACGATCGGTCTGAATCGACGCTGAAAGCAGTTTGGAAACGCCAACTACTAAAACGCGCATATTACTTTATGCCAATAAATACTTACCTAAATAAGTATGAACCTAAAGTGAACCTGGATAATTGTATGGCAGTTGCAATTTCTGTATTTAAATATTTTAGATACGACAGAAGTTAATAAAAAACAGCATTTTATTTATTCATATTTTATTTTTCATTTCAACCATCTTCTATTAATAATATGCCATCCAGGACTGAAGCCGGTGCCTCAATATTTGTCTGTCTTATAATGAGACGATCTACAAACCTTAAAAAGTATGCGCAAAAGCTATTGAACGGAAACAACAAAAAACCAAATCACAAGCAAAATCGAGGTCCATAAAACGAAAGCCGGGTAAACAAGTACTGCGAGATCCAGGAGTCCAAAAAACAAAGCCGTAGGTAGATATTCACTTGATCACTATAAATAGCACTAATGTTGTTCACTTCAAAGAAACACTCGGAATGTCGAAAAATGTCACTGGCATTCTAAACTTCAGAGCTCATCATAATAACTAATCACAGACAACAGACACGTTTATATTTATTTTTATTTTGATAGTTCTCTATTTCGGAGTCATGGAACCGCCAATGTTGTTGTGCGTAAAAATATTTTATTGAAAATAATTTCTCTGCAGAGAACGGCTAATCTAATAAATTTTTTGATATTTTTCTGTGAATCAGTATATTTTTCTCTTTTTGTGGTGAAATGTACAAAGTCGCCGCCCAAAATGAAACATCTCCTTTTAAAAGAATTTTAAGATTCTCCCGTTAAATCCTTTTTCGAGTGTGGATATTTATTGTTTTCCGAAGCAAAGCGAGGGTGGGCTTACTAGTACTTATTTCATAAATAATAAATGGCCATAATCAATATTTTGGCTGTATCCTAATTATCTTAAGTAAGCAGTAAGTGCACACTAGCACTTGTTAAAAAATCCTATATATTGTCACATGCCTTGTTATAATTAGTTTTAAACTAACTTATCTATAGATATATTTAACGGATATAAAGAATGTTGGGGATGGCCGCCATAGAAGGTGTTCCGTAAAATACCTGGTCATGTTACTGTCAAGATCCAAATCTTGAGGTCGAGGGGGTCCGGCGGGTCTGATATTTCCATTTTGGCCTCTCCTTTCGTCTATTACCAGCAATGGGGCAAGATTATCTTCGGATTCCTCGGGAATCCCACGTTCTATATCTGAAAAGGAGAACGAAACTGGTTGGTTCAAGATTCAAACGCAATTAAGCAAATACTAATTGGTACATGATTTTAAAAATATCCAAAACGAGCCGATTTCTTTTGAAATTGTGAGTATAATCTTCTCCCAGATAACTTGTTATATTATTTATGAATATTTTATTGATAACTAACTTACAAACTTACAAACTACATAAGTACGTCGGCCAAAATATTTCCACCTTCGGTCTTGCGTTACGTTTTAAAATACAAAGTTTGAATTACGAGTTTGTTACTACGAGCAATGATGTTACCTACACCTTTTAAACTTATACAAAATGTCATTGTCTACGAGTATGCCTATTCGCATCTTGATTTTGTGACAAAGAAGTCCACAGGTCAAATCTTGAACATGTTAATTTTCAACACCATGTAATTAAAATAAGAGGCAGTAGTCAGAGGCTGATGATGGCACTGATGAGGCTCCCTAATTGCTGTAATTAGAGGAATGCAACTGTACTCGCGGCTCGCTGAGCGTTTAGCTTGGATGTAATTAGTATTATACTTCGTGCTTCGTCCTCGAGATTAGTAACCTGAAATAGAAACTTATTAACACACATATGTAGTAACGCATAGCGATCACCACTCTTTGCACTACGTTGAGAAAAAAAGGAGGGTAGAAACATTATAATTTTATAAATGTTACTGAAATTGGGGGTAGGCAGACTACCTCACCCACTTTACCTGCTACCTGTCGTCGTCTCGGAGCCTCATTTTCGCATTTTAGTGCTTCACCACTCAACACAGTTCCAACCGACGTGGAACGTATTTTTATTTCGTTTTATTATAATAGTTTTTTCTTGTATTGAAACCAAGTACACCTTTTATTTAGTGATATTTAGTGATTAAAAGTAGTTAAAATGTTAAAACATAAAAATTCTGAAGTGGAAGAGTTACAAATATAAAGAAACCGCGAAGTCGCCGACGCATACACGTGATTGAGGATTCATCTTCATCATCAGATGAAGCATTCAGGATCTATCATCCTGCCTTCAGCAAATAACCTTCAGGTAACACGTGTTCTTTTTACGGTGCCTTGCATTATAACAAGAATAGCTGCTTATTCTAAATGCACTCTGAGCAGTTTCTGGGACTGTCTCGCCGCATTTGTGACAGTTGGTTTGCGTTCTTTTCATTGGGAACTGAATCTTACCGACTATAAGCAAGCGTAATAAACTCATACCAATAACTGAGCAGTCTTCGGGACTGTCTCGCCATTGGTGAAATAGTTTTCGTATAATTTTACAAAAACAAATCTTAACATGGCTTCATGTATTACGCAGCTACTGAGATTCCTTATTATGTGCTTACGCAGCTCATGTCTTTCAGACGGAGGAATTTTTGATTTTAAGAACAAGGATAGCTGCTTATTCTAAATGCACTCTGAGCAGTTTCTGGGACTGTCTCGCCGCATTTGTGACAGTTGGTTTACGTTCTTTTCATTGGGAACTGAATCTTACCGACTATAAGCAAGCGTAACAAACTCATACCAATAACTGAGCAGTTTTTGGAACTGTCTCGCCATTGGTGAAATAGTTTTCGTATAATTTTACAAAAACAAATCTTAACATGGCTTCATGTATTACGCAGCTACTGAGCTTCCTTATTATGTGCTTACGCAGCTCATGTCTTTCAGACGGAGGAATTTTTGATTGTAAGAACAAGGATAGCTGCTTATTCTAAATGCACTCTGAGCAGTTTCTGGGACTGTCTCGCCGCATTTGTGACAGCTGGTTTGCGTTCTTTTCATTGGGAACTGAATCTTACCGACTATAAGCAAGCGTAACAAACTCATACCAATAACTGAGCAGTTTTTGGAACTGTCTCGCCATTGGTGAAATAGTTTTCGTATAAATTTTACAAAAACAAATCTTAACATGGCTTCATGTAATACGCAGCTACTGAGCTTCCTTATTATGTGCTTACGCAGCTCATGTCTTTCAGACGGAGGAATTTTTGATTTTAAGAACAAGGATAGCTCCTTATTCTAAATGCACTCTGAGCAGTTTCTGCGACTGTCTCGCCGCATTTGTGACAGTGGTTTGCGTTCTTTTCGTTGGGAACTGAATCTTACCGACTATAAGCAAGCGTAATAAACTCATACCAATAACTGAGCAGTTTTTGGAACTGTCTCGCCATTGGCGGAATAGTTTTCGTATAATTTTACAAAAACAAATCTTAACATGGCTTCATGTATTACGCAGCTACTTAGCTTCCTTATTATGTGCTTACGCAGCTCAGGTCTTTCAGACGGAGGAGTTTTTTGATTTTAAGGAGCGCCCACTGTTGCCAGAGCCTGTTGAACCCAGACAGCCACCCAGCTTATCGAAGCCCTCGCAACATCCGTACAGGACAACCCGCCGCCAGTAGACGAGGTAAAATATGCTGGTCAACTATCGTTGTATTACAAGCAATGGGCACTCCTAACATCCGATCGTAAAATTCGAGACTGGATAAAGGGGTATAAACTCGAATTTTTGCGTCCTGTGGTACAATATCAAGTCCCTTCTCCACCTAAACTTAGAAGTAAAGAATGTCTACTTGTAGAGCAAGCTGTACATAATTTAACCGGTACTGGGGCAATTTCACAATGCCTTCCATGCGAAGGACAATTCATATCGAGTTCCTTTTTACGTCCAAAGCAAAACGGCAAGATGCGATTCATATTAAATTTAAAACCGTTAAACAAGTTTATCCATACGGATCATTGTAAGCAAGAAGACTTAAGGACGGTGTATTATTCCTAGTTAGGGCTAATCTTGGGATATTAACATAGAGGCCTCAGATTATAGAACCAAAAGGCAGATGTAGTCGTTCTAGTATAAAGTGAAGCTACCAAAGCAAATACAAAATAAAAAGCTAATACAATCTCGTATCAGTACTATGGAAAGCGTCAAATAGCATAAACGTCGCAAGTGTCAAATTTTTTAAAATAATTTTATCAGTTATATTGCCGTCTTGCATTATTAAATTCTCTAAAAGTTGTTCGCAAAAACAAAGAAAAGAAGACGGAATATCTTTTCACAGGTAATTGTTCATTATTTTATTATTTATTTATAATAATATTTTTTCGGTTCGCTCGGAACACAAAACCTCAACAATCATTCATTTGTACACCAGTTTAAATGAAAATCGGTTACCCTAAATTTGGGGAAATATGCATGGACTATTTGGACATTGGTCGATTTATAAATTTATATCGAAAAAAAATATTTTGAAAGTAAATAGTTTTATTTATTTAAACCTAAAAGTCAGGCAATACAGCCAATAAAATTAGCATTCTAACTGCTGAAAATGTCACGTGTGCCAATAATATGTATGATAAATATTATATAATATTTTAGTTTCTGCTTAGCCTACTAATAACTAATAACTATAATTTTTGCAGATTTCCGACAGATGCTGTAACAAGAGAAAAATGGGTTCATATTATTCGGAAAAGCAGGCAAGATATTAATTGGCTAATTAATTTTGCGTGGTTCGCTCATTACATTTTAGTGAGGATGACGTGTACCTATCTCACTAAAAAAGGACATTGGTTGATTAAAAAATCATCAAAACCGAATTTTTGTTATAATAAATAAGTATATTGATATTTTGATGTTTTTTTTGATAAAAATATCTACCCAAAGAGACAAAAATCCATAGGTTAATTAAAACAATTAAACATATTTAAAATATTAAATTAAATAGGTATATTAAAAGAACATTTACACATAATTATTATAATATAATACTTTTTGATAACTAGTGATATGGCTACAACCCATTAATATCCCACTACTGAGGGTCTCTCCTCATTATTAAGGAGGCCTAGAGCATACTCCACCACGCTGCTCCAGTGCGGATTGGTGGAGGGGTTAGTGGCCAACACATTGTCGAAAGTTTTCAAGCCGCCCGAAGGCCTCCGACACGGCTTAACGACTGCTATCTATCGATGTATCGATATCAACCGGGACCGACGGCTTTACGTGCCTTCCGAAGCTCGGAGGCGCTCAAGAAATTATTATCAGAAGAAATTAAAATCAATTATTATTATTACATACAATAAAACTTTAATTTTTTGTCTGTTTTTCTGTGCATTTGTTCCGCCTAATCTCAGGAACGGCTTAACAAATTTAGATGCAGTTTTCACTGACGTATTCAAATGAGCTTGGGTTAACATTTAGTTAGAATCGGTACACAAATAAGAAATCACGTCAATTTAAAGAATACCAACCCTCATTTATCGATTATGGGCTTACCGAAGCGAAACAAGGGCGTTCACTAGTAATAAATAATTTGCCAATTTAATTGTGCATAATGTTTTAAGCTGAAAATATGGCGAACAATGTTTACAAAATTGCGGGAGATTATGACTTTCACTTGGCAACCTCACACACACAAAGAATTACGTATCCATACGGTGCAATTGCTAGTTGACATTAAGGTTGTCATGCACACATAGGGAAAAAACGGCTTCACATTATTCGTCGCTTTTCTTTGCGAATGTTCTATCTGCCTTTTGGTTCTATAATCTGAGATAGAGGCATATTTATCTTCCAATCATTTATTAATAGAATGACAACGTCAGTTCCTACATACTTCCTTATCGAATGGCCATTCTTCTCAGTGGCCATACCGCATACATCACAGACGGCTGTAAAGATAATTACAAAAAAATATCATATGGCTATTTTAGAGCTTAAAGATGCCTATTTATTTATAACAATTCATCCTGATTTTAGAAAATATTTGCGGTTCATATGGGACAACAAAATTTACGAATTCAATGCTCTGCCTTTTGGACTAAAAACAGCCCCGTACGTATTTACTAAGATAATGAAACCAGTCGTTAAACTCCTCAGGGCTGCAGGATACTTGTCAACGATTTATCTTGATGATTTACTTTTAATTGGACGTTCTTATCAAGAATGTGATGGTAATATTAACATCACGAAAAAGCTACTCAGTTCTCTAGGTTTCATCATTAATAAGCAAAAGAGCAATCTTGTAAATTTCTCGGTTTTATTATTGACTCACAGAAAATGCGAGTTTCTCTACCGCATGACAAGAAAATACAAGTTAAGTCTGAAATTAAGAATTTTATTAAAACGAAACGTACTAAGTTTTTTGGCTCGAGCGGCAAAGATAACTATGAATTATTTATAACGATTCCTAGCACTGTAATGCCTGATTTACAATGGTGGCTTAACGCAATTAATAAGTCGGGTAAAAGAATACTTAATGATAAATATGCTATTGAAATATACTCTGACGCCTCAACGACGGGATGGGGAGCGTCCTGCAATGGGGAAACGGCTAGCGGTCAATGGTCCACAAGCGAGCAGGGCTACCACATCAACTATCTTGAACATTTAGCAGCATTTTTAAGTTTAAAATTTTTTGCAAAACAACTTATAAACTGTCAAATACTGCTTAGAATAGATAATTCAATAGCTATTTCATATATCAACCGCATGGGTGGTATCGAATTTCCCCATCTCACTCAAGTAATTAAAGATATCTCTGGCAATGGTGTGAGCAAAGACAATTATTCATTTTCGCATCGTACATCAGATCTGTGGACAACAAAATTGCAAACGCGGAATCTAGAAAAGTACTTCCAAATATCGAATGGGAATTATCAAATTCTACCTACGAAACCATAATTTCAAAACTTGGTAAACCTCACATAGACTTGTTTGCAAGCCGAATTAATCGTAAATGTGAAAAATTTATAATATATCTTTGCACAGGGACCCCGATGCCTTTGCTATTTATGTATTTATGTATTAACTGGATTAATTATTTTTTCTACACCTTTCCCCCATTTTCAAGGATATTACAGTCGCTCAAAAAATTATTAACGATGTAGCTGATGGGATCATGATAGTCCCGCTGTGGCCCAGTCAACCATGGTACCCTATTTTTACAAGTCTTCTTAAGTCAGACATAATATACCTCAAAGCCAACGAAAGTTTAATTTCTTGTACCTAATTCCAGAGAGTCCCGACGGATACAATCAAACCTTATCCTGGCGGCCGGGAGGTTGTCAGGTCGGCCTTAATGCTGCGAGGCGCACCGCCTTCCTCTGTAGAAATAATGCTATCCTCCATTTCAACAAAACAGTATAGCGCTTATCAAAAAAAAAAAATGGCATAATTTCTGTGTAAAAAATTCAACGAATCTTTATAATGCTAGTATACCAAAAGTTTTAGAATTCTTAACTGGTGGTAGTCAATTTGGCTCCCTTAATAGTTGTAAAGCCACATTGTACTAGGGCATGATATCATCGATAACGATAATATTCAAAGATTTTTCAAAGGGGTATATCGACTTCGACCACCGAATCCAAAGTACAATATTACTAGGGATACAAATTGCGTATTAAATTTCTTAAAAGCACAATACCCTAATGAAAACATTTCTCTCGAACAACTATCAAAGAAATGCTCTACTTTGATTGCTTTAACTACCGCGCATAGGGTACACACCTTATCACAAATAAACATAAATAATATAGAGGTATTACAGACGCAGGTTGTTATTAAAATTCCCGAACTGATCAAAACTTCTCGTGTAGGATCTAAACAGCCTATATTATTTTTACCGTTTTTTCGTGAAAAACCAGAAATATGCCCCGCGAACACTTTAGTCTATTATATAAATAAAACTGCAGCAATACGTAGATCTGATTCTTTATTTATAAGCTATAAAAAACCTTATAAACCAGTAGCTTCCCAAACATTAAGTCGCTGGATCATAGGAACCCTAAAGGACAGTGGAGTCGACGTATCAATATTTTCCGCGCACAGCACCAAACATGCGTCCACATCACGCGCATATTCGCGAGGAGTCAACATTGACCTTATCCGCAACACCGCCGGCTGGAGCGGAAGCTCTAATACTTTCGCCAAGTTCTACCACCGAACCATCATCGACACAAATGAAGTGTCTATAGCGAGTGTAGTTATAAATTAAATTATAAAATTTAAATTAACCAAGTTTTTCAAATTGTAAAAATTGTAAGTGTTAGTTTTGTATCTGGGTATACATATGCTCATATTATTTCTGATTGTTTCCCTAATCTTATTACGCTAAATGGTTACGCTAAATGGACAATTGATTATGAGTGGTTCGCCTTTTTGATTAATCCCCTTCTTGAAACCTTGCAACACTCTCAAGGTCTACATATGTGTGTTAATAAGTTTCTATTTCAGGTTACTAATCTCGAGGACGAAGCACGAAGTATAATTATTGATTAAACGAACTTACCAAGTGAAGTTCTATCATAATTATACGAGTGCTTCGTCCGAAGAGATTAGTAACACCCGCCCACCCTACCCCTATTGGTATGGGTTGCAGGTTTCATAAGGGACTCCAAACCAATGAGGCTCCGAGACGACGACAGGTAGCAGGTAAAGTGGGTGAGGTAGTCTGCCTACCCCCAATTTCAGTAACATTTATAAAATTATAATGTTTCTACCCTCCTTTTTTTCTCAACGTAGTGCAAAGAGTGGTGATCGCTATGCGTTACTACATATGTGTGTTAATAAGTTTCTATTTCAGGTTACTAATCTCTTCGGACGAAGCACTCGTATAATTATGATAGAACTTCACTTGGTAAGTTCGTTTAATCAATAATTATGTTACTCAAGTTTCTCTCGGAATTGAGAAGGTGCAAGAGTTCTTTACCACGCAAGTCATATGTGTTTATGTAATTAAGGTAGCAAACGAGCATGAAGCAGCATTCTTCCGCTGCTGCTCATGACAACCTTATTTTTTATGGAATTCAGGTAGCAATCCAGGACCGGGATGGTTAGTCAAGTTACCAGATGGTGTTACCAGATAATATTGTCCTACTAATATTATAAATGCGAAAGTTTGTAAGGATGTATGTGAGTGAGTGAGTGTGTGTGTGTGTTTGTTACTCTTTCACGCAAAAACTACTGAACGGATTTTCACGAAACTTTGCAGTAATATAGCTTAGACATCAGAATAACATAATTTGTTAAAATTTATAGAGGTTTTTGAAGGGACTGGTTCCCCGAAGCGAAGCGAGGGCGGATTTACAGATAATTTTATGTCTGTATCAAAATATCAGCGAGGAGCGAGAGATGCAGGAACTGATGAGACAAGGTGAGAAGAGGATAAGAGAGGAGACAAGAGGTAACTTCGAGAATAGAGAGATTGATTGCTTTTTCTTTCCATCGAAGAAAAGGATTTGAAAGATATTGAACGAGTATTTTATTCCTCTCTATATTATGATAACACGGGTTTCAATCATGAGAATATTGTCTTTTTACGAGATCTTTGTATATTTGCCATCTAATTAAACTGCCATTACCAAAGTACACATTGTAAGTGCTTTTACATTAAGTGGTTTGATTTGCATAATTTTATTGCGTATACATTTTAAATGGATGTAACTTCTATATGGGCTGTTAGGAACCTCATAATTTGTGAAGTGATCCAGTCAGATTCTTATGGGATCAACGTTGTACCTAACACTTTCGATATGAAAATCGTTCTAATTCCCTCGCACACAAATGCCACCTTTCTGCTCCTTTAATAATATACATTGCAGATTCCGTAAGTAAATTTTGCTTACAAGCTAAATTTAACTGTGCGCACAGGCATTAACCGTAAGCATTTTTTGAGGGAATAGCATCGATCTAATGGGGATAGGCAATTTGCTTGGGAGTGACTCAATTGACTCGACAGGTAAATGATTAGCAGGTCATTGAACATGATGCGTCATCCTGAATGATTTAACTGTGAAATCGCGTTTACCTATTTGTTAAGAATATTTATTGCTGTCCTTCTCTTTCATGAGCTCGTTAACCCCACGGGGAAACTCCCATTTTATAGGCAAATGTGTTCTATCTTGGTCATTAGTAGGAATCTTGTGTACTATTAAATAATAAATCGGTAAAGTCTAATTTATACTCGGTTAGTGAAGGTTCCGTAGTAACGTTTACCTACTATTGCCCAGCAAATCATCATATCATCTTAACCCAAAACTATCACACTGTTATGCAAGGATCTCTTCTCATAATATCAGGGGTAGGTATATAGTCCAACACGCTGGCCAAGTGTGAATTGTTGGACTTCACACATTTTTCATAACATTATGCAGAACTTTCACGTGTGCAGATTATTCACGATGTTTTCCTTGATCAAAAGTTATATAGCAAATAAAATTTATGTGAATTGGTTTAAAAAGTTCAAACAAATTTAATACAAGTCGGTACCTCAGGATAGTATGGATAGTTATAAGTATATCAAGCATAATATTAATGCAATCGTAGAATTTCTTAACATTTTATGTAAGAAGGAACCCTGAAAAGGTCGCGTTAAACCCTGTCCATATGAAGCCATAAGACGCACATTTCTTAAATGGCCGCCAGATATGAAGGGTCATGTGACCCGTCGTTAGGCCCTTACAAAATTACCTCGGGGGTCAACATATAAATGTCACGACCGTGTAGAGTAATTGTTACTATGCTGGACCGCTTGAAGGGTCCTGGGTTCGATTCCCAGCGAGGCGACATTTTAATGACAATTTTATATTTTTGTTCTTAGAACTCACTTAGTACCGGTGTGTCTGTGTGTTTTCCATGACACAGGATATCCTAGTTTGGGACTATAATCATGGACAACATGTAAGATGAAAAACACAACTGAGACCGAGAAAAAAATTAAACTTATTATTCAAGTTCTTGCCTCTCTGGGAATGGAACTCAGGACTTTTGTTTTTACATTCGGGCTTGGCACTCAAGATAATAATGATGAGGATGATGATGAAATGATAACATTACCTTTGTTTTTTTTAATTATTCTAACTTAAATTACTTACCAAAGACGTGCATGTATGTTTGTATAACAGAATTTCTAGTTTGGAATTAATTTTAACACTATTATCGTTTTTGCCACAGAAGCCGAACTTAACAATATTATAACACAAGTTAAATTTATTTTCACTGTCTTGTCATTCGTTATCGTTCACTACAAAGTAATTGTTTTACATTTTAAATAAATCTCGTGCAACACGCTCTGATGCTCTTGAGTTTTGACGCTTGACTAAAGTGACTATTAGCAGAGTTTACGAGTAGGATTACCATATCAAAACTTCGAAACCCCGGACATTAAGGTGGAAGTTAGAAAAAAGTGCGAACATTTCTGGAAAACTTCCTATATTAATATTTTAGTAACATTTTTTTAAATAAGTATGATTAAGACGAAACGATTTAATTATTGCTGAGGTGCCAGTGATTTTATTTTTATAGTTTAATAATGTAAGCTTATCGAGCGCTTATTCTATTTGCATGATTTCGTTCCAAAAAGGTAAAAGCGGAACTCAATTAATGTTCCTTTGATATATTGTGTCTGGTTGCTTGCCTTAGGGTTTTATCTCTTGATTGAAATAGGTAGAGTTTTGAATTAACCCATAAAAATTATATTTTCTACGTCCTTTTATTAATTACACAATTAGTTAATATCAATAGGTTACCTGTGGACCACGTGCACTAAACCGGTTTTTTTGGTTTTTATGCAGTGTTGTTTAATCGGGAAAAATTTAAAAGGCTTACAGAAGTTCAAGAGTCCGGACATGTCCGCATAAGTCCACACAGCTGGTCACTCTATTAGAGCAGAATAAACATTACGTGTACTGATGAGTCAAAGTAGTTAAAAGTACAAATGTAAAATCCATTTTAAGATTCGGTTTTTCCTTCTCCTCTATGATTAGGACAGCACTTCTAAAATAAAAATCATGTTGGCGTAGATAGAAAAGTCCTATTGGAATTCATGCATTTCGGTTGGTAAGGATTTTGACAAGAAAGTAATCTTAACGTTTTTTAAGGTGGAATTGAGGTTTTCTGGTATGGTTTTAACAAGTGATGGTAGAGTCTCGAGTGCGGTAGTACCACCGCCCGCCAGGGTACTAAGTACCATTTCTACCATCGTAATAATTGTTTTAAAAGCAATTGTGTTCCGGATAGAAAGATGTGCGTGTGTGTGTGTGTTTAATTATGTGTGAAAGGTCAATTCCTTAAAAAATGTGTGCAATTTTTTTGGAGACTCAGTTAATATCACAACTTTCAATAGGTAATAGGATTGGCTAATGATGCTTTTGACAGTGCTTCTCGTGAGTAGAAACCAAAACTCAGGAGAACAGTAAATGTTTCGAATGATATAATTGATCTAAGTGGGTATATCTTTATTATAAACGGACCCACCATCGATGGGACCCACAGATTAAAATGGCCAACGCTCAAAACCAGAATAAAAACTATAAAATCTGTAGTAATATTATAAAGCTGAAGAATTTAAAAAATATTGGAGAGTTATTTTAAAATATTCACACAACTACTTATCGAGTTATCTCACTGTAATCAATCTCTGAAGTCCTGTTATCGCATGACTAATGCTCGTGAGGTCAGGGCAAACAGAATAAAATTGTAAAGTTATTTTAGTCTTTATCTTGCATATTCTGTGGTAAGCACTAGTTATGCATACAACAAATACACTATTACGCTCAAATAAATTGTTTATTTACTTAACAGAAAGCAAATTATTTTAAAAATAATAATTAAAACACAGAAATTAGGGAGCGCACTCGCACTATTTGCCCGCATGAAAAACAAGTGACGATTTTACACTAATTCGGTTGTGTATTGTTTTTAAATCTGAATTGTAATTTGCGAGCGCGCTCTTTATAAGTGGCCTGTCTTATCATTTAAAAAAATAACCTAATGCGTCGCCTACACACATATCTTATATTTTCTGATTTCATTTATTTAGCACTTTCACGAAGTAATTGAGCGGTCAAAACTCGAACCCAACCCCATCCGCACTTGGCCAACGTGGTGGACCACAGCCTTAGGGTGCCTTTCCACCAGAGCTGTGCTATGCTAAGTTGCTAAGGATGCGTTTGCCATCCGCCAATCATATTCAGCCCTTATGGAGTTTCTAGGCGGGCCAATGTATGTGATTGGTAGATCACATCTCTGATGGAAAGGCACCCTTAACCTTGTCATTCGGACTCGTCACCCGTGTCATAACCCGGCCCACTGGGCCATGTTGGGCTGAGATGATGTTGATGATGATGACTTAAGTGTTTGCTTTGTGGTTTCTTCAATTGACTGATTTCCTTCCTTCCTGAGGTTCCTTGTAAGAATAAAATTGGTAATTTATAACCTGGACTCTTGAACTCGGAGAGAAACAGGGATTGTTAGTTATAGTTAGTCCTGTTAGTTGTGTAGGTAGTCCAGTTAGAAATTATAAGTAAGAGTGTCGTTTTAATTTCACAAATGCGTTGCTACCCCTAAATTCTGACATGGTCGCCTCTAAAAATTGTACATGTGTTATCAATAGATACGTACTTAGCGGAAATATTTATGTACCGTGACACCCATCAGTTGCCTCATCTGCTCATTTATCGGCTGTTTCCAAAATAAATTTCGAAAGTATCCCATACTCCAGCGACAAAAGAATAATGTTAAGGCTTTATCTACACTGTGACGTACTCCCAAGATTGACGTTTAACCTTCGTCTCCGGAAAATTAACGATAACTATAGCGCGACTCCCGAGGGACGTTACGTCTGGGTAAAAGTGTAACCCTCTTCAAGTATGTGTTCCTAGTACCTTGTTTATTGTTACTCGAATAAGCTTACATTTTGTTTTGTTGTAGATTATATTTTGTTATCGTTAATACTATGTTTGAAGCGCTCATGGCCCGGCGGCTTGCGTCAATCTTAAGTGATCGACAAAGTAAGCAACATAATGATTTTAAACTTAACTCATCGCGGATTGTACTCATTTTAATGTCGGCGTACAAAATACATATCGTGTGTACCCGTATCACAGTAAAATGAAAAAAAGTAAGCAACTGACTGCTAGTGGCAAAATTTCTTGAGCGCTTCCGTGCTTCGGAGGGCACGTAAAGCCGTCCGTACCGGTTGATATCGATAAATAGCGGTCGTTAAGTGTGTCGGAGGCTTTCGGTCGGCCTGAAAACTTCTGACAGTGGGTTGGCCACTAACCCTTCCACCAATCCGCACTGGAGCAGCGTGGTGGAGTGTGCTCTAGGTCTCCTCAATAATGAGGAGAGACCCGTGCTCAGTAGTGGGCCATGGGTTGTAGTTGTAGCTAATAGTTTGTTTTGATTGCGTGTTATTTTGTTGATTGCATGCCCCGCCATAATGTGATTGGACTCCTAAAGGATGTTACGGCTGGGTAAAAGTCTAACCCTTTTCAATTATGTGTTCCTAGTTTATTATTACTTAAAACAACATTTTTTTTTGTAATGTTTGTGATCATTATAGTTTTGATTGCGTGGTGTGTTGGTTCATTGTAATGTTACGTGTCAGGAGTACTGGGTTCGAGAAAATGCCAAAATGTACCACAAAGACTTTTATTGTAATCGTAGATACACAATTAAACTATGTACACAGTACACACCAAAACACTATGCACGTAGGTACTTGTAAACACACTCGTCGATCACAGTATCGCCCGTAGAAATCACTTTACTTCTCGCTGGTATCGCTTGTAGGTATCGCTTGTTCTTCCCGATTTCGCTTCCGAAACTAGAATGCCACGCAGTGGACCAAGTGCCCCTTTTATACCACTCGCCTACCATTCATGCCATTCTAGAATATTCCCGCAATTTTTGGAATAAAGGTCTAGTATATTCCTTGCAATCGACTTTCGACCTTACGACAATAGTCATAAGGTCGAGTAAACGAGTAGACCGCGCGCTGCCCGCGATTGATACACGCAATAAGCTTTCTTTTTTTTGTTGCGTCTTTCATTTTCACGGTTTGTAAAATTTGACATAACGAAACACACGTTTAATGTGCCAATTATTAACAGACTACTTGAAAATTCGTGGACCAAGCGGCGTCCACTCGTTGACCGCGCGGGGTCCACTGGCCACTGGTTGACCGAGAGGGGTCCACTGGTTGACCGCGGGACGTTTATTGGTGATAACGCGACGTCCACCCGTGGACGACCTGTCGACAACCGGTGGACGCTGTGCGACGAGGCGGTGCGGGGTGGGTGCCGGGTGGCTCTAATGACCTCCACTGTAAGCGCGAAACCAAGGCGTGTAGGTACTGCAGGCGGCACTAGATGAATATGTAGATGATTTCATTTAAAACAAGCCGGTAGGTATCAGCTCTCATACATCTTTTGCGCGCACGAATACCAACAAAAAATCATTCGATTCGCGACAATAAATCGATACCGCGCGGAAATGAGCAAACATTCGTAGCGAATAACGAATATACACGGGTAGTCGGGTACGTTTGCATAATCGTATCCTTGTAACTCGCCTCTGATCGTCGAGCATAGGTACTCAGAAACCAGTTGTTAGCGAACCATCAAAAGTACTGGTATTTCGGCAGTTGTACAAAGCTTTGGTGTACAAAGGATGTTTCTCACTAGAGACATTGCTCTGATGTCCTAGTGTTACTGGTACTCAGTACTCACTTTGTTGGTTAGAAATCGTATTTCACGGCTTGTGAATCGTAACAGCGTTTTACTGACGATTTGCGAGTTTGAAAGCGATTGCGTCCTATTAGGGCGGTCTAGAATACTGATGTAACGTAACGCTGTAACGCTACACACTCAAAGCCCCACACTAGGATTCCCTGTGTCGTGGGTGCCTTGGACAACACGCAAGACAAGGACACACACCCAGACCGAGAACGGAAATTTAAACTCATCATTCAAATTGCCGCCTCGCTGGGAATCGAACCCAGGACCCTCGGAACAGCAGAGACCAAGGTATTGTTTGCGACCTACGCTTGCCCCTGTGTGGTAATAAGGGTAGGGTTAGATTAATTAATTAATTAACCCGCACCATTTTACTTCAGGACACCTGTCTCTTAGTACGGATTAACTGGTTATTGATTAAATTCGTATTTTAAATCAGTTGAGTCGTTATTGTAATAATCAACATAGACAAATGGACAAAAATTGTTAAAATGTATTGTAGTATTCCTTATATTTACCTACTATGTAGGTATAGACAGCGATGAGTTACAATTTTATTTGTTGTACTTATACTTCGTAATTTTAGGATTGTTTGAATCGATTTTGAAAGTAATATTTATTTATGGAATGGATAGGAAGGTGTGGAGCCGGTTACACTTTTTTAGAGCCGACCATCTCAGTCCTCAGGGGTAGCAACGCATCTGTGACCGAATTCTTACGAGACTTAACTAACAGGACTTATTATCACTAACAGTCCCTGTCCTCGCACTTATTAACAAACTAATCAATTAATATTCTAACACCATCTAAGTACTAACTGGACTAGCCATCCTAGTCTCTTTGTGTCTATTTCTAGGTCGGTCACAGTTGTTATGGGCGGCAGCGAAAGGGTGGTGCTGCATGCTCGTTTGCTATCTTAATTAAATAAAAAAAACTCTTGAGCTGTATCTATATTTTAGTATAAGATATCAATAACGTTACATTGAAAGTATAACAGGATGTGTAAAGCACTTCATTTATATGTCACAAGCCCAAAGTACCGAGGACACATGAAAAGGGTTGTGTATGAAGTTAGACATATGTAGGTACGCCCCAGGGCCCCCAGGGAATGTGGGGCTACGTCGTTAGTAATGGTTTTGTGAACGGCTGTTCTATATTTTTTTGTTATTGGTCCTTCACTGAGGTTCCTTATTAAATAAATTGTGCTCACGAAACAATATAAAAATAATTATTAAGTATGATGATGCTCTAACATTCAACATCATGCTGGAATGGGTACTTATTTAATTATTTATTTACCTATACTAGCTGACCCGGCAAACGTTGTTTTGCCGTATAAATTACTTCTAGGAAAATGACTATTAAAAAATAGAGGTTGGTGATAAAAGGGTGAAAATTTAGGGTTGTATCTATTTTTAATGCCACATTATAGAAAAATAAAAACAAAACATTTTGTCCAAAAAAAAATGTTAAGGGTGAACAACCCTTATCACTTAGGGGTATGAAAAATAGATAGTAGCCAATTATCAGACCTAATGAATATGCATATAAAATTTAGTAAAAATCGGTAAAGCCGTTTCGGAGGAGTAAGGTAACTAACATTGTGAGATTGTGACACGAGAATTTTATATATAAGATATTTATGTAGCTTTACTAAACATTTTTGTATTTCGGATGTAATAGAAATGTACACAATTACTGGGTTTTATCTGTACGGATCTGTACAAATATCTAATTTGAGAATAACGTGTATGAAAGGTGCTGAAGGTGTAAGTTTCCTTGTCTTTACACAATTCTTAACCTAGTATTCCTCATGTTTGTCATAAAGCGTTATCATCAGCCCTTGAACTCTTTGCAAATTTTCAAATTAATCAGACTATGTACTTGAAATATGTAAACCTTTTTTCTGAAAAAATACTTTAAATACATACAGATCAAGCCAATAAACGCGTGTTATAAGGAAGTACTAACCTTTGTAGACCGACATTATTGTTATTCACAGGCTTCACAGCGTATTACCAAATCGTTCACACACACATCACAAATCACACAACACTTAAACAACACAATTTAAGTCATTTACACATGTTCAAACACCTTACTGAATAACAACGAACAACTGAACAACTTGAGTAGGTACTGGTGATTGGAGGAGTGCGTTTACGATAATTGTTATCGTTTCGTCGAGAATTATTGTTAGTTAGACTGTAGAATACCTAGAAGTGATATCCGCAATCATCGACCATCAATCGGTATGGGGAAAATCTAGGTTACTGCGTCGAAAATTCATCAATTGCTTTGATGATCTAATGTCTAGAGAACATCGAATCCGCGCAAACGTGTCAAAAAATTGTGGCCAATTGTTGGCCACAATTTTTTTTATCATTGTATCATTGATCACGCACACATAGACAATAGACGAATGTGTAAAACATCGTCTGCACGCACACATGCTTAATATGTTGCCATGTTTTTTTTTTATTTTCATTGTAGGGCGACGCTCAATCTAGACATTAGATCATCAAAGATCAATTGATTTCGTGACTGATCTGTGGTTAGGTTAGAGTCAAGGATTTATAGTATTTTCGTGTTAAGGATATAAATTTAAGATTGGACGTAATTATTATTAGTTTTCCGTAAGTGAAGCAAGTTGTAGTAAAATAGATAGGTACGTAGAAATTGACGATATAATAATAATAAAAAAAAGGTTTATAATCGACTTCAAATACTAGAAGGATGTTCTCAATTCGACCCCAATTCAAACCCTGTAATAATTTCTAATTTCAAATCATTTATTTTTTGTAAACAGTTATGTTATATAATTTCAATAGGTTTGAGACCACCTGTTAGTATTATCTGTGTTTAGTGTACCACTTTGTTACTTTTTTTTCCTTTTCGTTGTAAACATAAAAGTAGCAACAGTAGAGTATAGGTAGGTAATTATTATTGATCTTTACTAGATTAAAAATTTCTATATGCTCAAAACAAAAGAAAAACCCGCGTTTATCCGTCAAAATTATTTTGGATACGAGAGCGATGATTAAGCCGCTTTCCTATTTTAATTAAAACGCTGCCTCGACATGGTTTATTTTGTTAGCTGTGTAAATATTTATCTTTGCCGTGTCTGCCGCTTATTATCTCTTTGGTCGGATATCTAGTAGATAAGACGAGTACGGCTATATCCTTGAACGTTTATGTATAAGTCAAAGATTGCAAGATTTCGTGGTATTTGATTAGTTGAAAAATATTTATTTATAACTTGTCCCTTAGTTGATGAAAGTTAGTCGTGTTTAAGTTGACAAAATTTTTAGTGACAAATAAAATATATCTTGAAGTGAAAATAGGTTAAGCCATTTTTGTCATTAGCGTGTACAAATCTGCAACGTCTGCAACCGATTGAACTAAAATTTTGTATAAGTAGGTAAAATTATATAACTTGGATAACAATGCATGTTTTATCGTGTAAAATTATTTTAACATGCATTGCAGTGGCGGAACACACAAAACGGCGACGTACTTATTATTTTTATATTCATTCTGTTTAAAAATACAAAAAAGTAATTAATTTTTGTTATTACTTAATACTAATTGTCACTGTTTGTCCATTAGGCAAGAAACCACGTAAGTAACTGTATCTCAGTTAATCTTGAGGTATATTGTTTATCAAGATATAAGATGACAGGATCCCTTTATACAAATGATAAGGAACCGCAAGTCGACCACGGCACGGCCTGGGGTTTATTACTTCAAAACATTCTATATATTTACGTGGATGCTACTACGTATCGGTATTCATAATCTATACATCTGTCTTCTATCTATACATAAACGCTTTTTTAAACGCTAACACACTCATACTCATACCCCCGCAGTAGGTTACTAGGTACCTGTGTCGCGGGTGGCATGGACTACACATATTACACATTACAATACACCCATGACCCACGATGAGTACAAATATTTATCTGCCACATAAATACACACATCAAAAGTGTCTAGGGATCAACATATATTTTTGCAATAACTTTTCTCCTGATTGATATTAATTAAAATTTTCTTTAAGGATTCATCAAATAAAGTGTTTTCGTTTGTCACAGTAACGATAAACCAAGTCACCTTTGCATTAATAAAGAAATTTGCCATTTTCCTAATAAAGGGATTTTTGACATTTGAACCACTAACATTAAAGTTCGAAAAAAAGACTGAAATAACAGTTTTCTTTAAAATTTTATTGGGTAACTTAAACAATTAATAATCCGTGTTTCTACCGCGAACACTAACAACACAAGAACATCGGTTTGGCATACTCAAAATGAGTTCATCCAAATCACGCTGTGGAATGGCCGCCCATGTTCGTTGCAACAACAAAAAAAGGTCTTCTTGCCACTGGATACCCTCCATATTCGGCAAAGCTCTTCTCTGTAGCATATCCCATGCATGCTCAATCGGGTTCAAGTCTGGCGACTGAGCAGGCCAGGGCAGGACATTGATGTTAGCTGCGGCGAGAGTCTGTCTTACAACTCTTGCGGTGTGCGGTCGTGCATTATCATGCATTAACTGAAATAAGGGACCGATTTGCACTTGTAGAGGAACGATGACGTCTGATACAATCGTCTCAGCATAAATTTGAGCGTTGAGGTTGCCTCTGATCCAAATCAACTCAGTTCTTCCGCCGATCCAAATACCCGCCCATACCATGATGGTTCCACCACTATAAGGATGGACTTCCTGGCAGGATTTTAATCGCTGTTGGCGTCCAGGGGTTCTCCAGTGTCGTATACGTCTTGTATCCGGTCTCATACCAAAACGAGACTCATCAGAAAAGCACACGAAACGAAATGAAAATCTCAAGAAATCCGCATAAAAATGCTTGATCCCTAGACACTTTTGATGTGTGTATCTGCCCCGGCCGGGAATCGAACCCGGGACCCCTCGCGTCGCAGGCAGGGTTGCTACCAACTAGGCTACAGAGTCGTCGATAGCGATCAGTTACCTGTTACAGATTTATTATACCTATCTTAATATATATAATTCTTCTGTGCGTGTGTATGTCACTGAACTCCTCCTAAACGGCTGGACCGATTTTAATGAAATTTGTTGTGTGTGTTACAGTGGCTTTGAGGATGGTTTAGATTAGGATCCGCATATAATAGGCTACTGTGTAGCCGAGATTCCTATGGGAGCGGGCGAGCGGGACCTACGCGACTGTTACCTACGGGTCCCGAAGCGAAGCGCGGGCGGTTCTCTAGTGTATAATAAATCTCTAACTGATCGCTATCCATTCATTGATGGAAGAAAATATAATATTATATGAAAAACTATTACCGTGGTGCGATATTATCGCAATAGAATACAAAACAATAATTACTAGAATGTTTGTCTGTTTGTGGTGTTGTTTGCGCTAATCTCTGAAACAAATTAAGTTATGATTTTCAGTAATAATTTGTAATAAAATTCATTAAACATTGTATTTGTTGTATTTCTAACTGTTTTTACGTCAATAAGGTACGTCAGTGAACCGCTTTACAATTTTCGAATGTGGCTACAATAAAGGGTTAGCGGTTAGCGCCCTCGAAGCGCGATTAACAAGTGATTATGCGCAAGGGAGGAAGGCTTTTATGTTATCTTTTGTATAATTCTATTTATGACTAGTTGTGCCCTCGACTTCGTTCGTGCATAGGAATTATTCCCGCGCGAATCCCGATCCCGCGATCCTCTATATCCCAGTGAAAGTCCCATAAAAATCCGGTCAGCTGTTTCTGACATTAGCGTGCACAAACATACAGACAAACAGACACAATTAAAAAAACATTGTGTTGGGTTCTCTTGCGTATATAAATGTCCCCTTAATTTTTTTTTATATATTTTCCATGTAGACAGCGATCAGTAACAGTTTTATTATATGTATGTATAGAAGATAGATAAAGATTCTATAACAAGACACTTATAAAAGGAAACTTGCCTTAAGTCACAGGGCAAAACTAATACTAATAGTTTAATCTTACAACTCGGACTGTCTTAGCTCTGCGAGGTATTTTGTTGATACCAAGTTCTGATTGGTGTTGCGAGAAACTTGTTTCAAACTTGGTTCCCTATTCAGTCTTTAAACCTTTAAGACGACTGTTTCTATTTGGTCGAATGAATGTATTGGGGAAAGGTGTCGTTTTAAATTATGTTCAGTCTTTAAAAAAGGTGGTACTCGATTTTACTGTATTTTTATAAGTATGTAACTTCATAATTATTTAGTGGCTGATCCGATTTTGTTAATTCTCTTTCATTTGAAAGTTGATGCTTGTCGTATTATCGTATTTAAAGAGCGACGTCTGATTAGTAGTTTTTGAGCTATCTCTACTCTTCGACATTTCAGTCTTTTTTGAAAAAAAAAATTAAATTAGTGCGTCAAACATCGAGTTCCCCTTCGTACATTGCACGGATTGTCACAGCTTTTACATTATTTATACCACGACAGTGTCAAAAACTTCGCATAATCGTTCGCGAATCGTCCTACACTTGTGGGTTCGAGAATTCGAATGTGAATGACCGGCAGAGTTCACTGACTACATAGTTTAATCTGGTACCCGGTTGGGATAGGTTTCTTGGCTATCTCCTGAAGTCAACAGTAAAATGTATACGGCTGCATTAGTTTAGTTCCACAGCTAGACGAGAACTGACGTCGTCAATTATTCAATCATCTTCAGCTTTTGTTGTTGTTGAGGAGATTGTACACGCTCCGGCGGCTGTCCAAAGTAATGTTGTATAGTATACAGTATTATAATGAGGTTACAACATGGTTATATTGTATGTTAGGAACAAAGGAATCTTTATAGAATTCTACAGCCTTTGAGTGAGTAAAACAATGTTCGCTAATGAATAGGATTTAGCAATTATTTTCTGTAACCACTCTACATGATTGGATTTGTATTAAACAAATTATTTTCTTGAATGTAACATTTGGGAAACCTTTTTGTTTTTCCCAAATTCAAAAAAAGAAGGAGGTTCTCGTTCGACTGTTTGTCTTGTGTATGTTACCTCATAACTTAATTTTTAACCGACTTCAAAAATGGAGGTTTACAGTTTGACCTGTATGTATTGTATGTAAATTTGTGCGCGATTATCTCGTGTTTGGTTGAACCGATTTTGATGCAGTTTTCAGCATAGTATTTGTCAGACTTAGGAGAAGGTTTAAGGCATATTGTTTGGCTGAACCGATTTTAAAACGGTTTTCAGCATCGTGTTTATCAGACTTAGGAGAAGGATTTAGGAATATTAACCGCGTTTAACTGAACCGATTTTTACTTTTCGGCGTTAAAGTCTATTTTGTTAAAAGTTATTGCATTTATTGGTCCTATGAACCGAGTCTTCATTTATGTTTTCTCAAATATCTTCTACTAGCTTCCGCCCGCGGCTTCACCCACGTGGAATTCATTTCCAGCTCCTTAGGGGTTGGCATTTGAAAAAATAGGTAGCCCATATTTTACCTTGCGTCATCAACTATCTACCTGAGAAAATTCATCGCAATCGGTCAAGCGCTTTAGATTTTGAAACAAACGTACATTCTTTCCCTATATCAAGCCTTCATATAGGTTTGGTTTTTTTTAAACAAAGTAGCTCATAATATTATGACCCTGCGTCTTTACTCGTAACTATTTTCATCCAAAATTCATCCAAATCGGGTCGGTCATTTAGCCGTGAAAGCGTCACAGACAGACAGATAGACAGACTTTCACATTCATGATATTAGTGTGGATGACATAACCAGTTACAGTAAATATAAAGAAGCAAGTGAACAAACTCCTTAACAGTGATTTGCGCGCCAATAAAAGATTCACGAGCTGTGTCGTTGCTCACACATTTACATTCCCAGTTTACGGCTGTTTCGTATTCGCCGTTAATACGTAATACGTGGCCTTTGTCTCACACATATGACAAATGAAGTTAGTCCTAATGGCGCGAGACTGATTCGCTTTGACTACTACAATCATTTTAACCCTAGATTAATGAACTCTCGCGGACGCAAAACGTGAAAGCTTGAAATATGTGTTTAATTTAAACGATGGAAATATGATTTTGGTACCTCTGGAGATTGGTTAATGTTAATTTTTTTGCCAAAAAAGAATAATTCAACATCTACAAATAGAGATAACTCAAAAACTACTCATCAGCTGTTGCTGTAGGACAAGCGGAAAAACTTTTTTTTTTAATGAAAAAAGAATCATCAAAATCGGTTCACCGAGTAACAGTTCTAATCTAGTACAAAAAATACAGCTGAATTGAGAACCTCCTCCTTTTGTTGGAATCCGTTAATTAATATGGGCGCTCAGGATTTTCTATCTATACTATGTCCAAAGCGACCTATTCCTTTCGTAGACGGCTCTCACGGTAATTCTTTTCATACCGATGATGTACGGATTTTTGTGGGACTCTCACTAGGAGAAAGAAGAGGCCGTGGAGAAACATATAGGCTACTTTAATTTTATCCCGGAGTTCCCGCGGGATCAGGATTCACGCGGTAAAAATCTCCTATGTAGGAATGAAATAGCAGGCAACAGTTAGTATTTTAAACGTCAAAGACTTGAACTTAAAACTTAAAACTAACCCATTTTAATATTGTTAGGACTCTTAGGTTGATGAGCTGGTTAGTTACGGGGTTATTCAAGTTTAAAATTAACTGGGGTTAACGGGAAGGTTGCAAATTGTTCAATTTCATTCCGGAGCCGCAGAACGCTTACCGAGTGACATCTTTGCTAAGGTGTTTTCTGATGGGGCGAGTAGACGCTTTGCTTCTTGTGAACGGAAAGTTAGTATAACATGCGCTGAATTATTTTTGCGATATGTCATAAAAATGTGTCGATTTCATTTTGTTTTGTTTTGGCGCTTCGTTATTTTGGTGTAAAACGAAAGATGTTTAAAATTTAAATATTCAATTTTGTAGTCAAGCCATTTGGTAATCGATAGTCGTTACTCATGGCATAACACTAAACTTATACAGCATTTACGTACGGATGGTCAAGAAACAAAATACAATACTTCCAACGGCCAACGTGCTTCCAAATTGATTTGTTACAAAATTCGGAGATATCAGTCAATAACTGTTTATGAACGATAGCTCCCGAACAGTAAAAAAAAATTAAAGCTCATTGCGTCATTAAAGTTAAAGCTCGATTTTTAAATCCCGGGATGAAACGTATAACTACTCTATTATTCAAAATTTTTGAATTTCTTAGTGGGAAGTTATAAAATCTTTATAAATCATTTTTTTCTTGCGTCACTCACCCTATTTCCAGTATCAGCGTACAAAACGCCCAGTACGGACGCACATACCATCCGTATACTTAAGCGGCTGGAATGCGAGTCGCTCCATGCCGTGAGGGCCCGCGGTACGACAGATTATCTCGTCTCATTGTATTCCACTGGCCGCCCGCATCTCAGATAAGAGATTGGACCGGGTGTATTGCTGTAATGTGATTTCATGTGGACCTAGCCTTATATCTAGGCTGTTGAATGAAGTTAAAGTAGTAATCTTATCTAATCCATACTAATATTATTAATGCGAAGGTCTGTCCGTAACGCTTTCACGGCTAAACCACCGGCCCGATTTGAATGGAATTCGGAATGAAAATAATGAAGACCCGCGGTCACACGTGAGCACATATTATAAAATTGTTTTAAGCAGGGAGTGGTAATTACATATCGCCGACTTGAGTATAAGCATCCATAGTTACTTATGCCCTAATATAGGGCTACTATAATAGTGGGTTATAACCACGAAATATAGATTATAACCTATTACTCTTATGAATATGCTACTCAAGTGCAAATGCAATGAACTAATAACCCCATCAATGTGCTAAGGTATTCGTTTTCGTGTCATAAAAACAGAAAATTATGCCACTCGAGCCTTAAAACTACAGAAAGTGGAAGTTCATAATAAACTTTGGCCAATAAAATAAAAATAAACTAACTTTATGGTCGCTATAGCCTTCAAGTGGTGTTATTATTACGCTACTGCTATCGGTGATTTTTTTATTTTTTAGTTTACAATTTTACAGGTTATGTTTAGCTTGACCTATCTATATCTATTTTCCCGGATGACGCAATGGTTAACACGCCGCGCCGGATCGCTGTTCCGAGGTTCCTGGGTTCGATTCTCAGCTAGGCGGAAATTTTAATGATGCATTTAAATCTCCGTTCTTGGTCTGGGTGTGTGTCCTTGTCTTGTAGGTACGTTGTTCATTGGCCCACGACACAGGGTATCCTAGTGTGTATACTTATTTTTTTTAAATGATTTGTATGGAAATCTAACGCTCAAATCACTAAGATAACAAAATTAAGATTTGATGCTTTACCTTCCTATTCAATTCCTTATTTTCCATAATAATAACGTCTTTTCGCGAGTTTTCAGTTTAAAATTCCGAGCACGGGGCCTACGCGCATTTGTAAGCGATTGATACAGGTCCGGAATAAAAAATCAGCACTCACCGTTCAAATAAACCGTTACGTTGCGTTGGAACGATGATCGAATTTCCGAAGTTTCAGCGTTATTGCATTTAGTGCTTTGCCCACTTTGCATATTTGCATCAATATGGTTATGGATCGATGTAATATTGTCTATGGAAATCGTAGAGTAACGGAAACACCTTATCAATGCGGGTATAGTATCAACAGTGCCCCTAAATATGGATTGCGTAAAAGAAATACGAAAATCTGACCGTTAGCTGGGACATTTATAACGCTTACGGTGATTTAACGTCATTAATTAGCGTGATAAATTACGGTTAGTTTGCAAATACTAGTTGTCTAATCTCTGGCAACTGTCATCGAAATTAGTATGCATATTAGATTTAACCTTATTTTTAAGTTGTTTTGTTGATTGTTCTGTTGTATGTTTTATTATTTTATATTTTATTATTTTTGTTATTAGAGAACTGACAGAATAAACGTTTCTTCTTCTCCTTCTTCTTCGTCTTCTTCTTCTTGTTCACCTTATATTTATATGTATTAGAAACTAGCTGTTGCCCGCGGTTTGGCCTGCGTGGCAGTACTATTGACTGCGGATCCCCCTTTTAATAACTTTAGGAACCTATACATAAAGTTTTGGAATCCATCAGTTTATCCCCTGGGGAAGGGGGGGGGGGGTGATTTTCGGAAATTCCTACGACCACTTGCACCACCCTTCCGTTCATTTTGTCCAATAGGAGAACAGCATCATTGAAAAATGTTGCAAAAACGAAAAAATCTTACTAATAATATAAATGCGAAAGTTTGTAAGAATGTGTGTGTGTTTGTTTCTCTTTCACGCAAAAACTACTTAACGAATTTTTATGAAAATTTGCAGTAATATAAATTATGTATCAAAATAATATATTAAGTTAAAATTTATAGATAATTCTTTATATTTCGGACACAATACCGATTACTGTCAAGTAAAAGTCGGAAAATTTTCTGAGAGTGAATTTTCTGTGAGATCTTCTACTAAGGAACAGGTTTCCCGAAGCGAAGCGAGGGCGTCCTCTAGTTACAGATAAAATATGTGGTACGTGCACACACTCGATTTACCACTGACCTATCCCGCACCGTAATCGAAGGCATCATAGATCTAATATAGAAGGAATGAACGTCAAAATAATTTATCGCCCTGTCTGGGCCGTAATCAAGAACTGCCATTAGATGGCCGTGTTCTTTCCGTGCGAAGGGCAACGGTAATTCATTATTTCGAGAGCGTACTTCAAACTTATCTCGACCAGCATAACTTGGTACTTGAGACAATAAATAAGGTGTTATTAAAAATATGAAATAAAGAAGATTCGTGCTAAATATAGTACACTTATAACGAAAAATGTCTCCACTTTTACAGTTTTTAGTTGCATGAATTGCAGCACCATTGAATGGGGTCTTCGATGTAGTAATTTATACATTATATGTACATAATAGGTACATTATCTATTTACTTTTTGTCCTATCATTAGCTTCGTCTAGGTTGCCTTCAAGAAATCGCTTTAGACTCATTGTTTTGTACTCAGTACTTTCATTTCTTTGATTTTATAATATGGACGTATTTTATTATTTCATTATTGTTATTATTAACCGATAAAAAAGGAGGACGTTATCATTTCGTGTCATTTCCTATTTTAATAATTATTTTTATATTCCAAAGCTAGTGTTTCACGGCTGGTTCCATAAAAGTTCAAGTTATACCTAATATAGATTTAGAATCGGTTATTTTTTTTTGTAAAAAGTTAGTTATTGTAGCCAGCAACGCTTCATATAGTGCTAATGATGTATATGGAAGATGTTGACCTACAATCAGTTGATTCGCTCTTTAAATTGTTTGTTGTTTACATTAAAAAAAATGTAAGAAACAAAATGTGAACAAATTAAGCAAATAAAAAGGAAGATTGATAACACCAAATCGTTTCTGGATTGATCGGTGTACGCTAACCATGTCTCTCGCATGGACATACATAATTAATACGACACCATTCAGCAATTTAGCTGACATGAATTTATCAATATCATAACTGTACCTACAGCATATATCCTGAAGGTAGCCCTGTAGCTCAGGTGGCAACTCATTTATTATGGACTTACTCATGAGATAGTACATGAGCATGACAACTCCGAAATGCTTAACTCGAACAAGCTTTAAATTGGGAACTAGCAAGGCCGCCGCTAGATGCATGAGCGCCCGCGTGCTATACTGATTTGTACACCCCGTCCGTCGTCCCGTCAACTACCAAGCTAATATCCTGACATCTTTTTATGGTATTAAGATAGCAAACGAGCATGCAGCACCACCCTTCTGCTGCAGTCCATAATAACTGTGACCGACCTAGAACTAGACTCAAAGGGACTAGGATGGTTAGTCCAGTTAGTAGATGGTATTAGAATATTAGTTGGTCAGTTTGTCAATAAGTGTGAGGACAGGGACTGTTAGTGATAATTAGTCCTGTTAGTTAATTTTAAATAATAGTCCAGTTAGTTATTGTTAGTATGAATCTCGTTCTAATTCAGTCACAGATGCGTTGCTACCCCTGAGGACTGAGATGGTCGCCTCTAAAAAAGTGTAACCGGCTCCACACCTTCCTATCCGGAACACAATTTGTTCTTAAAACAATTATTACGCGCTAGGAATGGAACTAAGTACCGTGGCGGGCGGTGGTACTGCCTAGGGTGAGCTTTAGGTCCTTACCACCTGTAAAAGCTGAATCGATTTAGATAATTTTTATGTTGGTTGTATTTAGTCGCTTTTCAACTCCTACATGGGCGAAGTTGCAAACAAAGGCTAGTAGTCCATAAAAGCTTAATGTATAACACACCCTAATGACAGGTCAACGTATACTGGTCGTACAATTGTAGCAACGTTCAGATACCCCCAATAGATCTTCTGTAATACTGTTGTTATTAGTTCCCGCTTTGATTGTGACTACTGGACATAACCGTTCTTTATTAGGTGCTTACTAACCCACGCTCGTTTCGTTTCGGGAAATTTATTTTTTCAAATAAATTTATATTAGGTAACAACGCGGCCCTGCCGAAAGGGGCTCTTGACATAGTACTGGTTGGAATACGCGTTTTGAAAATAGAACGAATTTATCCCGCCAATGGAAGGAAATAACGTTATGTAGTCTGAAAATCATCGAATGCCAAGCAAATAATGCACGTTACGGTACCTTCGGTCCAGCCTCAGCTCTTGATATTTTCTTCCACGATGGTGGTTGACTGATGACTCGCTGGCTTGTAGATACTTCATACCTCAGACCAATAAACTATAGACGGCGTGCCGTGAACAAAAACGTGAAGCCGGCAAAAGTGTGCCTAAAACACACATCGGAACCAATAGAATACCCTATGTTGACAGTTTGAACTAGAACAAATTTGAACTTTATTTTTTGGAACACAAAGCTTCATTCATTTTTTTATTATTTAGAACACAAAAGTCGTTTTGGTGTGCGTGCCGCCGTGTGTATTACAAGGCGAGGCGTACTTTTTGCCGGCTTCACGCTTTTGTTCACGAGCTTCATACCACACATTAGTATGAATTTAAGTTCTGGATAATGTAACACTCCCGGAGAATTCCGTATCGAGCGTTTTATATAACGATTCTCCATTACATGTATTTTAACTGTTCCCGAAGTAATTTACTCAGATTTCAGTTTATATTCACGTATTTTCGTCTTCGTAATGGCGCCGGCGAACACGCTTTGGCTTATCTCCGAACTATTGTCAGTCGTCTAGACATAGATTCTATTATATTGCGGGAAATTTCAATGCCCATGGAAAATTTTAGGAAAAGTAAAAAGGTGGGAATCTTCAAATTGCCATATTCTTTTTGTTTGTGAACTATAAAGTACTTACAAAAATTTACATCGCAGCTTAGTACAAAATATAAATTAGTGCACAAAAAGGTTTCTGAGATTACAGGAACGACCACAGATAATGAGAAAAAAGGTCAATTTCGTGGTTTTTGAATTTGCTATTGTCACCGTCGCTTTTGGACTTAGATATTAATACCAAAGGCACTCTCAGCCAAGAAACAAAAAAAATTAAAAAAAAAAACTAAAAAAAAACTATTGCATTGCCCAAAAATAGTTCTTTTTTTCTTACATCTTCCAAATCTTTTAAATTTCGAATTTGTGTGTTTCAATTTGACTATAATCCGACATTTTATATGCGTTACGTACATACCTATACGTACCTTCGTACGATTTTCCAATAATAATCTAATAGTGCCGGTATGTGGACTCATTCCCATTTCGTTTCATCGGGAATTTCATATAGATCTAGCGACTAGCGATAGGTACCATAAAACTGATCACACGGGAATCCATCGGCCCAGGAATGCGTATTGGATAGCCGTGTAGGAATCTATACAAAGTGCTTGGATTGTAGCATATACTCGTACCTTAATCATTCGACAAGAAAATATTTTGCTACACATAACTGATAAAATGAAAATAATATCTTGAAAAATTTTCAGACGGGATTGGCAATATGTAAATACGGAATGAAATCTTCCAGTATAAGTATGTTTAGCTCGAAAATGTATGCTTAAATTAAACGGCCGATGATAATGTTATTTTATGACCGGATATTGCATTCAGGAACATATTCAGACAACTTGAACTACAATACGGCAGGGAAAATCGCATAAATAAATAAATAAATAAATAAATAAATAAATAACGCTACACATTCATAGCCCCACACTAGGATTTCCTATGTCGTGGATGCCATGGACAACACACAAGACAAGAACACACTCAAACCAAGAACGGTTTAGTGCTCATTCATACTGACTCGCGGGCGCGGTGGCCGGCGCGGTCACGAAATACTAAACATAATTATGGCGTAATATCCAAGTGTTCACATAGGAAACGCACGTGCGGTCTAAGTAACGGGCAAGCTAGCGACGACGTGCGCGGTGCGCTCGCGGCAGTATGTACTGGAGGCTTACTACGAAAATCGAATAGAAAATCACTATTGTGGTACGAAATTCATGTCGTCATGAACGACGAACGTCGACGTAACGTAAGCAACGTTCGTTTTTCGTAATAGGCCTCCTGAACTCTCGCGCAAACGCCTGGCGGCCACTGTGAACACGAGCTCGCCACGTCCACCGCACGCGCGCCCGCCACCGCGCCCACGTGTTCAGTATGAACAAGCATTTAAACTCATCGTTCATCCCCCTCGCTGGGAATCGAATAAAAAAAGACCCTTGGAACGACAATCGGGCATGTTAACCATTGCGTCATTCGGATCGTCAATCTATTCAAATCGATTGAGCAGTACCGGAGATTACCAGTATCAAATGTTCTGACAAAGGGACAAAGAAACAACTGTCATTCCTACTAAATAAACAAAAACACCAGCGGTCTCGTCAATATAGGCCCAATTTAGTAAATCTAGGTCTAAAACCTTATCGCGTAACGTTTCAAGCCTTCCTACGTGGTACGAAATAGATCATATACAACGATAAACGTACATCCAAGTTTTTAGTGCACCATTAACCACATCCGGTTTTAGAAAATGGCGGCCGCCGCCATTTGCAAATCTAGCCGGAAATTGTGTAGATGACGGTAATTATTGTTTGCTTAATGGGAATGTTCTGGCAGAATGTTTGAGGGGAGATATTTTGCTTTCGAGATTCGAGATATTGTGAAAAGCGGAGCGGGAATTGTTTTTTATTGGATTAACCTGCCACTCTTTTTTTCATGTTATTAAAGTTAATTTGCTAAGATAAAGTGCTGGACTATCTTTCAGTTGAGGCCCTGAGCCAATTAGTGGATAATTAGGGTTCCTGAAGATTTTCTACATTTATAACCCACGAACGAGCGGACCAGCCAAATTTATTTATGGAATTAAGATAGCAAACGGGCACGCAGCACCGCCCTTCCGCTGCCGCCCATAACAACTGTGATCGACCTAGAACAACACTCAATTTTAGGACTAATACGGTTACTCCAGTTAGTATATTATGTTAGAATATTAGCTGGTTAGTTTTTTAATAAGTGTGACTGTGAGGACAGGGACTGTTGGTGATAGTTAGTCCGGTTAGGTAATATTATTAATAGTGCAATTAGTAATTGAGTCAATATTATGAGTCTCGTTCTAATTCGGTCACAATTGCGTTGCTTTCTCTGAGGACTAAAAAGTGTAATCAGCTACCTGATGATATGTAATCACCGTCGCCCATTGTCATCATCATCATCATCTAATAAATAGTATCATAAATTGTATCACCGATTAATTACCATCGAAGGAAGAACAAAGAGGTAAAATAAAACCATAACATCAAGATAACCATACATTTTTAACAATATTATTTTATGTAGCCAGTACTAAGTTATTTAAAATTGCAGGCGCAGTCAGTTCATCAATGGGCGGGTGCTAGTCGCAGAAGGCGCTTCCGTGCTTCTGAGTTCTCCTTGTTTTCGTAGCGTAGTTGTTTCAAGCGTAGCGTAGCGTAACGCTACGTAGCGTAGTTTAGCGTGTCGTAGCGCAGCTTAGCGGGGCGTGTAGCATAGAGTAGCTTAGCGTGGCGTAGCATATCGTAGCTTAGCGTGGCGTAGCATAGCGTAGTGTCAAGCTTATTGAAAGCTTCCATGCAGTAGGTAGGTATCACAAAACAATACTCATCTCCTTAGGTATCATCAATAGATAGGTTCTACTCTGGAGTAGCATGGCCAATGCTCTATGCCAAGTCACAAAGGGCGAGACTTTTACTTTGTTATGTGCCGGCTTACAACAGATTCGGCTGTTCTACATAACGTGTCCTCATGCTAACCAATATCACACAAGTATCATTTTGTAACTAGACGGTTACAAAGTAATATTCCCACTTAATGTGTTTTTGGAACCGAAAGTTTAGTAACAATCTTTAGGACAGTTTGGCAAGCTAATTCTATTTAACAGGGGTTCCGCTGCTGTTGCTTGCAATGTAATGTAAATTGTAACAACTTACCTATTTAAAGTAGGTAATAAGTACTAGTATGTAGAAACTTGTTGCTCTGCTTCTATTGGTCATAGCGTATATATAGCCTTAAACCTTCCTCAATAAATCGACTCATCATCATCTCAACCGATCAAGGCCCACTACTGAGCACGGGTCTCTTCTCAGAACGAGAAGGTTAAGGCCATCGTCCACCACGCTGGCCAAGTGCGGATTGGCGAACTTCGCACACCTTTGTGTTTTGCGAACTCTCCGGCATGCAGGTTTCCTCACGATGTTTTCCTTCACCGTTTGTAGCAAGTGACATTTAAATGCTTTAATCGTATCTACATAACTCCAAAAAGTCAGATGTGCGTGCCCTGGGATTCGAACCCGGACCCTCCGAATAGGAGGCCGAATTCTTAACCACTAGGCTACAATCACCGCTACAACAAAAAATTGTTTCTTAGATACACGACTAGGGTTAGCGGCTAAAACGATCCTAGATCCTAGATCCCTCTGGAGCTTGTAGTAATGCATCGTTACTAATTTATTTTGGGCACCTCATGTAATAACCAATCATATTTATTACCAACCAATTAAGTTTTCATACTTTTAATGATCATTACGAAAAATGCCGATTTTTCTATCCTATCCGTCCCTTAAATAATTATTGTGGATTTTGCGTAGTAACGATGGTCCCCAAAATCTCTAGGGCAGACAAATTGCGAAGCGGTGTTCATACGTTTGAGAACAATGTAGAGAAGTCTTAGTGCAGGTTTCCTCAAAAGGTTTGCCTTGGGCGTAACTGATCATTCATTTTTAATAGGCACATTTCTGAAAATAACACGTGTTGCAAATATTTATACCATTTCGTTTTTTGGAAATCTACCGTGCAACTTGATCCTCACTTACGTAAAATAAAACAACTATTAGGATTAGGGCTTTTAATAATGAAAACTTGTAAGAATTCCTTAAATTCACTTTTATTTATTTCACTACCTGGCACACGACAAAAAGTAACAGCAGAAAAATTTGGCGGGAATCAATAAGAAAATAGTGTTGTACCACACAACTAGTGATGAGGCATGCACAGACTAAATAATGTAAACTTTTAATATCTACTATACTCAATAACAACTACCTATAACTTTTCACAAAAAAGTAACTGACTTCAAAATCGGTAAGTAGAAAAATCTCATAAACTACCCGTCAGATGACGCTCTGTGGGATCAGACGTGAAACACTACTTTTCGAATACAAAAATAATATGTCAAAATCGGTTCACCTAAGTTCTAAAGTAACATACTTAAGTAAAAAATCAAACATACAGAGGATATGAGAGCTTCCTACATTTTTTGATGTCGGTTAAAAAGTAAAGAAATTGCCCAATTCCCCAATCGAATCATTAAATAATGAAGTTGTTAACACAGCCATTACGCAGTATTTCATAATTACCCTCGTGTTCCCGTTAAAAGATAATTAAAAAAGATACGCAACTACCACGTTTTCAATTTCCCCCCACGTGGGATTTGTTCCGAATCCCGGGACCCAATTTTAATTAAATAAGCGCATGAAATATTCGTACTTTACAATCGTACAAAAACATCGACGTTAATATCTGGCCAACAGTTTATGCGCGGTATAAAATAAATTAATTTGTATGGACGAAACAAGCAAATAATTAATTGTTGTATGGTCTATAGTATGAGATTTAAATTTGTATGAGTCTATATTTATTAGCAGGGCAACCGCTTTATATATGACGCCCCGCCGCGCCGTGGTCCATTTTCCGCAGTCCCCATGTGTGCCGCCGGCGTGCGGTGTACGCCTTGCTCACCTGCTTATGTAAAAGTAAAACGATATCCGTTTGGTATTGAAGTGATGCCAGGGGGGGAGTAGTGGTAAAATTCTTATCGTTTCCGATATATTCATGATATTGCTTGATGTTATTTAAAAAGATAGGTGCAATATAGGTACATTTGTAGGCTAATCATCATCAACGTACAAAGCCGTGATAAAAGCCCGACATGAGAATCTCTCGCTTACGTTTTAGTAGAAGATCCGAATCTAAGTCGACTTTCACCGGCTTGATAATAGAATCAAACTTATTTTATAATAAATTTCGTATCTTAGAAAATATATTAAAAATGGGTTGACAACAAAAATCCTGGACAGAATATTTTTAATTATTTTTTTTTTAAATATTTTTCATAAAAAATGTTGCATGATGAAGATAATAATAAAATTTTATACTGGACTTAAAGTATAGAACATATAGAATGTGCAGACGTAGGGTAGACTATTATTTACCTGGACGAACCACTGGGTAGACAGGTATAAACAGGTATGTCAATACTAGTTACTTTTCACTCGATTTGATAATAGTCTGCACATTCTATATGTTCTATACTTTAAGTCCAGTATAAAATTTTATTTTATCTTCATCATGCAATATTTTTGAAAAATTATTTTTTAAAAAATAATAAAAAATATTCTGTCCAGGATTTTTGTTGTCAACCCATTTTTAATATATTTTCTAAGATACGAAATTTATTATAAAATAAGTTTGATTCTATTATCAAGCCGGTGAAAGTCGACTTAGATTCGGATCTTAGACCATTTGTGAATTAGGGCATACAAACACCAGACTTTAATTATACTCGAACTATCGTGTTACTGAGAAACTATACTTATATCTGTTGAAATAAGTTTTATATTGCAGTTCCTTATTACCTATTACGATAATGATCAATTACTCGTCTTTTCTTAAAAACAGGTTGGCTTTGACCTATTCATATTTCATGGCCTACTACTGAGCACAGGTCTCCCCATCATTGAGGAGGCATGGAGGAGGCCAGATCATACTTCGCCGAGCTGCTTCAGTGCGGATTTGTGGAGGGGTTATTATTTATGTACCTACTGGAAGATTTCATGTCACCTGAAGTATTCCCACTATAGTCGGCACAATCATAAGATTCCGATATGAAGGCTGTCATCACAGTGACAATAGTGAAGTACAACTAAAATCGATACATTAAATAAACCGATTTTTAAAATTATCCGATTATAAGTAATAAGACTTTCTAATCGTTTCGTTAATCAAGTTCGGAAATTTAAAGACCGATAATTAATAAACCGATCTCTGATTGTTTTCTTAAAATTGGTTAAAAACAGATGTAGCGATGAGAGGAACTCCGAAAGGCATAATAAGGCAATTTAACGAGTAAGTTAAGGTGAGGGAATTATATTAGTTATTAAAATGGAAATTTCATTAATCTACTGAAAACGGAAAAACTATAAAACGGTTAATAATTATCCGATTTGAGTGGAAAAAGCTTAAAAACGTATATATCGGGAATTTATAATAGCTACGAAAAATCGCAATGCTTTAGATATATTAAAGAATCTATAACTATTTGTATTTTGGGTGTGACATGGTAGCACATACTTTCGATTATAGTAATGTATCGATTATGGTCGATTCATAAATTGTTTCAAGCGGTCACATAACTATGAAACAAGCCTCCTTATAAAACATTGCAATGACGTCTTAAATATTTGTTAAATTTTACACAATTTATGATGTAAACTGATAAAAATAAAATGAAATGATTTATACAGTTTATAAATAACACAAATAAAAAACAAGCAGGGATGGTTTACATATTTCGCCAGAATTTCTAGTATTTACCTATGTAAGTACCTACGTATAAGTAAGTAAGTATCTATCTTAATATTCGTACTAAGTAAACAATATTACTCCAATTCGTTTAACCCACTAGTTACTTGCGTTTAATATTACGAATAATGCCTTATTAAAATATTTAACAAACTGTGGGCAATTTTATAACATCATGCATGCTACGAGCAATAGAAGCGATGTGCCAATAAAATATGTTGCAAAAATGGGAAGAAATGTTTATCTGTAAATATAAAAACAATTTTTCAAAACGAAGAGGAGGTGGATTCACAAGTACATTATGTACCTACTTATAAAGCTGCATTGATAATAAATATAAACTGTATACTGTATATGCACAGTAAATAGTGCATTACATAATCTAACCAAAGTGACCTATCATTCACTACGAAATATCTTCGCTTCATAGTAACATTACCAGCGGTTCGAATATCATATCGAAAAAATATATATTTCCGTAATAAGTAAGTTGAAGACGCCCATACAAGGTTAGTTTGTGTTCATAAATGACAGACGTCATATCGGAATCTTATGATTGTGCCGACTATAGCTAAACGATTGCTGTCTATCGATGATAACCAAGACCGTCAGTTGTTTCTGCCTTTAGAGACACCAAAGCGCTAAAAATAAGACATTAAAGGACTAATAGAGATGTACGGGTAAAAAAAAACGTTTATAATGCAGCTTAAAACGCACACAAAGTTTTTTCAGATGTGTAAAGGACTACAGGTACCTATTATTTGTGTGCGTCCCTCGGCGCCAACAAGTGTAGGGCAACTGTTATTATTTGTATGAAATTTACATTATCTATGAATACATTGTAACAGAAACTTTCCAACAGGGATATCATATTCCTCTCAGATAAGCCCGATAGAGGTCGCTTCCTGTACTCTGAAGCCGGACGTGTTACGATTTACCTCTACAATCTACAATAGGTGCTATTATGGCGTGTGCGATATAATTATGTTGTTTATTGTTTTGTTCGAGTTAACAGCAAAATCAGCCGACTATTTGTTGGTAATATCACCAGCAAATGTCTGTAGTAATTTTTACGGCGAGAACTTTATAGTGTGAAGTTTTATTGTAGATATCTTTGCGCTTAGGGACGCTCCAGTTTTGTTTTGACCTCTCCTGTTACGCAATGGACATATCGGATCGCTGTCCAAAGGGTCCTGGGTTCAATTCCAAGCTAGGCGGAAAGGATGACGAGTTTAACTGCTCTTGGTCTTGGTGTGTGTTCTTGACTTGTGTGTTGTCCATGGGACCCACGACACAGGGAATTATAATTTAAAAAATCCCATCTCCTTTCTAACTAATAGGTACATATTTGCTTATGACTGTTAGAGTGTAAATTAAAGTTAAGTTCTTGCTTGAAAGTTATCGTAACATAGAAACATCTCTTCATACATTCCAAATGGACCTTCGTGGAACCGGGTCGACCGTTCTTTATTAATGTAATATTAACAAGAATTGACCCTCAGTCCTCATCTCTATTGTACGGAAAACACAAGTCAAATAAAGTTTAATAAGCTCACTAAAATTCAGGGGTTATCTAATATTAATGCTGAATTGTACACGGAAAGTTGAAATAGCATTAGTTTGATGTTGTGAAACTGATTCCCATGTTACATGAATGTGTCGACGAAATTTAAATGCAATTTAAACTCTCTTATTCTCTACATTATTACATTTAACTACCAATTATTTTCAAAAGTAATTAATAATTAATGTTGGGGTATATCAAGCGTCGAAAGTAGGACTTGTAACATTCCATTCATGTCCGTGTAACGTGTGCATTGCTTGAACGCGCAATGTTTTACATCTTTAAAGTTTCAAGTTTTACATCTGTAGGTTTATTGTGTAATTTGTAGCCTAAACCTAATGCTGCATGCTCATTTGCAATTTTAAGTCCTTAAAAAACAATTAGCTGGAAATAATTAAGACTCGTGATCTATTGAGGGTCGTTGGGTTAAAGTAAAGACTCTTTTTTAAGCCGGGACGGCAATTGCAAATGGCGAAGCGACGATCTATATAGGTACTCTGCTCTCTACACGTTCGATATAGAATTTGTTTAAATTTCAACCCATACGAATGACAGCTGAGATTATGGTTAATTTTAGATTGACCCCGAGAATTTAAAATGCCTTAAGTAAATATTTCTTACAAGCTAAATTGAACTGTGAGCACACGTTATAAAATTGTTTTTAGTGGGGAGTGACAAATCAATATTCTCGGCGACTCAAATATAATTGCCGTACGTTCCCATACCCGTACATCCCTTGTTTCTTCGATCAGCGAGGCTCAATAGGCTTGTCTCAGTTAAGCCCAAAAGCCTCTTACCGAATACTTCCTAATGATGGAGTGTTGTACGATAAGATATATTGCGAAGCTTTGTTAAGACGAACAAAAAATGGGTATGTTTACACGATGCCGGCGATACAAATGGGTCCAAGGTTTGTCAATCGGAACAGAGATATTTACAGACTGTAGTCAACAAGAGAATCATAAATTTGAATTTGGTAGGTACTCTTTGTTAGTCGCCTGGGAAGTGAAAAATTTGGAGTGGGATTCCAGGTCATGTTATGTTTATATGACAGGTTTTTAGATAGTCCGACGGCTTGCGACTATTTTAAATACCTAGTCGATAAACTTTTGCTAAGTTAGGAGCGGGCGGGGTCTGTAGTTGGATGGGCGACCGCTAGTGGCAAAATTTCTGGGTTCGAATCTGGAGCGGCGTGAATGGTAGTACCTATCTTGAAACAAAAAAAATATGTCACTGTATATTCGTACATTTTCATCTTCGAAACACGTCTGGAAGATGGTCTCTAGCCAGGCATAATGAGTTCTTAAAATAAAGTACGGTTCATTAAATAAAATATAATATTTTATCTTAATATCTTTATTACTACTCGTCAAAATCAGTGCACAGGCGCAAAAGTAACATCAGTATTGTGGCTTTGAATCCAATTCCATATTATAAACACATTTCATTCATTTTGAATCACAATAATTAACAAAATACTTATGAAAATTTACAATAATGACAATCAACAATAAATATTTAATAAAACATAACAATTGTAATTAATAATTAATTGTAATATGACTAGAAAATAACTACGATTAAATGATTATTGTGGATATTATGAGGCAAAGCGAATGAAAAACACATAAGGGTCTGTGCACACATTACACCCTTTTATCTCGACTGTGAAAAAAAATCTAGGAGAGCCTTGAATAATTAGGTTAATTAATTATCATATCACTTTCTGTTGATATCTAAGTAGGCCCAAATATTATTTATAAATACTTCAATTGCGTCGTGCTAGAATATTTAGACACGTTTTGTCACATTCTACAGCACATAGGGTGACAATAGATCTAACCGTAAATGTTGAAAAATCGACCTTAGGGGTATTAATATAAGGTTTTCATTTCAATGCTTCAGTTGAATCTAATTTGTATCTAGGTGAACCTTAAATTGGGTCGGAAATTGTATATGCCTAACGGAATCAAGAAATATGTCATATAGGGAAGTAAATGTCTCACATTATCTTAGAGCAGCGTTATGAGCTATAAGCGTTATATGCGCGAACGTTTGTACATTATACGAATATTTGCACGAATGTGTAGGAATCTACGCGAATGTTCGAGGTTCGCGCTTCGATGTGAAACTAACAACCGTCACAGCTTTACAGCTTGTTACATGTGTCAAAAACTTCAAATAATCATTTGCGAAGGGCGTCCTACACACGTGGGTTCGCGTATTCGCGCGAATGCGAGTGAACGACGATGTCCATGCCATTTATGACCACCTGATGGCAACGATATGGACTATAGATAATAATAAAGGCATTGACGATGCGTTAACTACACGCGCAGAGCGAATCGCTTTGAACGTTACGGCTCATAACCCATGGATTAGTCGACGAATTGCGCTTCAAATTGTAGCTATGTTCTTTGAATTTGTAATTCTTTTCCTTTCTTTCTGATCGACAACGTAACGTTGATGTCTTAGGTTTTACTTATGTCCATGAGCGACTTGCGGTTTCTGATAGTGTAAGCGTTTCGCGCGGTTATGCGGTTACCGCTGCGGAAAAAAACATGGTGTGGCCTCGGCCTATGTTCGATATGGAATTCGTTAAATTTCATCCACACAAATGACAGTTTTCTGCCCGTAACTAAGGTACATTGCAGATTGGCCGCGAGAAGTTTAAATTCCGTAAGCGAATTTTGCCTACAAGCTAAATTCAACTGTGAGTATAGGTAATGTGAGTGATATCAGCACTATACCTATAAAATTCACCATAGCCAACCGTCATTGTACAGACTTGCTTACAATGTCCGAGTTATATAGATGTGATCAGATAATTCGCAAACTGGCTTAAGCTTTGTGTAATCCGCTTAAGCCTATTTCGCGTCGACGAGTTTGGGTAAACCAGTGTTCAAACCGCTGCATGGGCCAATCATGCCAAACATATTGGATTATGTTCGCGTTGGACTTTTCGGTTTATTTTGATGATATTTCTGTAACTATGAATGCGAATGATTATTACGGACGAATGCGGTAGAAGAAGATAGCTTAATTTACTGACAACCCGGATGGCGCAGTGGTTAACACGGCGGCACGCTGTTCCGAGGGTCCTTGGTTCGATTCTCAGCGAGGCGGCAATTTGAATGATGAGTTTAAATTTACGTTCTCGGTCTGGGTGTGTGTCCTTGTCTTGTGTGTTGTCCAAGGCACCGACGACATAGGGAATCCTTGTGTGAAGCGTTATTATTGTTATTTAAATAACATTCATTAAGGGAATTTGACTGCCTCATTTTCATAGAGCTAGTGACAATTTTTCTTAATAGGGTCATATTTATTTTTATAACCAGCACACAAATTAAAAGTTTATAAGCATACATAATTAGACTTGCGTTATTAGTTATTTACTGACCAAGTTATTTACCGACTAAGTAATAAAGGGGCAATGATTGCTTTTTTCACAACAAGCCGTCTGGTTGTCGCCATATTGCATTTTGATTATTGTCATGCCTTAAGGCAGTTGTTCAACTAAAGGCGATGAAGCGATTAAGTATCGACTATTTTCTTGCTTTATAGGTACATACATATAAACATTCTTTGTAAATAATAGATATGCATGTTTTTGTAGTTTATCACGTGAATCGCCTGAGTGAGACAACGAAATATACAATGTGTCTGGCCACCAATGTCGGAGACTTGAGGGGGATAAAATATGGTATTTTTTATCGACAATAACCAAATTTCCTCTTGCCCCCGCCATGATAAAATGGCAGCCATTTTGTGTTTTTAACTTCGAAGCTCGGATGCCTGTACTTTTTTAATCATTGCTCTCGATGTTGACTTCCTAGGAGGCCGAAAGATATCTCATTTGAAAACTAATAATGTAGGTAATCAATTGATGATACATTTTATATTTATTATCTTTTTCATAGAAGAACAAAAAAGGACTTCAAAAACAAAATTCAATATTTTTTCATTGATTATTTTTAGTTTAGTACCTTTTACAATTTTACATGAAAACTAAGCCGTCAAACTACTTTTTTTGTGGTTTTTTCATAATACAGGATATCACCCTAATAATAAATGTTACATCATAGCATAATATGTAAGTCCGAGCTTCAAAGTTAAATTAACAAAATGGCTGCCATTTTATCATGGAGGGGGCAAAAGAATATTTGAGTAGTGATTTGTCGATAAAAAATACCATATTTTATCCCTCTCAAGTCTCTGACACTGGTGACCAGACACATTGTATATTATGTGACATGTTATATAACATTCGCTTTGCCAACAATAAAAACTTAAAGCGTATTCTAACAAATTGAAATGTATTATGTAACATGGCATTTATAATATAATGAATTAAAATTAAATCAATAAAAATAAAACAATAAATGGAAAAATCCATAAGCATAAAAATAAATTACAATATTGGAGTAAGGATTTAATAAGACTATTATTCAGAGAACATTGAAGATCATAAAATATTTTTCAGCATTACAGTACGTAGGTACAAGTAAGATAAATACACCAAAAAATTTATTTCACATTTACGAAGTGGTATACTTTGGTCTAAAAATACATAAATAGAAGAGTGAGGATTTATAAATAATATATTTTATTTACAAAACACAACAAATAACTATTTTTCTATCACCTTATAAGGATACTGCAGAATTCTCTACCTACATATCACAAAACACAGACGAGGTTAGAAGCAAAATTTTATATAATTTAAGTTGCGATAGCTTCTAATTAAATATTATAGTAGCAACTATATTAATAGTATACTACTGTTTTAGTCAATGCATTTAGAAAATTATCAGGTCTCAAAATATTTCTTCTAAAAGACAAATTGTCCTAAACACACAGTTTTACATCGCATAATTTTCCTGAGCGATAATTATTTGAAGAAAAATGAAATACAGTCACATAAAGTTAACGATCTCGTTTCTAATACCAGGTAATTAAATACAATTTATAGTAATTAAATACAATTTATATAAATGCGCACTTTTTGATTCTAGTATATTTTCATTGACGGTAAATAAATAGTTAAGATTAGATATTAAAAATCATAATAATATATGTATTATGTGTAATCATAATATAATAATCATAATTTAAAGCTTCAAAAAATCACGATAAGACTATGTATTATTTTTTTAAATAATTTGAGACCTGATAGAATATTTAAGTCCATTGTTTCTTTTAATTAAAATTAATTTATAATTATTTTAATGCACAGTTTTAATTCATTAATATATCATTAAAACATTATTATTATGATTATTATTAATTAATACACCATTATTAATTATGAACATGGTAATCGATTATTATTATTTAATATTATATTCATAAACACACCATTACAGCTTCGGATTTCGGGCGATACATTCTTTACGGGAGTTGAAGGGATAGATTTATAAGTAGTTATATACCTTACTATAATTGTATGTATTAAGATGTTCAAAGCTAGTAAATGGGTGCAAGTGTCCAATAATTGTATTATCTAAGTTATTATTTAATAATTAATACTGATACGATTACGGATGTGTGCTCGGTGTGCCAAATTTCGTTTTCAATTCCTTATATTTAATAACTATTATTTATTATTACGAATAAATGGGGTTCGTAATGAATGTTATCTACGCATTTGCATTGTTAAATATTATATTTTTTATGAATTTATTAATTTTTGAACTACTTTTGACTACGGCATTTTAAAATAATTTTCGTCTGCATAAATTATTATTAATTATTAATAATTCTTAATTATAAATGATTCGAATATAATAATATAAGTATACTAGGATAAAATTATGTACATATTCATTTAAAACGCGTAGAATATCTTAAATACACCGTGGTCCTTTATTTATTTCTAATTAAAAGCCTTATTCAAAACGGGGTTCATATCAAATTGACAGAAGGAAAAAAATTTATTTCGCTATAAATTTTAAGCATATAAAAGCAAGGATATTGGGGCAATTTTTAGTCTGTATCAATCTATTTCTGAAATATTGACTTCCATGCTCAAACATAAAGTTCTAAATCCTACAATTTTCTTTATCGATAATTCTACAAATACAATTTAGTCAATACAGTCAATACATTAATATTTAATTAAGAGTAATAACAAAACAATAGGGATAATGTAATATTTGAAATATGTACGCACTTTTAATTCTTCTGTATTTAAAAACGATAAATTCGAAAATTATCGAACAAAAAAATACCAAGCAACAACGGAAGTTTAAAAAATTCAAAACGTCCCATATTTGATTTTTTTCTACATAACCTCAAATCACATGCCGGAACCATACCACAAATGTATATGAACACCACATAATAATCAATAAATATGTAGTAGGTACTCCATCTATTGAATTTGACTAATTTAATGTAGTAAATAATTACGCTAAGTTAATATTGACTCCGACACCGGCCACGAATTCATCCCTTATCAACGGTAGTAGAGAAGCGTGTCTGAAACAAAGAAAGTAAATAATTATAATTATACCTAATATAGTATGTAATAAGCTAATAAGTTACGCTACACATAGCCCCCACAGTCCCACACTACGATTCCCTGTGTCGTGGGTCGTGGGTGCCATGGACAATTGGACATCACACACAAACCAGACCGACAACAGAAAAAAATTATGATTCAAATTTCCGCTTCGCTCGGAATCGAACCCAGGACTCTTGAACGGTTTTCCGGCATAGAAACCATTGCACAATTCGGTTTAAGATTAAAAATATATTTTTTGGAGTTTACTCCTTAAGAAACGATTTGAGTTATAAGGCCCGGTACGGGAATTTTATGAGGAGTAAAATCAAGTGTAACACGAAAGTTGAGGCGTTATGTAGAAAGAGACAAACATATAAATCTATAGGCTGTAGGATTGAACGTGTAAAAGAATGAGATGGAATACATTACACAGCGTATCTCATTCTCGGGGTCTCCTCTTTGCGCGATACTTCGTAGTCTCACTGTATAGTTGTACTGTGCGTATGTTTGTACGTGTGTGTTGCGCGCCTGCGTATTATGAAGTTCTGCCACAACTTGTATACTGCTGCCGAGTACAGGGTATGCATGTTGTATAATAAATGCATATAGTAGCATTTATTATTATTATTTATTTGGTCGTTGGTTAATAGGGTGCACGGCAGTGTTCAAGCCAAGTTTATATGAAATACAATTGATAAAAAAATATACATATTTCAAATTCGAATATTAGCTTCATTAGAGACACGGTAGTGTCTAAGCCAAGTTCCACAAAAAATACCCTTTTTGTTTTGTTCATTAAAATTATTTTTTCGTTTCCTATTTCTAATAATACTTGGTGCACGGCAGTGCACCTCGCCAAGTTCGAAATTTTAAATAAAGTTTTATTTATATTATTTTGTAACATACTTTATGTAATACGTAAGTAATATAAATAATCCGAATAATTACAGATATATTATGTTTGTTTCTCTTATCATTTTAGCAGATGCGTTCATTTACCCTTTTTTCTATTCGATATATATCATAATTATCGTTCGTAAGGAGTAAACTCCAATCGTGCGTCGTAGCTGACACACACTTTTTTTATTATGCGTTATGGTTATCCCTTATTTTTACTTTGTTTATGACGATCCCACTTGAGGCAGGAGCCCCATCGCTGGCAGTCAGCGAGTAACTATTTATTATGTTGTTACAATAAAATATTACACAGATACCTATTATTTTTATAAAATTTAACTGTTTAATATTAATACTCTCGTATTAACATGCACTTAAAAGCAAAATAATTAACAATATGTAAATGTGATGTGGTAGTAAGGGAGCGCGGGGCTAGACGAAACGATGGACAACGGACTTTATACTAGTTTAAATACTCCTTGAAAATGTGTGATAGTAGTAGGTAAGCAACAATAATGTTAGTTGTATTACAATATGTTTTATAAACGTACCTAATGTAAGGATTATTCTCGCAGTGAAACCAGGACGGAATACTTATTAAAAATCACAAACATTAAAGAAAATGAATCAAATTTTATTATTTTTTAATTATAATTAAATTAATTATTTTACGACTGGACTCGCCCTCGATTCACTTCGATTAACTTGTTTTTACGTTTAAAAATATGAAATATTATCTTTCTATAAAATTTATTTATAATAAAAGCGAAAGGTAATCAAGAAATGTCGAAAAAGGTTGATGTATAAAAATGGAATTTGGCAGGCAAGTAGTTTATACTTAGTAGGCGTCCGGTCGTAACGGATTTTGTTATATTCCACTCCTAAGGTACATAATGGAATCAAATTTTGTATGAAAACCAGTTAGATACTTCAACGCGTGCGAAACCGCGGGCAACTTATCAGCTGTGAACAGCTTCTCAAAATTTTTACAACCCCTGTAATAGTTTTTCTTTTATGTTCTATGTTTTTCTTTTGTGTAATAGTTCTTCTTTCCATGCACAGACAGCGATCACTTACATATTTATTACATGTAAACATTTTACAAAATAGAACTTACATAAAACAAATTGCACGGTAAAAATAAAACAATAAGAACTTAAGAAGTTGTCAAGAGCTGAAATAGAAAATTTACAAAGGAAATCTAACAGAGGTAGAACGGAAAATACTCTAGTGACTTAAGTAATTACGTTTTGAATTATTATTATGGAAATGATGTCTAAGATACGACAGTGGAGTGAAAACTGTCTCTCTTTTGACGCTTAATTTGTTGAACTGATTTAAACTTGATTTAAATGAAAATTGTTACGCAGGTAGAGAGTGTAATAACTTTTAACAAAATAGAGCCGACTTTAACGCCGAAAAGTAAAATTCGATTCAGTTAAACTCGGTTAATATACCTAAATCCTTCTCCTAAATCTGATAAACACGATGCTCAAAATCGTATCAAAATCGGTACAGCCAAACAATATGCCTAAAACTTTCTCCTAAGTCTGACAAATACTATGCTGAAAACCGCATCAAAATCGGTTCAACCAAAACGCGAGATAATCGCGCACAAATATACATACCTACATACAGGTCAAACTGAGAACCTCTGTTTTTGAAGTCGGTTAAAAAGGATATAAGCTAAGCTAAGCTACAACCCACTAATGGCCCACTACTGAGCACGGGTCTCTCCTCATTACTGAGGAGGCCTAGAGCATACTCCACCACGCTGCTCCAATGCGGATTGGTGGAGGGGTTAGTGGCCAACCCAGTGTTGAAAGTTTTCAAGCCGCCCGAAGGCCTCCGACATGGCTTAACGACTGCTATCAATCGATAACAAACGGGACCGACGGCTTTACGTGCCCTCCGAAGCACGGTAGCTATTTGTCGTGTGGTAAATTGATAATTTCAGCGACATCTGACAAGTAGTTTCTGATTTATCCTTAACTAGTAAATCCGCCCTCGCTTCGCTTCGGGAAACCAGTCCCTTCAAAACTCTCTATAAATTTTAACAAATTATGTTATTCCGATGTCTAAGCTATATTACTGCAAAGTTTCATGAAAATACGTTCAGTAGTTTTTGCGTGAAAGAGCAACAAACACACACACACATACATTCTTACAAACTTTCGCATTTATAATATTAGTAGGATAATGTGTATTTATAGTTGTCCTGCAAACTTTTTAGTGTTCCGATTTTGATGATTATTACTTTTTATTCGATGTCGATATTAGACTACACGACATAATGAGACTACACGACAAGCACCAGCGTTCAAGTAAAAAAATATATCATCAAAATCGGTTTCCCCAGTACGACGTCATGTAACCCACATAAAAACAAAGAAAAAGACATCACTTAATTTATTTTTTCTTTTTTGTATATATTGTTAGAAACACATTTCAAAAGTTCATTTATACTTAGAAGCATTGACTGGGCTTGGATTTTTAAATCTTACAATTTTTAAGCCTTACGGCACTCAGCTACATGAGAAATAAGATACTTTATTCGCAGAAACCAAAGGTTAAGGTATATAGGTTCTCTCGATCATTTTGAAGGATTAAAGTTCTACGAAAGCCCAAAGCCACCATTAGCAAAAACAAATTGGCATGAAAATTAATTAATGTAGGTAATCAAAATCAATCACCAAAGAAGCCATTACTCAATTGGTCCTTTGACATAGACTGGAGCTTTTTCTTAGCACCCTCACTATTTCATTAGAACTTGCGTCAAGATGACATTAGTGGTTCAGATAAAGCATTATTGGGGTGTTTACCCGTGGTTCCGGTGAGTTGACCCATTACCGGGTCCACGTGTAATTTTAATTCCCCGCGGTCCCACCGCACTAGGGATTACACTTTCATCGTGCCGTGATAAATTCAAAGAATTAGGTATACTTACAGTAGCCTCACAGTACATATATAGTAATATAGTTTTTGTAAGAAACAACATAAATGCATATAAAAAAAACAGCGACTATCATAATCGCTTAACAAGAAAGATGCATGATTTGGCGACGCTTTCATATCGGCTAGGTAAAGTGCAGCGTTCTTTTATGGGGCTTGGTGTACAGTTCTATAATAAAGTACCTAAGGCAATCCGTGACCTGCCTTCAGAGTTGTTTAAGAAGCATGTAAAAGCACAACTCGTAGACAAGAGCTACTATAGTATACAGGAATATTTAGATGACAAAAAGGCATGGAAATTACCAGCTCTGCAACCAACTCCGCTAGGTTAGTGCTTACCTGTATCAATTAAGTAATATTGTAATTTTTATTTTAAAAGATGCGGAGGAGTTTTTTTTCGCCGTTTTTTTCTCCTCAAGCACTTTTCCAAAACGGTGGTAGAATCAAAAAATTGACGTTCATAAGTGAATTTGTAAATTCCTAGATGAAATAAACAGTTTGACTTTGACTTTGACTTTGACATGGAGATAACTCAAAAACGACTGGTAAGATATCGCTCAAAATATGGCATCAGATCAGACTGATAGCACCAGCTTTCGAATCATAAAGAATTATCAAAATCAACCCAATAAAAAGTTACGAGGCAACACAAAAAATACAGTCTAACTGAAAACCTCATCCTTTTGTGTCATCGTTAATTAAAAGCCATAAAGCAGTCGAAGCCAAAAACGGCAAGGAAGAGAGAGTGATTTAGGGTTGAGGATCAGAGCTCAGGTGTCACAGCCAGCGACCAATCTGCTTGAGTGCATTATTAAGTTTGTAGCTTGATGAACGAGATGATGTTTAATATGGTGACGGAAGTAATATTGACGGAAGTAACGGTGCGGTAATTTATTAAAAAAAATATGCAATTTTGGATATTTTTAACAAAAAACGAAACCGTCTTCATTATTGGAAAGTAACATAAGATATTATATAAAGACCATCAAACAATATATTACGTGCTTGAAAAATTTCGTTATTTTCCTCTATTAAATTAGATTCCATCATCAGACCCTGGCTTGACGGCAACAGCACCAGCTCTGAAGTTGAACTGTACAGGTAAACCTAGCTATGAGGCATCCCCTAGCGTGTATAGTCAGCTTAGCAAAATCACAGCTAATCTGTCCTTGTCTTTTAATATCGCGCTATCTCATTCTCCAAAAGTATTCCTTCGACGAACCTGTCCAATCAACAACAATTCAAAAACGTTTACCGCTTCCACGCACACACGCATAAATCCAACTGTCATAAGCAAATTCGAAATTGGAATGTTGTATAAGGCAACTTACTCATGGGGCGCGGGCCACGCCGGCGCGTGTTTGTGGGTGGCGGCGCGGGCGCGGGCGAGCAGCGTCATCACCGCGCGTTTAGTCGGCGACATGGCGGCTCGCGCGCCGCCCAGCAGGGGCCGCTTGCGCGCCACGCTCGCACCCCCACCCGCACCTGATGACAGATGGATTTATCATGTGGAAGTAGCAAACGTCTGTGACTCGGACACGTGCAATATTATTGACAGTTGTCAGTTGTAAATTATATTGACAGTTGACAGGTATCAATAATATTCACAGTTGACAATTATCAATGACGTTGACAGGTGAAGGTTGTCAATAATATTATTGACTGTTGACAGTTGACCATCCCACCATGTCACTTTAGGATGCGTGATGTCATCTGTGTGATAAGCAATGACAGCTATACAATACCTACCGAAGTGTTGCTAGGCAATTACCATAATATTATGCAAGTTAAGCTGAATTCACACCACAATTATAATCCCAGGAACAGTACATATCCTAAACAATACCTAATGTTAGTGCCAGTATGCGGCTAGACTTGCAAGTATTACGAAGCTGCAAATGAAACCCCGGCCGTGCATGACATATTGCGACGTGCTCACAGCCGTAATGAGACTTGCAAAGCCGATTAGATGCTCAGACAACTCTGGGAGATGATAATTATTATACTAATTCAAGAGGAAAATTTGTTATTAGGGTATTATACAATTAAATGTCATTTTAAGCGGAGTTATATTACATACTAGATTTATAGACAGCCTTCGCTCGTGTGCACTTGAGTAATTTGAGGAACTAATAATCCGTCGTTGAAATTCGATATGAAATTCGTTTTAATGGCAACCCACACAAATGCCAGCTTTCTGCCCCTGTGTTAAGGTTCATTGTGGATTGAACTAACTTAGAAGATTCATTGTAACTTAGAAGTAAACTTTATTTTAACGCAACATGGATTTATTTCATGTTACAGATATCCAATAGATACTCCCAAGTGATTGACCCTTTGAGTTAATTTCGACATATCATAATTTTATTTTGGAATTTTGTAATTTTTGTAGATGCTCATATACAAAGATATACATGTGTAACAGGTACCAACTAACGCGCCAAGCCATTCTATTCTTGATGAAAATCACTAACATAAAAACATGTGATGAAAGACCATCAAAATGGGAAGAAATAAAGCATGAAGACGAATATTAAGTATCAAGCAACAACGCTACACTGAGAGAAAATGTAGCTTAAAATTTGCGGATTCAATTTGCATCCGAGCTGCAGCGATTGCATGGTAATGCCCCGTGATTTAATTAAACGTTAGCTCGGACCAGCGTGAAGGATCGCTGTGGTTTCCAGCTCCTTTCAACGAGGAAGCTGTGAAGGCTACGAGGCAAGTTCTTAGCAACATCTGCTTGTAACATAGATAGACAGAGGAACTTTTTATTGCTTGTGCCCCAGGAATAAAAAGGAACAAAAAATATTATATGAATGAAGCACAAAACAATAGGCGGCCTTATCGGTACATGGCGATTTCTTCCAGGCAACCCAACAAAAGGTAGGAAATACTGTTAATATTTAGAGCTAGCGGCGTACATACAGTTAACAAAGACGAAAAATACAAAACTTATTATCTTTAAAACAGTGAAAGACAAATATAAAAAGCAAAAGGCGGAAGCATAAAAAAACCGGCCAAGTGCGAGTCGGACTCGCGCACGAAGGGTTCCGTACCATTATTAAAAACGCCAAAAAAATCTGGTCTGTTGTATGAAAGCCTCACTTAAATATTTATTGTAGCCACATATTACGCACAATGCCATCTTTTGGACCGAAAGGTAACTAAACTACCGAGCTGAGGCGTCGATTGTATGGGCGCCCACTTAAATATTTATTTTATTCTGTTTTTTTTTTTTTTATAGCCTAAGCAGGCAAACGAGCAGACGGGTCACCTGATGGTAAGTGATCACCGTCGCCCAAGGATATTGGCAACACCAGGGGCGCCACCAACGCGTTGCCGGCCTCGAAGGAAGCGATAGACCCGCTTCTTGAAGGCCCCCATGTCATAGCACTGTGGGAACACTGAGGGATGAAGTTCGTTCCACAGTTTACACGTACGCGGTAGAAAATGACGTGAAAATCGAACTGTGGACGAACGCCAGGTATCCAGGTGGTGTTGGTGGAACCTGGCTTTATCCCGTGAAGTGCGGTGGCGGAAGTTAACCGCAGGTATTAAATCAAACAGTTCCTCAGAACATTCCCCGTTATACAGACGGTAGAAGACACAGAGAGAGCCCACATCTCTCCGCAGTTCAAGTGGATCTAAACCGTCTGTAAGCTTGGGATCGTCGACAAGACGAACAGCTCGCCGTTGGATACGGTTAAAAGGGTCCACTTGGCAAGCCGGGGCCCCAGCCCAAAGGTGGGAGCAGTACTCCATGTGAGGTCGGACTTGTGCTTTATAAAGCAACATCCTATGCTCGGGCATGAAGTACCGCTTAGCTCTATAGAGCACCCCTAACTTCTTTGAAGCCAGTTTAGCCTTACCCACCAAGTGGTCCCGAAACTGAACATCATTCGAAATGTCGACACCTAAGATCCCAATGCTCGTAGAGATGTTAAGGGGAATGTTCTGAAACTGTGGTGCCATGACGAATGGGGTTTTTTTAGCGGTTAACGCGCAAACTTGTGTCTTCTCGGGGTTGAATTGGACTAAATTTAGTCTGCCCCATTCCGAGACCCGCTCCAGAGATGTCTCGACTTCCGACACAAGTTTATTCCTTCTCTCCTCAATCTGCACCCGAGACATATTTGCTCGGCCTGTATAACGGGCGTCGCCTGTACTGTCATCAGCATAGCAATGGATATTCTCGATGTTGAGCATATCATTGATATGCATGATGAACAGTGTAGGCGACAGCACAGAGCCTTGCGGGACGCCAGCGTTTATGGGCTTGGTGTCCGAGCATGTACCGTCAACAACGACTCTGATGCTCCGCTCCGATAAAAAGCTGGCGACCCATTTGCACAACTTCTCGGGTACCCCGTAGGAAGGCAGCTTAGACAATAATGCCTTATGCCACACCCTGTCAAAGGCCTTCGCCACATCCAAACTCACAGCCAATGCTTCTCCCTTGCTCTCGATTGCTTCCGCCCAGCAGTGAGTAAGGTACACTAAGAGATCGCCAGCAGATCTGCCATGACGGAAACCGTATTGACGGTCACTAATCAGCTGGCGATCTTCTAGGTACCGGAGCAATTGGAAGTTGATTATGCGCTCCATTAGTTTGGAGAGCAAAGAGGTTATCGCAATTGGTCTGTAATTGGATGGGTTGGACCTGTCTCCCTTTTTGGGAATAGGGTGGACCAGAGCTACCTTCCAGGAAGACGGCACGATGCCGGCAGAATAGGAAAGCTGGAATAGGCGCGTTAAAACCGGGGTCAACTCCGGAGCGCACGTTCTTAGCACAAGAGCAGGTATACCGTCCGGCCCACTCGACTTACTGATGTCGAGGGAGAGAAGAGCTTGACGCACGGCATTTTGGTTAAAACGAACGTCTGGCATCAGCTCTTCACACCGCGGGATGGTAGGCGGTGCTTTCCCCTCGTCATCGAAAGTCGAGTTCGATGCAAAGAGTGTGCCTAGAATATCGGCTTTCTCCTTAGCAGTGTGGGCCAGGGTATTGTCTGCTCTGCGCAAAGGTGGAAGGGACGATTCACAGAAATTGCCCTGGATGGCTTTGGCTAGAGACCAAAAGGCTCGACTGCCACAAGGGTAACCTAGAAGTCTTTTGCCTGTTCTGTGTATGTGCTTGAACTTTGCCTTGGCGATTTGCTTTTTTGTGGACCAGGAGGCAGCATTGAATTTCTTCCTCAGCTGAGAAGCGTCTGCACAACCTAGTTTGCGCGCCTTTAGCCAATCCTGATAAGCAGATTGCTTCAGGCTATTAGCCTTGGAGCAGTCTCTGTCAAACCAGGCTTGGGTTTTTCCACCAACGGGTACCACAGAGCTAGGAATGTAACATTCCATGCCCTGGAGTACCACATCAGCTATGGACAGGGCGCAAACGTCGGGATCAGCCGAAGAGAAACAGATGCGCCTCCAAGGGTAGGATGAATAAAATTCCCGCAAACCATCCCAGTCCGCCGATCTATAATGCCAAACCCGGCGAGACGCGCATGGTCTCCGATCTACTGATCGCGCCAATCGAGTCGTTGAACGCACTAGGCAGTGATCTGACGAGCCAAGCGGTGCCTCGACGGATACGGCGTAATCATGAGGGTGGTAGGTAAGCAGGAGGTCCAAAGTGGAAGCAAAATGACCGTCAATGTCAGGGATCCGAGTTGGGCTGGACACCAACTGACTGAGGCCATTGGCCAAGGCAAAGCTGTGGGCAGAATTCCCCGCGTAATCCGTTGTACGTGATCCAAGCCATTCAACATGATGGGCGTTAAAGTCGCCTAGGATCACCACTTCGGCACGAGGAATCCGCTCCTGCACATAATCAATCGCCCCTTGAACGTGCTCGAAGAGTCGATCAATTTCGGTATTGCCGCTATGAGACCTGTACAAGCAGATGTAAACACGCGTTTGACCACCATGGTCAACGCGTACGCAGATAGTAGACAGGTCTCTTCCTTCAAGAAAGTCGAGGCGTTGACAGCAAATATCGTCTCGAGAGAACACACAGACACCAGCATGTGGTATGAATTTGTGTTCCAATCTATATCCAGGATACAGAAGGTAAGATGTTTTTTCTCGAGCCGATATTTGTGTCTCCGTCAAAAAGAGTAAGGCCGGCCGCGCCGATTCAAGGTGGTGGTGAACGGCGTTGAGGTTAGAATGTAAGCCCCTGATGTTGCAAAAGTCCATTTGAAATGTGGAGGGGGATGCCGCTGGTTTTAACCTTTTTCTTTTATTCGACTTTCTCATTTTGTTGATTGCGGGGAAGGCAAAGAGTAACTGGAAGCAATACATTATCGATGTCGCCAGGGTCAAAGCAGTGTCATGCGAACTCTCTCTGCAAATCGGGTGGAGTGAGCGACTGGTACGGCGGACGGAAGGACCCCCGATCCAACCCGCGAACAAAGTCCCCGTCCACACCCGGCTCCCGTCACCGGCAAGGAAATTATTCGACGGGCTTTTATCATTGGCGGCGGGACAGCCTCCCAGACCGGGATCTCCTGGGTTCGGGTCCCCAACAACCAACGGGCGCCAGCGGTAACGTTTCATCGGCTCTCCCTGGCCGCCGTGCCTGTCCATCACGCCCGACGCACGAGAACAGCTTGTAACGACACCAAACGGACCCCAGATACACCAACAACATACTGCTTCAGGAAAGGAAATAGATGAAGAGTGGGAAGGAAAGGACTGGAAATGGGGGAGAAAGAAGAAGAGGAGGATCTGGCTCTCCGACACTGCAGCCGAAACACATGAGAACATTTCACGGCTGATTTTTAGAAGGAGGGTGGTAGCTAACCAGTCGGGTAAAACCCTTCCACCAGCAGAAAGTACCTACGGGCCAGACCTGGAGGGTACAGAGTCCAGGGACCCCTAAATAGGGGGGCCGGGCGCCGTGACCTCGTCCGTTATTCAGCAGGGTGCACCACGAGCAGGGGAGGACGGCTTGGGCTCAAGATGGATGGAGCCCCAAACACCCCAAAATTAAATTTATTCTGTTTTTTAGTATTTGTTGTTGTAGCGGCAACAGAAATACATCATGTGTGAAAATTTCAACTGTGTAACTATTACGGTTCATGAGATACAGCCTGGCGACAAACGGACGGACGGACAGCGAAGTTTCAGTAATAGGGTCCCGTTTTACCCTTTGGGTACGGAACCCTAAAAAGAAGTTGAGGGGGAGAAAAAAAGAAGGAACAAGATTATGGATTATAATGAACAAATTCTTCTAAGCTATACTCGTAGGTAGGTATCCGATGTCTTCGGTAATTGAATTAAGCTGAGATACCCTCTATCGACGTTTCAGGCAAATTTGAATGAGGAACCTGATACTTGAGTGGGTGGCCAAATATTCCGGCTTAAATGTACATTCAATGTTTTCTTCATCTACTTATACAGAAAGGGAAAGGTCACTCACTCATTACGAAATTTCGAAAACCGCTTGACTTATAAAGAGGGTATGTAACAAGGAGATAGTCTGTAGTTAGTAGACGTCCGTTGAGAACTAATTTTGTTATTTTTCACCGTTAAGGAGGTAAAATAGAGGATGAGAGTTTGTTCAAAACCACGAAACCAGTTAAAAGTTCTACGCAGGCTAAATCGCGGGCAACAGCTGGTTCTTTATATTAATCAACTGAAATACTCTCTTTCTCTTCTATGATTACGTCTATCTAATGACAATGTAACTGGATGCTGTAACATAGAACATGGAAGATATTTAAGAAAAAAATAATAATTGGGGGTGTTGCGTTATTAAACAAAAGCAAAATTAAAAAAGCTCACAACGGGTAAAACGTAAATGTAAAAGGATAAAATAATTAATTAATAACTGTGTGTGTTATGTAAACAGATTCATAAATAAAAAAGTCATGTCAGTTTAAAGAGACACGCGTAACAATTTCCGAACGTGGCTTAAGGGACTGATTTTCCGAAGCGAGGGCGGTTTTACTACAAGTCTATATCAATAAAACTCGAATGCAATCGTAATATAATAAGTTCAGATGTAAACGATCAAATTTACACGGGTGCTACAAGAGCTCTGACGTTTTGCGTCCTTAATGCCTTTGTTTTACGATCGACTCGCACGCCATCAAGCGGATTACATCGACAACTTTTTGTGTGGAATTGAATTTGCCCGAGAGCTCTTTTGTTTGGACAGATAGAGAGATTGCACTCAAGCCGATAGCGACGTGGACATTTTTATAATAGAAAACTGGAATTTATCCATACAAACGTGAAGAAACTTTGTGGTCTCCGAAGAATTATGCACGTACGTAGAAGCATATTTGTAGTTTAAATTGAGAAGAAATGTAGAAAGTTTTTTTTTATTAAAAATAATAAAGCTGGTTTCAAAGTGGGACAAATAATTATGTACATATACAAAAACTGATGTTTACCTCTGCTAGTTCATCCCTTAAAAATGTAAATCAAGGGTTGATGATTTACATTTTTAAGGGATGAACTAGCCTAGCACCGCAATACCTAATAATTATTTAAACAGCAATTTTATTTCGAATAGAAAGGTGTGGAGTCGGTTACACTTCTTAAGAGACGACCACATCAGCTCTCAAGGCTAGCATCAAAGGTAGAATTGGAACGACACTCATATTAATAACTAGGGAACCGCCCGCGCTTCGCTTCGGGACCCGTAGTTAACAGCCGCGTAGGTCCCGTTCCCGTAGGAATCTCAGCTAAAAAGTAGCCTATAACATTTGCCTATGACTTAAGCAAATAACTTGCAAATGAATTTTACTAACGCCATCTATTAACAACCCCGGAAATAAATATCTAGCAACTAACAAATCATCGATCTTCCCATGGGAATGAGATGTTTTTCCGCGGTAAAAAGTAGCCTACGTCACTCTCCACCCTCCTAACTATCCCCACACACATAAACCATACTATATAATAGCCATGTTGCGACGTGAAAGCGCCACAAACAAACAAACAAACAAACACACTTTCACATTTATAATATTAGTAAGGAAGTAAGGATAACTAATTGGGCTATTACTAATAACTAAGAAACCTGAACTATCACAAACAGTCGCTGTCCTCACGCTTATTAACAAACTAACCAATAAAATTCCAACATCACCTACTAACTGGTCTAACCATCCTAGTCCTAAATTGAGTCTTATTCTAGGTCGGTCGCAGTTGTCATGGGCGGCAGCGGAAAGGTGGGCTGCATGGTCATTTACTACCTAAACTCTATTAAAAAATCAATGCAAAATAATCCGTTGCCTAAATGAAAAACTTTCAATTTCGAGTGTAGAGCAGATCTCTTATAATGTTTAGATTAAAACGTCAGTCGCCGTCTGTCTATAAATTGGAAGCCCCACACTGTTGTTTTCTGTTGCAAATGAAAATGTCACAGCTTCGACACAGAACTAAGGCCGTTCACACACAACGAGGTTCGAAAAGATCGAATAGTAGACAGGAGCCAGCTAAAAAAAGGTAAACCTAAAAAAATACTAAAGCGGAAAAAATCGTAGAACGATTTTTGGTAGATCGATTCTTTAGCCTTCGATTTTTTTGTGGATCAATTTATCACATTCCGATTCAAATCGGTCTAAGAATCGATATTTTTCGAACAGAATCCCCATCCCTACGAAGAAGAGTTATGGCAAACGAGTTACATCATCGTCTTCATCTTTCAGCAGCATAAAAAATTCTACAGTGACTCTCAAGAAGTCAAGATCACTCGAGCAGTATCGGTTTGTGCGCAACCGTCTTTATTTCTATTTATTAAGACTGGGCGGTCAACAAACATTGTTTAATGTAATGGACGACTTCGGTAAACCTGACAGAATTGTAGTTCGCTTCGGTAAAGTTCTTCGAAAATGAAGTAATTTTGTTTATTGTCGCCTATAGTAATAAATTCGATGTATTTACTGATTGTCATACAAAACTTTCACCTCTTATTGTAGAGCCGCCGTATGCGTCCGTCCAAGGCATGCATTGCACGCTGGCGGCACGTCCAGGGGGGGGGGGAGGTAGGGAGGTCAAATGGACCACGGAGGATCGGCGCGAGATATTATTTTATAATTTGGCAGTCGCTTGCTTCTCAGATGACATTGATCAGAAAAGTTTTTTGGTTAACAGTTTGTGAAAGTTTTTCAAAAACTTGTTCGAGAATAAAACATAACACAAACGCCGAACTTTAAAAGAGGGTACTTCTGTCAATGAAATCATCGACTAAAACTTCCAATGTGCCCTGACGGTGACCCTATGTGAGCGACGATTATTAACAAAATCATTGTCTTAAATAGGAACATATCCGAATATTATTTGAATTTACAGCTTACGGGTACCCAATTAATATTCACTCAATGTCAAAAACATTCATGTTCAACTAATGAATTCGATAGGTAATTTAAATGTGAAAATTGTGTTCTGAATTATAATTAAGTTGTGTATATTAAAGTTAGGAATGTAAATTTATTTTTGTGGCGATTCAATCTAATCTAAATATTATAAAAGCGAAATGTCACTCACTCATAACGAAATATAGAAAACCGCGCGTATAAAGATGAAAGGTAGGGAGGTAGTTTACAGTTAGCAGACGTCTGATAATACCGAATAAATAAAAAATAAAACGAAATTTTTCAAAAAATATTTTTGGGGTTAAAGTAATATTTTCCGAGCACCTATCACGCAGGGGTTTCAATATGGAATTCGTTTTATATCACCTCACACAAGTGCCAGCTTTCCGTAAAATGCCTTAAGTAAATTTTGCTGCAAGCTAAATTAAACTGTGAGCACACGCAATAACGTTGTTTTTAGTGGGAAGTGGCAACAGCAATACCGCAGAAAATGCATCTGTTTCAAACAGAAAATGTATCTGTTCCTAAAGATATAATATATCATCGTCATTAGTACTCATTAGATATCATCATCTCAACCCATTAAAGCCTATTGAGTCTGTCAAGTCTATTGAGCCCGGCTTTCACTCAGAATGAGAAGATTAGAAAAAGAGGGTTGCAAAATTAAGGAACTTAGTATTTAGCGTCGGAGAGGCTGTAACATTTCTTATTACTCTTGAATTTTGACTGGCAACAAATCTCTGAAGCCTTAGTGGATTCCTACCGACGGACGACGGTGATCACTTTGATTTTTGACCATTTTCATCAGGTAATATGTCTGTTCTGACTAAATTAATACTTTTGACTAATCATCAAACAAACTTTCTGCCCTATCTTAACAACCGTTGAGGGACGATAATGAAATTATCCGTTGTTCGCGAGCGTCTACTAATTATAAACTACCTTCATGCCTATACGTCAAGCAGTTTTCCATATTTTGTGATGAGTGAATGATTTTTCGCTTTTAATATACCTAACTAATTACCCAAAAAGGTATTTAGAATTTAGTACTTTTCAACCTTTTGTAGGTTTGGTTAAGTTTATTGATAGTAAATTTAACGAAAACTTTTCGTCTACAAAACAAGTTCGAGCCCTAAGAAGTCAATAAACGTCGGCCGTCAATCTATCTGATGGAGTTGAATCGATATTGACCTCCATATCAACACAAATGTTTTTGGGGTATCTATCTCTGTCTGGCTGACTTATTTCAGCCTCTCGCCATTGTAGGTTACAAAGACAATAATGCCCAAAATATTTTCTGCTGTTTGGATGTTGCAATATAGGTAGGTTTCCTAGTATTAGTATTTCTTGCTATTGTTTTAACCCATTTATTTAGTACTGAACCTAGTTAAGAGTCCTAGATCATGAAACCATCCTAGACGATTATTAATGATCGTAGTAAGCATACTTCATCATGCTGACCATGACCATTAATGGTCAATCCAAATGACGGACATTTTATGCTACCCCGTCGAATGACATGGCTTAACAACTGCTGCTGATTGTAATAGGTATAGATATCAACCAGTGCCGATGGTTCTACGTACCTTCCGTACCTTACAAGAGCTCAAAAAAAGTTTGGACTAGGTTTCACGCATGCAACTATCAACCGCCGGTGTTGATTACCTCGAAAGATTACTTAAGATTACGCATGCCAACGGGTAATGAGTGAATTAGAAGACTTCTAAAATTACGAGATTCCTACGATTAAGATATATTGTATTTCGTCTACTCGGAGACCAGAGTAAACAGACCATGTTTATGACTTTAGAAAGATATCAAGGCAATTTATACTCCTGCGGCAAGTTTTGATGAAATAGCACAGAAGATGTTATATTATGTGTGATGTCCTTTACTGTGCTTTTAAGAAATCCCGGGTTTTCTACATCATATTATGCTCTCAAGTCTTAAAAAACAGCAAAATCTCTTGAATATCTTGTAAAGATCTATCTAAGAATAAAGTGACGTACCGACCTTGCGTCGCCAGGGCGTGGACTGCAGCTGGCTTGACGCCTCTCAAGGCTGGATGCGCGTGCAGAACTCCTCCCAACACCGGGCTACTCAGTCCGAGGATGTCTCCTCCACCTGGTAGAGTTAGTGGTTTTAGTAATGTTAGTCAAGCTTCTTTATTTATACTTTATTGAACCCTACATAAGTAATGGAGCAAAAGGCGGACCTAATGTGAAAAGCGTTCTCTGTCAGTCAACCTTCGGGCAGTGGAAGAGTTGAGTATGAGGAAGCTTAGGAACGGGGGATAGTTGGATTTTAAGACAATCTTGCGATGGCCACCGAACCAAATTTGACAAAGGTTGTTAAATTATAGCATCAGGATTTTGGTCAATAAATGGAGACGGCAATAAGTCAGGATATCAGACTTATCTTATGTTCTCCCAAGATTGACTGGATTACAAACCACGAACATGCGTGAAATACTAGACGTGTTATTTTGTCTAAAAACACAACTTAGTATGATTATGTAGATAGCATTTTTCTTGAAGCTCACTCATGCATCTTAGAGAATTCTCTCTTTATTAAGAATTCCACTGAAATTCCACGCAATGTTAGGAATGACTAATCTTCTACAATGCAAACATTTTTTCTTATATAGTGATAAAATACCAACCTAATATAGAATTTTGAGCCAGCAAGTGATGCGTTGGAGGCTGTTGAAGAACTCCTCCTCCCATTATCACACCATGTCCGGTATGTCCAGCAGCAATCTGTAATCAATGGTTATATTACGTAAACCTATGGTGGAGTTACGAGGTTCGTTATTGTAGAAGGTAACCAACAAATTTAACTAATTTATGAGGTTTTATTTGGCTTCGTCCATTAATGGCTGACTGAGCACGGGTCACTCCTTATTATACCAACACACAGACAACGCAACACACTCACACCCCACACTAGGCTTCCCTGTTGTGAGTACCATGGTACACACAAGACACACACCCAAACCGAGAATGAAATTTCGAACTCATCATTCAAATTTCCACTTAGCTGGGAATCGAACCCAGTATCTTGGGAACAGCGATCCGGTGTGATAACCATTGCGCAATTCGGGTCGTCAAGATGAATTGAAACATATATGTATAATATCTGAGCTATAGGTAGCATTAGACGTGATTTTACCTCTTTGTAGAATTCTTTTATCTTGATTCTTTTGTCTTGGTCGCATTTGTAAATTAAGCTGAGTCATTTAGCTTTTGGTGACCCGCCTTTTACCAACCCACTTAGAATATGCCTTGGTATAACGAAGATTTATTATGGACTGTGTTGAATAAAAAATATTTTATTCCAAGTTGATTTTTTAAATCTTTGTGCGAAAATCAAACGCGTCTCAACAAATCCCTACCGTGAATGGTCTTGGAAGATGAAGTGGCAAGAAACTCCAAAAGACTTCTTCCTATTCACAGATTGCATTAACAACTTAACTAAATAATATATGAAACTCATGTCCAACCAAATTTGTATTACTCTGTCATCATAAAAATTAATTAGACATGAGTTTCAATAAGCACGTGGACTATATCTACTATAATTGTGTATCGGGGAAGATCCTCACCTGGTGATGAACAAGATGCTCTGGTGCCGGAGTGGGAGCTGGTGGGGAGAAGTCTCGAGCGTTGGCGTGGTTGACTGGTATACCACCAGGGAGCGTTGGCTGTGCCGGCGCGGGAACTGTTGTCATCTGTTTGGACAAATTGGACTCTTGATTTGAAGACACCAAAATTAGCTAGGTGAAAAACTGAGGCTGGCGATTTATTCCACTCTTTCGCAGTAATGCTGTAAAGCAGCAAGCAGACCAGGTAATTCTGACACCAACCACCACCAGGTAAGGTAGTAGGTATAAAATCGGTCTCGGTAAAATCGATCACATCTGAGATTAGCATGAACAGCATCACAGAGAAACAGACAAAAATAAAAAAACATATTTTTTTGATCTGCAGCGTTACGTAATATTTTTCTCATTTATCTTCCATGTACAGGAAACGATCGGTTACAGATGTATTATAAGTAGGTACCTACAGATAAACGTATACCTACTGGCACGCAAAAACTATTCGCAAACACGAATTACAACCTCAAAATATTTATCAAAATATTAATTTCAAATTTCGAACCCAACAGTTTTCCAATCAACGCAGTTTGCTCACAAACATCCTTTAACACTGTTCACAAAATCATTAATATTCCATCGTATTCCTGAAACTATTCCCTGATTGCGCCCGAACTATCTAGTAATTCAATCGGAGTCACCGCAATCGATCATGCGGTGCCAAAGTGTCGTACCACTAAATCTATTATCGCTAACCACATACTCGGTTTGTACGTCGTGAGCACCCCGGGGATATGTCGTGTCGTCGTTACGATGTACAACATGTCGGGTAATTGTAAATTTAATGCTTGTGACAATGGCGTTGTTGTATTGTGTAGTATAAGTGTGAACGTCTTTGTATTATGTACGGTTATTGATGATTCGTATGCCGCAATAGTATAGCAGTACTAGTCCGCAATAGGGCTACAGATCAGACTAATAGAAGACTTATATGAAAGCTTCAACATCGCAACCCATAACTGTCCCACTACTGGGCATGGATCTCTTCTCAGACTAAGAAGGTTAAGGCCACCACGCTGGTCAAGTGCGGATTGGCAGACTTCACACGTTTTGCTAACTCTCCAGTATGCAGGTTTCCTCACGATGTTTTCCTTTACCGTTGTAGCGAGTGACATTTAAATGCTTAGAAAGCACATAACTCCGAAAAGTCAGAGGTGCCCAGGCATTCTAGGTACTTAATTTTAAAGTAATGTCTAGATAATGGGGCTGAAATTGTAGTATTTTTTTTAATTGCAATATTTCGCTCAACAAAAGCTTTTATCGTAGTGATTACACTACCCAGTTTCATAGAAGCCAGTAAAAAGCTGTCTCCGCGAAACAGGGCTAACATAAACGGATTTATTTAGAGCTTTCCCGCGTAATTCCGCTCATATCAGGCTCCGGAGCGACAAAAGGCTTCCGAAATCAAATATCCCAAATTCTACGTTGATCACTGACAAAAACTATGGATCTGAGATCAGGTTTATGTTTGTTTTCCTGTTTCCTGTTTCATTCAGTTGTTTTTGCTTGATGCATGGGCATATACCGACAGATAAATTATATTTATTACTGGATGTTTGAAGACACTTCATACACTTTTTTTTTTCAAATAATCATGTATCTCTATGATATTATTTTATTTAAATGCCTATAGATTATAAAAAAAGTGTGAACATGCTGCACACATGTCCATGTCCCGAGTTTAGGTTTTTTGTTTAAAGGGCTTGCATTAAAATAGACGAGCCACCTGATGGTAAGTTATCGTCTCCTGTGGACAAGAGGAACACCAGGGGAGTCATCAGTGCGACGTTGGTCCTGAAGGAGAACTATTTTTAAATTGAGTAAATTAGTTAACGCGGTAAAGAATGCTGGAATACATGTAGTTCGATGTGTAAAAATTAGCATAAGGTAATTATAAAAAAGAATAAATAAACCCATATTGGAGATATGATATACTGGGACTTCTCAGGGCTAAGGTTTCATCTATGAGTCCAAGCCAACCTCATCTGTTTGTGGTGCACTCTGCTGACCCTGAAGAGGCTATAGTACCCAATTCCTCTTTTCACAAATTTCTGGACTCAGTACCATCCAGTTTAATCCCCACTATCAACTACGCTACGGCTCATTCAAATTCTTCAATTAAATTCAATGCATATATCAGTTACAACTTTACAAGCTCCCCTAATGACATTCACAACAAACCGTCCCCGTTTTAAAACGACACAAAAATATAGCGCAACAGAATATCTCTGAGCGAGTTCTAAATAACAAGCCAGCAATTGATATGTGTATAAAGAAACGCGTCCAATTTGTGCTATTGAAAACGAACGTGCCCGGGTAAGGTTTATTTATCTTGAATTTGATCCGAGCCCACTCTATCCGCTACGATTTATATTTAGTTTCCGTAGTTTCGGTTGGAATTCAGTTTCTCTGTAACGTTACTAGTATTTTTACAACAAAAGTTTCTTAGGCGCTGCATCCAACAACAAATGTATAGTCTGCCTCCAACGTATTGTGTATTTTTGAGCTTGTAACACTTTTTAGACCAGTAGAATGAACTTAATAAAAAAAATATCGACATCAATTGACAACTAACAAAATGAGAATATCATCAACATAGTCGAAATTAATTTTGTAGGCATTGTGGAGGATAACTCAAAAACTACTTTTCAGGTGTCTTTAAATGACCACACGACAAGCACCACCTATCAAATATAAAAAAATCATTGAAATCTATTCACTCAGTAAAAAATATGACACAAAAAACAATAATTGAATTAAGAACTTTCCTTTTTCAGCGGTAGGTTAAAAAGATTCCAAAGTTGTTCCAACTAAGTTTTTTGTCTTTATGTAAATAAATGTCTGTCGGGAGAATAGACTTTTATTTTCTTTTTTTCTTGGTAGTGTCTTTAAAGCTGAATATCATGTCTTCTTTAACAGTGCTTTATTAGGCTATTCCTTATCTCTCATGCTACAGCTACATATATATATATGCATTATTAACGCGTTAATTAACGCGCTATTGTGGTGAATTAAGAGTAAATTAGACTGAACTAGCTTCCGCCTGGAGGCTTCGCCCGCGTGGAATTCGTTTAAACTTCACACCCCTATTTCACCCCCTTCGGGGTGGAATTTCTAAAAATCCTCTCTTAGTGCTCCCCTACACTCCCCAAGGAACATACATGCCAACTTTCAGCTTCTTCCGTTCAGTAGTTTCGGCTGTGCGTTGTCTGTCAGTCAATCACTCAGTAACGCAAGAGTTTTATATAAATATAGATTGACACGAGAAAAACTCCTATTCACGTAAATATCTACCCCTGAAAATCGAACCCTGTCCCCACGCGGGTCGTTGAAGTAAAGATTGAAAACATCTGTAAGTCACGTCTGTACATAAAGGCCATGTCTATTATAATATCAATGTACAAAACCGGACCTTTCCCCAAACCCTATTTGACCCAAGGGCCACTAAATACAACTTCAATCAAACCTTTCCTATACATAAATAGTTTGAACCGAAACCTATTTAAACCGGTTAGAATATCGGAAAGTTTGGTTGTTTGTAGTTACCACACAAGTACCTACCGTGGTGAAGGAGCTTATTGGGTTGGCGAAGTTATACAAATAATAATAGTAATACAAAATTGTTTGTGATCGTTGCTTGTGTAGAACAATTGGGGCAAAGTTTAAGTAGGGATCATGGGCGCTGTAGGCGGGCGTTTAAGATGCACTGCACGCGGGCGGCAAATGGACCACAGAGAGGCGACACGAGATGTATTTTACGGGATATATTTTATTTAACTTTATAAGATATGACATAATTTAAATAACAATGTATAAGTTTGTATGGTATACTCGTATATAAAAGGGAGCCCAGAAAACAATTATTTACTGTTTAACTTGTTTATTTAATCATTCAAACATACATCTTTTTCCCATAGTAAAATATTCGTGTTCTCCTTATGTCTTCGTCTGACAGTTGTATTTTTTTAATATCCTTTTATAAGTAAACGGCCTGTTACTCCTTCTTGTTGACATAATTAGTGATTGTCCAAAAGGAGTTCCTTACAGTCGGCCTTCCTGATACACTTCGCGACCCGCAAAGTTTAGTTCATCATTATATTCCATTTATTTAGCTGAAAATAAACTCACCTCTGAAGGTGATTTACTGAAAAGCAAAATTAAATTAAAACCAAGTCTTCTTAATGACTTGTTTAAGTAAGTCTTCTTAATGACCTACAACACCAAGTCTTCTTAATGACTTGTTTAAGTAAGTCTTCTTAATGACCTACAACACCAAGTCTTATGACTTGTTTAAGTAAGTCTTCTTAATGACCTACAACACCAAGTCTTCTTAATGACTTGTTTAAGTAAGTCTTCTTAATGACCTACAACACCAAGTCTTATGACTTGTTTAAGTAAGTCTTCTTAATGACCTACAACACCAAGTCTTATGACTTGTTTAAGTAAGTCTTCTTAATGACCTACAACACCAAGTCTTATGACTTGTTTAAGTAAGTCTTCTTAATGACCTACAACACCAAGTCTTCTTAATGACTTGTTTAAGTAAGTCTTCTTAATGACTTACATGATATTATGTTGAACTTATAGTACTTGATCAAATACCAATATAAAATTCTTAATGGTTTATAACGGATACAGAGCTCGATCGATTTAAATAGCTTATGACAATAATTGGTTATTAATCATTAATCATACTTCTTTAAGTTAAACAAATTAATATGCTGACTTCTTAATGTCAATAAAATAAAAGTCGGACTTCTTAATGTCCATAATTAAGTTATAATACGGACTTCTTAATATCCGTGAATAGTTATATATTAATCAGACTTCTTAATGTCGATTAATGATTAATGCTTAATTAACTTCTTAATGTTAATCAATTTCATATATTTTATTGCGATATTTATTGTGAATATATTTTAGTTCTTATAATTATATAATTAAAGTTAATACAAGTAGCATGCTTTGAATTTGAATCATGAAACAATTTCAACTTATAAGTATTTGCGGTCACCATGATGACATTACATATAACGCCTCTCAAGGCTCAGAGGTACCTCTGTGTTACATAACAATATTGATTAAGATATTAAAAATCATTGTCATTGCTAATATTGCATCGAATCAACTAAGTCAGCAATAGCTGTATCTGTCTCCGAAGACAATAATTTTTAAAATCTTTAAAATTTAACGTCTTACCCATGTCACTGATAATACGAAAAGGCAAACGTTTTTTTGTAATTAACCAAAGCAAATATAACATATTTACAATGATGCAATAAATAGGTAGATTGAGCGTCGCCCTACAATGAAGACAAAAAAAACACGGCAACAATATCAAGCATGTGTGCGTGCAGGCGATGTTTTTCACGTTCGTCTAGTGTCTATGTTGCGTGATCAATGATACCAGTTACTAAAATTTTCCCATAAATCACACATTAAACTTAATTTATGGAGTGGTTATTTTCATGAATAAATAAAAAACCCTACTTAATTTAATTACAGTTGTTTATGTTAATGTTGTAATAAACCAGCTAAGTTAATTAAATTAATATTTTTTACGCAGTTTGTAGTTGGAAAGGAGACGGTCCAAAATTGTATGGAGTCTGGGCCTGGTTTTGTACCAGTGATAAAATAAAATAAAAAAGAAAAATAAACCATTTTTGACTAATCAAATCCACGAACTCATCTATATTTCAGTGCAAAAATTATTTATTAACTCCACGTGACGCAATTATTCTACATAATGGCGGGCAGCAGACCAGAGGATTCATAATTTTTGACGTATGACGTTAGCTGTCAATATGCCTTCTCTATGCTTGAACAATGGCTCGAACTCAGAGAGAAGGACGCCATCTTGCAAGTGTTGCAAGTAGTACCTACCGAATAACTCGAAATTAATTTTATTTTAGCAAGTCATTTATTGCGATTTGTGAATTTATTATATTTTTAATGAACTTTCTGTATTTTTTGGTTTTTCATGGTTTAGTGTACAAGATCAGATCTGCTGCCCGCCATTATGTAGAATAATTTCGTCACGTGGAGTTAATAAATATTTTTTGCAATGAAATAAAGATGAGTTCGTGGATTTGATTAGTCAAAAATGGTTTATTTTTCTTTTTTATCTTATTTTATCACTGGTACAAAACCAGGCCCAGACTACATACAATTTTGGATCGTCTCCTTTTCACATTACTCTTGTACCTTTAAAAGTGGTTTATTCGACCCAATGCAAAAATAATCATTAAAATGGGCTCATAAACATACGAATATTAATGTTATATTATTATAAATAAACACAAACGTATTGGTAAACACCACCTTTCTTTAATCGATTTATAAAAGTACATGAACTAAATAATATACACGTAACCATAAACCAATTTATATACCCACAAAAATGATGTTAAGTCGGGAGCATAAAAATAGAAACTAGCAACACTGACAAAAAAATGACGTAATTTGGTTACAATAAAAATCAAAATTGAAATTTAATTAAAAATATGTTTATTGGTTACTTGCCTATGATATGTGATGTTTTTTGAGCTTTTTACCCTTCCTTTATAATTCCGGCACAGTTTAATAGCACATTTCGTCATGTTATCCCTCTTATTTGTTTATTTAAATTGCGCGCGTAATACGTAGTGACACGAAAGCGGCGCGATCGGCACTAATTGGCGGGAAAGTACTTCTGCGCCAATAGTTGGCGCAGCTTTTTTGACAGGTCTTCGCGGATTCGATTATCCATCTAGATACTTATACATCAATGCATATTTATAACTTATGTCACGAACAGCCTCCGATCATATATAATTTATACTCATTTTGTTAGGGTAAATAAATCAATAATAGCAAGAACGATCATATTATTAAGTTATTACGAGATTATAGACGATTAAACAATGAAATTATTTTTATAATTTTAGCAATAATTTAACGCGCTCTATATGGGGCGAGAGGGATAGTAATCAAATAAAGGAATATGAATTTCTTTGCCATTCGAGACTACGGCTTATACACTTCCCAGCTGAATTTAACATATGTGCTGATAGGATGTGTACAGACAGCAGCCATAAGATGTTAATAGATAACCTGTACAAACATGTAATAGATATACTTACTGAGAGTGCTAAAAACTGTTATAAAGAATTGTTAACAAAAAAAGGAAAGAGAATAATAGGATGGAACAGACACGTCGGCGGCGCCCACCGGCCTGTATGAGCCTAAAGATATAGCCGATGCGTTCCAGAAGCATTTTAGGGTTGACTCGCCACTAGGGTCGACGGGTGTTATACTGGAAGATGAGCAGTATATAGGGCAACCTGTACAGGTCACCACAAGGTTTTCGACCCACACCGTGGCCCGTGTAATTAAGAGAATGGTTCGAGGTAAATCCCCAGGGCACGATAGCCTCAGTATTGAGCATTTACAGCACGCTGGCGTCCACCTGCCTAGGGTCTTGACACTTCTGTTCAACCTTTGCATGAGTCACTCACATCTACCCGATGACCTTTTGAGGACAATTGTTGTGCCAATTATCAAAAATAAAACTGGGGATGCCTCAGATATGACAAATTATAGACCAATATCATTGGCTACTGTGATCGCCAAGGTACTGGACAGCTTGCTTGATGGATACCTCGAAAAATATTTAAAAGTAAACGATGCACAGTTTGGTTTTCGGCCAAACCTATCCACGGAAAGTGCTATATTTTCTCTCAAGCAAACTGTTCGGTACTACACTGATAGAAGTACACCGGTCTATGCCTGCTACCTGGACTTGTCCAAGGCATTTGATCTGGTGTTTGCTGTGGGAAAAGCTGGAGAGGGAGACCGCCCTACCCAACGATGTGACGACAATTCTACGTACATGGTATAAAAATCAAACCAACACAGTAAGGTGGGCGGGCTCCTACTCAGGCGTGTATGGGTTGGAGTGCGGAGTGAGACAAGGGGGGATTACCTCTCCGAAGCTCTTCAACCCATATGTTAACCGTCTGATCGAAGAGCTTAGTAGCACTGGTATAGGGTGCCATATTGATGGCGTTTGCATCAATAACATAAGTTATGCTGACGATATGGTGCTTCTAAGCCCGTCGATTGGAGCTCTGCGTAAGTTATTGCGCATCTGTGAAAGGTATGCGAAGTCCCATGGGCTTAGATGCAATGAAAGCAAGAGTGAGTTTATGATCTTCAGAACGGGTAATAAGCGAGTTCTAAACGCACCTCCCGTCTCAATTAATGGTACTCCTCTTATGCGAGTTTCGCATTTTAAATATCTGGGCCACTGGGTTTCCGAGGACATGAAAGATGTCTTTGATATTGAACGGGAACGCAGGGCGTTGGCCGTCCGTTGTAATATGCTGGCTCGTAGGTTTGCTCGTTGTACCGCTGAGGTAAAGGCGACGCTTTTTAAAGCATACTGCCACTCTTTTTACACGAGCAGCCTGTGGGTCAGCTACACGCAGAGGACGTACAACTCTCTGCGTGTACAATATAATAATGGGTTCAGAATGCTGATGGGGTTGCCGCGCTTTTGTAGCGCCTCTCGGGATGTTCTCAGAGGCTCACACTGATGGCTTTCATGCCATCATCCGGAAGCGATGCGCCTCCCTCCTAAACCGCTTGCGCGACAGCACCAACACCACACTGGGCACACTAGTGGACAGGTGGGACTCACCATTTCTCAGGCACTGGGTAAATCTACATGCACGTGGTGCAGTACAGACTGTGCCTGGGCGTGGAAACCCCCATTTCCAGTCCCCAGTTTAGTTAGTTTATAAGTCTTATTTTGTCAGTATTTATTAACCCCTAGATATAAGTACAAAATGTTACTAACAAATATTGGCCTGAACCTGAAATAAAGAATTATTATTATTATTATTATTATTATTATTATTATTATTATTATTATTATTATTATTATTATTATTATTATTATTATAAAATCAAAATGATGACGGCACCGATACCTCAAGCACTACCTATCAGGTAGGATATTACGCTTTTAACATGACACTATCAAATCGGCATGATTTTCAATCCACCAAATCTATTTATAACGATATTTAGGAAAGACTTTTTTTTTTGAGCAAGTGACTGACTTACATTTGTTTACCAAGACCTACCAAAATGTAATAAACCGTAGGTACACATTATGACAATCATAGGTAAATGTTAATAGTAACATTAGAGATAGATTTATTTATCTAATATTTGGTGTATCATGCATTACTTGTCACCTGTTCAATTTCGAGATTTTAACTTCAAACACTCGTCTTTAGTATGACCAGTTTTATTACAATAACTACATTTTTTTATTTTTAGTAAAACAATCATTTTCAACATGACCCCGTTTCCTACAAAATGAACAGACTAAATTGTTTTTATCACATTTGTTTTGTACTTTAGTCATACATTCAGATGTAATATGGCCAAGACCCTTACAAATGTAACATTGAGGTTTGTAAGTGTAACTGACTTCTTTCTGACGTTCAGCTTCATTTAGAACCGGGTGAGCAAATGATGATAAATATTTCAAGAGCGTTGGAGGATCGTGACATCTAGCAGAAATAGCGCCAACTTGTATCAAATCATTGTTAAGAGTTCCTATGATAGCTTCCGTAATCAGTGACTCGGGTAATCCACATGCGTTACCTAAAGCTAATTTATTATAAAAGAATTGTATATAATCTTGATCAAAGCGTCTTAATGCATTGACCAAGTCTCGCATCATATTTAATTTACTACGATTGGAAGGAAAAGCTGTTAACAGCATTGCCCTCCAATCGGACCAACTTAAATTTGATTCACATATAATTGCTCATACCATAGTCGAGCATAACCCTTCATCTTAGAAGTGCAATTAAATTTAAGAGTCTTTTCATCCCAACCATACATATTAGAAATGCCTTCTACTTTTCTTATCCATTGCTCCATAGTGGTTATTGATGTTTGTGGGTCAAACTCTGGCAATGGATCACTACGGCCCACATATCGAAATGTCGAAGAACACGATGATGGTCCGGGCATAAAATAAGTATACCCCGGTAATGATATATTTTGTCGAGATGCAGCATTATCATGGCTTTCAGCCAACGACTGTGCAATATGTGATGGAATTCTGTCATTGTTGGTTACCACCTGATCGACCTTATTGGACGGTGTTGATGTAGACGGTACCTCATTAGGTTCATATAATTTACGGGTTTCGACCGCCTTCAATAATTTACGGCGTAAATAAGCTTCCCGATTATCATCATTATTTTTACATTTCTTATGACGGCCCATTGTTCGTGTTTAAAATTTTCATCTTTGACATAACAAAATCTTTACTCAATTCAAAGTATGTAAATGCATTTTATCAGGACTTACGTGAGTTATTTCCCGCTTCTGAGCTAAAAGGGAGCCCAGAAAACAATTATTTACTGTTTAACTTGTTTATTTAATCATTCAAACATACATCTTTTTCCCATAGTAAAATATTCGTGTTCTCCTTATGTCTTCGTCTGACAGTTGTATTTTTTTAATATCCTTTTATAAGTAAACGGCCTGTTACTCCTTCTTGTTGACATAATTAGTGATTGTCCAAAAGGAGTTCCTTACATATAATAATAAATTACTTTTAATATTGTACGCCCATTAGAGGCAGGAATTTGGAATGTGCATGACATTTGACATAAGACCTAAAACTGTGTAACCAGTGTAACCCTTATTCCACAATAAATTAAATTGAATTGAATTGAAATGAATTGAATTGCTACTAGCTTCTGCCCGCGGCTTCGCCCACATGGAATTCATTTATATCGCGAAACGTTCATTCATATTATAACAATCAGTTTCAAGAACTTTGGGGTTGATTTTTTTTAAAGTAGCCTATGTGTGACTCTGGGTCTTCAGCTATTTTCATTTCGAATTTCATCCAAATCAGACCGGTGGTTTAGCCGTGAAAACGTCACAGACAGACAGATTTTCGCATTTATAATATTAGTATGGATTTGGAACTACCTGTATAAGTAGTAATAACTAGTAGATATCAATCTACTATTACGTATTACATACCATCTGATAAACAAACTAATATTATGAAGATATTCTTGACTACCTCTCTAAATGTATACTAAGCCTTTGAGACTTTGCACAAAGGACCCTTCTGCAAGATAATATCTTCACTGCAACTGTTTCAGACATTAAAGGAGCCGGATAAAGAGATATCTCTTTGACCCTCGGTAAGAAAGGTAGTTTTACTGCGGGTAACGGGTTACTCACGTCCCTTGTACGGTTCAGGAAACCTACGAGTATGTGTTAGATTAATAGGAAAATCCCGCGTGGAGTTCAAATTTAATTTTGACGAGTGACGACCCCGTTGCCTAGCAGGGTATGTGAAAAGTCTCGGGTTTAAATCCTGGCCGGGGTAAATATTTACGTATGTTTGGTCTCGGGTCATGGGTCATGGTATGCCATGCCACATGGTAAGGTCACATGAGTATCATGGCTCGAAAAATAACTTTAACGACTTCAATCGACAAGTAAAAAAATGAGAATTAATCTCTTTTTCTTCGGTCGGACATTTTGAAGCGAGAACTGACGAGTTTGAGTCACACCTACTTGTACGATATTAAAGTCGGTTTTTATTTTGAGGTCTGTAAATAACAAAAAGGTTCCGCATGTTAAAATACTAAATGATTTATAAATTACATACTCTCTGTTTATGAGCGTTGTCGCGTAGCGGCAGGGTCTCCTCGCTGCCGCTCCTGGAGGAGTCTGGAGGCGTCAGCCGCCGCTGGTCGTTCTGCGACGACAGGATCTGCATCTCCAGCATCTGCTCCTGTCGGATGTCGTCGTTGTAGTCCTGGAACAATAGGGATACGTTTAACATGATAGAAGATTCATCGCAACCCATAACTGTCCCACTCTAGGCACGGGTCTCTTTCTCAGAAAGAGAATGTTAAGGCCATAGTCCACTACGCTGGCCAAATGCTGATTGGCGGACTTCACACACCATTGAGTTTTGTGAACTTTCCGGCATGCAGATTTCCTCACGATGTTTTCGGCTCAGTTATATTGGATTTAAGAGGATAAGGATAAGTGAATTATTGCTGAGGTCTTACAGTAGGAATTTAAAAATTGCATAAAGGTTATGGCAAAGTAACTATACTAAATACTTGAGTCATCAAGCATGTGGAATCTATACAGACAATAACTACTCGCACTGTTCTATGTCTGTTGGTTTAGATTTATTTTGTACAAGTGAATCCCTCGCTTCTCTTAGGGTAATTTAAATGTCTCCTCTATTTCAGAAAATTGGGGTTTGGTTTTTGAAAAAAAAGTAGCCTATGTGTGACACTAGGTCCTCAACTATTTTCATTCCGAATTACATCCAAATCGTGCCAGTGATTTAGCCGTAAAAGCGTCACAGACAGTAAGAGAGACCTTCCCGTTTATAAAAGGTACTTAATTGAATGGATTCAGGTACCTTCGTTTTCACGTAATGTATTTCAACACTTGTCGGTATCGAAGTCGCCTTTGTATTCGTCAAAATTTTATTTTTATTCATTGTTACAAGCCATGACTTATTGACACAGTAAACAAATTAGTAAAATATGAATTATTAAGCGTTTCTGCGTCAACACAACAACCCAACTTAGGCAAGTGTCCCATCGCCGGCGACCAGCGAGTAGCCATGGGCTATTTACTCGTATTGTCTGACTGAAGAAAGGGACTTAAATAATTATGACATTTCGTGTAAACAAAAGAGATTCATGCGAGCGAGTACTCGCCCGCGGTGTGAAAGGTCAGCCACTACTCGCTGATATGTCTCTTTTATTTACACGGAGTATCATATCTTTTGTACGTGTCGTGAGCGAGTAAATAGCCGGGATTCACTCGCCGACTAGCCCGTGGTGGGACAACTGCCTTAATACAATGTTTCGAAATGAAATTCAATTGAGAGCAATGAAGGCAATATCAAAAACAGAATTATTAATTTTCGCACGAACAGTCGCTAAAAGTTGAGCCTATAAATATTCCAGTATTTAATTACGAGTCTCAGTCGCGAAGAAATTGAACGAAACATTCATTTGTAATTACAATAAAATGAATTAAGCAACAATAATTGAGCTTGATTAATATACCTAGTGTTACGGCTCTGAACTTCATTAATTTTTACTTAAAAAGTTAAACGGTCAGTCTGTAGGCATATTATAGGCTGAGGCCTCTAAACGTGGAAATCATTGATTTTCGTAGAAAAGTTTAAATTCGCAGTCGCGTAGCTAATAAATAGCGTAATGTGAGAAGGATACAGCGAATTTTGGATTGCGTTGCAGTTGCGTAGCTAAACAATAGCGTAGTGTGAGAAGTGCCTTAGGGAAAAGTTACTAACAAAATTAAGGTGACTCCGCTAAACCTAAGATTATCCATTAAACGTTGTTTGTTGCAAATTGAACAAAGTTTTATTTACGAGCCGACATGAAACCCAGTTATGGCCATATGTGCTATGCATGCTGATTTTATGGCAAAAGTTACATTGTATGAAAATTCACTTGAACTTTATTTATACGACCCTTAGATTGAATATTGATTGAGTCTCGCATACAACGTTTTAGATAAACAACATTAATAATCCTCCAGCGTCTAAGTAGGTACAAAATATTGAAGTGTCATAAATTTTTATGTAATCCCCGAATTTATAGGCGAACGTAAAAATCGAAACATCCTACAACCGGTTAAGTGCGCGTCGGCCGGAGGTTGGGTTCCGTACCTTGCAATATTAATTCTAATTAATTGCAAAATGACTACCTACCTACCTACCTACTAATATTATTAATGTGAAAGTTTGCATGTTTGTAAGTTTGTATGTTTGGTCCTCAAGTCCTCAATCACGCAAAAACGGATGAATGGATTTAGATGAAATTTGGTACACGGATAGTTTATAACCCAGAATAACACATAGAATACTTTTTATCCCGGAAATCCCGCGGGATCCGAATTTACGCGAGAAAAACTCCTACGCGTATGGATGTAGCTGCTAAATATAAAAGTAACAAGTCTGTCTTCCCGAAAATCCCGCGGGAACGAGAGTTTATCTCGAGATTCCTACGTGGCTGATACTAACGGGTCCCGAAGCGAAGCGAGGGCGGTTCGCTAGTGACAAAATATTACGTACAAATACTTATAATAAAACATCCACATTGGTTTATTTATATCAGACAAGCTGACCTGTTATACCTTGACAATATAAATATACAGATTTGTAAAGAAAACTCGGAAGATTTTTTAATATCTAGCAAATTGTGTGTATTTCCTTATTTCAAGACGGTAACCATAAGTAAGAACAATCTTAATTAATCCTTGAATCGTCCTTTGATTCATTAAAGATTTATCAGTGTCCATAAGATTCTCGAGCGCCGGTAATTTATCGTTATTAGTTCCAGACGCTTTGTACTTTTAATTTATTAATTATTGTCGAATAAGAGCTTTTTGAGTGTGATATTAAATCTTATCTCAGTTTACTAAACGTTAATCGTTAAAAGAATTAACAATTAATGAAATTAATACGCTTCTGTTCAAAACGACTTAAGTTTAGCATATTAAATAGATTCGAATTCGACTCCACTTTGACCACCAAAGCACCGAAATATGAGACTTAACTCAAGTTTTTTTAGGGTTGAATTTCGATTTAAACAAAAAATTGTTCCACGCGAAATTAAATAAATACTTAGGTATTAAATTGTTAATGGGCAGTGATAGATGATAGACGCCCTCGCTTCACATTGGGAAACTTGTTGCTCCGCTTCTATTGCTCGTAGAGTGTTGTTTTATATAGCGTATAGCCTTTCTCAATAAATGGTCTTTCAACACAAAAATATTTGTTAATAGAATTTAGACTAGCGCGTTCATACAAACAAACATACTTTTCAGCTTTATTATTAGTTTAAGTACAGATTAAAATGATACAATTCATTTACCCCTACAGAATAAAGTTGTAACCCTCTAAACAGCTAAAACAGGTGGTAAAAAAAACATTAATTTCATCTCTATTAAAAAGCCTTAATTTTACCCAATTATACGATATTTACCTCCACCAATCCGCATCGGAGCAGCGTGGTGGAGTATGCTCTAGGCTTCCTCAATAATGAGGAGACCCGTGCTCAGTAGTGGGCCATTTATGGGGTTTAACCACATACAACATTTATAAATAAACGCTAACACACTCATACCCCCGCAGTAGGTTACTAGGTACCTGTGTCGCGGGTGGCATGGACTACACATGTAACACATTACAATTACACCCATGACCCGAGTGCAAATATTTATCTGCCAAATAAATATCTGCCCCGGCCGGGAATCGAACCCGGGACCCCTCGCGTCGCAGGCAGGGTCGCTACCAACTAGGCTAGGTCGTCAACATTTATGATAATATACATATTTACCGGCACAAGGAACCTCCGGAGCTCAGCCAGGGCGTACGCGATCCTGGCGTGGGCCTCAGCGGGGGTCGCGAACGCGCTGATCTCCACGTGAAGCTCGTCGGACAGATGCGCGAACTTCGGATCCCCTGACACGCGCAGCTCTTCTTCCTGTTACATAAACACAAAATTGTAACGAAATAATGATAACTGTAAGTTGCAATTTAAAAAAAACCGACTTGTGACTGATACGGAATGATAGGGACAGATAAGTAGCAATGGAGAATGTTGGAGGCCTTTGTCTTAAGGGTCAGCTCACACCGAGACGCGACGCGACGCAACGATACTGGAAGAGGCCAGTGATTTCGCGCTGCGCCGCGCGTCGCCTCGAGGCGCATCTCAATGCCGCGAGGTGCATCGTAAAAGTAGGCAATCTTGCACGCCGCGCGTACCGACGATGCACGGCTGCGTAGCGATGCACTGCGCTACGCCGCGAGGCGTCACGAGATGCAGCGCTGCATGAAGCAACATATTCTGAAGTGTCACAATGAAATGTGTATCTTTTCGTGTAGAAAATAAAGTTCTATTTTGAGCCGCTCTTTGAAAGACTGCGCGCAGCGTCGCGTCGCGTCTCGTCTCGGTGTGATATGACCCTTAGGCACACCGAGTTAAGACACATTCTGTAAAAGCTCGGTAACTATAAAAGGATTTGTTATTATTATTATTAGATCAAAAAACTCATTTTGTCAAAGAGCGTATTTTTTCCAAACTGCTGGACCGATTTCTTCCAAACGACACCCCGATGATCAAGGCTATCGATTAAAGAAAACCGCACGCGATTCGGTGTAATAGACAGACACAAAAATCCCCCTTTTTTCGACGAGGTAAACATTGTACACCTTAACTCAAAATAACAGAGGAGAAGGAATTAACGACCCGAATGTCTTAAAATATTTATCACTCTCTCGTGCCAGTAACATTTTGGAAGACACCCTCCTCTTTCCACTTCACCTCACTTCGCTTTGCCTCACCTCACTTCACAAAGACACCTTATCTCAGCACTTCCTCCTCTGTTGTTTTTAGTTAAGTTATAAATAAACTAGCTTTCGTTCCATAGCTTCGCCCACGTGGAATTTTTGTTCCAGTTAATCACCCTTTTTATCTCTTTAGGGAGGAATTTACAAAAAAGCCTCTCTTAGTTTTACCTTACACTCCCCAAGGAACATCTATCTTATATACATCTTATATATAAAATTCTCGTGTCACAATGTTAGTTACTATCTCCTCCGAAACGGCTTGACAGATTGTAATGAAATTTGTATGCATATTCAGTAGGTCTGAGAATTGGCTACTATCTATTTTTCATACCCCTAAGTGATAAGGGTTGTTCACCCTTAACATTTTTTTTTAATTTTTGGACAAAATTTTTTGTTTTTATTTTTCTTTAATGTGGCATTAAAATACATACAACCCTAAATTTTCACCCTTTTATCACCAACCCCTATTTTTTAATAGTCATTTTCCTAGAAATAATTTATATGGCATAACAACGTTTGCGGGGTCAGCTAGTAATATAAAAAAAACTGTAACTGATCGCTGTCTGTACATGGGAAATATGTTTAAAAATTTATAACCCCTTGTATATGTGCTAAAACGATGTATATTAGTTTTGCCTGTTTGTCTATAAGTCTGTGTGTTTGAGCACGCTAATCTCAGAAACGGCTGAACGGATTTTTATGGGACTTTCATTGGGAGGTAGAGAAGATTGTGGAGCAACATATAGGCTTTTTACGCTGCGTTTCACGAACAAAGTCGCCGGCACAACTAGTATGGTATTCCAATCAAATTCCCGCCATTCATCGCGCCATTTGTGTCGTCGTCAAATTATATTCTTACCTTTTGGCGATCCTTCATTGACCCTCGTCCAAGGACTGCCATCTTGCACATGGTGTCTTCTTGAAGCCGTTTCAACGAGTTTCCTTTCGGTCCCAGCAGTTTGCCAACGAAATTGAACTGTAGACAAAGAAACGAATCGATGAAACACCTATTAAGATCTATTTTGTTTTGTATGATTTGTATGACAAACGGAAATGTTTTTTTAAATAATTACGATATTAAATTTTTGGAGAAACGTATAGGTATTTACGCAATTGTAGGTGTATAATAATACAAATTAATGAAAAATATTTTGTCACAATAAAAATATAATTATGTTTACACAATATCATAGTTAACACAATTCCGTAACAGCTCATTTCAGTTTTATCATACGCCTAGATTATACTCGTAGATCTTCCAAGTCTTTTAATAGAAGAATCAAGTTTTCAATAAAATTCAATGCAATTTATTAGTACAAAATATTTTGTATTCTAGTGTTGTAAAAAGAAGACCTGGGAAAAAGCGCGGGAACATTCATTGACGTTAAAAAATATACACGTCCAACAAATAACCCTCCATTTTGAAGTAATTTAAAAATGGAATTTTCTATTCTGCCAGCCTCTGACGGCTTTATTCTGTTGAATTTTAGAACCTCTCCGTTTGAAAATCATCATTCAAAATTGGAACATTTGATGCGAAAATGGTATCGAATGCATAATTACTTGCAAAATGGATTTGCTGCCCGAAAATTCAATACATGCTTTCTATTAATGAGAGAAAAATATTTAATGAATTTGAAAGAAGCTTAAAATTTAATATGCAAAATGAACCTTATAAGCCATTCTGCCACCTACTTGGCTGCAACCCACATAGCTTAATCCATCACGCTGCTCTAGTGCGGAGGAGTTAGTGGCCAATCCAAATAACGGAAGTTGTGTTCATGCCACCCGAAGGCCTAAGACATGGATGGCTTACAGCTATTTAAAATTTAATATACCGAGGATAAGTAATTTGAAAATGAAACAGTGTAATAAAATGAACATTCAAAGTTAATCTGTAACCAAATTCAGTCTCCTACACCTCCAATGCGTTAACACTGACAAATCTGATATCAATAACTTACAATAACAGGTGGTAAGAGCCTAGCTCACCCGGGGAAGTACCACCGCCCGCCACGGTACTTAGTACCATTCCTATTTTCCTACCGAGTAATAATTGTTTTAAGAACAGTTGTGTTCCGGATAGGAAGGTGTGGAGCCGGTTATACTTTTTTAGAGGCGACCATCTCAGTCCTCAGGGGCAGCAACGCATCTGTGACCGAATTAGAACGAGACTCATAGTAACAATAACTAACTGTACTATTACTAACATTAACTAACAGGACTAATTATCACTAACAGTCCCTGTCCTCACACTTATTAACAAACTAACCAACTAATATTCTAACACCACTAACTGGACTTACCATCCTGTACTGAGTAGTTTAAGATGGTTTCCACTTTGATTGGAGTATTTTTAACGCCACTTAACGTTCTTCCCATTAGATCCGCCAGAGGGCGTACGCGGCACGTTTGCTCTCCGCTTGCGAGCGACCCACTGTTTGCCCACGGCCGCACTCGAAAGGTGAACGTTCTTAGTATAGAGGATAAAATGTTTTCTGCTAACCTAGTAGCCGTTGGCTAGGAACAATTGAAGGAAAATTTCACCGGTACGTCGTGCGTGCTTCCTCGAACCTAATATCTGTAGGTACTCCGTTTGAATTCGATCTGGAATTCGTTATAATTGCACGGCACACAAATGCCAGCGTTCCGCCAATGCGATGAAGGTATCTACATTTAAGATTGACGGCGTTATCTTAAAATGTCCTTAGTAAATTTTCTCTGACAAGCTCAATTGAACTGTGGGCATAGATAATAAATTTGGTTTTGGCGGAGAGTGGCAATTCCATATTATGCTCGATGACTCAACTAGATTTCTAGCCTACATAAATAAACATCCATACTAATGTTATAAATGCGAAAATTTATCTGTGTGACTGTGTGTCAGTCTGTGACGCTTTCATGGCTAAACCACCATCCTATTTTGGATGGAAATTCGAAATGAAAATAGTTGCAGACCCAGAATTACATACAGGTAACTCTTTTTTCAAAAAAGTTGAAATACGAGACGAAAGTTTGCATGAAAAATCTTAACCGTTTGACCGAGGTCTGAATTTTCACGGGAAAATAGTTGATGACGCAAGGTCGAACATGCGGGTTGTAAATGTAATTCAATGGACATGATTACCTTTTCTTTTAACTCCAATGACCTACCGACACAGTTCCTCAACCACTAAGTATATCACAAGGTATATGAGACATTTCTGAACAAACTTTTTACTTTTCACTGTAGAATGGAGACAGAGTATCCACTTCGATTTGTCAAGTCAAACATTCCTGCTCTAGTTTGTAAAACGTCCGCCGGGAGCGCCCTCATCGCATCCGTAGATTGATTGCAATACTTCGCCGTTCGATAGAATTGCTCGCTTCGACATTGAGCGATATAGAGATTATGTTCTGAGATAAACAGGAAGTATAAAATCTTAACCAGATTTAAGGTGGGCTTATTTATTGACTTTTTTTAATGCTACTCCTGGACAGCCCCACTAGGATTCCCTGTGACGTGGGTGCCATGGATAAAACACAATGCAATTACGCCCAGGTTGAGAACAGCTTAAAGTCATCATTAAAATTTCCGCCTCGCTGGGAATTGAACCCAGGACCAGGACTCTTGGAACAACGATCAGCGTTAGCCATTGTACCATTCGGATCGTCTTTGTTCCCAAGACCGCAATTGTAAGGATTTCCACAAGAAATAGAAGGCTTTTTTAACGCGAGTCGCACTTTTTGGTCAACTCTGATGACATCATTGTAACCATGGATGCGAAAAATAATTACGTAATATGTGAGTGAAAGAGAAGATTACAGAATGATCTAAAGGGAGCTGAATGATTACATTATGGAAATGTCTCATGTTTGCACTAACGACATACTTATTTATTCTATGGTTACAATAATTGCTTCCATATTTTAGGTGTTAATTTATTGATGTGATATTTATGCCATGAAATAACGTTAGATTATTTTGATTCGGCGAAGTGCGCGGAGGGTAGGCGCATAAAAGAAAACTATTAGACACTCACCCTTCTATCAATTTGCTGGAGCAGTGTGACGGAGAATGCTATGGAGGAGGCCTTCTTCAGTGATTAGAAAGAAATCAGCATTCAGCTATCACCCATGAATGGGTTAAAAGTTTCAACAAGGGCAGTGGAATGAAATAATGAAGAAATCAATGGCCCATGAAAGGTGAAACCATTTAATAACACACACAACGAACATTTTGTATTAGTTAACTTAATGTCCGGAGTTATTCAATTTTGACATGATAACCCTATGATAACCCTAGCGATATAAAGAAAACCTTTAATTACTTAAAACCGAAATTAGTGCACATTGCCAAACGCATCTAAAAAGGGTAGCTCAAAACCAGTTTAACGTAAACGTTTTCCGTTTCCTACAAAATATTTTTGGTAGATTTCCAAACTAAACGGTGCTCGGTTCGTCGTGCAAATGCTGTCAGCTGATCAGGAGACAGGTGGTGACAATCCGATTCAGAGGAGCGGTTGAATTATTTCGTCTTGGAAACTTGCGGAGGAAATCGCTTGAAAGATTCTACAGGCTATTGTGTTCATTTTATTGCTAAACGGACCATTTAAGATTAACTTGGAAAATTTTGCTCTTGTTGAAGAAAGTTTATCAGTTTAAATTGGCAATTCTTATGACTTCGCTACTAAGGGTGCAAATAGTGTGTAGGTACTCGACATAACATTATCATTGTCATAACAACGTCGGTACAGTGTAACGCTCAAGTGTAAGTGTAATTCAAGTGTTCATAATATTGTATCATTGTATTTTTGTTTATTAACATGTATGTATTAGTTTGTTATATTTTTATGTGTGTATTTTACTATGGGCCTTAGTTGCCTGATAATAAAAGTTATTTGAATTATCAGATATACCCTTCTATGGCTACATAGGCGTCTACGTCTTAATGCATTAATTAACGCGCTAATGTGGTGAATTAAGAATAAATTAGACTTGCAAACATTGTCAACTACCAACTCTTATTTTTTTGTAGACTACAACCCATTAATGACCCACTAATTGAACATGCGTCTCTCCTCATTATTGAGGAGGCCTAAAGCTGCTCCAGTGCGCAAGGTTGGACATTAAAATAAAAGTCAACAATTTTGCAAAAGCCTAATTTGTTCATCATTTACCATATTAGCGTGTTAATTAATGCGTTAAGACGCAGGTGTAGCCGTAACATAATGCGTTTGGGTAGCTTTAGTCTGAACACAAGATTACCGCTGACTCGAATATCGCTACCCGCGGTAGTAGCTAATACCGCGTGTGTGTGTAAAGGCCCTAAAGATTTACGCAATAGACCCAGTTTTCCTTCTAACAAAAACAATCCTATACAGACGGAAGATACAATCGGATTCTCTCCGCCTGTCATTCAATCGGCCATTTGCAAGTGGACAGTGTGAAATGGCGTTTGGAACGGAACCAAGAATATTTTACGGAACATTCATTGTTTTCTTTGGCACCATTTTAGATATTGGATCAGGTGAGAAAGATAATTTAATTTTTAGTCTGTATTTTGCTTCTGATTCTACAATTTTTTTATATGAAATACAGCACAATATTACCATATGTAATTATTTATTATTAAGTTTCGAAATCTTATGGCAAATTTCTCTTCTTCGATTTCTCAATATTCTACTTTTCTAGGCTTGGGTCTCCTGTACGAGGTTCTAGATTATAGCCTAACAAGCTGACTTATATAACTTATTATATATACCCAATGTAGCATAATATGAGCGGGGCCTGAGGTTTACTTACAGGTTTCCTCACGATGTTTTCCTTCACCGCAGCAACGAACAGTTAATTTATTATTATTATAAATGACACGTACGTTGGTTTTGAGAACTTAAAAGTGCGAGGAAGATTAGATCCCCTGTTCAGGAAACTAAATTAAAATCCAAATTTATTTTGCCAATGCGGAAACTTGTATCCCATCGTGGCTTCAAAATCGAAATTCCTTTTTACCAATTCGTAAATTTGTTTTCCATCAATGCTTCGAAATTCAAATCCCTTTCACCAATGCATAAACTGCTATCCGAACATGGCTTCGAAATTCAAGTTCCTTTTAGCAATGTGTAAAGCCGTATCATTCTGATACTGTACAGCAGAGATACAAACACTAGATGGGCCCTTTCGCTCCCGGAAAACTATTCGAGCCTTATCCCTATGTGCGTGAAGTTGGCTCAATCGAATTTCAAATCGAATCGTTTTGTGCGTAACGTGAAGTTCGCGCAGTGGAATTTGGTTGAATATTTGAAAACTAACAAATTACATGGTGATATCTCGCTTTCGCATACCGGAGTTTTAGTCGTGCTCTCTCTGTCACACTTACACATGTCTGACGTCATTTTAATAAAGTTATTATTTTAGAAATAGTGAAAATAATTTATATTCAATATTTACACAGTATTTAATCAGTTAAATGTAAGTAACGTGCACCAATTCGCTGCTGCCTACAAAAGACTACGACTTGATGTGTGTGATTCATGACCATTTTTAAGTTTCTCAAGTATGGTAAGGTGTTTTTAAATCTCTGCTGTACAGAGGTATCCTATGTTGTTATACGAGCATACCGTCAGGCTAGGCAGGTCGTGCGACCTACATTAGCGTCGCCGTCACTTGATAAGGCACTCATCAGCTCCAGACGGCAGGACGACAAACACGGTTGGTTCGCGAAAATTGAGTGCCCAAGGGGCGGCCTAAGTTATGAGAGGGCGCTTTACAAAACTTGTTTAAAAAAGGAAGTCATCTTATTTTTTCTCAATTTGAAAACTGCAAAGAAAAGTTTTGGACAGGATTTGTAGGAAAGTAAAAGGATTTCTACGAAAATGAAATTTGGTACATAGTCATAGTCATAGTCAGCTAATGGATTTTATAGTATTTCACCCGTAAGTGAGTAGAATAAGGAGTGAAAATCCATTTAAAGGTCAGCCAAAACAACAATAAGTATTTTTTATTTTTAGTTTTCGTAAAAGAAACTAATCAACAATTTAAATTAACATTTTAAAATAGTTTCTATGTGATTTCGTATTGTGTAAATGACTATATTTATTTGAAAAACACAGTTATAGGTATTTAAATCACAGATACTTATACTTTAAATTTTTATATGCATATGTATTTTTATATGTATAGAAAAGTAATAATATTTTTTTATTGATTTTGTTTGAAACGTTGGCGACACCGTACACATGTTGCACGATGATGTTAGAGACCTGAATCACGATGTCGAAGATTTCTACACCGCTCGCATATATACAACGTCCCGAGAACGTTCACTTGAAGTTCCGGCCGCCCTAGGCATGTCGTCTGGCGGTAGTCCTCCCTTTGCTAAGAAACCAAGGTGGTTATAACAAAAAAATAATCCTAACAAAAAATCCTAACAAAAAAATAGTCCTAAGAAAATAATAATAAGTACTGATAAAAGCTTGTGACTTACAAAACTCACGGTTTGTACATGACAAGCGTTGGAGTGTCATGCTTATGTTTGATTGTGACGCAGTCAGCTGTAGGTACTTAATTAGCTATCAACTGTACTTAGAGTGCTCTCACTCTTAGTATTAAATGTAGCATGTAGCTCTCAAGCATTACGATTACGAGTATTCGATAGTTTTCGTTCAGCCTTCTAAGGCGTCATTACAATAACAACTTTTGGTAATGCACTATAATACCTATACCAAATCTTGTTATTGTTAGGTATATTATTATGCTGTCAGAGTGTCTAATAGGACATATGCATGTTTTTTTGTTGTTTTAAAAATTTATTTGTGTTAATAAAAATAGCATCGATCCTAAGTGATCGACAACGAGCAACTGCGGGCACCGTCAGTAGTTGGATGAGTGTTCTTGAGAGCTTCCGTGCTTCGGAGGGCACGTAAAGCCGTAGGTCCCGGTTGTTATCGATAGATAGCGGTCGTTAATCTTGACGACATATCTATATTATATATGTCGGCGGCTTTCGGACGGCATAAACTTCCCATTGGGTTGACCACTAACCTCTCCACCAATCCGCACTGGAGTAACATAGTATGCTCTGTCTGAAGTATGCTCTAAGCCACCTCAATAATGACGTGGGATCCGTGCTCAGTAGTGGGTCATTAATGGTTGTAGCCATATTAACAGTAACATAAAACAAAGTAGGTAATAAAAGGGGGCCAAGAGAAAGGATAATTTGAGCCAATTTGATCGACCCAATAAAAGTTATTAAATAATTAAACTAGATGGCGCTGAACATTTATTATGCAACCGGGTAAGAAGCGAGTCACGCGGACTCACGCGTCTTTTATTAGTAAAGGTATACGAACTCGATATTCGAATTTTCTCGATGGACCGGAACAATGAAGGCTTTTAACGCAGGTCGACGTAAAAGATCAAGGGTCAGGCTATTTGGTTCAGGAATGAGCGTTAAATTGGACATTAGGACAGCAACGCGCGTCCGTAACGGAATGATGAAGAGGACTGAGCTACAGTGGGCTTTCCTCGAATTACGGGTGGAGAAGAATAGAACAGCTATGATAAAGTTACTTTTAGATTATGGTGGAATAACATTATTTATTAGTTTTCATCTCAATTTTTATCTTTAACTACTATTTTTAGATAATAAGAAACTCACACTTAAATTATAATTCGAAAGTGTGTTTGTTTCTTTGTTTTTCTTTCACGTTGCTATGGAGTAATGTTAAGGTATAATTTCTATGTATGAAGATGGATAGAAACTAAAAGTCTTTCGTTTAAAAAAAAACCCTTCGTTATAAAATTCATTCAAAATCAATAGGTATATTTTATTCACTTGGGTATTAGAGGCGACCATCTCAGTCCTCAGGGGTAGCAACGCATCTGTGACCGAATTGGAACAAGACTCACACTAATCATTACTAACTGGACAATACTAATATTAACTAACAGGACTAACTATCACTAACAGTCCCTGTCCTCACACTTATTAACAAACTAACCAACTAACATTCTAACACCATCTACTACTTAATCGGACTAACCACCCTAGACCCTAAATTGGATCTTGTTCTAAGTCGGTCACAATTGCCATGGGCGGCAGCGGAAGGGTGGTGCTGCATGCTCGTTTGCTTCCTTAATTCAATAAAAAAAAAAAAAAACCATCATTACCCGTGATCATAGTTCAATCTAGCTTGTGAACAAAATTTACTCGCGGCATTTTGAATTCTCGCCGTCTATCTGCATTTAACCTTAATCATAGGGACTCAATCGGTGATTTGTGCACGGCGCAATTAAAACGAATTTCATAACGAACCCAAACGTACTGTAGTAGGTCACTAGTTCACTACTCACTAGTCACACCGCTATCTACATAATATTTTACCTATCATACACTCGCGCCGGTGAGCTCACACCATATTCCAGTGAAAACACGCGCGACGATCCGTACACGTGTGAGTTTCACGCTACGCTCCAAAAGGCCCATTGTGTCTCCGACCTATTCTGTACCCAACGAAATTCAGGTAATTCTTCACTAACACCCGATAAATGGTTTGGGCACGTGATCGTGTATCCTAGACGGATGAATTGTGTTCCAAGATTTCATTTTACAGAAGAGGATAGCCTTCTTCTTACTGAACAATAATAAGACAAGAATTTTAAGGCTACTCTACTTATCTTTTGGACCAAGACCTTTGACAAAACAAGCTAACCTTTGCTTATGGTGCATTCTCATACTAAAGTTTAACCTTTTTTTATTGCGAAAAGAATGGTAAGACTATACATATTATACAATCTTAACATTCTTGAAATAAATTCAAAATTTCCTAACAGTGCACTCTCAGACTAAACTGAATATTGCACCAAAGGACTGTAAGACTCTATTCATCTGGAGCCTTAACATTCTCAGTTGAATAACAGGCTAGGATTACCACTAAAGCCTAAGAGGCTTTGGGGTGGTCTATATAAGTACTAGTCAAGTTAATTCTGTCGATAGATTTTCCTGGTACTCCTCTATAAAGGGTACCTTTGTTTTAGAGGAGTTGCTTCCAACTGATCTTCACTTCAGGTCATAAAGGCCTTTTGTAAACGTTAAAAGGTGATTATTTCTGGAAAAGGCAGCTGCAAGAATTAAGAAACGTGATATGCTATACTTTTTAGTGGCTTAAGAAATAGCAGAACATAATTGATAGTTAGTGGTTTCATAACTTCAGGAGCATCAATAAAGTATTTTTTAGACGCTTTATAATTTTTCATACCAGAGCTTACATTTCAATTTAGCTATCACAGCATCATGAATATTCATGAGACGAGAAGTTGGACTGCATCACCGTTGAATACTTAATGTTAATTCAATACTAAATGCTTTAAAACTTGAATAGTTTTGAAAAGCGAATGATAAGTATTCATTTTTGACCGAATTCGTAAAAAGGAAGAGATTTTCAATTCGACTGTATTTTTTTGTGTTACTTTGTAATTTTTCACTGGGTGCCGATTTACCGATCGATTTTGATATTGTTTTTGCGTTTTAAAGACCATTAATTATGATATTTTTAAAACTTTTTAAATGGCCTGGTAAATAATAATAGCAGGATAAAAACCGACGACAGTACAGAGAACCATGGGATTTGAAAGCCAAAAATCCAGACACTGACAATGGATAATTTCTAATACAGATGTTGCTTGTATATTACCACACTATTTCAATGATGCGTCCTATGACCACACATATCCTGAATTGATCGCATAATACCACATGCCCACTAATGAATGTTGGTTTCATAAATTACATTTGCATGTCTACAGCGGGCATTGGAAAATCATTTGAAATACGGTAATAATATCAAATGTCATTTGCTATTGAAATATCTAAATAACACAATGATGAAGAGACATACTATTTCCTCAACTACATGTAATTAATTTGTAGAAATATTACAATTATTGTAATAATTGCTTAAATAAGGTAACTAAGTTGTTAGGGGCATGTGAGATACTAAGCATTTCCTCTCTTCTCCTCTCGCTTCACCGGACCTCGTCTCACCACATCCTGATGACGGCTCAATAAAATAATTAATTATTTCGATTTTTGTAACTTACTTTTGGATGATCGCGAACAGGTACAACTACCCGGACGCACACTTTGACCGGCTTGTCTCGTGTGATGTCCAGCATCCTCCTCTCGCCACGCCATTCGCCTGTGGACAACGAGAGGTGTGGTCAATGACACTTTCTTTGGATGGTAATGATTTCATCAAAAACATTAATACCAAGTTTTATATTATTATGATTAGTTTTTCTTTGGTTTTTTACTTCAACGACAAATAATATTGAGATCCAAATGGGTGCCAAGTTCAGTGGTCATTTCTAAAATTTATTTACCTAGAACGACATAAAATATTTTTTTACAACTTAAAATATAATTTCCTTATAACTAAGGATAAATATTAAAGTTCAAGACTGACGTCCGTGTCGTACTCGTATTACAAACGGTGCTGCTACCTAGTTCTGTTAGCTGAACTTGGCTTGATACGCTGCCGCGTGTCTAGTTATCAGGTATGGCTTTCATGTGCGATCACATTCAATCGACTATCACAGAGCGACAAAGAACTTCGTTCCAGAATTTAAAGGTGACATCAATTCTACTTTTTTATGATTTGACGTCCCATACTGAAAAGATGATCTCCCCTTACTTTGCACCATTACCACTAGACTTAACACAAAACACATCACAGTGAAAACAATGGGAATAACATAATGCTTAAACTACTAACACGATAACTCCGTTAATGAACCAACCGTTTAGAGACACAGTTAATGGCTACCAGAGCAGTAACTGCGGTGCTGCGAACTGCTTCTCAAACAACAATATAACAACAATGTTTGAACAACTATATCTGGATGGATATTAAATTATGTTAAAAGTTATTATACAATCGAGTGTTGTTATTAGATTTAATCATGTTTGTGGAACAATTTACTGATAAACGCGTAATCTTTATTTACATTAAAACTAAAATAACTGTAAAATTATCAAGGTGTAAGTTTAACTTTAAAAAACAAAATAATGTTACCGAAAAGTCTCTACTGCTACCATTCTAGTGTTCTGAAAAGAGGACCAATCGCTTTGAAACGATTTTTTTTAGTCATGTATTCGTATTCATATTGGCTCCATACACATCGACAGTAGATTATCTACCTACCTACGTGTTAAAAAATTCTGGCCACAGAAATAAATTGCGCCATTTCCAAAATTAAAATTCAATCCGCGCATATGAAATCAAACCCAAATCGGGTTACCTATTTAAATAATTCATGGAAAATTCCACGTTTACATATTACGGATTTTAGGCTTGATATGTGATCGGGCTTGGCATTATGAAAAATAATACGCGCCGAAAGGGCGTGGAGTGGGCGGGAAAGTGACAGCTGTCATATTAGGATTAAATATGGCGGCGTCTGGTGCCATCTGAAATGATGTGATCTTTTGGACTGCACTAATCTTGACGTATTTATGTTCCTGCTAATGGATAAATTACTGAACTAAATTTACGTTTATTTTAAGATAAGTATTATTAAAATTAATGACGATTTTTTTATGATTTACGTACAATCTACCTTATCTTGAAAGTCCGATCGGTATATCTCATTTCTGGAAAGAAAAGTGGGTTGAAAAACAGAATCGTAATACATGAACGAAGTTTGTGGTTATGATGGAAGTGAGGTGTCATATTATTACTTAAAATTATATTTGCTAATAACTTTGATGATCTAATGTCTAGATGGAACATCGAATCATGTCATACGCAAACGCAAACGCATACGTGTCAAAAAATTGTGGCCAACTGTTAGCCACAATTTTTATATCATTGATCACGCACACATAGACAATAGATGAACGTGTAAAACATCACCTGCACGGACAATGTTTGATAATGTTGCCTTGTTTTTTTTTTCATTGTACGGCGACGCTTAATCTAGATATTAGATCATCAAAGGGTATAACGAGTGTCGCGCGAACAGCCGTTGCAAGCGTACGCTTTTGCTCATACGATATAATACTGTGAAAGTTTTTAAATAATACCCACATTTTGTAATAATATGTGAAAATGAGTGATGAAGATGAAAGTAGTAACTGTAAGTTACCTAGTAGTAATAATGTGAGTGAAGAAGAGATTATTATGGCACAGGAGATGGATACTTCAAATAAGGTACCAGAAAGAGCTGAAAAGAGATTGAGACAGAACAGTGATGAAATTGTTGAAGATGAGGATGGATTTACAACCGTAAAGAGGAGTTCAAAACGTCTTCTACGAAGTACGTCGACTAATAATAATTTGGAGGAGATGACAGAGATAAGTATCACGTCGATGCAAACATTGCCCAAACAAGTGGGCCTAGCTAAGTTACTTAGAGAAGAAAAAATACAAAATATTAATAAAATTAAATATAAAAGTCCCTACAAAGTTATAGTTTATTTTGACAAGAAAGCTGATGCAGAAAAACTTGTTGTAAATACGAAATTTAAAGATTTAGGCTACAGATGTTTCTCGACAAACGAGGTGAGTTTATCCTACGGCATCATTAAAAAAATTGATTTAGAGACAGAGATCACAGAGTTAATGGAGAATATGAAATGTGATTATGATATAGCATCTATAATAAGATTAAAACGTCTTACTGAAAACGGGAAGTGGTCAGACAGTGAAACCATAAGAGTCTCGTTTAAAAGTTCTACTCTACCCCCGTATGTCAAAATGTACGGATGCCGGTTTGAAGTGGAACCATATGTTTTTCCGGTAACTCAATGTGCTGGTTGCTGGAAATATGGACATGTCATACGATTTTGTCCCACAAAAAAAGTAATATGTCCTAAGTGTGGTGGACACCATGCAAACTGCGAGACATCCACATTTAAATGTGTTAATTGCAACGGACCCCATATGGCACTGAGTAAATTATGCCCTCAATATTTAAAAGAAAAAGAAATTAGAAACACTATGTCTCAACAAAATTGTATGTACAAAAAGGCCCTTGCTATTTACTTGGAAAAAAAACATGATAAAATTTTAGAAAATCAGAATGATTCACAGTCTATTCCACAAACGAGCTCCTTACCTGTCAATAAAACATATAGTGACGTTGTTTCGTCTAATAGTCCTAGAAGAGAATTTATTACTTCCATCAATGATAGCCCCGAACCGTGCATCCAGCCCAATGAACAAGTTGCATCTGAGATAAATAATGTAAGTGACAAAGCAAAGAAAAAACGGCATAGGAGGAAACGGATATCAAATAAGGAAGAAAGTAATATGATATGCAGTGGTTCTGATACCGAACAAGAAAGTCAAAGTAACGCAGAAGACATGGAATGTGGTGATTCCTCATCAAAGGCTAAGAGCAAGATTAATTTCAAGTTCATTTTTCGTAAAATTAAGGAAATTGTATTTTCTAATCGACCATTGCATGAAAAAGTAAAACGTGTCTTAGAGTTTATTTTGAAACAATTTACAAGATTTTTTTCAAGCATTGTTGGCAGAGCAAATTGGATTGAACATGCGTTTAATTTACTATTTGATGGATAACAACAACAAAAAGATACAGATGTCATTATTTCAGTGGAACTGTCAAAGTTTAAAACCTAAACTAGACTTGTTTGATGCCTTACTTAATCAAGAAAATATACAAATAGCATTACTTAATGAGACTTGGCTTAGACAAGAATATAATGTTAACATTCCGAATTATAGTATACATAGAAATGATAGATTCGATTCGTACGGAGGTGTTGCAATAATAGCACATAACTCATTACAGGTGCAAAAATGTTCTGTTACTCTAAAAAACGCAGGAATAGAATGTATTCATGTTAAGATCTTTAATTGTAATAATTTACAGAATATCATTTCGGTTTATTGTCCATCAACTGTTAGGACCTCTCAAGCAGATTGGGATGAACTTTTTTCTAAATTTCCTAGTAAAACGTTGATTGCGGGGGATTTCAATGCCCATCACACCAACTGGTCTCAAAAGAATGACACGAGAGGTGTACAGTTAATGGACTCAGCACTAGATCATAACTTTATGTGTTTGAATAATAGGTCGCCTACGAGAGTAAAATTAGTCAATAACACTCTACAGGAGTCATCTCCAGATGTCACTTTTACTTCTGCTGACATTGCTATAAACTTTCAATGGAGTGTTACCAATGAATGCTTAGGTAGTGACCACTTGATAATTAAACTTCTTTTAAATTATTACTGTACAACAAGTATCTATAAAAAGTTAAATTTTAAATTTGCAGATTGGAAAAAATATAGAACGCAACTTGAGGTTACTTTTAACGGTCACTGTTGTAATAGTAATGTTCAGGAAAGTTATGATTTTCTTGAATACCATATGATAAAATCAGCTAATGATAGTATTCCCAGTGTTAAAATATGTCAAAACCCTCGAAGTAAATTTGTACCAAAAAAATATTGGACGCCGTATCTTTCGAAAGTAGTAGCAAAACGGAGATTAGCACTTGGTGAATTTAGACGCAATCCCACGCCTGATAATCTAACTAAATTAGAATCTGAAATAGCCAAATCTCAGTCTGATATCAAAAAAGCTAAATCAAAAAATTGGCAGTCATTTTGTTCATCTATAGATGGCAGTACTTCAACAACAGAGTTATGGCAACGGATGCGTTGGTTTAAGGGGTACAAACAAAGTAAGGAATACATATCTTCTGATCAGAAAGAACAATTATTAATTAATTTGACACCGGATTCAGTTCTAGTCTGTCCGCCAATTGTGACTACGGAGAATCAAGTTTTGGAAGGGGATTTTACATTACACGAATTAAATGCTTGTCTTAAAAAGAAAGATACTTCACCCGGTGATGATAATATTACATATTCAATGATTTCCAACCTACCATTAAATGGCAAAATTTATTTAATTAGGCTGTATAATCTTATTTTTAAAACGAGTGTTATACCATATCAGTGGCGCGATATTCAAATTGTTGCTATTCCCAAATGTAATAACAACACTCCCAGCTCGGCTCCTAAAATCAGACCTATATCCCTTATATCTTGTATTTGCAAAATATTTCACGCACTATTAGTAAAACGTCTAGAATGGTACATAGAAAAAAATGAAATACTATCATATGATACGGTTGGATTCCGGCGATGTCGATCGAGTTTAGATTGCTTAGTTAAATTAGTTTCTCAAATTCAATTAGGGCTAAGTGACAATATCCCTACTGTTGCATGTTTTTTAGATATAGAAAATGCGTACAACAATGTATTGATTAATAAATTAATAATGGCACTGAATGATCTTGATGTAGGCAAAAATATATGTAAATATTTATGGGAGTTTTTAAGCGAGAGGCATTTAAAGATATGTGTTAATCAACAAAATAAAGAGTATCTTTGTAGATGGACTAATATGGGTTTAGCGCAAGGGGATCCGTTGTCGCCTTTGTTATTTAATATTGTTACACATAAGATCTGTAAACAAATCCAGAATGTTCTGATTGCTCAATATGCAGACGACTTTGTGTTCTATGTAAGTGACAAAAATATGACAAATAATGTAAATGTTCTTCAAGCATCACTTAATTTTGCAACCTCTTTATTGGAAGAAATAGGTTTGAGAATATCATCTCATAAAACTAAAATCTGTGTGTTTACGAGAGGACGTAAGAAACATGACATAAGACTAAATATAAATGGATGTTTATTAGAGTCGGTATCTGACATAAAATACTTAGGAATGCGACTTGATGCATGCTTACGTTGGGGTAAGCATATCAATGAAATTTGGCAAAAAACACAACATTTTTTAAATTTATTTAAAGTTTTAGCAAGTTCCTCTTGGGGCATTCATCCGGTACATTTGAGAAAATTATATCTTACACTAATAAGAAGCAGACTTGACTACGGGTGTTTTTTGTTTGATAGTAGTGCACAGATTCATTTATCAAAACTAGATAAAGTTCAGAATCAAGCCTTAAGGGTTATAGGTGGTTTTATAAAGAGTACTCCTATACACGTTATGGAGTCAGAGCTGAGCGTACCTCCGTTGAATTTAAGAAGATTATATCTTGGTTACAAGTACAGTTTAAAAAGTCAGTCATTCAAAGAAAACACAATCATATCTTTATTGGATAAGCTAAATAACGCGGGCAACAATAGATATTGGAATAAAAAAAAGAAACCTTTATTAATGACGGTGCACGCTGACACCGTGCATCAGGAAATATATTCCTCAAGAGTATTGGATATTATGTTCACTTTAGATACGTGGTTGAGCAATATAAATGTTCATAACTTCATTTATACGGATCTTGATTGCCTTAAAGCACCTAAGAGTTCCTATAATGCTACTATTCTGAAATATAATGTCATGGCCGAAATAAACGAAAAATATAGGGAATTTCATCAAATTTATACAGATGGCTCAAAAAATTCTAATGGTTTAGGTGCCTCTTTTTATGATTGTAAACATAATATTAAGTCTATGTTTAAAATATCCACAAAAGTTTCAATTATGTCACTAGAGTTGCTTGCGATTTCGAAAGCTGTATCTTATGCAATGGAGAATAATATAAAGAAGGTGTTAATCTTGTCAGATAGCAAGGGGTCTTTGCAACATATAATTCGATGTGCTGCTGGTGAGAGAGGCATCTCAGTGGCCTATTCTATTCTCAAAAAGCTGAACCAGTTACAAAATCAGACTGCAATAGAATTAAAGTTGCAATGGATCCCTTCTCACGTAGGATTGTCAGGTAACGAGGAGGCAGACTTATTAGCTAATAAAGCGGTATCAGAAGGGGTGCAAGTAGATATTAAGCCAAATTTTTCAGAACAGTTATTGAATTTCAAAATTAGGTGTTGGGAAGACTGGAAAACTTATTTTGATCGTAGATCTACAGAAAAAGGAATTTGGTATAAAACAATGCAGAGTGAGCCTCCTCGTATACCATGGTTTTTGAATGTCAGTATTTGTAGGCGATTACTTGTTTTGGCATTTAGGATTAGATCTGGACATATACCACTCAATACCTTTGGATATTTAATGAAAAAGGCACAGTCCCCTAATTGCAATGTGTGCAATAAACCTGAAGATATCCTTCATTTTTTGTGTGACTGTAAGCTCTATAAGGATGGAAGAGATGCATTGATGAAATCTATTCGCGTCAACATGTTGGATACTGGTGCTTTTCAGAGCATATTGGCAGAGCCGGCCTCTGAAAAAGCAAAACATGTTTATGCATTCACCAATTCATCTCTTCTATTAAGAAATGTAAGTAATCATATATAGACAATTAATGTCATTTAAGTGTATGCTGTGTTGATTGTGTGTGTAAGGAAATAATGGGGTTGACATGTATGTACCATACAAAAACCCCTAAATAAATAAAGATTAAAAAAAAAAAAAAAAAAAAAAGGGTATAACAATATTTTTCCACTAATCAGTAAATAATAGATAAAGAAAATGAAAGGAAGGAGGTTCATTTCTGTTTTCGCGAGTTTATTTAATTGTTATTTTGGCCTCTAAGCTAAGTACTCTGAAATTTTAAAACAACTAAATAAATGCAAGAGTTTTTAGAACAGTTTCAACAGCCGTGAAACATCTGTTTACAAAGGGTGCGGACATAAATATTTATGCTTATTTACTTTGACATTCAATTCAAATACTGTCGACAGTAAATATTTAGAATATAAATATTCAACGGAGCTAGGATATTTAAATGTGATGAAATCTCTCCAAAGTGTGATAGCTAAGCTTAAGTTAAAAACTGTGTCACGAACTTGTTGTAGCCTGTTTCGTATGCTGATTTTTCCTAAATTTATTCTTAACGAACGCTTTTAGCGTAGGTTGTGTGTTATTCTTTGTTTTTATGGGATAGTCTCGTGTTATAAGATTTTAGATCAGCGATCGTCACATTTTTCTGGCCAAGTGGCACAAGGTCACAGATGAATATAATAACGGTAGGTAATGGTCCTTAGTACCACAGAATAAGCTTAGTACCGTGGCGGGCGGTGGTTGGTTGTGTATTCCAGTTATTCCTAATCCTAATCAGCTGACTTAGCTCTCTTCACTTAGTTGCAGATTTCGTATTTTGGTTGGTCACTACTTTGTTTGCTCGGGAGAGACAAATAATGGATGTAGTTTATCCGAGTTCGGTTCTATTCGTCAAACTCGCTATCAGTCAAGTTTCAGAAATTTCAAATTCGCTGTCGGTCAAGCTGACTATACAAAAAAAAGATAGAAGTATCGTATTGATTTAGTTTTTATGGGGTACTTTATCTGATCGAGTCTATTTTATTTATTTATTTATTTATTTATCTAGTCAATTAGAACGGTACATAACCACTTACACTAATTAACATGTCATATTTTAGCATTGTTTATGTCAAAGTTAAATTAAATTAAATCATAAAATTACATAAAAACATTAACAAATTTCAAATTAATAAATAATAATATAACAAATAAGTATCAAATTATTATATAAGTACTTAATTAATAAACAGTTTAACAATCCTCTGAGAACCTCTGGCATACTCTCAGAACTTGATTCCAGTTATCGGCGAAAAGATCAAAGTTAGGATACGTTTCCAGAAGTTTGTTGAGAGTCGAAATTGCACGAGGTATGGGAGAATAAGCATGCGCAACAGTGCGGCTTGAGGGTACGGCAAGCAGTTTATGTCTCCGGCCTCGGAGATAATTGTTTGGAACAAAAAATCGAGCTAATTCGTTAAAAAGACCAGGAGCATCGATAATGCCTCGGATGATTTTACAGGCCATTATTAATTGCTCATTTGCTCTCCTGGTTCTAAGTGAGTTAAAGTTAAGACATCCCAGAAGGAATGCTGTGGGGTACATGAATGGATAATATCCAAAGTTACGTTTGTAGAGTGCCCTGAGAAACGCCTTCTGTACTTTCTCTAGAAGCATCTCATACGTAGCCTCATACGGGTTCCAAACGCACGAGCTAGCTTCTAGTTTGCTCCGAACCAATGCATTATACAGAGTACGAATTACGCGATCGGTTTTAAAGTCACGTGCGTTTCTCAGGACAAATCCTAACCGCTGAAAGCTTTCTTTAGCAACAATTAATATGTGTTCATGGAATGTAAGTTTTTGATCGAAAGTTACACCCAGATCCTTCATGATCACAGTTCGGGGCATCACGCTTTCGCCGATTTTGTAGTCGAATAGAATTGGGTGCCTCCTTCGACCAAAAGTCATGATGTAACATTTAGAAAGGTTGAACTCCATTTTGTTTGCAATGCTCCATTCATGTACCGCACATACATCCCCCTGGAGCGCCAAACAATCCGCCTCTGTTTGTATTTTAGCATACAGTTTCAGGTCATCCGCATAAAGAAGGCACTCTGCATGCCTAAGGACCGCCGGGAGGTCGTTTATCATCAGTAAGAAAAGCAAAGGTCCCAGTATTGAGCCTTGACTCACGCCCGAACGCGTATGATAGCGAGCAGATTCATAGATGCCCATTCTTACGAACTGCTGCCGGTCACGCAAGTAATCTGACAAAAGCCTTAACAGTCCTGGCGCAAATGCAATAATGCTAAGTGATAGAAATGGAACGCACTCTTAATTAGTCTATGTTTTATCCGCTCTCTCGTGTGGCGCTAGGTGTCTAATCTGTGAATATCTGTCATGTCATTTGTCATTACGTGAAAAAACTTACTTGTAATACGAATACCTCAGTATATTTAAATAAAACGCAGTTTAATACTAAATTACCAATTTATTATTTGCTAAAAACCTACATGGTAGCAGAGCGTGGTTGGTTCCGAAGTTGCAAATAATAAATCTGGGGTAATTCCGAAGTATTACCGAGTACTGAAAAGAGTGAAAAGTGAGGTTAAAAAGCCGGCGTGCTCCCGCACAGCGTTTGTGAAAATCTGTAAAGATGAGCTCAAGTATATTTAATATCGAGAAATTGAATGGACGAGAGAATTTCTCGACATGGAGATTCTGTATTAAAACATACCTGGAGCACGAGGACTTGTGGGACTGCATAGAATACAGTGATGAAAAAAAGGTCGACCCAGTGAAGGACGTCAAAGCCAAATCGAAACTTATTTTATTGATAAATACTCAAAACTATGTTCATGTTCAGGAGTGTAAAACTGCCAAAGAGGTTTGGGACAATCTTCATAAGGCCTTTGACGACAATGGACTAACTAGAAAAGTGGGCTTGTTGAAGGAATTGATCAATACGTCACTGGAATCGAGCGTCGGTATAGAAGATTATGTTAACAGGATCATGAGTGCTGCTCACAAACTGAGAAATATTGGTTTTGACGTGAATGATGAATGGCTTGGCACACTAATGCTCGCAGGTTTATCTGATGAGTATAAACCAATGATTATGGGGTTGGAAAACTCGGGTGCGAAAATTAGTGCTGATTTTATAAAAACCAAATTGCTACAAGAAGTGAAAAATGAAGATACTAGCAATGCATTCTATTCCAATCATAGGAAGAAATATCATAAGTATAGCCAACAGAAGCCAAAGCCAGCTGAAAAGAATAAGGGTCCCCGATGTTATAATTGCAACGGCTATGGACACATAGGGAAGTTCTGTAAGCATGCAAAGAAAACAGTGACCAAAGATAATAATAAACAAGAAAGTTTTGTTGCTGCTTTTTCAGTTTTTTCAAGTAATCAAAGTGAGAAATGGTACATTGACAGCGGTTGTTCTGCGCACATGGTTGGCAAAAAGGATTTGATGTATAATATAAGAGAACCGTCAATTAAAACTATAACTGTTGCCAACAAGGAGCCATTGTCTGTAAATTGTGTTGGGGACATTAATATTCAAATTTCTGAACAAAACAAGATTCAAATAAAAAATGTACTTCATGTACCTGGATTAGCAGTTAATTTATTGTCAGTGAGCGCAATCACTAAAAATGGATATAAGGTGTCATTCAACGAGAATGGTTGTAATATATTAAATGCAGATGGAAAAATATTGTGCTCAGCTACCTTAATAAACAAATTATATGTTTTAGACACATATGTACATGGTGGGGAAAGTGCCCATTTAGTATCTAACAAAATTAATCCGAATGATATTAATTTATGGCATCTTCGGATGGCACATTTAAATGTTTCAGCTCTTAAGAAATTGCCTGACTGTGCTGATGGGGTAATGTTGTCACCGGACACTCAAGAAGATATTAAATGTTCCACATGTTGCGAGGGCAAACAAACAAGGTTACCCTTCAAGCATGCTGGGACCAGAGCAACAAAGCCACTGGAAATGATACACTCGGACTTGTGTGGTCCAATGGAAAGTAAATCTTATGGAGGTATGAGATATTTTATTTCTTTTATTGATGATTATACAAGAATGGTTCATATTTATTTTCTCAAAGATAAATTAAATATATTAGAAATTTTCAAGGACTATAAAAGTAAAGTAGAGAATCAATTGAATCATACAATTAAAGCTATAAGAACAGATAATGGCAAAGAATATTGCAACTCCAATTTTGATTCCTATTTGGGTAAATGTGGCATTATTCATGAGACTACCACCCCATATACCCCACAGCAAAATGGCCTTGCAGAGCGCATGAATCGCACGCTGGTAGAAAAGGCAAGGTGCATGATGTTTTATGCAAATTTAGGGAAACAGGTTTGGGCTGAGGCCATAGCAACAGCGGCTTATATTGTCAACCGGTCGCCAACTAAAGTACTGGGGAATAGTACTCCATATAAAATGTGGACAGGAAAGGAACCCAGACTGAACCATGTAAGGATATTTGGTTCAAAGGTAATGGTTCATATACCGAAGGAAAAAGGATTAAAATGGGATAAAAAATCAAAAGAGATGATATTTGTTGGGTACTGTGAAACCACTAAGGGGTATCGCATTTTAGATCCCATAACCCATCAGGTCATAAAGAGCAGGGATGTTATTTTCTTTGAAAATATTGATCAAACTAACGAGTGTTCAATTTCAGCAAGACCAATTGAAGATGAGTCAGTTGAGATACAAGAAAATGCAATTTCAGAACAAAATAAGCAACTGCAAGAATCTGTCATCATTCCTCAGTCAAGTGGGTCAATTACTGAACCTATTTTGAAAGGATCCGAAGATGAAAATTCTAGTGAGTATGAAACTGACTCAGCTGACCTTGATGATAGTTATCAGCCTCCGAGATCAATATCTCTACAGAACCCACAGACAAGTAATGTGACATTGAGGCCACGTAATAAGGTCTACAAGGAAAATATGGGACTGCTTTGTCTATACACAAATATATCAGATCCACAAAGTGTGGAGGAAGCCCTGTCGTCCTCACATGCTAGTGAGTGGAAGAAAGCAATGGATGAGGAATATAACTCTTTAATGGAAAATAAGACTTGGCAGCTTGTTGACCCTCCAAGTAATAAAAGGGTTTTACCAAGCAAATGGGTATTTAAAACAAAAACCGACCAACAGGGAAATATAATTCGATACAAGGCAAGGCTAGTCATAAAAGGATATGCTCAAAAGAAAGGGATAGATTACCAAGAAGTCTATTCTCCAGTGGTAAGATACACCTCTATTCGTTATTTGTTTGCTCTAGCAGCAAAGAACAACTTGCATATTGAACAAATGGATGCTGTATCAGCATTTCTTCAAGGAAAAATAGATACAGACATATACATGATACAGCCAGAGATGTATAAGACAGGAGACCAAGTATGCCACTTGCTTAAGTCCATTTATGGGCTCAAACAGGCAAGCAGACTGTGGAATGCTAAGTTAAGTAATGTCTTGAAAGAAATGGGAACTGAGCAATCAAAGACTGATCCCTGTATTTATTATAATGTCAATAAAGGAATTTATATTGCAGTTTGGGTAGATGATATAATAATTTTCAGCTCTCAATTAAAGGCAACTGAACAATTAAAGAAAAACTTATGTTTAAAATTAAATATGAAAGATCTTGGTGAAGCAAAACAATGTGTTGGCTTAAACATAAATAGAGATAAGGATGCAATTACATTAGATCAGGAAAAGTATATCAATGAAATACTGTTAAGATTCAACATGGCAAATTGTAAACCAGCAAAAACTCCCATAGAAGTTGGTTTGAAATTTGATAACAGTAATGAAGGTCCATATGATTGCCCTTATCAGCATGCTATAGGCTGCTTATTATATATAGCCCAAGGAACAAGACCAGACATCTCATATGCAGTGAATGCCCTCAGTCGATATAATCAGGAACCCACATGTGAGCATTGGGCTGCCGTGAAAAGGGTAATGAGATACTTACAAGGGACTAAACATTATAAGCTAACTTATACCAAGGATGGTCAAAATAATATCACAGGCTATTGTGATGCAGATTGGGCGAGTGACACCCGTGACCGTAAATCGTGCACGGGATACATCTTTGTTTTCCAGGGTGGAGCAGTGTCTTGGGGTTCCCGTAAACAGCAGACCGTGGCCCTATCCACAGCTGAGGCAGAGTACATGGCCATGTCAGCAGCGGCGCAGGAGGCGCTGTGGCTGCAGCAGCTGCAAAGGGAGCTTGGCGGACAGCATGATCATACCCTGGTCATCTACAGCGACAACCAAAGCGCTATAAAACTCACTGCCAATGATTGTTACCTACCGAGGTCTAAACATATAGATATTAGATACCATTTTCTAAAGGAACATGTAAATAATTTAAGATTAAAATTTTGTTATGTGAAAGGTAAAGATAATGTTTCTGATGTGTTAACTAAAGGTGTAACTATAGATAAACATTTGTTTTGTGTATTTAACATGGGATTGCGTTCTGGGGTGGGTGATAGAAATGGAACGCACTCTTAATTAGTCTATGTTTTATCCGCTCTCTCGTGTGGCGCTAGGTGTCTAATCTGTGAATATCTGTCATGTCATTTGTCATTACGTGAAAAAACTTACTTGTAATACGAATACCTCAGTATATTTAAATAAAACGCAGTTTAATACTAAATTACCAATTTATTATTTGCTAAAAACCTACACTAAGCTTTGCTATAAGTACATCATTGTCGACAGTATCGAATGCTTTCCTGAAGTCAAAGTACAGTACATCGACCTGTTGTCCACTATCTAGTGTTCCCGCAATAAAATCAACAACAGTCAAAAGATTCGTATTTACTGATCTCTTAGGTCTAAATCCATGTTGCGCATCTGAGATATACTTTTCCACCTGCCCATAAATGTGCCGGCGTAAAATATTTTCAAATACTTTAGCCGGAGTTGAGAGAATGGCAACAGGTCGGTACTCCTCAACATTTGCCTTATTAGATGTTTTAGGTATAGGTGTCACCCTAGATATTTTCCATTGTGGGGGGTAAATTCCTGTTTTAAGTGATAAGTTTAGGATGTGACACAGCGGATTGCAGATACTATTTTTAGCATTTTTAAGTATATCTGGAGGGATGTTATCCGGTCCAATGGAGCTGTTAGCTTTTAACTTGTTGATGCCAAATACAACATCAGAATTAGTAATTTTTGGCATATTCACATAGTTGCTATTTCTACTTGTGTCCTCCGCGATGGCCATTGTGGGATTTAGGCAGGGAATTTGGGTCGAAAAAACACTAGCAAAAAAATTTGCAAAGGCTTCAGCTGCAGCAATGCCAGAGTAACGTTCACCCTTGTATGTAACAGTAGGCTCGAAACCTCCCCTAGAACGTAAACTAGAAATATGTCGCCAGAATTGGCGAGGATCTACATTTATGTTGTTTTCAATTTGACCGATGTGGGCATAATAGGCGAGTGTTACTCTATGCTTTAAGGAGGCTCTAAGTTCCTGAAATGATTTGTAGCTTTCATCAGATTCATCGCGTCGCCAAGCAGCATGTAACTTACGTTTACGTTTTATATCCGAAATGATATCATACGTGAACCAGATCGGATATCGGTGATCTTTTATTTTCCCACGACGTTTCTTAGGCATACAGGTATCAAATAGACCATACAAGATCTCATAAAAATATTTTACTGCGCTTAGTACATCATTCGCTGAAAAAACCTTCTCCCACGAGACACAGGAGAGCAAATAGTACAATTTGGCATAATCGCACTTGTTAAAGTTCCAGTCATTTAATGGATTGATGTTACTCGCTGGTATAACTTCCGGGTGTCGAGTTAAACCAGTCTTAACCCTAATATATAGAGCTGGGTGATATGCATCTATGGGTACAATACCTGCGATTTCGGTGACAGCTGCTTCCCGTACTACCACGTTTTGCCTTATTAAAACTATATCAAGCTTTCCCCCGTGGAGGTTTACAACATCATTATATTCCATCAAATTACATAATGTTAGGAAATAACAATAATAATTATTAATGCTTAGAGATGCACTGTTTAAATTAATATCTCCCAGTATTATAACCGGGCCGTTCAATTTGTGAATTATATTTTCCACTGTACAAAACCACTGCATGTAGTTCTCGTCTGTAGCACTTGGCTTCATGTAAACCACATGCCATTTGAATTCCGCCCAAAGATCTTCTCCATATTCCGTCTCCAAGTCCCGGCGTCGACGCAACACAATATTACCACTTGCTGCAAGGAGGACACCTCCACAAGGTGTGTCTCTGTCTCGACGCAGCACTGACCAGTTTCCGACCGTTAACTCTGAATCTTCCACGGAATCGTCCAGAAAGGTTTCCGTTGCCGCAACTAAGTCATGCTCCGATAATGCTATGTGATTACGCCACATTTGCAGCTTTGTTTTGAGGCCACGAACATTTTGATAGGTTATATCAATTCCACCATTCATCTTTTTATAGTGCCTTTGAGAGACCACGAAAGGGCTGACTACCGTCAAGGGTCTCCTGCTGATTTACTGGCTTCTTAAACGTTATCCATGCTCTTATCCTCGCATTCACGGGCCAAACGTTGACTGATAAACATTTTTCATAGTCCGCTACTGGTACGCCTAGCTTATATGACCTGTAATTGCCTTTAGGCTTCAATTCTTCTACAGTGCATGTTCCACTTGGGCAGAGTTGGTGTAGATATTCCTTGACCTCGTCTGCGTTTGACTCCATATTCCACAAGTGAAGGTATTTGCGTGGTTCTACGGCTTTCAGGGAGGTTATATTTGGGCCAGCGGTACCGCACATGGAAGTTACTCGTCTGCTCTTTTTCTTTGCTTGAACCCATTCCTCTTGTGGTGGTAGTAGACCCGAGGCCACAGAATCATTCTTCTCACTGTTGCCCAGTCGTACCAGTGCTGCTGATTTAGTAGTGACTTCATGCTGGATTATGCTTTCGGGATTCGTGCGAACGGGGCTGTTGTGAGATTGTGGCTTAGATTTAATTGAAACTGCAGGCTTTTCAATAGTCTTCTGTTTTTGTTTTCCTTTCGTCCGCATTTCTTGATAAGCATCTATCTCAATCTCAATATCTTGCTTACTGGGTACTTTGGAATTTCCAATTTTCCCCGTTTCTCCGCTGAGTTTCTCCACCTTGGCAACATAGTGTCTTAGCTCTGTGGTAAGTGCTGCATTAGCGGTTTCATATTGAGTAAGTCTATTACTGAGCGATTCAATTTGAGACACATAGTTGCTCATTTTCACTTCAGTATTTTTTATAATTAAGATTGAGTTTTCGAGCATTTGTCTAAGTGACGTAATCTCTCGCATTAGATTGTGCATGTCAGCTTGAACGTCCGCCCCGACACTCTTCTTCTGTTCGGTAGCTTCTACATTCGAAGGTGGTTTTTTTCGAAAAGTGACATTTGCATCACGGGATTTTTTTGATGAGCCAACTGGAGTTAAGCTGTTATCCCCTCCTCTTTTTGCAGTACAGCGACATTCGGGGCATATCCAGACATCCTTGTCACAGTTTAAACCACTCGTACATAAACGATGATAAATTTTTTTGCACCTATCTATGGAACATTGCAGGCTTTCTTCATCATCAATATCAGTACAGCACGCTGCACAACTCATTTTATTGAATATAATAGTATTTTTGTCGTAAACAAACAATGCAATAAATAGTCTAAGCAATCAATAGCGATGTCCAGCGCGTGAGTCACCTGTGGTCGGCCGGCCGGCCGTCGCTTATCTATCGCAAGCGGCTACCTGTGTTGCGCAGGTCATGGTCTAACCGTTTCTTAAAAACATTTAAAATGTTTTTGCTAATATCTTGCAGAATACTGGTCCGATTTTCACGAAACAACTTTATGTCGACGTAACGTATTCTTAACCACAAAAGTATGTAACTTTTACACTTAGACACACACTTTAAATTACTTAAACTTTAAATAATTAGCAAAAAAGACAAACTTGGTGTTGCATCGATCGCTCCGCGCTCGCTACTGTCTAAAGACTTAATGTAGATTTGTTTTTATTATTTTATTTATTAAAATTAATTCATTAATTAAAGTTCAAAATGTTAACGTTAAGTTATTTCGCATGATTTACATTAATCGTATCTGAAACGTACGAAATGGAATATGGAAAATAAAAACGTGAATTTTAAGGCGAGTTAAATAAGTCCATACATGTCCCAACTTGAATACAAATAATGGACACCCTAGCAGCGAGGTCAGGTGCCGTCTTCGACCAGGAGCCCAATTCTCATTTCTTAGACATACATCTCTAACAGATATATATCTGAAAAACATCGCGGATCTCTATTGAAACCTAATTTCCGTATTCTCGGGATGTCAAATTAGATAATATCTCTAAACATTTCTTTCGACATGCAACGTTTGGTCCAGGGCGTTCGAGATTGAAATATCGTGAATTTTGGCCAATCACAGCGTTGGAAAGCGTTCGATTTTGACATGTTTACAATCTTATTAGAAAAAAATGTAGACCTACATTTTCTTTTTACGATTCTAATAAGATTGTGATTTTTATCTATTTGTTAGTTTACAATCTTATTAGAATACAATCAAAACAAAATATTCGCTTGACATTGACATGACATATATGCACAGATTAGCTAAAGATGAATGTTTCGTTATACGGTATGCTACGACTAGTCTTTTTGTTAAAATATTTAGTAATGGTTTTTAACTGCAATATAACAGTGAATAAATTATAATTATTCAAAGATAGTTTAGGATGACTATTATAGTGATTTTTTAATACTTTTGTATGATTTGAGTAATTTACAACCTTTATTTACTTCTAGTCGGGTTTTATTGACTTGGCGTTGCCATAGTCTAGTAAAACGGAACGTTTATTTCATATGTCTCTTGGTAATGTCGAAGAATTAATCTCTAATATGCCCCAGAATGACTTTTATGGATACAGTAGAGATTTTGCCGACATGTCTCGCAGAGATTTTAAGGGTAAAGATATGTCTGATTTCGAGATTATATCTAGGAAATGAGAATTGGGCTCCTGTTAGTCTAATGCACGAAAATTGCAGCTGGAAATGTGCAAGGTAATTTTCGTGGTACATGTGAAAACTTCGCGAAAATTGTGCATCTTATTCCTAATTTGATATTAAAATTTTGTGTTTTTTTTTTGCAGTAAGAGATTCTTTTTTGGTATTTAGTTTTAAGGGTTCTCTGCATTATATTTTAGTAAGATGTAGTAGTTTGCCTTTGCTCTGTCATTTTTGGGTATGTATTTGGGTCATAATAATAACTAACATTTTTTTTACAAAAAAATAACTCGACTTCGAGATAACTCAAAAATTCAAAAAACCATTCATTAAATTCACATTATTGAGAATAATTCAAAAATTGTCCATCAGATGTCGCTCACATTTTTATTTACCTTTTGAATGGCGAAAGAGTTATCGAAATCAGTTCACCCAGTATGAAGTTCTGAGGTAACACACATAAGAAAAAAACATACAGACGAATTGAGAACCTCCACCTTTTTCACCACCAAATCGGTTGAGCCGTTTTTGAGATAAACGCGTACAAAGTCATAGACAAACAAACAATCAAATAATCAGTCATTATTTTATTTGTTTCTATTGCATTAGAAAAGGACTCCAATAATAATTTTACTTATATGTATTAAAAGCTTAGAAAATATTTAAAGATATATCAAATTATTGTTATTATTTGAGTGTCAGGGCATGGGGAACTAGTATCCCCATGAGACCACTGCGACTATCTCTGATCTATTGTAGCCATCTCAGTTTTAGTTAAATCTGGTCTCCCAGGCCTACAGTCTTAATAAACCGCAGTACGTTTCCGGGGTCCATCTCTTTAATCAGGTCAGGTTCGATTGTGTGACCTCCAAGTATACGACTTCTGCAGTGTGTAATTGCTACGCAATCGCAGAGGATATGTATGGGTGTTTCCTCCGCCTCACCGCAGAACCTGCATGTTGCATTGTCATTTAAGCCTATGTTGTATAGGTGTCGGTTGAGTCTGCAATGACCAGTGAGCAGCCTAATTATAAGTCGGATGTCTGACCGTTTTAGGTTGAGCTCTTTAGTAGAGTAGTTTTGCGAGTAACCAGTGATAAGGGCCTGTCTTAGTCCGGGTGCTTTTTGCCACAGCTCCTCGCTCTGTCCAAGAGCCAAGGCTCTGAGGACAGCTCGAGAAGCTGCCTTTGAAACGCTCACCATGGGCTCTGGTCCCATTATACATCAAATTATTATAATATTCCCGCACCCCGATATTTCTGAAGTCCAATTTAAAATCACTTTACCGTAGATTAATTTAAATTGTACTCGGTATTAATAAATTATCAATTTCGAGAACGAATGCTTTGTACGTGAGGAGATGGCTTTAGGGTTAATTATCTATTTGAAGTCTCTACAACTCGGTGTTTAGTGAGCTTCAGGTTTGATTCCGGCAGACAGATTTTTTTGTAAATGTTTTTTGGTCTTGAGTGCTTATCCTTAAATTCGTGCTAATATTATAATGCTCTGTCTTTCTATCTGCCTGACTAATATTATAATGCTAAAATAACCTTGTAGTATATCTGTCTGTATATTTAATATTTCCTACATAGCGAGACTGCGCTGGAGTGCTATTAAGGTATTCGAAAGGGCAAAGGATAGTTTTTATGCCGTAATTTATACGTTCCCTTCGATAATTAAAAAAATAAAATTGCCTTATCGTCATTATCGCTTTAACATAGTTAATTGCGAAATAATATTCCAATTTCATTAAAATTTACTGTGAAAGTCAAATAACTCCCAAAATCATTTATTTCATCTCAAAAACATTAACATAAAATATTATTCAACAAAACAACATTCAAGTTTTGTTGGTAATCGGATTATTTAAACAGGATTCGGCGGGCTATCGGAAATGGGTTTATATTTGTAACAATTAACATTAACATAAATAATAAAAAGACGTACTGTCGGTAGGGATAAATAAACGCTTGGATGGCTTCAATCTACTTATGTCCCACTGCTGAGTACGGGTCCTCATCATTGAGGAGGCGTAGAGCATACTTCACCATGCTGCTCCAATGTAGATTTCTGTAGGGGTTAGTGGCCAAGCCATTATAGTAATTTTATGGTAAACCGATTATGATAATTGTCTTTTTATTCGAAAGTTGGTGCTTGTTGTTTAATCTCGTATAAATCTAAGCGTCATCTGACGAGTAATTTTCGAGTTACGTCTACTTGTCTATATCGAAGTCGTTATTGTTTTGTAAAAAGTTAATTACAGTCGATGTGTACCACAAACGCGCAAACTTTATACCTACGTTATAACCTTGAGATGAATGACCGAATCATGAAATTGAATTAGAACGAGCATAGAAAAATGGATCGCTTAGGGTACTTTACTGCGAACTCACGTAGCAAATACGTTCCCCTACTCCACGTTTTAAATTTCCTTTAAAAATTTCAGAGCATTTTCCCAGTAAACTACGTTTAAGCTATTGGCTGCAAAAACGGATTTGTGGCTTTCATCACGACTTTTTTATAGCCTCAAAGGCGGTCGTGAAAGCAGACGAGTAAGTAGTCATCGTCGTATAGATACAAGCGACACCAGGGGAGTCCCTAGTGCGATGCCAACCCTGAAGGAGAACTCTTTGATACCTTTCATAAAGAACCAACCCCATGCCATAGCCCTCCGGAAATACCTCTAAAGGAAGTTCATTCCACAATTTCCACAATTTGGCTCGGAGGCCTCTACGCAAGAAGCCTATAAGCAGAAAAGTTACATATTTAATCATTTTTTCATCTCAACCCATTATAGCCCACTATTGAGCACGGGTGAGCTCTGAATGAGAAGGTTAAGGCCATTGTCCACCACGCTGGCCAAGTGCGGATTGGCGGACTTCACACACCTTTGAGTTTTGCGAACTCTCCGGCATGCAGATTTCCTCACGATTTTTTCCTTCACCGTTTGTAGCAAGTGACATTTAAATGCTTAAAACGCACATAACTCTGTCAAGTCAGAGGTGCGTGCCCTGGGATTCGAACCCGGACCCTTCGAAGAGGAGCCCGAATTCGTAACCACTAGGCTATCACCACTACATATTGAATTCACGCTGCATAAACATTTAACTACGATCAATCCTACTTGCACCCCATCAGATTTCGTTTGCATTTGACTCGTAGATTTTATTCTATGTAGTCTATCTCAAAGTCCATCAGGAATGCGTTGCAGTAAGGCTTAGTTAATTGCTATGCCCTATGCGGTTGTAATTAAGCCAGCAAACGTTGGTTGCAAATTGATTCTGGGAGTCTGAGACTGCCTGGGGAATTCCCGCAATTTAGAGACTGTTTGACTGGGACTATTGTACAAATAATAAATGTTTAGATGCGGTAGGAACCAGGCGTTATTCTGAGAACTGAAGCTAACGTTGCGGTGAGGTATTGTTAAGATTTATTCCAAAAATCCCCACTAAAAAGTCCACACTGGGTTAGTTATTTGACTAGTGGGGATTGCTGAAAAATCTGTTAAACTTTAACGGGGGGATGTTTTGGTGGAGGGTTGTTGAGGGTTGATTTACCATCAGTTGAGTTCGGAATCAAAGGCTAACCTTAAACAAAATAAAAAAAGATTACTCACAGAAACTTTTTAACGAAGCTGTAGTTTGAAGCCATCGATTACTATGAAGTTTGATCTGAATCCCCAGTTCTAGATATGGGGAAAGCAAACATGTTCAACTTGAACTTGAAATCAAGATTCACAGAATCCCCAGTCCATTCAGACGCTAAGTCAAATACCGGATTGAATACATACAAGGCAGTATTGTTTGAGATTGGTATGAGTTGTAAGCGTTAATGTTACTAAATTAAGTAAATTACTCTGATAACTTTTTACAAAAAGAACAACTTTAACATTGACAAGTAGAGATACCCAAAAAGTACTCCTCAGATAGCGCTCAAATTAAATGGGACCACACGACAAGCGTTCTGAGAAAAAGTGTTTTGACAGGCGGACGGACGGACAACAGTCTGATCCTATAAGGGTTCCGTTTTTTCCATTCGAGCTACGGAACCCTAAAAACAAATACAGTCTGACAACAACAAGTACAGGCTATGGTCTTAACCTTCTCATTTTGAGAGCTCTGTGCATAATAGTAGGTCATGGTGAGTGGAAATGATAAGCCCAGTAGATCACAGTTTATTTTCAACTTGCTGTTGCCTGCGACCTCGTTCGTACATCGGGATTTTTCCCACGCGAATCACGATCCCGAGGGAACTCCGGGATAAAAGTAGCCTAAATATTGCTCAACAACCTTCTCTATGTCCCAGTGAAAGTCCTATAAAAATTCGTTCAGCCGTTACTGAGATTAGCGTGCACAAACAGCGATCAGTTACAGTTTAGTAATATGTATAATACTAGCTGATCCGGCAAACGTTGTTTTGCCAAAAATGTTAAGGTTGAACAACAATTATCACTTAGGGGTATGAAAAATAGATAGTAGCCGATTCTCAGATCTACTGCATATAAAATTTGGTAAAAATCGGTAAAGCCGTTTCGGAGGAGTAAGGTAACTAACATTGTGACACGAGAATTTTTAATTTAAGATAAATCTGTCAATACCTTATGACTTGTACCAACGCTGAGCAAACAAAGGAGCTCGTAAGACCCAAGGTGTTTCAAATGGTAATCATTATAGATCCGACTGACTTCTAAGTACATATTAGCGCCCATAATCTATGCATTGTGTATTATGAGGTATTATAATCGAATTAATTGATTATACAGTTATTAGCCCGGCGGCTTGTATGAATCATAAGGGAGCATTTAGGATGACGCGAGCTTCTTGCCTGTTGCATACAATAAAATTGAAGCAATAAACTGGTGTCGTATAAACAACTCTTAACATTCTTGATCTTGTTGACAAATTGCTTTTCAAGTTTTGCCTTGGTGTAATGTACCATTATTTCTTTTGCGATTCTTGTATTCAATTGAATTGTCTCTGCATTTGCAAACTCATATGAGTGCAGCGCGTGAAGGTGTTTTAAACGTACCTAGTATTCAGAGGCGAGAAATATTGAGACTACAAAACTAACATGCAATAATCGCATACAATTAATTTGCGTGTAAACAGTTTCACATTCAATTATTGCTATTGCACGTGCAAGGCAATAGTATCATGTAAATGAGCCTAAGATTCATAATTATGTGATCGACTGAATTAAATTAAGTATTAGCGGTTGTGGTCGGCAGTTAGGTATTTATTTTATTCATTTTATTAATCTTTATTGTACACCATAATTAATATAAACAGGAATTGAAGTACAACAATTTATATAAATCGTGCACAAAAGGCGATCTTGTCGCTAAATAGCGATTTCTTCCAGATAACCTTTGGGAAGATGACATAGGGAAAATCGAGAGATAGAGGTAGGGTGTACAGTGTAAAACAGAAGTATGTTGCGAATATATGTTAATAATAATAAATAGATATGATAATAATAATTAGTTATATCTAAATACATAATATATAATATGACAAACTGTGATACTATTATGACAAACTGTGACCCGATTCCGGTTATAAGTATATATAAATGCTGAAATTGGGGTCTCGTACGAATAATTTGACACATTTTGTATACCCACAGTATGTGTCAATCAAACTATTCAATTTAGCCGCAATTGAAGCGTTCATAAATTAGGAGAATAGTAGCTCTGATTGAAATACAATAAAGGCCTAATTTTATGTGAAGCCTACGGTTAAAATTTGTACTCAAATCGCTGAAACCGTTTCGGATATTATCGTGCACAAACAACGGTAAACAAATAAAACTTTTATCAACATCCCGATCAGTAGTACCTATAGGATATTTTCTAATTTGTGGTATAGGTACGAAGAGTCTAAAGTAGATATACATACAATAGTAGTAGTAATTTTAAATTTAACGTCCATTTCGTTTTTCGTGTCTTTTAAAAAATAAACACATTAAAAACAATCCTTTACAGCATTAGTTGAAAAGCTATCAAAAGTTTGTTTACAGCCGACTTTATGCCCATCCTAACTTCCCGGAATGCGTGTTCGGGCATAACCCTTTGCCGGGATGAAAAATAATAAAAAATAAAAATAAGCTAGGTACTAGCTAAATATTGTTGATACGCCGAATAGTGGTTTCACTGAATAACCGAATACCGAATATCATTCGGTTTAACTTTTATCGAATAAAATACTCGAACCGAATATATTCGGCACCAAAACCGAATAATTCGGCCGAATACGAATAGTGAAAAAGATGTCGAATACGCCGAATACCGAATACCGAACGAATATTCGGCGCATCTCTACTACTTAGATATTATACAGGTACTCATGAACGCGCCCACTTTACGCTACGGATAATTTACTTTTTATTTTGTGTGTAAACACATACACACGGTTAAAAATAAAAAAAACAATAATTTTGATTTCTATCGATGTGGTCCTCAATCATTAAATGTTTGATTAATTATTGATTCATTCGTACTTAGATAGGTATTTGCCGTAATAATTATTGGTCGCAGTTTATGAATAAGGTTTTCACTCTGGCGAAATTGAGTTGATAATACCAATTTGATCGCTTGATCCATAATATTTACCAGTTCACAAAATTCAGCCACTGACTGTAGAAGTTACTATAAATATCATTTATGTCTTAATCTCTCCCTACTCACATTGTAACGGTTCAACTTAAATCACGATTCTCTTTTATATTTTTACCTTTTTTTAAATAATGCTACATACTCACAGTACCACACTAGGGTTATCTGTTTTGTGGGTGCCATGGACAACACAAGACAAAGGCACACACCCAGACCGAGAACGAAACTTAAATTCATCATTCAAATTTCACCCTCACGGGGAATCGAACCCAGGATCCTTTGAACAGTGATCTGGCAAGTTAACTCAAATTGTTATTTTTGCGGATTGGAAAGTTTTCAGAAACTACGTTCTATTATGAATCGTACTTCTATGGCCTATAATTTTCACTTGATCTTATTCTACGTGTAATGAATGCTTCTAACACAAAAGGTATAATTAACGCACGTGTAGGGTTTCCATGTGTTTGGAATTTTTCAGACAAGTCCGGATTTGTAATCTTATTTCCGTTATTAAGTGTCTGGATAATAATAAGAAGATTCCGACTTTTCTGAGATATTTATCTCATATGTACTAGAGTTTGTGGGTTTCTGAAAAGTTATTCATCTAGTTCAATTTGCGGTATGGTTTCCAGTATCTGCATTATTGCATGTTCCCCATTTCATGTTTATCCCAAATTAGCAAGAGGGTGCACATTTCGTAGTTTTACTTAAGAAATAACCTTTTAAAAACATTTGAGTGGTTCTACGTGGTGTGAGGAATGAAGGTCACAAAACTCACAAACGATGAAAATATTATCATTCCGTGTCCAACAATTAGGTATTTTTTATTAAATTATGTTTACTTTACACTGAAGTACTAGTAGTACTTCAGTGTAAAGTTTAGAAACGGTTGATAGGTGAATGGGTGGAGAAGAGAGTGCTCAGTAGTGGGACATTATTACATTAAAGATAATCGGCTTCGCTGGGAATCGACCCTTTGAAAACGATCCGGCGCGTCGTCAAAATATGGAACTAACTAGCTTTTGCCCGCGGCTTCGCCCGCGTGGAATTCGTTTATATCGCGAACCGGGGAAGTGGGGGAGAAAGTACGTCATCAACTATCTTCCTGGGAAAATTCATCAAAATCGTTGTTTTCATACAAACTTTCATCCCCTATTTCAAGCCTTTAGGGGTTGATTTTTAAAAAAAAAATAGCCTATGTGTGACTCTGGGTCTTCAAATATTTTTCATTCCGAATTTCATCCAAATCGGACTGGTGGTTTAGTCGTGAAAACGTCACAGACAGACTTTCGCATTTATAATACTATGTGTGTGCCCGCTACTTCGTACGCGCAGGAGTTTATTCCGCGTAACTCCAGATCCCGCGGGATTTCCAGGAAGACAGACTTGTTAGTTTTATATTAATGTTTGTTTAGAAGCTATTTATACCCCATACGCGAAGAAGGTTTTCCCGCGTAAATTCCGATCCCGCGGGATTTCTGAAAATATCCTATATGTTAATCTAAGTTGCCCTCTTTGTGTGTGCCCGCTACTTCGTACGCGCAGGAGTTTATTCCGCGTAACTCCAGATCCCGCGGGATTTCCGGGAAGACAGACTTGTTAGTTTTATATTAATGTTTGTTAGTTTTATATTAATGTTTGTTTAGAAGCTATTTATACCCCATACGCGAAGAAGATTTTCCCGCGTAAATTCCGATCCCGCGGGATTTCTGGGATAAAAAATATCCTATATGTTAATCTAAGTTGCCCTCTATGCGTGTGCCCGCTACTTCGTACGCGCAGGAGTTTATTCCGCGTAACTCCAGATCCCGCGGGATTTCCGGGAAGACAGACTTGTTAGTTTTATATTAATGTTTGTTAGTTTTATATTAATGTTTGTTTAGAAGCTATTTATACCCCATACGTGAAGAAGGTTTTCCCGCGTAAATTCCGATCCCGCGGGATTTCTGGGATAAAAAATATCCTATATGTTAATCTAAGTTGCCCTCTATGTGTGTGCCAAATTTCATGAAAATCGGTTCAGTAGTTTTTGCGTGAAGGAGTAACAAACAAACAAACAAACAAATACACAAACTTTCACATTTATAATATTAATAGGATAATAGGATGTGTGTGCCCGCTACTTCGTACGCGCAGGAGTTTATTCCGCGTAACTCCAGATCCCGCGGGATTTCCAGGAAGACAGACTTGTTAGTTTTATATTAATGTTTGTTTAGAAGCTATTTATACCCCATACGCGAAGAAGGTTTTCCCGCGTAAATTCCGATCCCGCGGGATTTCTGAAAATATCCTATATGTTAATCTAAGTTGCCCTCTTTGTGTGTGCCCGCTACTTCGTACGCGCAGGAGTTTATTCCGCGTAACTCCAGATCCCGCGGGATTTCCGGGAAGACAGACTTGTTAGTTTTATATTAATGTTTGTTAGTTTTATATTAATGTTTGTTTAGAAGCTATTTATACCCCATACGCGAAGAAGGTTTTCCCGCGTAAATTCCGATCCCGCGGGATTTCTGGGATAAAAAATATCCTATATGTTAATCTAAGTTGCCCTCTATGCGTGTGCCCGCTACTTCGTACGCGCAGGAGTTTATTCCGCGTAACTCCAGATCCCGCGGGATTTCCGGGAAGACAGACTTGTTAGTTTTATATTAATGTTTGTTAGTTTTATATTAATGTTTGTTTAGAAGCTATTTATACCCCATACGTGAAGAAGGTTTTCCCGCGTAAATTCCGATCCCGCGGGATTTCTGGGATAAAAAATATCCTATATGTTAATCTAAGTTGCCCTCTATGTGTGTGCCAAATTTCATGAAAATCGGTTCAGTAGTTTTTGCGTGAAGGAGTAACAAAGCTATTTATACCCCATACGTGAAGAAGGTTTTCCCGCGTAAATTCCGATCCCGCGGGATTTCTGGGATAAAAAATATCCTATATGTTAATCTAAGTTGCCCTCTATGTGTGTGCCAAATTTCATGAAAATCGGTTCAGTAGTTTTTGCGTGAAGGAGTAACAAACAAACAAACAAACAAATACACAAACTTTCACATTTATAATATTAATAGGATTGTCCAAAGTTCTACAATTTTGCTGGTCACCCTTCGCACACGTCACACCGTCGGAATGCGTTCAATGTTCCAATTAATCCACCGCCAATCAGTCGGCTTTGTGAGTTGTGCGGTTGGGTAACCTCACGTTCAACACGTGATTCCTTACAACACTGGTTCCCAAACATATCTTAAGCAGAACCCGCTTTGAGACGTCATAATTTAGGGCTACTTAAAAAGTGTTGACAATTAAAAATACAATCGAATTGGAAACCTCCTACTAATTTTTCAAGTCAAAAGGGTAAAAACTAAGACGCGCGTGTTCTCTGATTCGTATCCAGACCCCTCAAGAATAGCTTCACTCCTTAACCACTAGGCTATAACCGCTTCAAGAAATAAATACAAGTACACAAAGAGCCAAGACAATGATAAAAACTTTAGATTTTTTCACTCCTCCATCCTTAATTTAAGAGTTTCGTGTTATCCCGCTGGATGGAAACAATCTAAAACAATCCGCGCACGCGATTGCGTCATTGGTCAAAGTTTTGGGTACGAAATGCCGTTATCAGGGCGCCTCGTTCTCGTTAAACACAAAGGCTGGCAACTGAAAGAGATCTTTATTTTGTTGTGTATATTTTTATGGATTTCCAAGCTTAACGATTTCGAAGTTTGAATTATGACTTTTTTCCGTTTTTGGTATGGGTGTATTTTTGTCTTGTTTTTGGCCCATGATACAAGTCGCATATAACAAGTGGCTTCAAATGGTTCGTTGTAAAATTACACACGGTGCTGCTAGCGAGTTCTCTTAGCTTGAACTTGGCTTGACATGCTACCGCGTGTCTAGATTATTAAACCTTTCCTTCAATTAAGACAACCACTACATTTTACAATGCACGTGAAAACAGTACTCAAATCCGATTAGCCATTTCTGACATTATATTTTTATAATTTAACGTCTGAGCGTAGAAAAACATAGACAAACAGATAAAAATAATAGACTAACTAATAAAATTCAAATAATATCTACTTGTTTCATTAATTAAGGAACCCCTTAATATTTCTCGCAATTAGTCAATTATTATACGCACAGATATGAAACAAGAGAATTTCTAAACCAAACTGAAAAGTAATGAAGAGATTCCATTTAAACTTTCAACGCTGGACCAGAAAAAGCTTTCAGATCCTTTATACTTTATACCATCGCCGATATGGCGGAAAGAATATTTGAATTAAACATACTGCTTGCTCGCTTTCACAACTCTTTATATAGGTAGTTCAACTTAGCAAGACACTTTAAAAGACATTCTACATTAAAGACAATAAAATACAATAAGTAAACATTTTATGACCCTAATCTGTATTCGTACCGTCCGGTAAGGAACATCATAAAAAACTAAATGACATCTTAAAGCTCCGGAAAATTTGTAGTATTAAAAAGAAATTCAGATATCACTAAGAACTGTCGTTGACATTTTAATAAAAAAAATGAAAAAGTTAATAAGATTTAGGGCTATTAGACGTCCGATTTTTCTCTCCGATAGTCTGACAAATTCAGACAATAGAATCGGACGACACTCGAATCGGACGTGTATTGTAAACAAAATAAAATGTATGGCACGAGTGCCTTCCGATTGTCTGATCAGACTATCGGAATCGACTATCGGAGAGAAAAATCGGACGTCTATTGTAGCTCTTAGATAATTATATTCACACACAGCGCGCGAACTGAGGCAGTCAAATTCGGTTAATTGTGGTGTATTTCATATAGGTGTCTTTAGTTTGACGACAGAAATGGCGCAACGATTAACAGCCCGGATCGCTGTTTCAAGGGTCCTGGTTTCGATTTCCAGCGAGGCGGAAATAGTTTTTAGTTTTAGTTTTTTTAGTTTTCCGTTCTTGGTCTGGTTGTGTGTTGTTGTCCATGACACTTACGACAAAGGGAATCCTAGTGTGGGCCTGTGAGTGTGTGTGGCATTATTTATTAGTATATTTAATTAATCCGTAAAAGACCTTTATCTATACTAATATTATAAAGCTGAAGAGTTTGTTTGGTTGAACGCGCTAATCTCAGGAACTACTGGTTCGAATTGAAATTTTTTTTTTGTGTTGAATAGACCTTTTAGGCTATATAACATCACGCTGCAACAATTAGGAGCGAAGAAATAATGGAAAATGTGGAAAAAACGGGGAAAATACAGGTGGTAGAGCCTAGAGTTCGCCCGGGGTAGGACCACCGCCCGCCAAGGTACTCAGTACCATTCCTACCGTCATAATAATTGTTTTTAAGAGCAATTGTGTTCCGGATAGGAAGGTTTGTGGAGCCGGTTTCACTTTTTTAGAGGCGACCATCTCAGACCTCAGGGGTAGCAACGCATCTGTGACCGAATTGGAACAAGACTCATACTAACAATAACTAATTGGACTATTACTAACATTAACTAACAGGACTAATTATCACTAACATACCCTGTCCTCGCACTTATTAACAAACTAACCAACTAATATTCTAACACCATCTACTAACTGGACTAACCATCCTAGTCCCTTTGAGTCTAGTTCTAGGTCGGTCACAGTTGTTATGGGCGGCAGGGGAAGGGTGGTACTGCATGCTCGTTTGCTATCTTAATTCCATAAAAAAAAAAAAAAAAAAAAAAAAAATCTCGAGGGCTTTCGTTGCATGCGTTGCGAAAACGATTCAAGATACCAAAAATATATGTATGAAAGAATTATTCCTCTTGAAATGATCTAAAAAAATGTCCACGACAGTATATGTCTATCTTTTAAGATTAACACACTAGAACCGTTTTTATGGTAATCAAATTTGGTCGAACCCACTGCCATACCAAACTTGCCGCGTTTCCAAGTTTAATCTGAATTAATCTTGCTGTGATCCTTTGCTACTTTGCTATTATTTTGTCGTAAGCTTTATTTGTAAGTTTAATTTAATTTAACCTCAATTAATTTTGGTGATAGTTTATTATCTTCCCGAAATTCCTACGGGAGCGGGACCTACGCGGTTGATACTTACGGGTCCCGAAGCGAAGCGAGGGCGGTTCGCTAGTTATTTATGTATGGTTACAGTAATTCACAGATCTATAGTTACATTTTTTTAACCGACTTCAAAAAAAGGAAGTTCACAGTTTGACCAGTATGTATGTATGTATGAATATTTGTGCGCGATTATTTCGCGTTTGGTTGAACCGATTTTGATGCGGTTTTCAGCATAGTATTTGTCAGACGTAGGAGAAGGTTGTTTGGCTGAAACGATTTTGATACGGTTTCCAGAATCATGTTTATCAGACTTAGGAGAAGGATTTAGGTAGGTATATTAACCGCGTTTAACTGAACCAATTTTTACTTTTCGGCGTTAAAGTCGGTTCTATTTTGTTAAGAGTTATTATTTTGAGTGAAAGGGTCTTCGAAGGGGCTTAGACAACTTGATTGACAGGAACCGATTTGGTTACTAGATTGATTTAGGAAGTTATTTCTCGACGACGAGACGATAATTCCGCAGATTGGAACATTCGAAACGGTAATTTGATATACATACGTCCATTTTATACTTTTAGGGCTTTGTTAATAAACGCGGCTTAAAATTACTCAGAGTTAAAAATGTTTTTGTCTTTTTCTAACCTTTAACTTTAGAGAAACACCATGACAAGGACAAAAAGTTTAAACATGCCTCCTATGTTCATGTACACGAGACATTGGCAAAGAATACTGTTACGTGTCAGGAGTAATGGGGCTCGAGAAAATGCCAAAATGTACCACAAAGACTTTATTGTACTCGTAGATACACAAGTAATCGTAAAGTAAGTAGTAAAAGTAAAGTAAGTAAGGTTGCGTCACGGACATCAGTGCGACAGTTGCGCTACAAATCGCTCCGGTTAAAATTAATAAATAATAGTAGTAAAAAACGCTGCAAAGGAGTAAACGAAGTGATTTTGTGAACCTTACTAAAGTATATGTGAGAATCGGCAAGAAACTGTTGAAGTGGAGTGGATTAAAAGACAATAAACGATTGAAAAATATATTTACAAGTTGTAAAAGCAAGTGATAAAATATTACAAACTACCCTCTAATAAGAAATTACAATTACAAAAATTAAACTTACAAAATATTTAAATTGAACATCTAAATAAAAGAAAACATAATATACATTCAATAAACATGGTGAAGTGCAATGCGTGCGGTAAGTTTATGGCAGCGAATGAGTGTGTCTCCTGTCCTAAGTGTAAAGGAAAATCGCACAGGGCTTGTGTCAACATCGCAGAGGGCGTCAAAATTCAACCCTCTTGGAGTTGTCCTGAATGTCAAGCTCGCATGCCCAAAACCGGTAATCTAAGCACGCCAGTGAGGGGGCAAGGCCATAGCGATGACAGCCCACTTGCAGAGTTCCAAAGTCCAAAAATGCAAGAGGTTGCAATTGAATCGCAGGAGTCAGGGCTAGCGAGAGAACTCAGATTACTTCGTGAGGAGATGCGCGAAACTCGTCAAGAATTCAAGAGTTTTAGACAAGACATGCTGGAAATTCGGGCGCTGATACAAACCTGCGAAGGACGGCTTGATAGATTGGAAGCTAAGGTCCTTGAGATGGATAGTCGTAATTGTCAAATTGATCCCGCAACAGATGGTTTGGCTTCAGTCCAGGCCACCATTTCGTCCCTACAACAGGACTTAAATGACCGGGACCAGGAACTCCTACTGACAGATATCGAGATTGCGGGCATCCCGGAGGAAAGGGAGGAGAATTTGCTACATGTAGTAACCACATGCTCTGCAAAACTTAATATCTGCATTGAAGAACGGGACATAGGTAGTCAGCTGTTCGCGAGTCGGTGGCATAGTGCGCGGCGAGCAGAGCGGCCGCTCAAGGTCAAGGCCGATAGCAGTTCGACTAGCGCGTAAGGCACTGCGGGATTCGATACTGCACGCAGCGCGCGTCCGCCGCTCGCTCACCACCGAAGCAATCGGACTGAGGCAGCCCGTCGTCCGGCCGTTCTATATAAATGAACGGCTTACGAAAACGAACCGTGTGCTGTTTTTCAAGGTCAGGGAACGTAGCAAACAGCATGCATGGCGTTATGCGTGGACCAAGGAGGGGAAAATTTTTGTACGCCGTGAATCCGGGACTGCCGCCTTCCGTATTAGATGTGAGGCCGACTTGGATAAGGTTTTTGGCAGTCAAAATGTTCGACCAAAAGATCAGGCGTCTTGAATTGTATGATCATTAAATTCATTCATTATTATTGTTTAACCCGGTTGTTATTGTTTTGTATTAAGTTTATAGTATTATTTTGTTTTATTTTTTCGTTATTGGATTTGTTCTTGTATTGTAAAAACCCTTACAAAATGGCGCGTTACGCTTGCATGTGCTTTAGTGGTCTTACAGATTTACGGATGTCAATGATAATTGTTAACAATTATCGTACTGGGTTATTACCATATATTTATTACATTACACAATATATTAATATAAAACATAATAAAGTGACACTAATTTTATACATAATAATATATACACACATAAATAAGTACAAGAATCGAACAAGAAAGACAGTTAGTAATTATGAAACAATAAATTGCAAAGGATTAAACACTCTGACACGTTTATTTAAACTGCGAACACCAGTAAAATTTAAAAATATCCATCTCTCCTAGTACAAACTTTATAGTTGGTTTCCTAAACGCAGGTTCCCTAGGGACCGGTCATGACGAGTTTATAGCAGCAGTGCAACGCCACAATGTCGATGTCATGGCAGTCAATGAGACATGGCTGAGGGAGGGCGAGGAGGGTCGCGCGCCAGCCGTCCCCGGCTACCGACTGAGGCACATGCCGAGGTCTAGTGACGGGGAGCGCCAACGCGGCGGAGGAGTAGGCTTCTTTGTGAGAAGGGGCATCTGTGCCCGCACACTGCCTCACCCCCCCGCTCCACTCGTGGAACAAATGTGGATTTCCATTATAGTTGGTGGGAAAAAATTAGTTATAGGCACTGCGTACCGGCCGCCGTGGCAAAACGTTGACCTGTTTCTGGACGCGCTTACGACCACCCTAGGGACAATTCCGTGCGGTGAAAGCGTGATACTTTTAGGTGATTTTAATATTAATATTTTGAATACGACAAGTAATTGCACAAAAAAGCTTACCAGTTTTTTAACTTGTTTTAAATTAAACCAGTGTGTCGCTAGCCCAACCCATTTTACCGAAAACTCCGAGACCTTAATCGACCTAATATGCACGGATATAAACGCTAACAAAGTTACCATCAACCATATACCGCAGCTAAGCAAGCATGCTTTTCTCACGTGTCAACTTAACATTAAGAAAAAAAAACTGCCACCTCTAAAAATTATAGGACGCACACTGCAAGGTATTAATGAGCAAGCTTTCAACAATGATATCGCTTCGATCGACTGGACTAAACTTGAAACTTTAGATAATGTAAATGAACAGGTTAAATTATTTAATGCATTTATTACTACTTTATTTGACATACATGCGCCACTTAAACAAAAAGTCATTAGATATCAACAATTTCCATGGATAACCTATAATATCAGGTTAATGATGGAAAAAAGAGACGAAGCATACAATAAAATGCGAAAAAATCCAGACAACCAAGCAAAAAAGGTTTTTTACAAAAATTTAAAAACGGCATGCAGTGAGGCGGTACATAGGGAGAAGCAGGCTTACTATACATTCTATGTCAACAATAATATAAATAACCCTCGCAGTATGTGGAAACATATTAAACAAAATGTGAGGTATAAAATCAATAACGAGATCCCTTGCCAGATATTCGATAATCCAAATAAACTTAATGAACACTTCTTGAACGTTCCTGGCAATAAAGATATACAGATTTCACACCTAACATATTACGAATTCCACACAGCAACGAATGCTACGTTTAACATAATGGAAGTTCAAGAAGCAGACATCATAAGAATTATAAAATCTTTAAAATCAAATGCGGTCGGAATCGATGGAATTTCTTTAGATATGATACGTATGACATTACCCTTTACACTCGGAATTATTACTAAGATGATAAATACATCTATCACGACCAGGACTTACCCCACAATCTGGCAGCACGCACTGGTTAAACCCATTCCAAAGAAGACAAACCCGACGTGTGAAAAGGATTTAAGACCTATCAGTATACTTCCGTGCTTATCAAAAGTAATTGAAAAACTGGTGTCAGAACAATTAATAAAATTTATAGAAAATAATAACATACTACCGGTATTTCAATCTGGTTTTAGAAAGAATCATAGCACTGCAACCGCCTTAGCACATGTTGTTGACGATATTCTGTCAGCTCAAGATAATGGGCAGGGTACAATCCTAGTATTACTTGATTTTTCCAGGGCGTTCGATTGTATTAACACAACTATACTTTTGTCTAAATTAAGATACTATGGGTTTGGTAATGGCACTATACAATGGTTTGACAGCTATTTTAAAAACAGAGCTCAAACTGTTGTATTAAGTAACAATGATACAGGATCAATATTGAATTCAAATCCGAAACCTATACAAACCGGCGCCCCTCAAGGTTCCGTGCTCGCACCAACGCTGTTTGCTATTTACAGTGCTGATGTTGTCAAAAACATTCAGCACTGCAAATATCATCTGTACGCGGATGACATGCAGGTGTACGTGTCCTTTGACCCTCGAAATACACGCGAAGCTGTCGACAAAATAAACGGAGATCTCGAACGGATAGCTGAGTGGTGCCATTTAAATGGATTGGTTCTTAATGGACAGAAATCGAAACTTTTGATTTTGGGAACAAAAAATCAGACAAACAAAATCTCGGAGCAGGGTGTAAACATTCAGATTCGAGGCGCAAAGGTCGAACGCGTGAGCGAAGCTCGCAATCTGGGACTACTAATGGATGAAAAGCTACAATTTGAAAATCACATAATAAATACTTGTAGTAATTGTTTTTATAGACTAAAGGTACTGTACCAAATACGGCAATATTTAAACACTGATATTCGCATCAAACTGTGTGACTCCCTAATTCTATCCAAATTTAACTACATGGATGTAGTGTATGGTCCCAGATTGCTAGCCCGCAGTCGCCAGCTCGTACAGAAGGTACAGAACGCGTGCGCAAGATTCTGTTTCTCCATTCCCCCCCGCACGCATGTCACTCCCTACTTAAATAATGCAAACATTCTTAAAATGGAATCTCGAAGGAAACTCCATTTAGCTACACTTCTGTTTGGTGTTCTACAAAATCAAATACCTCCTTATCTCGCTGCAAAACTGACGTGGACACGCGACATCCAGTCCGATAAAACTAGAAAGCGCGGCACGTTGTACATTCCCCGTCATAAAACTCACGCTTTTGAGGGAACATTTAAATTTGCCGCATCCAAGATCTGGAACGACTTGCCGCCGCCGGTGGTCAGTCTGAAAACCATAAAATCGTTTAAGACTAAACTGAAAATACACCTTATGAACCTGCAAGTTAACTCCACCTAACTTCATAAAACCAGTGATATACCTACTCGTAAATCAATGATAATTTGCAATTTGGAACAAATAATGCAATAATTATTAAATATAATCAACAATTAACTAATTTATGATTACAATAATTTAGTTCACAACACAATTCATAATTTATAATATTTACAATACGCAAAAATAATGAATAACTACTAAAATATAATACAGGATTGAAAAAAAACTTACCAAATAGGTTGTAGACTATAGGCATGAATTGGCTCAAGCGTTATCTCCATGAGTCTTGTATGCGGCTTTATACAATTGTGGTATTTATAATACCATAACGCAGTATGGCAGTCACAGTCATTAATATTAGATAATAATAACAGTCGACTGTGTACATATGCAGTATTTAGCACTATAATATTATGGTTATATCACCTAAAATAACTATTAGTTTACTGGTATGGTACGCATTTCGCAAAAAAAAAAACGGTAAACGTACAGGTGACTAATAGCTGCCTCGGCGCAGCAGTTAATGAAACGGGTTTCAGGGCGTGTTTCAGCAACGCCATACCCCTCCCCCTGTACGCGCCGGGTGACGAACACTGGCGTCCGTGACGTGCGTATATAGAAAGGACCCACTGAAAATCAGCGCCGTAGTCTACACTACGGCATCGAGCTGAGTGGGCTCCTTTTTCTAGGCCACTAGAAGCATGCGAGCGTGATGTAGCTATGCAATAATAGTGTATTTTTGTTGTGTTGTAATCACACTGTTTTGTCGTTTTTATAGTGTTTCTATTTTTATTTAACTTCTGTGTCTACATTTGTAATTTGTTTAACTGTAATGTTTGTGGCCTTGAAATAAATCTTTTCTATTTCTATTTCTATTTCTAACACTATGTACACAGTACACACTAAAACACTCTGCACGTAGGTACTCGTAAACACACTCGTCGAACACTGTATCGCTCGTAGAAATTACTTCACTTCGCACTGGTATCGCTGGTATCTTCCTTGTTTCGCTTCCGAAACTAGAATGTCCGCGGTTGACCGATCGCCCCTTTTTATACCACTCACGCACCATTCACGCCAATCCAGAACTTTCTCGCTAAGTCCGGACCCGCGTCGAAATAAAGTTCTAGTATGTTCCTTGCAACCGACTTTCGCCCGTATGGCTATTGCCGTGAGGTCAAAGCGTCGTGCGTACTTTCGAGATGGGCACGCGCCCTATTGTTGGCGCGACATGTTTATGGCCCCTGTTGTTTATTGTTTTAGCGAGGTAATACGCCAGGGCTGTCACAATACAATAAAATTTCATCCATACAAATGCCCCTACCAAGACCGCTCTAACTATATTTTTTTGAAATAATACATGTACCTATAAGATCCATATTAGGTACATACAGTGAACTCTACTGGAAACCAAAAGCTACGAAACATTTTCACCTGTTTCCCACATTTTCTAAGCTACAAGTAAAGTTTCCACTACTAAGTGAAGTTTCTACTGGTATTCAGTTTTAATGATAATCTAGGTACATATTAATAGGCGTTGTTTAAAGTTTATAATACTTTTTATGCTATAAACAGTTGTGTTGGTAAAGTTAATTTTTATACATCGTGGTTGATAAATTTTTTTGAAAAAAATAAAACAATCTACGCGGCCGAAGCTATGGATAAAAAGCTAATTTAAAATGAGGAAAAATATGCAAATATTCCACAACAATAAAGACTGGTAAACATATTTGTATGTAATAATTACACATCATGATTACCAAAGCAAACTGAACCATAATTAGTTGTAAACAAAATCAAATAAAGCTTTATTAGCCTTCAACAAATTTAATCACAAACATGTCATGTTTTTACCGCACAGGCCAAGTTCTAAGCGCGCTGGCTATTCAATTAATAACTGTGGAAAATGCAGCTAAAACCCTGCACCTGACCAGCCACAGAGAGCTTTTAGTCGTGGCCGGATATAGCCAGTTCAAACTAGTTGTTACTAGTTCAATGCAGTTAGCACTCGAACTAGAATGCGGCGGACGGTGGAGATATCGCACTTTGCGAGGGAATTAGGAAAGTTAGGTTATTAATTTAGACATAGAAATCATTTTTGAGATAATTTTGATTGTGATTACCCAAATTATAGTATGTATACCTATTTTAAAGGCAGTCATCTCTTTTCACATGCGGTAGTAACGCATCTGTGGCTGAATTAAAATTAGAGTCTTATTAACATTAATTAACTGCACCAACTATCCTGTTCTCTAAATTGAGTTATTTTCTGTGTTGGTCACCATTATTATGGCGGAAATCGAAAGGGTTGGTGCTCTGTGTAAAAAACAATGTCTCCGACCAAGTCAAGCAGCTTTGATCGTGGTCAGATATTAGATGGTTGACCATTAGTGGCGAAATTCCGTGAGCGCTTTACCCTTCTTTACTCTTCTCTTGTTCACTTGTTACAAAACAATCTGAACAATCAAATTAATCGTAAAAATATTATTTATCGAATCAATTTATTTGCAGGAAATATTGAGATTGTTAATCGAATCGAAGCAATGATCGATCGTTCGGTACGCTTGCTTATGAATGTGGATGAGGTGGAGAGGTGGAGAGAGGTGGGGAGAGGAGGGGAGAGGCAGGAAGAGGTGACGTGAGATGACGACGAAATCTTAAAAAATACCTTGCGACCTCGCATGGGAAAGTTTATGAGTAAAAACGTCAGCTGAGAACGGATTTTGTGGTAATTCATCCCTGAGGGCGTCAAGTAGATGCTTACAATATTGCGGGTGTAACTTGTATTGCGGGTGGTATGGACCGTATGGATAACAAAAATAACGAACCACCGGCACATTTCACTTGCGAACAAACATTGATCTTCTATTCTAATTATTCTTTATCTATACACTAGCTTCTGCTCGCGGCTTCGCCTGCGTGGAATTCATTTATATCGCGAAACGGGAAGGGGCAGGGTGTTCCCCTACACTTCCCAAATAAGATTTTTCATAGAAACTTTCATCCCCTATTTGAAGCCTTTAGGGGTTGATTTTTGAAAAAAAGTAGCCTGTGTGTGACTCTGGGTCTTCAACTATTTTCATTCCGAATTTCATCCAAATCCAAATCCAAATCCAGCGGAAAAAACTCTTATGTACGAAAGAAATCACGGGAAACAGCTAGTAATATAATAAAATTTACATTTTGCGATAAACATTTTTAATTCTCTTACACATACAAAACCCGTGCCCTACTAGGGAGTTAGTTCTATTAAAATAAGCCACCCCATCCCCCTAACATAAAAGGGTGATCCATAGTTAAAAAACGACAAGTTAATTTTAATTATTTTTTCCAACAAAACATTACTCCATATTTTTCGGTGCTGTACAATATTAATTGAAATAGCGATTGGATATTCGATATTCAAAGTTAACAGTTCCACTGCAGGTATTAACAGTTGACTGGAATATAGCCGAGTTTTATGCCGGATTAAGTAATCCCGGCTTTCAATTAAAACGTAACGAAAACTTCACTTTTACATCAAAAATAATATTTTATTGAACTAGTTGTGCCTGCGACTTCGTGCATAGGAGTATATCGCGCTTGAATCCCGATCCCGCGGGAACTCCGGGATAAAAAGTAGCCTAGTTGCACAACCTCCTCTATCTCCGAGGGAAAGTCCCATATATGTAAATCTGTTCAGCTGTTTATAAGATAAGCGTGCACAAACATACGATCAGTTACGATTTTATTATATGTATCTACCTATAGATAGATAGCTAGAAGATAGATAATTAGGTGGTAGAGCCTACAGTTCACCCAGGGTAGTATATTCACCTGCCTCGGTTCTTAGAACAATTTCAATCGGGTAATAATTATTTTTACAGCAATTACGTTAAGGTTGGCAAGGGATGAATGCGGTAACATTTTTCTTATACTCCTTCGGCAGTTCTCAGACAACGCTATTTGCAAACCATAAGGATCTTGTCAATGTATGAAAGCGACGCGTCTACGATGCGTCTCCTGTCAGTGAACAGTGTCAGATACAGCGAATTTTGGATTGCGTTGCAGTGGCGTAGCTAATAAATAGCGTAGTGTGAGAAGGGCCTTCCGCGTTCGATGTGAAATTCGTATTAACGGCGAACCACACAAATGCCAGCTTTCCGCCGCTGTGGTTAAGGTTCATTGTAGATTGACTAGGAATTTAAAATGCCTTAAGTAACGTTTGCTTAGGTACAAGCTAAATTGAACCGTGAACACACGTAATAAAGTTGTTTTGTTGTGGCGCGTTTTTTTTAAAACGGTAGAGGCGCTTACGATATAAAACGTTCATGATCATCTCAACCCATCACGGCCCACTATTGAGCACGGGTCTTCTCTCAGAATGAGAAGGCCATAGTTCACCGCGCTGGCCAAGTGCGGATCGGCGGACACACACCTTTGAGTTTTGCGAACTCTCCGGCATGCAGGTTTCCTCACGATGTTTTCCTTCACGAGTAGTTAAAACGTTAAGTAGTAAGTAGATAAAACGTTAATGCAGCCAATTAACGATTTGTATAGATAAGCTTTCCAATGTACCTACTACCTACCTACTTTTGGGCTCAGATACAGACTCTGAACTAAGGTCCTCGCGGAATAACTTCCACTCAAATCGGACTCGACACGGATTCAACTCGTAGAAAAGCATTGAAATACGAGTAGAACAGATAGAGGTGTCTTCGTAGGTATATCTAAGTTTAACTCCAATGCCGCCCAAACTTCAACCTTACGATTCACAAAACAAAGCTCATATTTCAATACACTGAGTTGAATTGGAGTTTTCGAGAGAGAATAAGATTTTATAAGTTAGTGCGTCCAACATCTTAGACTTCATCGCTACTTACCATCAGGTGGGGTTGTTGTCAAGTATTAACTTATAAGAAAATAACTTGAAACAGGAAGAAGCTAAAAGAGCTATAAACAGGAAAAAAAGATTTTTTTAATTTGCAGTCTAAGAGATTCAGCTTAACATCTATGCTTGTAATAAAAATGTGAAATGTGTTTGTTTGTACTGAAGATATTTAAGAAAGATAATAGGTATGAAGAGACTTCATAGGGCCTATGGAAGTCAAAAATATTATATTTAAGACTTTTGTCTCTTTATCTGTATATTTGTCCGGGAATCATGCAATAATTACCTACAAGCAAATAAATAAATTTAAAACATTATTGGTAGGTAAATCATTCATACCCACATAGGTATTAAAAACATATCTTAAACACCCATGTAATAAGTGATGTCTGTGACTGTGAGAAAAACTCCTTGAGAGTTTCTTGCCGCTTTTTCTTCCAAGACTTCTCACGGTAGACATTTGTTGGAGCGATGCCGTTATTTGTTTCGAAAAATGTTTGTAAAAACCAAGTTCGAATAAAATACATACGTGTCATTTTCATTTTCATGACCTGAGAACAAACGTTCATTTACCACATAAATGTTTGCTCCAGCCGAGAATCAAACCTGGGATCCGTCACTGTGCAGGCAGCGCAAGCACCAACAAATCTATGGGACTCACTTATAACTCGGTTATGAAGAAAAATCCAAATTCAAACCCTTCTGACATAAATCTCTCTAGTCACTGAAAAATATTAATATGGACGCCTAAGTGGTATTACAGAATATCCAGAGTACTTTCATGAATAATATTTCGGGGAAGATTGAAGGACTTGGTGCTAGGGTGATGATGAATAGCTTATTCAAAAGGCTGGGCTACAATGAGGATTATTCACGTTCTCGGAAATTTAAAAGGTTTTTTTTCCAGACGATTAAATTTTCTAACATTTTTAGGGAAGATAATAGGGCTTCGTGTGTTCTTGCCCATCGGCGTGAGAATATATTATGGTAGGTAAGAATTCTTGTTTTCCCTTTAGTAACTGTGTCCGTGACTTCGTGCGTAGTTTTTACCGCGTATATCCCAATCCAGTGGGAACTTCGGGATAAAAGCTTAGGTATAGGTTGCACTTCTAGGGACAAAGTGTGGTAAGCTTCGATAAACAACCATAGTGCAAGTTCCGATCAGCGTTTTTAAACCGTCTACAGAAATTAGGTCTCATACGAAAAGTACCTAGGTAAGACAGTAGTTGGACAGCGATCTCTTCAAGACAAGTTTTGACCATTGGACATCAAAAGACATGAAAAATATGGAGGGATGCATAGCTAATAAATAATGTATATTTTACAATACATATCCTCTGCGATAATTATCTTTAATTAAAGTAACACACACGCACATACAATCATATTTCTCGTTGGTAATGTTACGTTTATTCTTACAAAACAATACAACTTCTCTGTGTTTCCATGAGAAAGTCGACAAGAATTTATGGTGGCGAAATTTATCGCTGAGGGTAAGTGAAAAAATCCATTTTGGAGATAACTTACCCCTAACCTTACCCTAACCCTTCACCGACAACTTTATGGGAAGATGGTAACAAAACTGTCATATGCAGAGATATGTGTTATCTATGTTTAATGTGTGAGGAGTTTAATAATTCACTATAGTTAGGTTTTAGGACGTCTTTGTAATTCTTTTTATGGACTTACAAGTCAGAAGCGAACATGTAATTTAAGCTTTTGTTTTTATCCGACTTCAAGAACGGAGATTCGGTACTTTTGTACTTTTTTACGAATGTCACCTCTTATTTTTGTACTAGGTGAACCGATTTTGATAATTCATTTTTGATTCAAAAGGCAGTGCTTGTCGTTTGTTCCCATAAAAATTTGGGCCATCTGACGGCTAGTTTTTGAGTAATATCAATTTATCGATTTTGAAATAAGTAATTTTTGCATAAAAAGTTAGTAATTTTTATTTGAATTGTAACAAATAAAGCAACACCTTACTGCTGCCGCCCATGTTGCCTTGCGCTGGAATGTACTTAGAGGAGGATAAATAGCAACATCATAAGCTACTTCTATCTCAGAATTCCTGGGAAATCTCAATTTAAAGAATACCCAAGCGAAGTCGCGGGCACATTTAGTAAACAAATATATAAGGACGGACCAAATGGCTTCTCGTTACAGAAATATATCTTGCAATTAAAACGTCTCCAATGGCCACTACATCGGTATGAAATTACAAAACTTCAAAGACTTGTCTCAGACGGGCAGCGGAGCGGAACTTACGAGGTGATACATGTACGGTGTCAAGTGATAAGATCCAGCGAATTATTCATTAGATCACATTTTTAATCAATGTACATGAAAGGCCATTCACACACAACCCAATTTGCAAGGATCTTGTCTATGCGTTGCTCGTGATCGTGAGTCGACGCCCTATATATTTACCAAGTTCCGCACACGAGGCGACGCGTTTACGATGCGTGCCTGTCAGTGAACAGTGCAGTGTCGGCGAACTGTGGATTGCGTCGGAGCCGCGTAGCTAATACGTAAATAGCGTAGTGTGAGAAGGGCCTAACTCTTCCGTTTCTGAATGACTGACAGAGAACGCATAACCGGAGCAACTGAACACAAGAAGCTGTTTGATGGAGTATGTTGGTTGGAGTATGTTGGTTGGTTGTAATAGGGGATGAAGTAAAAGGAAATGAAAAATTCGTATGATGAAAAAGTCGTAACCGCTCGAATGATTGATGAGTTGACGTCGCTTGGCAACTTATTTTTTTTCAAAAAACCAACCCCTAAACGGCTGAAGCCGCGGTCGGATAGCTAGTATTTTATAATTATCAAAGATCCTGAATTTCGACCCGCTAGCTAATATTTTTACCCGACCGTCATAATTTGTCCTACGCAAGTCGATCAGCAGTTTTTGACCTCGTACTTTTTACGCTGACGGTACCGTCCAATCAACCCTTTAAAGGGCATTTTTCGCTTAATTTAGTCAATAAAAAAACGTAGCACCAAGATGTCTCATTAAAGACGGCGGCTGTTACGGTGATGATCATAAATTGCGGACTCTAAAGTCATTTCTTACGTTCCCAACGGAGTAGAACTGAACGTTGTGATATGGTTGGGTGCGCCGAAGATTAAGTTATAAGGGTTAGCGGGTAAATATAGCTAAAATCTCTGTAAAATTAAGTCTTTCTACCCGACCGCGTCAGAAAGAGGGTACAATACCCACCTTATTCGAGTGTATGTATATATGTTTGCATGTATGTCCATTTTTTGGGTACACCATAAAGCACAATTGCCTGGATGGATTTTTAACATATGAGATGTCTTTGAATTCGTCAGAATTGAGGATAAATAAATTCTCAAGATGGCATCCGTGGATGAAATAATTGCTTTTTACAAAAAAAAATAACCGACTTCAATCTTGATAAGTAGAGATAACTCAAAAACTACTCGCCAGATGGCGCTCAATTCAACATGTAAGTGTAAAGTTCTCGTCACTACAAATTAATGAAGCCCAAACACTAGATAACTGCAGTAAATCGTTGAGGAGTTCCCTCGACTGTCTTTCGGCTTCATCAGATCGACTCCAGATCTTCAAGAAATGGTAGCGCTTTAATGTAATTATGATAACATGAACAAACACACTAGTTGTCCATACAATTTTCGAAAGTTCCCCTCGATTTCTCTGAGATGCCATCATCAGATCCTGGTTTCCTTATCAGGGGACCCCACTGCGCATATCTACTTTACAACAAAAAAAGAATTATCAAAATCGGCCCATAAACGACGAAATAATCGCTGAACGTACATAAAAAAAAAGCATATATACGGTCGAATTGAGAACCTCCTTCTTTTTTGAAGTCGGTTAAAAAGGGGGATAGGACTGTATTTTTATTCATATCTATCTCATAACTTTGCACTGGGTGATTTATATAATTGGTTTTATAAGAAAGGTTTTTATGTCTGGTATATAAATTTGAGCAACATCTGATGGATACTTTTTGAGTTATTCCTAAAAATGGCTAATCAATTTATTGGCCATACCCCATAAAATTTGACTGGGTGTTCCGATTTCTATAATATTATTTTTTAAAATCGAAAGCTGGTGCCTCTCTTTTTATCAATTCGAGTGATATCTGACGTGAAATTATTTTGAAGTGGATTATGTTTTTGTATTAAGGCTCTTCTCACACTACGCTATTTATTAGCTACGCTACTCCGACGCAATCCACATTTCGCTGACATTGACTCGAAATAACTGTTACACTAAACACGCTTTCGCTCATACCCTATTCCGTCGCCGGGAACCACAAACTAGGACATCGCTCGCAGCAGTATTTATTTGTTTGGTCCCCAAAGTTTATTTGGTTCCGAGAGTTTCACACTATTTTGATTGCAGGTAGATAAATAAAGCCGAGACAAGTTTTTAAAATTGTGTAAGTAAAATTTTGAGAATTATTACGCAAGTTAAAAGTTTAAAACCCAGATGCAATAAATATTGAAAAATGTAAACATAATAATAGTATGTTAACATTTTGATATTAAAATAATAATAGGTGTTATGTAAACGTTTTTTTCTTTTCTAAACGTCGACCTAAAAAGATGGGTGTGATGAGAATTATTATGCAAGTTAAAAGTTTAAAACCCAGATGCAATAATATACCTAATAGGTTTCATGCTGCCCGTAGACTTCCGACATGGGTTAACGACTGCTATCCAGTGCCGGATTTAAGCATAGGCAACATAGGCAGTTGCCTATGGGCCGCCACCACAAGAGGGCCGCCACCACACCACAAAAACATTAAATTAAATCGATAGAGGCTCAGTAGAGCGAGAGAGAAAAAAATACTGAGTTTTGTTACAAATAGACGAAAATCTTTTTTTATATTTAAATAAATTTTGTTACCCAACTTATACAGTTGCTCTATTTTTTTACCTTAACAGGGGCGCCGATTTGCCACCCCCCCAAAGTTTCAACAGTTAACCACAAACTATTTGAGGGCCTCCACCACACGCTCTGCCTATGGGCCGCCGAGGTAAATCTAAAGCTAAATCCGGCGCTGCTGCTATCTATCGATAACAACCGGGACCGACGGCTTTACGCGCCCTCCAAAGCACGGAGCGCTCACTAAGTTTTACCTCTAACGGTTAACCATGCAACTACCGACCATGCCAATTTGTCGATCACTCATAATCGATGCAAGCCGGCCTTGGAGCGCGAACTTTATAATCATAGGATAAAATTTATTAATTAATGTTTACAAACTCGCTATCTCCAATAACTTATACCACGTATTTGAAAACCGCAAACTCGAACAAAGTTCGAAGCTAGGGTCACAGAAGTTTATATAATATTATTAATTTATTGTTTCAGCGAGTTTCACAACTGTTTTGGCCCGCCACACTACCAGGGCTCTTGTGAGTGCATGTGCATAAGGGCGTATTCAAGTAGAACGCTGGTTACTGGCGCCGATCTGCCAGCGCTTATCGGTACTGGTCTGTATAACCTCGGTCGCGTGACAGGTCGGAACTTGTCGGCGCTTATCGACGCTGGTTCGGCACAAAGTATATGCTGTGGTAATGTTCTCTACATTCTACATCTACCTGCGCCGACTACCTGCGCGGATAAGTGCCGATAAGCGCTGGCAGATCGGCGCCGGTAACCAGCGTTCTACTTGAATGCGCCCTAAAGTTATTACACGAAAACGATAATCATTAATATATTTTGTGTTTTATATGTATATTAATCAAACTGTTGTAAATATCTCTAAATATGTACATGAAATCTGCTTTTATGCCTATATTATTGCACACACTAAACATTTTAAATGCAAACAGGTACTCACGATATAGATCGTGTATTTAAAATACATGAAGTCTTTATATAGTCCATTGAAAAGTTACATTTGGGGTTGCGTTTTTTAGAGGACGCAATTTTATTTTTTTGATGTGTAGGGGGGGTAAGTGTAAAGCTAAAACCAAGTTTGTGGGGTCGCCACCCTTGTCCCACGGCCGCCATCTTGAAAATAGGGGTTGAAACGGTTTTTATGATATATCTCTTAAACTACTTATTTGATAAAAAAAAATTGTTAACATTTTTTGTTGCAAATTAAATTCTTTACAACTTTGGTCCAGTAACTTTTTATCGTAGAACTATAAATAAAAAAGTTATAAGCGAAAATCTTCAGAAATTCGAGAAAAAAATTATATTTTTCGATATAACTTTATTTTGTCATTTTAAGAAAAAATAATATCAGACCATTTTTGTAGATCGTTTTTTGAGGAACAACTTTTATTTGCATCATTTTTTCATTAAGTTAATAGCTAAGGTTTTACAGCGCTCCGAAGTGAGTACTATTGTTTAGTACTCTTAACTATACCTATATTATATGTGTACTAATAATATGTCATCAGTTATTGTTTTTTTTTATTTTGTTATTATAACATTTTTAATTACAAATTTAGTAATATTATTAATAATTAATTATTGACTCTTTCTCACTCCATAACAGGATTTAACAATTATTGATTTTTAAAATAATTTTAAATCTGATGGCCGTTACCGGGAATACTGTTCAGGTAGAAAATACCCAAGTGACCATGAGGGAACAAAAGAACAGCTGCCTGCTATTGTTATTATTATTCCTAACCTCTGTTGTTGTAAGAATAGCTAATAACATTGTGTTGAAGTTGTTGTTTAACCTATATCTTTTAGTTGTGCTACATATTCTCGAATTTCTGAAGATTTTCGCTTATAACTTTTTTATTTATAGTTCTACGATAAAAAGTTACTGGACCAAAGTTGTAGAGAATTTAATTTGCAACAAAAAATGTCAACAATTTTTTTTTATCAAATAAATAGTTTAAGAGATATATCATAAAAACCGTTTCAACCCCTATTTTCAAGATGGCGGCCGTGGGACAAGGGTGGCGACCCCACAAACTTGGTTTTAGCTTTACACTTACCCCCCCTACACATCAAAAAAATAAAATTGCGTCCTCTAAAAAACGCAAGGTTAGGCCTAAAAAATGTAACATTTCAATGGACTAATAACAGAAAAGATAAACCCGACACACTGACTTATACATAGCTCAACGCACAACTGAAATTTCTATTCCTTAAAATTTGTTGCCGGGGATCCTTTCATGGTGTAAGTCAGCACTAACAAAGCATTTTTAATAGTCTTCAAAAAAAAGGAGGAGGTTCTCAATTCGTATGTATGTTTTTTTTAGAAATTCAACTCCTAAGGGGGCGAAATAGATGGTGAAGTATAAAAAAAATCCACGCGGGCGAAGTCGCGGGGTGCAACTTAGTAAAAATTTATTATACCTAAAGTGACTCGCTTGTGACGTTCGAAATTAGATAGTTAGGAGATCTTTTTTTTTTTACTTTATATAAGTTAATGCTTGACTACACCTACTACCTGATGGAAAGCAGCAATGTAGTCATGGGTGGTAAATAATAAATAATAAATAATAATAAGTAATCTTCCTAAGATGTCGTGTCAAGTAGGTAGGTACAGCGGCCCAATTTATGGGCTAGATATATTTCGTATAATATGACACGTGTTAAAATTATGTCAAATTAATTAAACAGGACGTACCTATCGAAGCATTTATAAATTACCAGAATTGGGCCCCAGTTAGTTATTGTTATAATTTATATTGGTAACCAATGGACCTGCCCCAGCTTCGCTTCGGGAAACTTATGTAGCAGTCCCCTTGGATTCCATCCGAACGATTCTGGGTCTTACCTTATTTTTGTGTGTTAAGTATTTTAGTAAATGCTCATTACGTAGAATATTTTTTGCTATGGTCGCATTTCGATATCTCTCATGTATGATGACGATCCCTTAGATTCTCATGTTCGTAGTAGATTTTTTTTTAAATTTTCGTCTATTAAAACTTTGTCTACACTATATAGATCACAACTTTAAAAAATCATTCAAATCGGCCTAGCCATTTTCGAGTTTAGCGCTGTCGAAGGATTTGCGATTCATTTTTATTATATAGAAGATAGTCCAATTTTTTATTGTTAATTCTCGACTCTACGAAAAATAGCATACACCAGGTAGGTATACATTGATATACATATAAAAAACAACTTTGTTAGTACATTTGATGTTTTCAAGAAAACAACTACTTCAAAGCTTTGGCAACAAAAATTGTACCTATATCTACTGTAGTTCCTTTTTAAATAGCCCGAGTTTCAATCGACAAATTCGTCAGTGTCAAAAGCTTTGCATAGAATTATAAGCGTAGCCGTTACGGTGTAAAATTTCTAACCTAAATAAATAAATAAAAAATAAAACAAATGTGTTGAAGAGGGTGACAATTTGTCATCTAATTGCCGCGAGGTTAGCACACCTGAGCATCATGTGTTGTGTCACCTGCCTCGATAGAACCGAGTAATGTTTCTCATATTTTTCATGGAAAGCGTACGAATCAACTAATGGTGTTCTTACATGTTGCCCAAAGGCATTCCGATGCTTTACAGACTGCTTCATTCAGAATGCTTCACGTTCGGTAAGGAATTCGTTTGAATTGCATCCCACACAAATGCTTCGTCTTCAGTGAATGTACTCCGTTCGCGTTCAATATGGAATTCGTTTTAACGGGATCCTACCAGAGATTTAAAAACACAAGATATGCCTTGGTACACGAGAATAGGTCAAAGTTGGGATGTATGAATCACACACATAAAATCGTTGTGTTTTGCAGGCAGCAGCAAATGGTGTACATTACTAACGTATTGATTTCAGTAATTACGTCCGCAAAAGTGTAATATAAGTGCTTTCTGTGCCTTCAAAAGTGTTCTAATAAATCAAGAAACACAAATAAATTCCAAAAGAATCACAATTATAAGTACCTAAGTAAATCAATTACAAAATCAAATACTTATACAGTATGTAAGTAACGTGCACCATTTGCTGCTGCCTTCAAAAGACTACTTTACGATATGACGACACGATAAATCAAGGTCAAATCTTGTGTTTTTAAATCTATGGATTGAATTGCATCCTACACAAATGTTTCGTATTCAGTGAATATACTCCATTCGCGTCCGATATGGAGTACGTTTCGCCTCGTGATTAACATTCATTGTACTATCGACCAAATTGATTCGTACCCCACCTTCAGCTCATTTTCTTATAACACATCAAGTGCAATTAAGTCGAAATTCGTTTAAATATTCGTTGCCTTGGAAACAAACCTGTTAATACTCTACATGACATTAACAATACATTATTTATATTTCGAGATTTGTGTTTCTGAATACTTTGACATATTATTATATAATACAATAATCAACGTAAACATTAAACACATTGTCTGTCCATCATGAAGTAAAGATATTCAAATGTGCAAAAACGATTTCTGATAAATAAAATTATTAAAAAGTGAAAGTAACTTTGTTCGTCTATTGGCTTTTCACACTTAAACTGCTGAATCTGTTGAAACGACTGAATGCTGAATTTATTGGAAATTATATGGAGGAGGTTTGAGATTCTGAAAAAAACAAAGGATAATTTTACTCCTCTAAATAAATTCCCATGGAATAATTTTAACGGTATTTTTTTTTGCTTAGCTGGTAAGCCGCGGGAAAAACTTGTATATAGTAAATACAAAAGACATAAGGATTTCTGTCAAATATATTTTGCAGTTATTAGATACTAGCTTTTGCCCGCGGCTTTGCCCGCGTGGAATTCGTTTATACCGCGAACCGACGAAGTGGGGAAGGGGGTACGTCATCAACTATCTTCCTGGGAAAATTCATCGAAATCGTTCAAGCGGTTCAGATTTTTCATACAAATTTTCATACCCTAATGCAAGCCTTTAGGGGTGATTTTTGAAAAAAAAGTAGCCTATGTGTGTCTCTGGGTCTTCAATTATTTTCATTCCGAATTTCATCCAAATTGGACCGGTGGGTTAGCCGTGAAAACGTCACAGACAGACAGACAGACTTTCGCATTTATAATATTAGTATGGATTGTAAAAAGTAAATCATTACACTTGACAAAAATTTAGAGCGACGTTTGACAATTTGACGGAATGAGCATAATAATAAGAAAGTCATATGTGCAGCAGACACGCTTGAAATGAAAACGAATTTGACATCCTCAAAAGTTCAAACGAACTGTTGACGAAGTGGGGTACGAATCAATTTTGCCGATTGTACATTCACGGGAAGAATAAAAAAATGTTAGTCAGTTCCTAGGAACTGGGCCTTTTAGTGATAATTATTGTTCTAGTTTTGTGAGTTACTACAAAGTCCAGTTAGGTTGTTAGGAACAGTCTCATTCGGCTACGACAGCCTGGTCTGTGATTGGTAATTCTTGTTGGAATTCAAAAAATCCTTTCTTAATCCTTTACACACCCCAAGGAACATACATGCCCTTCAGTTTCATGCGTTCAGTAGTTTCGGCTGAGCGTTGTCTGTCAGTCAGCCACCCGGTAGTTTTATATTATAGTTAAAAATCCCTTTCAATCCTGCATTCCACCAAACTGATGTCAAAGAAATGTTCGCGGATGAATTAACCTGTTCCATTCCACAGCTCCGATCAACCCAGCCGAAGAACGAAACTACGCACATTTTAAACAAAACCGGCCAAGTACGAGCCAGACTCGCGCACGAAGGGTTCCGTACCATTATTATTTTTTCACTTTATTAGGGTCAACAAACAGTTAACAATAGGGCTTACTAAACTTAAGTAATTAACAAAATAATCTTATTATATTGCTAACCAGCACCGAAGACCACAGATTACTATCAGTACACAAGCAATGGTAGAAAGTGGGTGGCTAAAGTTAAACAATAATTAAGATATTGAAAAGTAGGTACCTAGTTAGAAGTACAACATTAGAAATGAGGAGAGTATACATATAGGAAGTTCAAAATTTACTTAATTTTATGAAGTTTACTTCTATTACAATCTGTAAGCACAAATAAGATAAAACAGATGTTATGCTACATACAAAGTGCCCAAAAACAACGCACACATAGACAGCGTTCACATACATGAGAAATCGGGACATATCCCAAATCGAGTTACATACATGAGCTTAACCTCTGTACTATATTTATTTATTTAAGCTTTATGCACCATACACAAGTACAGTAATAAAGGCGGACTTAATGCTAGAAGCATTCTCTCCCAGTCAACCTTCGGGCAGTGTGAACACTACGAAATGGCGGCAAGGATGTAAGATGCATTAGGTATGTATAAAAACGCTAAAAAATCTGGTCTGTATGGTCGCTTTCCCTAAGGTCACTGTGACGATTGTTTTATTGCAGCCACATATTAGCCACAACGCCATCTCTTGAACCGAAAGGTAACTAAACTATCGCTGAGGCGTCGAAAGTATGGGCGCCCACTTAAATATTTATTCTGTTTTTTAGTATTTGTTGTTGTAGTGGCAACAGAAATACATCATCTGTGAAAATTTCAACTGTGTAACTATTACGGTTCATGAGATACAGCCTGGTGACAGACGGACAGACGGACGGACAGCGAAGTCTCAGTAATAGGGTCCCGTTTTACCCTTTGGAACGTACGGAACCCTAAAAATACTTCCATTGCACAACGCAAAATTGCCCACTCGAATTCGATTTCGCATTTCGAGCGGTTAAATCGATTTTCGCATTACGCCGCGGGCCGCGGAATACTAAAACATGCATTACGTACCGCTGCCGCGAATTTCAGGGAAAACCCATTGGAAATTTTTCAACGATCAGGAATGTATTTCAGAGATTTATCGGAAAGTTTGGCGTCATGGGAAAGTTTAAAGACTAGTCAAGGCAGTGGTTACTCACGTAGTATCAGTTATGGAGAAAATTGAGGAAAGTTATGCTCTATATCGTGACCGCTGGTGGATCGGTTCATGTCTCATGGGTATATCATCCAATGTATGAGACATGCTATCAATGCATGCATCCAAAAATTTGATTACTAGAGCAAATAAAAAAGTGCGGGAGTATAAAAACACACCATCGTCATCATCTCAACCCATCATGGCCCACTATTGAGCACGGATCTCTTCTCACAATGAGAAGGTTAAGGCCGTAGTCCCCCACGCTGGCTAAGTGCGGATTGGCGGACTTCACATACTTACCTTTGAGTTTTGCGAAATCTCCGGCATGCAGGTTTCCTCACGATGTTTTACTTCACCGTTTGTAGCAAGTGACATTTAAATGCTTAAAACGCACATAACTCCGAAAAGTCAGAGGTGCGTGCCCTGGGATTCGAACCCGGACCCTCCGAATAGGAAGCCGAATTCTTAACCACTAGGCTATCACCGCTACGTGTTACGCTACGCTAAAAACACATATTAGGCTAAGCGTCCACAGGTCGGTAGGTATCGTACGCATCGGACGCATCGCATTAAACGGATCGTAGTAGGTATTCTTTGTATAGAAAATCATACAAGTGCGTCCACTGATCCGCATCGTACGGATCGTACTTTCTATACAAACTTCGATACTGCGATGCGTCCGATACCGATCTGTGGACGCTTAGGTACACAATTTCATATATTAGAATGACGAGACAAGAACTGGCATACCTGACCTGACAGCTGACATACCTGACCTGCGCAGCCGTTGCGACCTTGTTAGCTGCTTTGAATCAATAACAGCGCATCTATGACTGGGCACAACACAGCACACATAACATCGTGACAGATAAAAAACCAAATCGTTCAACAAATAACGATAAAGATTAAATAATGATTAATTTGAATAAATAACTCCAAATACCATCCAATTAATAAGTTATTTGCAGATATTGAATAAAACCAGATAAAGTAATCATACCATCGATAAATAACCACGGCCGGTGACAAACAGTCGGACGATAAATGCAAACATTATTAATTGAATCAAATTCAATATCTTAATTGAAAACTAAATCAAAATATTAGTACCTATAATGTCTGTCCACACGTCCGACACCGATGCGACTAAATAGGGTGTTAGGTACGAGGAGCACAGAGTCGCAACGCTCAAAGCGATTTAACTCTAAGCTTCAAGCATCAGCGTCGAGCGTTAAAAACAAAAATGTATTTGTTTGATTTAACATAGCCACAAAAAAGAGCTGATATAAAGTTGATATTAGAGATACATTATATCACTAGCGCGGCCTTCGCGGTGAGTCTGTCTGATGACACTGATTCATGTTCCTAATTTATATTTAGCTAAAACTTCTGTTTCGCACCCATAGTAATGTAATCAAAACAGATCAAAAGTGCGATTCGGGTAAAATTAACATAACGTCTACCTAGAGCTTTAATAAATTTGGTTGTGCGACATTTAGTCGCGCTGTCGCACGTCTGTCATACTCTACAATAATACACGAACAATCTACCAATACGATTTATAAGCCTCTGGCAATATCTCTCGTTGACAGAGAGGTAAATTATTGTGCCGTGATGCTATGAGCGATATTAAACTTTGTTACGAAGGAATAGGGTTTACGATTCCTTGGCTAAGTAACTTGTAATGGCTAAGGTGTATGTCACCATGAAATAACATGAACATTCTGAGTATAAGCTCGATGAGATTGTTAAAGATTTATGTGATTGTGTGAGTGTTATCAACCGACCGTTGCCGCGTTGTAAGAAGAGAAGGTAGAGAGAGAGTAAGGTAGGTATTTGGTTTAGGACGACGAACACTAAAATAGTTTTAATTTTATTAAATTACAGTATATTTCCATTATTAGCTAACAAAACGGTCGAGCGATTTTGATAGTTTGTGATTCAGGACTTGGTATATTTTTTATCCCGGAGGGTTTCCCGTAACGGGGTTAAAAGGGGAATGGAAAGGATATAAAACACAACATAATTACTCGTATCAGATTGCGATAAAACTTGTCACTTTTGGTAAGTAGGTACATGATTGTATATTTAGGTAAGCGCCCATAGAAAATAATAAAATAATTTAATATTGCTGAGTAGTAGTTATTTTTCATCTGACTGTATTTTTAACGCGCGGAGGAGAATGAGAATTGACGAAAATGACCGTCGGAGGATATTGAGAATAAACGTAACACCTTGCGGAGGAGGATGAGAATTAAAAATAGGTATTTAATTTTATTAAAATTTTTTCGGAGTATTTTGAGAATCAATGTTAGAGATTTAAATTTTTTGAGAACAAAAGAACGGAGTACTATGAGAATAACCCCCCGTGGGATCTTTTAAATGTTATTTTGTCGTTGTTTGTTTCACACGTACCTACGCAAAGCTGTAGGAAAATTTAATGTTTTAGGTGTTTCGTATTGAGATACTAGTTCATAGCACTTACCTGAAGTATATATAATAATGCGAAAAATTAATTCTAATTTGTATGAATTTGTACGACGACGAAGGCATCATCGGAAATTTTCTACAGCTGATTCTGTGAAGGAAAACTAAATGAGGAGATTTCCTCACTTGAGAGTTCTCCTTAATACTCTCAGAGCTGTGTGAAGTATGCAAACCTGCAACTGACCAATGGTGGACTATGGCTCGTATCCCTGCAAATAAATGATACTTATGCCCACCAGTGGGACAGCTATGTGTGACTGATTACAATGTAACTTTTTGACACTTGCAAAGCAACTTACTAAGAGTATTTTAGACGTATAGAATATTGAGAACAGCTGTAAACAACATTTTCCAGTATAGTTCAACCATTTGTTTAGTCCCTGTCATTTACGCGTTCCAAAACATTTTTTACACGTATCATTTGAACCTAACATTACTCATTCTATCCAACGCAACAGAATAATTCATCACGTTTGTTTACCCCTAGTTTAGTGTGTAAATTATTAATAGGACAATATTATTAATAGTCAGAACGCCCTTTGTATGTGCACCCGGTTCACGAAATGTTTAATATGAATGGGATAATCAACTAGTTATTAATAAATGCGGCGCGATTTAAATCCTGGCTGCTAACGTACCGCTTGATCCGTAGTGATGTGTCAAAGGGGTAAGTACGATTATAATGTTGTGATGAGAGCTGAACTAATAATAAATAGGTAGGTATACTTAGTTCATAATAAACTACACGGAAACGATACGGAAATGATGGTATATCTAACTGGTGATGGTCCTATTTCCGCGAGAGAAGATGTATTACTAATAAGCACAACTAGACATAATACGAGGTAGGAATTATTTATCAGGTAACTAACAGTAAGTAAAATGGATTAGTTAGAAAGTTTATAGTATTACGTGCGCCTTTGTCTCTGTACTTTTGGTATGGTGCATAAAATTTTAAAATAAATAAATAAGATAAACTTATGGCTTCAGTACGACTCACAAACTTATTGTCAATCGATAAGGAGACAAACGTATCTGCTGTTTAACAAATACATACAGACAGACAAATAAAAATTATTTAATAATCGCTTCAAAATATCAAGGTAATCGAAGCAAATGTAGTGAGTGGACTGAATAAAAACCCTCTTAATTAATTTCTACCTTCTATCTTCTAATAAGAACTGCAAAAAGAAATAAAAGTGATTTCTAGTTCTTATTATAATCCCCAGGAAATCCAACGACCCAGTTAGAACGAAGTTAAATTAATTTCCAACGAAACTATTAATTATAAGACTACTTAGCGAAATCCAGGAGTGATTTAATATAATGATTTATGGTTCATTAGCTTGGTTCATGAGTTTTAGCTCACTGAATTATTTAGGCTGTGAACTATAGCTATAACACGTTCGCTCCATTGGTAGTCCGAATTTCTTTTACGGTTGATTCTTAAAAATAGTTGTGCTAATCCAGTGAGTAATTGTACCTACGTATGAGTCTCGTTCTAATTCGGCCACAGATGCGTTGCTACCCTTGAGGACTGAGATGGTCGCCTCTAAAAATGTGTAACCGGGGTTATATTTTATTAAAATGTAAAATATTTCGAAATTTGTCCCTGACTCACACCAGTCAAACTACCTAGGATAATTCACGAAGTTCTGCACAGCACAAAATTTTAACCCCACTGGCTTTATAGGTGAGCTAGGAAAATACGATTTGTGAAAATATATTATGCATAAAGGTGACTATACTTAAGTCGCTGCGAAAACAAATTTATTACGCACTTGGAATTGGTATATACCGCGAAACAGGAATAGACACTTTACCAGTAACCCTCCACCAATCAGTACAGGAGCACCGTGGTACAGTATGCTCTAAGCCTCGTTATTTAATAAGAGAACCCTATGCTCAGTAGTGAGCCATTAACGCGTCAAAGACACAACACAAAGGCTTAGAGTCCTTAGAGTTATTATCGAAAACCCTTCCGCCAATTAGGGTAGCTACTATGTAGAATAGTACAGGTTAGCATCGGGTAGATAATAGAATAGTATTCGGTCCTATTTACATGATCGATACGGATTTCATTTTAATCGCATGCCACATGAATCCCAGCTTTCCGCCCCTGTGATTAAGGTACATTGCGGATTGACGACAATAACTTGGCTGGCTACAATCCATCAATGGCCCACTACTGAGCACGGGTCTCTCCTCATTAATGAGGAGGCCTAGAGCATACTCCACCACGCTGCCTGCTCCAGTGCGGATTGGCGGAGGGTTTAGTGGCCAACCCAGCGTCGGAAAGTTTTCAAGCCGCCCGAAGGCCTCCGACACGGCTTAACGACTGCTATCAATCGATAACAACCGAGACCGATGGCTTTACGTGCCCTGCGAAGCACGGAAGCACTCAAGAAATTTTTGCCACTAGCGGTCACCCATCCGACTACCGACTGCGCCCGCAGTTGCTTAACTTTTTCGATCACTTAGGATCGACGCAAGCCGCCGGGCTATGAGCGCTTCATTTTAGCTATCTACCTAAATTAAACTGTGAGCACAAGCAACTTTTTTAACGGGGAGTGGCAATTCATTACAGTAAAGACGCTTGCCTGACTGGTCGGTTCGTGTGTGGTCTTCAAGAAAACCAACCAAAATAACGTGGTCAATAAACATTACACATAGCAACAAACATGTCACGACAAAATTAAAATATTGGGTTGGTTGTACAATAATAAAATTGGATGTGTAACATATGTGTTGCATTTAGGCTGGTTGAACACTATCAGTGAAATCATTTCGGTGGTTACATTGTATAAAGATGTTCGAATGTCAAATTCAACCAAAAGTTTGAGCGACATCTGATGAGTTATTTTTGAGTCTCTACTTATCGATTATGAAGTCTGTTATTTATTTTAATTAGTTAGTTATTTAAAAAGTCGTCAGATAAAAACACCCGGTGTGTTGAACCGCAAATTAACTTATAATCTACATCTTTTGTGACCCACAAAAAATGTAAATAAAATTCACGTCACCGACGCAGGATTAATCAATATTAAATTTATTATGTAAATATTATTTTGTCTAGAAAAATGGTTATGGTGCGTACAGACTATGTAACAAAACAACAACAACAAACATAGTTAAATAACATGTTTTACAAATGTGGACGCTATGTGTTACAAAAACAAGTTATACAACATGTTATTAGTTTTTGCAACAATGTTATATACTATATTTTAAGAAATGACACGCATTGAATTGTTATATAACATTGTTATACAACAATGTTGTTTTAATGTGTACGGTCTTGTAACATGTTTCATTGTTAGACAACAATGTTAGATAGACGTGTTATAAAACAGAAGTTATATAACATGTTGCATAATCTGTACGCACCATAAGAACTAGTTACGTAGGGGCCCGAGCGTGGGCGGATCTGACGTGTATTAACATAATTCAATGGAAAATCTGTTTGCCTACTTTAACAACTTTTCTCCGATATCTTAGCTTTTTTTACCCGACTGCGTCAGTAGGAGGGTTATGTTTTTCGAGTGTATGTATTTTCTTAAATTTTCAATGCTATTTCATGTATACAAACTAAGTAACAACTAGATGAAAACTCTTTACACTATACATGCTAAATGCCCGCAAAATAACTGTTATTTTTGTGTAGTATGTTAAAACAAGTATGTTAAGTCTTAATAAAGGCGCCAACATGCCTTCCTTATATGGTTCATTACCTTAACCACAGGAGCGGAAAGTTGGCATTTGTGTGTTACCCAGGTGTTACCATTCAAAAGAATTCCATCCATAACGCGAGTATATAAGCTAAAGTCGTACAAGGATCTTTCGTCGTGTGGGTGACAGAGACAGCGCCTTACAGGTTAGGTTAAACTACTGAAAACTGAAAGGCACTGTCTCTGCCACTCACGTGCCAAAAGATCCTTATACGACTCTACATACGAGTAGCTCCATAACAAACAATCCATGGCAACTGTGACTGACAGAACAAGACTCTGTACTACTTACTTAATTATATTTTAGAGTGTTTTAAAATGGTCTACCATACCAGCTATTTTGAAAGTAAATTGTTTTTTATTGTCCCCAATTTTTTATTTTATCAAAACTTTTAATTAAATTCTTTGGATCCCTTATCGTACACCCTACGTCTTCAGCGCCCACCAGTTAGACACAACTCTTTGAAAAAGACTGATCTGACTGATCAGACTGAAAACTCCAATCCAATGCGGTCAAAATAAGTCGATTATTGTTACTCTTACACTTATTTACTACAGAAACACAATACCGTGTAATAAAATATATCTTAGCCGTAACGACACAAAATACTATTGTATTCACGAACTTGAGATATACAAACTTGTAAGAAATATTCGAGCTCAATTGTAGTTCACTCGACCTATAATTTTACATTTTACAATTTTCCGATCTCAAGAGTACTTGGCAGAACGTCCTATAGTCGAGTTGTACTAACTTACATTTTGCTTTTACCGTAAAACGAAGCGTACAATATCAGTACAATTGTAACAGATAATTGAGCTGACATCGTATTTTTATTGTAAGTGGTAATGTTTGGAAACTTTAAGCCTGATTTTCGCTAAATTGAAGAAGTCTGAATATCTTGAAAATTTGCACAAAGGTCAAAGGCCGATAATGCAAGCGAAAAATTGGCTGCAGATAACTCCTCAACGGCTAATGGCATTGTGACTACACTATATTACTTTGTATAGTGTATTAAATTTGTTCGTTAGTTAGCATTATACAAGAGTGTACCTATATAGTTATGGAAACTATTGATTTATCTAAATTGAATTAGTAAAAGTATATGAAATCAGTTCAATGAGACGCAGTACATACGCGGCACATAATTAGAACAGGACTCTTAATAAACAGGTATTGGTGAGGTGAGTGAATATACATATCAACCAAGGGAATGCAGATCTGAATATTTGTTTTTAAGTTCAGCTTGATCCTTCCACGCCCTGTCATAAAAGAAACATTTTATCCGACGTTATTTTTACGTAAGCCAGGGTGCCTTTAGAGACAGCTTTAGTTCTTCTTGAACCTTTCTACAGATATCATTAAATTCAAGCGTGTTTAACGTACCATCACGGATCGTGTGCAGGTGGTCTAAATGAATGAATGCACTTGGAGTCATTCCAAATCACCCGCGCCTATTCTCGTACACAATTCGCGGCGAATCAAATCAGTTTTTCATTTCACCGGTTTATAAAATTGCATCGCATTATGAATGTTGTAACTAACTTTTACGAAATTTTTTTAAGTCGAGATAACTCAAAAACCACTCGTCAGATATCGCTCTAATTTATAAGGGACCACACAACAAGCACTACCTTCCGAACAAAAAAAAATAATCAAAATCGGTACACCTAGTCAAAAGTTAGCATAAATTAAATTCACATTATTGAGACTAACTCAAAAACTGACTTTCAGATGTCGTTCAGACTTAAAGAATGATTTATCGAAATCGCTTCACCTATTGCGACGTGGAGTTAACACACATAAGAAAAAAAACATACAGATGAATTGAGAACCTCCTGTCTTTTTTGAAGTTTGTTTAAAAGTTTTACAAAACAAGAGCTAAGTTTACGGGTCGCTAGTTTCGTAAGTGTTTTACAAAACTTTATGTCGCGTAATATCTCCATTTGGTGTGAGGTCGGCTTAGCGGATTAGGAAGGAAAAGGTTCGTCTCACGGTACGGTAGAAGATAAATAAGTGACAAAATTGTTGAGAAAAAATGTGCTGCTCGACCCAACTTATATTACTACACTCCATTCGAATCTGATATGGAATACATTTTAATAGCAACCTACACAAATGACAGCTTTCCGTCCCTGTGATAAGATTAATTAGACTGACGACGAGAATTTAAAATTGAAGGGGAAAGTAGGTTATTAATAAGATGTGCTGAGGAGTTTTTTTTTCGCCTTTTTTTCTCCTCCATCATAAACAATAAAAAGCACATTGCAAAATGGCGGTAGAATCAAAAAACGACCTTCACAAGTGTATCGGTGATACCCAAGTGAACAAAATATATTGATTTTGATTTTTGATTTCTTTATCCATATTCTCAGCAACTCGAGCATGTAGCACCCTTCCGCTGCCGCCCATAACAACTGTGACCGACCTAGAATAACACTCAATTTAGGGACTAGGATGGTTAGTCGAGTTGACAGATGGTGTCAGAATATAAGTTCGTTAATAAATGGCAATATATGCCATCAAAAAACATAGCACTGTCCGGCTTTATCCGGACTCCTGGTAACACTACCCGCGACTCAGAGCATCCTAGTGTGGGGTATAAATGTGCGTTTATTTATTATTTTCTCAGGTGCCTGATAATGAAGGGATCCATCAAATTCAGAAGTAAGGGGTAGAAATATTATCATAATTTCCTCATTACCAGGCATATGAAATAGATTGGTTGTGAAAATATCGATGAATATGAGGATTAAGGAAGACGGATGATTCTTTTAACCGACTTCAAAGGAAGGAGGAAGTTCACATGTCTCCGTAGCCACATTCTGAAATAGACGCGATTTTAAACCGATGCCATTCATAAATTTTTTATTCATTAACCGATTACAATAAAATAAATGCTTTACTTTATTTAAGTAAGGCTTATGATTATCTTACTGAAAACCAAAAGTTTTACCCAAAAGGTTCAGCCGTTTCTGAGATTAACAAACAAAAAAATTAAAAAAAAATTAAAAATCGTGGTTTTGGGTCCTATTACGTTCATACTTTCAGTAATATATTTTGTCTCAAACTATCTTCCATGTAGGTACAGAATTTGATAATTTACCTACTTTTCGTATGAGTAGGTATAGGTATCTATCGATATACATTACATTTCATCATCTTAACCCATCATGGCCCACTATTGAGCACGGATATCTTCTCAGATTGAGAAGCTTAAGGCCATCGTCCACCATGCTGGCCAAGTGCGGATTGGCGGACTTCACACACCTTTGAGTTTTGCGAAGTCTCCGGCATGCAGGTTTTCTCACGATGTTTTCCTTCACCGCTTGTAGCAACTGACATTTTAAATTCTTAAAACGCACATAACTCCGAAAATTCAGATTCGGGCCTTGGGATTCGAACCCGGACCCGCCGAATAGGAGGCTGAATTCTTTACTACTTTGCTATCATCGCTAAATTACGTAGGTACAGGTAGATATAATTATTTGACATGAGTGGTATCGACACACGCTTAATTATTCAACATGAGGTCAGTAAATTTAATATATCAATTAGCAAACGTGGAAACAGATAATTATATAATATCATTCCGTTATTAATAATTTAATACATTCAAAGAAAACTAGCGGTATAATTAACGTGGCCAGACGTCCCGTGTTTAGCGGGACAGTCCGTCCCGGGACAGTCAGGTTGTCTGTCCCATGTCCCGAACGATAGCCCCGAGACGCAATAACTAACTTTTTACAAAAAACAACCGACTTCAGAATTGTGATAATTCAAAAAGTACTCGCTAGATGTCATTAAAATTTATAAGAGACCATATAAGACAAGACAAGCATTAGCTACCTATCAAACAAAAATAGACTCATCAAAATCTGAACACCCAGTCAAAATTTATGAGGTAATGAGTATAAATTTAATTCACATTATTGAGCATAACTCAGAAACTGTGGAAGTCATTACTTTTGGAATGGCGAAAGCATTATCGAAATCGGTTCATCCAGTACGAAGTTCTGACGTAACACACATTAGAAAAAAACATACAGACGAATTGAGAACCTCCCCCTTTATTTCAAGTCGGTTAAAGATGTTATCATGGAATCAGTTAAAATGGAGAAATACCTTATACAGAATACCATATGGAAAATTCCTTATGGAAGAGTACCTTAGGTAAGTAGATGTCCGACCGCCGGCGAGCAGCGAGTAGCTATGGGCTATATTGTCACCCAAGAAAGGGACTTAAATATGACATTCCATATTCAAAAGAGACGCATATGCAAGCGAGTACTAGCCGGCGTGAACAGTCAGCGAGCTCTCGCTGACATAATTATGCGTCTCTTTTGTTCACTCGGAATGTCATATGTTTTGTATGAGTATATGTACACATTAAGCGTTTTTTATCGCGCGTTTCGAGTATAAAGAGATCGTTTGAAGCTGTACACATTCAGACGCGCGCTTCTGATCGTAATGAGGGTAAAAGCGTGTGAATTCGCCGCTAGAGGCGCTAGTGGAGAGTGAGGTCTGTCTGTCAGTGCCACAAACTTATATGACCCAGTAAGAGGGGCGCTACTGTCTTTATCTTTGTCAAACAACAGTTTAACATTTGCATTAGTTCCAATTTTGTCCACCGGGTCAGATAAGTTTGTGGTACTGTCACTTCTCACTTGTCTGAATGTCACTTGCCACTGTTTATGTATGGGCGGGCTTTGACAGCAGGACCTCACTCGCCAGTGGCGCCAACTGGTGAGCTCAAAAACGGCGACCCTCATTTCGTTCAAACGCACGTTGCGCGGGCGTAAAGCGCGCGCTTCAAAGCGCTTAATGTGTACACGCTGTAAGTGTCTTGAGCGAGTAAATAGCCTGGATTCACTCGCTGACTCGCTGACTGTGGGACAGCTGCCTTAGCGCGTTTAAATGAACGAAAAAACTCTGCAGCTTTATTAAATCCGTGCAGATAAGAGGTGGTGAACTAATCTAGTAAAAGCCTATCCGCTGTTGACTTCAAGACATTTTAAAATTCAACAACAAAGAGACAGAAATTGCGCTTGTCGCGTTCAATCCTATTCCCCTGTGAACGTAATACCCAGGGAACTGACTGTTTTCCTTTCAGAGTATTTGAAACGAACTGAAGAAAAGATAAGGAGCTTCTATTCTAGGGAACTGCGAAATTTGAGTTCAGTTGTATACCACCTTCTGTTTACGGTTCAGTTATTACGATGCCAGGAAGAGTCGAGAAAGTTATATTTGTTTATTTAAACTTTACTATAGTAAAGCTAGGAAGAGCAACAAAAGTTAGGTAGGTACATAATTGTTTTTTACAAAAAAACCGACCTCAGCATCAAAAAGCAGAGATAACTCAAAAACTACTCACAAAATGGCGCTCAATACAACCCATCTAGGTGTAAAGTTCTCGTCGCTACTACAAATTAATCAAGTGTAAACAAAATATAATTGCAGTAAATCGTGGAGGAGCTCTCTCGACTGTCTTTCAACTTCATCCACTCCAGTCCTTAATTAAATTGTAGAGCTTTAATATACTTAATGAAAACATTTACAAACACACTGGTCGTCCGAATTGCCATCATTAGATCCCGCTGTCCTTATCATAGGACCACCCTTGGAATATCTATTTTCTAACAAAAAATAATTATCAAAATCAGCTCATAAACGACGAAAAAATAGCTGAACACACTTAAAAAAGCATAATATTTATATTTATGTCGTGGCCACATCCTACACATCATGATGTGGTTTGAGCAAATCAATGATACGAAATCGTTTCTCGATATGGACAACTAAACGCGCGGCTTTTTCATGAAATGGTCAAGATTATTAATTGATCATATCGTAAAGTAGTTACATTAATTACCGGTAGAGGCACTGCAAGCGCTTTGTTTATGTGTGAAGATGGCGGCCGCTGGCGAAAATGTTGTTTCTCTTGTCAATTCGGCCTAGAGTAAAAGGGTAGCAACAAAAATTGTGAATTGCAGAAAACAATTCACGTCAATTGTTAAAAAGTAACATTGAACGGAAGCTTAAAAATTGAGTTGATTTTGGATATAAAACAATGAATACTCATTTCCATTACTACTCAGTCAAATTCTTCAAGGTGTAGGTAGGTCGAATTGGTAACAGAACCGAATTAGCCTACCCCTATTCCAAGTAGTCTTGTATGCCCTACTCCTAGAATGCTTTTTAGAATCCGGAGGCGCGGAGGGAGGGCAGCCCCCGTCCGCTGTAATAAAACGCAGACACCGAAGGCGACCAGCAAATCCGCGCAAACGTGTCAAAAAATTGTGGCCAACTGTTAGCCACAATTTTTTATAATAATATAATGATACAATGAGTATCATTGATCACACACACATAGACAATAGATGAACGTGTAAAACATCGCCTGCACGCACACATGCTTGATATTGTTGCCTTGTTTTTTATTTTCATTGTAGGACGACGCTCAATCTAGACATTAGATCATCAAAGGTATAAGTTGAATAGGAGCGAAATTACAGTCTTCCGCATCACAGCACCAAGTTTCGTACAATAGAGTCACCTGGAGGGAAAATTAATAAATTTCGCGGAAAATGAGTTCCATAATACTTAATAATAATACGAATGAATCTGTAAATTGAATATCTAAAAATATGAAATGTCACAATACGCTTTGTTGTCGATATAAAGGCCAAAATGGCTTCTTTTTGTACTTATAGTTTTTGTAGATAATTTTTTACGTATGCTTTAGATACTTATACATAGTATCCAGTACCAGTAACAATATCAATTATGTTATACAGCAAAGGGAACATCGTTAACCTGATGTACGAATAATAAATCCCAATTATTAGGGATACCTCAAAAATTTCTCGTCAGATATCGTTTAGTGACTTTAGTGAGACCATACCACAACACAAGTACTAGCTTTCGAATATAAAAAGAATTATCAACATCTGTTTACCCAGTAAAAAGTTATACGTATTCATATGGTAAGAAAATCCAGTGGAATTGAAACTGACTAGAATCATTATGTCTTTCTAATAGGGAATATAACGCAAAGCTCGGCGTAGATGGCGCCATCAGCACATACAGTAAACAAAACATAAGCCGCGTTCCGTAACTTGACCAAAACGTTCATGAAAAAGTGTCGTTTTGGGCGTTTTCGTCCAGATACGGAATGCGGTGGTGTATGTGCTAGTGCTGCAGTCTGGTGCCAAAATTTGGCCGTAAGGTCACCTATAGGTCAAAAATTTTGTTTACTATTTATGCTGGTGCTGCACTCTGTCGTCAAAATTTGGCAGTTATATCTCCTATTCCGTTAGATATAACACTTGAAACTATTTTTATATTGAATCAAAAAAACGCGTTTTCAGATAAATTATAGATAATTATGCTATTTAGATTACTATTCCACTAATAAAAGTCTCGAACAAAATAAATTTCCGAGAGCTATACAACTAGTGGGAGTCTAATCATCTTTTTCCAGTAAAACAGGAGCGCCATAATTATAAAATGTCGGTTGCAGCTGTATTTTCTTGGCTATGAGTATAAAAATATCGTTCATAATGCTGTCTCTGTATCCTGGGTAATTCTGCTGTTACGGGCAGTACTTTACTAAATATAAATTATAAACGCTTGCAAAAAAGCTTATGTTTTAGTTAAACAAGAGTCTTAGTGACATTTACTAACTCTAATGCGTCATTAGGTTACAAACGCAGTAGGTATTCAGTCATTCCATGTTTAGTTTTTAACCGATTTCAAAAAAAGAAGGAGGTTCTCAATTCGTTTGTATGTTTTTTTTCTTATGCGTGGTTACCTCAGAACTTGGTACTCGGTGAACCGAGTTCGATAATTCGTTCGCCCTTCGAAAAGTAATGAATGCCGTCTGGTCCCATAAGAGCGACATCTGACGGTCAGTTTTTCAGCTATTCTCAATAAATTGAATTTAATTTTATTCTCATTACCTCGTAACTTGACTTGCAAAGTCAAAAGTTTTGAGTGATTATCAACAATGCGAAATTAATTTATACTCATCACCTCATACCTTTTGACTGGGTGTTCCGATTTTTATGATTCTATTTTTGTTCCTCCCTTATTAGCGACATCTGGCGAGTGGTTTTTGAGTTATCTCGACTTTGAAGTGGGTTATTTTTTTTTTGTAAAAGTTAGTTATTAGTCTTTTTCTTATCTTGGACTTCAGGGAATTACAATGACACCTATGCTAAACGAACCTTAATGTACCTAACACTTAAACGGGATTAAATTATTATGTCTTTAAAAACTTAATTTCAAACATACCATTAAATATTGATATTAGACACAAAGTTAATTTGACGGATATAATAATATTCAAAGCTTTAGCGGCAATAAACCGGCATTATTAATTTATCAAGAACACGACCGCTTAAGTACGAAGTTGAGTAGGAACGCATAATCTTCCATCCTAGACGTTCTGAAGTACTGAGGGCTAATAATTAAATGTCTTGATACTTCTATTTAATTTGTCTGACGAAAACTTTTTCTTGAGTATTTCATTTCTAGGTAATGAAATAGGTAGGTAATAAAGTATAATATTATACAGATTATATATAAAGTACTAGCTAACCTGGCTGAAGGTCTCCCGTATTTTTTTAATTTGAGGTTTTAAGCGGCCCTCTTGGCCGCTTAAAACCTCTGAATCTGACGGTTCAGAATTCGACTGTATTTTTTATGTGTGTTACTTTTAATTAAATTTAATAATTACCTAACAATGCTTATTTTAAGATGTTTACCGCATAACTTATGGGTTAATGGTTGGAGTTCCGATTTGCATAAATCTTTTTTTATCGTAAGTTTGAGTCTAATCACATATGAATTTGAGCGACATCTCACGGGTGATTTTTGAGTTATCTTTACTAATCAATTTTGGTTCAAGTCTAAGTTAAGCTAAAGTTCCAGCAATACAAAAATACCTACAGGCAGACAAACATACCTACAGACAGAAAGAAAATATATAAACACCATACTTTATTTTCAAATATACCTACAAAATAAATACTACCTTCTACAGAAATAATTAATAGCATCCCAACATAAACCTGAACTAAGGCTCCTGATCATGAACAATTTAACGATCTGCGAAGACATTAGCTGGTCAAGGCGTAATGTGCTCCCACTGTTAATGAGAGAGGGCTTTTACTTTATATTCACGTAACGGAGCTCTCAGCAAAAGGGGTTTCTTGGTGTGCATTCACAATTATATTTTACCTAAGGGATAGTTAAATATAATAGGGTATTACACTTATTTGTGGAAAATGTTTCAGTTAGATCATAAGGTGCTAATATGACACTCGAAAAAATATAAAATTCTTATTCAATGGATAAGTGACCCTGAAAGAGCGTTTTAATTTTACAGTTTCCGCGCATTTTTTGACGAAAACGCTGATCACATTTTGACTCTATGGTCGTGGCACTTATGACGTCACTCGGTCATGTAAACAGATGTACTGACCTTAGGAATTGACAGTCTGTTTGTTTACATAGCCGTATGACGTCATGTCATGGCGGCTACGGTTAAATGCTTATAAATACAAATTAATGAAAGTGAAATTTCAGTTTCGAATTATAACATTAATTTTGTTATTTTAAAAGCTGTAACTTTCTTTTTCCGACTGCTTATTTCCTAAACTATCTACTCTGTACATTTTTAGATTTTTTCTTTTTATGTATTTTACTCTCCATAAGAAACCCCCTGCAGTTGCTAAACTTTGTCGATGACTTATAGGATCGACGCAAGCCGGGCTATGAGCGGTTCTAGCGTTTAACTACAGTTAATGAGTAGGGGCAATATTGCCACTATCAATATTGCTGTTCAGTAAATGAGAATGGATTTGCAAAGTGCGTCCACTGTTATTAAGAGGGGGTTTTAATGAGCGTCCATAATTAATGAGAAGGGGCTATTTATATGCGTTGATAATTAAGGAAAGAGCACTCGTTGGGCCCTCGAATTTAACCGGAGAGCTAGATTACCAGTGTGATTGCGATTTAATGGTCGTTATTGCAATACATTAAACATACTTTAGGAGTATTACCATTCGGTTTAAAATATTTTTTGATGAAGATTAATATTTTGCATGCAATGACCGATGTGGTTGATTGTGTGTCTAAAGCAAAATGTATTTTAATATAAGTTCTTAAGCAAACACAATTACAGAAAATAAATATTCATTCATTTATTCATAATCTATTCTTTCGAGTGTTTATTTAGCCTTTTGTTATTAGAGCAAGAGACGGCGGCTCCCAGACCTTCGTTATCGTTATAATTTGAAGCTGAATATTTTTCTATGTATAGCCAGAACACAGATATGATCGGACACTGAATATGGAGCTTGGGTCGCGGTGGCTTTAGCAGGTAACAGGTGGTAAAGGTGAGTAAAATTTTGCTTCAGTTAAAATATAAATAGTAATATATGGTAATATTGTTAAAAACGGCCTGAACTGGAGCAATTAAAGGAATTAACTCAACAAACTAAATTTAACAAAACAGACCGAGAAAACGTCAACATTCACGTTCAGCATTGTTGTGTAGGAAACTATACCTAAGTCGCCGAAAATATGGAATTTATTACCTGCAAAGTCAAAGTTGTCAAAGTTCAATTTAACTTGTAAGCAAAATTTACTTACGGCATTTATAATTCTTACGGTCAATCTGCAATAGGGGAGAGTAGGGTAATTGAGAATGGCGGGTAATTAGGAATTGCTAGATACCTAAGTCATGTTTCCCCCACTCTATAATGGCTTGCAATTGTTCAACGGGTGCATCCAGCACCCAACAGCCCCTACGCAATAGTGGGAATCAAAAGCCGCATGCGTGCTGTCAAGGTGAGTCGAACTTCTTTTTTTGCATATTTTTGTTATAATTTTTATCGTTCTTTAGAATTGATATTACTGTAATATTTTTAAGTTAAAATAAACCATATTTTGTTGCTATTATGTACGTACTATCTGTTTTCGATCCTTATGTGATTTGAAGGTTACCAAATAAACCTTATTATTATCTTATTCATAGGAACGGGAAGCTGACATTTGTATGCGATGCAATTAAAACGACTCCCAAATTTCCTTACTATAAAATTCCGTTGTTGTTGGGTGAATGGCCAGAATTTGGCCAACGTTAAACTTTCTGAACAGGTCGACGGCAAACAATAGGCGCTTGGCCCGGCCAGGTGTACGGCTGTCCAAATATTGGTCGTGTTCAAGCTTCGACCTAATTGCGAACAAAACAAAACTTTGGTCAATTACGACAAAATTCCAACTATAGGTACCTACGGCTCAGTTACCAAAATTAATTAAAAACTATACTCATTATAACAATGTAACTGGTTTGTGTCGGTATGTTATGAAGAGTTTTCTATGAAAAATAGAAGCCAAAAGTATTTTAAGAATTTTTGTCTGTCTGCCCGACAGCAGTTTATATCAATTTCAAAAGTGTTGTTTTTCGTTATTTCCGTGTATTTTAATTCGTATCTTATGCAAACTTTCATTCTATTCAAGTAAAATCAATGTACCTACTCCATGAAAAGTAGGTATCCAATTAAAATTTTAAACAAAATAAAAGTAACCTGATATCAACGTGAAATAAATTAAAGAAGGAAGCTTTTCTGAATCGGTGAATCGAATTAAATAAAAAAATAGATCAGTTTGTCGGCTAATTTACCTATATGTTCAAGAAATTTCATGGAATCGAACTTTACGCGAGTTTAAGTGAGTTTAAGTGAATAGAATTGCGGATACAGATTGTATCAGCAAATTTTAAACAACGATTAGCTACAGTTTAAAATTAACCAAAGTCAATTATTATTATTTCTTTTATTATTAGTAAATTAGCAATTCGTTATTTAGTAGGTATATTCTAACTGCAGACCTAGCTTATTCAGGGGTGTGAATATGAGAACGTTTATTTACATATATTCACCTGTATTTACCGTTTATAAACGACTACAAGCGATACCAGACATTAGACACAGGTAAATGTCGAAATATGTACGTCATTCGTCTGTATCACTAATATCTGGTTAACATCCTTAACAATTTCAATGAAACGTGAAATTATGACTATGTAAATGACATTAATGAATTACAAGTCATTATTTTGACATTAATTAATGGCACAAATCTGAGCTCCGCGGTGTGGAGACAAATTTTGTCAAATGTCACTCTGGAGTAGTTTGTTGGCACTCATTACTTTAATACTTGGCAAGATCTTGTCAAGTCTGTTTAGTAGACTTATGCACTATTTTTACGGGTGAGTAGCTCACTGTTTAGTTGTTGAATTAGAGAGTAGCTCGGGGACTTTTTTTACGTAAAATGAGTCAATCTATTTGAGAAAAACTCTTACAGAGACCGTTAATGTAATAGACCCACTGACGTCTTCTTTAAATGTTAAGGGCGTTTGTTTAAAGCAGTGTTTTTCAAACTGTGGGTCGCGACCCCTTGGGGGGTCGCGAAGCTTCTGTAGGGGGGTCGCGAGAAATCAAGAGTAATTCAGTAAAAAACAATAAGGATTGAAAAGATTGATTTATTGAAAGAGAATTTTGACAAAAGGATATATAACTCATAAACATTTCTATGTTTCAATACAAAACTACTAGTTCAATTTAAAAAATTATTTCAGGGTTAGATAGCTCATTTATCAAGAAAGACTATAGGCTACTTTTCCACTTTATAGTTCCCACGGGACGCAGGTGAAACCGCTGGCAGAAGCTAGTATGTGATAAGAAAGTGAAGGGCCGGGGGGGGGGGGGGGGGGTGAAATATTTTCTTATGCCAGGGGGGTCGCATCATGAAAAAGTTTGAAAAACACTGGTTTAAAGGGTTCTTGACTAGAAACCAAAACAACGACATTTATATTTTTTGTCTGTTTGTCTGAGGTTTTGTACGCGCTAATCTCAGAAAAGGCTTGACCGATTTGGGAGCAGTTTTCACTAATGTGTCTATTGAAGAAAGCTTCAATTTTTTAACAAAATAATCTGTGTTTTCTTTTAATCAGTATGTAGATATAAAAGTCATGTCACTTTAAAAGTTTAAAGAATCATTCATAACAATTACCTACTGAATGCGGATAAAAAGGGATTGGTTTCCCGGGGCGAAGCGAGGGCGAGCTTACCTAGTAGGTATAAGATTTAACAAACATTGATATAACATAACAATGTTATGCCTTTAGCCACATTACCGTTAGCCAATAAAATAAATGTTATTATTTTAATTATTAAATTCTACTTATTCAGTTAGAATAACAAAAACTAGAAAGTCACATATAAGTTAACTAATTATCTACGTAAACGTTAAAGAAATAGTTAATTCACAATAGTCTGTAATATTATTGAAAGTTTTTAATTTTGCACTTAATTGTGTCATGAATACGTCCGAGTACACTAAAAATACATTTTACAGCCTTTTCATTGATTTACAAAGTGTTAATGTGCACGAGACAAATATTCAACTCTTTATCATAACTTTGCACTGGGTGGACCGATTTTGATAATTATTTTTGTATTCGTAAGGTAGTGCTTTGCGTCCATTCATCATGTTTGAGTTATCTATTTTTCTACTTTAAAACTGTTACTGATCGCTGTTTGTGCACGCTAATCTCAGAAACGGCGGAACGGTTTTAATGAGACTTCCACTGGGAGATAGAAGAGGCTGTGGAGCAACATATAGGCTACTTTTTATCCCGGGAAGAACTCCTATGTACGAACGAAGTCGCGGGCAACAGCTAGTTATATTATACACTTAAGAAAATAAGGAAAACGTATTGACAAACATGATAGAAAGGGGTGTAACGTTTATATCTCAGCAAGTTGTAGACAACTCAGCAACTAGTAAAAACTCCGTCGCGTTGATTCAGGAAACTATGCGTAACCCAGCACTTGGCAATCTTAGGATTTATACACGTTACATGTTTCATTGTTAGACAACAATGTAAGATAGTGTGGACGTATTATAAAACAGAAGTTACATAACATGTTACATAATCTGTACGCACCCTTATAATAGTCTGTACGCACCATAACGATAAATAAAGAGAGAATATACACAGCATTGAATGACATAAAGTTATGAAAAGCAACCGTGTTCACAAAAGATTCAATTTATGTAATGGACTATAATATAAAAAAACCCTGAGAAAAACTTCCTGCCGTTCCAGATTTTGTTGGGGAAAATCCGTTTTCACCTACCTACTGTTGTTTAAGTGAAAACTCTTTACTTGTGAAGTATTGTGGGATACTCCAGTGTTTATTTATACGTTTGTAATCCGCGCCTCTAAGTAAATTATACGATTGCATTAAAAGCACTAGCAGTTGTTTAATTTAACGTTGGACTGCCTGCGGTTCTCGAGTTCGATTTCCGGGGCAGACATTCCTGTGACTGATAAATGTTTGTCTTCAAGTCTGGTTCCAACCCATTAATGGCCCACTATTGAGCACGGGTCTCTCCTCATTATTGAGGAGGCTTAGAGCATACTCCACCACGCTGCTCCAGTGCGGATTGGTATGGGTTATTGGCCATCCGACGGCCTACAGACATGGCTTAACGACTGCTATCTATCAATAACAACCGGGACCGACGGCTTTATGCGCCCTCCGAAGCACGGAAGCACTTTAGATTATGTTTGCCACTAGCGGTCCATCCAACTACGGACCGCGCCCGCAATTGCTTAACTTTTTCGATCACTTAGTATTGACGCAAGCGTGAGACAGGAAAGCCTAGCATAGTAACGTTATAAGTAAATAAAATAATTAATGTCCCTGTCCTCACACTTATTAACAAACTAACCAACTAACATTCTAACACCATCTACTAACTGGACTAACCACCCTAGTCCCTAAATTGGGTCTTGTTCTATGTCGGTCACAATTGCCATGGGCGGCAGCGGAAGGGTGGTGCTGCATGCTCGTTTGCTACCTTAATTCCATAAAAAAAGAATAGAAATAGAATAATGAAATTAATAGATATTATATACCTGTACAAAACTTTTCCATTACTGAGTGACCGGCTGAGAGACAACGCACATCCGAAACTATTACAAGAAGCTAAAATTTTGCATGTGCTTCTTGGGGAGTGTAGAGGAAAACTTAGTGTGGATTTTTGTAAATTTCTTTCCAAAAGGAAAAAGGGGAATAAGCTGAAACAAAATCTTCTCTGCTAGATTTTAGATAAAAAAACATCATCAAATTTTCAAGTGAATGAAGTCGCGGGCATAGCTAGTAAATAAATTTAATATCTATTCGTGCATGTATGGTGTTAGTCTGTAGTTGATTGCATCTACATATTCAATTTACACGGTGATTTTTTGCAGGAAATGTTTTTTTAACGACACTTTTTATGACTTTTTTAGATTGTTATGACATTAAAGTTCTGTAGTTACTGTGTCTAGGAAATTAGTTTTGTGATAAAATCTTTTTTCTGTTCTGATAAGTATTGGTAGGTACCTACCTACTATATAATAATAATATTGTAAGGGAGCAAATTATATCTATTGAATATTTATATTTATGGGAAAGCTCTCTTTAAAATTTATCCATGCCCATTAAGGGGCTACAACCGTAATACGTATAATTATTGCTTTATACAAAAAAATTACCGACTTCAACCTCGATAAGCAGAGATAACTCAAAAACCACTCGCCAGATGGCGCTTTATTCAACATGTAGGTATAAAGTTCTCATTACTACAAATTAATCAAGCCCAAACACTAGATAACTGCATTAAATCGTTGAGGAGTTGCTTCGACTGTCTTTCGGCTTCATCAGATCGACTCCAGCTTCATGAAATTGTAGCGCTTTCATGTACTTATGAAAACATTAACAAACACACTAGTCGTCCCTACAATTTTCGAAAGTTGCCCTCGATTTCTTCGAGATGCCATCATCAGATCCTGATGATCCTTTTAAAAGGACCCCACTGCGCATATCTACTTTACAACAAAAAAAGAAGTATCAAAATCGGCCCATAAACGACGGAAAAATCGCTGAACAAACATAAAAAAAGCATAAATACGGTCAAATTGAGAACCTCCTTCTTTTTTGAAGTCGGTTAAAAACCGAATGAGCGGAGCTCAAAAACAGAGATGGAATGATTTCATTTATAGCCAAATAGTGAGATAGCAATGTTTTATTTTAGCTTTAATATTATTGACGTAAGTGCCAATTGCATTTTAATTTTTTATTTGAAAACTGTTTCGGTTTTTGAGTTTTTCATTCTTATGAAAACTTAGCTTTGATTATTAACTGTTTTAAAAATATTTTCATCAACTAATTATTAAAACTTTTGTAGTAAACTTGAAAACCATAACTATTTGGACCTAACTTAAAAAAAATTCTATCAAGAAAACTTCTCATTTTACTTTTTTTGCTTTTACGAGATTGTTTATTATATAGCGAAGATACATATATCTAAATATCGGAGATATGGACGGTAAGCTTTAAAAATAATCTTAGATCTAAAACTACCATATTTCGGATGTTTCCTCTTAAGGACTGCGCACGTTGCAAAGACCCGGCACCGGACCAACTAAATCGAAAGCGTTTGTTTAATTATGCGCTCTATATCTTGGTAATTACGGTTGCATTTAGATTGTATACTTGAAAGACTTACTACTAGCCACCCACTCCTGGCCAAGTTTAAACCGACACCAAGCCTGCCGTGAAAGATAGAACTATGTTTATAACTTCATAACAATTTGTACGATTCAAATTTTCATTTACCACCTCATTGGTACAAAGAAAATGGGGTAAAATCAACTGGGGTGAAAACAAACCCCAGCACCATCGAGTGGGCTAATCGACCAACCCCTATCGGGCTTATTTGAATACCAAATCACTTTGCAACTACGCTCCGCCATTTTCGACCAGTTGCCAGTGTGCAAATGATGCATATATTTGTGTGGCTATGTAAGTACTATCTATTATAAAATTTAACTTTATATGTATACGTATTTAGGAATAAGGCGGTGTCCTACGTGAGCGATGAAAACGACGCGACGCGAAGTTGCGAATGCGACGAACGATAAAATTAACGGTATCCCTACTTGCGCCCTATGCCCTATGTGACAGTCTGCGACAACACGCGACGTAGTCATTGCCGCGTGTAGCATCGCGTCGTGATGCGTAGCGTCGCATCGTATTCGTCGCTCACGTAGGACACCGCGTAAACTATTCGTAACGTATGAGTACATCATTCTCTTCTAGTCCTCTAGTCTATTCCTTCAAAAAGTTATTCCTTATTTCCCTCCATTGAGACCGATTCTCAGCATGTCGGATGCACTCTGTGGTGGGCATTGTGGCTAGGTCTTTGATCTGGTCCGACCATCTGGTTGGTGATCTCCTGCGTGGTCTTTTACCTTCTACTTTGCCAGTGATGATAAGTTTTTCGAGGCAGTCCTCACGGCGAGCTATGTGGCCAAAGTAGGAAAGTATTCTTTGCAGACAGATGGTCGAGAGTCTCGTTTGCACTTTCAGCTCTGTTAATATGGACCTGTTAGTTCGCTTGGCAATCCACCGAATTCGGAGCATCTTCGCCAGCACCACATTTCAAAGGCATCGATCTTTCGCCTTTCACTTGCGCGCCTGGCAATGTTAAAACCCCAACTGAATCGTCTGGCTTTTTATTTTTTTCATTCCCTAAAACATTAAACTACAACATATGCTCGCCACGCATGCATCTTAAACATCACAAAATCATTTTCGGAGATCGTCCTACACTTGCGGGTTCGTGTATTACACAAATCAAGAGAATTGAATAACAAATTAGTACTCACTATCCGCTTGTTTCCATTATGCTTCCAAGAACTTCTTAAATCTCACTAAAACCTTACCTGAAAACAATACAAAAAATATAATTAAATCTAATATCTTTAAACGAGCAATTCTTGTATATTTATTTATTTATACCTATATATATAATCACGATCTCGGAAACGGCTGCAAAGATTTTCATGAAAGTTACAGATTAGGGGGTTTTCGGCTCAAGGAATCGATTTATCAAGGTCCCAGGTTCGAGAAAAGCTCGGTTCCCGAGATAAAGAGATTTTAAAAACATCATACTGACGTCATCTATGAAACATTAGGATAACTTCTATGAGGTACTGTTTGTAACGTGTTGAACTGACGCCATCTATGAAACATTAGGATAACTTCTATGAGATACGGTTTGTTTGTTTCAGTAGTATGAAACTAGATGGCGCTCGAATATATTTTTGTTCGGCTAATTCATTCTTACGTTGAAGCGCTATTTTTGCGTTATACCTACCTATTTTCTGTTTGAATAAAATTAAAAATCAGTGCGATTATCTCGCTTGACCTCGCAGGACGCGTAGTGATAGTTTAACGTGCGTTTGTGATATTTACGAGAATATTTGTAAATAAATGTTAGTTTTGTTATTATCCATTTAATAATATATTTTAATAAAGTTTTAAATAAATAATGGTCAGATCGATGAAATTACTATTGTTGTAAATAGAATCAATAAAATTTTAAGTACGCCTAACAACTTGCTCATTAAACTAAAAGTATATTTATTTATGTTGTTTAATTATCATAAACATTCAATACATTTTATCGCAAATAAAAATTTCAGTCGGGGACTGCCTAAGCCTGCGAAAAGTACGAAGGAAAGTTCAATGAATTTATCTAATTAAGTATGTACCTATTTAAAATGCAATTAATTCGCTCACACAGTTAACTTCTATGAGGTACTGTTTGTAACGTGTTGAAATTTCAGTAGTATGAAACTAGATGGCGCTGTACAACTTTGTGAAACACGCTGTTGAGATCCTTTGGCCGTAACATAAGTAAAATGAATTTTGTGCTCAGTGAACAGTTGTATGATTTGACTCCTGAATAGATGGCGGAATTCCTCGTATTTCTTGCGATTCATACTAAATATAATTTTCAACCGAGCAAAGCTCGGTCAACCAGGTACTAGTTGATTACACAAGTATCAGTAAGCCGTGCCCAAGATAACTTTTTACAAAAAAAAGGGCTTCAAAATCGATAAGCAGAGTCGCTCAAATTAATATGGAACTTGATTACAAATACTACCTTTCAAATAAAATACCATATTCAAAATCAATTCACCCTGTTAAAATTTATGAGGTAACACCAAACAAGGTGTTACTCACACTTACCAACTAATAATCTAACACCATCTACTAACTGGACTTACCATCCCTCCCTTTGAGTGTAGTTCTAGGTCGGTCACAGTTGTTATGGGCGGCAGCGGAAGGGTGGTGCTGCATGCTCGTTTGCTATCTTAATTCCATAAAAAAACCCAAAAAAACCAGTCGAATTGAGAACCTCTTGGTTTTTTATATCAGTTAAAAATAAAGCAAAGTCCAAGTTCAAATAGAAGACATTCATAGCAGAGGACTGTCGCAAAATTGTCGCCTATTCCGGCTATTCCCAACACCGGGTCCAATCCAAACTCAGTAGACACAGAACTGGTTAACTTTAATCGTTACGATAATGGTTAGTGTTCACTCGACGTGAACCGATTTTTGTGAATTATCGAGTTCGTATCGGTGCGGCGAAATTGGATCTCCGGAATTTGTTCACGCGAAACATTTTGGACGAACACATGTTGAAAGGTTGCAATCGAGTTACTAGTAGGGTTCTGTACACAAGTGATCAAATACAAAATCCATGATGACCCTGTAGCCTAGTTGGTAGTGACCCTGCCTGCGACGCGAGGGGTCCCGGGTTCGATTCCCGGCCGGGGCAGATATTTATGAGGCAGATAAATATTTGTACTCGGGACATGGGTGTAATTGTAATGTGTTATATGTGTAGTCCATGCCACCCGCGACACAGGTAATAACCTACTGCGGGGTATGAGTGTTTTAGGGTTTTTTTATTTATTTATTTTTGTAGGACAGGGTAGGTGATCTTTTATGTATTAACGGACCATTATTTTTAAGAAATATTTAATGAGATCATAGACAGACGGCTATCACATAATTTGCACTGAAAATATCTTTACAGTTTTATGGAATCACTTGCATTCGCTTCTCATAAGAATTTAAAAAAAACTATATAATTATGACCTTAACAAGTACTAACTGATATCTCTTATTTACATTAAATCACACAATAAGCACCAGCTTTTGAATGAAATAAGAATTTCGTTTCTTCCAGTAAAAAGTCATGAGTAAAAAGATATGAGGCATTTTTGTTAAAAGTTATTTTGAAGTTGGTTAAAAACCGAAATCCTTTTAAGACAATTGATAATTAATAGTTATTAAAAAACTGTTGCAAATGGGACGAACTAACCACTTAACTATAACTTATAAAGTTAATTTGTGAATAATACTTAGTTAAAAAAAAAATGAAATAACTGGAGCATTCTGCCACGGAACTTCATACTATACGAACGATTCGCACTTGACTATTACGTCATACTCGTATGGCGGGTAGTTAAGAGTTAAAAGGATGCACAACACGACCGTTCCAAATTTAAATACTGACAACCAACAACGAACATACTCGTATCGTTTTGAACGGCTACAGACGTGCTTTATTAAGGTTTTTTGTTGTTATTCGCGTAGTTTTGACTGTTTTCTGACTAAACGTGTTACTCGTATTCAAAGTTTTAATTCAGCTTGTTTGTACCTTTATAAAAATACTTTTTCTGTCCATTTGTATGTTGTTCAGTGAGAAATTCTCATAAACGCATGGAGTGATTTTGATTATTTTTTAAAGGATTTTAAAATAGGGAATGTTCTATGAGTGACACTTGTTTTTACCAAGATCTCAGTCAGTTATCAAAATACTCTGAAAAACTTCCAAGAAAACTAAACTTTGTTGTTGAGCGTAAATTTAAACCTAAGGCATTGTCAAGGTCAGGGCCTTCAAGGATTTAAAAATGCGACAAAATGTTTGATAATATTAACAAATCTCCGATTTGAAAAGCCCTGCTTATGGACATAAGTCAGTTATTTGTAGTCGGTTAAAAATCTAAACAACAGTCACTCGCTCAGTCACTCGCTCAGACTCAATTCTCAATTCACGTAATCTCGATAAGTACTTATACTTGACTTATGAAAATGAAATTTGGCCGGGAGATGGTGGTTTACGAGCAGAATATGTCAGCGAATTTTATATTTCACCCCATGCGAAAGGGTGTTAAAAATTTGTGCGTTTGTTTGAAATTCCGCCGGTTTTAAAATCCCTTTGAAAATTGATATTTGGAATTTTGGAAATAATAACTTAATGAAAAAGTGTATTTTAGTGAAACATTTTTTTTCTCGAGTTTAGATTTTAAAGTCGCATCTTTCATTATGTGATAAAAATCTAATAAAATTTTGTTAAAACTACTGTGACGACATCGTGCACCGTGCACACTGTGACGTCACGTACTTAAATCCTGAATCACGGTATCGAGGTTTTCTACACCGCTCACATATATGTAGGTACAAGTTCCGATAGAAAACAATCGGAGATTGGCCGACATCATGACACCTTGATATTTCCCATATCCCTTTGCTAAACTACTCTTAAACAAGAGGGACCATATTTATCCAGAATTATGAGACAAGGGTAGAAATATCCCCTAACTAGGTAAACGGACAATATTTATAAACCTACGCTGCCAGTGACAACTTAAATTCGGGGACCGAAATATTTCAAGCCTGTCATCTAGCCTAGTCGCTTAAGAAACTTTGACACTTTTGCGAGGCGTTTGACAATTTTGTCTCCGTTTTACCTGAATATGCGACGCGAAAACGAAAGATGGCAATGTTTGTATAGTCGTACAAGGATCTTTTGGCGCGTGGATGACAGAGACAGCGCCTTACAGGTAAGGCAAACTGTAAGGCGCTCTCTCTGTCACCCACGCGCCAAAAGATGCTTGTAGGACAATACGATGTTCTTTTGTGCCGCTGCGTCCAAACGCGTGGGTTGATTTGGAGGTTCTTATATCATTAAAGATTTATAGCCCCACACTTGGATTCCAAATGTCAGGAGTAATATGGACTAGGGTTGCCATCCGACCTGTTTTCCCAGGAAATGTACTAGTTTTTGGGGTGTCCTGGGCTCTTTTGGATAGTTTTTAAGCTTCGTCCTGGGCTTTAGAGTCCTGTTATGGACCCACGTTAAAAATAAAGCAACCGGTTATTTCCAGCAACAGTTGCTGCAATAAATTAAAATTATGTTCAATATAATTATACAGTCATAACATAATATATTATGGACATATGCATATAAGGACTACACAATACACACTATTCTGCTTAATAACTTCTTGATAAGAAAGTAAATAATAACCTAATTAAGAATAAAAATAACTATTTAAGAAACAAAAACAAAACCAGTATAAAACAATAAAAATTATACGTGTTGTTTCCCATATTGTTATTGATAACATGAATAGTTAAATTGGATGTGAACACAATTTCGTGAACAAAGTTTATCAAACATTGTAACGCGTGTGGGGAGAGAATACGCATCTCAGAACATGAAACGATCGTGCGTGAGTACTAACAACTTATCAGAGAAAATGTGGATTGGAACATGTAAAATGATCGCCTTTATAGATTTCGCAACAGTCTAAAGAGAAAAGTTACTCATGAAAACGTGAAAATGTCAATCTACAAAGAACCTTAATCATAGACAAAAGGCTGGAATTTATAATTATGTGCTGCCATTTAAACACATAACGTAAAGAACAAAAAAAGCGACCTTTTTAAAGTTAACAAAATATTCAACAACAATTTTCGAAAACATTTTATCATTTACAGGCAGCCTGTTACAATTTCATTAATACTTGTAAAAATAAAAAAAAACAATATCATCTGACGTAATAATATAATCTGCGAAATGTTTGTTTAGGATGTGCGTACGTCCGCAATAAAAATAAGCCTTAGTGATTTATAGGGTTGCTTCTATTTCTTATTTATGTGTGTGGAATTTATTCTGCGTGTTTGAGTAGGGAATAATTGATACGACGTGTTTATGTGTTTTGATATTCGGGTACAATCTGGGAATGTTTTGGATAAAGTTGGTGTGAGACGGAAAAACATTGTTGTTTGGTAAAGATGTTCGGTTTATAGAATCTTTATTTCTCATAAGACATACATAGTCACTTAGAATGAGAAACTTAAACTAATTTGTATAGTATTATTTTGTTCGGCGGCTTTGTAGAGTTTTGTTGTTCCTAAGTGTGTGTGTGTGTGTGTGTGCGTGTGTGTGCGCGCGCGTGTGTGTGCGTGTGTGTGCGTGTGTGTGTGTGTGCGTGCGTGTATATGTGTGTGTGTGTGTGTGTTTGTGTGTGTGTGGTGTGTGTGAGTGTTGACTTGAAAATCTTGATATCAAGAAAGTAAGAGCTTTTATGAACATTATTTTCATTATTATCCCTCTACTGCATCAATTATGAAGGAGATGATTAAAAAATATTTAACTATGTAAAACTCTTTATTTATATACTAATAAATATATATGTCGAGAAATAAAAAATCTAAATCATTTAGTTTAGATTTTAATTTTCAAAACCATATATGGTTTCTTATGCATTCACGTAAAAAATCACTCGGTCATATATGTCTCCGTATGCATTGAGTCCAATAAGAAAGTAATAAAATATCTAAATAATAAAAAATAACTGAAAAAATATTATTGTCTAAAATGAAGTCGAAAGTGATTCCAGCTCTTGGTAATTAAACATCTACAGCAAATGTAGATAACATACAGCCAAATCATGTGCATAAACTCATGTTTTTCATGTGAAGACTTATTTACTAAATTGAGGGTATACTGACTTTTTTTTCTCGTTAAGTGTATCTAGTCGTTATATTGTGTACTCAGTACTGTCATTATTTGTATTTGGCATAACTGAATATCTTCAAATTGCCACAATCATTGTCAGATTTTCATCTTCGGAATATTGTCTCTGTGGGAAGGGGATATTCAATATTTACCATAAAATTCACCATGAAAGTGACGAAGGTTCATTTAGTCAAAAAGGCATTAAAAACTACGTTCTACAGAAACAAAATAACAAGTATATAGCAGTTTTAATATAAAATATAGTCATATCTTGTATGTGATAGTCAGTGTAAAATTGTTATTATTGCATATTGAACCATATTTGTCCAAACCAAAAATTGTCTCAATGCATACGAAACCATATCTGGTGCCAGGTGAAAATCGTGTGAAAACAGTGGAAAACGGTTTAAATCAGGAAAATTTGTTATTGATTAACTTAGTGGAGGTTGTGTTAATTATGAAAATATTTTTATTAAACGAAATAATTGAATAATTATATTAGTTTTCCTTTCTTGAAATTGAGTTTCGTCCACCTCAAGAGACATACATCGACCACTCACTCAAAAATAAGCACACATTTGAATGTTATCTAATTTTAGGCAAACCAATTACTTTTCATCAAAGCTAAATAATATCTCTACGTATTTAATTAGGTAACAATCTATTTGCGACAGTTGATTAGGGAGAAAAAAAATTGCAAAGTCATGATACCATATATGGTGCCATATGCGGTAGAGGGTTAACTACTAGCATCCGCCCGTAGGCTTCGTCCGCGTGGAATTCGTTTAATTTCACCCCCCTATTTCACCCCCTTCCAGGTGGAATTTCCAAAAATCCTCTCTTATTGCTTCCCTACACTCCCCAAAGAATATACATGCCAAATTTCAGCTTCTTCTATTCAGTAGTTTCGGCTGTGCGTTGTCTGTCAGTCACCAGTAACGCAAGTGTTTTATATATTAACATTATTTTCATTATTAACTATTTAAAATTGTTTTCATCTGAGATATGTTATGACTCAATTTCAGGGATGAACCAAAAACATATACCAGATAAATGTTACCATAGCATTATTTACAAGACAATAAGGTACAAGGGAAAATTCATGTCGACTAGAGTACCGACATAAAACACGTGTTTTATGTCCTCGGGCGTTTCGATCTTTATAATAAATGAAGTAAAGGTGTTTTTGGCTACAATAGATCATTTTAATAATGACCTTTTAAACATTATTTTTATTACAACAGCATAGATCATTAGGTATTTTATGCTCCGATTTTTTTTAAAGATTGTAGATATCTTTAAAATATACCAAATGGTTTTATCGATGAAGCACTGATATTTAAGCGAATGCCAGACTTATGAAAAAGAAACGCACCTAGTACATCAAATTTTCAAAATGATTTAGTTTTTTTAACATGATTTTTTAAGAATAGGGCTGAGAAAAGAGGGAGACAATGTGTTTTACCTATAAATAAAAAAGTAATAAATAACAAAGTTTGAGCCTAATAAACAATAGTACAACTAAGCAAAATTGGCTGTATGCTGCATCCAAATTCATTCAGTTCAGTTGCAGTCAAAAACTAATATAAACTTTTATGTTTTATATATATGTTACCGGAAATGTATGAAATCTAGGAATTGTATACATTTCCTAGGAAATATATTCCTAAGCTCTTTAGGAAATGTGTAAAATATTGTTTTAAAAATTATTTAATTCATACATTTACTAGGAAATGTACACATTTCCTAGGAATGGAAATGGAGGAGGTTAAAACTACTGTGACGACATCGTGCACCGTGCACACTGTGACGTCACGTACTTAAATCCTGAATCACGGTATCGAGGTTTTCTACACCGCTCACATATATGTAGGTACAAGTTCCGATAGAAAACAATCGGAGATTGGCCGACATCATGACACCTTGATATTTCCCATATCCCTTTGCTAAACTACTCTTAAACAAGAGGGACCATATTTATCCAGAATTATGAGACAAGGGTAGAAATATCCCCTAACTAGGTAAACGGACAATATTTATAAACCTACGCTGCCAGTGACAACTTAAATTCGGGGACCGAAATATTTCAAGCCTGTCATCTAGCCTAGTCGCTTAAGAAACTTTGACACTTTTGCGAGGCGTTTGACAATTTTGTCTCCGTTTTACCTGAATATGCGACGCGAAAACGAAAGATGGCAATGTTTGTATAGTCGTACAAGGATCTTTTGGCGCGTGGATGACAGAGACAGCGCCTTACAGGTAAGGCAAACTGTAAGGCGCTCTCTCTGTCACCCACGCGCCAAAAGATGCTTGTAGGACAATACGATGTTCTTTTGTGCCGCTGCGTCCAAACGCGTGGGTTGATTTGGAGGTTCTTATATCATTAAAGATTTATAGCCCCACACTTGGATTCCAAATGTCAGGAGTAATATGGACTAGGGTTGCCATCCGACCTGTTTTCCCAGGAAATGTACTAGTTTTTGGGGTGTCCTGGGCTCTTTTGGATAGTTTTTAAGCTTCGTCCTGGGCTTTAGAGTCCTGTTATGGACCCACGTTAAAAATAAAGCAACCGGTTATTTCCAGCAACAGTTGCTGCAATAAATTAAAATTATGTTCAATATAATTATACAGTCATAACATAATATATTATGGACATATGCATATAAGGACTACACAATACACACTATTCTGCTTAATAACTTCTTGATAAGAAAGTAAATAATAACCTAATTAAGAATAAAAATAACTATTTAAGAAACAAAAACAAAACCAGTATAAAACAATAAAAATTATACGTGTTGTTTCCCATATTGTTATTGATAACATGAATAGTTAAATTGGATGTGAACACAATTTCGTGAACAAAGTTTATCAAACATTGTAACGCGTGTGGGGAGAGAATACGCATCTCAGAACATGAAACGATCGTGCGTGAGTACTAACAACTTATCAGAGAAAATGTGGATTGGAACATGTAAAATGATCGCCTTTATAGATTTCGCAACAGTCTAAAGAGAAAAGTTACTCATGAAAACGTGAAAATGTCAATCTACAAAGAACCTTAATCATAGACAAAAGGCTGGAATTTATAATTATGTGCTGCCATTTAAACACATAACGTAAAGAACAAAAAAAGCGACCTTTTTAAAGTTAACAAAATATTCAACAACAATTTTCGAAAACATTTTATCATTTACAGGCAGCCTGTTACAATTTCATTAATACTTGTAAAAATAAAAAAAAACAATATCATCTGACGTAATAATATAATCTACGAAATGTTTGTTTAGGATGTGCGTACGTCCGCAATAAAAATAAGCCTTAGTGATTTATAGGGTTGCTTCTATTTCTTATTTATGTGTGTGGAATTTATTCTGCGTGTTTGAGTAGGGAATAATTGATACGACGTGTTTATGTGTTTTGATATTCGGGTACAATCTGGGAATGTTTTGGATAAAGTTGGTGTGAGACGGAAAAACATTGTTGTTTGGTAAAGATGTTCGGTTTATAGAATCTTTATTTCTCATAAGACATACATAGTCACTTAGAATGAGAAACTTAAACTAATTTGTATAGTATTATTTTGTTCGGCGGCTTTGTAGAGTTTTGTTGTTCCTAAGTGTGTGTGTGTGTGTGTGTGCGTGTGTGTGCGCGCGCGTGTGTGTGCGTGTGTGTGCGTGTGTGTGTGTGTGCGTGCGTGTATATGTGTGTGTGTGTGTGTGTTTGTGTGTGTGTGGTGTGTGTGAGTGTTGACTTGAAAATCTTGATATCAAGAAAGTAAGAGCTTTTATGAACATTATTTTCATTATTATCCCTCTACTGCATCAATTATGAAGGAGATGATTAAAAAATATTTAACTATGTAAAACTCTTTATTTATATACTAATAAATATATATGTCGAGAAATAAAAAATCTAAATCATTTAGTTTAGATTTTAATTTTCAAAACCATATATGGTTTCTTATGCATTCACGTAAAAAATCACTCGGTCATATATGTCTCCGTATGCATTGAGTCCAATAAGAAAGTAATAAAATATCTAAATAATAAAAAATAACTGAAAAAATATTATTGTCTAAAATGAAGTCGAAAGTGATTCCAGCTCTTGGTAATTAAACATCTACAGCAAATGTAGATAACATACAGCCAAATCATGTGCATAAACTCATGTTTTTCATGTGAAGACTTATTTACTAAATTGAGGGTATACTGACTTTTTTTTCTCGTTAAGTGTATCTAGTCGTTATATTGTGTACTCAGTACTGTCATTATTTGTATTTGGCATAACTGAATATCTTCAAATTGCCACAATCATTGTCAGATTTTCATCTTCGGAATATTGTCTCTGTGGGAAGGGGATATTCAATATTTACCATAAAATTCACCATGAAAGTGACGAAGGTTCATTTAGTCAAAAAGGCATTAAAAACTACGTTCTACAGAAACAAAATAACAAGTATATAGCAGTTTTAATATAAAATATAGTCATATCTTGTATGTGATAGTCAGTGTAAAATTGTTATTATTGCATATTGAACCATATTTGTCCAAACCAAAAATTGTCTCAATGCATACGAAACCATATCTGGTGCCAGGTGAAAATCGTGTGAAAACAGTGGAAAACGGTTTAAATCAGGAAAATTTGTTATTGATTAACTTAGTGGAGGTTGTGTTAATTATGAAAATATTTTTATTAAACGAAATAATTGAATAATTATATTAGTTTTCCTTTCTTGAAATTGAGTTTCGTCCACCTCAAGAGACATACATCGACCACTCACTCAAAAATAAGCACACATTTGAATGTTATCTAATTTTAGGCAAACCAATTACTTTTCATCAAAGCTAAATAATATCTCTACGTATTTAATTAGGTAACAATCTATTTGCGACAGTTGATTAGGGAGAAAAAAAATTGCAAAGTCATGATACCATATATGGTGCCATATGCGGTAGAGGGTTAACTACTAGCATCCGCCCGTAGGCTTCGTCCGCGTGGAATTCGTTTAATTTCACCCCCCTATTTCACCCCCTTCCAGGTGGAATTTCCAAAAATCCTCTCTTATTGCTTCCCTACACTCCCCAAAGAATATACATGCCAAATTTCAGCTTCTTCTATTCAGTAGTTTCGGCTGTGCGTTGTCTGTCAGTCACCAGTAACGCAAGTGTTTTATATATTAACATTATTTTCATTATTAACTATTTAAAATTGTTTTCATCTGAGATATGTTATGACTCAATTTCAGGGATGAACCAAAAACATATACCAGATAAATGTTACCATAGCATTATTTACAAGACAATAAGGTACAAGGGAAAATTCATGTCGACTAGAGTACCGACATAAAACACGTGTTTTATGTCCTCGGGCGTTTCGATCTTTATAATAAATGAAGTAAAGGTGTTTTTGGCTACAATAGATCATTTTAATAATGACCTTTTAAACATTATTTTTATTACAACAGCATAGATCATTAGGTATTTTATGCTCCGATTTTTTTTAAAGATTGTAGATATCTTTAAAATATACCAAATGGTTTTATCGATGAAGCACTGATATTTAAGCGAATGCCAGACTTATGAAAAAGAAACGCACCTAGTACATCAAATTTTCAAAATGATTTAGTTTTTTTAACATGATTTTTTAAGAATAGGGCTGAGAAAAGAGGGAGACAATGTGTTTTACCTATAAATAAAAAAGTAATAAATAACAAAGTTTGAGCCTAATAAACAATAGTACAACTAAGCAAAATTGGCTGTATGCTGCATCCAAATTCATTCAGTTCAGTTGCAGTCAAAAACTAATATAAACTTTTATGTTTTATATATATGTTACCGGAAATGTATGAAATCTAGGAATTGTATACATTTCCTAGGAAATATATTCCTAAGCTCTTTAGGAAATGTGTAAAATATTGTTTTAAAAATTATTTAATTCATACATTTACTAGGAAATGTACACATTTCCTAGGAATTGTATACAATTCCGATATCGTATTAGGAAATGTGTATGTCGTGGCCACATCGTAGATTTGTTAACTTCATATGGTCGCATTTCATGAAATGGGCAGCTCAGTTTGTTCAGACCGTTAAATCGTCTACGTTTGGTCATCCACGTTTGGCCAAATCGTAAAAACGCAGAATATAGGGCATAATTTCGAACCGTGACGTCTCCGGCGCTGCGGAAGGTGCAGCCCCTTCGCCCTTGCGTAACAAAGCACAGACACCCACGCTCGCCTGCGCAGCTTCGGCTTACTGGTCGCCTTCGGCGACCAGCCTCAGCCGCTCCGGCTCACCCGGGTGTCTGCGTTTTGTTACAGCGGGCGGGGGCTGCCCTCCCTCCGCGCCTCCGGGTTCTAAAAAAACTCTAGGGGTAGGGCATACAAGACTACGTGGAGTACGGGTAGGCTAATTCGGTTCTGTAACCAATTCGACCTACCTACACCTTAAATATTATACCTGTTATTAAACATCATTATCATCGAGGATAACATCGTTAAGGAACAACGCAGGTGCATTAAACCCTTCATGACGGGCACACCCTAAGTACCAGATTATTGATAGCACATGAGCACAAATACCTATAGTACGTCGTCCTCTTAAATAGGTACAGTAATATTGTTTAATAGTGTTGATAATATTATTAATTAAAATATAACAATAATATTTCCTGGCTCGGACATGCTCATGTTCGCATGGTTGTATCTCCAAACGGACAAATATTTGGGGAAACTTCCAATAGTAAAATTTGATGTACTATTCTATCTCAAATTGAAAATGTGCTTGCTACTCATTATTATTGGATTGTAGACCAAAATGCCCATTCTCCTTTTGTTAATGTGTCCATAAATATCCTTAATAAATAACAAACACACAATAAAATTTAATAATTTGTCATCTGTCGCCAAAGATGTCTCTTTGTTAGGCTTCCTCTGCAACGATAAAATCAAAACGCGTCGTTCTACAAAGCTAATGAATATATTATACCTAGTGTAAATAATTGCTTTTTACAAAAAAAAATAACCGACTTCAATCTTGATAAGTAGAGATAACTCAAAAACTACTCGCCAGATGGCGCTCAATTCAACATGTAAGTGTAAAGTTCTCGTCACTACAAATTAATGAAGCCCAAACACTAGATAACTGCAGTAAATCGTTGAGGAGTTCCCTCGACTGTCTTTCGGCTTCATCAGATCGACTCCAGATCTTCATGAAATGGTAGCGCTTTAATGTACTTATGATAACATGAACAAACACACTAGTCGTCCATACAATTTTCGAAAGTTCCCCTCGATTTCTCTGAGATGCCATCATCAGATCCTGGTTTCCTTATCAGGGGACCCCACTGCGCATATCTACTTTACAACAAAAAAAGAATTATCAAAATCGGCCCATAAACGACGAAATAATCGCTGAACGTACATAAAAAAAAAGCATATATACGGTCGAATTGAGAACCTCCTTCTTTTTTGAAGTCGGTTAAAAATAATATGCGTTATAAAAATAGCGTAACCTTATAACGTGTTTTCAATATATATAGCCGTTGCGAACACCTATAATCTTAATGTACTACATTTCCGATTGCTATTTAGGAAATGTATAAATTTCCTAGGAAATGTGTCCAATATAATTTATTTCACACATTTCCTGGCGATTTTAGGAATTGTATACATTTCCTAGGAATTGTATACAATGACGGATTTAACACATTTCCGTTAACATATATATCACCAACAAAGCTAACATTAAAACTTTTATATTTCCAGTGAACTCATTTGACCCGTCACAGTTTTATTATTAGATAAATAAAATTCTAAATTATTGCATACTTGTTCCGGGATGTCATTCGCGTTCGCGTCGAAACGATTCGACACGAAACACGATCAAACGCAGCGATTGCCGTTAAAAAAGAGATATCTTTTATTTTAGTTACTTTTATGATTACTGGCTTCAGTACAAATGTAGATAATAAAGCTGAGGTTAGACATAGCATCTATCAGAAAACAGGTGCCAGTTTCGTTTGAAACACGTAATCGACGCGAAACACGCGTTTTATATCGTGGAGCAATTCGGTTTACGACTTCACCCATATTTAGTGCCATTAGGAAAGGAACAATTTTATCTAGCTGATCCATCAGACGTCTTGCAACATTGTAGACGCCCTCACTCTTACTTCGATTAATAATTATGTTGTTTGGAAATCGCTAATTAAGTGATATAAAGACCAGCTATTATGATCTGGGGCCTTATTATGAACTCTTAATTCCAGACAGTTCACGTTCACAACGTGTGGGTCACCCACACGTTGTGAACGAAAACTGTCTGGAATTAAGAGTTCATAATAAGGGGGCTGTTCTGTACATGTGTCCCTTTGATGATCTAATGTCTAGATGGAACATCGAATCCGCGCAAACGTGTCAAAAAATTGTGGCCAACTGTTGGCCACAATTCTCATTATCATTGTATCATTGATCACGCACACATAGACAATATACGAACGTGTAAAACATCGCCTGTACGCACACACGCCTAATATTGTTGCCTTGTTTTTTTTTGTTTTCATTGTAGGGCGACGCTCAATCTAGACATTAGATTCATCAAAGATGTGTCCATATAAAATTTTGTTGACAATAAAGAGGACTTTGTAAATATTTTTAAAAGTAAAATGATTAGTATCCACGGATATGACGATAAAAAGTTAAGAATCATAAAATACTATTGAATAGCATTATGGACGTTACAAAACTGTATTTACCAAGCATAAAAATTAACGAACGTCAATAAATTCGTAATTGGGTAATTGAGAGCACTTTAAATTGAGTTTTAGCTTAAAATTTCATCCGATAGTAATTAATTTAAAAACAGATTAAAATGAATTATTACAAATTACATTTTACTGGCGTCGAGTTTTAAACTCATTATTTATATAACGAAGTTTAAAACAATATTAATTTGATTATTTTTGTGCGCAAATAGTCGACGAGTCACCTGATGGTAAGTAATCGTCTGTTGCCTGTAAATGGTATGAAATGGTATGGAAAGTGTCACCGATGCGTTGTCGATCATAAAAAGAGTATTATTTATAACTCATAATGTGAGTCATACTTATAATATCTATCAATAAATCTAGCTCTAGCATAGCATGTACTTTGCGACGAAAACACATTAAAAACAAATCTTCTTATATTCGTAAATTTTAGAAAAAAAATTATTTCCAAAATTGTCTACCTATGTCACATCGACAGTAAAAATATTCAGTACACTATCAAAGAAGTAGAAGTCGCGTAGTATGCAGTATTAGGAACTAGTTTTAACCTGCGGCTTCGCCCGCGTGAGAGACGAATTACAAAAAAATACCATTGAAATGAGCCCAAGGGAACTAACTCATATCACCAATATCAAAGTATCTTTTGTCCCGATCAAGTTTAGTTCTAAGTACCAATATAAGTATCGCAATCTGATAAGAATAGGTATGACGACTTTTAGGTATATCACTTTTAGGTATATCCTTTTCACCCTATTAGGGTCCCCGCAGACTGACTGCAGCAACCGGCGGCTGTGGCGCTGCCGCTGTTGCGCTTCTTTCTAGAAGCGCGGTCCGGCCGACAGCCGCTTTGGCTGAATTCTGCTCGCTGTTATTGGAGCTGCTGGCTGTTGGCCGGATCGCGCTTCTAAAAAGAAGCGCCAAAGCCACCGGTGGCTGCAGTCAATTTGCGGGGACCCTTAAATCCACCAGAGTGGTTAAACTACCGGAGCGGCCGGAAGCCGCGTTGCTATGGTCGGTGGCTTGGTCAGCTTAGTGGCCAGCGGCATTTCTTTACTAAAGCTATGAAAAGGCTTGCTTCTGGCCACTGAAGGCTGGCACTGATGGCCGGTGGCCAATTTGCGCTTAATTATTTTCTTTCGTTTGAATGAATGAATAAATGAATGAATATTTATGTTTGCAACGTGGTTCATCGTATCTCCCGTCCTGTTGGTCCAAGCGTGATGTTATGTATAGAGCTTAAAGCTTTCCTCGGTAAATGGACTATCCAACATTAAAATCAATTTTCAAATCGCACCACTAGCTCCTTAGATTAGCCCATTCAAACAAACTTTTCAAACTCTTAATATTATTAGAATAGATTTTCATATTTCCAAAACATGTTTATGAAGTATGGAAAATAAAAATATTTTTTGAATTAAAACCCGTATCCTGAGAGTATAACCGGTTCAACAAACAAACAAAATCTTCAGCTATATTATATTACTATAATATAACATAGCTCTTTAAACAACATGTCTCATTTGTGGAGAGTTGCGCTTCCTTTGAGAGAACATGCTTGCTTTTATCAATTTTATTAGAAGAGGATTCTTTTGAAAGAGAGTAGTTTGCTTTAGCCAGTTTACTAGTCTTAATAAGCGCTCCATTTTATCAACAAATTGTTTGTTTTTAATATAAATCATCTTAGAATACTTTCTTCTGTGAAGATCACGACTAAATACAAATAATGTAGCCTATATACTTAGTCATAGACTCAGTAGAATTTCATATGATAGGTCAATACAAAAAGAATGCCGATATTTATCATACATTTATCATAGCTATCGATAAATAGCGAACGGTCGACACAAGATAGGGAGATCTACGAATCGTCACGAGAGAACAGCTACTCGCTTAACTTCGGTAAACTTGTTGCTCCGCTCCTATTGGTCATAGCGTATACCTATAATCTATTATAGCCTTCTTCAACAAATGGACTTTTCAACACAAAATTATCTTTTTCAATTTGAACCAGAAGTTCCTGAGATAAGCGCGTTCAAACGAATAAACAAACAAACTCTTCCGCTTTGTATTATTAGTACAGAAGTAAAGATTACATAGTTAGCATTTAAAACAAAGTTAAAGTTGTGAAGCCATCCAATTTATATGTAAGTATTCTAGACTATCTAAGTATTACTGGTAATACTCGTACATACGTATCTATGAACACTAAGTTAATTCGCAAGTATAAAGTTAGTTACTTTAAGACAACTTGCGGTTAACGTATAAATAAATTTTCTTAAAGCGGCTAACAAAACTTCGCTAAGAAGACGAAGTAAGTCTTAAGTAAATTAATCATTCATTAGATTTAATTATGCAAGATTTACGGTCTAGGTAACTTTATTATTAGAACCGTATCGTAATAGATAGCGGCGTATTTTTTTAAGAAATAAATGTAGCAAACGAGCATGCAGCATCCCACCAACCACAAGACTCTATTTGGGGACTAGAATAGTTAGTCCAATTAAAATCAAAACACTTACGGGGTGTTCTACGTGAGTGACGAATACGACGCGACGCTACGCAACACGAAGCGATGCTACACGCGACAATGACAACGTCGCGTATTGTCGCAGACTGTCACATAGGACACAAGTATTCGCATTCGTAAGCATTCGCGTCGTTTTCGTCGCTCACGTAGGACACCGCCTAAGCCAAAAGTTATGAAGTACGGTCACACACATAAAAAAGTACAGTCGAATTCAGAAACTTCTCCAAGTTTTGAAGTCGGGTAAAAATTATTACCTCTCTCTGACTACACCGTGTAAATGTTCATTCCGACCGATGTTACTGCAAGTGATACCGTGAGTTCCTGAATTGTGCAAGTGTACAATGTTCCCACGAGTACGTCACTGCTTGTGACGCGCGCAATTTGTTATGCCAGTTGTACGTACTTGTTGTGACGACACAAACCGAAAATAACTGAATAACTGAATTAAGAATTCTTTTTAAAGTCGAATAAGGGCGATCACACACATACGCAGGTTTAAAGCAACTCGCAAATGATTGTGCGAAGTTTTTAACATATTCGTGGTTTTCCAAGCTGAGAGGGTTTTAAGTCGCACATCAAAGGGCGATCACCTAATCTTCGCGTAGTCTGCCACACATTGTTGCAAACATTCGTACAATGTACAAACTTTCGCTCACATGTGAGCGACTGGTAATATTATCCGCAACACCCGTGTGTCTCAACTAAGTTTGGAGTGAAGATAATTCAAAAACGGTGCGGGCGTTACCTCACAGCTTTGTAACCCAGTTTATTTATTTGTGCAGTGTGCTTTTGATGCACCTGACTGTACAAAAGTAGCAAAGTAGGTACACCTGATGACATAAGTAGAGAAATAATTTTTATTAGTGCTTCGTGAATTGTTTTATAATATAATGAGTCTCTGTAGTTTTATTTATTTCTTACATGAAAGCAGTAAAACTTTGTTAATAGTCGCTTAGTAGAACTTCTATGCTAACTCTTATCTCATCACAGTTAAATTAGTCAGAACACAACACAAACCTTTTATCAGAACTTCCCGCGGGACCAAATCCGTTTATCGGTACACAAAGCAGAGAACTAACCTTACCTAAGTTAATTCTGCACCTGTGGCATAGTTTATAAATTTACGACGAGTACCATTTAAATATGGTTCAGTGATCCGGTATGTAAAGTTATGTACCCGTATTACTAAATAAGAAATGTGGCAACACATTATCATTTATTAAAAATACACGTTAAATATAATTTTTTAAGAAAAGAAAGAAAGAAAGTTTTATTTTCTTTCTTTCTTTCTATATAATGTTTTAGCTTCCATTGGTCATCATTATAGCAATAACTCTTCGACTGCTGAGCACGTATCTCCTCTCACAGTATAAAAAGATTATAGATTGCTAAATTAAAAAAAAATAATAATATAGTGTCAAATACACCTAAAATGTAGCAAAACTATAGCCCATTCAGCAAAGGAATTAAACTGTCGTGAACAGCCAGTAAAATGGACACTTCAGAGGTAATGATCTAGTTGGTGGCGTTTTATCCGTCCGACTGTACCCGGGAACACATATTTTTCCGCGCGTTTATTTTTGGGTGAAAATTTTGTCAGATGCGTTGTTTTACAGGAACATGTTTTTCCAACTAACAATAACAGTCAGTGAAAATGTGTTTTAGGGTTCTCTGTTGTAGGTGGAAAACTAACATTCACTTACAATATGTCAATATTACTACTACAAAAACTGATGGGCCTACGGAACACAGAAAAAAGAGCGTTAATCGATCTATTGGATTTTGAATATGCTTATAATATGACTAGCTTTTGCCTGCGGTTTGGTCCGCGTGGAAGTATTTAAAAAAAATCTTACCTGGTACATAGGGACTCCACATAGGCGATTGGGTTTGATTATGGTATATTTTTAACCGACTTAAAAAAGGAAGAAAACCTCCTCTTTACAATTCATCTGTATTTTTTGTTACCTCATAAGTTTTTACGGGGTAAACCGATTTTTATATTCTATTTATTTATTTTATTATTTCATTTTTTTATTCAAATGCTAGTACTCGGCATGGTAGTCTCATCAAAATTTGAGCTACATTGGACCAGTATTTTCTACGTTATCTCTTCTCGTCGATGATAAAGTCGGACTTTTTCGTAAAAAGTTAATTATTTATTTTAAATGTGTACGGAACCTCGACCTAAGTAACTTCGAAACACGCTCGGCGTGATTTAGCGATTCCGTAAAAATGTTTTCCTTAGTTCGTACTTTTACGTGATAACAAAAATAGACTGACACAAACTGTTATTCCAAAGCATTTTTTTACCTCTACCAATTTAACTTGTGGTTACGTAAACAAATAATCCTATTTAAAAAGTTGTCCCCGTCATATAGAAAAAACTGTCAATGCGAGACAGAAAATGGTATCTTTCTGTCTTTTGTTTTCATGTCTCTCTATTGTAAGTTGCTTCTGTCTTGTGTCTTTGCGAATTGCTCATTGCTCATATTTCTTGAGCGCTTCCGTGCTTCGGAGGGCACGTAAAGCGCGTGTCGAGACGTTAAGCCTTGTCTGACCCTACGGGTGGCTTGAAATTCCGATACTGGGTTGGCCACTTACCCCTCCACCAATCCGCACTGGAGCAGCGTGGTGGAATGCTCTAGGCCTCCTCAATAATGAGCAAAAACTCGTGCTAAGTAGTAAGCCATTGGGTTGTAGCCATTCACCCGTGATACGTACGGTGGGAAATCAAAATTAAGTCTACTTCGCCACCGAAACCTGAATGCAACCTGAAACGTTCAGATTGCATTCAGGTTTCGGAAATTATGTTCCATTTGTTAGCATTTCAATTGAAAAACATGGCTTCATTTGCCCACAATGTTATAAAAATGTAGTGCTTTACAAATTTAATACCGCTTGTAAAACGCGAGTTCGCGAGAAATATATCACGCTGCCGCGTGCTAAATGCGAAAAAAGCGTTCAGTTATGTTGAACATGAATGAAAATATTATTAAAATTGTAATAGAAAACAATAAACTCGTGCACCGTCTTCCGAACTATAATAATAATAATAATAATAACGCTTCACACTCAAAGCCCCACACTAGGATTCCCTGTGTCGTGGGTACCTTGGACAACACACAAGACAAGGACACACACCCAGACCGGGAACGGAAATTTAAACTCATCATTCAAATTGCCGCCTCGCTGGGAATCGAACCCAGGACCCTCGGAACAGCGATTGGCTATTATTTATTTATTTATTGTAGGGCGACGCTCAATCTATTATATTTAAAACATCAAAGGTTGACAGTTTGAACTACAACAAATTTAAACTTTATTTTTTGGAACACATAGATTTATTTACTTTTTAGTATTTAGAACACAAAACTTCGTATTGGTGTGAGTGAGGCCGTGTGTATACAAGGCTAGGCTGACTTTTTGCTGGCTTCACTCTTTTGTTCCCGGCGCTCCATCTACAGTTTATTGGTCTGAGATCATGACTATGTATTTCCGTACATTGATATCTGACCCAAATATCGGAGCGAAGGGGGTGCGTAACAGAGCTTTATGATTCCATTCTTACGGCGTCATCCACGGGAAATTCGGAGAAATGGTTTACCCAGTCATGCTTGGGGCTTTTCGATGGCTGTAATACGAAGAAATCAGGACAGACACATCTATAGACAGAAAATTACATTACTCCATTATCGTTAGATATATCTAAGCTTTTTGCTTACCTAAGCATGTTTATAATCATATTAATTTGTAAAGCTAAATCTTTGTACTCGCTTTTACGAACATCACGTGGATAAATAAAAAAAAGATACGAAGTTTAACACAGTTTAGGTATTGAGAAGGAATGCACAGTCCTAATATATTTATATGTATAATAGCGCATTTAAAATACATTAAATAATTGTATAAAAATTACACACACTAATATCTACGTTACTCTATGCACACTTCCATGCCTATGACAGAACGGGACACAAAATTACTCATTTGAAATATGTACTCGTATGTACGTTCATAGGGTGAATGAAAATTAGCCCTTTGATAGAACGAATTACAGTCGATTTCGAGCGTAGAGAACATTACACTACACTTAATTCGAATTACCTACATTAAAACAAAAAAGGCCATTTTGAATTTCGAACGTGAGCACTCTACAAAATACCATTCACTCATTCGCTCCTTTCAAGCCATGTTAATTATTTAACAGAGCGGTACTCAACTTACTGTAATGTTTAAATTCGGAACTAAAAAGCGTAAAACCCAGGGCCTATTTAACGCGATCTCTGAGGGTAGTTCAAAAGGCGAGTAAGCTGGGTAATTTCACGCCTGTTTTATTTTATGAAAATGTTACGGTATTTCTTTAGTCCTATAATTTCTTTTAAGGCTTAATTTTTAAGGTACAGCGATATTTTATGTTAGCTATAACTAATGTTTGTGTAAATCCGTAAGTTTACCACAGTCTACAGTTTTGTGTAGCCAATTACAACTTTTAGAGGCGACAATCTAAATTCTTAACGGTACCAACGCATTGCCGACAGAATTAGATAAGATTCTTACTTACTTACCTACTGGACTATTCACAAATAACACAATTAACAGGACCAACTATACTATCACTAACAGTCCCTGCCTCAGGTAGGTAGTTGTTAGTTAATGTTGGTAATAGTCCATCAGTTCCGATTAGGTCACAGATGCATTGCTACCCTTGAGGAATGATGACTTTTCTATCCGAGTTGTATCCATACTAATATTATAAATGTGAAAGTGTGTTTGTTTGTTTGTTTGTGACTCTTTCACGTCGCAACTTGGCTAGTATATGATATGGTTTATGTGTAGAAATAGTTGGGACGGTGATGAAGATCGATGTTTTGTTAGTTACTAGATATTTAGTTCTGGATGCTGTTAATAGATGGCGTTAGTAAAATTCATTTGCAAGTTCTGAATCACGCTATCAAATACTACATGTATAGTAAATTTACTTAAGTCATAGTCAAATGTTATAGCCTAAGTTCCAGTATAACCTATACTATAGGCTACTTTTTATCCCCAGAATCCTACGGGAGCGGGACCTACGCGGCTGTTACCTACGGGTCCCGAAGCGAAGCGAGGGCGGTTCTCTAGTAGGTAATAATTATACATGCGAAAAATTATTATGAGTCAGTCAACCAGTCAGATTTATTATACATAAATGTAGTGTATTAATAAATTATACAGCAGAGAAAAACAACGCGAGTAACGTTTAGCTAAGAGATGTCTGTTCAAGCTCCAATAGATTCTAACATAATTTTGCATATTAACTAACGCTCGCTTCTATCCTGTTACCGGAATTCTCCGTAGAAACGGGATAACGGAATACCCATTTCCCGCATCTATCCGAAATTCCCAGAAGTCTATACTGTGCAAACACTCCAAAAATCATGTTTTGTGTATGTAACGCTCACAGCTGGACGATTTGTGTTTTTGTTAACTTTTGACTTGAATTAATTATCTATTATTTATGCACTTTGTTTTGTTGCACATGTCGAAATCATGTCGAAATTGAATTAATAATAATAATAATATGTAACTAGTTGCCTGCTCTGCGGTCGGAATTTGGCTGTTATTCATTCTGTCAAACGGTTACCTACTATGGTCATATTGTAATTTGGTTACTATGACACATTTAAACGTGTCAAATATGTACGTCATGTATGGCAGTGTGAATAGAGATAAAGTTACTAACATTAGTGTTTATCACACACACTAATATTAGTAACTTTTATTTATTGATTTAATGTACTTTATAAGCATTATTATTGAGCAATATTAGCGTTTTGCACTTCTCCTAAATATAAACTTTAAGTGTGAAATATTTTATACTCCTGCGTCCGCGCAATTTTCGTAAAAAGGGGTGAAAATATTTTGCTTTACGTATTTATATGTAAATAAATAACGCAACACACTCAAAGCCCCACACTAGGATTCCCTGTGTCGGGGGTGCCGTGGACATCACAAGACAAGACACACATCCAATCTGAGAACGAAAATTAACTCATCATTCATATATTATCGCATTGATGGGAATTGAACATAGGAACCTTCGAACGATTTGACATGTTAACGTAACTAACTAACCCAATATTAGGTATTAGGTATATTTTGCTATTAAGAATTTATTTGGTACGAGAATTTATGATACATTCGTAGTGACGCCTATTTTATTTGGCGCCCATCCGACGTTACACGTTGTAAACTCAGATAGGCCGTAAACGGGTTTATGACTGTTTTGTATCAGATGTTAATCAGTTGGATAGAAAATGGTTTCGTGGACTGAATAGAAGGTTATCTGGAGGGGATTTGTGTGTTTTGTTCATACGAATGAATAAAAAACAAATGGGTTGTCGGCAAAGACGATTTCGGTACGGACCACAATTTTACGTTAGGTATGACGTTATATTGAAACATTGATAAAAAATTTCATACTTTTATGAATTTATTTGAATTTTTCCAGACAACCTTTGGGCAGGAAATTAAAAGTAGCACAAATCGGTACGTTATATATCTAATTTCAGAATCACTACATAGTATAAAACAAAGTCGCTTTCTCTGTCCTTTTGTGTCCTTAAATCTTTAAAACTACGCAACGGATTTTGATTAATAGATAGATATATTATAGATAGATAGTTTTTAAGCTATTGCATAGCTTTTATCGCGGGCCTTGGGCGTGGGGACCGAATTGAGAAATTTCGTAACGAAAACACCTAATTAGGGTTGCCACCCGTACTTTATAATAAAGTATTGTACGTTATTTCAGGCAATTGTACTCTATACTTTATGAGAACAATAAAGCACACGAAAATACTTTATTTCGCATGATTTGATTTCTTTGTAATAAAAAATGAATCACTTATTAATTTTAATTCAAATATAGATTGTAAAGATGCTGTGCAATTGTTTAGTCGAGATCCTAATTTGATACAAACTGTAAAAAGCAATAAAAATATGTTTTTAAATATAATAATAAAGAAAAATAAATTGTACTTTATTTTGTTACTATGTACTTTTTTTCTCACCAATGTACTTTATTTGCAAAAAAAAGGTGGCAACCCTACACCTAATACATCTCTCTATGTCTCTCACAGACATGACATAAAATAATGGCACTATAATGACTTCAGGGTGATAGAGACAGTGCCATACAGGCAAGGCAAACTGTAAGGCACTGTCTCTGTCACCCACACGTCATTCACGCGTCATTCACGCGCCAAAAGATCGTTGTAGGACTTAAATGTCAAATGTCAATTTTCTTTTTAAAAAGAATTATTTTGTCAACTGAAATAGTTCTTATGCTTTTGTTCAGAATATTTAAATCTTCTTTGCACAAATTAAAGCATTATCCGTTTCTAATAAAGATTAAAATGTCTTGCACCTATAATGTGACGTTATGATGTACAGTACAATTAGGCTTACGTCATTATTATGCGTCTCTTTCAGTGATATTGCCTATGAACTTTGATGTAACTTTTGATAACTAGGAAAATATCTGTACTCGTATAATTTGTGTACAAAATGTTTTAAACATGAATAAACAAAGTGCATTTATTAATGAAGAAAGTCACGAAAAAATAGTGAAAGAAAATGAGTTAGTACTCTATATACATTCATTTTATTATTATTATCACAAATGCAGTATTATTTTTTGTTTTGTTAATTTAGGTATATATATCTAATGCTATGCAATAGCTTTACCGCGGCAGTCTCCGAGTGCCACACGTCTTCTTTAATAGATAGTGATTCAAGAGGAAGGTTTATATGTATAATAACATCCATTAAATAGTTATTGCACCCGTGCGAAGCCGGGACGGGTAGCTAGTTAAAAATAAACCAAACAGATATAAATGTATATTACTCATATATGAAATGGCCAACAGAAACCGAACCTAGGACCCTGCAAACGACGACAATAAATAGAATGATTAATGAGGAAAATAAAATGTCTTATTACACAAGAAAATGTTAGAGTTGTTATGTGTAACTCGTGAACTACCCACAAAAACTCAAATATTCTACCCTCATCCTCCTAATTGAATGTCACAGGAATGCCAACGTATTTGTCCTCCCCAAGGCAATAAAACAAAACAAACGTTATAATAAAAACAGATGTTCTAGACACCTGTTTGAAACAAAGTTTCTTTTATTGCAATATAGCGAATGTAATATTTACTATGACAGACACACTGACGTAAGGACATTTGATGTAAGTAGAAAAATGAAAAATAAATATGAAAGATACAATTAATCATTATGGCCCACTACGACCAAAAAGGGTTCAAAGGGTCCTGGGTTCGATTCCCACCGAGGCGAAAAATTTAATGATGGTTATTCGAAAGCTAATGCTTCACGTCTGGTCTGGGGACCAATTTTACTAATTATAAGTGTCTTGATTGAATAGTTTGACATATTTTTGGCACATTCCGTATACAAAATTGAATAGTTTGACACATGAGTCGCATTGCTCAAAAGCATGGGAAAGCTGTTTTATTAGCAAAGGAAGATTTGCTTTTAAGTGTAATGTAAAATGTAAAAAGTTGTTGAATAATGTTGTTTGTTGTTCAATGAGAAGCAAAACACTTTTTATTTAACAGATTTTTAAACGACTTCAAAAAAGGAGGAAATTCTCAATTCGTCTGTATGTTTTTTAGGGTTCCGTACGCAAAGGGTAAAACGGGACCCTATTACTGAGACTTCGCTGTCCGTCCGTCCGTCCGTCCGTCCGTCCGTCCGTCTGTCACCAGGCTGTATCTCATGAACCGTAATAGTTACACAGTTTAAATTTTCACAGATGATGTATTTCTGTTGCCTCTACAACAACAAATACTAAAAAACTGAATAAAATAAATATTTAAGTGGGCGCCCATACTTTCGATACCTCCGACGCCTTTAGTTACCTTTCGGTCCAAGAGATGGCGTTGCTTGTGGCTAATATGTGGCTACAAAAACTAAATCAAATATTTAAGTGAGGCTTTCATACAACAGACCAGATTTTTCGGCGTTTTTATACATAATGATACGGACGTGCGCGAGTCTAACTCGCACTTGGCCGGTTTTTATTTTTCTTCTTATGTGTGTTACGTCAAAACTTCGTACTGGGTAAACCGATTTCAATAATTCTTTCGACATTCGGAAGCTAATGACTGCCGTGTGGTCCCTTTTTAATTAAAACATTTGAAATAAAAATCAATAATTATGAAAAATATACATTTGCGTAGAAGCGCATTACTTTTCCCCCAATGCATTTGGATCTAAATAAAAACATTACGTGAAATGCTAATCCTAAACCTTTAAAAAACCCTATTTCATTACTGAACGCGACTGGGTCAAAAATGCCCAATGACCTTTCCCATGAACAATTCCGGTCAATGCCTTAAGAAGGGCAAATAAATTTGTGTCTGGAGATCTAAGTGCTTTTTGGTTATATTTATGCGATTATTTTCGTCGAGTCTCTTGAATGATATTATATTCTGAGATGGAGACAGGAGCTACTTTTGTACCTTTCTTGGTTAGCCAAGACAGTAGTTAAGGAACGAATTAAAGTCAAGAAGGAAAGTTAAATTTTGAATGTGGTATGAAATACGTAAGGCAGTAAAAATTGACATCGTGGCGAAAAGCAGAAAGCTAACATTTTAATAATTATAATAATAGTAACACCAATAACTACATTTTTACAAAAAAACTTACTACAACACCGACATGTAGACTGATAATATAACTAAAACCTACTCGTCAAATAACGTTTTTACATGTATAAGTCCAGGTGACAAACACTAGCTTTTGAATAAAATAGAATTGTCAAAATCGGTCACCCAGTAAAAAGTTATGAGGTAAGACACAAAAACGAAATATACAGCCGAATTGAGAACCTCCTTCTTTTTTCGAACTCAGTCCAAAAACTTTTCAAGAAGAAGAAAGTTTTTTCAGGCAAGAAAGAAGAAAGAGAAAGGAATGAAAAAAACACCTTCAAATCGGTTTATACAAAGGAGAAATTAACAAAATAGAACCGACTTTAACGCCGAAAAGTAAAAATCGGTTCAGTTAGACGCGGTTAATATTCCTAAATCCTTCTCCTGATAAACACGATGCTGAAAACCGTATTAAAATCGGTTCAGCCAAACAATATGCCTGAAACCTTTTCCTAAGTCTGACAAATACTATGCTGAAAACCGCATCAAAATCGGTTCAACATACATACATACAGGTCAAACTAAGGACTCTCTCTGAGACTCTTTTTTTAAAGTCGGTTAAAAAGGAGAGACAGTTCAAACCTATAACACTTTTTTTCGTCGAGGGGTAAAAACTTATTTTCATATTGGCCCATACGTAACAAACTTAAGTCATTAATACATAATTTATTAATGACAGACCGGGATTTATTCGGATGTAATTGAAATAACGAGTCTGAATAAATAAGACAATTATTGGAGTAGGCAATTTGCCAAGTACGCTAACGATGTCCTAGTTCAAGGAATTCTTCGGCCAATAAATTGTTATCGTTGTAATAACCGATTACAGTAATGATCGATGATAGTAATTATGACTAGTGTTGGATATTACGTGTGTATCATCGCAACCTAATCTTATATATAAAATTCTCGTGTCACAATGTTAGTTATAGTAAACCCAACTTATCTCTGAAACGAAGAGAGGCGCTGTCGGACGCATTGGACCAATCATTGCACGCTAGTAACTGACAGATGAATGACCACAACGTTCTTATAAATAACTTTTTAACATGGCGGCATTAGTTCCAATTTTTGCCATTTCAGAGATAAGTTGGGCGCACTATACCTTACTCCTCCAAAACGTCTTTACCGATTTTTACCAAATATTCATGGTTTGTTCACCCTTAACATTTTTTGGCAAAACCACGTTTGCCGGGTCAGCTAGTACTCGTATAATTCTTGTCAATGCTGGGCTTGAGTCAGCCCACACGAGGGTTGCAGGTTCAATTAGGGTTGTTGTTTTATATATTACGAGCTGCTGCCCGCGGCTTGACCTGCGTGGAAGTACTGTTGGCTGAATTCAAACTTTTCACTTTTTTTTTTTTTTATAGCCTGAAGGGCTGACGTAAAAGCAGACGAGCCACCTGATGGTAAGTGGTCATCGTCGCCTATAGACACGAGCAACAGCAGGGGAGTTACCAGTGCAACGCCGGCCCTGAAGGAGAACTCTTTTTACACCTTTCTTGAAGAACCCCATGTCATAGCGCTCCGGGAATACCTCAGAAGGAAGCTCATTCCACATCCTGCACGTTCGCGGCAAAAACGATCGTGAAAAACGGACCGTAGTCGTTCGCCACGAATCCAAGCGATGTGGATGAAACTTCAATCTTCGGCGAGTGGTGTGATGATGGAAGGGTGAAGTTGGCACCAAATCGAACAATTCCTCGGAGCACTCACCGTTGTAAAGCCGATAGAACACGCAGAGGCAACCTATGTCTGTCCTCAGACTTAGGTGTTCTAACCTGTCAGTGACTCGTGGTTCGTTGACAATTCGAACTGCGCGCTTTTGTACAGCGTCAAATGGACTAAGCTGGTATTGTGGCGCCCCTGCCCAGAGATGAGAGCAGTACTCCATGTGAGGCCTGACCTGTGCTTTGTAAAGCATCAGTAGGTCCCTCGCAGTGAAGTACTGCTTCGCCCGGTTTAGGACACCAAGCTTTTTGGAGACCAATTTGGCCTTAGCTTCCAGATGACTCCGATACTGCACGTCGCTCGAAATGTCAACGCCCAGAATCCCAACACTTTTACCAACGGTGACTTAAACAACAACGACAACGGTAACTTCCTATAACTCTCCCTTAGGGTTTGAATGTTATTTCCTATCGCACCTAAATGCCAAATTAAAAGTTATTTGAATTTTCACTAGACCTCGCAGACTTCTAGGTTGATGGACCAGAACCTTTGACTGAACTACCACTTTTGCCTCATCCGATACTCAATACACTAGAAGCGAAAGAAACAAAATACTGAGCCAATAATGGACAGGATCTCTTAGATTTCAATAGTTTTACTTTCTTTTGGTTGTGGTAGCAGCATTTCTCCAATCGTTATGTGAAATTTCCTATTGCTAAAAAGCTCATTTTTAAAACAGTCAATTTTATTACGATTTTTTGGATGTTCTTCAGAAATCCATCAGAGGAATTTTAATTTGCGTCTCTGCGAATATTCATGTCCTCAATTTAACGTATATAATGAAAACCCTTTTTTGGACTTCGGTTATTTTTTTTCGTTTTTTTCGATAATTAATAGAATAAATAAAGGAATTTTAATTACATGTCAAGTAATACGTTGTTTTATTTTATCGTTAATTTTGGTTCAATGAGAAATTGGCGCCCAACTAGGGACCGCAATCATGCCCGGAATTTGTATGTGTAATGTAATAAATGCCAGTCCCAATACTCTTATCTGTCCATAATCTCCAATAAGTCACTTTCAAAATAAATAAATGAAAATGTTTGTGCCACATACATAAAATTATATCACAGTTCTTACATCAAAAAGCCTTATATGGTAGCTTTCCAAAATCTTTTCTAGTTAATGTGATTCTAAACTGTTTCACATCTGTTCTTCAGGTCTTAAATTTTTCCATACATATCTATACTATCATAAACATTTTAAAACAGAAAAAAATCGGTTCAGCAGCTATCACAGATTTCGCTTACTAGATACCAGACGAAGAATAATTTTTATTTCGTCTAATAAAGATTAGTACAATTCTCTAACATGTTTTAAAGCGCTCATTACTGTTACAAATACCGAATTTCTCGATTTTGTTAAGAATAATAGAGGAATATTTAATTTCACATTTCGTAATGAATCTTAAATTCTAAATGTAATTTTATTTAAACGTCCTAACAGCCAGAACAACTGAATTACGGAGTAAATTATTTGGCAGTGAAATAATGTGTCTAATATTGATACAAATAAATTTTATGTGGTAAACCAAAAATAATTTAAACTGAGCAATATAGGTGCAGTTTTTCGATCATCTAATAGTGTATAATGAAGGTAAATATTTGTCTTTATATGTCACTACATCTTATTTTCCTCTTCGCCGAAAACACTTGCTACCTACCTTTCTAAATTCTCTCCCATTTCTTTCCTCTCTCGGGTTTCCCTTCCCCTCTTTATTTGCATGTGCGTAAGTTCGTAACTCCACCTGCCTCCATCTCTTTCTCCCTCTTTCACTTCTTTTCTAATCATTTTTGTATGTATGTATTGGTCCTTCCCTCTGTTTCCCTTTAACACCATTTGTGTTTGTTCTTTCCCCACATCTCCTTTTCTCTCTTCTTCACTCCCTTCCCCTGAGTATGTATATCTTAGTTAGGACTTAGACACAGTTGCAGTTTTCGTAATACCCACAATGTGAACAAATGTCTCGCACTCGCCTTGTATTTTATTTGCCAGACAGCTTAATTTATGTAACGACAGATTTAACACGATTCTTTGTTCTGCGATGTTTACGAGACCATCTCGTGGATTATTTTTATCGGCTGGCCAAGCAATACATAAGAATAAGCGATTTTATTGCGACGGTACGAGCACTTAATCTGTTAATATGTGATTAATCTCTGACCTACTTGGAAGATATTTGTGAAAAACTATTATGCATATTCCCGCTAGTCTCAAGTACATGTTAGCTATTTTTAATTTGATTATTACCTATTTCTGCCACACAGCACACATTTACCTAAGAGAATAAAAATACTGGGAAAAAGCTAAAACTTTAAGCTAAATCCTACAGAACAAGCCCGTATACTTAATATTTAATCAACAATTTTTGGTATAAGCAATGAAATGATAATAAAAAAATTAAATTGCGTGTACTTATGTACGCGCGTAAGAAGTTATACTTCTTTGGCATCAATAAATAATAAATATTCAACGTTAATAATTTCATAATATTTAGTATTAATTATACTAAAAAAAATTGGTTGCATGTAAAGTCGGTTTACTGACGATAGTTGAACGTGACATCGTCTTAAGAAAATACTGATGGAATGGTAGCATAATAACTAATAGTCATCCTAAACTATCTTTGAATACTTAGTTATAATTTATTTACTGTTATATTGCAGTTAAAAACCTTTATTAAATATTTTACCAAAAAGACTAGTCGTTGCATACCGTATAACGAAACATTAATCTTTAGCTAGTCTGTGCATATTATGTCATGTCAATGTGCCACAAACAAGTCAAAACAAACCTGGCTGGTTATAAAATAATTTCGATAAAAAGCAAAAGCAAAACTAAACAGACGTCAGAGTTACATTGACAAAGGCCAATGAGTGGTTTAGCCGGCAACTTCATACTGTTAATTTGCGCCTAACTTCATACTGTTAATTTTTGTGTTACAGATGCGCGCGCATCGTAAAATTTCACTCTCATGATTTTTCCATAACGCGCCTAAAGAAGTATAACTTCAAAAATCTTTATAATATTTAATCACGTACTTTAGACATTTTGCAAATTGAAACCTAAGGGAGGTTTAAAACATAATAGGTTTAAAACATTTAGAAAATGTGGAACTATAGCTAGCATGAATATTATGTATTGGGTGTATATTAATTGTATGCCGAACCAAAATAAGTTATTCTAATTGGTATTATTACTGGAAATACCACTGTTTAAATAAATCGTATGAATAAAGCATTATAACAAACTTATCTAAGTATTCAAAATAAACAATGAATATTATTTATTATAAATGACATTAGCATAAAACCATCCATCTATGAAATGACGTTGGAGCGTGATAAACGCTGATTGGTTGATGATAATGGAACCGATGTTATGCAAGAGTGAATAATGCAATCACACAACATAATTACACCATTGTACTAGAAACCACCCGCGATTTACTTTGGGGAAGCATTCAGTTTAATACCGTCACTCGAAAAATGTTAGGATGAAAATTTATCATTTCAGACCTTTAGTTATAAAAAACCCTGCACTAAGCTAATAATAGGTTGTATTCGACACAATATAGCAAAACAATAAACAAAAATAATTAAAAACAAAACTAAAAATTCAATTACATCCAACTCAAATAAAGCCTTAAAGGAGTTTAAAAGCTCACATTTAAATTAAAACGATAAATGAGATACTGAGATAAAGAGATTTATTCAATCGACTGTAACTTCGAAAGTTGGAACTATTTTAACAGTCGTTAACTGAATTTGAACCTTGTGTACAATGGACCAAGCTTTAATTCGAGTATCGTGTCAAACACCCGTCAATTACATTGCTTCGTCCCAGAAAGAAGTAGTTACCTTTCTGTCTCAATTTCTGGTTGATTGGTCTTCAGTTGGAAGCTCATTCGGTCGTCTGTCAACTCAATTTAAACTTAACAATGGGAGGTGGAAGGTTGGTTTCACAATAGCGAGTGTTCAGAGGACTTGTCTGGAAAGGCGAGCGGTCTCGACACAGTAATTTCGCTCTTTGACTTCAATGTGTGAGGGAACTGATTCGAAATTCGAAGTAATCAGCGTTTTGCTGAAACGGTTTGCTGCTGAATTACAAAGCGGTTTTTTTATTGTCTGCAGTTAAACGGTTTTTAAGAAATCGCTAAGGTTTTAAATTAAACGTTTTACAGTCGGATATTTTAATTAATTTATAATGTAGTATCTTTATATTCTTAAACTTAACGCGTTGTTATTCAGGTTGAGTTGCATATCATGAGGTTAAAGTAAGTTTAAAGTTAAATTAAGGTTTAATTTTAGTCAAATGTTAAAGTTAGTTGTATGCAATCCAATTTTGTTTCTTTCGGCAGTTAAATTTAACTTTGAACTTACTTTAACCTCGTGATATGCAACTCACCCTTACACTTTAATAGAATGGTACTTCCCATGATTAACTAGATATAGAATATATCACAGAGGTATAACGGTACTTATATTTTATCACCATAAATATTACAAGAATAGTTATATTTACGCCCTTTCAGCCAAAGAAAAAAAAATACACAATCGAAAATGAGAGAATCGAAACGGTAAAAAATGATCGCGATTTTTTCCCAGCTACGGGTCCCATCTGCACAATTCCACTTGAAGATCAAAAGAGTGTTAACGCCGAGTGGTATTCGACCATTTGTTTACCCAGGGTGTTACAAAAAGTTCGCGAAAGACGACCAAAAAGCCGCGTTCTCCTACATCATAACAACGCTTCTTCACACACGGCCAACCAATTAAAGTCATTTTTAGTCTGCAAAAAAGTAAACTCGTTACCCATCCTGCACATAGCCTCGACCTAGCACCCTGTTATTTCTGTATTTTCCCCAAAATCAAAGATGTGACGAGAGGTTTCACTTACTACCACGAACAGTCCTCACACTTATCAATGAAGAAACCGACTAATATTCTATCACCTACACCGGACTCTGTACTTGTCCCAAATTGAGTCTTATTCTGCGCCGGTCACAGTTGTAATGGGTGGCAGCGGAAAGGTGGTAATGCAAGCTCGTTTGCTACCGTTTATTCTGTGGCGACACCGCGCACACGTCACACTGTGACGTCACCGAAGCCTGAATCGCGCTATCGAAGATTTGTGCATCGCCGGCATATATACCACGCCTCGAGTACATTCACTCGGGGCCTCGGCCACCCCCCAGGCATGTCTTCTCGACTGGCGGGAGATCTCCCTTTACCAAAATTCCATTAAAAAAGATCATGGAACACTATTTTCTTTTTCCTCAACCTTTCGAACCCTGGTCGATCTCCATTTTGAGAATCACCGGTGTACAATACAAATATAGTATTTTCCAACAGTTCACAAAGAGAGCAAACATTTTGAACGCAAATGAGTAATGATATACTTACATGGAACATTACGCAACACAGGTGGTCATTAATGAATTTCCCGCATCGGAGTTTTATTTGCGAAACTCAACCTTTGCACAATGTTCACAAAGCAGGTCATTCACCACTTTGTAATGGAGAAAGTTTTAATGCAATTTAAAATAAACTACAAAGCACAATTTATTTTATGGCACATGAATGTTGAGTGTAAATTATTTTATTTAAAAAACTGGCAAGTGCGAGTCGGGCTTGACAAAAGGATCCGAAACAACGACCAATATTTAACTCTAATTTTATTTCCTCAGTAACAAGATAAATGCGACAAATGTATAAGTCTAAGAAAAGTTCACCATACCTACTTTAACCTCTTGTGACCCGAGAGCTTACATATATGCTCATGCGCTGAGGTGCACGTTGAACTATTTTTTAGTTTTTAGGGTTCCGTACCCAAAGGGTAAAACGGGACCCTATTACTGAGAGTTGAGACTTCGCTGTCCGTCCGTCCGTCCGTCCGTCCGTCCGTCCGTCTGTCACCAGGCTGTATCTCATGAACCGTAATAGTTACACAGTTGAAATTTTCACAGAAGATGTATTTCTGTTGCCGCTACAACAACAAATACTAAAAAACAGAATAAAATAAATATTTAAGGGGGCGCCCATACAACAGACCAGATTTTTTTGGCGTTTTTATACATAATGGTACGGAACCCTTCGTGCGCGAGTCCGGCTCGCACTTGGCCAATTTTTTTTGTGGTACTTGCACATTGCAGAGTTCTTTATAATCTGCTCTAAGTCTGGAAATCCGCTCTTGGCCAGCGTGGTAGACTTATATTACAGCCTTTGTCCCTGAGACCCATACCCAGAAGTGGGACAGTTATGGGGTGCGATAAATGACTGTTGCCACTGTCTTCTCAATCACACCACTAGACACAGATTGGGATGCACCAACTTGACTGCTCTTTTCTGCGACGAACCTATGGACTAATGGAATTATCTTCCATCAGAAGTATTCTTTCCGCGCTATGACATGGGGACTTTTAAAAAGACTATTTCCTTCAAGGCTGGCAACGCATCTGCAGCTCCGTGGTTGTTGCACGTGTTCATAGATGATGGTGACCACTACCGCTGACTACCCTAATGGTTATCTTACCTTTCATTTTCATTTTTTCATTTCATTTTTCATTTCATTTTATTTAACCGCCGCTTTCATTTAAATGAAACCTTTGAGATAACAACCCACCAGTGACGTCGACTTACCGTAAACCATTTAGTTTGCCAACTGTCTTAACAGATGAAACTAATGAAAACACGCTTTCAAGTTCATCAATCTTAATAAACGTTACTAAGAGCTAATGGCTCGAAGGACCAAAATACTGTGGAACAAATCCCAGTGTCAAATTACTTACAAATTCCTGGAGTCGATTCAAGCCCAACCATTAGCAGCGCCAAGAAAAGCGAAACAAGGTAGGAAGACCATTTAAAATAATACCTATCAGTCCAGACCCCTTAAAATTTGCTCTAATTTGATTAGTTCCAGACGTTGCCCTCGTCCCCCTATTAATGATTCATTCGTGGTTTCAATTGAGCCGTTTAAAACGAGCCATTGATATTTAATTTTATTTCAATTATTTAGTATTGGAATTTGGTAGATATTTCGAATTAAATCGATGTTTTATGGATTTAAGATAGCAAAAAAGCATGCAGCACCGTTCTTCTGCTACTGCACGATATGACAACTGTGACCGATACAGAACAACACTCAATTCTGGACTAGGAAGGATACACCAGTTAGCAGACAGTGTTATTAACGAAGAGTAAATATCCAAAAGTACTGGACGTGTTTATGTTAAATTATACTCAGAGATAATTCATAGTCTGCTAAGAACGGATTTCGTTCTATACCACCCCAAACGGGGTAAAATAGGGGTTGAAAGTTTGTTTGAAAATCAGTCGAAAGTAAGAATGTTTGAAACAGTTTGATAGGTAGGTATGAGCTCTGAGGAAGGCATTGCCAGTGATAGTCAAATACTGCGCACATCTTGATTTTATCGACCAAAATAATTGTTACCGAAAATTGTATTCCAGAAATTGATTTTTTAAGTTGACATCTTTTTATTCATGTACCGATTACAAACCAGCTTTTTACATAGAAAAAGAACAAAATAACTGACTGAACCGAATGATATCGGGCAACACCGGTAGATTAAAATCAGACATCTTTTACATGAATAATGTTGATTTACATATTGTTCCACGGTATTAGCAAGCCGGTCACGAATAATTTTCATTTGTTTACAAACCAGTCAAGTGTGAATCGAGCTTGCGTATGGTTGGGTTCTGTGTAGCGTGTATTTTTTTATGTTAGGTAATTGATGACGAAAAAAATATAAATTAGGAAGTGTAAGTGAAATAATTCAAATTCATTTAAAAAAATTGGGCTATAGCAAGATAGAGATAAGAATTTTTTATAATTTCATGTTAACAAAACAATATACAATTAATAAGAATTGATAATCGGTAGATCTATTAAATAAACGTATTTTTCTCACACGAATCACAATTCGGTCAAAAGATAAAATTTATTTGATTAGTTATCGTTACCCGCAAAAAATTACGTCAGGGGAATAAAAACTACATTTTTGACAGGTAAGCAATGATTTCTTCTACAAAGTTCTTCCATTCACTGGTTACGGAATACCCAGTACTAAACCGAACTAATGATATTATTACGTGTAAATAAATTTATACAACGTGGTTACCACCATACAACAATAAATTTAATTTTATTTATTTATTTATTTATTTATTTATTTAAACTTCATGCACCATACAAAATTGTATAGATACAAAAGGCGGACTTAATGCTAAAAGCATTCTCTCCCAGTCAACCTTCAGGAAGTACGAACCCAACGAAATGGCGGCGTGAATATAGGTATAAAAAATAGGAACTAAATGTAAATATTTGATTAAAAAAAAAAACAAAATAGCGTAATAATCAATCAATCAATCAATCAAGAATCAATCAATTTTATGACCTAATGATTACCTAAGCCCCCAAAAATTTTTTCAATCAAGTCTCCTTTACTTTAGTCACCGCATTTTTTTTCAATATTAAAAATTTCAACATGCTGTATCTATTATTATTGTAATAGCAGAAGATTGTTGCCGCTCTTGTCAAAGGTGAGTGACAGATGTTTAGATAGGCTGTTCTATTTTTTCCTGTATTTGTTAGGCATTTTTTACTAAACGTAATATGATCCTTGCATGAAGCAGGGCTCGTGGTTTCATTTATTGTTGAATGGTGGTATCCACCTTGTTTATTATGTATGTTGTTGTTAGGTATTATACTGTGTAAAAAATGGAAGACTAGAATTTGCTAATTATTAATTATTCTTTGTAGCCATTCAATGGGGTACTGTCATCGTAGTGGACCCAAAAGAATAGCGTTGTATGAAATAACGTATTAAGGGTTTTAATATCTTTATACAGAACCCTAAAATCATACAAACGGTTTGTTGCGGTTTTATTTTAATGATTCACCAAAATATTACTCTCTCCTCTCTTCTATTTATTACTGAAAAGGTCAGGTATTACACAATTTATTTTTACGTACTAACAGACCTGGCAGACGTTGTCATGCAACGTATATGTATAATAGCAACTTTTTTAGAGGCGACCATCTTAGTCTTTAAATGGCAAACTCATCTGTGACCGAAATAGTACGAAACTCAAACCAATTACTAACAGGACTAATACTTTCATCAACTAATAAAAGTAACTATCCTATCCTATCCTGTCCTTTACCTTGAGGTTGTCTGGAAGAAATCGTTACTACAGCGATAAGACCGCCTATTGTGTCTTAATGATTTGTTAAGTTACTTATAATATTCTTGCACAATAAAGTACCTATATTGTATTGTAACTATCACTAATATTCCCTGTCCTTACACTTATTAACTAACAAACCAACTAATAAATTCTAACACTATCTGCTTACTGGACTTACCATCCTTGTCCCTAAATTGAGTCTTGTTCTAGGTTGGTCATGTCATGATTGTCATGGGCGGCAGCGGAAGGGTGGTGCTGCATGCTCGTTTGCTATCTTAATCAATAAAAAAGAAGAGGTGTGTTTAGTTCTTCAAACTATTATAATATATGATTAATATTTACAAATACTTCCAGAGTTTATATACCGTTTATCAGTGACTCTTTTAATACTTCAATCAAGGAAGTTAGATAAAATGGTCACTTATCTATTTCCTGGGGGATCCATAAAATTGGTTTTATAACTCTGAGAGTGGAAGTATCGTGAACATAGCCTGTAGCTTCCATAAAATGTGATGGTGACCATAAATTATTAGATGACCATTTTGTTCTTGACAGCCATAAAAGTTTTTAGTACTAAGCAATCATCGGAGAAAAACCACGAAAATGCATAACTTTAATAATTTTTAAGAGTGGACAAAACTTTTTGTAGCCTATCCCGCCATAATCATTTTGTAAAGAATAAACTCAAAACTACACGACCGATTTGAAAAATTCTTGCAATATAAAATGCTACACTATCCCTTAGTAGGCTAAATTTTTTACTAGAAAAAGTTAGGGATTATTACTAAAATCGTACTGTAACCCATTGTGTAAAATACCATGAAATGTCTTTTATCGCATGTCCTACGTAAACTATCGATGATAGATCAAAAAATGTCCCACAATATAAAACCCGTGCAAAACCTCGGCGCTAGCCTAATTTACATCTGTTTATGATATTATTATTATTACAAAATCAATAGTGTATAATGTCATATACACGATAATAGGTATACAATGGAAATCATTACTCCATTCACTCTTGCATGTCAGCAATTAAATTGGAATACCTTCAATTATCGCCTCTCCATTCTCTGACGTCATTATAAGTGCGGACGGGTTTATGCAAATTTATTCAGCGTGTAATGTGTCCGTGTCGATTGTAAAGGCATTGTGGTTCCATTTTGTAGATACGGACCCGGGTTTGAATCCTGAAGATAATTTGGTCGGCATTAATCACCTCAGGAATGAAATTACAAGAAAAAGGTAAAATAAATGAAGAATAAATACTTGTTTTCGTAATATACATACAAATGTATTTGTGTAAGTTTTGCTGGTTGACCTCAATAAAAAATAACAAATATTTGAATATACACTTTATACCCTCGCCCTAGGATTTTACCCTTCCAAGTTACAACGGACAACACAAATCAACTTCACCAACACAACCTTTTTTTTTTTGTTATCGAGGGGGAAACCTTCAAAAGGTACCCGGTGCCGTGGGAGCGACACAGGGTTATGTGGGATTTTTACCCACTAAAACCCCCCGGTGGCCTACCTCAGCGCTTGTGGAGAACTTCGGGATCTCCAAAGGAACACAACCGGAGTCCTCCGAGCGCGGCGCCCTTGGGGCTCTGCTCGCGAAAGACTAAATGCCCCATCGCTTGCCATCTCCATACGACGGTATACGGCCACACATACCGTCATCCTTCCCGGGGTTGGTGATGGACGGTTCGAGCTCCCACTCTAGCCGCCCCCAACCCCGAAAACCCCTTTTAGTCGCCTCTTACGACAGGCAGGGGATACCGAAGCTCGTATTCTGGTCCCGAGCCACAGGGACACCGGTGGCGCTATGTGCGCCCACCGCGGCGCCATGCGCGGCGCCTCCGTCTCCGAGCCGGGTCTGCGCGTTCCCTGGCCCGTTCGGCTTCCTCCTTTTCGGTCATAACACGGTCGCAAAAAGCGACCATGCTGTCCCAGGCTTCGCCAGAACGGACCATCGCTGCGACGACAGCGTTCAGGGAGAGGTCCGGCCCCACTTTTTGCACCAGGATCCGCCGCTCGGTCTGCCACGCTGGACAGTGCTCGAGCGTGTGCTGCGCGGAATCCTGGGCATCACCACAATGGTGACACTGCGCTGTCGCTTCCCTGCCTATTCGGTTCAGGTACTCACCGAAGCAGCCATGTCCGGTGAGCACCTGGGTCACCAACACGACCTGAGAATGTGTCCGTCACATTAACATGTTTCGGCTGTACATGGTGCTAAATAAATGGACTGGACATATATGCAAACATGCATACGCTCGTAAAATATTACCCTTCCTTTGACACAGTCGAGTAAAAAAGTAATAACATTCACAGCTAAAGTAGGTATAAGTATATAAAATCACAGAAGCACATTCGAAACAAGAAAATAAACTCAAAAGCCCCCATTCGCTGGCCGTTTTCAATTTTCCTTAACGATCTGTTATCATTATAAAAATGAGCGCCATTTTATTTCAATGTGCGAAACAAGATGGCGGACCTGAGTATTCATTTAACTCGAGATTATTATGTAAATTTCAATATTGTGTCAGGATTGTCCAATTAATTTTGTGGTAGGCGTGTGAGCTGAAATTTTAAGGGAGGTAATGAAAAATCGCAACAGGTTGTAGATTCACATCAATCACATCATTGTGAAGCCACAGTTGATTTGTCATCAACATAATTATTAAAAAACTCTTTTTTTACAGAGTTAATATAATAATAGCTTTAACCTATAGCTAACCGCTAGTGGCAAAGTTTCTTGAGCGCTTCCGTGCTTCGGAGGGCAAGTAAAGCCGTCGGTCCCGGTTGTTATCGATTTATAGCAGCCGTTAAGCCATGTCGGAGGCCTGCGGGCGGCTTGAAAACTTTCGACACTGGGTTGGCCACTAACCCCTCCACCAACTCGCATTGGAGCAGCGTGGTGGAGTATGCTCTAGGCCTCCGCAGTAATGATGAGGAGAGACCCGTGCTCAGTAGTGGGCCATTAGTGGGTTGTAGCTTAGCTTAACCTATGGCATAAAATCGAGATAAAATGAAACTAGGTTAAAGGTTTCCTATATTTTTCTCGACATTGTATTCGTTTAAACATTGCGTTAAACGGTAACTACTATTTATACGTATAATACAATAGTAATTGCATCCATTTTTTCATTTAATCTAATAACAACATACTTACCTACTCATTAAAAAAAAGATCAAATAGGTAATACTATCCGACGCTTCCGTCTCGCTTACTTCCGATCTTTCTTTTCTTCCTTTAGTTCATCATCATCATCATTATTATAATATCATCATCATCATCATCGTCATCATCATCATAATCATCATCATTTGCTTCAACCTCACCAATAACAACGACTAACAATCATGCTAGCCAAATGTAACTCACGAAAGTTATACTTATCAGTTCAAACCTCGTCAACACCGACCAAGTCAAAATCACTCACAGATCTGAAATAGTTATAGCGTGTCTGTTTCCACAATCAGTTCTGGAATCAATGGGTTGGCAATAAAGCCGAACAACTTTATACAGGGAACTTTAGAGTTGTTACCGTGGGTATAATTTCGGATACGGATTTCAGCTATTGTAGATTAGGTAATATTATAGCTTTTGTAGATTTTTGTAACTATTTCATAAAAGTTGTAAGTGATTACGATCTCTTATGTTCCTACTACAGGTACGGCGGACAAGGAAGAGGAAAACCCGTAGTATCGCTAGGTGTCTAAAACATTTACCTATTTCACTCCCAAGTAGGTTTGTGCTAAATAAGTACAAGCCAGTGACAATCGTTGTTTGATTAACTCGATCGTAATTGAAAGTACTTGTAGAAACTCCTGCTTGTTTCACTTTCCACTTCCGTATGACGTGACGTCATTAAAAAGAAATGAAAAAGATTTATTCACGGTTATTAAGTACACATTCACAAAACTTAAAGAAAAAGTAATGTTAAGTATAATGCATAGCTCAGACAATATGCTAGATGTCTAAGAAGCAGCTAGTGCTGACGACATTCATTCATTTCACTAAGCTTACGCGCTACCGTGTTAGACGAATCAGATATGCAAGATGGATTAACTACTTTTATAGATTTCATGATTTTCGGATACTCGGATACTTGGATTTCGATGTCGGATATTATTCGTAGACGAAGCCATCTACGAATCGCACATCTCTACGTGTAACGTGACATAACTCTGTTAGAATGGTATCTTGAACTCGACGCGCGGGCAACAAATGCTCACTTGTGAAACTATGTCGTTTCAAGTTACTTGTTACGAACTATCGTGCAGGCCTGTACGCTTCATTAACTCTGGATATCGTCGCCTATCACCATGTTCTTTACATATTATTTACGTGAAAAAAACAAAACAAAAGGGGTATTTTTTGTGGAACTTGGCGAGGTGCACTGCCGTGCACCAAGTATTATAAGAAAGAGGAAACGAAAAAATAATTTTAATGAACAAAACAAAAGGGGTATTTTTTGTGGAACTTGGCGAGGTGCACTGCCGTGCACCAAGTATTATAAGAAATAGGAAACGAAAAAATAATTTTAATGAACAAAACAAAAGGGGTATTTTTTGTGGAACTTGGCTTAGACACTACCGTGTCTCTAATGAAGCTAATATTCGAATTTGAAATATGTACCTATATAAAAACCAAACGGAGGTCGACCGATCGAGTGAGTGAGATAAAAGATGAGGCATTGTGAGATAGAATGAGCGTCGCGTCGCCACGGGCGAAGCGTAGGCCACGCCAAAATTCAGTTTACAAGTGAGCCATAAGATGTTTCACATCAAAAACTTTGTACCTTTTTATTTTTTTTACCAATAGACCGGTCTTCTGATGTTAAATGATGATAGACAAACAACATCAAGGGCGTTCAGAACGCTTGGCAGTCAAGAAAGAACCGATAGCCCGCTTTTGGAAGAACCTCATGTCATAGTATTATAGGGACACATAATAGAAGTTCAATTAAAGATGACCTAAGCATAAAAAGAAAATGTCAATATTTTGATATATCTATCCCTCAGTCAAGTCCGGGCCAGACTTAGGCGTTCCATAGCTCAAGTCTGATCAGTCTTGACCTTCTGAATCCAACGGATCTTTTTTAGTCCATTAGTCCATTTGATTGGGTCTATCCTATGCTCCTTTTCTAAAAAGTAGTTCTTCATTAAAAGACCTTTCTTCCCAATGGTTATCGATCTTTGGAACTATGTGGCCGCGCATTGCCACTTCAACCGGCTAATTCCCTAGAGTTATGGCGGTTCCCTTCGGGCGTCTTCGGATTTCATCGTTTCTGATGCGGTCACGTAGAAAAATACCAAGCATCCCTCTCTCCATACCCCGCTGAGCTTTGAGCTTGTGCAACCAAGAGAGACTCTAGATTGGAATATTATTTCTTATTAAATATAGTTTTTTCTAGAGTTTTAATTGCGAATTAGTATAAAAGAGTCCTATGCCTTCAAGTCTATATGAAAAATTAGTAAGCAATGATCATTTTTGCAAAATTATTATGTTTGTATCTTTCCTTCTTGTGCCTGATGGTAGTAATCGACACAGAAATGCGTAGCGCAGGTATGTGTGTTTAATATTCAAGGACGAGTGTCGAGTTTCTTGAAAGCTCCTTACGAAAGCTCTCACAGATGGCTAACGGAAAGCACGTATCGTATACTTTCAACGCAGGCAAAACCCATTTTCTGAATCCTTACAGGGAGGAAATAATATGTGCTGTTCCATTTATTAAGTTAAAAAACAAAGAAAAATATAACTAACTTTATTATAAAAAAGGAATTGTAATAATTGCTTTTAACTAAAAAATCGACTTCAATATCAACAAGCAGAGATAACTCCAAAACTACTCACCAGAGGCCCTCTGGTTAAACTGAGCGCCCTCAAGGGTCGCTCAATTTAACCTATCTAGGTGTAGGTAAAGTTCTCGTCACTAAATTAATCGAGCCCAAACACAAGGTAATTGCTGTAAATCGTTGAGGAATGTCCACCATGGGACCACCCTTGGAAATCTACGTTCCAACAAAAAGAAATTGGCTCCTGAACAACTTAACAATCGCTGAATAAACATAATAATAAAGCATACTTATCAAATTGACAACCTCCTTTTTTAAGTCAGTTAAAAAAATGTAAAAAGTGGAATACCCAGTCGAAAGTTATGAGGTAACACGTTTTCTTTCTTTGGATACAGTGACAATGTCAGATATTTTATACCTCATACCCGAGTTACCGAAAATATAAATATATATAAATTTCCTACCCCGCTAAAAACAAATTTATTACCTGTTCTCACAGTTCACTTTAGCTTGGAGGCAAAATTCACTTAAGACATTTTAAATCCACAGATAATCTGCAATGTACGGCAGAAAGCTGGCATTTGGGTGGGATACAGTTAAAATAAATTCTATATCGATCGCGAAAGCAAACGATATTTATTTTCCTATTTTAGCTAGTAGCTATTGCTAAAGCCGCCTTATCCTGGACGATATAACGCGTGATATTTTTCACCCACACGATATCATGTTTTTCTAAAAAGGTCTTAATAAGTGCCAGCTGTTTAACTACCCTGTAGAAAGTTTTACCATGTGCACATATAACTTGACCCATTTCTTCCACAGAGTTATTCTCTCATAAGCTATACTCCGCAATGTAAACAAAATGTTCTATATCCTTGAAATAAAATTGATCACTAGCTCCATCTGCGCTGACCCGGCTTCGAGTATTGAACTAATTCAATATCAAACATTGTAGCTAAACAACTATGAACTTTGTTACAGTAAATGAGTGAACGTAGAAGTTGAAATAGTTCCTCTTTGTGGTTCTTGTTATCTTGATTATTATCTAATAAGAGAAAGTGAGTTTTGAATTAGAAATTTAAAAACTTCTTAATTATTTTAACCGACATTAAAAAAGGAGGAGGTTCTCAATTGATATGATATGATTTTATAAGCGTGGTCAGCGATTTTTTCGTCGTTTATGAGTCGATTTTAATAATTTTTTTTTGTTGCAAAGTAGATATCCAAGCATGGTCCCATGATAAGGACACCAGAATCTGATGATGGCATCTCAGAGAAATCGGGGACGTACGACAATTGTAGGGGCGACTAATGTGTTTGTTAAAGTTGTCATTAAGTATTTTAAAGCCCTACAATAACTTCATGAAGGTCTGGAGTCGATCTGATGAAGCCGAAAGACAGTCGAGGGCAATCCTCAACGATTTACAGCAGTTACATCTTGATGACATGTACTTGGGGTTTGATTGTAAGTGCTTAGGGGTTAATGGCTAATACGTGGGGCTTGATGGTAAGTACTTGGGGTTCGATGGTAAGTATTTGAGGTTTGGTGGTTAGTACTTGGAGTTCGACGGTAAGTACTTTGGGTTCGACCTTGGGGATTGGTGGCAAGTACTTGGAGTTCGATGGTCAGTGCTTGGGGTTCAATGGTAAGTATTTGGGTTTCAGTGGTAGGTAAGTACTTGTGGATCGATGATAAGTACTTGGGGTTCAATATCAAGTACTTGGGGTCCGACTGAAAGTACTTGGGCTTCGACTGTAAGTACTTGGGGTTTGGTGGCAAATACTTGGGGTTAGATTGTTAGTATTTACAATAATTTGCTAAAAGTAGCTTTATTAAATCCAGCCAAAATAGATTCTGCATTGTGCATAATTATACTACTTATTGGATAGTTCCTTTGGTTATTTGTAGGCTGACATATAACAGTCCGTCATAGGTGTTGTTAATTTTCTTACGTGAAAATAATTAGAGTCGGCTCATTATTTTCGTAATTAAGTTCCACCAATTAATTCACAAATTACAGCACACTTGCGTGCGACCCTACGAACACCGTGTCGAAGGGCGTTATGATACGGTGGCCATGATTTACACGATGTTGAGGATAATCACAAAACTGTATTAGGTATGTTAAAAAATAAAAGTCAAATATTTTAGAAGACTTTTAGTAATTGCAATTAAAATAGTCTTTGACATGACATAAGTTTTTAACAAACAAAATGGCAGAATTTATCAAATATATTTGTATTATTTAATATTTATTTACAACAAAATTAAACGCCATTCATGGTTTATTGTATTAAGTACTTCATTCCAATATTAATACTATTATGACAACACCGTAACGGGGTAAAATATATCTACATTTGAGGTTTAAGGCTTCATCCATCTTTGAGTCCAAGCCAACCTCCCCTGTTCGTGGTACTCTGCTGAACAACGGAGTTGGTACCTACCATCCAATTTATCCTGAAGGTATTCTAGACTTATTGATAAGGCTAAAACCACCGTCTACCATAACAGTTACGACCCTCTGGATTGATTGCTTGCGTGTGCTTTTCGCTAAACTACGTAGGTATATAATTACCATATTTGGGCGTTGTTTACCATAGTTGCGAAAATTTTCACTTCAAATATGATTCAACTTTTACACAATATTTTATTAGGATCGAAACCCATGGACACCATACCAATGAATTACAATCTCTGTCATTGTAAGGGACTCGCACAGCGTATAAAATACGATTTCATAATAAATTGTAGGCGATGTAAGAACGTAACGGGTGGGTTAAAAATATACTAATATCATTACGTAGCATATTCTCCACAAAAGACGGAGGTAGGTATTAATTTGACGACCCGGATGGCACAATGGTTAACACGCCGGATCGCTGTTCCGAGGGTCCTGGGTTCGATTCCCAGCGAGGTGGAAATTTGAATGATGAGTTTGAATTTCCGTTCTTGGTCTGGGTGTGTGTCCTTGTCTTGTGTGTTGTCCATGGCACCCACGACACAGGGAATCCTAGTGTGGGGCTATGAGTGTGAAGCGTTATTTATTTATTTATAACTTCATAATAATCATATCTATTAGTATTAGCTAAAGTAGTGATTGACTCCCGAAACATGGGGTTCGGGTTCGAAACCCTGCACTTACCCCTAATTTCAAAATTTGCGCTTATCATGAATCAGTATAAGATACAACTCTTGCAACTGAGTAGGTACCTAACTGTCAGACAACGCACAGCCGAAACTACTGAATGCGAGAAACTGAAAGGAGAACATCAGGTTTGAGCAAAAAATTAAACGACTAAAGTAAATACTATGAAGGAGCACTATGTGTGCGCGGTGCGCAAGACGACTATATTTCATTATTTCCATCATTCTCCGCAAAAACGGAATATGCACAATGTGCTAACAATATCCTCGATCTAAAAAGCGATGTCTCATGCATGTTCATATTCCAGACCCAAAGGCCCAAAAGTTGCTGGTCTCCTTTGGCGAGCATGGTGGCAAAACCACTTGAAAACATGATAAGTACTTATTAATATTACAACTAAGTTTATTTCTCTCGAAGCAGGGTTCATCCAACGTAATATAAACTAAAGTTCAAATAAGTTCACACTTCGTTCATTAAGAGCGTAACAGACATCCACGCATTAAGACACTGGTTTCCAAAGTTTCTTCCCACCAATCATTACAAAAAAAGATAGAAAAAAAATATATTTTTCGTAACTTCAACAAGATTATAAGCCCGTGCTATTTAAGGTATGCGTAAATATTGATTTACCTTTAAAACACTGATTTACACTTTTTTCAAGTAAAAATGCAATGCAATGCAAAAGTTCATCATGTACTTGCATGATGAAATTTTCGTTCGTTTATACGGATAGAAAACCTTTGGAAAAGGCGGCAGATTAAAAACTGACATGCCTAAGTGTACCTATTGACAAAAAGCGACATAATAAATCATTTTGACCTCGACTTTGACTTTGATAGGAAAGAAATAAATAAATAACAATCATATTTATGACTCCACCACTTTGGGAAACACTTGTTGAAAACTACCTTCAAACTTTGACCTATGACCTGTCGCGGTTACTTAAAATAATAATTTTATTATTCAACGTTCATTACTGCTACCACCAAACTCAAGGGGTCGGCCGCCGTCAACAAAATATCAAAACCATAAAATATAATTTAATATTTCCTTTATTATGTTTTATGTACCTACCTAATATAAAACGCGGAATTATATTGTTGTGTGACATTTAGAGCACATACTTAGAGACCTATTAATTTCATTTATCGCACCCACACAAGAAGTAAGTTATGCCAATAACATGAAAATAAAATGAGATATAATGATACTATGTTTTGTATCGCTTTGCGTGCCGGCTATTTCTAAGACAGCAAAGTAACTTTTCTAAACAAAAAGAAAGAAGATACTAGACCTCAAGTTTAAAGATAAAAAAGCTTTAGGTACACTTATACCTCCACAGAAGCACCTATTTGCTATATCGCGGGTGCCATGTACAACATACGAGACAAGGACGCACATACGAGTACCTAGATAAAAAAATGTGTGCGTGTACTAGTGTACACACGTATGAAGTGAAACTTCTTTACGGCAATATATATAATAATATCATAATATAAATATATTGTTATAATTATAAATAAATTTAATTGTATTTTATTGTTCATCATCGTCATTGTTCGCAACTCAGTGCATCAATCGCTAATTATGCATTTCTCCCACTCTGTTTTCATCTGTGAGGTGAGGAGACTGCACATGTATTGCTGAACGGTAAAGTCTGGTGGTGGGAGTAGCTCCACTTAAGCGACATGCTATCCCTACTCCACCGGAAAAATCACTATAATAGTCATCCTAAACTATCTTTGAATACTTAGTTATAATTTATTTACTGTTATATTGCAGTTAAAAACCTTTATTAAATATTTTACCAAAAAGACTAGTCATTGCATACCGTATAACGAAACATTAATCTTTAGCTAGTCTGTGCATATTATGTCATGTCAATGTGCCACAAACAAGTCAAAAGAAACCTGGCTGGTTATAAATAATTTCGATAAAAAGCAAAACTAAAGAGACGTCAGAGTTACATTGACAAATAATGTCATCAAAGTAAACAAACAATATGAAATCGTATTTAAAGTTACAGAAATTTATCAATAAAAATAAAGCAGGAATACAGGAAACATTAAAAAAGGTAACATTTAAAATTTATAAATAGTCCCAGAAGTCAATAACAAAGTAATAATTGGATACATTACCAAAATATCTTCCTCCAAAGTAATCAACATAATCTTAACATGGCGCGTAACGCGTCAAAAGCGTAACGCGTCAAAGCCATGTCAAAGCGTAACCGAAAAATGTGACGAAAAATTTTTTCCAACGCCGATAAAGAAGTTTCACTTCAAAAACGGATTTTTTTATCATTCAAGTTCAAAAAACAAAAGACAAAGTACTTTAGTACATAGTATCTCAATGGACAAACCTAACTTGACAGCTTACTAATTTAACCTGGCTGCAATTAATAAAACTTATGGACCAATAATCGCGCGTCTATGACGGGCAATAGTATATTCCCAATTTCGTCACGCAAAAATCTTAGACTTTTTTATTACTTTCAATCCATACGCTTCAATAAGGAACGTTACAAAAACCAAATTCGAACGCCTAATCTAATAACATTGAAACCACCCACAGCACTAAACCTGTCTACTAGAAATTGAGACATAAAACAAAAGACGTTATAGAATACATTTGACATTGTAATATTAGAATTTAAGCTACTAGCTGACGTCCTGTCACGGTCGCCATTGTAATAATAAAATTTCAGGTACTACTTAGCGTCCTGTCACGGTCGCCATTGTAATAATAAAATTTCAGGTACTACTTAGCGTCCGGTCAAGGTCGCCATTGTAATTAAAAAATTTAAGTCCCTATCGAGTTGGGTGTAACAATAAAGAAAAAATATAAGGCCTTATTCAAAATGTTTATTTTGCTATAGTGTAATATAGTGGTTACACGTTGTATTAGATAAAGATGAAAATTCCAGACGAGATTAAAGACCAAGACTTAGATTAAGGTTGACAAAAAGTTAGGTTAATACTTAGATTAATGTTTAAGTTAATAATAAGATTTAGTTTCTTTGGGGACTACAGTACACCCGGGTAAGATATAGATTGGACTATTGGCTCGCTTGTGACTTTAACAATATGTGCGGTATAAGTGTAAGATAGTAGGTATAGGTATAGGTATAAGATAGCAGGTATAGGTATAGGTATAAGGTAGTAGGTATAGGTTTAGGTATACGACAGTAGGTATAGGTTTAGGTATAAGACAGTAGGTATAGGTTTAGATAGAAGTATAAGATAGTAGGTATAGGATAGGTATAAGGTAGCAGGTATAGGTATAGGTATAAGGTAGTAGGTATAGGATAGTAGGTCTAGGCTGCGCTTGGCACTCGGTTACTGGCCCTCGGCTTTTTAACCAACACCCAAAAATAAAGAATTTATATTAAATAAAATTAAAAATAAAAGTCAGCTCAGCCAAAGCCGCCGCAGGAGCCAGCTTAACCCCGTGTCCAATCTGTCCACCAGCCACCAGGAGGTGCACAGCCCGCACAGAACCGCCTCCTGAAGCGTACACAAAACAACATGTGTCACCTCAAGTGTTTACAAATAATTAATGCACAGCTGAATAGGGATATCCTGTCTAAGTTACACCTTATAGTTAAAAATGATAATACCTAATTAGGCAGACACCGCTTACACTTGTATATAGCAATAAGGAGTTCATGGTTCATGATAATAATTATTCAAAAGATTATGCATTTAAGAACACAAACAGCAAAACTTAAACATTTATATTCCAATACCTAGCAGCCGTTAGGTATAATGTATTAAAGACAATAGTATATAGTTAAGTTCATTTATATTCCAATACCTAGTAGCCGTTAGGTATAATGTATTAAAGACAATAGTATATAGTTAAGTTCATTTATATTCCAATACCTAGTAGCCGTTAGGTATAATGTATTAAAGACAATAGTATATAGTTAAGTTAGAAGTTACACATTATGGAATAACTAGGTATTATTAGCGGACGGCAACGCTATCTGTCCGGAGGGCAATTATTAAAATATTATATTTTAATAACTATATACTAAAGAAGTGAATCGTCACCTCCCTTAGTAAAATCAGCATCAATTCACCAGGAATCCCACAATAAATCCCGGAGCGGAGTGAATTTACTAGGTCTGAGTTCAATTTCGATAATTTAAGGTTAATTTGACAATGAAAAGAATGAATAAATTAATTAATACTCTTTCGCTGTCTAACAAAAGGTTAAAAGTACAAAGCCGGGGGACCTAACAGTTCAACGGCTTAGGTTATACGTGAAATACTACGTTTTCAATAATTTCCCCCTGTGATATTTAAAATCTACAGTAAGAGAGAGTGATAATAAAACGAGAGGTTATGAAAGAAGTGAAGGCATGGAAACATACCCTACTGGAGGCACGAAAGCACGTGGTCGGCACGAGGAGCGAGGTCCCGTCTGCCGGTTTTCTATTTCGTTCAGCCAATCCCAACTGCAAGGAACGATATACTACATAACCTCGAATTCACTAAATACCGATGGGTAAAATTGCCACGAAACAAGACATCAACTACTTACGTGGTCGATCCCGACAGCCCGCTTGGAGCGGCCAACTGGACGCGCAATTCGCACGTAATTTGCACGTACAGCTCCGAAATTCGCGGCCAAAGCCCGCGGCGTTGCCCGCAGAGTATTCCTGACTTCCCAGACTCGGCACCCAGCGCACTTAGGTAGGTCCCAGGCTTCTCCCAGCTCTGAGGTCCGCTTCGCTCGCCGCTCGACAATGGAAAGAACGAAGCCACGCTCCTCACGTTCAAAACCAGTCGCTGAACCAAGACCCCACTCCCAGTACATATTCACACATTCGTTCACTTGCTTCAATGTGGTACAGATTAATAACACTAAAAACGCACTCGATGGTCACTGTACACAGACAGCAGGAATCAGTAAGTCCAGCTTTCTTGACCAAAACATTTCCACTTTCTTCCAAATAAACATCCGAATTTCTTAATCTCGCTATACACAGAGCCAGCTGTCAAGATCAAGGTCATTCGTCCGAAAATTAAAACCTAGTTCCATAGACCCTCACATAGACCTAGAGGAACCTCAATTAATCCACTAAAATCCTTAGACCTCCTAAAAAATGAAAACTAATTAAAATAAGAACGCCTACAAGGTAATTAGTTAGGACAGAAATTTCTACAATTATTCTGGAATAATAATTTTTCAAGTGAATGAGTAGCCCAGCCATCGACAATCAACCCCGACACTAGCGCCACTCAGCGTCACTGAACAGAGTCATTTGACAGATATTGACTTGACAATTACATCAGATTGATTTGACAATTACACCAGTTGTTTATCTAATTTGGAGGTTAAAAATATGTGAAAACTTGTATATAAACAAGATAAAATGGTGTAAGTGAAATTCTACTATGCCAAAAAGAATGCAAGGAGATGGGTAAACCAATTAACAATAGCGTTGCAGCAGTGTTATCGGAAATTGCGACCCAACATATGAGGTTATCAGGTCGGTGTTTACTTAATTTTTTTTTTAATTACTTAGGGCCCCTAGAGGCTACACCTAATTACAAAAAAAAAGGCGTTACAGTACCCCCCTACTCGCCAGAATTTTGCGACAAAAGAGAGTAAAATTCACGCTGGCCCCCAGCGCTAAGATCGCTACAACAGACATTAAACTAGACCAGAACTCCCTACCCAAGATTTCTTCTTCCAGCCAGTACCTAAGCTAGACATCTTACAGTTTTCAGACGGCGGCAGCAGCTCGCCTGAAAAAATATTCCTAAAACAACTACAACTAAAAGCTTGTCGAGGCGTCAGCAGTGGACAAGCTACCCCTACGCTAGCACACTGAACGGGCCTACGACAAACATTCTTACTAACTAAAGGACTATCCGAAGGAATAACAACTCCCTTAGGAACCCTATGCGACCTCCGTTCTTTAGGAACTCGCGTCTTACTTTTAAAACTATCAACGTCGTTCAATAACAAGCGACGTTCACGCACCGTACTATTGATGCTCTGGCGCTCTATGTAGAGAGCGTCAGAACGGACAGTGCCTACCATAGATGGAGCCACAGCTCCTCGAGGTTTCCTACCAACCTCAACCGACTGCGCCGTCAGACGCAACACGTCTGGCGCGATCTGGAAAGCTTTCCAGAAATTTATTCCGAAAAGTAGAGTAGATTTCATCTTTGGGACAAGATGAAATTGAATAACTCGTAAAACAGATTCCACGACAACAGGTAAGAATATACAACCTGTAACGGTTGAAGTAGAACCGTTAGCAGTTACAACAGAACAGACACGATCTGAATTTTGCACCTCGCAAAATTCTTTAAACTTATTTATTGCAGCGCCACCTACAATAGAGATTTCCGAACCGGAATCCAACAGACCACGACTCGGCACACCACAAATTTCTACGTTTAAATAGGGACGAGCGTCCTGACATTCCTCAGTCGGGACACACTCTTCTAACTTAGAAACAACCGGTTTAGTAACAAACACAGAGCGAACGTACTCACACCACTCACGCCATTCGGTGGAAGAGGTACGAATAATAGAGGGACCCTTTTGTACGCTAAGAGTAGCCACAGGTGTAGGTGTGGGTTTAGGCCCAACGCATTGAGGACAGTCATTAGACGTCACACCTTTTTCCCCACAGCGGAAGCAGACTTTGATTTTCGGGGCCTTACACTCTATTAGTGTATGGTCCTTCACCCTGCAACGAACACAAAACTTGTCCACTTTCTCTACCCTATTGACAGCATCACAACGCGGACGAGTCGCCTTTCCTTTATAGGCCAGCTCGGGGACCACTACGTTCGCCGTACTCCTAGGAGGTTCTGTGAAATTTTCCGCCCTCTGCTTCGCAGCTTCTAACAACCTGCAACGCGACTTTAAATCGGACCACGTCCTCACCTCGCAAAGCGCCAGCTGTGTAGAGTAGAATGGCCTAATATTGTATAATATTATGTTTAATTTTTCAGCGTCGTCCAGGGGTTTCTTAAGTCGGGAGAAATAGTTTTGCATTATGCTTAAGTATACTGTTATCGATTCATCCGGACCCTGCGTCCTAGAACGAATTTCCTTGAGTAAACGGTGCTCGTAGTCGTAGGGTAAGTACTCCTCCAACAACAAAGCTCTTAATTGATCCCAATTGGACACCTCCGACTTAACACTACGATACCAGTATAGAGCCTCATCTACAAAAAGTTCTACAGCCGACTTATACAACTTCTCAAGGGAGATATTTCGTGAAGCGCAAATTTCTTCCACCCGTTCCAAAAACGACTGAACACAGCCCTTACCGTTAAACTTAATATTTAATGATTGTACTGTAGCAGAGCGATCACACGTCACGACCGGCTGCGCCATCGCCATCTGTCCCCCAGAGTGGACAAACTCCTCTGCGACGTCAGCGACCTTGGGTTTAAAATCAACACTACTTGTGAAGGTGTGCATAATCCTATCCAATTGCTGTAAGACAGTCAGTAGGCGATTATCAAGATCCTCTTTCCAAGCCTTGTCCTCTTCCTCCTCAGGCTCTACCCTACTCAACCTATGGAACAAGTGGTTCCCCAGCGCCTCGATACGGTATAATTTCTTTAAAAGGAAATTTTTAGAGTTACAGATTTCCTCCAGTTCGGTAAGCTTCGACGCGATAGTTTTAAGCTCCGGCCTTACATCACCCTCAAAGAAACTTACTTGATCAGTCGGAATTTCTTTAGCTAAAGACTTTATTTGGGTTCGCAAACGCTCTACAGTACCCTCTGGGACCCCATCACGGATAGCTACCTCGTATTGCAGTTCGTCTTTCTTTAACAAGTGAAAACGGATAGGACGTTCTTCCATAATGTTTTACAGTTAGGTATAACAATCAGCAATAATCGTATCCGGGCAACTTACTTAATGATACTTAATAGTACTTAATAAATTTAGACTTAAGATTAAACACCAAGTGCCAGAGTATCAGACTCAGATGGCAGCTTAAAAAAAAAATAAACACCGTAGGGCAGCAACCGAGCACAGCAAAAGGGAGAAGCACAATAATTGTAAAGTCAACAATCCGCTAGTGAGCAACAGACCAGTAACGGAGGTTACACCCGCGAAGCCAATAAATGTCCTGTCACGGTCGCCATTGTAATATTAGAATTTAAGCTACTAGCTGACGTCCTGTCACGGTCGCCATTGTAATAATAAAATTTCAGGTACTACTTAGCGTCCTGTCACGGTCGCCATTGTAATAATAAAATTTCAGGTACTACTTAGCGTCCGGTCAAGGTCGCCATTGTAATTAAAAAATTTAAGTCCCTATCGAGTTGGGTGTAACAATAAAGAAAAAATATAAGGCCTTATTCAAAATGTTTATTTTGCTATAGTGTAATATAGTGGTTACACGTTGTATTAGATAAAGATGAAAATTCCAGACGAGATTAAAGACCAAGACTTAGATTAAGGTTGACAAAAAGTTAGGTTAATACTTAGATTAATGTTTAAGTTAATAATAAGATTTAGTTTCTTTGGGGACTACAGTACACCCGGGTAAGATATAGATTGGACTATTGGCTCGCTTGTGACTTTAACAATATGTGCGGTATAAGTGTAAGATAGTAGGTATAGGTATAGGTATAAGATAGCAGGTATAGGTATAGGTATAAGGTAGTAGGTATAGGTTTAGGTATACGACAGTAGGTATAGGTTTAGGTATAAGACAGTAGGTATAGGTTTAGATAGAAGTATAAGATAGTAGGTATAGGATAGGTATAAGGTAGCAGGTATAGGTATAGGTATAAGGTAGTAGGTATAGGATAGTAGGTCTAGGCTGCGCTTGGCACTCGGTTACTGGCCCTCGGCTTTTTAACCAACACCCAAAAATAAAGAATTTATATTAAATAAAATTAAAAATAAAAGTCAGCTCAGCCAAAGCCGCCGCAGGAGCCAGCTTAACCCCGTGTCCAATCTGTCCACCAGCCACCAGGAGGTGCACAGCCCGCACAGAACCGCCTCCTGAAGCGTACACAAAACAACATGTGTCACCTCAAGTGTTTACAAATAATTAATGCACAGCTGAATAGGGATATCCTGTCTAAGTTACACCTTATAGTTAAAAATGATAATACCTAATTAGGCAGACACCGCTTACACTTGTATATAGCAATAAGGAGTTCATGGTTCATGATAATAATTATTCAAAAGATTATGCATTTAAGAACACAAACAGCAAAACTTAAACATTTATATTCCAATACCTAGCAGCCGTTAGGTATAATGTATTAAAGACAATAGTATATAGTTAAGTTCATTTATATTCCAATACCTAGTAGCCGTTAGGTATAATGTATTAAAGACAATAGTATATAGTTAAGTTCATTTATATTCCAATACCTAGTAGCCGTTAGGTATAATGTATTAAAGACAATAGTATATAGTTAAGTTAGAAGTTACACATTATGGAATAACTAGGTATTATTAGCGGACGGCAACGCTATCTGTCCGGAGGGCAATTATTAAAATATTATTTTAATAACTATATTTTTTATAACACCTACATTTCTAGCATTGAGGATAGTATTGGCAAGAACATTAAGGGATTTTGGACTTTTATTAAGGGAAAAAGGAAAGGTACAAGCTCATATCCATCAAAAATGACTGATGGCAATGTTGTAGCTTTGAACGGAACAGAAGTATGCAATCTTTTTGCTGATTTTTATTCATCTGTATATAGCTGCAATAATGCCTCAGCGACCTGTAGTTCATCTTCTCAAAATAACGCTTGTATTACATCTAATAGTAGTTTTTCGTCTATAGAGATAACTCTTGATCAAATCCTCCTTAAAATCAAATGTTTGGACGGTGACAAAGGAGCAGGGCCAGACGGGATACCGGCTATATTTGTTAAAAGGTGTATGAACAACCTCATTGAACCACTTTATTACATTTTTAACAAATCTCTGCAGTCTGGTTCTTTCCCCAGTTACTGGAAAACTGCTAAAGTTATTCCAATTTTAAAAGACGGGGATCCATCTCAGGTTTCTAACTACAGGCCCATCTCCATTTTATCAACTTTTGCAAAGATTTTCGAGTCCCTGATCTGTCCTTCAATTCAGTTACACATGAAACAGTATTTCTCCATTCACCAGCATGGTTTTATTACCGCTCGTTCAACTAATACTAACCTCGTTTCGTTTATTGAGTCACTAGCTGAATCCATGGATCAAAATAAGCAAGTCGATGCAATATATACGGATTTTTCCAAAGCGTTTGACCGGGTATCGCACATACTGTTAGTTTCAAAATTATCAAGGTATGGGTTTTCAGGTAAAATACTAACGTGGTTAGAATCATATCTGTCTTCACGCTCATTTTACGTTGTATTGGGTGGTTTTGAGTCCAATTTAAAAAACATAAAATCTGGCGTCCCTCAAGGCTCACATTTGGGTCCTGTGCTGTTCAATATATTTATAAATGATATTACGACTTGTTTTAAAAACTCCACGCCCTTTTTGTACGCTGATGACCTTAAGTTAATTAAGTGCATCGAATCCTCTGTAGATGCAGTTTTGCTACAACAAGATATAGACAGATTGGTCCTTTGGTGTCAAAGTAATGAAATGATTCTCAACTCTAAAAAGTGTTTCCATATAAAATTCACTCGCAAAAAAATATTCCTCCCTACTTGCTATCGCATTTCCCAAAATGTAATTCAAGAAGTAAACACAATTAATGACTTGGGCGTCATAATTGATTGTAAATTATCATTTGTGCCTCATATAGATCATATTGTTAAGAAATCTTCAAATATGCTCGGGTTTGTTATACGTCAATGTAAGATGTTTAAAAACGCCAAAACTAAAAAAATACTTTTTTACTCACTAGTGCGTAGCATACTGGAATATTGCTGTACAGCATGGCGGCCTCATTTTGCAGTGCACGTTTTGAGAATGGAGCGAATCCAGAAAAGATTTCTCTGGCACCTAGCTCGTGGCACTAAATTTGCCAGTAGAGATAAATCATATAACGATAGACTATCCGCGTTTAAGGTTGCTCCACTAGAGAAACGAAAAGACTTTATTGACCTTAAATTTCTTTTTAAGCTTGTCAGGAATACCATCGACTGCCCGCAACTTCTAGAAAGAATACGCTTTAGAGTGCCTCACAGGCTCCCTCGGTACAAAGTAACTCCTTTAGTGCCACCATTTAGAAGAACTGTTTTAGGTGCAAAATCACCAGTACCACGGCTTAGTAAACTTTATAATGAGTTTGATGATCTGGATATTAGCTTTCATAATATAAGTAAGATTCGCACTACTGTTTTTACATAAACCTCAATATTTAACGATGTCACCTGTCCCACTTACTTACTTATTCACTGGTTATTTGTTCCATTATTGTCTCTGTTAAAATGTACTATTGCATTGTATTGTATTGTATTAGGTTTATAGTACTTATCTCTGTTACTTAGCTCATTTGAACATCAGTAAAACAAGCTGCGCAACTTACCCATGTAAATTTAAGATATTGGTGTATGCTGTGTTTACCTGTTATTGGTTTTACATGTAGCTCAAAACTTAATGTTAGTGGTAAGAAATTGTTCATGTTAAAACTGTTGGTAAACCTTTAAAATAAATAAATAAATAAAAATATACTAAAGAAGTGAATCGTCACCTCCCTTAGTAAAATCAGCATCAATTCACCAGGAATCCCACAATAAATCCCGGAGCGGAGTGAATTTACTAGGTCTGAGTTCAATTTCGATAATTTAAGGTTAATTTGACAATGAAAAGAATGAATAAATTAATTAATACTCTTTCGCTGTCTAACAAAAGGTTAAAAGTACAAAGCCGGGGGACCTAACAGTTCAACGGCTTAGGTTATACGTGAAATACTACGTTTTCAATAATTTCCCCCTGTGATATTTAAAATCTACAGTAAGAGAGAGTGATAATAAAACGAGAGGTTATGAAAGAAGTGAAGGCATGGAAACATACCCTACTGGAGGCACGAAAGCACGTGGTCGGCACGAGGAGCGAGGTCCCGTCTGCCGGTTTTCTATTTCGTTCAGCCAATCCCAACTGCAAGGAACGATATACTACATAACCTCGAATTCACTAAATACCGATGGGTAAAATTGCCACGAAACAAGACATCAACTACTTACGTGGTCGACCCCGACAGCCCGCTTGGAGCGGCCAACTGGACGCGCAATTCGCACGTAATTTGCACGTACAGCTCCGAAATTCGCGGCCAAAGCCCGCGGCGTTGCCCGCAGAGTATTCCTGACTTCCCAGACTCGGCACCCAGCGCACTTAGGTAGGTCCCAGGCTTCTCCCAGCTCTGAGGTCCGCTTCGCTCGCCGCTCGACAATGGAAAGAACGAAGCCACGCTCCTCACGTTCAAAACCAGTCGCTGAACCAAGACCCCACTCCCAGTACATATTCACACATTCGTTCACTTGCTTCAATGTGGTACAGATTAATAACACTAAAAACGCACTCGATGGTCACTGTACACAGACAGCAGGAATCAGTCAAGTCCAGCTTTCTTGACCAAAACATTTCCACTTTCTTCCAAATAAACATCCGAATTTCTTAATCTCGCTATACACAGAGCCAGCTGTCAAGATCAAGGTCATTCGTCCGAAAATTAAAACCTAGTTCCATAGACCCTCACATAGACCTAGAGGAACCTCAATTAATCCACTAAAAGGTTTAAATCCTTAGACCTCCTAAAAAATGAAAACTAATTAAAATAAGAACGCCTACAAGGTAATTAGTTAGGACAGAAATTTCTACAATTATTCTGGAATAATAATTTTTCAAGTGAATGAGTAGCCCAGCCATCGACAATCAACCCCGACACTAGCGCCACTCAGCGTCACTGAACAGAGTCATTTGACAGATATTGACTTGACAATTACATCAGATTGATTTGACAATTACACCAGTTGTTTATCTAATTTGGAGGTTAAAAATATGTGAAAACTTGTATATAAACAAGATAAAATGGTGTAAGTGAAATTCTACTATGCCAAAAAGAATGCAAGGAGATGGGTAAACCAATTAACAATAGCGTTGCAGCAGTGTTATCGGAAATTGCGACCCAACATATGAGGTTATCAGGTCGGTGTTTACTTAATTTTTTTTTTAATTACTTAGGGCCCCTAGAGGCTACACCTAATTACAAAAAAAAAGGCGTTACAACATACGAAAACTATCCAATATCATTACAGTGACGGTAGTGTGTACCCTTTTTTTTTTTTTTTGTTGACGAGGGGGAAACCTTCAAAAGGTACCCGGTGCCGTGGGAGCGACACAGGGTGATGTGGGATTTTTACCCACTAAAACCCCCCCGGTGGCCTTCCTCAGCGCTTGTGGAGAACTCCGGGATCTCCAAAAGGAACACAACCGGAGTCCTCCAAGCGCGGCGCCCATATATTCGGGCTCTTCCCGCGAGGGACTAAGGTTGGCCCCATCGCTTGCCAGCGCCTTACAACGGTATGCGGCCACACATACCGTCGTCCTTCCCGGGGTTGCTGATGGACGGTTCGAGCTCCCACTCTAGCCGCCCGCAACCCCGAAAGTCCCCTTTTAGTCGCCTCTTACGACAGGCAGGGGATATCGAAGCTCGTATTCTGGTCCCGAGCCATAGATAATTGAAACTACATTATAATTATGTCATAGCCTAAAAGTTGGAACCTGTTCCGTGGTTTGAACGAACAAATCGAAGCAAAATAATTGTTGCACGTACTCGTTAGGACGAAACTTACTTAGGAAAAGAAGTATATAATATGACAAACACAGTTCACGGCTAAAAAGTTTTTTTTTTATATTTACATTAAAAGAATGTAAATTTTGAATTATAAGTCACTTAACCCTAGAGTGGGCGCGCTATTTTGCGAAACGTCAGTGGGCGCGTAGTGAGCATTTTGCCGCCCCTTTTCTTTAACCATTTTAACTATTAATAAAGCAATTTTTTTAAATGTTTTTCTTAGGGCTGAAATAATACACTAATCAGTAATCACAAATCAATATAATAAATTAAACTCTGTTTTAAAAGCTTTGGTTTACAAAAGACTTTTGGAAACTTAATATTTTAATTGACTTTTTTTCCTTATCCTGCATAATGATCTTTTATTCCTTATATAATGAAAACAAAAAACAAAATTATATAATTTCTAAATCTACAGGATATGCTTGATCTAAACAGTCTTAACAAAGGTATGTGCAATGTTCGTTGCACAGTAACTTTGGGCATCAGGAACAACCTTTTTTGGTGCGCCTGTCTTTCTTTGAGGGACATAAACTGCATTTGCCCTCCTTCTTTGAAGAAATTACTTGTTCTGCTGGTACAAAGCGAGCGATTTGGAATATATAAGGTGTCTATAGAAGATCTTGTGGTCATAATATATGGCTTTTCCTCCAGCCAAGACAAAATTTGATCGTCCATTTTGTTCTTATTTAGGCATTCAAACTTTTAAATCCTGAAATAAAAACGATATTATTCAATTTACACTATAAATGTACAATAAAATATAGTATACATTTCAAGTTTTAAAAAAATACATTACATAATATTACTTACGTGAGTGGGGCGCGGTGAGCAATTTGCCGCCCGACGACACCTGGTGGTAAAAACTGCCTCCTCAAGTGGTGCCCCTTGCACTGACGGCATTCAGACTTTCGGCACGTGATGCTAACAAGAGTGGGGGCAGCTACTAAAACGCGCAAGACTAACGGGTACTTATTTTAAAAATTATGAACGTTTTTTTAGCGCGGGCGGCAAAATGCTCATAGCGCGCCCACTCTAGGGTTAATATACTGTATAACGGGTTTGAATGTAAAATTTCTCAGTGTCAGTGTGCAGTAATCGAAATTGAGTCTTCGAATTCAAGTGTACGTTAATAATAATTTAACGTCGATAATTATATATTATCATAATAACTATTTTAATTATGATATAAAATTATTTTCAAAGCATAAAAAGTAGTATATCGTGACATATACAAATAAAAACAACTGTATTGCAAAGCAATTGCTTTACAGATACCGAGATATAATCATAAAGTTGTAAGAAACTTTGTAATCTGTGGTAATTAACGAAAGAGCCTGTCAATTTGACACAGAAAATGGCGCGCAAAAGTTTTACAGGTTCCCCGTGAATCATGTAACCTAAATTATTAATCAAATTAAAAGTAAAAAGTTTTATACTTTTAAATGACTTAACAAACGATTTACAACGAAAGGGACAATGTTAACTAAGAATAATTGTCGTAATTAAAATTCGGAAACTTTTTTCTAACCCGAAAAGTAAGAGGTGAATATCTTTGTCCTCAAGGGAAGTAACACATCTGTGACCGAATTAGTAAAATACTCTTACTAACAACTAATAACTGGATTATTACTAACAACTTGTAACAGGACTAGTTGTAACTAACAGTCGCTGTCCTGGTCCTCTTTATGTTACTAATAAGAAATTAACCAACTATAATATTATAACTTACCATCCTAGTCCCTAATATGAGTCTTGTTCCAGGTCAGTCACAGCAGTGGGAGTATGGAGTTGCATACTGGTTTGCTACATAATTACATTAAAAAAATTACACCGTTTGCTAACTCACTAATCATCCTAGTCCGATTTGAATTTGAATCATGTTCTATGTTGGTAGTCGAAAGTCCTAATTTTTTTACATTATTATCTTGTTATTGCCCAATTAATTAAGAGTTAATTCATTGCTCAGTCATTAGTAACCCTAAGCGTGCCAGTGCGTGTATGTCCGATTTACATTTGACAGGTTTTTATATATTTAGTGTGATATTTGTTAATATTTGCAACTAACTCCTAGAAATATAATTGCGGCAGTAAATAAGTATATAAATCCATGCCGAAGGTCATTTGCGCGTGACCAAATCTCTAGTTGTGGTCCCTCGTTGGGCACCAATTTTAGTTTAAGTCAAAGTTTGACCTTTTCACAAATACACGCATCAAATTAGGCACGGGGTATACGGGTAATAGGGTATGCTTAGTACCCCCATACTGTGTTCTAATCTACTAACATTCATTTGTAAACACATTTATATAAAATTTGCATGAAATGGCCTAATGAGCGCGTCATAATCTAAGCTTATTATGGAGGGTATCCTAAAATATAATGAAAAAAGTTAAGTTATGAGGGTACTTATACAAAATTTTTAGATAAGGGGCTCCATTTATACGAACATTATTCAAGTAGTGTACCAATTGTAAGTGGTCATTTTTGCGCATAAAATTATCTTCATCACAGTTGTGTTGCCCCTAAAGAACGCAAATAAACAACTAACTTCTTGCAAAATTAAATTTAATAGATTCATCTACTAACTCCACGCATTTTTCTAATCTTTATTTCTCATTCCATCCATTTCCTATTGTGATTTTCCTGTAGACATTGTTTCTCGTTGTATTATTTATTTCCCATTATCATTCGTAACTACAGTCAATATTGTGAACACGGCAGATTATAGTCATAATAATTCAGAGCTATTCTATCCCGTGTACAATATCGATGCTTTCGAACACCCTTTGTTTATTTGCCCGAAAATACACGAGTATTTTCCCAGCGTTAATATTAATGTGATATTTGTCAATATGTCTGCTGCAAATATCAGTTCGGAACAGGATACCTATTATAGATTATAATAAATATTGTAGATTCAGTGCCTAGTTTTAACTTTATTAATCTCCCTCGATTATAATTAATTACGATGATGTTAAATTCATTGTTTAATTTTCATTACATACAATAAACTTTTATGAGATATTTGATATTAATGATTGATATAAATTTAACAATTTAAAATATAAATTACCTCCGAATAAATAAAGGTCCGAATAAGAAAATCCTCTAATTAGCTAATGATCATCAAAGACTCGAAGAGACCTTCATAATAAATAGATAATAATTGAATTATGCCAATAAATTAAAATTTATGTAAAAAAATACTTTAATCACTTTCGAAAAAAAGCTAATAATTTTTTTATACGCTGTTGCGTAAAAGTTGATAAAGAACAGAAGATACCTATTCATTGTAAGAACTTTAACAATGATGCCTGTTAAGCTGAAACATTGAGTTTAGCCAGGCGAGGTGAGGATAATTGCGGTTCAAGTTAGAACTTATTTTTCAGCGGGCTTTTAAATTCCAAATTGTGCTGAACTAGCTTTCAGATCACGACTTCGTTCTTGTTAACTGCACTAACTAACCTTTATTAGTACTTGAATGTGTATTATGTGTAGAATTTTACTAAAGATTTATCTTCAAACTGGACGGATCATGATACGAACTTACCCCCCCTTTTTTACCCCCTTTAAGTAATCACAGGGAACACTATGTGTGATAGAGTTAGAAAGTGTTTTTAGTAACACTTACTTATTTTATTATTACTAACTGGCCAACTATCAACCAACTAAATTCTAACACCATTCGTTGGAGTCTCTCGTGGCGTGATCGTTTTTGCCACGAACTTGCAAGCTGTGGAATGAGCTTCCTTCTGAGCTAACATGGGGTTCTTCAAGAAAGGTTTAAAGAGAGCTCTCCTTCAGGGCCGGCGTCCCACTGGTGACTCCCCTGGTGTCGCACGTGTCCATAGGCGACGATGACCAATAGGGAGATCTCCCGCTAGTCGAGACGACATGCCAGGAGGGCGGCCGATGCCCCAAGTGAATGTTCTTATGGCGTGGTATATATGCCGGCGATGCAGAAATCTTTCATAGCGTGATCCAGGCTTCGGGGACGTCATCGTGTGACGTATGTGCGATGTCGTCACAACCACTTAAAATCAAGTGGCTCGTCCGCTTTTACGTCACTTTAAAAAAAACCGGATTAACTATCCTAGTCCCGATTTGAGTCTTGTTATATAGTCCGACTTTCAATTCGGTCGGACACAGTAATCACGCGCGACAGCGGAAGGGTGGTGCTGCATGCTAGCTTGCTACCCTAATGCCATAAAAAAGTCAAATGGTAACTATTGTACAATATGGCTTGTCACTTTCATAATTCAAGTTTAAATGGAAACCTTCATTATGCATTTACAAAGGTGAGAAACACCATTCCGCCACATTTCTTGCTTTGTTCCAGAGTGGCTTTGTCGGGCTACGGGAATCGGCATGGAAAATTGCCATAACAATAGCCATTCGCATAATGCCTTAATGTTTTAGAACCATTAAAATTTATTAAGGCCTATTCAAGTTAACTGTCATTTTTATTCAAGAACGTTTTAAATGCTCACCTTTTGGAACCAAGTTTTTTATTTCACGGTACGGATGGAAGTTAGAAATTGAAGAGTAAGTATGATTGGCTAAGCCCAGTCATAGATGTGCACTTATTGGTTAATCAGTTTTATTGAATGCAACCTCTTAGTTGTAAGCTTTAAGGGGCCTTATTATGAACTCTTAATTCCAGACAGTTCACGTTGTGAACGTAAACTGACTGGAATTAAGAGTTCATAATACTGGAGCTGGTCAGGCAAAAAGACAGCTGTCGCATGAGGTATGTTAGATGTTCATGTGGCAGAGATAAAGTGCAACAATATAACTTCGTTCCAACTGAGTGTTCATGACACTCATACATTTTAAGATGTATGTATTGCAAATGTCTCTTCATCATCATTGCAACCCACGACTGTAATGCTGGCATCGAGTCTCCTAACAGTATGGGTGGCAAATGCCATAGTCCACCACGTTGGCTAAATTACTTCACTCACCTCATAACTTCGTACTGGATGAATCGATTTCGATAATTCTTTCGACATTCGAAAGCTTATTAAGTCGGTCCCGCGAAAATTTTAGCGAAATTTAGGTTTTGGAGCTATTCTCAATATATGAATTTAATTTAACCTCATCACCTCGTAACTTTTGAACGGATGTTCCAATTTTGATGATTCTTTTTCTGTTCTTGTCGTGTGGTCCCATATAAATTTCAGTGACGTCTGCCGAGTGGTTTTTGAGTTATCTCGACTTTGAAGTCGGTAATTTTTTGTAAAAGTTAGTTATTTGAAGTCGGTTCAAAATAAATTTTAAAAGAGGCTTCATAAAGCTTTTTGGCATATTTACTTAATTGCTTGATCGTACAGAATCCTTTACGTACGTACGATTCACACTTGGCGTTTATAACGCTAGGAAGTTTTACAACCAACTTCAATCAACCACCATGGCTGATATTTCGTGTTTATTCTGCTGTTTGTCACTCCCTGCGGACACTGAATTTGTTTCTCGGAATTATAATTTGCATGCCTTTGCCAGTCATTCTGATTCTCGGAACGATCGGCTGTAATCAAGAATGAAAGTTTGATGGCTGTTTGCTGTGAACTAAATATTAAAGTACTAGCTTTTGCGCGCGGCTTCGCCCGCGTGGAATTTGTTTATATCGCGAACCGGGGAAGTGGGGAAGGGGGTACGTCATCAATTATCTTCCTGGGAAAAATCATCGAAATCGGTCAGGCGGTTTAGATTTTTCATACAAACTTTCAATCCCTATTTTAAGCCTTTAGGGGTTGATTTTTGAAAAAAAAGTAGTCTATGTGTGACTCTGGGTCTTCAACTATTTTCATTCCGAATTTCATCCAAATCGGACCGGTGGTTTAGCCGTGAAAACGTTACAGACAGACAGACAGACTATCGCATTTATAATATTAATATGGATTTGTTTAGTACTAGGCAACCATTTTGTAAAATAATACTTAATGGTGCAAGTAACATTCGTACTCTTCACATTATTGAGGAGGCCTAGAGCATACTCAACACGCTGCTCCAGTGCTGATTGGTTAAGGGGTTAGTGGCCAACCCATTATCGGAAGTTTTCAAGCTGCCCGAAGGCCTACGGCTTGGCTTAGCGACTGCTATCTATCAATAACAACTGGGACCGACAGCTTTATGCCCTCCGAGGCACGGAAGCGCTCAAGACATTTGTCACTAGCGGTCACCCATCCGACTACCCTCTATCCGCGCCCGCAGTTGCTAAACTTACTCGATCACTTAGGATCGACGTAAGCCGCCGGACTATGAGCACTTTGCTTTTAGCATAGAATCTCCTGTTCCCTTTATCTGTAACGTAAATAAACGCTAACACATTCACAGCCTAATACTACGGTTCTGATGTGTGACAAAGCAAATAACACACCAATAAAATACGACCTAAAAACAAACAGAATCTGTCATATAAATGTCTGTCCCGGGAATCCAACCCAGGCCCCGTCGCTTGGCAGGGTCACCAACTAGGTTACGGGGTCATGTTGAGTGGGATTCGATACGACGGTGAAAACGGGCAACCCTAGTTGGGGGAGCTTTCACCCTTATAAACAGAGATATAAATCGCTTATAAAGTAGCATTAAGTGAGAGTGGATTGAACGTTGAACTCTGAAACAGAGGGGTTTGGGATTGAATCCTGCTTACATAACAGATTTTAAAAAAAATGCGCATTATAAATGAATTATACTTGCTTTGATGCTTGATTCGTGGTCACACCGTGTAACACCTATGTAACTACGCGCATTTTTTTCCTCGTCGTCATATGTACCACGCATTTAACTACAAGATGCGTGGCACGACGATTTATTTACTAGCTAGAAGTTTTTCCCGTGTGAATCCCGATCCCGCGGGATCTCCAGGATAAAGTATATGTTACTCCACAGGCTCCTCTATCTCCCAGTGAAAGTCCCATAAAAATCCGTTCAGCAGCTGTTTCTAAGATAAGCGAGAACAAACAGCGGTCAGTTACAGTTTTATTATATGTATAGATAGATATAGATATAGACAGAAGATAGATAAAGTAGATAGAAGAAGTAGATATAGATAGAATTTGTAACACCTTACGTTATTATCGTGATGAGTACAAATTTTCTAAACGAACACGATAAATGAACACGTGGAAATTTAAACTCATCATTTAAATTGCCGACTCGCTGGGAATCGAACCCAGGGAGGGTCCTGGAACAGCGTGCCGGCGTATTAACCATTGCGCCATTCGGGTCGTCAAAATGTTTTTAAAGGTGAGTGAAGTTTGCTAATTTGCCACCATCGTGGTGACCCGTTCCCCTCACATCATGAAAGGGCTCCACCCTTAGCGATGATGTAGTTATGGATAGCGATGATGATGAAGCATAATTATCCTTGAGTTTACCTATCGTTCCACCGTAACAGCCGAAGTTTTCCAACTTTTTATAGAAAATACTGGATCAGATAAGAACTGTGCCCAAGTTTTTGTACCGTAACGTTATTTACGACAAAATTACCTTTCTCGGTGATTTATTCGGTATTTTAGGGTAACGTAGGCGATGAATTGTTTATATTTTGAATACAAAGGAAAGGCAATAGTGTCCAACAACGCGACAGCAACACGACAAAATGCCAAACAACTTTGGCGTGCAAAAATACATAGTTTATTCACACGGGCGACATGTAGAAATCCAACTTTGCGACATCAGTGATACCTACTCGTACTGTGACGTTGCAATTGGCTTTTGCATTCACTGTAAGTTCTGTATAAATTCGGTTACACTTTTTCAGAGGCAACCATCTTTGTCTTCAACATTAAAACACATCTCCGACAGTATTACGTTAGTATTACGTAGTGACGAGAAGAGTGCTTGATATGAATGTGGATGGATGAAGGAGACGAGGGCGGCCAAAGAAAAGATGGATGGACTGTGTGAAAGATTATATGAAAGATAAGGGAGTAAGTGTAGAAGTGAAGGCTAACAGGCAAGAATGGAAGTGAAAAACATATTGCACCGACCCCAAATAAAATTGGGATATGGGTAGGAAGATGATGATGACAGTATTAGAAGGAGTACGGAAGGAGTACGGAAGGAAGGAGTAACTAACAAATTACTAACTGGGCAATTACTAACATCAACGGACAAGGGACAGAAGTAGTAGTAGAAGTCCCTGCCTCAGTCTTCATTCCAGCTAACCCACTGATCCAACTAACATTCTTAAGAACTACTATGCTACTAACTGGACTAACCCGCTCCCGATCTGAGTAAGGAATGGAAGGGCGATGATGTAGTTCTTTTCTACATTATATCTATAAAAAACACAACCTCAAAATGACGCAACGATACTAGTCGCACCTGTGTGGCACCTCTACCTGGCAACTGTCGCGCCACTGTCATGTAATAGTCGCAACATTGATCGTACTATGAAATGTCGCTGTAGGTTTTTACCGCTTCGTAATTACAACCACAAAAATATTAATACTAGGTGGTAACATGTACCTACCACCGGCAGCGTTTGTCGTCGGTCATTGTCTATTAAAAAAAACATGCACCAGATAAGAGTGACCTCAAGCAATACAACTGTAAAAACCACATCAAATTTTATGCAGCACTTTGTACGTGATGCTGATTCGTTTAATTTTAAGTATGAATGACAAATATAGATAGATATTTAATGTAAATCCGTATCATTATGATAACAAATATTTAAAGATCCAAAGGATCCAAAATATTCCCTTACCATTCTTATGTCCGTAGTAACCTGTCCCGGAAGAGGATCCGCTGCCAGTAGAGGATCCCTGGGGAGGGCGCACCTCGTCGTCCACCTCCAGGGGTAGCGGGTTCGGATCCATGTTAGACCACTGACATCACTTCCACACGCACACACTGCACTTCACGGATACCTGCAACAAATTAGTTTTGACTTTTAGTATGTCTGTATTTTTGATAACAATTTAACTAATCAAAAATACGTAGGTATATACCTACTACACGATTTTTGACGTCAAAATGGTTTTTAACAGACTTCAAATAATCAACTTAAAAATCCAACTTCAACATCGACAAGTAGAGATAACTCAAAAACTACTCGTCTGATGTCACACAAACTTATAAAACAGATGACAAACACTAGAATTTAACAAGCAAAAAATTATCAAACTCAGTTAATCCAGTAAAAAGTTATGAGGTAACAATCAAAATACTGTATGCGGACCAATCCGCGTGCAATAGCTAGTTAGATTAAAAACCTTCTGTTGATCTGATGAAGACGAATACTCGTTCGCGTTGAAACCGTTTCTTTAAACGGATGCTATAAGCTATTTGTTTACATTACCTTTAAATAGCTTTAAATGCTATTGTGCCCTGTAGCGACCCCGTTTGTGCATGACTCGTTTAATATAAACAAAACATCATTTTCAGTTTAAAATTACAGTACTCACATTGTTATTACTGATCTACGTTCGCCAACGACTATGATTTGTGTGGTACTTACATGTCGTTCGAAAGGTCTTGGATTGTTGGATGGTTTGATGAAAAAACCGATTTACTCAAAAACAGGGATGTTATCGATAATGCTTTTTTATTGAACAGTTGTGTCCTCTTCTCCCATTTGATTTGTGCGACATTTGACGATTAGCCTTTGAGTTATTGTATTACTTGTCGATGTTAAAGTCGATTGGATTAAAAAATAATATGAAAATAATTAACATATTAAAATAGTTGTTTATATAATTATCATAGTCATCCAAAATTATTGAAAATTCTTTATACGAATCGGAAAAAAGTATAAATCCCCTTCGTCCACAATTCTGGGAAAGTATACAGGATTAATACTCACGCTTCAAAAAATCCGTTAAAAAGACAATACGTCCCAAGTTGGCAGTATTAAAGTCGAATGCATACATCGATTCGATCACAAAGAGTACGTTCATGGATGAATAAATTTAAAGTGAGTATGCAAATAATGCAAATATTTTATATTTTCTATGAATAAAACTGTATTTAAATGAAGAAATATAAAACTTGTTTGTTTTATGTTTTCCACTTAAACAGTGTGAGTGTTCAATAGTACATAACCTAAGATTTGACGAGAAGAAGAAGGAAACGATAGTTCGCCGAGAATATGGAACTCCGGGCTAAAAACAAATTTATTACGTGTGCGTACAGTTCAATTTAGTTTGCAAGCAAAATTGAAACATAAGGCATTTTTCATTCTCGCCGTCGGCGTCGATCTTAAACCAACATTTATCAGCAGTAACTGATTAAACTTAGCATGTGTCAAACTCTGATGGTAAAAGCCCGAAAACATTGTCTCTTTCTTGTAAATCTTGTAAAATGTGGGGGGATGATATCTACGAATGAAGTCGCGGGCAACAGTATCAATAATATAATTTTTGTTTAAATGGTCCTTCGAGCTATTTGCCGGCTATTATAGAAGGTATGCATTCGTGTGTGTAAATAAAATTCCAAACATTCGTCTCTCGTGTTAATATAATTACTCATAGCTGTTACACTACATTGCTACACGCGTTACATTAATAGATTAGTAACATAATGAGAAGTCGAATGAATAAGCATATTCGTAAAAAATATGGAACTGGTTGGTACCTACTGTGTAACTGGGTAAAAACTTATTATATTAATATTAAAAGTTCAATTTTAAATGTCGTTTAAGAAAGAGTTACACCAAGTTTTAGATTTTTGTGAGTATTTACCTGGTTTTAATCAATCCTTCCTACTAATATTATAAATGCGAAAGTTTGTAAGGATGTATGTGTGTGTGTGTTTGTTGCTCTTTCACGCAAAAACTACCGAACGGATTTTCATGAAACTTTGCAGTAATATAGCTTAGACATCGGAATAACATAATTTGTTAAAATTTAAAGAGATTTTTGAAGGGACTGGTTTCCCGAAGCGAAGCGAGGGCGGATTTACTAGTCAATAATAAAATTATAAATAAATAAATGAATAAAAGTCCACTACAGAGTAATGGGTCTTTCTTCATTAATGGGGAGGCCTAGAGCATGCACCACAAAGCTATTCAAACGCGTCCTAGGTTATTGAGGCATTTATAAAGCAGCCTTAGTCCCTAATCAAATAAATTTTAAAATTTTCAAACTACTTAGCAAATGCATCATCAAAAAATCCGTTTTAATCCTAAAACCTCCAATACTTCCCTTTCCCAGAGAACTAATAGCGATAACGCCAAAACTGTCACGAAGGATTAACTTGGCCATAAATGGCAGTGACTCCACCTAATAGCTTTTAGAAACGAACGCGACCCCACGCAGCGTTAAAAAACCTACTTTCCTGCCCTCAGCTATCGTGGCGAACAAACTTGAACCCCCTTTTTACCTCTTAAGAGGGAGTGGATAAATTCCAAAAAGACCGTGTTCCCTTACGTCACTTGAACAATCTATAAACGAAGTTTCAAGAGAATCTTTAAAAAAATAAGAAGTTTTAGTTTATTAAATCTCCTTACAAAATCCTCTCTTAGTGCTCCGCTACACTCCCCATTATCATCTTCATATTCTTGCGTTCAAGTTTTCTCTGTGCATTGTCTATCAGTCATACCGGCAGTCAGTCATCACCAGTAACCTTCATAATTGTGTAATGTCCTAATAGAGAACCAATTACGCCAAAGCCGTCAAAGATTAGGTAACTCGGCCATATCTGGCGCTGACTCCAACTAATAGTTTTCACAAACACGAACGCGACTCGCGGTGCTTATAAAACAATAATCCGCTAATACTAAAGTTTGCCATTCATGGAGTACGTTACGAGCGTGGAACTGACGTATGAAGTTTATAAACTCGGTTCTAAACATGCCTTGTGGTCTTGTGGTATAACTTATAAGCTTGGTTAGTCTAAACAGAGATTATATTAGGGAGCTAGGAATTTGCAATTCTGGCACCGGGGTTAATAAATAAATGAATGATGTAATATATAGTTATGTTAGTAAAAATGATGCAGTCGAAAGGAGGCGTAAATAAACACATAATAATATACCTATAGGATTACCGGGAATATAAGAACCCTCACCATAAATTACGGTAAGCTCGTAGAACAAATTTGTTTTACTGGCAACGCTTACTTTCTAAACGTCACTCATAAATTGCTTGTCATTGAGTCAAATCTCATGGTCTGTTTTGTTACTTTGAGTGCTTATTTTCTGCTAAAATAACATTTCTGACTTTGTTGTCAAAATGACATGAGCGTTTTTTATAACTATTGTTAAAGGAAATTCTAGCGCACTCATGACAGATTTTCTATATTTCTGGTCAAGCTATGACTAAATAAAAATACTTGTGTGCCGTACAACACTTGGTGAGAACTAAGTTATGTTGTTGCACGTTTGACCAACAAGCGCGTATATATGACTGGGCTCAGCCAATAGCATAGTCCCATTTTCGTCAAACAAAAATCTTACACTTTTAATTTTTTTACTTCTAACCATACCATGCGGTAACACTGCACACCATATCCCCACACTAGGATTCCCTGTGTTGTGGGTGCCGTGGACAATATACAAATACCCAGACCGAGAACGGAAATTTTAAACTCATAGTTCCAATAAGCGATTTTGGTACGAACAGTGTGTCGTTTTGGTGGATTGGTCATTTGGGTGACTGCTAGTGGCAATTTCTTGAGTGCTTCCGTGCTTCGGAGGGCACGTAAAGCCGTCGGTCCCGGTTGTTATCGATATATAGCAGTCATTAGACCTTATTGGAAGGGTTTCGGGCGGCTTGAAAACTTTCGATACTGGGTTGGAATCTAACCCCTCCACCAATCCGCATTGGAGCAGCGTGGTGGTGTATGCTCTAGGCCTCCTCAATAATGATGGGAGACCTATGCTCTATAGTGGGTCATTAATCGGTTATATTGACTGTCTCTTTTGTTTCAATCGACACATAAATAAAAAAGTTATTAACCGACTTCAAAAAAGGAGGTTCTCAGTTTGACCTGTAAGTATGTAGGTATGTATATTTGTGCGCGATTATCTCGCATTTAGTTGAACCGATTCTGATGCGATTTTCAGCACAGTATTTGTCAGACTTAGGAGAAGGTTTTAGGCATATTGTTTTGCTGAACCGATTTTGTTACGGTTTCCAGCATCGTGTTTGTCAGACTTAGGAGAAGGATTTAGGAATATTAACCACATTTACCTGAACCGATTTTTACTTTTCGGCTTTAAAGTCGGTTCTATTTTGTTAAAAGTTATGTCAGTTATAAGAACCAAGTCTAATAATTTCCAAATATGGCTGCTAAGGGACTGATTTCCCCGAGGGCGGGGTTACTGGTGTTAACTACAATCAGTTCATATACTACACGCAATGATTGAACGATAAACTTCAAAGGACATTTACCGATACGCAGCGTCACCGGTTATGACGTCCCTGATAACTTTGGCCCGGGTTTCGGAGCGGCACGCAATGTGGCGTTACTCGAGTTTTAGCCGTATAGACGTACGCGGGAATGAATTATTTTTCAGCTTAAAGGAGAACATCAGATTTGGGCCTGGAACGAACAGCTTGTTCAATACCCTCAAATACTCTTGCGTATTTTAATACATCATTTCATATTTAAAAATCTAGTTACATCATACTTATCACTTAGTCGCGACGACTAAAGTAGATACTATGTGTGCGCGGTGCGTAAGACTATATTTCATTATTCCCATCATTTTCCGCAAAAACGGAATATGCACAATGTGGTAACAACATCCTCGATTTAAAAAGGGATGTCCCATGCATGTTCATATTTCAGGCCTAAGGTCCTTAAGAAAGTTCCTGGTCTACTTTGACCAATTTCAAGATAAAATAATACTTCACTTTCATAGTACCACATTAAGATTAAGTATCTTTATCGTGAGTGCCATAAGACAAGGACACACACCGAGACCAAAAACGGAAATTTAAACTCGTCAATCAATTGCCTTGCTAGGATTGGAATTCAGGGCCCTTCGAACGCCGATGTAACGGAACTTTATTATAAATTTTAATGCAGGTACCCAAGAAAGAAATCCATCTATCTATTGGTGTAAGCAGCATGTATATCCATGGAATAGTTTTAGAGTTTATCGCGAACCAACAGACATACAAATATTAAGGAAGCTTATAGTTACGGAACTAAACCTAAACACCTCGACAAAATTCGCTTCACGACCGAATTAGCAATTAGCGTTTACCGATAACGCTATGTCACCCGGTTATGACGTCACGATACTCACGATACGACGACTCACCGGAAACGGGAATCGAACATGACTCTTGATTACGTAACGTGTTTCGAAATTCGAACATGCTTTGATTGTCGATATGGAGTTAAGTTTTTGCTTATTGTCGTAAAAGGATGTTTTGGCGTATGGGTGACAGAGACAGCGCCTTACAGGTAAGACAAACTGTAAGGCGCTGTCTCCGTCACCCACGCGCCAAAATATGCTTGTAGGACTATAGGTATGCAAAATACGAGTATGCTTTTTTAACGTAATATTTGTACGGTGTAAATTTTATAATGATTCAAATTCAATACAGAGTTCGTTATAACTGCATCCCACACAAATATCAGCTTTCCGCTCCCGTGATAAAGTTACATTTCAGATGGACGGCAAGAATATAAAATTTCGCAAGTAAAAGCTCACAGTCCAAATTGATTTGTGAGCACAGGTAATAAGTTTGTTTTCGCAGGGTGGTAATTCCATATCGAATGCGACCGCAGCGTAAATATTGTACGCTCAGACCAATAATCTATAGACGGAGCGCCGTGAACAAAAGAATGAAGCCGGCAAAAGTGGGCCGAAAGCACACATCGAAACCAATAGAATGCCCTATGTTGACAGTTTGAACTAGATCAAATTTAAACTTTATTTTTTGGAACACAAAGCTTCATTCATTTTTTTAAATTATTTAGAACACAAAAGCCGTTTTGGTGTGAGTGCCGCCGTGTGTATTACAAGGCTAGGCTGAGTTTTTGTTGGTTTCACTCTTTTGTTCCCGGCGTTCCGTCTATAGTTTATTGGTCTGAGATTGTACGTATCTACATATTATTTTTTTGTTTTGGTTGCGTGCCCCATATTCTACGTATAAAGGACTGCGCACATACAATAACAATGTAACCGACAAACTTAAATAAAAGGATTCGATATGATCTTTATGTCTTCGGAGGTACGAAATTATGGTTGTATACTTGAAAGATGTACTACTCGCCACCCACTCCTGGCCAACTCCGAACCGACCCCAAGCATAGAATCGAAATTCAACCGTAACAACTAAGACATAAAGATTATAATTTAATCCTTTCATTTAATTTTGTCGGTTACAGAGTTGTTATCTGTGCGCAGTCCTTAACCACCCCTTTACTGGTCACTGAAGTTTGTGGCCAATATCGGAATTTTGTGAAGCCTTCGAAATGATTCTACAAACCTACCTAATAGTTAAAGGCATAGCCAAAATCCGATGCTTAGGCATTAGCTGATGGGCACACCAATTACTGATTGCGTCCGAAAACTGTATCTAGGGTTGCCACCTTTTTTTTGCAAATAAAGTACATTGGTGAGAAAAAAAAAGTACATAGTATCAAAATAAAGTACAATTTATTTTTCTTTATTATTATATTTAAAAACATATTTTTATTGCTTTTTACAGTTTGTATCAAATTAGGATCTCGACTAAACAATTGCACAGCATCTTTACAATCTATATTTGAATTAAAATTAATAAGTGATTCATTTTTTATTACAAAGAAATCAAATCATGCGAAATAAAGTATTTTCGTGTGCTTTATTGTTCTCAAGTACAATTACCTGAAATAACGTACAATACTTTATTATAAAGTACGGGTGGCAACCCTAACTGTATCCGTCACAAATACTGGCTGCTGCTGAGCGCTATATGACCTAGGAAATAAAGGCCATCAGATGTCCGAACTTCGAAAATATTACAAAGTAACTACTTTTAACATCCTTATTCACATAGAGTATCAAATTTCAATTTTGAATGAGAGTATTTTATTTTATTATAGTATTTTTGGAGATTGACACATAAATGATAAATAAATAATTTCAGGCTAGTGTTCTAAAGAAATATAATCCAAAAATATTTTTCAGAATACGTCTAGGACATTTAAAGACGCCAACAAAGATACCTAAAGTTGCAAGCCACTGACAGGACTCACATATCTGCCTCACTTTCATTACAATTTCAGTGTGAGATCCTCCGTACATTTCATAAATATTGCACTTTATACGTCTGAAGGGCACCAAAGGAGATTTGTATTGCACTTCTGAGTTCCATTGTACATTTCCTGCATTTTAAAGTGACTGAACTCACCTTTACTGGGAATATATCAAGCGGATGAAAAGTGGTTCTTGAATTTGAAAATGGAATATTTCAGTCACAAAGGAGCAATTGATATAATAGACAGGATAAATGACGTAAGAAATGACATAATGCACTCATAGATATAGCCTGACCAGTAATAAAGGTAATGATATTTTAGCACATAGAAAGCCATTTTTCTTTCACAACTATGAATAGTTTTTGACATTTTGCCACAATATAATAACTCAAAGCAACAAAATAAACCATGACAAACAACTGACTGACAAGCAAATTACTAGTGACGTTTAGAAAGTAAGTACTGGCAGTAAAACAAATTAGTTCCATGAGCTTACCGAATATGGCGAGATTTTCTATATTCCTGATCTACCTATACCCACCATTCCTACCAACATCTCATTCATACCATTATTTCTACCGCCATAAGCAATTGTGTTCCAGTTAGGAAGGTGTGGAACGGTTATAGTTTTTGGAGGCGACCATTCCAGTCATCGGGTGGCAAGGCATCTGTGACCAAATCAGAATGAGACTTGCAAACAACTTCTAACTTATAACTACTACTGAGTAATTATCATTACAACCCCTGTCCCACTCTTCACACCTACTAACGTAGTAAGCAATTATCACTATATTTCAAACCTGTCTCGTTCTGTGTTGGTCACAGTTGTCAGAAGCGGCAGCGGAAGGGTTTGGCGTGCCCGTTTGCTAATGCTCATAGAATAAAAAATTCGAACCTGCAGATAGTAGATTCGAATTTTTTACGCAAGAATTTGCTTAAAAGCAAGTTGATGTAATAACGCTCTCGAAATCCGACGATTGTATTTTTACGCCCAGACACATTTTTCATCAGATTTTTAATAGAATTCAAACCCAAATTGAAATTCTACAAAACTCACACTGGAGTTGTTTGCTGACGGTACAAGCACGTGTGCAAATATTATGCTGAAGCTACTCGTATACGACTGCAAATAGTGGTGCATAGCGGAGCATTGAAGCATAAACATCGGTGTTTATTTTCAATTTATTATTTTGTCTTTACAATGCTATTACTCCTCGCGCTTGATAGAAGAGAAGAATACGACTTCTTGTTGTTTATGGGATAGTGGTGTCCATTGCAATTATATTTGGTAAGGATTTCAGATCATTCAGGCTGCGTTATATCTTTCTTACTTTTAAGCAACTTCAAAATTACTTCAAAAGCAACTTCGATATCGACGATTAATATTAATTTTGTACTTAAAACGATTTTAACATGGACAATTTGAGATAACTCAAAAATTATTCGTCAGATGTCGCGCTTTAGATGGGGCATGAGAAAGCACCAGGTTTCGAATAAATATATAATAAATAAGAATCATAAATAACGGAACACTCAAGAAAAAGGACCATAAACGAAATACGCATTATTGGTAACAGCTCAAAAACTACTCGTTAAATGACAGTCTTTTAAAGTACCAATTATAACGTACGTAAAGTACCAATTATAACCAAGCTGAAAATACATGAATCTAAAACTATACGGTGCCGTGAAAAAGGTAACTCATACAAAAAATGTGTATCAAAAAGTACCGGACGAAGAATGACGCGTCTCTTTTTCCGCCGGAGTCGTGACTAATTTTAGTCCAACTGAACACTGTCATTATGATTTATTACCGCACTGACTACGTCAATTATCGCTAGCGAGAAATATTTTCGATATGTAACTTTTTCTTTCTTCTTTCATGAAGTCAGCGACATGAGTATTTGTCTAGGTCGTTATCGATTTCTTAGTTTGTGGACATGAGTTGCTTAATAATATCTTCATATTACAACTAAATAAAATACAACTTCAACCTCGACAATTAGAGATAACTCAAAAAGTACTCATCAATTAATGTCGCTCTAATTTAGATGGATCCCAAAAGTGACCTAGTTTCCGAATATAAAAAGAATCATCAAAATGGTACACAAAACATTAAAATGCAATCGAATTGGGAACCCCTTCCACTTTTTGAAGTCGGTTAAAAATAATGTATGTAGGTATTAATGTTATTTCTAAGCTGACTTTTAATTTATGTGTTCCTAAAATATTGGCGATCTTTTTGCAGAGGTGAGCCAACTTTCCGATTATTTGTAGAGTCAATTAATAAAAGTGTTTGAAAAATATCTACTTCCTCGGCCTCGACGTCAAATAACAGAAATAATCTTGACTGTTAGATAATACCTATATAGACATACCTACTAGCTGCTGTCCTCTAGTAACTTCAAGGAATATCAATAAATATCTATCTTCTTTTCTATCTATCTTCTTCTATCAATCAATCAATCAATTCAATACATAGATATAATAAACCTGTAACTATTCGCTGTTTGTGCACGCTAATCTAAGAAACGGTTGAACGGAATTTTATGGGATTTTCACTGGAAGATAGACGAGGTTGTGGAGCAAAAAGGCTACTTTTATCCCAGAGTTCCCGCCGGATCCGTATTCACGCGGGAAAAACTCCTATGTACGAACGAAGTCGCGGGCAACCCGCTCCCGCGGGATCTTCGGGATAAAAAGTAGTCTATATATTGCTCCACAGCCTCCTCTATCTCCCAGCGAAAGTTCCATAAAAATCCATTCAACAGTTTCTGGGATTAGTGCACACAAACAGTGATTAGTTACAGTTTTATTATATACTAGCTTCCGCCCGCAGGCTTCGCCCGCGTGGAATTCGTTTAAACTTCAACCCCCTATTTCACCCCTTTGGGGTGGAATTTTCAAAAATCTTCTCTTAGTGCTCCCCTACACTCCCCAAGGAACATACATGCCAAATTTCAGATTTTTCAGTAGTTTCGGCTGTGCTTTGTCTGTCAGTCAGCCACTCAGTAACGCAAGAGTTTTATATGTATAGATTGTATGTATGTATAGAAGATAGAATAGATAACTCAAAACAAACAGTAATTCGCGCAGTTACAAATATCCCACAAATTAATAGTTATGATTACTGCTGAAATGAAATAGGTACATACCAAATACGGATTAACATATCCAACACAGCAACCAATGTACACAGCTCGTAATATTTCTGTCAGCCATCTCATTAAATCGGGAGCGGATGAAAATTTAATACGTTTGAAATGTGCACGGGAATGTATGTGCTATGTGTACAACAAAATTCGATGTCGTTTGAGTCGTCGATGTTGAGTTGTCGATGTAAGTTTATTTATTGGACAGAGATCACTCAATGGTATAGATGTTGGACTTCCGAATAGAAGGACCTGGGTTTTCATGTCAACACATAAATGTTAGTCTTCCGCCCCTCTGATTTAGATTGACGGCGGGAATTTAAAATGTCTTAAGTAAATTTCAGTTATCTCTATCTCTCGTCTATTATTTCAACCCATCTTTACCCACTATTGAGCACGTGTATATCAGAAAGAAATTATTTTATTATGTCAGAAAAAGAAGGTTGTGAAGTCCACGACGCTGGCAAACTGCGGATCAACAGACTTCACACACCTTTGAATTTTGCGAACTCTCCGGCATGCAGGTTTCCTCAAGATGTTTTCTTTCACCGTAATAGAGAGTGAGATTTACATGTTTTAAACATACGTTACTCTGGGGCATCAGAATGAGGGTAAAAGCGTGTGAATTCGCCACTAGGGGCGCTAGTGGAAAGTATCTCTAATTTTCATGATGCATATCTGGTCTCAACCCATTATGGGACAACAGCACGGGTCTCAATCTTTTACTTAGACTTTTTTAGAAGCCCTGAAGCCCTACCATTACTGCCATACCTTTCCACTCTGCTCAAGTGCTGATTAATGGAGGAGTTATTGGCAAACCCATGTATCGGAAGAACCCTTTCTCTCATTTTCTCTCGGCTCATCACACTTCATCATATCACTTCCTAGGTACTCATTTTGCCATCAAAAACAAGACAAGAGGTATAAATAATTCTTCCATAACATATGATTATGATGTAGAACTAACATAACATGTGTCTAATATTACAAAATAGGTAAATACAAAACCATGCATACAATGTGTCAGATCATTAAAATTTACATTTCCACGCAAAATAATGAGATGCACGACGGAGTAATATTTATCGTTGTTAAATGATCTCTAAATGTACGTCGGTAAGGCTAAAAGTTTCATGGACTCATAATATAGACTGCAAACTGAAAACAAATATTTATTCAGTGGCTACGAATTGGAATTTTGTAACATGGCTTTATTTTGTATAGAATGAAGATAGCAAACGAGCATGAGCCTTCCGTTGCTGCCCGCGACAACTGTGGCCGACTAAAATGTCAGGATGGCTAGGGGGTCCATCTGGATTTGTGAATCCTGTTGGTTCCCCTCCCAAAGATTAGGTAAGTTAGGTTTAGTTAGTTTGAGGAGCCTAGAAGTAAATAGTTATGTTAGCAGAGGGTAGGACATCTATTCGGTATTGTCGATCGAAGACCGGTAGTAACCATTCGACCATCTGTCCGCGCATGGCAGAAATGGTTTAGACGCCAAACCTTTGCTTTACTTTATTATTGTACGTTGAGCAGAGTTCTCAACTCGGAAAATTGCGCATTCGTTCGTACAAATGAAGTAGCTGCAGTAGTTTGAAATTCAGTCTGAATTCCATTTTGGTTGTCTAAGCGAGCTACAAAGGATCTGGTAGCTCGGGTAGCTAACGCCAGAGTAAATCCTGAATAGACTCCACTTTCGAGTGCACTGTTTTTGAGTAATTAAAAATGAACAACACGGTATTTGGTTCATTGAAGTGGAACTCTTAGTGGACTTAGAGACGGTTGCGTTAAGCGTTTAACGCTACTAGCAAAAGTAGGACGTATAGCTTTAACAAAGAAAAATCTTCAGAACGACTTTAAAATTGACAATAATGTGAATATCCTCAATGTAATTAAGGATAAGTCAAATGGATTACTAAGGATTACTTTTCGGCTCGAAGGACCAAAAATATGTTGAGGTGCGGGATGATAAATAAAACCGTCCGCGTTGAATGTTGCTCACACTGATTTATTGTATGACAAAATGAATAAAGATTTTACACATTTTGTACGGTGCCCCGTACAAATTACTTGTCAGATGTCACTGAAATTTAAATAAGACGTAAATTAGGTGGTGAAAACGGGTTTATTACCTATTATATCTTCTTGTAGGTATCCTTCATCATTGGCACACGTGTTTTAACTTAAAACGCACAGAATACGATGCCCTAAATTTATTCCATGAATATGCTGCACAACTTTAGCTCGTTTCCACACGAGTGCTGCGGCCATGAATTTAGAACTGGTTTTAGAAACGGATTTCGCGTCGTCACTGACCGCAGTTTTATGAGTAGGATTAAGTCCTCGTCATCATCATAACCTTTAACTATTCTGCTTCTAGGTTTGAAGCAACTTTAATAACTGCTGTTTACCGTTGAGGTCTGCCCTTGCCTGGAATTAAAGCTGAGATATAGTTGCCCCCTAGCGATTGTACTCTTTAATTCTGCTTTGAAAATTCAACTCTCCCTCACCCGATGTATCAGAGCTTTACCCTTCTATGTCAGGAGACAAGTACATGCATGATAATAATTCGTTGTCTTCGAAAATAAGGCAACGTTAAGAATTATATATAACGCTTTTAAAAATAACAAATGAATACACTGTTTATCTATATCTATAAAACTCAAAGGTGACTGACTGACTGACTGACTGACTTATATAGTGATCTATCAACGCACAGCCCAAACCACTGAACGGATCGGGCTGAAATTTGGCATGCAGGTAGATATTATGACGTAGACAACCGCTAAGAAAGGATTTTGATCAATTCTACCCCCAAGGGGATAAAATAGGGGATGAAAGTTTATGATTTTCGACTGATTGAACTGAACGTACAGCCCAAACCACTGGACGGATCGAGCTGAAACTTGGCATGCAGGTAGATGTTATGACGTAGACATCCGCTAAGAAAGGATTTTGATCAATTCAACCCCTAAGGGGATAAAATAAGGGATGAAAGTTTGTGATTTTCGACTGATTGAACTGAACGCACAGCCCAAACCACTGGACGGATCGGGCTGAAATTTGGCATGCAGATAGCCACCATGATGTAGACATTCGCTAAGAAAGGATTTTTCAAAATTCATCTCCTAGAGGGGTTAAATAGGGGGGGTGAAGTTTAAACGAATTCCACGCGGGCGTAACGAAGTAACTTTAGAGAATTAGCTCAGGCACTTTTTGTAGAGTTATACCTAAGTAATCTAAATGTTTCGACCACTTTTGTACACAGTAAAGATAGCTATCTAAATATATATATATATATAACTCAAAGGTGACTGACTGACATAGTGATCTATCAACGCACAGCCCAAACTACTGGACCGATCGGGCTGAAATTTGGCATGCAGATAGCCACTACGATGTAGACATCCGCTAAGAAAGGATTTTTCAAAATTCATCCCCTTTAAGTGAAATAGGGGGTGAAGCTTAAACGAATTCCACGCGGGCGAAGCTGCGGGCATAAGCTAGTTATTTTATTAAATTAGACTTGAGTCCAATAGTAGAACAGTAATGGGGTAGTACTGGGGTTTATCACGGATTGTACATGTGCATCTTGTGTATGTACCTAATTGTAAAACTAACAGTACTATCACTAAGGTGGTGTCCAACGTGAGCGACGAAAACGACGTGACGCGACGTTGCGAACGCGACGATCGCGATCAAATCAACGGTATCCCTACTTGCCTCCTATGTGACAGTCCGTGACAACACGCGACGTTGTCATTGTCGCGTGTAGCATCGCGTCGTGTTGCGTAGCGTCGCGTCGTATTCGTCGCTTACGTAGGACACCCCGTAAAAGTCCCTTCCCCCAGTAACCTACTAACGTTTCAAGTCCGCCTGTTACTGTTTTTTTTTGTTAAAATATTTATTTATCTCTATCTCAAGCCACTCAAATCTTATTACAAACATTTGTCGATGTATTTTCCGTTACACTTTTTCGTTTCATAAAATCCAAGGCACCCAAAGAAATATCACATCAAAAGCTACCTGTATCATAATAAAATGTAACAGCAATTTAACGATGACCCATTTGACGATATCACATGTTCAACATGAAAATATGAAAAAACATCTGCGTAACGTAGACGTTTGACACACATTCCGTATCAGAAATACATCTGGCCCAATCAGTGATGTCTCAGTGATTCCTCGAAACTTGCGTCATTCGTTGTTTGTCTCGTAAACGGAAGTTGTCGTTCTCATTCATTAGACCAGTCTCATTGACCTATGCATTCAATAAATAAATATCTTATTCTATATTATCTGACTGTACGTGGCAAATATTATGCAAAAAGGCCCTTGGCCCTTGAAAGTTTAAAGATGTGTTAAGAGTTAAGATGTGTTCCCCAGGGAAGTACCACCGCCCGCCATGGTAGTTAGTACCATTCCTACCGTGTAATAATTGTTTTAAGAACAATTGTGTTCCGGATAGGATGGTGTGGAGCCGGTTACACTTTTTTAGAGGCGACCATCTCAGTCCTCAGGGGTAGCAACGCATCTGTGACCGAATTAGAACGAGACTCATACTAACAATAACTAACTGGACTATACTAACATTAACTAACAGGACTAATTATCACTAACCGTCCCTGTCCTCACACATATTTAACAAACTAACCAACTAATATTCTAACACCATCTACTAACTGGACTAACCATTCTAGGTAGTCCCTTTGAGTGTAGTTCTAGGTCGGTCACAGGTATTATGGGCGGCAGCGGAAGGGTGGTGCTGCATGCTCGTTTGCTATTTTAATTCTACAAAAAAAAATCCGCCAATCCGCACTTGGCCAGCGTGATGGACTATGGCCTTAACCATTTCATTCTGAGAAGAAACCCGTGCTCAACGTGGGCTCTAATGGATTGGAATGATGATACATATACTTTTTATCCCAAGAATCCCGCGGGATAGGGATTTTCGCGTGAAAATTTCCCATGCGAACGACGACGCCACTTAACAATATACCCGGGATTCATAACACGTCGACTTGTCGATAATAAGTGATGGAGTACACGACTACTCCATAAGGAGCAGAATTTCTGGTGGCTTATTTATGAGGAACCCAATGCTAGGAAATGAGAAGATGGATGAGAAGTCAAGGGAATAAGTGTCTTCGATAGCTTGAGAAAATTTAAATAATGTAGATATCTGACAATTTACTAAGGAATACAAAAGTAGGCATTGACTCGGTTCTGTGCTCGAATTTCGATCTTAATTCATATTGCCCAAGGGTTCTTTCGCATTTACATTATGGATTTTATAATTTTCTGTAATTGATGTGTTTGGAATAAAGAATAACAATATTTAAACACAATAAAGATAAAATAATCTTCTTGCAAAGCAATTTCTTCTAAGTAAGAGCGTAGACAGAATCTAAATACATAAAGGTCCCTCACTCTTCACGAAATTTCAAAAATAGCGTGACGTGAGAGATGGGATTTGGGAAGGAGATACTTAGTTTATAGTTTGAAGACGTTCGCGAGCGATCTTGTTTTATTCCACCCCTGAGGGCATAAATAGGTTTAAATAGTTTGTCTGTAATTTCTTCGATTTTAAAGAGACTATAAAATTTTAAAATTCGTCTTTGGGATTTTGGTCAGAAATAAACAACAACGTTTCGCACAAAATATTTTTTCCGCGCACTTATTTTAATAAAAAGGACGAAAAACTCATTCCCGCCCGCCCGCTATAATTATGATAGAAAACATCAACTTTGGGCGCACTTAAAGGCGAACCAAGTCGTCTTTTTCGAAATGGTGGGATGAAAAAATAATTATGATGAGTTTTATATATGGTCTAAGATCCGAATCTAAGTCGACTTTCACCGGCTTGATAATAGAATCAAACTTATTTTATAATAAATTTCGTATCTTAGAAAATATATTAAAAATGGGTTGACAACAAAAATCCTGGACAGAATATTTTTTATTATTTTTTAAAAAATAATTTTTCAAAAATATTGCATGATGAAGATAATAATAAAATTTTATACTGGACTTAAAGTATAGAACATATAGAATGTGCAGACTATTACCAAATCGAGTGAAAAGTAACTAGTATTGACATACCTGTTTATACCTGTCTACCCAGTAGTTCGTCCAGGTAAATAATAGTCTACCCTACGTCTGCACATTCTATATGTTCTATACTTTAAGTCCAGTATAAAATTTTATTATTATCTTCATCATGCAACATTTTTTATGAAAAATATTTTTTAAAAAAATAATTAAAAATATTCTGTCCAGGATTTTTGTTGTCAACCCATTTTTAATATATTTTCTAAGATACGAAATTTATTATAAAATAAGTTTGATTCTATTATCAAGCCGGTGAAAGTCGACTTAGATTCGGATCTTCTACTATATATGTAGTACCTTCCAACTCCTTTTTCACCCCCTTAATATGTGATTTCGGGGATAAAAACTATTCCATGTTATTTTCCTTTTATCAAAGTAAACCGATTGAAACGTCAAAATACTAGTAAAATATGTGTAGAAAAACATAAATATTTACGTAGATTTGTGAAATAACCCTTTGTCATAATGAAATAAAGTCGAAATTCCGCCGTCGAGTTGGTCTCTTGAAATCAATATCATATTATTATCATACCACCTTTTGTTTTCATTCAACAAGCGTCATCAATCAATCCCGCGAGTCGTTTAGCGGCGTACCAATCATAACTTACATGAACCATAAGGCACTTCTCACACTACGCTATTTATTAGCTACGCGACTGCAACGCAATCCGAAATTCGCTGTATCTGACACTGTTTACTGACAGGAGACACATCGTAGACGCGTCGCTTTCATACATTGACAAGATACGAGTCGTTTGCAAATAGCGTTGTGTGAGAAGAGCCTAAGCCGTTAAATATCTGTGGCTCTATTTTTGAAATGGTTTCTGACGAGCGTTCGATAGTCGTCGTAGGTACGCCTTCAGACGCATGACGCTGACAATATTGTGTATCGAACCATTCGTCTCCGTAGTTTGTCACTTGGTGACCAAAACACTCAAAACGTGAAACTTTCTATAGTGAAAGTGTCGTTTTGAGCTTATTAGTCGAGTGGAATGCGCTCCTGATACATCTAATAAAACTAGACGCCATTTGCAAAAATAGAGTCAGTTCAGATATACCCGGTAAAAAACTATTTGAACGAACACAGCTTTTCATAAGATAAACGGGGCTATCGAAAAACTATTTTTCTGGAAAATCTGAGATCAAAAGCTGTCTCAAACTGATTCTTATCTCGTTGTGAAAAGTATTTCTTGATGTCCTGAAATATTTGTTACAAGTTTAAGAATAAAAATATCCATACTAATATTAAAATGTGAATATTTGTCTGTCTGTATGTATGTGACGCTCAAGCCTAAGGCGCTTTACGCATGGAGCAACTATTGCAGTAACTGGCATTCGGCAACTAGCTGTTTACATATATTTCAATGGACTGCGCACACATATCAACTCCAGTTTTGAGTTCCAGTGATCGTCAACAGTTTTCAGCTGCTGTAATTGATGACTAGGTAAGTTCCTAATTGCCGCAACAAGCAACTGTTAAATATTATAACGGATTTTAAAGTTGCCGGTTCCCGCAACTATTAGTCGCAATGCATATGACGATTTCAAACCCTCCCTTTCCCATCCTGTGCCCGGAAATGCGTAGATTAAGCAACTCGGCTATAAAAGTAACTCACAGATTGCCATAAAATTGCGGCAACCGTAAACGTTTTAGCAACTAACAACTTTTACAGGAAACTTTTAAAATGTTGATAGTTGTTCAACTTAAGTTGCTCCGTGTACAGAGCGCCTAAACCACTTTCCCGATTTGGATGATTTTCACAATTAAAATAGTGGATGATAGGGTTAGACATTTATAGCCTATTTTTTTTTCAAAAATAAACCCCGAAAGGATTGAAATAAGGGATTAAAGTTTGTATATAAAATCTAAACCGCATGATCGATTTTGATGAATTTTCTCGGGAAAGTAGTTGATGATGCAAGGTCAAACATAAGTCACTTATTTTTAAATTTCAAAAACCAACCACTAAGGGGCTGAAATATTAATTTTGTCGATATATGCGTCTAACACGGGCGAACCTGCAAGCAAAACTCTGGTTATAATTTATAAATGCAACTCATTACAGTGTGTTTTTATTACGCATTGTAATATTATTTTTATTTCATCATAAGCAATCTGTCATGACTTGAAGTCCAGAAAAAGAAAAAGAAAATTAAAATGTTGCTGGCAACCCAGCTACAACGTTCATTATTCAAATTTAAAAATAGAACGTCAGGTGCAACGACTATTAGCCGAGATGGGCTTGCTAGATGTTGGTTATCATAAATCTGTAACGGCTATCTTACGAAGATTGATGATACAAGCGAAATTCAACCATATATCATTATCAATAAAGATTGTATTCAAGGTTTTCGGTAAAATACAAAATACGGGTAAAATCCCCAGAATAAATTTAGCCGAGCGCAATTAATTCTGAATTTAAAAACCGTTCGACGAAGATTTCAAAACGGTTATTATGAAAAGGTCCTATTCTCTGGAAGACGAGAAAGGAATCGGTATTTGATAGATGCAATTTTGATGTACATTTTCGAAATAATAATACAACTACTAGTAATTATTTTTAACGTCCTTCTTAATAAATGCATGTCCTTAAATTATATATCATAAAAAAAAATATATCTTTTAAGCCAGTGTCTGACAAAATCACGCATACGGAGTGATATTTTTCAGCGTAATAAAAGAATGATCATCGTCATAAACAACTGAAGATCATACTTTAAGCAGTACATTAACATAAATCATATTTTTACGAGCTTCACGCTATATTCGTCTGTCGGTCTGTCTACGTGTCTCTCCGTGGTCGGTTTACGAGCTATGAAGCTTTGTTAATTCTTCTGGTGACATTTCATTGAAGTTTTTATTCGTTAGGCACTACTCATACAACGCTATTTGCAAGCGACTCGGATCTTGTCAATGTATGAAAGCGACGCGTCTACGTTGTGAGATGTTCTGAGTCTAAGATGCTCAGTCAGTGAGAAGTGTCAGATACAGCGAATTTTGGATTGCGTTGCAGTCGTGTAGCTAATAAATTATATACTTACGCTATTGTATATAAGGCACTTCTCTCGTTTTATTGTTACTTTTGGGCTGAAAATAATTATTATGAATTATCCGTAACTGATTTACTTAGCAGAATGACAGAATTTCAGATTGGCGCAAGTTAGAGGAGGCCTTTATCCAGCAGTGGATGCAAAAAGGCTGGATGCAAAACACCGAAGGGTAGCAAACGATTTCCACATTATAACTTTAGGTAGTATTCTCGCATCGAAGTTGGAAATATATATAATACAATTTAAAGAAATTTCGCAGGAAATTAAATATTGGATTGAATCGGGTCTAGCGACGGATTGCCTCACCCTACATTTTCATTGATTTTCAGTAATACATTCTGTCTGAGAGGGAATTTATCCATATAACTATATTACAACGATGAGACCAAATAAGTATGTATCTGAATAACTTCAAACCTGTCTCCCGCTTTAACTGGAGTTCGAATCCTGGTCGCACCAAATTTTTATACTTAATCAGTAAAACAAGTTCAACAGTTCTTAAATTGCAAACTGTCCATATTATATCATAAAGTTAAAAGAAGAATGGCCAAGAGCTCCCAAGATTTTATTTTTAATGAATTAGAACAATCACTTTTTTTGTTACAAAATAAAGAAAACGAGTAGACAAGTCGCAGATGAAATGTCGACCATAAAATAAGCAACGAAAAAATCATGACAGATTAAAAAAAAAAGTATTTAGCGTTATTAATTTTATCCAATCAAATAATTTATTTAAATAAACGTCAAACTAACCCCATGGTAAACTTAAACCCAGCTGTGGGACACTAATAAATTGTGAAGACGGTTTATTCTGCACCGCAGGAATATCGGCAATTTGGAAGCAATTTTTCGACACTGTTTGAGAGCTAAATACGACTGTTCACCGGCCATTCTGACGCTCACGTAGTATCTAAACAGCCAAAATTAAAACCGACCTAGTTTAAACCAGCCAAAGCATAAAACTTAACTTCACCTTCAAACAATCAACGTAGTTAAATGTGCTACGTATTTAACCTATTATTAAGCGTAGACTAGGAGCTAGTAATGCTTTTTACAAAGATCTTCAATTATTATCTTGATTAGATTACAGTGGTAAGATCATTTTAAAATATTGTAATTCTAATAAATTATTCCGAAGTAGTTCTTGTGTAGAATCAGGCCTCATTTCTTGAGGGATTTGTTGCGCCATTTGTTATCATAGAACTCAAAGTCAAAGTAATTTTGATTTCGTTATCTATTGAAAACGATCCTTATATTTAAACACTAGTAAATCCGCCCTCGCTTCGCTTCGGGAAACCAGTCCCTTCAAAAATCTCTATAAATTTTAACAAATTATGTTATTCCGATGTCTAAGCTACATTACTGCAAAGTTTCATGAAAATCCGTTCAGTAGTTTTTGCGTGAAAGAGCAACAAACACACACACACACACACTCACTCACATACATCCTTACAAACTTTCGCATTTATAATATTAGTAGGAAGGATTTATTATACATAAATAATTCAGTGTGTGCGTTGGTAGAGTTTTAATTGAGAAATAGCAACAAAAGCATATTATGTGGAGTAAAACTGCAATTGAGTATGATTACAAATACCAATTGTGTAAAATTCTAGGTTTGTTTTCTACTATGTTTAATTCTAGGTATGATTCCGACATTCTAAGCAACGGTTTTTATCGAGTAAAAAAATCGTTATCGTAAATGTCGTTAAGACTGTTATCAATTATCTAGTAGGTAGGAAATTATGATGACAGCCCCAAAAATAACAACCAACCCCTGTCCTACACGCCATTAATAGCTCTGACAGTATAGTGGATAGTTCTAAACAATCGTGATACGAAAATTGGCAACTGTTTTCAGCTTTTGTGTGTATAATAGTCGCTTTTGATTACATCTGGACTGTTAGTCCTTCATAGATATCCTACGTCTGGCCTGTCGCTAGATAAAACTTTATCTATACTAATATCGAAGTGCTCACATAGCAATTTATATTCTCATACCGTACTTTATGTATTAGTACGGAGTTTAGAATAAAATATAATAAACTATGCAAAACAACGTATGTTGGGTCAGATAGTAAAACGCAGACACATGGTCACAGACATCATCACTTCAACGTCGATAAATATAGATAACTCAAAAACTAGACACTATCAACTTACCGATACGTACAATTGCACGTTACTTTATTTCGTAATAGATACCTTCAAATCATCTTACATTTTTATAACAAGTATTTTTGTATTTATTAGTTAACTTTAACATTGTTTTTGTAACTGTCAAAACCGTCCTTTTTTGCTTTATTTAGTAATAAGAACTATGTATTTCTTAACCTTTAGTTACCGACCCTCATTTTCAGTACATAGTTGCCGAGGTTAGGTCATGGTGACACGCTATTTGAAGTCACGCTTTTCATCAAATGTATATTAAAAATATGTTAAAGTTATATATATTCTGAATGATTATTTGAGAAATATTGGGATGAAATCATAAAAAAGATAAAAATAAATTGTATAAACTTTTAATAGCAACAATAAAAATTAGCACATTTTTCGGAACCTAGTTATGAGTCTTTGGAAATAAACTAATAAGTCATAAAATATTTGGACAAAATTAACTTTTCTTCTTATAATCAATAAAAACGCACTCTCATTAACAAGTAACAATTAATATTTTGAAAAGTTTAATAATTTGAGGCACAATTCTGGCAAACTTTTTTGGCGCATTGTAGACATGTGTATATTTTACACCCGACGCACTGATGAGGGGTCTTCCTTTTGAACTTAGATGGGCAAACCTTACACAACTTCCTTTTTTGACTCGTTACGACTTCCTCATGGTCTGAATCATGCTCGCTGAGTAGGTGAAAATCCGGGTCGACCAACTCATCATCACAATCACTAAAATCTTGAACTCTTCGTCTAACCAGCTCTCTAGAATAATTTGATCACTAGGGCTATTTATATTCAGTTGTCTTTTTCTTTTACGTCCGATTCCTGATGTACTTGCTTGCACCATCTAAAAAATTAACACAAAATTGGCATATATCAAGTTTTCACAAAAACATAAAATAGTACATTAACACCGACCTTACGTCACGTTGACACCAGAGGTCCGATTACGGGCAAACCTGTGAACGTGCTGTGTGTTCACGACTGACTAACAAAAGATCGAGTCAATACAAGCAGCTACTGAAAGAGGCAGATATATAACCCTATTGATTGTTAAAATATTCCTGTTTCAACTTGCGCGGTGTCACGGTGACACCACCTCGGCAATTAAAGGTTAAGTAAGTGAATTGTATATTCTTTTTGAGAAATAAATATCTATAATCGCAAAAACTGCTCTTTGGATGTTGCTCAAAATCATTTGGAACTCAACGAAAGGCGCAAACTTTCGAATAAGACCGAACGACCTTCACCGAGCTGGTTAACACGTTTGCTGCTAAGCCAGGTCTTTTTGGCCTGGTTCTGGTCTTTCCCCAGTGCGAAGGCTAAAATCGTGTCCTTTCGCTCTGTGCGGGAGCTGTTACTTTAGTTGTACTCAAGGTACAAAAGAGATAGTTATATACCGTAGCTTCATTTACTTATTAGAACTCAATGGTCTATAAAAAAATGTACCGTGTCTGTTCGGCCTGGTTCGCAAGGAACGAATAGGAACATTCTTTCAGTGCGGTACCAGGCCTTGATATCAAGGCCTGGTACCGCACCGAACAAAACGCGGCGCCCAGCGTGCCTCGCCCGGTTAGCATAGTGCTGTCACTGCTGTCAATTCTCGATAAACATGTTTTTAGTGCGCACGCGTTTGTATACTGTGTAGTGAATACGTCTTTTTTGTGCAGTGTCTATCTACAGATTGATTTATCAAAATGAATAAAAAACTAAAGTGTAAAAAACAATTAGAACTGGGTTTTCCAAATTCACCAACTCATTAAAATTGATAAAAGAAAAAACTGTGTCAACTGTTACACAAGGCTGTGACAAACACTTACCAGCAAAGAAGCTGATGAAAAAATTAAAAAAATCAAGTCTCAGTGTAATAAATGCAACAAATCATATTGTTTGCCATGTTTTAACGAACTACATGTTATTTAAAAATATTGATACACAAAATATTTTGTTTCCCTACTGATTGAAACATTTGTAATAAAAGTAGTCGTGCGTTTTATTATACATCAAAGTTTGTTTTTTGTAATAAACGAATCGATAAAAATATTTGCGTTTGTTTTCTACACTGTAACATCACTATTAAGTTATATTATCAGTGCGTTACCACATCGAATAGATGTGGTATTTTTTGTTTTCTATGCGGCACTGGGCATGAAAGGCCTTGTATTCGTTTTTCCCAAAATATAACCTTTATCTTTTTTGGATCCCCAGGCTAAGCCAGAGGTAAGTAGGTACATTCCTTAGCTACAACATAGTGCAAAAAAATCTCGTGTATCTTTTAATTTCGCAATTTTATTAGAAGTTTTGACAGAAAGGTGGTACCAGGTCTAATGGACCTGGTTCGCACTAGAAAAGAATCCGCTTCCTGGCCGAATCGACCTGGTATCGCATAGTAATTTTATACACGAAAACAGTCCCGCAGCTAACGTGTTAATAGATGAAAAGTATTTTATATCCAATTGAATATGTCAATAAATATATTGCAAATGGGTTATCTAAAAAATATTAACAAGCATTATTACAATCAGTTCACCCAGTAAAAAGATAAAAAATACAGTCGAATTAAGAAATTCCTCCTTTTTTTGTTTTTTTGAAGCCAGTTTCTAGCAGAAAAGTTCTCTACAACCTAACGCCAACTTGGACAAATAGTCCACTGTAGAACAAGTGGAAAGGATTTAGTCAAGAGCCAGGCTTTCTAGACATCTAGGTTTACTAGACTGCCTCAATACGGCACTAAAGATATAGAACCTAACCTAACTGACCCAGACAACTCTAAGCCACAGACAGTATCGCTTCCGAGAACACTCATCTATATTAAAAAGTATGTCAGCAAAACAGTTCATGTCACATTTAATAGAGAACATAATATATTCTATGCGCGTGTATTATCTGTGAAAGAATGTTAATGTGACATTATAAGAATGAGGTTTCATAAAACAATTTAGGGTCATTTGAAATATGCTTTTATCTTTATTATGTTGGCATTACATACAGTGGATACACCTGAATTATTATTAAACCATCTCCAAGTATTTATAAGGTAAAAAGTTATAATCCCACTAGGTTATAGGTATGGAATACGAAGCGAAATTCTTATAGCTCATAAGTAGTCGTCATAGAAAACCTACAGAGGAAGCTAGATATAATTTTCAATAACCTACTATGGAATGATTATAGGACGCCTATTTTTTTAAATAAAGTTTTCAATGGCAGATCGTAATAATCAATAAATTGGTCGATACTTTTATTCTAGTCGTTCTAGTCATTAGTCCGTCCATAGACTGACAACATGTAGAAGTTAGCGGGTATCCATCAAATTTTAAAATGTCAGACTTAATAATAACTACGGTCATCATAAAATTTATGATTGATCGAATTGGAATTTTGGTATATTTCATTCTTTCTGGCTGCATGTTTGTTTTTAGAAAAGCTTTTGCTTCTCGCTGTCACAAATAGAACTAAGACGAGAAAAATATTATTAGACTCGGGCGTCTGTCTGTCTGTTCAAACTGGGTACCATTGTAGGTCAATCCTAAGTATTCAATATTTCTAGTTCTATTTCCTTTGTCAAGCGTATCGTTTTGTGTTTCTTTATAGGTCAATGGATACCGGCCTAAATCTAATGCCTACAGATCAAGATGCCGTAAGCGACGGCAGCTGGCCTTCCGCTTGGTGGGAGGGTTTCACGTAAAAATAGTACCATCATCATCATCATCATCATTGCAACCCATGACTATCCCAAAGCTAGAGTTTTCTCTTGACCAGAAGACTTCTCTTTGACTTTCTCTTTGGGTACATTAAACAAAACTTTCAAATATGTCTAATACGCACAAAAGCTTAGTAAATTAGTCGTGCATTCATGATTCCAACCCTGGCCCATCTCTTAGGGAGTTCAATTCCCTAGGATTCCATCGTGAAATCTTGGTAACAAAGGCACCATCTTGAAAGTACGCTCTTTTAGACGAAGAAAAATTTTTATATGAGGAACCAACAGAGAGATAAAAAGTCGCTGATGACGAATAGGTAGGAAAAAGACAACGTTGACAACTGGAAAAATATTCAGAAATTCCTGTTAAAAATCCTGACGTCAGAACGAAAGCCACCTGTTCGAATTCCACTTTGACTGATGGAGACGATAGTCAATTATGAACAGCATAATGATAAGAAAACACGCAAGACGCGTGTAAATAAATAGTAAAGACGAATAAAACATGCCTAAACGATCGTTTTAAAGAATTAACACTGTACGGTATACATATAATGTATGGCAGATCGCCAAGATTTATAATTTACGTAAGAGTTGGGTCCGGCGAAATTAACTTCGCCTCTCGTACGTTTTAATTGGTTTTTTGTAAATGTTTATGAAGTTGGTGCTTCGAAGTGTCTGCACCCCGATCATGCTGCGGTGAGGATATTGTTTTTTATTATTTAAGAGTCTGGAAAACAAGGATCCCCATGAGGCCATTGCGACAATCTTTGATCTACTGTGACCGAAGGATTTTTATAAATTACGTTACACACTTATAGCCTTACACTGGGATAACCCCGTGTCGTGGGTACCTTGGACAACACACAAGACAATTAAGGACATACACCCAGACCGAGAAAGGAAAAACTCATCATTCTCATTTCCGCCTCGCTGGGAATCAAACCTAAGACAACTGAATTGAGAATCTCCTCCTTTTTTGCAGTCGGTTAAAAATAATTCAACAATCAATAATCAAACTTTTTCTTTAGTCCGTTAAACAACATGATTTGTTCAGACTTAGTTACTGCCCCAAGTTGTATGGGAAATAACTCAATCAGATCAAAAACAAACAAAGTGTTCCTTAGGGACGTAAGGGGCTATCTATCTCCGAGTCTAAACCAACCTCTTATGTTCTTATACCCTAGTAAATCACGAAACAGACGAGGGTATGAAACCGGTCCTTGTTCAGAGCCCTCGTGCGTGAAAATCTGACAATATTCAACCGTGACAGAATTTGAAGGAGGTTATAATATTAACTAACAATTACTAACTGGACTATATTAACGAGAACTAATAGGTCTAACTAGGCCTAACAAGCCCTAGCAATCTCTGTCCCAGTCCTCATACTAACAAGCTGACCAACTAATTAATTGTGTTCCGACTAGAAGTAATATTTGAGTTGAATTTTGATTTGAACTTTCCGTACGCTACATAATGTAACTAAAACCCACGATTTTTACAGTGTATACATAAGTTCAAATAATATGTTCGTCATAGTAAAGCTTAGTGTCACGCAATAAAAGAAAAAAAGAATGACATACCAAATTGATAAAGCTCATTTGCTTATAAAATCTAATTTTATGTGGATCTTGTTTGAACAATATTATGAGGGAAACTCCTCGTTGTCTTCGAAGTCATAAAAGACTCAGTAAAGTCATAAATTATTAACCGCACAATTCAAATTACACGCTACTCTCAACAAAATAAGATTCAATTCACAATAACAAGAGCTCGCAAGCTTGTGCCTACCATAACTCACAAGTTTTAAATAACTCCACTAAATGAGTTCCTATTTGTAAATAGAAAGATATAATACTATGTCATTAATTAGGATATTTCTACACTGAATAGCGGAATTTAAGTCTGCGAGTCATATTTCTTTTTGAAAAAGCTTCGGATAACTTCGGAACACGTTTGAAAATGCGAACGGGATTCTAAACGCATTATGCTCGGCTTTTCTTATGATAAATTGTTCTATTATAAGAAAATTTTATATGACGGGTTTCCTATTTTTAAAATTGACTGATATTTTGATGTATAATATAAAACTAAGAGGATTCGGTTGCATTTATAACTTAAACTATTACGTGTTAGCGGTTGTCTTGTCTATCTGTAATAAGTCTCAAGTCTTCTATTTTTTTTAAACTCTAAAAATGGAAAACGTTCTAAATTCACCTGTATTTTTTGTGTTATCTCGTAACTTTGTACTGGATGACAGATTTTGATAATTATTTTTGTCGAAAGATAGTGATTGTCGTCTAATCCTACTAATATAAATCCTACTAATATAATAATCCGTCTAATCCTAATAATAAAGTTTGTGAAAGTGGATGTTTGTTACTCTTTCACGAAAAAACTACTAGACGAATTTGGATGAAACTTGGCAGGGTTATAGCTTATGTTCCAGAATAACACACAAGGCTACATTTTCCCGAGATTCTTACGGATGTAGCACCTACGCGGCTGATACCTACGGGTCCCGAAGCGAAGCGAGAGCGGTTTACTAGTCCCATATAAAGAGCGACATTTGACAGGTCGGTAATTTTTTTGTCATCACGGGATTTATTGTTATAATTTAAAAAAAATTCTTTAAGAAATATCTTCTATGTAGGTACACTGTTCACTGGGAGATAGAGTAGGCTGTAGAGCAATATAGATAGGCTACTTTTTATCCCGGAGTTTCCACGGGATCGGGATTCACACAGGAAAACTCCTACGAACGAACGAAGCACAACTAGCTTAAAATATCACCGATCCATTGAAGTATCAGTTCTTGGGGATCAGATCGGAATAAATCAAAAGTAAACCGAAGAAACCACTGGAACACTTCAAGTAAAAAGTATTAATTGAAAACTTCAAGCAATGAATAATTAAACATTCTACGTATTTAATCCTGATCTAAAAGAATGTTGGTTTCCGCAAGTAATTTAAACAAGTTAGAACTTAATGACTAAAGTTTTAAGACCTCTATTCTTTTGTTACGGAACTCGTTGCTCGTTGCTGCTTCACAATCTGGTGACATATTAAGGCAATATATTATTACTAGCTTCTGCCCGCGGCTTCGCCCGCGTGGAATTCATTTATATCGCGAACTGGAATTGGACCGACAGTTTTACGTGCCCTCCGAAGCACGGAATCTCTCTGAAACATCGTTGCTCAGTATTTAATACTTGATTTTTAAAAAGAGCTGCTTGTAATGGTGTTCCCTACAACTATGCTTCAGTAACGAAATTACAGAGACCAGCTATCCCCAAAACAAAGTTCTGACACTTTTATCTCGCTAACCATCGGGATGTACGAGTAAGGAATTTTGTTTGAACAAACTGACTGATTTCAGTCTTATTCTATGTGGTTTCAGATGTCATGGATGGCAGGGTAAGGCTTATTACACCTTCCTAAATTTAGTCATCTAAATCGAAATCGAGCTTCGTACGTTGATCGTAGTTCGGATTTCGTAGTAGCCTCCTGATTTAGATGACTAAATTTAGGAAGGTGTAATAAGCCTATAACGGTGGAGCTACATGCTCATTTGCTATCCTAAATCGTTAAAAAAGTTTACCTTCGCAAAAGTTAAACAATATGCTGAGGAGATTCTTTCGCTGTTTCTTTTACATCTTCTATAATAAACTTGAAAACTCTCTAACAAATGTAGGTATCTAGATCTTTGGAGCTGAATATAATATAGTACAGAATATAGGAGGTAATAAGCACTGATTGTAATTATACCTCAGTACCGCTCAATCCAATTATCCCTGGATGGGGTTTCCTCTCCTCGGAGTAATTGATATCTGAACAATCTACATAGATTATATAATTGAGATGATTGTGAACAGTGTAATAAGAAATTATATAAACATAGGTATATTACGGACTAGCCCCCAAGAAACTTGAGAAAGAATCTTATATTTATCTTTAGAAGGTGAATTTCCAAAAATTCTTTCTTAGTTTTCATTCACACCGCAAGTCAAAACAAGGGTATCAAAACATCTATGACTAAAATTAGAAAAAAACTTTTGCTAACAAGAACTGACAGAACTAACTAAAAGTCCTTACTTAGTTAGTTAGTAACTTACGTTCTAACATCGTCTCCTAACTGACTGGTTAGTCAGTCCCAATATGAATCTTAGGGTCCCCGCACACTGGCTGCAGCCACCGGCCATAGGCGGCGCTGTGACTATTATTTTTCTGGCACAGGGCGGCAGCGAAAGGTGCCACATGTTCATTTGCTGACTTAACTCCATAAAAATACGTTTCGAAATCATTCATGAGCTCAACAGTATTAATGGGTTGTTGATGACATTGAAGAATATATGTAAAACGTAATAATATATGTGGTGTGCTTCTAGATAAAACACGCCGGCAGGTAAAACTTCCTGCGCAGATATCGTAGGGAGTATATGGACCGAATATCCGGCACCAGTCGACTAAGCGCTGCAAATTTCATGTTACGCTATGCTAACCGAATGTAGGACGCGTTGCAAGTTTGCATTAAATAAGTCATTTGCCTGGCTAATCTGTTTTTACTGTGACTCTCTTTCGGAACAAATATTTCTGCATTCTTAGTTTTTGGGACGGACGGACGAGCAACATCAGAGGAGTCACCAATGCAACGCCTGAAAAAATAATCTTTTTACACTTTTCTTGAAGAAAGAAGAAGTATGTTATAACGCTTCAAGAATACCTCAGAAGGAAGCTAATTATGCTAATACCGTTCAATGGAGCCCTATGACAAACCGACAGCGGACACTAAACTTATTAATAGGTTTCCACTTGTCACTTTTTAAGTACGAGTATGGAACCCTAAAAAGTTCACTCACGAATATTTTAGTCCATCGACGACAAATATCACTGGTTCAGTAATTTCATTGCCAATTTTCGTCCGGTCACAACACAGAATTATTTCCCGAGAATTCGACAATATTGTTCATTTCATCCTGAGTCAAAGATCTAAGGGTAAGAGCATTTGTGTGAACCCATTGGGTTTAATGGATAGAAATAATTTTCTTTGACGATTATACCAAGAACTCTTTGAGGTCTTTGATGTCTTTGAAGTTGCAGATACGAGCAAGATGCAGTTATTGTTAGAAGAAACCTCACGATAATCTTGTTAAGGGAAACTTCTACTTAATCGTTGCGTTTAACCATCCAAAATGTAAATTACCAGCACGATATAGTTAAGCTTTTACTTACAAATAATAATAATGAAATATTAGGAAAGGGACTCCCAAATCCTTGATTATTAACTTCTTTTCTCGTGGTACACCCTACTGAACCACGCACAAGGTTACGAGCCTTATTCCAGTTTTAGACCCTCTTTTGATTCCTCTTTTGGACTTTTTACCTGAAGGTAATCTGCGTGCCTGTAGGGCGGTGGTCTGGCCAAACTACATGGCAAGAGCCAGTATTTTCTTTCATTCTTCATTTTGTTGTCCAATAACGAGTCGGTAATGCGTTTAAGTAGGGAGGGATTGAATTTTAAATTACGCCGATTTTAAGAAGGCAGTATATTTTATACTGTGTTTAAAAATCAGTACAAGAGTAGCATTAGACTAAGCACAGACAACCATTAAGTATGTAGGTACTCCATATTAGAATAAAAAATGCAAAAATAACCTTGCGCGTTTTTCCATTTGTTTGCCTGCTAAGTTTTCACTTCGCAAAATCGAAACATGGAGACAGTTTCAAACGCTAGAAAGGATATCAGATAAATTTTATCCCCAGAGCAAATCTCTTTTGGATCATTTTAATAGTATTTAGTCTACCAAGTTACGATCAAAGCTCCGAGCGAAAATTTGTAAATATAAAGACGAAAGGATAATATCACTAACTAATTACAAAAGTTCAAAAGCTAGTTGACCTATGAAGGTGAAATTTGAAAAGAGACAGTTAATAAGCTGGAGACGTCATCTGAAGAGATTTTGGAATATTCCACAGTTGAAAGTCATATTGATATCTTCAATCTTCAAAACATTTGATAGTTAGACGAACTTATGACTCCTTAACCGATTCCAAGTCGCGACACGATTTTCGGAAACTTAAAACTTGCGATAGGAAAATGCTGAAAGTTAACAGAGCTTAGAAAGTTCTAGCGTGGTGAGCTTTTGTTCTAGAGCAAGCGAGTAACTATACATTTTTCATGTTATTCAATATAGGTAAAATGGACAAATGGTTCATTAGTCACTCACTTGACAGCAGTGATAATTTCTGTAGCAGTAATCCTTACTAATATCCTTACTAATATTATAAATGTGAAAGTGTGTTTGTTTGTTTGTTTGTTTGTTTGTTTGTTTGTTTGTGACGCTTTCACGTCGCAACAAAGCTATTATATGGTAAGGTTTATGTGTGTGGGGATCGTTAGGAGGGTGGAGAGTGACGTAGGCTACTTTTTACCGCGAAAAAACATTCCATTCCCATGGGAAGATCGATGTTTTGTTAGTTGCTAGATATTTATTTTCGGAGTTGTTAATAGATGGCGTTAATATGCAAGTTCTGAATTACGCTATGAAATACTACATGTAATTTACTTAAGTCATAGGCAAATGTAATAGGCTACTTTAGCTCCGCCTCGAGAACTCCCCGCTCCAGCTGTATTCAGTGTACCGCCCGCCCGCTGGCACTATCCTGTTGGCTGATGTCCGCAAGTTGCTGGACTCGCCGACACCGGTGGTGGGCGCGGGCGACCGGAACTGCATCCGGGGTGGAATAGCCTAGCTGCCAACAGAAGTGGAAGGCTACTTTTTGATGCCGCTGAACAGCACGGCTACACTGTCGAGGGTGTTGCACACCGTTACCGCGGCTCTGAATAAGAGAGAACGCGTGTGTGCAGTATTCCTCGACATGGAAAAGGTGTTCGACCGTGTTTGGCACGACGGCTTATTCTCTACAAGATCTCGCAGTCGTCGGCGCCCCGGAGTGCCGTTAAGGTGATCTCCAGTTTCCTCGAAAATAGAAGCTTCAGAGTAGTGGTTGAAGACGCCGAATCCACCGAGCGTCCGATCGCAGCCGGCGTCCCGCAAGGGAGTTGCCTGTCCCCGGTCTGCTACGCCTGCTACACCGACGACATCCCGGCGGCAGGGGGGGGGCGTCGCTTGCCCTGTATGCCGATGATGTGGCGTACATCACCACGTCGCTGAATAGAACCCACGCCATCGTCAAGATGCAGCATGCGCTTGATGCCCTCCCCGAATGGCTTGCCGCGTGGAGACTGTCGGTGAATGTCGAGAAGACGCAGGCCGTGAACATAAGAGGATACCTCAACAGGCGGGACCCTACTCTGGAGCTTAACGGACAAGATATCCAATGGGCCCCACAGGCCAAATACCTGGGGGCAAAATCGACGGAAGACTTTCGATGAAGCCACAGGTTACGAAAGCCGTCGCGAATTCCAGAAGCGCGATGGCAGAAACCAGTGCTCTCCTCGAGCCTCCCTCTCGGACTGAAGCTCGGGGTCTACAAGACCTACATCAGATCCCGCCTCACGTACGCGGCACCGGCGTGGTACGCGCTCGCCAGCGAACCGCAGCGCAAGAGGATGCGTGCGGTTCAGGCGATTGCGCTCCGCCGGCTGACTGGTGCGCCGAGGTACGTCAGGAACGCCGTCATCCAGAGGGACCTTTGAGTCGAGAGCCTGGACGACTTCATCGAGAGATTGGCACGCAACATGTTCGGGCGTGTCGACGCGTCGCGGTTCCCGCATCTGCAGGACCTGGTGCCGCTCCACACCCGTCCACCGGACCGCTGGGCCTTCCCGCGCGACTTGCTGGTTGCGCGGGACGGGGCTAGCACTGACTGATACTGGGGCTTCGTAAGTCGTCGCCCGGCGCTGATCGGCTCCTGCTGGGCTTCCCACCAGCGGGATTCACCCGGTAGGGCCTCGATCGCCTGGGCGGCGCGAAGATGAACCCCATCCCGTTTAAGACTCTGTGGCCTGTAAAATGGCCACCACTCACCGGACTTGACCTATTGGTTAACCATAGATGGACAACCAAGGGCCTTAGGGCCCAACCCAAGGACCGGGCTGTTTTAATGGGCCGCGAGAGACACCCCCAAAGGGGAACTAACTGTCCCGAGGGCTCCACACACCTCAGACAGGGTGGAGTGAAGAGAGAGAGTAGTAGGCTACTTTTTAGCCTAAATTCCTACGGGAGCGAGACCTACGCGGCTGTTACCTACGGGTCCCGAAGCGAAGCGCGGGCGGTTCTCTAGTACATAGATATTATTTCAAAACACTCGACAGTTGTTGTTGCACTTAAATTAACTTTGACATTTGAACATTTGACATACCTCATCTGACATCTGACTTACCTGTACTGACAGCTCGCCCCTTATTGGCTTATTACATACCATTTCCGGCACGCAAAAATCTTACACTTTTCACATTCTAGCATCCATCCGTATTTTACGAAGTTCCTTATAACTTCGTTACAAAATAACTTCAAGCGTTATCGTCAACAGTTAGACAAGCGGTGGCAAAGTCACGCCAACTTACGGACGTAAAAAGTTCGCGAGCCCCGTGAATAATATGAGGCTGTCACTAGCGAAGTAATTAAACAGGATGAAAGTTATAACATTAAGTGTGATTAATGCGTCACTGGTAACGTCAGTTATTAAAGTCATAAGAAATTGCAGTATCAGGAATATGCTTACGTGAAATAATTATTATTTAAATTATATTGTTTTGACTTTAACCCGTTAAAGGCCCATTATTTAACACGGTTTTGACACACCTGAGGAGGCTCAAGCCCCTATTCCACCACGCTGCTCCAGTGCGGATTGGTGCAGAGGCTAATGGCCAACCCAAGAGGCGAAAACTTCTGACATGTCCTAAAGGCTATTTACCTAACGAAACCAACCGTACTATACTACCATAGTAAAATAAGGTACTACCCTTACTTACATCAAGTATGGATTTTGTATGTACCTCTTAGAAATTATAGTACAGAATGACAGTAGTCATACAAGCGCTTGGTCCAAAAATGAAGCACTAACCGATATATTTTTTTAATTAATACATAGATACTATGAAATATTGAAAGCTAACCTATGAAAAGTAATGTTATTACATTTCTTTTGCTTTTCGGAAGTTTTGTGACAAAATTTAACAGCACAAATCGTCATATTTTTTTTCGCGAGACTATAATACGCGAATACCTACTACGGAGCGCAACGGTGTTTGGAGCTAATTTGGCTCCAATGAAGGTACCTACTACAAAATGCGTTGACTTGGTTTCTATACTATAATTATTCCAAGATGTACCTATTACTTAACCCAAACTACTCGTTAACTATTCTTAAACGTAACAACACAATTGAACATAAAAGTGTATTACCGTCGAACTAAAAAACTCATCGAGCTTTCATTAGCGACGTCCGTTCACGGCAAAGTGGATTTCATTTTCCTAATCCGATATTTGGGAGTCTCAGGGAACTAACCCAATATCGTTTACGACTTAGATAATTGGTTGGGTGGCACTGCCCATTCAATTTGCGTTAAGCGCCAATAACATAAGGTTGTTGGTTAATACATCGTTTTGTAACGAAATTGTAGGGTACTGGAATTGTAGGGTAGTTTGGTATTAGCCATTTTACTAATAGAATTCACTAACATACAGTTTAAGTAGAGTTCGATTGAAAGAAAACCATAATATTACACGGCCTTTCCACAATCGATACTAGATGTTGCATTTTGTAAGACTTACCAGACCTCACCTCGGCGCATCTCGCCTCGCAAAAAAGAAACGACAGAAACGCAAAACCGTGGCATTCAAGCTTTCATCGAGAAAACGACCTGTCTTTTGGCTGTCGTAAACCAAAACGGAATCAGCCTTGAGGCCTACCAAACAAAATTCGATGGGTGTGTACTGGTATACGCGCTTATATAGCAAATAGCTCGCCTGTATAATATATGCTTACTGTACTCTGTAAGCGCCCAAGTCTAGCTGAAATTCGCCTAGCCGTCAGCTTCCGGAAATGGGGCCAATCCATCACTAGCTAACTGATCTCACGCAAACAACCCAGCCCCGCCCACACGAGCCTTTTCAATAACCTTTACTTCTGTTAGAGGTCCGTACATTCGATCTATGAACTGATTGCTTAGGTATAGGGGTTATGGGAACAACAAATGCTAGTAGGTAGGTATGTATTAACGGTTTACCGAATTCCAAGCAGTGTAGAATAAGGACTTTTTAGTTTTATTACTATTTTATACGACCCGGATGGCGCAATGGTTAACAAGTCGAATCGCTGTTCCGAGGGTCCTGGGCTCGATTCCCAGCGAGGCGGAAATTTGAATGATGAGTTTAAATTTCCGTTCTCGGTCTGGGTGTGTGTCCTTGTTTTGTGTGTTGTCCATGGCACTCACAACACAGGAATTCCTAGTGTGGGGCTATGAATGTTATTATTATTTATTAACCAAAAGTACATATAGCTATATACACTATATAGCATCGCTGAAGATTTTATGATCACTTTTCACAATGACGTCACCTGTTCTTCATCCCAACTCGTGAAAGAATGTTTAGTCTGTTACTTTAACTGATAGATCAGTCCCTTAGTATCTAAATTCGGAGACTGTTAGGCGTCTTACTACAAACATATTTTTATACTCACATAAAAATTCTAAAAAATAAATGTTTTGGGTTTTACTCGTATTACTTTAACGAAGAGGCCAATAATTTTATTATAAAATCTTTTATGTAGAGCAGCGACCAGTTACGGATTTATTATATTATGTAAGTATAGACATAGATGTATAAATATGAACCCCCTTACTTTACCGAGAAAGCATTATACGTTCGAAGGAAACTCACTATTTGACTACGAAACCACTCACAAGATTAATGTGCCGTAATGATCCCGAAATTTGTCGAATCACGGCAATAATGTGCGTTGAGTTATTAGCCATAATTGGACTGACCTAGGGCGGGCGGATCGATTGGGATATCATGAGAAATTAGTTACAATTGTTTAAAGCGTGCAGCATTTCAGGTGGAAAGGGTAGTCCTTGAGTCTAAACCAAAATCCCCTCATGGCTTCAACCTATAGTGACCTACTACCGAGCACGGATTTCTCAGCATTGAGGTAACCTACATAGAATATACTCCACCACGCTCTGCTCTATTGCGTATTGGAGGGATTAATGGCAAACCCAAATATGTATAGGAAGTTTACATGTCCCTCAAAGGAACGACTACTGTGTATCGATAAATTATCGGGACCGTCGTCTTTACGTGCCCTCCAAAGCATGGAAACGCTCAAGAAATGTTTGCCAATATCGGTCATCCAACTACCGACTGCTCGGCAGTTGTTTAACTTTGTCGATCATTTAAGATCGACCTAAGCCGCCTGCTTGTCTATGAGCGCTTCATGCTGTACGTGATGTAATATATAAAGCTAACCCAAGGAAGCACGCACTTCTGACCTTTCGGTGTTATCTGCGTTTTAAGCATTTAAATGTTACTCGCTATAACGGTGAAGCAAAACATCGTGAGGAAACCTGCATGACAGAGAGTCCGCAAAACTCGGTGAAGTCCGCCAAACCGCACTTGGCCAGTGTGGACTATAGCCTTAATCTTCTCAGTCTGAGAAGAGACCCGTGCCTGGCAGTGAGACAATTATGGATTGCGATGATGATGACCAAAGGAGACAACTCGCGAGATGGTAAGACAATAAGCGTGTGGAGTCGAAGTTAAATAGATAAAGTGTTCTCAAATCTTTATGCTTACACCACAAAGTAATTGCGTGCAAGCCTCTGGAATGGTGCCTTTGAATTAGGGACGTAGGGACTAAGCAACGTCGTTAGATCGTTCTTGAAGGTCGTATACTTCTGTATATTGAGAGCTGAGTTAACCCTATGGTAGTGATCGACAAAGTTAAGCAACTGCAGGCGGTCGATGGTTGGATGGGTGACCGTGGCAAAACTTTCTTCAGTGCTCCCCTTCTTCGTAAAGCATGTAAAGTCCTAGTTATTATCGATAGATAGCAGCCGTTAAGCTATGTCGGAGGCCTTCGGACAGCACGAAAACTGTCGATACTTGAATTGGCCTCTAACTCCTCCTCTAATCCGCAATGTAGCAGTGTGGTGAAGTATGCTGTAGGCCTCCGCAATGATAAGGAGAGGAGATACATGTGCTCAGTAGAAAGCCATTAATGGGTTGACACCAAATCGAGCAAATGTGGTTCTATTCCCAGACCGGATATCTTATACATAGTGGCCTATTCTTAAGGGGGTAAACTAGGTAGGGATTAATGTAAGTTTGTTTAAAGGAACTATGAAAGTTGGTCTTTAGGGACATGGAAAGAGATAATAAATTAACCTGTTTCAACCCAAAAGAGAGTAAACTTAGAGATGAAAGTTAGTTTGAAAATCAATCAAAAACTTTCAGACCAGCCAAGCGGTAATAAAGCGCACTAACTTGGTAAAAGCCTCTTAATTTGAAGACAAATGTTCATTTAACGTTGTTGTCTGCGGTTATACTTGACACTAGCTGTTGCCCGCATATCTGTTTTCAAAGAAACCCTCACCCCCTATTTTACCCTCTTGAGGTCTTAGCGGACGTGTAGGTACTAACGTGAACTACCTCTCTTCTTTATTTCATATTTATTCATCAAGCCGTTTTCGATATTTCGTGATCAGTGATCCTTTCAATTTTAAACGTAATGTTACGTGTCAGGAGTATTGGGTTCGAGTAAATGCCAAAATGTACCACAAAGACTTTATTGTACTCGTAGATACACAATTACACACTGTATTACACAGTACATACCACAACACTATGCACGTAGGTACTCGTAAACACACTCGTCGAACACTGTATCGCCCGTAGAAATCACTTCACTTCTCATACCACTCGCCCACCATTCATGCCTTTCCAGAACATTCCCGCTAAGTCCGGACCCGCTTCGAACAAGGTTCGAGTATGTTCCTTGCAACCGACTTTCGCCCTTATGACTATTGCCGTAATGGCGAAGCGTCGTGCGCGTAGTTTCGAGATAGCCGCGCTCTATTGTTCCTTTTGTTTGCGCGACATGTTTATGGCCCCTATTGTTTATTGTTTCCGAAGTAGATGCGCCAGGGTTGTCACAGTAATATACAGAATACACGCACTTGAAAACATGTAAACAATTTGTCAAAACAATGCATGAAATGTCTTGAACACAGCAAACAGCAAGACAGAATAAAATACAAAATGCTTTGTGCAAAAATTCGAAGCAAAGAATATAAGTACACAATATACTATTGTTGATTTTCTATGAAACAGTACAATTGGAAATGTTTTGCCGATAAGATGGTTGCCGCTCGGAAGCGAGAATAGCTTTAGAACTGACGTGTTACTATGAATAGAAGGTATACATCACTTCGGCTTTCCGGTGTGTCAAAATATCATAACGAATTTGCGTTTGATTTTTTACGTCGCAAACTAGTAGACGAAACCCAAGAAAAAAGAGTGAATGGAATAAATAAACCAGATTTTACGTAGTTGGTATCCATACTAATATGTATTATAAATGCGAAAATCTGTCTGTGACGTTTTCACGGCTAAACCACCGGTCCGATTTGGATGAAATTCGGAATGAAAATAGTAGAAGAGCCAGAGTCACACATAGCCTACTTTTTTTTCAACCCCTAAAGGCTTGAAATAGGGGATGAAAGTTGGTACGCAAAATCCCGTTCGCGATATAAATGAATTCCACGCGGGCGAAGCCTCGGGCAGAAGCTAGTGCTAAATAATTAATTTATTACGTCGTGTCTGAGGTAATGCCTACTAAAGACCTTCACTATGATTGTTATCAAATTACAGTGACTGCTATCTTTACGTGCCCTCCGAAGCACAAGCTCAAGGATTTTTTCCAGGAACCTTCAGGAATTGTACCTTAATTGTGGAATTGTTACTAATTTATTCTTGCACTAGGGATGTGTCATGTGTGATGATCTCATTGTTAATTCCCATTGAACAAGATGGTGAAGCCGCGGGTAAGAGCTATTACTAAATATTTAATAAGATCCGCTACTACCTTCTCGGTCGGTAAATATGAATGGAAGAGTATTTGCATAGAGGCTGCATGGATGGCTTTATATATAGGGCTTTATCCACCTCAAGTCCGAGACTTCCCTTTATTAAAAGATCAGGTATGGTTAGTTGAGGACAGGAGAAGTGACGATCATTCTTTCAAAATCGTCAGTGTTTTGATCGTGAGACTTAAAAATTCTAAAGATTATTACCTAAAAGTCTAAAACAAGATGTTCCACCTTGGTACCTCATTAGCATGACGACAATTTGTATTCTCTCCGAGTTACTTACAGCCTCATTGCTTTTAGAAATGTCTGAATAAACGCTACAAAGTAGAAGCTTTAGCGACAGCGATAATTTCTTTAGCAACCAACTTAAACAAAGATAATTTCGGAGTTTCAATTTTTTTCATCTACTTCATTATTAATCGTTTCCTGCGGCTTGGCCCGCGTGGAAATATTTAGAAACTGATTTTCACTCAAACCCCCATTTCACCTTTAGAGGTGAAATGTGTCAAAATCCGTTCTTAGCGGACGTCTACTAACTATAGACTACCACTCTACCAAAAAATGCACGCTCGAGAGTTCTCCGTAATTTTGTCAAAGATCTGTAAAGTTGCGGATCCGCACAATGGCTAGCGTGGTGGATCATGGCCTGTACCCTTTAATATTAGTAGTGGAGACCCATGCCACTGGGACAGTTATGAGTCGTGACTATGATGATGATGATATTCCCACCTTTCATTCTTTTGAACTCTTTCTGTCTAACCCATTAATACTTATTCTTTTAAATCTCATATTTAACTTACACCACACAAAAATTCCTTCAATCCAAATATACTAGCGAGTTCGATTACTCGATCAGATCCACTAGGATATTGGGAAAATTGGAAAAACAACCTGTCTGTAGAATGAAAATCTTATTTGAGTTTTATCACCTCAATTGTAACAATTGATTGTTCAATTTAAAAGAAAACTTAAAACGGATCATTAACCTCATGAACGTAGATTGAGACCGAATTGAGGAGGCTTGCAATTCTGACAACGATTTCTTACTGATAGGCGAGGGAGTCATGATATAGCCAGGCTTGAATATCCCAATCCTATGCTGGGAGATCAAAGACCCAAGTCATCGTATCGGAATACGACACATTTCGTATTGAGAGGAACAGGCTGTTAATAAATTGGTGAACTTTACCATCCTAGACTACATCGTCACTTACAATCAGGTAGGATTGTAGTCAAGCATTAGGGTCCCCGCAGACTGACTACAGCCACTGGCGGCTGTGGCGCTTCTTTTTAAAAGCGCGGTCCGGCCAATAGCCGCTTCTGCTGAATTCTGCTCAATGTTATTGGAGCTGTTGGCTGTCGGCCGGATCGCGCTTCTAAAAAGGAGCGCCACAGCCGCCGGTGGCTGCAGTCAATTTGCGGAGACCCTTAAGTTCTCACTTACGACTAACGGCCCGCATGCGGCATACCATTCGCAATTTTTTAACGTTCCTGTAGACTGTAAACCCCCTTAAGATACTTACTTAACAAATAGAAGATGAAGAAACGTTCATTGCGTCATGGTTCTCTAACAACAAAAAGAACAGCAAAACATACAACAACAATCAATATAATAATTAAAAATAAATAAGGTCTAAAATACTAAGTTCGATATCATAGTTGCGAAAAAATAACATGACAGAAATGGGTCGCGCTCAGAATGTGGCGTGATGCTGAAGTATAAATATGTACCAACATGAATAAATAGTTTCATAACTTTTGAATAACTGATGGATGATTTTGACCATTTATTGTTATCAAGTGGTTCATTGCCAAGTTTGTTGGATTTTTACCCGTAAACAACATACATTAACCGTTCAGTAAAGGCAACATAAAAAGAGCTCACTTTTCCAAATTCAATATGGAAAATTCCAGACCACTAGTAAGAATAATTTCCCAGGTATTAAGCCGCAGTAGCGATTGGAGCAGGCGCGAAGCCAAATTGAAAATCCCGAAACACTGTAAATCTTAATTTGAAACCGCCGGTTGCAGCAAATATTAGGTAAAACTTCTGTTTTTCTAAAGCCAAAGAAACACGAAAGTAAAATTTGTGTTTCTTAATGCTTTAAGATTGGAATATTTGAATTAGCAGGTAGGTAGGTAGATATATAGATACAGTTATACTTGAATAGAATCCTTGACTTTTCACTCTCCTCACCTTTTAAGGCTGATTTACATTGATACAGTAGCTGGCGCCAGCATCACTGGATTATCACCGCTAGTATATCGGATACTGGATGTTGGATGGGATGGCCTATGGTGGCCGGCTATTAAATTTATAGTAAATCTACGAAAGCATCTTTCGCCGTGTAAGTAGAGGAGGCATTACTGGTCCTCACCATTTTTAGGGTTCCGTACCCAAAGGGTAAAACGGGACCCTATTACTGAGACTTCGCTGTCCGTCCGTCCGTCCGTCCGTCTGTCACCAGGCTGTATCTCATGAACCGTAATAGTTATACAGTTGAAATTTTCACATATGATGTATTTCTGTTGCCGCTACAACAACAAATACTAAAAAAACAGAATATTATAAATAGTTAAGGGGGCGCCCATACAACAGACCAGATTTTTTTGGCGTTTTTATACATAACTAGTAAATCCGCCCTCGCTTCGCTTCGGGGAACCAGTCCCTTCAAAAATCTCTATAAATTTTAACAAATTATGTTATTCCAATGTCTAAGCTATATTACTGCAAAGTTTTATGAAAATCCGTTCAGTAGTTTTTGCGTGAAAGAGCAACAAACACACACACACACACTCACTCACTCACATACATCCTTACAAACTTTCGCATTTATAATATTAGTAGGAAGTAGGAAGGATGGTACGGAACCCTTCGTACGCGAGTTCGACTCGCACTTGGCCGGTTTTATTAGTTGAATGTTATGTTGCTATCTCAACGCATATGGGCTTTTGAACACAGATCTATTTCGACTCGCTACATTAAAACGTATGTAGGTACCCATTTGCAGTAGACATGCATCAATATTGCCAAAAAATACTTAAACAGAGATCACAGGTCGCGTTTTAATTTTATATACATTATATTCTAAACTCAGTATCTAAATAGATAAATATCATACAAAGCATTATGGTGAACACAAATGATCCTATAAAACGATTTTACTTCGATATACAACGTGTGGGAGGAACCTAATAGCTATTAAATTTACATTTTTATGAAATATCATTTCATTTCTGGGGTTAAAAATATATGAATGGGTCATTTGTCAAATACTTGAAAAGGAGAGTTGACAGTGTAAAAAGTTCGTTGAGAGAATATTTATTAGGTTTTTTTTGGAATTCAAAAATATATTTTTTTGATTTCATTATCATTTATGATTATGTGTATAAAAGTATTCTTATGTTAAACTACATAAGTAAATAAACAAAGTATTAATTTTTGTCCTCGAATCTTTTTTCCTATTTTTCATTGACATGCCTCACTAAATTCGGAAACTCATTCTGAAATTCTTGTGCATTAAATCCTTAATTAATAATATATGTTTGCTATTTTTAAACTGAAAAATAAAAAAAAAATAATAATCGTAAGTAACTGTCACATTTAAAATGTTTAGTGTTCGCATTGATAAAATAAAACCAAAAAGCTTACCTAAAAAATTAGTTTCACACAATTATGACAAACATCTAAAGTGTGTAGGTATTTTTAATGTTAAGCTACGCTTTCTTCGTCAATTTTTAGCATTTCATCTCAATACAGGTTTGACAAAGAATAGTACTAGGGCATCATATTCGTGTAAGTGCAGATACTCATTCGGTATAATTAAATTTTTAGCGTAGAATCTTATTGTGTACTTAAAACCGAGCGTGAAAAATGTCATAAATTTTGAGAGACCAAATTTCACGCTTCACACCAGTAATATTTCAGCTTCGCTCTAAGAGCCTGTTCAGATGACGGCGTTATTCCCAGTCACTGTGGGCAGCGGCGTCCAAATTTATAAATCAGTACTCTTTCTTATGCCGAGTTCACAATTTGTAATTACATAATCTCGGACTCCAACATAACAAATAAAATACTAGTCGTGTGAACTGTGATATTTTTTGTCACACATCAACCTTTATCACTCGAACGGTCGCGTAGTTTCACACATTCGTGCAAACATTCGTACAATGTATAAACGATCGCGCCTGTCAGTAACCACGGCTAAGTAACTAAGTTTGTAGCGTAACTAAGTATTCTATACCGCCGAGGAATATCGAGGTGGTAAGTACAACGCTACCCACAATGGTAGTGAATAACGCTCATTTCTGAACAGACCTTAAGCAGATTTGATACGAATAACAATATGGCATCGCGTCATACAGGAGTGTAGTTTACAATGGCGCACTCAGTTTAATTTTATTTTTAGAAAAGAATCGCTCGCGAAGACAATAGTTGCGCTCTATTGTTGTGAGTTGTAATGTGATGAGAAATGTTACGTAACTTTGTAACATAGACGCATTATTTTTACGCGAATGCGTGAAACAAACGATGGTAATGTGTTAGTCGCGTACATTATGTTAAGTTTCGTTTTTCATTTCGGAAAAAATATTCATGAAAAATAAAAATGAATGAATTCAACAAACCCACTATTCATATCAGCATATTATATAGAAGACTAGTTATACTCCGACTTTTAATTCGATGCAGTAAAATGACATTTGCTAATGTCACTTTTTGAAATAATGTTGCCAGATTTTCAATAATAGTGAAAACTTACACGATTAACGAACGATGTTTTGATTATTCGATTGTTCTTTTCTCAATATGTCTATTATAATGTATGTTAATAAAATATAATTCAAATTCAGAAAACAATACGGAAAGGTTATTAATTTAAAATTATATAGTAGACGAAATAGTAGATTGTATGACAAGGGTGCAAAGTAATATTTTTTCGGCGAGGGCGTTTTTTGAATCCAGAGCGAAGTGACTCTAGAATCTAGAGTAGAATCCCGAACGTAGCGAGGGATTCAAAGTACGTCGCCCGAGCCAAAAATATATTTGCACCCGAGTGATACACTCTACTTTTCATCACCCACTATGAGAAAATAATATATATCTCGGAGCCAGGGTCAGAGCGGTTGTTATACTTTGGGTTATACGTGACTGGGGATAAGAAATAATAGTCTGTACACTGAGTTTAAACGTCTATTCCAACACTTCAATACAGTTATCACCAAAATTAATTTAGATTACATTAAATTAAACTTAGAAATAAAGCTGACGACAAAATAATAGCAAAGTGGCAAAGGATCAGCACGATTAATTCAAATTTAACTTGGAAACGCGGCAAGTTTGGTATGGCAGTGGGTTCGACACGTCCGCTCGGTCTAAGCGCTCAATTCAGAATGATCATGACAGCTATGGTTCTCTACGACGCCATCTCTACCCCCACTCCATACCAACCATGCCCAAACAATAACTGTTTCGTTTCCAGAAGTAGCTCCGGCCATCATTCATAGATGGCGGTAGGTTCCTAAAACTAGTTCCATCGATTACTCATAGGTGGCGTTACTAGATCAGCGTAGGACTTTGGTCTCGCTCCTACACGGCCAATCTGACGTGCACACGTCCTCGTGTGATTCCTTTTTAATTAAGTTACAACAAAGCTCTAAAGTTTCTTTTATTCAGCAAAAGTTTTTCGTTACTAATGAGACTACCTTTTAATTAAGGTCACACAATAGTTATGGTCAAACGGAATAGTAATGGTCACACAGAATAGTAATGGTCACACAGAATAGTTATTGCCACACAGGCGAATCATTGCCATACGGGCGAAACATTGCGTCACAGGATAGTCATTGCGTCACAGGATAGTCATTGCGTCACAGGATAGTCATTGCGTCACAGGAGAGTCATTGCCACACAGGCTAGTCTTTGTGTCACAGGAGAGTCATTGCCACACAGGCTAGTCTTTGCGTCGCAGGATAGTCATTGCCACACAGGCTAGTCAGCTAGTCATTGCCACACAGGCTAGGCTTTGCCACACAGGCTAGTTAGCTGGTGTCAGTTAGGGCCACACAGGCAAGTCAGGGCCACACAGGTCAGTCAGGGCCACACAGGTCAGTCAGGGCCACACAGGTCAGTCAGGGCCACACAGGTCAGTCAGGGCCACACAGGTCAGTCAGGGCCACACAGGTCAATCAGGGCCACACAGGTCAGTCAGTGTCAAATTCGTCAATGTTGATAAAATGTGTCAGTCTCAAGTTGGTTAGTGACCCCTACTACAATTTACTTTAAATTTCTTTTACTCAACAAGTTTCTAATTTTTCAAGTTTCTAACATTACAACACTAGTTTAGAGGAGCAAAATTACAAATTAATAATTTGTGTTTGTTTTAACTTTTACACTATGACTACGCTATCGCTATCGCAGATTAATCCGTACAGCATCTTCACGTAATCTGGGGATGGATTCCATCTGCAAGCACGCTCTACCGGCACCAATCCGCATTCGTCATTGAAGATTACCTGTAACAATCAAACACACACGCGAGTATCTTTCTACGCTCAGCCCTTCCTGATAAACAGAAGCACTTCTTACAAAATTAATCTGCATCAGTACAGGGGCTTATTCCAATTTGAATTTGAATTTGAATTGATTGATTTAAAGTGTATTAATATTGACACACGGATATCTGAAGAAACATGCCATGAGGGCCTTATTACTTTGTCTGCTATGAGGATAGGGGATACAACATAAGACTTCAGAATTTATTTGCCACATAGGTTGTATGCTACTCAGGCTGTTGATCAGGTGTGCCACGCAGGCGTTTGAACAGGTTTGCCACATAGGTGTTTGATACTAGTACCAATACACACAAATAAAAAGAATTATAACTTTCCATTTTAATAACTTTAAAACTAGAATAGACCAGGTGGACTGATGACCTGAAGAAGGCGGTGGGCATCCGCTGGATTCAGAGAGCTCAGGACCGGTTAGGGTGGCGCCAGTTAGGAGAGGCCTACGCCCAACAGTGGACCTCGAAAGGCTGATTGATGGATGGATGGATGGATGAAAACTAGTCTTTAAACTACTGAACAAACTTTCAAATGATTCCCACCAATCGAAGTAGGATTCCGCATGGTTACGGCGTATAATTCATTAAGGTTTTGTTTTAATTAATTGAAAGGTGACGATAGCGATTCGATAGTACTATGCAAAGCCGGGGTGGGTCGCTAGTTATTAATAATTTTGTTTTATTCTGATATCCCACCCACCATCAACTCAAAAACTAATTAAACCATTATAACCGGTAATAGTGAACAGATTACCCAATTATTAAATTGAACGGTTTTGAATTGGATGATTCAATAACAAAGTAATTCTATAAAAAAACTAATCCACTTAAATCTTTTTCCGAAGACATTATATTGAGAAGATTCTTTCTCTTAATTATTCTCTCTTAACCGTTCCTCCTAATTATTCAGATCAATAAGCAACATCATTAATGTTTCTCAAATACCCAATTAATTTAACCAAGAAAAATACAGGGATCGCCTAATATCCAGTAATGTCTCAAAAATGGAAGAGTTTAATTCACTTTTACTATAAGCCATAAGAAAACCAGTTAAATAAAACAGATCACCTGTAACGTTGTGCCCGTTCCGCGGCAATAACCGATGATGCTTCATCATCACACCACGAAGCCAGCGCCAGCGCACGCACACAGCCATCAATGCAGTTCCAATTAACACGAGTACAACCTTCGTGTGCTGCTCTTGCTCCCGATCGCCACAGAAACAACCCGTGCCATCTTCGAAAACCAAGCGTTTTATTGAAAATCTAGTCACATCATTTCACTGCACTTTGCACTTTCACTTGCATCCACGCCTCATGATATCACCTGAAAACGTGGACAGAGTTCTTTATCCCAGCTTCTGATCTCGGAGCCAGGGTCAGAGCGGTTGTTATACTTTGGGTTATACGTGACTGGGGATAAGAAATAATAGTCTGTACACTGAGTTTAAACGTCTATTCCAACACTTCAATACAGTTATCACCAAAATTAATTTAGATTACATTAAATTAAACTTAGAAATAAAGCTGACGACAAAATAATAGCAAAGTGGCAAAGGATCAGCACGATTAATTCAAATTTAACTTGGAAACGCGGCAAGTTTGGTATGGCAGTGGGTTCGACACGTCCGCTCGGTCTAAGCGCTCAATTCAGAATGATCATGACAGCTATGGTTCTCTACGACGCCATCTCTACCCCCACTCCATACCAACCATGCCCAAACAATAACTGTTTCGTTTCCAGAAGTAGCTCCGGCCATCATTCATAGATGGCGGTAGGTTCCTAAAACTAGTTCCATCGATTACTCATAGGTGGCGTTACTAGATCAGCGTAGGACTTTGGTCTCGCTCCTACATATATATATATATAATAGAAAATAATAGAAAATAATACGTAAAAATGCACGAAAACTTAATTTTAATTTGAAAACGAAATCTTAATTTGATTTCTTTTTTTATTATTCAGCTGGCGGGGCCCTCGCGTCGTACCTACCAGACATTCTTTATTCAAACAATATTTGCGTTCGACTTCTTTAGCGCAAAATACTAAAATGTTCTAAATTCAAAATAGGACGGAAAAGATCTAGCCGGACGGAAAAGTTGTATGAAAATTCATTCCCGCCCGCTGAATAGAAAACAGCAACTTTGGAACCTCGTAAGTCCGAACCAAGTCGTCTTTTTCGAATAGGTGTGATGAAAAATAATAAACACCGGTGCATGCATGCTTTTAGTACATAACATGCACTAAAAGCGCTTAATAATTAAAAATCTAGGAGATTATTGATATCATTCGTATTTTTATGTGTAGTTATTGATCCTGTAATAACTTCATACATTATTTTAGCAGTTTGCTAAATTATGCGAAACGATTATAATCCGATTAATATTTTCATCAAATCGAATAATTTGTGTCCAGGTTACATCACTATTTTTGTGATAATAAAAAACGGTAACACTGGAAATGTCATTTTACTGCATCGAATTAAAAGTCGGAGTATAGTAACTCTAGTTGTAAAAAGAAAATGAAAAACTTACCACAGAAATTATTGTTGGTCTCTAGGTTTCTATTATTACTTTTAGGTCACATACCTGAAACAGAATCATACATGTCATTATAAACACAATCATAAGTACATAATTATTTTTAATTTTAGAAATTAAAAACTAATGTTATGAAAATAGGTTCCTTATGTACCTACTGTGTAGGTGCTGTACTATGTACTGAATATGTAATAGTCAACATAAAGAATATGAACAGCAAGGTTTCAGTTATTGAATGTTCTACCTTCCGTTAGGTACTTTATATAGAATATCAAACTAATAACTGGCCTTTCACAAAGGCGTAGCCGTAAATAGTTTTATAATTGTACAGCAAGCCTTTGAGGAGAGATACAGTCAAAGGAGAAATATTGTTAATAAAATATGTTATACGAGTTGCCCAGTAGTAGTAGCCGTAATTGGTAGCCCTGTGTAGTGAAGGGTTCCAGGGTTCGATGCCTGCAGGCGTACTCACAACGTGTGGGTGACAGAGACAGCGCCTTACAGGTATTAAGGCGCTGTGAACGTGAACTGTCTGGAATTAAGAGTTCATAATAAGGCGCCTGGGCGGGGCAGGATACGGGACAGTTAAATATTTACTCAGATGTGTCAAATTTCTGAAGCTTTTTAAGAATGCCTCTGAGATTTGGTGAGAGGTTGTTTTTAGTAAGAATCTTGTTCTAATTCGGACACAGATGTATTGCTTACCCTTGAGGACTGAGATGGTCATCTCTAAAAAAGTGTAACCGGAACCTTTCTATCCGGAACACAATTACTGTTAAAGCAATTAGGTATTATGGTACTTAGTATGGCGGGCAGTGGTACTTCCCCGGGTGAACTCTAGGCTCTTACCAAACCCTGCGAAAACAGGTAAGTCCACAACCCAATAAAGGCCCATTTCTGAGCACGGGTCTCTTCTCATTATTGAGGAGGCCTAGAGCATACTCCATCACGCTACTCCAATGCGCTTCGACGGTGGGGTTAGCGGCCAGTGTCGGAAGTTTTCATGCCGCCCGAAGGCCTTTCGACATGGCATAACGCATTACTGCTATCTATCGATACAGCCGGGACTGACGGCTTTACATGCGCTCAGAAGCGTTCAAGAAATTTTGCCACTAGTGGTCACAACACAAGTAAAGCTAAAGGTAAAAGGTAAATAAAGGTAAAAGACTTTAGATATAGATCGGGATGTATCTGTACTACTGACCTACTTTACACATGAACAATTTAATGTAATGTTCCTTGAAAACGGAAACGTACATCTTAGTTTTCTATTTTTTTACTCCAACATTCCAACTTCCTAGATATTAATTGCCTTCAGCAAGGAAATGATTCCATATTTATTATTTATTCAGTATTTTACATAATGAAATGGTTCTGGATTCAGCTTTCAGAATATAAAGTACGATGCATTAGGCACTTGTTCTATCATTAGCGCCAAGCGAACGCGATAAGTCATAAATCAAACCGCATATGATTCTTGTACTTCGATTATTTTGCGAAAGAAAAAACAAATTTCCTTAATCGGACCTCCCTAAACTTCCTAACGTAACAAAAATTCATAGGATAGCCTAGACATCAACCCTGGAAGAACCACATACTTACATAGTACCAATTCTACCGTTTAATAATTGCTTTAACAGCACTAGTGTGCTGGAAAGAGAGAGGTGGAGCCGGTAACACATTTTAAAGGCAATCATCTCAATATCCACGGATAGCAACGCGTCTGGGACCGAATTAGAACGAGGCTCACAATCCTTTAGGTACCCAAAGTAACAAAATATCACCAACGATGGGTAAAAAGTGATTAATTAATTATTTAACGTTTTTCGCACGTTAGTATACCTCTCGCGATAGAACTAAAACCTTAATGCTCCATTTCTCTAAGCGGCAAGAAAAACCGTAGTTAGGTAAAGAAATTATAGTTATAGGTAGGTATAGTAAATAAATGCGCTTTCATAATTTATATTGAGGTATTGCGAACGTTTATGCTAAAATTTTACGTTATTCATCTTCTATTATAAGTAGTTTCGTGAAATGAATAATAACTGATTACAGTCATTATACCAGCTAATATTGTTATAAATAAATAACCCACTGCTACTGCACCAACATTATTTTATACATGTCTTACCTCATAATTTTTTACTGGGTAAACCAATTTTGATAATGTTTTACATTAAAAAGCTTGTACTTGTCGTCGTTGTCTTGAATTTAATGTTAAAAACAGTTAAAAATTGAGAGGATATAATAGGCATGATGACTGTGATTAAAAAACACTAAAATCATTTGTAACCATATAATGAAACTTAAATAAAAGGTTACAAAACAAGTATTTATTGTATTATTTTTAGCGAGATTAATTAATAATTATTTTAAGTTTATAAAACTAAAAAATACGAAATCCGCCATGTTGTGCTAAACGCCGAACCGCTGCGATTGACGTTTATGACGTCAATTCAATGTAAATACGTGATCTTAGCATATTATTTTGTTCTCGTTTGACAGTTCGTGAAGACGCTAGACGCTAGAAGTGACATCACATTCGACGCCATGACACTTTGGAGCGTTTTGGCGGATATTTTAAACTTATTTAAAATGTGTTTTTTCAATAAAAATCTTGACTTTTTTTTCTGAAATATTATAGTCGTCACAGTTACAATACACTTCCGAATATCATAGTATTACAATAGGTTTTGAAAATCTGTCATCATGCCTATTATTGTGGATAATTGCATGATCTACACTTTTAATTTAAAACTTTGGGTATTTGGAAAGTTATCGAAATATCTTGAAAATTAACCCCATTTTCTCAAAGTTTGACCTTGAAGTTTTTGAAGACACGGGATCAATTACGGAAAAATTTACAATGGTGCCCTCACGTCCCAAAATTTTTAATTTTCTGGGAATATTTATCCGGTAAAAGTCTAACTGGAAGGGGCTAATATGCAAATATTTTAAATACCATCTTTTTTGAAAAGTGCTCACATTGAGAAGAACCGGTGTAAGAAAGAAAATCAAAAGTTGGTTCTCCCAAAAAGAGCAAGTTCGATAAAAAGAGAGAAAGCAGTGATAATCATCTCAACCCATCATGACCCATTATTGAGCATGGGTCTCTTCTCAGAATGTGAAGGTTAATATGGCCATAGTCCACCACCCTGATCAAGTGCGGATTGGCGGACTTCACAAACCTTTGAGTTTTGCGAACTCTCCGGCATGCATTCCTCACGATGTTTTCCTTCACTGTTTGTAGCAAGAGAACATTTAAGTACTTAAAACGCATAGAACTCCGAAAAGTCAGAGGTGTGCAGCTCTGGGATTCGAACCCGAACCCTCTGAATAAGAGGCAGAATTCCTAACTACTAGGCTATCACCGCTACAAGCAGTCTTGAAGAATAATAAAAAATGCCAAAGAACTTTTTACCTCACTGCGAAGGAAAGGAGAGTAATTTGTTTACTTAGCCTTTTTTACGTTTATTCCTTTGTGGTGCTGTAAAGTCCTAACGCGAGGCTCATTTTGAAAATTCTTGCGTCAATTGACTTGATATAATCTTGCCAGTATGCACACTAGTAAATAAAGAAGAGAGATTCTATTTTTTTAACGAATAAAATCAAAAACTACTAGGCCGATTTCAAATTCTTTCACTTTTTAACAGACTTCAAAAAAGAAGGAGGTTCTCAATTCGACCGTAGGTATACGTATATTATTTATACTGTGTTTACATAATTATTATGTATAGAAGTGTTTTTATGTGTATTTACCAATTTTTTTGTCATTTAAGAGCCGATTTTGTTAATCCTTCTTTTGTTGGAAAGTAGATATTCCCAGGGTGGTCCGCTGATAAGGACACCAGGATCTGATGATGAACTCAATAGAAATCAAGGGAAACTTTCGAATATTGTAGGGACTACTAGTGTGTTTGTTAAGTATGTTTTATTAAGTAAGTAGGTCTGTATATTATAGAACTACATCATTTAAATGAAGGTCTGGAGTTGATTTGATAAAGCCGATATTGTTTTTACTTACTATTAATTCGATGTTTCATTCGATCTACACGAGAATTCGTTGAACCCTTTAAAAATAATATAGGTAGTAAGTTCGTAGATCCTTTATTAAGATATGTGCGTTTCCAAGTTTAACTCGTGATTCTCGTTAATCTAACAATAAGTGTTTGGATCAGAAGTCCTTTTGATAAGCGATGAACAATGGACAAAATTGCCGCACTTAATTAAGACAGTTGTTAAAATGTTGGCGGCTTCAGACAGTGATGGTTTCTTCACAATTCACCACAGATTTATAAGACAAGAGCCATTATTCTGGATAGCTCATAAAAAAGTAAAATTAACCAAGTTTTGAAACATTACTGTAAAATAAACATTTAGGTATACGAATTCGTTTGCAAAGTTTAAACGTTTATTCAGTGGGTAGTTTAGCGCCATCTATTTAGTCTCGATTCGTCGGTTTGATATTACAACGCTGTAATGTCTCAAGTTCTTTGAAACAATCAAAAGTTTTGACAATTAAGGCCATAGATAATGTAATACTTTAGGGCTCGGAAAAACGTTGTGAATTTACGATTTGACCATCTTAGGCTATTATATCAAACTTCCTTAAAAAAGTATTGCTAATAACAAATCGTCACAGGTTTCAAACATTTTTTATTACAATTATCCACAAAAAAATAGTAGGTAATCAGTGTCCATAGGTACCTACGAAAAACATTTTTTTTACATTGAGTAAAACCCAAAAGAATCATGCCAATAAATATTTAACACTTAAAACTAGTTATTTTTATCAAAATTCCCTGCAAATGGCGTTATGTAAAGCAAATTGCGAAAATATGTTATAACTAACTTCATTTAATTTTATCCATTCCCAAAAACAACGAACAATGAACGGATAATACGCGATAATTAATTTTTATGTACCTAGGTACCCGTAATTTACTCTACAGCAATACATTAGACAGGTTTTGTTAGGAAAATGCTAATAAAAATTGATTGTTGAGCGATGAAAAGAAAAATTGGTAGGAAAATTGAACCGCGTTCACTCATAGCTGAAAGCCACCCGCCGGTTTCTTATCAAAAGCGCTAAAGCCTGCATTGTTTCGCTGAACGCTAATATAACTTTCCGAAGCTAACCAGAGAATTCACGTTGAATTTCAGAAGATATTCAATTTCGCATGCATTTTAAAATATTAAGGTTTAAGAAATACTTATTTGCTAATTATTCGTTCTTCAGCGATAATTTATGGAGTTAAAATTTTAGTAGTCTATATCCTCGCAATTATTAACAAACTAACCAACTAGGTACATATTCTATCACCATCTACTAACTGGACTAACCATCCTAGTCCCTGAATTGAGTCAAGTTCTAAATCGGTCACAGTTGTCATGGGCGGCAGCGGAAGGGTGGTGCTGCCTGCTCGTTTGCGTACCTTAATTCCATAAAAAATCTAACGAGCATGCAGAACCAAAGCACCACCTGACAAACTGACAAAGAACAAGGCTTTGAGTCTAGGATTATTAGCCCAATTACTTGGTTAGTTTATTAAAGGCTAGAAGAGGGACTGTCAATCATAGTCCTGTTAGTTGTTTTTAGTAGTAATAACCCAGCACAAACTAAACAGTCCTCAAAGCCTATCAGACACGTCAGAATTACCCGTACAAGTCAGCTTTTCATCTGTCTATATGTCTGACGTATTTAGGGGAAGGGAAGATTTATAGGGCGCATTCCTGCCGCGTAATTACGCTCATGACTAAGTGGTTCTAGTTGCGTTGTGAAATAATTCGGCTACACACAACTACACGTGATTGTAGCAGAGCTTAACTGACATACTAATAAGTTGGATTCAACGGAGAGGCGTGCCAAGCGATTTATTGGTGACCGTAAATTGGTATAGACCAGCCATACTCAACCTGCGGCCCGCCGGGCCCTTTGGATTGGCCCAACTAAATTCAAATGTTTTTGTAAACCATTTTAGATTTCGCATTAATTAGAGTCTGTAAAAGTAATTTTCGTTAAAACTGATTTTTCAATAAAATAATAATAATATAATGAAACATAATTGTTTATAGTTATACTATAAAAATTAGGCCAAAATATTTTTTTCTTGCGGCCCGGGACAGAAATATGTTTGTGGTCCGTATAAAAAAAGGTTGAGTACCACTGGTTTAGACTAATCTTCTAAGACTTGAAGCACAGGCACAGAGTTGTCAGCCTCTCGGTGTTCTATAGGCAACATTTTGGAGAGTTGGCGCAGGAATTACACGATTTAATTCCCCTATCTCCTTTCCAGCATTGGACGACCCAGCGCACCCCGGATATTCGTCTCTTTGTTATTATTGTTCCTCCTGTATGGACATCACGCTTTGTGTCATCAAAAGATTGGAACAAATTGTCTGCGAGGCTATCCCGTCCGATTTAGGTAATTGTAAATGTAAGTATCTTCAAGAAAAGAGTGATAGGCTTATTAGTTACTGTGCTTTATCATCCGACTATATCGCTGCTTACCATCAGGTGGGATTGTAGTCATGCATTAACTTATGGCTGATTTACATAATACAGTAGCTGGCGCCAGCTACTGGCATTGGATCGCAATAACTGGCGCATAGCGTTTATATGGATCCAGTGCCACTGGCAAGGCCTGCGCTGTGTGATAGGGCAGTCTAGATCGGTCTATTTCGATCTAGTGTTGGATACTAGATGCTGGACACATTACTAGATGTTTACACTGATGCAGTGTTGATCCAGCTTCGGAATCCAGTGGCGCTGGCGCCAGCTACTGTATCAATGTAAATCAGCCTTTAAAAAAAATGTCAGTTGACACCCAAATCATTTTAATGATTTGAGTTTAAAACGAATTTGCTTATCAAACGGTACGAATGGATGATAGGATACACACAGGATATTTTTCTGTCACGATTTTTTTCGCAGTTGTATTGATAGAGGGTTTTACTTAAAAATTGGTGTATGTTTCAATTTCAGATATAATGAATAAGAGTCTCAGATATAAATAAAAAATTGGTAGGTATTTATATTATGTGCTGTACCTACTACCACAGCCGGTTCAGCTATTGTGTACTATGTATAGATCTTTTTATTTGAAACTTGTTCAGCTCAATTTGCTTCGTTAAGTTTATCAGTTCACTATACTTTATAAGGATTTCAATTGAAGTTTTAGGAATCCTTATAAACACTAACTTTTTCAATGGCTGCGATACTTTCATCTGATAAAGTGACTCTGCAATAAATATTATAATTATATTATTAGCAAATACTATAATATTTATTGCAGACTATGATCTAGGCCTCCTCGATAATGAGGGGAGACCCGTGCTCAGTAGTGGGCAATTAATGGATTGTAGCCAAGCAAATACTAATTTAAATTTAATTTGTAACAATTATTCTACCTTCTGTGTCCTAATCTAGTCTAGACAAAATATATAAAAAAGCTAAAGTTCACTAATTCATTTCGAAATATCGAAAACCGAGACGTATAAAGATGGTAGAATGGTTGATTTATGTCCAAAAATTTTTAACTATTGATGAACCGTATTGATCGAATCCATATTCTCGCAATCTCTCAAAAAAGGCATCGCCACAAAGCGATTAAAAATTCGGTTAATCCGTTCGGAAGATATTCTTCACGAAAAACTTTGAAATCGCTATTTTCAAAATAACTTAAAAATTTCGTGACAAATTTTCAGTTTCCCTTTCGTGTATGACAATGGATATTGAAATGTGACCGAATGAGACATAACTCTCAGTTTAATATCGGACACTTGTCTCCAACATGTCATATTTGCTTCAATTTCGCTAAAATTTACCATCAATACCTACTAAATATCAACCAGGTAGTGGAGCGAGAGTCATAATTCCAGCGTGATTTACAGACAGACGGATCGACCGGCAAATTAATGTTCTGTGTGACTAGTTTATGGCTTCCTCTAATTATCGGGCTGCCGAGCTTTGAAACTACTGATATTTTAACATTTGCCAAAGAGAACGTTATTTGTTAAATAGGTAAAGGTGCTTCTACATTTGATTGCTGTTTTACAAAATTACTACTGAATCCGTCTGTACTTCGCTTGAGGAAATGATACTTTATTATCTACACTAAAAAAATGTTGTAGATGTTTTCTTGATATTTATATAGGTATTATTAATTTTAATTGCTTGACCGTGGTATATTTTATACCAATAAACTCGTTCTTACCTTCGGGAAACCAGTCCACTAGTAGCCAATCGGAAACGGTTAGACGTGTTTTTAAACTGAAATAACTTTTTAATTTATAAATCGATAGCAATAAAACAATTTTTTAAGTACGTAACACTTACCCCAAAATAATCGGTAATAAATCGGTTTCGGTTATCTGACATTAGCGTGAAAACAGCGTGAAGCCAGAAAAAATCTAAAAATCATTACATATTTTGGTTTCTATTACGCCAATAAAGACCGCTGTACTTATTTGTCTTATATATCAATCATGAATAATAACATTTTTAACTACATTAAAACGATGATACGGTACGTGAGAGAACGGTTGTTATTAAACGATAAACAACAGCTTATTACAAAGTTTTAGTTAGTTTGCGAGCGATGAAAACAACTAATCAAACAAAATTTAACATAAATGTGAGCACATGTTTATATTTAACTTAATGTTCGATAATGTTTTACATCCTTTTAGGCTTTTGCAACAGAAGTGTATCAGCACCATTATTGTAAGCTTACATAATATGCTTATTATTTTGTATTTTTAATCGACCTCAAAAAGGGAAAAGATTCTCAATTCGACTGTACTTTGTTATGTATGATTTTGATAATCCTTTTGTTTTTCGAAAGTTACTGCTTCACCTCTGGTTCCATATTTTCCTAACCAATGACGAGTATTTCATGAGTTATCTATTTGTCGATATTGAAATAGGTTTTTAATAAAAAGTTAAAAGTTACCTTTACCCCTCGCACACATTAGACTATTTTAAGCACGCGGTTTCCAATCAAATCCGGTTTCACTTTTTTAGAGCCAAACTATAATTGGTAGGTATTAGTTATTACTAACAAGTAGATACTAATAACTGCTAACTGGACTAACCATCCTAGTCCCAAATTCCCAATTTAAGTCTTAATCTGTGTTGTTGTCAAGGACGGCAGTGATGGTGATGCTCGTTTCCCATCCTAAATCTCTTAAAAACTATTTAAGAAGTTCTTCCTGCTTTTCGTAACCAATAAAACGTGGAATAGTTATATGGTTTATATATAAAATTGTGGTGCTACTGGTTCCATATGCGGCGATATAATATACGCGCCTCACGTGCGTCGCGAGGCATGTGGCCCCTCCCCATTGGCGTAAGGTACAAGCGACGGCAAGTAACAATAAATTTATTAAAAATATTAACTTTAACTTACCTTCTTAGCAAAACGGTGGTTGGTGCAAAATATTTTTTCCGTGATCAATTGTGCGCTATTAATGGGTTGAAGTTGAAGCCTTTGGTTTTATTTTTCGTATGAGTGTTTGAATATCGAGGTGAATTCTCACATCACATCAATTACAAATGTAAAGCTTCCGTCGCTAAAATCCAAGAATAGTAATTTAACTGTGAAGCTATGATATAAATACATATCTGACCCGGCCAAGAATAAAAGTCGAGACTCAGCGAGTAAGTTCCTCCTATTTCCGAGACTAGTAAGTTTTTCTGAACGAAATATAAATGAAATAAAAATTCCTTTCTCCATTTTTATCAAAGGCAGACAATAAAATTATTAAATCTAATTCTTGATCTTTGCTTCTAGGCTAAGATCAATAGAAGTTATGTTATTAAAACCAATTTTATTAGTGCTGGCAATATTATAATAATATTTTTGCTCCTCAAGTTAAAACAAGCAACAAAATGATATATTTTATTCATCTAACTGTCGGTGCCGTAGTATAGTATAGTCTAACAGCGTTTGCATGATATATTTTTTATCATCTACCTGTCGGTGCCGTAGTATAGTATAGTCTAACACCGTTTGCTAATTGACTAACCATCCTATTCCCGATGTGAGTCGTTCGTAGTTCTCATAGGTGGCAGCGGAAGGGTGGCGCTGCACACTCATTTTCTATATTTATTTCAAGAAAAAATTGGATACCATATTTTATGTCAGGCAGGCAGAAATGCTGTCTATACTACGATTAAAAGTTACCTACAAAGAAATTTCTTAAATAAATAAAAATTCTTTAAACAAAGAAAACAAAACATCTTTTGACATAGACCACATAGTCAACACGTCTCATATTATATTACCCAAGAACTTCCATCCTACAGTTTGCAAAGCTATAGTTTCAAGTGATCAACTTTCGTCCGCTTCTAGAACTTTCCCGGCGGCCATCTTTAATTTTTCCTGGCAGCTTAAAGTCGCAAGCTTTTCAATTAGTATGGATTAGTCGAAAAGTTTAATTTATCGGGGCAAGTTGTTTTAAATTCGGAAGTTGTTTCAGAGATATTTACGGTTACAGCGTAGGTGAGAAGTTTGAAATGTTTTTGAGATGTTCGCAAATTGTTTAACATTTTTTTGCTTGTAAAATGATTTATCTTTGATGTAAAAAAACGTTTTTTGGGCAAAAGTTTCTTATCGGATGGTACGCACGGTAACTACGGATAGATGCTAGAAGAAAATCAGTCTGTGTATTTTAATATTGTTTAAATTAAATACATTTAATTAAATACAATTATTTATGGATATACAATATGGATAGTACTTTAATTTTATCAACAACAAACATCATAATACAGACGGACAGGGAAACCACAATAATATGGCACCGTTAGTCAATTTTTTTTGTACGGAACCAAAGCGAGAGCGTGTTATTGATTTAAATAAGATTTTCATAATGTCACAGACATGTGGTCTACATATTTCTCTCAAAACTATATCAAAACATTAATAAAAACATAAAGTAATGTAAACACCTAGCACGATTTATAGCTAGTCTGACCTATGACGAAACTCCATTTCACCTTCATAAAATCGTAAGGCTGCGTGCACTTATTTGCCACGAACCGAAATTAGAGTCAACTGCGAACTCAGATCAATCTGGTCATACCAGTATGACATCCCAGTCAAATTCAAATTCAAATATTTATTTCTTCGAAGTAGGTTTTTACAAACTCTTTTCGAGTATAGCCCTAGAAATGCCCAATTTGCTGGCGTCTCGAGCATGCTTTTCTGAGCTTTCGCTGCGTTTTCATGTGCGTGAACTACTCATTGAGATAGTCGGCGCGCGAAACGCTGCAAACTGCGAAGAAAGAGCGCAAAACTAATAAACTGTGGACACTCCATTTCAAATATATGCGAAATGCGTACTAAACCGGTACGCAGCTAAACAACTTGCCGGCGGTAACGGCGGTAATCAGTTTGCCTACTGTGAACGCAGCCTAAAGGTGGCAATCACATTAAGAATAATAGATAGGTACTTATGAGTGTTATGACGCTAGTGCACGAATTTTGGGACACGTTCTGAGAATTACCGTCATTTCAATTTCAATTATCGTCATTTTCAATTTAATCTAGGTGTCTCTTTCCGTCTTGTACGTTCCGTAATCTTTCTTATCCATGTTGCAATTAAATATTCAATTAAAACTTCAAATCGAAATATCTTTTCTATTTCCAAACCCCTGATAAAATGACACCATTCTAAACACGGCTCAAGTTTATGACTGACTAAAAAAATAAGATTCTCAATTTAACTCCTATGTTGTTTCTGTGTCTCACAAAATTTTTTTCAGAGTGAACTGTATTTTGATATTTTTTTCCATTCAAAAGCTGACGATATTTTCTGATATAAAGCATCATCTGACTTAATTTTTGAGCTATGGAAATATGACCAATTTTGAAGTCGGTTATTTTTTTGTATTTTTTTTTTGTTTTTTTTACACATTCTGAGTAACTATTATTTTTAAGACTACAATAATAATTTATGATAATTAACTTTTAAACGTCATGTGTTATGTGCGTACAGACTATGTAACAAAACATGTTATAAAACATAGTTAAAAAACATGTTTTACAAATGTGGACGCTATGTGTTACAAAAACAAGTTATACAACATGTTATTAGTTTATGCAACAATATTATATAACTTTTGCGCACGAGTTACCTACTTGTGCCTTGTTATAAAACATTGTTATACAACAATGTTGTTTTAATGTGTACGGTCTTGTAACGTGTTTCATTGTTAGACAACAATGTTAGATAGTGTGGACGTGTTATAAAACAGAAGTTATATAACATGTTGCATAATCTGTACGCACCATTAGCTAAATAACGCCTAGACACATGTTTGATAGTACAAACTATTTTGGTCATTAAGTACTTCACTGGAAGTAATAAATTAGTTTTAAATAGACGCGAGTTGTCAGTACATTTTATTGGACTGCTTATTTATGGCTTCATTAAGATACCGATAGGAGAAATCGGGTTAGTGTGGACATCCTGATTTAAAATTAACTCATCGCTTATACATTTTCGTCGGATCGCTGTTCCGAGGGTCCTGGGTTCGATTCCCAGCGAGGCGGAAATTTGAATGATGAGTTTAAATTGGTATGAGTAATAAAACTAGGCCAACATTAACGTAATCGAAGTCAAAATACATACGCATTATTTGCGGTAACTCAAAAATATTCATCAGACGATGCTAATATAGGACCATGCGACAAGCACCAGCTTTCGATTGTAAAAAGATTTATCAAATTAAGAGAATATACGTACAAATGTGATGCTGGCGCCAGCTACTAAGTATCCTACTAAACTAATATTATAAATGCGAAAGTTTGTAAGGATGTATGTGAGTGAGTGAGTGTGTGTGTGTGTGTGTTTGTTGCTCTTTCACGCAAAAACTACTGAACGGATTTTCATGAAACTTTGCAGTAATATAGCTTGGACATTGGAATAACATGATTTGTTAAAATTTATAGAGATTTTTGAAGGGACTGGTTCCCCGAAGCAAAGCGAGGGCGGATTTACTAGTATCAATATAAATCAGCCATAAGGTTCATACCTAAATTCATACTTTAGTGTGTTGTGAGTACAATAAAAAGACAAAAGAAATAACAAACGCTCGTGACACGAAAACAAACATCTATGTGTCACGTAAATGCCTGCTGGAATCGAACCCTGGATTCATAATTTATGCTACGAGGTCAACATATAAATATTGTAGTGCTTTCATAGAAATAGTTTCGTTCTCGCGGGATAAATATAAAAGTTAGTAAAGTAACAAATCTACAAACCCACACATCAAGCAATAAAAAACATGAACCGCCTAACTAATATGAATCGCAATGTTTTTATGAAGGTATCTATTGTGTGAAAACAAAATATCTTTCTCTATTCTCTTTGGCTACAACCCATTAATGGCCCACTACTGAACACGGGTCTCTCCTCATTATTGAGGAGGGCTAGAGCATACTCCACCACGCTGCTCCAGTGCGTATTGGTGGAGGTCTATTCTCTTTACATGTAACAAAACTGTAACTAATCGCTGTTTGTGCACGCTAATGTCAGAAACGGCTGAACGGATTTATAAAGAACTTTCATTGGGAGATAGAGGAGGTTATGGAGCAACATAAAGGCTTCTTTTTATCCCGGAGTTCTAGCGGGGCACGCCCGCTTTTATTGCTATAACCAATAACCAACTAAGCCATACTTACACCGTATGCTTAGACCAGCCATACATAGACAGAAAAACACTCATTAAAATTTCCACGTTGAATCGAACCCAGGACCCTTCAAGCGACGATGGCAACCACTATACTATACGGGTCTTCGCTACTTTATAGTGTAGGTACATGTTTACCCAACTTTCGTAAACCAGCCAATTAAAACTTGTGTTGGTATAAAACACCTAATTTAAACTTTGTCGTATGCACCTTTACTGACACAAAAGGGTTACAAGTTTACAAAGTATACCGGGGACTCGTGCTAAGTCGGAGATCTGTTGAGGGTGAAGAGGTACGTCCTTGAGTTCAAACCATCATGGTGCTCTTGAAAGGCTGCAACCCAATAATAGCCCACTACTTAGCGCGGGTCTCTGCGCATTATTGGAGGTAAACACTATTAAAATTATAATGACGATAAAAACTGTACTAAGCACCGTGGCTTGTAGTGTTTCCCCTGATGAACGCTAGGATCTTCATCACCATCATCATCTCAACCCATCATGGCCCACTATTGAGCACGGGTGTCTTCTCAGAATGAGAAAAAGCCATAGTCTAGCACGCTGGCCAACTGCGAATTGGCAGACTTCACACACCTTTGAGTTTTGCGAACTCTCCGGCATGCAGGTTTCCTCACGATGTTTTCATTCAACGTTTGCAACAAGTGACATTTAAATGCTTAAAACGCACATAACTCCAAAAAGTCAGAGGTACGTGCCCTGGGATCGAACCAGGATTTTCAGGATAGGAGGCCAAATTCTTAACTACTAGGCAATCACCGCTCCATCAACTCTAGTCTCTCTATCAGAAGTGTTCGAAGTGTGTGACCACTAGGCTATCACCGCTCCATCGACTCTAGTTTCTTATGATCTATCAAAAGTGTTCGAAGTGTGATAAAGACGACGGAAACTTTTAATAGGTACCTAAAGACAAAATATAAAATAAACATTTTCGAAATAGGTAAATCCCTATACAACTATCCATAGTTTTAGAAGAGAGTAGAACAAACAAAATATCAACAGACAACAGACCTCCAAAATAAACTAATACTGAGATTCAGGATGAAGATATTGTTTACCCGTGAAATAGGTAAAGTTTATCCTACTCATATAAATGTGAAACTTTGTATATTTGTTCTTTGTAGTTGATATCTGGGTTAAAATAATATGATTGTTTATCCGTGGTTTATCCCGAGAAAAAGATCGATTTATTGTTAAGTGGATTTATAGTTAACCTTCCTATACTCGCGCGTTGGTCTGTCAGACCGACAAACCTATCAATCGCTGTTTTTTTCAAAACTACCTACATTATGACTTTGAAGTTCTTAGTAGCTTCATTATTTGTCGCCCTCCGTCATTTAGTAGGGCTTAAGTGCAGTTGTCAAGTGGACAAGTATTGTTTTAGCACTATTGTCGGTCTTTGAGACCGTGCGCGAGTATACGTGTAACGTAAAACCGCGCGAGTACAGGAAGGTTAACTAGCTGTTGCCCGCGACTTAGTTCGTGCATATGAGGTTTTCAGGATGAATCCCGATCGAATTCTGGGATAAAAATTAGCCTGTAGCGTATATTGCTCCACAGCCTCCTCTGTCTCACAGTGAGAGTCCCATAAAAATTAGCGTACACATTGTACATTTTTGCATAATTATATTTGCCATGTAACATTTTCATTATAATATGTATCTATGAATAAGATATAAGATAGATTAATTTGTATTTACCTAATAATTTACTGAATTTATCAACAACAATTCGTCCTATATACTATAGGTACCTACACTACTTTTAGGTAATAATTATAAATATTTTTTTAATATTATAATGTGTTTATTATAAAAGGGCCTAATTTCAAAGCTGCACGCAACAACCCTCAGGTGAAAATAATATTTTCCTCCCTGGGCTACCTACCCCTATCCTTACCTTTACGTTTCATATAATGGTACCGCGAATTTCCCTGTTTATTTACTGCCGACCACTCCAGTGATTCTTATTTTACAGCCCAATTAGGGTCACGACTCACAATTTCGCTGACTGTGAGCCGACCCAAAAATTTGCATATTTCACGGCTTAATACATCCAGCCTGCTGAGTGGGATTTCTTTATAAAGTCTTCAAGTTTCTGCAACATGTTGCTGGGCAGTTAAAAGATTACACGATTTTAAACTTAAATTATTAATTTATTATATCATCATTACATATGTAGTATAAAACAAAGTCGTCTTCCGCCTCTATCTGTCTGTGCCTTTCTAAGTCTTTTTCTAAACCACGCAACGGATTTTGATATGGTTTTCACCATTACGTAGAGTATTTTTCAAGGAAGGTTGATAGGTGTAGTTTAAGTATATTCTTATGTAATTTGCTATACTTGGCTATGTAGATTCCCCATTTAACGCTTAGCAAAGCGAGGGCGGGTCGCTAGTATCTACCTAATGTATAAAACCGAAAACTCACAAAATATTAAAAAGTGCTTGACGTAGCACGCCTAACATTTACCGAATGTGGCTAGTAAGGAACTAATTTCCCGAAGCAAAGCAAGGGCGGGTTTACTAGTTCCTAATATAATAACACCCTTAACTAACTAGCTATATTTGCATTCAGGCATAGGTCAATTTAATTAATTTGTCTTATGCCATTTATAGATACGTTCAATAGCACAATTTAACGATTATTATCATCCAAAATAAATAAACCTCCCTTCCAATAATATAATCCGAGTTCCATATTGGAATGCGTTCCATTAATTATATCTACAAAGGGAATGGAATGAACAATTTCAATGGTATTGGTCGAGCGACCATTAAGCGAATGGTAATAACGATTGGTGACTCCACAGGCGATGAACGATAAGCGAACTAATGACGGTTACAGATAAGTATAGTGCTCATTCATACTGACACGCGGGCGCGGTGGCGGGCGCGGTCACGAAATATCAAACATATGGCGTAATATCCAAGTGTTCACATAGGAATCGCACGTGCGGTCTAAGTAGCGGGCAAGCTCGCGTCGATGCGCGCGGCGCGCTCGCGGCATATCAAACGAATGAAATGTTTGTGTGGGTTCACACTGAACTAGCGGCGGAGCGCGCGATTCAGTAACGACGCAACTGAACTCTCGCGGAAAACGCCTGGCGGTCAAATGAACACGAGCCCGCCAGGTCCACAGCGCGCGCGTTCGCCACCGCGCCCGCGTGTTCAGTATGAACAAGATAGAACTATAAAGATGTAAGTTGTTAATAACTTTTAACAAAATAGAACCGACTTTAACAGCGAAAAGTAAAAATCAGTCCAGTTAAACGCGGTTAATATACCAAAATCCTTCTCCTAAGTCATAAACACGATGCTGAAAACCGTATCAAAATCGGTTCAGCCAAACAATATGCCTTAAACCTTCTCCTAAGTCTGACAAATACTATGCTGAAAACCGCATCAAAATCGCTTACACCAAACGCGAGATAATCGCGCACAAATATATGTACATACATACATACATACATACAGGTCAAACTTAGAACTCCTTTTTTGAAGTCGGTTAAAAAATCTACTAAGAGTATTCACTACCTCACTTACAAATCAAAGTATCGCTCATAGCTCTTCGCTCACAGTCCAACAGTCGGTTTAACAGGGCCAAAGTATTTCCTCTCCACAATATCTTCGAACCAAATACTGTTATCAGAAAATAGGGTACTGAGACAACAGCGTGGTAGCAATATAATAGAAATTATGCGATTATAGATACCTAGTTTCTAAGATAGAATTGCTACAACGGAAATACCTTCAATTCAAACACATTATACACACTGTACCTACATACTAACTGCATTCTGTAAGACGTTCAAATTAACTTCTTTTTTATTCGAAGAGCCGGATGGCGCAATGGTTAACTCGCCGGATCGCTGTTCTAAGGGTCCTGGGTTCGATTCCCGATTGTTAATTATTATCCTTATTTTAAAAATATCAGCCAGAAATCAAACGTGGAACCTTTTACGAGCAGGAGCAAATCAAGCTAGGTTCCAGGATTCTCAAATAAGCTGATGAAGAATAACTCACGTCGTCGACCTCGTAATAACTTCCCCCACTGTCTGGTAGACGTAAACTCTATAAACAATAGAGTTTTTCTTTTATGACGCTGGAAAACGATTTTATGGCTCTCCCTTTCCTCTACGCGGTCTCTATCCAAGGAACCTAACTTTCCATCCTCATTTATTATTATGTTACCATTTTTCAGAGAAATCAAGGGCCTTAATCTGCAAATTTAAAAATACTTCAATTGTGTCGTGTTGGATTTTGGTTGAAATATTTTGGATTCGTTTTGAAATAATTTGACTAAATGTATCTTTTACTGTAAAGGTCCAAATCACTGTTAATCCTAAGATTCACCGACATGACTTGGTAAATGTACAAAATAACAAAAAAGTTTCAATTTTTTCGGGCTTGTACCACCATTAATTTGGTAAATCTTAGGATTTACCTCTAGGCATGGTAAATGTTGGCTTACCATGCCTAGTGGTTGATTATTTGGTTGGTTGGTTTGTAACATACAGCCTAAAAACGAGAAAACCTCTTTCACATGGGTGAATATTTCAAGAGGTCCAGCGGAAAGCAGTAAACAACAGTTCAAGAGTTATCCACAACAGCGCTAGAGTCGCTAGAGAGTATGAAATGGAGATAGCAATTTATTGACGGAGTGAAGTGTTCTAAATTAGGAGATTTAATATTTGTGTGATGAAAAAGTGGCTAAACTACCCACGTTGTAAGTAAAATAATTTAGTAAGTTTACCCTCTAGCTACAGTGGCGCCACAACTATTTAACGCATTACTACGGACACTTTTTTATACATAGAGACAATTCTCTCCGTCTGTAGTCTCCGTATACAATCTAAATCAAATATCTTTTTCTTTTCCTAAGAAAAGCTATAACACAATTTATCACAAAATGTGGGTAGTTGGACAGAGCTATGAAACTTCCTAACAAAATTTGTCGTAACTACAAATGTCTTCGTATCGTCGACCAAGCAAAATTGAACTATCAGAATTTATATCGCTTAGAAGAATAAAACATAGTTGGTATTGACCAAACGTTAGCATTTCCGAGAATATTTCCATTTTGAGGATATTTTAGATTTTAACCGTCTGTCTGTCCGTCGATCTGTCTCAGTTTTCTTTGCGTTTGATGATTCTGGTTTCATAAAGAATTTGTTTTATTTCAATTTTATTTCACAAATAAAAACTTTAAGTACCTTCAACGACCTATCAATGAATAATTATATCGGGAAATATTTAATGACTGAAATTGCCCATTCAATATTTTCTCTTCGAAATATAATACCTAATAATATCTCCTACAGATCCTACAAAGTTTGGAAATAGCAACCCTATTTAACTTCACAACAAACTTTCCCCATTGCAAAGTCGGCTCTCATCAGAATCAGTATTATAAAATCCATAGACTGCTAACGGACTGTGGAACTATTCAAAATTGGTTCAAAATTGCAGGTATATTGACCTTACCAAACTGAAATAGCGGTTTAATACCGCCCGTCAAACTTAAACTTGAATTTATGATTCTCCGCGTCTTTTTAACAGCATATTACTTGCTGTGTTTCAGTGCAAATTCCGATGAAAAGTATTCTAGTATATAATTTGCATAGTAAGGCAGAGTTTCTACAATTCTTTTATTTCAAAACTAGCTGTTGCCGCGGCTTGGCTCGCGTGGAGTGGGACTTTAACTGATTTCCTAACAAACTTTCATCCCTTAGTTTACCGCTGTTTACCCCCTTAACGATAGAATATGACAAACCTGCCAAATTTCATCTTCATACGACTAGCGTCTTTCGATATTTCTTGATGAATGTTTGATCCTTTGCTTTCTATATTTAAATAAGAAAGCTGCTTTTTAACCAACTTCAAAAAAGAAGGAGGTTCTCAATTCAACCGTATATATGCTTTTTTTATGTTTGTTCAGTGATTTTTTCGTCGTTTAAGGGCCGATTTTGATAATTCTTTTTTTGTTGTAAAGTAGATATGCGCAGTGGGGTCCTTTTAAAAGGATCACCAGGATCTGATAATGGCATCTTGGAGAAATCGAGGGCAAATTTCGATAATTGTAGGGACGACTAGTGTGTTTGTTAATGTTTTCATAAGTACATGAAAGCGCTACAATTTCATGAAGGTCTGGAGTCGATCTGATGAAGCTGAAAGACAGTCGAGGGAACTCCTCAACGATTTACTGCAGTTATCTAGTTCGTCGCTCGCGCTCCGACTCCGGCGGCATAACGTTCATAAAATAAAAGCTACGTGAATGCGGCAAATTAATATTGTAGTGTGTTATAGGGATGTTACCGCATGAAAAGTGCATCTGTATGTCGAATTGAACAATACTATGCTGAAATACCCGAGTCGTCTTGAATGTCAAGACAACTCGGGTATTGCAGCTAGTATTTGTTGTCCCATTTTACAATATCACTATCTACTTACTTACTAACAAACTAACTCAAATACCAACAGGCTTTTAAGCTAGCAAACCCTGGCTATAGTTTAAGATAATTTTCTTCAACAAAATCGTGTATAAACACTAAGTTTTGAATTAATAATACAATTTCCTCATTTTTTCCCATACTCCATTTATTCTCGAACCTAAAATCCCTGGTATTGAGACAGATTGGCAACATACGATGATATCAGAATAATTCAGAGATTACTTTTCGACAACCATTCAGAGACATGAAGCCAATTCATCTCCAAAATAAAAGAGAAGATAGGTATTAGTTACTTCTTATATATTATGTTCACAATGATATTATTTGAGTTAATAGAATATTTAATAACTTACAACCTACCCTCGCTTTGGTAAATTTAATTTCGTAATTTTCCATTATACCCACCGAAATAGATATATTTTTTTATTGTTTTATTTGTTTCGCCTGTGCGTTGTTTGTCATTTAGTCTCTCGGTAATGGTAGAGTTTTATATACGAGTATATTGATATTGATTATGGTGACCATGAATCGTCCATGCAACTGGGTCGAAATCCAGGTAAAACAATTCAAAATCGTGAGTACCCGTTTGCATTTAAAATTAGTAATAGATATCAAAATAGGTTCGCCCAGTAAAAATTATGACTCTACTATCCATATCCGCACCAAAAAAAAACTAGAATTTTAAACCTAGCTCCTCCCTTTTAGAAGTCGCTTAAAAAGTAGGTAACTTTAATATGAACAGAGGTTTACTTTTTACGATGATCGCGGGCTTACACGTAACACTCACATCGCTTGTAATTACCGCAGCCTATTTAAATATTAAACGTTTAATCCTGTTTAACTGTTGCGCTTAGCGAGCTTTAGTAACTAGTACTTGACCAAGTTAATTCGCCAAATTTAATTTTAAAAGTAAAATAATTTAACAGCATGATATCATCATCATCATCTCAACCCATCATGGCCCACTATTGTGCACGGGTCTCTTCTCAGAATGAGAAGGTTAAGGCTATAGTCCACCACGCTGGCCAAGTGCGGATTGGCGGACTTCACACACCTTGGAGTTTTGCGGACTCTCCGGCGTGCAGGTTTCCTCACAATGTTTTACCTTCACCGTTTGTAGCAAGTGACATTTAAATGCTTAAAACGCACATAACTCCGAAAAGTCAGAGATGCGTGCCCTGGGATTCGAACCCGGAACCTCCGAATACGAGGCGGAGTTCTTAACTACTAGGCTATCACCGCAACTACAGCATGACAACTTAGTGCTGAATGAATTTTCATACAGTTTTGTTTTTCATTGTAAAGCTAGTTTAGTTAGCTGGACATAGTATTATTAATCCTTATACGTTAAAATACGTTTGTCGCCTTAATAATTTAATCCACATTATGATTATCATTTACATTATTTAATTTAAATAAGTATCTTGTGAGTTATCGAAAAATAAACAAACGCGTGCAAAAATAAATTCAAGCGCGTTCACTGTTGTTAAATATACCCCGTGCGAAGCTTGGGCGGGTCGCTAGTCTATCTATCTGTCTATCTATTCTTTTTTTATGGAATTAAGGTAGCAAACGAGCATGCAGCACCACCCTTCCGCTGCCGCCCATGGCAATTGTGAGAGACTTAGAACAAGACCCAATTTAGGGACTAGGGTGGTTAGTCCAAATTAGTAGATGGTGTTAGAATATTAGTTGGTTAGTTTGTTAATAAGTGTGAGGACAGGGATTGTTAGTGATAGTTAGTCCTGTTAGTTAATATTAGTAATTGTCCAGTTAGTAATGATTAGTATGAGTCTTGTTCCAATTCGGTCACAGATGCGTTGCTACCCCTGAGGACTGAGATGGTCGCCTCTAAAAAAGTGAAACCGGCTCTTCTATCTGATGGCTGAACGGATTTTTATAGGACTTTCACTGGGAGATAGAGGAGGTTGTGGAGCAACATATGGGCTACTTTGTATCCCGGAGTTTCCGCGAAATCGGGATTCACACGGTAAAAACTCCTATGCACGAACGAAGTCGCGGACAACAGCTAGTATAGAATATAGTTCAAACCCACGCGGTACGTCTCAACTTGATGAGTAATGTTATTACCGTGGAGAATCAAGTTCGCTAGTGTATTTAGATAATCAAATTCGTCGAGCTTTTGAACACAGTCGAGACTGAATCGCTTGTTCGCTTCGCAGTTGTAATATTGTTGGAATAGGGTTTGTTATCCCTTTACAAATATCAATCTATCTCTAAATATATATAACTCAAAGGTGACTAACTAACTGACATAGTGATCTATCAACGCACAGCCCAAACCACTTTACGGATCGGGCTGAAATTTGGCATGCAGATAGCCATCCGTTAAGAAAGGATTTTCCAAAATTCATCCTCTAAGGGGGTGAAATAGGGGGATGAAGTTTAAACGTATTCCACGCGGGCAAAGCCTGCGGGCGGAAGCTAGTACAATATATTTTAGATAAATAACGGACTGTCTGCTTGACTGTTCATCGGTTTGTGTGTTTATGTGTTTGTCAGTGATTTTGTACTGGCTTATCTCAGAAGTAGCTTAACTAATTTGAGTGCTGCTTTAACTATTACATTATTTATTTATTTATTTATAGGACTCCCAACACATATAACACTTAATACAAATCTAAAGTACTTATGCTAAGTGGAACAAATATGGTAAGTTTCATTTGACATTTTATTTTTATTTTTATCAGCTGTTAAATGAAAAATATCTTAGATAATAGAATCACGTTTTGTATTCTGAGAGTATACTAGAGGCAGGTTTTACGAAGCGAAGCAAGGGCGGGTTTACTATAAATATAATATATATAAGATAGAAGTATTTGATTTTTAGTTTACACTTGGCCGGTTTTACTTAAATGCCACATGCTAAAGAATCGAGGTCAGTATAAGTTAGTGTTTACAAAGAATTCAGTATTCGAAAATCCTTTGTGTCCGGGCTATTAAGTATCGTATCCTTTGTTCGGCTAATAGAAATCTTTGGATAGCGTCCGCTGAGCTCGGATAATAAAGACAGGCTTAGTACACTGGCTGGAACGAGCAATTGATACCACGAACAGAAAGGACACGATATCAAAGCCATTGGAGGCAATTTTCCTGGAAACGGCAGTATAGAAACAGTGTTAAGTTTTGTTATATTATACTTTGATTTACGTAACAAAACGTATGAAGTGGGCCATTAATGGGTTGAAGCCAGCCAGTCATAAAAAATAGCCCTAAAAATATTAAAGAACGTTTTAGTGCTTTTGACGTTAAAGCCTAATTAACTTTTAAGTAGATATTATGTAGTGAGGAAAGTTCGCTAAGCTCAGCGTAGCATTCGCGTTCGATACAGCAAATTGCATCCCGCACAAATGCCACCTTTCGCCCATGTGATTGGCACTTTGTATATTGACGAAGAGAGCTTAAAATGCCATAGGTAAAGTTGCTTACAAGCTGAATTGAACTGTGGGTACAAGTTATACATTCGTTTTTAACCGACTTCAAAAAAGGAGGTTCTCAGTTTGACTTGTATGATGTAGTATATTTGTGCGCGATTATCTCGCGTTTGGTTGAATTGATTTTGATACGGTTTTCAGCATCATGTTTATCAGTAGGAAAAGGATTTAGGAATATTAACCGCGTTTAACTGAGTCGGTTCTATTTTGTTAAAAGTTATTAGCGGAGCAGTAATTCCTTGTTTTCGGCGTCTCAGGTTATAAACTGTTAAGACAGGATTAACCGTTATGAATGTGCGAATATAAGTGAAATAAGTGTGAGGTTTATGGAAAAGCTGTTTATTCGAATAAACCTTGTGACTTTGATAATTACTATTGCATATTTATTTACATTATCCAACCTAAGTCGGGTCGGTAATACCCTCATTAAAATGTAACGCAGACATAAAGGTAAAGGGTTGTAATTTTATATTATACTATGTGGTATCTCAACAACTTATTATAGGTACATAATTCATGTGTAAATTTCTGTTGTTTATGTAAAGAAGAAGAATCCTTTGGATTCTTTCCTACATTTTACTATGATACAGGTCATATTTACGATTATACGATTTATATTTTTTACGTGGATATTTCGACCCAGTTGCATTAATCGTGGTCACGGCTGAACTGCGGTGGCGCGGAGAAACTTTTCACAGGATAACACTCATGACATTTGACATTAATAATGCATTAGTCTATAGATCTACCTTCCGTCTATAGTTAGTTCGTTTTTAACCGACTTAAAAAGGAGGTTTTTAATTTGACCATATGTTACAAATGCTTTTTCAACACACTTGCACGTAAAGTTGATATTTTTTCTTTAGTCTTACGCCCGGAATGCGGTTTATTACACACTAGTGCGTTTTACTTTTCATTACCGCACTAGTGTTTTTCTTATTCCACTTTTTTTTTTAATATCCGTAGAGAGGTTGTTACCAAAAGATTTGTTATTTTGTAAATAAATAAACTTGTTGTACTTAGTCAAAATCTGATAAGATAAGATTATACTTCATCTAATTATCTATTAAAGCATTTAAAAAATACAATATTTTAAATCATTAATTACCGTAAATTCTTATTAGAAATACATAATTATTTAGTTTAATATATTGTGGCTGAATGTTCGGTGCCTTGGACTTAACCTGCGCGCGCATAGTTATTCAACTAAAGATACGGCGCGCGAAAAAATAAACCGCGCCATTTTGTGCAAACATTTGTTCGTTTATAATTTGCTGATTTGTGACTGAAAAATGTCGATACCTAATTGTTTTTTTCCTCGCAAGTGTGTTGAAAAACGTCGTATGATACGCGTGTGCTTTGTTCATTACAGTCTTGGCTCTATTACAGCCCTCGCCTTGCGGCTCGGGCTCAATACCGCCTCGACTGTAATGACCAACTTCGCACACTTGTATCATAATGTACTATTTTTGTACTAAGTACCGTGACCTATCCTACGTTGGCTCTACTTTTAAATTAAAAAGATGTTTAATCTAAAAACTCCCACGAACTTTTCATTTTAATAACCCGGAAGTCATACCGCGCGAGTCAATTTCAACTCAACCGCTTAATACTAAGAATTTCGCTAAAAAAATTTAATCTATTTTATAGCAACAATATTAGCGGATTCCGACAAAAACGGTGGCGTAATGAGTTTGCGATGTAATCTGTGTGAGTCGAGTGTGGAATGGAAGTCGGTACCATGCGATTAGGGTTACATTTAAGTTTGAAAAGTGCGGACAATTGGAAAATTTTGACTTTTCTTAAATAATGTAGACATCTCTAAGAATGAGGTATTTTCTAAAAAAAACATTTTTATGGGATAATTTTCATTTGTATGGTATTTATGGGTCGTCTAGTCATAAATAACATAAGTGAGTAGTTACTCGAAGCAATGTTTAAATTACCAGCAATTAGAAGTTACTTCCACGTTAATTTTATGATATGTTTTTGGTAACACATCAGTGGAACAATTTAATATACCTACCTAATATGTTCAATCATAAATATCAAAATCATGAATAAAAAAATAGTGCTTATTTGACTTCTACTTTTATTATATTCAGTAGGTAGGTACCTACCATAAAATCGCACAAAAGGCCGAAACTCCTGACACGTCCGGAGAAGTTCAAACATCTAGTAACCCTACGATGTGCCTAGCGGCGTAGTCGGTTATTGGAATTAAATAACGACATTAACGCATCACTATCAATATTTATGTCACACGTGAGAGTAGGTAATGAACTTGATTGAATTTATTTCGTAACTAGGTAGTCGAGTCTGTATTTGCGTATGAAATTTCGTCCAATAATTTTATTAAACGCTATTCTATTAAGCGCTACATACCTACTCACACTCACACTTAGTCACACTGGTCTAGGTTTCCCTATGCTGTAGGTGCCATGAATAGGTACGTACCTACACATGATGCATAGAACACAGAAATAAGAAGACATCTAGCCATAAGTAGTAGTAAGATCAATCTGTAACTTTGAGTAGAAAAGAAGCTCTTTGATAGTTTCTTGCCGCTTCTTCTTCCAAGACCACTAACCGTAGGGATTTGTTGAAGCGATAGCGTAGTTTGACTTTAGAAATGTGTTTGTAAAAGCCTACTTCGAATAAACGTTTCTCATTCTCATTCTCATCCAGATCGAGAACAGAAAAAGTACCTAATCTTTCAACATTCTGGGTTTTTCGAACATTCGAACGGTTTTTCTTTGTAAAAACTTATTTATGCTGTATTTATTAGAGCATGCTATTTGAGCCTATAATTATCAGAATTCAACTTTATGGACCTGAAGGAATTAAAATAGCACTTTTATTGCATTTTATGATGTTGATGCAATTTTAAATAAATAAAGTCAAGTTTCAATTCATTTACATCTACGCGTAGGATCTCCACGAACTACTTATAGTTATATATAATTTTATATATATGGATATATTTTTTAATAAATTCACCACAAACAATTTCTTAAGTTTTATTCGACGTTATAAAGTATCTCTTAAATTTGTGAACATTGAAAACAGCGACAAATTCGTGAACAATCTTCGATTCCTTGGACCGCCGCCAACTTCACTTTGCAAAGTATTGCATGTAACTTACACGTAACATACTATCGTAAAATTACAATGAAATACTAAGATGGTTTGAGACACCACATATTCTCTTAATTCTTCCCTAAACACTTCACTGAGCATAATAGCCAAATTTCAGCTTCATACGTTCAATGGTTACGGCTAACTCTTTGAACGGCGATCCGACAGGATAACCATTACGCCACATAGACTGTCATATAGATTTCAAAGACACTTTGTTACTTTATTTACCCCTTTGACATTACGCCACACAGATCGTCACACTTCAAAGACACTTTGTTACTTTACCTCTTTAAGAATAGAATATCGCTAAATATGTTTTTAGCTGACGTTTCCATTCTAGGTATTCGATAATTTTACTTAAATGTTTATTGGAAATTTATTTTCAACGCGTTTAAATTATTATTACAACCTAAAACTACCCAGTACTCGGGAATTTTCTGTTTCCTCGGATCTAATACTCTCTATGTCTCACTTATCCGTTTTTTCTCCATCTTATCCTCTCTCTCAATCTCTTTCTCACACGTAACTACAAAAACTTACCAAAAATTGTACAATTTTCAAAGCTGAAAATGTAAGAAAACTTACAAAATATCACAGCAACAAATAAGCAAGTACAACAACAAGTAACAAGTAAGTACATAAAAACCTAATATCATTATGATATTGCGTAGACAAAAATTTAAATAAAAATTAAATATTAAGACTAGAATAAAAAGTTTCAACAAAAATACGCGAAAAGGTTAGCGAAATCTCAAACCCTTCAACCCTTTGATGATCTAATGTCTAGATTGAGCGTCGCCCTACAATGAAAACAAAAAAAACAAGGCATCAATATCAAGCATGTGTGCATGCAGGCGATGTTTTACACGTTCGTCTATATTGTCTATGTGTGCGTGATCAATGATACAATGATATAAAAATTTTGGCCAACAGTTGGCCACAATTTTTTGTCACGTTTGCGTGGATTCGATGTTCCATCTAGACATTAGATCATCAAAGCCTTCAACCCTCGCTACAAATACTGTGGAGACGAGGTCTCTAATTAATTAGGCATTATAAATGTCCGCTTGGCTTCTACAAAAGATTTTACGGCGTAATGTGGCTTAATATTAAAAAATGTAAAAAATAGTGACAGCACGGAATATAAAATTACTTTTTACGAAACAAGCGTGACGCCAAGAATGCTAATTTGTTGAACTATTTCACCGAAAGAAAACACGTGAGCCGTTTTATGGGTTTAATGTGCCCTCCGAAGTACATAAACGCTCAAGAAAAGTTTCCAACTAGATATACCTAATTCAACTCTATATTGTGACTATTAGCAAAAGCTTTCCAATAAAAAAAATATTTTAAAACCAAAACTCCCACTCGAAAGTTACCAGTCACGGTCATAAGATTACAAACACAAAAATATGCAATCGAATTAAGAATCTCCTTTTACGAAGTTGGTTAAATAATATTTCTTCAAATGATAATATATGATAATTAAGGCGCTTGGCCCACGGAGCAACTATTGCAGCAACTGGCAACTGGCAACTATCTGGCAATTAGTTGTTTACATACATTTCAATTGGACTGCGCGCACACAGCAACTCGAGTTTCGAGTTCCGGCAATCGTCAACAGTTTTCAGTTGCTGTAATCGTTGACTAGGTCAGTTTCTAATTGCCGCAACTAACAACTGTTAAATATTATACCGGTTTTTAAAGTTGCCGGTTTCCGCAACTGTCATTCGCAAATCAATCAATCAAGATGCTCACAAATTGCTATAAAATTGCTATCAACCTTTTTCCAGGCAACTTTTAAAAAGTTGATAGTTGCCTCAACTTGAGTTGCTCCGTGGGTAAAGCGCCTAAAAGGCTGTAATAAAATTGGTCTCTTGAATATATTTGTGTCTAAGAAAGAAATTCAAATAAGTACCTATACATATCGGTCTTTAACACTAGAACATAACAACGCTTTGTCACTCCATTTCCATAAAAAGGGCATTGAAGTACGGACATTTGGAGTTTGTTGGCAACCGAACGAAAGCGGTCTCAGACTTAGAAAAACAAGACGATTTTCTGTGACACTAATTAATTTAAATCGCGCCGTTCCAGAAATAGAGATGTTCGCTAACGGATACTGTTGAAACTTTTATTATGTGTGAAATAAAGAAATACATTAAGTAGAAATATTATGTTTTCCTTTCACACATTCTTATTCTCTTATTGTACTTAATAAGCATCGACTATACGTATTTTTTCGATGTTGAAGTTTGTTATTTTTGGAAAAAGCATTTATCAAAACATGCTGCTAGGTTTCAGCCGTATATTAAGAAATCCTGTTAATAATATAACGCACCAACTCTGTCACTACCACAGCCAAAAAATACTGCGAAAACCGAGGGTCGTTCGAACTACAAAGCCTGTTAATACTGTTAAAGCCAGGATTTACCGCAATTCTAGAAGAAAACAAGGAATGTATCTCTAGCAATAAAGATTCTCCTTAGGACTTTGTCACGGATCATTTAACAAGACCTAAGGCCTAGCTTATCGTCGACTTACAGGCGTAAATCAATTCCTGCGGTTACACAGAGTGTATCTAGGAAAACACTTGTTGTCCTGATACGCGAATCAGGAGCGCAGAAATATTGTCTTCGCTGAATTTATTGGAATTATGCAATTGCTTTTAACCTTGAACTCAGAGAGCCCAGATTTTAATCCATGCTTGCATGTTAAGTCAAGGAAATTTGAGTATTTCAGATTAATTTTGGAATCTGTATACTTGTATTAATTGGACTGTTTTTAAGTAAATAAGGTAACAAACGATCAGACTGCACCACTCTCTCGCTGACGCCCACGACAATTCTTATTAGGACATTCGAACTCAAAAGAAGTTTAATAAGCTCCACACCTTTATATCCGAAACACAGTTACTGTTAAAGCAAATACATATTTTGACAGTATAAATGATACGTCGAACCGTGGTGGGCGATGGCACTTCCCGGGTGAAATCTAGGCTCGTACCTGAACAAGGTTTCAATCCACAAACATAACATTTTGATAAAATCGAGATTCAAGTTCTTTTTGTTCTATTCTCCATACAATGTGGGTTGGTATACTAACTCTTAAATGAGATTTAAAGCGACAATAGTTATCTAATTTTATGAGCTAGTAAATATGAATCTCGTGATTCATTTCGTAGTATTAACTCAATTTCAATATGAGTGGGTGGGCATGATTTTCAGAAACTACGTGAAATAATCACTAGCTTTGATAAATGAAAATATTGTGAGGAAACCGGCATACCTGAAGCAGCAGATAAAGCGATACCTACATGCTCAGCTTTAGGGGTCCACACTTGAACCCCTCCACACAAACTAAGATTCCCTGAGCCGTGAATATGATATATGATCGACACATAAATACAAGGACACATTCTTATCTTGACCAGAAAAGTCTTATCGTTTACATACCCGCCTTGCTGGGATTGAACCCAGGACCTTTCGAACGGCAGCCCTGCATGGAGCCATTGTGCCATGAGAGTCGACAATTTATAACTCCAGAACATTTCTTACTATGAAAAAGCTAACAAGAAAAATATTTTACGTATCGATAAAAACATTGGAGTACATCACTACTCAATGTGAACTTTTTGTTTTAATTATTCATTGTGGCATTAACGTTCTTCGAATTGTAATCGATTGTTTTGCATTTTCTATCGATATTTTAGCTGTCGTGAATGGGTTGTATTATTGTCTGTTATGCACGAACGAAGTGGTGATAGCTTAGTGGTTGAGCATTCGGCTTCCTATTCGGGGAATCCGGTTTTGAAACCCAGGGCACTCAATTCTGACTTTACGGAGTTATGTGCGTTTTAAGCATTTAAATATCACGCGTTGTAACGGTGAAGTGTAGTTGTTCACAAAATTCAAAGTTCAAAGGTGTGTGAAGTCTGCTAATCCGCACTTATCCAGCGTGGTAACTTTGACCTTAATCTTCTCATCCCGAGAAGAGACCTCTCAATAGTGGGCTATGGTGAGTTGAGATAATACACAAACTAGAAGCACTGAAGAACAGTGATTGTTGAGTGGTTTGAACAGACGTGGATTAAAATCTTTTTATTTTGAAAAATTATGTATTTAATACAAACTAATTTCATTGGGTTCCAGGGTACATTATACGTATACCCAATTTATACGCAAAGGTTATCATGCTGAACTGTCGTTATTTGAGTTGCTGGACTGGGTTCATTTCCCAGCAAGGTGAAAATTTCCATCCTCGATCTGGGTGTGTCTTGTGTGTTGTCCATGGCACTCATGACATATGAATCCTAGCGGCTTTGAGTGTGTAGCGTACTTTATTTTTTTAAGGAAGACATGGTGATCGATGTTCACAAAAAAAATCTATTGGAAAACCTTTGAACGATATACAAGTTTTATTCCTTGCAAAAATATTGTTAAAGCAAATGGAGTTGAATTTTACGCACTGACTCAGACGACTTGTGGCTCAACCGCGCTTAGCGATGCCTTAAGCCTTTCAGTACGATATTCTCGTCACACGAATTTGAACCGTATGTGATTAAAATAAGGTTGAATTTCATTTGTTACCTAATAAGCCGGGTTTCCACAGCTGTTCCTAAAACGTAGGCGTAAGCTAGACCTTTATGACCTAAATTTCAATTGTAATTTATTGACTGTGCGCAATCTCAAACGCAGTCAAATGTTGATGGATAAATAATGGTGACGACCATGCAATACCGTACCGTCCTGGGTTCGATTCCCGGCGAAGTAAAAATTGAATGAGTTACTGTTTAACTGAGTGTGTGTCCGTGTCTTTATAATGTGTTCCAATCCATGACACAGGGAATTCTAGTATGGGCTATGCAAGTTATTACTATTAGATAGATAATCTAAGTTATATCATATCATACGTATCAATCAATCGAGAGAAATAGTCCTATGATAGGCAGATGGACAGGATCACCGTTTTGCGTACGGAACCCTAAACATAATTTAACAGTTTGAAACAAACTTTGGCCCTTACGTCAATAACCTTACGCTTTGAAAGTCGTAAAGAGTCCTCTACTTTAACTTTTAAGGATTGTGAAATTTAAGAAAAAATTGGGGCCGTGGATAATACTTGGTAAATATTTACATTTAAAATTGGTTCGGAGACAATATTGTACTTTAAAGTTATTGGGATAAGATATATTTTCTGTTGTTTTTGATTAACAGCTTCAGGTAATTTTGTTTTTCTTAGTTAAACTTTAGATAACTGTACTGAATTGTTACGGTTATTTTTACTGGCAATGAATTTTATGAATGTTAGTTAAACCCTGAAGGTACCCACTTTAGGTTGATGTAAAGTTTTGAAGCGCTCATAGCCGGCGCGGCGGCTTGCGTCGATCCCAAGAGATCGACAAAGTTAAGCAACTGCGGGCGCGGTCGGTAGTCGGATGGGTGACCGCTAGTGGCAAAATTTCTTCGGATGGCACGTAAAGCCGTCGGTCCCGGTTATTATGTGTTGGAGGCCTTCGGGCGGCTTGAAAACTTCTGATACTGGGTCGGCCACTAACCTCTCCGCCAATCCGCCTTGGAGCAGCGTGGTGCAGTATGCTCTAGGCCTCCTCAATAATGAGGAGAGACCCATGCTCAGTATTGGGCCATTAATGGGTTGTAGCCATTACCAATGAATTTAATGAATGTCAGTTAAACCCTGAAGGTACCCACTTTAGGTTGATGTAAAGTTTTGACCCCGACTGTACTCCGTTCGTATTTGTTATGGAGTTTGTTATAATGGAAATCCACAGAAATTCCAGATTTCCGCGCCCGTGTAAAAGTGGAGTGGGGTAAAAAGAATGGCTGAAATGCTCGAAAACCAATTAAAATACTTCCACGTGGGCAAAGTCGCGGGTAACAGCTAGTAATGTAATAAAAATATGACAAACAGTTCAATGACGAAATTATACACGAAAGCTTTATTTAATTCTTAGTATAAGTAAGAATTATCGAGAAACCCTGAATGCGTAAACGAATCCATTTAATCAGTCATTAGATGTTCAATACCTAGTAATATTATTAATGCGTAAGTTATTGTCTGTCTCTCTGTGCTGCTTTCGCATCTAAAAAATGAACCGATTTAAATGAAATTCGGTACACAATATCGTCATACACAGCTAACACAGCGTTGACCCTTTACATGTAATTTTGATGTTTATTCAATAAGATGATAGCTTAGTGGTTAAGAATTTGGTTTCCTATTCGGAAGAACCGAGTTCAAATCCTTCTGACTTTTCGGAATTGCTTGCGTTTTTCTCATTTAAATATCACACGCTAAAACAGTGAATGAAAACACCGAGTGGAAACCTGCATGCCGGAGAGTTCGCAAAACTCAAAGGTGTGTGAAGTCCACCAATCTGCACTTGGCCAGCGTGCTGGACTATGGCCTTAACCTTCTCATTCTGAGAAGAGATCCGTGCTCAAGAGTGGGTCATGATGGGTTGAGATGATGATAATGATTCAATAAGGTAGGTGACCGACACCGTCAGTGAATCATTCCATCTTTTCGCACAATTGCACGTGTAATCCCTACCGGTATTTTGACGTTGTTTGTGTACTGCGGGCGAAACCTGGCGCCAATACTAGTACATTATACAATTCCCGCTTAAAAACTTTTCCAAACGACACCATAGGATCGGAATATAAAGGTCACGCCCACAAAAGAATTGCGAATCATGGCTATCCAATTACTTACTAACTAGTTTGTTACACACCTTTATCGATGTGATATTATAAGTTTTTGCCAGTCTTTGGCTTGCTTGTCTCTAGGAGCCAGGGTTCGATTCCCGGTGGGGCAGTGTGTCAAATAATGTTTTTCTCAGGTCAACAGGTCAGGTCAGTGTGTTACTCTTAAGAAAACAGATTTTGAAACACTACAGCTATATATGGTGTCCAAGGTATTAAATTATTCACTTATTATTACCCAACTTCAGACGCGATCAATACCTACTTAAAAAGTTTATCTCATTTCAGTTCTAAAGTTCACAATATGAGCACTTATAAAACACCTGATAATAAGAAATATCTGGGGCATAAATAATTTTCCAATAAAATGGAAAATGTGAGAAAAATCTTAAGCTTTAAATCTTCAATCAGTGATATGTGGCTTCATACGTACATACAAACCGTAAAAACGTCTTTAAAATAAATTGCGGAAAATTAGAAGCTTCACATATTGAATTGCAAACTCCCTCATTCTCCGTTCTCCCTTTTTGTCAAGTTTTCGCGTTCGGCACGGGAGATAATTGAGTATTAAAGACATGGAATAAGCAGTGGCTTGAATGATAGTGGACCCCCGAGCGAAGGGTTCTACTTTGAATCCAGCATACACTTCTTCAGAAATTATGGGAATATTAAAAAGAGATTATTATTTGCGTTGGTGAAGAAAAACGTCGTGAGGAAACGTACGCTGAGTTAAGTAATTGAGTTCTTCGTATTCTCAAAGGTATAATAAGACTGCCTACCCGCGTGAAACGAGAAGTATAGTCTACTTATTAGCCCTTGTGACAAACCAACCTCCTTTAATTTTATATTTCTTTTTTTATACCTTTTAAATTATGTCACTTACCAAGAACACATTGTCATTGTAAAACCGAACCGAAATACATTTTCCTATTCTACTTATCTGGCTATTTCCTATTATTCCTGTGATCCCTCGCCGTCCTCTATATCTTTTTTTGGTCCAAAAAAAGAATATAGAGGACGGCGAGGCGGAGGAAGGCCAAGGCGATAGAGTTTATATATGAGTCCACCGTGCCAGACTTTATCGAAGGCTTTGGCGACGTCAAAGAAGACTGCAACAGTCTTCTCGCGTCGAGGATAGAAGCCGCTTAAGATATACTCCACGATACGGTGGACTTGCTGCGGACATGAGTGTTTGGCACGAAAGCCGAATTGGTGCGGTATTACCAAGGGAGGCTCGTCCGTTGGAAGGAGGTGCCTTCTTATGTGTAGTAATATGACTCTTTCGAGTACTTTCCCCAATGACTTGAGGAGACTAATGGGACGATGATTAGAGGGAATATTGAGGGGCTTCCCTGGCTTTGGGATACCAATGACGATTGCTTCCCTCCAAGCTGTCGGATAGAAACTGTGCTCTAAGCAGGCATTAAACAGGAGGACTAAGAAGGTGATTACCTGCGTAGGGAAATGTTTGAGCGCTAGGTTGGAGATACCATCGGCTCCTGGTGCTTTACGAGGTTTAAGCCCCCTAATTATAGTTTTGACCTCATCATCGGTAACATGGATTGGATCAGCAGTGATAGGGAGTGAGTTCTTGAGGCGAACCTCATCCTCCACCGCATCGACATGAGAGGGAGCAAATGGTTGAGTACTGGGTGAACACTGTGCAGCTATGCTGTCTGCGAAGCACTCTGCTTTTTCCTCGTCCTCGAAGGCGATATTGCCGTCGGGACAGGTCAAGGGTGGGGTACTGGGTTTGGCGTCTAACTTCAGGGCTTTTGCCACTTTGTAGTACGCCGTGTGAGAAGGGGATATTTCAGTCATGAGGGAGTCCCAATTGGAGTCCCTCAGTTCGGCTAAACGGGCTTTAACTCTCCGTTGGAGGGCGTTAGCTCGCCTTCTATATTGGGGAGTGGGGTATTTAGCAGCTCTTCTAAGGGCTGCGTTTTTCCTCCGGATAAGGTCCCTGACATCGCCCGGTAGTTTTCGGTAAGGTACCTCAACCACACGTTCGTTGCCACGGAGAGCGGACTGTACTGTATTAGTAAGGGTGTTAACCATTACATCTATTTTCGCCGTGCTATCGAAGTAGTCGGCTGGAATAGAGAATGGTGAATTATGGGCTTCAAATTCTTGTTGCAGAGTTTTACTATAACCTTCCCAATTGGTAAAGGTTTTAGAGTAGGTACGTGGGGTGGGGGTGTGAGACCCGAATTGAAGGGAGACTGGTCGGTGGTCAGACCCTAAGTCGTCCAGGGTGTTGATATCCCTCATGTTGAGGGCAATCCCCATGGTTAGAGCTATATCTAAGATATCTGGTGGAACATCAACCCGATCTGGGTAATAAGTATTGTCTGCAGGAGAAAGAACATCTAAGTTCAATGCCTTGGTAATTCTGTGGAGTCTAACTCCGTTGTTGTTAGTAGTTCGGCATTTCCAGTCGGTGTGTTTGGAGTTGAAGTCTCCGAAAAGTATAACTGAATCACCAAGTGATAATAGGGACTCTATGTCACTTTGGATGATTTTCCTAGGATTATACACTGATGCTATGATCAGGGAAGGATGGCCCGTCATACCGAGCTTGCAAACTGTGGCTTCCAAGTTTGAAAGTACAGGAGTAGTGATAGGAGTGCAGTGTAGAGATTTCTTGTAGTAGATGGCAGTGCCCCCGCCTTTGCGGCCGTTGGCTCTGTCGTCCCTAATTAGCGAGTAGTTTGGAATTGCTAAGCCTTTGATATTGGGCTGAAGAAAGGTTTCTTGGATCAGTAATAGGTCTACGTCCCTATTACGGATAAATTGTCTAATATCCAAGATATTGTTTTTAAGGCCTCGCGTATTAAAGGAGACAAGCGTGACACCCCTAGGTCTAATACGACCGGCACTAATAGGTAAGGCACTGGGTGCCTGAGTCATTATGACAGATATTTAATTAAGTCTTGGTGATCCGCAAGGATCAAGGCTCGCTCGATACCCGAGCTCGCCGCCCGATATTTTCGGGCGAAGTTGGTGACCTCATTCATATCAATATTTTTGATAGTGTCGGTCATCGTCCTCAAGACATCATCTTGAGTAGGACGGGAAGGCTTGCTACTCCTCCATGTTCGTGGAGGTCGGGAAGTAGCTGCCCCGGCCGCGGAAGGGCGCGGGGCGACATATGGCGCCGGAGTTGGTGCCGGCTCGGGAGTCGGGCGTCTCCATGCGTTGGATGGAGGAGGAGGAGGGGGTCCTTGTTGGGTCCTCGATGTCCTCAATTGCGGGAAGTTAGCCTCCGTCATCAATGGCGGGGCTCGTTTGCCGCCTTTGGACTGGAGTTTCCCTTTTGCCGCCTTTGAAGGGGCGGGACGGGGGGCATGCGGGCAGCCGCGGTAATTTGCCGGGTGGCCGGTTTGTTTGCAGTTGCAACATGCCGGCGGGGCAGAAGGGTCTTTGTTGCACTCCTTAGTGCTGTGGTCGCCTAGACACTTTACGCATCGCGGCGAAGCGGTACAGTTAGCCGCACCGTGGCCGTACAGTTGGCATCGGTGACATTGGCCGGGGAATCCGCGTTTGCGGGGAGGCTCGACTTTAATGTGGGTTAAACCACAGACATTAATGGTCTTCTTAAATATCTCCTTTGCTTCGGGAGTGTTTGAGAGGATGACGAGCGCGAGCGGGTATTGCACGCCAGTTCGCGTGTGCAACTTATGGACTGCTTCGACTGGCAGTCCTTGGTTCTGAAGGTCTGAGAATATGAGCTCGTTATCAAGCTCATACGGTACTCCGCGCAGAATAGCGCGGACCTTGCGCTCCTCGGGGAGGGCATGGGTATGGTACGGGAGTCGGTTGTGCGCTAACAACCGGGTAAGATTACGGAATTGTTCCAAATCCGGAACGTCAATGTCTATAGCCAAGCCTGTGTTTTTGGCTTTGGTATATTGAATTTTGTGCTCTGAGCACAATCTTGCCACTTCAGTCCACTTAGTTTTGTCCCTAAGGGAGACTGTCGGGGGCGGCTTGCACTTGGCTGGTTCAGCCGTGCACCGAGACGCGGGCTTACGCTGCCTAGGGAGGTCAGCGGGGGCGGGGACGTCGATTGACATCTGCGGGGGAGGGGAGATAGGGGACTCGGGCACGGAACGCGCCGGCGAGGGGACCCTACCAGAAGAGGGGGCTTTTTTAGTTTTAACTGCCCGGCGTTTTTTACGCTCGACGGTTTTAAACCCGTCAGCGTCCTGACAGTTGTTATCCGTGACTGTAGCGTCACTATCGGACGTTGTGGGTCTTTTTCTGGACCCTATTGAAAGAACCGACGCCGAGTCCATGAGGTCATCGTCGTTGTCTTTGTCTTGCCGTTTGGCGACAGAGGAGACAGCGCGAGCAGGGGCGGGGGGGGCGCGGACGTATTGTCCACCGGACGAAGCGGGGGAGGTGTGCCGAGTGGCGGCGGTGACTGCGCTTTTTGTAGCGCGGGAAGAACCGCGGGCGGGGACGCGCGCGGGGGACACATGCCGTGAGGTGGCCGGTTGAGCGGGTGCTCGGGCGGAGACGCTGGGTTCCGCCTTGGAGACACCGAAGCGCGATGAGATCACCGCGGCTAAGTCCTCTTTAGGTACATCCGGTTGGACGTCCCTAAGAAGGTCCAGTACTATGGGCCAGTATTTGGCCGGGACTGAGCTGGGTACCAGCGATGGATCCACCCTGGGTGGGTCCATCGCGGGAGAGAAAGGACGTTGAAGTGAGACGGATATCCCTATTGGATTATTCCGTCAACCTTCACCCTTGGGAGAATCCCAGTGCACTGGGTTCCGGTCTGCCGGTTTCCCTCAAACCAGGAGGTTTGAGGAGCGCACCGGGTCCACGCTGATCGGCTTCGTTGGCACCGTAAGGTATCCACCGATCCAAACTAACTTTACTATTTAAAAATAGCAAAGACAAGGATAGTATTTTACGTAACTAAGTACGTAAAATACTATTTATATAAGGAAGGAAGGAATAGTATAGAGAAAGGTACTACACTATAATAGGTATGAAACTACGATAGTTGGAAATTGAAGGAAGTATAGTAATCTACGGTGTAGAATAACTACAAAGCTGAACGGTACTCTCACCACGTGGATGAGCGAGCGGTGTGTCCCGTGCGAAAGAGAGGTCGGACAGAGCGCAAGCGTCCTATCACGACCAGTCGAACTTCGGAACTGATTTCGCACGGCGGGCTCGCTATATTTATACCCGATGGGGGCGTGGCTTCGAGCGCGTTCTAGAAAGTTCTTTATTTCTATCTTTCTCTTACAATACAGCTGTTTCTGTCTTACAATCTTGTTGTATTGCTATCTTGCTTAGACTATATGCTATCTCTTTCACTCCTAAATGAGGCCTATTTACACCTCGGAAGCAAGACCATATCGAAACCCCAATCCTATTTACACCTCGGAAGCAATACCATATTGAAACCCCTAAGAAAATAATTCTTATTTTCTTACACAATCTATTAGGAATCTATTTAAAATCTATTTACGCTATCGTACCTATTTACCTAACTATATAACTATCCTATGGGGTAAATAAAAGGCAAAAACGCGTATATTTATTAAACACAAACTATAAAGAACACAAATAAAACTTATAACTATGAAACATAAGTAAATACCTATCTATTCTATCACTATTCTATTCGCACTATTTACTTAATAAAACTATGTACACGCACTATCTGATTTCACTATAATTTTACGCTATTTCGATCGTTCTGAACATTCCTCCCACCGTGAACCGCAGTACACACATCACAAGGTTCACTAATCACTCGCGGAAGAACGATCGTCCTGAGTAATCACTATAAGTTTTTTCACTGGTCTACGCAACACTCCACCTTTTGTTTGCACATCCACTGTTCGCACTATTCCGTCCCCTCCAGGGTACGTAGCTATGACTCGTCCTATGGGCCACACGTTTCTCGGCAGGGTGTTGTCCACGATGAGCACGATGTCGCCGTTGGTCAGCTGTTCGCCTCTCCCGTGAGGCTGGCGTCGTCGCTGCAGGTCAGGTAGGCACTCCTTGACCCACCGCTCCCAGAAGAGGTCCGCCAGGCGCTGGGACGTCCGCCAGTGTCCTCGGTGTATCAGGTCGCCGTCGTTGAAGGTACCCGGCGCCGGGTTGAGGGCTGGACCCAGCAGCAGGAAGTGATTCGGCGTGAGTGCCTCGGGATCGTGGGGATCCACCGAGACGTGGGTGAGAGGTCGATTGTTGACGGTAAATTCGACCTCGGCGAGCAGTGTAGCGAGAACCTCCTCGCTCGGATGGCGGCCCGTCAGCGTGGCGTTGAGGGCGGTCTTCACGCTCCTCACCAGGCGTTCCCAGGCCCCGCCCATGAATGGGGCCCCAGGAGGTATGTAGCGCCAGCTGATGGCGCGGGTCGCGGCTTCGTGTGAGGTTGCTTCATCTATGGCTCGACGCAGTTCCCGGTCGGCTCCATGGAGGTTGGTCCCGTTGTCAGACCAGATCTCTGTCGGACAGCCACGGCGCGCGATGAACCGACGCAGCGCCATGATCGCGGATCCCGTCGTGAGTGATGGCGCGATCTCCAGGTGCACGGCGCGAGTGGTGAGACATGTGAACAGGGCCACATATCTTTTCTGGACTGCGCGACCGACGGTGACTGTCACTGGCCCGAAGTAATCCACCCCTGTAAAGGTAAAAGGTCTATTATGATGTGCTAACCTACAGAGCGGTAGATTACCCGTTGACGGCTCGGGCGGCGACCTCCTGCGCATGCGGCATAGTAGACATCTATGTATAATCATGCGGGCCACGGTTCGAATCCGAGTTATCCAATATTTCGTCCGACATTCGTTTATAGTGGCTTCGACTCCCGCGTGATGTAATCTTCTATGTACGTATTCTATGTATAATCTTGCTATGTGATGATCGCCGCTCATGACAGGAGGGTGCCGTGTCTGTTCGTCTATGTTCCGAGCCGCGTCTATTCTTGATTTAATCTTGATAATTCCATTCACTATTTCGACCGCTAGCGTGCGTAATAACCCCTTCTTGCTATTTTCTATGTGATGGAGCTCGCTATTGAATGAATCTCGCTGTGACACGCGTAGTAATAATTCTTCGGCCCGCTGTAGGTATTTCACGTCTATTTCTATATATTTTCTATCCGTCTGTACGTGAATTTTTCTATGACTATTTTTCACGGCCGGGGTTCTATTCTTGCTCCAAGTCGGGTCCTGCTCCTTATTTTTTCTATGCCTCCTATAGTGGGCTTGCACTCGGGGTCGCCGACACAGGTCAACGAACTGCAGTACGCGCGCTGTTGCTCTTAACAAGCGTTCCCATCGCGAAAATAACAGCGGGTTCGGTACAGCCGATTCAATTGACGTGTCCACGACGCGCGCGTGATGCACTCGCTCCTCTCCGGTGCGCGCTTCGAGGGCTGGCTGATCAGATGGCCACGATGAGGGTTCTTCGAGCAGGAACTGAGGACCTTGGAACCATCGGTGCGACGAGTTGAAGTCCGGCGGTACGTGCCTCGTAGCGTCGTCGGCGACGTTCAGTCGAGTCGGTATCCAGCGCCAGGAGCTCAGCTGACTATTCTCTTCTATCTCAGCTATCCTATGTGCGACGAACGGCTTGTACGAGCGGGGTCCTGTTTTCAACCACGTAATTACGGTCTTGCTATCCGTCCAGTATATCGTGGACTCCGGCTTCGTATCGTGCTCCTCGCAGATGGTGCGACCCAGGCGGCTTCCCATTACAGCAGCTTGGAGCTCCAATCTTGGGACTGATGTCAGCTTCAGTGGACTCACTTTCGCCTTGGCGGCCACGAGCGCTATGTGGGTTTCTCGCGGTGTTTTTATCCTCCAATAGGCCACGGCGCTGTAGGCGGCCTCGCTGGCGTCCACGAAGACGTGCAGTTGGAGCGACGTAGCTTCACTGTAGCGTGGGTAACATCGCGGCACTTGAACGTCACGTAATCTCTTCAGCTGTTCAACCCACGTAGACCACTGTATGGCGAGATCTTCATCTATGGGCTCGTCCCAGTCGGTTCCTCTCCTCCAGATTTCTTGGAGTAGCTGCTTCGCTCTGATGGTGACCGGTGAGGCGAGTCCGAGCGGGTCGAACAGCGACATGAGTACACGTAGCATGCCCCTCTTCGTAGGGTTGTCACTTTCCATCACGTCGGGGGGAAGTCGAGCCAAGTTGAGGTTAAAACCTATCGTGTCTTCTCGCGGTCTCCAGATGATGCCCAGTGTGCGTTCTATCTTCTGATCGACGTTCAACGCGACGTCGGGTTGCGCCACCCCTGGCGCCAACGCGTCGCACACTCGCTGACTGTTTGAGACCCACTGCCTCAACTCGTAGTTCGCTTCCTTGTGTATCGCTGCTATTCGACGTGCGGCCTCTATTGATTCATACTCATTGTCGTAACTGTTGAGTAAGTCGTCGACGTAATGATTTCTAACTATTGCATCGTAGGACTGCGGATCTTGATCTCTGTATCGCGCTGCGTTGATGTTCTTCACATAAATCGCTATTGCAGGCGAACACGATGCACCAAAAATGAGTGACGTCATTCTATATTCTTCCGGCGGCCTGTCGTCACGTCGATCGCCCCGCCACAAGTACCGAAGTGCGTCTCTATCTTCCGGCTTGACCTTAACTTGCATGAACATCTCCCTGATGTCGGCTGTCACTGCTATTTTTCGCTGACGGAATCTCATAAGCACACCCGGTAATGACTGTATGAGGTCCGGTCCCTTGAGCAAGTGGTCGTTCAGTGATACACCTCGAGTCTTGGCTGCGGCGTCGTGCACTATTCTTATTTTTCCCGCCCAACAAACATTTTAGTCGAATAAGAAGGAATTACGCGACTCATAGTGGTATAAGCGTTGTATAGAAGTAGTTTCATTCTGTTATACGACTTAGTGCCCCCTATAATTATTCGACTTGTAGTCGTGTAAAAACGTCGTAGAAACGCCTATTCGACTGCCATATACGACTATTACACGACATTCAGTCGTGTAAGCAGTGTTGTGGCAGTAGAAACATCTATGCGACTTCTATACCGACTTTAATCGTATTAGAGTTTCGAAAACTACCTTTACACGACGTCGTATTACAGTGGTATATAAAACTCCTATACGACTTTCAGTCGATTCAAACACTTTTTTACGACCGTTATACGAACTGAATATAACTACGGAATATAAGTAGGTATGCGACAAGTTAACTGTAGTCCAACTGGAGATGGTTCCGTAAACAGCACTTTATTTTTTTAAAACGCCGTCACCAGTAGGTACTATATTATACCTATACCTACTGTACAAGTTACAAGAAAAATATTTAGTTTTATAAAAAAATCATTTCTAATTACAGAATTCACATTCATCTTCTGGGTAATTATAGTATACCTATGGCAAAAAGTGCAACTTGGACACCAGAAAAAATCAAAATTTATCAAAATATATAACAGTTTCTTCAGTTAGTATAAAATGTGCAGGTTCGGTTTCGTCACTAGTATAAAACCTGCAACCGAAACAACGATCAGCAAGTACAAAATGTGTAGATTTCCATGGTCATTTTGAGCAATACGTATCAAATTAATAAATCTAATTTTGTTAAGAATTTATCGATATATTATATTATCGATATTATATTGTATCCAGTATCACGTGTATTTTTTTAATGACAGCTCAACCAGCAAACAACACAATAATGATAATAACAATAGTGATTAATAAGGTTTTACACACTTGACAATTACTAAACTGAACCCTAATTTTGTTTCTATGGCGGAATGTTTACAAATCCAATAATGACATAAATTGAAACGTCGTATAGAAGTTGTATAACGGTCTTTTCCAACACTTTGAATCGTATAAAGGTAATTGTAAACACGTTTCTTTCAAAAATGTCTGTAAAATATTATTTATTTAATGAATTACATTGGCGCGTTTATTATATAGTTAAAACTAGCACATAAGACTCGATGAAATTAATTTCCCATAAGATCAACCGTCCTTGAACTTGAGTTTCGAAGTAAAAACAAAGATGAATAAGTAAAATGGCCGAGTCTCACTTTCAACAGTAATATTTATAATTACATATTTTGTCACTTTGACAACTAATATATATTTTGCGATATAAGAGGCGCGCTGGATACTCGTATTCGATCAAATGTCGTAAAGCAGCGGTAATAAACACCTTAATTCGACAAAAAGTGTGCTACACGACCTCTATAAGACCACTATGCGACCAAAAAGTAACTTACGCGACTGCTATATGACTTTTATAGGACTCTGAGTCGTATAAAATGGGCCTTTTCTTGGTGATACCGACGATATAGCGACGTAACGGCGACAAGCTTATAGAACCAAAAGTTATCGCTGGCACGTTGTGGCGACCTGTTAAATGTTTGTTGGGCGGTTTCAGTGGGTTGACGACGGCGAAGTGCGGGAGGTACCAGGTTCGATTCGACGTCACGGCGGGTGCAAGCTCGGCGTATCCTTTTTCTATTAGCGCTTGCATCTGTTGACTATATTTTTCCTTTAACACTGGATCGCGGTCGAGTTTCCTTTCTATTGTACGCAGACGTTGTAGCGTATTTTCGTAATTATTCGGCAGGGAAACGTCACCTTTTTTCCATAATAACGGGGCTTGATAACTATTGTCTATTTTCACAACTCCCTCTTCCAGCTGTCGGAGCGCCTTCTGCTCCTCACACGTCGACGGTTGCTTGGGTTCTATCATCATCATATCGGCGGTGAAGAATTCCCGAAGTTGCGCGTCCATGTTCTCTTCGCAGCTGGCGATGAAATTCACTCTATGTGCCCGTTGAGTACCGTAGGACCGAGCGCCGTGCAGGACCCATCCCAGCGGAGTGAGTGATGCGACCGGTTGATGCTTGGAGCCCTTCCTGACCTCCTGGGATAGCAGCAGCTGCCAGTTGTCCTGACCTATTAATATTCGCGGCTTAGCTGGGCTGTATCGAAGCGGCAGGTCCTCCAAATGTTTGCATCCATCTATATCTCTCTCCGTGATGGTCTGCGGTGCTATTTTGAGGTTCTTCATGGTCCTGGCCTGGATCCTGTAGGTACTATTCGACGTTCCTCGTATCTTCATTGTGACCCGACGCGATTCATGGGAGACACTCTGCTCCCCTATGGAGTCTATGCGCAGTGGCTGCAGCTGTCCACGAAGTCCAACTTGGTTAGCGATGTCCTCTTCTATTAATGTGACTGTTGATCCATCGTCTAGGAGCGCGTACGTGTCTGCTACTCCCACCGGTCCGGAGACGCGAACCGGAACTATTTTCAGATAGGCGGTGGATCCGGACACCCAGGTTGACGTCACCGTCTCGTTGGCCGCTTTTTCTATCTTGTTTCTATCACTATGTAGCAGCCGGTGATGCCAGTAGTTGCATCCGTCTATATCGCATCGCTTCCTCTTGCAGCTGTGGTTCTTCGATCTATAGCGCAGGCACGCGAAACATAACCTCTTCTCTTTGGCTATGTCCCATCTATTTTCGACCGTCGCCTCCAACACTCGCTTGCACTTGACTGCATCGTGGTTTTCCTCGTTGCAAATGATGCACTTTTCTATAGTTTTCACTGCGTTGTACGTCCGCTGGCTTCTATTATGTCTATTATGTCCCGATGTAGCTTCGACGTACTGCTCCGGCTGTGCGTAGGGTCCGCAACGCGTTGCTTCCCGATCCAAGAAACGCGCCAATTTTTCCAAGTCCGCTTCCTCTTCCGGTTGCTCCGCCGCGTAATCGAACCAACGATATCGAATAGTCGGCGTGAATTTTTCTATTGTAGCCTTGGTTGCTTCCGGGTTGTAGAGGTAGTGGCGTTTCTTGAGCGCACGCAGTGTAGCCACGATGTTGTTGACGCGACTGGCGAACACACATATGTCACGTGGGTTGTCTGTGAGGCGCGGCAGGGCTCGTAGTTGCTCGATTTCCGATAGTGCTATGCAGTCCGGTCGACCGAAACGAGCTTCTAACGAGTTCACTATTTCTTCCGACTTCGCTCCGTAGAGCAATAAACTATTGACGGCTTCCTTCGCTCGTCCTGTGAGCGCACGACGTAATCTTGCTATGTTTTCTATTTCCGTGTTCATCTTCGCTGTTTCTATGTAGGCAGTCTTGAACGAGAGCCATTCTTGATGAGACCCGGAGAACGTCGGCAGCTCCATATATCTATAACTATTGCACGTATTGGTACGTGCGGCGAGGGCGATCGCTGACGCCAGGTCCGACAGGTTCACTTGAGCTGGGTGCGTGGCGATGTCCTTCTTGCTATCACTATCACATTCGGCGGCGTGCTCCGTCCGCTTCCCTTGCGGCGGCTGGACGGCGGCAGTCGTGGTGGCGCGGGCTTCGGCAGGATCCGTCTCTTCGAGCCACTGGTTGACTCGCTTCGAAGCGGCGTCCGCGTCGGTGTGCACGCTGTCGTCGTCTTCACTATCAGACTCTTCTAATTCTATTGAGGCGAGGCGAGCGGCGGCGAGCTTGACTTTGAGTTCAAGCAGGTCTTCCTTGGCGCGGGCTATACGTAGCGCCTTCTCTTTCTTCTTCGACGTAGCACTCTTGATGGTCGCGGGTTTGCTATTATTCTTCATGGCAGCGTCGATGGCCTCCTTCGTGACCGCAGGCTCCGACGTGGCTGCAGTCGTTCCCGCCGACTGCTCGGTCGTCGTAGTGGCGGTGACGGTGTTGGTGCTCGTTGCCGTGGTACCCGATGACTGCTCCGATTCTTCCTCGACCGGCGTGGCCGTGCGTCCGCTTCGCGTGGTAGGCATGCTTGACTCGTCTTGACTATCTTGACTATCTTGACTATCCCTCTATCCGGCTATCGAAGGACCAGGAAATGTTCTATACACGCCGGGCACCTACTATTGGACGCTCCTTGTGCCAGACTATTACACTATACTATTCAACGCGTATAGACACCTTGCTATTGCTGGTGATTGACGCGCCAGTCTACCTACCACGGTGCCGGTGAATGAGGAGAATGAGGTGCGGGGGGAGAAATAAAAGACTAGTTTGACGTTTCTGTTCTTGTCTAGCCCGCGCCTGTCTGCCGCCGCCCGTTACTATTTCACTGTACACTATTCACTATGCACTGTTGCCTCTTCCTATTTTTCTTCCTGTTTTCTTCCTGTTTTCTGGATTCCGAATGCCATCCGAATGCGATTTCGCACGGCGGGCTCGCTATATTTATACCCGATGGGGGCGTGGCTTCGAGCGCGTTCTAGAAAGTTCTTTATTTCTATCTTTCTCTTACAATACAGCTGTTTCTGTCTTACAATCTTGTTGTATTGCTATCTTGCTTAGACTATATGCTATCTCTTTCACTCCTAAATGAGGCCTATTTACACCTCGGAAGCAAGACCATATCGAAACCCCAATCCTATTTACACCTCGGAAGCAATACCATATTGAAACCCCTAAGAAAATAATTCTTATTTTCTTACACAATCTATTAGGAATCTATTTAAAATCTATTTACGCTATCGTACCTATTTACCTAACTATATAACTATCCTATGGGGTAAATAAAAGGCAAAAACGCGTATATTTATTAAACACAAACTATAAAGAACACAAATAAAACTTATAACTATGAAACATAAGTAAATACCTATCTATTCTATCACTATTCTATTCGCACTATTTACTTAATAAAACTATGTACACGCACTATCTGATTTCACTATAATTTTACGCTATTTCGATCGTTCTGAACAAAAAGGTATTTTTATGTTGAAATTGGTGATAAGTAGGTACATACAGTGACGAATTTAATTTTTGTTTTTATAGGTTTGAATGATAAAGAAATAGAATTCGCACTCAGTGAATTTGAATATGGATCAGAGGATGATGGTGATACAGATTTGTGTGACTTAGGCATAAATTTTGTGCCAAATGGATCCAACGACGATTGCTCTGGTTCTGATGATGATTTTCCTCTGTCGGAACTAAGACCTAACCGAGGCAGACCTCGAGCGCGTCGAGCAGCTCCTAGAGGGCGTCGTCGAGATGCGTCAAGAAGAGGAAGATCCCGATCTCGCAGTGTAGTAACGTTTGTTCAAGAAGAGCGTCAAGAATTTGAAAATGAAGAAACCACACGTGAGTGGCTAGAAACCGATTTTATTCCACCTGAAATTCCGTTTATTCAGCCAGCGTATTTAATACTTTGTATTCTTTAAATAAAACATAAAAATTAAATGATTACTAAGTTTTTTATTTTACTGTGTTTGAAAAAAATACAAAAATTATTTTCTGTTAAAGCCCATGGTCCTCTCTGTAGTACTTATTTAATTACACTAATATTGTCCAAAAAAGTATCATTCACAGATAATAAACATGCCCAGAAACTATTGGTGCTGTACAAGTCCTAGAACATAAAAAAAAATGTCCTGAGTACTTGGGTCTGAATGAGTATAAAACAATAGTGCTACTGGTAGGACCATGGTACGTAATAACTACATACTGAATTTTGCGTTGGGCCTTAGGAGGATAGAGGACGGCGAGGGATCACAGGGATAATAGGAAATAGCCAGATAAGTAGAATAGGAAAATGTATTTCGGTTCGGTTTTACAATGACAATGTGTTCTTGGTAAGTGACATAATTTAAAAGGTATAAAAAAGAAATATAAAATTAAAGGAGGTTGGTTTGTCACATTAAGGGCCACCGCTCTGAACCGGTTGCTTGCCTAACAGCTTTAGGTTGGACTTTGTATGGTCCTATAGGCAGGCGAACAAAACCTACAAAGTGTATAGATCACACTTTATGCACCGACATTAATACGATGACAGAGCAACATGACACTTTAGACTCACTTATCAAGGAACAGTACAAACTTGACTCTATAGGTATAACAAAACGTGACAACACATATAGTTTACAAGAACAGCGCGCAGTGGACATTCTTAGCGCTACTGCTGAACGTTCCCCAGAGGGTCGGTTCACTGTAGGGTTACCATGGCGTGATGAAAACGTTACCATACCCGACAGTTATTTTCAAGCGGAATCTCGTTTGAAAGGTTTAGAGAAACGTATGGCTAAGGATAACGTTTTCGGCGAGTCATATAAAAAGTACATAGCTGACATAATAAGTAAGGGCTATGCAGAAGAGTGTGCCGCCGACACGTACCACACCAACAACATTTCTAGGGGTATTGTGCATACTTCGAAGGCCTCACCTCGATGGTACCTTCCACATTTTGGTGTTTATCACCCACAAAAGAAGAAATTGCGTGTAGTACATGATGCGGCTGCTAAAACATGTGGAGTCAGCTTGAATACTTTGTTGCTTCCGGGGCCTGATCTTTTACAATCGCTTTTAGGAATCTTATTCAGATTTAGGGAAGGGCGCATAGCTATGACCGCAGATATTAAAGAAATGTTTCCCCAAGTTCGGGTAAGAGACCAGGACCGCGACGCCCTGCGCTTTCTGTGGAGATCAGACCCTAGAGAACCAATAAAGGAATTCAGAATGACTTCGGTTATTTTCGGTGCGTGCTCAAGTCCGTTCATAGCTCAATACATAAAGAACCGAAATGCCCAAGAACTAGCCCATCAATATCCATCAGCTGCTGACGCAATTGTCCACGATCACTACATGGACGATTACATCGGCAGTCTGGACGACGTATCCGAAGCCGCGCGCCTTGCCGCTGACATTGTAACGGTACACAAAGCGGCAGGTTTCGAAATGAGGGGTTGGATTTCCAACGATGCTGGGGCATTATCATTAGTTCCTTCTGACTTACATGCGGCTCCTTCTCCTGAAGTACATTTAGGTTTGCCAATTACTCCGATACGTGCCCTGGGAGTGTTATGGGTACCTAAAGAAGATTATTTAGGATTTAGTATCGGTATAAATGACGAGTTCCTGTCACAGTTGGATAAACTAACCAAGCGTCAAGTTCTGTCACATTTGATGCGCGTGTACGATCCTTTAGGTTTACTTGCACCCGTTATGGTTAAAGGACGTGTCATGTTTCAAACGCTCTGGCGTAGCAATGTGGGTTGGGACGAACAGTTATCTACAAAAGTAATTAATACATGGCAAGATTGGTTTAAAGAGATACTGTCTGTTGCAAATATTCGCATCCCACGTTGTTATCTAGGCGTTGATTTTATAGAACGCGAACTACACATTTTCGCTGATGCCAGCGAACTTGCCTACGCTTGCGTCGCATATTGGCGCTTTGTCTTGCCAGATGGCAGTTTCAGGCTTGCACTTATTGGAAGCAAGTCGCGTGTCAGCCCTTTGAAGCCTGTTTCTATTCCTCGACTAGAGCTCCAAGCGGCTCTGATCGCCTCTCGATGGGCTGTCACGATAACAGAGTCCCATAAGTTCAAACCTGTACGATTTTTTTACTGGAGCGACTCAAGGACAGTGCTTAGCTGGCTTCGAGCCGATACTCGCACATTTAGGCCTTTTGTGGCCCACCGTGTCGGTGAAATCATCGAGAATACGAACGTTGATGATTGGCGGTGGGTTCCAACAGATTTAAACGTAGCCGACGATGCGACGAGGTTTCGCACTCTGGAACCCTCGTCCAGATGGTTCGTAGGGCCACAATTTCTGTTACAATCATCAGATATGTGGCCAGCCGAACCAAAGGAGCTAATCGCACCAGTTCTCACGGAGTTAAAGACTCACTATGTGTGCGAATTGGTGGGATACACCAAAGAGCTCATGCCTACAGTAACGGCAAATCCCAGTCATTTTAGTGATTGGACGCGACTCGTAAGAGCAACCGCTCGTGCCCATCAGGCTGCGGCAAAATTTAGAACACTTTTGGACACTCATACTCAAAATTCCAAATCTCGTCTTGATTCTTTTACTACGTCATCACCAAATCATTCTTTTTCTATTCCATGTCACACGGGGTCTAATATATCGGCGCTCACCTCAGAGCTGATTAAAACCGCGGAGCTACACATTCTGAGGCAGTGTCAGCTGGAAACCTTTCAAGAAGAGATCCGGTGCATTAAAGCGGCGCAAGGTATCCCAAAGACGAGCCCCCTTTTAAAACTATCGCCAGCACTTGGAGACGACAACCTTTTGAGGCTGGCTGGCCGAGTTCGTGCAGCCCCAGACATTGACACAGACATGAAGAATCCTATTTTACTGGATGGGCGTCACCCAATAACTCGTTTACTGGTCCTCAGTTATCATAAAAAAATGGCCCACGCAAACAACGAAACGGTAGTCAATGAATTGCGGCAGAAATACTGGATATTGCGCCTGAGGCCTACAGTGAAGACAGTGGCTAAAAGCTGCCGTTTCTGTCGTATAAGAAAGTCTCCAACATTGATACCACCTACGGCGGACTTACCTGCAGAGCGTCTCGCACACCACAAAAAGCCTTTCACGCATGTCGGTCTCGATTACTTTGGCCCAATTGAAGTAACCATTGGTCGACGAAGGGAAAAATGATACGTCGCCTTATATACATGTCTGACAGTAAGAGCGATCCATTTCGAAGTTGTCCACAGCCTTTCTTCCGACTCGGCGATAATGAGCTTACGACGATTCATCGCGCGGAGAGGGTCACCTTCGACGATCATCTCAGACAACGGCACAGCGTTCGTCGGTGCTAACAAGGAGCTAAAGACGTTCTTCGGTAACAAGGTAGAGGATTTCGCAGCAACAAAAGGCATTAAATGGAAATTTATTCCTCCCGCTGCACCGTTTTTTGGAGGCTGTTGGGAACGTTTGGTACGCTCGACCAAAACCGCTTTGCGTGTGGTTCTCCACCAGAAGGCACCAAAGGAAGAGACCTTTCAAACTTTGCTTCTGGAGGTTGAAGCTATAATTAATTCTCGGCCACTGTCACACGTAAGTGTGGATACTGAGGATCAGGAGGCACTTACTCCCTTTCATTTTTTGATTGGCTGTTCGTCACCCACGACAAGTCCCGAACCTGCACTCGATGACTACGCCTTGATGGGCAGATCCGAATGGAAAAAAGCATCTCGATTAGCAGATCAATTTTGTGTCCCGCTGGGTCCGGGAAGTACTGCCGCTGCTCCAAACAACATCACCTGCCCCAAACACTCCGTGTGAGGTGAGCGTCGGTGATATCGTTATCATCGCTGACAACACCGTACCGCGCGGGGTATGGCCTAAGGGTAGAGTCACCAACGTTTACCCCGGGCGTGACGGGGTTGTCAGAGTTGTTGATGTGCTTACCAAGGGGGGGATTTTACGTAGGCCGGTCAAGAAACTCATTGTAATTAGTCCATAATCATTGTTATTAGTCCATAACGGTTTGCCACATTTTCCTCATATTGCGTATTGCCATACGAGGGGGGAGAATGTGACAAACCAACCTCCTTTAATTTTATATTTCTTTTTTTATACCTTTTAAATTATGTCACTTACCAAGAACACATTGTCATTGTAAAACCGAACCGAAATACATTTTCCTATTCTACTTATCTGGCTATTTCCTATTATTCCTGTGATCCCTCGCCGTCCTCTATAGCCCTCATAATATGAGAGGTCTTATAAAAAAATAAGAGGCTCCTTTAGACCGCACGACTGAAGTAAAATTTCCTTAGCTCCATTTAAATATGTATGATCCATCTATATGGATGGATATATGTAGATCTTCACTCACATATAATATCTCAACTTCCGTTCGCCTCGACCGATCACAATTTTCGTAACGCTCTCGTCACGCATTTACCAGCTTACTCCCGAAGTCAAGTAAGTGTGCGTATAGAAGTTTTACTTTAAAAAACTCTAACCGATCAATATAACAAGATACTTGACAAAAATATTTTTTTAGAATATTAATGAATTAGATCTCAAAAGCCGTAAAGGCTAACACAGCATTTTTGAGTCACAGAAAGACCAACAACCCCAAAAGCTCTGTGCTTCAATCCCGTATTAATTTCCCATCATCATTACTGGCTTCACAGAAATGAATGGAAAAGATTATGGAAATGGCGCCATGACGTAGCCTTGATCCATTACCATGTTATTATGGCTCATAACGGAAGCTAACGATTGGGTTAGTGTTGCAATTTCGTTGTAATGCCCAATTTTCTTAAGTACAAATGTTCTAATATCTTCAAGTCAACCTTTTGCTAACGACATAATACTTAGTAAGCTAACAAAGTTCGTATAATTTCTGCTGTCTGAGCGGTGAGAGGTTATTGATTAAGGATTCGGGTCCTACTCCGGGGTTCAAATCTGGGCAAGCACTTTTCGGAGTTATGTGCGTTTTAAACGTTTAAATGTCACAGGGGAAAACCGCAAATATCAAAGGTGGGTGAATTCTGCTAATCCGCATTTGGCCAGCGTGGTTGACTATGGCCTTAATCTTCTTATGCTAAGAGACCCGTGAACAATAGTGGCTATCATGGTTTGAGATGATGATGATGATGAATGCATACCAGGTATATTGTTTCACAAAGCTTCCGGTTTGCAACCAATAAGTTAATTAATATACATCTATTGGAACATATACCCAGGAAAAAAGTGCCTACATTTGATTTGTTTACGTGTTCACCAACAGATTGAACGCAATAATCCCTCAATCTTAATCTTTACCAGCAGGTATTGTTTAAGCTTTTAAAAGTTCTTCAAATTAATCCGTCAAAGCGGGCATCCTTGTAAGATTTTCTTTACTTTACGACATCTGACTAAGCATGTTGTTGAGAATCATCTCGAAAGTGACGTTTCTGATCTGAATATAAAAAAGCTCTTGCGTTACTGAGTGATTGACTGACAAACAACGTATAGCCGAAACTACTGAACGGAAGAAGCTGAAATTTGGCATGTATGTTCCTTGGGGAGTGTATGGGAGCACTAAGAGGGGATTTTTGGAAATTCCATCCCGAAGGGGGTGAAACAGGGGAGTGAAGTTTAACGAATTCCACGCGGGCGAAGCTTGAGTGCGGAAGCTAGTACGGTATAAGTCTGTATGTTTGATGATGAAGGGATAAGGCATAGAACTAAATTACAGTTTTAATGTTAGTTAAAATAGCGACACCGCAAAACAACACCACAAAGAGTAGAAAGCTCGTGTCAAAAGAATTTTTTATCGAATTTAATTACCGGTTTTTCAAGCGCGTAACATATAAAATATCGGTTTCATGGTAGCTTGATTATGCAAAATTTAATGTATGCAAACCATGAAAGGTGTAAATCAGTCATTCCAAAACCGGAAAGAAAAAAGGAAAGTATGCGAAACCGAGTAAAAAGTTCTGCTACAGTTAATTATTTTTTTTACTGCTATGTTAACTGTAACAATGCACTTACTAGTTAACATTTTCAAACAATTAGTTCTAAACACTTGCCAACTAAACAGTAAATTATGAGAGAACTAGCTTCCGCCCGCAGGCTTCGCCCGCGTGGAATTCGTTTAAATGTCACCCCCCTATTTCACCCCCTTCGGGGTGGAATTTCAAAAAATCCTCTCTTTGTGCTCCCTTCAGAAAAATTTCAGCTTTTTCCGATCAGTAGTTTCCGCTGTACGTTGTCTGTCAGTAAATCACTCAGTAACGCAAGAGTTTTATATGTATAGATATACGCTCTCAAAATTCTAGCTATCTATTTTATTGCATTGAACTGGGGGGCCTATTCAATACATGGTGTAGTATGAACGCACACTTAAATATTTATTTTATTCTGTTTTTTAGTATTTGTTGTTGTAGCGGCAACAGAAATACATTATCTGTGAAAATTTCAACTGTGTAACTATTACGGTTCATGAGATACAGCCTGGTGACAGACGGAGGGACGGACAGCGAAGTCTCAGTAATAGGGTCCCGTTTTACCCTTTGGGTACGGAACCCTAAAAAGGAGGTTCTCAGTTTGACCTGTACGTATGTACATATGTATATTTGTGCGCGATTATCTTGCGTTTGGTTGAACAGATTTTGATGCAGTTTTCAGCATAGTATTTGTCAGACTTAGGAGAAGGATTTAGGTATATTAACAGCGTTGGTTCTATTTTGTTAAAAGTTATCATATTTCTGCCATAGCGCTCAAGATTGTTCTACGCGATAACACAGCCGATTGTTTAGGTATATTTAATTAGGCAATTATTTAATACAAGAGACCCGCTTTGCCCTCTTTATACGGCCCTTAATTATATTGTCAAAGGGTGTCGTAAACACTTTAATAAATGTATTTGTAACTTAAAAATATATTTCATCATGAAAACTTTATTAAGTACACCAAATTAGTCAGATTACTTGAAATATTTATAACTAAAATTTTTTAACATTGTTTTTCAATAAAACAGAATTGGGATATGTTTACGCATGAAAACAGGGATTTTTCAAATCTGTTTAAAAAATCTATTTTTTAATCAGTTATTTTGTATACAGAACTATCTTTTTCTGAATCATAATATTTTCGATGTAGAAAAGTTAGTTTTACAATAATTATTATCTGTAAAGTTGATATTGGTAACAAATCCTGTTGGCACAATTTCGCTCAAAATCTATTGAAAAATAAAACATAAAAAACCTTTCTAAATGATGAATATTTTTAATCAAACAGTGATTCTATTTGTTCCTTTACAAGATGAAAGATGAAAAAAAAACGAAATATTTTAAACTAGAAACTATTCTAGTTTTCTGGTAACCTTTCCCTTCGGCAACTTATTTATTTTTATTGCCGATACAAATCTTCAAACGATAACTTAGAAAAACTTAACTATCCTAAGCTTACTACATACTCTTTTCACTGATAATATAGTAAAAATCGCAATAAATGAAGCTATTTCAGAGATGATGGAGCAATGAAAGCTCGACAGACTAACAAAAATTCTAGAAATTATTGTTGTGAGATTTTTTTACACTATTCCCAATACAGAGTTTTTCTCAAACATCATCCAAATACCTACATGGATCACATTCAGATTTATAGACATGAAAAGCTTGTAATAAATAAAGGCTTACACTCCCTCCACGGTCCAGGATTATTTGCGTGGCGTGTACTACACAAATAAGAGATCAGAAACAACCAACCCGTATAATACACATTTATTTGTTATACCACAGTCAAAGGGGTACCCCGAACTTGGTTAAGTTATTTAAATACTTAATGAAGAGCTTACAGAAAAGTTTATGTAAATAACAATTGCTTACATTAAAAACATTGACCAAAAATCAAGTTAATATTATTCCAGCTTACCTTTTCGTTAGGTTTCAGTAATAATGTCAGTTTAACACACCTTAATTGAATAAACAACGTGAAAAGCACTGTAACTCACACTTCATATGATTTTATTTTCAACAACACGCGCTTATTTTATTCGAATAATAATCGCGCTCCGAACACGTCCGCCTCACACGACCGGCGGAGGAAAACTGCTTGATACCTACCAGAAATGACAGAACACTGTTCCTAATTTAAATTTTCTAGTACAGCGCATGACTGAAAACAACGAATTCGAATTCGGACCTTCTGAAATTACATTTAGAATTCAATTTTGTCTTAACCTGTAAGCTTAAAAGACGTTCTTTGACCAAAAATGTTACCGATGTCTGTTCCACACTTCGGCAAATTCAGTGTAGCCACGGGAATAATTAATGGTTTTTTTAATAATCTATTTATCGTTCGAAAAAGGTCTAATAGTACCGCGGAGAGCAAGGTTCAGTCTGGACGCACCTTTATTTATGAAGCAAAATATTATTCAAATTTGCTTTTTTCACAAAATGTATACATTTTACCCATGCATTTTACTCAAGATTTACGGCTCAGAATCCCATTTTTTTATTATTTTGGAAAAATAACAAGCAAGCATGCAAAGTGTCCTTTCATCTTCCGCCTATTTTGACCGACAAGCCGACAATGGTCAAATCGGAACTATAGTTAAACAGTTTACAGATGGTGTTAAGAACATTAGTTGGTCATTTCGTTAGCAGAAGTAAGGAGTACCTAAAGGTTAGTATGCGGACTAGGGTAGGGACTCTAAGCGATATTTAGTTATTTAAGTTCTAGTCCAGATATCAATAAAATAATATCTAATAATAATAATAATAATTTTGCTTAGTACCATGGTAGGCTTTGGTGGTAGCTCCGGTGAACTCTACCACCTATTAAGGGATTTTTTTAACCCTGGTTCATATTATTTCGGCCATTTCTATTATTCCATCAGTCTTGGCATCTTTTTTTATGGAATTAAGATAGCAAACTAGCATAGCATGCAGCACCACCCTTCCGCTGCCGCCCATAACAACTGTGACCGAGCTAGAACTAGACTCAAAGGGACTAGGATGGTTAGTCCAGTTAATAGATGGTTGACAGATTTGTAATCAGGGTTGTCAGGTAAACTTCTATCATTTTCGGGATAATTTAGGTAGTTTGCTCGTAGAAATAAAGATGACGATATTCATAAGTATTTGAATACACCTTGATAGTCACGTGTTTAAAAAAATAACCTTATTTCCTAAGAAAAAATTGAACTAATTTTATAAACGTTAATTAAATGATTATTCTTTTTTGATATAAAGAAACTTTAAAACTTTATGAAAGAGATAACTTAATTACCATCCCGGAAATCTTCTCTAAGGGATAGAGATTTGTGCACGCAATCAATCATTACTCAAGGAGAATTTGCAACACGTCATAATCGTACTTATCAAATAGCAATAAAGTTTTGCATCTATACTCTATTTGAAATGGAGCTGGCAACAATGTAAACAAACCATTTTTAGGGTTTTCACTAAGTGACATTTATGTCTGAATCAAATGCGTTGTGTTTCGACTAAACTACTGACTATAATTTTTCTGATTCCATATTTAACTATGTAGCGATCGATAAAAACTTCAAACTGCGAGAACATACGGTAAAAATAATTTTAACGCTTTCGTAATTGAATAACTCATGCAGCCACAACCTTAAAAACGAAAAGCGATTTGACACCTTCTTCAAAATACCGTAATTTGTTCTAAGCCTGTTTATACCTATAATACGTTAATTTTATTGTTTGTTTAAAATTATTTTTGTGTTTAGCCACATTAGTTTTGTTAATATTTATAGTGTAGTGGATGTTATGTGTTTTCGTAAAGTTTTTCATTAACCAAACAAAATAATTACCTTGTGATAATACGGACAAAAAGTTTGTGTTATATGGCTACTGTTTACGCACTGTTTTGGTTTTGTCCAGCTCCAATCTGAACGGAGTATAGATAGGATACTTTATTTCCGCTTTATCCCCTTGGGATAATTTCAAATATTTTATCGTCTATCGATTCTCACGCCGACGAATTCGTAAGCAAAAGTTTATATAACATATTAATATAAACGTAAGAAAAAATGGGTATCTCATTTTTATTCATAAGGTAAACTTTGGTCGAAAGTTGACACGAATTTAAGTTAAACCAAGTTGTTGTTCAAAATCCGAGACAAGAAATTCTAATAACTAGTCCCGGGCAATACCAGCCGTGTGGAAACCCTAAGTATAAAAGATGCCTTTAAAATAATGCCTTCTACATTTCTTCTTGATATAGCATTATGGGTTTATATTTTTTGTCTGAGAATTACTGCCGTGACTTTTTTAGAATCGACCATCTCAGTCCTCAAGCTCCCAGTACAAAGTTAGGTAACATACCTACCTACGTTACAATCGACTTGAGAATCTCCGCCTTTTTAAGTCAGATAAAAAATTTCTAAAAATTTGCATTTAGACCGACGAAAAATATCAAGTAGTAGGTACTAGATATGCTGCGAGAAACTCCGTCTCATCTTACTATATACCTAATATTATAAATGCGAACGTATGTAAGGATGTGTGTGTATGCGTGTATTTTTTACTATTTCATTTCATGAATCTTTTCAGTAATATACCTTAGACATTTGTTTAACATAATAAGTCAAAACTTATAGAGATTTATAATAAGATGGTAATTTTACAACGTTAACTGTCAAGTAAGTCGAAAATGAATCAGCCCTCTGATAGCTATTTTCTACTAAGGGGTTGTTTCCCCGAAGCGAAGCGAGGGCGGGTTTCATCATCTCAACCCATCATGGCCCACTATTGAGCACGGGTCTCTTCTCAGAATGAGAAGGTTAAGGCCATAGTCCACAACGCTGGTCAAGTGCGGATTGGCGGACTTCAGACACCTTTAAGTTTTGCGAACTCTCCGGCATGCAGGTTTCCTCACGATATTTTCCATATATTTTCCTTCACCGTTTGTGGCAAGTGACGTTATTGCTTACCTACTTATACCCACGCATTACTCACATTATGATTCCCTGTGTGTATGGCTTGGACAAATTACACAAAGGTCAAAGGACGGCATAAATAACCAATCCTAATATTATAAAGTTTGTAAGGATGTATGTGAGTGAGTGAGTGTGTGTGTGGGTTTGTTACTCTTTCCCGCAAAAACTACTGAACGGATTTTCATGAAACTTTGCAGTAATATAGCTTAGACATCGGAATAACATAATTTGTTAAAATTTATAGAGATTTTTGAAGCGACTGGTTTCCCGAAGCGAAGCGAGGGCGGATTTACTAGTAAATAATAAAGTGACGACCACGATAACTTATGGTGGTTACATGGTGAACTGCTCATAGCCCGACATAAAATCTCTCAAATCACATATCCGCGACATAAATGATTGCCCATGCAGAAATCGAACTCGGAACCGCTCACAGCCACGGCATCGCTAGGCTATCTGCAAGGAATAGCTATTATTTCCAAGCATTGAAATACAGCATAACCTCCGAGCAATACTTTGAGAAAAATCTAGGAAAATTAAAAACTCGCGACGTACCTCGTAACTTCAGTTAATTCCCTCTGTGCAGTCGTTTCCAGGAAATTATATTGCAAATAAAATAAAATTACCTTTGCAATAAGTTAAATTAAAATTTTAATAGTAACTAGTGTTTGTGAGCTAGATCTTTTTTATTACCTGAATTCAGAAGGAGAATAATGTTTATCATCGAGTGTATGTACGGCGTACGTATGTACATTTGTATGTGTGCCCATTCAATTTTCTTTGGCACGCCCTACAGCACAAGGGTCTGGGCGAATTTTGACATACGAAGAATCTTGATTTCCCCAAAATTGTGAAAGAAACATAGGATATATAAATTTTCAAAATATAATTATAATATTGACTGATAAAATATTAGTTGGTTAGTTTCATAATAACACTAACACATAATAATGTGTGAGGACAGCGACTGTAAGTGATAGTTAGTTATTTTAGTTGGTGTTCCTAGTCCAGTCAGTAAATGTTAGTATAGTCTCGTTCTCAGTAGGTCACAGATGCGTTGCTATCCCTGAGGACTAAAACGGTCGCGCTAAATAAGTGTAACCAGCTCCACAACTTTCTAACACAATTGCTGTTAAAACATTACTTATTATGGCGGTAGAAATGGTACTCAGTACCGGGTACCAGTGGCGGGAGGTGGTACTTCTCCGAGTGAACTCTTGGCAATTGAAACTTCATAATATTACTCAAATATAATATGATGCAGTGTCAATTGTATTCACTATTATACATATAGTAGGTGTTCACTTTTGTCGATGTTTTATTGTCGATGGTTTAGATTTTAGTTAAACTATTATAATGGTCTATGCCTTTTTCGTTGTCTATAGAGTCGTTCTCTCGTTGTCGGGGCGTTAGCACGTTGCGCGCCAATTTGTTAATCTAAGTTTGTCGTTTTGTCGTATTTATCGAATTTATCGTGGCGAGTCGGTCCATCGGCCAGGAGCCTATAGTTACATTCATCGAATCCACTAGGATTAAATTCTCGTGTTGTATAACAAACTTCGGTATAAGACTGATCGCGCCAGCATCGGGTTGCACGGGGGAATTGTGGGAGCTACTATCAAGAAGGTAGGAAGCGGGCTCTGTGTAAGTCTGCGCAGCATCAGATAATCCATTCCTAACCAATCTTCGAGGAGCCATCGGTGAGTATACAGATAGTTTATTCACACCCGTGCATTCATCAGATTTGGTAGACGACAGTCTTGTACACCCCCAAATATACAGTCCACTCAAAGTTGGTCCGTTACTAGCTGGATCAATCAATATTTTGGTCTTTCTAGCCGAACCTAAACATTTTGGTCTTCGAGCCGGATACTTTGATAGGCGGTCCTTTGGAAGTTTGGGTTTAGGTAAGAACTTTCGTTCGTATTTGCTGTACGCATTAATTGTCGATTCACACTGAAGTGATACAATTTCGTTAGTTTTTATCGTCTTATACATAATTTTAACGTTTTTCGTACTAAATTTTATCGTAATTTACCATAATTTTCATGTAAAAATTAAATACGTGAATATCAAAAACGTGAGGGTAAATTAATATAACGTTCGTCGAAGTTTCTCGTTTGCAATTTGCAACATAATTCCGCCATTACGGTTGGTTGGTGAAGCTACTTTGTCTATGTCAATTGTCAAATGACAAGTCAGTTTTGTGATTGACATAATCACTGTCATTCGTTGTCAGTAAAGTTTGTAGTTTAAGTCAAAGTCAAAGTTTCGTTGTCATTTACAGAAGTAAATAAGATTTGTTTTCGTATAAACTGTGATTTGACTGTGATTTTAAACTTTATTTTCGTATTGTTTTCGTAAAATGTCAACGGATAGTGGTAATGATGGGGCTGATGCCAATCGTATTGCGAGGGATTATGCGTTATTTAGATTGGAGTTAATTGAACAAAGTGATTTACTTGGGTTTAAAGAAAGTGATCTTGTTGAAATATCGGAAGAATTTCATTGTGCTCAAAAGAGGTTGTTATTATCTCTCAGTTCTCAACATCAACGAAAGATGGAACTTTCGGTTACTGTCGATTTTGATAAAAAGGTTAGGGAGATAAAAAATAGACTGCATGTTTCGGTTGTGGATGCAAAACCAGTTATTGGGGAGACTTCTTCTTCGGCCAAGTTACCTAAAATTAATATAAAACCTTTCGATGGATGTTTTGAAAACTGGGTATCTTTCATTCAATTATATGACTCTTTAATACATAAGAGAAATATTTCAAATGTAGAAAAATTACATTATTTACTATCCAGTGTACAAGGAAAGGCATATCATTTAATTAAAAACTTCCCACTAACCGATGACAGTTATCTTGATGCTTATAACACTTTGTCGAAATATTATAATAACAAACGTCAAATGGCTATGATTTATTATGAAAAGTTGTTGTGTTGTGAACCAATTAAAACCAAGTCTCGTTCAGAACTAGAAAGAGTCTATCGTACCTTCTCGGATAATTTGGCTGTCTTGGAAAAATATAGTTTACCTGATAAGAACTTCATGTTATTTCAATTACTGTGGTCAAAGCTAGATAGGGCAACTAGGGAGTCTTTTCAATTAGAGTTCAATTCGGATGAAATACCAGAATATGGAGATGTTCAAAAGTTTATCGAAAAGCATTATCGAGCTATGGAAAGCAATAAATTGACAAATAACCATGGTAGTTCAGCAAACAAAAATAAAGTTAAACCTTCTCTCGTAGTATCTCAGCCTAAATTATTGTGTCATTATTGTTCGGGACAACATAACCTAGCCACTTGTGAAGATTTTATTAAATTGGATTCTCGTTCTCGTTTTGATTTTGTTAAAAAGAAAAACCTTTGTATCCTTTGTTTCTCTCCTAGTCATCGTGTCAAAAATTGTCGCTTACCCTCTCGTTGTAATAGTTGTAACTTCTCGCATAACAGTTTGTTGCATTTTGGTAAAACTTCTCCCAGTCAGGATGAAAATCAGGAACCTCATAAAAATAGTATTGCCTTAACTTCGGTGGCACACTCCACAAATAATATTTTATTTTCAACCGCTAAAGTTTTAATTTTGGATTTAAAAGGTGTTTATCGACCTATTAGGGTATTACTGGATTGCGCTAGTGCATGCAATTTTATTACTGAATCATGCGCAGAATTGTTAGGGTTACCTATAAAACAAAACTTGCTTACTGTCAATGGGGTTGGCCATTCAGTTACAGAGCATTTGGGTTCAGTATCGTGTACCATAAAACCAGTGAATTCCCATTCCAATAATAAATTTAGTTTTGAAGCTTTAGTTCTGCCATCAATATGTGCCAATCAACCTGTTGATATAATTGATTTCTCGCAGTGGTCACACATACAAAATTTACCTCTCGCTGATCCTGATTTCGCTACTCCTGGTCCCATAGACATGTTATTGAATGCACATATTTTCTCGTCGTCGTTGCTACCTGGTCTTAAGCATGGTGGGCGGGGTCAACCAAATGCATTAAACACAGTTTTCGGTTGGATATTAATGGGAAGTGTAGACGACCCTCTTGAAACTTGTAATTCCAACAAAAAGAATAAAAATTGTTTTTTCGTTTCGCCTTTGTCGAATTTGTCGTTGGAAAATTCTTTAAAAAGATTTTGGGAAGTTGAGGATGTTTCTCCTCCAAATAATAAAATTTTGTCGGCGGAGGAGCAAGCATGTGAAACTTATTTTGTCGAAAATTACTATCGTAATAATGATGGTCGATTTGTAACACCGTTACCCTTTCGTGAACCTACAAATAAACCTGCCTTTTTGAATTCGCGTGAAATTGCGTTAAAAAGATTTTTGTCGTTAGAGCGGAAGCTTAATTCGAATTCTGAGTATAGGAAAGCTTACGTCAACTTTATGACAGAGTATGAAACAAGTGGTCATATGGAAGAAGTCGAACCACCTGCTACGGATTTTGGGCATTTTTATTATATACCACATCATGGTATTTTGCGACCTGATGTAGGCCCTAAGCTGCAAACTAACATTTTCGACTTGCTTGTACGTTTCCGTTGGCATTCTGTCGTTTTTACTGGCGACGTGAAACAGATGTATAGGCAAATATTGGTTCGCAGCGAAGATGCCGATTATCAGCGCATCCTTTGGCGCCCCTCTCCTAATGACTCTATAAGGGATTACCGGCTTTGCACGGTAACCTATGGCGTAACATCAGCCCCGTTTCAAGCTCTTCGCACGATTGCTCAATTATCTGCGGACTCTAGTAATGAGTTTCCATTGGGCTCAGCCGTCCTTGGTAGAGACATCTATGTTGACGATATTGTCTCCGGTGCTGACTCAGTGGAGCTAGCACTCCAACTACGGTCAGAGCTCACCAGTATTTTGTCGTCTGCTGGCTTTCACCTAAGGAAATGGACTTCTAACCACAATGAATTCTTTGTGGATCTTCCATCAGCTGACTTATATTCAGAAGATTTTAAACCTTTCGAAGAAATTTCTGATTTGTCGTTAAAAATATTGGGACTATTATGGCATCCACAATCTGACAGCTTTCGTTTTCGTGTCAATAGCAATTATGAGTCCAGGTGCACAAAACGTATCATCCTTTCGAATATTGCAAGGATTTACGATCCTTTAGGATTTCTCGCCCCAGTCACGTTTTATATGAAATATCTCTTACAACTTCTTTGGACATCGGGCGTGGCGTGGGATGATCAGGTGCCTTCTCATATAGCGGATGAGTGGTCGCGTTTTAGATCCCAATTGTCGTCGTTAGTTAACATAAATATTCCTCGTCGTATGGTAAACTCTATCGTTTCATTGCAGTTACATGGTTTCTGTGATGCTTCAGAACGTGGCTATTGTGCAGTCACATATTTTCGTTGTGTAGTGGCAACTCAAAACTTAAATGTTGTCGTTGAATTATTAAATAAATTTTCGTCGCTCTCGAAATTAAAACGCATTTTGTCGTATTGTTTTCGTTTTGCTCACAATTCGAGAAAGTCTTGTCGTAAAAATAGAATTGTTGGTTCATTACAGCCATGTGAGCTTAATAAAGCTTTCATGTTTTTGGTAAAACATACTCAACTCGTTTCGTTTCCTCAGGAAATGGAGAGTCTAGGTAAGGAGTTACCTAATTCGCTACCGAAAGTATTCCGTAAGTTGTCACCTTTTATAGATAGTGCGGGTATTCTCAGGGTGGGCGGTCGTTTGGCTAGAGCCAATATAGAGTTTAATATCAAACATCCGATTCTTTTGCCCCGCACTCACAAATTAACATCCTTAATTATTAATGAGTATCATAGAAAATTCATGCATCCTGGCGCTCAAACTCTACAAAATTTACTCTCACAGGAGTTTTGGATTCTTTCGCCTAAGCGAGCAATTAGAGAGGTAACATCTAAGTGCATTAAATGTTTTCGAGCACATCCTAAACCTGCTCCTGCTCCTTTAATGGGGAATTTACCATCTTATCGAGTGAACCAAATTAAACCTTTTTCGTCTGTCGTCATCGATTTTGGTGGACCTTTCGATATATCTCTCGGTCGTGGTAGAGGCGTTAAAACCTTTAAGGGTTATATTTGCGTATTCGTGTGTACTAGTACTAAAGCGATTCATTTGGAACTCGCTTCTGAGCTGTCAACTGAGGCTTTCTTAGCTGCGTTGAGGCGATTTATTGCGCGTCGCGGTAGATGTGGACACATTATTTCCGATCAAGGGAGAAATTTTGTCGGTGCCCATAACTATCTTCAAGGCATTATGCAAAAAGCTGCGGAGTCTCAGGAGATTAAGTTTTCCTTTAATCCACCTGGTAGCCCGCACTTCAATGGACTTGCTGAAGCTGGCATTAAATCGGTTAAAACTCACCTCACCCGTGTCATCGGAAATCAGCGCCTCACATTCGAAGAACTTTTAACGGTTCTCACACAAATAGAAGCGATGTTAAATTCTCGTCCCATAACATCTTTTAGTTCTGATCCCAATGATTTCTCGGCCTTGACTCCGGGTCATTTTCTGACTCAAGAACCGCTGTCGATTCTTCCAGCAGAGGATTTTGTCGATCAACAGATTAGTCTTCTCCATCGTTGGAAGTTGATACAGAAAATGCACCAGGATTTTTGGCGTCGTTGGCACCACGAATACATTCATACGCTTCAACAACGACAGAAATGGAATACCCACCAAAGAAACGTATCTGTCGGTTCGTTAGTGTTAATCATTAATGAACAAACAAGTCCGCTTAAGTGGAACTTAGGTCGAATCGTGGCTCTACATCCCGGTTCGGATGGAATTTCTCGTGTAGCTACCGTCAAAACAGCCGGTGGGCTATTCAAAAGGCCACTGGTAAAGCTTTGCCCTTTACCAATGGTAGTTTAACTTTCGTTATCGTTAATTTTGTCGTTTTCGCTATAGTTTTTACTCAAATAAAATTAGTTTTCTCGTTAGTTTAGACTGAGCTTTCTCGTCAGTTTAAGCATAAAATCTTGTCGTGAGTATAAACTCGTCTTGTCGTTATATTTTGTCGAATTCTTAGTAAATACTAGTATTTAGGTGGGCGGAATGTTCACTTTTGTCGATGTTTTATTGTCGATGGTTTAGATTTTAGTTAAACTATTATAATGGTCTATGCCTTTTTCGTTGTCTATAGAGTCGTTCTCTCGTTGTCGGGGCGTTAGCACGTTGCGCGCCAATTTGTTAATCTAAGTTTGTCGTTTTGTCGTATTTATCGAATTTATCGTGGCGAGTCGGTCCATCGGCCAGGAGCCTATAGTTACATTCATCGAATCCACTAGGATTAAATTCTCGTGTTGTATAACAAACTTCGGTATAAGACTGATCGCGCCAGCATCGGGTTGCACGGGGGAATTGTGGGAGCTACTATCAAGAAGGTAGGAAGCGGGCTCTGTGTAAGTCTGCGCAGCATCAGATAATCCATTCCTAACCAATCTTCGAGGAGCCATCGGTGAGTATACAGATAGTTTATTCACACCCGTGCATTCATCAGATTTGGTAGACGACAGTCTTGTACACCCCCAAATATACAGTCCACTCAAAGTTGGTCCGTTACTAGCTGGATCAATCAATATTTTGGTCTTTCTAGCCGGATCAATAAACAGTAGGTATTGTAGTTCCGCTCTCCCGCGCGGGAAACCGCATTTCCTCGAAATTCCGCTTTTCAATGCCCGTGGAAATTGATTGTTAGGGACTTAACATTAGGGTTAGCAAATAAATGTTTTTAAATAATAATTTCAATCGTCACTTGGCCCTTGCTATGCTTCGGTAAACCATGTAGGGTAGACTGGGTACGGTTGAAAGACAGGACGGTTGAAACAAATCGAATATCTCGCTAATGGTTGAGCCTGCAGTAATGGGTTCATGGTTAACATGTCATCATCATCGTTCTGTTGATAAACAAAAATATTACGAACAATTAAAGCCAAATCGTTTCAACCGTACCTAGTCTACCCTACCTATTTCAGGTGTTGGATAAATTTTACGTTTAGTTCATCCAATCAAATTATGGAATTAGTCAACCTTATACCCTAGTTGGTATTGGCCTTACCAGTGAAACGAGGGGTCTCAGATCGATTCCAGATTTCCTCGAAATTCCGCTTTTCAATGCCCGTGGAAATTGATTGTTAGGGACTTAACATTAGGGTTAGCAAATAAATGTTTTTAAATAATAATTTCAATCGTCACTTGGCCCTTGCTATGCTTCGGTAAACCATGTAGGGTAGACTGGGTACGGTTGAAAGACAGGACGGTTGAAACAAATCGAATATCTCGCTAATGGTTGAGCCTGCAGTAATGGGTTCATGGTTAACATGTCATCATCATCGTTCTGTTGATAAACAAAAATATTACGAACAATTAAAGCCAAATCGTTTCAACCGTACCTAGTCTACCCTACCTATTTCAGGTGTTGGATAAATTTTACGTTTAGTTCATCCAATCAAATTATGGAATTAGTCAACCTTATACCCTAGTTGGTATTGGCCTTACCAGTGAAACGGGGTCTCAGATCGATTCCAGGTAACACACAAATAAATATTTGTTGAAGGTGAAGGTGTTAGCTGTTAGCGTTAGCGATGTGTTATTAGCCCATCACAAAGTCTTGTTGAAGCTATGCCATAGAATAAATAAGAACTATGGGTACTACTGTTAGTTTCAGCGGTCTTCTTTAATTTTACGCGGTTTGGAAGTGTGTTTATTACCTATATATAAGAACAATTCCACATAGTTTCATAGTGTTTTTAACCGACTTCAAACAAGGAGGTTCTCAGTTTGACCTGTATGACTGTATGTATGTACGTACGTATGTATGTATATTTGTCTGACTTAGGAGAAGGTTTAAGGCACATTGTTTGGCTGAACCGATTTTGATACGGTTTTCAGCATCGTGTTTATCAGACTTAGAAGAAGGATTTAGGAATATTAACCGCGTATAACTGAACCGATTTTTACTTTTCGGCGTTAAAGTCGGTTCTATTTTGTTAAAAGTTATTGTTACTAATGTCTTACAAAAAAGGCGCTAAGACCATACGCAATAACAAACACAGAAAGCGTTTCATTCCTAATTTATTCTGTCAGTCGTGATCCAAAATTAAAATTAATGAAAAAATGGAAAAAACGACAACATAATTGACAGCCCTGGCGCTAAAGAACAAGACAATCCACTTGACGCAGATTATGGCCGTCATAGAACTCCTTCCAGAAACACGGACGTACCTATACTATTGTTATACGTAACTTCTTGTCTTTTACCGCGAGCTAATTTGAGAGTGAACCTTAAGTGAAGTGAGTTTGTTTCATCGTTGATTTGTACGAATTAATTTTGGATTCTTTATTATTTTGAACAAGCTGTTGCCCGCGACTTCGTTCGTACACAGGAGTTATTCCCGCGTGAATCCCGATCTCGTAGACACTCCGGGATAAAAAGTACCTACCTAGTAAGGGATAAAAATACGGTACTGTTCACATAATTATATAGGACAATAAATAAACGCTACATACTACGAGTACAGCCCCACACTAGGATTCCTTGTATCGTGGATGCCATGGAACACTCAAGACAAGGACACACAATACATTCTCATCATTGAAATTTCCGCCTCGCTGGAAATCGAACCCAAGAACCTCGGAACAGAGATCCGACACAGGGAACAACTTTATTACGTGTCCTCACAATTAAATTTAGCTTGTACACAATATTACTTAAGGCGTTTTAAAAAAATGCCCTAAGTAAACTTTGCTTACAAACTAAATTGAACTGTGAGCACAGCTGTAATAAGTTTGGTTTTGGCGTGAAGTTGCAATTCTTTATGCTCGGCGACTCAAGTATACTCTTAAATGAAGCTGCCGGTTCACGCTTGGCCAACGAGGCGGGCTAAGACGTTAATCCCTCTTATTCTGCAAGGAGACTGGGACGCTTCACCGTGACAGGCCAGGGTCTCCTATGATTGATGTTTCCATTAAGACAACATAAACTTAACTAATGTCATTATAGGTGTGAATGGGATGCGTGTTTGTTCGAGTTGAATTAATTAATAATTTGAGAATGAAGGGGACAAGTCATACTAAATATGATCTTGAACAAACTTCAAAAAAAGACGGAGGTTCCCAAATCGACTGAATTTTTTCTTGTGTTACTTCATAACTTTGCACTGGATGTACCAACAATAATAATAATAATCTTTATTTTCACTAAATACACCAACAATATTTACAGGTTCATAACGTTATAACCTAGAAAGCTTAAAGATTATTAATTTTGATATAGTTTGCATTGGAAAGGTAGTTTCAGGTCTGGTCCCATATAAGTTTAAGCGAACATCTGATGGGTAGTTTTCGAATTATCTATGATAACTAACCAGTAATGTTGATCTGAGTAAGTTAAACTAATGGTTCATAATGAATGCATGAAACATAATATTCATGCGACAAAACTTCGATATGTTAAATGGTATTGGCACGCCAAACAGCCACTAACAACGGGTCTAATGTTACAACGTAGCTGTTTCACCGTCACCGGTCAGGAGAGAAGCCAGCGAAGCGATTACGATTATTCAAGTTAGCGAAGCAATAAATATTTATAGTTATAGGCTTATTACACCTTTCTAAATTTAGTCTTCTAAATCAGGAGGCTACTACGAAATCCGAACTACGAACAACGTACGAAGTTCGATTTCGAAACGTCACACGTCAGTTTCATACAATACAATTTTCATAGTAGGAAATGTTCCGAAACTGACGTGATTTAGATGACTTTTTTAATATATATCAAACAGACACTCCAATTTTATTTTATTGTGTAGATTTATCGTTGGTATTAATAGACTTGGAGTCAGACGTTTGCAATCTGACAGTTTCTGACATATTGAGAGCTCAACACTCAACAAATCAGTAGCAGTAATGTAATGAACGACTGTGTTCATTCATCTATCACGTTTATATATCTATATATATCTTAAAATAGTTAAGTATTTGCTGAAGAGTTTTTTTCTCTGTTTTTTTCTTCTCCATTATAAATAATTATGAAACACCTGTGTATTGGTGACATAAGTAAAAGTGAAAAGAATAATGTGAAAATTGAAGCTGGGTTTCAACCCTACCACCATTCAGGGAACCACTTCTGTCTTCCCTAATAATAGATTACTTAGCATTCTGGACCCCTAGACATCCCTAATATAGCCTCCTCTCTATTTGTCCTCTCTTATATTTATTCACATGCTGTCAAATGCAACCAATTTCATTATGAAAAAACAACGCCATTAGGAACATATCTTTGAGAAAAATAAGCATTATAAATAATATATATTTCAATTCTCATTTTCTCCCGACCCTTAATAAAATCCGGAACAAACGGTGAATTATCCAAATATTTATTCTTCCAATCTGACAGCCCTACCTGTAACCTGTAACACATGTTAAAATAATACTCGTAGGTAAATGTCGGGTACATGAACGCTTTGGGCAAGTATTCGCTGTAATTGGGGGATTACGGGCCTCGTCCACACTGTCCCGATTGTCCAAAGGCAAATATTAACACTTTTACCTTCCTTTAGACATGGTAAGTGTCTCATTCAAAATCCGGGTAAGGGCCTATTGGGTTTGGTACAATGAAAGGTTCCTTTGATGAAAAATCTATCTATCTATATCTATAATACATATAAATTAAACTATAATTGATCGCTGTTTGTACACGCTACTCTTAAAAATGGCTGAACAGATTTTTATGGGACTTTCACTAGAAGATAGAGGAGGTTGGAGGTTTTATCCCGGAATTCCCGCGAGAATCTCGATCCCGCGGGAATTCCTATTCACAATAGTAGTACTCACAACGCACAGCCAAAACTACTGACCGCAAGAACCAGAGTATGCGTTTCTTAGGGTGTAGGGTGGCACTAAGAGAGAATTTTTGGAAATTTCCCCTGTAACGGGGTAAAAAGGGGATAAACTAGACATTGTATTTCTTCATCTTTTTACTTCAACTTTGTGTAGAAATCTAGTTTTCTATTAGTTTCGTTAACTCTCGTGGACGAATAATTTTGCCCAAACCTAAATAAATAGTCAATGGTTGTGAAATTATCATAAGTGAATAATGGTTCCTAAATTAACGCTTAATTGAATAATATTTAAGATGTTCTGACTACATCAATAGCAGTTAGGCAATTTAACAATTATCTAGAACAGTCTAGTAAAAATAATATTACTAAAATAATAATATTCAGTGATTACTTTAATGTTAATAACAACAGAGATATATTTTTATATTCGACTATGGCAAAGTAAAATTATGAAGCAATGGTTTTAAATGGTATCATATACCTATTAGATATTGTACTACATGTCAGTCTACTATTCACGACTATCACTAAGGTTTAGTTGCATATCACGAGGTTAAAGTTTTAGAATTAAAGTAAATTTAACGTTAAATTTGTTCGCCGAAAGAAACAAAATTGTGTTGCATAAACTAACCCTCGTTAAAATTTGACTTTAACCTTACTTTGGTTTTAAAATATAACGATAAAGGTCAAGATGGTCGGAATAAATCAGCCTTCTGAGAGCTATTTTCTACTAAGGGGCTGGCTGGTTCCCTGAAGCGAAGCGAGGGCGGGTTTACCTACTATTAATTATATTATAGCTACAGAACCATCCTCTCATGCAATCGGTCCGCACTTTCATCAGCCATCCATCGATTTTCTGTGTCAATATTGGATCGCCATCAACTAACCGCCAAGCGCTGTTCGGTTTCGTATATTCAGCAATTTTGACTTTAATTGCTTGGTTTTTTGTGGACTGAAGATAGGAAACGAGCACGTAGCATCACCCTTCCACTGCCGCCCATTTTAACTGTGTCTGATTCGGGACTAAATGCTTAGTCAGTTAGCAAAAGGTGTTAGGAGGCTACTTGGTTACTTCGATGGTAGAAAAATAGGAATGGGGCAGCGACTATTAGGTTGAGTTGCATATCACGAGGTTAAAGTAAGTTTAATCAAATTATAACAATTATCTCTGTAAACTTTTACTCATGTTATTCCGGTATCTGAGCTATATAATTACAAGTTTTATGAAAATTCGTTCAGTAGCTTTTGCGTAAAAGAATAACAAACACATTACACTCACCCAATTTTACAAACTTTCGCATTCATAATATGAGTAGGATTTATTTATTTAGTCATCACGTAGCCAAATTACAGGTAGGTATATAGTCCATTGAAATGTTAGGTTTTATGGGCTTAAGGTTCATTTGGACGTGAATGCAATTTATGAATAACTAGCTTCTGCCCGCGCCCGCGTGGAATTCGTTGAAACTTCACCCCCCTATTTCACCCCCTTCGGGGTGTAATTTTCTAAAATCCTCTCTTAGTGCTCCCCTACCCTCCCCAAGGAACATACATGCCAAATTTCAGCTTCTTCCGTTCAGTAGTTTCGGCTGTGCGTTGTCTGTCAGACAATCACTCAGTAACGCAAGAGTTTTATGTAATATAGATTGATTGGCATAAGAATTTTTCTATCCGTTTATCTAGATATGCAGATACGAATAAACACACATAATTGTGAATTCTATCCCAAGTAACTTGACCACTAGTACATATACACGGAACATAGAGAAAATGTACATAACAAAATAATAATTATTAAGGGCCTGTTCACAACAAGCGAGGGACTAACCGCGTGTTGATATTATTTTAGGACTATAATTCCAAGTAAGGCTTCGTTCATTTACATACACGGGCATATATTATGTGAATAAATAAACTGATTATAGAAACATATGACAATATTTTACAGTATGTTAAACACAATTTTTATGTATCTTTAGCAGAGTTCAAAACTTTACTTTTTTTCTGTTGCCTCATAATTTTGTACTGTGCGAACCGATTTTGATAATTCTACAGGGGTTACACTTTTTCAGAAGCGACCATCTCAGTCTCAGGGGTAGCAACGCATCTGTGACCAAATGAAAACGAGACTGATTTTATTGTGAGCTTGAGAACCAATATTTCTTTCGGTCCTCTACATCATTTCTTTGCCACCACCACATTAGTGACGCGTATAATATTAGTTATATTAAGTACTAACATCCATGGGCAATGGCACCCACATCCCTTCAAGTAACTCGTCCGTTACTAATCGGCTATTACCATAATATACAAAAGGTCAATGAACTCAAACTCGGAACAAACAACCCTTACAGTTATAATAACTTGACCCAGTTAACGTTGCGAGCCAGTTAACAACGCTAATACCCTTATTTGCTTTGTTCCAATGCGTTGGTAATGAATCAGAGAAGGAAAACAAATAATATCGCTACTTCTTATGGAATTGAGATAGCAAACGAGCATATAGCACCACCCAAACGCTGGTGTGCATCTGGATTGAGTGCCCACTTTTTTTTTCTTGGTGTAGCGAACTTAAATTATAGGTTATTATATTATAGGATATAGGATATTCAGTTAAAATTAGTTGAAACTGAAGCGCTCATAGCCCGGTGGCTTGCGTCGATCCTAAGCGATCGACAAAGTTAAGCAACAGCGGAGGCGGTCGGTAGACGGATGGGTGACCGCTAGTGGCAAAATTTCTTGAGTGCTTCCGTGCTTCGGAGGGCACGTAAAACCGTCGGTCCCGGTTGTTATCGATTGATAGCAGTCATTAAGCCGTGTCGGAGGCCTTCGGGCGGCTTGAAAACTTTCGACACTGGGTTGGCCACTAACCCCTCCACCAATCCGCATTGGAGTAGCGTGGTGGAGTATGCTCTAGGCCTCCTCAGTAATGAGGAGAGACCCGTGCTCAGTAGTGGCCCATTAGTGGGTTGTAGCTTAGCTTTTTTTTAAGTTGAAACTTAAAGTTTAGTTACTCATAAATTTCTGAAACGTGAATTTAAGATGTAGAGTTTGAACCTACTTTTATTCTTTATAGGGTTCTGTAAATCAAAAGTCCGCCATCAGTTAAGACCATAATATTTTGTGGACGAGTGAAGACATCGAGATGAATTTAATATTTTCTGTAGTGGTCGCCGACGCATCGGCAATGTCTTTGAGAGTTTAATTAATATTTAACATCCAGCTTTTCACCTCGCTTTTCACATCACTTCAACTCTTCATTCAGCTATTAACAACGAAATAAAGATCATAACAGATAGTCGTGAAAATGTAAAATGATTTACATATTAATTTCTCAAATGTGTGTCGTCACAAAGCCCCCAGGTGTCGCATGTGTTACATAATTGGGTAGTTTTTGAAATTTCCTCCCTTGATGCGCTGTTCGCAGGTGTAGTCAAATATGAATGATGTACGACGAATTCTGTTCGTATAGAAGGCTCGGGGCTTGTTGCGTTTTGACGAAAGATTTTGTTGAGATTTTATGTTGGCGTTTATACATATAAACCTTCCTCTTGAATCACTCCATCTATTAAAAAAACCGCATCAAAATCCGTTGCGTAGTTTTAAAGATTTAAGGACACAAAGGGACATAGGGAGAGAGAAAGCGACTTTGTTTTATACTATGTAGTGATAACTTTATTATAGTTTAAGGAATTGTGCGCTACGTCGACGCAACAAACACTTATCTGACCACAGTCCCCGATACGACCTCACGTAATGCTAAAGCAACGCGCCATGTGGACATAGACTTAGAAGGGTCGTAAACGACCAAATTTTTAACACGTGCGTTATGTACCAATAAAAATTCAGTAATAATAACTAGAGAATACCTTACAGTAATTAACAAAACGGCGTTAGCCAAAAAATACGTGCGTACGTGATTTTCAAAATACGTATATCAATAAAAGACATTGAATTTTATTTTATTTATATTTTTTATTATTACGTTGTGAAACATCTCCCGCCAGCCCCCGGTCTACTCGCGCATTCTAAAGCAAGTTAATATCGCGTGATGGATGTATCCCACTCGGAGATCTACGCAGATGGTTCATTACACCCGTGTCCCGGATGTAACAGAAATCTTGGCTAACGTTATTATAATGTCGTACCTAAAGGACCAGATTTTGGAAGATTTTATTAAATTAAGTCCTTAGAATGATATATTCACGTGAACATTTCTTTGGCTAGTATCAGTCGTTTGAAAATAATTAGGGAGACGCAAAATTATAAAAGTATCGATATTTTACTCGATACTTTTGCATTGAGTACTTTTAAATACCAATAAAAAAGTAAGCACGTGGATAGTGTCGATGACAAAATAGGCTGACAGCAAGGAGGTCCACACAAGGATATTATTTTCAAAATGACGACGAAAACAAAAGCAAGATCGCAAATACAAAATATCGTTACGTGTAGAAGTATCGTTACTCATAAAAAGTATCGATATCTCAAAATTATCTAATCCAAAGTATCTATCGATACCAAAAGTGCTTGCTTGGTATAGAAACAATAGTATCGACACCCAGATTCGATACTTTTTACGTATACCTAACAATAACATTTTATGGAATAAGTACATAAATCAAGTTAACAAGCGAGCAGGCTAGCACCACCTTCCGCTGCCGCCCATGACTGAGACCGACCTACAACAACACTCAAATGGGGACTAGAATGTTTTGTTAGTTCCAAGATGGTATTAGAAAAAGTGAAACTTTAGTTTTATTGATTGAATTGAAATAAAATAGACATTAATCAATCCAAGCTTACTACATACCTACCTACATCAATGGAAACCTCGACCAAACCGGATTAATATCTTGGGAACTAAATTACCCAAATGAACATTCATTAAAAACTGAAAATAAACACCTACTACAACCTCTCACCAGCTCCCAGGGTTGACTGGTAGAGACTGCCACTTGGCATTAAGTCCGCCCTTTGTATTCCTTAAGCTATGGTTGCAAAAAGAATAAAGTAATTAAATCAATAAACAACCGATATCCTTATTTTGTAGTTCGTTAACAACGATCAACGTTTTCATATTTTACAAAAAAGTTCATATTTCCAATTTAATCCATCGGATTCCCAATTATTTCTGCGCCGTACAACGACAAGTTTTTGACAATCTCGAACACAGACCAATAAACTATAGACGGAGCGCCGTGAACAAAAGAGTGAAGCCGGCAAAAGTCAGCCGAAAGCACACATCGAAACCAATAGAATGCCCTATCTTGACAGTTTGAACTAGAACCAAATTTAAACTTTATTTTTTGGAACACAAAACTTCATTAATTTTTTATTATTTAAAACACAAAAGTCGTTTTGGTGTGAGTGCCGCTGTGTGTGTTACAAGGCTAGGCTGACTTTTTGCTGGCTTCACTCTTTTGTTCCCGGCGTTCCGTCTATAGTTTATTGGTCTGAGATCTCGAATTCATTAATACTGTTTATTCATGCTGAAAGAATCTGAACGCGAGCACAAATTAAAAACATTCGAATATCCCCTTCGTTCCTTTGAAGATAGATAAAAGACATACTCGTATATAGATTCTGTAGGGTGTTTTGGAAGGAACTTCCTTATTGCATTACACTCGATATTTGGCCGAGAACTTAGTCATAATAAGTGTAATTCGACCACAACCAGATAAGCACGTGATGATTTATAATATAACTTATTCTTTTCTTCAAATAAATGAATAAACTTACACTGCCCACGGTTTGGTCTGCATAGAGGTAGGTACTTTTAACTGATTTTCAAACAAACCTATATTCTTTAGTTTTACCTTCTGAGGATTGGAATAAGACGAAATACGTGCTAAGGGCGATCTATTAAGCAACTATAAACTACCTTCCTGCGAAATTTCATCTTTATAATTATGTTAAGCGATATATCAATACTTTTGACGTTTCAGAAACTATAAAAAAATCATGCATATTTTTTATTATTGACTAGTGAACCACCCTCGCTTCGCTTCGGGACCTACATATAAGTCCCGCTTCCGTAGGAATCTCGGGATAAAAGAAACCTATGTGTTATTCTGGAACATAAGCTATAACACTACCAAATTTCATCCAAATCCGTCTAGTAGCTCTTTCGTCAAAAAGTAACAAACAACCGTTCTTTCAAATTTCAAACTTTTAGATTCATGATCACATGATCACTTTTGAATTCATGACTTGAAGACGAAGACACACGCAATATAATCGAACGGATCAACTTTCAGCCATTCAGCCTTTTAAGTAGGCATACCTACTAACTACTTTGTTTACCACGTAGTAGGCACAACAAACTATAGTTTACTAACTAACTTAGGCTGCAGCATCAGTATTAATACGTGCGATACGAGCTGAAACTTAAATTAGTAGCTCGCTCGAACGGCGTTAGTTTCAAGTGTTGCTAAGTTTTAGTTAGGTGTGGTTTCCCTAGCATTAATATTAGTTCACCTGTAATGATATTATTGAACCTAACTTAACCTAACCTGTTAAGCAGTTTTAGTCGAGTGACTTGATTTGTGGACTTAGGAACTAGGGATGAAATCCAGCAAACTAATCATTTATTTTTGCTAGATACATACTTAGATTTCATTTTCATTTTCACTTGTTGTAAAATATCGTGCGGAAAAATTCTAAGAGAGAGAGAGATTTGAGAGCGCTATTCTTGGCAACTCTCGTTCATGCCGTGACTTCCACGGCCATCATGTCTTGTGACCAACGTCCAAATGGTCTTCCCTGTTTGCAGTTTCTGTGTGTAGTGTTCCAGTACATAATTCAGCTGGACCATTTTAAGCTGCCTCTGATGGTGTGCTCTGTCCACTTCTACTTTAGTTTTCTAAAAGTTATATAGCATCTGTAACCGAATTATAACGAGACTCAAACTAACAAATACTAACTGGATTACTACTGAAATTAACTAACAGGACTAACGTTCTAACACCATCCACTAACTGAACTAACTTGTTCTAGGTCGGTCACAGTTGTCATGGGCGGCAGCGGAAGGGTAGTGCTTGCTTGCTACCTTAATTCCATAAAAAAGTTACAACGTTAAAAAATAGGTTCTGTATAGTTAAAGTGCTGGTTCCCCAGAGTTGTCCACTGTGTACCGTTAGGTCAAACAGTCAAACTATCGTTAGCGTCCCAGCGTTGTCTATTTATAATGAATGCACATCAGGGGGTAAATGTGGTGCAAGCTATAAGATGTGGCCTGCTTAGGCAATTATAAAATTCGCTAAAACTACAAATACTAATACATAAATAAATAAAAAATAATGGAATACGTGGCCACCGTTTAATACCTGATCATTCGTTTTTAACACCAGTGTATTCACTAGTATATTTTTCTCGTCGTCACACCACGCATTTTATTACACCTTTTTTATTACGACTTTTCATAAGTCCACCAATAACATTATTGAATATTTTTAAAAAACTATGAAAATTAAGTGTAACAAGAAATAAAAATGAGTCTTGTTACGTATAAGTACCTGTAGAAATGTGACAATCGTAATAATATGACGATCAATAACTAAAAATAAAATTTATCCGCTTATAACTTACACCACACAACTTCGGTCTTACGGGAGCAAACAGCTTCTAGTTAGAGTGGTCCAATTAATATTATAACAATTAATCCAACTTAGCGCTGACTCAGTTCCACGCTCATCTGTTACCGTTCTGTAACAAAACTTGCCACCTGGCTCCTCTTATGTGGCCACTAAATACGCGTTGTCGCGAATCGCGAACGCTTAACAAATAGACTTCGACGATATTCGTTGATATTAATAGTTTTGTTTGTTTTAAATAAAATAAAACTCTTCCCCAGCATTTACGTTGTTCGTCTCCCACAAGAGCAAAGCCACAGGCAAAAGCTAAGTTAATACAGATTATGAAGTAACTTTATGATGACCACACGAAGTGTTTTAGGTACATTGCGTGGCAGTTAAGAAAACGTGTCGGCTATCCCCAGATTTCAGAGAAAATGCTCACAAGGCAGCTAAGTTCAGTATTTTAATATTAGGGACTGGCTGGGTGACATGTGTGACGATCATTCATTCGCAATACGGTACATTGACAGCGTTATATGATTGTAAGAAGAAAATTAATAATGTGTAAGGGTGTTACCAGGCCAATCGATCTATCTATAGTGGAATGACTTGCTTCGGTACAAGAAAACATCGTGAGAACTTCACACAATCTGTCAATCCACACTTGGCCAACTTGGTGGACTATGGCCTCACTTTGTGAGAGGAGACCCGTCTCCAGCAGTGGGATAGTTTGATAGTGGGATAGTAAAAAACCGACACAACGTCGCACTAGCTGCGAGCTATCCTGGCAATGTTATCCTGACCTTAAGTAGGTACCTCATAATCAATATTCATCTTCCTCAATATCCGCTGCGAAATGCCGAAAGTACAACAAATTAGGGCAAGCATGTACCTATGTATCTTAATTTTCGAATCGATTTTGTATCAAATTACAACACAGCAAGATAAATATCACCTAAATTAATAAATTGTGACGGAGGAGTTTTATGCCTGTGCAATAATAACAACTGTGAGGAGCAATGTCAGCAGGAGGGTGTGATAATATAAATATAAAGATATGGTGTCTTGTCAGACGCACAATTTTCACATTAGAATCATTAAAAATATTTTTATGCATGTTGGGGAAATCAATTTATTCCGGATAGGTCCGGTCGTCTAAAATGGTGGTTAAAAATGGGAAAATAAACTGTAAGTATTACGATTTTCATTAAGTCTATAGTGTATTCCCTTTCCGAGCAATTGAAAAAAATAGATAATATTGCACACATCGAAAAGGAAACCTTAGTCCCGTAGCGTGACGTCTATCGACATGGCGACGAGATGATTTTCTCATATTCTCGGGGTACCAGTTGCATCCTACTCCACCGTGATCACACGTATATCGAAATACCACGAAATAGTCTTTATTGACTGCCAACTCAAAATTAATTAAACGAAAAGAACGAATTGCAGCCACGCCGAAGGGTTCGCTTTACGAACACGTGAGCTCCGACTGGACGACTCGTGAAACAACACTAAGTACGCTGCGCGCGCGCCATCGGCGTTGCGCGCACACGAATTACAAAAAAAGGAGAGTATAAACCAATTGAATGCAAAACATTTATTCATTGCAAAGTTATTGCTAGAATCAAAATAATCTAAATAGTTCATTAGTTTCATTAACAGCTTATTCCAACGCTTAAAGAAAAATCGTTTCGTTTTCGAAACACCTGCAATGCCAACTGACCCCTTTATTTCTAAATAATTTGTAGCAAAAACAAAACACAAACCGAGACGAAAGCGGGTGTTGGTTCGCATAAAAATGGCCTTATTTTTGTTTGTCAACGACCCGACTGAGCCGCTTAACGTTCGCGAAGCGACTTTGTTTTGTGTAAGCAATTTACTGTGACAGAATTTTGTTACTTCCTTAAGTTTAAGACAAGTAAACAATAAAATGATACTTAAATATACCCTGGATAATACTAAGGATTTCCTGGAATCAAGGCCAACACACTTTGGACACTCAGGCACAAAAATAAATGCATGCTTTCCAACTTACGGGAATCGAACTCCGAAACCTTAGAAGATAGTTCGTTACAGACACGTCAGTGAGAGGAAATAACATGAAAACCAAATTGGACGAATGCAAGGTTTCCAATTGAAATCGTCAGAACCCGAATTTACATAATTATTTGCAAAATATATTTCGGCTACTCCTACGCATTCTAAATAATGTAGGTCAAAACAAGACAAAGCACAGTTTCTACAGTTTTTAACCGACTTCAAAAAAAGGAGGAGGTTCTTAAAATCGTCTGTCTGTCCGTCGTCGACATGCGAAAGCTAATGATTGCCGTCTGGTCTCATTTAAATTTGAAGACCATCTGGCGAATGGTTTTTGTGTTATCTCGACTATCGATTTAAAGTCAATTTATTTGTTAAAAGTTTAATCATTTTGAAATCTGTAAAAAATAAAAAACGCTCAATTCTCTTTTCAATTTCGGTGTTGGATTCGTCGCAGTATTACGTGTTACCGATAGCATCGCCCGCGGCGTCGAACATCGACGTTATCGCGAGACCTCCGCTGCGGGTGACCAACTATCTGGGTTGGGCCGGACAGGTCAGGACTAGCCTGGTTGGTGAAGGTGCGTAGCGAGGGGACCGGAATTCAGTCGGACCGATTATTATCATAGGCTAGTGAACCGCCCTCGCTTCGCTTCAGGTATGTAGTAGTTCGTAGTTCGCGTAGGTATCAGCCGCGTAGGCCCCGCTCCCGTAAGAATCTCGGGATAAATAGTAGCCTATGTGTTATTCTGGAAAATAAGCTATAATACTGCCAAGTTTCATCCAAAGCCGTCTAGTAGTTTTTACGTGAAAGAGTAACGAACATCCGCATTTATAATATTTAACTGGAGAAATTGAAAGGCTGATCAAAAATAACACAGAGCTATCTCAACTAGGTAAACGCTTAAAACACTGCACAACTCTCACTATGATTTCCTGTGTCGCGGGAGGCATGGACAACACAAATGATACCCACGACCCGTAAACAGAACCCGAAAGTTTGTTACTCTTTCCTACTAATATATTAAGATAGCCTAAAAATAAAAAAGAAGTTAGATTGAATTTCATGTTTTTGATAAACAAAAGAAAAATATGAATAAATGTCATGTCACAAACAATCAACTTGTGACGATATAAGTGATCAAACCACAAAAATATTTATAAAATTATTATTTTAGGACAAAAATGTCCGGATTTTTTTAAAAAGCTCCGATTTAAAATATTCGACATGGTAACCCTACTTTCCGACATACTATTGAAGAAAATGCGAAAATTCTAGTCTATTGGAGAATGTATTGGACGCCTTACATGTATCGAGAGGTGATATGCTCGATTTATCTCTCGAATCTCTCCCGTACACGGTGGAAGTAATGCTTTTTGTATGTGTGAGTTGTTGAAGTTGATGTAATGATTTGATAGTAGATATCACACTAGCACCTTCGCGTAGGATTACCCTGTGTCACAGGTAGCATGGACAACCCAAATAATCACTAACATTCACCACATTCATTGATTTGATAATCTTGAGATGCGGTGATAGCCTAGTGGTTAAGAATTCGGCCTCCTACTGGGCTTCTACTCGCTATAACGGTGAAGGAAGACATCGTGAGGACACCTGCATGCCGGAGAGTTCGCTTTCAAGGGTGTGTGAAGTCTGCCAATTCGCACTTGGCCAGCGTGGTGAACTACTTTTAAATCTTTTCATACTGAGAAGAGACATGGCTGGGTCTCTTACCCAGCAGTGGACCAGTTATGGGTTGCTATGAGAAGTGTAATAAGATTTAGTTCAGACCTCCACATATTTGATCCTAGGTCCTTCAAACAGTAAAAACTCATATACAAGTTTCAAAACTTTTTTATATTCCTCAGCACCCGAGCTAAAGGTATTGTTTAAAGAGACAAAGAGCAAGCGAGAAATATAATAAATTATTATGTTGATACGATACCAGTATATGTAACAGATATTTTAACACCTTTTTACGTTTAATGTCGTTTCACGTACGTCGTACGTTTGCACTTACAGTTTCACCATCGATCGGCGCTATCAATCGATGGTGGAAAGGATTAGTCGACGTCGTTCGGTCGATTGGTCTAGTATAATCGATCGATTGGTTTGGTAACATCCTGTGTCAAACACAATATTTTTATGTTAACATACTCAACTATCAACTATTCCCTATTTTATTATGCGACATGGATGACTGTATATCTATGAAGCAAACATCACACACAACTCCAAAACAAATTATATTTTTTTACATAAACGACTATTCCAGAAATCTGACCTGTGATTGGTGGATAATGTGGGTTCACTTTCGCATGCTACCAGCTCGTCAACTAGTTCCTCACTAATTCTCAACTAGTTTGTGATGTGAACAATTTTATCGCTTAATATCTCTCAGTACGACACTAGGCTAATACTGGACATGGAATTGAAGTTTTCATATTAACGTTGGCAAGTTATAGTCAAAGGTAAATTTGAGTTCCTCGAAACTACTGAAAGTTACCTTCGATTTCAATTCCGTTATTATATGTATAGTAAGGTCTAAATTTTACGAGTACAACCAGGCAGAAGTCTTGGGAAAAGTTTTTATGTAAACGACACTGGCCACTCATAATTTATTCGGTTTAAATTTATACGAATACTTACCAATAAAAACACGAACGTTCCAATTTCAAATTTTCCCTCCACATTTTGTGACCTAAATTAAAATATCGTATCTCATCGAAAAATTAATTACGAGGGAACGAGGGAAACGATTCCACGAATAATTTGATACAAAACGCCCGCCAGTGCGCAGTGTTGCAACGATAAAAAAGCGCAGCCATTTTTTTTAATTTTGCGTTGTTTTCGTGCAAATACTCACATTATCACATAATTTTATGTTCTCATTAATCTATTTATGTAATACAATTTAAAAATACTAGTAAAAAGGCTTGATTGTATATTTTATTCATTTATAATTATTTTCGTTACTTTTCTAATAAGGTAAGGTAGGTTACTTAATTCGACAGTCGTTGTTATTTTTTAAAATAAAAATTTCGAACGTATTAACTTAGATATCTGTAGTATAGTCGTACAAGCATCTTTTGGAGCGTGGGTGACAGAGACAGCGCCTTACAGTTTGCCCTACCTGTAAGGCGCTCTCTCTGTCACCCACACGCCAAAAAATCCTTGTACGACTTTATATAACTTTTAAGCTAGTCAAGGCTCCTTCGTTATTTGGTAACCGTTGCACAACGAAGCGAAGAATTTAACGAGTGTTATAAACAACATACTTACAGAAAAATATATAAGTAGTTTAAATATGAAACAACCACCAGACGTACTTAACTTAAAAGCAAGCAAGTCATCACTGAGATACTTAAGAATATAAGCGGGACAGACGGACAGAACCTTCTCAATAATTCACATTTCCACAGAGTAGAACACCATGTTTAAATAAACATACATAGCACGAGACGGTACGATTGTTTGTGGCACTAGAATATTTTTCCGGAAAAGTTTTTGTTGTCATCAAAATAAACGGTCACTCAATGCGAGACAAAATAAACTACTCGTACTTATCATTCTATCTCTTTTTTCATGTCATTAGCGTAAGTTGCTTCTTTTCTTACGTCTTGTACTCTTCATGATTTGGATACACTAGCTATTTTGTAATGTTGTAGCTATTTTGTATGTCTATTTTGTAATACCTATCGAAATAATATGAACTGAACTGTACATACATATATCTATCAGTTAAGAATTCTTTATTTATGCAAAATTTTTAACAGCCTACCAAAACAGTTTATAAGTGTGTTATGACTTGACTCTAATTACATATTATTGTATTGACTGTAATTATTGAATTTGTAAAATATTGACATTTATGATTTGATTACTCTTCAACCCCCGTCATTTCAAAATTACCAGACGCGGGCCGCACAGATAGGTACAGTGACTGTACTACAGTCCACAGGCCGCAGTTTGACGACCAAGGCTTATGGGTATTACAGGTAAAATTTCAAATTCTAGACTAAACCCTAATGCGAGCGTTTAAGAGTAGTAAGTACACAATGGTACACAATTTGTATCTACGAGTATGTAGGATTCCCTTCACAATTTTATTTAATGTATATGTCTCTACCAACGGCTACTCTGTGCTAAGCCCTTACTAATGAGCGTCGTCGACGAACGCGCAGACGGCAGATGCTCTTTGTTTATTGATCCGATGCCCAAATTATTTCACTTTATTGTTTTTTAACTAATTTTATTTCTATTTTCAAAACATTGCAAAGGAGAACATCAGATTTGGGCCTGGATCGAACAGCTTGTTCAATACCCTTAAATAATCTTGCACATTTTAATACATCCATTTCATATTTAAAAATCTAGTTACATCATATCATTAAAATATTAAACGACTAAAGTACCTAGATACTATGTGTGCGCGCTGCGTAAAACGACTATATTTCATTATTCCCATCATTTTCCGCAAAAACGGAATATACCTACACAATGTGGTAACAATATCCTCGATCTAAAAAGCGATGTCTCATGCATGTTCATATTCCAGGCCCAAGATCTTTGAGAGAGTTGCTGGACTCCTTTTCTACCTTATTTAGGTGTTCTAACTGGGTCTAACAAAATGTTACTGGCCAGTTAACAGATAAGCTTCGAGAATAGACAGACGATTAATAAAACAAAGGCTTCATGATAAAAATATTATCTATCTGAAAATAAAGTATACCTACGTATAATAAATCTAAAAAACCGATCTGTTCCTGAACATTACAGAGATATGAGAAAATCTAAAACATAGGGACTAAACGCAGTAGAACACTGATCAGTGCTTTTTACAACTTGACTGTTTGTTTGTTTGTCTATGATGTTGTTCGCGCTAATCTTAGAAACATCTCAACCGATTTCGGTGCAGTTTTCGTTATTATGTTGTGGTAGACTTCACTTAACTAACAGTGTATGTTTTTTTGAATCGGTTCATTTATAAAAAAGTTACGTTAGTTTAAAGAATCAAGCCTAACAAGCGAAGGAGGGTTTTAGTGTAACCACATCCATTTTCAAGTTAATTAACAAATTAAAATTAAGGGTCTCCGCAGACTGACTGCAGCCACCGGCGGCTGTGGCGCGTCTTTTTAGAAGCGCGGTCCGGCCGACAGCCACTTCGTCTGAATTCTGCTCACTGTTATTGGAGCTGTTGGCTGTTGGTCGGATCGCGCTTATAAAAAGAAGCGCCACAGCCGCCGGTGGCTGCAGTCAGTTTGCGGAGACCCTTAATTTCTGGTGCCTAAAGTGACGCGTAGATCAAAAACAAGAACTTCGTGAATTCAATATTTGTTTACTGTAATAAAAGTATTGTTTAAAATATCATTTTATCATGCACTGCATGAGCTCTTTTAACAATATCCAGCGAGCTGATTAAGCTTTGGTTTCCTAGGAAAGCGGTGCCGTCATAAATAGCGGCCGTAATACAGCGGTAAATGACGTCACTAGAACGTTGTCTATGTAAACGAAATGGCGCGGTTTCCTGGAGAGCGGTAACTGACACCGTAACGTCAAAAAGCGGTACCGCCATTTGCATGACGGCCGTCTTGTCGACACCGATGGTTTGGTCAACGTTTTATTGATAGCGGTGAAGCTATTTTTAATATGTATTTGTGTTTTTTTCGGAACAACGTCAAAAAAATAAAAAGTAAAGAAAAAATTCAACTACCTAAATAGAATTGGTGGCTTGAAAGTGGAGAAATATTAAATTCTGATGAATTATTAATTATTAAAATGACTGACGGTGTGTTAAAACGGCCGTGGAACTTTCCACATGTCATCACCGTCAAGACGGCCGTCTACTTGCGTCCGTAATATTACGGCCGCTACATGGCGGCACCGCTTTCCTAGGAAACCAAAGCTTTAGTAATGCGATAAAAATATGCATTGTAAAATGGCGGTTGTTTTAAACAAAACTCGGGAAAACAAAGTTTGAAGCGAACTTTGAATCTGTTCTCGAATAACCCACTTATGCGAAGATATTGCTAAAGTTCATTTTTCCGATAAGCAATCTACGAAGGCCCGGATAGGATAACTCGAGCTGTTAAATTGAGATAAGTGTAGTGTATAGGCATCATGTACATACCTATTGTTATTGTAATAAAGATATGCGCGCTACTGGCGCCACAGTTTCCGATCAGACGTTGAGCCAGTTGGTGCTGCAGTGAAAGTAATTTGTTTATTATTGGCACAATAATCGAACCAGTACAAGTGGCGACCCTGCCAGTGACTAAAATAAACAAGGTATGTGCCCATTAACAAATCATACAATGAAATAAAATAAAATCGGTAAACATGGCCGATTTTATTATAACAATTTTCATAAAGAAAAAAAAAGATGTGACCTAGTAAGCAGACTAGCCGAGTAATCATATAAATAATGCCTCAATTTGTGGAACAAAAGTATCATGGATGTTAGTACCATGGAAATAACGATTTTGAATAAATTCGGCTAAGATTATTATTCACCTACCCGCCGCTTAACCGTGAGGTTTCTAATATTTGTTCTCACTGACCGACGAAGATGCACTCGCGTCTATTAGCCTAGCCAACAAACTAACTTGAATATAGCCTTTGGGTAACGTAATTAAAGTGCATATTCATATCATACGAAAATAGTCTTAAGGATGACTATTTTTAGACCAAGCTAGTTAATATAACAACCAGGACGATTATATTGGGTTCACATTTTAGAAGGTCTATACGTTTACAACATACGTGTACGTATATTTACTGATATAATATTGTTGGTTATTATTGTATCTAATTATTGCTTACTATATACTTGAGTCACCGAGCCTGTGGATTTATGTGCCATGTATTTATAGAAAATTCCGTTTCAAGCGTGAACCAAGTATCAGTGCTTAATTATGTACCTACCTAATTTGCAGTTAGATCCATTCTGTAAGATTCATTTTTTTGACAAAAAAAAAATGAGGTTAATACCTAATTCCAGAGGTGGTTTGGGTGAGCAAACGGTACACTACTGAGCAGGGTTCCTCCTCATCAACGAGGAGATAAAATTATGGTCAGACAAATAAAAAGGATTATTACATAATCATGAATGTAGGCCAATGAGTAGTTCGATGAAAATCGTAACGCTACCAACAAAATTCCAAGTGGTAGTTCTAAGAAAATTAGAACGGTACCAACAAAATTCCAAGTGGTAGTTCTATGGAAATTAGAACGGTACCAACAAAATTCCAAATGGTAGTTCTATGAAAATTAGAACGGTACCAACAAAATTCCAAGTGGTAGTTCTATGAAAATTAGAACGGTACCAACAAAATTCCAAGTGGTAGTTCCATGGAAATTAGAACGGTACCAACAAAATTCCAAGTGGTAGTTCTATGAAAATTAGAACGGTACCAACAAAATTCCAAGTGGTAGTTCTATGGAAATTAGAACAGTACCAACAAAATTCCAAGTGGTAGTGCTTTGGAAATTAGAATAGTACCAAGAAAATTCCAAGTGGTAGTTCTATGAAAATTAGAACGGTATCAACAAAATTCCAATAGGTATACCGATAACATCGCGGTAGTACGTAGCATACATCTTAATAATATATAGCTAATGATACTGTCCAGTCGTTGCGTGATTTACACGCATTTACAATAAATCCAAATTGGCGTTCGCGTCATAAGCAATTGGTGACGTAGCATGTCCTGGAACAAATAAATTTTATCTCATATTATACTAGCTGACCCGGCAGTCGTCATCCTGCAACATTTTTGCAGGTGGTAGGGCCTAGAGCTCACCCGGGGAAGTACCACCGCCCGCCACGGTACTTAGTACCATTCCTACCGTGTAATAATTGTTTTAAGAACAATTGTGTTCCGGATGGGAAGGTGTGGAGCCGGTTACACTTTTTTAGAGGCGACCATCTTAGTCCTCAGGGGTAGCAACGCATCTGTGATCGAATAAGAACGAGACTCATTGAGTCTAGTTCTGGGTCGGTCACAGTTGTCATGGGAGGCAGCGGAGGGTGGTGCTGCATGCTCGTTTGCTATCTTAATTCCTTTAAAAAAAATGTAAGTATTATTAAGTAGATTCGTTTCGGGAAACTTGTTGCTCCGCTACTTTTGATTGTAACGTGATCAAACAAACTAACAAACAAACTCTTCCGCTTTATATTATTAGTTTAGAATTCGATAATATAATAGACGGGGAGAATGCAACTACATCCAAATAGATACAAATTTTACAACTAGGGTTGTCAAGTAGTTTTGGTAAACGATGACAAGTTCATTGAATACTCAAAAATAATTCATAATTATTGTTAAATTCCTTGCGAGGCTTGGACGCACGGATCTTATGGTCCGAATAAACGACGGCACTGTATACTCAGTGTATACACCGAGTGTCTTTGTATGAACGCGAGCGTCCCTAATTGTAAAATTTATTGTGACACGAAAATTTGTGTCGCATCTGCGGCTGTGTGGATGCGTGGTAAAAAGGTGACAGCACAGAAACTAATGTTTGACAATTATTTCGCAATTCGCAAATTCTTTCGAAATCAAAACGTAGCACAGACGTGGCTGCGTTGTCAAAAAATAGTATTATTGTTGCGTGATAATAATACGAGTAATACTTAAAAGTGCTATTACATTATACCTACACGTGAAGCAGAAGCATTAAGGTACCAATGAAGTCTAAAAAAAACATTTGTTATGTAACTTGGATCGACAACGCGTCACTGATACCTTAATGTTGACGAACAATCATAGACGATGAGCAATAAAAAAACAGTCACGCGCTTTGAGGAACCAATCGTCAAACCTTGTAAAGAAATAATTAAAAAAATTGCCTGCATTATACCATTCATTCGTACGCAAATTGGATAAAATAACCTTTGATCAGATACACGATATAATCAAAGCTAATAAAATGTTGTATAAATTAGTACACTGACAATATCAGTAGGTACTGGTACCTAAAGATAAATACGAGTAATGCAATAGAAACATAGATATAAGAAAAAATAGAAAGTGGTAGACTGACAAAGTCAGTCGGTACCAGCAAGAGATGTGTATGGAAAGTGGTAGACTGACAAAGTCAGTCGGTACCAGCAAGAGATGTGTATGTGTAGTTCACGTGCTTAGTTACTGAAAATTTCAGTGGAACTAGCAAATACATATAACAATATTAGGTTGTTACAAAATAGTAAACAGGCATTATAAGTTGACACATTCAATATGCTTGCATAAGTACATTGGGTAGTAAGTAAATTTTGTCGGTTAGTGCTGACTAAGGAGAATGTTCCATCCCTTGAAAGCATCTGAATGGGACTGCGGTCGGCCCCAAAAACAGTGACTTCATTTCGCATCCATTGTGGGTTTGCGAGTCACTACATGGGACGCGAGTTTTAACAGATTAACAGGAGAAACTAAGTATGAACAACCTGAGTGTGCTTGTTACTGCTTGATAAGAGATACCATCGCCGTTATTGACATAATGCGTTATTACTACAACGCAAGATAAGTATAATTCAGTAATGGTAAGCAACCCGTAATGAAAGACAAGTAAATAAAAAAAAAATTAAACTAAAGAAATAAAAGGTTTTCAATTTTCAATAGTTGTCACCGACAATATTTATTTGCGGTAACAAGGTATCCTCGTAGTCTTCGTGAGAGAAGTAGAAGCAAGACCTACCGCGATATTTGTCAGTCCACCTTGTTGGTATAGCTAACCAACCATATCGCAGGTTTTAACGGTAACAATATCGTTGATCAATTACTGGTCTCAAGCAAGAATTTGGACTATGTACCTATGTACTTGTTTCCCAGTGCAGGTTCAACAGATAGCTATATTATTCCTGTCTGACTAGAAGTGGAAGCTGAACTTTATTTCATTTCGTGAAACCACTACAGTTATAATCAGAGTCGTACTGAACAACTAAAAACGTTAACGCAAGGTGTTGATTTAAAGCAATTTTAACCGACTTCAAAAAAAGGAAGTTCTCAAATCGACCGTATATAAAAATGTTTTTATGTGTGTTCGGAAATTAGATACTTCATCATTTGTGAGCCGATTTTGATAAGTCTTTTTTTGTTAGGAACTAAATATTCCAAGGGTGGTACCATGGTGGGAGACCAGGATCTAATGATGGTTTCCCAGAGAAGTCGGGGAAAGCTCTTCTTTGAGGGTAGTAGTTCTTCTTTGTAGGGGCGACTAGTGCCTTTGTAAATGCTTTCATTGGGTGGTTTTAAGCACTGCACTACAATCTAATGAGCTGAAAGACCGGCGTGGGAACATCTAAACGATTTTTAACAGTTACCTTGTGTTTGGGCTCGATTAATATGTAAGTATTTACGAGAACTTTACACTTAGGTGGGTTGAATTGAGCGCCAACTGGCAAGTAGTTTCTGTAAAACGTAATTTATCAATATATCACAACAGAGAACTTGTTTTAACAATAACAACTTGAAGTTATGTAACCTTTGCGATGCAAGGCGCATCTCGTTCTATAATTCCCAGATATCAAAGATGTTGCTGTTATAGCCGCCAGTAAATAACTGGAGACAAAAGCAACTTCATCGTGCAGGACATGTACTCCTGCATCACTAGCTGCGGTTGTGCACGACCGTGCACCGATGTCGCAGGTCACAGCATATAACATAACAACAGAACGTGTCGACACCAACACCTTCACTACTGGGCAACTGGAATATTACAGGTGATCTGCATTGTTCAACTTGTTTTCCTATGACATTAGGTAATGAATAATAAGTCAATATAAATGTAGTAGTATGACCCATATTGACATGTAAACGAGAGTCATTTCTATTAAAATCCATTTGAATTTTAATTTGTGAACTGGCGTTATACCTATATCGGGAAACGTCAAGCTTTAAGGAAAACTCTCGTCTGTGTTTCATCGTTTCAGGTAAACTATGACGGCATCGTTGATCAAACTGAACAGCAGTGTTACGGCGATGCCGTACGACTTGTACGGTTGTTAAAGTCACTCGAGTGGACGATAGCAAACAATCAATAAAGAAGGGAAAAGGACGATGTTGGCAACAGCAACGGAGAATTATTGAAATTCCGGAAGATTTTATCCACACAAATTACTATTAGGAAGTTGTTGAAAGATGTCGTAAGATGTATTGATAAATGAGATAATTATTATTTTAAGCTAGAATTTCTCTGTCTGAAGTTGAGATAATATTTTGTTTCTTTTCTATTTTGTAAAAGGTAGATGTAGTGTATAGGCATCATGTACATACCTATTGTTATTGTAATAAAGATATGCGCGCTACTGGCGCCACAGTTTCCGATCAGACGTTGAGCCAGTTGGTGCTGCAGTGAAAGTAATTTGTTTATTATTGGCACAATAATCGAACCAGTACAATAAGTAAAGAATATTTAAGATTTAGTTTCTTTAAACTTAAATATGCTGATGTTCAATAATTTAGATACTTTAGGTAGATAGAAGGACTGAGTGATAGGTTATTGAAAGTTTTTTTTTTAACACCCGACCCCAAAAGAAGGGTGTTATAAGTTTGATCTTAAGAGCTAGTAGTGCCTGTAATAACATAGTATCATAGATAGATATGGGTATAGGCGTTGGATGGAAAGTACATATAAGCCTAAGTTAATTCTATACAAAACCTATGTAGGTATAGTTTACATAAATGTTCCTTTGAAACTTTACAAAACGCCATTCAAAACAACCTAATGGAATCACCATAAAAGTTTTATTTCCAAACTTAGTTTTCACTTACCCCCATAGCCAAGACCTCCATCAATAACCAGATACCCTCATTTAACACCTCATTTCCTCGGCAACTTTAGCCAATATCGTGTTTCCGGACGATGTAAAAAAAAACTTTATTTTTGTCGATAAAGCTGTAACTTGTATTACTTCTAAACTTTTTTATGTTCAACTTATCTTGTAAATTGTACAACGTACACGTACTACTTTCGCTCTTGGAGTATCTTTTACTTAGTTATACTTACTTGAGTCCCCGAGAATATTGAATTGCTATTCACCGCTAAAAACAAACGCTTAAGGCAGTTCTCACACAACGCTATTTGCAAGCGACTCGGATCTTGTCAATGTATGAAAGCGACGCGTCTGCGATGCGTCTCCTGTCAGTGAACAGTGTCAGATACAGCGAATTTTGGATTGCGTTGCAGTCGCGTAGTTCATAAATAGCGTAGCGTAAGAAGTGCCTTACAGGTGCTTGCAGTTCAATTTAGCTTGTAACTTAAACTTACGAAATTTTAAATTCTCTTTTAACTAATAGTGTAAAAGTATTTCTCTTGTGCCTTGTAATAAGTACCTACCTTAATTTAAAAAACGATTTCGACATAAATAGCGTAGTAGTAACATAACAGAGATTACTACTGTTATAGCATAACATTGAAATAACTCAAAATTACTCGCCAGATGTAACACAAACTTATATGGGAACACACGTGAAGCATTAGCTTTCGAGTAATATATCAAATTAAAATCACAATCGATGCACCCAGTCAAAAGTTATGATGTAACAAACTTAATAAAATTACAGGTGAATTGAGAACCTCCTCCTTTGAAGTCAGCTAATTTTTTTAGCCGACTTCAAAGCCGGCTAAAAATATGTACCTACCTAGGTAGACGGTAGTGGCAAAATTTCTTGAGCGCTTCCGTTCTTCGGAGGGTACGTAAAGCCGTCGGTCCCGGTTGTTCTCGATTGATAGCAGTCGTTAAGCCATGTCGGAGGCCTTCGGGCGGCTTGAAAACTTTCGACATTGGGACACCCCTCCACCCATCCGCATTGGAGCAGCGTGGTAGAGTATGCTCTAAGCCTCCGCAATAATGAGGGGAGACCCGTGCTCAGTAGTGGGCCATTAATGGGTTGTAGCCAGGTAGACTGTCCCTAATTTGGCCACCTACTAAAGTAAGACATTTTTACGCTCAAAGTAAATCCTTCACGAGTCTAAAACACAATAACAAACCTGTCGGTTTACAGTCCTACTTTTGTACCCGTAATATCATTGTACGGAGGCTAATTTCCCCGGGGACCGCGAGAAAAAATACGACCTTTTAACAATCGATTTTAAATGAAATTGAAAATGTCTCCGATTGATCTCTTGTCAGATAACAGGGGATAATTAGGATGTGTTTTTGACATCTTCACGAATTAAGGAAACGAGGGAAATAATTAAAAATACGTAATTTCCAAATAGAATCGCGGTTTAATTTTAAATTTGACAAAAGTTGCACACATTTTGTTGTGATACTGATACAAATGATATGTATAACCCATGATATCATTTGTTTTTGGTCACCAATATTTCGACCCAGTTGCATGGATCGTGGTCACGGCTGAATTGCGGTGGCGTGAATAATTTTGTTTCTTCAAATAAATAAAATTGATAAACAAATTCATTACTTACTTGTGCTGACAGTAAAATTTACCTTGTAAGTAATCTGTGTGGGATGTAATCAAAACCAATTCCATATCGAACCGGAATGCAGTGAAGTGAGCTGATGATTCAAGGTGTGATGAATTGAGATGCGGTGTGAAGAGAGAATAGAGAACAGATTATAATAAGGAAGGAGTCTTCTTATAAGATCTGTCTAGTACCTATACTTCAAAATACTACTGGCTAGCGAGCAAACCAACTGTTAGAACGATCATTGTTTAAATAATTGATTTTCATTGCATACAATTGGTTAGTAGAACGTGCAAGAGTATTTTATTTATCAATATAGTAGTCAGTATTATAATAATTATAAAGATCTGAAGACTCGTCTAAGACGTAAAACCTCAAACATCTGGCACCCAACGAGGGACCTTTGACCTTTAGACTGTTCTTCTTTTTATAATTTTAGACGTAATATCTTCTGAGATAAGAGGATACTAATATTTTACTCTTAGTAAACATTTTATGAAATTAAAATATAATTATGGAAATGTCTCAAATTAACTATGAAAATTAGAAAAAAAGGTATGTAGAATAATTTATTGTCTATACAGAATAGGGAGTTGGGGCAAGATAAAGTTAAGAGAGGAGAGGTGAGTAATTAAATAAATGAAATTATGCGTGGTAGTCGTAAAACACTTAGTTGGAGTTGGATCGTAGTTATATTATATTGTAGCACTATCTCTGAACACATTCGTACCGGGTGATAAGGAAATTCGTGTCAAACCCAAGAGCAACTTATTTTGACAAATTAATATAACGCGATCTAGAAATAATCTTGCTGAGTTTTTACAAAAATTATAACGTAATAAAATGCAAATTACATTTACATTTTAGACGAAAAACAAAATGGCAGGCTAAAGCAATATGGAGGATCGGAACTCATCAAAATAAAGTCAGCATTTCCAATTTTTCTTTTAACGGATCCGGTATTCGGTACATGTCACACCGGAATGTAACAACAAAAGACTACTTATTCAACTCCGTCTGTAATTTATTTTATTTATAACAACATAGTATTGTGTATATGAACTCAATTTACATATATTTTACCTTTCTGAAATAAATAAACCTATATGATTACTGTGCAGACGAAATAAATGTTACTTATATCAAACTCTCTGGAGCTATGAGTCATAGCTCCACACTATGAATCCCTATGTCGTGGGCGCCATGGACAACACACAAGACAAGAACACACACCCAGACCGAGAACGAAAAATACTTATCATTCAGATCTGGTAAATAATGAAATAGCATGTTACTAAAAGGTGTAATAAACGGCCATTTTTGCAATATATTACAAATCATAGACATACGAGTAAACAGGTGTGACGGATACCTCCAGAGTTTTTCTTTAATAAAATATTTTACAGCCGTACACCGGCTCTGAGCAGCACAAACATACAATATCAAGTGTTATGCAGTAGAGACTACACTTTGACTTGGGAATAAAATGTTAAGTTTTATATTTAACTTGTAAGTTGTAACTGTTTGATGCGGTACAACTGTGCCTTCGTATTTACGCTCTTAAATATGTTTAGAGTGTATGTAGGTACTTAAGGAGATATACTTATCTTTTATTTGCGGCAATTGCGTTTTATTTCGTAAAGGTGGTGATTTAACTAATTATGTAAACGCACCACAGCGTCCATCTATTTGCCTCAAAATGCGAAATGTCAAAAAACTGACAAAATTACTGTATGTTAAAAAAAATAATGATATAAAACGGAACACCCAATCAAAAGTGACGAGGTAACACAAAAAAGAATAAAACATACAGTGGAATTTGAGAATCCACCTTTTTTAAAGTCGGTGAATTGAGTAAAAAGCATTTCTATTATTCTTAGAATTTTTTTCTGTTAAATCGCATCAACACGAACAAAGTCGCGTGCACAACTAGTTCTTACTTTCTAACTTTCTACATTTCAGACGTCGTTTTCAATCCTACTAACATAATTCACATTCTTCCGATACGAGGATTAAAAGAAATTAATTCCGATAATAAATCTTGGTTACTTATCGATTGATACACTTCGAAATGTAAGGTTGTTTAGATTAAGTTATACGCTGAAGCGGTTCTATTTTAATTGAAATCTCTATAAATTTTAACAAATTATGTTATTCCGATGTCTAAGCTATATTACTGCAAAGTTTCATGAAAATCCGTTCAGTAGTTTTTGCGTGAAAAAGCAACAAACACACACACACACATACATCCTTACAAACTTTCGCATTTATAATATTAGTAGGAAGTAGGATCTGTCTATTCTCGATGATAGCTTGCCCATTAGCCTGTAACCTTGTAACCGACTTCAAAAAAGGAGGAATTTCTCAATTCGGCTGTATTTTTAATGTGTTTTATTAACTTTATATTTTTTTAATGAGTGAATCGATTTTGATAATTCTCTTTTTATTCAAAGCTACTTTTTCAATTCTAGTCCCTTAAAAATGCAGTAACATCTAATGTGTAGTTTTAGAGCTTTTTAGAGATATCTCTACTTATCTAATTTGAAGTCGGTTATTTTTTTGTAATAAGTAAGTTAAGTAAGAGCACTTGAAACCTAAAACCACACGTCCCTACTCACCCCACTTCTAAAGCGCCTCTCCTCTCTACAGCACTTGTCCAGATAAAACCTCACTCACCAGCTCACAAACATCTCCTGACCTCACCACTGCCTGCTAATCCTGCTTCTCACATTTGTTTAGCAAAGGGAGAACTCCCGCCAGGTGAGACGACATGCCTGGGTGGCGGCCGAAGCTCCAAATGAATACTCTCGAGGCGTAGAATATATGCGGGAGATGTAGAATCCTTCGCTAGCGTGATTCAGGCTTTCGTGTCGTCACCGTGTGACGTGTGTGTTGTCGCTACATTTATTTCAGTAGAGGTATAAACCCGTTACAAATTATCTTTATGGGGGCTTAACATTATACAATTTGCAGAGCGCTAACTGAGCCAGCGTGCTAAAATCGCATTGTGTAAAGGCAGTTAGACAGTAACGAAAGCAGTGTGATAACACTAGTTAGTGCACTGAGCTATCGCCTACTCACGAATCTTATACCAAAATCAAACGAATTAATTCACGTACCCTCGTCCGCCGTAAGAAGATTGCTACCACGCTTTCAAAGTAACGTATTTTAAGCTTTTACAACCTGAACTCAATTACTTTAACTTAAAATCTTTCTTCGAAACCGACTAAAGAAGGCAATGCCTGGAACGTTAGAAATACAATGTTAAAAAGGCGTTTGGTTAGGGACAGCGAAAACTTTTATAATCTATAGATATAATAAAACTGTAACTGATTGCTGTCTGTGCATGGAAGATATAAAAAAACTTACAGAGGCTTTTGTGTTATCGCAATAGAACGTGTAACAATTATTTTAGAACTTGTCTGTTTGTCTTTGGTTTCATTCTCAGAAACAGCTAATTCGATTTTAGTCTAGTTACACTCATAATATATATTGTGACAAGTTTTAGGGTCGCCGCAAACTGACTGCAGCCACCGGCGGCTGTGGCGCTGTGGCGTTTCTTTTTAGAAGCGCGATGCGGCCAACAGCCAATACTCCAATAACAGTGAGCAGAATTCAGCCGAAGTCGCTGTTGGCCGGAACGCGTTACTAAAAAGAAGCGCCACAGCGCCACAGCCGCCGGTGGCTGTAGTCAGTCTGCGGGACCCTTAGTTACCTAATAAAATATTTTTGTACTTCAGTTGATTCAAAAATAAAAATAAAAAGTTTTATCATTTCAAAGAATCACCATTTTTGGGCAGGTTTTGGCAAATACAGGTCACGCAGAGGAGGAAGGGGGCCAAAAATTGTAAAAATTGGGTCACGTAGAATGAGTGCGTTTCCTAAGAAATATTCACTCCGACGTATCTCAGAAACGGGCGCAACAATACGACTTCACGTATTGAAATGGTTTCTCTAGCAACGGATTACGCCAGTTCAAAGCTATATTGCAGGGAATCCGCTTACTTGAGCTTGGAGAGGGTTCTGTATAGTTCTTGAGCTTGGTATTGGAAGCTTTAACTTGGAAATATCTATCAATGTAATATATAAAACTCTTCCGTTACTGACCGATAGACATTTCACAGCCGAAACTACTAAACGCAAAAAGCTAAAATATGGCATACATGTTCCTTCAGAGAGGGAGTGTAGAGAAGCACTAAGAAAGAATTTTTTGAAATTGTAATGCCGTCGATTTCATGACCTATCGATTTGATAAGATTTCGATGTCATAAATTCGATCTAATGAACCTTCGATTTTATAAGCTTTTGATGTGATGAAACATCGATCTAATAAACTTTCATTGTAATAAAATTTCGATCTAATGAGTTGTCGATGTAACGTGTTCGATGTCATGAACTTCGATGTAGTGGCATTCGATGTGGTGTACGTATCCCCACGAGCACGTAATTTTGGAAGCTTTACCTATATCTTTATGAGTTATTTGTTGCCATATACCAAATCAGGACACTTTGGTTATAGCTAAGGACAGCATCCGACTGATCCGACAACCTTAAAGCGGGATAATGTTATCAAAAGCGGGACGTTAGTGAGACATAAATTATGGTCACATTATATATTTCTCATAAACGCATGAATTTCAGTGCAACCTGCAATATTTCTAAGGATTAACGCTATGCATTTGCCATCCCAAGGAGCCCTTCAGCCTCATCCCCCGGGATTAGCTTGACGTGTTCTGGACACTGCACCTGCTCCATTGTTTTGGACGTCAGATGATATTGTACTCATCAGTGCTCAAGTTTTGTTGACATTATCCACTTAAATCCATTACTACTAGTAAGCAGAAATAATATATGTTTTCTTACATGAATGTTACCTCGGGAAGTATTACATTAAGCAATTAATTTTGTATGAAAATTGTAAGTTGTAACTCAATGATCCCTGAATGAATGAACCCTGTGTAACACGGCGTTTAAAATACGTTTTTCTAAACGGGATGATCAGGTCGCCCAGCGACAAATTCCTTAAAATAAATAAAAAAAAAATACCTGCGTTTACATTGTCAATTGCGAAATGACTCCGTATTAGCAAGCTCTGCGTAATTGCTTCTCTTGGCAAAAAATTTTATATTTGAAAATATATTTTGCAGAAAATAGCGATAAGGGGCCATCCATTACGTCTCACGTTTAAGGGCGGGAGGAGTGTGACATTGTGTGACAAGGGGGTGGGAGGGGTCGTTAATTTTGTAATGTTACATGTTAAAATGTTTTATTTCGGTTTTTTTTTAATATTGTTATTTTATTTTTAGATGTAAAATTGTATAAATGACGTCACACTAGGGAAGGTCTTACAAATGATACAGGACGTGTGAAGTGTATGGAAGTGTTATTTATGTTTTAGATTTTAAAAATTCATGTACTTAATGAAAAACCGACACCATTATTTTCAACATCGAAAATAATTAAATGATAACAACATCGACTTCGTCGAAATATGTAGGTACACATTATTAGGGGTAACTGAAAAACTACCTTTAAATATCAATGTGTGCTGTGCTGGCGCGCTCTGTGTATGAAGCTCTACATGGGTTGGTACCTAATTGTCTATGATTTCTGGTTTAACGCATTAGCTCCGTTAACAATTTTAACAGGGTTGTCTGTGCGTTTCTTTTCACATTTCTAATGCTGCTTAAGTGATTTGGACGCAATTTTTTAATGATTTATTGAAAGGAAAATATTATGCTAATTTTAGACGCACTTAAAATATGAAGAGAATACCTACCAATTTGAAATGATCGGCCAAATATTCCAAGCGGAAGCACTAAGACACACCTAGGTTTCCCGAAACAAAGCGAAGGTTATTACTAGTTCCTTTTTAATAAGGAAAAAGTAAAACTAAAGATACATCTTGCGGCTAGGCACACTATTGACACTTGCCATTATTGTGAACTACTTCGAACGAACACTATGCAAAAATATCTTCTGAAGAGAATAACAAAACAGATTGAGTGTTGTATAGCGTAAACATTCATGAAAGCATCTCATTTTTCCTCTGAAAAAAATAAAGAGTAGGCTGAGTAGGTATCTAAGACACCTCTTAGATCCTACTAATAAGTATATTAAGGGTAATAATATTTTTAATTCTGAGGTATTCCCAGAGCGCTTTGACATCTGGTTCTTGAAGAAAGGTGTAAAAAGAGTTCTCCTTCAGGGCCGGCGTTGCACTGGTGATTCCCCTGGTGTTGCTTGCTTGTGTCGATAGGCGACGATGACCACTTACCATTACTTTTACGTCAGCCCTTCAGACTATAAAAAGAGATATTTAAAACGACATAAAGTTACTCAAAGGCCACACTATATCCTAAAAATTGACTAAGAGCCCCAGCACACGGCGTATTCAAAAACGCGCTGACCTTGTAACCTTGGCACACGGAGCGATCAGGAAACGCGCAGATCTCTGGCACGTTGTATGAGTTTCGAACGCGCTTCATACGCGCGTTTGTATCGCGTTCAACGCGCGTTCGCATCTACAAAAACGCAAAATAAGCGTCTACGGCGCAGACGACTTGCGTTCGTGAACACGCGTCATCTGCCCGTTTTAAAATACGCCATGTGCTGGGGCTCTAACTCTAAAGGTAAGAAGATATAAGCGATCAACAAGGTTTAGCAACTGCGGGCGGTCGGTAGTTAGATGGGTGACCGCTTGTGGCAAAAATTTCTTGAGCGCTTCCGTGCTTCGGAGGGCACGTACAGCCGTGTCGAAGGACTTTGGGCGGCACATAGAAACATCCTATATTTGGATCTGCCACTAACCCCTCCACCAATCCTCACATCAGGGTAGTGAAGTATACTCTAGACCTCCTCAATGATGACGAAAGGCCCGTGCTCAATACTAGGCCTAGGCCGGTACCTAATGGGTTACCGCCAAGTTTCTTTACAATAGGTTTAAAACATTCAAAACGCAATCGATTTTCTATTACCCTGTTTATTAGTATCGTTTTATCACAAAAACACATGGTTACATTTGATTTATTTAATGTAGAACTCGGAACCCAATATCTGAAACAATTATAATAATAATTTTTTTTGGATAAATAAATACTTTTATTATTATTATTATTATTATATTAATAATTAATAGAAAATCAAATACATTAAATATTATGGATAAGCAGATGCTGTATCGAAAAAATAATATTGTTCCAATTACCCTAGGTAGGTTTAAATACATTCCGTTATCACGCTTAATTTAACATTGTCAGATATTGACATCACACCAATAAATTGTGTTGATGAATCTTAGCTATGTGTGGTGTTTTGCTTAACAATATTATTATATTCCAAAGCAGACCATCAGTTACAAATAAAAAGTAACTAAAATGTAGAATGTTAAACATTTTGTCAGAAGTGGGATTCGAACCCACGCCCACAGAAGTGGACTGCGACCTGAACGCAGCGCCTTAGACCACTCGGCCATCCTGACTTGTGCTATGTCGTTGAAAAATATATTCACAAGCTGAATATCAACTAAATGTAATGGAAATAAACAAAAATATGAAGCATCAAAAACACTGTCAGAAGTGGGATTCGAACCCACGCCCACAGAAGTGGACTGCGACCTGAACGCAGCGCCTTAGACCGCTCGGCCATCCTGACTTGTGCAATGTCGTTGAAAAATATATTCACAAGCTGAATATCAACAAAATAAAATGGAAATAAAAAATAAAAAGTGTCCAAAAACACTGTCAGAAGTGGGATTCGAACCCACGCCCACAGAAGTGGACTGCGACCTGAACGCAGCGCCTTAGACCGCTCGGCCATCCTGACTTCTGCAATGTCGTTGAAAAATATATTCACAAGCTGAATATCAACAAAATAAAATGGAAATAAAAAATAAAAAGTGTCAAAAACACTGTCAGAAGTGGGATTCGAACCCACGCCCACAGAAGTGGACTGCGACCTGAACGCAGCGCCTTAGACCGCTCGGCCATCCTGACTTGAGCTATAGCGTTGAAAACACACTATATTATATCCGATATACATACATACACTATTCGATTTTTTTAGTATCGTGGCGGAGTACACTCTAGGCCTCCTCAGTTATCATGAGTCCCGTGCTCAGTAAAGCCCATTAACAATCTGAAGGCAACATTGGAAGACATAATATGATATATTCATATACCTGTTAGTTCTGTTTCTGTTCCTTTTCTAATAAGATCTCTTTCTTGCAAGCCTTTTCGTAGAGTGTCGCTTTTTGGTGCTACTGGTGGAGCTTTGTTGAGCTTGGAGATTCTAAAACAAAATCAAAATGTTTATTCATGGACCAATCAGAACAATATAAACACAAAAATATTGTTATTTTATCCTATGCATGAACATAACCGGGTAAGGCATAGGTAAACGTCTTCACTTTAACGCGACAGTCCCGTTTTTTGTCCCGGTGTCCCCAAAGATAGCCTTGGGAAAAAATCTCCCGTATTTTCGAAATTTGGTGGGATGGAACACGATTCCTCGTGATTCATATTCTACCAGCATTGAAATTTCAATTGGCCAATTACTGAATGGTGGCAAATTAGATACTCCTCAGTTTATCGTATATATTATGCAGAGAAAAACTTATTACCCTGACGTACAATAAAAAACTATGTAAATTAACCCAGGAACACGGAACAAAAAAGGTAAAAAAAGTAAATGGCGCGGAAGATTTATTGTTCTTGGTTCAGGTGTTACTTATGTCTATGGGATACGGCGACAACTTACCTTTATCTCGGCTACCGAACATCACAAATTATAGGTACACTGATAGATGTGAAGCTACGTAAATTGCGCGCTTGAGCACATAAAGACACCGTTCACGGACACGAAACATGCACGAAACATTGCTCAATAGTGGTTTTAATTGTTTCTATAATGAATACCCGTGAACGGTTTTTAAGTATGTATGCAATGCTCAAGCTTGCAATATGTAGAGCTTTATACTTGTATAGGTTGACTGACCAGGAATATAGAAATTCTCGCCACATTGCAGTAAGCTCATGGAACTGATTTGTTTTATTGGCAGCACTTATTTTCTAAACTTTACTCGTAAATTGTTTGCCAGTGAGTTGTTTGTCATGGTTTATTTTGTTGCTTTGAGTGATTATTTTGTGCTAAAATGCCAGAAACTAATCATGGTCGTAAAATAAATGTAGTTTTCTATGTGCTAAAATAACATTTCCTTTCAAATAATATTTATTCCTTTAAATAACACTTCCTACGTAGTTGTCAAAATAACATGACCGTTACTATAATCACTATTACCATAAAAACGGAAACTTTAGCGCTCTCAATGCATATTCCTGGTCAACGTATAAATGCACCTATTATGTAAACCGTTTGGTCTTCGGAGTTAAAGCTCCTAAGCAGAGATAGCGGCACAGAGACCTGTCAATGAGTCGAAGTAAAACTTCAGACGTTCCCGGACTGATTTATGGGCGTTAAACTTTGCTAGAAACGTTGGTTTACTGATAGTGTGTCGTTTATTTTTATGAAATAAAGTTAGCAAACGAGCATGCAGCACCACCTTTCGCTGCCGCCCTTGACAACTGTGACCGACCTAGAACAAGACTCGAATGGGGACTAGGTGTTGTTAGCTTGAGGCGATAAAAAAGTTGATAAACTGTAACAATTTATTTCTTCAATGGATTCATTTTAAATTTTGTGTAGGTACTTATAGGTGACTAGAGCTACCTACGCAAGTGAGAAGAAAGGATTTTTTTTCGTTCTTGCCCCTTACTCACCTTACTCACGCGAATGAAGCTGCAGGCCTAAAGCTAGTAGAATTAACAATATTTTTTGTAATACTTGTCTGTTTGTACGTGCTTATGTGATAAACAATTTAATAGCAATAGGTATGTTACCTACGTAAATTAGAAAAAAGCGGCAACAAACTCCCAAGGAGCTTTCTTCTACCCACTATTATTTACGACTACAATATGAAAATCACGTCCAAACATCTTCAAAATAATCATCAAGTTTCTTTCTTTCGTCAAGAGAATAATTTTATATTAACACCGTCCATTTCACAACCCTTTGGATACAAAACTCTAAAAACCACAACCTTGCAACCAATAGAACAAAAAATTCCCAACCTCTACCTCGAATACCTACTGGAAATTCGCGACCGATACAAAAATATAGGGTACCTCCAGCAAAATCTCATTTGCGGCTAGATAGATCCTGCGGGAGCAGTGATGAATCTGCAATTTCCCCCGTCGCGATCTGTCACGCGAATATCGTACGCCGTGACGTAAGTTCCGCCGTTGATGTGGCGAAACGAGAAACGCTATGGTTCTACCTAGATGCATCGTATATCTTTACGTATAAATGCAATTTTAAGACAAACAAAACTGACTTCAATATCTACAAGTTTTATATGAAACTAGCTTCCGCCCGCAGCTTCACCCGCGTGGATTTCATTTAAACTTCACCTCCCTATTTCACCCCCTTAGGTGATGAATTATGAAAAATCCTTTCTGAGCGGATGTTTACATCATATATCGCCTGTGTATCATTTTAGGCTCAGTTTATGCCCCTTTTTAGGGCATGAATTTTCAAAAATCCTCCCTTACTGCTGCTCCTCTATACTCCCCAATAAATAAACATACTAAATTTCAGCCTCTTACGTTCAGTCGTTTCGGCTGTACGTTGTCTCTTAGACACCAGTAACGGAAGATTTTGATATTATGTCCGTGTCTATAAACTTGGGGTTTCCCCTTGATTTCCCTGGGATTTCATTATCAGACTTGGTGGCAGCAGCGTCATGTTTTCTCAAATGCTTATAGACGTTTGCCTAGTTAACAGAGACATATCGTTTTTTATTTTTGCATGACATGTATGCCTTTTTATTTCTCTAACCCAGACAAAACTCTAGAACGGTTGAACCGATTCTAACAGGAATTTAACTGGAAGATGATATAACTATGAGTTACAGGGCAGCATAATATAAAGGTTACTTTTTATCCCAGAATTCCCGCGGGATTTACGAGGGAAAAAGCCCCACGCAACAAAGTCGCGGACACAGCTCTTAGATAATTAAAAATTAACACGTTCATACGATAGGTACCTAGATATCCAAAGTTTGTGGCTCAGCGAATCCCAAAATCCCCATTCCACATTAAGTGACCAATCCTATAAACTGTAACCAGCATTATAAACTGCACAGCTATTGAAATCCAATATCATTCGGTGTTCCAGAGGATATTAGCGCAATAAATTCCTGTCACAAATCATGTAGACAGCTTGGAAATTGTCTTGGAGCAACACTTCGTCATAACACTACTGTTCTACCAAGGGGACAGATCTCAGATAAGAGATTATACCTTATGGCAATAGATTATTTATTAAATTAGTTGCCTAAGTATAATAAATTGAATACGAACTTGCAAGTTGTGTAATGAGCTTGCTTCTGAGGTATTTCCGGAGCGCTATGACATGGGGTTCTATAAGAGACCACACAACAAGTACTAGTAGCTTCCGTTTAAAAACAGAATAATCAAAATTGGTTTAATCAGTAAAAGGCTACGACTACCTACGAGGTAACACACAGAAAAAGCATTCCAAATGAGAACCTCCTTCTTTTTAACCGACTTCATAATAACTTAAAAGTTGAGATAACTCAAAAACCACTCGCCAGATGTCGCTCAGTTCATTGGGTGTTATTGAAGTCTGTTAAAAAACCAGCTGGTATGTTATGCAGGTTTAAGTGTGATTGCAAAATCAAGCTTACCGCCAGCGCGATTGACCCGCGCCGATGAACGGCACTACTAAATGTACGTTACATCTGCGTGGTTCATCGGCGCGGGTCTCTTTTTACTAAAAAGCGGTACAAGAGACTTGTAAGCTCGTGTCCCGCGCGCCGGTCAACCGCGCTGGCGGTAAGCTTGACTATGCAGCTACGCTGAACCGCTTAAAAGTCATATCAACTAAAAACAAACTAACGTTACTGATATTCTTCCTGACGACACCCGGCCCACCAGGCATCGATCCAGGGGACGGAGTGGGCGCGCCGGCTCGCTGTCTTCGTCTTCTTCAGATGCTACTTGCACATTTAAACCGCTCGAAAGTTACTAACGTAAAAACAAACTAACATTGCTAACGTTCTTCCTGACGACTATCGCGACTCCGCCCCCGCGGCCGGGCTTGCCGCCCGCCGGCCGCGGCACCCGGCCCACCAGGCAGCGGTCCAGGGGTCTCAGGGGCCGCGCCGGCTCGCTGTCCTCGTCTTCTTCAGATGCTGGACAGAAGGTTACTAGTTAATATACCACCACCACAAATCATACACTAGATGCAAAACTCCATACGATAATTAATTATGCGAGCAATGCACACATAGAAACCGTTCATATGCTAACAAATCAATTTTTTATGTACAATGAAGCAACGGGCAACATGGTTTGAATAGAAAGAAAGAAGAAAGAAAGAAAATCTTAATTAAAATCTTAAAAAGAATAGAGTGCCTTTCCAAAAATGGCCGCTTGTACCTATGTTTAATTAACGTAGGTACCCCTTGTACCCAAACCACTAGATAAGTAAAGTAACTGGGCACACTTATTCACTTACCTATTCACGAACTCTGTGGCTTACCTACTATTAACACTCACTTCCTGACTAACATGCTAACAAACATCCCAACTTTCATCTCCAAGTACCTACGGACAGAGATTAAACTGTGACGTCCAATCTCAGCATCCCGGAAATAAAGACAACTCATCGTAAACTCGGTAAAGTGGCTACGTTTTTACGAATGGTTTACGACCCCTCCGCGTGCCGGCTACGGTCTTACGGCGCCGCGCGAACTTACCAACTAATCCATGCTAAATGGAATTCCGGAAACTTCGGAAACACCTATTCATTTACGTAACGTAAATGAAGTTGGCAAGAGAAATAATGGAAATAATGTTTCTGATAATAATATAGAGATAGTTATAAATGTAAAGAAACGCTAGGTATATACTTCTAGTCCCTCTCTAGGATTCCGTGAGTCGTGGGTGCCATGGACAACACACAAGACAAAGACACGCACCAAGATGGAGAACGGAGATTTAAACTCATCATCCAAATTTTCGCCTCGCTGGGAATCGAACCCAGGACCCTGGGAACAGCGATCCGGTAAGTTAACCACTGCGCCATTCGGATCGTCGTACCTATAGTCGTCGTAGGTTACTTTTTCTGAGAGACCATTTCAGTCCTCAAATATTCATGGGACCAAATTAGAACGGGACTATCATTAATAATTACTAAGTGGACTACTACTGACAGCAAATAACAGGACTAATATTGTCAGTAAAAGCCCCATTCTGCTAATTGGGCTAATCATCCTAGTCCCTATTTGAGTATTATTCTAGGCCGGTCACAGTTGTTATGGGCGGCAGCGAAGGGGTGGTGCTATATGCTCGTTTGCTACCTTAATTCTATAAAAAAGCAAATTATTAGATACTTACACATAATGATTTATTATGAAAGTAAGAACGCCCGATCTTCATAACTTTTCGTCCGTTACGGGCGATGTACTTAATCTTAAGGATTATGTCATACGAAGCAAAGTTTAGAAGTTAAAAGTTACGAGTTTACGACAAACGGTAGAATATTTAAAAGCTCATTAACATTTCAAAGACAATTTAATAATTACTAAGTACGAGTGGGTTACCTTATCACTTAAAACATTGCTAACTTTTCAAAAGGTTAAATACACAGTAAGTGTAACTTATAAAGTTGAACTTATGAACTCCTACACTCTAAGGGATCATTTACATGATGCCAGTTTCTTGCCTCTTGCATACAATAAAATTGAAGCAATAAACCTAATGAACAACTCTTAATATTCTTGATCTTCTTGACAACTTGCGTTTCAAGTTTTCCTCGGTGTAAACAGCCCATAGCATTAAATATTTCTTATGCGATTTTTGAATTCAATATTGTTACAAATAAACTTAAATCGAAAAGTTATTTTGTCATCGTAACCCATAACTTCTGGCATATCTACTGGCCATAGTTCACCAAGCTGGGAAATATTGATTAGTGGACTTAAAAAATATGGAGAACTCTCATCTGTTTAGGTTTCCTCATGATCTTTTCAACCTTTACCCATTCGACTATTACTGCTCCTAATAAGTTAGTCTTACTAAAGATAATCTAAAATAACTCAAACTATTTTTTTTATCATGTGAAGACGGCCTCAACATAGGTATATCTTTGCTCTGGTTTCCTCTCCTCTCCTCTCCACACTTAACCTCGCCACGCTTTATAGCACCTCGCCAATCGCCTAATTACTTCTTACTTAACGTTCTCCTCACGGTTGTTCTAGTACATATAAAATTCCACTGTTACAAAGAATATTTTTGAAAACACATCTTACAGGTCACGCTCACTAGGTACATAATATAAAACAAAATCGCTTTCCGCTGTCTGTAGGGACAGCGGGAAGCGATTTTGCGTAGTTTAAAAGATCTTAGCATACATAGGCATACAAACGGATTTTGATGGTTTTTTAAATGATTTTATTAATGTGATTTTTCCGCGTCAGAGGGGCAGTATTCCCGAAACGAAGCGAGAACGGCTTAACTAGTTTAGTATCATTGTCAAATATTGGTAGAATCGCTACTAAACTCTCCAACAAGGACTACCTACAGTTACATACGATCACATCGGCAGTTACATACGATTTGCCGTTAACAGCCAATAAAGCGCTCCGCACACGCAAGCCTTAAGTTGTTACCCCGCTAACGGTCAATTCTCCGGAGAGATGTTAAAGGAGATTTTATTTCCGTAGCCGAATATTATCCCAACGAAAATCCAAAGGTTTGTTAGAATACTCCGAGCACCTTAAATTCATAAAAGTTACGGAAAATAAATGGGAAGGTCTGTTCTAACAGTTGGATTTAACTTTATTATTTTTGATTTATATCTATATGAATAAGTTTTAAATCAAATTAATGAACTAACAAACAGTTTTAATACTTATACTTATAATAAATGTAATATATTTATACCTATTCACTATTTTGAAATTATAGCGTAAACGTGACCATAATAAGTGGATCAAATTGTAAGTATAACAATACAAAATTGTCGGTACCCATTTGAAAGTATTTGAAAGTAAAAAATATTGTCAGCGATTATTAAAGTAAAAATCATTTATTAATCATAGCAAAAATGATTAATTATTGTATAAGCGTTAATTTAATGCACTCCGTTTATAAGGAAATAAAGCTTAATTAACTCTGCAAAAATCATTGGTTTATAAACTAACAATAGCTGACCCGGCAAACGTTGTTTTGCCAAAAAAATGTTAAGGGTCAACAATCCTTATCACTTAGTGATATGAAAAATAGATAGTAGCCGATTCTCAGACCTACCTACTGAATATGCATATAAAATTTAGTAAAAATTGGTAAAGCCGTTTCGGATGAGTAAGGTAACTAACATTGTGACACGAGAATTTTATACTTATAAGATTATGTGTTTGCTCGTCTATTGTCGCAAATTAAATATATGTTTTGTATAAGTATTTAAAAAAAATATCTCTACGCTGCATAATAATTTAAACCCCGAGAACAAACCCAGAATCATTAATTGAAAAGGCCTTTAAATACCTACCTACATAAAAAACGACTGACTCGTGAAGGATTTGAACCTTCGCCCTCCGATGGTCAAATTAGCGTTTCATATCGGCGCTCTAACCTACTGAGCTAACGAGTCTTGTGACTCGAATTTACAAAATTGTGACTAGTACGTACAAAATGACGTCATAATTACGTCTACGTAAACGATACACAATTCATCAGACTATTCTTGTCTTTCTACATAGAAAATTCTACATAGCCGCGAAGACCGAATGACATCACAGACATGAAGATCGAAGACACACGAATAAAATGTAAACATAGTTTGCTTTCCATTCACTCACTCTTAATTTTGAAATAAATAAATGTAGAACGATATACAATACACTCATCTCATCATAAGCATTCCCTGTGTCGTGGTGTCATGGACAACACAATATGAGAAAGCACGTCACGATTCACGACCGAGGACAGAAAAAAGTTATCATAAATTTTTCCCTCCCTGAGAGTAGAACCGAAAGCGACGCAAGTGTGCGATTTCTTTTTAATTTTGCATACGAAATGTGTCGAACTACATATAGATATACCAACACGATGCAATTGGAGCTTTTAAGACAACTTTGGCCTTTGGTCGTAGTTTCTTTCCAAAAGCTTGTTGGTATCCAACTGATAGCTTTTTTCTCATCAAGTCATCACGTCAGCAGTCAATAAATGACAAATTCTCAGATTAGATACCTCGCTTCCTTAAATTAAAAGCTTAATGTAGCGGCAAATTAGGTAATATAGTAGGTAGCGTTTAGTTACAAGGATGTTAGTGTGCATGAAAAGTGCACCTACCTATCTGTAACTCGAATTTGTCAATGCTTGCATCGAGATGACTTGGGTACGCCGATTTCGGCGTAGCGTAGTATCTGTTGCCGCATTCTACATTTACAGGGCCGTTAGCATCTCAGCTACGGGGTCATCAAAAGACAAGCTATTTTAATTATATTGATCGTATCAATAAAAATGGTGTCATAACAATAAAAAATTGACCGACTCGTGTAGGATTTGAACCTCCGCCCTCCGATGACCAAATCGAGATATATATCGGCTCTAACCTACTGAGCTAACGAACCTTATGATCCATCCATTGTAATACAAGTACCTACAACAATCATGATGTCATCAATAATCATTAGTTTCTCATTCACTTAACAGCTCTTATCATTATAGTTATCAGGTAATAACTAGGCATACGATATTTCCTTCCGGCACTTCATTTTATGCGCTCCTAACTTTTCAGTATTTACCTCATCAGTTTTCACCTATTAATACTTTGGGATGGGTGGTTCGGAGGGCACGTAAAGCCTTCGGTTCCGGTTGTTATCGATAGATAGTAGTCGTTAAGCCATATCTCCCATATTGCCTTTGCCTTTGCATGAAATCTTTCGACACTGGGTTGGCCACAAACCCGTCCACCAATTCACACTGGAGCAGCGTGGTGGAGTATGCTCTAGGCCTCCTCACCCGGAGAGACCCGCGCTCAGTAGTGGGCTATTAAGGGATTGTAGCCATCTGCCATACTTTAGAAAATCGGTTTTGATTTTGGGGAATTAAGACACCATAATATGAGCTTGCAGCACCACTCTTCCGCTGACGCCCATGATAAATAACTTTAAGCTTTTCACGAACAGACAAACAGACGCAGCGGCGGACTTTTTATAATTTAAAGTACCTACCTACCTAGTGGTAAGTTGAAGAAATAAAGTCTTGTCCTACCTGAAGTGGGTATGATAAAAGCAATCGTTTCATGGATTTATGGATAGATAAGGGATAAGTATTGATAACTGATTATGCACTTAATTAAATGCTTCAAATAGCGATATCCTTACTATCCTTACTAATATTATAAATGTGAAAGTGTGCTTGTTTGTTGATGGCTATTTCACGTCGCAACATGGCTATTATATGGTATGGTTTATGTGTGTGGGGATAGTTAAGAGGGTGGAGAGTGACGTAGGCTACTTTTTACCGCGAAAAAACATCTCATTCCCATGGGAAGATCGATGTTTTGTTAGTTGCTAGATATTTAGTTCCGGAGTTGTTAATAGATGGCGTTAGTAAAATTCATTTGCAAGTCGAATCACGCTATCAAATACTACATGTAATTTACATAAGTCAAAGGCAAATGTTATAGGCTACTTTTTAGCTGAGATTCCTACGAAAGCGGGATCTACGCGGCTGTACCTACGGGTCCCGAAGCGAAGCGCGGGCGGTTTTCTAGTAGATTATAAAATAACATTACAACTGGACAGTAATGACGCTCCAGATATTTAAAATAACATTCGACACCATGTTAAACCTTACAACACCACAGATTAAAGAAAAGTTAGGTACTTTTTCGATTAACCACCGTAGACTCTATTTAACTATCCTGAAGATGTCCAAGAGGGTGGATTTGTTGTCCACTATAAAACTATAGATAGGTACTCCGTTCTCGTTCAATATGGAATTTGTTGTAACAGCAACCCACACTAATGCTAGCTTTCCGCCCTTACGATTACGGTTAATAATAGATTGACGGCGAGAACTTAAAACGTCATAAGTAAATTTCACTTCCAAGCTAAATAGAACTGTGGGCACACGTAATAAATCTGTTTTTAGCGAGGAGTGGCAATCAAGTATAGACTTACATAGCTCCCGCTCAGTGTGCTTCAGAATTCCAGGCAGCTTCATCTTCCCGCTTCGCTGGTTGGTCCTGCTTCGGTTCCGATAGTCCGAGTCGTCAGGTTCCGATTTGCTGTGCAGCTTGCATTTCTTCTTACGAAAGGTCCCGTTGGTATACTTCAGGATACTGTAACAAATATTATTATTATATTATTAGATATCAGTGTCATAAATTAATGAATGAGTTGATTATAACATGCCTTTCATTTTTTATTGGAACGAAGTTCCTTATCGCACAGTACGAATGGAAGCTAGAAAATAAAAAGTGTAAGATTTTTGCGTGATGTAAATGGGAAGGTATGTATGCTATTGGCTAAGCCCAGTCATAAAAGCGCGGTTATTTATCAATCAGTTTTATTAATTGCATGCCATAATAATTTGCTGCCAATAAGGCGAAAGCTGTCAGGCCAGGTAAGTCAGCTGTCAGGTGAGGTATGTGAGTATGTCAGAAGTTCAAGTGACAGATTTAAAGTGCAGATATAACTTCGTTCTACGACACTCACGCATTTTACATTATTAATACCATTATTGACATAAATATATAATTTCGTTGGTATAATCAGCCAGTAACGCATAGGTATGCAGTCCAGCGGCCCAATTGTTTTAAATTATGCGTAAATGCTTCAGTTTTCATACATACAGACAGACTACTTATAGAAGATAGCATAGAAAAGACATAGATGCATTTCAAAAGGCTAGTTGCAAAGTCAGTTCTTTGCAGCAAACCTTCACAACACTCGTGTTAAATAAATTCTTGGCGCATGATAACATGCACATCTAAAATTAAACAACGAACGAAAGCGCGGCAAAAAATCTAGACTAGAATGATCGCATAATTATTTTTGAACTGACTCGCATATTTACATCTTTTTTGTGGTGTTTAAGCAAAATAATGTTAGAGCCCAATAGTGGCATAATAAGTACTAATTACATAAAAAATACAGTCGAACTGAAAACCTCCTCCATTTTTAAGCTGATTAAAAAGTCGCCGTACAAGAAAACCGTGTTGACACACAAACAACACCTGAGAACACACATCAATCCGTCATAATAAATGTCTAGCCCAGGCGGGAATCAAACCTGAAACACTTCACTTCGCAGGGTGCCTTACGAACCATTTGATCTGTATCGATATACGAAAACTAAAACAAAGTCTTGCTTCTGTTTACAGTAAAACCGACTTAACCTTGAAATGAAGTGAGGCGCAGCTGTCGGACGCATTGGTCCACTCATTGCACGCAATTCGAGAGGTTCAACTGACAGATGAATGACCACAACGTACTTATGAATGACACTTTTTAACATGGCGGCATATTTTTTTTTTTAATTTATTTATTTTCAGACATAATACGCACATACATACATTAATCCTGTAAAACCCGCCAAACTACAAAGCAGTTTGTAGGCGGAGAATTATCGCTCTCTTATTGATACATAGTATGTCTTAAATAATTTTCTAAACTAAATACATCTACCTACTCTTATCGTCTAAATGTATATATTAATATTTTGTTTTACTTTACTGTTTTACATAGTTATGAAAGTAATGGCAAACGCAATTAAAATATACCTAATTACTACACAAAAATGTTACACAAATATTTCTTATCTCTATATGTTACTTATATATTATTACTATTACTATAGTTTGTTTTTTACTTTAAGTTATACCTACTTTCTAAATAATATGCATGCAATTTCTTTTTAATAACTTTTCGTGAAGTTGCGGTATTTATATCTACAGGTACAGTATTATGTGGCGGCATTAGTTCCAATTTTTGCCATTTCAGAGATAAGTTGGTATCACTGTAACAAGTGTCATTCAGTTACACCAAAATTGGCAATAATGACTACGTTCGTTGCTACGGTAACCGTTGCTACGAAAAAGCTGCGGCATGGAAACGTAGAGCTGAGTTCAGCTAGTATTTTTTTTCGTCACTGCTAAAAATGTTTTCTTACAAGAAATTCATACCAACGAGCCGATAGTAGATCGCAGACGGTATTTAATGCCATTGACATCAAGTGTTATATACAATAAGTACTTAATAGTCACAATTTTGTAAATTCGAGTCATAAGACTCGTTAGCTCAGTAGGTTAGAGCGCCGATATGAAATTCGCATTTGACCATCGGAGGGCGAAGGTTCAAATCCTTCACGAGTCAGTGTTTTTTGTATTTTCAACGAGTGGTTCTCGGTTTGTTATGTTACTATATTGTTATACTAAAGATTAATCTACTTTGCAACAAACCGCAAACGCCTATGATGGCTTATAAACCATTGATTGTTGCAAAGTTACATCATCAGCTTATTTTTAAGCAGTACCCTTCCACAGCCGCCCACGGCAACTGTGATCGACTTAGAACAAGACTCAACTTAGGCTAGGGATTAGGATGATATACACACATCAAAAGTGTCTAGGGATCAAGCATTTTTATGCGGATTTCTTGAGATTGAGATGTGGCTTTGTAATAAATTTATGATTTTATAAATTTATATGGATCCTTTTTGGTGCATTTCATAATTTGAATCAGGAACTGTCAATCAAATTCGAGTAAAAGATGAAAATCAGCTGTCAATATTTTCCCTATAAAAACATACAACGCATTGAAGACATTATTAGTGCTACTGTTTCCCTACTACTGATTAAAACCAACGTTATTATGGAGCGGCGACGTCATTTAAGCAGGGAAGAAATGCTCAGAGCCGTGGGAATGATAGAAGCTGGTTTCCGGCAACGTACTGTGGCTTTAGCTCTGAATACAAGTCAGAGTGTTATCAGTCGACTTTGGACACGTTACCGAAGCACTGGTACCGTGGCTGAGCGCCATGGAGGACGGTATCGCTGCACCACACGGAGACAAGACCGATACATTCAAATCTTAACTCGAAGAGCTCCAACAATAACCGCCATGATGTTAGCCGTGAGGCTTCATCACTCTTCAGGGAACTTAATTAGCGACCAAACAGTCAGAAACCGCTTGCATGAAGTGAACCTTCATTCCCGAAGACCGCTACGGGTACCACCTATAGCAATGCACAATCGTAGGATTCGATATCAATGGGCTCTTGAACACAGAAATTGGGCAGAAGAACAATGGCGTTTCGTGTGCTTTTCTGATGAGTCTCGTTTTGGTATGAGACCGGATACAAGACGTATACGACACTGGAGAACCCCTGGACGCCAACAGCGATTAAAATCCTGCCAGGAAGTCCATCCTTATAGTGATGGAACCATCATGGTATGGGCGGGTATTTGGATCGGCGGAAGAACTGAGTTGATTTGGATCAGAGGCAACCTCAACGCTCAAATTTATGCTGAGACGATTGTATCAGACGTCATCGTTCCTCTACAAGTGCAAATCGGTCCCTTATTTCAGTTAATGCATGATAATGCACGACCGCACACCGCAAGAGTTGTAAGACAGACTCTCGCCGCAGCTAACATCAATGTCCTGCCCTGGCCTGCTCAGTCGCCAGACTTGAACCCGATTGAGCATGCATGGGATATGCTACAGAGAAGAGCTCTGCCGAATATGGAGGGTATCCAGTGGCAAGAAGACCTTTTTTTGTTGTTGCAACGAACATGGGCGGCCATTCCACAGCGTGATTTGGATGAACTCATTTTGAGTATGCCAAACCGATGTTCTTGTGTTGTTAGTGTTCGCGGTAGAAACACGGATTATTAATTGTTTAAGTTACCCAATAAAATTTTAAAGAAAACTGTTATTTCAGTCTTTTTTTCGAACTTTAATGTTAGTGGTTCAAATGTCAAAAATCCCTTTATTAGGAAAATGGCAAATTTCTTTATTAATGCAAAGGTGACTTGGTTTATCGTTACTGTGACAAACGAAAACACTTTGTTTGATGAATCCTTAAAGAAAATTTTAATTAATATCAATCAGGAGAAAAGTTATTGCAAAAATATATATTATGTTGATCCCTAGACACTTTTGATGTGTGTAGTTTGTTATTAGGTGTGAGGACAGGGATTGTTAGTAGATACCTAAGTCTTGTTATAACTCGGTCACAGATGCGTTGCTATGGTCTGAGCTGATCGCCTTTCAATGTAACCGGCTCCACCACCGCCTGGTAAAACCATTTTTACACGGTACAATGGTGTATCGTTTATTTGTATAAGTATTTGTAATATGACGTCATTTTGTGCGTAGGTACAGGTCAATACGTACACATAGCATGACGTCATTTTGTACGTACTAATCACAATTTTGTAGAGTCCAGTCATAAGACTCGTTAGCTCAGTAGGTTAGAGCGCCGATATGAAACGGAAATTTGACCATCGGAGGGCGAAGGTTCAAATCCTTCACGAGTCAGCATTTTTTTTTATTGATTTACCAATAGGGTGATAAGGCAACGAGGTAAGATTTTTAAAGTAACACTTCCGTTTTTTTGATCTGAATTCTTTTTCAGGTCACAAAAAACAAAGTAAATACCTACCTATAGGTTTAAGCTGCGAGAGAATAAGATAAAATAGCCTATACTATTTAAAAAGAATCGTATCTCTCAATAGTGTGTTCATCTATATATTATGTATGTTGAAAGCTCACCTATATAAATACCTAAACTACCTACATAAATAAATGAACAAGTAAAACAAAATGCTGTCTTATCGTGATCTTTACAGTCACGATATTAAACTGTAACTTAAGTAAGCCGTAACTTTTTACCTCTGGGTAAAAGGTTACGGCCAAAATTTAAATTTTGACTGAAATAACCACAAGGATACTATATTAATTATTTCAAGAGTGCTAATACTGCTAAACAATATAAAACTTTTCCTTAATTGAATCATGAGTGACTGACAGACAACGCACAGCAGAAACTACTGAACGCTACACATTGATTTTCAAGTCAATTATTCTTTTATAAAAGGTTAGTTATTATTAACTAAACTAGCTGACCCTGCAGGCGTCGTTCTTCAACATATTATTGTTAAATATGCCGCCCACAGCTTCACCCGCGCTGCTAATTATTAAGACAGACAGACAGACAGAAAGACAGAAAACAGGACTTCTTATGTATAGATTAGAGTTTTCGTTTTTTTAATAGGCGCAATCCTTATTGTATTAATTGCTATTTTATAAATTGCCAGTTCCAAAGAAATACCAAGTAATAACCATTGCATGAAACGGAATGAAATTTGAATCAAGGAATGGGACTCGAAAGTTTATATTCCAGACTGTTACTTTGAAATTCGTATTACAACTACCTACTCCGAAATTTTGTAATTAATTTACCTACAAAAAGGGTGCCCATCAAGTTTGAAGGGACGAACCATTATAAGTAGTAAACCAAACTTAAGATTGAAATGAAGAGAGGCGCTGTCGGACGCATTTGACCAATCATTGCACACTAGTAACTGACAGATGAATGACCACAACGTACCTACTTATGAATGACTTTTTAACATGGCGGCGTTAATTCCAATTTTTCACATTTCAGAGATAAGCTGGGCGCACTGTAGCTAGATATTTTATCAGTGTAGTTTGTAATAGATGTATTGTCATAACTGTAAATTAAAAATTTAAAAACCCCCAGACCCCCAAACGTTTTATATAGCCCCACCTAATACTGCACCTAATACTGCATAAGTACTGCAATTTTACTATAATAAAATCATTTATTACAATTTTAATTAATGTCAATAAGCTTTCCTCCATCAATAAATTAACGTACTGTATTATACCTGCATAATTGTTCACTACACCATACCTATTATCTTAATGACACTGACAACAGACGATTTTTATGCCAAAAATGCATCACATTTAGGTACATCCTTTTGGAAAAGAACTGATTTCCTTCAAACTACTAAGTTTACTAAGCAATATCGTTTTAACTAAGTTTTCATTAATATCCGGACTAATAAATAAACAGAAAAAACACACGGGACATGTACTAACTTATCGGGAAATGGTCACCCTACCGACAATTCAAATTCAAAGTTAGACGCAACTTTTAGCAAGTTAGCCTACTTATTTCAAGGATTTCCGCGTACAATCTTCAGTTAGAATGTGGAAGAGTTAATTGTTAATATCAATTAATTATGCAAACCTGCGTCCCTTGATCGAACAACCCGACGTTGTCATATCAAGACATAACTGTCTTACTGCTGAGCACGGGTCTCTTCTCAATGTGAGGGGCATCGGCCCTAGTTCGCTAAGCCGGTTTTACGCGTATTAGTGGACTTCACACACCTTTGACAACGTAGAAAACTCTAAGTAGTGCAAGTTTCCTCGGTGATTTCCTAACAAAGTGGTAAGTAAACCATCAAGTCTCCAAAGCGTTGCCTGCTTCGTGCGACGAAGGAGAAGGAGAAGAAGCGATTGACGCGTATCGTGATCGTGAAGGACACCTGTCAATGACAGGTATTCTCAACGGTATTCTCACAATGCTATGACAGGCTGTCATAGCATTGTGAGAATACCGTTGGAGAAAGTCCCTTCTACAGTTTACACGTACGTGGCAGGAAATGACGTGGAACTAGTTAATTAGCAGTAACATATAGGTACCCTATATACTACTACTAAAGCGGTGATAGCCTAGTGGTTAAGATTTTGGCCTCTTACTCGAAGGGTCCGGGTTCGAATCTCAGGGCACGCACCTTTGACTTTAGAGAGTTATGTGCGTTTAAGCATTTGAATGTTACTCCCTATACTTAAAACGTTGAAGGAAAACATCGTTAGGATAACTGCATGGTGGAGTGTTTGCAAAACTCAATGGTGAAATCTGTCAAACCGCACTTGGCTAGCGTGGTGGACTTATGGCCTTAACCTTTTCATTCTGAAAAGAAACCCGTGCAGTGATGGTTTGAAATTATGATGAATGATAAAGATTTATGTAGGTCTGTACTAACGATAATTTCTTCTTCTTCTTGACGTTTTCCACAGAGCTGGACGTATCTTCTGTCTCCTCAGAGTCGGTATACACGTAGGGGACCTTACCCATTTTGTTAAATCGAAACAACTTGCTTGGTAGTTAGTACTCACGATTACTTAAATACGTTATTACAACATTTGTTATGGTTTTCTGCTACGGGGTATTTTTTTTGTTTAATACAGTTTTAACTTTTTACATTGTGGTTGATTTTGACGTGCAGCATTTTGTAGATTTGACAGTGGTTGTCACACACGTGATATAATATATAAAAAAAATTGATTGTAATTTTGATGTTTAAGCCATGGAGTCTTTATAGCGTTGACTTATGAAATTACAGGATTTAATTAAATATCATTACCTATTGTCATTAATTAAATCATCCTGTCGGTGATGATAACCAAGACAATTAAATTAAAATTTAGCTTACAGTGCCACAAACTTATCTGGACAGGTGGCAAAAATTGGAACTAATGCAAATGTTATACTGTTGTCAGACAAAGACAAAGACAGTAGCGCCCCTCTTACCGGGTCAGATAAGTCTGTGGCACTGTACATAATTCTCAACATAATTAATATAAGTAGGTATTATTTTTATGGTATAAACAGTCCTTTATGTCGCGCATAGAAGAATCAAGATATTAATGTTCAATGAATATCCAGAACGACGGTTTTTATTCACAATTTGTATTTTAATTGGCTGAACAGAATCACGTTTGCAAAGAAATTAAAGAAAAACTTTTCTCGCTGAATAGCCGCTTTCAAATAATGAATACGCCATAATGAAAAGAATTAGCCGCGTTTTCATTCGTAATACAAATTCCAAATTCGAAATCCTAACAGAAATTCCGAATTCAAATAAGGGGTTCTAATTGGTTCCAATTTATTTTAGGCGGGAAATACCGTTATTATTTAATATTCAGTTCAATTGGATATTTGATTATATCGAAGGCTAGTTAGGGAAAATTTTAAAGCAATTTATGAAATTCATTTGAAAGTTTGCGTTCGAAATAATTTGTATTGTTGTTACCTAAATGCTCTAATTGGAGTAATTGGATCTGCAGTGACAGATAAATGATGGATGGATGAATGAAAATTTTGATTCTTAAAAGTTTTCGAGCGAACAGGCTGCATGAGTTTTTCACTTTAAGCATTTTAAATTTAGAAATTGTCGCTCTTTATTTAAAATTGTTTATTGTTTATTATTTTCACTTAAAAAAAATTGTGTTATTTGTGATATTCACGTTCACATTGGACTATAGACACTTAGCCTTTACTTACGCCTTATGAGGCCTTATGATGTCATTGGTCTAATCATTGGTCTAACATAATACTCGTAATATGAGAGCTGAGCCTAACAGTGGGACAGTTAGGAATTGCGAGCTTGCGAGGTAGAGTTCTTTTAGGTACTTTTACAAATTTTGATCTAAGTAGGTATATTATTATAGGTAAGTACCTTCTTTATTAATTCTGTCAAACAAGGAAAATAAGCGTGTCATAAAAACCAGAACTTCAATCAACAAATAAAATCATTCTTTATCCTCATTAATTACCTACATTTGAAATTGAACTTTAACTCTTCCGGAGATTGTTCATATTGCGTTGGAATGTAGCGTGTTCTTATAATTCTCTCACCGCGCAACCTGCTGTTCCGAGAATGACTCAATGGTGACGTCACTCGGACGATACGGACTGTGTTTTTATACGCACTTCAACAAGACTCGTTAGCTCAGTAGGTTAGAGCGCCGATATGAAACTTAAATTTGACCATCGGAGGGCGAAGGTTCAAATCCTTCACGAGTCAAGTTTTTTATGCTGTTTATTAAAACCAAAGTTTACTTTTACATATGTAAATGCGCAGAATATAAGGCCTAGTACCTACCTATTAGGATTATTTAATTACATCTTTTTTAAATGTTACGGTAAAGTTTTAATTAAAATCCAAGATGCTTTAAAGGTACCATGATATGCTGAAGAAACCAAGGTACACAGAAACTTTACCAATTTTATACCTTCCTCCCTCCTTACTCTGGTGTAAGTACCTATACTTACCTATTATATTTATTAGGATACAAATTAATAACAATATCTTAATATGGTACCTACATACTTGTATAATAATTTAGGAGCGTAAATTAACTATTACTTAATTAGGTATAAATAATTATGTATACCTACCTAATTAAGTAAGAAAATAATTACAAGTTACACTTACATATCAAATATCTTATTCATCTCGTATATCCCCGTAAAATTGGTAAGTAAATGCCTCGATTAATAAATAATTTCTGTACTGTATAGTATAACTGTATAACGCTTAATACTACATCTTCAAAAAATCTTCAATTATAAATTATTTCTTTAATTTAAGGTAAAAAAAATGTTTACACACTTTATAGTTACCCTTCATTTATTTTTTTATTTATTTATTTCTTTATCTCAGGCAACAATAACCCATAATTTTTACAATTTTATAATTACACTTTTACATACAGTTTAAAATTACATATTAAATTCATTCACATACAACATTTCATTCTCGGAAATCGAATCCAGGACCCTTCGAGCAACCGTTTACCATAATTATTGCGCCACACGGGCCGTTGAAATATGAAAAACACTTTCAATAAAACATTCTACAAATATCCATGTTACAAGTATTGATTTCTGAAGATCAACCCTTATTTCAATTCAAAGGATCTCGTACCGGATTCTACTCCCAAGCCAGTCGCTGATTTAAGGCCCCCCGAGGATATATTATAGCCATCGGCCCACGAGACACCCTAGCTTTAACGGCCTGGATAAATCTAACTGATGGATATTTATGAACCAGCCCAACTTTTAATGTACATTTTTAATAGACTTCGATTTTTTTTTCAATTTCTTCGTTGCTGGAAGGTGGTTATGACTGCATGGTAAGTAAAGGCTATAGGTACATTAAATAAATCTGTAACTACTTATATAGCTATCTGCAGATATTATGAAAAAAATAGTATGAAGGAACCTTTAAAATTACCGCAATAATACCTAAAAAAATTTGTGTGCCTGTCTATGGTGTGGTGTGTAGGTAGTAGAGCTAGTCTCAAAAACGGCTCTACCATTTTATTGCACTTTCCAGCAAGGTATTTTGGTAATCGTAACTTAAAATTCAATTTGTTAAATACTTAGTTAATTAAACGATACTAAAATACAAACAAATGGATTTTAAAAATTTTGTGTATCTGTCTTTGTGTTTGTGCAGGATCTCCGAAACAGCTGAAGCGATTTTAAGGGACTTTCACAGACATAGAGGAAGTTATGCTATGTATATAGATATAGTGGCTTTTTCAATCCAGAAATTCCCGCGGAATCGGGTTACGCGGGAAAAACTCCTGCACGCCGAACGAAGTCACAAAATTAAATTTTATAACAGTCAACACTGAAAACACCAATAGAATTAAGAAGCCGGTACAACAAAGAAGTAAGTAAGTAAGTAAGTAGGTGGTAGGAGTACTTACCTATTTAGTTTCATTTTAAATCCAGTCTAATCTCACACAATACCTACATGTCTATTATTTAGTTTAGAGTATTTTGTTTTACACAAAGGATTTAAATAGGTAGATTTAATTTTCCATTGTATTTTTGTGTCGAAATCGAAGAGAATTTTAGTGAAATTGTTAGCAGTTTCCGCTTTGAATCCGAAATAAAATAATGTATGTACCTACTACAGGATGCCGTAGGAAAGTTTTTACCTATAAATATTTAAAAGAGAGTTTCATTTATAAACACAAAAAATGCAGTAGCTGTAGGGAATCGAAGTATATGGCTATGGATACCTACTTACACCGTATCAAATATTCTTAATTCATACAAAAAGGTATGATTATAAAAAGTGGGAAAGCCTGTTATTGTAAAATTGTTTTGAACAGCAAACATTAATTATTTATTTATATTATCTACCTAAACTGGCTGTTGCCCGTGACTTCGTTCCCGCGGGAACTCTAGGATAAAACGTAGCCTATACGTTGCCTCCTGTATCTGAGATACAGTATCTCCTAGTTAAGGTCCCATAAATATCCGCTCAGCCGTTTCTGAGATTAGCGTGCACAAACAAGCAATCAGTTACACTTTTAATATACATAGGTAATATTTATGTACTTAGAATAGATCAGTGTTTTTCAATCTTTTTCATGATGCGACCCTCCTGGCATAAGAAAATATTTCGCGACCCCTCGCCCCCAACCCTTCACTTTTTTATCACATACTAACTTCTGCCAGCGGTTTCACCTGCGTCCCGTGGGAACTAATTCGCGTACTACAGATAAAAAGCAGTCAAGGGGTCGCGACGCGACCCACAGTTTGAAAAACACTGGAATAGATAGATAGAAGAACATAGATAGATAGATGATAGACTGATGATAGATAGAAGAAGATAGATGATACAAATGGTGCTAGGTAGTTTCATCGGTAGGGTAGTATGGTGTGTGACTGTATTATCCCGGTCTAACTCTGTTAAGTACATTTGATGACACCCGCATGGCGTACAGTCACCGCTGTTCAAACGGGCCTAGATTCGATTCTCGACGAGGTGAAAAGAATGATGAATTTAAATTTCTGTTCTCTGTTTCTCGCCTGCGTTCCTTTAATTTATTTACCTAAACACGTTTCAGAAAACGATTCCCTTAGAAGTCACAATTCAAAACAAAACAAAATTCTATAAATCATTGTTTTGAGTTCTATTGCGATAATTGCTTTTTACAAAAAAAATAACCGACTTCAATCTTGATAAGTAGAGATAACTCAAAAACTACTCGCCAGATGGCGCTCAATTCAACATGTAAGTGTAAAGTTCTCGTCACTACGAATTAATGAAGCCCAAACACTAGATAACTGCAGTAAATCGTTGAGGAGTTCCCTCGACTGTCTTTCGGCTTCATCAGATCGACTCCAGATCTTCATGAAATGGTAGCGCTTTAATGTACTTATGATAACATGAACAAACACACTAGTTGTCCATACAATTATCGAAAGTTCCCCTCGATTTCTCTGAGATGCCATCATCAGATCCTGGTTTCCTTATCAGGGGACCCCACTGCGCATATCTACTTTACAACAAAAAAAGAATTATCAAAATCGGCCCATAAACGACGAAATAATCGCTGAACGTACATAAAAAAAAAGCATATATACGGTCGAATTGAGAACCTCCTTCTTTTTTGAAGTCGGTTAAAAATTAATACCTACTTTTGATTCAATGTAAGTACAGAACGTGATCACTTACTTTATTTAATGTAAGTACATACTAAGTAGGTACATAGGAAAGATTTAAAGCTTTGTACCTATAAAATACACTACTATTCCCAAAATCCCAATTAGGTACCTAACCTAATTCCACGCCGAGAATATTATAGACTAGACGCCGAGACTATTATTAAGTGTTACCTACGTTTTATTTTGCATAATAACTATAAGCTTAACTGCGATGGTAAATTTAATCACGCTAGGTAAATAAATTAACTGAAATAGGTAATTCATATCATCGTTCCGAGAAATCAACTGCGAATCAGATTTGTTTTATTAAATCGAGCTTATTAAATTAGATTAAGTTCATTACTTATGCAGGTGTTATGAATAGGTTATCTTATGATTAATCAGATACGAGCTAGTCAGGGCCGCCGTAAGCGGCCGTGCAAGGCGTGCGTATCTCGCGGGCGGCACGTCCGGGAGGTGGCCAATCACGAAGCAAATATAGAGAGGAGACGGCCTAAGCAACTGTGCACTGTGACTCAACTACGAGTAGGTCCTGACGTCATCACAGTAGGCGTGGCCTAACGTCAGTCTACCGTCGGCGCCCGTCCTGAGCACAGCGTTATGGACGTTCACATTTTCAAAGAAAAGGATGAAGTGCTGTCTACTCGACATTAGATGGACAATTCTTATATTTTGAGTACGTCCCTGTTATATCTTACATTTATTGACATCTAGTGTGAGATAGTTAAACTACATAGTAAAATCGATATAGAACGAAGCAAGTAGGTTTGCTATTGACCGTTAGATGGAAAATAAAGAAGTGGGCGGGATCTAACACCCCCTCGCCCCGCAAAGTGTCACGCGTTCTTTCTTAGGGAAATCTACATGCAATACAACGTCTCCTCTCTATATTTGCTGCATGTGGCCAATAGACCACGGAGGAACGGCACGAGATATTATTTCAATAAAAGTAAACCAATATCAGCTTGGTCGAAGTGACGATGGGGAAGGAGTGCAAAAATACATTGCACGCGGGCGCTCATGCAGCTAATGGCGGTCCTGCTAAATGTACCTTATCACATTACAGATTACGATTATTTTGATGTACCTAATCAGAAAGACCAAAAGAAATGGGGTTTCACGTTGTGCTGTCTTTGGAAAGTTAGGTATTTCTCTTCCTCTTTCTGTCTGGTTTTAAACTTCTATTTTAAAATTAATTCATTTCAGCATTGAAATATTGCTCAAATAAACAAGACTTTAGTGCGGACTAAATTATACATATCAAACGGCGTTCAACGTAAAGGCCGTCGCACACGTTAGAAATAGAATATTTATGAAAAATGTTGAAACAGAACTTACAGAAAAAAGGTACCTATTATATTTTCGAGGAAGATAATAATATTATAAGTAGGTGCCTGGAAATAGGCGTTCGCGGCTGGGTAAAAATCGTAATATGTTGTATCTAATTAAATAGGTACTACTTACTATTTTTAAAACAAGTGTCGAGGCTTTCGCCAATTCTTCTCCTTTAAGATTTAAACTTCGATATTTAATAAGGCACCTTTACGAAATTTCGGTAAACGCTAAAACATTATTGAGTGATTTGATTTTAGAAATACCTAACCTACATAAAATCAACAATTTGAGTTTTTTACCTATGTCCAATCAACGAATCTTACGTCCCAATTTTTCAGTCTTGTTGGGCACAGTGAAACATCAGAGCTCGCATTTATTCAACACCATGTTCTAAGTGTGACATTTTTCCGTCATATTGCGACTTGAAGCTACAACTTTGATTTCAAGCCGACTAAAATTGTTTAACACCAAATTTACCCTTTACTTACCTATGAATTGCAACTGATGAAATAAATGTTATTCTTGTTTCTTTCTTTCTTCTTTCAGTCTATCGTGTGCGGCAATCCTAACCACCGTGTAGGAAGCGTCTAAGGTAAACATGAAAACATTTATTTATGAAATTTTTGATACGTACACAGAAGCACTCCACTCGGGACCGCCACATTCCCTTGCGAGCTTCACTCCTATATTAAAATACTGAGCAAGTTATTTTAATATACTGCGCTTTATTTAGCTAACGGAGGCTCCTTGTAGGATCGGGAGTAATAATGTCGTAAAACGGTTTTGTAGCGATCTAGGTATATATTATTAAAAAAATTAGTCTCCTTTTATGGTTTCGTAATCATTTTGTGAAAAAGGGTACGAATGTCTCCTGATGTCTATTTTTGAAAACTTCAAGAGGCCACTGTTTTTTTTTTGGAATTATTGATTGTATGTGAATTTGAATTCGAAAACTTCGGTGTTTATTTTTAATCGACTTCAAAAATGGAGTTTCTCAATTCTGCTGTAGGTACCTATATCCCATAGAAAATATTAAAAAAATCTTTGTCTGTTACCTCATAGCTTTTTACTCTGTAAACAGATTTTGGTAATTCATTTTATATTCGAAAGCTAGTGCTTGTCGCCTGGCTCCATAATAATTATGTGCCTAAATATTAGCGATGTCTGACAAGTAGTTTTTGAGTTATTTCAATTTGTCAGCCTTTCATTAATTATGTAGTGAAATATCTAAATATCTTTCTTTTTTCGACGGAAAGTAATTAACACGCTTTTAAAAGCAATGCAAAGCTGAGTAAACAATAAAACACAAGTTAGGGTAACAACAGTAGTTTATTGATTACAATAAATGCAATAATTTATTAAATATACAACGCATATGCGTTTCGTGATAGATCGTTTTAATAACACTACTTAATAGCTATGGGCCTTATTAATAAACGCGCCTTAAAATTACTCAGAGTTTAATTTTTTTTGTCTTTTTCTAACCTTTGATTTTAGAGAGTCACATGAAAGGGACAAAAAATTTAAACCTGGAGTGTTACTCCTTTGAGCCGCGTTTGTTAAAAAGAGAGGTAAGAGTTTGGTTACACTGCGCGTCAATAAACTAACATACAAAAGTACAACCGACACTGTAGGTAACATAACAACGAGATTAGTTTGTATATGAATATGACACTTTTAGCAATACATCTGTGATAGAAATAGAACAAGACTTTCATCTTACCTGGACTATTACTAACAACTACTAACATGACTAATATCATTAACAGTCACTACCCCAATACTCATACCTATTACTAACAAATTGATTCACCTAATGTTCTTATATCACTTTCTACTAATTGACTAATCTCTACACTACAGAAGCGATCGATATGGAATTCGTTTTAATTGCATCCCAAACAAATGCCATTGTAATTAAGGTACATTGCAGATTATCAGGGGGATTTTAAAATGCTGTAAGTAAATTATTTCAACATGCGAAATTGAACTCTGAGAGCCGGTAATAAAATTGTTTTTAGCATTAAGTAGCAATTCAATATCGAACGCGACCGCGCTGTAGTTCTGATGTGAGTCTTGTTCTGTAACAGTCACAGTTATCATGGGCGGCAGCGGAAAAATATTTCTTTTATAAAAATTGTACTTAGACATCACAAAAGTTTTTATTGAAGGGTCATGAAATCCAGCATTTTTCTTCTATGCGCGGCCATCCATTTGGCTATAGATTCTAATCACCAATCACAATAGGCAATACAATATTCCGCATAACATACAATGTAGATAATAATATATTGAGTATGCATAGAACATTATAATAATATAATTATGCATTATCGACCAGGTACATAATAGCTATAGATATCGCTACATGAATACTAAGGCAATATATAGACTTCGGTTATATTAGGTTAGATTTGGATGTTCATTTTGAATTTATCACACATTGAACCCGCGTGCAGTGCATGCCTTGCACGCCCGCTTACGGCAGCCCTGCCAATAACATACTCATACCCCCGCACTTTCCTTGTGTCGCGGGAGGCATGGACAACACACAACGCAACACTAACGCCCAGTCACCCACGACCCGAGAACAAACTATTATCTTTTAAATAAATATCTGCCCGGCCGGGAATCGAACCCGGTACCTAACGCTTCGTACTCAAGGTTACTACCAACTAGTAACTACCGAGTCAAAATACAACAATACATTGTTATATTAAAAAAAAGCATATAAAATTTTTGGATATTATGGATTTACCTGATTACACAAAATCAACATATTTCGTTTACAACAAAGACAAAGTTTTTTCACATCTTACACATTTCTCACTATTATCTGTTACATTATATTTCCTACACCTCAAACACTGGCTATTATTACTCTGTGACATCTCAATTTGCCAACATTTCTCACTATTCCTAATCTCCTCTAAACTTATCGCTGATAATTCTAATATCTCACACAAAACGCTGTCATGACCACCATCGGATCTATTAACAACTTCTAATTGTTTAAATAATTCAGAATTAACTTTTAAATGCATCTTATACTTTCTTAAGTTCTCATTCTTTGAGATGACGCATACATCTTTTTTAATTTCCAAGATGGCGTCCATCAATGACGTGTCAACTTGTTTTGGCGGCAAAACTGACAGCTCTTGTGTGAAATAAAACGGTTTTTCGTACAACGGATGGTGTTGCCACGCTTCTTCGATTAAGTGAGGTAAAATGGGCGCTATGGCCTTAGACAGAACGACCATAATCGTATGAATTACTAATTGCGCAGACAATCTTTCGTTAGAATATTTCGGGGAACAGTAAAGCCTATCTTTAACGCAGTGGCAGTATAGCCCAGACACTTTATTGCTAACAAAATGTAAAATACTCTGAGCGACATTATTGTATCTAAAATTATTGTAATGTTCGTTTATTTGTGCTAAAAATCCGTGGCACTCGTGAACAATGCACTCGTCGAAGTAATTCAATTCTACTTTTTCGTCGAAATGAGATCTCTCCAAATCACTGATCACTCCTAGAAGATACTTTATGATGTTACGTAATCGAATGACCTCGTTTTGGCTGTCTTCTAGAAGTTTCTTGCTGATGACGATTTGTGAATGCTGAGTGCCATGACTTGCGATCCACCAACTGTAAATACAAATACAACTGTAAATAATAAGTCAATGCTAACATATCACCTGATGGTAACTTGCAATAAAGTCTTACGTCACGTTCGCGTTTGACGTAGAATTAGTTTTAATTGAGTCGCACACAAATATCAGCTTTCCGTCCGTGATTAAGTCCGTGATTAAGGTACATTGCAGATTGACGGCGAGAATTTAAAACGTCGTAAGTAAATTTTGCTCACAAGCTAAATTGAACTGTGAACACAGGTAATAAAGTTCACTTTAGCAGGGAGTGGCAATTCCATAGAGGCATAAAAACTTGACATACCTCCGCCAATACACTGAAGCAGCATCAGCTACCCGTGCCTTATAGTGGACAATTTTGTTCTACTCCAATACAACTTACCGTAAAGTGTCCACACCATAAGGCGGGGACCTCTTGTCCCCGTTGATGATAGACATGGGGTCGATCACGTTGCCGATGGACTTCGACATCTTGCGCTTCTTCTCATCCACTACGAAGCCGTGCACGAATATTGACCTTGAAAATAATGAATAATTATCTATATTTATATGAAACTCCTCCGTTACTAAGTTACTCCGTTACTAAGTAATACCTATATATGCCAATGACTTACAAATTTATACTCAATCTTCCTTAAACTAGCGGCACGCTATGATGGCCGGTTTGACGTTTGTCCGCTCATGAAGTTCCGTATTAATTGATAACGACTTTGAAGGAAATAATTGTATTACTTTATTGACGATAGTGATGTGCAGAGATTCATAAATTTTATCGAATGTAGTTTTAGGTTTAGGACTCAAAATTTATTTATTAAATTGATTTCTAAAATGTATACAAGTGTAGAAAAATCAGTTTGCACCATTTAAGGGGTGAATGTACTTGTGAATATGAACAATTTTCACTATGTGGACAAACCTCTGAAATCGTAAAAAAATATCAGCTGTTTCATACAAAAGGTAAAATTTTTATTTTTATATGATAATCAAATTAAGGGATATGCTGCAAGACACAATACAGAACCCCCATTTACCACAAAAAAAATGCTAAAATTATTAGAAGAAGCTTGTGAACATGTGACTAAAGGAGACTGGGAAAAGGTTGTGAATAGAACTGTTAAATTAATAAGGGAAGATTATGAAAGAGATGTGAAAATAGATAATATTATAGAAAACGAACATATAATTATTAATGTAGGTGATGATAGCAGTGACGACAGTGAAAATAGTAGTATGGACGAATCTGATTAATTATGGCCTTTTGTGGCACCTTTTTTGGTATCTTTTGTATTCATATGTTTCTTGTGTGCATATAAAGTATGTATATTCATTTTCATTCAAATATTCAGTTCGTTCAAATAAATTAAATAAACATTTACATTTTTGTTTTATTAAACCTATTTAATCAGGTACAAAAACAAAACTTAATTGTTTTTTGTTCGAGAATAAATTGACATTCCACATCACTGTTGTAATGTGTCAAACCGGCCATCATAGCGTGCCGCTAGTGTAAATGAGTTACCCGTTGCTATTTCTAATTTGAACAAGGATCTGACTCGTATCACTGCATGGAGCCAATGTCACGGTTTAAAAGTTAATCTTAACAAATCGCAACTCATTATTATCGGCGGGTCTAGGTTAACTGCAAGAATTGATTGGAGACAACTTCCCAAAGTACTTCTTGATGGAGTACATATTCCGTTCTCTAAAGTTGTGAAGAATTTAGGAATTCTTATGGACTCTAACCTGTCTTGGGGCCCTCAAATTAATGACGTCAGCAGAAAACTATTTGCTGCCTTAGGCAGTCTACGCAGATTACGTAACTTCCTTCCTACATCCACTAAAATTACCCTAGCTACTTCTTTACTTTTACCGATTCTAGACTATGCTGATATCTGTTACTATAATATTACCGAGGAGCAACTTAACAAACTTGAGCGACTTCAAAACGTTTGCATCAGGTTCATATTTGGGCTTCGCAAATATGACCATATTTCAGAATTTCGTGCTAAACTCAAGTGGCTGGCTCCCAATCCGACTTCGCCGGAATACTCATGTTCTTTCTGCTCTGTACTGTACGCTATTTAATCCGTCTTCCCCAAGTTATTTGAGAAACAACTTTGAGTATCGTTGTCTCACTCATAACCATATGCTTCGCTCCTCACACAACCTTGTCCTACTAACTCCCTGTCATTTTACATCCTTTTACCACAAATCTTTTACGGTCTCGGCGGTACGTTTGTGGAACTCATTACCTTCCCACATACATAAAGCGCAAAATATTAATAAATTTAAAGCATTAGTTAAAGAGCATTACCTCGAATCCTAACCCCAATCCGTTCAATCCTGTTTTGTTTTTGTGCAGCTTTTGCTTTTTTATGTCTGTCTTTCACTGCTGTTGTAAAAGTATATTTTTCTTGTGTTTTTATTTAATAACTTTTGTATTTTTGTCTTGATTAACTTTATGTACGCCGCTACCCTTAAATAAATTCTGTAACTCCTTTCTCTTGGTGGGTTGCCTGGAAGAAATCGCTATGTAGCGATAAGGCCGCCTATTGATTTGTGCTTTTGTTATACTTTTTGTTTCTTTGTTTTTTTATTTCCGGTGTACAATCAATAAAGAGTTGATCTATCTATCTATCTAACTAAGAGACAGACAATGCTCAGCAGTGTTGGACGTAAAAAGCTGGAAAGACATGCGTGTACCTTAGAGTGTAGGAGAGCGTCAAGAGAGGATTTTTAATTAGTGGAATGTGGAAATTAAATTAGTCCTGTTAGTTGTTGTTGTACCACCTACTTACCAATATAAATAATAGCGGACTCATTTTATTACTGACTCTCAGTCACGACCACCACAGACTTCATCTAATTACACTAAAACTACTTACTCATAAGGCGCCTCCCCCCTCAAAGCCAGGGAGGTGAGCAGAGAGGCCTGGAACCAGCCGGTCAGTTGGTCCACTCCCTCGGAGTACAGCTGGGCCTTGCGACCCTCCAGCGTCTGCCAGGAGAGCCCCGAGTCCAGCCAGATGTCCATTATATCCTGGACAGGAAATAACAATTGCATACCAACACGCAAGTAAGCGCGCTAAGACGTGCGTATATACGCACGCACATATACGTGTGTACGCACACACGCATACACACAGACGCACGTACGTGTAAACACACATGCATACATAGACACGCAGCGATGGCATCAACAATAGGTACACATAATAAGCGATTAATTTCAAGTAGGTTTATAAATACAATTTTTCTATTTTCAAGCTTTTCCACTGTTTCAAACATTCCCAATTATGAAAAGCGATAGCAAGTACCCTAGGAGAATATTTTCTGCTAACAGTTACAGATTTTTTTTAACAGTAAGTCTTGTCTTTAACAAAATCAATCAATCAAAAAAGTGTTTGTAAAACCCTACTTCGAATAAACATTTCTTTAACAATATCAACCAATCAATAGTAAATAGTGACGTAACAATTAATTTGTGTTTTAACTTTCAACATACCTTTCCCTTAGTAAGCTCGTCAACTTTAAAACTATGCACCACCCCATCAGGCACCAAGTCGGCCACGCTGCAGGTCCACCAGACATCGGCGCCGTGCTTTTCTATCAGGGTACACAGCCGCTCTATTACACTCCTGGAAATATAATTATACAAGTTATACATTACACATATTATGTAGATATTATGTCAAGCAGTAACTTATTTTAAGTAATTTAACTTATTTTAATTTATTTTAATTAATAATTTATTTATTTATTTTAACTTATTTTAATTAATAATTTATGTTTTTGTTATTTGTATTTTAAACGAATTTTAAATATTGCACATAAATCATAAGAACTTATTTAAGTAAAATCCTACTATAATATAATATTATAAATGTGAAAGTTTGTGTATTTGTTTGTTTGTTACTCCTTCACGCAAAAACTACTGAACCGATTTTCATGAAATTTGGCACACACATACAGGGCAACTTAGATTAACATATAGGATATTTTTTATCCCAGAAATCCCGCGGGATCGGAATTTACGCGGGAAAACCTTCTTCGCGTATGGGGTATAAATAGCTTCTAAACAAACATTAATATAAAACTAACAAGTCTGTCTTCCCGGAAATCCCGCGGGATCTGGAGTTACGCGGAATAAACTCATGCGCGTAGTTGCGGGCTTAAATTTTTATGCGACCTTTACTAGGAGATTGAGGAAGTTTTGAAGCAACATATAGGGTACTGTTAATATAAAACTAACAAGTCTGTCTTCCCGGAAATCCCGCGGGATCTGGAGTTACGCGGAATAAACTCCTGCGCGTAGTTGCGGGCTTAAATTTTTATGCGACCTTTACTAGGAGATTGAGGAAGTTTTGAAGCAACGTATAGGGTACTGTTTATCCCTGAATTCCCGCGGGATTAGGATTCACGCGGCAAAAACTCATACCCGGGAATGAGGTCGTGTCGATGTCTCATTACAACGAAACTTTATTATATCGATAGTGACACTGAACGCTGAAATCAAAGGTTCATTAGATCGAAGTTATGACATCAAAGCCTTAACAAATGGATAAGTCCTAATAAAATAATAATGGCGCTGGACTGCGGCAGGATCCGCACGCTCGTGAGTGCTGTCTGGGGGTGTGTGGGGTGTGTGGGGTGGGTGGTAGACCTTACTCATCAACAACATGCCGGTCCCCGCAGTATAACACCGGCACGGGCGCGCCCCAGGCCCGCTGGCGCGAGATGCACCAGTACGGGCGGCGCGCCAGCTGCGTGCGGAAGGCCGTGCGCGACTGCTCGGCGCTCGTCGGCGGCAGGATCCGCACCGTAGTGAGGGCTGCCTGGGGTTATGTGAAATCATTGAAAGGCATTTAATAAGGTTGGCACCCCTAGACAGGGCAGAGTATAGACCAATGTATGCAATCTATCGCATTCACTTACATAAATTATGTATTTGTATTATAGATTGACCAGGATTATAGAAAATCTGCATTGAGGGCGCTAAAGTTTCCGTTTTATGGCAACAGTACCTAATTATAGTAACGCTCATATTATTTTGACAACTTCGTTGTAAATGTTTTTTTAGCATAAAGAAAACCAGTATTCATTCACGACTATGAAAAGTTTTTGGCATTTTAGCACAAAATAAACAAATTAGTTCCATGAGCTAACTGCAATTTAGTGAGGTTTTCTATATTCCCTGTCAACGTTCTATAGATTAGATTAGTTATCAAAAGCAACTCACCAAAGCCTTGTCCTTGAGGGCATCAGTATCAATGAACCACTGTTGACTCGCCCGGAGTATCACAGGTTTCTTGGTCCGCCAGTCCAGGGGGTACGAGTGTACGTAAACACCTTTATAAAGGATCGAGTCGCCTAGCTTGTTGATGACTGCCTCCTGGCCTTCTGACAGCACTGGTAGGCCGTTCAAGTCTGGGTGTAGGTTAGTGTAGCAACCTAATTCGTCTACGTTGCATTCCTGAAAATTTTATCAGTCATAGAAAAGCACAGAGCTAAGATACTAACTAAAAGAAAATAAATAACTCAATAACTAACTTTTTACCACAAAATAATAGACTTCAAAGTCGAGATAACTCAAAAACCAACACGTCAGATGTCGCTCCAATTTATAAGGGACCACACGACAAGCACTATGGATCTCTATCCACTGAAGTAATTTGAATATGTTTTTTGTGACAAACAAAAACTGCTTCGATCTGTATTTGATCGAGTTCAGCAACAGGGGACGCGATCGATCGATAGTTTAACTTCAGTGCTTCGGAGGGTACATTAAGCCATCAGTACCGGTTGTTAGTACACGTTAGATAATATTAGATAAGCTGTGTCGGAGGCCTTTGGGCGATATAAAAATTTCCGACGCTTGGATTCTCCTTTAACCCCTCCATGTCTACGCACTAGAGTAGCATGGTGGTGCTTTAGAATTTGGAGAAACTCGTGCTCAATAGTGGAACCTTATAGAAGCCAATTACCCACATACCACAGTCAAGTTATTCCTCAAAGCAACCAGGAAGTCATCCGGACCATGAGCTGGCGCAGTATGAACCAGCCCTGTACCTTTGCCTCTCGTCACATGGTCTGCTTCCAGAAATGGTAGGGCTCCTTCCTTCAGTTTACTCCTGTAGGTACTGCCTTGGAGATTGTCGCCTAAAATGTGAGACTGCTTTGTAATCTTTTGTAATATTTTAGTTTTGTGATATTTCAATAATAAACTTATTTTAACCTTTTTGTATGTGTGACTCAGTTAAATATCATTTTCAATTCTTTAACTATGTTATTTATGTAAGTAGTATCTTTCATTAAGAGGATTTCCTTAAAATAAAAGTGATGGCTATGAGCAAGAGTCTGCTAAACTAGAAGCCAGCTGAGAGACCAATCTTTTCAAGACTGAAATTATTCAAAACTTATAAGATTAATAAATCTACCAGTTACAGGACATTAAAGTAACATGTTATATCTCAGTTTCATATCAATACCAAGTTACATCTTAAATCAACTCTTTGTAACACTTACCACTAAACTCTGCCAGTTTCTTCACTTCCAAATTCAAAATCTTTGCGACATCATCAATCTGGTCTGTGGCCACCAGAAACAAGTCTGCTCTGTCACCCAATGTAACCACACTGTAACTCATCTGCGGGTTGTAGCATATTGCCATGTTGGCCACTAGAGTCCAGGGTGTTGTGGTCCATACTATAGCTGATAAAGGTTTACTGCAATAGGTTAACACTCATTAACAATAGTAAGATTTTAAATTTTTATCATCATGGACACTAAACATTTTAACTGTAACGGGTACTTATGGTATTTATTATTTATACTGATATTTCGACAAATTGCATGGATAATGGTCAAGACTGCGGTGGAAATATTGGCATAAATAATTAATAGTGTGAGTCAGGTACTCTCACAGTAACAGTTAAAATTGATTAATAGTGTAAACAGAGATGTAATGGGAAACACAATCTTAACCAATACTATAGGATATCAATGTATATTTGTAAAACATTTCCATAACTGACAGACAACACCAAAAAACATTATTCAAACTTGGCTTACCTGGCAACCAGTTCCTTAATGACTTCTGGTATTTTTTCCATAGTGTATGTTAGATATACTTCTGTGCTTTTATGCTGTGGATCATATTCTAGCTCTGCCTCAGCCAATGCTGTTCTGAAATTAGGAAAAACACATTAGTACTAAGATTTTTAATGAGTGATGACACATTATTCATATAATCTGCTTATCTAATGGATTTACTGAAAGTTTATAATGTAATACCAAATACCTGTCAATAATGCCTTTCAATTCCTAATACTTACTTGGAAGATGGAGACCAATATACAGGTTTTAGTGCCCTATAAATCAGTCCAGACTTATACATCTTATAGAACTGTCTTAGCTGTTTCTGAACATAACTCTTTTCTAATGTCAAATAACACTGTTTCTCCCAATCCGCCATTACACCCCAACTTTCAAAAGCCTTCTTTTGTTTCTCAACAGTTTCCAGAGCAAATGAACGAGCAATCTGTCTTATATGTACAGGGTCAGAGAGTTCACTTTTGTTTGCAGATTTCTTAGCTTTTTGTAGTGCCTTAAATTCTATCGGTAAGCCATGACAGTCCCATCCTGGGACGTAATGTACCTTGTTTCCTTGTAAGATTTGGCTCCTATTGTTTATGTCTTTTATTATCTGTAAATAAGATTAGCTTATCAGTGAAGAAAAAGTCTGGCATTCTTACGCACAGATGAAATGATACTTCACACTATAAAATTATAAAGTGGAGATTATTGAATTTATTTTTATTGTAACACTGTTTTCTAGAAACTATTCTATATTTTTGCAATAATTTAAATGAACTGTAGTGGCTCAATTTAATTACTACTTTTGGGCAAAGGATTCATTCATAATATTTACATCTTTTAACACAATTGTCTCAGAAGTCCAATAAGAAGTATGACTTCAATAACAAATAGATCATTCAAATATAGAAGGATAAGTCCATAATAGTAATGTAAAAGCTGATTATATACTCACTTTGTTCACAGCATGTCCCATGTGTAAGTCTCCATTAGCATAAGGAGGGCCATCATGCAACACAAACTCTTTACCGGCCATGTGCTCTCTTTGCCAGTTGTACAGCTCAGAGAATTGAGCAATCTAACAAGAAAAAGTTTTTTCAGTATATGGGAACTAGTAGAAAACATTGATAGATAGCTCTGTGGTTTGAATGTAGGAATTCTGAACAGCCATCTTTATTGGAATCTTGTAACAACTTTGTGTGTGCATATATTATTATTTATTATTTACACACAGGTCAAGGAAAACAATATGGGTAAACCTGCACTCCTAAGAGTTCTCCACAATATTCTCCAATGGTGTGGGAAGCACCAGTGTCACCCATGGTGGGATGGTGTACATTGTGTCCCATGGGCGTAAGAAATAAATGACAACGACGCGTTATCGAACAAGAAGAAAGCATAATGCATTCATTCAAAGCATTTCACGATTTTAATTGTAATATGGATATTGTAGGTCTGTACTATTGATAAGGGGTCTATAAACGCCCAGACGCATCAGACCAGTAAAGCGGAGGCAAAAAATATCCATATTTACCTTTTGAATTTCATCCTTCTTAGCATTGTTAGACCTTGCCGGAAAATTGGTTTTTGGAAACAAAATTGTATGTGAATACGTCTTTGTTTTAGGCTCTGCGGTACTTTTACTCCTCGTGCAATTAATACAAAGCCACTTCCACTGAACTTTTTGGTATTTTAAGTAATAATTTGTTATATTTTTAACAGCTAACATTTTTGAGGTTATAACTTTGTTTTGACTTTTTAATCAGGCGCTAGTCGAGCTGCTCGACAAAAGAGCTGCTCAACAGCTGAAATCTCGCTATGACGGGGAGTTTCACGAGTTTTGAAATTGATTTTATTCAAATTGATCAATAATAAATTATTGATGATTGAGAGCTTATTGTTTTGACTTTTGACGTATTAAAAATTGACATTGACAGTTTGACACATCATTTTCACAAAACCACAGACAAAACTATGAACATGGGGCACGTTCCACTTGTGCCCAAAACCACCCAAAACGCTCCAAACGACACTTTTTCTATATTAACTCTAGCTCTAGTGTGCTCTAGATTAACGTTTTGATTGTTTTGGTTTGTGCCTGTATTGAGGATCAGTAACTCGACCAAAACGCCAAAATCCATTGTAGCGAAAAAAAAACAGACTGTAAGTACTTCATGGAATTGCGAAATGTCACGAAGGCGAGACCTCTCCAACTCTAAATAAATATAAATATATGAAGGCCAACACACATACGAGGTTGGGCCAACAGGCCCAAGGCCCAACAGCAACTAATGTGATTATATTCATTCGAAAGGAAAATCCAACCCAGTCTCTATAAAAAATATTATCACTCTGTGCTATTATCAATCTGTGGTCTGAAGTGTCTTTGTCACTTGCTTGACATTGTCACTTCATCTTCATTGACTTTTTCTCTTTTACGTCAATCAAAACCAAAACAAAACAAGTAAAACAACACATGCTCATGTTTTGGACTTTTGGAAAACTATAAGTTTATAACTATTTTTCTGATTAGGATCCATATCAATATTAGCAAAATTTGAACAAAATGGTAAGTTTTACATCTGATCATAGATTGAACGTGTCAGACATGAGTGTTCTAATTTTAACCATTCTATTATATTGCAGCCGAAAACCAAAAAGAAGTTTATAGATCGTAAGAAAGCCGTGACTTTCAACTTGGTCCATCGCTCCCAACGGGACCCGCTGGTGGCTGACGAGACCGCCCCGCAGCGGGTTTTGGTGCCAGTCAACGCTAACGTACCAGCTAAGAAAGACAAAGATACCGTGAGTATTTATAACCTCGTTCATATCTTTAAAAGATAAGTAATTCAGATGGATTATATTGGAACCTGTAGTTCAATATAAGGGTGCTCTAGATTATCAGGAGATTTGGAATGTTTGGTACCCTAGTGTAGATATAAATCATTAATAGCTTGACTTTTGGGGTTATATAAAATAAATAAACTGTAACACACTAATAGGGACTGGACATATAAACAGATCAGATCACAATAGATCAAAGACATTCCCAGTGGCCTCATGGGGTACTAGTTCCCCATGCCCAGATACTTTAATTAATCTGTTTCCCGAGTAATATTGAAAACAGCACATTACCACTAATGATTGCAGAACAAATATGTTAATCTCTTTTATAAATATCTGCCACTAACTTCCCAGTTAAGACTATTAACATAAAATAACTGAAAAAAGTTTTAGCTTGTTTGGGACTCATTATTGTTTTGAACGTTAAACCAGAAAGTTATAAAAAAATATGACTTTTCTAGACCCTTACACCAGAACAGAGAAAACAGGAGCAGCAGAAATATGGAATCTACTTTGATGATGACTACAATTACCTCCAGCATCTTAAAGACACTAGAGAAGTCACTATGGTGGTTCAACCAGTAAGTAATTTATTTAAGTCTAAAGGACTGAAGGAAAAGCAGTCAGGCTAATTGATAATAAGAAGTTACTATTACCTATAGAAAATTATTCAGCAATTTCATTGAAAACAAGTTGCTAATGTCATGCTAATGTTAAACTCTATGCTTTTTAGGGTTCCGTACCCAAAGGGTAAAACGGGACCCTATTACTGAGACTTCGCTGTCCGTCCGTCTGTCACCAGGCTGTATCTCATGAACCGTAATACATAGTTACACAGTTGAAATTTTCACAGATGATGTATTTCTGTTGCCGCTATAACAACAAATACTAAAAAACAGAATAAAATAAATATTTAAGTGGTTTTAAGTAGTTTTAGTATCTAGTACATAGTTTAGTTACCTTTCGGTCCAAGAGATGGCGTTGTGCGTAACATGTGGTTACAACAAAACAATTAAATATTTAAGTGAGGCTTTCATACAACAGACCAGATTTTTTAGCGTTTTAATACATAACGGTACGGAACCCTTCGTGCGCGAGTCCGACTCGCACTTGGCCGATTTTTTGTAAATCATTCTTAAAATATCGCAATGATTTGAATGTAATTTTCGGTAATGTATTTCAGTTTGTATACTTTAGTATTTCACAAGTATCAAGATTTTACTTTTTTACAGAAACCAGTGCACAAGAGAAAAGAAAAGTCCAATGAAGCCTCATCAGGAAATGATAAGACAGACGATGAGACAAAAGTTCCAACAACATTGAATCTACCGAGTTCTGTGTTCGCTTCAGAGGTTGAGGAGGATGTTGGTTTACTCAATAAAGCTGCTTCACAAGGTAAGGTTTTAATTTTTTACTATTTAAAATAAAAGTTCATTTTTATACTCCCATAAAATATGCTTAGTGGTGCTTGAAACCTCGTGGCAATATCATAACCTTGGTGATAGAAGAATAAAATACAGCATTTTTGTTTATAAAACGTAAATTCTATGCTCTCTTATTTTGACCCTACTTTTTGACTCACAGGACTATGTTTGGATTTGGACCCTGAGGTGGTGGCAGCACTGGATGAAGATTTTGACTTTGACGACCCTGATAATCAACTGGAAGACAACTTTATTGAACTAGCAATGGCTGAAGGTAATTTGGACTTAAAAGCGTGTTTCTGAGAGTATTCATGGCAATGAAATCAATATGAATTTGCAGATTTACACTTGGACCCAGACCTAATTATACTTACAGATTTAAAGGTCTAGATTTCTTTTTACATTACACATTATACATAGTTTTACCCATTCCTTGTCATAGAGTTGTTCATTTACAATGAATATTACAGGTGAAGAAGAATATGAAGAAGATGATGAAGATGGTGAAAGTATGTCTGGTGATGATGACTCAGAGAAAGCCTTTGCTTCAGACATGGACTCTGATGATGATAGTGATAACAGAGTAAGCTTTTTAGGAATGACATGATTAATTATTTAATCTTATTATGTTTGGCATTAGCGCGTTGTGATGCAAAATTTTGCACCTTATGCACTTATCCAAAAGTTCAAAGTTATTTCAATTTCATGGATACTGCTCAGCTTCTCTTTCAAAGGGAGGGGATCACAAGTTATACATGACTAAAACTTATTGTGTTACAAATAAATTGAGTTTAACATGTTGTGAACTACAAGATTTATAAAATATTAATAGTTATTATAAAGGCCAAAACTACTCAAATTAAGAGTACATAGCTACTTTTAAAAAATTATATTTGCTTATAAATCTGAACATAAATAATTCAGGATACCAACAGAAGGATGCCGTCATGGGGCGACAAGGATGACACCAAGTCCCGGTTCTCGCAGTACTCCATGTCGTCCAGCGTCATCAGGCGCAACCAGGGCCTGTCGCTGTTGGATGACAGGTTTGAGAAGGTGAGATCTTTGTGTTAATATGTGAAATATTATATAGCTGAAGAGTTTGTTTGTTTGAACGGGCTTGTCTCAAGAGCTACTGGTGCTATTTGAACAACTCTTTTTGTGTTGGATAGTGGATTTATCGAGGAAGGCTTAAGGCTATATAACATCTACGACCAATAGGAGCGAAGCAACAAGTTTCCCGAAGCGAGGGAGTCTATTGTGTTAAAAAGTGAAAATAAAATTTGGACTGCTTTTTAAGACCGGTCACTAACATTTGCGCGAATTCACAAACCCACAAGTGAAGGATTTTCGTACATGCTTATGAGAAGTTTTTAAAACATTCCTGGTATTCCAAGCTGTCAATGTAATAGAGTGAGCGTGATAACTGTGTGAAAGTTTGAAGGTTGATCTGTTTAAAGATTGAGGAAGATTAGTTTGAAAAGGGATGGTTAGTCTCATTATGGACCTCATTATTCCAGATGTTCGCAGAATATGACGACACAGAAGTGGGTGCGTTAGACCTGGACGAGATCGAAGGGTTCATGCCGGAGTCCCACGATATGCTGCTGCGGGCTGCTGAGGAGTTCGAGGAGTCGCAGAGGAGACTGCAGCTCGATAAGGAAAAGGAGTTGATCAGGTTTTGTTACCACTTTATAATTGCAGAGGACTATGTAGATTTTGAATTGAGAGGAATGCTATTAAGTAAAATCAGTTTAATTAGCACCTTTGTTTTAATAATTAATTAATGATGATTATAGTATTTAATTACATTACTTGATGCTATTTGGCTTGTATCTGTGAACAATGCTATTATTAAAATAGTTGTTCCATCGCCGGCGAGGAATCGACTACTATCGACTATTTTCAACATACATCAGTAGATAATTATATTCCGTGTAAATGTGTATCCCTCTTTTGTTGGGTGTTATTTGTTAATTTAAAAAAGCTTTTTACATTTTAATTTTTTAATATACTTAATGATATATTTTATCTATCCCTGCAGATTACAAAGACTACAAGAAATAGCTGAAGAGTCAGAGGAGGATGATTTGGTGACATTGGAAGTGCAACCCAAAGAGAAGTGGGACTGTGAGACCATACTGTCCACTTACTCAAATCTGTACAACCATCCCAAAGTTATTGAGGAACCCAAGGTACTAATGTGTTCTTTTTAACAGACTTAAAAAAAGCCCATTCTCAATTCAACTATACGTTTTTATGTGTTTACTCATAACTTTTTACTGTATGTTCCGTTTTTTATAATTTCTTTGTTCGAAAGCTGGTGCTTGTCGTGTGTGTGTGGTCCCATTTTAATTTGAGCGACGTCTGACGAGTAATTGTTGAGTTTTCTCTACTTGTTGTACGTCTCTACGTGTGTCGTACTTGTCGTTGTTACCTGTACTATGACTATGCTGCTGCACAGGACTACTAAGACACTAGGATGGTTAGTCCATTGAGCAGAGCGTATTTAAAATGCACTCTGTTAAATTAAATAGGTGTTGAGGAGTGTTTTTAATTTATTTACGACAATTTCAGAAACCAGGTAAAATCAGGATAAACCCAAAAACAGGAATCCCAGAGGATGTATTGGGCAAAGACACTAAGCTGACAGTGAGATCCTTGGCCAAGTTCAATGCAATGAACCACAGTGCAGATAAGAAGTCGAGTGATGATGGAGAGACTGTTGCGGAGAGTGTACTTTCGACCTTAAGTGTATTGTCCATAAGGTATGTAATGGAATCTCCGAAGAGTAGTGTAGTGTGTGGTACTATAAATTGTCTTGTGTACACAGGTAGTAGTTGTATTTTCCCAGTCTTGTTCTTGCTGAGAAGGAATATAGAATTTCCACTTCCTGTTAAAAACCAATTTATCCCATGCCCACAGTTCAATTTTACTTCTAATCAAAATTAACTGGAGGCATTTTAAATTCTCGTCATCAATCTAGAATGAACCTGAATCATAGGAGTGAAAATTTGCATTCACATAAGTTTAGGTAAATATAACAAATGTATTAGTGTTCTTTGGTGGGCTATTTACTAAAAAAATTCTCCTACCAGATATTTTAAAAATGTACAGTGTAGTTAGTTACTATGCGAAATTTCCCGTATTATTTTAATAAATAATACCAACACTCCTTAATATACTATAATACACTCCTTAATATATAAATAATAACAACCTCGAGATAAATATGACGAAAACAAAAATTTTAAAATTTGACATAGGGAAACCACAGAATTCTTTGACTATATAATATAATATTTGACGGGCATGAAATAGAAGTAATAAATTCTTTTAAATATTTGGGTATAGTGATCGACGGCACTCTTAACTGGAAAATGCATGTATCAGCAGTCTGTGACAGACTAGCTGGATTCATTTATGCCCTTAGAAGACTAAGCTTAACAGTGTCGCGGGAGGCCGCACTAACAGCATATCATGGGCACGTGTCCTCGGTGTTGTCATACGGTCTTGTCATGTGGGGAAACTCGGTTGATGCCATAAGAGCCTTCCGAATACAAAAGAAAGCTATTAGAGCGATTTGCGGTGCGCATCCCCTTGATAGCTGTCGCCCACTATTCAAGCTTCTGCAGGTTCTCCCTCTTTTCTGTATGTTTATTAGAGCAGCTTGTATCCTCGTTAGAGAACATGCGGGCTACTTCGACACAGTGAACCCATCACAAAGAGTCCAACGTAATGTAAACAAACATAAAATAAAAATTCCCCAGTGTAGGTTAAAAAAGCCGAAAGGAATGCACCCTATTATGCCATTGCTGTATATAACAAACTCCCAAATAGTATTAAAAATCTACCGAATATATTATTTAAGAGAAAATTATTTAATTGGCTTATGGACCGCCAATTCTATAGCGTAAAAGAATATTTTGATTTGCACGCCTAGACGGGCAGAGCATAAGGTATTTGTAAATTTAAACCACCTGTATCTGTACTATGTTCTTGCAAATAAAAAAAATATTATTATTATTATTATTATTATCCAATCTCATTGCTTCCAGGCCTAAGGACGAATCCCCAGAAGAAAAGAAAGAAAGGAAACGTCTCCTCAAAGAGTACAGGAAGGAGAGAAGAGTGGAAAAGAAGGCTAACAAGGAAGCATTCAAGGAAGAGAAGAAACGACAGGAGAAAATCATGATGAACAATAAGAATAATGTTCAAGGGAACCGAATATTATAGAATACTTTATTATTATATTTACACATATATTTTATATCTGTTTTTTATTTTTACTAACTTTAATATTTTGATTACTAACAATGCAATAGCTCAGTTGGTATCAATACATACAATCGGGAGGTCCCAAGTTTGGATCTTTAGCAAGGGAAGACATGTGACAGAACATTTTACGTATAAATTGACTATGGTCATTTTATATGAAAAAATAAAACAAGATTGATAAAAAATGCTTTTATTTAAACAAGTTATTATATTGCTTTCACATCTATCCTAAGGTCCATAAAATTAAATAAAAACTATTGATTAAAATAATTGTAATGTTAATATTAAATATAAAAACTTTATATTTCTCTTTTCGAATGATAACACCCACGTTTACTTAAAACTCTTCCACCGAACTTTACTTTTTATAGCCCAAGGGCTATTAAATAAGAAAATGCGAATGAGACAGGATAGTAACACATTGTATACCTACCAATAAACTGATTGTAGAATTAAATATTCACATTACTCTCCAATCACTCTTAATCTCTTACAAATATAACAATCTCCCAACTGTCCTACGACAGCACAAGTCCCTCATACCCCAGCCCATCAGGGTCCGGACACTCCATCCTATTCTTCAGGTGTTGCAGCGTGTTGTGGAAATGCTTGGTGATCTGCTCTACTTCCTCCGACTGGTCCAGGTTGGCTAGTTCCTCACGAATCTTCTGGATTACCTGGAAAAAATTAAAGTTTTTGAATCTGTTAGAGGTATGTGAAATATTCAGTCACTATTTTGCATCATTATTCTGGCCCTTCACTTACTACATAATTATACTAGGGAAATAAATAAATTGTATACATATTATATAAATTAACAATGAGCTTGAGGATAAATAATAATCGAACCAGTTCCCTTTTATAACACATCACTCACCAGACATGTCATGTAGAATGTTCGAGGAAGTTAATTTCGAGAACAAATCCAAATTTTTGCATTCGACTTTCGACCTTATAGCAAAAGTCATAAGATGCAAAGCATAACAGTCGCGTCAAGGCCGCTTCTTGGCATTAAAATTATTGCCTGCAGATTTTTTTTACAAACACCAGGGCTGCTGTACAATAATATGGCATCAATGCACAATACATATGGCATCAATGAGAGCTTCTTGTTAGTTTATAGTTGTCTAGGGTTGTCCCAAGCCCAATACATACGGCATCAATGAGCGCGGTGGTGAGGTGTGCGTTGCCGCGCTCGCGCAGCAGCGCGTACCGGCCGAGCAGCTCGGCCAGCAGCTGCGCCTGCACCCCGCCGTCCATGCACTGCTGCGCCACGCGCGCCGCCTTCTTGTTAGTATAATGTATAGTTGTCTAGGGTTGTCCCAAACAATACATACGGCATCAATGAGCGCGGTGGTGAGGTGTGCGTTGCCGCGCTCGCGCAGCAGCGCGTACCGGCCCAGCAGCTCGGCCAGCAGCTGCGCCTGCACCCCGCCGTCCATGCACTGCTGCGCCACGCGCGCCGCCTTCTTGTTAGTATAATATATAGTTGTGTAGGGTTGCCCCAATACATACGGCATCAATGAGCGCGGTGGTGAGGTGTGCGTTGCCGCGCTCGCGCAGCAGCGCGTACCGGCCCAGCAGCTCGGCCAGCAGCTGCGCCTGCACCCCGCCGTCCATGCACTGCTGCGCCACGCGCGCCGCCTTCTTGTTAGTATAATATATAGTTGTGTAGGGTTGCCCCAATACATACGGCATCAATGAGCGCGGTGGTGAGGTGTGCGTTGCCGCGCTCGCGCAGCAGCGCGTACCGGCCGAGCAGCTCGGCCAGCAGCTGCGCCTGCACCCCGCCGTCCATGCACTGCTGCGCCACGCGCGCCGCCTTCTTGTTAGTATAATGTATAGTTGTCTAGGGTTGTCCCAAACAATACATACGGCATCAATGAGCGCGGTGGTGAGGTGTGCGTTGCCGCGCTCGCGCAGCAGCGCGTACCGGCCCAGCAGCTCGGCCAGCAGCTGCGCCTGCACCCCGCCGTCCATGCACTGCTGCGCCACGCGCGCCGCCTTCTTGTTAGTATAATATATAGTTGTGTAGGGTTGCCCCAATACATACGGCATCAATGAGCGCGGTGGTGAGGTGTGCGTTGCCGCGCTCGCGCAGCAGCGCGTACCGGCCCAGCAGCTCGGCCAGCAGCTGCGCCTGCACCCCGCCGTCCATGCACTGCTGCGCCACGCGCGCCGCCTTCTTGTTAGTATAATATATAGTTGTGTAGGGTTGCCCCAATACATACGGCATCAATGAGCGCGGTGGTGAGGTGTGCGTTGCCGCGCTCGCGCAGCAGCGCGTACCGGCCGAGCAGCTCGGCCAGCAGCTGCGCCTGCACCCCGCCGTCCATGCACTGCTGCGCCACGCGCGCCGCCTTCTTGTTAGTATAATATATAGTTGTGTAGGGTTGCCCCAATACATACGGCATCAATGAGCGCGGTGGTGAGGTGTGCGTTGCCGCGCTCGCGCAGCAGCGCGTACCGGCCGAGCAGCTCGGCCAGCAGCTGCGCCTGCACCCCGCCGTCCATGCACTGCTGCGCCACGCGCGCCGCCTTCTTGTTAGTATAATGTATAGTTGTCTAGGGTTGTCCCAAACAATACATACGGCATCAATGAGCGCGGTGGTGAGGTGTGCGTTGCCGCGCTCGCGCAGCAGCGCGTACCGGCCCAACAGCTCGGCCAGCAGCTGCGCCTGCACCCCGCCGTCCATGCACTGCTGCGCCACGCGCGCCGCCTTCTTGTTAGTATAATATATAGTTGTGTAGGGTTGCCCCAATACATACGGCATCAATGAGCGCGGTGGTGAGGTGTGCGTTGCCGCGCTCGCGCAGCAGCGCGTACCGGCCCAGCAGCTCGGCCAGCAGCTGCGCCTGCACCCCGCCGTCCATGCACTGCTGCGCCACGCGCGCCGCCTTCTTGTTAGTATAATATATAGTTGTGTAGGGTTGCCCCAATACATACGGCATCAATGAGCGCGGTGGTGAGGTGTGCGTTGCCGCGCTCGCGCAGCAGCGCGTACTGGCCGAGCAGCTCGGCCAGCAGCTGCGCCTGCACCCCGCCGTCCATGCACTGCTGCGCCACGCGCGCCGCCTTCTTGTTAGTATAATATATAGTTGTGTAGGGTTGCCCCAATACATACGGCATCAATGAGCGCGGTGGTGAGGTGTGCGTTGCCGCGCTCGCGCAGCAGCGCGTACCGGCCGAGCAGCTCGGCCAGCAGCTGCGCCTGCACCCCGCCGTCCATGCACTGCTGCGCCACGCGCGCCGCCTTCATGTTAGTATAATGTATAGTTGTCTAGGGTTGTCCCAAACAATACATACGGCATCAATGAGCGCGGTGGTGAGGTGTGCGTTGCCGCGCTCGCGCAGCAGCGCGTACCGGCCCAGCAGCTCGGCCAGCAGCTGCGCCTGCACCCCGCCGTCCATGCACTGCTGCGGCACGCGCGCCGCCTTCTTGTTAGTATAATGTATAGTTGTCTAGGGTTGTCCCAAACAATACATACGGCATCAATGAGCGCGGTGGTGAGGTGTGCGTTGCCGCGCTCGCGCAGCAGCGCGTACCGGCCCAGCAGCTCGGCCAGCAGCTGCGCCTGCACCCCGCCGTCCATGCACTGCTGCGCCACGCGCGCCGCCTTCTTGTTAGTATAATGTATAGTTGTCTAGGGTTGTCCCAAACAATACATACGGCATCAATGAGCGCGGTGGTGAGGTGTGCGTTGCCGCGCTCGCGCAGCAGCGCGTACCGGCCCAGCAGCTCGGCCAGCAGCTGCGCCTGCACCCCGCCGTCCATGCACTGCTGCGCCACGCGCGCCGCCTTCTTGTTAGTATAATATATAGTTGTGTAGGGTTGCCCCAATACATACGGCATCAATGAGCGCGGTGGTGAGGTGTGCGTTGCCGCGCTCGCGCAGCAGCGCGTACCGGCCGAGCAGCTCGGCCAGCAGCTGCGCCTGCACCCCGCCGTCCATGCACTGCTGCGCCACGCGCGCCGCCTTCATGTTAGTATAATGTATAGTTGTCTAGGGTTGTCCCAAACAATACATACGGCATCAATGAGCGCGGTGGTGAGGTGTGCGTTGCCGCGCTCGCGCAGCAGCGCGTACCGGCCCAGCAGCTCGGCCAGCAGCTGCGCCTGCACCCCGCCGTCCATGCACTGCTGCGCCACGCGCGCCGCCTTCTTGTTAGTATAATGTATAGTTGTCTAGGGTTGTCCCAAACAATACATACGGCATCAATGAGCGCGGTGGTGAGGTGTGCGTTGCCGCGCTCGCGCAGCAGCGCGTACCGGCCGAGCAGCTCGGCCAGCAGCTGCGCCTGCACCCCGCCGTCCATGCACTGCTGCGCCACGCGCGCCGCCTTCTTGAGACAGTCGAGCGCGCGCGACGGGGAGTTTAACGGCCACTGGGGATAAAGATAAGAGCATGGTAGGTTTTAATTATGGAAAATGAGCTAGGGCTGTAGTACGCGGGGAGATAAAGACAATGTTAGTTTTAAACGACGGAAAAACAGCTGTTGAGCGCGCGCGACGATGAGTTTAGCGCCCACTGGGGGTAAAGAAAAGAGCATGGTAGTTTTGAATGATGGAAAATGAGCTGGGGCTGTAGTACGCGGCTAGATAAAGACGAAGTTAGTTAGTTAACGACGGCAAAAAACCGCGTGTGATGGGGAGTTAGGCGCCCACTACGATGGTTACAGTTGCTATTGAGTTGCAGTTGATATCGGGAGGGGGGGGGGGGGGAGCGTATGTACCACACGCGGACGGCAAATGGAGCACGGCGGACGACATAAAAATAAATAATATATTTGAGGTTGACATTGAACGTTATGAGGAATTACCCTCGTTCTGAGGTATTCCCTTGAGGTTCTTCAAGAAAGGTGTAAAAAGAGCTCTCCTTTAGGGCCGGCGTTGCACAGGTGACAACTCTGGTGATGGTATGTCCATAGGCGCGACGATGACCACTTACCATCAGGTGGCTCATCCGCTTTTTCGTCTCTCTGTCAATTCTTATTGACCATGATGACAAGTTTAAACCATACGGTTTACATATGACCAAACCTCGAGGCACTAATCGTAAGTAATTACATGGAAAATGAATTTCATATAGGTATCTAACTTTCTAAATATCAATACTAAAGTAATACCTGCTGTCCATCCTTGGGCGGTTTCCAGAAGAGGTGCGCGCACAGCGCCACGGCCCGGCTCTGGTCCGGCTTCTTGAGCAGCTTGCCCGCGGCCAGCGCGCACGCCGTACGCATCGGCTCTGCGTTCTCCTCACCTACAATGTACATTATAATTTTATTAAATAATGCTACAGGTGCATAAAATAATGAGGTGTGCTCAATATTCGGCCAATTGGGCCATTAGTAGGTTGTAGCACATACATAAATAGACCCTAGGTCGCAGGTGTCATGGAATGCAAATAAAGACAAGGTCACACACCCAGACCGAGAACAGAAATTTAAATTCATCATTCAAATACCGTTCTCGCTGGGACTCGAACCCAGGACCTCATGAAAAATGACCAATGCGACAGGTACTCGTACGCGATCGTCTCGTGGTTCGCGAAGCCTATCCGCTGATCCACATAACTAACATCAATACACGAACACACCATTAAACAACTCACCGAAGCAGTTGATCTGCTCGAACGTAGCAATAATGAGCGTGATGGCGGCCAGCTGCGCCTTGCTGTCGGATATCTCCTCCTCGTACAGCGAGAACGCCTGCGACAGGTACTCGTACGCGATCGTCTCGTGGTTCGCGAAGCCTATCTCGCTGATCGCTAGGGCGCCTTGCAGGTATAGTCTGTGGAGGAGATTGGTGCTTTAATAATAAGTAGTTGATGATTTTTTCACCGACTTCCAAAAAAGGGTGATCTGATTTTGATCAGTCTTTTTTTATTTGAACGACATCTGTCGGGTAGTTTTTGGGTATTATTAATGCGTTATTATTGATTATTAAGAAGAAGTGACATACCTTAATGGCAGTTCAGCGAGTTCGGCTTTGACAAGCATGTTGATAGTCTGATGGCAGAACTGGAATATCCTCTGACACTTCCTCTCCCACATTTCATCCTGAAATAAACCATATCTGTACAACATTACAGTCTAAAATCAATTTGTTAACCGTTTCACTACCTACTACTAACTAGTATAGTTTGGGGCTATTACAGTGGACTTGTAGCTAAGGTTTTCATTGGCGCATTGTCAGCTCAGAAAGAATGAATGGCATTTTCAATCATAAATATCAATAGATTCCTGGTCTACATTCAAAAACCGTCGACACAAATAAGCCTCAGACGAAACGTGAGACCTCATACATCTTTAAGTTATGAATTTACGGATGAAATTGCATTGACACTTTTTATTTCTATTTCAACCGACAAGACACTTTTGTGGTAACACTTTGTACGGAACCGTGTATCTCTCGTCTAGTCACTATTCCACTATATATTGTATGCATATAATTATTTGTATTATAATATACTCTTCTCTGAGCATTATTCTCAATTTGGAATTTTTTTTTCTGTTGTTGATGATTAGCACCTACCATCATTATCTCCACATCCACCCAGGGTTGACTGGTGGACAATGCCATTAGGCATTAAGTTGTACCCTGTGTTTCTCCGTTTAGAGGTGACATAAATGTAAAATAAATAAATAGATATCTCCCACCTGATCCTTAATCTCCTTATAAACGAACGCCAGCCGGTACGCATGGAACACGATGGGCGGGAAGGTGTGCTGGATGCGGCGCGCGCCGCCGCCCTGCAGCGCCTTGCGGGCCGCACTGAGTATCAGGTATTGCTGGTCGGCCGAGTCCGACTTGAAGTGGTGGATTAGTCTGCGATTCATTGAATAATAAATTAAATAACAATCATAACGCACCTTTACTAACACAAAGGAATAATTTACAAAAATTCACAAAATGATTTAAATATACAAAAGTGCTAAGTAAATATGCCAAAGCAAATTAAGTTAAAAAAAATCGACTTCAGCTTTGTCTTAGCTTTCGAATAAAACAAGAATCATCAATCTGTTCATCCAGTCTAAAATTGTGAGGTAACAAACAAAAAAAATCAGTTGAATTGAGAACCTCTGCCTTTTTTGAAGTCAATTAAAAATAATTCAAAGTCTTGTCTACCCGTTTACACAAAAAGTGTACGTTCAACTGACCTAGCCAACAATCCCTGCTCCTCCATGAAGTCTTCCACATCCGTATCGGCCGGGGCCTGGTCTGGCTGGTCTTTCACCAGCACGTCTAGCATCGACAGCACTGACTCCACCTGTCAACAAAACATTCTTATCAAAATTGCCACCCAGGGCCATTCATCGCCAGTCAGGCAAAGAATGCCCTTAGGCATTATGTTTTGCCCTTAAATAAATAATTCCATCCATCAATCTAATAATGTTACACTTGGGCCCTTGCATTTTAACAGATCACATTGTAAAAATGCCTACATTACAAACTCATTTGATTAAATTTTTCCCAAAATGAAACCCTTGTAACCCATGTAAATTCAACCCTACCACCCAAGACATAAAGACCATAATCGCCTACTTTCGTTACGTTAGCCTGTTTCCGGATTGTAACAACCACTCACATCCTCAGGCGTGGTGACAGTAGTATCGCTCTCCAGCACATCGTTGACCAGGTGCACCGCTATCATCAACCTTCCAGGCGGGTTCAACCGGGTGATGAGCGGCGCGTAGTGCTGCAGCCGGATGAGGGTGAGGATGTCCTTGTAGTGATCTGCTGGTAACTTGAGGATCTTCATCAACTCCTTGAAGACCGGGGTGTTGTGTTCGAGATGAGGTTTGCCACTGGAATGTTAATGCAAGGGTCATAATACGTAGACAGGTGTAACCAGAGGGAGTGAATGAACAAATGAATAAACTTCATTAAGGTTTTTCACAAACATATTGGGTGAAATGACATTGTGGCAAATCCTTACGGACTGATAACCACATTTGGGAACTGTTCTATCTCATGACAATATATAATCTTTATATTGACACAGCATAGTTGGTAGTGGTCATAGTCCTACTATGGTTAAATGCAGACTGTTACATTATTTAAATAAATAAATACCTGCTCTGAGATATATCTGCACAAATCTTGTCCGTGTGTGCAAGCACTCGGTCCACGTAATTCAGTTTGTCCGGATGGCAGCGTTGAGCCAGCTTGAGCAATGCTAACTGGAGACTCAACATGTCTTCTGGAGGCATGTCAGTGCGGCTCTGTGAAAAAGAATGCATTTAATTAAAAAATAAAATAGACAACAAAAGTTATAAAATATTTTACTAGAACCCCATTTTAGCTAGTTGTGAATTAGAATATTTACGAATTTTTTTTAAATAAAATTTTCTAAAATTGCTATAACATTATAAACAAACAAATATGAGGCTTGTATTCTTTAAAAATAATAAGTTAGGGGCTTACAATTAATTTTTTACAACACATTACATTCACCGACTACAACACATTGCGGGTGTGTATTTCATACCTGTGTGATAGCGGCCACTTGATCGGAGAACACTTCAAACAGCTGGACCTCTTGTTCCTTCCCATCTTCCAGTACCACGCTCAGGTTCACGTTGCCTTGGTTCCTCTGAAAAAAAAAAACCGCCATGATGTGCTAAACACCAATCAAATGAAATGACGTCACATTGAGTAAACACATGAAAACATATATAGTCGTACAAGGATCTTTTGGCGCGTGGCTGACGCGAGGGTGACAGAGACAGCGCCTTACAGTTTGCCTTCCCTGTAAGGCGCTGTCTCTGTCACCCACACGTAATCCACGCGCCAAAAGATCGTTGTAGGACTTAACTGATTTTTTTCTCGCATTACACTTCCGTTTTGTCTAACGTGACGTCACTTTCGACGCCATGGCACTTTGGAGCGTTTTGATGGGAATTTTAAAATTAAAATGTATTTTTTGAATACAAATATTGTTTCTTTTTTCGAAATATGATATCATTACTATTAGAAATATTACCAAATATTAAACAACAGTTTTATAAAATCTGTCATGATGCCTTTTATATGTAATATAACTACCGAATGGTTCCTCACCTGGCTATAAGATGCAAGTCTCTCGATAAGCGCTATGATGATATTCTTGATGTTGACTCCCGGTTGCAGCTCGGCGCACGATTTGAGGAACGGCTGCAGATTGGCCAGGTGGAACTCGTCCGGGAATACCTGACGAATAAACATTTAATTATGTATTATCAAATGAAACTCTTTTATCGCTTGCATTAATTAACAAATTAACAAAAATCACCGTCATAGTTTTACTTTCGAAAATTAATTGCCGAGCACAAGATTCCTAAGTTCCTATAATCAAAATTTTTTATATTTAATTTATATTATTGGACATTAACGCTTGGGAATCTACACTTACAAGATGATGTCAATTTCGATGTTCTAGTTTCGAATTCAATATTTACACCCACCTGTATAATACACTCCATGAGATACTCCTGAGCGATTGCATCTCGACAGCTGACCACCTGCTCCAGTATGCCGGGCAGCACCAGTCTCCTATAGTCCTCAACCCCGACAGACTCCAGCTGCGACAGGCGCACCAGGTTCGTGCCCACCAGGATACGGAGCTCGGAGCGCTCGCGCTCGCGACGCTCTTTGTCCCTGCAGGGTACGGATGGGTTGATAGGTACGGGTTAGAAATAATAGGTGTTATACAAAAGACAATGCAAAAGACAGATGCATTATCATCTTCATCGTCACAACCCATAACTGTCAGAATATTGAGTACGGGTTTCCTCTCATAATGCGTCCCCACGTTGGCCAAGTGGATTGGGGGACTTCACACACCTTTGACAACATTATAGAGAGTTATAAGATTTTAGTTATAAGGTTTCATTACAATGTTTTCCTTTATTGAAGTTAAAAGATGATAACTTTCTATTAAGCACATAATTATTTGCACAATTTTTCGCTAATGAAGAATCCCAAAGAAATAGTGCTACAGAATATATTATGCTTCACTGTCTATAAACAATTTTACTGACCTTGAATGTCCTTGATGCTGCATGCGAACCCACAATTTATTCATCTCCGCAAAATTCATCAGCACGAAATCGATGGCATCTCGTACCTAAAATGTAAAAGACAAACAAACAATACTTAGTTGCTCAGTTGGTCGGTACTCAATAAGTATGAGGGACTGATAATGATTGTTAACCCTATTAGTTGTTGTTAGTAATTGTAAGAACGAATCCGATTATAATTTAGTTGTCGACATGTAAAATAATAATTCTTTTACATTTTGTGCCTAGAGGTACCTTTGATCCCACTATTCTCAGAATTAGCTTATGATAAGAAATTTGGATACGCTTTGTAGTATCAATTAGTTTTTAATTATTTCAATTGATTCACATACAAAGATAATAACTTAGTAAAAAATATGTATGACAAAACATAATCTCACCGTTCCCTCATTCTCATTAGCAGTTTCTGAGGTATCAGGCAGAACATTCCTGGTGCACTGGAGCAGGTAATTCCTTAAGAACAAACCGCGCAAAGGATGCTGCACTCCTCGACACATCTCCACAAGATCCTGAAAGCGAAACATGTTTAGACTAGGTTAAACATGCAACAAAACTTTTGGTTATTTAGTGTGGGCTAAATAAATCCAAATGGTAATCTTAAGCCATTTTCAATGCAATATTATCACTTAGAAATTGTCTAAATATAATATCAATGTACAAATGTCAAAATTTTATGTCCATAATGCACAATTTTGAATTTGTAGCAATTTTTTGACCTAGTGACAATCAGAGTCCAAATATTGGATGGTAAATCAAAATCGTGAAAACCCATTTTTATGTGAAAACCTTAAACAACAGAACTCAAATAACATTTTCACAACCAACACATTACAACCTACATTAACCCTTTACCTTCAACAGATCCCGCCTCAAATTAGTATTAGTCTTGATATAAACCAGGCCGACAGTGATGAGCAGGTACAGCCGGGGCACAATATTACCAGCGTACTGCACCAGCTCGTACAGGTCGGCCACCTTGCGGCCCTTCTGGAACTCCTCCAGGAGGTATAACTCCAGGTGACGGAGCTCGTCCGTTATTGCCATGTCTTTGGGGGTTGGTTAAGGATGTTTCTTAACTGGTTTTATAGAGAAGATATTATTATCAATCATCTTGATGTAGGCACAAGCAATAAATCTCCGTTCCAACTGCATGCACTTTATTTTATTTAGCATACAAATAAAGGACTTTTTCAGTTACTATTGGACAAAAGAGTAGTTCGATATCCTCAATGTTGGAGACTAATCCTTAAGAGAGTGAGGGAAGATCTTCAACATTCTAGTTAATTGCACACTTAGATTTTTCTTAAAAATACTTTAAGATGCATTCATATGTGAAGTTAGAAAATGATCGAAATGTATTGTTGTTAATTCTCCATGGTGACATTATATTGGTTGATCCATCTTATCAATTTTCATAACATCTACAAAAGTATGAGTATTGACAGATGTGTAAGGAACTTTGTGATTGCAAAATTACATATTTAAAAGGATACAAAGCTCATAGTAGCTTTTAGGTGATAGCAGTGAGGTCCTCAGTTCTCCGAGCATAGTGGAAGCATGTTTCAGAGCATCCATCAGCTTTGATTTGTCGAGACATCTCTTCATCTGGAAAGCCTGCAAGAGATGTTATTGGTCATCAAGGCATTGTATGAAAATGTCAACGAGTGAAAATGACCAAAAATGTGCTATTTTACAACTTTTTTTGTTAGCATTTATACACACAATAGATAGTAGACTACAGGCCCATGTCGAAAATGGATGGGTCATATGAACCACCAGGTGATGTATATAGGACGATATAAGAGCACAAAATAATAAGATACAGCACTATGACGCCACTTGTAAGCTGTCCAACTGAGTGCTGGTGAGAATTCAAAAGTTTAACCCTCGATTTTTTCCCCTTGTCGCATGATTTTTGTACGGCATTTTCACCATCGATAGGATCCATGAAAAATAATGAGAAAGCGCGCAATCCCGTAAAAAATGGTGCGCCACAAAGTCAGTATTTTTTTGATTTTTTGACAATTCCAGGGTAAATTTGGTCATTTGATTCTGTACGGCATCAATTTCATACTGTTTCAATACAGCTTCTAATCCATTATTCCGCAACGCCGTACAAAAATCATGCGACAAGGGGAAAAAATCGAGGGTTAAACTTTTGAATTCTCACCAGCACTCAGTTGGACAGCTTACAAGTGGCGTCATAGTGCTGAATCTTATTATTTTGTGCTCTTATATTGTCCTATATACATCACCTGGTGGTTCATATGACCCATCCATTTTCGACATGGGCCTGTAGTCTATAGTTTTTGTACATACCAAATGTGATAGATTCACAATTCAGAAAAATATTTACCTTGAGCCTTGAGCACACTTTGATTGCAGGTAATTCTGTCAAAAATATTGTACACTTCTGAAGGTGTTTCACTAACTTATTGATTTTGTTGGCTTTAATATAGGACCCCAACAATGTAGAAAATTGTTTTAAATATTATCATTTCACAATATACAACTCACCTGTGCTTTGACCACATTTAGGGCTTCATCCAGCAGTTTCTCCTGTTCCTCAACCGGAGAAGCCTGGTTGGTCATGGCTGTAAGAAAGTCCTTTATTATTAATCTGTTTTGACCAATTAAGATAATAACATAATAACTCTTCAATTACTGAGTGACTGACTGACAGACAAGGCATAGGCAAAACTACTGAATGCAAGAAGCTGAAATTTGGTATCCATGTTCCTTGGGGAGCAGTCAGAGAAGATATTAAAAAATTCCCTCCCTAATGGAATGAGAAAGTGGATAAACTCGAAAAACAATCCATGCGGGTGAAGCCGCAAGGGGACAGCAAATTATATTATAAACCGAGATAAATCATTAGCGTGCCAAAGATAGTAAGGTCACTGAAATTCATATATCTTTGCATTTATCACTATTAAATTCATGCAAATGAAAAGACAATCATAAAGAAGAATAGTTAACAAAATAATAACAGTTCCTTTATTGAAAGTGGCAAACTTTAATATTGAGGCTTAATTATTTATGGTAACTAAGTTTACAAGAGGCGTGTCCTCAACTCATAAATATTCCGAAACATTAGGATAATAATAATGCAAGTTTCAAAGTTTATATTGACTTGTGTATACTTAACGATATTTATGAGACGAAAACAAATACTACTTCAAATATTAACCTACTACATTTTTAACGTTTCCACAGTTAGGACAATTCTATTCATTGCAAGAAATTGCAAGAAAACAAAATTAGTAAAAATTGTAAAAAACTGGACCTTGTTTTTAAGACTATCATGCGGCCGAAAGTACAAACTCGGATTAATGTAATAAACTTACCTAATATTACTTGGAGTACAAAACTACAACGATTTGTGCACTGCTAAAAGTATAAATCAATGAAAATAAATTGATATCAATTTATCAAGTGGGCGAAACGTAAAATGTTGTTGATTGATTTGATTTTCTTCCTTCATTATTTCTGTGATCTGTCACTTTAATTGTCATTGTCATTGTCATATTCTGGGGTATTCCACTACGGCTTCATTCCGAAAAAGCTTAATCATTGTGCGTTCAACGAACTAATTATAACGATCATGCCCTCGATGTCTGTATTTCGATTTCCACTAGCTTTATCCATCACAATTAACAAATTTTAGCATTGATGTAAAAATTACCAATGGAGAACTTGAAAAATTAGACGGCAACTTAGTTACATTTTGTGATTCCCAACGATAAACCTCAAAAAATATTACTCCACCTGCATTCAAAATTGTACATAATTATTTTTTTCTGCTTTACCACTTCAGAAACAACCCCTCCTTTTCGAAATCATAGTAAAACTTAGTGTTGCGTAGGAATATGGTGTCAACAAATTTCCATGTAATGATGTAAGATGACGACGAAAAGTATGTTTTACTATGATTCCAAAAAAAGAGGTCGCAGATGAAGTTGTTTGTGAAGTGTTAGGAATTACAAATTGTAACATAACCTCTTCCCGCCTAATTTTTTCAAGACCGCCATTTGTAATTTTTATATCAACGCAGAAATCCGTTCCATTAGCGTATAATATTGCGAGGATAAAAAATGAAGCACAAAATACAAACGTTGAGGGCATGACCGTCACGAGTCACTTCCGGAACGTAGCCACAACACAGCAGCTGATCAGCTGTCAAGTGTCATGAGTGTCAAAGAGTAGAGTATGACGAATTGAAATTAAATTTAATTTTGTATAAAAAACAACAATTTTATAATTTTAGTTAATTCTATTTCTAATTAGTGTGAAAAGTGTAAATGAAAGCCTCTGTGTTTACCCCATCTAATAATTTCTAAGTATGTTAGTTGAATTAAATTCAGGGAGAACTATTGGTTTTAATTGTTAATATGGACAACAAACCATCCCTAAGCCAATATTTTGGTAGCTCCGATGCGCCTCCAGTGTCGCAGTTCTTCGATGAAATCGGAACGTCTCCATCGGACATGATACAAAGTATTTATTTAGGAGAGTCTGAAGGTATTGTTTATTATTATAAAAAAAATTAACGCCTTAAATAAGATTTTCTTAGATTTTGTTAACAATATTGCATGAATTGTATTTCAGTTCCGCCCCCTGCCACCATCACACAGCCTGGAACCTTCCCTCTGCAGCCCCAAGATGACCCATTCAACATGCTGTCCACTGTCAGTGGACCTTTCACTGCTGGACCATACTCTAACGCAGTCCCTGCGGCCAGCTTGCCTGACCCTTCCACATTCTTTGATACCATTGGCCCTGAACCACAGATTGGGTCTACGAAAAGTGGGCTCGCACCCCCGATAATGACGGATATAATTGATGGACTGAGTGCTAAAGTAAGTCTGGTGCGTGAAGGTAGGATTTCTCTGTTTAATTGAGTTATAAATGCTTTAGTTACATAGTGTTTGTATAGTATGCCACATTATTATATTCTATTTCTCTTTGTACTACTTTCCTAAAACCTTGGGTTGCCTGAAAGAGATCGCTATGGAGCGATAAGGCCGCCTTTTGTATTGTGTATCCTTTGTCGATAAATAAATAAATTATGTATGCTAAATGTTCAAATAATTCTGGTAAATGCTTCACAACTATCCCACTTGATGGTGGAGGTGACATGGTTTGGACAGAGTGTATTTACTAAGTAAAAGCTTGTTCATTCTTAACTTGAAGACATATTTTATAATTTACTGTTGTGTTGTCCAATGCAGGGTATTTACTTTACTCCTTTTTATTGCTAGAATCAGCCTGTGGACAAAGAAGCTGATCGGAGAAGAGATGCTTGGATTCCTAATGAGGAGGCAAAGAAAACCTTAATGAAGGTAGATATTTACTTGAGAATAGTCATTATCATACAATGTATTTAACATTCTTAATATTAGACATTACAGACGATGAGACTTCAATGGACTTGTTTCAGGCACAATCATCTCCAAAGGGCTCGTTTTTCCCTGAAAGGGAGGTACTTACAATGCCAGGGATAGTATTAGAAGAAGAGTTGGTAAGTGAATTAAAATTAACGTAGTTTTAAACTTTGAACAATATAAAAGCATAAATGTTGCTTTTAGACATGTGTTGACTTGCTCGCTCTGATTTGATCTGATTGCGAGCCTGACTAGCTTGCTCCCCAGCTTGACACCTTACATGACTCCCTTTTCCAAATGAACTGTTTTCCGCACTCCACACAAAAGCAGTCCAGCAATTAGGAGTTAGTACCACCCCTGGTATAGTGACTATACAGAGAGATCTTCCTTTGGTCTTCTAAACCTCGTACAAGTTCCGACCGCGATGAGTCGGAGCTCGCTCCCCAACTAGCAGGTTTTTTCCAATCATCATCAGACGACCCGGATGGCGCAATGGTTAACCCGCCGGCACGCTGGTCCTGGGTTCGATTCCCAGCGAGGCGGAAATTTGAATGATGAGTTTGAATTTCCGTTCTCGGTCTGGGTGTGTGTCCTTGTCTTGTGTGTTGTCCGTGGCACCCACGACACAGGGAATCCTAGTGTGGGGCTATGAGTGTGAAGCGTTATTTATTTATTTATCTACTCCTCTCCAGCCAGACGCCCTCCACACGATAGCAGTCCAGCAGCTAGGGGTATCCTCGGCGGGGTCCCGGGGCGTGGTGCGCGCCGACCACGTGGCCAGAGACGACCCTGGCCTGCGCGAGCTGCTCCGAGCTGGCTGTCTCCGCGCCGCGCTTAACCTCACGCATACTACTATTGCTCAGGTTGGACAAGGTAAGTGGATAGTTGGATACATCATTCACGTTGGATATGGATATTTTTTTATAGCCTGAAGGGCTGACGAAAAAACGGACGAGCCACCTGATGGTAAGTGGTCATCGTCGCCTATGGACACCAGCAGCACCAAGGGAGTCCTGTGCAACGCGGGCCCTGAAACGCCCAGCCTGTTTAAATGCTAGATTTATGTGCATGTGATTAAGGTTCAATGTAGACTGACGACGCCTTAAGTAGATTTTGCTTATAAGCGAATTTGCAATGTGAGCACGCGTTATAAAGTTGTGTTTAGCGGTGGGTGGCAATTCCATTTCCTCGGCGACTCAAGTTTGATGAAATTGTCAACTATAACCATGTTTCCATTTTGCCCATTTCGGTATTTTAATTATTCGTAAGTACACACCGCAATGGGCAAAATGTAATCAATCACCATTCATTTTAATTATTCGTGAGGCTACAAACCCTATACTGCTTGTAGCCCTTTCAAGATAAACGATTTAATCAGTGAAACCAAACATTCAAACTGTATGATGGGTCTTATACAATCACTAAAATATCTCAACGCCGTGATTCAGAAACTTGCGCAATGCCATCTATTGGCGACTGATGGAAATGTAAAAATTAAGTTTAATGTAGGTAGTTTCAAAAATGTCATTTTAGTCCTTTTCCTCCACACATAACACAAAAATTATGTCTTGTCTTTATGAAGTAACAAAACATTCGTGATGTGTGTGAATTAATAGTTTTTCGTTCATTATGTAATTTTAAATGCTTTTAATCACACAGTAATTTATGTGTCAGATAAATGTTCACGCTTCAGTGCTTCGTTAAGTAAAGCTCATAAAGTAGTGCACGTAAAGCCGTCGGTCCCGGATGTTATCGATATATAGCAGTCGTTTAGCCATGTCAGCGGCCTGTGAGCGGCATGAAAACTACCGACACTAGGTTGGCCCTCTACCAATCCGTTCTAGCGAAGTGTTGTTAAGTACATATATTCTAGACCGCAGCGCGCTGGAGTGTACTCTAGGCTTTCTCAATGATGAGAAGAGACCCGTGCTCAGTACAAGACAATTAAATGTATCATGACCGTATTGGTCAGGCGCCGGCCGCATGCACCGGCCGAGCAAGCACACGCCGCGGTCACTGCAGCTCTGGCTGACCCGGTTCGCGATCATGGTGCGCATCGAGCACGAGCCGCTCGTTGTATTGTAATATGTAACGGTATTGGTCAGGCGCCGGCCGCATGCACCGGCCGAGCAAGCACACGCCGCGGTGACTGCAGCTCTGGCTGACCCGGTTCGCGATCATGGTGCGCATCGAGTTGCACGAGCCGCTCGTTGTATTGTAATATGTAACGGTATTGGTCAGGCGCCGGCCGCATGCACCGGCCGAGCAAGCACACGCCGCGGTCACTGCAGCTCTGGCTGACCCGGTTCGCGATCATGGTGCGCATCGAGCTGCACGAGCCGCTCGTTGTATTGTAATATGTAACGGTATTGGTCAGGCGCCGGCCGCATGCACCGGCCGAGCAAGCACACGCCGCGGTCACTGCAGCTCTGGCTGACCCGGTTCGCGATCATGGTGCGCATCGAGTTGCACGAGCCGCTCGTTGTATTGTAATATGTAACGGTATTGGTCAGGCGCCGGCCGCATGCACCGGCCGAGCAAGCACACGCCGCGGTCACTGCAGCTCTGGCTGACCCGGTTCGCGATCATGGTGCGCATCAAGCTGCACGAGCCGCTCGTCAAGGAGGCTGAGCCCTTCGGCGATCTCAGCAAGCCGGATATGTTTTATCAGGTAGGATTGTGATTGGAGTAATGATTTAATTACTTATGTGTAATGTTTTCAGTTGTGTATATTTTATCCGTTTTAAATGCAAATGGTACTCACGATTTTGAGTTGTTAGTTGACTTCAAAATAAAGAGGTTCTCAATTTTAAGTGTGTTAGTTACGTCATAAGTTTTTACTGGGTGAACGGATTTTCATGATTCCTTTTTTTATTTAAAAACTAGTGCTTATTCTCTAGTCTCATAATAGTCTCATAACAATAGTGTTTATCTCTACTTATTGATTTTGAAGTTGATGATTTTTTTAAAGTTCTTTATTATATTATGTTCATTAAAAATTAAATTGAATTAATAATATAAAACGCTTATACAACTTTGCAAAACTATTGGTAATTATCCCCAGTTCTACCCAGACGCGTACGAGAACCGAACGGGTTCGATTGCGCCGTTTTCCCTCCGGCTGTTGCTGGCCGAGCTGCCGGGCCATGTGGGGAAGCCTGAGGAGGCCATGGATAGACTTTATGCTATGCTCGACGTTATTACGACGGTAGGTGTCTGGATTGTGGGCACGGTCCATGCGACCAAAACGCTCAAAACGACACTTTTTCTGTAGAAAACTGAACGTTTTGAGTGTTTTGGTCACTTAATGGAACGCGTCTTGTGTGGCTAGGAAAGCGAGAGGGGATAGCGGTGATGATGATGGAAGGTGGGTGAATTCTGCTCAATTGCGTTTCGATTGCTGGTGGGTCTTAAATTGTCTTGTCTTAAAAATATAAGATAAGATAAGCCAACATTGTTTGGGCGTAATGAATCTTAACGTTTAATTGCCGGCTTTTTTATTCAAATGTTGGTGCTTGTGATGTGGTACCTACCATATAATTTTGAACAACAACTGGCAACAAAAGATATTTTTGAATTATCTGTACTTTTCGACGTTGAAGTCAGTTATTTTTTTGAAAAAAGTCATTTATTTATTAACATCGTATAAAGTTATAGGCTATTAACAAATATTGTATGTACAATTTGCAGATGATTTCAAATCTAAATGAAGGCAAGACTGAAGATGGATCAGGGGTGCTGAGTTCGGAGCAAGATAAAGTAGAGTCGATCAGACTGTGGACTGGCCGCCAGACGAGGGTGCAACATTCCATCGTTAATTGTGCCATAGCTTTGAAGGTATGTAGTTTTAGTATTTTGTTGTACTAAAATCCGCCCTCCGTTCGAAGTCCCACGTTAATTTATTTTAAATCATCATTTTTTATGTCAAAGTTACTTTAAACATTTCCAATATTTTCCAAAGTCACATCACGTCGTGTCAAACTTGAATAAAGTAACATGATATTATGAAAGTGTGTATAACATTTTGTTAATTAATTTGATATGTATTTGTAACGCTTAATAAATATTAGCTTCGAACACTCCTTGTTTATATAAATTTTAGCTGTGTCAAAATTAATAATTTTTCTGGAGCTTATTGGTAACTCCTAAATTATCGGTTGTATATCCGTAAAGATTTTTTGATATCTTATCTTTTTAAAATATGTATTGTGTTACCCAGGACTACCGCCTGGCCAGCAAGATCCTCGTATCCCTCCGCGACGAGGCCCCGAACGCGATGCAGAGCCGAGCGCTCGCCAGCGCCCTCTGCCGGCTGCACCTGCTCGCCGGCAATGTACGCGCTGCGCTTGCGCACGCCGCCGCGGCGAGGGAGCAGCGGTTGCTTATGTGAGTGCTGATGTTGGATGGTTCGTGAGGGTTTGGGTAGATTCTACGTATATATCCGGGGTTATCTCATGTCTTATATCCCGGGTTATCTCATGTCTTATATCATCGGATGAACGAACAGTTTCGAATCGGACGAATCGATTTGCAACGAAACTAGTTGTTGCTGTCTGTAGATGGATGGAGATCTTTATTAACGCAATAAAACCCAAAAAAATGATTTTTGTGATTCTTACGGGCTAATCTCAGACACAGCTAAGCGATTCGGGTCATTAGGGTGCGGTTGTCATTACTGTATTGTGATAAGCTTAACTTTAATTTAAGCATAGGATTTTTTTTATGGGTGAACCAATTTTGATATTTTATTCTAAAGTTATTGTGCCGACCCCAAATAAAATTGGGAAATGGGCAGGAGGATGATGATTCTAAAGTTGGTGTTTCACGTTTGGTCCCGTTTAATAGTCATCTATTCATAGCGAAATCTGACGGGCACTTTTTGAGATATCTTCTTATCGATTTCGAAGTCGGGTTTTTTGTTACAAGTTTTTTTAGGTACCTTATTTAATTCACGTACTTACCGATTTGTTTCTTTATAATTTTATTATTTACCACAGGTGTCCTACCCCTGACGTCCGTGAGTACGTCGACTTGGGCTTGATCGATATCGCCCACGGGAAGTACCAGGACGCGTACAACAATTTCGCGCGCGCCGCCGACCAGGAACCCACTAATAATATGGTCAGTGTGGATTATCTGTGTCGATGTTATTACTTTATGAAAGGTTTATCAGTGCCTCTATTATGAGTTGTTGTAGTAAACGTAAAGGACGTTACTATTGCAGTTAACGTTTAGAATTTGTATGAGAATTGTAGTTCAGTATCGTAACCGCTAGAGGCGCTGTACGGATTCTCATACAAATTCTAAACGATAGACGCTAGCGTGTATAGTAAACTATAGTATTAAAAACTCATAATAGAGGCACTGAAGTAACGTTTTATACTATAAAACCAATGTCAGCGACTTGCGAAACGCACCCCGGCCATGACGGGCCATGTAAGAGTTAGCGGGGCTGCCGTATGCTTGAAGTTTTGTGACGAAGAAGATACTTCTTTTTTGTAGAACCATCAGATTACAATTTATTTTATCCGTATAAATATCTTTTATTTTGATCTCTACATTATTTACAAAATCCAACCAAAAAATCGAAAAATATCAAATTTGCAGTTTTGAGTAAACTATTTTATTTGATTTACTTTTCCAAAAACTATATAAAATTCTGTTCGTAATTCATCATACTTTTCTTGCAATTCCAGGTAGCCAACAACCTAGCAGTATGCCTCCTCTACATGGGTCGTCTGAAGGAAGCAATAGCGGTCCTCCAGAAAGCTATCAACTCGGACCCGGAACGCGGTCTCAATGAGAGCTTGCTGATCAACCTCTGCACTCTATACGAGCTGGAGTCGTCCAAGACCCACGAGAAGAAACTCAACCTCCTCAGAATGCTGTGTAAACATAAGAGCGATACTATACCCAATGTTGTTGAATGCTTGAAGTTGGGGTAGATTATATAACGGAAATATTTTAGTCTTCTGATATGTAAATATTTATGAAGGTCAATGATGTAAAGAAGTAGATATGACACTAGCGCGTCGAATATATGGTTTATCGGCGAAATATAATCATCATTATATATAACAGTTATACATAATTATACTTGAGCCACCGAGAATATGGAATTGTCACTCCGCGCTAAAAACAAATGTAAGACGTGTGCTCACAGTTCAATTTAGCTTGAAGGTAAAATTTATTTAGGCATTTTAAAACTCGCCTTCAATCTATTATGAACCATAATTACGGAGGCGGAAGCTGGCATCGTAGTCATAGGCTGGCATAGAAGTGGGTTGCCATTAAAACGAATTCCATTCGAATGCGAACGGAATGGTGTGAAGTAAAATGTAGTTAGGGCGTTTTTATCCTCGTGTCTCCAGATGTAATCGGGAACATGATTACACTTTGCCAATCTCTGCTAATATCAATGGCTATAGGTCATAGGTAGAATATTTCCATTCCTTTTGTAATTAAAAAATATACTATTCGAGTGTTTATTAAAAAATGTCATTATGAAACAACCATTAACTTCAATAATATTTATTGTAATGAAATAAAGTTGTCTTTTAGTAAATTAATTATCTTCTTATTTGAGCTCCTCATTACTGCACATATTCTTGTATTTTATCTTATTGTGTTAAGCGTAAACACTTATTTCAAATTAATAGTAGGAGTAATCTATACTTATAATAAATCTGTAGAGAGGTCAATTCTGTACATTAAATATATTTCCAAAATAACTATCACGGGGTGATTAGGGATCGATACTGATGCCAAAAATGCAATCAGTAAAATTTTTGTCAGTCTGTCTGTCTGTCTATCTGTCTGTCTGATGTATAACCGTTATAGAAACAAAAATTACTCGACGGGTTTTAACGAAACTTGGTACAATTATTTTTCATACTCCCGCGCTGGTTATAGTATACTTTTCATCACGCTACAATCAATAGGGACAGAGCAGTGAAGGGAAATGTTGGGGAAACGGGAGAAGTTACTCCATTTTTTAAGCTTCCGTCGCGTGTGCAACCTTAATGGTTAAAGCTACACAGAAATCATGTATGACGGAAATGTTCTCCTTAAAATTATATAAAAAATATTCCACGACAGCTTAAGTCTATCTTTTATGGTTGACTCACAATAACACGTGTAACTCCCGATAGCTTAGCAGTTCGAAGCTTTCTGATTAAGTATACCTATATTTTATCTACTCTTACGTTTATGACACTTAAGTGGGTGAAATAAAGGGGTGAAGTTTAAACGAAATTCACGCGGGCGAAGCCGCTGGCAAAAGCTAGTGTAATATGTAGTTAAAAATCAACCAATTTTCAATTTCGAATGGTTTATTCGATTTCCAGCGCGGCAGAAATATGAATGATGACTTTTGTGTAGAACCACTATAATATTTGATTTAAGACCCATGTAACCACAATTAATGCGAATAAATGGGTGATTCTCGGTGTAATCAATCAATCAATCAAATATTATCCGTTCTCGGTCTGGGTGTGTCCTTGTTTTCTGTGTAGTCCATAGCACCCACGACACGGAATCCTAGTGTGGGGCTATGAGTGTGCAGCGTTTATTTTTAATTAAACAGCGATCAATGTAACTTACTATCTCTAAGGATGTAGGTAATCGAATTGGATCGGAAAATAAAACTACAATTCAGATTAACATTACTCGACATATTTTATTGAAAAATTGCTGTCCAAAGATTTTTTTTATAGTTTAATCTGTCATTCATAACGAAGTGCAACTCATTTGAACCATATGTGCGGGTTTGGACACATTAGAGCAACAGTACAACACAAAGACGTACACATGACTTTTATATTATAGATCTGGGGGGAGTTCTAACTGTTTCGTGACGGTAAATTCGCCATCCACTCTTGACCAACTCTGAACTGACACCAAGAATATAATCGAATTTCAACCGTAACACCCAAGACATAAAGAACATAATTGAATGCTTTATGTTGGTCCGTTGGCGGGTCGTTATAATGTGCGCAGTTTTTTCAGATGTACATTTGGAAGAAGAAGGTTTACCTAAAGCTGTCAGCTAAGGCTCTAGACCATCGTTTCTTAACCTCAGGTCGCGACCCAAATCCGGGTCGCGGGCGGTATTGATATGGGTCGCGGGAATTTTGAAAAGACATTAGATGCCTTTTTTTTACAGCCTGAAGGGCTGACATAAAAGCAGACGAGCCACCTGATGGTAAGTGGTCATGGTCGCCTATGGACACGAGCAGTACCAGGGGGAGTCACTAGTGCAACGCCAGCCCTGAAGGAGAACTCTTTTTACACTTTTCTTGAAGAACCCCATGTCATAGCGCTCCGGGAATCAGACTTCGGTGTTCTAACCTGTTAGTGACTCGTGGGTCGTTGACAATTCGAACCGCGCGCTTTTGTACGGCGTCAAATGGACTAAGCTGGTATTGTGGCGCCCCTGCCCAGAGATGAGAGCATTACTCCATGTGAGGACTGACCTGTGCTTTATAACGCATCAGTAGGTCCCTCGCAGTGAAGTACTGCTTTGCCGGGTTTAGGACACCAAGCTTTTTGGAGACCAATTTGGTCTTAACTTCCAGATGACTCCAATACTGCACGTCGCTCGAAATGTCAACGCCCAGAATCCCAACACTTTTACCAACGGTGAGCGCGGTACCCTGGAATTGAGGCGCCATGATAAATGGGGTTTTCTTAGCGGAAAACGCGCAAACTTGTGTCTTCGCGGGGTTGAACCCAACGAAATTGAATCGACCCTATTGCGAGACTTACTCCAGAGAGTTCTCTACTTCAGACACAAGTATGATTCTGCTATCCTCCACTTGTGACCGAGAGGCATTTGCAGGGCCTGTATAAGAGGCATCTCCCGTGCTGTCATCTGCATAGCAATGAATGCCGCTTGCACGCTCCAGCATGTCATTGATATGCAGAATGAACAATGTAGGAGATAGCACAGACCCTCGGGGAACACCAGCGTTTATGGGTTTCAAATCTGAGCAACAACCGTCGACTACGACCCTTATATGTTGCTCAGACAGACAGCTGGCTACCCAACTGCACAACCTCTCAGGGAGACCGTAATGACATCATCATCATCACCAGTCTTCTAATGTCCCCACTGCAGGAACACAGACCTTCCTTGCTGATAGAAACACAAGGAGAATGAGCCATAACCCACCAAGCGGGCCCAGTGCGGATTGGTGGGTGTTAACAACGGCAAATGCAACCCGGACCAACGGCTTAATATACCCAACGAAGTAAATATTAAGGATTTCGGTCACCCATCCAGTGACCAGCCTCTGCGAACGTTGCTTAGCAAACGTAATCGCAAGCTGCAGCTGAGCGTGCTTACCACTGCGCCACTAAGCTACTCAACGTAATGACATCAATTTGAGCAAACTACGGACTTTTACTCCTATTATTTTATTATCACTGGAAAATCAATAAAATGTCAGGGTCGCGGACTTCAAATATTTTTACATTTTGGGTCGCCAGCCAAAAAGGTTAAGAACCGCTGCTCTAGACAGACGGACCGCATTTCAACTGCAATCCAACCGCAAATTGCAGTTCAGGTGCAGTTTGAATGCAGTTGACTCGACTGCAATAGAACTGCAAACCAAACGCGTAACCAAACCAAACCAAACTGCAATTGAACTGCAATCGGACTGCGCGTTTGGTTTGCATGTACTATTGCAGTCGTGTCAACTGCATTCAAACTGCACCTGAACTGCAATTTGCCGTTGGATTGCAGTTGAAATGCGGTCCGTCTGTCTAGAGCCTAAGCTCTAGCGTACATGGCTACCTTTATACACACAAGTTTATCGCAACCACTGCTTTAACCAAGTCATGAGCACAGGCCTTATTCGATCTAATGAAATCAAACTTTCAGGTTCCTGAAGGTCTTACCTATTTCTGCTTAAGTGTAATACAGATGCAGTCAAAATATTATGTGTAAATAAAGTAACTAAGTACCTAAAGGTTTACCTTTAGAAGATTTATCTTCTTTGCAACAATCCGCGACCAATATCGTATTTATGACGATGTATACTTTCAAGCTTTTATTTACAACGGAATACAATACATGCAAGAACTTTGGAAGTCACGATTATTTTTATTTTTTGATGTGTGTCGAACCTAAAGTTTACCAAGGTCCGCCGAAAGTGGACGTACAAGGCGTGCAACGCTCGGGGGCGGCGGCATTAAATCTATGTGAGGTAGGTATTGACATTACCTGAAGTTCAAGCAGAAATTGGTATGACCTTGCACAAACTGGACATACTAAATTCATCAGAGGTCATTACGGTTGCATCTAACGTATCCAAAAGTAATACTGCAATGTTTCGAAGTCAATACAGACAATGTTTTCGCTATGTCTGTACTTACCTCGGTAAATCTGTACTAAATAAAAATTTACTAATAGTTCAATAAAGAAAATTGTTCTACATAGTCCACAGACCAACTCATAATTAGGTATGTACCTACAACTGATCTTATTTTAAGAAAAAATAAATTTTGATGAAGCGATTATTTAATTGAGTATTTGACTCATTTTGCCAGTTAGGACTTCGCGTAATTTAAATTGCATATTCACCGTCTCTTTCACTAAAAAAATATTTGAACGTCTGATTATCAACAAAAGAAATGTTCAGTATGAATTTCCAATGAAATTATGGCCCAAATATATTCAAATACCCAAGAATCAAAACTTTTCATACAGAAAACAACACCATAATGTACAAATATGTGATAAAAAAGCCTTTATTTTTACTTTATCAATATGAGGGTAATTACAAAAAAGTCAATGTATAAATAAACTACAATACAATAGGTACATGATTACACCGAGAAAATTTTGAAATAAGAACTTTCTACTTTAATAAAGCTGAAAAATTTGTTTCCTTCCTCCGGAACGTTTGAGCCGAGTTTTATGATAAATGAATATTTTATTCGAAGTAGGTTTTTTACAAACGTTTTTCGAACGTCCATTTACGCCATCGCTTCAACAAACCCTACGGTGAGTGGTCTTGGAAGAAGAAGCGGCAAGAAACTCCCAAGGAGTCTTTTGTTCTCTATGAAACCTTCACTCCAAGATAGAGGAGGCTGTGAAGCAACTTATAACATTTTATCCCGAAATTCCCGTGGAGTTGGGATTTACACGGGAAAACTTGCTAGACGTCGCGAAAAGAAGTCATGGGCACATCAGCTACTCGTAGACTACAACATCGATAGGCATTATATCACACAAAATTATTCATAATTATTATGATAAACTCACTGGGAATCAATGTCGCGGGTGACATGGACCACCCAAATAATACATAACTATCACCCAATGGGTGACACCCATGACCCGAGTGCAAACATTTCCTTGTTTACTAAATATCTACCCCAGCCGGGAATCAAACAGTTCAATTTCTCATTTCATAATTAACTCGGAATAAACACGAGTATTATTATTTACGGTTTAGATGTTTCAGGCTCAGTATGGATCGGTATAAACATATTCGATATTATGTACATGACCAACTATATATTTTACTAGCTTCCGCCCGCAGGCTTCGCCCGCGTGGAATTCGTTTAAACTTCATCCCTGTTTCACCCCCTTCGGGGTAAAATTTCTAAAAATCCTCTCTTAGTGCTCCCCTACACTCCCCAAGGAACATACATGCCAAATTTCAGCTTCTTCCGTTCAGTACTTTCGGCTGTGCGTTGTCTGTCAGTCAATCACCAGTAACGCAAAAGTTTTACATATTAAAATTACTACGCCCAGAAGCATTACGAATATCGTCGAATTCTGTAACAAACGATACCCCTACTATTATTGATGAATGCTGGAATTCGATTAAGGATGATAAATACATTAATTTATTGATAACAATATAAGAACAGTGTGTGTGTAGTGTAAGAATTCAAAATGGCGACCCTTATAAATTCTTTTAAATTATACTGCTCTTTAAATGTAACTCAAAGTTACATTTGAGGTACTTAGGACTTAGGATCATTTACATATAACACAAGTTTGTCGATTTCTGTAATAGGAATTAATTACATTATCTACAATGAAATTTAATGAGCCTATGTCATAGGAGTTATTTACTGAAAAATGTAGCAGTACGCATAGGGTTCATGAAGTTAAAATAATTATTGTGTAAAATAAAAATGTGTTGTCTAACACTATATGTAGTCACACACACACACACACACACACAAACTACGGAATGAAAATTGATGTGATTTTTCAGTTACATTACTAGAGGTTTCACGCAAAGTTGCAGGCAAAGGTAATAAAAAAATAAATAAAAGAATCATGTACATATTATCATGTAATCGAATATGCGTATAATGACCATAACATCTGATTCAACTTTAGTAGGGTTGTAATAAAAATCAATTTCGGTATATCAATTACCACGAGTACATTTAATTTATTAATAATGTACCTATATGGACATGATTATGAAAAATTGTCCATTTGCGCATTCTTATTACTAGAACGACCTTAGTGCCACATCAAAAAATCTTTTACAAATGATTTTGTGAAAAACTGAATTTATGGCAAGTGATTTTTGGCTACATATCTGTGAACATTATTATAGAGTTGCCACTATCAGTTGTGATTATTTAAACTGGTTTGAATTAGAAAATAACAAAAATATAACTGGGTAGTGAATAAAGCAGAAAATAAAAAAAAGTGGCAACCCCGAAAAGGAATCATGCTATAAACACTTGTCAATTTGACTTAGGTTCAAAATTCGAATCCGTCTGCCAAATCATGAGGTAGTAGAGCTATAATAACTTCGAAATTTGTGCAGACACAAGACTAAGCACCAAATCGGTTATAATACATACTGCAGATAATTTCTTACAGAAATCCAACAAACGAACATTTTTACACTAATCACTAATAGGATACATAGGAGCTTTTGGGATAAGTCATGAAATAAAATAATATGTTAATATTGTGAATGAAAAATTTACTAAATCGATCATCTTAGTGTTGCCACAATAAGGAACAAATCAGGACAAATATTAGCTTTATTTTGACACGGGTACTCACGATGTTTAGTTAAGATAATGACCGCACATATTGTGAGTACCCATATCAACAAAATGAGCACCTACAATCCAAGATGATTTAAGTTTAGAATTACATACATAATGTTTCTTTCTTTTTAGAGATGGAACTCAAAACCTGATCAATCAAATTATATTTTTAGTCAAAGGCAACCAAATTTTTTTTCATAATAACTACCCCACAGGTGTTTGCTATATATTCAAACCACACCCAATCAATAATAATCTACTAGCCAAATGCATTCCTTAATTTCACTTCACTGTTTACTTGAGATAAGAATTGATATCTAATTAAATCTATAAAAAAACTACTAAAGTACAAATTGTGTAAAGTGGTCAACAGCATTCACAAATTCACGAAATGAAAAATATTTTCATTGTAATAGGGATATTCAGTGCCATTTGGCTTCCATCCAAGTTCAAGGTTGCAAGTATCCCCGTTTTAAATAAATCCCACAGTCTATGCCAATATTTATTTTTCTCATTCACAACAGTAACATTATTATGCCCGTCTTTATATGCTGGAATCAAATACTGATTATAAAGAAACAATCTCATTTCACTCAACCGGACAATGATCTAAACTATGCTATATTTACAAAAGCAATCCATATATCATACTGTACAACCACCTCTGCGTCTTAACATGTTAATTAATATGCTAATGTGGTGAATTAAGACCAAATAAGACTTGACAAAATTATCAATAAGGTACTATTATTTTCATGTATTAGGAATGTAATGTTGAATAAAGCATTAGTAACAGGTTTCTATTATAACAATTTATATAACATAAATAGCTAATACATGAATTTTAGATAGTAGAAGATCCGAATCTAAATCGACATTCACCGGGTTGATAAGAGAATCAAACTTATTTTATAATAAATTTCGTATATTAGAAAATATATAAAAATGGGTTGACAACAAAAATCCTGGACAGAATATTTTTAATTATTTTTTAAAAAATGATTTTTCATAAAATGTTGCATGATGAAGATAATAATAAAATTTTATACTGGGCTTAAAGTATAGAACATTTATAGAATGTGCAGACGTAGGGTAGACTATTATTTACCTGGACGAACTACTGGGTAGACAGGTATAAACAGGTATGTCAATACTAGTTACTTTCACTCGATTTGATAATAATGCTACTTGAAATAAAGAATCTAGCTTACTCTTTGAGGCTTTTCATTTTTTTAATAATACGATACGATCTTTTGAAATCGAATGAGATCTATTCAATGCCATACGATTCAGATCGTGAATCGATTCACAGGGTTGCGATCTATTACGATCCAAAAAAAACGATTCAAAGCAAATAATCGGGCATCCCTCTACTCTCCATATAGTTTACATACCGAGCATGCGCACTTTCTTATATTCACGATCCTTACAGACCCAACAGCAATGTTCGGTCCTTTATTATCACACGGTATACTTACTCGGATCTCTCTGTCACTCATTTCCGGACGCGTTGAAATTGAAATCTTTAAAATTTGTATACCCCTATTAGAACCGAATTTTTTGCAGTCTACCCTATATCATCGTGTTCAGAATAAAACAGCGCTTATGCTGATACAATTTTTTTTCTATTATCAAATCGAGTGAAAGTAACTAGTATTGACATACCTGTTTATACCTGTCTACCCAGTAGTTCGTCCAGGTAAATAATAGACTACCCTACGTCTGCACATTCTATATGTTCTATACTTTAAGCCCAGTATAAAATTTTAATATTATCTTCATCATGCAACATTTTATGAAAAATCATTTTTTTTTAAATAATTAAAAATATTCTGTCCAGGACTTTTGTTGTCAACCCATTTTAAAAATATTTTGTAATATACGAAATTTATTATAAAATAAGTTTGATTCTCTTATCAACCCGGTGAATGTCGATTTAGATTCGGATCTTAGACTAAGAGTAATTGACAACTTTGACAAGTCTTATTTCTTCTTAATTCACAACATTAGTACATTAAATGTTAAGACGCAGGCGTAGCCATTGCTATACTGACATCGGGTAAAGTTGAAAATTTAATAATCAAAATGAAACTTCCAACTCCAACCAATATGAGCAATATAAAATACGAGCAACATGTAATATTACATACTTGCAAAAATACACAATTACCGACTGGCAGACAGATACAATTACAAATGAATTATTTAAATTACAGGTTCAAATCATTAATGATTAATGTAATGAGTATTGATCATGTTAAGCATCATCATTATAGCACTTATTGCTTAAACTAGATGTACTTGAACCTCCTAATCTTAACCTACGGGACCTTACTCACCTATCACCTTATCAGTATTACTGTGGCTTAAAATTATATAATAATATTATCATTTTTTTAACACATTATAACTGGTATGATAGTAGTATGATTCATAAAAAATATATTTTTAATTAACATCTGTGAAAGTCCTTTATAGAAAAATCTTTTCAACTGATTTTTTTTTCTAATGGTATTATAGTCTTACTCATAAACATTATCATTACTTGGAGTTCTGATTTTAAGCAGAGCCTTACTTAGCATGTAGATATCAACTTAATTCATATGGTTTCTGCTTTGAATACCAGCTCTTTCATTTAATCCATAATTTTGTTTGGATGAGTATTTGTGATGTTATTTTTGTGTACCTACCAACCTTCCCCTATTGAATAAATACAATTACTTAAAGGGTAATTATTACTTAATGAGTATACTACACTGCTTGAAGAAATTGTGTATAATCTAAAACTGTACTACATGTTGACATCTATTTGATTCCTTACTATGAAGATATTTGACGTTGTTTATGCATGTTGACTGACAAGCTGTTTAATAGATTTACGAAATCAATCCCAAACAATGAAAACTGTAAATTGATTGTATGTTTCGAGACAACAGAATCAGATCATATCAAGTAAGCATTAAAGATTCGATTCAATAGTCTGTTGTGAATCAAAATTATTTATATTTCAACACAGCAGATCTGTTTGTCAACGCAGGTAATAAAATTATAAGCCATAATAATACTGATTAATTATTGAATTAAACAATTGGATAGACCATCCAAGCTGCCATAGCCTAAATATAACGCTTCTTGGTATGTTTTGCAGAAAAAAAATATTTCAAGGGAATATTTACAAAAAAAAAGAAATATCACAACTAACTTTTACAATAATTATGTCAGGTGGTGTAGTGAATTACACTAGTAAGCGTCATCCAAAAATCGAGGCCAAAACAACACCGAAAAGCGTTAAATAGATAACTACAGACGGTTCCTTATATTCTTAATACTATTTTCAATGAAATTTAATTAGTTTATAGACAGGAAAAGAGACTCCTAGGGTATATCCATACACATCAGTCATATCCAGCTGCTCAGTAAAAAAATATACTCAATTTTTGTAATTGCCACAATTGACAGGAGTCAAAAAATTATCATTTTTTTAATTCAAGAAATGCAACTAACATGACTGAGGTGTATGCAATGCTCCTTAGTCTAATCTGAACACAAGGCTTTGTCAACAATAAAAAAATGTCACATTTCAAAACCGCCCATAGACATCTTAACATTATTATTGCATAATTCTCATACTTATCACCCCTAGTGGGAACATATTCAAGGCAAGCCGCCCTATAACTAGATTTCGTCAAGTACACGATTTTACAGTAATCACTGTGATGCATTATTAATAAATAATAAGTCCGCTTACACACTATATAGTTTGAACGGAAGAGTGTTCACAACCGGTTTCGACGGTTCCTTAAAGCCCTAAGGCGCGCTCGGCGCGTCTTTGCGGATTAAATGTCGCCATTTTGACTAATCCCGATCCTCTTGATGAATTCTTCCTGCAACATTACCGTCTTAATCATGTTCGGATGTGGCCCATATGTGAGGGTCTGGTCAGGCGTCGAACAGTACTGTTGAGTGCCGTCGGTGAGAATCACACCTTGTCCATTGCTTAACGAACCAGTAGACTCAATAGAGTTCCAGTATGATTCACTAGGAGACGTGCTGTTAACACCTGGCGGAGGAGCCGCAGGCGCTCCCGTGTACCTGAAGTACGGATTCTTCAAGTCCAATGTGTTTGATGATGTGATGTTTGTTCCTTCCAAGTTCATTTCCATCGTAACATCATAGCTCTGTCTCTTGTTTGCTAATAATAACACTCGGCCTGTAAGCGCTTGTCCTTGTTTAGCAAAAATTGGAGTTTCTAATAAACATCGCACCTGGTACCAATGTGTCAAAGGCTCTGTTGGTGCGGTGGATAGCCATATATGCTGTGTGCTGCCTGCAAACAGTACATCAAACCAGAACGCAAGCCCATGGCAAGTGCCGGATTGTGTGAGCTCAAACCTGAACGGGACCTCAATACGATGTAGATCAGTTTCATTCGCATTGAGGAAGTCAACTACATGTCTCACAGATCTTGCCATACAGATACGGACATCAAAGGTGTCTACAATGGGCTGTCTAAAGTACTCCTTCATGGCTGCAGTACGTAATGCACTTAGGTCTACTCCGTGGAAGCAAGTTTGGTACCAGAAGTTAGCTTTATTGTACTGTTCCATAAAAAGAGCATCATCTGTGAACGGAGCTATGTGTAAGTCACCCCGAGTGGGATACATATTGCCGTTGGGTTTTAACCACTTTTTGGCGTGCAAATAAGTCTCCAACATACGTTCATTGTATAACATGTAACCCATGGGTTCAGATATAATCATGTCAACAGTTTCTGGTAGCTCGATCTCTTCGATTTTACCAGCTACGACCGTTATACGATCGTGCAGCCCATTCGCTCGGACCAAGGCTTGAGCATGATGGGCCATGTTGCTAGCTTCCACCGCGTATACTTTACGCGCTCCCGCCTGAGCGGCGAAAAATGAAAGAATACCTGATCCAGCGCCGACGTCCAACACCACTTTGTTCTTGAAATCGTTTATATTCGACAATATCGCACGCTGATACGTGCTTGTTCTTACATAGTCCTGCATCATATTTTGTTGCTGGCTCAAGTACCCGTAGAACTGAAAATACTGCATCGCCGAGGAGTCCTCCGTCCGAACGGTGAATACCGACGACGATCGACCAGCCTTGATCTTGCTGACCAACAAATGGAAGTTCTGACAATCCACATCGGACGCGAACTTGAAAAATAATGTCTCATTGTCGATCGTAAAAATGTAAGACTGGCCTGCGACTCGCGAACACTCACTCTGGTTGTGGACGGGAAATTCTAACACCTCCTGTGCTAGAACGGGATCCGCACGTATCACTTTAACACTTAGGCCCTGCGGGTCGTAATCCACGTTTACGTTTGTAGGGAAATTGAAGCGCGGAGCTAGAGCACCGTCATTGTTGACGGCCGAAACCGTCACCCCGCGAAACGTGTTCGCCATTTTTTAAACAACACGATCACAATACTACTGTTTGGGTATTATGCACGCGCGTACGGGCAAACAAAGAGAAATGCCGTTGAAAAGTTTTTAGGAGGCCGGTGTAAAATCGATCACTCACAAACTTCCTCCCTCTTTTTATCTATGGTTCTGGCGGCCGCAGCGTGCTGTTATTTTTTTTTCATAGAAATACTTATATGCGAAAATTATTTGATCGTACAGCCACAAGCACAGAGAAATTAAATCGTCAAATTTAGAAATAATTGTTTTATGGACTTCTCTTTGTCTTTTAATAATTTATGTTCGTTAAATTGATACAATATATTTATTTCGTGTTATAAATCTTATAAATTTGTTTTCAATTACTGGCCTGGGTACTTCAATTATTTATTAATTATCAATCATGCAGTATTACGTCATTTGAGAAAGGATTTTTTTTTATTTAATTAAAATTAAATAATTTCCTTTAAAAAACCCAAGGTTTATTTGATGTGATTAATTTTATTCTTTATACCGTATTTTAATTTATATCCTTTTGTTAATTTTCATAATGAAAATATAGGAATGCTCTATGATTTTATACGTCAATGTGCGTCAATGGTGGTTATACGTCAATGTCAAGTAATAAAGTCTTCGAAATCCGTCAGTGTCAAATACGTCAAAATCACATTGGTAATTGGTTGATTGGTTGAGGGTTGAGGTTATAAAACTTTAAAAGTTATTTGAACTTTGAAGAAAACAACACTTTGTACATTAATTTCAATAACCATGTCGAAAAAGATCAAAACTTTGAAATGGGAGTCGGTCACTCTAGATGGGTTTCCAATCAATATGGATCAACTGCAAGGTTTTGTTGGTTTAGAAGAATGTACCGACTATGGACTGGATAAAGAACCTAAGAAAAATACACGCAAGGTAGTTGTTTTACCCACTTTATTTTAGGTAAAAAAAGTATAAGTAACGATCCATATAAATCACTTCATATTATAACTGTAATTCTTTATCTGATTTTAATTCAATTTTGATTTTGTTAAGATTTTAACTACATAAAATCTTCTATACTTATAATAAAACTGTATTGTTTATGCACGCTAATCTCAGAAACGGCTGAACGGATTTTTATGGGACTTTTATTGGAAGATTGTGGAGCAACATTTATGCTCCTTTTTATTCCGGGGTCGGGATTCACGTGGGAAAAACTCCTATGCACGAATGAAGTCGCGGGCACAACTAGTAAATAATATATATTATATAGCTTTATTATAAGCATATTAATCATTGTTACTAACATTTAAATTCTCCTTAGGCCCTATACCTATAAACTAACATTCTGAACACTCTGCTAACTGGACTAACCATCTTACCTTACTACTAATTTAAGTCTTGTTTACGGCTTGTCTCAGTTATGGGTGATAGCCGAAAGGCACTGCCTGATTGTTTACTATCACAATTTCCCCAAAAAAAAAATGTTTTATTACATCCTACTTTTACCTACTACCCATTGTACGTTAATATATTTATGTCGTTATGACTGATTTTTTACTATCATGACTGATTAGAATATAACTTCATATTATCTGTTTAATATTTTCAGAAGAAACAGGAGAAGAAACGTAAAGCTTCCAAAGATCCACAGCCCATAGAACCTGTAATACCTCATAAGCGGCAAAAATTAAGTAACGGTTTCATAGTAGAAACTTGCAATACTGTGACTCCTTCATTAACACTAGAAGACACCACAAAAGATACAAAAAGAAATAAAAAGAAGAATGAAAAGAGCAATGCAAAACCAAATACAGATATAGCAGCACAGAAGGCAAAAGTAAGGACAGATAAAAAAACCAGGAGAAAATTAGGTGATAATTTGACAGATACAGTATCAAATTTAACACCTGAGGATATGCTCACATGGGCTGAGTTTAAGTTGCCAGATGAAATATTGAAAGCATTAGCTGAATTAGGTTTCAAACAACCTACTAAAATCCAGCAGCTGTCTTTGCCTGCTGCTATACATGGTAATTATTTGTTTTATTTTCTTCTAGCTATTTAAAATTTGGTGTGTTGGAGAAATAAAATTACAATTTTTATCATAATTTTTATTTCAATATTATTTATGATTGTTATAATTTTTTGTATTGTAACTTAAACTTATATTTATCTGTCTTTCTAAATTTGAAATTCAATACCTAGTCAGTCTGTTCTTCCTTTGCTCATTTTTTTCTAGTGCACCCACACAGCCAAACTTGTAAAAAATTATCTACATCATTTACTACTCTTATTTGTTATGATTCTAATTATTTTTATAGGTCGTAGAGACATCCTAGGAGCAGCTGAAACTGGCAGTGGAAAAACATTAGCTTTTGGTCTTCCGATTCTATCTGGAATTATGAAATTGAAAGAAAAAGCCCAAGCCAAGGGATTAGATGTTTATGAAATTCCATACAAAAAGAATTCAATCAAAAAGAAGGATAAAGAAAGCATTAAAGATAAACCTAAGGTAGAAAAAAGGAAACCGAAAAATAAGGAAAGTAAACAAAGTAAGGAATCTTCAGAAGATGGCTATAGTTCTGATGATGAAGCAGATAAGAATACTAGTTTGAAAGAAGATGATTTTATTGAAGAATATGAAGTGCCAATAAGAAAAAGAGCAGAATCAATTGACGAGGGAAATGATAGTGGTGATGATGAAAATAACTATGTTCATCTTTCAGATATGTTAGACTCTGATGATTTAGCTAACTCTACTGATGAAGATAATGATGATGAAGATCAATCAGTAAATGATGGTGATATGGAGGGAAGTGATGAAGAGGTTGATGAATCAGCTGAAGATGATGATGAGGAAGATGATGAAAGCGAAAAAGTTGATGAAGAACTGGATGGTATTGATGAAGTTGATACTGAAAAGAAAGGCAAAAGAGGCAAGACTGTAACATTTCATTAACTTGCACTTAATTATATTGCTTTAGTTCTGATGTTATCATCAGATTTTATAACAAGCAAAGACTGGAACCAGATACTATGCTTAGGATTGGTTCAATTGTTACCAGCATAGTGTTTTTAGTTTTGCCGTACTATTAAATTATTGTATGAAATAAATTTCTTCTGACTAAAAAGGGTATGAAAATAACGAATTTGTTTTCCAAACAGGTATTGGCTGTGTGAAGGTGATAGATGATTTGGAGATACCAGGACAAGTGATGGTGAAGACAGGAAAACCACTGTATGCCCTCATCTTGACACCCACCAGGGAGCTAGCCATTCAGATCAGCCGGCATTTGATTGCTGTGGCAAAATATACTGGTACGTTTTTATTGTTTAGTTTTAAACACATTTTCTTCAAGAAATGTGTTCATTTTGAAATGTTACATTACATTGCACTTATCCTCTCTCTCTCTCTCTCTCACACACACACACACAAACACGCACGCAAGTACGCACGCACGCAAGTACGCACGCACGCAAGTACGCACGCACGCAAGTACGCACACACGCACGCACGCACGCACGCACGCACGCATGCATGCACGCACGCACTTACACGCACTCAACACACTCATATGCACACTATCCCACATACAATTCACTCGATATAATGTTACTAGCTTTCCCTAAGAACTACAAGGGTGCTGCATGCTCCTTTGCAACCTTACTTTTATATATTAAACTTTGTATTGTATACTTTGCAACTAGGTATTCGTATAGCGACGATAGTGGGCGGCATGGCGGCGGTGAAGCAGGAGCGGGTGCTGCGCTGTGGGCCCGAGCTGGTGGTGGCGACGCCGGGCCGGCTGTGGGAGCTGGTCGCCCAGGGACAGCCGCACTTGCTGCAGCTGCCTAGTGTTAAGTTAGTGGAGTATATATTATGATAATACTTATTTATAGTATAACTTGCTTATTTGATTGACCATATTTGGATAGATATATTGAAGATATATATATTGTTTGTTTCCTTTTTTGAAAATAGCTGACAAATGAGTTCTAACTACTTATGTTTTTGCTGCCTGCCTTCTTAACGATTACAATTACTACACTCCGATTGCGTACGATCTGGTATTCATAACAATGGGATGGCACACAAATGCCAGCTTTCCACCTTTGCGATTAAGGTACATTTAAGATTGATGGCGAGATCTAAAATGCCTTTAGTAAATTTTGCTCACAAGCCAAATTGAACTGTAAATACAGGTAATAAGCTTGTTTTGAGCGGGGAGTGACAATTCCTCGGCGACTCGAGTATAGTATCGATTTGAATCTTGTACTATGTCAGTCGGAGTTGTCATACGCAGCAGTGGAAGTGGTAGTGTCTGTATGTTTGTTTGCAATTGATCCATAAAAATATCAATATTCATGTCACCAGGTTCCTAGCAATAGACGAGACGGACCGTATGATAGAGCGCGGCCATTTCGAAGAGCTGACGCCGCTGCTGGAGAGGCTGAATGCTGACGACGCCCAGCGGTCCACCAGGCAGAACTTTGTCTTCTCCGCCACGCTTACTATGGTGCATGATTTGCCGTCGCATATGAAGGGGAAGAAGGTATCTAAGAATTTAATCAAATTAATAACGCTACACACTAGGTGTCTCTGTGCCGTGGGTGCCATGGACAACACACAAGACAAGGACTCACACCCAGATTAAGAATGGAAGTTTAAAGTCATCATTTCAATTTCCGCCTTGCTGGGAATCGAGTCCAGGACTCATGGAACAGCAAACTGGCGTGTTAAATCTTTATTGTATACATTTGCTTTATTGTGTACATTTTATTATCAAACCGTACTTACAATGTGTCTCTATCCATGGGTGAATCTAACTCAGTATTTTTTAACGATATTCCTTTTTGTTAATCATAACACCATAGGTGCCATATATCTATAAATACAGAACTTACGTTTTGCTTTCAGGTAACAAAAAGAGGTAAAATATTAAATAGAAAGATAGAGAAGATGACACCGCAGCAGAAAATCAAGAGGTTGATAGATTTGGTGGGAATGACTGAGCCCAAGGTCGTGGACATCACTACACAAAATTTAGGTTGGTATTTTTGTTATTCTCGCCAACCAAAAATAGAACCAAAAATAACGAAACTAAATACTTTATTTCAAAATACAAATTATTATCAGTTTAATATTTCAACTTAAATTCAAATTCTCACTTTATCTGCACATAGGGAATCCACGCTGTAATTTTATTGGCTTTATACAATAAAAAATTATTTATTTCTTATTCATACGTTTTTGGGACAATTCTGAGTTCGTGGCTTTTATTTTAAAAGAGACACTGTGGATATGGAATTGATACTCATTGCTAAAAATAAAATAAAAACTACTATATGTGCTCACAGTTCAATTTAGCTTAGTCATAGGGGCGAAAAGCTGAGTATAAATTATAAAATTTGACAATATTCTTGCACAGGTACAGCAGAGACGTTGACAGAGTGTAGGATAGTGTGTTCAAGGGACCATAAAGACGCTTACCTCTACTACGTGCTAAAGACGCACCCAGGAAGGACTATCGTCTTCTGTAACTCTATAGGGAGCGTCAAGAGGTACATATGATTTGTATTGTCCAATTTTGTGTAGTGTGGTGACATCGCACCTGCTTCTCGCGGTGATGTCACCTGATGAACCTGAATCACGCTATTGATGTTTTCTTCTGTAATCAATTCAAATCAATTTGAATAATCAATGTAAGTAAGTAGCTTGATTGGACTAAAAATATTTATCGATAATAAAAGACTAATCGATGCAAATTATTTTTTATTACAATAAAAAAGAACTTAGAAAAGAAATGAAATAATTTATCTTTTATTCCAGATTAGCGCAGTTATTCACCATACTAAAGTGTCGCCCCCTACCGCTACATGCGAGTATGCCGCAACGGCAAAGATTGAAGAATCTCGAAAGGTATGAAATTAATAACTTTTACTTTTTATTTAACGTTAACCAATATTGAAATTGATACACACACAGAGATTAACCAAATATTGGCCCATTCAGGACACAAATCTATCTTAATGATAGACTATACTCCATTGGCATTTAATCTATTAACTTCCAACGACAGCATATGCTGTCATGATTTCATAGTACGTTCACTTCGCTGGAATTCAAAGGGAATGGAAATTAATGGAATTCGTGTAAGTGGACTGGCAACCCAGACAAATACCAGCTTTCCGTCCCTGTCATTAAGGTTCATTGTAGATTGACGGAGAGAATTTAAAATGCCAAGCTAAATTGTCAATTATATTCTGTCAATCTATAACATTGCATTGCTTTTTTGTTACTCAAATTTTTATTATTTTATTATATTTACACACTGCCTTTCTTGAAAATCCTTTGTAAAACTCCATAGGCCTCTGGTTGTCTAGAAGAGATCGCTCTAAGCGATAAGACCGCCTATTGTCTACACCATTTTCTGTTTTGTAATATTATTACTAGTAGTAGTGATATTTATATATTTATGAATATTGTTACTGTTTAATTGGTGTACAATAAAGTGTTATTGTATTGTATTATATTGTAAATTGAACTGTGAACACCTGTAATAGAATTGCTTATAGCGGGGAATGACATTTCTATATGCTTGATGATTTAATTGTAATGTGAGTCCTAGTGTGGGGCTTTGAGTGTGTAGCGTTATTTATTTATTAATTTTCAGGTTTAGAGATGACCCGAACGGAGTGTTAGTGGCAACCGACGTGGCGGCGCGTGGCCTGGACATACCTAATGTGGATCACGTGATACACTACCAAGTGCCGAAGACTGCCGAGGTATGTTTTGACATTTTATGGAGGCTAGGACATGAAAATTGTAATATTTTTCGTTAATCCGTATGCTATTTCTGTCTGTTTGTTTCAGAACTACGTGCATCGCAGCGGTCGGACGGCTCGAGCGAACAAGGAAGGCTTGACGATACTTATGATGGATTCCTCTGAAGCCTATTTATATGCTAAGTTATGTAGGACACTTAATAAGAGTAAGTCGAATGCTTTGAAATAAAACTAAACAATGTAGATTATAGATGTACTATACTAGTATTTAATGTTTGGTTTTATATGGAGAAAAATGCAGAAAGCAAAATTTTAAAATCACGAATTCTTTTGTCGCGGATGGCATTGGTAACACCTATGACCTGAGATAAACATTTATCTGTCACATAAATGTCTGCCCCGGCTGGGAATCGAACATGTTCCCGTGCTTCGTAGACAAGGCCACTACAGTCGGTAAGGCCACGGGGTCAGAATCATACATTTTATTGACCAATGGCAATGCACAATCAATGTGAAATAACCCTTCGACACATAGTAATAAGGCCCAATTTCAACTGCAGAATAAGTTACAACGTTATTTAACACCATCAGGTACAGAACTGCCAACGTTTCCAATCCCCCACTCGAGCGTGAGCGTCCTGAAGGACATAGTGACGACCATCACACTATCAATGTAAAATAACCCTTCCATACATAGTAATAAGGTCGAATTTTGACTGCAGAACAACCTACTATTATTTTTTTCACACCACCAGGTACAGAACTGCCAACGTTTCCAATCCCCCACTCGAGTGTGAGCGTCCTGACGGACATAGTGACGACCGCCACACAATCAATATGAAATAACCCTTCGAAACATAGTAATAAGGTCGAGTTCCGACTGCAGAATAACCTACAACGTTTTTTATTTTAACACCACCAGGTACAGAACTGCCAACGTTTCCAATCCCCCACTCGAGTGTGAGCGTGCTGAAGGACATAGTGACCACCGCCAGGGAGGTGGATGCTCTCATGCTGAGGAAGAAACGTACCTCCCAGGCCGCGGGGTGGCGGGAACGGGCGGCCAGGGAGATGGACATTATTATTGATGAGGATGATGTGTATCCTTTTTGAAGTAGACATGAAAGAGTGTTAGTGTGGATAATTATGTGATGAATTAACAGGTTTTTTTTAATATGGTAATGTGTGGCTTGAAAATGTATGCTCACATTTTGACGTACAAATAATAGTTATTCAATGTTGTACCTATGCGTGAGTGCGTGTGCGTGCGTGCGTGCATGCGACGTATGCCATGCGTGTGGGAGTATTGTAGTAATGGAGTATAGAGTTGTATAGTAAGGGCTCATTCCCACGGCATACGTCTTTGACGATTCGTCAAAAAACACGATACGTCTTGACGGATGGACGTTCACATTGAATACGGAATCGTGTTTTTTCACGATTCGTCAAAATATCCGCATTGAAGTTCACATTTATTTCGTGATTTAGCTCATTTCAGATTGGTTCAGAAACATTCACGATTCGTGATTTCTAAAAGACGTATCCGTCATAATCATAAAACATTCACGATTCGTGATTTGTAAAAGACGTATCCGTATTCGTCTTTTTTCACGATTCGTCAAGCGTGTGAACATGAGTATTTAAAAAGCATTGCCGCCGTCAAAAAAAATAACGAATCGTGAAAAAAGACGATTCGTGAAAAAAGACGATTCGTCCTCGTGTGAATGAGCCGTAATGGGAGTACGCAAGTGTATGTGTTAATATGTGAACGTGAGCGTGTGTCTTAGGTGGTAATAGTATTATAGTGATATTTGTGTTGTAGCGGTGATAGCCCAGTGGTTAAGAATTCGGCCTCCTATTCGGAGGGTCCGGGTTCGAATACCAGGGCACGCACCGCTGACTTTTCGGAGTTATGTGCGTTTTAAGCATTTAAAAGTCATTTGCTACAAACGGTGAAGGAAAACATCGTGTGGAAACCTGCATGCCGGAGGGTTCGCAAAACCCAAAGGTGTGTGAAGTCTGCCAATCCGTACTTGGCCAACGTGGTGGTGTCTTCTGGATGAGAACACGCTAGTGTATGTTAATATGTGCGCGCGTGTGTGTGTCTTACGTGACAATGATATTATAGTGATCCCTACCTTGTCTTACCTAGATAATATTTCTTAACAAGACCACAGACCGATAACAGAAGTAGACCCGACCATAGACAAAGCCGTTAGCGCTAAGAAGAAGAAGTTAGACATGTTATTAGCTAGACCTTTATTCCCTCGAGGGTTCTCGTTCAAGTATCCAACCCTGAATGAAAATGTCAGCTTCGGTATTAAGGAGAACGCTTTGCAAGTAAGTTTATTTTTAATTGTTTTAAGGCTTAGGGTGCGGTTCCACTGAGGCGGAGCGGAGCGGAGCTGTGCGCGATTCACCAATCACATGGCTTGAAATCCACATCTCATTGTGCCTCGCGTGAATTTCAAGCCATGTGATTGGTGAATCGCGCACAGCTCCGCTCCGCTCCGCCTCAGTGGAACCGCAGTGTGTTGTAAAAACGCTCGAGTCGGCGCTATAACGCTCGAGTCGACGCTCGAGCACTTCAGAAGTGCTCGAGTCGACGCTCGAGCAGCTTGGCAACGCTCGAGTCGCGACTCGAGCCGTTTCGACAACGCTCGAGCGCTGGCTTGAGCTTATAGCGCTCGACTCGACGCTCGACTCGCGCTCGAGCGCGAGTCTTTACAAAGTATGCGAAAAACAAATAAGTTTATTAGTAACTAATTATTACTATTTCGCTTTCTGGGATTATATTTTATATGTATACATTTATTAGTATTTGTAATACACACACATAGTTCTATTTTTATGAACCTTATTTATTGATAATTTATTTATTTATGTAATGACTGAACAAACAACTAGATGAAACTATTATACACCCATAAAATAATGTGTTTTGTGTTATGCCATGATCAAGTGCATAGGCATGTTACGCGTCACAATAAGTAAAGAATGCCCTCTCGTTAAATACCTAATTATTAATTTACCCCCGGTAAAAATGATAACGCTCGGACGCTCGAGCGCGCGACTCGAGCGCGAGGCTCCGAGTTTTCAACGCTCGCGAGTCTTAAGCGCTCGAGCGTTCAACGCTCGAGCCTGGAACGCTCAATAGCGCCGACTCGGCGCTCGACGCTCGACGCTCAGCGCTAATTTAACCGCACCCTTAAGATTAACGAATGGTCACTTGATGGTAAGTGGTCATTGTCGCGTGGACACGTCCGATGTATAGCTATTTTTAAGCCCTTCTTAATTAATCCCATATCATAACGAGGAATAGTATTCGACTGTCATTCAGTTTATAACTAGTACGGAGGGTAGTGTAGGTAACTTGAATGATTATTGTACAGTTATAAGTTTTATAACCTATCTGTACCTATTGATTGTAAAAGTAAATAAAAAAATTGCATACAAAAAGACCTCAGGGGAAAGCTCATTCTAAAGTTTGCTGTGACTAAATAAAGTAAAAATTAATGCCCTCAAGTTATCGACAAAGTTGAGCAACAGCGGGCGCGGTCGGTAGTTGGATGGGTGACCGGTAGTGGTAAAATTTCTTGAGCGCTTCCGTGCTTCGGAGGGCACGTAAAGCCGTCGGTCCCGGTTGTTATCGATAGATAGCAGTCGTTAAGCCATGTCGGAAGGCCTTCGTGCAGCGTGAAAACTTCCGACACTGGGTTGGCCACTAACCCCTCCGCCAAACCGTACTGGACCAGGGTGGTGGAGTATGCTCTAGGCCTCCTCAATAATGAGTAGAGACCCGTGCTCAGTAGTGGGCCATTAATGGGTTGTAGCCAATGCTGTCATACTCTCGTACTAGCAATATCTCTTAAACCTGTAGTAACTCGTGCACTCTATTCCAGGTAATGAAGAAAGCAATAGAAACGGGAGAATTAAAGAAGGAGAAAAGAAAAGGAAAGAACGAGTCGCTTTTGAAACTAGAGAAAATGTTGAAAAAGAAATAAAATAAATGTTTTTTATGTTTTCATTCAGTAGTTTTATTTTTATATGTTTGCGTTTACGACGACCGCACTGCTGCCGCACCATGCACTTTGGGTTTAGCGAAACGCATTGATTGAAAGAGCCCTTTTTTGAAGTTCATTAAAAATACAAAATAATATAATATTTTCACAATTTTTCTTTCTATTTATTGACGACGCTTTTCTCTAATAAAGAAATAAAATTAAGTATCGTGCGTATTATCTACGACTACGTTGAGTAGACGCCCAAGGTATTATACTATACTTGTATATCTTGCTAATCTGTGTGTTACGAGTTACTACCTACATTCTGATCTTTGTAGTTCCAAGATGGGCGCTGCTATAAAATTAAAATGGTGGATGTGGGTAATAAATGAAAGATCATGATTAGAAGAAATCAGTTCCTGTAAAAAAATCTAGTGTGCCTGCCAAAAAGTTGATTGCGAATTGCCACTCCTAGCTAAAAACCTATTACCAAGTCGTCAAAACCTACTCGCTTTAAACCAAGCTGAGATCGGTTTGAAATGATGATAGGTATCTACTAGCAATTTAAATGAATCACGGAAAGGCGGCAATCGGACTGATCACGTAGTATATACCTATCTATAGTAGGTATTGATAAGATTAGATAATATTTATGAGATATCTATTCTAAAATTTCTTAATCTACGTACATATAATTAGGTATAATAAACCTACTTACATAATTGTAGGCATGTAACTGATTAGGTAGGTACTGACTGTACACGGAAGAATATGAGAAAAACTAATAAAATCTCAAAATCTCTTAGAAATACTGATAACTGATAAGTAGTCCGAGACAAGATGGCATTGAAATAGAAGTAATAAAAGACATCTAAGAAAAATACATTAATCTTTGATAACAATGTGGTATCTTGGAGCAAATTAAACAAAGCTGCTAGGCACCACTAGGCACATAAAAAGTACCTATATTACGACGGATGTCAACATTTTATAGGCCTATTGCATTGCTTCAAACAATTTCCAAGATTTTAAAGAAACTTTCAATGTAATAATTATCTACTCGTATTTGTATTATTTTTAACAAACTTCAAAAATAGGATCCCATTTTCGAGAAGGTTATCAATTCGACTGTATTTTTTTGGGTGTTAAGGTAGGTACCTCGTAACTTTACTTTTTTTATTACTATTACTTTTTTATTCCAATTCGAAATCTAGTGCTTGTAATCTGTTCCCAAATTTGGAGCGACATTAGTTTTTGAGTTATTACTACTTGACGATGTTGAAGTGGGCTTTTAAAAGACTTTTAACTTAAGTTTAAAAAATATTAATCAATAAACGTACTTAGTACCTATAGGTAAGTAAGTACGCCTTTTTTCGATTAGGTTCGCGCTGATCTCTGAAACCGATTTATGTGCGGTTTTGACAAATAAGCTTAAGTATGGTCTGGCCGCGCTAAGAATGCGTCTCTGAAGGATCGCGATCGACTGGGCGATGTAACTTTGAACTGGCGTACAATTAATTGACAATTATTTTTTTATATCTTTTAATTAACGAGTGATAACATTAAAATCAAACATTAAATCGAATAATTATGCCAACTTACAATAAATGTATTAATCTTGGGCTAAATTATTACAATTACTTAAATAACAAATATAAAAACAATACCTTTTAAAAGAAAACCACGTCAAACGGCGCTCTTTCAAGGTTAAGTATATCCATGTTATATCAACTTTTTGTTTTTGTAGTGATGTGACAAAATAACAAGGCAATTGTAATCAAATATTTTTGTAATCTTAATACAATGTCGGTAAAATATAAAATAAAAATTTATAATATATTATATAAATAATGTACTAAGTATTCAATAAAGTTAATATTATTGTAATAAAGGTACACCCAAATATAGCTTAGGAAAATTTGTGTTATAATATCACTCAGGTGAATCAAATGAAAATAAAATAAATAAATAAAACATTTTAATTTTTTTCTCTTGATTACATTCAGAAATTATGATTCAATTCAATTAATTGATTCCTTAAAATTTTATTTACATAACGAATATTATTATTATTATTGAATATATTGAAACATAATTCTTGTCTATATAATATATAAAACTCAAAGGTGACTGACTGACTGACTGACTTATACATAATTATAGTGATCTATCAACGCACAGCCCAAACCACTGAACGGATCGGGCTGAAATTTGGCATGCAGGTAGATATTATGACGTAGACAACCGCTAAGAAAGGATTTTGATCAATTCTACCCCCAAGGGGATAAAATAGGGGATGAAAGTTTATGATTTTCGACTGATTGAACTGAACGTACAGCCCAAACCACTGGACGGATCGAGCTGAAAATTGGCATGCAGGTAGATGTTATGACGTAGACATCCGCTAAGAAAGGATTTTGATCAATTCTACCCCCAAGGGGATAAAATAGGGGATGAAAGTTTATGATTTTCGACTGATTGAACTGAACGTACAGCCCAAACCACTGGACGGATCGAGCTGAAACTTGGCATGCAGGTAGACGTTATGCCATCCCATCCGAGTTGGATAACAGTTAACAGCTAAAGTAAAACAAAAAGTCGTACTGCTGATCTGACAACTATTTTGAAAATTAGGCAACTAGATCTAGATTTGTAGAATTAGCTATGTAGGTAATTACTTAGAATTAGTCACTCGCGGCAGCATGCGGCGTCAGCGATACTTCTTCAAGTTAGGCACGTACCATACTTAGCATTATTTATACTTAGATATTTCCGTCCGTGTTAAAATAAAAAAATGTGGCTACTAAAATTCCGAAGCAAAGCGCGAGGGGGTTTATTAGTAAAAATGTTACATACAGCACAACGTAGGTGTTGCAGCTAGTTAGGTATTTACTTTACATATCATTCTTATAATTAGGTATTACATAATTATGTACCTATTATGTAATCATTTAACATTGGCATCATGTTTTCTTATCATTCGCAGTTGATATGTTTCTGCTATCAGTCGTTCTGTGGTAAGATAAACATTATTCATAATTTTCGGTGTTATGTGCCTTTTGAGCATTTAAATTTATTTATTTTCATTAAATTTATTTTCTTTTTCCACAATCATTTCCTTTCTCTTTTTCTTATCTCTCTTAAACCTAGCCCGATTTTCACTGTTGTATTACCTAAAAGTATGTTTAAAGTTTTTTATTTAATTTTCAATCTTTGTGTTTGTGGATATTAGTACGCCACTACTCTTTAAGAGCAACATTTAATTCCTATCTTCTTATGGGTTGCCTGGATGAAATCGCTATTTAGCGATAAGGCCCTTGATTTGTGCTTCATGCTATTTTATTTCTTTACCTATACATATATTTGGGTGTAGCTACAAATACTAAAGAGTTAATGAGGCAGCGTTTTCTCTTAACGCTCTCAGGTGCTCAACTATTTCTGACATTCTTAATATTCATTGTTATGTTTCAATGTAATTAAAAAACCTTTAATCATATGTATACCTACTTAAACCTTCCTCACGAATCCCTCTGTCTACTGGCAAATGCATGAAAAACCGTTCAGTATTTTTTTTATTTTATCGCAAGCAGACAGACAGAAACGGCGCATTACTTTATTTTGTAATATGATAAGGTACTAGGTATCTACTTACTTACCTAATTATTTTGAATATTAGGACCATGTATAAGTCTGTCGTTTCAATTCAATGTAAGTATCTGTAGGTATGTCTGTGTTTTAATGCTTGTTTGAGGCACCGTTTCTACCGGTGATTCTTAGATAAGTATGTTAAAAATTATCAGATCTTCTGCGATTTTAATGAAGGTTGGAGAAATCAGAAACACGAAGTAAAATGGTAAAAAAATATAAGAACAATCCAAAGGCGTCGACAAATTGTGTAGGTAGGTACTTTGATACTGTAACCAGAATTACCCAATGATTTATATTCATTAGGTATATGTATAGCTAGGTACTTATTACTTTATTATTATTTAGCTAATTATCATAATTCTTATTGATATAAGAGTTGGTTAGTATAATTTAAGGTTGTTAATAATTGAATCAAATCTTATAAGCACTTAATTATGTAAATATTTACTTAATGAAAACAATATTTGCATTTTTATTATATTGAGTCACTTACTAATTACCTACCTAAACTAATTTATTATCTGTGGTCATAGTTCAATTAAGCTTATAAACAAAATTTACTTTGATACGGCATTTTAAATTCTGTCGTCAATTTGCAATGTATGTAGGTACTATATAGGTACCTACCTAGCTCAATAGGAGGGCAAAGCTGATACAATTTTATTGAAATAAGTATTACTAAATAACTATTATCCCAATAAGAGCTGACTATTGAATATCTAAAAAATAACACAGCAACAATGTGGAATTACCAAAAAACATTATTGTACCTACAAAAGTTCAAATCGCCATCTACTGTTGTATCAAAATCAGCGAATTACAGTCGTACAAGAATCTTTTGGCGCGTGGATGACGTGTGGGTGACAGAGACGGTGCCTTACAGTTTGCCTTACCTGTAAGGCGCTGTCTCTGTCACCCTATGTAGTATGCTAGGCCTCCTCAATAATGAGGAGAGACCCGTGCTCAGTAGTGCGCCATTAATGGGTTGTAGCCATTTGATAGCGTGATTAAGAACTTGCAAATGAATTTTACTAACGCCATCTATTCACAACATCCGGAACTAAATATCTAGCAACTAAAAAAACATCGATCTTCCCATGGGAATGAGATGTTTTTCCACGGTAAAAAGTAGCCTACGTCACTCTCCACCCTCTTAACTATCCCCACACACATAAACCATACCATATAATAGCCATGTTGCGACGTTAACGAGCCACAAACAAACAAACACACTTTCACATTTATAATATTAGTATGGATTTCAGTTTCCTGTCCAAGTCAGCATGGGGCTCTCAAGACAGAAGCTTTCCCCCAGGATTTAAGTTCGGGGCCGCCACATCAGCATACCAAATTGAGGGCGGCTGGAATGCAGACGGTAAGTTTTGGGACCTTCTTAATGGCACAAAAGCGGTGATGAATCAGGGGTTCCGTTTTCGAATCCTATGAAATTAGGTACATGTATGGTACCTGCTATAAAAGTATGTGTTCTGACATTTAGAAATTAGTTTTGGGGCGACACCGCACCACTTCACACGATGACGTCACCGAAACCTGAATCACGCTATCGAAGATTTGTCGATTGCCCGCATATAGCATAACTAACCTAACCTAACAAACTATTTAAACAAAAACTTAAAATGTGGCTAATAGATAAGTGTTTCTACAGTGTTAAGGAATTTCTAGAGGTATAAAATTTGTGTGTATAATCCTAATAATGTAATTAATTGACATATCTAATATAAATTAATAATATTTGACATACTTAATAATTTTTATTATATAGGTAATGCATGATATTTGATAATTTTAATAATAATGTAATACATTTTGTTAAATGCCTTTGTGACATAATTTAATGAAATGTGTTGTTGACTTATTATCTTGGAACAATTATATTAATGAATAGACATTTGTACGCCAACACTGGCAAAGCATATTGGAATGCAAATAAAATAGTAACGTTTCATCTTAATATGTACCTATGCTTATACAAATAAATTGACTTGAATTGAATAGACATACCACGCTTCGAGAACATTCACTCGGGGCCTCGGCCGCCTTCCAGGCATGTCGTGTCGCCTGGCGGGAGATGTCCCTTTGACAAAGTTTTTTAGTGTGTTTTAAGTTTTTAAATATCATGAAGAAACACACTCTGAGGAAACCTGCATGCCGGAGAGTTTGCAAAACTCAAACAAAGGTCAAAGCCTTTTTATACTGAGAAGAGACCTGTGCCCCGCAGTGGGACAATTATGGGTCATGATGACTTATAGGTACCAAATTACTTGATTCCAGATAAATCGGAGAGTACTTGGGATGTATTCGCTCACACATCTCCAGAGAAAATATTGGATCGTAGCAATGGAGACGTGGCTTGCGATTCCTACAACAATTGGGAGAGAGATATCGAGATTGCTGCAGAGTTGGGCTTGGATTTCTACAGGTGAGTCATATTGGGCCATTCACTTCACTTTAATAGCAGGAAAATTAGGGTCATTAAGGGTAATTATGATTGGTTTTTAGGCACATTGAAACTAACTCGCGTTATTGGCAAAGAATACATGTCTGCTTTTTGATTGGTTGATTGATGCATCATTGATGGTTTATGCTAGCGTAGAGACCGTAGAGAGAACAGGATATGGAACTTCCTTAACGCAAAAGAATTAACATCACCACGGGAAATAGGTTTGAAAACGTTGCGCTTTAAATTTCCAGATTCTCCATATCATGGCCTCGTATACTGCCCACAAGTTTCCCCAATAACATCAGTGAAGCTGGAACAAAGTACTACAACAACTTGATCGATGGTCTGCTTGCTAGAGGAATCGAACCAGTCGTTACGATGTACCATTTTGATCTTCCAGAAAGGTTGCAGAAGCTAGGTATGTATTGCTCATTTATTGAATGATAGGGTATACACCAAGTTATCACAAAAATATTCGTTAACATCCCGCAAACTAGTGAACCAGCTTATAGTATGTAGTCACTAGTCACCGTTCCCGTGGACACCAGCATCACTAAATACATAAATGATCCGTTGTCGACGACGAAAGAGGAGAGAAAGTAAGGAAATATTACAATGGAAATAAATTTTCGGTTGTACAATAAGCTCGGTACATCTCGAGCCAATTCAACATCCCCTGTTTAAGGCTCTTCAAAACAATGGATGAGGCTATTCTGCCAGGTCTTCTTACAGAGCTCTGTACTAACCAGCTTAATCGCGACAGTACACGTCTATGGTGGTAGAGTTTTGCCAGCTTTGCTCTCTTCCATTCTCTGTTTAAAATCAATTTAAATTATTTAAAAAATCATTTTCGTAGTTTTGCTTTAATCAAGGCTCATAGGGATATCTTCCAAGTACCGACAGTGATCAGTTATACTTATTAGACTTATTAGTAAAGATGTATGTATGATTTTGTTTGTCTTCCAGGTGGCTGGGCAAACCCGTTGATTACCGACTGGTTCTCGGAGTACGCAAGAGTTCTCTATTCTCTGTTTGGTGCCCGTGTCAAGACCTGGATCACAATCAACGAGCCCATAGCTATTTGCGATGTGGTCTATTCACTGGGGATATTCGCACCATCCATAACGGACCCTGATGGCCGTCTGATCTGCATAAAGAACGTCCTGATAGCCCATGCCAAGGCTTACAAGATTTACGATGAGGATTATAGACAGAAGTATCAAGGTAAGGGGTTTTAACCTAGGGCTCTACTCATCCTCGAGTCACAGTCGACCTCCTCTGCCCTTGGTTCACCCTGTTGAGCACCGGACAAGATTACGGCACCTGGTCCCTTTTTTCTCAGGCCTCTGGACTGTTCCATCTAGTTCAATCCCCAACTCCAGGCTTGGTGGTAGGAAATTAAGTTGAAAATTCAACCGTAAGAAACACCATATAAATCTCGTATTTCAATGCTTTGACTTGATGTTGTATGAGGTGCTCATAGCTCAGCTCAGCGTCTTGCTTCAGATTTAGGCGACGTTAAAACTTCCAATATTCTAGTTGGTCACTAACCTCTCCACCTATTCACGCTGGAGCAACATAGTGAACTTTGCTCTAGGCCTTCTCAGTGATGAATTTAATACTTAGTCATTTAATTACTATCTACACATTAGTAATGAGATAACACAATGGACCATGTATTAACGCTTTAATATATATTGTTTAGGTGAAATAGGGATCACTAACCACTTCATGTGGATATTCTCTGAATCTGAAGAGGACGAGGAATTGGCCGAAGCAATTCGACAACTGTCGGTAAGATTTTAAGTTCATTCTCATCATTTAAAAATAATTCATTTCAGGAAAGATTTTTACAAACTTAATGATTATTTCAAAGATAGCAACTGCTTGGACACGATTTTGATATATAGCCATAAGTAGTAATAAGTGTCGTCTGTAAAACTGAAGGTAGGATCAAGAAAACTCTTTGGGAACTTTAACCACTTGGAGCGAGCACAATGCGGGCTAATAAAGACCATGTAGGTACTTTAAAGAGAAAAGATTTTCTACTGAAAAAAATTATCTCTTAAGTAATCTACTTTCTGTCAGGAAGCTGTATGTAGAACAAGTAATATTAACAAAACATAAAACTATTATACCCCAGTACACGGATAACCAGTCACGAAGAAGGAAGGATAAAGTTACTCTACTTAGTCCCTCAAACTAAGACCTTGTTTGCTAGTATTCAATTTAAAAAACGTTCATCTCTCCTTTACAACAAAATTAATAAATAAACTAAAAATACTCAACATGTCGGCTTACGAATGTAAAAAGTGCTTAAATAACTGGCTAAAGAGTCTCACATATGAGCAAGTAGAAGCTCTTATACAAGTACCATAAATTATATATTATATTAAAACTTAAGTATATGGGTTCATGGTTGCATAGGTATGTATACTTATACTTATGTGTAGTTTTGTATTAATAATACATACAGCCTCTCTGACCTGTGTTGCAGTTCTTTAACAGACACATGCACACAAACATTCACATTCTTTTCGGGGTACTAATACTAGATTTAAGTACCTATATAATGTTTGTAAATTATTTTATTGTCCACTGTCAACGATAGGGAAGAGCGGGGCCCCCCAACACAGGCATATAAAAAGCTTAACGGGTGGGTCCCAACAACTGTATGCATGTTATTGTAATTGTTGGACAAAATAAATAATTTTTGAATTTTTGAATTTGTCGTTCCTTCCAAGACCGATCACGGTTAAGATTTGTTGAAATAATAACATAAGATAAATAAAGTAATTCTTAAGACACCGTTTACTTAAACTACTATTAACGCTTTTGACTGTTACAACGTAACTCATACAAGATACATACAAAAAGAGAATATTAAAAAATGACGATGAATTGTAATTTTACAGTATTTCTTTCGATAATTTTTCAAAAACCATTTCAGAATGGACTGTATAATCACGCAATATTCTCCAAAGAGGGTGGTTGGCCGCCGGTTATTGAGAAGAAATTCGCCGAAACAAGTAAAAAAGAAGGATATTCACGTTCTAGATTGCCTGCTTTTACCAAAGAAGAAAAGGAATTAGTTCGAGGTATAATTAAAATTGTTAAAATTATTGTCTGAAGGGGATAGATAGATACAAATAACGTAGATGTCTCGGCTTTTTCGGGTAGCACCGCGTCGATGATGTTTTAGGCTCTAGATACAGCGAATTTTGGGTTGCGTTGCAGTCGCGAAGCTCATAAATAGCGTTGTGTGAGAAGTGCCTAAGGCATATCTGACACTTCTCACAGACAGGAGACGCATCGTAGACGCGTCGCTTTCATACATTGACAGTGATTGACAAGATCCGAGTCGCTTGCAAATAGCGTTCTGTGAGAACTGCCTTAATTGCATCCCACACAAATGTCAGCTTTCTGCCCAAGACATTCAAGTTCATTAAGATTGACGGCGTGAACTTGGAATGCCGTAAGTAAATTTTGTTTGCAAGCTAAATTAAACTGTGAATACCCAGTAATGCCCAGGAATATTTGAGTGGCCATTCCACTTTCTTGGCGACTCAGGCATAGGTAGTAGGTACTGCCATGCCGTCCCTGGGCAAGAAAGCTAGTCTCCTTTATTGCTTGTTGTGGCGACACCGGTCACACGTCACTGTGATGTCACGACATGCCTAAATCACGCTATTCAAGTTTTCTACATTGCTTTCATAACTGCAAGCGTATAGATTACGACGAAAATAATATGGAATAGAATTAGAATGGAATATATGAACAATGATGCCTATATGAATAAATGATTTTGAATTTTAATGAATGATAATCGTTTTCGGCTATTCCAGGATCTTACGACTTCCTAGGCTTCAATCACTATACGAGTCGTGTAGCCCTAAAGGCTAAGCCCGGTGAAGAAGTGGGACTCTGGCCTTTGTTCGGTTCCCCGGACTTTGGTGCTCATTTAATAATGAAACCTGAATGGCCAAGGGGTGCTTCTTTTTGGTTCGGGGTAAAGTATTTTGGCCTTATTTGGGTATCGTTTCAATATGTGGCCACGTCATAGTTCACAAAATGACCAAGTGCAGAATGGTAGACAACTCACCTTTGAAAATATGAGTAACTCTTCCGGGCGGTGACTTCACAAATTTTTTTGACGGGGCAAGTGATACTTAATTTTTCATACGCATAATAATTTTCGAAAATTATAAATTCAGTTCGAATTCAAATTTAAATTGTTAAGTTGGACAACGGACAACTCTGTTACTTGATAGGCTACGGGTAATAAATTGGTATAATAGAAAACTTTTACTAAGGCTTTATTCAACACAAATTCATAGAGTAATTGATAATTTTGAACCGCTAAGAAAGCTCTATCTTCTTTATCTCAAAAGGCACTATCCTTTCAGGTCTTCAGATGTAATTTTAATATTTAATCATGATTACATTTTTCCCATCTCTGATTCAGATATACCCAGAGGGCATACGTCACTCGCTGAATTGGGTTAAGAAGCAGTACGGCGATGTGAAGATTTTGATCACCGAGAATGGTTATTCAGCCAAGAGCCAAGATCTGGATGACGTAGAACGAGTCGATTATTATAAAGCTTATTTGGAACAGGTATGGGAGATAAACTTTTGTATATTTATGATAGCATAGGTATGTGTCTATTAATAACCTATCTCTTACTTCACTATTTTAGGTATTGTTGGCCATTAAAGAAGACGGAGTCAATGTTGTGGGCTACACTGCGTGGACGCTCATCGACAATTTCGAATGGATAGAAGGATATACGTAAGTAACTGCTGACTCTACTTTTTGGATAAATATACCACAGGCTGTCTCTAAATCAGAGACCTAACAGTAGAATGGCGATGAAAAAATCATAAAATATGTACCTACCAAAAATTTTAAATTTTATTTTGGTAGTTTTTATTTTCAAATTTATCATTTTTTACCATCATAGGCCTGTACGTCTTTGTCAGACGATTTAGTCAGCCGTGACCAACTAACTCACTGAATGACTGACTGACTAACTTCCTTCGGTTAGCACATCAGAAAATGCGAAAAAGACGTTTGCAATAAACCTAAATGAAGCTAATGCCATGTTTTTTTGCAGCGTGAACTTCGGTCTGTACAGCGTGGACTTCACCGACCCAGCAAGAAAGCGATCGGCGCGCGCCTCCGCGCGCTACTACGGCAAAGTCATACAGCAACGGTCTTTGGATGTCACACCACGTGTTACTGATGAATTATAGACATACTATTCTATACTAGTCACTTTCCGCCTTCAACAACCTTCAAGTCGTTAAAACGTTCCCACTGGAACTTAGCACCAGGTATAAGGAATCCTTTGTCCCAGAACATGGACTGTCCAAGTATGAAGTTTTATCTGATCAGATCTGCGATCTGCGAGAGCGCTCTGATCAGAATTATTATAAGTTTATATTCCTTCCACTCTTGTTTTCACTACGATTATATCCGGGCATGAAATATTTGCTTCATGTGTCCGGGTTAAAAAAAATGTAGTCCATACTCCATACAAAGATTCAAATCGATTTAGCACATTAAGCGCAAACAGATCGATAGTCACTTTTGCATTTATAATATTTGTGTGGTATGGATAAGATAATAATAGTTGACGAATGCTCAATGGATCAAACGCTTCACTGCCGTTTAAAGAGTTCTGAGTTCGAGTACCAGCTAGTTAATAATTTGAATGATGGATAAAAACTTCTGTTCTCGTTCTGAGTGTCATTCGTACGTGTTACATACGAGGTATATTTTAGCCTTAACTTAGTTGTCTTGTACTTTTACTTCACGTTTTCTTTCTGCGTGGAAATCTCGTGTGTCATCTTATTAGGTACCTGTCGGTGACCGACAGGTTACTTTGTGACAAAGGGAGATGATAATATCGTAGTACAATGAGAAATGTATATTTCTCAATATTTCTGAGAGATTTTCTTAATATTTTTTCCGTAAGAACCTTCTCCTAATAATAACAAATACAACAAAAAAAGAATTAGTGAAATCGGTCCAGCGATTCACGCGTGATGCCGTGACCAAGGAAAACGGGTTTCATTTTTATATATATAAATTATCTTTACTACTAAATAAAGAAAGTTTTCGTTACCTCTATGTGTTTATTTTCTGAGACAACTTTCCAATGGTAATCGGAATTAAAGTGGCTCTACCAATAGGTACATGCGTTTGTAATTGTTGGCTAGCTAAACTACATTTTTTTTTACTTCGTGCGTTCGCCTACGAGTGCTTGACAACAGTCCCACCTGATGGTAACTGACTTACGCGGTGTCCTACGTGTGCTAAATCCGATGCGACGCGGCGCAACGTAATGCAACGCGATGCCACACGCGACCTACGTGTGTAGTCTACGCGACAAGGGAGAATCCTACGTGATTTTGGTCTTTACTTTTCGAATCATGGTGAAGTACCGTACGATTTTGCTCGAAACTTCATATTTAAAGTACAAACTTTTAAAGAAATATCGTAAGCACAGAAAGAAAACAAATATAATATTTTTACAGGGAAATCATTTCGTAGTTCGTGGTGTCGCGTCTGATCGCCCTCAAAACAAGTTAATTTACGTCGCCTGTTGTCACAGACTGTCACATAGGACACAAGTAGGGATAGGTACGTATACGTACCGTTGAGTTGATCGCGTTCGTCGCGTTCGCAACGTCGCGTCGCGTCGTATTCGTCGCTCACGTAGGACACCGCCTTATACTTCAGTCGCCGAAGATATGGAATTGCCACTCTTCGCTAAAACAACTTTATGTGTGTTCACTGTTTATTTTAGCTTGTAAGCAAAAACTTAATACATTTTCAATTCACGCCGTCAAAGTACAATGAACCGTAATCACAGGGGCAGAAGGGTGGCATTTGTGTGTTGCCATTAAAACGAATTTCATATCGATCGCGAACGGAGTATCTATAGATTTATTTACTTTCGCCACTTGGGTAGGCCACTAACTCTACTAAGCCGCAATGGTAGAGAATATTCGGACACCTGCCTAAGAGAGCCCGCGTGATGAGCGGCTGAGGGTGATTTTCCACCAAAGCTATGCTAAGCTACGTTGTTAAGGATGCCTTTTCCTCCTTAAGTGCCCCATACTCGATACGATTCGTCTGAACGATCGATCTGATGAAGATCGTAACGATCGATCGCAACAAAAATGTCGCCCATACACGAAACGATTGGTCGTAACGATCGATCGTTTACTTCTTTGAAGCTGAAAGATATTTGAACTTCAAATAATTAAATACGGGCCGCATAAAATTGAAAATCGTCAGACTGAGTGACTGAGACAAGATCGAATCGTTGATCAAAACACAGCCATACACTGTCGATTCATCGTTACGATATTCATGATCGCATGAGTTTTTGTTGCGATCTCCGACATCGTCTTCGATCAAGTAAATCGTTAACGATCTTGACATACACCATCGATCCGTCGTTTCGATCAGTCTGATGCGACGGATCGTACAGATAAATCGTACCGTGTATGGCGCCTATTAGTAGCTTAGGCCTACTGTCCACGAACGCGTGAAAGGACGAATGCATGCAACCTACAAAATGAAGGAAGGCGGCGCAAGGCGACCGGCGCGGCGGACGCAACGTTGCCGCTCTGTGGACACAGATTTGATTATTTCTACGCAAGATGCAAGGAATCGACAATATTGACGATAGCGTGCGTATATCTTGCGGACTACGTGGACAGTGTAGGCCTTAGCTTAGCTCTAGTGGAAAAGCATCTTAAGGATGCATTTGTCTGTGTGTCTGTGGCACCGTAGCTCTCGCATGAATAGATAAATGATAGAACCGATTTGAGTGCGGTTTTTAAGCGTTATCATGGCGGTGGTATTCAGCTATATTTGTAAGACATCGGTCTAGCAGTTTTAAGAATATCAGTTAATAATGTAAGGCATTTTTGACATATTTATCTAAGTCAGGGGGCTTTTTAAATTTCCATACAGTCCCCAAAGTAGGTAACAGAATTTAATGCAGATGTTAAGCCGTACTCATATGAGTAGGTACCTATTACTTATTCTGTGGTAAACATTATTATGTTTGGACAAGTGCAATTACAACAATAGTTGATAGCACATACAGTTCATGAATATAGGACAGTATCAAGGTTTTCTTGATGTTACATAATTATGATTTTTAGTAGGGGCTTTTGGGTCCTAATTTTCGAAACGGCTTTACTAATTTGAAAGGGGTTTAACACGTTTGCTGCTAAGCCAGGTCTTTTTGGCCTGGTTCTGGTCTTTCCCCAGTGCGAAGGCTAAAATCGTGTCCTCTCGCTCTGTGCGGGAGCTGTTACTTTAGTTGTACTCAAGGTACAAAAGAGATAGTTATATACCGTAGCTTCATTTACTTATTAGAACTCAATGGTCTATAAAAAAATGTACCGTGTCTGTTCGGCCTGGTTCGCAAGGAATGAATAGGAACATTCTTTCAGTGCGGTACCAGGCCTTGATATCAAGGCCTGGTACCGCACTGAACAAAGCGCGGCGCCCAGCGTGCCTCGCCCGGTTAGCATAGTGCTGTCACTGCTGTCAATTCTCGATAAACATGTTTTTAGTGCGCACGCGTTTGTATACTGTGTAGTGAATACGTCTTTTTTGTGCAGTGTCTATCTACAGATTGATTTATCAAAATGAATAAAAAGCTAAAGTGTAAAAAACAATTAGAACTGGGTTTTCCAAATTCACCAACTCATTAAAATTGATAAAAGAAAAAACTGTGTCAACTGTTACGCAAGGCTGTGACAAACACTTACCAGCAAAGAAGCTGATAAAAAAATTTAAAAAATCAAGTCTCAGTGTAATAAATGCAACAAATCATATTGTTTGCCATGTTTTAACGAACTACATGTTATTTAAAAATATTGATACACAAAATATTTTGTTTCCCTACTGATTGAAACATTTGTAATAAAATGTAGTCGTGCGTTTTATTATACATCAAAGTTTGTTTTTTGTAATAAACGAATCGATAAAAATATTTGCGTTTGTTTTCTACACTGTAACATCACTATTAAGTTATATTATCAGTGCGTTACCACATCGAATAGATGTGGTATTTTTTGTTTTCTATGCGGCACTGGGCATGAAAGGCCTTGTATTTGTTTTTCCCAAAATATAACCTTTATCTTTTTTGGATCCCCAGGCTAAGCCAGAGGTAAGTAGATACATTCCTTAGCTACAACATAGTGCAAAAAAATGTCGTGTATCTTTTAAATTCGCAATTTTATTAGAAGTTTTGACAGAAAGGTGGTACCAGGTCTAATGGACCTGGTTCGCACTAGAAAAGAATCCGCTTCCTGGCCGAATCGACCTGGTATCGCATAGTAATTTTATACACGAAAACAGTCCCGCAGCTAACGTGTTAAATTGATACAATTATACTGTAAACATGTATTTAGGTTTGCATAGATTAATATTTGGTCTTAATTTCCAATCGGTCCTAAAATAAGTGCCAATTAAAGAATTCTCTCCCAATGTGAGAGGGTAAGGGTAAGGGTGTGACTCACACCCTTACTCTTAGTAAGAGTTAAGTCCAGATAGGTAGACTTCACAGATAGTTGAGAACATTATGGTAAATTCTGTCAACACGGTGTTTTCTCTCCAGAAAGTGATAAATAATTTTAGTAATGAAAGAATGTTTGAAAATTAGGGTCCCGCGCAGGATTTAAGGTCCCCGTGCTAGGACAACAATATCCAAACAACATGGCTGTTTACAACATTACATGTAAGTATCTAATAATTATTTAAAAAGAAAACTTTGTCATCAAAAAAAGAGATTTTTTTTATCTGAATATTGATAACCAAAACACGTTTAAGAAATTCCAAGGTTATCTATTTAATGGAGATAGCTAACCAGAATATATCTATGTTCCTGTGCCATTGAGTTGTACCTGAGAGACCAGGGTACCATTTCTGTTCGTCAATTAGCAGATAAAATGTGACTGTGCCCTTTGAGAGAGGGAGTTCACCAGGGGTGGTACCTTAGTACCTATCGCCACGATAGTGAGTACCATTGCTATCGTTTTGTAAATAATTCTTTTAACAGCAATGTGTATCATTGTATTTATTTGTAATTGGAGGGTTTGATTTGAAGCTTGCTTAAAAGAGATATATGAGAAAAAAGCAATTAAGATGACAGCAATCAAGATGTGTTTTGTCGATTGATAAATTCGAAAATTTGTTTCAAAATCTATAGATTTAATATTCGGCACGCCACAGGTCACACGGTAAAAACAATTTTATGAAAATAAAATAATATGAAATACACAAAAATTGTCGTGGACCCTGATTACTTTTAAGATACCTAGATTTAAAGTAGGTACTTGTCTCGTTTAATTATTAATTACAGTCCGGTCCGGGTAGAAGTTTAAGCATATTAATTCATAAAAAAAAATTAAAAAAAAAAAAAATATTTTTATTAATTCATACGGAACCATTAAACAAATTGCAATTCACACACAAAAGAATAATTTCCTAACATTTATGTACTGTTAATGTACATATTAGCGCTTGTCACTGCCATTTGTTCAGACGATGTTATATGTGGCGGTCGTCTTATGGTAAGTGACATACTTATGTTTCGATTTTGTGTTTAAAAAGTATACAAATTAATCCTTATCCTTACCAAGTGGGGTACAGGGTATTTTTTTATGGAATTAAAGTAGTAAACGAGCATGCAGCACCACCCTTCCGCTGCTCCATGACAACTGCGACCGACCTAAGACTCGATTTAGGGAGGTAGGTTAGTCTAGTTAGCAGATGGTGTTAGAATATTAGTTGATTAGTTTGTTAATAAGTGTGAGGACAGGGACTGTTAGTGATAGTTAGTAACATTAACTACAGTGTTAGTAACGGTACTAACTACTGTTAGTTAATGTTAGTGATAGTCAGTAATGATGATGATGAGCCTCTTTTTAATTCGGTCACTGATGCGTCGCTGACCCCTGAGGACTGAGATGGTCGCCTTTAATAACTTTTTACAAATAATAACCGATTTCAACTTCGACAAGTATAGATAACACAAAAACTACTTGCCAGATGTCGCTTAAATTCAAATGGGATCACACGACAAGCACCAGTTTCGAAAGTTTTGAAGGTTACAAACATAAAAAATAGTTGGATTTAGAATCCCCTTCTTTTTTGAAGTCGGTAAAAAAAATATGACCATCTAAATCGTGTCATCTTAATACATATTTTCAGCTGTTGGTTCAAGTCGTCATGGGGCTCACAAGATTGGAGCTTTCCACCAGGATTCAAATTTGGCGCCGCCTCTTCGGCGTATCAGATTGAGGGAGGTTGGAATGCAGATGGTGAGTGATTTTGGGATTTTGGGACTGGACCCAATCCCAACTGGAGCAGTGTGGTTGTACTGTAAGAAATTGTACTGTAAGTAATTGGTTGTGTTGTAAGAAATAAAATGTTTTAGTTTTCCCCTTTTCCCTTGATGGATGAAGCAATAATGCCATGTTCTCTTATTGACCTACCAACATTGCACCTCCCAGTTTCCTTCTAAAATCGACCGCGAAATGTTTTAAAGGGTTTTTTGTTCAACGGGGCCCCATTTCATTTTACCACGGGGGCTAGTGCTCTCTTGCGTCACCTGAGGAACCTAACAAGATTGATACAGTTTATTCTCAAATATTTATGTACAGACATAAACCAGTATTACTCTATACATACCTATACACAAATGTGACGCATTTTCCCTGTTCGAATTACAAAAAATTGTTGTCGTGCTAAGAACATTACTTTGCAGTGTAATATATTGTTATGTCCGATAAGACGACGTGAGGTAACAGGTAGTAGTAGAAGGTATGTACAATGTATTTCGATAAATAATAAGTCAAGGTAGACATTTTAGTATCTCACACAAGTACCTTTAGGGTAACGATGACACCACAACATAATATTACTAATAACAACTACAGTACTAACTATCATCGATTTTATTTTTATTTTATTTACCATTTTCAAAAAATGAGGAGGTTTGAATTCGAACGACACCTGACGAATAGTTTTCGAGTTACCTACTTGTCAATGTTGAAGTCTATGTTTTTGGAAAGTTAATAACCTAAAGGGCTAACGTAAAAGCAAGTGAGCCACCTAAAGGTATGTGGTCATCGTCGCCTATGGACACGAGAAACATCAAGGGCGGTGTCAATTCAACACTTGCACTGAAGGAGAACCCCTTTTACACCTTTTTTTGAAAATCCCATGTATCATAGACATAGTGCTTTGGGAATACATCACACCTACCCTCATCCATGCGTAGATCAAACTAAGTTCTAAATAACTTTGCTAATTGAAGTAACTTATAAAAAATAAAAAACATCCAGACCTAACATAACTTTCACCACTACGAAGACGTATGTAAGCAATAGTTTCATCTCTTTCTCTCCCATGACACGTACAAAGTCTATCTCGTTTTATTTTTGTTGTTTGTTTTGTTTTTTTTGTTGCAACACTCACGCACACAACAAAATGGGGTTGAAGGACTTTCGCCATTTTGTAAAGCTACAAGAAGCTTACTTTTTGTATGAGTACCATAGACAATATTCGTAGACCACAAATGTTTTGTATGGGAATTGTCAATGTGTGCAGCATGTCTATGTAGTTGTAAGTGGCACGCTTTTTCCTCCCATATGTTAGGTCTGCTTATTTTTTTTATAAGTCTGTGCCCTCCTAGTCTTGATTTCAGTTTTATTTTGAGTCGTTCACTGGTAATAGCTAGCAGCGGAAGCGTCATATCTGCTACTTGCTTGTATGCTTGTCTGAAATATGCACTAAAAAGAGTTTTTTTTTTTCAAATTTCAGATAAATCGGAGAGCATCTGGGATGTGTTCAGTCACACACATCCAGAGTATATAGCTGATCGTGGTACCGGAGACGTGGCGTGCGACTCTTACAACAATTGGGAGAGGGACATTGAGATGGCTGCGGAGTTAGGCTTGGATTTCTACAGGTGAATAAATAAATAACGCTATTTACTGATAGCCTCGCACTCGGCCCGTATTAGTATTCTCAGTGTCGTGGTGCCATGGATAGCATATGAAGAAATCGGAACACCCAGTCAAAAGTTAGCACAAATTAAATTCACATTATTGAGAATAACTCAAAATCTCACCGTCAGATATCGCTCAAAATGGGACCAGACAGCAGTTATTACCTTTCGAATGGCGATATAATTATCGAAATCGGTTCACCCAGTACGAAGTTATGAGGTAACACACATAAGAAAAAAAAAACATACGGACGAATTGAGAACCTCCTCCTCATTTTGAAGTCTAAAATAGACTAGAATCGATGAAACTTATCCTAAGATAAAACAATCTTGATTTCTGCGAATATACATTAACTGTAAATTTAAAAACTACTATTACTATCTAGTATGCATGATTTCTCGCTTACTGTAGGTATTATGGATCCTTCAATAAATCCATCCATGTTTCCAGGTTCTCGATATCATGGACACGTTTATTGCCGACGAGCTTATCCAACAACATCAGTGAGGTCGGGACAAAATACTACAACAATTTGATCGACGGTCTACTCGCCAAAGGAATCGAACCAGTTGTAACTATATACCATTGGGATCTTCCAGAAAGGATACAAAAGCTTGGTACGTTTGCCATTGTAAGTCCTTGGTAAATTGCTGCCAGCAGCATAGAAACGAGAAATAGGCAGATGGCTTGGCAGTTTACGCAATCCTCTGGATTTTGATTTAAGTTCCCTGAAAGAAGATGACGAGTCGTTTATTAGCTGCTGCTGACTTCACCAGGAAGTTAGAAGTAGGTAGGTATCTAGCCAGGTAGACGTTATGGAAAGATGGACCACTAGTAATTTATCTCGTTTGTCGACTATTTACAACAAGTAAAGATCATCAATCATCAAGATCATCTACAAGTATCTTTATATAAATAAATAAATAAATCAACTTATACACGTTAAAGGATTTCAGAGCTAATTCTAGACGTAAGTTCAACCTTCTGGTTGAAGTTGAGGAGATTTTCTGGTAAGGAGATCTTAGAATACCACCATTTCACTGTGGCATAAGGCTCATGGACCTCAATAAGGTCTAATTAATACACGCCTTTCATCAGTTTAACACCGTTAATTTATCAGATAGACATTCTTGAAATGTAAGGCGCTTTGCCCACGGAGCAACTTGAGTTGAGGCAACTATCAACTTTTTAAAAGTTTCCTGTAAATATAATAGTTGCTACAACGTTTAATAGTTGCCGCAATTTTATAGCAATTTGTGAACAACTTTTATGCGAGTTGCTCAGCCTACGCATTTTCGGGCACAGGCAGAGGAGGGAGGGTGTGAAATTGTCCGACGCGTTGCGATTGACAGTTGCGGAAACTGGCAACTTTAAAAACCGGTATAATATTTGCTAGTTGCGGCAATTAGAAACTGACCTAGTCAACAATTACAGCAACTGAAAACTGTTGACTATTGCCGGATTGCCTGTTGTCCAATTGAAATGTATGTAAACAGCTAGTTGCCAGTTGCTGCAATAGTTTCTCCGTGGGCAAAGCGCCTAACAGTTTAAAGTATTGATATAGCGATTTTGAACCCAGGTGGCTGGACAAATCCACTGACAACAGATTGGTTCGCGGACTACGCAAGAGTTGTTTTTACTCTCTTCGGTGACCGGGTGAAGACCTGGGTAACTATCAACGAACCCAGCTTGATTTGCGATGTGGCCTACAACTCCGGCCAGCTTGCACCAGGGCTATTCGAACCGGGTTTTGGAGATTACCTTTGCAGTAAACACGTTCTTTTGGCTCATGCAAAAGCTTATCGGATATATGATGAAGAATTCCGGGCTAAATATCGAGGTGACTGTTTCCAGTAACGACAATAGATAGCAAAAGTCTCTGCTTAATCACCGCACGTATTTTATAATAGTTGTTTTAACAGCAATAGTTGTTCCGCTTTAAATTCGTGTATTCACTAGAATTTACTAAGAATTATTTACTGGTCTATGACTAACAGCTGTTCTTGTCCCAATCCTTAAAAATGATTCGAGTCTTCTATTGAGACAGTCAAAGTAGTCATGAGCAGCAAAATAAAGGAACCTATTGCTTATTTGCTATCTCAAGTAAGAATAAAAAAGACGTGTGGCACTCGGAGACTGCCGCGGTAAAGCTATTGCAATAGCATTATATATAAATTAACAAAACAAAAAATAATACTGCATTTGTGATAATAATAAAATTGTTACGTCATAATGGGCGGACATCTCACGGGGCGATTTGACATAATATCATGAAGAGTAAAGCAAACTATACAAAATATATTTCTGAACGCACGCAATACAACAACCAAATGTCATTATTTATAGTGTCATTATTTTATGTCATGTATGATGTATGTCTATATGTCTATGTTATTTTGCATGTTTTAAATCTAAATACGCGATAATTCGACTTTTATGAATACATGTTGTCGATTCCAACGCCTTATTTAATCCAGATCTACATGTAGGGTCAAGTGGGGTAAGAGAAACATACTTTACTGGTATTTTCATATTTTGGCCTTCAGCTATCAAAATTATACATTTACTTTGATAATAATAGAAACAAATCTTCTGTTTTGAAATATACTTACATTTTTTTTGACACAGAACTAAATTCTTCGTGTAATTACGGCACAATTTAGCAACAAACATAGGTCTTATAAATGTTCCTCTTTCCCGAGATTTGGGGTAAGAGGAACACTCGATATTCTTAAGTAATAACTTATGTTTTTAAGTGTATAACATAGCATGTTTTAAACATTTTTTTGAGTAAAAGGAATTAAACCTCGCCTCGTTTTAAATAAGGTCTTCTTTAGGATGACAGCAAACAAAAACGAAATTTGGGGTAAGAGGAACATATAAGTAAGGTCAGAGGTACTAAACTCTTTGTGCTATTAAATGATTGTATTAATAAAAAGAAGAACCGCCATTTTTTTAAGTCGGTAAAGCTACCAAAAACCTTTTCCTAATTCTAAAAATTACTGTACTGAAATCCACTTTAAGATCGGTTCAGCCAAATGCGAACTTATGGCGGACAATACGTAAAACACGTTTTAAAGTGCAAAACTCCATTTTTTAAGTCGTCTAATATACCTAAAACCTTCTCCTAAGTCTGAAAAATACTATGCTGAAAACTGCATCAAAATCATACACATACATACATACAGATCAAACTCAGAACCTCCTTTTTTTTGAAGTCGGTTAAAAATAGAAATGAATGGCGCCAACTGCTTCTAATAGTTTTTCTTTCGGGTAAGAACTTCTATCGGTCTTTCTTACGTAAGCTCGAGGCATTTTGCTTTTTTTCTGTAACAAATAAATAGTAAAGCAAATCATGGCTATTTTCGGAACGTGTTATATTTTAGCGGATTTTAAATATGTTTGTTACCCCTGAAATAGGAAAAGAGGAACATATGTTTCTCTTAACCTGGTATAGCCGTTCCTCTTTCCCAGCTTGCCATTTTGAAGGTTATGTTATTATTGACATCGAAAAAGCACTAAAAACACACGTTACAAACAATGTAATACGTAGAAAATAAAGATTAAACGTAATATATACACTTGCCATAGCAATAAACCGCAACACTGATGTTTTTAATACTAAAATTAACTTAAACAAGGAACGCCGCTAGGTCTTGTTTTTTTAGCTTGACATCTGATATTTTTTTTTCTCTTTTGCTCGCTTACTTGCTGTGTTCCAGCGCAATCTATCCAAGAATATTTGAACTACGCCTAATATTGTTTTATCCACGTAGTCACCATAGAGCTGGGCATTATAGTTTTCTTTTTACGAGTTACTGTTACTCTTCCCCCAGCGTCCCTCTTACCCCACCTGACCCTAATTATTCTTAAAATACCGAACCGACGGGGCGAAAATCAAATGTTTGACAGGTAAGATTTGTATGGGAAATTAAAATTTTCATTTTTAGTATTTTCCTCGCAATTTTTCCATATTTTCTCATCGCTGCAACCTTCCCTGAACTTCCAGGAATATTTCAAGACTAAAATTAGCCAAATCGGTTTAGCCGTTATAAAAGTTAGTTAACTCAGTTAAAAGTTCTGGTATTTATCGATAGATGTCACGAGTAGGGGGTGTTAGGTTTTTTCGTTACGAAATTTTTGCATTCGGTCCCCGCGCCTAAGGCCCGCGATAGAAGCTATGCAATAGCTTAAAACATCCACAAAACACATTCCAAATCTAGTACTTACAATTATTAAGGTTAAGAATAGGACCCTGACTGTAATCGTAATCAAGTATTAGGCAGGTGTCCCAACGCCGGCGAGTCGACGAGTAAAGTTGGGCTATTTTATCGCTCAAGACACGTACAAAAGATATGACATTCGATGTAAACAAAAGAGATGCAAATGTATCTCGCTCGCATATGCATCTATTTTGTTTACACGGAATGTCATATTTAAGTCCCTTTCTTCAGCGAGAAAATAGCCCATAGCTACTCACTGCTCGCCGGCGGTCGGACACTTGCCTTTAGGAAGTAAATTGTAATTTTTAGGCGAAGTTTCGTTCACTAATCATTTCGGATGGATGGAAGCTGAATCAGAAGACGAAGAAGAGTTGGCCGAATTGATTCGACAAATATCCGTGAGCCGTATTAATTAATTTCTTTTCTTTTTAACACAATTATATTGATTAGCTTTACTTGTAGCTACGTGTGTAACTGAATCTTTCAGCCTGATTTCAACCAAGGAATAATGACAACAGTCAAGGATACGGGTTTAGATAAGTGAACTCATCAACAGGTAACACCACGGCTTACTTTTCTAAAATCGTGTTTAGTTCTTCAAACCATTGTTATTCCTCAGTTTTTCTTAATTCTCTATTTTTGACCAACAAGGGATCTTTGATGCCTTTGGTTTAAAATATTTAAATAATGTCAATTGGTTTCGATGACTACTAATCTTGATGGTAAGTGGTCATGTGTTTGTATGTCCTCGTCAGTCAGCTACTTACTACGTACGTTTTAACTTAAATATTTCCAAAATTTGCAGAGTGGACTATACTGTCACCCAATTTATTCCAAAGAGGGTGGCTGGCCTCCGTCTTTTGAAAAGCTTATAGCAGAAAAGAGCAGAAAAGAAGGATATTCTCGTTCCAGATTGCCGGAGTTCACCAAAGAGGAAAAGGAATTAATTCAAGGTAGAATTTGCGATGATTTTAAAGTACGGCTGACGGCTCTAACGGCTCTATAAGTTCATGACTTTAAGTAGATTTCACTATTTAATTTAAGTAAATGGCTCTATACTTTCACGATTTTAATCATTAGAGAACACTAGTACGTTCTCAATATTAAGGTAATTTAAGTAACTTAAAAGTCAACTTTCCTTTCATTAAAGATTAAATACAACGGTATTCCTGTACGTAGGGGTTTCTACATGCTTGTTCAGCTTCTGCCTCCTAGAATTAATCCTAAGATCATGAGTTCAAGTTAACATGGCACTTCTGGTCGTTCGGCAGCTGTTGATATTTTTAAAAACTCTCTTTGTAGAAAAATCCGACCGTGGGCCGTCGGAGATTGGCCATTCCCCAGTCAGGACGCTTGGGCGGGAGATCTAAATGGCAAACAGGAGCCTTGTAAAGATTTTGTGTACATTATATTCCAGGAACTTACGATTATTTGGGTTTCAATCACTACACAAGTCGCATGATTCGAAAGGCTAAGCCTGGAGAAGTGTTGGGAAGCTGGCCATTTGACGACGCTCCGGAGTTAAATGCTAAGATGTTGGTGAAGCCCGAGTGGCCTGTGGCTGGTAGCTCTTGGTTTGCCGTAAGTGAATTTTTACTTTGTACCATAAACAAGCGAACAAAAGCAAGGAACTGCTAATGACCGATTTGTTTAAAACATCTCTGTTATAGAGGACGGCGAGGGATCACAGGGATAATAGGAAATAGCCAGATAAGTAGAATAGGAAAGTGTTGTATTTCGGTTCGGTTTTACAATGACAATGTGTTCTTATGATAAGTGACATAATTTAAAAGGTATAAAAAAAGAAATATAAAATTAAAGGAGGTTGGTTTGTCACATTCATCAGAATTTAAGGTTGCCCTAAGGGTGAGACCAAACGAGGCACAAAATTACGGTCGTTTGTCCTCACCCAGACTGTAAATAACTAGGCCGGTTACACTTTTTAGAGGCGACCATCTCATGGTGATCGAATTAAAACAAGGATTTTATCAAAATTGTTAACTATATTATTGTTCTGTGACTGTGTCAGTCACAGTTTTCATGGGCGGCAGTGCAAGGTTGCTGTTCATTTGCTGCTTTAATTCCATAAAAAATTGAAAAATAGCATTGGAATTGCACCTATTTTTTTTTTTATAGCCTGAAGGGCTGACGAAAAAGCGGACGAGCCACCTGATGGTAAGTGGTCATCGTCGCCTATGGACACAGGCAACACCAGGGGAGTCACCAGTGCAACGCCGGCCCTGAAGAAGAGCTCTTTTTACACCTTTCTTGAAGAACCCCATGTCATAGCGCTCCGGGAATACCTCAGAAGGAAGCTCATTCCACAGCTTGCAAGTTCGCGGCAAAAATGATCGTGAAAATCGAACTGTAGTCGTTCGCCACGGATCGAAGCGACCTAGCTATATTTTTATTAGGGTAAATCCGTTAGAGATGGCCGTATGGGAGAGATGGCCAATCGAAATATTTCGCAGATTTATTCGCTAAATGGTGTTGCGTCATCGTTAGTTCCCTTCGGGCAGTGTTCAGGAATGGCATCAGTTCATATTTGTGTGCAAAAAGATTATAAAATGCGAGTAAATAAACTTTGTTGTTTCATAGTAGGGCAAAAATTATATAGTTGGTTCAATTAACGCCCTGTAGGATAAATATTTGTGTTGATTTTTTGTGTTTTTTGTTTATAATGCACAATGCATGTTTCTTTGTGTAAAATAACCTCAAAATGGCGGCCCTCGCACTTTTTATTCCTTTTAATATTCATATGGCCATCTCACCCGTAGAAAAAGGAGAGATGGCCTTATCTATTCAGTTTAAGATGGCCATACTAATAACTGTTATTTTTGAGTATAATCGCATTAATTTTATAATTAAATCATAATAATTATGTTGTCTGTGCCGACGTCCATACGTTCCATTACTTGCAACCTGCATTTATATCTCTTAAATTCAATTTTTATGAACAGTGCAGACCGCATACCGCAAACACTGATTGAGGCTCGTAAGCGTAGCAAGCAAGTTGGTAAGCTTTTGTCTTCTGATGAGCATATAACAACAGGAAGAAATAAAGAAATAAAAAAAGAAATAAAATAAAATAAGTGGAAAAAATAGGAAAAATCATAGCTTAGATCGTAGAGAAAAAAACTGATAAACCGGTTACAATATGAAAACGAAAAGCTGTCAGATAGAATTCTCTAAGTAGTTCTGATGAAGAGCAGTCAATATCATGTGACACATCGCCAGATGAAGACAAGGAAAATGAAGAAGATATGCGGCAAAAATTATAGGTACATAGAACCCGTCTTATTGAAGATTGGCTTCAGTGTCTGATTTGTCTCCTGTGGGTACATGAAAATTGTTCATAATTTGAGGACATTGTGTTCAAAATGTGGACAGAAGAAGAGAAAGGACCTAAAAAAAGCATTTCTGAGTTGAAAAGGCAAGGGACAAGGCAAAAAGAGAACTGGTCATCTGTCCCGTACTACTATGGCCAACATACCCTGATATACCGGGTGACATGGCCAATCGTGTTTTTTTTTCAAATACTTTTTATTGTTAGTTTTGAGTTTAAAATCTCTTATTTTATGTTGATTTTTTAAAGAAAGATAATGAAAGATTATAATGAGAATAAAAGTTTGATTGTAAAACTAGTACTTTTTATTTTATCACCCTCCGAAAAAACTATGGCCATCTCTAACGAATTTACCCTATATTTTATTTGGAATTTGCATTTTGCATGTTGCTTACATTTCAGGTAAATCCAGAAGGCATTCGTAACATTTTGGTGTGGATCAAAAAACAGTATGGCGATATGAAAATTTTCATCTTAGAGAATGGTTACGCTAGCACGGACAGAACTCTTAACGATGTGACACGAATACAATATTTTAAAGATTATTTAAAACAGGTATTTGCAATTAATAATAATAATAATAATAACGCTACACACTCATAGCCCCACACTAGGATTCCCTGTGTCGTGGGTGCCTTGGACAACACACAAGACAAGGACACACACCCAGACCGAGAACGGAAATTCAAACTCATAATTCAAATTTCCGCCTCGCTGGGAATCGAACCCAGGACCCTCGGAACAGCGATCCGGCGTGTTAACCATTGCGCCATCCGGGTCGTCATTATTTAAATAATTATCACTAAAGCTCTCTTTAGATCAGTGTTCTTAGGTTGTTGCAATTGGCCTAGATTTCATGCGTTAGTTTGGAGTTTTAATAGGGTTTTCTAACGAACCCTTATGAAAGGTGATCTTCAAAGTAACGGTTGGAAATTCCTATGGAGTTTTGTTACTTACAATTTTTTCACCGATTGCATGTCCAATCAGTTTTATCTTTATAATACTCGTATTATTTATCTATCGGTAAATAAATCTTATCTTTTGAGTTAACAAGAAAGAAGTTAAGTACTTTATTAAAGTTTTCAGTGGTTCTAGGTGCTGCTGGCGATTAAAGAAGATGGTGTGAATGTTATCGGGTACACTGCCTGGACTCTTATGGATAACTTCGAGTGGACCGATGGTTATACGTATGTAACGATCTTTCACGTGATACTGACTTGTGAAACAAAAGAAACCAGGATCATTCGCGTCAGAGAAGTCTTATGTGTGTTTGTTCTGTGGTCTTGGTTGATTGTAGGTGGTGATCTGGTGGTCTGACTGGTGATCACCGTCTTGTTTGAGTTTGTCGATTAAGAGCCCGTTTCACTCTTGTGTTTTTTTTATGGAATTAAGATAGCAAACGAGCATGCAGCACCACCTTCCGCTGCCGCCCATGATAACTGTGACCGACCCAGAACTAGACTCAATGAGTCTCGTTCTAATTTGGTCACAGATGCGTTGCTACCCCTGAGGACTGAGATGGTCGCCTCTAAAAAAGTGTAACCGGCTCCAGTGTGTCCTAAATATTTAACGTAATTTATGGATGGTGATGATTGCTCATATTCTAACCACGCTCACTTACATGCGCGCGAACCTTTGTACATTACACGAATTGTTTGAAAACGAAACAGCTTTGACAGCTTGTAAAACAACGAAATTGCCAAAAATTTCGCATAATCATTTGCGAAGGTCCGTCCTACATTTGTGGGTTCGTCGTGTATTCGCGCGAATATGAATCAGCGGCATAAAGCTAAGTTTCCTTTCGCAGCGTAACCTTCGGTCTGTATGACGTGGACTTCGACGACCCAGCCAGGACCCGCACGCCCAGAGCATCCGCGCGTTACTACGCTAATGTGATCCGGCAACGATTTCTCGACGTAACACGAGTTTCTGATGAACTATAGACGTCAGCTATAGTGCTGGGATGTGTTCAAAATGGGATGTGCAACACACCTCATTATGCTCATTCATTTCAAATAACGTCAAGATGATTTTTAATTTTTATACACAAAATCTGTCAATAAGTAGGATACTAACAGACGTTAAGCTCAGTTCTGTCGACAGAAAGTACCTACTGTAATAACATAAGTCATAACTTATTGATATTATATTTTTCCTTTCTTTTCTCGTGACCGGGTGTTTCTGAAGTGCATAGATGATGATGACTACTTACCATCAGGTAGTTTAATGTGTTTATTTGTTGGTTATGTACATAAACAAATTACATAAAATGTATTTACAATGTGTTGCAGATTATTATAAAGTTTCATGTTATGTTATTTTAGTTTTTATTTTTCTGCTCGCTGTACGTATGTAATTTTAGAATGATCGACAGAAATAATTAACATAAATATAATGTAAGTAAATAAATTACAAATACATACTTAATAGTATAATTAACCTCGTAGTTTGCTGCACCATTTCTTGGTCTGCGATGGCTTCTATAGTATTCTTTGGTAGACACATTCAAAGAGTGAGTTTTAGCGATGCGAGAATAGAAGTGGGCAGAAGGGCGCGGCGTACGCGTGCGTTTGGAATCTGTGAAATCCACTTCGAAGAGGCCGTATTTTAACCTGAAAAATATATTATGTAATGGCCAAGGCACTTCGAAGATGTCTTTGGTGTTATGGCAATAGGCACTTATCATAAGGTGGGTCTTTTTCTAATTTGTCAGATTTTTGCACGGACAAAAATGACTAGATTTTTGGCGAGGTACGACCCACTCATATAATCTATTTCACATACTGCTGACATATACTGCTGTATGACAACACTGTAATCGAAACACGCAATCACCTCTACTGAAAGGTTTTTTATATTAATCACACGCAATATAGTTACTCTGATTCCGCCTAATAACCAAATTCCATCACGACAGTTTTTAAATATTATGCGCCTTGCACAAAATTTCTTTTTTCATTTCAGTCTGGTTCTTCAGTTATTTGTAAAATATAGTGGGACATTCAAACACCGCTTTAGGTTGCTCAAAATCCTCTTGAACGTTCATTCCTAGTTGTTAGTGTTAAGAACACGAATACAAAACTTCATCAAACTTACCCATATCCAGACATCCATTCTAAGTTATCCATGAGGGACCAATGAGTATATCCAGTAATGTTGGCTCCATCCTCTTTAATACAGAGTAGTACCTGTAAAATATACATAATTATATATTTCCTTTGACATACAACATGCACAAAAAGCCATTATGAAATTATTCATCACACAATAATTAAACTTACACTTATTGCAATTGGAGTCTCACAAGGATCAATCTTAGGTCCCTATTGTTACTTACTTACGTCAACACGTGGCAAAATATTGAGATTATAAAAAAATGTATTGCATAAACTACGATGCGACTCCTGTCAGTGAAAAGTGTCAGATACATACGAATTTTGGATTGCGCGATTGCGTTGTGTGAGAAGTGCCTATGTGTTTCTGATGGGGCAGAGGCTATGTTTTTAGTGGTGTTGTTAAAGAGTGTGAAGAGTGATGTTTGTGGATAATAATGTTGTTAATAGTGTGAATAACTTACAAGAAAAACATTATTCAATAGTGCTACCAATTTTCATCACGTCATAAATGATACTTGAATATGCATTCACATAAAACATATTTCCTTGCGTCTTTTATACAAAAATAAAATAATATGAGAAAAAAATTACCTACTTTGCAGATACCTGAATATTTTTGAATCCTCTATGGATGCTGCTGGTATAACTCACCTGTTCCAAATGTGATGTAATATATTCGATTTTCATATTAGGGTTTGATTTAACTGTGCTACATCCGTTCTCTGTGATAAAGAATTCAAGATCTCCATATTGTTTTCTTAACCACGCAATGACTTTGCGTAATCCTTCGGGATAGACCTGGAAATAAAAATCATAAGATTTTTAAGTTTAGGTTCATTTGTGTGCCTCCCAAAATCGTGTAGGTTTATATTTATGCGTTTGTATTTAAAATGTTCCTCCGCGGCATACTAACATATTATGTATTATGTTGGTGCAGCATGCTCCTTGCTAGTCCGTCATGTTATTGACCAACGAGGACCGATTTTACATTTGAGAAAAGTGGTAAGAGTGGTAAAGTTGGATAAAATTTTTACCGGTGTTTCCGCCAATCCTGCAATCGGCCATTTAGGATCTGTCTCCAGGATGACTTTAAAATCTGGATGGCCAGAAAAAGGCCAGGCGACCGGCTTGTCTCCCGGTATTGCCCGCCGCGCTATTCGAGCAGTGTAGTAGTTTATACCATAAAAGTCATAAGTACCTGTAGGGAACACATTTAGTTAGTTTATAAGTGTCGGTGCTATCTGCCTGTATAAAGCATTTTACTTGATTAGAAAATACTTATTAATCAAGGAGTTGACTGGCCAAGGAAATAATTCTACCATGCTGAGGGAAATCTACGTGATTCAAATGGTACTCAGAAATCTCCAAAAGAAGATGCCTGGTCCCTTAGCCTTGTTCTTTGTTTAAGTAAAATCAAAAGAGGTGATTCCTTAAGACTTCAACTGAACTAACCATCCTAATTCCATTTTGGTTTTCTTTCTGGTTGGTCACAGTTGTAATAGATAGCAGCGGAAGGGTGGTGTTGCATGTTCATTTGTATAAAATGTCAAAAAAATGTACGGTTACTATTATATTTATGTGGAGAAGATTGCTTACCTCGTACTAATGCAATTTCATTTTTGTTAAATGCGGGTAATTTGGACCTTGGGTATCCGGCTTTTTTGCTGTATTCTGCCATGGCCTTCTCTACTGATGGTGCCCATCCACCTTCCTTGGAATAAATGGGATGTGAATACTGTCCTGCCTTAAATGAAAACGCTGATGTAAAGTAATCACCACAGTATAGTCTAAAGTAAAGCTCTGTGATGTCGTATCAAAAAATGTTAAAGGTGTGATGAGAAATTAACTACTTCAAAGACGAGATCAAAAGTATGTATCAGAAACAATTTAGACACACTTACATCACCCTGCCTCATCAATTCTGCCAACTCCTCTTCATTTTGAGACTCCGGTTCTATCCAAAATATATTATTTCCAATTGCCATTTTGCCTGAAAATTAAATAACTTATCTGATATTTTTATCACTTGTCAGAGGCACCAGAGCTATCCTATAAACTCTGAATCTTAACCGATTTGGATGCATAAATGCATCCAATGTATTGTAGTCAACTTGAGGATATGAATTAATGAATTAATTAACTTTTTTCAACTGTAAGGATAACACCTAAGGTATGGATCTTGACTACAAGCACTTAGTCAGTCTTACCATGATGTATTGGTTTGTACTTTTTATCGTATATCCTCCAGGCTTTAGCATGAGCAATAAGGACGTGCTTATTGCACAGCATTCCAGCCATTTCTGGTTCCAGGATCAATGGTGCAAATAAGGCTGTATTGTAGGTGACGTCACACATTATGATGGGCTCATTTATAGTAATCCAGGTCTTCACTCTGTCAGCGTAGAGCGAGAACACCACTCTCGCGTAGTCAGCGAACCAGTCTGATATTAATGGGTTTGTCCAGCCACCTTTAAAAAGATACAATTAGAATTCGTACAGTCAGTGTTTTTGGCTATTGATTTAAGTCTCTAATATATTGCCGCTGCTTTATGCATCCTTAAATTAAATCTATTGTTTACTCACCAAGGTCCTGCAGTTTCTGTGGCAGGTCCCAGTGGTAAAGCGTGACGACGGGTTCAATGCCTTTCTCCAGGAGATAATTTATCAAATCGTTATAGTACTTCTTTCCCGTTTCACTTATTTTCGTTGGGAAGGCATTTGGCAGTAGTCGTGGCCAGGATATGGAGAATCTGTGAATTAGTGATTTTCTTGTAATCTAATGACTTACGACTCAATACTTAAACATGTTAAACAATAGGACTGTGACGGGATTAACCTGTATTTTTACAATAAGGCCTGATCATTAATCAAATAGATAGCTCATACATACTTTTTGGCTATTCACCTAATTCCTAAAATCCTGGCTGGCAACAATAAAACTCAAACGATCGTCTATAGGTAGGTACTTTGCCAACGTAAAAATAATACTGTTTATTTTCCAGTTCATCTTATCAACCCTAAGACATTATCTTCGGTAGGTTATGGATAAGCAAGCTTTACTAACCTGTAGAAAGCTAGCCCCATCTCATGCACCATCTCAACGTCACGTCTCCAGTTGTGGTAGGAGTCACACGCCACATCGCCATTCCCACCACCTATCACCTGCTCAGGATGAGTATGCATGGCCCTGTCCCAAATGCTTTCACCTTTGTCTGAAAAAATATTGATGATTATAGCGGGTTCGACCAAACATTTAATCTTAGAAACTAAATTCCTTAATAACTCGTGAGTGAACGCTATTGAATTTTTCTACACTGCTTTCAAATATACAAGTACCGACCATGAACAGTTGGAGCTAGGCCGGGAGATCTCCCTTCACCAAACCTCAATCTTTAAGAATCCTAAACATTTTTAAGAGTAAACAAGACCGTCTTTATAATGAAGATTGATCGACTTAATCCGGGGAAATAAAATCCTAAGTTGCGCTTCATAAATCTTGGACTTTATTTAGTAGTCTTCTGCGTAATTTAGATTAATTACCACGTGCTCCGGTGAAGGAGCACATCGTGAGGAAACCTGCAAATCTGAGAGTTATCCATAATATGAACAATACGGTGTGTGAAGCGTACTAACCCTTACTTGGTCAGCGTGGGGGACCACGACATATATTTTATTTATTTGAATCTTTATGTACCATACACATGTATAGAAACAAAGGCGGACTTAATGCTAAAAGCATTCTCTGCGATTCTTCACATTGTGAGTGGGAAACCGAGCCCAGCAGTGTTATGGGTTATCTTGATGTATATCATTTGTGTACGAACTAGTTACAACGTAATTCAAATGCAAGGTAGTCGATATTATCTTAGCCTAGTGGTAAAAAATGTGCCCTCCTACTCGGGGTGCCCGGGTTCAAAACCACGGTCACGCACTTCTGACTTTTAAGCATTTAAATGTCACTCGCTATAACGGTGAAGTAAAACATCGGGAGACCTGGATTCTGCATGCCGGGAAGTTCGCAAAACTCAAAGGTGTATGAAGCCTGCCAATCCGCACTTAACCAGCGCACATGACCTTAACCTTCTCACTCTGGGAAGAGACCCGTGTTCAATAGTGAGCCATGATGGGTTGAGATGATGATCTCACCACTGACATTCCAGGCTCCTTCGATCTGGTAAGCTGCTGTAGCGACACCAAACTTGAAGCCTGGAGGGAAGGTCTTGTCCAGGCCAGAAGTACGGGGCATCACAACGCTGCAAACAGAACTAAATATTAAAAATTCTCGTGATTAAGAGAACTTAGAGGGACCTGTGTAAGTAACGTTATTATTTGTGTCACGAAAATTATTCAACGCTTAATGCTTCATAACAAAACAATGGACTAGGTACTCTGAGAATAAGCCCATTCATATTTGCTACATTCATGCAGATATTCTGCAATCTACTTGGGTTCTTTTTTGTATATGTTTGTTTTTGCCAGTGTATAAGGTCCTATGACGAATATTTTTATAGCCTAGGTATGCAGGCAAACGAGCAGGCAATAGTCAACAGAACCACGGAGGAGCGACAGGAGATTATACTTTCAATAAATGTAAATCGTATACCTACGAGTATATCACCCGTGTATATGCATCCTAGTAGGTAGTTCAAGCGACGACAGGGGGTGGGGGTGAAATACGGTTGTACGGCGGCGCGTGTCCAGCAAGCATGTGACGTAATAATATGTGGTGCTGTTTTTAATGTTAAACTATTGTCCGAGTGCTGTCTGCCGGGTTACGACAATACGTGTCTGTAGACGTCAGTGCTGTCTTACCTACGATACCTAACGGAATATATGTATATGGAATGGCCATTCCCTTCTAAAACTTTGTTACCTACACTCACAATTCAATTTCGCATACAAACTACTCTTACTTAGCGAAAAACTGGCATTATGGATGAATGCAATTAAAACTAAATGAATGTACCCACCTTAATAAAACCACTATAATAAACCTCATGGTGTATACCATGGATACACACCCACACAACAACTTACACCGGTTTTTTTATTGATCGGATTTAGGTATAAATCACCAATCTCTAAGTACAACGTAATGAGCATGTTATTTATGCAATGAGTATATTTATATACCAATAAGTATTTATTTTTATTATTATTTTTATTGAAACTGGTTATGCAGCAAATAGCCAACCAGGCAAAACAAATCGAGGTAATATTATTTAATATTATTATGGAGATAATTTATTATTCACTTATATGCAAATAATTTATTATTGGCTAAGTGTAAATTATAGCACTTTGGTTTAAACAGGTCTTATTTGCCCCACTAGAAACCTTTTTTTGTTGTTAGTTTAAACTCATCATTCAAGCGTCCGCCTCTTTGGGAATCGAACCCAGGACCTTCGGAACAGCTATCCGGCATGTTAATCATTGCACCAATCGGGTCGTCTTATTCTATATGTAGGTCTCTAAGGTTATGATATAATTCCCTTATTTGCCTGTTTTATTCTACAGTCGAAATCGTAACATTTTGTAATATTGTTTCTATTCATGTGAAACTTTCATAGGTAAAATAGTTTAATTCTGGAATATAATAGTACAAACGAGCCTGGGTTCGAAATAGTACATTATGATACAAGTGTGCAAAGTTGGTCATTACAGTCGAGGCGGTATTGAGCCCGAGCCGCAAGGCGAGGGCTGTAATAGAGCCAAGACTGTAATGAACAAAGCACACGCGTATCATACGACGTTTTTCAACACACTTGCGAGGAAAAAACAATTAGGTATCGACATTTTTCAGTCACAAATCAGCAAATTATAAACGAACAAATGTTTGCACAAAACACAAAATGGCGCGGTTATTTTTTCGCGCGCCGTATCTTTGGTTGAATAACTATGCGCGCGCAGGTTAAGTCCAGAGACACCGAACATTCAGCCACAATATATTAAACTAAATAATTATGTATTTCTAATAAGAATTTACGGTAATTAATGATTTAAAATATTGTATTTTTTAAATGCTTTAATAGATAATTAGATGAAGTATAATCTTATCTTATCAGATTTTGACTAAGTACAACAAGTTTATTTATTTACAAAATAAATCTTTTGGTAACAACCTCTTTACGGATATTAAAAAAAAAGTGGAATAAGAAAAACACTAGTGCGGTAATGAAAAGTAAAACGCACTAGTGTGTAATAAACCGCATTCCGGGCGTAAGACTAAAGAAAAAATAGCAACTTTACGAGCAAGTGTGTTGAAAAAAATTTTTCAAAAATGGTATTCAAATTTGGAATTGTTACTTGCGTTAATAAAGGAAATCTGCACACCTAAGAGTTCCCTTCAATCTTTTTAAACATTAATTTGTTAAGCTCGCCATATCTGCACTTGGTCAGCGTTGTAGACCATAGGCTGTAAGTAACTCTCATTATAAGACGACCCAATCCTAGCAGTGCGACAGTTATGGATTGAGATGAATCCTTGAAAAATAATTTTTCGTGGCTCTTTTCTGCATAACACGCTCCATTAATAAATTGGACGGAATTTATGGTTTTTGTAAAAGATTAATTAGTTATTCAATGGCAATCTTTCATATAACAAATTATAGTAAAAAAAACATGTGGTGTCGTAGTCCTTCGGCTAATGTAGAATCGACACAATTTGCAAAAAAATAATCGTGCTCAATTTTATGTAGGTTTTCTTGATTTTTCTCTTAAATTTTGCTGATTAGTTTTTATTTAAGTACAGGAAAGTATTTAGGAAATTCAGTATTTTAGGAAATAATAAGTTACGTAAAATAAAAATAATCGTAATTCAAATTATCAACTAAAATAACAAAAACACAATAACAATAACAAAATAACGAAAAGAAAGAGGGAGAAAGAGAAAGGTATTATACACTACTCGCTTTTGTATACGACTGTAGCGCCTGCGCACTCATTTAACGGTTTTATTCCACGCATTTTTTCTTACGGTTTTACTATCACATTTTTTTCAGTTCGGTCGCGCAGTAAAATCCCTATCTCCTCCAAGCCTGCCGTAAGGAACTTCGTTCCAAAAAGGATAAAACGAACCAATTGCGTTGAGGTGAAGGTTGTCTAGCTTAAGTGTAGTTATAGTAGTTAGGAGCCTTAATTTCGAATAACGGTGGGTGTATCGACGAAATTAAGCGACGCATGGCTCGCATGGCAGATCTGTAATGGAAAAGCTGCAAAAAATACGGAGAAATCGAAATATAACTAAAGCCACTAAGACCCGGCTAGTCCGAGCGCTAGTATTCTCCATATTCCTTTACGCTGCCGAGACATGGACCCTCCGAGAAAGTGAGAAGAAGAAGATAGATGTTCTCGAGATGTGGTGCTGGCGCAAAATGCTCAGAGTTTCTTGGAACGACTTTCGAACCAACAACTCTATTCGAGAGGAACTCGGCATCAAGCAGCGTCTGTCTTCCATCGTACAAGCACGCATTCTCACTTTCTTCGGGCATGTCTCTAGACGGGATGATAGTCGGTCGATGGAACATTTAGTGGTCCACGGCAGAGTAGAGGGCACTAGAGGACGCGGCAGATCGCCAAGAAGATGGACTGACCAAGTCAGAGACGTGTTGAACGAACCCCTGCATCAATGCACGAAGAAGGCAGCTGTAAGAGAGGAGTGGAGACGTTTGGTTAAGCGTGCCACAACCCTCCAATGACGACCACGACCGTTCTGCCAAAAACGAAACGACTAAGAAGAAGTTATAGTCAAATTGTCTAGCACAAAGCTATAAACGTTTATTAATTATATTAATCGTAATGTCATACATTATCAGAAACCGCAAGTGCGGCCGCTTGTATTTCTTTCCTTGAGTTACAAAAGGGGGATGCCCATCCCTCATAGAGAGATAGGCTCTAAACGCACCATAGAAAAATATGCTACATTGGTAGTGTATGATAGTATGAATTGTTTTGTGAAAGATTATTACAAAACAAAGTTCGGGTGTAGAAGTTAAGCGTACTAGCCGACCACGATAATTAGGCGCATGTCAGTTAAGACGTCATTGGAAATAGGGATGGGAATACGTAGTACATTCTGCAGTAGTACCAAAAGTACCATGGTGAATGTTTAATGGAGGTACAATTTTTTTTATGGAATTAAGATAGTAAACGAGCATTCAGCACCACCTTCCGCTGCCGCCCATAACAACTGTGACCGACCCAGAACTAGACTCAATTAGTCTCGTTCTAATTCGGTCACACATGCGTTGCTACCCCTGAGGACTGAGATGGTCGCCTCTAAAAAGTGTAACCGGCACCACACCTTCCTATCCGGAACACAATTGTTCTTAAAACAATTATTACACGGTAGGAATGGTACAAAGTACCGTGGCGGGCGGTGGTACTTCCCCGGGTGAGCTCTAGGCCCTACCACCTGTACTTGGTCAGTTACTGTACCTGCGCAAACATCTCGGAAAACGAAGTTTACATCAGCCTAGTCTAAATGACCTTAATGTACAATTGTACACGACTGCGCCTCACTAGGGGACGCGCGGGGCTAGAGCGGGGTGGGGGGCCCGCGTGACTGCTATCTGACATGCGCCTAATTATTGTGGTCAGGTAGTATACTTTTCGACTTACATGCTTGCAATTTTTGTCCTTATTAAAGAAGAGTGATTCTTGATTGGGAACTCTATTTTATAGCACCGTTACGCCTTACATGATCACTATTATATGCAAGTGCTTGTTTTATTTGGTATATCCCACAAGAAATATTAATATTATTGTAAGTCACTAGGTTTATGCCAAAACAGGAAAATCTATGACATTCTCAGACTGACAAATTGACAAACGTCAATAGCTTTCGAAGTTACCATTCTACAAAAATCAATAATAAAATTGATCGATACAAGTCCAATTTGTATGTGTAGGATTAAATATGTGTATGGTTTTTACATATTATATAATTTCAGTTGACCATTATATATTTCAAAAATTACAAGACAAGTAAACATTTTATTATTAAGGAATTTTTACTACGATAATATTTTATCCGGCAGAATGTTTTTAAAATGGCAACAACTAACAGTAATCAAAACTGACGTAAAAAAAAACTAAAAAACACGCTTTTTATAGAATACTGAACTAAAAAAATAGAAAATAAGTTTCAATAAATTTAAATTAAGAATAGTGTTAAAAATTTCAACAAACATGAATTAATAATAGTGTAAATAAAGAAAATATTTTATTTAAAAAAAGCGTGGGGTGCTTTTTAAGATATTATCAAAATGACACCATGCACCCCACGCTTTTTTTTAAATAAAATATTTTCTTTATTTACACTATTATTAATTCATGTTTGTTGAAATTTTTAACACTATTCTTAATTTAAATTTATTGAAACTTATTTTCTATTTTTTTAGTTCAGTATTCTATAAAAAGCGTGTTTTTTAGTTTTTTTAAACTATTATTTATTTTCGACTTTTTAGTTTTGTTTATTTATAATAGCTTGTTTTTATAATTTTAAACTATTATTTGGTCTCTATCGATCTATCTACTGTGATAACTTAGAATTCAAATAAACAGAAGAACAACGCCATCTAGTAAAACGTAATGTACGCAGTCAAACTGAATACGCAGTTACAGCTAGTTGCCCGTAAATATGGGTAGATGGCAGTAGCAAATGGATAGATGGCAGTAGTGTGAGAGTAAAAAAATTAAAATCTTATTTTGCATATTGAAAATTGGAATAATTTTATCAAAATAGTGTAATGTCATCGGAACTCGATAAATCTACAAAGTTTGAACGAAATCTGGCCATTTAAAGTGGGTCAAAATCGCGTCCAAAGAAGTCGGTTACAAACAAATATACAAACATACAAACATACAAGTGAAGCTAATATAAAGCGTGTAATAATATCATTATGGTAGTCTCTTTATGCGAAGGAGAGTTACATACAAACATACATACAAACATACAAACATACAGGTGAAGTTATAGGCTACGGAAGGTGGAAATTAAAGAAGTTAGGAAAAACGCCTATTTTTAGGAAAATCCGCGATAGATTTGCGTGGAAAGGGTCTAGAAAATTAGGGATCAACTGTTTATAGGTGCGTTATGAATTTGAAGCAAAACGCCTGAGGGGCACGGAAGATATTAACAGAAATGTAGGTTTAAAATGAACGAATTTAGTATAAATCAAGGAAAAACAGTTGTAACTCGGAAAATTCGCGATGGATTTTCGTGGAAAAGGTATAGGAAGTTAGGGATCAGTTAGCTTTAAGTTAGTTATGAGTTTGAAGCACAACGGTTGAGGGGCACGGAAGATATTAAAGGAAGTATAGGTATAAAATTAAGAAAAAAATGAGGAAAAACAGCTATTTCTCGGAAAATTGTGGTCGGATTTTCGTGAAAATGGTATAGAAAGTTAGGGAATAATTAGTTGCAGATGCTATATAAGTTTGAAGCAAGAAGACCTTTGGGCACCGGAGATATTAAAGAAAATGGAGTAAAGTTACATACAAACATACATACAGGTGAAGTTAATAAAAGCGTGTTAAAATATAAATATTTATTAAATCATTTCCATTACTTTTTATTGTACTGCAATTTTAGGCAAACTTCCTATAGTGAAATATTATACGCACATATTATATTTTTTTAATCTTTTTTTTTCAACATAATTTCATTTGAGTGCGTTTTAGAGCCTATACCGGGCATCTCCCTTTACGCGGTAAGTAACCGCGGCGGTTTAGCCATAGTGCGGCCTCGGCCTTATGAGCTACTCGCATCAAGGCTACGCGACTGCAACGCAATCCAAAATTCGTATGTATCTGATACTTTTCACTGACAGGAGTCGCATCGTAAATCATCGTTCCGAAATTCGTTCTAAGCGGGAGTCTACTAATTATAGGACGCATTTGACATTCATTTGACCAATCATTGCACACTAGTAACTGACAGATGAATGACCACAACGTACTTATGAATGACTTTTTAACATGGCGGCGTTAGCGCGAGGCCGCACCACGGTTTTTTCCCGCGGCGGTAACCGCGTAACCGCGCAATTTGCATACATTGTCAGAAACCGCAAGTGCGGCCGCTTGTATTGCTTTCCTTGAGTTACAAAATTTATGCGGTAAGAAACCGCGGCGGTTTAGCCGTAGTGCGGCCTCGGCCTTAGTTCCAATTTTTGCCATTTGTATAAACTACCTCCTTGCCTAATTTCATCTTCTTACGTCAAGTGGTTTTCAGGATAGGATATAGATACCTAAGTTACTTTTTATCAGTGACGAGTGAGCCCCGGCTTTGCACGGATGCAATTGCAATGTTTTAAAGTTATAATAGAATGACTAAGTACCATTAGAATATACCCATGTTATTTAAATAATATCGTTATAGTGGGTATTTGTGGTAAAAATGTACGTAGGTATACATTGAATTAGTGTAAAGCAGTATGTTTAAGTTTCTGATTTGATCCATTTTATCATAAAAAGAAAGTTACAAAGGGTACCGACTTATTGGGTTTTAGATCTAGAGAAATGAAACATATAATTTACTTTAACAAGTGGTTTATTAAACGAATTACAAATAAAAACAAGTTAAATCATTCTTCGTCACTTTCAAAGGCTGTTTTTTGTTGTACCTGATCAGTAGGGTGTCCCGTCAAAACGTTTTTTTGGATTTCCTAAACCTAAGACCTCTAAAAAGTTGCGTAAAATTGTCGAATTTTCAAAACTTTGAAGGCCGGTAGAGGTCTAAAGATGTAGTTTTTGGAGTTTACTCCTTAAGAAACGATTTGAGTTATAAGGCCCGGTACGGAAATTTTATGAGGAGTAAAATCAAGTGTAACACGAAAGTTGAGGCGTTACGTAGAAAGAGACAAACATATATATCTGTAGGATTGAACGTGTAAAAGAATGAGATGGAATACATTACACAGCGTATCTCATTTTTGTTTCCTATTTCTTATAATACTTGGTGCACGGCAGTGCACCTCGCCAAGTTCGAAATTTTAAATAAAGTTTTATTTCGTTTATTATTTATTTGGTCGTTGGTTAATAGGGTGCACGGCAGTGTTCAAGCCAAGTTTATATGAAATAAAATTGATAAAAAAAATATACATATTTCAAATTCGAATATTAGCTTCATTAGAGACACGGTAGTGTCTAAGCCAAGTTCCACAAAAAATACCCCTTTTGTTTTGTTCATTAAAATTATTTTTTCGTTTCCTATTTCTTATAATACTTGGTGCACGGCAGTGCACCTCGCCATGTTCGAAATTTTAAATAAAGTTTTATTTCGTTTATTATTTATTTGGTCGTTGGTTAATAGGGTGCACGGCAGTGTTCAAGCCAAGTTTATATGAAATATAATTGATAAAAAAATATACATATTTCAAATTCGAATATTAGCTTCATTAGAGACACGGTAGTGTCTAAGCCAAGTTCCACAAAAAATACCCCTTTTGTTTTGTTCATTAAAATTATTTTTTCGTTTCCTATTTCTTATAATACTTGGTGCACGGCAGTGCACCTCGCCAAGTTCGAAATTTTAAATAAAGTTTTATTTATATTATTTTGTAACATACTTTATGTAATACGCTTTATTGAAGTAATATAAATAATCCGAATAATTACAGATATATGTTTGTTTCTCTTATCATTTTAGCAGATGCGTTCATTTACCCTTTTTTTCTATTCGATATATATCATAATTATCGTTCGTAAGGAGTAAACTCCAATCGTGCGTCGTAGCTGACACACACTTTTTTTAGTAATCTACGATTATTTACGCAACTTTCTTTCAAAAAAACGTTTTGACGGGACACCCTACTGATCACCTCTGTTTCAAACCCCCTCGGTCTCCCCCTTCTCACGGACGACGCGTCCGTGACCGGGTGTCCTACGTGAGCGACGAATATGACGCGACGCTACGCAACACGACGCGATGCTACACGCGACAATGACAACGTCGCGTGTTGTCGCAGACTGTCACATAGGACGCAAGTAGGGATACCGTTGATTTGATCGCTTGTGGTGCGTACAGACTAAGTTTGTGCAACAATTTTATATGCTATATTTTAAGAAATGACACGCATTGAATTGTTATATAACACTGTTATATAACAATGTTATTTTAATATGTACGGTCTTGTTACATGTTTCATTGTTAGACAACAATGTTAGATAGTGTGGACGTGTTATAAAACAGAAGTTATATAACATGTTACATAATCTGTACGCACCATTATAATTTTATTATAAAATTTTATTGAAGTCAAAACGAAACGCAAGGCCATGGTCAATGATGTAACTTGATAATTATACGGTTTATTTTTAACCAATTCAAAAACAAGGAGATTCTCTTTTCCACTTTATCAAGGGTAGGTATAGTGTTAAAACCCAATAAGTGCCGAAAAATTTAAAATCGTTTTATTTATTAGTCATCTTAATATTCTTAATGCATTTTTGACGCTCTTTCCAGTTCTATAATCTAAATAAGTTGAATTGCAGTGTAAAGTAAAGTGTAAAGTGTGTAGCTTAGACATCGGAATAACATAATTTGTTAAATATAGAGATTTTCCCCGAAGCGAAGCGAGGGCGGGTTTACCAGTATTAGCTGTATTAGGTATATTTGTTGGTAAAAAAAATCATATCAAATGCTAAGTGAGCATTTCCAGGGTTCCATACTACTCGATCTTCTGTACTACCTAACTCTGTGTTACTCATGAAGCAAATTGCTTCATGGTGTTACTAATAGACGCAGTATAAAGTTATTCCACGTGTCGTGGGTGCCATGGACAACACACAAGACAGGGACACACTCCCAGACCAAGAACGGAAACATAAACTTTTTGAATTTAATTTGAATAAACTCATCGTTGAAATTTCCATCACACTATAGTATGCGACAGGTTGACATGGCATTTTTCAAGTGATGTGGCATCACATAGGTTAGGTTTAATATTATATCGATATTTTTTCCACGCAACAAAATAAGAGTAGCATTAATAAAATAAGGTTTATTATAAGTAAAATTTAAATTAATCAGATTCAGTTTCGGCTATTGTGTTACTAGCACTTATGACTACACTAAAATTAATATTGTTGATAGACAGACAAGGAAATATTTAAATAATTTTCATGTAGAAAAAATATAAGCTAGTAAGAACATTTACAACTATGTTGTTATAGAATGAGAATATTATTTTCTTCACAATCACAATGTGAGTGAGATTAAAATCGATAAACGCGGTCGATATGGGCTCGTGCAGCACTAATACCAAGGAGCGCGCGAGTGACGTGCGGTATGGGGGTGTCCCTTCCCCCGCGTCTCACCTTATACCCCGACTGCCATGTCGACCTGTCGCGTACTGTAGGAATAGAACCCAGGACCATTTCACAAGTAAAACAGCGATCAAGCTAGTAATTCGATATGCGCATGATAAATAATTTATTTTCCTTAATTATAAAAAGAAGTCCTATTTTCTGTCTTTCTGTCTGTCTGTCTGACCGCAATAAACTCGAAAACTACAAAACAGATTTTTATACGGTTTTCAACAATATATATAACAACATAATTACATAACAATATAATTTATAACAATATAATTTATTATACTTTTATGTAAATTAGTAGAAATTCGGCGATATATGTGGATGAGGTTTCGCCAACTGGGAGCTTTCCACGCGAACGCCGCGTAAACTAGCACAAATAGTTGAGTAATGTACTAGCGAATTCAAGACCTATAAAAATGCTACAAAAAAGTCCGCGATAGCATGTCTCTCTTACGGTTGACTCACAATAACCACTTTTATGTTAAATTTTTTAATAAAAACATTACGTTATTTTCAAAGCTATTTTCTGTAGTTCAGTATTAATCCATATCCAAATGAATATGTTAGTTAGCTAAGGCATTTAATGCAGATCAAAGTTGCCTGTTACACTGTATCAATCAGATGGGTAGTTTTTGAGATATTGTCGTTAGAATTAATTAGCAGCGCGGGCGAAGCTGCGGGCGGACATGTTATGTTGCAGAACGACGTCTGCCGGGTCAGCTAGTATAAAAATAACTAGTCAATGTCCGTGTAACAATGCGGGAACAATAGCAAATAGATACAGCTTGGTTTTGTCTGCTTTAAGGTACAGTTCCGAGCCAAGCGACACTGACGCCACTAACGCCGCGTTAGTATCGCCGCGACAGAGCGATAGTGCAATGTTCTATGTAAATACTTACATGACGGCGTGTACGAACATGGCGATACTTGACGCGGCGTCACTGCCGCGGCGCCACTGTCGCAAAGCGTCAGCGGCCGAGCCGCGCTTCCCCTTGTTGTGTCGCGCGACAGCTCGATCAACGCGTGGTAATTTTTAAGTTATGGTGCAATTAATTTGAAAATTTAGGCTTTCACCGAAGAAAATGATGAGGTGCTTATAAATTTAGTGTCTCAAGCTCAACATCCACTATTACCTGATTTAAGTGTTGTAGAATACAAAAATTCGAAAAAAAGGACAAGGTTTGGGATAAAATTGGGAGGGTGTTAAATAAATGTATTTATGAAGTAAACGCAAGAAAATTCGACTGTTTAGATCACTGGTCGCAAATATGACTGAAAACAGCAATGATACTATCGCCACTCTCGGAATCTAACAGAGCGGCAGAGAGTGCAGAGACGCTGCGACAGAACCGCAGCGTTTACTGACGCGCTGACGCGGCGTCAGTGTCGCTTGGCTCGGAACCGTACCTTTAAGTATAGACACAGCTGAAAATTCGACGTTACACTGTTAATTATCGGTGTTTCGAATAAAATAAAAATAATTGGTAGACTTTAAATTCAGGTCGGTGGAATGAGTGTTAAGTCTTAACGAAACGCTAAAATACCTCTGATATGAATACTTTGTTACATTTAAATAACTTACTCGTTTATCATTTGTCTGTTAATTTGTTAGTTGATTGGCCGCTTCGGTTTTACTGTTTAAACGGCCCAGTTTAAAGTATTTGTTAAGTTTTGTTACAAAGGTAAGAACAAATTTATTGTATCTTACACAAAAACGTGTATTTTTTCTGTGTGTTCTATATTGTTTACATACTAAGTTATGTTATGCTTATTTGACTCTTCTATTCACTACGTTTAAGAATGATTTACGATAACGATATCACGGTGTTTTCCTTCACCGTTTGCAGCAAGTGACATTTAAATACTTAGAACGCATCTAACTCCGAAAAGTCAGTTGTGCGTGCCCTGGGATTCGAACCTGGACCCTCCGAACAGGAGGCCGAATTCTTAACCACTGGGCTATTACCGCTAAAAACTGACTGGGAAATGAAAATGGGAACTAGGATGGTTAGTCCAGTCAGCAGATGATTTTAAAATATAAGATTGTCATTTTGCCGGTAAATAACTTGGCATAATCATTTGCGAAGGTCTATCCTACACGAGTGGGTTAGCGCATTCGCGCGAATGTGAGTGAGAACCCTTAGGCTCAATTTACATTGCCGCGGAATGGAATGGAAGCGAATTTTTGCAACGAAATTCTACATAGCATAATGAACTTTATATCAATTGTGTAAGGTACAAACTAAAGACGAGCCGAAAAAGAGGGAATTCTCGAGAATGCGCGGGGATTCCCCGGAAGACGCGCGACCTCTTTTTCGGCTCGTCTTTAGTTTGTACCTTACACAGTTGATATAAAGTTCATTATGCTATGTAGAATTTTGTTGCAAAAATTCGCTTCCATTCCATTCCGCGGCAATGTAAATTGAGCCAGAGTTGCGTGCTTACGCGAAATTGCGTGACCGGCTATAGTAACAAGTTAAATATTTTAATGAATATAATTTTTATTGGCTTAATTAAAATATGATAAGATTTTTCATTCATGATACTCCTGTGTAATCTGTTGTTCATTTGCCGCAGTCATGATATTGGTCGCGGTTGTATTATGGTAAGAAATAATTTTTTAAATAATTATTTGCTTTATGTAGGTACCTACGTTTTTGACAATCCATATGTTTAACAAACTCCACAAATGAGGAGGATAATTTACTTATTTATGTGCTTTGCTTTCTCATAACCTTTGAGTGTGTGAATTTTGAATATAAGACTGCTTGCTTGAATCAGTATAAGAGCGACATGTGACGAATGGATTTTGAGTTATCCCTAATACAGATTTCATTCATTTCGACTGTGTTGATCACTTTCTCATATTATGAGATACTTTTAGATTTTAAGACTGTATTTTTTTGTTAAAAGTTATTTTTTATCCTTGTTTCTTGACGGACAACATAATGGTGATGTATTTGGTGTTGGGATTTGGCGATGTGCATTGTACTTAATAACTCTAAAACATCTACCGTACGGCGTACCACATCTAATTCGAACCATCCATATGAGAGCTACGATTTCATGTAAACACAACACACACGAAACTCATAACAACTCTCGCTTTAACAAAAATCATTCCTCTTCATTTGATACCCCACTCCTGTGTATTCTTTGAATACGTTTACCCTTTTCTCCTCTCTTCAGAGTCAATTTTTATCCCCAAATCAAATCCTTTAATTTGATACCCCACTCGGATATATTTGCGTTCTATCGTTCAGTCATTCAATCTACATACCTTACTAGATACTAAACGGGTGAATATATTTTCCTCAAACATTACCTAAAATACTCTTGTCTAAAAATCTTTTAAACAAAACCAACCAAATGGGAATCGGTTCATCCGTTTGAGAGTTACAATGCCATGTAACAGAGTTTTGCTTTTTTAACTTAATGAGGGTCGCCGTTTTTGTGCTCACCAGTTGGCGCCACCGGCGAGTGAGGTCCTGCTGTCAAAGCCCGCCCATACATAAACAGTGACAAGTGACATTCAGACAAGTGAGAAGTGACAGTGCCACAAACTTATCTGACCCGGTGGCCAAAATTGGAACTAATGCAAATGTTAAACTGTTGTCAGACAAAAACAAAGACAGTAGCGCCCTTCTTACCGGGTCAGATAAGTTTGTGGCACTGACAGCCAGACCTCACTCTACCCTAGCGCCTCTAGCGGCGAATTCACACGCTTTTGCCCTCATTATGTAGGTACAATCTGAAAAACCGACATTCAGGCAAAAATTTTATAAATAATTGCTAAGGAATGAAAATCATATAGGTATAATAGCTTCTATTATCATAATTTTATCTATCACGATAATTATAATGATAATCCCAGATAACTGTTTTGTTTATAATGACTTACGTTATCAATTATGCGTCTAAACATACGTACATTATGTAATGACCCGTTTATATAGGATTGCCGATTTTGACGTGATAACGTCTTATAAATTGGTTTGCCGGGTGGCACTTCAAGAAACTGCGTTAGTAGCTCCGCTCACGTTATGCGCTTACAATGAGAGCGAGTGAGAGGCACGCGTCCCTTCCACTCGGGCATGGTTAGCCCGCCTAAGAGCGAGAGAGACAGACATAAAAAGTGAAAGGCACGCGTCCCTTCCTCCTTAACATTACTTATGGTAGCTACGGCGTACACACGTTGGCGTGTTTCAGAAAATGGTACAGCGCCATCTCTGGAGAAGTAATCTCGTTTGTTACCTCACTTACCTCACTTAGTTGTGACTAATGGTTAATGGTCTAACGGTTAGCAGCGCTAGATGGCGGATGGTGTTACAATGTTTTAAATATAATTCTTTGTATAAATAAATGTTTTAAATTGTTACTATTATTTCATCCTTCTTCCTACTATACGAATGAATATTCACATTAAAATTATTTTACCACTCAAAGTCGTTGTCACGTAAAACTTTCGCCCGTATACCGACTTTACAGGCAACCAATTTTTTTATTTGAAGAAATAGAGTAGATATTATATCTAAATATTTGATTTTAAAGGAGGTAAATAAAAATCACGGACTTATAAAAAAGAGTGTTATTTATTAAAAAAAATAAAAGCGCATTTTTTGGTACTTTTTGCAGCACAACAATTTTTCATGTTACTCCCTGTAAATGAGTATTTTAGGGTCCTCTATTAGTGTTATAAATTATAGAGTACTTTAGAGTGCAGTTGGCAACCCTATGTTTTCTATACCCAGCGAGCATGGAGGATAGAACTAAGGAGGGTCATCTGTGTATATGAAAAGTGTCCAGTTGTATGCGCTAAATAACAGTTCCAAAATCCTCCACTGGTGGCGCTGGTGGATTCACAGGGTATGGTATGAATGTAGCAATCGTAGATGAATTGGACCGATTTAAGCAAAAACGTTCCAATCCACACGAACCTTATTTCGAGATAATTGACTTTAAAGTTTATTGCTGGATTGCTCCGGTTTTATAATGCTTAACGTTATGTTTTTAATTTCAGGTAATTCTAAGTATACTAAACTAATTAACATGCATGTATTTAATAATTTTCATAAAATTAAATGTTATATCAATAACCGTACTATTTACTGTTCACGAAATAAAATCACTCTAAACGCACGTTTGGTTATAATAATTCTGTAAGGTTATATTTACCACAATATTTTGTACAACGTAAGTTGTTGAAATTCTCAATAATTAACTACTTTACATGGAGGATATCCTCCATGCTACTTTAGTCGATAATGACATTAAATTTTTTAACTCGGCATACTTCAATTCAATCAATTCATCTACGATTGCTACATTCATACCATACCCTGTGAATCCACCAGCGCCATCAGTGGAGGATTTTGGAACTGTTATTTAGCGCATACAACTGGACACTTTTTCAACTTTTCTCCCATATAAGATGACTCTCCTTAGTTCTATCCTCCATGCCAGCGAGAAAGGTCGAGGACGTTCAAATATTATGTAAACGACCTTCGTGCCTTTTCAACAAGTACTATTATCTATTGATACTGTGATTTTTTTGTCACTAGGGAAGGTGTTGGTTATATGAATATATTTATTTATCTTTTTGTTAATGACAACTATGTATGTAACTTTAAAATTATTCACATTGTGTTTACTTGAGCTAACATCCAATTTTATTCAAGCAATTAAACAAACAAGCAAACTTGTTTCTTTGTGGGGTTGAACTCGACTAAATTTAGTCGACCCCGTTCCGAAACTTGCTCCAGAGAGTTCTCGACTTCAGACACAAGTTTGATTCTACTATCCTCGGGTGACCGAGAGGCATTTGCAGGGCCTGTATAATAGGCATCTCCCGTGCTAACATCTGCATAGCAATGAATGCCGTAGGCACGCTCCAGCATGTCATTGATATGCAGAATGAACAGGGTAGGAGACAGCACAGACCCTTGGGGAACACCAGCGTTTATCCGTTTCATATCTGAGCAACAACCGTCGACGACGACCTTAATATGTCGCTCAGATAGAAAGCTGGCCAACTGCACAACCTCTCGGGAAGACCGTATGATGATAACTTCGCGAGAAGAGCCCTGTGCCAGACCCGGTCAAAAGCCTTAGCAATATTTAGGCCAACTGCCAGTGCTTCCCCGTTGCTGTGTAGGGCTTGAGCCCCCCAGGGCCACCTATATACAAGTAATATAGAGAAGTTTTATTAAAATCAGCGTAACTAGCGCTTTAACCTATACTTATTTCATTCGAGCAATAATAATATAAATGCCGCATACTAATAAGTACAGTTTAACTGAACGAAGTCGTGGGTTGTAAGCTACATATACTCCGTTCACGTTCGATCTTAAATTCGTTATAATTGAATGGCACTCAAATGCCATCTATCCACCTTTGTGATTAATGTAAGTACATTTAAGTTGACGGCGAGATCTAAAAATGCTCTTAGTAAAGTTTGTTTACCAGCTTAATTGAACTGCCCCCGTATTATGAGCTCTTAATTTCAGACAGTTTACGTTCACAACGTGTGGGTTACATGTAATAAGGCGCTGTCTCTCATAATACGGGGGCTGTGAGCTTAATTGAATGAGGGTAACCGTTTTTGTGCTCACCAGTTGGCGCCACTGCAGAGGGCGGTCATGCTGTCAAAGCCTGCCCATACAATACATAAACAGTGACAAATGAAATTCAGACAAGCGAAAAGTGACAGACAGACCTCCCTTTTCACTAGCGCCTCTAGCGGAAAATTCACACGCGATTACCCTCATTGTGAGAACACGTGTTAAGTTGTTTTGATCGGGGAGTGGCAATTACATATTCTCGGTGACTTAAGTTTAGTAAAGTCGTCAGAATTTAAGTTCTTAACTTATATGTTTTCTCTTTATGCAGTATTTCTCTGCAACCATCATGGGCCTTGCAAGACCTAGATTTTCCACCGGGGTTCAAGTTCGGGGCTGCATCGGCAGCGTATCAAGTAGAAGGTGGCTGGAATACAGATGGTGAGTGTTGGGCTAGAATACCTGATATCTAGGCCTTAAATGGAGTAAAGGGGTCAACTTTTTAAAACATGAAACCTGGTGGGCATGAAATTTGAGTCGGTATTTTAAGCCTTCTCAATAAATAAATAACGCTACACACTCAAAACCCCACACTAGGATTCCCTGTGTCGTGGATGCCATGGACAACACACAAGACAAGGACACACACCCAGACCGAGAACGGAAATTTAAACTCATCATTTAAATTGCCGCCTCGCTGGGAATCGAACCCAGGACCGAAATCAACCAACCAGGACCCAAAAATTAATAAAGTCAATATTTTCATCGAATTCAACATGTTAACCATTGTGAATTCGGTAAGGTACTTACTTATAATACAGAATGACCTGTTGAGTTGATATGTTGAGCAGAAGTCGAATTTTACTTCCAGACAAATCGGAGAACATCTGGGATGTATTCACTCACACATACCCGGAGAGAGTAAGTGATCGTAGCAACGGAGACGTGGCTTGCGACTCCTACAACAATTGGGAGAGAGATATCGAGATTGCTGCAGAGTTAGGCTTGGATTTCTACAGGTGAGTCATAATGGGCTAGATGAAGTCCAAGTTTGACGCCGACAATGAGGGTAAAGGCGTGTGAATTCGCCGCTAGAGGCGCTAGTGCAGAGGAGGTCTGGCTGTCAGTGCCACAAACTTATCTGACCCGGTAAGAAGGGCGCCACTGTCTTTGTCTTTGTCTGACAACAGTATAACATTTGCATTAGTTCCAATTTTGGCCACCGGGTCAGATAAGTTTGTAGCACTGTCGCTTCTCACGTGTCTGAATATCACTTGTCACTGTTTATGTATGGGTCGGCTTTGACAGCAAGACCTCACTCACCGGTGACGCCAACTGGTGAGTACAAAAACGGCGACCCTCATTGCGTTAGACGGCTCAAACTACAGATTTTTATGGTATTAAGGTAGCAAACGAACGTTTAGCACCACCCTTCCGCTACCGCTCATGACAACTGTGACCAATCTTGGACACAGTTGTCATGAGCAAGACCAATCTGCAACTGTGACCAATCTTGGACAAGAATCAATTTAGGGACAAGGCTGGCTAGTCCAGTTAACAGATGGTGTTAGAATATTATTAGAATATTAGTTAGTTTGTTCATAAGTGTGAGGACTGCAAGACAGTCCTGTTAGTGGATGTTAGTAATAGTCCAGTTAGTAATTGTTCGTATGAGTCCTAGTTCTAATTTGGTCACGGATGCGTTGCTACCCCTGAAGAATGATATGGTTGCTTCTAAAAAAGTTTACCGGGCTACACATCTTTTTATCCGGAACACAATTGCTGTTTATTAATGATTTCCCCTTTTGACTCTGGAAATCTAAAAACATCTTGACATTGTGATACTTGTAGCTCTGGAGTAAAAAAGGTCGTTAATAATGTTTTGGAACAAGAGCTTTTGATTACAACTAAAGATTTTTCTACTTCAGATTCTCCATTTCTTGGACTCGTGTACTGCCTACCGGTTTCTCTAACTACGTCAGCGAGAACGGTACAAATTATTACAACAAGTTGATTGACGGTTTGCTCGCCAGAGGAATCGAACCTGTTGTCACGATGTACCATTGGGACCTTCCGGACAGATTGCAGAAGCTGGGTAAATATTTTTTGGGCTATTAGGTGTTGATATGACCAAAGTACTACTACCACAATATCTACCTACCACAACTAATCCGATTGTCTCCACCAGTCCTTATAGCCCAGTGCTTTTAGGTTTTGAAACGAAAAAAAAATAGTAACAGGATGAAACCCATTGGAAAAGGAAGAGAACATACCAAAATTACAAGGAAAAATAATTTAAGGGTGATCCGAGGTCGGGAAGGGGTTGAGGGGGGGGTGGGTTTAAGGGTAAAACTGGAATATCGCAATTTCCGTAAAAACTACAAGTCCGATGAAAAAAAGCTATATGGCAAAGTTGTAGGTAATAAAAAGGTCTACAACTTCTGTCTCCACACTTACTTCACATAACCTCAAATTTATGCGAAAAATTCAAATAACTGAGTTTTTGGTTTTTTATTTTTATCTTCTACAAATAATAAATTATTTTTACGAAATTTGGTGGAAATTTACCTTTATATGTCCCGAAAATACTGTACTTTTTTTGATTTAAAAACATTGAATTTTCCCCTGATTTTAATAGAATTGCAAAAAACACCCTATTATTTTTCCTTGTAATTTTGACATGTTCTCTTCCTTTTCCAATGGGTTTCATCCTGTTACTATTTTTTTGTACTTTTGATCGTTAACGAAGCTATTGGCACTGGTCTATTATGGAGTAGCGTGATGAGGAATGTGGAGTGTAGGCCTTCTCAATGATAAGGAGTCTCGTGCTTAGTAGTAGGCAATTAATGTGTTGAAGCCAAACAAATACTATCTTGTTTATTTTAAATTTATCTACATTACTTTTGCACTTTACATCATCTTATTTACTCTTTTCTTCACAGATGTGAAGATTGTCTGCAAGAAATCACTTTGTAGCCATGTATAGGCCATGTTTTTGTATTTAATAAGCCTACGTTTGCATAAAAAATTACCTATTTAAAATGTATAGATACTTATAAACAGAATGTTATTAAAATTTTCCTCTACAAAGTTAACCGCAGTTTTCAATAATGCCTTCCTTCTTTTCAGGCGGTTGGACCAATCCTTTGATTGCCGATTGGTTTGAGGATTATGCGAGAGTTCTATATTCACTCTTTGGGGATCGCGTTAAGACCTGGATCACGATCAACGAGCCTATCATTATTTGCGATTTGGCCTACAACTCCGGCAAGATCGCACCACCTATCTTCGACCCTCAGTTTGCTAATCTAATATGCAATAAGAACATCCTTATTGCTCATGCAAAAGCTTACAGAGTATATGATAACGAGTTCCGCGCTACGTATAAAGGTAAAGAACTTAAGTATCACACTATTTGAGTTTATATATATGGTTGGTTTATTTAATTTGCAGTAAAATGAATCCTGCACAGTTGGAATTTTTGGAAATCATGAAGAAGCCGTTTATGTTATGTTTAAATTTTAAGGAACTAAACTTTTTCCCAATCAATTTTTAACCGTCGAAAACAAATTAAATTTTTGATAGAAATTGCCAAAATTTCCACTTCGAATGTTTTGTCCAATTGCTCTAGGATTTCAGCAAACCTGAATTCTTAGGCGAAATGTGGTATGTTCTTTCCAGGTGAAGTCGGTATTACCAACCAGTTACTGTGGTTTGAACCAGAATCGGAAGAGTATGGCGAATTAGCAGAAATGCTTATAGATTTATGTGTAAGTTTTTCTATGTATATTTATGGATGTAAAGCCCTGATATGATAGGCATGGCATGTATTCACTGCTTGTTCTAGATATTGTGTAGGATCTGAACTCAGGCCTTCCTATCCTGGATTCCAGCATTATGAACAATTGGCTATAACTGTGTAACAAAAAATAGAAGAATAGAATAATAGAAAGAATAGAATTCCAAAAGTTTGTGAAGAACCAAATTTTCACACATGATTAAAATATTTAAAATAAGTCCTACTCACTCTCTCAATATTTTTTAATTACCGAAATCATTGCAGGCGGGCATGTATTCTCATCCAATATATTCCAAAGAGGGGGGCTGGCCCCCATCTATAGAGAAATACATTGCAGAAAAAAGTAAAAAAGAAGGGTACCCATATTCCAGATTGCCAGCTTTTACTAAAGAAGAAAACAAACTGGTTCACGGTAGGTGCAATTTAAGATAATACGTTAGAAATGTCACTAGCCTTAGGTTTTCCACATGAAAGATACGCCAGTCAATAGGTTAACTTGAGACTCGCAATGTTCTCCTGACACTCCGACGAAAGAATATGTGAAATGTTTCAGAGCAGATTTTACCAGAATGATGGTGCCATAACTTCACCAGTTGTTCGGCAGGGTTCATCTCGAGCAAACGCGTTGGCTTAGTCTTAAAGAAGGTTTGAGTCCTTTAAACTCTCAATAACCTCTTTTTAAAGAGCTAAAAAAGATTCTGTTATGTATGTGGCTACAACATGTATATGTGTGCGTGCCGCGCCCACCACCACCATCTTGACCTGTAATAAAACAGTGTGTGTGTTAGTAACCGGCTTGCGTTTCACTTGTCCCGCTCCTACGTGCATATCTAACAGGTTCTGTATCTATATTTCAGGATCGTCCGATTTTTATGGCTTCAATCACTACACAAGTCGCGTGGTCAGAAAGGCACACCCTGGGGAAATTTTGCAACCGTGGCCTCTTGGTGATGCCCCAGAGCTGGATGCTAAACTTAACATAAAACCTGAGTGGCCACGTGGGAGTTCTTTCTGGTTTGCGGTAAATATTCTTAAATATTCTTGCTACTGTAGCAATGCTACATACTTATAAGAATTCTGGGTTGTACATTTTCGACCGTAGACAACCATTTTTGCTCATATTTTGTCATCATTTGAATGAAAGTACAATTCGCTATTTGAAGCAAAAGATCCATCATTGACTGCTCAAAAACTGATTGAACTAACGTATCATCTATGAGGGGCTATGAGTGGAAGCGTTATTTATTTACTTATTTTATTACCATCAACAATAAATAACTACTAAATCACTGACTTCTGACTGATGTCTTTTCATAGGTTTACGAGAGCAAATAATTGCCTCAGCACATACAATTCGTTGGTCAGTAATTAGATACGAGGACTGGGACAGGGACAGTTTAAGGTGTTACCACACCAATCGAACGATCGTCGATTGATGGCTCCGATCGATGGTGGCATGGATTATTCGACGTCGATCGACAGTTTCTACTAGAACAATCGATCGATCGACGTCGACTAATCTATCGTCGACGTCGATCGCCGATCGATTGGTCTGGTAACACCCTTAGTGACATATAGATATGTATCTAACCGGAACGCAATACATAGTAGGAATGGTATTAGGTTCAATGGCAGGCGCTGGTACTAACCCTGGTAAACCCTTTAATACTAACATTCATAATTGCAAAAAATATTTACTTTTATATTCCCACAGACATATCCTGAGGGCATCCGTTACATGCTGGCATGGCTCAAGAAGCAGTACGGTGATGTGAAAATTTTGATCACTGAGAATGGTTATTCAGCAATAGACAAATCGTATAATGACTGGGATCGAGTGAATTACTATAAAGCTTATTTGGAACAGGTATTATAATTTACTAGCTTTTGCCAGCGGCTTCGCCCGCGTGAATTTCGTTTAAACTTCACCCCTTTATTTCACCCACTTAAGTGTCATAAACGTAAGAGTAGATAAAATATAGGTATACTTAATCAGAAAGCTTCGAACTGCTAAGCTATCGGGAGTTACACGTGTTATTGTGAGTCAACCATAAAAGATAGACATATGCTGTCGTGGAATATTTTTTATATAATTTTAAGGAGAGCATTTCCGTCATACATGATTTCTGTGTAGCTTTAATCATTAAGCTTGCACACGCGACGGAAGCTTAAAAAATGGAGTAACTTCTCCCGTTTCCCCAACATTTCCCTTCACTGCTCTGCTCCTATTGATTGTAGCGTGATGAAAAGTATACTATAACCAGCGCGGGAGTATGAAAAATAATTGTACCAAGTTTCGTTAAAATCCGTCGAGTAGTTTTTGTTTCTATAACGGTTATACATCAGACAGACAGACAGACAGACAAAAATTTTACTGATTGCATTTTTGGCATCAGTATCGATCCCTAATCACCCCCTGATAGTTATTTTAGAAATATATTTAATGTACAGAATTGACCTCTCTACAGATTTATTATACGAGTAAGTATAGAAGAAGATAGAAGATATAGATGAGGAACTAGTAGAGGTAGCGATATCTGAGTAGGTAACAGTATGCCTAGGGGGTATTTAATGTGGGGTTGACGTTTGCCTTTCGACAAAAGGTAGTTAGAGCGTTCTTAGCCTTTTTCGTCCTTCGATGTGCAATCATTATCAACGATCGGGATTATAGTTTAGGCAAATTGCAGCAGATGAATTTTTAATCTGTAATTATGAGTACATACACAGTCCATCTCTGATACTTATTAACTTTTCGGTAGTTCCTTATAAGATGTGTCTAAAAATATTGAATACTTTTAGGTACTGCTAGCAATTAAAGAAGACGGTGTCAATGTCGTGGGCTACACAGCTTGGACCCTTCTCGATAATTTTGAGTGGATAGAGGGGTATAGGTGAGTTTCATGTTTTTACTAATTCTTTAATTAATAACACATGGCAAGTGGCAATGTAGTCTTGGGACCGCACTTATTAACAAAAAGGATATTTACTCCAGACTTAAAGGCATCCATAAAATGATCACCATAAGCCTAGAACATGCCAGATAAAATGAGTTCAGGTCTTATTCAAATTGGCTGAACATCGGTTTTTATCCAATTATGGCGCATAAAGAGTCTGAAGAGCAGAATAGAAGGTCTGCTCTTGAGTTTAGCAAATCTTCTGGGTTGGTCGGAGACCCTCCTAATCAAGGGAGCTATAATATCGTCTCTGCCGACACCCTGTTCAGTTGGCATGGGATAGGTATCAGTAGCCTAGACTGCCTGAATATCATTTTTAGGCCAATAATTTTTGGAGTTTGGAGTCCGTGGTCGATGAATATCAGTTTAGGGTGGGGATAAATTGCTGAAGCTAATCTAAGTAAGCGTTGATGAGAATTCGGCCTCCTAATACTTTTAACTTTCGGATATATGTGTGTTTTAAGCATTTAAAGGTCACACGGTACAACGGTGAAGGAAAACATTGTGAGGAAACCTGCATGCCACTGCCATGCTCAAAGGAGTGTGAAGTCCGCCAATCTGCACTTGGTCAGCGTGGTGGACCCGTGGACTATGGCCTTAACCTTCTTTTATTGAGAAGAGACCCGTGCTCAATAGCGGGACAGTTATAGGTTGCGGTGATAAATGCCAGAATTTTTTTCAGCGTGAACTTCGGTCTGTACAGCGTAGACTTCTCTGACCCGGCGCGAGCGCGCTCGGCGCGCGCCTCCGCGCACTACTATGGCAAAGTCATACAGCAACGGTCTCTCAACGTTTCCTCCGATACCACTTCGAATACCATCGATAGTTGAATACCATTTACTTTCATCGTCACCTTTGGCATAACCTAGTCGAAATAAATGATTGCAGGGACAAAATTGAAAGCTTGCAGATTTACTGTACCTACGTTGTTTTTATTATCATGGTTTTTTTCGTGTTTTTTGCTCTATTTCAATTGATATAATTCGACCCTTCCAGTGATTTGCGGGACGCAGGGAGAAAGGTAGAAAGCTTTCAGGAAAAATTAAATGTACCTAATTGTATATGTACCTACATGCACACAATTATCGTAATTTAAGTAGGTATTTTGCAACTGTTGGAATATTAATTACAGCTTGAAATGTTATGTTTATTTAAGTGTCTAATATTAACTACATTTTGTGATTAAATTGCAAGTAATATTTATTTATCGTGTAGGTATTATCTTTGAGTTAATTAAATAATAATGTTTAGGACATAAGTAAATTACACGATAGATCTAATAAATAGGCGATGAATAAATAAATCAGTTACTTATAGACGTATAATGTTCACTTTTTCTGCTATTATTTGTGGGCACTTCGTTCATATTTAATTGATATTCAAAGTTTTTTAATGTTGTACAAATATTACTTTTCCCAATTCTTGGACGTAATAAATAAAATTGCAAGAATTGTAATTATTATCATGTAATTTATTTAACACTTATACCAACAAAATTATCTTTCTCTCTAAATGTTTAGTTGACGTTCTTAAGTTTAGAGAGGCATTGTCGAAAATACAATTTCAGGGCAACATTTTTTTACACATCACAATTTGTTCGATTTACCTATTTTGATGAATGCAAAATGTTAACATCAATGTGTATTCAAAATTACACAATAACTTCATTCGAATCAATTCACACAGTAAACAGGTTACTACTTTTTTAAACTACTTTTTACTTACTCTATCACATTAAACTGAGTCTTGGTTAGTTTCAATAAATTATTGATATTATTATTATTTTAATAATTTATTGTTATTATCTAATAAAAATAAAGCTTTTTTGTTTTTTTTTGAACCCGCTGATCGTATTTGAATTATATCTGTTTAAATCCTTAATAGTAAGTCTAGTAAGTACTTACTTAACTGAATAAATTCAGGCTTGTAGTTTTATCCACAACGAAGTTATAGGGGGGTCGAAAATGGTCTGAACTGCTTCGAGAGAAGGATTTTTTCTTCGACTTGGCAAGGGCACTGCCATGCCAACAGATTTACCTATCAGGTCGTATAGATCCTCATATCACCTTCTGAAACAAGCTAAAATATTTGCGACACTATTGTCTGGTTGACTACAAAGATCAATAATTTTTGTTTATGACATTCAATAATGTTCTAAGCCGCTATAGGTGTTTATCATTAAATTGTTTTATGGGGGACGTTTACACTTCAGATATAATTTTTTTGTCGTAAGTATCATTTGCAGAAATCATGTTATTGGTTGCAGTTGTATTATGGTAAGATTTTTCATGTATTTTATTTTTCATTACAAGGGATCGAATATACCTATTACTTTAAAAACTAGCTTGTTAAACGGAGATTTTATCCATATCCATACTAATATTATAAATGTGAAAGTGTGTTTGTTTGTTTGTTTGTTTGTTCCGTTTTCACATCACAACCAGGCTATTATATGTATGGTATAGTTTATGTGTATGGAGATAGTTAGGAGGGTGAAGAGTGACGTAGGCTACTTTTTACCGCATTAAAACATCTCATTCCCATGGGAAGATAGATTTTTGTTAGTTGTTTAGTTCCGGGTGTTGTTAATAGATGGAGTTAGTAAACAACTCGGTAATAATGGGCGATTGGAAACTGATGCCGAGGGCTTTGTGGCACTAACGGGAAATTTTTGTAACTTAATACAGAACTGATTGCAAGTGTTTACCCAGACTTACAAAATAATATATGTGAAGATCAATATTTATGTGAAAGGGCGATTTAAGCACCTAAAAACGATATTGTTAATAAAATAAATTTACACATATTGAAAGAAGTAGCAGGAGATATGACAGAATATTTATCAATAGACAGTATTCATGGACACAGAACAGAGCACTTCATATCCCATAGAGTTTTTGAATTCTTCACTTGACTTGAGCTGTCTGGTGTACTCTCACATAAGCTCCAATTAAAATTAGGTGTCCCAGTCAATCTTATGCGAAATTTAGTTGCCCCTCGATTATGTGACGGAACAAGACTTGGTATCACACAACTTGGACGGAATATAATTTGTGCCACCATCTTAGTGCGGACGCACACCAGAGATACATTTGTATTACAATAAATTGTAGCGCTACATCTGAAACGTGACGTATTTATCGCCCCCCTATATTTGTATGTAAACCCGCACATCAAGGAGACATTTGTAGTAGGTGCAGTTTGGGGCGAGGTGTTTGTCGCGTCACAAGAATTGAAGATCGAACACGGTCGTTTTATGTGGCGCCGTGCTTCAAAAATGACAACAACGACTTTACGAAAATGAAAGACAATACAATTAAACGCTACAACTGTGCTTCCGATGTGCGTATACACAATTCATTTGTCGCCGCGTAAATGTATCGCAATAATTCTGGCGCCGTAAAAATATGTTGCGACTAATATGTGGTGCCGGTGTGCGGCCTCACTTAACCGGCTTAACTTAACTTAATGATTCCCACAGATATTCCATTTTAGTTCAAAAGGCTGCAATTTCCTATTAAACTTAGTTTCGCTATGACCATTAACAAAGCGCAAGGGCAAACATTAAAGGTAGCGGGTGTGAACTTAGAAAAACTGGCCAAGTGCGAGTTGGACTCGCGCACGAAGGGTTCCGTACCATTATGTATAAAACGCCAAAAAAATCTGGCCCGTTGTATGAAAGCCTCACTTAAATATTTACTTCAGTTTTTTGTAGCCACATATTAGCCAGAAGCAACGCCATCTCTTGGACCGACAGGTAACTAAAAGCATCGGACTACATATTAGCCACAAGCAACGCCATCTCTTGGAGCGAAAGGTAACTAATTTATCGCTCAAGCGTCGAAGCCATATTTCGACTTAAATATTTATTTTATTCAGTGTTTTAGTATTTGTTGTTGCAGCGGCAACAGAAATACATCATCTGTGAAAATTTCAACTGTGTAACTATTACGGTTCATGAGATACAGCCTGGTGACAGACGAACGGACGGACGGACGGACGGACGGATAGCGAAGTCTCAGCAATAGGGTCCCGTTTTACCCTTTGGGTACGGAACCCTAAAAACCGTGCTTCTCTCATGGTCAATTGTATGTAGCGTGTTCGCGTGTGTCCAATGCCTAGAATCTATATGTTACCGGAAATGTATGAAATCTAGGAATTGTATACATTTCCTAGGAAATGTATAAAATTCCTAAGCTCTTTAGGAAATGTGTAAAATATTCTTTTAAAAATTATTTAATTCATACATTTCCTAGGAAATGTACACATTTCCTAGGAATTGTATACAATTCCGATATCGTATTAGGAAATGTGTATGTCGTGGCCACATCGTAGATTTGTTAACTTCAAATGGTCGCATTTCATGAAATGGGCAACTCAGTTTGTCCAGACCGTTAAATCGTCTACGTTTGGTTATCCACGTTTGGCCAAATCGTAAAAACGCAGAATATAGGGCATAATTTCGAACCGTGACGTCTCCGGCGCTGCGGAAGGTGCAGTCCCTTCGCCCTTGCGTAACAAAGCACAGACACCCACGCTCGCCTGCGCAGCTTCGGCTTGCTGGTCGCCTTCGGCGACCAGCCTCAGCCGCTCCGGCTCACCCGGGTGTCTGCGTTTTGTTACAGCGGGCGGGGGCTGCCCTCCCTCCGCGCCTCCGGGTTCTAAAAAAAACTCTAGGGGTAGGGCATACAAGACTACGTGGAGTAGGGGTAGGCTAATTCGGTTCTGTAACCAATTCGACCTACCTACACCTTGAAGAATTTGACTGAGTAGTAATGGAAATGAGTATTCATTGTTTTACACAATAATATTTTTGATTAAGGCACTCGGTGAGACAATCTGGTAAAAATCATAACGTATAATTGCTTTTTACAAAAAAAATAACCGACTTCAACCTTGATAAGCAGATATAACTCAAAAACTACTCGCCAGATGGCGCTCCATTCAACATGTAAGTGTAAAGTTCTCGTCACTACAAATTAATCAAGCCCAAACACTAGATAACTGCAGTAAATCGTTGAGGAGTTCCCTCGACTGCCTTTCGGCTTCATCAGATCGACTCCAGACCTTCATGAAATGGTAGCGCTTTAATGTACTTATGATAACATGAACAAACACACTAGTTGTCCATACAATTTTCGAAAGTTCCCCTCGATTTCTCTGAGATGCCATCATCAGATCCTGGTGTCCTTATCAGGGGACCCCACTGCGCATATCTACTTTACAGCAAAAAAAGAATTATCAAAATCGGCCCATAAACGACGAAATAATCGCTGAACGTACATAAAATAATTGCTTTTTACAAAAAAAAAAACCGACTTCAATCTTGATAAGTAGAGATAACTCAAAAACTACTCGCCAGATGGCACTCAATTCAACATATAAGTGTAAAGTTCTCGTCACTACAAATTAATCAAGCCCAAACACTAGATAACTGCAGTAAATCGTTGAGGAGTTCCCTCGACTGTCTTTCGGCTTCATCAGATCGACTCCAGATCTTCATGAAATGGTAGCGCTTTAATGTACTTATGATAACATGAACAAACACACTAGTTGTCCATACAATTTTCGAAAGTTCCCCTCGATTTCTCCGAGATGCCATCATCAGATCCTGGTGTCCTTATCAGGGGACCCCACTGCGCATATCTACTTTACAACAAAAAAAGAATTATCAAAATCGGCCCATAAACGACGGAATAATCGCTGAACGTACATAAAAAAAAAAGCATATATACGGTCGAATTGAGAACCTCCTTCTTTTTTGAAGTCGGTTAAAAAAAAGCATATATACGGTCGAATTGAGAACCTCCTTCTTTTTTGAAGTCGGTTAAAAATATAATATCTTCATATTATCTATCCCGCGTACCCATTAAAATCTTGATCTATAATCTTAATGTACTACATTTCCGATTGCTATTTAGGAAATGTATAAATTTCCTAGGAAATGTGTCCAATATAATTTATTTCACACATTTCCTGGCGATTTTAGGAATTGTATACATTTCCTAGGAATTGTATACAATGACGGATTTAACACATTTCCGTTAACATATATATTCTATCCCCAAATGGAAAGACATATAATATCGTCTACAGTAGTGGATGGGAACCGGGATTGTAAGGCCCAGATTCCTTGGTGGTGCGGGTGCGAACCTTTAGAAGGCCGGGCTGGTTGCGGCGGTTTTTTATAAGGAATTATAGCAGTGGACTGTAAATTGCGGGGAGTTGAGATAATGATGAAGGGATCGGTATGGCTGGATATTTAGCAAGCGCACTGACCTGGCTACTCGTAGGTGTACTCTCGCGCAGACCAGCGTCGTAGACAGCTCCAATCTTCCTTGCAGCAGTATCTCGTGGGTTACACTAGTACACTTCACCAATTAAGTACCTCTGTCAAAGAATTACACTCGCGGATGCGGTTTTGCGGTGAGAGCTCTCCACTACACGACGTTTGCGTTTGCGGTGCGGGTTTATTTAATTATTAAGTTATTAGAATTAGCGTGCGGTGCGTTACACGTCGGCAGGGCAGAGACGTCTTCTTCAATATTGCTCCTCGCCTTATTCAGTCAAGGGTGCGAGTAAGATGCGATATATAAATGTGCGCTTGCCAGAAAGAGAGGGAGGATATGAATGATCAGTATGAATGCATGATCAGTATCAATGAATGATCAGAGCCGCGTATTCATGGATGATGCCAATTTTGGCGGGAATGCAAATGCATTTAAATATAATGCCACTTTGGGCGCGAACATCCCCCCGGCCTTGAGGTCTCCTCAACCGGCAAGAAAAAAATATATATATATATAGATATAAATATAGCGGTATCCATGTAATGAGGCGAGAATGCGATTGAAAGTGCGGTGCGATTATGCGATTGCGGAAGTGCGGTGCGATAAAAATATAATACAAATTATAATAATAGCGAGCGAATAAACTTAAACTATAACTAAATAAACTAAAGTATGAGTGTGTTATTGCGTCGGTAGAGGGCACAGTCGAACGACTGGGCGCTGCAAAGTGGAATTCTTAGTTTTTACTTGTGCAACGCGCACCACACCGTCTCTACCGGGAAACAAATGAGTGACAACGCCTAGCGGCCACTGAAGCGGTGGAACATTGTCCATATCTATGAGAACAACGGTTCCCACAGATATAGGAGTGGAATGTTTATTCCACTTTTCCCTTGCTTGAAGGGTGTGTAGGTATTCAGACCTAAAACGTTTCCAGAACGATTGAACAAGCGAATCAAGTAAAGAAAAGCGAGATAAAAGATTAGTGCGTTCGTTACTTAGATCCGCGGCGGGTAAATATTCAAGCGGTTGTAAAGCGAGAAAATGTGCGGGTGTAAGTGCAGTAGGTTCCGATGGATCGCTACTTAGCACATAAAGCGGGCGTGAGTTTAATATGCACTCGATCTGAGTAAGTACAGTAAGCATTTCCTCATACGTAAGGATTTGCTTGCCTATTACGCGGAATAAATGAGTCTTAACGACCTTTATATTGGATTCCCATATGCCACCCATATGGGGAGCATTTGGAGGATTATGCCTCCAAGTAATGCGGTTATCAGTAAGAATCTGATTAAATAATTTAAAATATGCGTCAGATTTTAAAAATGAATGTAACTCATTTAAATATGAGCGCGATGCGATAAAATTTGTTGCATTATCGCTGTAGATAAACTTGCATGGACCTCTGCGTGAAATAAATCTCTTGAAGGCATCTAAGAAACTAGCAGAAGTAAGATCTGAGGCCAGTTCTAAATGTACTGCCTTAGTGACGAGGCACACAAATAAGCACAGGTATGCCTTTTGGCTGCGCACGCCACGTTTGCGGGTCAACGTTATGTAAAGAGGGCCAGCATAATCTACCCCAGTGTGCGTGAATGCTTTGCTCTGCTCTAATCGACAAGCAGGCAACGCAGACATCATTGGGTACGTCGCTTGCGGTTTGTGCCTAAAACAAATGTTACATTTATGAACGCGGTATCTAATAATGCGACGTGCGGATAGTATCCAATATTTTTCCCTTAGAACAGCGAGCAAATACTGTGGGCCTGCGTGAAAGTTTTTAGCGTGATAATAATCAATTAAAAGATCTATAATGTGCCCTTTCTTCGGTAACAATATTGGATGTTTTTGCGATTCTGGGAGCGATGAATATTGAAGACGGCCACCTACATGGATTAGCTCGTCTGAAATAAACGGAGATAATTTTCGTAAAGCGGAAGAGCAAGGTAGCCCCTTTTGAATATTTTTTAATTCATGAGCGAAAGCGGTTTGTTGTACAGCCTTAATTACTGTATTTTCAGCGAGTTCCAAATCTGAAGCGGTTATAATTTTATTGCGCGGTAATTTTTTTATAAATTTTAAGACATAAGCGACGGATCGGATAAATTTGTTCCATTTGGAAAATTTTAAACTAAGCGTAATTAACGGATGCTCTTCAATGTTGCTAACTGTATGAGAAACAGTTTTTTCTTCAGGTAAATTGATACGAGAAGAACGCGGAGAAAACGGTTCTATTAGCCACTCACTTTTAGGTGAGGTAATCCACGCGGGCCCATTAAGCCAAAGATCGCAATTAATTATTTGCGATGGTAATAAGCCGCGAGAAATATGATTAGCGGGGTTTTCCGAACCTGCAATGTGATATAATTGTGCAGGTGACAAAAATGACTGTATCTGCGAAATACGATTAGCAACGAAGGTGTTGAATCGATGCGGTGAAGAGCACGCCCAACAAAGCGCGACTTCCGAATCCGAAAATGCGTAAATATTGTCAATAGGATGTCTTGCGGATAGCGTATCATAAGCGGTTTTTAATAATTTACTGAGTAATACTAATGCGCAAATTTCGAGTCTGGCCAACGTTTCTACTCGTAAAGGCGAGACTTTAGATTTAGAACAGAGTAACGTGACTACTGGTGAACCGTCACCATTATCAACGTGCGAATATATTACGCAGCCGTATGCCTTTTCACTGGCATCAGCAAAAGCGAGTAGCGAGACTTTACAATTTTTATCAACACCCATGTGACGGGGAAATTGTAAACGCGATATCAGAGGCAACTCTGATATGAATCGTTGCCACGTATTGACAACATCAGCGGGCGGGGCCTCGTCCCAATCTAATTTGAGAACCCACAAGGCTTTAATTAAAAGTTTAGCGAAAAGAATGACTGGACCAACAAGTCCTAAAACATCATATAAGCGAGCGGTTGCGGATAAGATTGCACGTTTAGTGCACACGAGCGGAGCGGGCGGCGGGGAAACGAGAAAACAAAAACTATCGTTAGCATTGTGCCAACGCAGTCCTAATATTTTAAAAATATTATCGTCATCGAAAGACACGGCTTCAGATTGACGATGCGTTGCGGGTATATGTTGCAACAACTCTGAACTGTTGCTTGTCCACTTAACTAATTCAAAGCCACCGCGGTGGAACATTTGAATCAATTGAGTGGCTACGTCGACAGCGATGTCAACGCAAGGAGCGGAGGATGCGAGGTCGTCCATATAAATATCCCTTTCAACCACCGAAGCAGCTAGAGGGTAGGACTCCCTTTCGTCAGACGCTAGCTGACGTAAAGTGCGGAGCGCAAGAAAAGGCGAAGAGCGCATGCCAAAAGTTACGCGGTTAAATTCGTATATTTGTGCGGTTGCTTCATTAGGGAAGCGATAAATAATGCGTTGAAACGCGCGGTGCGGTTGCTGTACTTCAATGCATAAGTACATTTGCCTAACGTCGGCAAAGAAAGCGATGCGGTATACACGTAAATTTAATAAAATGTTAAAAATATCCGACTGTAAATTACGTCCGGTATGTAAAATATCATTAAGCGAAATGTCGTTATCTGACTTAGCGCTTGCGTCCAGTACAATACGCAATTTTGTAGTGCTTTTATCATTGCGTATAACAGGATGGTGCGGTAGGTAGAAACACGGTTCTGAACAGGTGTTAGAACTAGGAGCGACTAATGATAAAAAACCTTTATCGATGTACTCGCGAATGACATCATCATAGCGGGAGCGAAGTTCTGGATATTTAATAAAGCGTTTTTCTAAAAGAGCGAAGCGTTTTTTAGCGGTCATGAAAGAATCACCTAATTTATTTGGTGTATCTTTAAAGGGAAGTGCAACGATATACCGTCCGTTAGAATCGCGGCGAGTGGTGGAGGTATAAATATTTTCACACTCTTGTTCATCGGGGCTTAAATAACATTTTTGCGGCAGTTCCTCTAACTTCCAAAATTTTTCTAATAAAGTATTTAACTGTGCGGTGTGATTTAAATTATCAGTGCAAGCGTAGGAACAAAAGGAGTGCGGTTTACAAGAACGAGTATCGGTATCCGCGTCACCCATGATTATATAACCGAGTGACGTTTCAATGGCGCTGGGAGATTGCGGACAAATAATTTTATCAGATAATAAAATTTGTAAATATGTGTTAACCCCCAATAAAACGTCTATATCACCAGGTTGATGAAATGAGTCGTCGGCTAAGCGTAAGTTATTAATGAACTTAATTTTAGAAATATCCACTGGCGACTCGGGTAACTGTCCCGTTAAGTTCGGTACAACCAATGGTTGAATGCGATAAATTTTATTATCATCAAAGCGGGAGGTAAACTGCAAAGAAGTAATACCTAAAATCCGTTGTGACATTCCAGCGATTCCATGAACTTCGGTATAGCGGGTTTTATTAGAAATTGTTAAACCTAGACGTTTACAACAATCCTTTGTTATGTAATCACTCTGTGAACCGGGGTCCACTAAACAGCGAAGGTAATATGCGTGCCCGTATTTATTTAATATTTTAATTTTTGCAGTCCTAATAAAGTTGTGAAACAATGCGGCGTATTAACTAATTCGCGTGATATATTACAAGAGGAAGAGGCATGTTGTTCATACCTACTTATTTGCGGTGAAGAAGAATCGACCTTATTGTTACTGCACGAAGGCCGTTCAAAGGAGTGCGGGCGGTTCGATGTATTGCGTTGCGAAGAAACCTCGACCTTATTACTACTGTGCGGAGCGTCTTGAACAGATTGAAAGCGGTGCGAAGAATTAATATTTATTTTATAATTTTTATTTTGATTTTCAAATCTATGAAGTAAAGTATGATGCGAGCGGGAACAATGTGTACACCTGCGCTGTGATTTACACATTGACAATGCGTGTTTATTACTCAAACAATTAATGCAACATTTATTTTGTTTAATGAAATTAAATTTATCTTGCGTTGTCAATTTTAAAAAGCGTGGACAGACATACAAATGTTCATGCTCATTTGATTTGCAAAGAATACATGAACGCGGATCAGTAATATTAAACGTTTTACTAATATTTTTAGCAGGCGCGGGAATAAATTTATTATGATTATTTTTATTATTAGTAGACGATGTATGCGGATGTGTATGAAACGTATGGCTCAATGCCCTATTTTGTTCAAATAAAAATTCAATTAACGTTGAGTATTTAGGTATATCAACTTTGCGACATGACATTTCGAAATTTTTAACTGTTTCTGAATCTAATTTTCTAAGTGCGATATTTAAGAATAGGAAATCAGAAATATCCTCAATGTTAAGCTGTTTAAGTGCGTTAATAGAAGCGTCAAACTTATCCATAAAAGTCTGATAACCAGCGGCGGTGTTAGCGTTAACATTCTTCAAGTCGAACAGCTGATTAACGTAAGCTGCAGCGAGCGCACGCTCATCGTTATATCGATGTATGAGTGCGTCCCAAATGACTGAATAGTTCTCAGCTGTAGGCATAAGACCTGCGCAGACAGATAAGGCTTTGTCTGATAGTTTGCTAACTAAATAATAAATACGTTCAGCGTCTGTCAATTGAGGATTTTCATGAACTAATGTTTTAAATTGCTGGTAGAACATAGACCAGTGTCGTATGTCTCCATTGAATGAAAGTAATTCCATGGGAGGAAGCGATGGTTTAAATTTATGCGGTAAATTATTATTTAATTTAGAAGAAGAATGCGGAGCGGTTAATTGTTGTATTTTACTTTTAACGCGGCTATATAAATCGTGAAAGGAATTCATAGGTTCGAAATCAATTTCTGCGTCTGGATTTAATTTTAAATTTTTAATATTATATTCTTGTAATGTGTCCTTGAACTCATTGAGTAAATATTCAAGGTCAGCGGCGGTACTAAGGAACGAACTTTGCGAGTCGGCGTCATATGAATTAATTGACATGTCATAAATTGATTGCATACGTGAATATAAGGAATTCCGTTTTGCCATCAATATTTTCAAACTAATTTCATCGTCTGAAATCGTCTTAGCGTCGTGATATTTTGCCTTAGAAGTCATCGTAATAATATTAAGTAGTTACGTTAAGCGGTTTTAGATTAAGCGAATACGCGGGTAGGTATAAGAATAATGAGGGTGAAACGAAAAAATGTCGCGGTGCGGCGATGACTTGTAAGGACCGGGTTACGTGTAATACGAAGATATTTGTCGTTCGTAATACAAAATGGCGAATGCGAAGTAATTACAATGAAATGCGTATGAGATGTAATTTCGACAATAGGTAAATAAAATAGTGAATGTACCAGTATAGCGGTGCGGTGCGTTTGCAAATGAAAGAATTATAATGTTTAGTGAGCGGTGTGTGCGTAATATGTGCGTAATAAACTAAACAGATAGATACTTTATTTGCAAAAAATACATAATGTAATGAAATATATAGGATAAATAACCGGTTAAGTGGCCAACAAGGTATCCGGTGGTGACCAATCTAAATGGTATTCAATTAGAATTGACCAAATTAAATGGTATTGACCAAAACTTATGCGTGTGGTTCTAAGTGACCAAATTTAATTGAGGTTAGGATCCGGCTCGAAGGACCAGAAATGGATGGGAACCGGGATTGTAAGGCCCAGATTCCTTGGTGGTGCGGGTGCGAACCTTTAGAAGGCCGGGCTGGTTGCGGCGGTTTTTTATAAGGAATTATAGCAGTGGACTGTAAATTGCGGGGAGTTGAGATAATGATGAAGGGATCGGTATGGCTGGATATTTAGCAAGCGCACTGACCTGGCTACTCGTAGGTGTACTCTCGCGCAGACCAGCGTCGTAGACAGCTCCAATCTTCCTTGCAGCAGTATCTCGTGGGTTACACTAGTACACTTCACCAATTAAGTACCTCTGTCAAAGAATTACACTCGCGGATGCGGTTTTGCGGTGAGAGCTCTCCACTACACGACGTTTGCGTTTGCGGTGCGGGTTTATTTAATTATTAAGTTATTAGAATTAGCGTGCGGTGCGTTACACGTCGGCAGGGCAGAGACGTCTTCTTCAATATTGCTCCTCGCCTTATTCAGTCAAGGGTGCGAGTAAGATGCGATATATAAATGTGCGCTTGCCAGAAAGAGAGGGAGGATATGAATGATCAGTATGAATGCATGATCAGTATCAATGAATGATCAGAGCCGCGTATTCATGGATGATGCCAATTTTGGCGGGAATGCAAATGCATTTAAATATAATGCCACTTTGGGCGCGAACAAGTAGCGTATTAAAAAGTGCTCTGTTCTGTGTCACAAGCCGCGTATAGCTGGAAACACTCGAAAAGAAAAAGTCACAAATATTTATAAAACAAATTACACTTATATGCGCCCCTCCACGTTAGAATTCCCTGTACACGTAATCAGGATAGGTAGATCACGCATCAATCTTCACCACACACTTCTATTGAAGCCTAGAACGAAGCCTTGAAGCTAAGAACCTAGCTTATAGCTCCAGTAGGTATGTAAAGTGTATGCACACTTTATCTGCGGTCAGCATTACATACCTCTGGTTCCTCTTAGTAACTTTTAATTTAATTGAGGAACTGTCACTTATTTATAATGTATGGTCATGTATGATAAACAACTCATTATTTATCCGCTTTGCTTTCCACCATGCGTGCGAAGCCGCGGGCAAAAGCTAGTATTCAAATAAATAAATAAAATAATAATAAAAAAAAGAAGTGTGGCACTCGGAGACTGCCGCGGTAAAGCTCTTGCATATCATCTATATCTATACTTATAATAAATCTGTAGAGAGGTCAATTCTGTACATTAAATATATTTCCAAAATAACTATCAGGGGGTGATTAGGGATCGATACTGATGCCAAAAATGCAATCAGTAAAATTTTTGTCTGTCTGTCTGTCTGTCTGTCTGTCTGTCTGTCTGTCTGTCTGTCTGTCTGTCGGATGTATAACCGTTATAGAAACAAAAACTACTCGACGGATTTTAACGAAACTTGGTACAATTATTTTTCATACTCCCGCGCTGGTTATAGTATACTTTTCATCACGCTACAATCAATAGGAGCAGAGCAGTGAAGGGAAATGTTGGGGAAACGGGAGAAGTTACTCCATTTTTTAAGCTTCCGTCGCGTGTGCAACCTTAATGGTTAAAGCTACACAGAAATCATGTATGACGGAAATGTTCTCCTTAAAATTATATAAAAAATATTCCACGACAGCATATGTCTATCTTTTATGGTTGACTCACAATAACACGTGTAACTCCCGATAGCTTAGCAGTTCGAAGCTTTCTGATTAAGTATACCTATATTTTATCTACTCTTACGTTTATGACACTTAAGTGGGTGAAATAAAGGGGTGAAGTTTAAACGAAATTCACGCGGGCGAAGCCGCTGGCAAAAGCTAGTTATATATAAATTAACAAAACAAAAAATAATACTGCATTTGTGATAATAATAATAAAATGAATGTATATAGAGTAATAACTCATTTTCTTTCACAATTTTTTCGTGACTTTCTTCATTAATAAATGCACTTTGTTTATTCATATTTAAAACACTTTGTACACAAATTATACGAGTACAGATATTCACTGTTTTGCAGTGATTCATAGGCAATATCACTGAAAGAGACGCATAATAATGACGTAAGCCTAATTGTTATACCGCCAACAGACTCACGCGAGAAGTCTCGAAGAGAAATCTTGCCGCGAATTTGCGCGAGAACCGAGAAAGCATCTACACTCATGCGACCTTCTCATTCGCATCCTCGATCGTCATCCGGAATGGACGTCAGTGCAGCGGCTTTGGTTTTGTGTGCATTAATATACTATAATCTTGTGAATACTAAAATAAGAAATAAATTAATATAAGTACTAAAATAATAATAATAATTGGTAACCACAGACAGTAGATAATTTTAACTAGAAATGTAAATTTTAAATACAAAAACACACAACGGTCCCACTGAGACCGAACGAGAATGTGAATACGGTTCTCTTTTCTCGCCCGAGAAACCCTTTGAAGCGGGCAAAAATACCGACACCGATCCGAGCACAGGCGAGCCCGAGAACGAGACTGCGAGAAACCGATCACATTCACGCTTCTCGGGTGTTCTCGGGGGTTCTCGGCGTGAGTTTGTAGCCGCTATTAAGAATACGTACATCATAACGTCACATTATAGGTGCAAGACATTTTAATCGACCTTCTCATTCGCATCCTCGATCGTCATCCGGAATGGACGTCAGTGCAGCGGCTTTGGTTTTGTGTGCATTAATATACTATAATCTTGTGAATACTAAAATAAGAAATAAATTAATATAAGTACTAAAATAATAATAATAATTGGTAACCACAGACAGTAGATAATTTTAACTAGAAATGTAAATTTTAAATACAAAAACACACAACGGTCCCACTGAGACCGAACGAGAATGTGAATACGGTTCTCTTTTCTCGCCCGAGAAACCCTTTGAAGCGGGCAAAAATACCGACACCGATCCGAGCACAGGCGAGCCCGAGAACGAGACTGCGAGAAACCGATCACATTCACGCTTCTCGGGTGTTCTCGGGGGTTCTCGGCGTGAGTTTGTAGCCGCTATTAAGAATACGTACATCATAACGTCACATTATAGGTGCAAGACATTTTAATCTTTATTAGAAACGGATAATGCATTAATTTGTGCAAAGAAGATTTAAATATTCTGAACAAAAGCATAAGAACTATTTCAGTTGACAAAATAATTCTTTTTAAAAAGAAAATTGACATTTGACATTTAAGTCCTACAACGATCTTTTGGCGCGTGAATGACGTGTGGGTGACAGAGACAGTGCCTTACAGTTTGCCTTGCCTGTATGGCACTGTCTCTATCACCCTCAAGTCATTAATATAGTGTCATTATTTTATGTCATGTTATTATTTTGTATGTTTTAAATCTAAATACGCGATAATTCGACTATTATGAATACATGTTGTCGATTCCAACGCTTTATTTAATCCAGATCTACATGTAATTATTCTTAAAACACCGAACCGACGGGGCGAAAATCAAATGTTTGACAGGTAAGATTTGTATGGGAAATTAAAATTTTCATTTTTTTAGTATTTTCCTCGCAATTTTTCATATTTTCTCATCGCTGCAACCTTCCCTGAACTTCCACGAATATTTCAAGACTAAAATTAGCCAAATCGGTTTAGCCGTTATAAAGTAAAAGTTAGTTAACTCAGTTAAAAGTTCTGGTATTTATCGATGTGTGGGTGCATAGACATAGTAACTATGTCTGTGTGTAGGGTGTAATAAATTTTCGTTACGAAATTTTTGCATTCGGTCCCCGCGCCCAAGGCCCGCGATAAAAGCTATGCAATAGCTTAAAATAGACAAATAAATAAAATAAATTACAATAATATTATTTTCAAATTATAGGCTTCTAAAGGTTTCTTGTAACTAGTGTTTTTCGGTTTTAAAATCTCCAAGTAACAAGCAATTTTTAAGCTATTGTATAGCTTTTATCGCGGGCCTGGGACCGAATGCAGAAATTTCGTAACGAAAATTTATTACACCCTGCACACAGACATAGTTACTATGTCTATGCACCCACACATCGATAAATACCAGAACTTTTAACTGAGTTAACTAACTTTTACTTTATAACGGCTAAACCGATTTGGCTAATTTTAGTCTTGAAATATTCGTGGAAGTTCAGGGAAGGTTGCAGCGATGAGAAAATATGAAAAATTGCGAGGTAAATACTAAAAAAATGAAAATTTTAATTTCCCATACAAATCTTACCTGTCAAACATTTGATTTTCGCCCCGTCGGTTCGGTGTTTTAAGAATAATTACATGTAGATCTGGATTAAATAAGGCGTTGGAATCGACAACATGTATTCATAATAGTCGAATTATCGCGTATTTAGATTTAAAACATACAAAATAATAACATGACATAAAATAATGACACTATATTAATGACTTGAGGGTGATAGAGACAGTGCCATACAGGCAAGGCAAACTGTAGGGCACTGTCTCTGTCACCCACACGTCATTCACGCGCCAAAAGATCGTTGTAGGACTTGAATGTCAATTTTCTTTTTAAAAAGAATTATTTTGTCAACTGAAATAGTTCTTATGCTTTTGTTCAGAATATTTAAATCTTCTTTGCACAAATTAATGCATTATCCGTTTCTAATAAACTTTGATGTAACTTTTGATAACTAGGCAACTAAATGAAAACTGGTACACCACTTTCTTATCCCACTGTAAAACAGTGAATATCTGTACTCGTATAATTTGTGTACAAAGTGTTTTAAATATGAATAAACAAAGTGCATTTATTAATGAAGAAAGTCACGAAAAAATTGTGAAAGAAAATGAGTTATTACTCTATATACATTCATTTTATTATTATTATCACAAATGCAGTTTTATTTTTTGTTTTGTTAATTTATATATAATGCTATGCAATAGCTTTACCGCGGCAGTCTCCGAGTGCCACACGTCTTTTTTAAATAATTTCTTCTGCTTAATTGGAGTGTCGTCTAGTAGGTTTATTTCCATCAATATATAGTATATAGTAAGCAATATATAGTAATATATAGTAAAAGTTTAATAAAAGAAAATCAAAAATAATAAAAAGTGCGAAATAGACCAAAATTTCTGGTAATTACCAGCCCCGGATCAAAGGGGGGGGGGGCAAACCGGGGCACTTGCTCCGGGCGGCAGTTTCATGGGGGCGCCAAATCCAAATCCTTGAGACAAGAATTCGAAATGTCGAACAAATGAAGCCTCTATTCGTATAACCTCATAGACGTTTTTATCACGTAATCGCATCTTAATATTATAATAATATGTTTGAAAAACAAACTTTTCTATTTCCATACGCCCAGTTAATTTGTGCATACTAAGTTGACGGTTGTTGCTCAGATATGAAACCTCAAAACGCTGGTGTCCCCCAAGGGTCTGTGCTGTTTCCTACCCTGTTCATTCTGCATATCAATGACATGCTTTTCTGACGATTTCTGGCACATGGTAGGTTGTTCCAAGATATTCTTCTTTTTCAGTTTCAACAAATTACGGGAGACCCTACATAGGTACAGGACTTTATTCTATCTGTCTCATCTGTGTGATAGGTCCAAGCCCTTTTCAGTTTTCTATAGCAGTAGGTATGATACCTAATGCTAATCTTAAATAAATGTGAATGTCACATGATCTTCGCTATGAATAAGACGAATACAAAGAAACGGTCATCGAGACGCAATGTCTCGTGGTATTGATTATCATATTGTACCTTCGATAACGTGAGATACGTTATCAAAGGCAATATTATAGTTTTACAGAGTTGATGATTGTTTTAAAGATTTAATAGATGAAATATGAATAATTGAAAAAAAAAATCTTAAATAGTGTTTATTGGCGTTTTGCAGTACTTTTCTCCAATTATCATGGGGCTTGCAAGACCTAGATTTTCCCCCGGGGTTCAAGTTTGGAGCTGCTTCGGCATCATATCAAGTAGAAGGTGGCTGGAACGCCGATGGTAAGTGTAGGACGAGGTATGGAAACTGAAGAAATATAAAAATTCAATACCTAATGAAGGAAATATTATAGGCCCAATTGCTACTCGCGTTGAAACGAAACCTAGAGTCACCTTCAGTATGCAAAGATAACTTTATTTATACATAATATGTTAAAGCTAAGACAAATAATTCCAGATAAATCGGAGAGTATCTGGGATGTATTCACTCACACATACCCGGAAAGAATAAGTGATCGTAGCAACGGAGACGTGGCTTGTGACTCCTACAACAATTGGGAGAGAGATATCGAGATTGTTGAAGAGCTAGGCTTGGATTTCTACAGGTGAATCATATTAGGCTACATGAAATTCATTATGTTAGACTTTATAATATTGAGTTATGTATGTACATTGCCAATAATTGGGAAAGAAGCTAAGATTAATGCCATAAAGTATATTGATGATTTTCTTACGATCCCGGAAGACGAAGAACATCTTGACATTATAATGTAAAATATAACCAGAATTTATTTTACCGATAATTTTTAACGCTTTAGTTGCATCCTACCCAAATAATTTTGTCACATTTCGCGGCTTACTTAATTGAAGCTTTTATTAATTGTCAGACATACGTCCCATTATAAAACATTGATTATTAAGTCATTTATCATTTCGCCTCAAAAGCGTAAAATAGAACGTGTTGACCCTCTAGAAATTATTTCCGTCGTCGTCTAAGGTTCGTAGAACTCTCTCCACACTGTAGAACAGCTGGTGCCACTAAACCTCAAGATTTTTCTATTTCAGATTCTCCATATCCTGGCCGCGTATTCTGCCAACCGGTTTACCTAATTACATCAGCGAGAACGGGACAAATTACTACAACAAGTTGATTAACGGACTGCTAGCCAAAGGAATCCAACCTGTTGTCACCATGTACCATTGGGATCTTCCAGATAGACTACAAAAGCTAGGTAAATAAGTTCTTCACATTTACGTCTGGAAGTGATCATTGTGTATACTGTGCTTTGTACTTGTGGCGACACCGCACACACGTCACACGGTGACGTCACCGAAGCCTGAAACGCGCTATTGAAGATTTCTACATCGCTGGCATATACGTACAACGCCTCGAGTACATTCACTCGGGGCCTCGGCCGCCCCCAGGCATGTCGTCTCGCCTGGCGGGAGATCTCCCTTTGCCAAATATTTTATACATGCCCATTCAAATAATTATATTAATAATAAGTATGTATTGCATTAAAAATTGATAAGAAGGATAACGTTGGGGTCTCTGATTTTTCAAAAGGCGTTATAAAGTACACCACCTGTCCTAATTCTATAGTAAATACTTTGTTCTGCTGCAAATTGTACACTTTAACCTGTGGTTCTGCTGCAAATTGTCCACTTTGACCTGTCAGGTCTCATTGTCTTGTTCTTTTACCACCAATGACAATCTTCCATAATGTTGCTTTTCTCGTAAAATCTATTTGGGCATTGTTTTCTCTCTCTTAGGCACTTCTCACACAACGCTATTTATAAGCTACGCGACTGCAACGCGATCCAAAATTTGTATGTATCTGACACTTTTGACAGACAGAAGACGCGTCTACGATGCAACTCCCGTCAGTGAACAATGTCAGATACATAATAATATGAATTTTGGATTGCGTTGCAGTTGCGTAGCTTATTAATAGCGTTGTGTGAGAAGTGCCTTATTGTTTATTTTTTTCTAAACACATTCACTTGATACACACGTACATTCACTTGATGATTCTTTATTTAAACTTTGTTTGTCTGGAAGAGTTCGCTTGAAGCGCAAAGGCAGGTTATTGTCTGCACCACTTGTCTAAACTGTAATTTTGTGTGTTGTTTTACTGTTTCATATTTGGTGGACAATAAATGATTTTGTGTGATTTAAAATATTTTTTCGGCATGTTACATTTTGAACTTACATGCCGAACTAGACAACTATAAAGTTCACTCGAGTATAAAATGGCCACTTGGCTACAACCCATTAATGACCCACTACTGAGCACGGGTCTCTCCTCATTACTGAGGAGGCCTAGAGCATACTCCACCACGCTGCTCCCATGCGGATTGGTGGAGGAGTATAAAATATTGAACCTCTATTTCAGGTGGTTGGACTAATCCGTTGACAGCAGACTGGTTCAAAGAGTACGCAAGAGTTTTGTATTCACTGTTTGGGGATCGGGTAAAGACCTGGATCACGATTAACGAGCCTACCATGATTTGTGACATGGCCTACAACGACGGCTCGCTAGCACCAGGTGTCATCGATCCTGGATTCGCTAATTTGATATGCAATAAGATCATCCTTATTGCTCATGCGAAAGCATACAGGGTATATGATGAGGGGTTCCGCGCAAAGTATAAAGGTAAAGAATTCATAATCATAGCAGTTCATCTTTTTTAATATTTAGTTTTAGTTTTTAAGTAAATGAATAACGGGCGCACATAACTATTAAGTGATTACCGTTCCGTTTTAATTTTAAGGAACTTAAGTTAAGCAAATCAAGTTTCTAATTGTCAGAAATGATATTAGCAGTGAACTTAAAAATAACGATTTGCAAGTCAAATTATCCGGTTCTTCGAAAGCATCCTAGAGTTTTTGGCAGTTTCAGTTTGTTTGAATCCCATGGTTAATCAAACTTCTTTGAAATTGTTCTAAAATTGTTGGCAAAGTTTCAAATTGTTTCAATTCTACGACTAAATGTGATATGGGACTTTCAGGTGAAGTCGGTATCACCAACCATGTATTATGGTGTGAAGCGGAATCGGAAGAGTTCGAGGAATTAGCAGAATTGGTTCGAGAGCTGAGTGTAAGTTTTTCTATGTATCTAAGCAAATCTATTAAAAGAGATTTAAGGAAAACCTTATGGGGCTTTTACTTACTTCACGATAAGTAAAATCTTAGAAACCTTAAACTAAGTATTATTTATGGAATGAAAATGGCAAGCGATCATGCAACTACATTTTCCGCTGTTGCTCATAAGATCTATCATCGACATAGAATATGCCCCAAAATGTGAAGAGGATGGTTAGTCCAGTTAGCAGACGGTTTTGGAACGTTAATTTATTAAATCTTTAGCGGGTCTGAAGACTGAGACAGGGACTGGCTAGTGGCAGTTAGTAGTTATTAGTAATAGTCTACTTAGAAGGTGTTAGTACCTACGATTCTTGTTCTAATTTGTTCATAGATGTGTTACTGGGATTAAAATGTCTTTTTCACTACCACTTAAAATTTAAATTTCCCGATATAGACAGGAATGTATTCTCACGCAATATATTCCAAAGAGGGTGGCTGGCCTCCGTCTTTAGAGAAGCTCTTTGCAGAAAAAAGTAAAAAAGAAGGGTACCCATTCTCCAGATTGCCTGCTTTCACCGAAGAAGAAAGGGTGCTGGTTCAAGGTAAGTAAGAATAAATACCCTAAAAAATTTGCAACCAGTTTTATGTTGCAGATTTACCTTCTCAAGCTCTTCAACATGATGAATTATGTGAAATCAAATGACCCAATTCTGATGTTTTTTTATGACTAACCTCCTTTACCAATTCGCACTGCAGTAGTCTTTAGATATCAGAAGAGACCTATAGACATAGAGGAAGAGACCTACAGACAGTATAGAGTCTATACTGTAGAGAGTCTATACTATAGACAATTGCCTCTTCTGTTGTACCATGAGCATGTGAAGTTGGCCTGCACTTAGGAGAGATAGAACCCTCTTCACCCTTGATATCCTCTTACTTTTCAAAAACTACAGACAGTCCCATCTTAATTTCAGGAACGTTTGATTTTTATGGCTTTAATCATTACACAAGTCGCGTGGTTAGAAAGGCATACCCCGGTGAAGAATTAACAGTGTGGCCGGTCGGCGATGCTCCAGAGCTGGATGCTAGATTGTACACGAAACCTGAGTGGCCAAATACTGGTCCTATTTTTATGGCGGTAATATGTTCTTAAATATTCCTTATTTATAAGAAAAGTTTGCGAAACATTTTTGACTTAAAAACAATTTTGTCTGCTCACGGTAATTGAAATTTAATTTCAACTAATGAAACGTAGATCTGATGAAAACATTTTTCGAAAAACAAAATGAAACCGAGAACCCAGTTCCTGTTTAATTTCTTTAATGAGAAGTTAAAAATAATAGCCGAATGGAGATCAACTCCGTCCGTTTTTAGGGTTCCGTACCCAAAGGGTAAAACGGGACCCTATTACTGAGACTTCGCTGTCCGTCCGTCCGTCCGTCCGTCCGTCCGTCCGTCCGTCCCTCCGTCTGTCACCAGGCTGTATCTCATGAACCGTAATAGTTACACAGTTGAAATTTTCACAGATGATGTATTTCTGTTGCCGCTAAAACAACAAATACTAAAACACTGAATAAAATAAATATTTAAGTCGAAATATGGCTTCGACGCTTGAGCGATAAATTAGTTACCTTTCGGTCCAAGAGATGGCGTTGCTTGTGGCTACAAAAAACTAAAGTAAATATTTAAGTGAGGCTTTCATACAACAGACCAGATTTTTTTGGCGTTTTTATACATAATGGTACGGAACCCTTCATGCCCGAGTCCAACTCGCACTTGGCCGATTTTTTGGACTTGGTTGACAATTCTTACATCGTACAAATGGTACGACGTACCGTGGCGGGAGGTGGTGCTACCACCAATACATGTTGGTACTATAACTCTATTATTATTATTAGCATTCATAATAATTACAGGAATAGTTTACGTTGATATTTTACAGAAATATCCTGAGGGCATTCGTTACGCGCTGGCATGGATCAAGAAACAGTATGGTGACGTGAAAATTTTGATCACTGAGAATGGTTATGCGGGAACGGGCGAAACTCTTAATGACGTGAATCGAGTGGATTATTATAAATCTTATATGGAACAGGTATTACAATTTATTAATAATAAACCTGTCCTCAGTTCGTTTCGGTAAACATTGCTATCCATTTCCTTAAGGCACAATAATTATTAAGAAGTTATTCATTTATTACTATTAAGTCTTGTACTTTATTGACGACCCGGATGGCGCAATGGTTAACACGCCGGATCGCTGTTCCGAGGGTCCTGGGTTCGATTCCCAGCGAGACGGAAATTTGAATGATGAATTTGAATTGCCGTCCTCGGTCTGGGTGTGTCTTTGTCTTGTGTGTTGTCCATGGCACTCACGACACAGGGAATCCTAGTGTGGGGCTATGAGTGTGAAACGTTATTATTATTATTTCTAGGAACAGTTACATAGATGCTATCAATGTATTGATTGCTTACTTTTTAACCTTTTTAAAGAACCTCTTTTTATAAATACTAAAATATAGGATTTATTTGCAGGTACTACTGTCTATAAAAGAAGATGGTGTCAACATCGTCGGCTATACAGCTTGGACACTCCTCGACAATTTTGAATGGGCTAATGGGTATACGTCAGTATCATTACAATCATAATTATCTAAGTAGTATTTTGTTTTTACTATGTATACATGTGATATTATTTGCTCGTATTTACACACCATTTATGATATAGGTAAGTTTTTTTTCATATGGCTGCAACCCATTGCTCACTATAATTATTGTATAAGGGTCTCTCCTCATTATTGAAAAAGCTTAGAGCGTCCTTCACCACCCTGCTCTACAATATTGTTTTGAGTTTTAGAATCCATGTTATATGCGTGCGTTGCTCCACCGCAGAGAGAAGTTGCAGAAGCTAATGTATTGTATTGTGTACTGTATCATCATGTATTGTGTATTGTTTCAGCGTGAACTTCGGTCTGTACAGCGTGGACTTCTCAGACCCGGCGCGAGCGCGCTCGGCGCGCGCCTCCGCGCGCTACTACGGCCGCGTCGTACGGCAACGGTCTCTCAACGTTACCTTCGATACCATTGATAATTGAATACCATTTACTTTTTAACTTTGTTAAATGAATATAGATAACCTCTCAACAAGCATTTTGTTTTACAAATATTATTTCTATGTTTTTGATTTTTTCCTCCTACCTTTCAAATACTTGACTTGACTTGTGCATTGTAGCGCGCTGGTTTGCAAAGGCTGCCATAGGGGCTTTGTAACATTTTAAACATATTTAAAATATATATTTAGTTGCTGATTTTGAACTAACTTCTTTCAGGTTTCGTTTATACTAAAAATAACCCTGTAGACTAATATAGATCCTCCGTCGCAACGCTTCGGCAATCCTGTCCTTTATAGTACCTACTCACAATCGAAAATTGTTAGACTTAATATTTTAAAAGAAAAAAGATACTTTTTAATTATTTACATATTGCAAATTTTAAATTCACACTTCCTTTTTAATTGAAGCTTATTACCATAATTTAAACAAGTTAATCCATGTTTGATGTAAGCGTACAAACGTGTTTTGGGTTTTATTGCATCTATAGCAGTAGCTAGGGAGCCCAAGAGGGGATTTTTGGATTTACTCGAGCGCGTCAGATTAAGGTACAGGAGGTACCTGGTACCCAGTTAAGTAACTCCACCAATTATGAGCCCCATATATAAGTTCGAATTTTTTTTGCACATTAAAATAATTGTAACGAGTTTGCGTCACATCGAAATCGTCAGATTATTGAATGAGAGCTTTTTTTAGGTTCACTTAATACCCCCATAGAAAATCTGCTCTGAAATCGTGCTCGATTAGATTTTTTCTCTCTTATTTTCAACCCTTACCCCCATCAAACAAACGATCAGATTGACATAGTACATTATTAAAAATACGTAGAACATTGATGCTATCAATATCTGAAGCGCTCGAGTATGTCCACATGGAAATTATTTTTTTACATATTTAAAAGTCTATAGCCGCTTCCCCCACCGATGAAAAGGTATACATTATATAACATTTTTTTCTTCTTTTCATCTAAGCTTTGCAACCCAATAGGTCTCTATGACGCTCGAGTAAATCCACATTTAGCATCGTCGGCTCCCGTACCACAGACAGCGATCAGTTTTATGTATTGTTATTAAATGTTAGATGCCTACTTATATGAAAATTAGCCAAAACAATTAATATTTGTATGCGGACATATCATTACTCTTTTCATACCAGCAAATTCAGTGACGTTAATTGTTATTTTAAATGTGATATTAATATTATTAATTGTTCAATAAATAACTGTTAATTATACAATAAATTAAGTTTATAGTAAAATAAATATAGCGTAATTGCTTTCTGAATCTAGTGACACGCTCTCTTCTTCAGTTCGGCAATCTACCTAAGCTCAGTTTGCGTTCGAAATGGAATCACACAATGCCAGCTTTCCGCCCTGTGTGTGAGGTTTATTATAAATAAACTTCGAGAATTTAAAATTGATGACAATGTAATATTATGACAAACGTGGCCAAATAGCACTTTCAGGGTTGACTCTACTCAAACTTCACTCTCAACTTGAACTCTTCAACGGCTAACGGCACAGTTACTACATTTATTGCTTTGCACTTCAGTTAGTTAACAAAGGTGTTTTAGCCTAAAACTGTTAATTTATATTCTCAAGAGGTCTTGTGTGCAGGAATTGTCTGAAATAATATTGCATCCCTAATATCGAACGTCCATATAATTTTCATTCATCCCTTCGTCGTTTATCCTCCTTTTCATCCTTTCTTCGTTCGTCCCTCTAGTACGAACGACGCATAGCTTTATCATGTATGCAATCGTAAAATAAATAATCCTTTGAAATCCAGAATCCAACCTGATCATAGTACACGACTACTGCGCTGCTTAAAATCACTGTTGCCATTCGCCTTGCGATGAAGAGGAAATAAGAAACTGTGTTAACTTTGCCGGATTTTAACAATGCTTTTATCACAATTGACTTGGATATAGGTACTGATTGCTGCTGTAATCTCTCTTAACACATCTCCGTCGGCCACTCAGTGGTATCATAGTCAGTTGTTCGTTCGCAGGCAGCGAATTCGAGTACAGGTTGCATATCCCTCCTGGTCCAAGTGTCTGCGGGCATCCCGCAAGGTCGTGTATTATCACCTCTCCTATTTTCTTTTATATTAATATTAATTAAATAATAAACCTCCAAAAGATTTCTCTTTACCACTTAGATATATGTGGATAAAGTATGCCATACTTACTTATCATAATCTATAAACACTGATATGGCTTAGCTATATCTCAAACTTATGTTTGTAACACGGATTACAAGTAAATCCTCAATAAAAGAGCCAAGCAATTACATGCAAGCAAATACACCAGTGTTAGTGGTTTTAAATCTTGCAATAAGATTGGGTCAGAAATTATTATCCCAAATAGTTACTTAGTTGCCTTTTGTAATAGTCCGCTTAGTAATAAATAGTATGATTCTGAACTAATTCGGTCACAGATACGTTGCTATTCTTGAACACCGAGATTGTCACCTACAAAAAGTTTACCTGGTTTCACAAAATTTACCACGACAACTAAAATAATAATAATAATAATAATAATAATTTTATTTCAAGATATAAATCTCATATAAATTTGTTAGTATATCTTATCCTATGTTAGTATTACATTACAATAATTTACAATAAACATTATATTATATTTCATTAAATTACATTAGATTTACATTAAATAATATTAAATTAAATTGCATTATGTCATATCAAATCAAATTACATTCAATAAATATTAGAAATTACAATTTTACATGTCCTTTACATTCAGTCAGGTCATTCATTACTATGTCAGGGTACTTATATGTAATCTACGACAATGCGACAAAAATGGACAGTCCAGTCTATAACCTATCATCCTCAGAACTCCGTTGGAGCTGTCCCGCACCCGCCGCACAAGGGAAGCTGCTCGTAGACGCATCGTAGCCCAAAAACATTGAACACGAGCCTCCGCAAACATACTAGATGCACTACAGAAGCGGGGCAGCCCCATCAGAACTCTGAAGGCGTTATTATACTGTACTCGAAGGGCTCCGTAGATCCTTTGAGTGTACTGTTTCCAAAGGCTGCAGGTGTAGAAGGTGGTACAATAAGCTCTGAAAAGAGTGATCTTGACATCCTTGGAGCAGTTTCTGAACCTGCGGGCTATCATATTGGCCCTAATCGACAGAGCCCTTCTTTCACGCTCTATATCCTCATTGTCTTTTAGGTCCACCGTCAGTATATGCCCTAAGTACTTGAAGCGGTCCACTCGTTCTAACGGGACAGCATTCAGCTTAACCTCAGGCACAGCCAGGTGTCGTCTTTTGGAATCTACCTCAAAGACCATGAACTGACTCTTTTTCACATTGTACACCAGCCCGTGGCTAACAGCGTACTCCTCACACACTCTAAGAAGCCGCTGAAGACCACTGACTGAGGCACTCAGCAGCACCATGTCATCAGCGTAACTCAGGTTATTAACGCAGACCCCATCGATATGACACCCCACATGCATGCCACTCAGTGCCTCAATCAGCCCATTAACATACAGGTTGAAAAGCGAAGGAGAACTGAGCCCCCCCTGCCTCACTCCGCATTCCAACCCATACGGTTCCGAGTAGGTTCCCGCCCATCTAACGCAATTGACCTGGTTGCCGTACCAGTATTTAAAGATCGTAACTAGATCTTTAGGCAATTTAATAGTATCTAATTTTTCCCACAATATGTTATAAGATACCAGGTCAAATGCCCTAGAAAGGTCGAGAAAGCATGCGTAGACTGGTGTCTTGCGTTTCCGGTAGTATTCGACCGTATGCTTAAGGGCCAGTATTGCACTTTCCGTGGATAAACCCGATCTGAAACCAAACTGGTTATCATGCAGCACAAGAAATTTATTTAGGTGAACATTAAGCATACCGTCGAAAACCTTTGCCGCTATGGTCGCCAGTGAGATAGGCCGGTAATTGTGTTTATCCGACGGGTCTCCCGTTTTGCTTTTAATTACAGGCACAACTACGGTCCTCATCATTTCAGTCGGAAGAAAAGCATGACTGACACACATTGAATATAACATTGCTAACACTCTCGGTATGTGGTGGCCTCCATAACGTAGGTGCTCAACGCTGAGATCATCATGTCCGGGCGATTTTCCTCCAGTGATAGATTTAATAGCCTTTATAACGTCATCTATTGAAAACCGAGTTACTTCCTTTCCAATCAAATCTTCAGCGTCTATTGCTCCCTTAGATGGACCTACCGGCGATTTCACAATAAATTGTTCCTTAAAAATGTTAGCAATGCGTTGCGGATCACTTTCCCCAGCTACACTCATGGGAGGGCCAGGCCGAACGTTCAATTTATTTGTGGTTTTCCAAAAAGAGCGAAACTCCTTTTTTGAATGTTGTGTAGCCAGAATATCCATTTTAATTTGGTTTTGATTATTTTGGCACCATTTTAATTTAGATTTAAAAATTTTGCGACTCTCACACATTTCAGAGTACTCTACTCCCACTACTGGTTTACCACACAAAACCCATTGATGAAATTTCAGCCTCGCCCTCTCATGAGCTTCTTTTACATGTCTGTTCCAGCCAATAATACGTTTTCGTTTACATTTATTATCTTTACTATTACACCTACTCACTGATGCTGCATTACGAATTATAGTAATAAATGTGTTATACAAAATCTCAATAATTTTTCTGTGACTGGCGTCACTACAATATTGGCCGTCACAGTGCATTAACTCTGTCGGATAGTGTATATGACATAGCTCCTTATTACATTCGTCTGTATATCGAGCTATTTGTTCATTCGATCTATCTCCCCATACAACATAATTAGCCACGGGTTGATTTATCTCTAACCTAGGTGTTAACACATCCAGATTACATTTTATTATAAGAGGAAAGTGATCGGACCACGTAACGTCATACTTAACACTAATATTAAGCACCGTTTGAGCCGCTGATTGAGTTACCAGACAGTGGTCTAACCAGCGCTTACTACCATGCGCCTCACTTATAAAAGTGTAAGTATCTGACGAAGAGCCTAATTTATTAATATCTATACAAGACAATTTTTGCTCATCACAATACATCATAAGCTCATTATAAAATAGACCATTCGGATGTGCATTAAAATCCCCCAATATAAACACTGATTCAACACTTAATTCGTCTATTAAAGCATTTACAGTTCCTAAACAATCTGTGAACTCTGGCAAGTTATCTACGCAGTCCACTGGCATATACACGCTCAGCACAATTATAGGCCTATCTTTACACATAATCTTGATACCACACACACGACTATTATTGCACTGCAACACTGACACATTTTGAAATGACGTTCGCCTCCAGAGTAGCGCCACCCCCCCATAGGGGCGCCCACGCAGCATTCCAACCGAAGTGTCCACCGCTGACACGCCCGTCGCACAAAAATTTCTGTCAATCGAATCTAAGAAAGATATATCATGAGGTAATAGCCACGTTTCCTGTAGTGCTATAAGGTCTGACGACTGACATAAGTCTCTCACGCTATCTACAGAGCGTTTCACATTTTTACAGTTGTAACTAACTAACTTATATTTATATATATCGCTATTATCCATTAATTTCAGTGGGTGTGCCGGAATCCCGTGCGGATGTCTCATAATTTCTATTTTTATATTTAAAGTGCACAAATCTTCTGAAAATAATTCCTTTTGGCCATAAGTTTTCATCCATAAATAACGATAGTTTTGTATCAGATACAAAAAACTTATACGCATTATGATGTCTCTCTTTCTTCATATTAATTTTTTCTAATGTAATAGTTTCTCCAACTCGTAAATTGATGTAATCCGCGATGTCCTTTTCACTGGCATCTTTGTGTATGTTGGTGATAAACATCGGAATTTTTCTATCGGCCGCCTTAAATTTGCTACCGATTTCACAATCAGCAGCTCCTCTTTGTCCTAGATATCTGTAGGATGGTTTATTTTTCCTTTTTACTGTTTGCCATTCATACTTCACATTTTCCCCAGTATCTGTGCCGCCAGGAGATTTTACCGGCTTTTGTTCATAAACAAAATTATTACATTGCGATTTCGTCGCTAATTTAGTCCTACAAGGTGATGCGCTCTTGTTTCTACTTAACAAGGGTCGAGTATCGTTTACCTTAGTTGAATTCAGATAACATACACCTGCTTCCTTAACCGGTTCGTTCGAAACCGCAGTGGCCTCATCCTTTGGCTCTGTCCCGCTCACTCCAACCACCGCGCCTTGCATCTGACTAGCAGCATATGCGCTTGCACTTGCACTTGTCGAAACCGCGGTTGTCTCTCGGACCTCCACGTGCAACTCTTCTGTCTCCTTCGATTCTTGACGACAGAGCGAGATAGGAGCGCACACACTATTGTTGTTTTTAATAGGTGAAGTTTTTCTAGCCGGCCGGTCATTGACCTCACAGTCTGCTGATTTTTGCGGCGGACTAATATATTGCAAACCAATCGGTCCACTATCTGGTGGGCTGTTTCTCAAATAAGCACATCTTCTCACGTTAATATTAGATGCATTAGAACTCGCAGCAAATATTTCTATTATAGGTGTTACCTTTTCTTCCAGTGTATTAAATTGATTTTGAAGCTTCAGTATATCTTTAAGGAGCCGAGTAACGTCCACATGATCGAAAGTAACGGGTGGAAGTTTATGCAATTCTTTTGCTACAAATATTGGTAACATATCCTGATCAGTAGATTTAAGTAGGCAAATAATATCGTCCAAGTCACGCGACATCCTTTTCTTGTTATCTTTTCTGCGAGCTTGCTTTTTGGCACCAGGTAACGATTCATATAAAAGCGATTTTGCTTTCGAAATTTCCTCCATTTTGAAAGAGCTCGTACATAACTGGTGTATGCTTTCTTCGTCCATGTAATCCAAGACATGTTGCAAGAATGCTAGCACTTCACATATTACCACATTACAGTTCGAGCATTTAACCGTCGTCGAGGTCATTGCACTCTCTTACAATTATCGGTTTAACGTACAGCGTAATGCGTCCGCGCACTGTCACGCATCACGAGCGACTGACTAAAGTAGGTAGTTGCTAAGTTTACATTTTTTGTACTATTAATTAAATTAATGTACTTAGTTTGCATAAATTTATCCATAAACAATATAATAACCCTGATAAAATAGCTTTAGCTATTTTAAGAATAATATTTGGTAAGAATGTTGTGGATTACGTTGATAATTTTTAGGTAAGTATTTTTAAGCTATTGTATAGCTTTTATCGCGGGCCTGGGACCGAATGCAGAAATTTCGTAACGAAAATTTATTACACCCTGCACACAGACATAGTTACTATGTCTATGCACCCACACATCGATAAATACCAGAACTTTTAACTGAGTTAACTAACTTTTACTTTATAACGGCTAAACCGATTTGGCTAATTTTAGTCTTGAAATATTCGTGGAAGTTCAGGGAAGGTTGCAGCGATGAGAAAATATGAAAAATTGCGAGGTAAATACTAAAAAAATGAAAATTTTAATTTCCCATACAAATCTTACCTGTCAAACATTTGATTTTCGCCCCGTCGGTTCGGTGTTTTAAGAATAATTACATGTAGATCTGGATTAAATAAGGCGTTGGAATCGACAACATGTATTCATAATAGTCGAATTATCGCGTATTTAGATTTAAAACATACAAAATAATAACATGACATAAAATAATGACACTATATTAATGACTTGAGGGTGATAGAGACAGTGCCATACAGGCAAGGCAAACTGTAGGGCACTGTCTCTGTCACCCACACGTCATTCACGCGCCAAAAGATCGTTGTAGGACTTAAATGTCAAATGTCAATTTTCTTTTTAAAAAGAATTATTTTGTCAACTGAAATAGTTCTTATGCTTTTGTTCAGAATATTTAAATCTTCTTTGCACAAATTAATGCATTATCCGTTTCTAATAAACTTTGATGTAACTTTTGATAACTAGGCAACTAAATGAAAACTGGTACACCACTTTCTTATCCCACTGTAAAACAGTGAATATCTGTACTCGTATAATTTGTGTACAAAGTGTTTTAAATATGAATAAACAAAGTGCATTTATTAATGAAGAAAGTCACGAAAAAATTGTGAAAGAAAATGAGTTATTACTCTATATACATTCATTTTATTATTATTATCACAAATGCAGTATTATTTTTTGTTTTGTTAATTTATATATAATGCTATGCAATAGCTTTACCGCGGTAGTCTCCGAGTGCCACACGTCTTTTTTTAACTTATTTATATTCTTCTTATAATAATTAAAAATATATTATTACCAATGGTACATTTTCTGTAAAACATTTCTGTCCCCATTAACATCGATTCTTTTTTTTATAGTTTTTCTTATATTATAAGTATTTTATTTTTTTCAAAAATTGATTTATCGAATACTTTCATCATTTGTCATTTTTTCTTCAGCGCTTTAGCTAATGGCGCTATAGGATTTGACAAGCGCTTCCCTCGAGGATTCAAATTTGGTGTGGCTACGTCAGCTTTCCAGATCGAAGGAGCCTGGAATGCCAGTGGTAAGTAACATTTGTACCCACATTCACACACACACACGCACACACACACACACTCGAATTAACATTCTCTGTTTCCAATGTCTTTAATACACAGAATCAGACATCAGATAACTGTAATCATCAGTAACGTAGCAGCCAACTTCTCAACTGTCGAATATTTTTCATACATCGTTCGGGACAGGGCCAATCAAATGGTAAATATTTGTTTTTTTCTCTTACGGTCTTGGGAATAAAACGAAAGAAATTATGGTCGAATTAAACTACTCAAAATTTTATGAACAACTTATGATCGTCAATTTATAATTAAGTATTTGTTCTGAGTTAATTTTAAGGCGTTACAAAAAAGGATAAATAAATAAATAATAACAACTGAATCGTTTGCGAATATTAAAAAATTACTACTTAATAATAAGTTTAGTGTAGTATCTTATAATCAAAACGTTAATTGACTTAAAATTACGACCAGCCACAAAGTACTCAATCTTTGGGCGTTTGTGTGACCAAAATTCTTAATTGTATGTAGACGCTCATATTTAGTTCTTGGACAGCACTCCCTGGCTTCGTCATCCAGTCTTCGGGTCCTGATAAGATGTTTGTAGAAGTGTGCTGATGCCCGAGCAGTCCTCCTCCTCATGGGATCTTCGAAATCTACGTCGTAGAGGCCAAAACGTGACCTGAAAAAATAGCGATAACTTGTACATAAAAATATGATAGTAATAACTGCTTATATTAAATCTTAATATATATAAATCTCGTGTCACAATGTTGGTCCGCGATGGACTCCTAAACCACTTAACCGATTATAATAAAATTCGCACACCATGTGCAGTTCGATCCAACTTGAGAGATAGGATACTTTAAATCTCAAATTATAGTCGCAATTTTAATTTATTTCTAATTATTTGTTTCTTATTATTTGACAGTAAGTTTTGCAAGTAATGACAATTGACATGGCAGTCTTATTCACAGATGAACAGAAACCTAGCGCCACACAAGAGAACTAAATTAAGAGTGTTATTATTTGACAGTCACAATTATATGTAACAGATGTCGATACCTCTCGACTGGGTTGAGTAAGTAATCAATAGATGGCGCTGCTATGGTAAATCTAACTTGCACCCGTGCGAAGCCGGGGCGGGTAGCTAGTAACTAATAGGTATATAACTGTGTTAACTGTAACTGACCGCTGTTTGGGAAGATAAAAATATGAGAAAAACTTTGCGGGTCTCTTTTACTCAAACTTGTTTTATTTTCTAAGGAATTCTACGAATATGTATGCCATATCAGCTTCTTACATTCTGTAGTTTCGCCTGTGCGTTGTCAGTTACTCGGTAACGGACGAGCTTTTTATATATTATGTACCTAATGTATTGATGAATTAATTTCAACTCACTTGTATCCAGCCATCCATTCAAAGTTGTCAGTCAATGACCACACGCTGTACCCAGTCACGTTGGCGCCGTCTTCATGGATGGAAAGTAGGATCTACAAAATAATCATCATCATTCATCATCGCAACCCAATAAGTGTCCCAAATCCGATCTTAGGACTCTTCTTAAACTGTCAGGAGTTTTAGTTCACCATGCAAGCTACATCCTGGCAGCAGGCTACTTCACATACCTTTAAGAATATTATGTAGCATTCAAGTGCTCATGATAATTTTCTTCACCAAAGCAAGTGATAATCAACTTGAAATGATCACATAGTTTTTGTAAATTAAAGATGCAGGTTTCGAAACTACATGTGCCTATGTTGCAATTTTAATTTCAACAAATGCTCGTCCTTACTGTGTCTTTAAATAAAGAACAAAATACCGTACCTGCTCTAAATGATCAGTTATATATTCTATTCTTTCCTCATCATAAAGATCTCTTTCAAAAGTAGCATATCCGTTCTCCGTAATTAAGATCGGGAGGTGCTTTCCATACTCTTTCCTCAGCCAGGCGATTTGACGACGCATGCCCTCTGGATATGACTGAAATAAAACTGTAATTCAATTCACGGAAAGTGTTTCAGTAATGAGTGACCCTAAGGAAGAATGGTACAGCTATGTGATGATTGAAGCTCGCAGTTCATCAAAGGACTGATAATGATGATACGATGATGCTTGATGGTGATGCTGTGTTATGACCACTTACCATCATATGACTCGTCTACTCATTTTTTGCCAAGCGGTAATAGCTCGGCGGCTTGCGTCGTTCCTAATTGATCGACAAAGTTAAGCAACTGCGGGCGTGGTTGGTAGTTCGATATGCGACTGCTAGTAGCAAAATTTCTTGAGCGCTCCCAAGATTCGGAGTTCACGTAACCTGTCAGTCCTGGTTGTTATCGATAAATAGCAGCCGTTAAACCATGTCGCAGGCCTTCGGTTGGCATGAAAATTTCCGATACTGAGTTGGTCACTAACCCGTTCACCAATCTGCACTGGAGCTGCGTGATGGAGTATGCTCCTAGGCCTTCTCAATAATGAGAAGCCATGTACTCAGTAGTAGGCTATTAATGGGTTGTAGCCAACAACTCATTTCTCAGAAGATTAGGTATATTACGACTTACCGGCATAATGCTAATAGCGCCAACCTTCCATTTTGGGTCAATTTCTAATGTAACATTCAACTCAGGGGAACCTGTGACGAACCAGATTCTAGGGCCATCTCCAGGTCTAGAAGGCCTTACGAGGCGACTGGTGTAAATGTTCATGGCAAAAAAATCGTGAGTACCTGAAAGAAGAACAAAGCATTAGGAACCCGTCGTTTGAACGCGCTAATTTCAAGAACTACTGATTCGATTTGAAAATTTCTTCAGTCCATTTATCGAGGAAGGCTATAGGGTATATAACATCACGCTACGACCAAAAGAAGCGGAGCAATAAGTCTCCGAAAGCGAAGCGAGGGCGTCCAATTAATAATATACTCGTATGTATGTTGCAGGACGATACAATGTCTGCCGGGTCCACTAGTATGTTATAAAGGGTCCAGTGGTTTAGTTTATACCTCTAATAAGATGTTTTTCCTTTTCCGTGAATGTTGGTAGTCTAGATCGCACGTGTCCTTGCTTCCTACTGTATTCTGCCATCGCCTTCTCTATAGCTGGAGGCCAGCCGCCATGTTTGGAGAAGATCGGATGCGCGTACCGACCAGCCTGGATTTTCAAAACGATTCATGAAAAGTTAATTAAATCTACATAGGTCATTCTGATAGAAACACATCAGTGAACCTATACATACTTGAGTCGCCGAGAACATAGAATTTCCACTTACCGCTAAAAACGAATTTATTACGTATAGCTTACAGTTCAATTTACCTTGTAAACAAAATTTACTTATAGTCGGCACAATCATAAGATTCCGATATGAAGGCTGTCATCACAGTGACAATAGTGAAGTACAACAAAAATCGATGCATTAAATAAACCGATTTATAAATTTAACCGATTATAAGTAATAAAACTTTCTAATCGTTTCGTTAATTAAGTTCGGAACGATAATTCATAAACCGACCTCTGATTGTTTTCTTAAAATCAGGTAAAAACAGATGTAGCATTGAGATTAACACCGAAAGGGATAATAAGGCAATTCGACTAGTAAGTTAAGGTGAGGAAATTATATTAGTTATTAAAATGGAAATTTCATTAATCTAGTGAAAACGAAGAAACTATTAAACGGTTAATAATTATCCGATTTGAGTGGAAAAGGCTTAAAAACGTATGTATCGGGAATTTATAATAGCTACGAAAAATCGCAATGCTTTAGACATATTAAGGAATCTGTAATTACTATTTGTATTTTGAGTGTGACATGGTAGCACATACCTACTTTCGATTATAGTAATGTATCGATTATGGTCGATTCATAAATTGTTTCAAGAGGTCACATAACTATAAATCCAGCCTCCTTATAAAACATTGTAGTGACGTCTTAAATATTTGTTCAATTTTACACAATTTATGATGTAAACTGATTAAAATAAAATAAAATTATTTAAACAATTTATAAATAACACAAATAAAAAACAAGCAGGGATGGTTTACATATTTCGCCAGAATTTCTAGTATTTACCTATGTAAGTACGTATAAGTAAGTAAGTACCTATCTAAATACTCGTAGTAAGTAAACAATATTACTCCAATTCGTTTAACCCGCTAGTTACTTGCGTTTAATATTACGGACTAATGCCTAATTAAAATATTTAACAAACTGGGCAATTTTATAACATCATGCTACGAGCAATAGAAGCGATGTACCAATAAAATATGTTGCAAAAATGGGAAGAAGTGTTTATTATCTGTAAACATAAAAACAATTTTCCAAAGCGAAGAGGAGGTGGATTCACAAGTACATTATGTACCTACTTATAAAGCTGCATTGATAATAAATATAAACTGTGTACTGTATATGCACAGTAAATAGTGCATTGCATAATTTAACCAAAGTGACCTATCATTCACTACGAAATATCTTCACTTCATAGTATCATTACCAGCGGTTCAAATTAAAAAAAAATATTTCCGTAATAAGTAAATTGAAGACGTCCATACAAGGTTAGTTTGTGTTCATACATGACAGACGTCATATCGGAATCTTATGATTGTGCCGACTATAAGGTATTTTAAATTCTCGCCGTCAATCTGCAATGAACCTTAATGACCATGGGTTGAAATAAAAACCAATTCCATATCGAATGCGAACGATGATGCATGAAACTTTGTACAAGAGCTAGTTATGCAGAAGAAGACACATTTTTCTGAGGATGAATCATAATAAAAATATTATAAGAGTATTACTTAATATAAATTTTGTCCCATTTACGTACCTACTTTCCTTAGATTAAATTAAAGAGATTAAAAAAATCGTCGCCCAAATCGGTTAAATTAACGAACACCGCTTACAATAGATAGTGTTATCGAAAGTTAAATGAGTTTCGGATTTGTTTAATGACACAATACCAGTTGTATTGCTATCAAAGGGATGTTATGGGTGCTGTTTTTAGTTATATAACAACATACTACTCGTCGTACTAAAAACTTTCCATTACCTATTGAGTAGGTAACTGACTAACATACAATGCACAGCCGAAACTACTGAACGCAAGAATGTGAAATTTGGTATCATTCTCCTTGGTGACATCAAAGGAGCACTAAGGAAGGACTTTTTGGATAGTCCCCTCCCCTTAATGGATAAAAGGGAGATAAACTGAAACATAAATGACGAAGTAATGGGGGAAAGCTAGTATACTATAAAATAACTTACACAGTGCTGTAAAGCAAGTTCTGCAAGATTCTTGTACTCTGGAGCTAAGGGTTCCATCCATACAAGATTGTTTGTTAAGGAGACTTTACCTATAAAAGACATATAAACAAATAAATTATTTGTTGTATTCCTTGTTGTACGTACCACCAGTGGTACGACGAGGGATTTGACATTCCGAGTTCTTGCTCTACTTTATATTGACTTATTCTCCCCGCCAGTGAGCTCGAACTCACAATTGTAGGAGGGACCTTCGGGAATGATATCGCGAATTTTTGGCTTCCATATCAAAACAAAGAATAAGAGTCTCGTTTTGAAAGCTGAAACATTACTGCAATTTACAAGGAACTAAACTCACCATGATATTTATGTCTGTACTCAGTATCGTAAATCCTCCAGGCCTTAGCATGAGCTATCAGGGTGTGCTTGTTGCAAAGGAACGGAGCCAGCTCTGTCTCCTTGACAGCTGGAGCTGTGAACAGCATGTTGTAGACGCCATCACAGATCAGTATGGGCTCGTTGATGGTTATCCAGGTCTTCACCCGGTCAGCGTAGAGAGAGAACACTACTCTTGCGTAGTCGGCGAACCAGTCCGATATTAGAGGGTTGGTCCAGCCACCTGGAATGATTTACGAAGTGATTCGTTTTAGGATCCGTATTTATAGCACGGTTAAGTTCCGGACAAATTCCACCAACACCTAGGGCCTATCAATACTTATTGAGTTGAAAAAAAATCAAAGATTGTTGTTTGTTGACTAGTTATAGAATTAAACATACCTACCAAGATCTTGCAGCTTCTGAGGCAGATCCCAATGGTACAAGGTGACGACTGGTTCGATTCCTTTGTGAAGCAAACCGTCGATTAGATTACTGTAATACTTCTTCCCAGTTTCACTTATTACATTTGGTAATCCGGTTGGCAGAATTCTAGGCCAAGATATTGAAAATCTGGAAGATAGGTATACAACTTTCAAAATTAACAATTTTAAAAAGCCAAAGTTAAGTAATGGAGGTCATAGAATCCTATTGGTACTGAAATGGATACTATCGCCCACGTACACCAACAATAAATAAGGTCTCGAGAAAGACTCTAAAGTTCCGAGTTAGAAAACAACTGGTCATGTGGCAACAGATTCAAGCAACTTGATAATAGCTAGGCAGACTAGCTCCACACAAAAATAATAAAGCCAAGAACAATAATTATTGATTTCTTAAAATTCAACAATTTTGATTCCAAAAATCCCATCGATAAACACATCATCTATATTTGCGGTTACTCAACACATCCTAATATTCCCAATGTTACCATATTTGAGGCAAAAAGACTTTGAAAAAAGTTTTGAAATCTTTATCTTTCTATCTATTTAGTCCACAGTCACCGCGGAATAGATCTCCCTTGAGCCTTTATAATCCGGCAATTTCTTAAACAATCACTCTTTACGTTCAATCCTCAGTCATCAGGGTATAAGAATTACTGACCTATAAAAATGTAGACCCAATTCATGGGCAATCTTCACATCTTCTTTCCATAAATGGTAGGAGTCAGTCGCTACATCACCATTGCCGTTCACGAGTACATCTGGATGTTCGTGAGCATATCTGTCCCATATACTTTCCCCTTTATCTGGAACCAAATAATTTACTTTATCATATTATGGCTCAGTAATATTATTAACCAGTTTGATAGTGATATTGATATCTAGTTCTCTAATAATATCAATAAATATTTTGCCAGCATAGGTTTCGGAAACGATAAAATAACCGTTTAAATTATGGTCTTATTATTACTTGTATTATTAAAAATGTCCCTTCCAGGGTCTCAAACTATCTAATGCAAAATTTCGTCTGATCCGCGCAGTAAACGCGGAAAAGTAGCAGATTGACGGATTTACTTTCGCATTTATAATTAGTAGCATGGAAACAACGCACTCATAGCCCTATATCATGATAATCTGGGTCGTGTCGTGGGTACCATCAGTACCATAGACACAAAGACTAAACACACCCTGATTGAGGACAAAAATCTGATGATTCCATGTCACCAGGATTTGATTCTAGAATAAGATTTTTTGGATCTCCTCCAAAGAGTTTATTCTACACTAACGTACGGGCTTAACCAAGCACGAGTCCTGAAGTCCGTAGAAAAAAAATAATACGGCACGTATTTAGAATTACAGCTTTTTGTAAAATTATGAATGTTAGCAAATGAATAATTATGTAAACTTGTGTGTAATGTGTGTGGAATTACTCCGGCGGATGACATATATAGGTATGGGTTTTTCTGCTTTCATCTTCCACTTGTTTTATGTTCAAATTTTATGTTCAAGGATGGGATTGGGAATGGCTACATCTATTAAGTATGCTATCCGGTTTCTCTTATCTTGTAGGGTTATATCTGGACGGTTGTAGTAATGAACAGTTTTTATTGCAGGGAAATCACAACATCGTACATTAATAACGCCTAACGATAAAATTTATGTAGGTTTAAAATACGCAAATAAGATTCTGTAACAATTATACAAAAAAATAATTATCTTACATGCCATATAACGGTATTTTATTGTTTAAGAGCCTGCAAAACCTGTATGCTGGGTCATTGCTGGGACTAATATGAGTAAGCTGGCCAAAAAAATACGACAGAATAATGACGTCACGCAAGATTTTTCGAGATAAAATGTTCAGGATCTCCTCACATTATTTTGTTGACGCAAAACCGGTGAAAGCCAATAATGGCATTATCTACCGCAAATATTAGGTACCTACTGTACTGCTTCGTTTTCGCAACTTGCTATTTTTAGAATGGCAAATTGACAAAAACTTACAATAGTTTTTTGTACAATCGGAGGGTTCAAAACCTTTTACTGATAGATATATTCATAAAAACATGACACGAACATAAAAAGAAACTTTAGGCTCTTTAGTTTTTTTATTGCTTTGTGTACAATTCGATGATTTTGCAATCTTTTGATATCTGAGAAAAAGGCGCCTCTTTACCATTTCCAAGCCGTTTCAAATCTCCGCATTGACAAGTTAACGAAAGCTTAATCAAATACATGCAATAGAAATAGACTAATCCGATTCCACGTCGATAAATATAACGCTTTAAGGCTACAGGATAAAGATGCAGAGATTAAGGTTATAACTTCGTAAGTATGACGGTAATGGTTTTCTCGAAGCTTTCATAATTATACAACACAAGCTGGAAATGACTGGACAAATTGTCGCGTCAGTGTCATGACCATGACCGATTATACGACGAGAGTAAATACCCATTTAAGGTACTGCGTTTTACTTCGCCACTGATTGTTTTTGATGTGAAACATCTATAGGATCATTTGTAAACCGAATTGTTGTTATATGTTTCACATCTGCCAGGCGTCCCATGACGGCTCACATTTTTTTTTAATGCAAATACCAAATAAACGAGGAAACTAAATTGCTACATAATAATAACTTAAAAAAATTACAGTAAGTACTAAGTGAATTATAAACGTTAAGGAGTTCCCTTATCTGGAGATAATCATGAGAGTAGTATAGATCTGCTCATTGACAAAATTGCACCGTTATCGTAACTACAGCAATATACAACATTTCAAGTTCATAATATATATTATATTAAGAGGAAGAAGTTCGAATTCATCATGCCAGATTTAACACCAACATACAAAGTACACAGGTCATTAGCTGTCATACCTAATCAGAGTTACTGTTAATAACGGACACGTGTCATCCGTCAGCTCAACCTGTGGCTCAACTTAGTTCTTTTTGTAATGATTGTACAACTTTTTGCGATGGATGGTACCGTTCTTACAGACGATAAATGACTTGCCCAAAAAATAATAAAACGGTATAGAGGTACAACCGAAGTCCGCTCACATTACTGTCAGAAAAATCCTGGGTTCGATTCCCAGCCAGGAGGCAATTTGCATTCTCGGTCTAGGCATGTGTTCTTGTCTTGTGTGTTGTCCACGACACAGGGAATCTTGTGATTGTTTGAAATTTTAAATTGATGATATTCAAATTTTACGAGTATTGCTTGTCCATAGTTATTGAGGGGATAGTTATTGACAAAAAAATATTTATTCGCTTCCATACTCACATCGAGTATGAAAGCGAATAAATATTTCTATGTCAAGTGTACCTAATTGTCTAAGGAACTTACCGCTCGCATTCCAAGCGCCTTCCACTTGGTATGCTGCGGAGGCCGATCCAAACTTGAATCCAGAAGGAAACCTTCTCTCAAGTCCATGACACCTTAGTAGAAGAGTACTGAAAAGTCAAATAATGCCTTAAGAATGTTTCCTATCAGATTATGTCCTGCAACGATGTGAGTTCAACCACAGATTAGAAAAAACCCACTGGTGCAAGGATCTCTTCTCATCACTTAGGAAGCCTACATAAAAATAGGAAGCATATTAAACCATTTAATGAGTATTACGTAAATCCATGTTGGAAGACCTTCGGTTGGCTTGAAAACTTCCGATACCTACTGGTTTGACCAGAAACCCCTCCGCCAATCCGTATTGGAGCAGCGCGGTGGAGTATGCTGTAGATCTCCTCAACAATGGGGAGAGACCTATGCTCAGTAGTGGACCATGAATGGGTTGTAGCCATGTAATTATTAATTGAGCCTAAGATGGCCTAGCCTAAGACTTTTAAAGTTATACTCACATAACGATAAACGACGAAGAAAGCATTGTCGTATTTGATTTCTTCTGTTGTCTTAATTGAATCTTTAAATCACCATCTTTAACACATTTTGAAGTTACTAAATTGGTTCAGAAAACAATATAGGAACTAGTACCGACGCGTGTCTCTGCTTCGCTTCGGGAAGCGTGTGTAGCGTATCACGGATCAGACGTAATAGGTTGTACCAGTCAGGCTACCTTACCCCCTTCGCACACGGCGTCGTAGCGTAAGCGTATCGTAAATCGCGCCTACGACGAGAGCACTACGAGCAAGAACATTGTCGAATAAGTCCGCACACGAAGCCTATCGTAAGGGAATCGTAGGAGGACCATTGAGGTGTTCTTTAGTACAAAGTATCGTAAAGAGGAGGACACGCTTTGTGTGCGAAGGGGCATAGAAACTTGAGCGCGTATATTGCACAACAGGGAATGCGTGTAATTCAAATTTAAGTAAGTATTTTTTCTACAGTCGTTGTCGTTAAGAAAAAAATATATACATTAAACGTTATTCCTTAATTGAACAGCTGTGTAAACTCAAAAATATCTATTAATTAATACTTGACAGTGGTAAAACGAGGGAAATTTTAAATTTAAAAAAGGAAGTGACGTCACATTTCGGTAAGGACAATCTCTGAGCGTTCTACTTAACGCCCAAAACGCTGAAAAATTCTAATTCCTCTCATTTCGTCGCGGGCACTACATCTTTTTTAAATGCAAAAGGGTACTCGCGATTTCACTGCTATTTGAACTATTAGTAAAATAAATCGTGAGTGACTCAATTGTTTTTGAACTGATGCTTTTAAATCCACTATTTCAATCAAGTTTACCCGATAACTTTACATGCAAACCTAGAGTTTCTTATGAATGTGGCTATCAAAGATAAAAAAAACACAATCCAACTGACAGTTCCAGAAAATAGCACGTCTGAAGTAACAAAAAACTCCTTAACTTTATTACAAGCACTTATCAATTAAGATTACCATTATATCAAATGAGGTTGTTTAAATTAAAGGCGTTCGTTATTCTCTGTTAAGCGTCTAACGTCAGAACTCAGAGCGGTTACATTGTCAGTGCTTAAAAATAAATTTATTACCTGTGCTCACAGTTCAATTAAGCTTGTAAGAAAAAAAATACTTAAGGCATTTGAAATTCTCACCGTCAATCTACAATGAACCTTATTCACAGGAGCGGTAAGCTGGCATTTGTGTGGCTTGCTATTAAAACGAATCACTACATAGTATAAAACAAAGTCGCTATTTTTGTCCGTCTGTTTGTTTGTTTGTCTGTTTGTCTGTTTGTCTGTATGCTTAAATCTTTAAAATTACGCAACGGATTTTGATGCGGTTTTTTGTAATAGGTAGAGTGATTCAAGAGGAAGGTTTTTATGTATAATACATGCATATATTCCCACGAGAACGGGATCCACGCGGGTGAAACCGCGGGCGGTCCGCTAGTTATACATATTATATCGAACGAGAACAGGTACAGTCGTAAAGAAAATTACGTCGTAATTGAGTATTCTTAAAAAATTCATTACTTAACAAAAAAGGCTATAAATTGTATCACAAAAAGGCTGAAGCTAAGAATTAATGTAAGTAATTTGCAAAATGTATTAAATTAGCATTCATATGAAGATAAGTGAATAGTTTGAAAACACTTTAGTTATATATCTAATTATGTAGTAGATTTAACTCCATAGAGTAAGTGGAAGTAGATTTAGGTCTAATTCAGCTTGCAAGATTTGATCGAAATATAATATAGGTAAACATTGGAAGTAAAAGAAATGGCAAACAGAATGTATGGTAGTTATTAGACCGTTATACTTTTATACATATTATGTAACAGATGTCGATACCTTTCGACTGGGTTGAGTAAGTAATCAATAGATGGCGCTGCTATGGTAAATCTAACTTGCACCCGTGCGAAGCCGGGGCGGGTAGCTAGTAAATTATATAGATAATCTAAGGAAATCCTGAAGAGCAATCGGAATTGTAAAAATTTAAGATATGAATGGGTACGCGGGGATATTCGATATTTATTTAGTGCATTAAGTAAGCAGCACTATAATCTACCATAATAACAATACGTTCTATAGCACGGGGTATAATAGTAAGTAATTACTAGATGACTTTACTAACTCGACTTGCCACTGAATGGAATGATCTCGAGCCATAGCTCTCACAGTATTTATAGCCGGACCTATAGTTTTCTCGATGGTGATAATAGATGGCGTTACACAATACAAATGGTTGTCAACAAACTATCGCGGGATTTAACTGTTTTATCCACCAAGACTAAATACCACTAACAATTATGTCACGGATATCGACGGAACCCCGCTTGGCGGTGTTAATTTTTTTCGCGTTAATAATTACTTATTTTATATTATGGCGGAGGTTTTTTCCCCCCGATGCCCAACTTTTTTATAAAACAGCGAGGTGTTTTATTACAGAAAGCGTTTTTTTAATACATTTCCTAATACTATGTTGGAATTGTGTACAATTCTTATAGTAGGTAACCTTTTAATATGTTACTTAGATAAAAATTAACAAAGAACTCGCCTATATTATCTAGACATGTGGCAGCGTGTCAACCCAAGTTTAAGCAAAGGAACTGGATAGCCAAGTTAAATCTAACTTACTGAAAGATCCTACATTTTAAATAACAGCAATCGCTATGTGTATCCAATAAAACAAAGAAATAGAGTTTCGTACTTGTTCATAACGTTATCCTGTTCCTATAAATATATATTATTTGGATTTTGTACAAAACTTGGCACTCATTCAGATTTCTATTCTTTTTGCGGCGAAGCTCACAGCCAAGCATAATTTTAGCATTGCACTTGGCTCACTTTTTTATTTTTTTGGTGGGATACTTCTTTCATTAACTTAGGTAAAGTCACTGGAGTGGTTAGGTTAGGATGAGAAAGGAATAGGGCCAGTTTCTGTGATGTTGATTACAATGTAAATAACTGCAACATGACATTGTTCACTTTACTGTTTTTCTTGTCTTCTTTTTTCTTCTTCTTCGCTCTTATCCTTCCTTCCTTATTCGCTTCCGAAACTAGACAAACTACCTTTGCCGTGTTTACGATCGCCTTATATTCCTCTATCGAACAGCGATATTCTACATTTGAACATTCTTCTTAAAGTTTCAACCCGTTTTTACGATTACGTTTTACAACTCATTTTGAAATTTCATCAATACTGCTCGTTCATTTTGTCGCCCGTTTTCTATGTTGTTCGCACATTATGTGTCCCGTATTTGCTATTCTAATCAGTCAAAATTATCTAGAAATTAATCTCAATCTATTAACAAAATTCAACGAAACAACAGGAGTTTGAACCATAATTATTCCTACGGTTCGATGAATCGACCATTGTCCACAGAGCCATCCTAGGCTCTGACATAGGCGTTGCTTGTTGGCAGTTGATGATATTTTGCTATGCAGACTTATAAAAAAAAGTAAGCAGACCTAACATAATTTTCACCACTACATAGACTATGTAAGCAATAGTTTGATCTCTTTCTCTCCCATGACACGTACAAAGTCTATCTTGTTTTATTTTTGTTATTACATCACTCACGCACGCATAGGCAAAATGGGGTTGAAGCACTTCCGCCATTTTCATAAGCTGCAAGAAGCTCACTTTTTGTATGAGGACCATAGACGACATTTGTAGACCACAAGCGTTTTGTATGGGAATTGTCAATGTGTGCAGCATGTCTATGTAGTTGTAACTGGCACGCTTTTTTCTCCCATATGTTAAGTCTGCTTATTTTTTTTATAAGGCTGTGAAGCTGTGATGCTACGCAACAGTATAATATTAGTCTGTATCTATGGATTAATAACATGTGCAAGTGAAGCATTAAATAATGGTTTTTATTACTGTATTATTATAATAAAATAAAGAATTCTTAACTCAATGGGGGGGGGGGGGGGCGGTGCCATGGGGAGGCGAGACGAAGTAATATACGGAGAGGAGATACTATTTCAAATGAGGAAGGAGATTCACAAAACGTTACTGCCGGGCCGCAGAAATGTATAAATACTCCAATTGTGAATAGTTTGATATATTTTTGGGTCAATTGAATAAATTGCACAGTTGAAAAAAGCAATTGGTGCAATTGAATCATGTTTAATTAGGCAGAATAAATCTATGATGATTGTGACTAATCGACGAGGAAGTTTATATTGCCATTGAATAAAATTTTATAAGATTGAGTGTAAGTCATTTAATTTGCATAGGAATTTTGTTCCCTTGCTATATCGATTTATGATTATCATGTCAGTGAGTTGTTGACATTGATAAAATAATTATTGTTATCGATAAAATCAATTATCTATATTATACAAGTGTAAACGCTTAGAAACAAGTGCACATAAATTTGTATGTTTTCATAGCTATTAGTAACTTAAGTTCTTTTTTTCTCTGTCCCCAAAAATAGCAATGCATCTGTGAGCGAATTAAACGAGACCCTTAGGCCATTTGTGATTTGTGAATCGTACTCCGCTCTGCTCCGCTCCGCCTCAGCGGAACCGCACCCTTACTATCAATTACTTATTAAGAACAACTAACAGTAATAACTATAACTAACAGTCTCTGTACTCACACTTACCAAGTAATATTCTTAAACATTTATTAACTGGACTAATCTAATCATTCTAGTCCCTAAATTGAGCCTTGTTCTAGGTCGGTCACAGTTGTCGTGGGCGGCAGCTGGTTCTGCGTGTTTGTTTGCTACCTTTATTCCGTAAAAAATAGGCAAATGTTACCTTAGCCTGTTAGTTAAGCCATAGCAAATATGCTGTTGACAGTTATACTTGAGTCGCTGAAGATATGGAATCGCCACTACCCACTAAAAATAACTTTATTACGTGTGCTCACAGTTTTTAAGCTATTGCATAGCTTTTATCGCGGGCCTTGAGCGTGGGGACCGAATTGAGAAATTTCGTAACGAAAACACCTAACACCCCCCACTCGTGACATCTATCGATAAATACCAGATCTATTAACTGAGTTAACTAACTTTTACTTTATAACGGCTAAACCGATTTGGCTAATTTTAGTCTTGAAATATTCGTGGAAGTTCAGGGAAGGTTGCAGCGATGAGAAAATATGGAAAAATTGCGAGGACAATACTAAAAATGAAAATTTTAATTTCCCATACAAATCTTACCTGTCAAACATTTGATTTTCGCCCCGTCGGTTCGGTATTTTAAGAATAATTACATGTAGATCTGGATTAAATAAGGCGTTGGAATCGACAACATGTATCCATAATAGTCGAATTATCGCGTATTTAGATTTAAAACATGCAAAATAACTTAGACATATGACATAAAATAATGACACTATTATGACTTGAGGGTGATAGAGACAGTGCCATACAGGCAAGGCAAACTGTAAGGCACTGTCTCTGTCACCCACACGTCATTCACGCGCCAAAAGATCGTTGTAGGACTTAAATGTCAAATGTCAATTTTCTTTTTAAAAAGAATTATTTTGTCAACTGAAATAGTTCTTATGCTTTTGTTCAGAATATTTAAATCTTCTTTGCACAAATTAATGCATTATCCGTTTCTAATAAAGATTAAAATGTCTTGCACCTATAATGTGACGTTATGATGTACGTATTCTTAACAATTAGGCTTACGTCATTATTATGCGTCTCTTTCAGTGATATTGCCTATGAACTTTGATGTAACTTTTGATAACTAGGCAACTAAATGAAAACTGGTACACCACTTTCTTGGCCCACTGTAAAACAGTGAATATCTGTACTCGTATAATTTGTGTACAAAGTGTTTTAAATATGAATAAACAAAGTGCATTTATTAATGAAGAAAGTCACGAAAAAATAGTGAAAGAAAATGAGTTAGTACTGTATTAACATTCATTTTATTATTATTATCACAAATGCAGTATTATTTTTTGTTTTGTCAATTTATATATAATGCTATGCAATAGCTTTACCGTGGCAGTCTCCGAGTGTCACACGTCTTTTTTTTTCATTATATGTATAAGTTAATGTTTGACTACAATCCCACCAGATGGTAAGCAGCAGCAAAAAAGATAATGTCCAAAGCGTAATGTCCGTACGGGAGGGACGTTAACCACAAAGCGATGGATACCCGCCGTGCGTCTGGTCGTCCAATGGTGGAAAGGAGATGGGGGAATTAAATCATGTAATTAATTTAGCTTGTAAGCAAAATTGATTTACTTTATTTAAGATTCTCGCCGTCAATCTACAATGAACCTTAATCACTGAAACTGGCATTTGTTTGGGATGCCATTAATAACAATTCCATACCGAATGCGAACGGAGTGAAGATGGATGACTGCTAGTGGCAAAACTTTTTTGAAGATTATGTGCTTCGGAAGGCACGTCGGTTTGAACTTCTGGTTGTTCTACAATATAAGGTAGGTCTGTACCAATAACAATTTGAGCATTTAAATGTCACTTGATGTACCGGTAAACTTCGTGAGGAAACCTGCATGCGGGAGAGTCCGCAAAACTCAAACGTGTCTGAAGTCTGCCAATCTACATTTGGCCAACGTGGTCGACTATGTCCTTGACCTTCTCATTCTGAGAACCTGTGTGGGTTGCGATGATGACGAACATAATATTAAAAGTCTTATCAGCTTCTGGTAAGTGTCTTTATTTGTGCTCTAGTTATGTTTAACGGCATAAGTTTAAATTGTGAAGGAACCGAAAAAATAATATCCTTAAATGACATGAACGTATGTGTTGTTAGTACAAATACGCTAAAACTAAGCACAATACATAGAGAGTTACAGTGGTGGAGTGTTTGTGGTGGGAGCCACTCCTGGCGTGGTGGTGGTGGGGCAGGCCTGCAGGGAAGGGCACGTCCAGCGAGTGGTCCCGCGCCACGCGCGCGTAGTACCGCGCGGAGGCCCGCGGGGCCCGCGCGCGCTGTGGATCGTTGAAGTCCACTTCATATAGACCGTACTTTAGACTGGGAAACCAAAATTTTACTTTGTAAAATATGAGAAGTGTGTGGCGACAGCGTACACCATGTCACGCGGTGACGTCACCGAAGCCTGAATCACGCTATCGAAGATTACTACATCGTCTGCATATATATACAACGCCTCGAGAACATTCACTAAGGGGCTTCGCCCCCCTCAGGCATGTCGTCTCGCCTGGCGGGAGATCTCCCTTTGCTAAAAGTGCATATGTAACGAAAGATGGTTGAATTACATAATTTACTAAAGACCCCCGAATCTGCTAATTATAAATGCATAAATTGGATCGCAATTGAATAATTTGACACAAATTATTTACAGAATGTGTCAAAAATTTGTCAAACTATTAAATCGAGTCGCAATTGAAGGATTTATAAATTAGCAAAATAGGGGCCCTGTTTTATACCTTTTTTATGCTAATACAAACTGAGTAGTTGGACTCTAGACAGGAAGAGGGAATTTAGGGTGGAACCCTGCATGCACCACAAATCTTCAATTAACATTAATAAGATCCAGATCCAGTCATTGGACAACAATCTATTAGTAGAAATAAATAATCTAATAGTAGAAATTGGATATGGGTGATTCAAGGTTTTTTTAACTTACGTATATCCATCCATCCACTCGAAGTTATCCATGAGGGTCCAATAAGTAAATGCTGTAATATTGGCTCCATCTTCTTTTATAGAAAGCAGAACCTGTAACAACTCAAGGTTGAGACAACTAGAATAGGAGGCAATTGTCCTATCCTCAAATTTCACATAGGAAGTTATCACAACTATTACCTAACTTTAAACTAAATCAAAATTACTTCGGAATTCCTTGGCAATTGCAGTTAATAAGATAATATCAATGAAATTTAACTCCCACTTTTGACATTTACAAAGATGTAAAGCTAATGTTTTGTTAATCGATTGATTGTATCAGAATGTAAGTAGGTACATATATTAATATCACCTGCTCCAAATGTATCTTGATATAGTCCATTCTGGTTCGATCGTTAAGATTGGGGTCATGGCATCCATTCTCGGTGATGAAGAAGTCAAGATTTCCATATTCTTTTTTCATCCATGCTATAATTTTGCGCAATCCTTCTGGATACGCCTGGAATGAAAAGGGTGATGAAGCTATCTATTCAAGGGAATGTAAAATTAAATCAACATCACAACCCATAACTAGCTATCCTAATGCTGGGCACGGGTTTCTTCTCAGAATGATAAGAATAAGACCATAGTCCACCACACCTTTGAGGTATTTTTAGTAAAAAAAAAGACGTGTGGCACTCGGAGACTGCGGCGGTAAAGCTATTGCATAGCATTATATAATTATAAATTAACAAAATTAACAAAACAAAAAATAATACTGCATTTGTGATAATAATAATAAAATGAATGTTAATACAGTACTAACTCATTTTCTTTCACTATTTTTTCGTGACTTTCTTCATTAATAAATGCACTTTGTTTATTCATATTTAAAACACGTTGTGCACAAATTATACGAGTACAGATATTCACTGTTTTACAGTGGGCCAAGAAATGGTGTACCAGTTTTCATTTAGTTGCCTAGTTATCAAAAGTTACATCAAAGTTCATAGGCAATATCACTGAAAGAGACGCATAATAATGACGTAAGCCTAATTGTTAAGAATACGTACATCATAACGTCACATTATAGGTGCAAGACATTTTAATCTTTATTAGAAACGGATAATGCATTAATTTGTCGTCGCCTCAGTGCTTGTTTGGCCTATCTACCAAATTTTTCGAAAATTAACTTTAAATGCAGTTTTATTAAGACTTAAATTTCAGTCCTTTTGGTTAAGACAGATTGCTAACTTTTTCTCTTAAAATAACAAAAAATGTCATTTAAATTTTATTAGTGACACGACATCGTAATGAAAATTTCGTGCTTGTTTGTTGTATCTCCAGATTTTGTTTTAAATCCCACATCGTAAAAGACTTTGAGTGCTTGAGTGCTCTATGTCCACTCAATCGACCAATCACAGCCCGCGGCGCAATATTCTCCGCCATTTTGTTTGATTTGTCATTTTGGCGGGGGACACCGAAAAATCCATAAAATAATCGTAAAAATATATAAATTATAGTGTTTTTGGTGTTTAGATAATTCTAGACATTAATAAAACATGTCTAGAACATTTAATAAAAGTGAACATGAGCAGACGCAGCCGCAAATTGAACAGTAAGTACTTTTTAGTTTCAACTTGATCTTGTTATGAATTTGCAACAGGGTGTTACTTTTTAATGATTTTGAACACCCAAGAGTGCATTAATACCTACGCTCCAAAGATTCTCGCTCTCTTATTTTATTTTTCTCTTATCTTATTTTATTTAGACCGAATTAACGTGCTGTTATGCATGATACCTAGTAAAATTAGATTTTGAGTTAAAAAAATAAACAAATATTTTTTAATGATTCCGTGTTGGGTGTCAATGAAGTGAGTTAATTAAGTAAGGGTAATTAGGGTTCCGTACCCAAAGGGTAAAACGGGACCCTATTGCTGAGACTTCGCTGTCCGTCCGTCTTTCCGTCCGTCTGTCACCAGGCTGTATCTTATGAACCGTAATAGTTACACAGTTAAAATTTTCACAGATGATGTATTTCTGTTGCTGCTACAACAACAAATACTAAAACACTGAATAAAATAAAATATTTAAGTCGAAATATGGCTTCGACACTTCAGCGATACCTTTCGCTCCAAGAGATGGCGTTGCTTGTGGCTAATATGTAGCTACGACGCCTTCAATGCTTTTAGTTACCTGTCGGTCCAAGAGATGGTGTTGCTTGTGGCTAATATGTGGCTACAAAAACTAAAGTAAATATTTAAGTGAGGCTTTCATACAACCGGCCAGATTTTTTTGGCGTTTTATACATAATGGTACGGAACCCTTCATGCGCGAGTCCAACTCGCACTTGGCCGGTTTTTTAGAATTAATTAATACACACTTACGAACTTCAAGATTGAGTTTCTTTTTTATTATTTTTTACTTTTTAAATGAAATTTCTTGTCTCGGGGGGTTTTTAAATTTTTAATTTAATTATTAATAGTCTTTATAAAACTCAAATCATAAATTGAAAGAAATCGTTCATAAAAACATCCTGTATATAATATCTGAAACATAGAACAAACAAGCACGAATAAATAAATCAGTCACTTTGCTCTATCTCCAGTGAGTCGTGTTCTAAGTCCACATTCATAATTATATTTGCGCATGTTTGTTCTATCTCCACATAAAACCTGTAAAATAAGGTAAAATTAATTACGATCTTATATAAAACTTATCACTATCAATACATAGTTAACTCTTGTATTAAGAAAAACCTTAAAATCAAAAAACTACAGCTTTTTAAAAGAAATAGAACTAAAAATTCGTGTACTGTAAAATTTAACCAATGGTAGATAGAGCAAACAAGCACTGAGGCGACGTTGTGCAAAGAAGATTTAAATATTCTGAACAAAAGCATAAGAACTATTTCAGTTGACAAAATAATTCTTTTTAAAAAGAAAATTGACATTTGACATTTAAGTCCTACAACGATCTTTTGGCGCGTGAATGACGTGTGGGTGACAGAGACAGTGCCTTACAGTTTGCCTTGCCTGTATGGCACTGTCTCTATCACCCTCAAGTCATAATAGTGTCATTATTTTATGTCATATGTCTAAGTTATTTTGCATGTTTTAAATCTAAATACGCGATAATTCGACTATTATGAATACATGTTGTCGATTCCAACGCCTTATTTAATCCAGATCTACATGTAATTATTCTTAAAATACCGAACCGACGGCGACGGGGCGAAAATCAAATGTTTGACAGGTAAGATTTGTATGGGAAATTAAAATTTTCATTTTTAGTATTTTGCTCGCAATTTTTCCATATTTTCTCATCGCTGCAACCTTCCCTGAACTTCCACGAATATTTCAAGACTAAAATTAGCCAAATCGGTTTAGCCGTTATAAAGTAAAAGTTAGTTAACTCAGTTAATAGATCTGGTATTTATCGATAGATGTCACGAGTGTGAGTGAGAGAGAGAGTGTGAGAGACATAGAGAGATGTGTTAGGTCTTTGATTATATATTAAAGTCGGCACAATCATAAGATTCCGATATGACGTCTGTCATTTATGAACACAAACTAACCTTGTATGGGCGTCTTCAACTTACTTATTACGGAAATATATATTTCTTCGATTTGATATTCGAACCGCTGGTAATGTTACTATGAAGCGAAGATATTTCGTAGTTAATGATAGGTCACTTTGGTTAGATTATGTAATGCACTATTTACTGTGCATATACAGTATACAGTTTATACTTATTATCAATGCAGCTTTATAAGTAGGTACATAATGTACTTGTGAATCCACCTCCTCTTCGTTTTGAAAAATTGTTTTTATATTTACAGATAATAAACATTTCTTCCCATTTTTGCAACATATTTTATTGGCACATCGCTTCTATTGCTCGTAGCATGATGTTATAAAATTGCCCACAGTTTGTTAAATATTTTAATAAGGCATTATTCGTAATATTAAACGCAAGTAACTAGTGGGTTAAACGAATTGGAGTAATATTGTTTACTTAGTACGAATATTAAGATAGGTACTTACTTACCTACTTACTTATACGTACTTACATAGGTAAATACTAGAAATTCTGGCGAAATATGTAAACCATCCCTGTTTGTTTTTTATTTGTGTTATTTATAAACTGTATAAATCATTTCATTTTATTTTTATCAGTTTACATCATAAATTGTGTAAAATTGAACAAATATTTAAGACGTCATTGCAATGTTTTATAAGGAGGCTTGTTTCATAGTTATGTGACCGCTTGAAACAATTTATGAATCGACCATAATCGATACATTACTATAATCGAAAGTATGTGCTACCATGTCACACCCAAAATACAAATAGTTATAGATTCTTTAATATATCTAAAGCATTGCGATTTTTCGTAGCTATTATAAATTCCCGATATATACGTTTTTAAGCTTTTTCCACTCAAATCGAATAATTATTAACCGTTTTATAGTTTTTCCGTTTTCAGTAGATTAATGAAATTTCCATTTTAATAACTAATATAATTCCCTCACCTTAACTTACTCGTTAAATTGCCTTATTATGCCTTTCGGAGTTCCTCTCAACGCTACATCTGTTTTTTAACCAATTTTAAGAAAACAATCAGAGATCGGTTTATTAATTATCGGTCTTTAAATTTCCGAACTTAATTAACGAAACGATTAGAAAGTCTTATTACTTATAATCGGATAATTTTAAAAATCGGTTTATTTAATGTATCGATTTTAGTTGTACTTCACTATTGTCACTGTAATGACAGCCTTCATATCGGAATCTTATGATTGTGCCGACTATAGGTGTTTTCGTTACGAAATTTCTCAATTCGGTCCCCACGCCCAAGACCCGCGATAAAAGCTATGCAATAGCTTAAAAATTCATTATTGATAAACATTGACATAATATTATAATTTATCTATGAAATCAGAAGATTTGATCGGTGCCAGTCGTAAATTGCCATAGGCAGCAGTAGAAACGTGCTGCTGCAGTTTGCTTGCTTTCTTAAGACCATAAATAAATAAACGTCGCGCATCGCTTTGTCTTTTGTCATGCTGACTTCGAAGGACTGGAATATATTTCCTGCTTCGGTTTTTCACAGGTGTCTTCAAGTCAAGAGTGAATAGGTGTTTTATAAGTTAGAGCGCTTTACAATCTAAAGGCTAATTTTCCATTTATTAACATCAGGGGAATCGTAGTAAAGGGCTAACTTACATCCTTCTAGCATATTTAATCTTAATAAAATATAACAACAGTAAAGGAATAAATTACCGGTGTAATACTATTTCCCACATTTTTCCAGCTCGGATCTCTCTCCAAGATTATATTGAATTCCGGTCTCCCACTGTCAAACCACACACCAGGCTTGTCTCCCGGTTTTGCGCGCCGCACCAAACGCGCCGTGTAGTAATTTAAACCGTAAAAGTCATAAGTACCTGGAAAAGTATGTTTAATAGATAACTGAAGGTGTGACACCCCTTTTAGGTTCTCGGCGAGAAAGACCGAGCACGTGCGAATAGACTTCTTGGTCATCTTATGTTACGAGTGTTAAATTGATCTCGAAACGGCTTCAAGGCTACTAAGGATCGCGCGCATTTGAATGTGCACAATAATATTAAGATTTTACAAACCCTTTATTAATGCTATTTCTTCTTTTGTAAAGGAGGGTAGCTTAGACCGTGCGTATCCTGCCTTCTTGCTGTATTCTGCCATCGCCTTCTCCACCGAGTGTGGCCAGCCGCCTGTCTTGGAGTATATGGGATGGGAGTATTGTCCCACCTGAAACACCACACATTTTAACAGTTACAAAGTCATGTTTTATACAGTTAAATCCAAATAATCTTTTCGAAGATTGAAAGTTATTCGCCAGTGTTGTCTTCTTCTTTTAGGGACGTTTATTATGCCACAGTGAGCAGAAAAAGCGTGTTGGATGTTACGTCACGTTAAGATACTCATACGAATATTCGCTTCACAATAACGAAAATGTAAAATCGCGTACGTAAATCGTCATATACGAATGATCGAATACTCGTAGAGAAAGCGATCACCTCTTCTCGTCGAGTGTCTAAACGCGACGTTATCACGAATATGACAAGTGTATTCAATTGAATCTCGTTTGAATTGTTTTACACATTTTATGTAAAAATGTTTCAAAAACTTGTCAAACTATTCAATTTATCAATGAATTGAAGCTGTGTTATCAAAATTCTGCAATTTTTTTTCATCATACTTGTTTAATAAAGAAATATCGTTATTAAACGCAGGTTTTCATTTTCATGTTGTAAAAACAATCTTAATCTATGTTGGTACATACTAAACTTTGCAGGGCCAACTCTGCTATTTCTTCATCGCCCTCTCCCTTCGGTTCCATCCACAATACATGATTTGAGATGGATATTCTACCTGGAAAGATAAACTTCTTCTGAGCAAAGGAGGATGGGCAAAAATGTATAGAAGCTGGTCTACCATGCAATAAAAATAAGTCATATGTTAATAGAAGGGTTATTTTATATACTTGCATATGTGCTAGGTCGCATGTCTCTGAGTATTGTCGGATCTGAGTTCTACTACATTAAATCTGACAGTATTGGAATTGTGCTTAAGATGGCATACTTTTTCTTTCAAGGGAAATATTAAAAATAATTTGAGTCATATGAGATCAGCATCTTGCGTATATTCTAAAAGGTATCTTATTCAACAAAATTATTTAAAATTTAGAACAATCAACGACATATTATTAACTTTAAAAACAAACATAAACGGCACTTAGGTTGACATGTGTTAAATGACATATGTATAGTATAAGATGACATGGTACAGTACGCCCAACTTATCTCTGAAATGGCGAAAATTGGAACTAACGAAAAGTCATTCATAAATACGTTGTGGTCATTCATTGTCAGTTACTAGTGTGCAATGATTGGTCAATTGAATGTCAAATGCGTCCGACAGCGCCTCTTTCGTTTCAGTCTTAAGTTGGGTTTACTATACATTGCCACCAACCTATCTCTGAAGAACTAATGCCGCCATGTTAAAAAGTCATTCCTAAGTAGTTGTGGTCATTCATCTGTCAGTTACTACCTCTCGAATTGCGTCCAACTGCGCCTCTCTTCATTTCAGAGATAAGTTGGTTTTACTGTATGTCATCTTACACCTTAAGGGTATGTCGTCTTATCGATGCTAAAAGCCAGCCCATTCGATTGTCCATTACAGCTTCAATAGGCTATATCCATGTCTTCTTGAGCCCAACTTTTTCGCGTCGATGTTTGTTGGTAATTGCCAGGCATTCTGTATAAAAAAAGAAAAGATGACATAGTATGCCATCTTACACCCACGCCCTGTATGTCATTTTACCCAACGGATACAAAATTATGGTTTAAATTGACATGACCATACTTTTTTACGTTAGGATGCGTTTTTTGCTATATTTGTGCAGTCTAATAACCCTTTTTTACTATTCAAATTAGTTTAAAGTAAAGATCCTTACCTTACATGTATTTTCACCACCAAAAAAACCGAAAGCATACTTTTAAGCATGTCAAAATCACAAAAACGTGTACTACTTGCCAGTTCGCGTTCTTATTCCGCCATACTGAATTTGAGTATTAGCGACATCTATGTAGACTCCCTTTAACGTCACAATTGCACCCTTAGCGCGAATATTTAAATCAATAATGTAGTAGGTGTGTCACCTTATCTGACTATGCCATCTTAAGCACATCTCCCCTAGGTAGTTTAGGTAGTGCCAAACATTGAACATCGTGGTATTTAAAATGAATTTTGTATAAAAATAATGAAACAATGTAAGTATCTACATAAATAATTATTGCTTTTTAAAAAGAGGTTTTTAGAAGTCGGTTATTTTTTTGTAAAAGCAATTATTTTAAATAACACTTACATTCATGGAAATGTTCATACTCATACTCATGTTCGCATGGCTGTATCTCCAAACGGACAAAGATTTGGGGAAATTTCCAATAGTAAAAATTGATGTACTATTCTATCCCAAATTGAAAATATGCTATTCATTATTATTGGACTGTAGACCAAAATGCCCATTCTCCTTTCTTTGTATACTTACCTAACAAATGTTAATAATTATGATATTCTGACTTTATGAAATTTAAAAAAAAAACAATTTTATATTATGGAAAAAATTGATATCTTAACCTTTGAAATCAGGCACTCCATTTTTCAATTTGAATTGTGCCAACAAACCACGAACACGAAATTAATTTATTTTTTATTCCTTACAGCGTTTACTCAAAGATAGTAAGGTTAACTTTTCTTCTGCTAAATTCATAATATTACCTATGTAGCGGTACGCTAAACAACCCCTTTTAGCTACGTTAAATTATCTACACCTATCTACCATATCGCAGAAGGCGAAGACCTACCTACATAGAAATTAATTATTAACCTACCCCGGCAACCGGATACTGCAAGCTGCATATTATATTTTTATTCTGAACTAAATAGGATTTGACGCCCGTTCAGAAACCAAGAAGCAGCCGCAATATCATATCAGCGCCGTACAGTCTTCACTCGCAGCATGCAAGTACATCCGTCTTCGTTTGCTTGATCTTCACGCCGCCGCCGTAGTCGCTTCTTCTGCCGCTGTCCCGGAGCTGTGTTCCACGTCGCCGCTGCCCGCCGAATGAGGTCTGCGCCGGCCGTCGCGCCTTTTATATGCTTCGTCAATCACGGAGTTCAACATGGCAGCCACAATGGACGCACGTCGTTGTACAAAGTTCAACAAAATTAGAGAGAAGAAGAAATATATATTTTTGTCTCTTTTATAGATAAATACGTTGCCGAAATTATTAATTTGTATTGAGTTAAATGTGATTGGTAGAAATTTAGATATTTTTATTGGCTAAACGAATAATGATATTTTTATTGGTTAATGCTTAGCGTAAGCTGGTGTATAAATATAGGCAGGGTTTGTCAATAAAGCATTCATATATCCGATACTACCTACAGCAGTACCTAACAAGAACCAGTCGTTTTATTTATCCGCCACTAGACCACTCGGATTTGTTAATGGTGGACCTCTCACCACCATTACAGTGGTGACCCCGAGCAGGAACCCCTGGAAGATCACGACAACCGACATTGGTAACTCGAGAAGAAAACTACGAAGAAACTCTGAACGAGCATTGAAGAAAAATCTCTGCAAGAAACCACTACGAAAATCCCACGAATATTGAAGACGAACGCCTGGACGAATTTCGAAGCAAAATCCCTGCAGGACTACGGACGAAAATATCACTATGGAGCGAGAAATGAAGAAATCCGACGCATCGACATCAAACCCGGCCAAGGAACAAGAAATCGCCAGTATATCTCTGTCGTTGAGAATACCGCCGTTCTGGAGAGATAAACCTCGACTGTGGTTCGTCAGTTTTGAAGCGGCAACGAGCGACTTGAAGAAGAGCCAAGCACAACTAGCGCAGATGGTTATCGCCCAACTCGAGAAGCAAGATATTGAACAAATTGCGGACCTGTTGTGCAACCCACCGGCAACCGACCAATATATTTCGCTGAAGGACCGTCTAATTTCTGCGTACGAAGAATCCGACAGTCGCCAGCTACAGAAACTACTATCAGAGATAGAACTTGGAGAACAGAAGCCTTCTCAGCTCCTACGCAGAATGCGTACTTTGGCGCGAGACAAAGTTCCAGATTCGACGCTACGACTGATGTGGGTAAACCACCTACCCTCACATGTTCGATCGGTACTAGCAGTGAGCGAAACATTCAGCACGCAGACGAAGCTCGACGAATTGGCACTCCTGGCGGACAAGATGATCGAAAACAGCAGCAGCTCACACGTATCGATGATCGAAGGCACTTCAACCAAGGCCAATGATACCCAGCTTCTTCTCGAAGAAGTTCGGCGCTTATCATTAGAAGTCGCCGCGCTCAAAGCCAGTCAACCCTGTTACCAGCAACAGTACAATCAGCGCAATCAGAAGCATCGAAGATCACCTTTTCGACGTGACCGTTCCTTCAACCGAAGCCGTTCAAGCTCAAGAACAAGATCTCCCTACTGCTACTATCATCGACGTTTTGGTTTTGAAGCAAGAAAATGCACAACGCCGTGTACATTCAAGAACGAAAATATTATGAAGTCGGAAAACTAAATAATACGCTCGATGCGACGGGATCCGGCGTAACAGAAAAGTCCTACCGTCTTTTTGTCACCGATAAAAAAAGCAAGACTACCTTCCTTATCGACACCGGAGCGAATATCTCAGTCTTACCGCCGAGACAAGGACACAAGATGAAGCCACTGGAATTTCAACTTTACGCCGCAAACAACACGGTGATTCCAACCTACGGAGAAAAATCAATGGAACTAGATTTAAACTTACGAAGACCGTTCAAGTGGAGATTTATCGTCGCTAAAGTCAGTAAACCTATCATCGGTGCTGATTTTTTGCAACATCATCAGTTGATCGTCGACATCAAGAATAGAAGATTAATCGACGGGAAAACAAATCTTGCATCTCAGTCTTTCGTTCAAGCAACAAATCTACCCACAATAAGAAGCATAGACGTTCAACAATCTTATCACAAGATCCTTGAAGATTATCCTGGAATCACAAGACTAACTTCAATGAAATTAACACCGAAGCACGACGTGGAACATTTTATTGAAACAACCGGACCACCGCTTCACTGCCGTGCACGTCCAATCGCACCGCACAGATACGAGCAAGTTCGGAAGGAATTCGAAAACATGATTGAGCAAGGAATATGCCGTCCAAGCAAAAGCCCTTGGTCATCACCACTTCGTGTCGTACCGAAGAAGAACGGAGAATTACGAGTATGTGGAGACTACAGAAGACTGAATTCAATTACTACTCCCGACCGCTATCCAATACCGCGAGTCAAGGACTTCACTCATCAACTGTCGAACAAGACTATATTCTCCACTATTGATCTCAACCGAGCTTATCAACAAATCAAAGTACGCGATGAAGACATTCAGAAGACTGCAATAATTACTCCAATGGGATTATTCGAATTTCCAAGAATGACTCCAGGACTGAAGAACGCTGGTCAAACATTTCAAAGATTCATACACGAAGTACTTCATGGACTCGACTTCGTTTTCGCATTCATTGATGATCTACTGATTGCAAGCCCTGACGAAGAAACGCATGAAAAACATTTAAGAACCGTTCTACAACGATTAGAAGATAATGGAATCACAATCAACCCTTCAAAATGCATATTTGGGCAACAAGAAGTTCAATTTCTTGGTTTCAATGTCAGCAAGGAAGGAATCAAACCACCTGCTGAAAAAGTCAGAGCAATAATCGATTATGCAAGACCAAAGACAATCGAAGAACTACGAAGATTTCTTGGAATGATAAATTTCTACAGAGACCATATACCTAAAGCATCTGAAATCCAAGCACCTCTTCACGCCTATCTTCACAACACGAAGAAAAAAGACAAAACAGCAATCGAATGGAACGACGAAGCCACGAAGGCATTTGAAGCTTGTAAAGCCGCGATCCAAAATGCAACTTTACTCGCACACCCATCGCACGAGGCAACACTTGCTATCTTCAGCGACGCGTCCGATAACTCAGCTGGAGCTGTACTTCAACAATATGTCAACAAAAAATGGCAACCACTTGGCTATTTTTCGAAGAAGTTCTCCGATACGCAACGCAACTACAGTACATTTGACAGAGAGCTACTCGCTATCTACATGGCTATCAAGCACTTCAGAAAAACGTTCGAGGGAAAAAACCTAATCGTTTTTACCGACCACAAGCCATTAACATATGTACTTCAGAAGAAACCTTCAACATCTGAAACACCACGACGCGCAAGACAACTCATTTTCATCAGCGAGTTTACAACCGACATCCGTCACATCAATGGAAAGGACAACATAGTCGCCGACGCACTCAGTCGCATACCAGTTGACAGTATAACGTGTCCTACATCGATCGACTATCGCAAGATCGCCGAAGCGCAAGACAGAGATAGCAACAATATCAAGCAACTTTTGAAACAAAGTAAGTTATCAATCAAGCAAGTTACAATGCCAATGACACATCTACCTATCTTCTGTGAAGCCTCAACGTCAATCATGAGACCTTACGTACCTCAAGAATGTCGTCGTGATATATTTAACACTCTGCACAATATCAGTCATCCAGGTGTTAGAACAACAAGGAAACTAATCACTGAAAAATTCTTTTGGCCTTCAATGCAAGTGGATGTTGGCAAATGGGCGAAGCAATGCATTCAATGTCAAAAATGCAAAGTACAAAGACATACATCAAGCCGTCTAGCTTCATTTCCACCTACGGAGAGATTTGAACACCTGCACGTCGACATCGTTGGACCATTACCTACGTCACCGCAAGGACATCGATATCTCGCCACAATGATCGACCGAACTACGAGATGGCCAGAAGCTATACCTACCGATGACATCTCTGCGGAATCAATCTCAAAAATAATATATGAAAACTGGATTACTCGTTTTGGTTCACCGAAAACAATCACAACGGATCAAGGAAGAAACTTCGAAAGTAGCCTGTTTCTCAAATTACTTCAAATGATGGGAATAGAGAAGACACGAACAACAGCATACCATCCTCAAGGAAATGGCATAGTCGAACGCTGGCACAGGACGCTAAAGACCGCAATCAAAACTCGTCTATCTCAACATTCAAAGTGGATTGATGAGCTACCTACTGTGTTATTGGGTCTACGAGCAACACCGCGCGCTGACACTAGCCTTAGCGCCGCTCAGCTTACCTACGGTCACAGCTTAAGACTACCGTGTGACTTCTTCACTTCGACTTCAAGCAATCAAGAAATGAATTATGATTTCGTAACGCAACTTCAAGAAACACAGCCTTACATTCGCATCCCACATCGTCTCACAGGAATAACAAACCGGTTTTCATACATCAAGATTTAAAAACATGCAAGCAAGTCTTTGTAAGAAACGACGCTGTGAAGAAACAATTCCAACCTACCTACGATGGACCGTATAATGTGTTAGAGCGAGATAGCAAGACTTTTAAACTACAAATACCAGGAAGGAAATCTACTGTTATATCAATCGACCGACTGAAGCCTGCCTATATCATCAATGAGGATACTTCAGAACACTTACCACCAGTATCATCATCATCATCACATCAACCACCAGCGAGGAAGTTTGAAAATTTATCATCAACAAATAATAGTGTGAAACCTATATTGAAGACTACAAGACATGGACGAGCCGTCAAGCCTCCGGTTCGCTTTCGCTAGGGGGAGAGTGTATGTAGCGGTACGCTAAACAACCCCTTTTAGCTACGTTAAAAGTAGGACAACCCAGTATGACCACCGAGAATCACCGAAATTATCTACACCTATCTACCATATCGCAGAAGGCGAAGACCTACCTACATAGAAATTAATTATTAACCTACCCCGGCAACCGGATACTGCAAGCTGCATATTATATTTTTATTCTGAACTAAATAGGATTTGACGCCCGTTCAGAAACCAAGAAGCAGCCGCAATATCATATCAGCGCCGTACAGTCTTCACTCGCAGCATGCAAGTACATCCGTCTTCGTTTGCTTGATCTTCACGCCACCGCCGTAGTCGCTTCTTCTGCCGCTGTCCCGGAGCTGTGTTCCACGTCGCCGCTGCCCGCCGAATGAGGTCTGCGCCGGCCGTCGCGCCTTTTATATGCTTCGTCAATCACGGAGTTCAACATGGCAGCCACAATGGACGCACGTCGTTGTACAAAGTTCAACAAAATTAGAGCGAAGAAGAAATATATATTTTTGTCTCTTTTATAGATAAATACGTTGCCGAAATTATTAATTTGTATTGAGTTAAATGTGATTGGTAGAAATTTAGATATTTTTATTGGCTAAACGAATAATGATATTTTTATTGGTTAATGCTTAGCGTAAGCTGGTGTATAAATATAGGCAGGGTTTGTCAATAAAGCATTCATATATCCGATACTACCTACAGCAGTACCTAACAAGAACCAGTCGTTTTATTTATCCGCCACTAGACCACTCGGATTTGTTAATGGTGGACCTCTCACCACCATTACACCTACATTATAGTATTCACCAAATAAAATTAGAGTTTAAATCATTCAGTGGTTCAGTCAGAACCAAAATTTACCACCTATCTTATTATTATTCACCAAATAAAGTTACAGTTGAAAACATTCGGTGGTTCAATCAGTTCCCAGTCACACTTCTTAACGAGCTATTTCTATCTCTTTTTTACGTACCGATTTCAATACCTGCGGCTTCAACCCCTATTTGACCTTCTTAATGTCAAAAAATCCTCGTCTACTTACAATAATCTACCTGCCCATCAAAATTCATCTATATACTTCAAGCAGTTTTCGATATTTCGTGAAGAGTGAGTGACTTTTCGTTTTAATATACAAATAGCAACAGGAGACAACCGGACAGCTTCGATAAACTGGTTGTGGTGGGCAAAGTAGACGGCAGAAGACCTAGAGGCCGATCACCTACCCGATGGTCCGACACGGTGAAGGCAATCACAGGAATCCCAGTGACCGAAGCTCTCCGAAAAGCAGAGGACAGGGTGGCGTGGAAGCAGTTCGTCAGCTCCGCCACCACGGCTTATCAAAACGGGCACGACGTTCAGTAATGAAGAAACCGACAAAGAAGAAGAATACAAATAGCTACATATTACCATGATACTTTGACTTGTACTCCTTCTCATATATCCTCCAAGCTTTGGCATGAGCAACAAGGACATGCTTATTGCACAGCAGTCCAGCAATTTCTGGTTCTAGGATCAGTGGTGCAAATACAGCAGCATTGTATGTGATATCACAAAGATTGATGGGCTCATTTATGGTAATCCAGGTCTTAACTCTGTCAGCGTAGAGCGAGAACACTACTCTCGCGTAGTCCGCGAACCAGTCTGATATTAACGGGTTGGTCCAGCCACCTGGAATATAATTAGTGATAAGAAAAACTTTATCATAAAAAGAGGGGTGTTATACGTTTGAACTGTCAGTCTGTGTGTATTTGTAAAGTGTGTTTTTTACAGAATTAAGGTAGAAAACTACCAGGCAGCACTATTCTTCCGCTGCCACCCATGAAAATTGTGACCGACCTTGAAGAAGAGCCAATTTTGGGATTAGGGTGGTTAATCCAGTTAAATTCAATTAGAACAAGCTTCGTTTTCTGAACTAACATAATTATTCTGGCAAATGGAGATCTCCCGCCAAACGAGACGACGTGCCTGGAGAGCGGCCAAGGTATTGTGTGAATGCTCTCGGCGCCGTTGTATATATGCGGGCGAAATAAAATCATCGATCGCGTGATTCAGGCTTCGGTGACGTCACCGTGTAACGTCTGTGCGATGTCGCCACAATCATAACCTAAACTTTCTGACTCACCTAAGTCTTGTAGCTTTTGCGGCAAGTCCCAGTGGTAGAGCGTGACGATGGGTTCAATGCCTTTCTCCAGGAGATAATTTATCAAATTGTTGTAGTACTTCTTCCCACTTGTACTGACTTTCGTTGTGAAAGGGTTTGGCAATAAACGAGGCCATGATATGGAGAACCTTAAAAACACATAAATAATTCAGCAATCGAATTGAGAATCGCCTCCTTTATTGAAGTTGGCTTAAAATATCCTTTTGTAAATATTTTAAGATATACCTACTTAGATTTAAAAGATGTGCTGAGGAGTTTGCTTCGCCTTTCTTCTCTTGAAAAAGATACCGTTAGAAATGGCGGTTGGCTCAAAAAATACGTGCATAAATTCAATTTATATTTATATCTAGACGCTGCTGAAAAGCCAGGTTAAATAACTTAATCATTTCGAAAGAACTGACCTGTAGAAATGTAGACCCAGCTCGTGTATCATTTCCACGTCTCGTCTCCAATGATGGTAGGAGTCAGAAGCGACGTCACCGTTGTTACCATCAGCCACCCTGTCAGGATGCGAATGCATCGCTCTATCCCAAATACTTTCGGGTTTACCTGGAAAACAGGAACAAACTCCTTGGCAGGTCTTGCAAGTACCAAATTGGTATAAATACTCTGGTTCTACAGAAATCGTAGCGTAATAGAACTGAAGTCATAACATGAGTTGGTAAATGCAGGGTCACCGTTAGTGGGCGTGCAAGGAGTGCACAGCATGCGGATGGCACGTCCGGGGGGCAATTGGACCAAAAGGGGCGGCACGAGGTATTATATCTCTCTTTGGAGGGTAAATAATGTATATTGTTCCCTATAAAGACTTCCAAGATATACCTATTTACATAACCATGCCATTAAAGTTTATCATTTAATAGGCTTAGGCACATCCGCAATAAGACTGGTGGCAGCCCAGGTATCACCAATTGTGGTCCCAACATCAACCCACCAATCAAGTTGCAAATGTGCATTCATAAAAAAACCATACCACTGACATTCCAGGCACCTTCCACCTGGTATGCTGAGGTAGCTGCACCAAATCTGAACCCAGGAGGAAAGGTCTGGTCCGATCCTATCGCACCATGAATAATGCTGAGGAAAATGAAATATATTCGTTTAATTATTTGACTTCATAGATATCTAAGGTTAGACTTCAAAAGGGGTAGTAGATATACCTACTACCGCCCGCCACGGTACTTAGTAGGTATCCTTTTATTGTTTCGTTCATATAATTTAACAGCCATTGTATTTATATTATTTATTATATATCTATATATATAAAAGCGAAAGGTCACTCACTGACTCATCACGAAATCTCAGAAACTACAAGTGCTAGGAGTGTGAAATTTTGCATGCGGGTTCTTTTAAGGATGTAAGTGCTCACTAAGACGGGATTTTATGAAATTCAACCTCTAAAGGGGTGAAATAGGGGTTGAAAGTTTGTATGGAAGACTGTCATTTTTTGAGTTAGAAACATGAAACTTTATTTTTGGGCTACTGATTAAAAATTAATAGATACGTATTTAAGCGTTTCTGGAAATTCTACCCCTAAGGGGGTAAAATAGGGGTTGAAAGTTTGTATGGAAGTCCGTCATTTTCTAAGTTAGAAACATGAAATTTGCCATGTATTGTATGTTCCTTGGGGAGTGTAGGGGACCAAGAGAGGATTTTTGGAAATTCCACTCCGAAGGGGATGAAAGGGGTGAAAACTATTATATGAAAATTCTACAACATTGAAGTTAGTGACTTGGAAATTTGAATTTTGATTGCTTACTTCAAATTAATGAATACGTGTATCAGATTTTTTTGATAATTAACCCTCAACCCCTTTAAAAGGGGGGTGAAAGATTGTATGGGACTTAATAAAATTTTCAAGATAGAAAGCTGAAAATAGGTAAATACTCTTTGTTGTAAATAAAAAATCAAGTGTTTTTTCGAATTAACCCTCCAACCCCTAAAAATACGGGGTGAAAATTTGTGTTTTTTTCGTTAGTTTCCAAGTTAGGGACTTGAAAATGAATGTCCAGTCTCTTTGTTAAAATTAAAAAATGTGCTTCAGTATTTTTTCAATATCACCTTAAAAATATATAGGTAGGTGTAAAATTAAATAGAGATTTAGTACTCCAAATATTTATACGAGACGGGAAATTTACGTAGGACATTTCCACGGGATCGTAAAATGCAAATTCCTGAAAAACTGATTAAAAATTAATAGATACGTATTTAAGCGTTTCTGGAAATTCTACCCCTAAGGGGGTAAAATAGGGGTTGAAAGTTTGTATGGAAGTCCGTCATTTTCTAAGTTAGAAACATGAAATTTGCCATGTATTGTATGTTCCTTGGGGAGTGTAGGGGACCAAGAGAGGATTTTTGGAAATTCCACTCTGAAGGGGATGAAAGGGGTGAAAACTATTATATGAAAATTCTACAACATTGAAGTTAGTGACTTGGAAATTTGAATTTTGGTTGCTTACTTCAAATTAATGAATACGTGTATCAGATTTTTTTGATAATTAACCCTCAACCCCTTTAAAAGGGGGGTGAAAGATTGTATGGGACTTAATAAAATTTTCAAGATAGAAAGCTGAAAATAGGTAAATACTCTTTGTTGTAAATAAAAAATCAAGTGTTTTTTCGAATTAACCCTCCAACCCCTAAAAATACGGGGTGAAAATTTGTGTTTTTTTCGTTAGTTTCCAAGGGGACTTGAAAATGAATGTCCAGTCTCTTTGTTAAAATTAAAAAATGTGCTTCAGTATTTTTTCAATATCACCTTAAAATATAGGTAGGTGTAAAATTAAATAGAGATTTAGTACTCCAAATATTTATACGAGACGGGAAATTTACTTAGGACATTTCCACGGGATCGTAAAATGCAAATTCCTGAAAAATAACTTCCAAGCCAAGAGCGAGTTGGACTTTCTTATGAAGGGAAAGCAGCAAATATTAAACTACATGGGCGATTTTGTTCGATATTAAATTGAAGTTGTAATAAGATTTCAGCCTGAAAAATCTTTTTTTCTAAAATAAGTCTAAAGAAAAGCACTGTCGAGTTCAGTAAAAATACGCTATATACCTAACAAAATTCCACGCGGGCGGAGCCGCGGGCGGAAAGCTAGTATATATATATATATATATATATTAATTAGCCGATTCGGAAGTCAAATAGGATTATAGTCAAACATTAACTTGAAATGTATTTTAAAAAATTATTTAATTGCCTTAAATTAATCAATTACTTGCCTAAAAACCACCGCTAGGTTCCACAACATTTTTACTTTTGGTTTCACTGTACGGCCTCCGCAAAGACCATAAAGTAATCTAAACAGCTTACTTAGTATGCACAGTGATTAGCAGTGTCACTATTATTCATATTTAACGTGGATAAATTAAAGTATATCACTTAACAAATTTATGAAACTTGAAAAATGGTCGTCATATAAATCTATACTAATATAAATGCGAAATATTATACTGATGTGTGACCGCTAGTGGCCAAAATTTCTTGAGCTTTCTTCACTAACCCCTCCACCAATCCACAGGAGCAACTTGGTGGAGTGGAGTACCTATTCTCTAGGCCTCCTCAACAATGAGGAAAAACCCATGCTCAGTAGTGGGCCATTAATGGGTTGTAGCCATACTGATGGGAAATCGATTGACACCCGGGAAAGGAAATAGGATATTTTCATCACGGAAATAATTCCCTAACGTAGTGAAAAGGAGTAGAAGAAGCAGAGATTTTGAAAAATAGGTTGCCTAAGTTTATCTTGCATTATTAACTATCCTCGTGAGAAAATTCATGGAAATCGGTCAAGCGCTTTAGATTTTTAATTCAAAATTTATTTCCATATTTCCACCCAGACAGACAGAGAGACAGACAGACAGACTTTTGTATTTATAACATAAAACAAATACCACTTTTTAATTAAAGCTTACCACAAAACTAAAGTTAAAACCGGTTAAGCCGTTTCTGATATTATTATTAACGCGTAAAAAGTGTCTAAGATAAAACGTCTAAGATAAAAAATCTAACAATCATTTGTAAAGTTCTTTATTGCATTAATTATAGAACTCCAATAAAAGTTTTTCTAATAAGTATAGCGATTACCTATATTTTTAATAAATGTTAGGTGTGTGTTACTTATATTTATGTATTATAGTCAAAATGTTTAATATTTGTTTTAGTAAATATTTTTACCCGTTCCATAGTCGCTAATTCAGTGGCATCAAATTAACCCTAATGCGACATTAATATTATTTATTGTTAAATAAATAACTGTTAATTAATTAACTATGCCGTAAAATGAAGACGACGTTAAATGCATATTAATGCAACTATGAAGGTAGTAGTAGGTATTAGTAGTATTTTTGGCTGTACTATTTTTAGAAATGTCTTCTGCATCCAATAGCCCGCTGACTTTTTTAATTTGTCAGCCCACTGGTCTGTGGTGTTCTATGCTTTTTCCTCCGAAAGAGAGCCTCCACTAGAAGGCCGAGCCCTGATTCTGCTGATTTATAAAACAACTAGAGAACCGCCCGCGCTTCGCTTCGGGACCCGTAGGTAACAGCCGCGTAGGTCCCGCTCCCGTAGGAATCTCGGCCAAAGATAAGCCTATAAATATAAATGATTTCTATTCTATTCTATTCTATTCTATAATATGACATACTGGAAGATCAACATCAGAATCCGTCCTGTCTTCACTCACGGCTAACATAGCCGTGGGGATTCAGTTTCGGGGCCGGTGGCCCCCTGACTGAGGTGTCTGCCGCGGTCCGTAACAACGGACCGGTCGTTGGGTTGGGACCCTGTATGGGTCCTCGAAGATTGTCCAGATGGTGATGTGGAGTATGGGTGTCTAGTCCGGGGAGTCATATGATTTTCACGCCGCCCGGACGACCAGGCCCTACCAGGTGAGACCCGCTGGTGGGAAGCCCAGCAGGAGCCGATCTGCGACCGAACGGCGGCTTGCGGTCTTGTCCGAGGTGGTTCATGTCGGGCTGCTCCCGCGCAGTATGTCGCGCGGGAGTGCCTAACGGTCCGGGGGGCGGGCGTGGAGCGGCGCCAAGTTCCGCAGGTGCAGAAACCGCGGCGCGTCCGCGCGCGCTAACATCCGTTGCGCTAGGTCCTCCACGTGGGCGTCCAGGCTCTCAACTCTGAGGTCCCGCTGGATGGTGGCGTTCCTCACGCACCACGGCGCCCCTGCCAGCCGGCGCAGCGTCTTCGATTGAACCACGCGTAGACGCCTGCGTTGTGGTTCACTCGGGAGCGCGTACCAGGCTGGGGCCGTGTACGTGAGTCTGGGGCGGATCCAGATGGTGGTTTGACCCTCAACGGGAGACTCGAGGAGAGCGCTGGACGTAGAGCTACAGCTGCTGCCTTGGCGTGATTTACTGATTTACGACGTTGGTCACGTGGGGCTTCATAGTCAGGGAACAGTCCAGGGTTACCCCATGGTACTTGGCCTGTCTTATCCAGGCAATGTCTTGGTTGAGGAGCTTCAGAGTGGGGTCGCGCATCGTGGTTCCTCCAAATTGGATGGCCCTTGGATGGATCTTCCCTACGTTGATCGCCATCCTCCACTCGTGTAGCCACTTGGGGAGGGCGTCGAGGCATCTTTGCATTTTAACGGCGGCGTGACCTGACTTAATCGAGGTGGTCAGGTACGCTGCGTCGTCCGCGTAGAGGGCGAGCATGGCGCCCCCCTACGCTGGAATATCGTTCGTGTAGCACGAGTAGAGGGTAGGCGAGAGGCAGCTTCCTCAACATCAGATATAACATTTGCCTATGATTTAAGTAAATTACATCTACTATTTGATAGCGTGATTCAGAACTTGCAAATGAATTTTACTAACGGCATCTATTAACAACATCCGGAACTAAATATCTAGCAACTAACAAAACATCGATCTTCCCATAGGAATGAGATGTTTTTCCGCGGTAAAAAGTAGCCTACGTCACTCTCCACCCTCCTAACTATCCCCATACACATAAACCATACCATATAATAGCCATGTTGCGACGTAAAAGAGTCACAAACAAACAAACAAACAAACACACTTTCACATTTATAATATTAGTAAGGTTACGGATAAGGATTTGACACATTCCTTATACAAAATTGAATAGTAAGATACATTGTTGGCACATTTCGCATACAGAATTTTTGGCACGTTCCGTATTCAAAATTTAATAAATAGGTACGACACATTTTTGGCATAATTATTCCGTATAATACCCATTGAGATATTATGTACTAAAGATAATACCTACAAAATTTGTCAAACTATTTAATTTAAAAATTAGAAGAATTTAGTCAAACGAAGAAGAGTGTAGTCTTAGAACTTGTGCAAAAAATTGTGTTGGTCAAAATTGTGCAAGTTTGAGTAGGCCAATATTCAGGGATCCCACTGAAAGAGTCTACCTTGTCGTGGTGGCGGGGTTCTGTAGCCGAGCCTAGTGCTCGTGCTGGGATACGGTGAAAAAAATGAAAAGTAAATGAATGAAAAAAAAAATATTTATTTGAAAATAAGGTTAGCAGGTATTTTTGTACTTATGTCAAAAAAAACCAGCCAAGTGCGAGTCGGACTCGCGCAGAAGGGTTCCGTACCATTATGTATAAAAACGCCAAAAAAATCTGGTCTGCTATATGAAAGCCTCACTCAAATATTCAATTGTTTTATAGTAGCCACATATTACCCACAACGCCATTTTTTGGACCGAAAGGTAACTAAACTGTCGCTGAGGCGTCGAAAGGATGGGCGCCCACTTAAATATTTATTTTATTTTGTTTTTTAGTATTTGTTGTTGTAGCTGCAACAGAAATACATCACTATTACGGTTCATGAGATACTTACAGCCTGGTGACAGACGGACGGACGGACGGACGGACGGACAGCGAAGTCTCAGTAATAGGGTCCCGTTTTACCCTTTGGGTACGGAACCCTAAAAACGTACACATACATAGTTGAACACTACTGTAGGTATATAATTATGTAGATACAATTGTTCTTAAAAACCAGTTCTAAAAATCTGTAATTTTTTAATTTTATGATTCTTGTTCGTATTTCGTTTATTAACCAAAAGATATTACCTTGAATAATTAGCAACATATATAAAAAATAAACCTATTAAGTAGTTATGACCACAAAAAATATTTGACGAGTTATTCCACATCTCAAAGTCACTGGTATTAAACTCTTGAGTTAAAGCGACATCTAGCGAGTGATTGCCGACGATGTGTGAATAATAGTGTGCTGATGCCCTCGGTCGGCGCCTGCGCATCGGATCCTTGAAGTTCACTTCATACAAGCCGAATTTTGCCCTGCAAAACAATATTTTCAATGATCTATTTATGCTTACAAAAAATAAATCTATAGGAGATCTCTTTATGTACATAAAAGGTTAAAAATGTGAGAAAAACTATTATTGAAAGAATTTATTAAAGTTGGGGCCGCAAAACAATGATTTTAAGAATTTGTCTGTTGTGCCTTAACCAATTTGAGTAACCAAGTCTCGTTCTTCTTAATTCGATCGCAGATTAGGTTGATATTCTTGAGGGCTATCTTAGTCCTCGAGAATAGTCTTTAAAACAGTATAATCGTAAGTTGTATATAGACAGTTAGGCACCAACGACCTTTTACAGTAAGAACTTATCGTCATGCCTTCTCTATCATCACTTAACACTCGACTGATCTTATACTCAAAGAACCCCCTTTAAATTTTAAAAGCCCTTCAAGTTGTATCAAAATATTCATTAACATACACATCATATCCAAACCGCCATTCGTAGTTATCCATGAGACTCCAATACGTAAAACCTGTTATGTTGGCTCCATCTTCGTGAATAGAAAGGAGAACCTGCAACATGAAATACTTACGTAGTAAATTATTGAAAATCTAGAATCGTATCTATTAAGTAGTACTTAATGCAATCTATAAAACTTAGTACGAAGAAATAAGAATGAGGGAAGGATAGTAAATTAACTAAAGTGAACTTCAAAAAAACTCTAAAAGTGACTTCCAATCAGACCAAGCCCATTGTTCGCGAGAGTGTAAGCCAGGCGTCAATAATGTAACAGCTATCCTCAGAGGTTGTCTTTTGGAGATAATGCTACATGATTTATCAATTGAAGCTAGACATACACAGTCCACATTATTATAACCCTTATTTGACTATTTTCTCAAGACAAGGCAGCTTCTACTTACGAGCTAAACTATCGTTTTAAAGTAATATTTGTTTTAACTATCGTTTCTCGAATTTCGAGTCAATCCTTCTTTTTTTTCAAATTCGATAGCCTCTTTCAGGTGTTTGTTAATGATTTTTATGGATTCAACAGCAAGAGCATGCAGCACTATTCCTTTGCTGCCGCCTATCGACAAAGACACTTGACTTACAAAGAATTCATATCAGGTTAGTTAGCATCCTGATAGCAGACGGTAATATTGATAGAACTTGGCTTGACACGCTTCCGCGTGTCTAGATGACATTAATTTTTCAGTACATTGGTAGATATGAGTGGCAAATGGTCAGTGGCAAGAACTGTTAGTGATAGTCAGCGCCATTGTTCATTCTAAGTCATGTTTGTCGTCAAACAATTCACCTGTTCCAAATGTGACCTGATGAAATTCTGTCTTTCATAGTCATTACGATACCCATCGGCGCATCCATTCTCACTAATAATGAACTCCAGATCTCCATATTGTTCTCGTAACCACGCTATGTTCTTGCGTAGGCCTTCGGGGTATATCTGAAATATTAACAAAATACTCATTTCCGCCTGCACATTATATCTTCATAGCATAGAAAGGAGTTCGCTCCTTTTAGACATTTATTCCTTCACATATATTATATTCAGAATTAAAAAAAAATTACCGCTTGCGACAGCTGTTGTGTGACAGTCCATGTTGGATCCGTCTCTAGGACTATTCTATAATCTGGATGTCCAGTATAAGGCCAATAACCAACGTCTTCACCCGGATTCGCCCGCCGCACTAGCCTGGCGGTGTAGTAGTTCAAGGCGTAAAAGTCGTATGTACCTGGACATAAGAACAAACTCAAAATATTTTTTCACACTATGTTAGCATGATTTAATTTTCTGTGTGTTCTTCAGATCATATTGTACCTCTTTGCCTATCACTGCTTTGTTTGTGCACGTTATGAAAATGAAATGATTTTTTTTCGAACTTGGTTTTTACAAACATCACTAAACTGACCATAAATGCTTCGTGTCAAAGCGGGACGCCCAGAAATAATGGAACGCTCTTGAGAGATCGACCCCCTCAAAGCGGGACAGTCCGATCGAAAGTGGGACGTATAAAACTTTAATATTAAATAACCTCGTATTAACGATATTTCTTCGTTGGAGAAAGCTGGTAACTTCGAGCGGGGGTAGCCTGCTTTCTTGCTGTATTCTGCCATCGCTTTCTCTATCAAAGGTGGCCAACCACCTTCCTTAGAATAGATAGGATGAGAATATTGTCCTGTCTGAAAACAACAATCACATAAGGGCTTATAAATTAAAGTCGAGGTACTCACGATTTTGAATTTTTTATCGATATTAAATCGAGTACACGACAAGATTGACTATGATACATGCAAGTGAGTCTATCGAAGTGTCGGCAAAACAATTAAAAATCGAGAGTACCGGTTTGCATTTAAAGTACATACCTACATAGCATGAGTTTTCCCATTTTATCTACTATGTTTGTCTCGAATGTTATTTAATTTATTTATTTATTATCGTAATAATTATGTACTTACAGAGCATTGCCTTGCCAGTTCTGTAACATCTTCATCAGACTTGGTCTTCGGTATGAACCATGTCAGGAAATTTGAAAGGGTCATTTTACCTAGAACACGAAATTATATCTTCAACTCATGAAAAACCCACGACTTAGCATGGATCTTCTTAAACACTGAAAAAGCCCAGGATATTCACCACTATGCTATTCCAGTAAGGGTTATAGAAGGAGAGGCTAAGGACTTTCCTCTTCTGTGTTCGTTCATCGAAGAGAGACTGTCGATGTCAGGGCTCCTATAGGCAATATATGCAAGCAGTGTAAAAATCTTCAAAAGCATGATTTAGGCTTTATAAAAACAGAAAATAGAATTTATAGAAACAATAAAGTTACAGATATATAGAAACAGTATAATTTTGAAGAATTTTTAATTGGCTCACCATGATATATGGGTTTGTACTCTTCGTCATATATCCTCCAAGCTTTGGCATGGGCAAGAAGGGTGTGCTTATCACACAGCAGTGCACCCATTTCTGGTTCCACGATCAGAGGTGCATACATGCCACCGTTGTAGGCGACGTTACACATAATATGCGGTTCATTTATAGTAATCCAGGTCTTCACTCTGTCAGCGTAGAGCGAGAACACCACTCTCGCGTAGTCGGCGAACCAATCTGATATTAACGGGTTGGTCCAGCCACCTGGAAAATCCACATGCCTTTACACATAATGCCCAAACTCATTATATCATTCATGATTCACTCATGCTTGTTGATTTTGTGAAATGCTTTTAGAGCGAAGACTTGTTTAAAGACTTTCAAGTCTCAATCTCTTATAGCCTCAGAACCAATGTCAATCATGGCTAGTTCTAAATCAAAAGATTTATTGACTTAATCAGGTTACTTGTGTTAACGCATTTTGGACTTGGATGACTTCTAGTGGCAAAATTTTGCAAGCGTTTCTTAGAAAAGTCTTCCTGTATGATGAATCTTTCAGGACTGGATATGCAAAATTTAAAACGTTAGTCGGATTAAAGGAAGGAAGGATGTGTAGCTTTGGGATTATCTAAGTGGTGCTAACTGCTAAGTTTAGTGATCATCAGAAGAAAAAACTTGGTGCCGTTATTCCTGTGCTGATTATATTGCTCAGATAGCAGACAAAATTGATTTGGACCAAAGGATGAAGGGATTCCACAGGGTTAGATAATGCACTCACCTAAGTCTTGCAACTTCTGTGGAAGGTCCCAATGGTAAATTGTGACCATGGGTTCAATGCCTTTCTCCAAGACATAATTTATCAAATCGTCGTAGTATTTCTTTCCACTTTCACTTATTTTGGTCGGAAAAGCATTCGGCAGTAAACGAGGCCAAGATATGGAGAACCTAAGAACAATATTTTATAACATTAATATTGATGGGTCGCAACCCATCACAGTCACCATCTCACCAGATGGTGACCATTTTGGCTACTTTTAGCACAATCAAGCACTTTTCAATAATTGTGTAAAATATAGACCATTGATCAGTCTTGGAGTTCAACTGAAAGCGCATTTGAAAATCCGGCGATATTCAACAAGCAAGCTGTATAAAAATAGTCGTCAGACTTTCTGTTCAAAAATAAGATATATGAACGAAGGATATACTTCGTACTCCCGACCCTTGAATTGACCACTAACCTCAACAACAATCTAAACTGGCCAGTTTGGTAGCGACCAAACTCTACCAGCAATAATATTACATAATCAACATCCTAGTCAAAACTGTTCGACTTGGCCGTTTCGTTGTTATATGAAGTATTCATTATATTATTAATTAAACAGAAAAGTAATGAATTGTGACGAAATTATTCACAAGCACAATTATTCAGAGTAGCAAAACGGCCAAGCCACGCACTTTGACTAAGATGTTGATTATGTAAAGTTAGTAATTGTGCGTATAGAGTAAGAAGTTTGGCTCTACATTAAAGTCTGAAAAGTTTTTGTTTTTGACAGTGCTAGAAACATTTCCTCGTCTTGGCAACATTTTACATTAAAATAATTTGGTGTTTTGGTGGGATAATATCTAAATAATAATATAGTAGATGTGTATGTCCAGTTATTTCTCTGTTTTTGTAAACCATTTTTTTATTTTTCTTTTAAGCTATTGTATAGCTTTTATCGCGGGCCTGGGACCGAATGCAGAAATTTCGTAACGAAAATGTATTACACCCTGCACACAGACATAGTTACTATGTCTATGCACCCACACATCGATAAATACCAGAACTTTTAACTGAGTTAACTAACTTTTACTTTATAACGGCTAAACCGATTTGGCTAATTTTAGTCTTGAAATATTCGTGGAAGTTCAGGGAAGGTTGCAGCGATGAGAAAATATGAAAAATTGCGAGGTAAATACTAAAAAAATGAAAATTTTAATTTCCCATACAAATCTTACCTGTCAAACATTTGATTTTCGCCCCGTCGGTTCGGTGTTTTAAGAATAATTACATGTAGATCTGGATTAAATAAGGCGTTGGAATCGACAACATGTATTCATAATAGTCGAATTATCGCGTATTTAGATTTAAAACATACAAAATAATAACATGACATAAAATAATGACACTATATTAATGACTTGAGGGTGATAGAGACAGTGCCATACAGGCAAGGCAAACTGTAGGGCACTGTCTCTGTCACCCACACGTCATTCACGCGCCAAAAGATCGTTGTAGGACTTAAATGTCAAATGTCAATTTTCTTTTTAAAAAGAATTATTTTGTCAACTGAAATAGTTCTTATGCTTTTGTTCAGAATATTTAAATCTTCTTTGCACAAATTAATGCATTATCCGTTTCTAATAAACTTTTTTGATAACTAGGCAACTAAATGAAAACTGGTACACCACTTTCTTATCCCACTGTAAAACAGTGAATATCTGTACTCGTATAATTTGTGTACAAAGTGTTTTAAATATGAATAAACAAAGTGCATTTATTAATGAAGAAAGTCACGAAAAAATTGTGAAAGAAAATGAGTTATTACTCTATATACATTCATTTTATTATTATTATCACAAATGCAGTATTATTTTTTGTTTTGTTAATTTATATATAATGATATGCAATAGCTTTACCGCGGCAGTCTCCGAGTGCCACACGTCTTTTTTTTGAAACAGCGTGTATTTAGATCTCATTGCTTTGGTGGCAGGATCTGAAGATGGTAGAACAGCATGTACCTATGTCATTCACATAACGTCTGACATTACTTGTCGATAATGCAGTTGATTTTGATTTTGATAATCATTATTTAATATCACTAACCTATAGAACTGCAATCCCATTTCCTGCACCATTTCTACATCACGTCGCCAATGGTGGTACGAGTCGCAGGCCACGTCACCAGTCACACCAACAGGAAAGTCTTTTGGGAGTGCACCATGTAAGGCTTTATCCCAAATGCTTTCGCTCTTATCTGTAAAATACCGTGACGACACTGCACTGATGTGTCGTCGTCGAAACATCTGTTTCGACTAGATTATCTTGAAAAGCGTACCAAGTTACGTTTGTATGCGTGTGTGAAACGCTCATAAAGATAGGTACGAGTATCTATTTGTCGGGGGCACAATAAAAGGGGTCGGAATTGAGTAATGTTGAGTAATGTTTTTATGGTATTTATCGTGTACTAAGTTAATTCTTTCAAATCGGATACTAAGAAAACTTTTTCAAATAAAAGATTTGCTGAAATATTACCTACAAGTATTACCTTCATAGTCCTTGTCTATAGATGTAGGTACAATGAACAAAAATCATGAGTTCGTTTGTTGTAAATTGGATTTTTTGTAAATAATTACTGCCAGGGACAGTAACGTGTGGGTAAAATAGTAGATTGACCCATAAACAAGTTCTAACCATTCTTAAAGCCTTGCCTGGAGGTCCACCTATAGGTACCAAAGTACCTACCTATTACCAGTTATATTATTGAATATAACATTAAGATGTCTTATGTAAGTAAAAAAATTGGAATTGTAATGGAAATTATACCGGAAGCATTCCAGCCCCCTTCGACCTGGTATGCGGCTGTAGCGGCTCCAAATTTGAACCCCGGAGGGAAGTTTAGGTCCAGACATGATGCACCGTTGAGGAAAACACTGTATGGAAAATAAAAACAGTTAGTGATGAAATTTTACCGTACCTATATACCTACCTCTAGAAACCAAACGCGTGCACTAATTTTGATAATTATATAGGTAGGTATATGAGGTAATTTACGCCAAAATATATTGCGAATAGAATAATGAAATTCATGAAATAAATTAATGAAGAAATGAATGAAAAATATGTTACTAAAAAGTGAAAATCGTTGAACAGGGTTAGGTTAGGTATAAAGTACATAATTACAAATTCAAGTAACGTATTTCGTGTTAGAAACTGGTAACTTGACAAAAGTCAAAATTCACCAAAATATTAACAATTTCAACAGTTAAAAATGACTTAAAATGTTTTATTAAATTAAATATAAGTAAACTCACGATTGAGAAAAGTTGGCCAAAAAACACCAAATAAAATTAAATAAAATGCCTGCCTTAATACCACCAAAATCCACAACATGTCTTCTGATAAAGATTACCACGACTGTGACAAATTAGATGTTCGAAATCCTAAACAAATCGCATGATCTACAAACAAACATACCTACTCATAATAAAATGGAATTAGGTATTATTTAGGACTAACGTTTAGCTATAATATAAAACTAGCTTCCGCACGCAGGCTTCGCCCGCGTGGAATTCATTTAAACTTCACCTCCCTATTTCACCCCCTTCGGGGTGGAATTTCCAAAAATCCTCTCTTAGTGCTCCTCTACACTCCCCACGGAACATACATGCCAAATTTCAGCTTCTTCCGTTCAGTAGTTTCGGCTGTGCGTTGTCTGTCTGTCACCAGTAACGCAAGAGTTTTATATATTAAGAAGATTAATTGACTTAATGTCTGTACTGCGGAAGATAAAAATTTTTTGAAGGAAATTAACATAATTCATGTGTATAATCTTATTGTTTGTGTATTTTCAAAGGCTTCACATATTCTGGTTTAAATATCTCTACGCTTGACAGGAGATCTCCATTTTCTCAAATATCCGTCCCACGTTCAAGAGCTAGAGGCTAGAGCCCGGTAACTGACAGACAGATAGGTACCTACTTATCGGAGGAGGATTAATAAGGTTTCATTTTATACCCTTGGGTACGGAACCCTGAAACTATTTAGTGGGAGCCTATCATTTAAAATTACATAACTCTTTATTTGTAAAACGATTAACTTTAACATTATACAAGATTGAGATAAACGTGGATAAGAAAGTATTAAAACTTACTAACGTAACGTAACGTAATAAACTAACGTTAATTCCATCAGATAAACATATTATGGAATTGTTCTATTAGGGTCCCCGCAGACTGACTGCAGCCACCGGAGGCGGAGGCTGCCGGACAAACGGTCAAACGGTCAATTAACGCTCCAATAACAGTGAGCAGGATTCAGCCGAAGCGGCTGTCAGCCGGACCACGCTTCTAAAAAGAAGCGCCACAGCCGCCGGTGGCTGCAGTCAGTTTGCAGAGACCCTTAGCGCTCGTTATCTAACTATAGGTACTATGAAGGGGGTACTTATATTAAACCTTTATTTTTAGGTTTTAGCTTTATTAAAATGTGACTAAACCTTTTTTTATTTTATATTTATTTATGTGAAGACCTGAAATTAGACGAGTGCCGATAATTTTTGAAACGAAACAAAGTAATAAAAGGAAAAATCATTTACGGGCGATCTGAGGTCGGGATGGGAGGGGGGGTCTCAGGGTAAAAATCCATTTATCACGATTTCCGGAAAAGTCCTATGTAAAACTTTGTAGGTATAATAAATTAAAAAGATCTACAACTTATATTTTTCACGTAAACCACAAAATGCAAAAAATTCAAATAACTGAGTTTGTAGTTTTTTCCTATGACATTTTTTTTACTTTGAACCATTTTCAAAGGCTTCGGGACCGGTCAAATTGGTCATAGTTATCAATCGATTTTGCAGGTGGCACGTCCAAGTAACTAGCATGCAAGTGTGCCAGCTACAGGCATGTTTATTCTCGCTGCCACACATATTTAGAAACAAACCAATTAATATTTTAACACCATAATAATTTGATTAACCATCATAATCCCTGTGGGAGTCTTGTTTTAGGTATTATGTACCTACATCTACTGTGTTCACGTTCGAACTGGAATTAATTTCAGTTGCAACCTATGCAAATGGCAGCTTTTCGCCCCTGTGATAAGGACTAAGGTTTATTGTAGATTGACGGGGAGAATTAAAAATGTCTTAAATAAATTTTGCTTACAAGCTACCTAAATTGAACTATTAGAATTTAGAACACGAAATAAATGTTTTTTTAAGGGGAAGTAAGTTAAGTTAAGTTAAGTAAGGGGAAGCCCCGCCCTCGTTTCGCTCCAGGACACCAACCAGTACCTTAGTACCTAACTATATTTGGAAATACACATTAAAAGTTCATCTACTTTGGACCAATTCGCGCCATGTATATTTCATCGGTTATACTTACTCCTACACATTTAATTTGCATTACGTGGTAAGCATGCAAGCGTTGCGAAGTAGGCTCCAACAGGCGTTAAAATTATACTAACTATACCAAACAAATATTTTCAAAAACTAAACACACGCTTTTATAAAGGTAAACAAACTATAAATATAATATATTTCCAGCGTGGTGGAAATTTGAATAAGTTTTGTTCTTGTCTTGTATGTTGTCTATTTGTCCGTCTATAGCACCAACGACACATGGAATTCCAGTGTGTGGTGTAGAACGAGTGTGCAAAGATATTTATATATATTTATTTGTTATGAATGCATTTTTTTAATTCTACCGAATTCATGAAATGATAATCACGAGTACGTGCGTTTTGATTGTAGCTACGTACTTGTGATAACACGATAGGAAATTAATATAGGCCTTGACAGAAATATTTAGATAAAGTTTAAATATTTGCACAAATTATTTAAGTAAAGAGTTAAAACCTCGACTTTAATCAATTGCCAATGTCAAAGAATTGTTAAACTAATAGACAAAAACCTTTTGCTAGCTATCTCAAATAAGCTAAGACGTAAAAAAATATCTATTGATAAAATTAGCCTTCACGTAGGTACATAAAAGATAAAACATGAAAAAAAGATAAATATTTTCTCCTTTTAGGGCAGATAGAAATAACCTTGATTTTGAATTTTAAGGATGGCGCAATGGTTAACACGCCGGATCGCTGTTCCGAGGGTCCTGGGTTCGATTCCCAGTGAGGCGGAGATTTTAATGATAAGTTTAACGTTCTCGGTCTGGGTGTATTACCTTTTCTTGTGTGTTGTCCATGGCACCCACAACAGGGAATCCTAGTGTGGGGATGTGAGTGTGTAACGTTATTTTTTTTATTTATTTTTTGGATAAAACTGAATTAATTTTACGGTCTAAATGATATGTTCCTTTCCTACCAACTGATTCATTGCTAGAAACATGTCATTTTTATAAACCGTAAATACTTAGGTCATTAAGATCAACGTCATACTTTAATAGGTACTTTACTATAAGTTGACCTGCCACGTGCGGGCTTGCGGCCTATTCCGATCTAATACCAAAAAACTAATACCATTTGATATTAGTTTATTATCCCAGTGAATTTTTATTCCGAACGAATACCATTCAAAAGAAGTACCTAATCTATTCCGAACGAATACCAAAACATAACTTTTAGTACAGTCACAGAAAACGTTTCTTTTGCTATTTCATTAGTTATTATAATGATCGTAATTCAATCCTAAATTTTATACAAACATTTTCTTATGAAAGTGATTGCCAATTTTTTTACCTGCAAAAAAGCACATTTTTACTTATGTAGATTGACATGCCAATTTTTTTACCAGCAAAAAAGGTGATCTCGTTCCTATTGTTTAAAAATCCAAACCAACTAATCACAGTCAAGGGTTGAGCAAACGAAGCGCCTTAAGCGTTTTGATATTTTGCTTAATGAACGTTAAGACAATCAAATAAAATAAGGTCTGTTTTTATACGAATCGTTGTCCTTGCACAAATAATTATTATTTATCTATTTAATGTTGATTTTTTTAAAACACATTAAATTGTAATGACTGTCGTGCCAATATTTGATATTTGTTTACAAAGTATAAAAGTAATTTCTTTTTGTCATAGTTGTTGATTGAATCTTTTACTATATAATTATAATTTTAGTATTTAATTGTAATTTTATTTTTTTGTGATAGTTTTTATTTAAAGTTGAAAACGATGCCTAGTGATTTGTTGGAAAAACTTTATTTATTCTTAAGGTATTTGTGCAATTATTTGTTACTACACTTGAACATGTTTAATAAGACTGATTTTGATTGAAATATACATTACTTAATATCACATTTCACAGCATTTTTATTACTGACTGTACCTTCATACCAGATTAATAATTTTGGGATTCGTTTATGACTGGTATTCGTTCGGAATAGAAATTCACTGGGATAATAAACTAATACCAATGGTATTAGTTTTTTGGTATTGGATCGGAATAGGTCGGGCTTGCAAGGTGTGCACCGCACGCTGGCAGCCCGAAAATGGGGGTGGCAAATACAGACATTACGTAGATATATTATTTACTTACTAAAACATAAATAATTGTATCCGTTTTATTTTCTGCCTTCGAAAATATGATCATGTTTCGTCTTATCGCGCTCAGCTGAAATGGCTTCCAATTCGCCAGCGACGGCACTTAAGGATACTCACTACACTTTTCTCAATCTTATTTGATGAATTTGCCCCCAATTACTTGAAATGTAAATTTCAATTCTTATGCGACACTCATGGTCGGCAGCTTCGTTCTTCTGAGACTCTAGCTCTTTCTGTCCCTCCTCACCGTACTGGTTTCCTTCATTATTCGTTCGCTGCTCAGGCCATACGTCTTTGGAATGCTCTTCCACCTGAACTTAAGAAGCCATGCAGCAAGTTTAGTTTTAGGAATCGGGTTCGTGCTCATTACTTATCTTTACTTTAGGATCATTAAAATAGGCTCATATTCATTATTATTATTTATTTTATTATTATTATTGTCCTTAGTCATCAATCACATAAGGATCATATCGCATTTTATATATCTATTTATAAACCTATATATTTATATTATATAATATGTATATATTTATATATTATAGTGTTTTATTTATTTATTTATTTATTTAAACTTTATGCACCATACAAATTGTGTAGATACAAAGGCGGACTTAATGCTAAAAGCATTCTCTCCCAGTCAACCTTCAGGAAGTACGAACCCAGCGAAATGGCGGCATGAATATAGAGAAAAAAAAAATAAGATTCTTATTGTAAATATTAGATCATAAAACTAAAATAGCGCAATAAATTAACCACGAAATTTATAATGATAACATACAAAACTAAAACATACTTATATAATATATAAATAGCTAATATATATAAATATTATAGAAAATATAAATATATAAATATAAATATTATATAAAGCTATATATACATATATATCTATACATATATATATATATATATATATACAGAGCGATAATGACTCAACTATTCCTCTCTGCAAAATGCGTTTTATCATATTATGTAACAAATTTCGCTTATTTGTTTGTTTACCATTTATAGTATTGAACCGTTTTAAACTTTGTTAATACCGCCCTCTTCTTTTCTCTCACTGCCCTAAGGTAGACTGGCAGAGAATGCTTTTAGCATTAAGTCCGCCTTTTGTTCCATTACATAATATGTAAGGTTCAATAAAGTGTAAATAAATAAAAAAATAAATAAAAGTAATACTTCCGTACAAAATCAATGTCAACTTTAGTCGTGGCTTTGGGGGTGCAAAATGGTATTTCACTCGGGTAAGCAAATATAGGTAATGAGTAGAGATCAGGCGTGGAAAGACATTGAATATTTTGCTACTATGTATTATATAAAGTACCTATGGTGTTCTTTGTTGAGTAACTGTAGGTATCTAGATGTCGTATTTTTGTTTTATGGATATTGTAATTCATAAGAGCACCGTTAGATGTCAGCACAGCAGCCCATAAAATGCTTCGTAACTAGAGGCAGTAAATTGCTTCTTGGTATGTCTACTATTTTGTTTATATTTTAACATGTTCAATTGGTGGGGTGGGGGAAGGGGGTTCCTATCCCCCATGACCCCAACATACCTACAACAATTAGGTACCTCCAGCGCCGTAGTAAGAAAGAAAGAAACATTTATTCCATCATTAACACTTCAACAAATACAGCAGAAGATAATTATTGAGAGATAAAAGTAAATTGCTTAAATTCGAATTTGCAGAAGTGCCAACGTGATGGAATAGGGACGCACTCAGAATATGGCTGCGTATAAACGCGACCTCTGATTTTTCAGTACGCCCTTCACTCGCGCGTAGATCGGGAAGCGGCGCAACACGTACCTACCAATAAAGCATAAAAACCGTCTATCTGCAATTTCGAATTTTATTCGAATTTCTTAACTTAATACAGTACCAATTGATCATGTAGATAAATATATAGTACACGTCATTAATTACTAGAAGAACATACAAGAACAAAATAGTTACCAAGTTCAAACCAATCGCTATACTTAGGTATATATATTTGTGATTATCAAGCCCAAGCTAAAGGAAATCAACAATACTGGCGCGAAAACAATTACGGACAATAAAACTATACCTGCCACACAGGACAGCTGTACCCAATTAAGTAAGTGATTAAAGTATGTTATTATTAATAATAATAAAAAATATGCACACGTGTGTGTGTGTGTGTGTGTGTGTGTGTGTGTGTTTGAGTGTTTGTGTGCACGAGTGTGTGAGAGCGTGTGTGTGGATGTACATGTGTGGGAAAGAGTGTGTATTAAAGTGTTTTTTGCAGCTTTAGAAGATATTTTTTGTAATTGAATTTAAAGGTGTTTACCGTTTTCAGGCTGCGGATGGGAGGAGGCAGGTTGTTCCAACATTTGGTGGCGCTATACTTAAAGCTACCACGAAATGCTGCGGTGCTATATCTTGGATGTAACAGTTTGAAAAAGGATGACCTAGTAGTGTGTAAGACGTTATGATTTTTCGCCCATTGCAACTTATTGTACAAATATGGCGGACACTTATGTTCGACGATGCCGAATAATAACGTTGCGAAATGTAACTGACGTCGAGACTTCATGTTAAGAATGTTGGCGTCATTAATATAAGGACTTACGTGGTTACGTGGTGGTATATTGAAAATATATCTTGTACAGGCATTCTGAACCCGTTGAATTAATTTTTGTGAACGTGCTAGCAGTCTTGGTCCTATGACAGTGTCTAGTACGCCAGTACTTATCTGACCCGGTGACCAAAATTGGAACTAATGCAAATCTTATATACTGTCAGACAAAAACAAAGACAGTAGCGCCCCTCTTACCGGGTCAGATAAGTTTGTGGCACTGTACACAGTAATCGATCAATTAATTCATTCTGGATGGGGTAACATTAGTGGGTAATAATAGGTTAGAAGGAAGTATGTCTATCGAGCCAATTACGCGAATAATAAAATGATCGTTAGAGCCAATAAAATTATAGGTATTCATATAATCCTCCATATGAATGCGAACTTAAGTCTATTATAGTTAAAATTTATTGATATGGAAACCTTGGCTTTCGGTTTTTTTTACTGGAATGTTTTTGAAGGTTTAAAATATTACTGAGTTGGTAATAAAGGTACTCGTAATGGAATATACCCATAGTACGAGACCCATCAATGGGGGAGGGGGTCTTCCAAAATACCATGAATGGTCAGGAGGCGCGGTGTCTTAGGTTTTTGTCACATAGCCGTATACTTTAGCATCGGCTAGAAATTTAACCCTGCCCTTGGACGCTGCATCGTACTGCATTGAGTACCTACTCAGAACCCTATTACTTCTACCGGAGATTAAATACATCCCTTTGAGTAGGTAGGTACCCCCGCTTCGTCTCTGGGTCTGTGGTCGTGCGTGCGTTGTGTCAAATATAAGGCACCGTGTGTAATTAATACACTATGGTTATAGCCTATTAAAGGTAAGTATGTAAAACGACGCAACGACTGTGCTACGTCAACGCACCGCTGACGCGTTGTTTGTTGACTGACTTTATACTTTAGTCGTCGAACAACAGGAATTGCCACTCCTCGCCAAAACCAAAGTAATACCCTGTGATCACAGTTCAATTTAGCTTGTAAGCAAAATTTACTAAGGGCATATTTTAAATCCCATCGTCAATCTTACTTCTTAATTTATTATAGGTAAGTATATATTATATTATATATTTTAGGTAAGTATATTTAAGTTTATGTATGATATTATTTTAATTACATGTATGTTTATTTATGATATGTATAATAATATAAGTATATGTTTATGTACGTGTGTATAATTATATTCTTTTGCCGCCTTCGTTGTTTTCCCACTGCCCAAAGGTTGACTGGCAGAGAATGCTTTTAGCATTAAGTCCGCCTTTTGCTCGTATACATTGTATGGTGCAAAGAAGCTTAAATAAATAAATAAATCTTATATGTATCTTAATTGTATAGGCGAAAAGCTGGTATTTGTGTGCCATGCAATTATAACGAATTCCAGATCGAATGCGAAAGAGAATAGGATTGACGCAAGTCAACGGGCTAGCCGAGATAATATGGTCCGAGACATGCATCTTCAGCTAGATGACAAATAGAGTGCCGCAAGATGGCACTGCATTAGCATTAGCCATTTTTTTAATGGAAGACAATGATATTTAATAAATATATAATACTAGTAAATCCGCCCTCGCTTCGCTTCGGGAAACCAGTCCCTTCAAAAATCTCTATAAATTTTAACAAATTATGTTATTCCGATGTCTAAGCTATATAACTGCAAAGTTTCATGAAAATCCGTTCAGTAGTTTTTGCGTGAAAGAGTAACAAACCCACACACACACTCACATACATCCTTACAAACTTTCGCATTTATAATATTAGTAGGATCATTGATGTAATATAATATCATTGTAATATAATATATAATATCATTGATGGAAGAGCAATTAAAAATTCACAATTGATTAATTGTTAATTTTAATCATAGTTAACATTGAACAATTTATTATTTTTAAATTGTTTTATGAATTTAAATAAAAAATAATAGATATGGATCTTCCAGGCCTGAACCTGGAGAAAAGTAAAGCCCAAACACAACTGGTTCCTTCAACTGTCTATCTGCTTCATCAAATCGACTGCAGACCTTCATTAAATTGTAGTTCCTTAATGTAGGTACTTAATGAAAACATTAACAAACAGTCGCCCCTACAATTTTCGAAAATTCCCCACGATTTCTCTGGGTTGCGATCGTCAGATCCTGGTGTTTTTATCGTGGGACCACACTTGGAATATCTACTATCCAACAAAAAAAGAAATATCAAAAACGACATATTTTTGGTAAATTTTGTATACAAAGTGTGTCAAACTATTTAATCGAGACACTATTGAATTGAAGCGTTTAAAACTAGCAGAATTGGGGCCCAGATGGCTAGTTACGAATTAGTTTCATTTAAGTTCTTGAGCGACAGTTAATTGGTTATCATCTGGTTATCATTAATCATCAAGGTCACGATATCACTGGTAATAAACAATCACGGTCAGCAACGCGTCGGTGATGCCTTGGTGCTTCCATTTATGTTCATAGGTTGGTTACCAATTTTTTTGCCTACTGTTTTCGTACTTAGGAGAATCGAATTTTATTATAGGCGAACTATTCCTATTTTTTGTTACTAAGTTAACCCATTTTAGGGTTGTTAGTCGAATCGACTAACACAACGTAGACATTCTTTTTTAACCTCTGACGCAAAAAGAGGGACCTGTCTGTCTGTGCATCTGTGTGTCTTTGTGTCTGTGTGCCTATCTCGTGCCATCGTAGCTCTCAAACAGATTCAACGATTTCAATGCGGTTTTTTCATTCGGAAGCCCGTTTCCTTGCAGTGGTTTTAGCTATGATTGGTAGAAATCGGCCGAGCAGTTTGAAGAAAATGAGCTCTTTTCCTAAATGATGTAAGACATTTGGCATTTCAGTGCCATCTAGATAGCGTGCAGTAAACAATTAGGTATCGATGGAGGAAAATTCCGAATGAATTAAAAGGTAAACCCTATAGTTACCAAATTTAAGAAAGCACTAAGCACGTGGTTACTGGACAAATGTTTCTATTCTATCCATGAATTTCTTTGCAGTTAATGTCAAATATATGTAAATGTCGCAAAATTAATAAATTTAGTGAATAAATTTTAATTTTGTTATTATTATTAGGTACTTGACATTAAATGTAACTTGACATTAACACAATTTTATGATATGTGACTTAAATTGACATTAATTAAACTTATAAATCGATGGGTCCTATGTATATGGGCCAAAATGTAAAATTAAAACTTTACAGGAGAGGCTTCTAAAGTTTCAATTTACTATAACTTTAAATTGATAAAACCGAAGTTCCCGAATCTTTGCTTATTCGCTAAGAAAACTATTTCCCTCATTTACACTGTAGTATTTTATATATACATTTATCTGGTTTTTTTTAATGTCACATTGGCCCTTCTACGTTAGTTTTTGTTAAACATTTTTTTTTTTGAAAACACCCTAAATGGGCCGATATACCATGTTGGCCATTATACGCGTATTACCTACGCTAATTAGCATAATGTATATATTTTTGAGTATTGAGTTTGGGCGGTAGGTGCAAAAAAAGTAACATCGTTTTTATTGTGCTCTTCAAGTTTAATTTCTATTTAATTATATTTATTGTGTAATTTACTGTTTGTTTAGTGTTAAATTAAAATCAGTGATACACTTTGTTACTTACAAGTGTTTGTAGCTTGATTAATGCAGTAAAACACAATCCTGTACTGCACTGTCCTGCCACATAATCAACATCTCACATACTGTTACTTCAACAAAAATAATAATGGCTAATTACAACTCTATACTGGAAACACAGCACGCCTTAGAGGCCACCATAAAAAAAAAGTTTGCTGAACTAGAGTCTCAGGTGAAACTATCAGGTCCCCGTGGCGGCAATTCTGCACTTCTTCACCTGCAAGAAGACATATCGCTGTTCAAGACCCAGATCACTGGCATCCTCGACCTCCTTCGACAGCAAATCAGTGATATATCCAGAACTGTTGAAGCTGGTGAAATTAGATACCGACGAAAGTATCTTTTGGTGAGCGGTGTCTCTGAGGATACTGAAGAGTGTCTTCCGGAACGCATGGCTAAGCTTTTTAGTGAAAAGCTAGGCATATGTGGGTTTACGCATGACAAGTTCAAGGTTTGCCATCGCCTCGGTACAGTTACTCCTGGGAAATGTCGTCCTGTCCTTGTGCGTTTTAGAGACTTCTCAGATAGATGTTTAGTCTGGAGGAAGAAAACTGCCTTCAAAGGCACTCCGCACGTTGTGTCTGAGTTCCTGACCAAGCAGCGCCATTCAGTGTTTTTGCAAGCTCGGCAACGGTTTGGTATGAGGAATTGCTGGACTGCCGATGGTATCATTATAATTAAGCTGACAGATGGCACCAGGCATCGTATAGAGTCCTATGAAGATCTTCAGGGTATCCCCGAGTCCTCGGAACATCATTCAAAGGATGGGGGAAATAGCGACCAGCCCTGCAGTCGGTCACCTTCACCCGCACCGGCGTCCCATCCAGATCAACGAGTGAAGTCTAAGCGTGCAGCTAGGTACAAGAAATAACAGTAATCAGTATAATTTAATTCGTTCAGTTCCGTCTGTATAAAATTGTTAGTTTCATTTGTTTTTTTTTGCTCCTTTAAGATTACCTTCAAACACTTGTACTTTTATGAATATTCTTATTACTTTGTGGAGGGTAAATCAATTATAATTATTTCATGGTCTCTTAACTATTACAAATTAGTTTTCTCTTTCTAAAATATTTACAATACTCAACAGACATTAGCCATAACCCACTTTTGATTTGAAGTATGAAGTTGTCAAAACAAATTATTGACAATACTGTCACTGACAACCACAGATATTTAATCACACTTTGCTTTGTGCTAACCACAGACATTTAATTTGTTTCATGGTGTGCAAACTTTGTACATTCACTAAATAGCTAGTAGTTTCTATTATCTATGGCAATTATCTTTATCAATTCTTTAGCTGATGTTGGCCACAAATGTATAAACTATAATAGATACTAGGTACTGTAAGACCGGATTATTATTATGGTTATAGGTACCTATATGGTTGTTTATTAGTAGGTAATTCCTTCCTTATTATTATTTTTTTATTTTTTATTGCTTTGTCACTGTGGACAATCTGTGGTTAAATTGTTTTTTGTTTTTGTTATTATTCCTTTTTTTTTTTGTTTTGTATTGTACTTGTTAAATAGTTTTATTTTTATCATACTGGCGGGACGTGCAGTCAGAATTGGATACATTAATAAACCTAAATTGAAAAATATTATATTAGATACATAAGAACAATCAAAACTTATAATATACTACTAACTCTATAAAGCATTTTAGTACTTTTATACAATTATACATCTATACACATATTAATTTATAGCAATATTTATTTTAATAGTAATATATTATGTCTGGAAATGAATCGTTTTACTCCGCTTGCGATGAAAGTATTGGAACGCATTCAAGTTCTAGTTCTTTTTGTGAGCCATTTACTCTCGCTCAACAATTAGATGATGTATTAAATACCTTGAAATTTTCCTTTAATGTTTGCCACATAAATGCGCAAAGTATACCCTCCCACTACACTGAACTTCTTAACACCTTTTCTACTTCCTCTGTACATGCTATCTTGATTTCTGAAAGTTGGTTAAAACCACCCCTTGGATCTCATTCCTTTAGTCTTCCTGGTTATATACTCATACGGAATGATCGTATGGGAAAGGGCGGAGGTGGCGTTGCTGTGTATCTGCGTAGTGATATACCATACACTATCGTCGCATCATCACCTGCTTCTTATTCTGCAGATTGTGAGTAGGTATATTTTTCTTGAGGTCAGGGTGGGGGGTGCCAAGGCAGTTCTTGGAGTCGTGTACTGTCCACCAGCAACCGAATATTTCTCTAGTCTTGAGATCGTCTTAGAATCGTTATGTTCTGCGTACACACATCACATAATAATGGGTGATTTCAACACAGACGTTAATAAGGACACTCTCAGATCGACAAAACTGCTTAATATTTTAAAATCCGTTAACTTGTCTATCCTCTCTTCCTCACCGACCCACCATAATCCTCACGGCGACGATACATGTCTTGATCTGGCTATAACTTCTTGTGTAGAGCGTGTTATCGCACATGGACAATTACTTGCTCCCGGATTTTCAAGACATGACTTATTATATTTTGCTTACAAACTAAAGCCACCGAAAGTAAAACCTGAGATCGTTTGGATGCGCAACTTTGCAAGGATCGACCTACCTTCCTTACAGGGCGACGCAGAATGCGTTGATTTTACAGCGGTAGTCCAGGCACAGTCAATTGATGATAAAGCTGAGGTTTTGACTAAGTTAATTCTACAATTATATGACAAGCATGCGCCACTCACACCGGTAAAACTCAAACGGCTGCCTGCGCCCTGGATTACCAGAGGTGTAAGAATGGCAATGTCGCGTCGTGATAGACTGTTTCGCCGCTTTAAGCGTGACAGGTGCGACGAAAACTGGTGCCTTTACAAAGTAGCTAGAAATCGATGCAATCAGGTGGTAAGAGCAGCCAAGCGTCGTTTCTTTTACGACAGCATTTCTAACGCGTCATCGGCAGATATATGGAAGTTCCTCCACTCTATTGACATTGGTAAATCACCAGCTAGAAATAATACGACACCGTCCTTTTCCTTGAATGATTTAAACGATCACTTCTCCTTGAATACTTCTATCAGCTACTCAGTAAAATCAAACACCATTTCAGAAATATCTTCCATGCCACAACCTTCAATCAAACCTTTCTTCTTTTCTTCAGTATCTGTGGATGAAATTAAAACAATTATATCTTCCCTGAAATCCAAAGCGGTGGGATGCGATGAACTGGGTAGGGCAATGATTCTTCCTATTCTCAATTACCTTCTTCCGGTTGTCACTCACATCGTTAATTTCTCCTTAATGACTGGATCCTTTCCTTCTTCTTGGCGAAAAGCTTACATCATTCCTCTTCCAAAATTATCAAATCCATGTCAATTAAAACATTATAGACCTATATCCATCCTACCGTTTTTGTCTAAGGTCCTGGAAGCTGCTGCACATAGGCAGTTTTCATGTTTTTTTCTAAATAATAAGCTCCTTTCTCCTATGCAGTCAGGCTTTCGACCAGGACATAGCACCACTACGGCCTTACTTAAGGTGACGGAAGACATTCGGGGAGGCATGGAGAAGAAGTTAGTTACCATCTTGGTGCTAATTGATTTTTCCAACGCGTTTAATATGGTCGATCACGACATTTTATTGGCTGCCCTTAAACAGAATAAAGTCTCGTCCACAGTACTGAATTGGTTCTCCTCTTACCTTCGTGGTCGCCAGCAAGCAGTCCGAGTCAACCGTGAGGTTTCCAATTGGTCAACATTAATGTCTGGGGTACCACAAGGTGGCATCTTATCTCCCTTGTTATTCTCCATCTTCATTAATCTGATTACTATTTCTCTTGACTGTTTTTACCACCTGTATGCCGACGACTTACAGATATACACGCAGGTTGATGTCACTGATATTGATAATGGCATACTTAAGATAAACAATAATCTAAGTAATATTGAATCCTGGGCACGGAAATTCGGTATTGCTGTCAATCCAACTAAATGTCAGGCCATCATAATTGGAAGCTCTCGGCAAATCTCTAAAATAAATATGGCTACTGTTTCACCTGTCATGTTTGCAAATAATGTCATACAATACTCCTCCGTAGTGAAAAACCTCGGCATTTATCTTGACTCAACTCTTAGTTGGACCGCCCAGGTAAATGAAGTTAGTCGGTCGGTCTTTGCAGCGTTGCGTTCTCTCAACCGGTTCAGGAATTTCCTACCAATCTCAACTAAGAAGCTACTCATACAAACTCTCGTTCTGCCTATTGTCGACTATGCTGATGTGTGCTACACAGACATTAACGAGGACCTTCTCAATAAACTGGAACGTCTTATCAACTATTCTATCCGTTTTATTTTCTGTCTACGTAAATTTGATCACATTACTTCCTATCGTCGCCAACTTAAGTGGCTTCCTATTCGTGAGCGTAGACAATCTCATGTACTCACTGCTCTCTTTTCCGTTCTTTTTAATCCCGTGGCTCCTGATTATCTTAAAAGTAAATTTCAGTATCTCGGTGACACTCACGATCTGAACCTTCGTTCCTCCAATTCGCTAAATCTTGCTTATCCATGTCACCGCACATGTTTTGTGTCCAACTCTTTCACGTTCCAAGCTATTCGTCTTTGGAACTCTCTTCCCAAAGACGTCAGAAAATTGCACTCCAAGTTCTCCTTTAAAAAAAGAGTATATGCTCACTTTTTAAAATTGCTCTCCTACTAAATATTATATATAAACTATTAGATATTATTGTTCTTATTAGTATAACTGTGTATTTTATTGAACCGCCTTATACCGTTCTCTGCACATCCTGAAGGTTGACTGTTAGAGAATGCTATTTAGCATTAAGTCCGCCAATTGTACCACTTTTGGGGTTCAATAAAGAATAAATAAATAAATAAATTTTTTTTATTTTTTATCTATAAAATCAATAAACGATTGAAGTAATTGATAATTCATTAATTAGAATATAATATAAAATCTTCGTTTTAATTGTTGTTTTCATTTCCCAAAGCCAAATTCACAAAATTCCGACATCTAGACATCTTAGCGTGATAATTAGATGTCATTTTTACTTATTAAACTAAATTGTAACTCAAAAACACAACAATTACATTTCGTATTGATCTTTATTCATCACAGTGCGGCCGATGCTCCGTTCAACGTACAAGTGTCAAATTGGCTGATTGTTCCAAACTATAAACAAACGCGCGGGAAACTCCCCGCGTATAAATCTCTAACTACGCTTAGGAACTTATACGTTTAAATTCATGTTACATATGCCGTTATACCGTAATAAAAAATCGTGTTTCTATGCTGAAATCTTTATTTTTTAATAGCTCACATGATTCATTATATCGATAAGATGCGTTACCCACAAAAAAGCCAAAATCGCCAAATTGCTAGTTTGGCCCATATATTTATTTATTTATTTATTTATACATTTAGTATCACCTAAAACTAGGATATACAAGGGCAAAACTTAATGCCTAATGGCATTCTCTACCAGTCAGCCCTGGGTGGATGTGGAAAAGGCAGTTGGTAGGTGCTAAAATATATATATATATATATATATATACATACATATATGTATAAATATATATGTATGTATAAATAAATATATATGTGTAAATATATATTTATATATATATAAATTAAAAATATATATTGTATATATAAATATTGTACATAAAATAAATACATATTTTGCACATTACGCTTTAGTACATCGATATCATTTGGCAACAGATTTGAGAAAATGCTCTCGAAGACGTTTCTTAAAGGAAAATTTAGTTGATACCTTCCTCAACTCCGCAGGCAAGGCGTTCCAGAGTAACGATGCCTGTACACTGAATGAATAATGGAAAAAGCCGCTGCTATGCGGTGGAATATTCATTCTTAGGTTAGTACTCGACCGAAGCATTCTGTCGTGAGTAGTAAAGCGGTATTGGAAATCGTCCTTGAGATACTGGGGAGAATTAGGATCGTTCAAGATAGAAAATAGCAACAGGAGGATCCTAGAATTACGCCTTTCACGAATCGGGAGCCAATTTAGTTGACGACGGAATGAGGAGATGTGATCATATTTTCTAAGGCCAAAGATGAATCGAATACAGTTGTCAAGGAGGCGCTCTAGCTTGTTAAGAAGTACTTCGGTCAGGTCTGGATAACACACATCACCGTAATCGATTAAAGGTAGAATGAGCGTGTTGACCAACAACAGCTTAGTCTTAACCGGTAAAAAGTTCTTGAGACGGTAAAGGGAACACAAAGCAGCATTAACCTTCCGACAAGTTTCGACAATCTGAACACTCCAACCTAAGGACTGGTCAATATAAAGTCCTAAATTTTTTATTGAATCACACAGATGAATTTGACTCCCATTGTAAGTAATAGCAGGAAGTGAGTGTTGGTCAATACCGTTTAAGAGTCTAGTACTGCCTATTAGGATAGCTTGACACTTTCCTGGGTTCACAGAAATTCCATAGCGAAGAGACCAGTTATACAATTTGGATAAATTAGAATTAATGATGTCTACTCCGCTATGTAATTGATGTGGCTCAACTTGTACATATAGTTGAAGATCGTCTGCATACAGATGATACGAACAGTCGAGAATAGAGGTGACAGAGTTAATAAACAATGAAAAAATTAACGGAGAAAGAATACCGCCTTGTGGCACGCCAGCTACGAGGTCATTCCAATCGGAGGTCATTTGCCCCAAGCGAATCGACTGCTGACGCCCACGAAGATAAGATGCGAACCAGTCCAAAGCTGTAGGAGAAAATTGTAGGTGGGAGAGGATGGCCAGTAGGATTTTGTGGTCGACTGTGTTAAAAGCGTTTGAAAAGTCGACAAGCACCACCACTGAAAGTTTTCTGTCATCCATTCCACGTCGGATATCATCAGTCACTTTGATCAAAGCAGTGGTGGTGCTATGCCCAGGACGAAACCCAGACTGGTAAACACTCAGTAGGTTGTATTGCAGTATATGAGACGAGATTTGCTTGTGTACACAGGCTTCCAGAATTTTAGATAGGAACGGGAGAATAGATATGGGACGATAGTGATTGGGAAGTTGAGGATTGGATATCTTAGGGAGAGGGCGAACAAACGCCTTTTTCCAACAGGCGGGATATTCCCCAGACGTTAATGAGAAGTTAATGATGTGGGTAACAACAGGGATAAGAATATCAGATAAATTGCAAACCATAAACCTGCTAACATCATCGCAGCCCACAGCTTTGGACTTAATGGACAGAATATGTTTTTTAATTTCTGCTTCTGTGACAGGAGAAAATTCAAAGACTGGACAAGAAGGGCATTGCATTGCAGCAATAGAAGCGATAGTTAGAGAGCGCGTTGCATCATCTAATGATGAAACGGAAGTAAAGTGATTATTTAATTGATCTAAAGGAATGGTGGGCATGCAATCCGGCGAGGATGGAGCATTAACACCAATTGATTGAAGGAATTTCCACACATCGGCAGGAGAAGAATTAATTATATTACCATGGATATATCGGCGTTTAGCTATTCGTATCAACTGATTACATCGATTGCGAGCTGACTTATATGCCGTCCAGTTTTGCTCTGTGCGTTCCCTTTTAAATTTCAAAAACGCTCGATCCCTTCTACGTCTCGCAATGCGGATTTCATCGGTCATCCAAGGTGCCGGAGGACGCTTCAATACCACATTGTGCACCGGAGCGTGAACATTATATAATGCAAGTATTGCGCTATTCATTATCTCAACTTTGTCATCCACGGTGGCTGCTTCCGTTAATGAAGCAAAGTTGATGTGAGACGCGTCCTTTCTTAATAGGTCAACATCCATACGTGTGAAGTTCCTGAGAGGTCGTATAACAGGCTTCACTTTAGGTGGCTTCAATTTGTAAGAAGCGTAAATGAGATCATGGCGTGAAAAACCTGAAGCAGGTACTTGCCCATGAGCCATAACATACTCGGGGGAACGCGTAATAATGAGATCAATCCAAGAGTCATCGGTCAGTACGTTGTGATGAGTGGCATTTAAGGCAAGAAGAGAGAGATTAGCCGACTCAATAATGGAACGAAGCTTTAGAGAACGAGATGTACGTTTTGCCATGTCCGTATTGAAGTCACCCATGATCACGATATGTGTATATTCAGACCCCAAGGAGTCAAAAACTGATTCAAGATCAGCAAAGTAATCAATAGAAGGAGGACAGTACACCACCCCTAAAACAACCTTAGTGCCTTTAATATCCAGTTCCAAAAATAGGTATTCAGACGAAGCAGTATAGGTTGAGGGTGACGCTTTAATCATCTTATAATTGATGCCAGTGCGAAGGTAGATTGCCACACCACCACCCCGCTTCCCTGTCCTATCATTGCGTATTAGGGAAAAATTTGGAACTGGATATAACGCAGAGTGTAAGGAAGGTTTCAACCAAGTCTCAGAGACAAGTATAGCATGTAGGTTGTCAACTGGAAAAGCAGCTTCTAACTCAGAGTAATGGCTCGGGATACTTTGAGCATTAATATGAGACGTATTTAAAAGACTTGAATAAGTTGTGAATATATCAGCCAGCTTGCTGTTAAATGATTGAGAAAAATTACTATCGTCATCCGGAGAGCTGTCACCACACGATACGAAAGAGTCATTTTCAATTGAATAATATGAGTTGTCAGTATCGGACATAATGTGCTGAAAAAATATATATATAAAATAAATAAATTAATATAAATAAATAAACTAAGGAAATAAGTAATAATTTAAAGGAAACTATTATTCACGTAACGGACAAGAACTAAATTAATACCTAAAAACCAATTTGCATTTACCAACACCAAACCCAATGAATGACTGTGCAAAAGAAGATATTAAACACAAGTCACAAAAGTTAATTAAGCTACTTAAATGTATATACCAAACAAACAAAGCATTGGCCCGGTGAACAAGAGCAAGTAACAACGGTACGCTTGGCTTAAAAAAGGTGAAGAAACTAAAATTTAAATTAAAGAAAAAAGAAAAATAATTATATATAAAAAAAAAATTAATAAAAAAAAAATTGTTGCCATTAATACATCAAATATTAAAGTACAGTAATTAATTCCACAATTTTTAATTACGCTGCGTTAACATACTATTTATTTAATTATAATATACAAAATAGTAACTTCACCGGACCACTTATGACAAGAAGAAAAATAAAAATAAAGAAAGAACAAAAACACTAACATTACAAAAGCACAAAATGAAATGAGTAAGTAAGGAGCACCCACTCGTAAACGAAAAATATTTTTCAAATCGAATCATTTGCGTCTAAATTCATCACTAACTTTGACACATTAAAAACAGTAATAAAAATTAAAATGTCATCTAACTGCAGCGAATCAAATGCTGGCGCAGATGTTCAGCTCCCAAACTCAATCGGATAATTCCAATCTAGGTATACTACGATGTCTATGGTGCTCCTTACTCTATGGGCATAATGAATCGTGATGAATGCTACTCTATGCACAAGTGACAAGACAATAAATATCAACAGTGATTGGTGACTTGACAAACACTCACTATGACGCTGATTGAACTGTCAAAGTCATTGTCATTTGTCATTCATAATCATTTAAGATTGTATCTACTAACTATAATAACATGAAGAGTACCTAATAATACAGTGCATATCTCTCAATATACCCTCAGTAAAAAGCAAATCTACAGCGTAAAGAAATGTATAACATAGCATGCATAAAGGAAAGGCACAATGTATGACGCAAAAACGTTTACGTACGACATTAGTTACTTTTTCGCTGCCACTCGTTTGCTTCTCTTGAGGTTAGCATCGGGAGCTACAGCAAGAGGCAACTTTCGCCTAGCATCGTGCACATTTTGTGCCGGACCCAGTACAGGGCGACAGGGCCTTACAAACTGGTCCTTCTCGACACCGCCAGTTGAGGAGTCTGATTCCGCCCCAGAAACCACAGCGGATTCGACGGTGGGGAATTTGGAAATAAGTGCTTCAAGGCATGCCTCAGTCTCCACTCGTTCACGGCTGCCTCCAGGGACCTTAACATATATGGAGCCATCCAGAGTCCACACATTTCTCATGCCAAAGTGTTTGCGCGCTTTGACATGAACTGCGTGCCTGATACGGGTTAGGAACTCAACCATAGTAATTCCCGAGCTTTTCAATTTTGATTTGGATTTCCAGACCAAGGACTTAGTATCATGATTGTGAAACTCCACCAGTATGGCCCGGGTTTTATCCTTTCCTTGGAAGCCCAAGCGATGGCACCTCATGAAGGACGAATTGTTGATATTTGGGAGGCCCAACTTCTCGTTGATGACGTCAACAACTTGCTGCTGAACATGGACCTCGGGATTCTCCACAATACCTTGAAAAAGCAAGATGTTGCGACGCTGCCTCATGTCCATTGTATCTATTGTGTTAGTGACATTCTGTGTTTGCTGATTTAACAACTTGAGCATGTCACACACCCAACTCTTGAAAACAAGGAATTCTTCAGCAAGCTGCAACACAGATGGGTTGGAGCCTGCAGTTGCAGCGTTCAGCCGGTCTTCAAACTCAGCCATCTTACGGGTCCAGCTTGACTCAAGTTCACTAATATTTGTGATGTTAGCCATATTCTGAGGTGAATGCTTATTAAATGTCTAAAGTGACTACTTTGTGTTTAATTATTTAAGAAGGTGAAAATTGGGAGGTGCAGGTAAGTTACTACTGCTTGATTCTTAGCTGCATTTATTATTAAAACACAGTAAAAACACTAAAATCCACTCACTGATACGAAAAATATAAATCAAACGTAAATAATAATTTAAATATTGATTTTAAAACTGGAGATAAACAAAACAGCTGTTGCAAGTTCAACACCTACCCTCGAAAAGCATAAATAATAATATAATAAATAATAATATGATTGTTATTACCAATGTATTATGACTCATGATTTGTAATTAAAATATAATTTTGACATAGAAATTATTAGTGATAAATGGAAATTTAAAAATTAAAATAAGTTATGTATATATCTATTTTAATGTATCTAATATTAATTTGCATGCTTGTAAAAGCTAAATGTGTGAACTATATTAAAATTAATAACAACCCTTTGTACCACATTTAAAGCGAATAAAGAATTATGATTATAAAACTAATTAACATTAATGAAATTGTTATAAATATGTTTTTATCATAGTTCACTCGCAGAATAGGTACTAGATGTGTCCGTAAAAACGACGGGGGTTTTTAAATTTTTGATTGTGATTATTAATATTTGTTGTTAATAAATTAATTAATACCTACTTATGGTATCTTCTAAATTTAGAACAAATATTAAAATGTTTTTTAAGTAAATTATAATACATAATTATTCAAATGTTTTTTTTTTATTGTGTGCCTAATTACCTACATAATTAAAATTAAATGATTAAATAAAACCCCACAAATTTTGTAGCAACAATAACACGTTCATTATAATATGATTCGTATTCTAGGGTTAACTGAGGTTGTTTTGTTGAACAATAGAAAAGGATAATAATTGCAAACATTTTAATTGCCAGTAGGTAGCTAGTTACAACTTCTAATAGAAATAATGAAATTGTTGCTAATTTGATCTTAGTTACTTTTCAGTCAATTAACAAATTGATCGAAAATTAAATTAAAATGATAAATGCCTAACATTAAAGACTACGACAACATTAAAGAGTACTTATTAAAGTTTACAAAAAGAATAATACATTATACATATTAGGGTTTACTTTTAAACAAGTTGCTGAAGTTATATTTTTTACGTAGGTATTATCAAAAGGTAAGCATATCCCGAGTATATATAGGAAAAGTGCTGATGTATCGGTCAGTTCGTGACAGTTACCGGTCGCGATGTGTTTGAAACTAGTTGTTTTGAGGTAAGAGTTATTTTTTGAGTGATATTTTTTTATTCATAGTGCTAAAAAATGCTAAGTTCGATAGTTTGACGTGAAATCGGTGATTGTGCTTTAAGTTTGTAATTTTTAACCAAGGTTAAATTTGAACTCAATGTTAGGTAAGCTGTATCAGTTGTCAGTGAAAAAAAATGTACTTATATTCAAATAAAAAATATTTTCAAAGAACGCTTCCTCGTACGTCTATGTGAACTTAATTATTCAATTTAAAAAAAAGGAAATACACATATATATACACATATATGTATAAAGCATAAATATTTAATTTTTATGTGATTGTATTTAGATCGGCGGAAATGTAAATAAAATCGGCCAGTGCCAGTACCAATATGTGTATAAAAACGCCAAAAATATCTGGTCTGTTGTATGAAAGCCTCACTTAAATATTTAATTGTTTTATTGTAGCCACATATTACGCACAACGCCATCTCTTGGACCAAAAGGTAACTAAAAGATCGCTGAGGCATCGAAAGTATGGGCGCCCACTTAAATATTTATTTTATTCTGTTTTTTAGTATTTGTTCTTGTAGCGGCAACAGAAATACATCATCTGTGAAAATTTCAACTGTGTAACTATTACGGTTCATGAGATACAGCCTGGTGACAGACTGACGGACGGACGGACAGCGAAGTCTCAGTAATAGGGTCCCGTTTTACCCTTTGGGTACGGAACCCTAAAAAGAACACAGATAGGTAACTGAACTTCAAAAATTAAACAAAAAGATTAGGAACCTACCTATACAATCTATACAAACATCGTAAAAAACTCTCCGTCAGTGTCGGCAGTGCATTGGCGACTTATTTTTCTTAGTTAATTTGCCTATACACAAACTTAGTACAGTTGTTAATTACTTACCTAACTTACCTTGAGATGATTCTTCTGGTTTTATTAGGCCTTCGTGGAATAAAAATATTTTCCTCCTTGCAATTGCAACAGTTGCAACTCATAACTAATGTGACCAGACATCGCGTTTTCCGGTTGGCCCAAAAGATAGCTTCGGGATGCAAAAATGTTCCGCCTTTTCAAAATGTAGTGAAAATTTTCACGTTATTTAATTATTTGTCGTGATTCTCGTGATTATCTTGGGGCAGTAGGTATTCGTAATATTTTTAGCAAGGGGGAAAGCGGTGCAAAATAGAATAACAACATTCGTACAGGAGTAAATGATAATAATAATAAAACCTCCAAATTTTGCGAAGACGAGACGTTGTCCCGTTTTGTTCCAAACCACGTGGTCACGTTACCCATAACTGTCCCTCTGGGATCGTTACAGACATCGATAAGTTACACTGTTAGGGCGAACACTCACATGCGCGTTAACGTTTGTACATTGTACTAATGTTTGCACAAATGTGTGGGAGACTACGCGAAGGTTTGATGTTCGCGGTTTGATGCGCGACTAACAAATTAAAATTGAAACGAAAAATGGGCGGCCTAAGGCCCGTCACTTACCTACAGTCGTGCGAATACGCGTACCCCTCAAGTCTAGGTCGATCTTCGCAAATGATTAGGTATGCGTAGTTTTTGACACATTCGTGGTATTGGTGGAACACATCGCAGCAATTAGGAAGAACGAAGGGAATAAATCAGATGTAGCAGAACATCTGCTAGATTCGAGCACTAACCACAGGATTGAGCTCCACAAGCCGCAGGTGATAGCCACGGAACGCCACCACATCCCACGGCTAGTACGGGAGGCAATAGAAATTAAAAAACACCCCAACAACTTTAATAGGGAGAATGGTTTTAAATTGGCACAATCATGGAATCCAGTGGTTAGTTTATGTAGGTGCGAAAAAGTTAAGTGTTGAGCGGCAGGATGTGGTCAGTGTAGTGTGTAGGAATGTGGCAAATCAAACTCAAAAACGGACTAGACGGAAGGTAGATAGACTAATTAATGTATTATATAGTAGTGCCAAATGTCATGTGTCATCTTGTCAAAAGTTTCTCCGCGCCACCGCAATTCAGCCGTGACTACGATCCATGCAACTGGGTCGAAATATCGGCGTACAAAAATACATATCGTGTGTACCCGTGTCAAATGTGTACAATCCGCGATGAGTTAAGTTTAAAATCACACTTTCCTATTATTTATGAACGAAATAGTGCGAAATACGTGTGTGTACATGTGAGTTGGAAATGTTTTTGTATGGAATTAAGGTAGCAAACGAGCATACAGTAGGTACTACCCTTCAGCTGCTGCCCATGACAACTGCGACCGACATAGAACAATACTGTTACGTGTCAGGAGTATGGGGTTCGAGAAAATGCCAAAATGTACCACAAAGACTTTATTGTACTCGTAGACACACAAATTACACGATGTACACAGTACACACTACAACACTATGCACGTAGGTACTCGTAAACACTCGTCGAACACTGTATCGCCCGTAGAAATCACTTCACTTCGCACTGGTATCGCTCGCAGGTATCGCTGGTATCTTCCTGGTTCCGCTTCCGAAACTAGAATGTCCGCACTTGACCGGTCGCCCCTTTTTATACCACTCACGCACCATTCATGGTAATCGAGAATATTCCCGCTAAATCCGGACGGACCCGATTCGTATAAAATTCTAGTATGTTCCTTGCAACCGACGTTCGCCCTTATGACTATTGCCGTAATGGCGAAGCGTCGTGCGCGTAGTTTCGAGACGGCTATTGTTCTATTGTTCGCATGGCATGTTTATGGCCCCTATTGTTTATTGTTTAGCGAGGTACGCCAGGGCTGTCACAATACTCAATTGGGATGGTTAGGTTCATAGAATATGGTGTTAGAATATTAATTGGTTAATTTGCTAATAATTGATTATGATAGTGATAGTGCTGTAAGTTGATGTTAGTAATACCTACTTAGTCCAGTTAGTAATTGTTAGTATGAGTCTCATTATTATTACAGTCACAGATAAGTTGGTACACCTGAAAACTGAGATGGTGACCTCTAATAAAATGTAACCGATTATAAATAACCCGGTGCAGTGTTATGCACGGTTTACATTTTGCTGAGATTTGAGATTCCTACACCAATTACTTGTATTGTAATTTTAACTTAATCATTTCAAAATACTTTTCAAAATCATTTCAAAATAATTTTAACTTAATCATTTCAAAAATAAGTTACTACAAATTGACCCCCTTTGGCAACTTTAACATAAATACCTAACTACTACTCAATTTTAAATTCAATACATAATGATATGAACCATTAATGTAAGATTTTAATTATATTATAATCAATTTTTTAATTTTAATTTTATTTATTTTATATAATTAGCAATGAAATAATAATGTGTATAATTGAATTATTGTCGATGTAAAATGTAAACAAACTGATCATAATTGATTTGATTTGATTTTAATATAATTTTCAACACACTTGCTCGTAAAGTTGCTATTTTTTCTTTAGTCTTACGCCCGGAATGCGGTTTATTACACACTAGTGCGTTTTACTTTTCATTGCCGCACTAGTGTTTTTCTTATTCCACTTTTTTTTTAATATCCGTAAAGAGGTTGTTACCAAAAGATTTGTTATTTTGTAAATAAATAAACTTGTTGTACTTAGTCAAAATCTGATAAGATAAGATTATACTTCATCTAATTATCTATTAAAGCATTTAAAAAATACAATATTTTAAATCATTAATTACCGTAAATTCTTATTAGAAATACATAATTATTTAGTTTAATATATTGTGGCTGAATGTTCGGTGTCTCTGGACTTAACCTGCGCGCGCATAGTTATTCAACCAAAGATACGGCGCGCGAAAAAATAAACCGCGCCATTTTGTGCAAACATTTGTTCGTTTATAATTTGCTGATTTGTGACTGAAAAATGTCGATACCTAATTGTTTTTTTCCTCGCAAGTGTGTTGAAAAACGTCGTATGATACGCGTGTGCTTTGTTCATTACAGTCTTGGCTCTATTACAGCCCTCGCTTGCGGCTCGGGCTCAATACCGCCTCGACTGTAATGACCAACTTCGCGCACTTGTATCATAATGTACCTACTATTAAAATATGATTTAATTGCAATTGTATTGTATTCTACGTTTAACTAGATTAAACAGTAGCATCTATTCTAGCATAGAATACATAATTATGTATAATGATTTAATGTCAACTTATAACTGCTGAATGATGTGCACCCCTGTAAGTGACATGATCACACTGCACGAATCTCTATAACTAACTACCTATGTAATGAAATTGTGATGTGTTGTTGGAGTGCCTTAATAAATAAATAAATAAATAAATAAGTATGTATAAATTCCCGCTAAGTGAGGCCGCACACCGGCACCACATATTAATCGCAACATAATATATTTATGGCACCATAATTATTGCGATACATTTACGCGGCGACAAATGTATTGTGTATACGCACATCGGCAGCACAGTTGTAGCGTCAAGTTGTATTGTCTTTCATTTTCGTAAAGTCATTGTTGAAGCACGTCGCCACAGTGGCGGCCGGGGTGGCGAACGGGGCAATCACCCGGGGCCTTGCTCTTGCAGGGGCCTCGCGCAACAACCCAAGCAAATAAAAACAAAAATAGATTTTTCGTAAAATGTTGGTGTGGTGTATATAGTTAGCCATATTAATGGTAGCATTAGTATGGCTACTGTGTTCTTTCCTGATTCAGGCTCAAAACAGCTCAGTGAAGAGATTATTCATTCGAACATTAATTTGAATAGCTTAATCCTCCTCATCTAAATATTTCCTGATCAGTGACTCTTTGATGTTTTTGCAACTTCCTTTACATCATGATAATACTTATAATTTTCCCCAACCGTGTTTATTGTAGCGCATTTCCCGTATTTATAGATATCAATGGTATTAAGCTTGCTTGCCTTGACTCCGTTCCCTACTTACGAGTATATACTTGCTGTTGACCTTGATTGTAATATAATTAAGCTTACCTGAGCTTACTCTCCTTCTGACGCACAAATATAATTATAGTGTGAATAAATGTATACTTAATTATCCTTCTGACGAAGTTCAGTAAGAATTTATACTTAGTGTGTATTTTTATGGCTCGTACTGAACGTGAGTCAAACCTGTAGAGCTTCTACGATTTCTCCTTAGATATTCCAGGGGATTCCCCGTGTTACTTTGCGTTCATTTCTGTGAATGCATCGAGGAAATATCAGAGGTAAAAACGGCCTCTTTAATCTGGAATGCGTTGAAAGCGCTTGTCGCAAAAACGAGTTTATTGCGATTTGATTGCCGATTTCTCTATCTAATTTGACGGTTTTATTGCAGAATACTCGTAAAATATCATGTGGTCTTTAAGGCCCGTTATTACATACGAGTATATCATTTTGGCAGGGTTGTGGCTCAATGACAAAAGTTATTAAACTTTTAAATCGGTTACAGTTTTCGAGAGATGAATAACTCAGTCATCAATGGGATGAATACAACCGTGACCGAATTAGAACAAGACTCTTAACTAACAACTTATTAGACTAATAAGTATTCCTAACAGTACTGCTACTACTAGGACTACTAGGAGTATTATGACTAAAAATGAACTAATGGCGAAAATTCTAACCGTTAGCTGTCTGAGTATCGAATGTCGAACTAAGGCCGAGGCCGCACTACGGCTAACCGCCGCGGTTTTTTGCCGCGTAAATTTTGTAACTCAAGGAAAGCAATACAAGCGGCCGCACTTTCGGTTTCTGATAATGTATGCGAATTGCGCGGTTACGCGGTTACCGCCGCGGAAAAATACCGTGGTGCGGCCTCGCGCTAACTCATGTCGACTACAATCCATTTGGTTCTTACATGATTTTTGTTTCAGTTGGTTGTTAAACCTGGCCTTAGCAGTAGACACGAAGTTTCCACCACATTTCCTGTTTGGTGCTGCTACGTCTGCATATCAAGTCGAAGGGGGATGGAATGCTAGTGGTAAGTAAACATGCCAGTAAGACGATCGATGAATGCACAAAAAAGCTTGGCTCATTGTCACGTTTTGCCTGAGCCGAGTGCAAGGGAGAGCGATGATCGAATTCATAAATGTATGCATTTTTCATCAATTATTTCTTATAACCTTATAGACAAACAAATTTTTTAAGAACAGACTGCTATGAAGCATGCAGCATCAAAGCCAAAGTCAAAGTTTAAGTTAAAATCATTTGTTTACATAGTGAGGTATTTAAATTTAGTCAATACACTTCACGGTTCACAGTTCCGTCGCTGTCTATGACGACTGCGACCGACATAGAACGAGAGGTTCGCATCAAGGTTAAGATAATTAGTCCAATTAGTGGAGGGTAAGCAGATTGGAACCTCTATTAAAATCACCAATTTCCAGGTAAAGGCGAGAGTCTATGGGACAACTGGGTGCACGAACATCCAGAGACCATCGTCGATCGGAGTACCGGTGACGTGGCAGCGGACTCCTACCACAAATGGGAACAGGATGTCGAAGCCTGCGCGCAATTGGGGCTACAGTTCTATAGGTAAAAGCTTAGTAACTATTCAAACGCTAGCTGTTCTGAGCCATATTATAAGTATTTAGTTTACCAAGTTAAATGCCATCGAATTTTTTATGTATTTCTGTTCATCCCGCTCCCGCTAGGGAGGGCGATAACGCTTGATATTTGTGTTCGATCCATGGGGGTCACCCGTGATCCAAAATTAATATATCCCATGCCCGGCGTGGCCCCCAAGACGACGATTTTCCTCTTGGCCCGTGAACCCTATTATATCACTATACGAAAAGAAGAACACAGAATAATAACATTTATATAGCTTAACATCACACACAGTCTAAACTCGTCTGTAACTTACTAGGAACGCTTTCAAGTTTTTTTATACCTATGCTACAAATAAATAAACGGTATCATAAGAATATAATCATATTTAAAGCAGACAAAAGGTCCTCACATAATACACGTTTCACGATAAAATAACCAACAAGTGTACAATACTCTTCATTTACAAGTAGATTAAGTACAATTTGAGCTTAAAAGCAGTAGTAATAGTGTAAACAACAGGCGATCTTATAAATCGCTAAAAGCGATCTCTTTCATTCCAGAAGGAAATAATGTGTACGCTCGATATAACCGAGTATTTTTCCAAATTCGTCATAATTAACTTGTTGCCTTGTTTAGTAATAAGTAGGTAGGTACTAGGTACTATACTAAATACCAATAATTAAAATTTATTGTTCAATTAATTAAGTTTTAGTGGAGTTAATAAAATTACATACGTCATATTATACAACTAGTTAACCGACTTCAAAAAAGAAGGAGGTTCTCAATTCGACCGTATATATGCTTTTTTATGTTTGTTCAGCGATTATTTCGTCGTTTATGGGCCGATTTTGATAATTCTTTTTTTATTGTAAAGTAGATATGCGCAGTGGGGTCCAATGATAAGGAAACCAGGATCTGATGATGGCATCTCAGAGAAATCGAGGGGAACTTTCGAAAATTGTATGGACAACTAGTGTGTTTGTTCATGTTATCATAAGTACAATATTAAAGCGCTACTATTTCATGAAGATCTGGAGTCGATCTGATGAAGCCGAAAGACAGTCGAGGGAACTCCTCAACGATTTACTGCAGTTATCTAGTGTTTGGGCTTCATTAATTTGTAGTGACGAGAACTTTACACTTGCATGTTGAATTGAGCGCCACCTGGAGAGTAGTTTTTGAGTTATCTCTACTTATCAAGATTGAAGTCGGTTATTTTTTTTTGTAAAAAGCAATTATATAAAATTAGTGTTGTTATGCACGGAGATGTAAAATATATTAATCATTTAAAAACACGACTTTTACATCCCAATAATAAATTACATTAATCTATATTCGTCGTACATTATAAATTATACTTACATTTAAAAATGGCAGCGCCACCAATTTTACGTTCTATTTTTAAAATTCAATGTCGGTCAACACGGGCAATGAAAGATAAAATGTGTCAAACAGCTGACTGAGTCGGAAGTTTAATTCATACTTTTTCACTAGGTTGTATAATGTTATCTATACACGTATATAAAGTGTGTTGATGTTTCAAAAAACTATTTTATTAAGTGTTTATCTTTATTTTAGGGTTCCATACGTACGTACTCAAACCGTATAAACAGAACCCTTAAATAATATTCCTCCGCCCGAGGTCCATCTGCCACGAAAAATTGGTTCCTAGACACGTTAAATAATAAAAAATAATATATATTTCTATGTATAGTAATATTATAACTCTGAATATTTTTTTGTTTGAACAAGCTAATCTTAGGACCTGCTGGCTTGAATCGAAAAAATGTTTTATGATGGCTTGTCCATTTATTGAGGAAGGCTTTATAATACCACAATACAGGCAGTAAGAGCGGAACATTCATGAAAAATATTGCAAAAACGCCGTAAAATTTAATTTTTGTAAACGTAAAAAACATGTCTCCCAAAGCGAATCGTGAGCGTCCCATTATTATAATAAAGAAAAATTAGGGTCCCAAAGAGAGACACCCTATGCTATACAATATACCTACTTACTAACAAGTAGGTACCCTTTTAAAGATGCGGTTTTTCTACAATATTCTATCTTTATAATATATCGATCAAATAAATTAATCTTCTTATTGATCAAATAATTAGAGTTAATGTCGCTCCAAGGTAATGAACCCTACGTTACAAGTCTTACTCTCGCTTGACCAGTTTTTAAAGAAGATTTAACATTGAGGAAAGAAACATCATATTATTTTTTATAATTAAATCTGCAGCAGTCCGAGTTCAAAATCGATTAAGTTTTTGTATCATTATTAATTTTGGACTACCGTTTTAAAAATAATGCTACATCATTGAGGAAAGTAATCTTCATCCTTTTTTTAAATCAATGTACAGTAACGACTGCAAAAGTTGCTGATTTCTCATTTCTTTTGTAAAGTATGTTTTTTTTTCCAGTATTAGTTACACACCACGGACCTGGTGTCCGTGCGTTTTTATGCATTTAGTTAGTTTGTTTGCTCTTTTTTTATTTTTTACTTTTTAACATAAATGCTCCAGGATTAAACTAATTCGCTGGTTAATTTTTTTTTTTTTTTACTTAAAATAAGTTAATGCTTGACAACGATCCCACCTGATGGTAAGTGGCGATGAAGTCCAAGATGGGGTACGCACTAACTTATAGAAGCCTATTCACTCTCCTCTTGAAGACTCCCACATCATACACAGGCGGAAACACCGACGGAGGCAAGCTATTCCAGTCCTTGGCAGTACGAATAACGAATGACGACGCAAATCTTGTCGTTCGTATCTGCGGGACGTCTACGACGTAAGGGTGGATGCTCGCCGTACGTCGAGTTGTTCGATGGAGGAACGGGGATGGGGGAATTAAACCGAACAGTTCCTGCGCACACTCTCCAAAATGTATCCTGTAGAAGCACGACAGGCTGGCAACCTTGCGCCTATGCTCGAGGCTTTGCAGGTTGGTTTCGGCCAAATGTTGGTCACCAATGAGCCTCATTGCACGCCTCTCCATCGAATCCAAGGCTGATAGTTGAGTTTTGGCGGCGCCAGCCCAGATGTGACAGCAGTACTCCACACAAGGTCGAACCTGAGCTTTATACAAGGATAACAGCTGTTCCGGTGTGAAGTACTGCCGCACCTTCGCAAGTACTCCAAGTTTTCTTGCAGCCGCTTTTGCTTTATTAGTATAGAAGTGTAGTTTTCAATTTAGGTTGGGGACCTGCGTCTGCGTTGATCGTCCCAGGCGTTGTTCTATTTCTTGTTGAATTATATGGTAGTCCCTATGGCTGATGGCTGTAGCCAGGTTGTAATCGTTGATCGTCGCAGTTTATATCTTATAGCAAAAAACACGTTTATATCTTAAAGTCTTTTTATCGATTTTCTCAAGATACTTATACATAACGGATTTTTTACGGTATGTCTAAAACATAGTAAAAAATCAAGTGTGGAGTACTTAATATGTGTGGAGCAATATATATGCCACTATTTAGAGTTCTTGCGGGGTCGGGATTCACGCAGGAAAAACTTTGTGACACACTGAGTTCCACGCGGGCGGAGCCGCGGGCACAGCTAGTTACTAATATTAACTAACAGGACTAACTGTCACTAACAGTCCCTGTCCTCACACTTATTAACAAACTAACCTAACTGATATTCTAACACCATCTACTAATTGGACTAACCATCCTAGTCCCTAAATTGGGTCTTGCTCTATGTCTGTCACAATTGCCATGGGCGGCAGCGGAAGGGTGGTGCTGCATGCTCCTTTGCTACCTTAATTCCATAAAAAAAAAACATATAAGAAAAAAATATAACAGACGAATTGAGAAACTTCTGATTTTTTGAAGACGGTTATAAATAGTATGCAATAAATCAATCGGTCAAATACCCATCTTTTTGTAATAAAACTCTACCGTGAATGACTGACCATTACTGAGTGACTGAGTTTCACGCAACTATTTTACCTCAGTTAATTAAAATAACTCTACTACTCTATTTTCTCTACTTCTGTTGTATACATATATATGTATACTTTGTTAATATTAAATTACTATTCATTTCTCGTGCACCTTACCTTTACCTTCTTAACGCTATCTCTCCTTCCATACCATAAGGTTGTCTGGAAGAGATCGCTAGTTAGCGATAAGATCGCCTTTTGTACTCTGCTGTTGTTTTATTTTCCTGTATGTAATATTCTGTTCTTGGTGTACAATAAAGAAATAATAATAATAATAATAATAATAACTTTGTTTTACCCGCAGTAATAAAGAAACTAGGTAAATAAAGTAGCATTAAAATTGCTTATTAAATTACTAATTAAAACTAACTAACCAGGCAATAAAATAGTAGAATGGAAATAGTATAGTGTAATATAATATTAGATATTATATTATTATAGTGTGCCTATCTGTAGAATCTCAGGATGACACAGCATCATGAATATTCAAATATGAAGAGTTAACTCTAAAGCTCTAAACCCTTTACAACCGACTACTGCAAATCAAGCTAGTAGTCGGAGGGCCCAGGTTCGAAGCCTAGGGCAAGCTAATACGGTGAAAGAAAACATCGTGAGGAAATCTGCATGATGGAAGTTCGCAAACTCAAAAGTACACACTTTTGTCCAAAGTCCGTCAATCCGCACTTGGCCAGCGTGGTGGACTATTAGTTCAGAGCTGACCGTCATAAAAGGTGGGGATAATGTATAAAAACAAAAATGGTCGGTGTGTCTTTTTTGATGTCAGACAAATCATAAACCGTTGGTCTGGCAATCTGTAACTTTACCATTAGGCACTATATGGCCTTAACCTTCTCATTCTTCTGCCAACTGGTGAGTACAAAAACGGCGACCCTCATTGCGAATTGCACATTTATTACTGTCAATGTAAAGTAGTTCTTAAAATAAATAGATTACGATTGAATTTCGACAGCAGAGCCAGATTCAGTAAAATAAGTATTTAGCTCAATTTAATAAGCATTGTGTTGACATCTGTCACTATCTTGTCCACTTGTCGTTACCTTTAAAATGCCTTTAAACAGATCGTGGGACAGGATAAGAAAAAATATTTTTTCTTATAATAATTTTGTCGCTATTAAAAGAACCTTGATATTTGGAGATATGTTTTTAAATTAATGTCTGGCAAACAAACGAGGTACACCGTACAACGAGTTAACAAAGTGGTCACCATCGTCAACGGACGTCACTAAAATGGTGTTATAGCCAAGTTCTAGCTTACATGACTGGCTTGCAGCACCGTGTGTAATTTATATCACTAGGTAATTTAAAAGCGTGTTGTTAGTTTTTGAAACTATCAAATTATTCATCTAAAGCACAGGTTCGACCATGTGTGGAGTAGGTACTGCTGTCTTGAGCACAGGCGCATAGTTGCCAGCCTCTCGGTGTTCTATCGGATACATTTCGGAGAGTGTGCGCAAGAATTACATGACTTAATTCCCCCATCTCCTCCACCATCGGACGACTAGACGCACGGCGGGTATCCATCGCTTTGTGGTTAACGTCCCTCCCGTGCGCACATCACGCTTTGCGTCGTCTTTTATAATGCGTACCGCGAAGGACTGGAACAAATTGCCAGCGTCGGTGTTCCGGCCCGATTACATTGTGAGAGTCTTCAAGTCAAGAGTGAATAGGCTTCTAAGTTAGTGCGATTTACCACCCATGACTGCACTGCTGCTTACCATCAAGTGGAATGAGGGTAACCGCGTGTGAATTTTCCGCTAGAGGCGCTAGTGAAAAGGGAGGTCTGTCTGTCACTTTTCGCTTGTCTGAATTTCATTTGTCACTGTTTATGTATGGGCGGGCTTTGACAGCATGACCGCCGTCTGCAGTGGCGCCAACTGGTGAGCACAAAAACGGTTACCCTCATTGTAATCAAGCTTTAACTTACACAAGGTGGATACCACCATACAACAATAAATGAAACCACGAGCCCTGCTTCATGCAAGGAACATATTACATTTAGTAAAAAACGCCTAACATCTTATTTACAAAAACGTTTTTTCTCAAACAAACTAAATAGCACAAAATACAGGAAAAAATAGAACAGCCTATCTAAAAGTCAGTCACTCACTTTTGACAAGAGCGGCAACAATCTTCTCTGCTATTACAATAATAATAGATACAGCGTGTTGAAATTTTGAATATTGAAAAAAAAATTGCTGTGGCTAAAGTAAAGGAGGAATTTGATTGAAATTTATTTGGGGGCTTAGGTAATCATTAGGTACATAAAATTAAATTTATTGTTGTATGGTGGTAACCACGTTGTATAATGTAAAAAAAATCTTATCCATAACTTTGTGTCTTTTCAGGTTCTCCCTATCGTGGACTAGGATACTACCAACAGGTTTTGCAAACCAAATCAATGAGGATGGAGTAAAATACTATAGTAATCTGATCGATCAGTTACGAAAACATAATATCGAGCCCATGGTTACGCTGTACCATTGGGATCTACCACTCAAGTTTCAACAGCTTGGTAAGTTTGGGTAAACTATATTTATTTATGTTACTAGTAAATCCGCCCTCGCTTCGCTTCGGGAAACCAGTCCCTTCAAAAATCTCTATAAATTTTAACAAATTATGTTATTCCGATGTCTAAGCTATATTACTGCAAAGTTTCATGAAAATCCGTTCAGTAGTTTTTGCGTGAAAGAGCAACAAACACACACACATACATCTCAATCCTTAGGGCAGCAACGCATCTGTGACCGAATAAGAACGAGACTCGTACTAACAATTACTTTCATTTAACGTAATTCTATTATAAAAATTTAATTACTCGTACTAGTTTGAATGAGTCAATGTAATTACAACTCAATATAAAATATACAGGCATTTGATTGTAATGAGGGTAACCGCGTGTGAATTTTCCGCTAGAGGCGCTAGTGAAAAGGGAGGTCTGTCTGTCACTTTTCGCTTGTCTGAATTTCATTTGTCACTGTTTATGTATGGGCGGGCTTTGACAGCATGACCGCCCTCTGCAGTGGCGCCAACTGGTGAGCACAAAAACGGTTACCCTCATTAAAATGATGTATAAGTAATTATAGCGCTGACAGTAATAAATTGGGCTTTCTTAGAAATTTGAATGTCAAGGTAGAATGTAGACCAGTCCAGTTTTTTATTTGCGCAAATATCTTGAAATTAGGTATTCAATTTACATTTTCAGACACTACGTAGGTACTACGTATTCTCACTTGCTTAACAAGTAAGATTTTTTTCACCTTTGACTTGTTGTATGTCTGTCTCTACCGAATTTTATGATTCGAAGTCAACGGACGAACGAAGTCTTCAAACCCAAATCTTCTCACCCAATATAAATTACAATCTTGAGTTTTTGTTTTCAAATCTTTCAGGTGGCTGGACTAATCCTCTCATAGCAGACTGGTTCGCGTCTTATGCCGAAGTCGTGTTCTCTTTATTCGCTCACCGGGTCAAATACTGGATCACAATCAACGAGCCATCGGTCATCTGCGAGATATCCTATTCACCAGCTTTAGCTCCTTGCATCAATGAAAAGACCCTGGCTCCTTATCACTGTAATAAGAACGTCTTGCTAGCCCATGCTAAGGCTTGGAGGATTTATGATGAGAAATATAAAGCTACCTACAATGGTGAGTTGTACGATCAATTTTTATCATAAATAGTAACTTATAGGTTATGGTGATTTAGTTTTTTATTCTTTTATAACTACAGACAAGTCATCGAATGGTAAGTGATTTCCGACGTCCATGGACATCAGAAACATCAGCTATAGCATTAGCTGCCAAGCAAAACACTCGTCATTGCTGATTCTCTTAGAGTGCTTCTTTCTCCTCAAAAATAACAAAAAAAATTGAAAATAAAGAAGAACACCTGCTGTGTCGTTAATATTGAGTACAACTTATGTTGCAGGACGCGTGTCTATATCAAATCATTTAGTTTGGCTTGAACCAGCTACCGAAGACATGAAGCATAAAACTGAACTCGCCAGAGAATTCCTTGTAAGCAATATTATATAACTAATAATATCTAATTACTATAAATAGCATACATGATACTCATTTAGACGCAGACATAAACGAAAAAATAGACAAACATGATAAAGTATGCTGGTCTTAGGCACTTCTCACATTACGCTATTCATTAGCTACGCGACTGCAACGCAATCCCAAAATTCTATGGATCTGACACTTTTGACTGACAGGAGTCGCGTCTACGATGCGACTCCTGTCAGTCAAAAGTGTCAGATACATACAAATTTTGGATTGCATTACAGTCGCGTACCTAGAGCAAAACATCGCATAGAGCAAAACATCTATTATTTGCAGACTGGAAGATATTCACATCCAATTTATTCCAAAGAAGGTGGATGGCCTCCGATGGTTGAAAAATTTATGGCACAATTAAGCCAGGCCCAAGGATTCAATAGCTCAAGACTGCCGCCCTTCACACACAATGAAAAAAAGTTAATAAGAGGTAACATAATAAATGTTCATAAATTAGGAGTTTGGAACGAACTTCCTTATGACATGGTACTTAATGGAAGCTAGAAAATGGAAAGTTTTTGAGTGACGGAAATGGGAATGTATGCTATTGGCTGATCAGTTTTGTTAATGAGGGTCGCCGTTTTTGTACTCACCAGTTGGCGTCACCGGCGAGTGAGGTCTTGCTGTCAAAGCCCACCCATACATAAACAGTGACAAGTGATATTCAGACAAGTGAGAAGTGACAGTGCCACAAACTTATCTGACCCGGTGGCCAAAATTGGAACTAATGCAAATGTTATACTGTTGTCAGACAAAGACAAAGACAGTAGCGCCCTTTTTACCGGGTCAGATAAGTTTGTGGCACTGACAGCCAGACCTCACTCTACTCTAGCGCCTCTAGCTGCGAATTCACACGCCTTTACCCTCATTGCATCCAATACGACGACAGATGTCAGGTAAGGTAATCCATCTGTCGGATGAGGTATGTCAGATGTTCAAGTGACAGTAACTTCGTTAAAGCCGAGAGTTTTAAGAAACCGAAAGAAGGAGAAGAACATCTTAAAACTTGGTCAAACAATGTCACACTTCAATTACTTCCTTCCACCCCTTAACCTATGCCGCAATTTATGGATGGCCTCAAAGGAGTCTTTTGTCTTTTATAGTTAAGTTGGGGAGTTTCACAGCTGAGTTCACCAGTGCTGTTCATTTGCAGGTACACATGACTTCTTCGCAATGAACCATTACACCACCCGTCTGGTGAGGAACCGGCGACCTGATGAACCACAGGGTACATGGTTTATCTCTGGCAGTCCCGAACTCGACATCATTATTGAGTTCGATAAAAACTGGTACATAGGGGCGTCTCCTCTAATGGCTGTAAGACTACTTTACAATATATTTCTTATATTCCCTCAGTTAATAAATTGACTAACCATCCTAGTCTAGATTTGAGTTTATGAGTTGCTGAAAATATGAAAATGCCACTCCATGCTTATACTCGTACAATTTTATTATCTGTGCTCATAGTTAAATTTATCTCGTCAACAAAATTTAAAATTGTTAATACTATATCTGAATCACGCTATCGAAATTTTCTACATCAATCGCATAATTATGTACAAAACGAATGCGACGCATCGTAAGGCCTGCCTCTTGGCACGGGCAACATAAGACATAAGATAACGTATCCTTTAAACTTTAAGTCTATGTATCTTCCTTCCTACTATCTACTAAAGTATAGCCTAAGGCTAAGCGTCCACAGGTCGGTATCGTCCGATGCGTGCGATACCGACATGTGGACGCTTAGCCTAAGCTGGTAAACCAGCAGACGGGTCACCTGACAGATATGGTAAATGATTACCGTTGCTTATGGACATTGGTCTATGAGCATTGGACATGGTCTAGGGGTGTCCCCAACGCTTTGTAGACCAAGAAGGAAGTGATGGACCCGCTTCTAGAAGGACCCCATGTCATAGCACTGTGGTGACTGTGGAAATACCAAGGGAGAAGTTCGTTCCACAATTTACACATCCTTGGCAGGAAATACATTGAATCGGCTTACTGTGATTATTCCAGTATATAATTTTACATTTGTATTGACAATTTTCCAGGTATACCCACCAGGTCTTCGAAGACAACTTTCATGGCTAAAGAAGCACTATGGAGACCTTGAGTACCTCATCACAGAAAACGGATTGTCTAATTTTGGTTCACTCATAAACGATAAGAAGAGAATTGAATTTATTCATGGATATCTTGAACAGGTAATACGTTTTCAACATCATCATCATTGTCATCATTGTCATCATCATTAATCATTATCATCATCATCGTCATTGTCTTCGTTATCTTCAGTCATCGTCATCATCGTCATCGTCATCTGATTATCATCATAACTGTCGTCGTCATCATCATCGTCATCGCTATCATCATCGTCATCGGCATAGCCTTTGTCATCGTCATTATCATCATCATCGTCGTCGTCATCGTCATCGTCTACGTCGTCATCGTCATCGTAATCATCATCATAATGATCTTCAATTTCATCATCACACAATTTGCAGCACATGTAGAAGTCACAGATGTGCAGGTTTCTCGCGATATATGTTTGATTAATTTGACATGCGCACGAGGGAATGGAGAGTATACTTAAATAAGATTAAGCAATTCACTAAAAGTAAATATTTATTTGCATTGGTCGAAAATCAAACCCGGAATCCCTCAATTCGCAGAGAGAAATACTAAGGCTGAGGCTACATTAAGCCGCGACGCGAATTGCGACACATGAACGACTAAAACAACTTAACAAATTAATGCTCACGTATACGGACTACACTGTATGTAGAGTATTACTATCGAACTTTGATTTCTTTACGCGACAGAAACAAAATAATTGTTACCATGGCATCGGCTACATCAACATATCAGCGAAATAGAAGCAAACCTATTAGAAAAATTTTCACTTGCACGACTAATTCAATGTGCTACTAAATATGAGAGTGGCTACATTATACAAGTGTAGTGTAGTGTAGCCACTTCATCGACATATTAACGCTATATTTACGCTTATAATGTAGCCATGCCAGGTTTATTTCGTTTCGCTCATCCAGTCGCATCGCAAGTCGCTGCTTACTGTAGCCTCAGCCTAACAGTTAAACTACGATCGTCATTAATATAATGTTCCAGATTCTTCTCTCCATTAAAGTGGACAACGTCAATGTTTTGGGCTACACGTATTGGTCTTTGATCGATAACTTTGAATGGATGGATGGATACAGGTAAAATAATGGTCCAATACGAAGCACGGGTCTCTCCTTATCATTGATTGGACTAGACTTGACTAGAGCATACTTCACTTAGGTACTCCAGTGCGAATTGGTGGAGGGTTTAATGCCCAACCTAAGTTTTCAAGCTGCCTGGCTGCCTGAAGGTCTTCGAAATGGCTTAACAACTCGTATTATATCGATAACAATCAGCACCGACACCGCTGCAAAGCGCTCAAGAAATTTTTACCTTTATTTTGGTCACCCATCCAACTACCGATTGCGCCCACAGTTGCTTAACTTTGTCAATCAGTTATAGGCTTATTACACCATCCTAAATTTAGTCACCTTAATCAATCAATCTGGAGAGCTACTACGAAATCCGCACTACTAACAACGTACGAAGTTCGATTTCGAGACGTGACACGTCAGTTTCATACAATACAATTTATTTATTTCGTCGTATGATCTACAAACTGCGAGTCGGCGAATAACTCTGCGGCTATGGTTCAAATGAGCCGCCATGAATCAAATAACCTACCTCGTCGGTGAATCAAATAACTCGACGCGATCTAGCGGACCTTTATGTAAACATTTAGCCACTTGAGATGTTTGATGCTTGAGTTCTATATAATTTATGTTCTATCTCAGTATAAGTTGAGTCATGAGCTGCTGATTTAGACCTGAGCCGCAGCTCAACAGCTCAAGTCCATGCAATCTGTGTATTTGAAGCGGTTCGGAGCTGATTTACACACCATTAGACGCAAACCGTCGGGCTATGCTATGAGCTCTTGAATATCGCTTAACATAAGTTTGTATTGAAATATAAAATCAGGTCATAGGTTCATATACTTAGCTAAATTAATTTAAAACAAACTTGCATCCCTTCATTCCCTTCTTAGCCTTTTACTTTACCACACTTACTAACTCTTAACCACACCCTGCAAGTTGAAATTTCATGTATCTATAATCTGTACCTTCAGATTGATTGTTAAGGATATCAATAAATTATAAAAGCAATCGTTTTTTTTCAGCGTTAAATTTGGACTTTACGAGATTGACTTCAGCGACCCAGATCTTCCAAGAATCCCAAGGGATTCAGCGAAATACTACGCGTCTCTTATAAAAAACAAAACACTTATTGATCCAGAAACAGCCCTTTCTCACAAATATGGAAGATTTAGACGAAAGGAACCTCGTTCTCAAAATGGCGGACGCATTGCTATACAAAATGGCGGATTTATTTTACAAGCCTTAGCTTTATTTTTACTTGCTGTAGCGTTATTATAAAACTGTTGCTCTTTGTAAATATTTTAATATTGTTTTAACATAAGTATTATTTATTTATTAATGTTAATTAGTACAATTTTAAATATGGTAATTATTACGTACTTACTTAATTTTACTGTCATTGCTGACTTTTACTCATAAATTATTATGTTTAAGTACTCACATCGGAGAGGAGGACTCGGCAGCTACCTAATCTTACTGTACATAGCATCGAGAGTTATGTAGGATTTTGCCAAGTATACCTACTTAAACATGTATATAGATTTTATCTGCAACCAAATTATTAAGTGGGCTTGCTAGTGTGTAAGCCATTATCCTGTTATGTATCTACGTTAACGTAACGTTAAGTAAAGTATAAAAGAAAAATATGTTTCATGTGATCCAAACCTTTGTGGCTGTAGATGTGTTCAGGGCCACAGGGTTGGTCTTGCAAGACCTCTGGAATATTCATCCAGACAAAAAAGATGTCAAACCTTGAACTTAATTTGTGTAGGTTGATGATCTAACGTCTAGATTGAGCGTCGCCCTACAATGAAAACAAAAAAATAAGGCAACAATATCAATCATGTATGCGTGCAGGCAATGTTTTAGACGTTCGTGTATTGTCTATGTGTGCGTGATCACTCATAATTACAATGATATAAAAATCGTGGCCAACAGTTAGCCACAATTTTTTGACACGTTTGCGCGGATTCGATGTTCCATCTAGACAATCTAGATCCAATCCAATAGACATCTAGATCAAATAGTAGTAATAGGTAATAGCTAATATCGTCGGTACAAAAGTCAACTAGCCAAAGTGTAATTTTGGTACGGGAGCCGACGATGCTAAATGTGGATTTACTCGAGCGTCATAGAGACCTATTGGGTTGCAAAGCTTAGATGATAAGAAGAAAGAAATGTTACATTGTATACCTTTTCATCGGTGGGGGAAGCGGCTATATACACTTTTAAATATGTAAAAAAATAATGTCCATGTGGACATACTCGAGCGTTTCAGATATTGATAGCATCAATGTTCTAACTATTTTTAATAATGTACTATGTTAATCTGATCGTTTGTTTGATGGGGGTGACCATACGTAAGGGTTGAAAATGAGAGAGAAAAAAAAAGACGTGTGGCACTCGGAGACTGCCGCGGTAAAGCTATTGCATATCATTATATATAAATTAACAAAACAAAAAATAATACTGCATTTGTGATAATAATAATAAAATGAATGTATATAGAGTAATAACTAATAACTCATTTTCTTTCACAATTTTTTCGTGACTTTCTTCATTAATAAATGCACTTTGTTTATTCATTTATTTAAAACACTTTGTACACAAATTATACGAGTACAGATATTCACTGTTTTACAGTGGGCCAAGAAAGTGGTGTACCAGTTTTCATTTAGTTGCCTAGTTATCAAAAGTTACATCAAAGTTCATAGGCAATATCACTGAAAGAGACGCATAATAATGACGTAAGCCTAATTGTTAAGAATACGTACATCATAACGACACATTATAGGTGCAAGACATTTTAATCTTTATTAGAAACGGATAATGCATAAAGAAGATTTAAATATTCTGAACAAAAGCATAAGAACTATTTCAGTTGACAAAATAATTATTTTTAAAAAGAAAATTGACATTTGACATTTAAGTCCTATGCCGCCTCTACACATAGGCCAGCGCATTCGCCAACGCGCTGGCGGTGCGCTTGCCAACGTGCTTGTGAGTTAATCCACACATTGGAAGGTCGTTCAGTATGCTTTGGTTCGGGCCAATGTGCGGACGGATCAAAAAATGGATGTTGAGTTGGTAACAGCTGCAGCTGTATATTTATTCACAGCTTATAATTACTACGTAAAAGTGTACAAGAAAAGGGTGATACTTTCATATTTATAATATTAAAATAATAATAAAGTACGATGCTCTTACTTTGAAGTAAAATATCGTAAGGAAAACGGAATGTCCAAGAACCTTATTTATTTAGCATTTTTAATACTTACAACATTTTTATTTTTATGGTACTTATTTTTTGGATTCCATAGGCAATTTTCACTCTGATAGAGCTCAATAAATTTAAAAGTTTCATTATTACTCATATTATACGCCATTTTGTTACGTTAGGTGTTAATACGCCACAAGAAGAAAATATGCACTCTTGATCGCTGCTCCGGACAAACTGATCGCGCGGCCAATGTGTGGATGGTGCGCCAAGCTTGCGACAAGTGTTCTTTGATGATACCGACACCGCGCGGCAAGCTCGCAAGCGCGCCGGCCAACGTTCAAATGCCTACCGCCAACGTTCCAACGCCCGTTCTACACATTGGGAGCCAACGCACTTGCCAACGTGTTGGCCTATGTGTAGAGGCAGCATTACAACGATCTTTTGGCGCGTGCGTGAATGACGTGTGGGTGACAGAGACAGTGTCTTACAGTTTGCCTTGCCTGTATGGCACTGTCTCTATCACCCTCAAGTCATTAATATAGTGTCATTATTTTATGTCATGTTATTATTTTGTATGTTTTAAATCTAAATACGCGATAATTCGACTATTATGAATACATGTTGTCGATTCCAACGCCTTATTTAATCCAGATCTACATGTAATTATTCTTAAAACACCGAACCGACGGGGCGAAAACCAAATGTTTGACAGGTAAGATTTGTATGGGAAATTAAAATTTTCATTTTTTTAGTATTTACCTCGCAATTTTTCATATTTTCTCATCGCTGCAACCTTCCCTGAACTTCCACGAATATTTCAAGACTAAAATTAGCCAAATCGGTTTAGCCGTTATAAAGTAAAAGTTAGTTAACTCAGTTAAAAGTTCTGGTATTTATCGATGTGTGGGTGCATAGACATAGTAACTATGTCTGTGTGTAGGGTGTAATAAATTTTCGTTACGAAATTTTTGAATTCGGTCCCCGCGCTCAAGGCCCGCGATAAAAGCTATACAATAGCTTAAAATCTAATCGAGCACGTCAGATTTTCTAAGGGGATGTTAAGTGAACCTAAAAAAAGCTCTCATTCAATAATCTGACGATTTCGATGTGACGCAAACTCGCTGCCATTATTATAATGTGCAAAAAAAATTCGAACATATAATTATGGTGGGCTCATATTTGGTGGAGGTACTTAACTGGGTACAAGGTATCCCCTGTACCTTAATCTGACGCGCTCGAGTAAATCCCAGATTCCCCTCTTCGGCTCCCCAGCTGGCAGTTTTGACATACATACATTGGACATCAATATTTTTTACACAACCCATATTGTGGCAAAATATTGTATCTGTGGCAATAGTATACAAATTCATTAACTTGAATTGATTTTAAGAAATCCCTGATTTACAACGATACATACTTTTTTTATTAAAATCCTACCCTTCCTGAACATTTTGACATTTGCAGATTGGCGAGTTGACTTTTGTACCGACGATATTGAAATTACAATAGAATTGCAATAGAAAAGCAAATATGAATTTGGTGTATACTGTATGCATTGGAGAACTTGTGCGAAGTTCAGCTATGTCCAGCGGTCTCGGATTGGTTGGCTCACAGTATCACGTCATCGTGGACCAATCCTAGCGCAGGGCGGTGACGTTGCATCCTTATCGGCTGAGCGCTAAACGCTGAACAAACAAGTGCTAGACCCTGTAGTGCCGCTGTACCCTGAGTAATCGATTTTGCATTACATTGCGGCTCCAATCACCTCTTTAGTGAATTAATCAAGATTATGTTGAAAATCAGTGATAACTCTGTGATTATTAATTTGTAAGAACAATATTATTTGTTAGGAGTTTTTTTTTAAATCTTTATTTAAAGAGCTCTGTCGAAAGACGACAATGTCGCTCTGTAACCAGATATATTATAATAATAATAATAATAATAATAATAATAATAATAATAATAATAATAATAATAAATCTTTAATTCAGATATCAGAGATCCATAGATTGTTAGTGTGTTAGTAACAATTGAGCTTAATAGTATATTATACATGTAGTCTAATATATTATACATGTAGTCAAGTCTAGTAATAATATATTATACATGTAGTCAATTTCTTCGTCTTAATATTAAGCTAACTAACTTAAAGAGAGCTCTGGCGACTTCCCCTAGGGGTGTTAGGAGTTCAACGATATATAAACAAACAATAAACTATAAACCGTAGGTATCTAATACTATACATATAGATAAAGTTTAGAACCCTTAAAGACGTAGGATAGTGTATGAATGTGAAGTTAATGTTGGAAAGTAATTTAATTAAATATTCAATCACATTACAAGCTATTTTATTTTGATTTTTCACCGAGTTCAAAAAAGGTTAACTCGTCTGTATTTTTCAATGCCAATTTTCCGTTCCTGCGATTAAGGTTTATTGTAGATTGACGACGAGATTTTAAAATGCCTTAAGTAAATTGCCACGTGTCTGCCATGCACGATGTCTAATGAAGCGTAAGGCAGGTGTCCGACCGCCGGCGAGCAGCGAATAGCTATGGGCTGTTTCCTCGCCCAAGATATGGACTTAAATATGACATTCCGTGTAAACAAAAGAGATGCATATGCGAGCGATATTTGGGAGGGTAGTATGCATTTTATTCCATACTAACAGTAATTACACCTTATACTCAGTTAATACAAATACATTAAAATTAAACACAATACATAGAGAGAAGCAGTGGTAGAGTGTTTGTGGTGGGAGCCACTCCTGGCGTGGTGGTGGTGGGGCAGGGCTGCGGGGAAGGGCACGTCCAGCGAGTGGTCCCGCGCCACGCGCGCGTAGTACCGCGCGGAAGCCCGCGGGGCCCGCACGCGTGCAGGGTCGCTGAAGTCCACCTCGTACAGACCATACTTCAGACTGGAAAACCAAATATTATGCATGCGTAATGTGTACAAAAAAGGTACTATGTACTAACTTTTTACAAAAAAAAACCTGACTTCAAAATCGATAAGTAGAAATAACTCAAAAAGTGTCGGTCAGATATGCTTAAATTTGTATTATCACACATAAAAAATGCACTCCAATTGAGAACATCTTTTTGTAGTTTGTTAAAAATTTCGATTACATGTACAGAGCATGGAGCAAATATAGAGAGGAGATGCGATGTAGGCGTGGCCCGCGCGCCACTAGTATGGATTGTGGTCCATACTTGCCTTCAGTCATCGCTGTCATCCGGTTCAAGAACGGACGTCTCGTGTCACTATTTGTTTTACGGTATTTCAAAGAAATTATGGTTTGTTGTTCCGTTTTGCAGTGTAAAAATAATAGTAAAACAAGAAATGTTAAGAATGGAGGTGTTTCATATCACCGGTAAGTGAAGTTTTTGCAATAAATCTTATTATCGTAATTTAATTTCAATTACTTAAAACCCAATAGATATTTTAATCTGAAATCAACCTTAAGGAATGGGCAATAAAGCTTGCTTTAGCTTAGCTTAGCTTACACGTGTCATCTACATGGTTCATTTACCTCTAGAGGTACCTATTCACGTCTCCGTAGGTGATGCGAAAAAAGTTTATCGACATCGACATTTTATTAGTTATTGTTACAATAGTGAGCAATTGTAATGTAACATCTTTAAAATTTTAACCTGCTTAGATAAATTATATAAATAAAGATATGTTATGCGCTAACAAACAGGGGCGTGTTAATGAATAAACAATATAATAAATTAAGTTAAATAATAATAAATAACACCTATTTGCAAACTCAGAAACGCCTGACGTTGCGATATATAATATAACAAGTAATGCCGTCGCGTTACTACATATGCAAACAAATGTGATCATTAACCGACTTCAAAAAAGAAGGAGGTTCTCAATTCGACCGTATAGGTATATGCTTTTTTTATGTACGTTCAGCGATTATTTCGTCGTTTATGGGCCGATTTTGATAATTCTTTTTTTGTTGTAAAGTAGATATGCGCAGTGGGGTCCCCTGATAAGGAAACCAGGATCTGATGATGGCATCTCAGGGAAATCGAGGGGAACTTTTGAAAATTGTATGGACAACTAGTGTGTTTGTTCATGTTATCATAAGTACATTAAAGCGCTACTATTTCATGAAGATCTGGAGTCGATCTGATGAAGCCGAAAGACAGTCGAGGGAACTCCTCAACGATTTACTGCAGTTATTTAGTGTTTGGGCTTGATTAATTTGTAGCGACGAGAACTTTACACTTACATGTTGAATTGAGCGCCATATGGCGAGTAGTTTTTGAGTTATCTCTACTTATCAAGATTGAAGTCGGTTATTTTTTTTTTGTAAAAAGCAATTATTATTTGCGATTTCAAAGTAGGTTTCTTAATGAAAGACTGCAAGTTTGTTAGATTGTCCGTCTGAAGAAATGGTTTTCCGGTTATGCGCACTTAATACTACACCCTATATAACAAAAGCTGGAGCCACCCCAATTATAAACACCAGGAATCGCAAATTGCATTTAAAATAGGTCCAACCAATTTATCGATAAAATCACGCTTGTGTCAAATCACTAAACGATAACGGGAATTATGGTTGACAAATCATTGAAAATTTAACCTTACTGCTTACAAATAAAGATCAAATTATATTTTTCACAAATATCACTTGCCACCTGGTCAATACAAAATGTCGCAAATACGTTACTTTCTTTATAGAAAAGCCAACTCTATTGCTCAGAGTCAAGATGTGTTTTTGCATTAAAGTTTGTACAATTTAGGGTATTTAAGCTTTACATATATGCGACCAATTAAAACTACTCTTGAGCAAAATGGGAGTAACCTATATTTCGTGGGAGTAACTGACCACCGTTTGTTTGTGTGCGTTTGGCGACACCGGTTTCAGTAATAATTTTGACGTATCACACTTCCGCTTAATCTATGTTTCGTGGTACAGAGATAATAAATAAAATTCAGTGTAAACAAAAAAGACGCATATGCGAGCGAGTACCTACTCGCCAGCGGGGGGACTGGGACACCTGCCTAAAAAACTTTATTATTTTTGCATAATATTCTACTGATCAGGATTTAAAAAAATGGTTTCATCTGGATTACCCCTTTACAAATCCTATATATGTATATATTATGTTGCATCAGTTTCTTTTCTATGTTTATTAGACCAATTTAGAACTAATCATAATTTAAAATAAGATCTAAAGTTAGCGAACATATAAGTACATTATAAACAAAATTATTATTTAACCAACTAATGGTGTTCAGACAAACAAAAGGCTGTAAGTATGGCTTCATTAAATTAACGTAGAAGTCTGGAAATAAAAAAAACTTACGTAAGTCCATCCGTCCACTCCAGGTTATCCATAAGACTCCAATAAGTGTATCCAGTAATATTAGCTCCATCTTGAATAGCAAGCAGTATCTGTGATAATTTCAAGGTGTATTAATATTATGTGTGACCAACCAGCCAATTAAAATATTATTACAGAAGGAAACACTTTTTTAATCCTCCTCATCATTGAAAGGGCTTAGAGCATACTCCACCACGCTGACAGAGATTAGAAAATAAGTACGTCGACGCTGCTTCCGAGCGGATGTTTAGAGCCATTAGGCTAACTCATAACGTGTCGAATGTTCTCAAACCACCTGAAGAGATCCGCTATCTAACTATCCGCTTACTATCCGGGATTAACGGCTTTACGGGCTCTCCGAAAGACGAAAATATCAAATATTGCCACTGCCGTCCATTAGATCAGAAGTCAATATTATTCACCTGCTCCAAATGTTTCCTGATATACTTCATTCGCTTTCCATCGTAGCGATCAGTGTCATGGCATCCATTCTCAGTGAGGAAGAATTCAAGATCTCCGTACTGTTCTCTCAGCCATGCTACGCCTTTGGGCAATCCTTGCGGGTAGGTCTGAAATTGTAAAACGTACATGTGTACATTACTATTTATTGACAAATGATCGAAAAATTGAGGTGCATCTTAGGATTCAGCGCCTTCAGCCTCTATGAGAGAAGCCAATCAATGCTGATGATTGATGACTAAATGAAAAGTTGACTAATAGAGAATGCTTTTAGCATTAAGTCCGCCTTATGTACCTTTTTATTTTTTGTGCCACAAAGATTAAAATAAAACTCTTCTTTGTGGTAGGGCTAGCTAGCTACCATTCTCTTCATTAAAGACTTCCAAACGACTTGTACAAGGACCTTTAAAGCCTTTCCTTTTGCTTCTTTCTTAGGCGGCACCGCATCAATGATTCCAGTAATGTTACCGATGCCCAATAATGCCCATAGGCAAAATGAACCACTTACGATGTCGCTCGTTACAATTACGGTCAATTCATTAATCGGATATTAATATAAAAAATTAATGGAAGTGACGGCTAATAGGGAAGAATGGAAGAGAAAAACATATTGTGCCGACCCCAAATAAAATTGGGAAATGGGCAGGAGGATGATGATGATGAATATAAAAAATTACCGGTGCTGCTCGAACTCCCATAATTTCCCAGCTTGGATCTGTATCCAGAGCTATGTCGAACTCCTTTCGACCAGTGATTGGCCACACAAAAGGTCCTTCTCCTGAGACAGCTCGTCGCACCAACCGTCCGGTGTAGAAGTTGAAACCAAAGAAGTCAAAAGTACCTGCAAAAGTAACTATTATAAATGTGAAAGTGTGTTGGTTTGTTTGTGGCTCTTTCACGTCGCAACATGGCTATTATATTGTATGGTTTATGTATGTGGGGATAGGTAGCATCTAAATCTAAAATATCTCATTCAGATGGGAAGATCGATGTTTTATTAGTTGCTAGATATTTAGTTCCGGTGTTGTTAATAGATGGCGTTAGTAAAATTCATTTGCAAGTTCACGCTATCAAATACTACATGTAATTTACTTAAGTCATAGGCAAATGTTATAGGCTACTTTTTAGCTGAGATTCCTACGGGAGCGGGACCTACGCGGCTGTTACCTACGACTACGAGTCTCGAAGCGAAGCGCGGGCGATTCCCTAGTTTTTAAATTGTTCTACTGTCTTTGAGTCCTTATCCGTAAACTTTAGTTTCTATGACTTTTTAGACTCTAGCAAACGGAGGTGTCCTTCCTGGGGAACGGCTAAACTCCAACTATTTACGCTCGGAACTTGTATTTATGCGAATGGTGTGGAAAACTTAAATTGAGTGATTTATATCTCAGTTTCAGAATTATCGTCGTTAGTGATAAGAGCCACGAGAACGTAGGATTGTAAAGATATTTTACAAACCTTTCACAAATGCCTTTTCTTCTTTTGTGAAGGCGGGCAGCTTGGACCTCACGTACCCTGCCTTCTTGCTGTATTCTGCCATCGCTTTCTCCACCGACGGTGGCCAGCCGCCTGACTTGGAGTAAATGGGATGGGCATATTGTCCTATCTGCAATAACAACAGCACCCGTGTTATATGTCGGACACAAAATTGATATTACAGGCATAGATTACACACAACTATTACTTACAACACTTTGCATCGCCAACTCTGCTATTTCTTCGTCGCCTTTGCCCTTGGGTTCCATCCAAATGAAATTAGTTGCTGTGGATATTTTACCTGTAAGATTATCTTCATTATTCTTAACTGAAAGAATGACTTTAACCGACTTCAATATTTGTTACACATGGCGTTTGATCTTACCGTGATAGATGTGTTTATACTCCTTGTCATATATTCTCCAGGCTTTGGCATGAGCAATAAGAACATGCTTACTACAGATAAATCCAGCCATTTCTGGTTCGAAGATCAATGGTGCATACGCACCGGTATTGTAAGCGAAATCACAGACATTTATTGGCTCATTTATGGTAATCCAGGTCTTCACGCGGTCAGCGTAGAGCGAGAACACCACTCTCGCGTAGTCGGCGAACCAGTCTGATATTAACGGGTTTGTCCAGCCACCTGTAACGTGATTTTTTAAAGTAAAATTCTATCGACGTACTTGCGAAAATTTGCAAGACGTAGAACAGATTGAATGATAATGTTACAGAACGTAAGAACAAAAAACAATCAGGAAGCAGTGTACCGCGTATAAGATTTCATATTTCAAACCATCTTAGTTGAAGAATTTATCACAACAACCACTAAATAAAATAGTGTAGAAAGCGGTTTTCTGCTTCAATCCGGCTTACTATTATTTTACTATTAATCAATTATAGAAATAATATAGACACAATGTTGAAATATCAAGTTAAAGGTATCCTTAGGTGAACCTAGTATCTAGTTAAAGGTATCATTAGTAATCCTGACTCCAACTCTGAAGAGTTGAAGTCAGGATTAGGTACTTTCAAAGTCAATTCAGAAATGGAGTCGTTTCCGAAGGCAAAGTAAAAAAAAGCTTTAAATCAAATTGAAAAAATTATGTCGTGAAGAAGTTTCTTAAGTGTTTTAATTTTCTTTTTTAAGTACGCGTACCTACACTTTTTACTTTAACCTGACATTATTATTCTTTTCTCAAATTTTACAAATATAGCCCAAATTTTTGACTCACCTAGGTCTTGTAGCTTCTGTGGCAGGTCCCAATGGTAAAGCGTGACCATGGGTTCAATGCCCTTCTCCAGGAGATAATTTATCAAATCGTTGTAGTACTTCTTCCCACTTGCACTGATTTTCGTCGGGAAAGCATTTGGCAGCAGACGAGTCCACGATATGGAGAATCTTGAAATTAAACGTACAATACTTAAGTTATAAAAAGACATTACTCATTCAAGAGAAAGAAGTCAATTTACTGCCTTGGCCAACTTACAACAGAAATGCCTACCGTGTTGAGATAATTGAAATGATTTCAATGAAAAATTTAAGAAGTTTAAGATAGGCGTTTGAAATTCTTAAATTTAAAATTGGTATTTTATGTATAAGACAAACTATAGGCACTTTAATAATAATAACAAATAACTACGAATGTCAACTTACTCAAACGACGACTGATCATGGATATCAAAAGCAAGGTGCATCGTCAGTCTGAATTCAGTTTCATATACAACATTCTCGCATTAAATATTCCACATTCCATTTTAGGAGAAGACTGAAGAGTAGGTAAGCTAATAGTAGGCAGATAAGGAACTGATGAAAACTGATACTGATACTCATACTGATACTGTTCGGTATGAACTGATAGCCAGATAAAAACTGAATAAAACCGCATTGATTTCCAAGACGAAGAACGGCATCTTACCCGAATTGAACAGATTCAACAGAACAATTCAGAACAAACTACCCAGCGCAGCGCTTGGAAAAACCATCTTAATTTTTGGAACACCAACAAAAAACTAACCTGTAGAAATGCAGACCCATGTCATGTATCATTTCCACGTCTCGTCTCCAATGATGGTAGGAGTTAGCTGTGACATCGCCATTGCTGCCATCAGTCACCTTGTCTTGATGCAAATGCATCCCTCTATCCCAAAAACTTTCGCCTTTGTCTGAAATAATACTTACATTCACTGAAACTAATGTTAAAATTAAGCTTAATATGGTTTAATGAAGCGCTCATAGACCTGCGGCTTGCGTCGATCCAAAGTGATCGACAAAGTTAAGCAACAGCAGGCGCGGTCGGTACATAGTTGGATGGGTGACTGCTAGGGGCAAAATTTCGAGAGCGCTTCCGTGCTTCGGAATGAATAATGAGGAGAGACTCGTGCTCATTATGGCTATTAATGGGTTGTAGCCATTAATACGTTTTAAATTTTTATTTCAGTTATTTATTTTAGTTTAAAATTCGTCACTTGTCGTCGTCAGTCGTCCTACTTTACCACTGGCATTCCAGGCTCCTTCGATCTGGTACGCTGACGTAGCCACACCAAATTTGAATCCTCGAGGGAATTTCTTGTTCAATCCAATTGCACCACTTGCAGAACTGAAGAAAGACGAAAGGAGTAAGAGTATTTTTAAGTAATGATGATAAAGCATTGTATTACATGTGTATTACATATTATGTGCATTACAGTGGTTACAACTGTCACTGATGTACGCAACTATTTATCTTTATTTTTAACTAGCAGATCATTAGTCAAATGTTAAAATTATATTATATTTAAAAAATGATATATATATGAAAAAACTTAATGGAGAAATATCGGAAACACACACAGTTACGGACGATTCACACATATCAGTGAAGTCACCGTTCCGTCACAGTACCGGCAAATCTTTCATACATTCAGCAATATCATATCACTGACACTTCTCAGTGTCAGTGCTGTTATGAAAGATTGCCGGTACTGTGACGGAACGGTGACTTCACTGATATATTATTATGTGTGAATCGTCCGTCTGAAATGATGATAATAATAACGCTACACACTAACTTACAGTATCATACTACGATTCCTTGGGTCGTGGGTGACATGGACAACTTAAGTACAATACAAGTCAAAGGACACACACCCAGATCAAGCTCGCTGGGAATCGAACCCAGGACCCTCGGAACAGCGACCTGGCGTGATAACTATTACGCCATCAGGGTCATCGAAAAATGAGGTTAAATATTTTTAAAGAGAAACGAAATGGTGCTAAAAACATTATACAATAATTTCATTAGGTACTTATGATAAAAGCATAATAAAAATAAAAAAAATCTTACCTCAAAATTACCACCGTAATCCATAACATCTTTGTCAATTATTCCTTGTAAAATAACTAGTTAGTCGGGGTTATTAACATTTAAAGGTAATTTTATGCACACTCAGTGCATCAATTGTAGGTACTTATTAATTTTACAGTAACTGTGTCAGCCTTGCTTGCTTTATAAAAATCTACGCTTTACTCGCGAGTGGCGAACTGAAAATCAATTTACCGTGAAGTGGCTTTTTAAGGGGTAACTACATAAAAAATCATTAATAATAACTATCTAATACTTAATATTATAAATGTGAAACTCTGTCTGTCTGTATGTGAGGCTGTCATGCCATAACTAATCAATCGATTTTAATGAAAAGTAGGTAAGTACTAAAGATATGAGTTAACGTAGGAAAAAGAACATAAGATACTTATTTTATATCTCGAGAATTGTCCCTTAACGGGGTGAAAGAGCGAGAGAGATGTAATTCAATAGAGTCGTAAAATGTTTTAGATTTTATTATTTAAAGAAGTTATGGTACAGTCAGCGTCAAATAGTTAGAGACAATCAGGGTATTCAAATAAATAGACGCAACCAAAAAGTCGATAATATCGGTACAAGCAAAGTTTCCTTATTGTTGACAACAATATAGTCGCTCAAATGGCCGAGACGTTTAAAATGTCATATACATCGGGTCAGTCATAACACCATAAACATAGTTACAGTCATCTCGTCAATGGTATCCAAGCATTCAAAGCGTTCAAAAATATGGAACATTAGAAAAATAAACTACAATAAACTAAGTAAATAACTTGCGTGAAAGAGCAACAAACACACACACACACTCACTCACTCACATACATCCTTACAAACTTTCGCATTTATAATATTAGTAGGATTACCTACTGGTGCGAATTGAGAAATTATTTTTGTTTTGGATAGTCCATGAGTAAGGCCACGGAATCTATTCCGTGCTGACCGTAATCCGACGAGGTTCCTAGCAGCTTACGGAGGTTATAGTTGTAAATTAATACACATAAAGATGGTTAAATTTATATAACTACATAATAAAAAATATTAAAGATATTTAAAGATAATTATGGGGTATCATTAACACAGTGAAAAGTAATAAAAAATATTTTTTTATATTTTTATTTACGTATTACAGCATTATGATAATTATTTTCACATTACACTAGCAACCAACGAAGAGGCTGTATTCGATTAAAAAATTCAAATTCATAAAAAAAATCAGCTAAATATTTTTTTTGTGAAAAATACCAAATGGCTCACAATTACTAGTTGCCTACAAATGGTGAATACAGAATAATTTCTGTGACTAGAACTAAAATTTTTTTGCTGGTCATATCGTGCGTGGGCTGTATGTTTGCTTGCTTTGATATCTAGTTTTCCTGTTCTAATAAGGTCGGCATAAAAGTAGGCCGATTCTCGGGCAGTCCTCTTCTTGTCGGGATCTGCGAAATCTACATCGTAGAGACCAAAGCGGCACCTGAAACAGATGAAGTGTTTTTATATAAAAGAAAGAAAGAATAAAAGAAGGAGGGAAAACGAACGAGGGTGAAAGCTTGCCCACTGAGTTTCAAAGCCTTTTTTTGAAGCCTGGAAGGCTGGCGTAAAAGCGGACTAGCCACCTGATGGTAAGTGGTCATCGTCGCCTATGAACACCAGCAACACCAGGGGAGTCACCAGTGGAACGCCGACCCTGATGGAGAGCTCTTTTTACACCTTTCATGAAGAACCTCATGTCATAGCGCTCGGGGAATACCTCAGAAGGAAGCTCATTCCACATCTTGCACGTTCGTGGCAAAAACGATCATGAAAAACGGACCGTTACCTACCCTAGCACCACCTTAAAAGTCTGAGGAGAAGACCAAGACCAAGGGACCACATGATGTAACCTCGTCGTTGTTCAGCAGAACACCACGAAAAGGGGAGGTCGATTTGACCATTTAACTTTTAACTGGTTGAACCGATTTCGACGACTTTTTATAATCGATAACTGGTGCTTGTTGTCTGGTCCCATTTAAACTTAAGTGACGTCTGATGAGTAGGTATTGAGTTATCCCTAATAATGTCTTAATATCCCTAAGAAAAGCTAAGCTACAACCCACTAATATCCCTATTGTTTTTTATAAGTTAAATATTTGACGTCTTACGAGTATCACATAACCATCCGAAGATTTTTAAATAAAATAATGTGTCGCGCCGCAAGAAACCCTAAAGCCGTTTTGGTACTAAAAACTTATAAAATACAGTCATCCTTCGGCTATGCGAAGGGGATTTGTGGACAAAATTTCCACAAATCCCCTTCGAAGGGGATCTTGGAAGGGGATTTGTGGAATAAGCCATAATTTTACTACCTACCTAAATTAAGGTAAATAGCTTTGATGTTTTAAATGTCTAGATGGAACAACGAATCCGCGCTAACGTGTCAAAAAGTTGTGGCTAACTGTTAGCCACAATTTTTATATAATTACGCACACATAGACAATAGACGAACGTGAAAAACATCGCCTGCACGCACACATACTTGATAATGTTGCCTTGTTTTTTTTGTTCTTATTGTAGGGCGACGCTCAATCTAGATATTTAAAACATCAAAGGTAAATAGGTATGATTGCCCACGGACATCAGTAGTAACATCAAAGCTATTACCGATTGGGGTGATGGGTTGGCGGCCAAGAAGTAACGAAGAAGGAAGAAGAAACGTAGAAGTAGGGAAACATTTAGAATAAAATAAAATGAAGGTTACCCATAACCGTCAAGCCATTCAAAGTTGTCAATCAGTGACCACACAATGTATCCAGTAACGTTCGCGCCGTCTTCATGTATTGACAGAAGAACCTGTGGCAAAAAATGTATAATTATATACATAATGTTCTGAAATGATTCCCATCCCACTATATTTTACTTTAGGATAACAATACTCGATTCATTACTGAAATTGCTTAATCACTTAATGAATTTATAACACCCATATCATTGTGCAACAATTAAGAATGCAGGATTCAACTTGCAGGAGTCCCAATCAATGTATGCTTATGCATAAAAAATAATCCCATAATGAGTTATTTTCTCCGAAAGAAGAAAGTAGATTCGTAATTATGATAGGTGGCTTGCCGCTATATTGCTGATTATGAAACATCTACTTTCATCATCATCATCATCATCATTGCAACTGTTCGTCTGCTGGACACAAGTCTTCTCTCACAACAGGCCACAGCCCACCATCCTGGCCAAGTGTGGATGTGCGAACTTCAAACAACTTTGAGAACATTATACCTACATAGTAGAGCACTCTTTGTGAGTGTACAAGTTTCCCCGCCATTTCTCCCGCATATTCCTTTGCCAAAGCCAATGATAATTTAATTCTAATACCCACATCATTTTTGAAAATAAGATAATTTGAACCCAGACCACCTGTTTTGTATGTTCAACTTTTAAATCACTCAGGTATCACTGTTGAAAATTACTAAAATAGTCCTAATAGTGTAGGTACCTGTTCTAAATGATCAACCAAATATTCAATTCTATCTGCATCGTTCAAATCCCTTCTCTTGCTGGGATATCCGTTCTCCGTAATTAAGATCGGAAGGTCCTTTCCATACTCTTTCCTCAACCAGGCGATTTGACGACGCATGCCCTCTGGATGTGACTGAAATTATAAAAAGAAATTGTGTTAAACTCTCGTAATTCAACTGCTTAACGTTTGCAACTATTTACCTACAACCTCAGGCGTAGGAATCGATTTAGAAATGTTCTTAAATAAGTACCTTTGCTTAATACCTATAGGTACTTGTATGTGTGACTGATAAAATTTTATTATAATTGCAGTTAATCCGCCCTCGATTTATTTCGGGAATCCTGTTCCATACTATCTACATTCGTAAATGTAGACTTAAACTGAAATTGCAATAAAACTAATGCTTACCCCAACATTTTTCTGAAAATCATTTCCAAATTCGATAAGCTATTTATGAGATTAGCGCGTACAAAATCAAAGACAAACACACAAAAATAAAAAAAAATCATTGCGTTAAAATGGTCGGTAATAATACTTTTTCTTATAATGTCTTCTATGTAGAGACAGCGATCGATTATAGTAAAACCAACTTATCTGTGAAATGAAGAGAGGCGCTGTCGGGCGCATTGTTGGACCAATCATTGCCCGCAATTCGAAAGGTAGTAACTGACAGATGAAAGACCACAAAGTACCTACTTATTATATGAATGACTTTTTAACATGGCGGCATTAGTTTCAGTTTTTTCCATTTCAGAAATAAGTTGGTGGCACTGTACACACCATGGAGCAAATATAGAGAGGAGACGCCCTAAGCAACTGTGCACTGTAACTCAACTAGGTCCTGACGTCATCACAGTGGGCGTGGCCTTAAGTCAGTCTACCGACGGTGCTCACCAAATAAGTTTCTACTTGACGTTAGATGACACTTTGTATCAAGGGAAATAAAAATGTATTGGTGCGTAGAACTAACAATTACTATATCTTGATAATCATATGTACTGAAATTCGTCCTACATTAATTCCTAAAGAATTTTTTACCACCAAAATATTATTTTTCTAGTTTTTATAATCATTTTGTAAACAGCGCCATCTATCGACAACTACTTACAACAACAAAAACACAGGGCCGTATTTAGAATCCATCTAGTGTGAGATAGTTGAACTACGTAGTAAAGTCGATATCCCGCCCATTTCTTTATCCCCCTCGCCCCGCAAATCGTAACGCGATCTTTCATAGAAAAATATACATACAACGTCTCCTCTCTATATTTGCTCCATGGTACACACTTATTACACCTACATATTTATGTATCGGTATCTATTAAGTAATAACAAGTTATGTACCGTTAAAAATCTTACCGGAAATTTGCTAATATCTCCAACTTTCCATTTGGGGTCAATAGTTAAAGATATATTCAGCTCAGGGGATCCAGTGAGGTACCACATCTTTGGTTCGTCTCCAGCCCGTGGGGGCCTCACCAAGCGGGTGGTGTACATGTTTAAGGCGAAGAAATCGTAGGTACCTGGAAAATGTATTCAGATTAAAGTCAGTCGATGTTCACACTAATTGTAATTGTAATTTCATATAAATACGCATTATGAAGTATAACTCAAAAATCACCCGTCAGATGTCGTGGATAATTTATATGGGCACAGACCTCCTCCTTTTTTGAAGTCTGTAAAAAATTGTGCAATACCTCTGACTAGATGTATTTCCTCCTTAGTGAAAGCAGGTAGTCTAGACCGGACGTGTCCTAGCATCTTGCTGTACGCTGCTATGGACTTCTCCACAGTTGGGGGCCAGCCGCCATGTTTGGAGAAGATAGGATGTGCGTAGCGACCCACCTGAAATTGGGATGTGGACTAAATAAAACAAATCCGAAACGAAACTACACTTTTATCTCCACGCAACTTGAATTGTTACCGGTGGTACCACTACTGGGTAAGAGACTGAGTAAGTTTTAAGGCCATAGTCCATAATGGTGGCCAAGTGCTGATTGCGGACCTCACACACCTTTGAGTTTTTGAACTCTCCGGCATGCAGGTTTCCTCACGATGTTTTCCTTAAATGCTTAAAACGACCACAACTACGAAAAATCAGAAGTGCATGCCCTGGGATTTGAACCCAGGCCGAACGAAGGAGGCCGAATTCTTAATCACTAGGTACGCTCATAATCCATTAACTCCATTAAATAATAAAGCCTGAAATAAGAGAGTAGCAATGTTTCGGATCCGCTTACCATGTGTTGTAATGCCAATTCGGTCAAGTCTTCGTACTCTGGAGCTGCTGGTTCCAGCCAAATCACACCATAAGTCAAGGACAGCTTACCTGGAAATAAAATTATTATAAGTAAATGCTTATTTATAGGTACACTACTACTTTCGCGTTCGATTGCATAGTCTTAATAATGGCAACCTATACAAATGCCACTTTTTCACCCGTGTGATTGATTGTTCAATGTACATAGATTGATGGTGAGAGGCTTTTTAAATTTTACTTACAATCTAAGTTGAATCTTGTTCTAGGTCGGTCACAGCTGTCATAGCTTGCAGCGGAAGGGTGTTGCTGTATGCTTGTTTGCTACCTTAATTCCATAAAAAACCAACAAACTCACCATGATATTTATGTCTGTACTCAGTGTCGTAAATCCACCAGGCCTTAGCATGAGCTATTAATACGTGTTTGTTGCAGAGGAACGGAGCCAGCTCTGTATCAGTGACACTTGGTGCAGCGTAACCTAAATCACACATAACAAATGCTTCATTTATGGTGATCCAGGTCTTCACGCGGTCAGCGTAGAGCGAGAACACCACTCTCGCGTAGTCCGCGAACCAGTCTGATATTAACGGGTTTGTCCAGCCACCTGCAATGATATAAGGGTTAATGTTTTGAATGTATTCAAAATCATTTATTTATACACATAGGTATTGCTGATACACGTATGCACGTCAATTTTTTTGCTTCTATCGCCACTACGCAAAGAAGCCTAATAATGAAGGAGAAAAAATTGCGAAAAACCCCTCACACATTATTAAAACAATGCAAACAAGGAATTCCAGTTTTTTTTCGTACTAACATGAGCAGAACTGGTCTTGTATACCGTATTATTATCAATTGGTATACGATATTCTCTTCGATGTATTAGTTCTATGCACAACGAACAAGTTTTACTTATTGCACACGCAAGAGCAGTAATTGGATCAAGACTCTTAGCTCGATCACAAAATTTAATACAGCGCGTACAAAATGGGTGTGCAAAATATTGTTTTAAAATACCACCACGCACCCATGTCACGCCGTTTAGGTATAAACAATGCAAATATTTTGAAAATGAAGTACCGGAGGCAGTTGCACTTTGCCACTTTGCTTTTCGGTGTTGTTAAATATAAATGTCCCCCCTATCTATATAATAAGCTACAGTGGGCAAGGGACATTAATACAGCCTACAACACTAGAGAGTGTTCCATCACACTCAACTAGTGCTTTTCGTGGAAGTTTTAAATACGCAGCCACAAAATGCTGGAACAATTTACCGCCACCAATTCAAAACCTCAATTCTGTGCATAATTTCAAAAGAAAGTATAAATTACATCTCTTACAAATACAGAAAGCACTCGATTGATACACACACACGCGCGCGCGCACGCACACATGCTCACACACACACGCGCACACACACACGCGCGCACACACACACACAGACACACACACACAGTTCACACACACACACAGAGACATACAGGTAACTAATCAGTGAATGTTAAAATTCTTTGTAGGGGTTGGTGGCTGCGAAAAGTGGCAAGATAAATAGAATAAATACGATAATTATGAACTTGTAGGTAATGTTAATTATATTATATTAGAATTAATGTTTTTTTTTGTTTTAATCTGTTATTTCCTTACTTTTTATTTTTATTTTAATAACTGTTGTGTAGATGCATCAGGCCGACCTAGTGCCTCAAAGGTTTGTGCTGAAAACCAGTGCTGCTAGTATTCTAGTAGCTATATGCTGAGTACAGACCTTTTTGTATATGGTTCTACAGCAGTATTAGTTTTAGTTTATGTACTTCGTTTTTTTCTGTTATATATTGTTGTAGTGCTAATATGCAAATAAATATTTCTTTCTTTCTTTCTTTCTAATTGAATACAATAAATTAAGAACGTGCAAAAATTGCTAACCAACAATTGTACGGAACTGTTTAGATGCAGATTATTGTACGCGATTATTGCGTGTAATTTTTATTGGCAATGCCAAAAAATCTCATCAACATGATTTAGCCGTCAATTTACTATCGCCATCTCTTAAGGCATGTTGGAACTAAATGGTCCGCACAATATGGACAATTAGCGCCATCTCTTCATAAATGTAGGCATTAAGATTATTCTTCTAAGATGGTTGATGAAGCTGATGACCAATTTTAGCTATAACATACCGAGGTCTTGAAAAGTCTGTGGCAGGTCCCAATGGTACAAGGTGACGACAGGTTCGATCCCCTTCTGAAGCAATCCGTTGATCAGGTTGCTGTAATACTTCTTGCCAGCTTCATTGACCTTAGTTGGGAAACCAAACGGCAGAATTCTTGTCCAGGATATTGAAAATCTGGATAAAGAAATAAATACCTTTCTGGTCAAATTCGTAACTCCAAAATCTTAGGAAGCCCAAATTCTTATTGCTTACAGTCCTATGCTGAAGGCACAATCCAGTCGACACCATCAGTTTCTAGAGTAATTGAAACAAGATCTGACCTGTAGAAATGTAGGCCCAGCTCGTGCGCAATCCTAACGTCCTCCTTCCATAGGTGGTAGGAGTCTGCTGACACATCTCCGCTTCTGTCGAAGAGGTTCGGATGGTCGTGGATGTATCTGTCCCATATGTTTTCACCTTTACCTGAAGTAAGACAGTATAAATAGAATTTTTAAAAACAATGATCCGATTTTAACATCGACAAGTAGTAAAATGAGAACATCATCTATGTAGGTAATCAAAGTACATAGTAAGTAAATACCAATTATTAGCGATAACTCAAAAACTAATAATCAGATGTCGCCCAAATTAAAATAGGACTAAAAACTTGAGTCTTTTTAGCACCGGTGCATACTTACCACTTGCGTTCCAAGCTCCTTCTATCTGGTATGCTGAGGAGGCGGCTCCAAACTTGAAGTCCGGTGGAAACTTTCGCTCATGAGCGTAGCAGCCAGTGAGAAATATGCTGCGATATAATTTTAAACGATCTTAGTTATAAATCTATACCGTCTTATTAATAAACGTGGTGCCAAGATAATCTTCAATCTTTCAATGTATTTGTCTGTTTCTCACCTTTAACTTTCGAGACAAAAGTTTTTGTCTTTTTCTAACCTTTGACTTTGCAGACTAAAGTTTTTACTTTAGTCTCTAAAGTCAAAGGTTACAAAAAGACAAAAACATTTAAACTCGGAGTCACCACGTTTATTAATAAGACAGTTTATTTGAAAAGTAATAAGTAGGTAACTAACATCTGTTACCTATTGATAAGTTAAGTATGTTTATCTACACTAATGTTATAACATTCTACTTATGTTTCCAATACTTGACTTATAATTACTACTGTTATAGCGCAGATAACAAAACACTCAATTTAAGCAATTTCACATGATGGTATAATATCCACATCGATATCGTAAAATCTCATTATAACATCGCGCGCTCGCTCCTGATTGGCCCTGCGCGCGCAGCTGCGCTCTCATTGGTTAGATTTTAATGGCGGCAAGTTCACTGTGAAAATACACGTACGCGTGAATTTAATGTTTCGCAATGTGTTTTGTTTTTAAAATACAAATTAAATTGCATTAGTGAAGATAAAGTAGTGTATGCAACTGCATATAACACGGGTATTAAAACACTCGTTACTATTATGAAACTCGCTGCGCTCGTTTCATAAACTCACACTCGTGTTTTAATACCCTTCATTATATGACAGTTGCATAAACTACTATTATGGTATTCTATTCCATTTTGTAATGATAAGTTTTTTTTTATAAACGACAATTTTTTTTTATTAAACACCGACTTCAAAACTTGTATTAATTTTCATAAACAAGTATTATAATAAGATGAACATTATCTTAGTTGAATTTTATTGAATACGCGCATCGTAAGGGATAACTTAATACTTCTCGACAGACCACCTTGAAATTTAAAGTATAACATGAATGATAAGCACCAGCTTTTGAATGTAGGTACAAAAATGAATCGCTTCACAAATTATGACGGAGAAATACAACCTGATAAGTCTAGAACCTAAGTATAGAACCTGAATATGAAGGTATAGAACCTGATAAGTCGGTTAAATAAAAATTTTTCATCTTCATCACATCACGAAGGTCTTTGATGTCATGGAGTATTTGGAGAAGAAGACGAATTTGCAGGTTCTGGTGGAGAAGTAGGATTCACACAAATCAGATAAATTCTCTTTCCGTATTCTTACTAAGTTCCTGACGACGTTTCTGTCGGAGAGTTTGCCAAGTGATGTAAAGATTTTTTGTAGCTGATATAGATACTAAACTCTCAATACCTACTTACCACAAAAATTTAATACCGATCTTCATATTCTCTTTTTAGAGATATACCGACTTCATCTGATGATGTTCACAGGTTGGAGTACACAGATGTATTTATTACTCTGTCTACCTAATAACAACAGTAAAACAATTTAGTACTCCTATTTATGTAATTAAGGTAGCACACGAACACGCAAAACCACCCTTCCGCTGATACCCATTTCAACTTTGACCGATTTAGAATAAGCTTCAATTTAGGTTATGGTTAGGCCAGTTAACGGATGGTGTTAAAATTGGTTGGTTTATTAAAAAGCAAGAGCACAGGGACTGTTTGTGATAATAAGTCCTGTTAGTTGATGTTGGTGATAGTCTAATTGATAATTTTTAGTATGAGTCTTGTTCTAATTCGATCAAAGATGCGTTGCTACTCCCGAGGACTAAGATGGTCGCCTTGCAAATTAAAGTAAAAAAACAAGTATATTATACAAAATAACGTGACGCACCGGCAAGTATTAAATGTATGTCGATAATATTTGACAAATTAAGTTATGTTTACAGAACTCAAGCCTTAAAAACTCTACACCAACGCTTGCATTGCAACTGTCCAAAAACTGAACTTTCAACGTTAGTTTAGAACGACTTAAAATTTTGGTAACTAATGCCCTCGATCCACCTCAAAAAATTTCGTTAGCTGTAGCGCGCGACTTGGCCCGCGTGGAATTTCAATTCCATTAAGTTTACTCCCTTATGGATTGAATTCCCAAAAACGTTAAAACAAGTGTATGCTTGTAACAAATCATAATCGTAGACCAATTTTCATAGTGTTCTTGTGTGTTTTCCGTGGGACCCACGACACAAGGAATAGTAAGGGGCTATTATAATGTATGTAACGTTATTTATTTATTTCTTTATTAGACCCACAAAAATCCCACACACGGTTATCACAACTCCGCTTTTTAAATTTTAATGGAGAAAGGGAGGAAATATTCACATATAATTTCTAATTGCTCACTTTCGAAAAAACTTTTAGAAAAAAAACACAATTTTCAAGTGAATGCATCTATACATATAATAAAAATAAAAATATTATTATAAAAACAAAAAACCCGACTGCTTACAAAAGAACTCAAAAGAAAAAAAACAAGTGTCACAATATCAACATAAAATACTTCATGCTGCCGCATGCGGTGACAAACGTAGTACTTGTGATAAATCTTTTTTTACCCGTAGGTAACAGTTGTTTGTCCCCGCCTGCAGCACCATGAAGTATTTTATGTTGATATTGTGACACTTGTTTTTTTCTTTTGAGTTCTTTTGTAAGCAGTCGGGTTTTTTGTTTTTATAATAATATTTTTATTTCAGACTTTTTAGTGTTTTCGCCGAAAAATTCTACTTTTTGGGATGGTTTTTGATAATTTGTGTTAAAAAGTGTGCCTAAACGTTATATGATATATATATTTTTGAAAAGGTCTTTTCACGTTCTTGATGATGCGATGATGCGTTTGATACCCATATCGCTAAGATAAGAGAAAAACTCAAGATTATCCCCTCTTTTTCTTCCACTTTCGGGCGCCATTTTGAAAATTCATATAGCTTGTGACACTAACACAGTTCTGACGAATTCAACGATACCTCATATGTCGAAATCCGTTCAACCGTTTGGGCTGTAGGGCCACACAAATAAATGGACATATATACACACATACATACATACATACACTCGAAAAACATAACCCTCCTTCTGACGCAGTCGGGTAAAAATGTAACTGATTGCTGTTTGTGCACGCTTATCTCAACAACGGCTAAACAATTTTTTATGAGACTCACTGGGAGATAGAGGAGGTTGTGGAGTTGTAGAGCAAAATATGGGCTATTTTTAGTCCCGGAGTCCCCGCGGGATCGGTATTCACGCAGGAAAATGTTTCAGTTTGCCCTCTTTTCATGCCCTTAAGGAAGAATTTCCATAATTCCCCTCTTAGAACATCTTCCACACTCCCTAAGCTTCGTTCATTCATTCAGCTTCTCACGTTCAGTATGCGTTGTAGGTACTACTTAATTCGGGTGGTTGTGGTTGCATCATTTGCATTTTAATGGAACTTCCCATGAAAATGACGTTTCATCGTAGTAAATAGTATTGTCCTACAAGCATCTTTTGGCGCGTGCGTGACAGAGACAGCGCCTTACAGGTAAGGCAAACTGTAAGGCGCTGTCTCTATCACCCACGCGCCAAAAGATGCTTGTAGGAATAACTCATGTCACTATAGCCAACTACCTATCTCCACGTAAGTATTATAGGTACCATAAAACCGCTCCATTGTGACGAAAAAGAACGGCAAAGAAACAAACATATTTTCACATATGTATAATATTTGTATATATAATATGGATGTGCAGACAAAAACCAGTCACAGTTTTTTATATGTTTATAAGTACATAGACCATAATCATACTTATTTATAGGTACTGCAGGTAGGGTTGCCACCCGTACTTTATAATAAAGTATTGTACGTTATTTCAGGCAATTGTACTGTATACTTTATGAGAACAATAAAGTACACGAAAATACTTTATTTCGCATGATTTGATTTCTTTGTAATAAATGAATTACTTATTAATTTTAATTTAAATATAGATTGTAAAGATGCTGTGCAATTGTTTAGTCGAGATCCTAATTTGATACAAACTGCAAAAAGCAATAAAAAATATGTTTTTAACTATAATAATAAAGAAAACTAAATTGTACTTTATTTTGATACTATGTACTTTTTTTCTCACCTTTAATAACCAATGTACCTACTTTATTTGCAAAAAAAAAGGTGGCAACCCTAACTGCAGGTAACTTACCTCAGATGTAATAATTATAAAACAATCATAAAAATCATAATTTACCTACACGTGTGTAATTATTCCTGAAGTTGTCTTCATTTATTCTAATTAGTATAATTAAAAATATAAATGACGGAGGAGGTAGTAAACCTATGATACTGGTTTGATGCGATTAATCTGTACGCGATGATTAATAGTGAATCTGATAGCTGTCAATAGAATTGGAAAATAATAAAGTAACAAAGTGAATGTCTAACGCCGTGAAATCTTGTAATGGTTCCTTATTAATTGTAATACCGTGAAACTCTAACATAAATAACGCGTAAGTCGCGAGTGCGAGTGGATCGATCGATAAATCAATATCGTAATGCCGTGAAGTATATCAAACACGTCATGATACCAAAATAAACCCTAAACCGAGTATTTATACTGAGCCGAAGAGATCATTGAATAAAGCAGTTGTTTACGTGTGATTGGCTCATTCCTGTGTTTCATTTGATATCCTGAGCTCACGTCCTGACATAATATGAAAGAAGCCCACATTGCTTATTTAGTCAAGAATACCTATCTGGAATGTAAATAGTACGAATGAACGCCCACTCTACTACTGGACCCGATTTAAATATTTTCTTATTCATTAAAAATGCCTGTATATGTGCTCATTTATACTGAATCGCGGGCGCGGTGGCGGGCGCGGTGGCGGGCGCGGTGGCGGGCGCGGTGGCGGGCGCAGTCACGAAATATCAAACATATGGCGTAATATCCAAGTGTTCACACTGGAATCGCACGTGCGGTCTAAGTAGCGGGCAAGCTCGCGACGACGCGCGCGGCGCGCTCGCGGCATATCAAACGCATGAAATGTTCGTATGTGTGCTCGTTCATACTGAACTCGCGGGCGCGGTGGCGGGCGCGGTCACGAAATATCAAACATATGGCGTAATATCCAAGTGTTCACACTGAACTAGCGGCGAAGCGCGCGATTCAGTAGCGACGCAACTGAACTCTCGCGCAAAACGCCTGGCGGTCAATATGAACACGAGCTCGCCACGTCCACCGCGCGCGCCCGCCACCGCGTCCGCGTGTTCAGTATGAACAAACAAGCACTTAGAGCTTATTTATACGCCTATTATTCGTAAATTAATGTACTTTCAGATTATTTATTTATTTTTTCACACTACATGCTCGACAATGCCGAATTATATGTCATGTAAACCTTACCGAAAGCAAGACATTATACCTCTTGGCCATTGACTCTTGGCTTTAGCCGGGTTATAATGTTCTATTGAATTTCATTATAACCCGCTGGTCAATAATGTGATTTTCACTTTCATAACTCTTATTGCTATGTGCATAAAGTCTAATTTCGCTAAACAGAATGTGCCCTCAGCGGGCGCGGCCAACTCGATTTTCGAAGACCGAAGCCGTGGCCCACTAGATTCGCACTGAGACGAACTTCAGTTGTTTGTCAAATCGAGTAGGCCACGCCAGCTGAAAGAAGTTGCTATAGCCGTAGCTAGTAGTAACTTTAGAAGATTCTATAAATATTTCAAAAAAAATATCAAAAATGTCGAGTGATGAAAGTATTTTGACTCACACTATCTACTAAGCCTGGTTTTTTATTGTCTCGCATAAAGTGAGAAAAGTACTATACACCACCGGAATAAAACTGTTTTTTTCTTGGGCGCTTGAATCCCTCACTGCTCACTGCACTCAGGACTCAATCTTAATTCCCTCGCTTTGCTCGGGAATTAACTTATAACACCCTCGCTGCGCTCGGGAGTTAAATTTGGAGTCCTTCGTTACGTTCAGGATTCAATATAGCGCCCGTGACATAAAACAGTGCTTTATCCCCTTGGTGTATAATCTACTATTACTGAATAAATAAAATATTCAACTGACTTTATATTATCTTATCATATTCATTTATGAGGTGACGTCTTAATATTAAAACAAATACAAAGGTTCGTATTAGTAAACCCGCCCTCGCTTCGCTTCGTAGTTTTTATTTTCAAACTGATATAACATTTTTATAAATTGTGTGGCGACGACATCGCACGCACGTCATACGGTGACGTCACATCAAATACTTTTGGTTCAAAATAATTCAAGTTATCTTCTTTACATTTACATAAAAAATATAAAAATCCTTGTTGTGGGTTCTATTATGATTATAAATATAAAGGGACCCAAGAATTATTATTAATATAATAATATATTTTTTATTTTTTTTATGTACAGACACAGACCAGTCACAGATTAATATAAATCGGGTCCAGTAGTAGAGTGGGCGGTCATTCGGACTATTTACATTCCAGATAGGTATTCTTGACTAAATAAGCAATGTGGGCTTCTTTCATATGTCAGGACGTGAGCTCAGGATATCAAATGAAACACAGGATTATGAGCCAATCATACGTAAACAACTGCTTTATTCAATTATCTCTTCGGCTCAGTATAAATACTCGTTTTAGGGTTTGTTTTAGTATTGAGACATGTCCGATTTACTTTACGGCATTACGATATTGATTTATCGATCGAACCACTCGCACTTTCGACTCACGCGTTATTTGTCATCAACTATTAGATATTCACGGCCGTCAATTCGACAGCCGATTTATTGTTTATCTTTTCATAACCTAACCTACCTTACTGTGACAGCCCTGGCGTATCACCTCGCTAAACAATAAACAATAGGGGCCATAAACATGCCATGCGAACAATAGAACAATAGCTCGCTTGGCAGTCTCAAAAGTACGCACGACGCTTCGACCTTACGGCAATAGTCATACGGGCGAAAGTCGGTTGCAAGGAACATACTCGAACCTTGTTCGAAGCGAGTCCGGACTTAGCGGGAAAGTTCTGGATTGGCATGAATGGTGCGTGAGTGGTATAAAAAGGGGCAATCGGTCAACCGCGGACATTCTAGTTTCGGAAGCGAAACCAGGAAGATACCAGCGATACCTACGAGCGATACCAGTGAGAAGTGAAGTGATTTCTACGAGCGATACAGTGTTCGACGAGTGTGTTTACGAGTACCTACGTGCAGAGTGTTTTGGTGTGTACTGTGTACTTAGTGTAATTTGTGTATCTACGAGTACAATAAAGTCTTTGTGGTACATTTTGGCATTTTCTCGAACCCATTACTCCTGACACGTAACATTACTATACTGTATGTACAGTGTAAGCACTATTCTCTAGTTCAATTAGGTACAGTTCAATAAACAACAATTTTACAACAACTTCACATTTGTACTTTGTTATATAACTTGCTTAAATAATTTCAAATTAGCCACGCCTTACTTGTCCACTGAGTTATGAGACTTACAACGACCATATGCCACCACAAACTTCTAAGTTCATGAGCCCTACTAGGACTGAAATAATCTCTCTGCTGACGAACTATATGTGACCACTGTGTACGATTTTTGATGTCCAGTTTCCGTGTCTTGATAAGATATTTGTAAAAGTGTGCTGACGCTCGCGCAGTCCTTTTCTTCTTGGGATCTTCAAAATCTACGTCGTAAAGACCGAATCGAACACTGAAACAAAACAGTAATTTCATAAAAGAAAAGTAATTCATAAATAGGTTCAAAAATTGAAGGCAAGAAGTGCTAGAGAAGAAGGCTATGATTAAGAGAGTGGGTGCGGAAGTAAGATGGACTGGGAGAAAGAGAAGCAGAGAGTTTGATAAAGATGAAGACTGAGGGGTCGGGTCTCCGTTAATTCCTTCTTCGTCCCTTTGAAATAGGGTTGAAAAGGGGAGATTAAGATACAAGGGGAAGCAAAGAGACGAGGATGAAAAGAAAGAGGGTGATACAATGTTTTACTTGTACCAATAGACTTACTATTGGAATTAATCATGTGTATACAACTTTATTCAAATTCAAATTCAAATTCAAATTATTTATTTCTTCGAAGTAGGTTTTTACAAACACTTTCCGAACGTCAAGCTACGCCATCGCTTCAACAAATCCCTACGGCGAGTGGACTTGGAAGAAGAAGCGGCAAGAAACTCCCAAGGAGACTTTTTTTTCTCTTTCTCCACTCACAGTTACAGTTGCACTTACTACTAATTACGGCTAAAATACAAAACTCATGTCCAAGCTGATTTATCATTAAAATATTCATCAAGTTTGTAATAACCTTTCGTCATAAGAATGCTTTTGACATGAGTTTTAAGTTTACAGTACGGCATTTCTGTTAATTGTATCGGAACTTTATTATAAATTTTAACGCAGTTACCCATGAAAGAGCCACCAGTTTTGCTAAGTCTGAATTTTGGTACAATCAGTTTAGCCTTATTTCTAGTATTTATATTGTGTACATCACTCTTTTTAGGAAAATGGTCATGATATTTTTTTACATACATAATATTATCTAAAATATACTGTGATACTCCAGTTAATATATTACTTTCTTTAAACAATTGTCTGAGTGAATCCCTTGGCCTGAGGCTGTAAATGGCACGTACTGCTCTTTTCTGTAATATGAATATTGATTCTATATCTGCAGCTGAGCCCCACAACAGCAGACCATAGGACATTACACTATGAAAGTAGCTAAAATAAACTAATCTTGCTGTTTCTACATTAGTCAAGAGCCTTACTTTCTTAACAGCGTAGGCAGCAGAACTTAGTTTCCCCGACAAGGTTTCGATATGAGGACCCCATTGCAGATGAGAATCTATAGTAAGGCCTAAGAATGTCGTTTTTTCTACTAGTTCTAATACTTCTCTATTCAGAACAATTTTAGTTGGAATATGTTTAACATTTGGTAATGTAAATTTAACACATTTAGTCTTTTTTGCATTTAGCATTAAATTATTATGCGTGAACCAGAGCAGTACTTGTGAAACAGCGCTATTCACATCGTCAAAACATTGTTTTCTTCTGTCTACTTTAAAAAGTAAAGAGGTGTCGTCAGCAAATAACACAGTTTCACACAAGTTCCTAGTGAAGTAAGGAAGATCATTGATATAAATTAGGAAAAGCAGAGGGCCTAATATCGATCCTTGGGGCACACCCATAGTCATTTGTGCTCCAGGGGACTCTACTCCATTAATAACTACCTTTTGTATACGTTCCGACAAGTAAGATTTTATAAGGCTAACTGATTGTGTTGAGACACCATAATGACTAAGTTTATTTAATAATATATTATGATCAACGCAATCAAAGGCCTTTGAAAGGTCACAGAATATTCCAATAGCATCCTGCCTACGCTCCCAGGCATCGAAAACGTGTTTGAGAAGGGCAATGCCTGCATCAGTGGTACTCTTCCCTTTAGAAAAACCGAACTGACTAACATGGAACAATTTATTTAAGGAAAAATGAGACAGCAGTTGATTGTAAATAATTTTTTCAAAAATTTTACTAAAGGCTGGTAAGACAGATATGGGCCTAAAATTTGTGGGGTCGTTTCTATCTCCAGCCTTGAACAAAGGTATTATTTTTCCATGTTTCATAAGATTGGGGAAGCTACCAACATCGACACATTTATTGAAAATAATGGTTAAATGGGGTGCAATTAAAGGGATAATCGATTTAATTACTACCGTAGAAAGGCCCCATAGATCACTTGACTTTTTAATATTTAGAGAGTTAAAACTTTGAATAATTGAATCGCAAGTGACGTGTTTAAAATTAAATGTATCGGTACACTTATCAACACAGGACTCCATTATGCTAATGGCAAGTTGAGGACAAGTATTCAAGTGTTTTGTGATCACCTGTGGTATATTTGAAAAGAAATTTTCAAAGGCGCCGGCAACTCCGCTATCGGAAGTGATATTCTCGTTATTGACCTTGAGAGCAAAATTATGGTTATTTACTTTTATTTTACCCGTTTCCTTATTAATAATATTCCACGTAGTTGAATTGAAGAAAAGACATGAGAAATGAATACAATGAGAAATAGATAGAGTAAATTTATAAAATAAATCAAATTACCTATAACCAGCCATCCATTCAAAATTATCAGTTAGCGACCATACACTGAATCCAGTAATGTTCGCGCCGTCTACGTTTATGGCCAGCAGAACCTGATCAAATAAAGAGAGGTGTAATCAGTCATCATACTTAGGTAGGTCATAGATTAATGATAATCTGCCTTTCAACAATCCGCGAGAAAAACTCGTGCGATAGATATATTTTCATGCCATTACGTCATAGTACCTCCAGATAGGAACGTGCAATGAAACAGAAAATATTATACACCAGCACAAACACCTACTACAAATTACATGGGGCGTTATACGATTACTCGTTGCACAGTAGATTATCTTTAACCTATAATCGTGGAGTTCCACAAAGTAAGGCCTGATACAGTTTATTCGCATTCATCAGTTTTCGACTATTCACGTATCGAACTACTGATGACCAGCAAGCCCAAAGCTTTGAACGTTGTTCTTCAAAACGAGTTTAGATCCTGCGTACAAAATAAAAATTAATCACCACTTGCTTCAAGGGTGAAAAATGACCAGAATATTAAGATCGGCAATTGAAATCGCAGACCAAGGACGTTTATAACATCCTTGTCTTAGACATATTGGCTTAAAAAGCACTCCCAATACCAAATAAAAGTTTTAAATAGCTGTTCTTTTTTTCTTCATAGCAGTTTCAGAGTACCTTCTATGACAGACTTCCTACCCAATGAAACTTTTTGACTTTGGCTTTAAGTTTAAGGACTATGAGTGCATTAATTACAAAGGCTACAATTTTGCATTTGTAATGGTTACTTTCGTTTACTAATGGAATGATTACTTGTTCCAGATGTTCAGTCAAATATTCTATTCTGTCATCGTCCTCCAGGTCTCGTTTATGGCTGGGATAGCCATTTTCTGTTATAATGATTGGAAGTTTCTTCCCATACTCTCTTCTTAACCAGGAGATTTGGTGACGAAGCCCTTCCGGATATGACTGAAATAAAACGCAAGAGAATGGATTTAGATGCATGGAAGATACAAAACTTGAACGGAATGCAATTGTACGTAATTTCTTTTTACTTTCTTTCTTCTCTATTGGCTGATATTACTCGATAATCCATCCAAGGTGGATGTTGCTGACTTCCATAGGGAACAAATAGGTACTAAGTGCATACCCCTTCTATGCATTTGTGGCTATTTAATTCCCAAATATTACAATGCTTCTTATTTAAAAGAAACCTTGACATTGACCAGATTAAAAGATTTTGAACATTTTACCGGCATTACTTCCATTGCTCCAATTTTCCATTTGGGATCGTGAATCAGCGTGATGTTTAAGTGTGGGGATCCAGTTATAAACCATATTCCTTCCTCGTCACCAGGTCTAGAAGGCCTGACCAGGCGGCTGGTGTACATATTCATTCCGAAGAAATCAAAGGTTCCTGAAAATTTATGTTGGATTGGTTGGTTGGAAGAGTTATAAAACATCACGCTACAAGCAATAAAGCAACAAGTTCCAGAAGCGAAGCGAAGGCGTTACTAGTATCTAAGTACCTAATGTATAATGTCAGCAATCTTATCATTTGAAGTGGATATTGTATTTACCTTACCTCTGATGAAATGTATTTCATGTTTGGTGAACGCTGGTAAGTTAGAACGCGCATATCCTTTCCTTTCACTGTATTCAGCCATTGCTCTTTCCACAGTTGGGGGCCAGCCGCCTCGTTTTGAAAAGATAGGATGTGCGTATCGACCTGTCTGAAATTTAAATTAGGGTTAATTTATATGTTGGAAAAGTCGTTGATAGAACTTTGATTTGGTCATATGATATTCAAAAATTTTAAATATCTCTTTTCGATATTTAATAGTATTTCAATGATTTCTTTCAAAATAACTTACACAATGCTGCATCGCAAGTTCTGCCAAATCCTTGTACTCGGGAGCGGCTGGTTTTATCCACATGAGATTATTGATGAGGGATATTTTACCTAAAAAAGAAATAAAAATAACGCTACATACTCATGGCCCCACACTAGGTCCCTGTGTCGTGGGTGCCATGGACAAACCACAAGACAAGGACACAACCCCAGACCGAGAACATTAAAGTCATCATTCAAATTTTCACCTTGCTGGGAATCGAACCCAGGACAGGTAAGTCAGCTGTCAGGTATCAGAGTTAAAGTGCAGCAATATAATTTCGTTCCAACTGAGTGTTCTTCGAAACTCACGTAATGACTTCATGATGAGTGTGGCCTTTTATATTAAGATTCGGATTCTAAACTCACCATGATATTTATGTCTGTACTCAGTATCGTAAATTCTCCAGGCCTTGGCATGAGCTATCAGGGTGTTCTTGTTGCAAAGAAACGGAGCCAGCTCTGTCTCCTTGACAGCTGGAGCTGTGAACAGCATGTTGTAGACACCATCACAGATCAGTATGGGTTCGTTGATGGTGATCCAGGTCTTCACCCGGTCAGCGTAGAGGGAGAACACCACTCTTGCGTAGTCGGCGAACCAGTCCGATATGAGAGGGTTGGTCCAGCCACCTGGAATGATGACGATTATGTTGAATGCATAGACGAAAGAAAAAAAGGTGCGCCTCTCAGGACGGACGTCAGAATTAATAACTTAAACTTATCTACGTTGAACTATTTAATATTGAAATTGTTTATCTTGAGAAAAGCTTAGGTTATTACTTAAATGCGTCCATCCGAAATACGGCTAGCAGTAGGTAGGTACTAGCACTGTGGGTTAGAGTGAAGAGGAGCGTGCGAGAAGAGGAGCTTGCCTGCCTCTGCTGTATGCGCGAGAGAAAGGTAAGTCAGAAAGACTGGTTAGAGTGACAGAGAGACCGGAGACAGTGATATAACGTTAAACAAACCAAGGTCTTGAAAAGTCTGTGGCAGGTCCCAATGGTACAAAGTGACGACAGGTTCGATTCCCTTCTCAAGCAATCCGTCGATCAGGTTGCTGTAATACTTCTTGCCGGCCTCACTGACCTTAGTTGGGAAACCAGACGGCAGAAGTCTAGTCCAGGAAATTGAAAATCTGAAATAATATTTTTGACAATTTACAACGAATAACTTGCTCAAGTGAAGTAGGTTTACAATTTTTCATGTATACCTACTGCTAGAGGAGCGAGGTTGTACATATAATGTCAGTGTCTAGACGTCCGCTCTATCTACATGTACTGGTAGCAGTGTGTGTAATGTGTTATCCTAGTTTTTTTAATTATGATAACAAACAGATTGCAGTATGCCATCCATGACAATTATGACCGACCTATGTAGAACAAGATTCAAATGGGGACTAGTTAGACCAGTTTGCAAACGGTGTTATGTTAGTTTGTTAGTAAGTATTATGACGACGCCAGGGACGTCAGTAACTGTATTCAGGACCCTAGTAGCTGAATCAGTCACCTTTTTTCCTCCAGTGCATAGTAGGTGGTACATCTTATTGCAGTCTTCTAGTATGCATTTTAAAAAATCTTCATCATTTAGCATCATACAACAACAGGAAGCGATACAATTCATATTGAGATAATTGTGCGGAAACAATCACAAATACTTAAGCTCAATCAATAATCAATAGATACAAAAATGCAATCATCTCGCTTTGTCGTAGGTCAGGGATGAAGCCGCTATTAAAATATCGAATAGTAATAAATAGCTGATATCCTCGGAATTTTAACACGGATTTAATTGAAATAAACGTAACAATTTATTTATTATAGGTCACTAACATACAGTACGTCGCCGTCGTTACATTGTGTTTAAATCTATACTAATATTATAAAGCTGAAGAGTTTGTTTGTTTGTTTGTTTGTTTGGTTGAACGCGCTAATCTCAGGAACTACTGGTTCGAATTGAAAATTTTTTTTTGTGTTGAATAGACCTTTTATCGAGGAAGGCTATAGGCTATATAACAGAACGCTGCAACAATTAGGAGCGAAGAAATAATGGAAAATGTGGAAAAAACGGGGAAAATTATTCATTCTCGAGGGCTTTCGTTGCATGCGTTGCGAAAACAATTCAAGATACCAAAAATATATGTATGAAAGAATTATTCCTCTTGAAATGATCTAAAAAAATGTCCACGACAGTATATGTCTATCTTTTAAGATTAACACACTAGAACCGTTTTTATGGTATTCAAATTTGGTCGAACCCACTGCCATACCAAACTTGCCGCGTTTCCAAGTTTAATCTGAATTAATCTTGCTGTGATCCTTTGCTACTTTGCTATTATTTTGTCGTAAGCTTTATTTGTAAGTTTAATTTAATTTAACCTCAATTAATTTTGGTGATAGTTTATTATCTTCCCGAAATTCCTACGGGAGCGGGACCTACGCGGTTGATACTTACGGGTCCCGAAGCGAAGCGAGGGCGGTTCGCTAGTCCATATATAAAACTCTTGCGTTACTGAGTGACTGACTGACAGACAACGCACAGCCGATACTTCTGAACGGAAGAAGCTGAAATTTGGCCCGTGTGTTTCTTGGGGAGTGTAGGGGAGCACTAAGAAAGGATTTTTCAAAATTCATCCCCTAAGTGGGTGAAACAGAGGGGTGAAGTTTAAACGAATTTCACGCGGGTGAAGCCGCTGGCGAAAGCTAGTATTTAGTACTTACCTTAATATCGTAATGCGTGATTTTCTTCGAGCCACAAAGATAAACAGGTTTTATAGCGAATGGCGCACTTTTAACCACTATAATTTTAAAATTATTTATTTATTTATTTATATATTTTGTAACACCTTACAATAAGGTATACAATGGCAAAACTTAATGCCCTTGCATTCTCTGCCAGTCAGCCCTGGGTGGATGTGGAAAAGGCAGATGGCAGGTGTTAAAAATAACAATGAAATTTAAAATTAATTAAAGAAAACAAGAAACCATATAAATAACAATTTGATACGATATAATTATACTTTTTTTATAATTATTACGGAGCGAACGTGCTATTGCCTGCTATAGACCGAACGGGTTATTCCGGTTTGATACTTGAAAATAGATCCCGAGAGTGGATCGATATACTTTTAATTATTTTTTATTCCGGTTTGATACCTAACGAGTAATACCTACGTGGATCATAATATTTTAAATTATTTTCTATTCCGGTCTGGTCCATTGACTATCTGTTATCACATTTTAGTACAGTCAGCAAGAAATATGCATACAGGTTTTATTATTCATTTATTATTCATTGATTTAAGGGCCAAACAGTATTATTGTTATTGTTGTCATAATTTGATGTTCTAAAGTAGGGCCATTTTAATAGGCCACATTTGACAACTGTTTGTCTTTGCTTCATAGTGAGGATAACCTGCTGAAAAACATCGATTAAATTGAATAAATCGATAAGGACTTCAAACATCTGTAAATTGAATGCGATTGTTATTAAAAGTATTAATAATATGCGCACAGTCGGCACAGTTCACACAACGACTAAAAAAATTACAAAAATAATGCGTCAAATAATGGCGCGAAATGAAATTATGTCTTTTTTGTAACATTTCACGTTTCTAGATACTGACTTTTGAGCCAGACGTTATTATATAAATGAATGATTACATATTTTTTGGCCTAAAATGTAATAAAATTAATTTTGTTTGTATTAAAATACATTTTATTTTGTAATCGTGAAATACTTTTTGACGATTACTTCAACTTCTCGAATTCAACTTATCTACTCATCTGTTTCTTTCGGTACCATCCCTGATATTTGAAAAGAAAAAGAGTTCACTGACGTAACTTTGTAACGACGTCAGTTCCTTACTTTTAAGTGTAAAAAGTTTAACAATATCTAGTATGGAATGTATTAGATACTATGGGGTGCCTCCCTTACAAGGTTACTTTGGAAAATTTTGACGAACTGTCAAATGTGACCTATTAAAATGGCCAAACTATATTTTAAGGTTTATTTTTATAATAATATGATTTATCTGTGGTTAAATATCTAAATATTTTTTTTTATTATTTATTAATCTAAGGACCAAGCATAAATCAGTATGATTGTTTTACTGTGATAATTTGACATTGTAATTTTAGTTTTTTTTTGTTATTTGAATAATTATCTTCAGTCACTTATTTACAAATTTAATTGTTTCTTTCATACTTAATTAAGATTTTTCCAAATCCAAGGAGCAAATATAACTCAATGTAATTGTGAATACTATGACAATTTTAAAATTCATAATTTCATTAATCTTTAGTCTCTTACAAATTGTTGTTTTTATTATTTAGATTTATCCAAATCCAAGGACTAAATATAATTTAACATAACTATGAAAAGATGATTTCAAATGACTTAGGTAGCGTAACATACATAAGTATGTGATGATTCTCATACGAATAAAAAGTACATATTTTTATTTCATCAACTGTTTTTTGTTTGACTGTACTTACCCATTATAAACAGGAAATGGATCGATCCGGAATGGTCAAATTACAATGGATCTAACCGGACAAAATACCTATAATGGATCTTGTAGTGTGGATCATACCGGAATAACTCGACCGAACGCGCGAAAAAAGATTGTATGATTCGTGGAAATAGTTCCACAATCACAAGTGAAAAAATATGTGGGAACTTCTAACCTGTAGAAATTTAATCCCAACTCACGGGCTATCCTGACATCCTCCTTCCATTGATAGTAGGAATCAGTGGCCACGTCACCATTGCCATGAAGAAGTCTGTCCGGATGTTCGTGAGAGAATCTGTCCCATATACTTTCGCCTTTGTCTGAAAGAGAATATCATCATCTCAACTCATCATGGCCCACTATTGAGCACGGGTTTCTTCTTAGATTGAGAAGGTTAAGGCCATAGTCCATCACGCCGGCCAAGTGCGGATTGGCGGACTTCACACACCTTTGAGTTTTGCGAACTCTACGGCATGCAGGTTTCCTCACGATGTTTTCCTTCGCCGTTTGTAGCAAGTGACATTTAAATGCTTAAAAAAATATATTTATAATGTTTCTTTCCCCTGTACCAATATTCAATGGAGATACCTAAGAGATACCTGAGCGCTGAGAATATGGAATTGTTACTCCCCACTAAAAAAAATGTGCTCACGGTTTAATTATGCTTGTAAGCAAAAATTACTTACAGCACTTTAAAATCTCGCTGTCAATCTGCAATGTACTTACCTTAATCACATGGGCAAAAAGCTGTCATTTGTGTGGGATGTCATTAAAAAGAATTGAACGCCTCTAATCCCGTACTGGGCGATGTGATCAGAGTAACTGCTCATTCACACTAACTCGCGGGCGCGGTAGCGGGCGCGGTCGCGAAATATCAAACATTTATGGCGTTATATCCAAGTGTTCACATTGAAACGCACGTGTGGTCTAAGTAGCGGCAACCGCGAGCGCACCCGTCACCGCGCCCGCGTGTTCCATCTGAACAAGCACTAAGACGATATTTTTTTCTATACATTAGCCGGGGGTCTCTATTTCTGGTCAGGTATTGGTCAGTGATAGCCTAGTGGTAAAGAATTCCGCCTCCTATTCGGAGGGTCCGGGGTCAAATCCCAGGGCACGCACCTTTGAATTTTCGGAGTTATGTGCGTTTTAAGCATTTAAATGTCACTTGCTACAAACGGTGAAGGAAAACATCGTGAGGAAACCTGCATGCCGGAGAGCTCACAAAACTCAAAGGTGTGTGAAGCCCGCAATCCGCACTTGGCCAGAGTGGTGGACTATGGCCTTAACCTTCTCATTGTGAGAAGAGACCCGTGCTCAATAGTGGGCAGTGATAAGTTAAGATGATGATGATGATGATGATGATTCGTCAGTGACACTTCAGGGGTCAGTGTATTTAATTGTTAGGAAACATTATACACTGACACAAGATTTTTTGTCCTAATTATACTTGATACACCTATTTATAGGCTTATGGTACATTCATGGTGATGATAATCTTTATAATAAAAAAATATATTATCAATAATGACTGCTATTCAGATAAAAAATCTAATGAGTCTATGAGCCTTAAGTTTACCATAAGAAAATTTTCTATAGGTACGTATTTACATATAAAAACATATCTAATAATAGTAATTGTGTTTCTTTAAGTGCATATAGTTTTTTACACGATACTAAAACACAAACAAACGATTTTGATTTTTTGCCTCTCCGTCTGTCTTTTTGTTTGTCCGAGCTAATCTCCGGAACTGAAACCGATTTTTAAGAGACTCATTGGAAGATAGAGGAGATTGTGAAGCAACATTACGGACCTTATTAATAAACGCGGCTTAAAGTTAAGTACCTAATCCGAATTGAAATGAAAACATTTAAATGTATTTTATATATTATGTTTTTTTCTAACCTTTGACTTTAGAGAATCACTTGACATGACATTAAAAACAACTTTAAGCCGAGGCGTAACTTTAAGCCGCGTTTATTAATAAGAGGGATAGACGGCTTAGTCGCCATCTCGCACGATAAAAACTCGCACGATCGGTCGACTTGGCACCTTTCAAATTTACCTAATAATTCTTTCATCAACTCGCACGCTCATACAAAGTACAGGTAAAAAATATTTACTTAAACTAATTTTTAAAAAGGACTTCAATAAAACGACCTTATATTAAATCTTAAAATAAAGCTACTGACTTTAATCTCGGTATTCCCGCGGTATTAAATTTACACGGGTGTAAAACTCCTGGGCCTCGATTTTTGAATTTCACCGACGACTTATCATATTCGTATACGTGCCAATTTCTTGATTTTCGTATACGAGTGAGATTCAAAAATCGAGCCCCTGTGCGCGAACGATGTCGCAGGCTCACTCGTCTCCAATAAATGATTAGTTTTGTCACACGTATATGCCAATAGTCACTGATGATGAAAACATAGTACATGATAAAATCCTAATAGTCAGGTTACAGGTCTTACCACTCGCGTTCCAGGCTCCTTCTACTTGGTATGCTGAGGAGGCAGAACCAAACTTGAAGTCCGGTGGAAACCGACGCTCGTGGGCGTAGCAAACCAGTGGGAGAATCCTGTGTTATATAACTTGCTTAGACTTTCTCACTATTACTCTTGAATGAATGAATGAAATCTTTATTCGAAGTAAGTTTTTACAAACACTTAGAGAGTCAAAATGCACTCCCGTTTCAACAAATACCTACGGTGAAAGTTCTTGGAAGAAGAAGCGGTAAGAAACTCCAAAGGAGGTTTTTTTTCTACTCACAGTTACAGATTCATCTCATGCCCAAGCTATTGTATCATTTAAATATTCGCCCATTTTATAATAACCCTTCGTCATAAGAATATGTTTTATTATTTTCGAGTTAATAGGTTTATAACTTTAAAGTTTATATTATGCTCAATAAAATTTTAACATTGGCAGTTAACGTTTAAATGCTTTGCTTATTAAAATTTTGCATTAACTTTTAAGATTGTAAATTTTTTGCTCGTTAAAAACCAGTAGGCAAAAACATCGTGAGGCATATACCTAAATATCTAACTGTTTAGCTTCATCCCATAAATAACACTTTAAGGCAAGTGTATCTCATAATTACGAAAGGAGGACTAAGGAATGAAGTGGTAGGTATACACTAAAGATGAATAGTTGAGTATTACGCTCCCAATGCCCTTGAACTATTGCAGCCAATAAACATAATAATCAGTGTGTATTAGTGCTTTTTTTATAGCCTGAAGGGCTGACGAAAAAGCGGACGAGCCACCTGATGGTATGCACGCCTATGGACACCTGCAACACCAGGAGAATCACCAGTGCAACGCCGGCCCGGAAGGAGAGCTCTTTTTACACCTTTCTTGAAGAACCCCATGTCATAGTGTTTATTCGAGGACCTTTCCGTAGACCTTCGGGCAGCATGAAAAGTTCCGATACTGGGTTGGCCACTAACCCCTCCACCAATCCACACTGGAGCAGCGTGGTGGAGTATGCTCTAGGCCTCCTCAATAATAAGTGGGTTGGCTACAAGCCATTAATGGCCCACTACTGTGCACGGAAGTGTGTTACCTACCCAAATTTCGAAATTTTATCAGACCGAAGATCCCCGCGTTGGATAAGTTGACTGTCTAAAACTGACGCATTTATTTATCCTCTGAAGCTCAGACCAATAAACTATAGACGGAGCGCCGTGAACAAACGAGTGAAGCCGAAAGAACACATCGAAACCAATATAATGCCCTATGTTGACAGTTTGAACTAGAAAAACTTTATTTTTTGGAACAGAAAACTTCATTCATTTTTAATTATTTAGAAAACAAGAGTTGTTTTGGTGTGAGTGCTGCCGTATGTATTACAAGGCTAGGCTGACTTTTTGCTGGCTTCACTCTTTCTTAGTCTTGTCTATAGATTATTGGTCTGAGCTCTGAAGCATGGAAAATCTCAAGAAAAGTTACTGGCCGTCACTCACTCGAGTTGCGTAACTCTATCGATCAATATTGCGTTAAACGAGAGGTCAAAATATTTCAGTTAGTAATAGGTTCTAATTCTAATAGGTGGCAGGGCCTAGAGCTCACCCGGGGAAGTACCACCGCCCGCCACGGTACTTAGTACCATTCCTGCCGTGTAATAATTGTTTTAAGAACAATTGTGTTCCGGATAGGAATGTGTGGAGCCGGTTACACTTTTTTAGAGGCGACCATCTCAGTCCTCAGGGGTAGCAACGCATCTGTGACCGAATTAGAACGAGACTCATTGAGTCTAGTTCTGGGTCGGTCACAGTTGTCATGGGCGGCAGCGGAAGGTGGTGCTGCATGCTCGTTTGCTATCTTTAATTCCATAAGAAAAAAGGTATTCGAATAACATGGGTTAACTGGACCAACCATCCCAGTCCCTAAATTGAGCCTTGTTCTAGGTCAGTCACAGTTAGGGTTGCCAACTATACTGTTAAAAACAGTATTACACTGTTTTTCGCTACATTATACTTTTTACTGTTGAACCAAAAAAAAGTAGGTATACAAAATACTGTTCAGTATCAAAATGCTTAACAATTAGGTACACGACAAATAAAAGTCTAAATTAATGAGTTGTGTAAGAATCTCTAAAAATTATGTCTTTGAAACGTTAAGTAAATAAAAAGCTGTTCACGTTTCTAAAATACTGTTTATTATTCTTCTCAGACCTATGTAAATATAATTTTTATTATAAAAAAAGTTGGCAACCCTCGTCACAGTTGTCATAGGCGGCAGCGGAAGGGTGGTGCTGATTACCCGTTTGTTCAATTCGATAAATATTAAAATATTAATAAAGAGCCGAAATAAAAGATTGCAAAATGAATTTTGCGATTTTCCAAAAAACATTGTTTTCGATCCGTCAATTTAAAATAGGTACATAGTGCGTTTATTGCACTGGGCCAGCATGGTGGATCTGTGTCTGAATTTTATGTGATATAAGACCGCAAATTATTATTTCAGACACACACTAATGCAGAATACGTAAATATAGGTAATAATTTTCGTTTTAATTCCAAATTAATTAATTAAGGCAAAATTGTAATTAAAAACAACATAAAAAATGTATACTTACATTAACAACAGACAAGTCTCGTGGACCAACATGATGGACGACTGACTAATGATTGCGCGTCACTTGAATTTTATCGCATTTAAATTATTTTTTCCTTATTTCCCAGTGATTCTCAACCTGTAGAAATGAATTCCATAATTAGGTATAGTAAAAATAAATCGCAAATATTTCGTAAGCGCAAAACTCGAAAACGGTTGGGCCGATTTGGATACTTTTTTAGTTGTGATCGATTTAATGACGAGAAAGTTTTTATGGACGAAAATTTTTGAAAAGTCTACGAGGAACGTGCGAGGATCTGTGGGATCGTCCTCATAATATATATTAGAGATATCGAAATGACACCATAGCTAAATATTCTACATGATGAATTTACTAAAGTGTTACACAAAGTTTAGATTCAGAGTAGTCCAGGTGGAATCCTTGGGAATCACTAAGTTTCCCGAAGCAAGGCGAGGACAGGTTCACTAGCAAGATATAAGTATTAATACTTATAATTTATATTAATATATGATTACTGGCTTACGTCTGTTTAGGATTTATTTGAGAATAAATGTAAAATGGGTCTTAATTAGACCAAAAGTCAACTGGATATTACTAATCGACAAGTCGAAGAAGACAGTCACTTTTAATTTGTGCTCTATGCTTTATACTATTTTATAATATTACGAGATTATAAGAGATAGTTTACATATTTGACATCATTTCTGACAACAATTCCAGTTTTAATAATAGTTTAGATAATTAAAAATAATAACTTAATATTATTATAAAGGTGCTTCTAAACGGGCAATGTTTTTTAGCAATTTGTAGCTGCATCATTGGCTACTTATTGCCGGCTATTACAAAAATATTTTATGGCTGAGCAATCCATGGCCGAGATATGTGTTGCAATATTATGTCTGCAATAGTATGGCTCATGTTACAGACGCCTAAACGAGCTACACAAACCGACAACAATAGCTGACGAAATCACACTCGTCGCAGCGGCGTATATTGTTTTAAAGGAAAAATCAAAAAAGAAAAAGGAGAGAATGTGGATTAGACCTTATTTAAATAGGCGTGAAACTTTAGATAATTTATGTCAAGAAATAAGCATTGATAAAAAAAAACTGGTTGTCTGTAAAGTCGGTTTACTGACGATAGTTGAACGTGACAACGTCTTAAGAAAATACTGATGGAATGATTGACAAATAATATCATCAAAGTAAACAAACGTCATGAAATCGTATTTAAAGTTACAGAAATTTATCAATAAAAATAAAGAAGGAATACAGGAAACATTTATAAAAAGGTAACATTTAAAATTTATAAATAGTCCCAGAAGTCAATAACAAAGTAATAATTGGATACATTACCAATTACCAAAATATCTACCTCCAAAGTAATCAAGCTGCCGAACGCAAAGGCCGATTGTGCTTTTTATGTCTGTCTCTCTCGCTCTTAGGCGGGCTAACCATGCCCGAGTGGAAGGGACGCGTGCCTCTCACTCGCTCTCATTGTGAGCGCATAACGTGAGCGGAGCGTAACGCAGTTTCTTGAAGTGTCACCCGGCAAACCAATTTATAAGACGTTGTCACGTCAAAAATTATTTGACAACTTTTCAAGAATGTCCAAGAGTGACTTCGAGTTAATCTTAAACAAAATCAAACACAACATGACATCACGGCGTCACTCACAAACTTCATATCGCGCAGAAAAGGATGCACTATACCATATTAATAGAGAGCGGCGGAACCAGCAATAGAACTCGCTGGGCAATATTGCAGAAATATCGATCGCTCAGCGATCCTCCGGCAACCTAAAAAACAATATCGGCCATACCAAACATGTGTGGCTATATGGCTGGGATATTGTAATATTGCTTAGTCTGGCTGGTATTGCCAGCAATGTTGCCAGCCACTGTGTTGCAGCCACAAATTGCCGAAAAACATTGCCCGTTTAGAAGCACCTTAAGGAATAAAGTAAATTTCATGACGTTTAATTTTATTATTTTAAATCACCGTGACTGATTATAAAATAGTTATAAAAGAACAGTTTCCAACAAATGTCGTCACGCAGTGTTTTTTTGGTTCATGTATGACGGCGAACAGATAAAATTTATTGCAATTTTAAAATTTTATTCAATGATCAAAAGGTTTAAGTACCTACCTTTATCTTTGTTAAATGAACAAAAATTACCTCACAGCGATCATTTTACATAATAAAAATATTGATTTTTTTGCGATTACCGTCCAATCCTCTATTGTAACTACGTGACATACAGTGTACCTAACTCATGAAAAATGTTTGTTCTTATTAAAATGTTTACTTCCAATGTTTCACCGAAAAAAAAAACAATTTGACTGAATTTAGGTATCATCACACGACGTATAATGCCACCAACTTATCTGTTCAGTAGAAAAAAATGGAACTAAAAAAAGACAACGTCAATTTTGAATGTTATGTCCGCTGTCAATTCTTTGAAGTGCGAATGCTCTATGTGTTTCAATTCGATTTTAATTGAAAAAAAGTGATTAAATATGCCTGAGCCTCTTAGAAATGATGCACGATTAGTTCGAAAATAACGTTTGAAAAAATGGCAGAATACGTCGCCGTTGGAACAGGTTAGTGTTGCTATTGTAAGTTAATTAGTAGTCCCGCTTAAATATTTCAGTTATTTTATGTTCCTCACTTATCTTTGCATAATCGATTAAAGTATTACTGAATATATTTAATTTGGTATCTAATTTTTTTTATACTTCATATAATATTGTCTTTGTTACAGGAGTTAGTGAACAATTTGTTTACAAGCTAATGAGTGAAAAGAAAAAAGCTGAAGAAATTTCTCTGGCGCATCGGCATCACTTTCCCATGTGGAACCTCTCAAAATTAGAGATCACGATGACAATTATTTTTATAAAATATATAAAATATAAATAATTATAGTCAATAACAATGGATCTTTTATTTCTCTTGTCCTGAAATTTTAATTTTTATATGAAAAAGTAAAATTTTACTTGTTGGCCTACGTAATTCTTTTATTTTTGGATGTTTAAGAAATTTATTTTTTAAAAGACAAATACACTTGAGAATTATTCATTGCCATTATAATATCCTATTTTAGGGCGGTGATAACCAATTGATTAAAAATTCGGCCTCCCATTCGGAGGGTCCGTGTTTGAATCCCAGGGCACGTACCTCTGACTTTTCGGAGTTATGTACGTTTTAAGCAATTAAATGTCGCTTGCTATAACGGTAAAGGAAAAAATTGCCAATATGCACTTGGCCAGCATGTTGAACTATGGCCTTAACCTTTTGATTATGAGAGGAGACCTATGCCCTGATGGATTGAGATAATGATAACATCCTGTGTTACTGCAGTCATTGCATGGTAGTTTAAGTTAGTAGCCACAGCCTAAGTTGTGTATCTATATTCGTCGGAAAGGCTTTGTCATCATTTACCATCGAATTATGTGCAACATCTGGTAAAAATTATAGGTCTCAAAGTTGTTGAGCTCCCTTGACAGTCGCCAAATTTTATTATATGGTAACATTGAAGCTGCACTAGCGACATCCGTTTACTGAACAGATAAGTTGGTGGCACTATACAAGACAAACTAAAATTCTACCAAAAAATCGTTTTAGTACCTAAATGTCGCCGATTTCAAGTTTTTGACATTTGTTTTATTTTTCGGAAACAGGTTTTTCTTGCCCTACTTTTATTCGCTCACTATCTACACAAAGAGCGAATATATTATTTTAATTTTTTCTTTCACGTACTCACAAATAGTTTTTCTACAATTCCAAAATAGGTATTATTTGCTATGCAAGATAACTACAAATACCTACAGATAGTTCACAACAATCACAACAGGGGAAGAGGACTTTGCATTGTCAATAACTATTTTAGTCCAAACCATTTCATAGATAGATACTCAGACCAATTAACTATAGACGGAGCGCCGTGAACAAAAGGGTGAAGCCGGCAAAAGTCAGCCGAAAGCACACATCGAACCCAATAAAATGCCCTAAGTTGTCAGTTTGAACTAGATTTAGACTTTATTTTTTGGAACACAAAGCTTCATTCATTTTTTATTATTTAGAACACAAAAGTAGTTTTGGTGTGAGTGCCGCCGTGTGTATAACAAGGCTAGGTTGACTTTTTGCTGGCTTCACTCTTTTGTTCCTGGCGTTCCGTCTATAGTTTATTGGTCTGAGGATAGATACAGAAACTCTTTATTGTTTGCATATAAATACATATATACCTACATTAAAGAAGTAAAGATAACATGAAGCCCAAAACAATAGGCGGCCTTATCGCTACGTAGCAATTTCTTCCAGGCAACCCATAAGAAGAAAGGAATTTTAATAATGCACGAAAGAGTAGCGACGAACGTAAAGTCAACAGACACAGAGATACAAATATTAATAATAAATACTTTCTACCTACATACCTTTACAGCAGTGGAAGTAGGTGGGGTATGAGAGAGATAGGAAGAATCGTAGGTACTAGAAAAAGGAAAAAGAAAATAGAGAAAATTTTAATGTACCTAATGGTTTGGAAGCCAGTGTACGAGTATTTAATTTCGCGTTGTAATACCTCCATGTACGACATCCAATAATTTAGATTAACTTGTATTTAGTTGAACTGTTGTTGATAAGAACCAAAATAGATTAGGTAAGAATAGAAAAAGAAATTTTCATTTTCTCTTTAATAACATTGTCGGATAATAAGATATTTTCTACTTAATTCTTCTTACTTCTTTTTGGTGCTTTGTAAGATAAGATTTTGTTCAGATTCCATTTTGATGATGTCTAATATTGAGTGCGGAATTCGACAATGAGCAACGGAAACTGCCATACGAAGAGTCCTACTCCTAAGAGTAGGTACGAAGATTCAATGAGGGTCGCCGTTTTTGTGCTCACCAGTTGGCGCCACTGGAGAGTGAGGTCCTGCTGTCAAAGCCCGCCCATACATAAACCGTGACAAGTGACATTCAGACAAGTGAGAAGTGACAGACAGACCTCACTTTCCACTAACGCCTCTAGCGACGAATTCACACGCTTTTACCCTCATTGTATTACCGCTTACCGGCAATGCGGAAATAATGAATAGTTTAAACTTTTCTCAGTGTCTATTCAATAGTAGGTACGTACTCGTACCAAGAAGACAATCCAAGGAGTTAAAAATAAAAATCGCTGAACGTACATAAAAAAACCATATATACGGTCGAATTGAGAACCTCCTTCTTTTTTGAAGTCGGTTAAAAAGTGAGAGGAATGCAGTGGGCAGTTATGGTTGTTGATAAATTAGTTATTTACATGATGAATATAATCTGTGGAAGCCACAAACTTATCTGACCCGGTAATGGGGGCGCTACTATCTTTGTCTTTGTCTGACAACAGTATAAGATTTGCCTTAGTTCCAATTTTGGCCACCGGGCCAGATAAGTTTGTGGCACTGTAGGTAGGTACCTGAAGAATACTACAAATATACAAATTAAAATGTCCTGAGGTGTTTTTTTCATTTCTTCTCAATAGAAAACACAACCCACAACTTCAAAATTATAATAAAAACTAAATATTTGAATAAGCGATTTATTTACTTACAAAAGTAACAAAAGACGGAAATACGCCAAAACCAAAATGGCGGACGGAATGATATTCAAAGTACCTATGTTATTGATCAAAAAATGTAAAGAACTAATATAAATACAGTATAACTAAGCCAACTAAACAACTATAGGTATTATTTACAAGGATGGATTTTGAACTATTTATCGTTTTATGATGTCCGCTACGTTCTTTAGGAATAGGCACATCTAAAGAGTTGCTCTTGATCACACGCGAATAATAGTGTGCTGATGCCCTGGGAGTCCGAGTTCGTTTTGGGTCTTCGAAGTCTACGTGGTACAGGCCATATTTTGGACTGAAAAATATGAAAACTAATTATTATCATTATATAGTTCTTCTAACTACGTTTTCTATGGATTTTCTGGATGAATCAAATAGATGATGGAGAAATTCAACTGCCGTTAAGTGTTTGTAACAACTGGGGATCTGCAAATTGTAATAATGATTAGGTACTACACATTCAAAACATTTTTTTTTTCATTAAACAAAGGAGGAGATTCTTCATTAGCCTGTACAATTTTTACTTCAGTATTGGGTGAACCGATTTTGATATATTTTTTTATTAGATTGTGTAGGTGTTTAATTTATTAGTAAGTGTTTAAACCGCTCTAATTAATTCAATAATACATAAATAAAATAAATTATTATTTTCCAATTTCTGGTAACAGCCAAAATTGCAGAAAGATTTATTTCAATTTGCTTATGTTTTAATGTGGTTTTGTTTCTATTGTTTTATGTACCTTAAAGACCTATCCATAGACAAACAGAAAAAATCTCAAAATAATCGATTTAATAAAATTTATGGCAGTAATATAAAGGATTATGAACGCCCAAAATAATAGATTTTCCTACTTATCTTTCAAGTATGTACGGATAGCGATCAGTTACAGGTTTATAATATAAGATAAGGTATATAGGAAAATATAAAGGTCGTTACCTATATCCGCTGAGCCATTCGAAGTTATCCATGATGGTCCAGTAAGTGTACCCTGTTATGTTGGCTCCGTCTTCTTTGATAGAAATCAGCACCTGGAATTAGATATGGATTTCATACAGTTAAGCAAGAGTCAGCATAATTATTTTACAGTGTTAATAGCCCAGCAACTTGCATGTATCTTCATCGCACTCACTCCACATGTGTCCAAATCTTTGTCCATCATACGAATTTTGGCAGCTTGGAATACCATGGACAAAAAATCTGCATAATCATTTGCGAAGTTCTGTCGTACACTTGTGGGTTCGTGTATTCACGTGAATGTATGTGGAACGATAAGTTTTTTGTAAACACTCTTTTTTAATGTAATTAAGATAGCAAACGAGCATGCAGCACCACCCTTCCGCTGCCGCCCATAACAACTGTGACCGACCTAGAACTAGACTCAAAGGGATGGTTAGTCCAGTTAGTACGAGTAAATGGTGTTAGAATATTAGTTGGTTAGTTTGTTAATAAGTGTGAGGACAGGGACTGTTAGTGATAATTAGTCCTGTTAGTTAATGTTAGTAAAAATCCAGTTAGTTATTATTAGTATGAGTCTCGTTCTCATTCGGTCACAGATGCGTTGCTACCTCTGAGGACTGAGATGGTCGCCTCTAAAAAAGTGTAACTTTCTTAAAACAATTATTACACGGTAGGAATGGTACAGCGGGCGAGGTCGGTAGTTGAATGGATGACTTCAACCCTTTAATGGCCTACTGCTGAGCACGCGGATCTCTCCTTATCATTGAGAAAGCCTAGAGCACACTCCACCACGCTGCTCCAGAGCGAATTGGCAGAGCGGATTCACATCCATAGTTACAGTAGATGTCATCAGAGTTAAAATTTTTTAGAGCATGCATTTTTCAAAGGACACATTGTTTTTAGAAGTCAAGTTTAAGTTACTGTGCAGTTATTCAGGTTTTTGGGATCACTATGCTAGTACCCATCCGTTGCCATCGTGGAAACAGGACGCAGATGTTTTATATGGTTCGTCTGGCAAACTATTGGCTCTACTTACTTCTATTGGCTAAACTTAGGTCCAGTAACTTTTGACGTATAATTAAAACTTTTCAACGAACTACAAGCATTCGATGTGCCTCACCTGCTCTAAATGATCTCTGATAAATTTGATTCTTGTGTGGTCATGCATCGATGCATCTTTGCATCCGTTCTCAGTGATGAAAATCTCAAAGTCCCCGTATTGTTGTCGTACCCACTGAATAATCTTGCGAAGACCCTCAGGATAAACCTGCAATGAAACGTATTTCTGGATTAACCCATGATGTCTGGATCAGAAACGTTAGTTTGAGTGAGGCCAAGAATTCAATAGCATAATAATTCGCTCTGTAGGTACTAATTTATGCCTTTAAATACTCTTTGCAATATAAAGCTGAAGAGTTAGTTAATCAGTCAGTCAGTCAAGGTTAAGACCGTAGTCTACCATGCTGGCCAAGTGCTGAATGGCAGACTTCACACAATTTTGAGGTTTTTGCGAACTCTCTGGCATGCAGGTTTCCTCACGATGTTGCGTGCGCGCCCTGGGATTCGAACCCGGACCCCCCGATTCAGAGGTCAAATTCTTAACCACTTGGCTATCACATGTTAAATGTCTGTATATCATAGGTATGTCAAATGAAAACTGTCAAATAATTACCGGTGCGAATGGATGACCAGCGATTGGCCAGCTCGGATCCACCTCCAGAGCTATATTTAACTCCGCATGGCCGGTGACAGACCATATCATATTCAGGTCCTTAGGTGTAGCCCGCCGCGCCAGGCGACCGCTGTAGTAGTTCATACCAAAGAAGTCGTAAGTGCCTGGAATGTCAGAATATTGGATAGGTATAGAAATATTGGGTTGGTTCTTAGCGACTTAGTTTTCCTAAGTGAATAACAAAGTTATACAACAGGTGGTAGGTAGTTGGATATATAGATGGATTTCTTGAATGCTTCCGTGCTTCGGGACATATAAAGTTGTAGGTCCTGATTGTTATTGATAGGTAATAATTGTTAAGCCATGTCGGATGTTTTGGGTGGCATGATCAGATACTTGGATTGGGTAATAACCCAATCGGCTTAGAATGAACGTAGTGGAGAATGCAATAGTGGTCCATCAACTGGTTGAATTCATAGGTAAGCTTTAACTTAATAAATTCCAATAATCTTCTATAATATTGTTACGTGTCAGGAGTACTGGGTTCGAGAAAATGCCAAAATGTACCACAAAGACTTTTATTGTACTCGTAGATACACAATTACACACAGTACACACCACAGCACTATGCACGTAGGTACTCGTAAACACACTCGTCGAACACTGTATCGCTCGTAGAAATCACTTCACTTCTCACTGGTATCGCTCGTAGGTATCGCTGGTATCTTCCTGGTTTCGCTTCCGAAACTAGAATGTCCGCACTTGACCGATCGCCCCTTTTTATACCACTCACGCGCCATTCATGGCAATCCAGAACATTCCTGTTAAGTCCGGACCCGCTTCGAACAAGATTCGAGAACGTTCCTTGCAACCGACTTTCGCCCGTATGACTATTGCCGTAATGGTCGAAGCGTCGTGCGCGTGCGTACTTTCGAGACGGCCGTCCATTGTTCTATTGTTTCGCTTGGCATGTTTATGGCCCCTATTGTTTATTGTTTAGCGAGGTACGCCAGGGCTGTCACAATATAAAACTCTTGCGTTACTGAGTGATTGACTGACAGACAACGCATAGCCGAAACTACTGAACGGAAGAAGCTGAAATTTGGGATGTGTGTTCCTTGGGGATTGTAGGTAAGCACTAAGAGAGGATTTTTGGAAAATCCACTCCGAAGGGGGTGAAATATGGGGGTAAAGTTTAAACGAATTCCACGCGGGCGAAGCCTGCTGGCGGAAGCTAGTCAAACTATATAAGAAGGCCAATACTTGGTGAAACATCGGCTACTCAGCAGTCAACTGATCGTGGGGCGAATAAATACATCCAATATCTCTCCTACTTCAGGGATATAATCTAAAGCCCCATCAAAGCATTCAAGTGCCACATCCAAATAATAATAAAATCCTGGGATAGACTGAGTTAAGAAATTTTGAACGTATGAGGTAGGTACCTTTTTTATTTCAGTACAAAAAATTACGAATTTGTAGTTTTTGTTATAAAAATGCAGTGAATAACATAATAAGGCCTCTTGTAGACACACGTTTTTTTGGCGTAAAAATCTACGGTAAATTCGCCGTGTGTAGGCACGGTTGTCAGTGTTGTATGGATTACTATGAGAGCTTGTAGACGGTCGCGGCTGCATTACGGCACGGCGCCGCCGCCGTATGCACCGTGCGTCCCCCTCGGCGAGCCGCGTCTACGCACGGCGTGATTTTCATCAGTGTTGTATGGCAGTCTTCGTGAGTGTGTCGACGACGCCGGACATTTTCATGGTTTAGTGACCGGCTGGCTACACTGTTTTTAACTGACTTCTATTTATTTTTAATTTATTTATACTGTTATACACTTTATTTTTTGTATACCAGAATACATGGGTACAAACAACACAACACAAAAGGCGGCCTTATCGCTATATAGCGATTTCTTCCAGGCAACGTAAGATTTAGGAAAGAAATACAAATAGAAGGGGTAGAGGTACACAGTATACACACCAAAAAAAATTGGAAATCAACTAAAACTTAAACATACTAATAAGAGCTTGAAAGACAAGTGACATAAATAAGAAAGAAATAGATGCAACTAGTAGTTAATTTTTGACTGAATTGATTTCTGTCTTAGTAAAATGAACATAAATAACGAATATTGTTAATTACATTAGTTCATGAAAGATCCCAAGTGAGCGGCACCTGGCCGTTGTCTTGCCCGTTAGCTTTGCCGTGCCATGTACACGCTAGCACGTTTTTTTTACGGCACGGCAAACACGCCGTACGGTCAATAAAACGTGCCATGTACAAGAGCTCTAAGATTTCCTAAAAATATCATAGAAGTCTTGTTTAAGTAATAAATTAAGTTCAAATTGAAATTCATTTACTTATGCTTCTTAATATCTAAGTATTTATAATTATAGTATCATAGTATAAAAAAAACTCTTATATTTCTTTGAATAATTGAGTAGGTACTTGAATGCAAAATAATAAAGTGAATTTTTTGTTGAGCACCTAAAGCTAATTTTATCTGAGTGTTCATAAAAACTAGTGCAATTAAGTATAATTAAATACATTTTTCCTAGTCAACAATGTAACAACCTAGAACAAGTTATTAGTAGCTAGACTGCTAGATAATATGAATATGGATACAACTTATGAACAAATAATTCGAAGCGCGGTAACTTGCATTGATCATAAACAAAAGTGATCGACAAAGTTAAGCAACAACGGATGAAGATACGTACTAACCTCGTACTAATAATATTTCCTCTTTGGTGAAAGCAGGCAGCTTGGAGCGCGCGTAACCAGCCCTTCTGCTATACTCCGCCATGGCTTTCTCTACTGACGGTGGCCATCCGCCTTCCTTGGAGTATATGGGATGGCAGTACAGCCCTATCTTAAAATAAATAAAATACATGAAAAATCTTCTGACATTTAAAACTCTAGCAGGCCAGTTTTATGGATGTAGTAAAACCTTGTTAAAGGCAAAAATAATACCGTAATACTCACAGAACTCTGTCTCGCCAGTTCTGCTATTTCTTCATCTTTTTCGGTCTTTGCCTGTACCCAGAAATAGTGGCCACCAATAGTCATTTTACCTAAAGAATAAGATTCATTGAGCTACCCGTTAACAAGGAACCCGTATTTTATAGATCTGGTCATCTGGGGGCACGGTAGTGCCCCCGTGCCAAGACGAGCGAAGCGCAAGGGCACTACCTACGTGCTTCGTCGTATTTTTGTACCCTCATAACTTCGATTTACGATATACCCGATCGTTCAAATTCTCAAGATATGTTTTACATGAAAATGTTTTTGGTGGGATAGGTATGTCTGTCAATTCCCCAAATAGCTCCAAAATTCTTTTAAACACTGTCTCGAAATCGTTGAGGAGTAATAGTTACTTGCTCAAATAATTTCTAAAAGCAGTCAACGCCCTAAGGGTGCGGTTCCACTGAGGCGGAGCGAAGCGGAGCTGTGCGCGATTCACCAATCACATGGCTTGAAATCCACACGAGCCACAATGAGATGTGGATTTCAAGCCATGTGATTGGTGAATTGCGCACAGCTCCGCTCCGCTCCGCCTCAATGGAACCGCACCCTTCGAGACTCACCATGATACTTCGGCTTGAACTCCTTGTCATATATCCTCCAAGCTTTGGCATGAGCAACAATGGCATGCTTATTGCACAGAAATCCAGCCATTTCTGGTTCATAGATCAGCGGTGCTAGCAATCGAGTGCCATAGGCGATGTCACACATCATGTTCGGCTCATTTATGGTAATCCAGGTCTTCACTCTGTCAGCGAAGAGTGAGAACACCACTCTCGCGTAGTCCGCGTACCAGTCTGATATTAACGGGTTAGTCCAGCCTCCTGCAACATTGTGTTAAGATTATGGTATGTTAAGTTTTCGTTCACACCGCTTCATGAAAGAAATATGTTCACAAATCGACTTTATTTTTTACATCAATGTAACTTCATTACTTTTTATTGGGTGTATCTACCGATTTTGATCTTTCTACTTGTTTATTCGAAAGCAGGTGATTGCCGCGTGGTTTTATTTGACCGACATCTGAGGAGTATTTTTGAGTTATCCCTAATAATCCGAAAGTAAAACTATGCTAGGCTTGTGAATACATACCCAAATCTTGCAACTTCTGTGGTAATTCCCAATGGTATACCGTGACTATAGGTTCAATGCCCTTCTCCAGGAGATAATTTATTAGATCGTTATAGTACTTCTTCCCACTTTCACTTATTTTGGTTGGGAACGCATTTGGTAACAGTCGAGGCCATGCTATGGAAAATCTGTGAATGAAAAGTTACGTTAACAAAATAATCTTACTTGGTCACTCACATGCGCGTTTGCACGAATGTGTGGGAGATTACGGGAAGGTTAGAGGGTCGCGTTTTGATGTGTGATCGCAAAACCGTCAGGCCTTTCTCAAACTACGCTATTTATTAGCTACGCTCCGATGCAATCCACAGTTCGCCGACACACTGGCAGGACACGCATCGTAGACGCATCGCCTCGTGTGCGGAACTTGGTAAATATATCTAATTATAGGGCGTCGACTCACGAGCGACGCATGGACAAGATCCTAGGAGCTTGCAAATAGCCTTGTGTGAGAACAGCCTCACAGCTTTGCTCGCTTGAAAAACCGCAATTGTGTCAAACAATACGCATAATTATTTGCGAAGGTCGACCCACACATGCGGGTTCTCGTATTCGCGAAAATTTTGATGACATGCTGCTGTAGTCCGATAACATTTTTCATTTTTTTCACGCATTTTACATTGATATTATTTTATTATGTTTTCGTAAATTACAACATAGTAGTATTTATAAAAACTATGAATCCTAAGATGATAATCACTCAGCTCTAATGATGATTTTATGTATATGTATGTATTTAAGTTTTTGTAATTACTGCTTTAAATAGCTGTTGTAATTGTTTATTATGAACTTTAATAAATTCACTGTACACTCCTCTATTTTTCTTTCTTTAAATTTGAACTATGCCTAATTATTATTTACTCGTAGTCGCAGGTAAACTGATGTAAATATTATCTTCTGTGTACATTAAAGAATATCTTTCTATTTATCTATCACTGATATTTAAGTAGGTTTTCCTTACTATTGAAGTGAAACTTCTGGAAACGAAGTAGTCGCGAGAAATTTAATTAAGGCAGTACTCACACAACGCTATTTGCAAACGAAGTAGGATCTTGTCAAGGTATGAAAGCGACGCGTCTACGATGCGTCTCCTGTCAGTGAACAGTGTCAGATACAGCGAATTTTGGATTGCGTTGCAGTTGCGTAGCTAATAAATAGCGTAGTGTGAGAAGTGCCTTAGGGGAAAATGTTGGAACGGAAAGGTTGCTACAGCTAAACGTCACGACTGTTCAATTTGAAGTCTGAAACAAAATTCAAAAATGAAATAAAGTGAAGTTATTGAAAAAAAAACTGTGAATTGAAAATTTAAAACTGCCCGATCCATAAAATACCTATACTGTCGTCTGTGCCCCGAAGTTTTGTACAGCCCCATCATAAAATCATAAATTACAAATTTAATGAATGACACTTAGTTTTCCTCCATCAAATGGATTACCTACCTATAACAATTTGTTCATTGCACAATATTATCTATAATACAAGATGAATCCTAAAATTGTGCTAATAAAAAACACATATTAACATAAAATTGTACAAATCTTAAATGAAAAAAATTGCGACATACTAATCTTAATACTGTTACGGTGCAGGTCAAACTAATACCAATAAATAATTTGCGTCAGGGATTAAAAACAGGTATACCATCATAGCTAACGATCTGAAATAGCACATCCCAATCCCCCCTCTCCCACCGTTAAGGACGCTGTAACTACCAATTTATTTAAAGACACTCTCGGATGTATTTCCGGGCCTCCAGATGTAATCTCCACTTACAATTAGGTACGAATTGGCCACGATTCCCATGTAACTCACCTGTAGAAAGTCAGGCCCATCTCATGAGCCATTTCCACGTCTCGTCGCCAATTGTGGTAGGAGTCACACGTTACATCACCATTAACACCACCTTCTATCAACTCTGGATGAGAATGGACCGCTCGATCCCACATGCTTTCGCTTTTGTCTAAAATGGAAAAAGAGGATAAAAATGATTAAGTGTCGTAGAGAACTGTTAGAATGAATTTATATTGTAGCACTCTTGTTAACTCTAATATTTGAACTTCTGACATACCTTACTTGACCTGACAAATTAGTGGAACTTTATTGGCAGCAATTAATAAAACATAATATATAAATATATTCCTGTTTCAGTCACGCAAAAATCTCACACTTTTTATTTTCTAGCTGCCATCCATACCGTGTGTGTGATAAGGAACTTCGTTATTTATAAACACAAAGATATTTATTCGCGAATCGTAATCATTGTACTGTACGGTCATTATGGTAGGTAGTCATACCACCATAAACTACACAGCGGTCACATTCGATATGGAATTCGTTTTAATTGCAACCCACACAAATGCCAGCTTACCGCCTCTATGATTTAGGTAGGTACAAAACATTGCAAATTAATGGCGAGAATTTAAAAAGACCGTAGGTAAAGTAAATTTTGCTCACAAGATAAATTGAACTATAAGCACAGATAATACATTTGTTTTTAGAAGAGAGTATAATATTAATTTTGTAATGGGTGCTGCTAAACTATTCTACTCACCACTAGCATTCCAGCCGCCTTCGATTTGATACGCGGATGAAGCGGCACCAAACTTGAAACCTGCTGGGAAGGTTTTGTCCCATCCTGACGTGACGCTGCAGAGAAAGCTGAGGTGGATAAATATGTATTCGTATTAATATCACCTTTTTATTAATTACTCTATGGCAAGTCTACTGCCGCTGACGCTGCGATTCAAATGAATGCATCTCTTTTGTTTTTTTGGGTCATCTGTTGTGCTCTTTGTCTTGTGGTTATATTTATTTTTATAGTTTTTTTTTATTTTTCCAGAACAGAAGCGCGGACAGTTTCCTAGTAGGTAAATAATAAAGAGGTACCTACTTAACGCTAGTTTATGTATGTATGTATGAGGAGTTACCTACTAATTATTTCGAATAATAAAAGAATCATCAAGCCAAATTGACGCTAAGAACTAAAAGCAATTATCATTATTTTTTGCTACTTACAATGTAAAATTTCTATGATAATTTAAAGTTATATTTAAATCTGAATGTGTTTAGCATACCTAATTAAGCCTTTAATTAATAGAGTAAGAGCCCGCGACGCGCAGACCTTCGTTATATTATAAAAGCTGAAAATTCTTCTATATACGTCCCATATACAGGTATAAGCAAACCCAGCCTATGCAACCTGGGTCGCGGTGGCTTTGGCAGGTAACAGGTAGTAAAGGTGGGTAAAATGGCCTATTCCGATCTAATACCAAAAAACTAATACCATTTGGTATTAGTTTATTATCCCAGTGAATTTTTATTCCGAACGAATACCATTCAAAAGAAGTACCTAATCTATTCCGAACGAATACCAAAACATAACTCTTAGTACAGTCACAGAAAACGTTTCTATTGCTATTTAATAAGTTATTATAATGATCGTAATTCAATCCAAAATTTTTATACACACATTTTTTCTTATGAAAGTGATTGCCAATTTTTTTACCTGCAAAAAAGCACATTTTTACTTATGGAGAATCACATGCTAATTTTTTTTACCAGCAGAAAAGGTGAGCTCGTTCCTTTTGTTTAAAAATCCAAACCAACCAATCACAGTCAAGGGTTGAGCAAACGAAGCGCCTTAAGCGCTTTGATATTTTGCTTAATGAACATTAAGACAATCAAATACGGTCTGTTTTTATACGAATCGTTATCCTTGCGCAAATAATTATTATTTATCTATTTAATGTTGATTTTTTTAAAACACAATAAATTGTAATGACTGTCATGCCAAAATTTGATATTTGTTTACAAAGTATAAAAGTAATTTCTTTTTGTCATAGTTGTTGATTGAAATTTTTACTACATAATTATACTCGTATTTAATTGTAATTTTAATTTTTTGTGATAGTTTTTATTTCCTATTTTAAAGTTGAAAATGATGCCTAGGTACTGATTTGTTGGAAAAACTTTATTTTTATTTTTTAGGTATTTGTGCAATTATTTGTTACTACACTTGAACATGTTTAATAAGATTGATTTTGATTGAAATATACATTACTTAATATCACATTTCACAGCATTTTTATTACTGACTGTACCTTCATACCATTTTAATAATTTTGGGATTCGTTTATGACTGGTATTCGTTCGGAACAGAAATTCACTGGGATAATAAACTAATACCAGTGGTATTAGTTTTTTGGTATTAGATCGGAATAGGCCGGTAAAATTGTGTTTCAAATTTGTGATAACATAAAACTTAGTTTTCATATATTTTAACTTACAATCATATTAGAAACCGCCTCGTCTATTGGCGGACACTTAGGACGGTGGCAACCCCTTGCCAGACACCCTCACAGTCTAATTATTTATAAATCTACTTTCGTCATAGTATAAAATCTGACTTTTATATATGTTATTCAGAAAATTATACGAATAATGTTTCCACAGTCCGCAGTCACTTTCGATGGTTCCCCTATCTTCCCAGACACATTGAAGTCTACTCCAGGCGTGCGCGCGATGAATATAGGTACATGTAGGTGATGTAGGTTGGTGCGAGTGAAATAGCATGGTCGGTCCACGGTGATCTCTTTCTGCGTATCAGCTGTCTCGTACTCCGTATAGTAAACCAATCTTAAGATTGAAATGAACGAGGCGCTGCTAGAGTTCAGATGTTTATAGACTCGTATAAAGTATCTGATAGTAATGAGGCTTTCAATCGAAAAAAATTGAGAAATTTTGATGCTAGCAGTTTACCACCTTGTAAAAATGAGCTACTGCAGCATTTTTTACGAGCTAATTATATTTGTGCGATTTGGAACAATGCTCACTTAAGTAAACCTACTTCACGTAAACTTGAAAATAATGGCTGGGTACTGGAAAGTGGTCAATACCATTTTAAATGGTTTGAAGGAGATCAGCTACCTCATTATGTCAGTGACTGTCTACAAACTTTGTCAGGTATGTTATAATGTTCAATTTCATAAACAAATCATCGGCTATTCATAATTGTTCTAACTTGCTTTAATTATTACAGAAGCTGTTGAAGATAGTGTCATTGATGAGGACAAATCCACAGAATGGAGTAGCAGTGATGAAGATAATGGAAATACCGACGATGACGATGGAAATAATTGATTTTTTTTTTAATTTAACAATAACGATGTTTGAAACTTTATTTTTTGCTTTGTTTTGTAATGGCTATAATTAAATGTATAATTTAATTCTTTTTCCATTTCATTACGATCTAAATTATTTTCTCTCCTTATAGTAAAACCAACATACATATAAATTTATCTCCTTAACTTTAAACTTCTAGAATTTTATCATCAACTGGCGATTTTTCTTATTATTTTCTGCACAATACTTAAAAAAAAATATCGATAGATATTTTTTACAACTTTCTTAAATCATAACTTGATTCCATAAAATTCACTTGAATTCATTCTTGATGATGATTTAGTTGAATAAAAAATTTAATGATAATTTGCAAAATGAATGATTTCATAATTTGTTTTAAGAAATATTTTTTACATCATTTTTTTTAAATTTACTTTTTTAATCCGTTATAAATCTACATAATTAATTTTCTTGATAAGTTTAGAGTATAGATCGTGCTATTTCACTCGCACCAACCTACATGTATATTCATCGCGCGCACGCCTGGAGTAGACTTCAATGTGTCTGGGAAGATAGGGGAACCATCGAAAGTGACTGCGGACTGTGGAAACATTATTCGTATAATTTTCTGAATAACATATATAAAAGTCAGGTTTTATACTATGACGAAAGTAGATTTATAAATAATTAGACTGTGAGGGTGTCTGGCAAGGGGTTGCCACCGTCCTAAGTGTCCGCCAATAGACGAGGCGGTTTCTAATATGATTGTAAGTTAAAATATATGAAAACTAAGTTTTATGCTATCACAAATTTGAAACACAATTTTACCCACCTTTACTACCTGTTATCTGCCAAAGCCACCGCGACCCAGGTTGCATAGGCTGGGTTTGCTTATACCTGTACATGGGACGTATATAGAAGAATTTTCAGCTTTTATAATATAACGAAGGTCTGCGCGTCGCGGGCTCTTAGACCATAAACTAAGTAATAGGTATTTAAATAATTCATAGACAACGAAAACAAAACAAATCCATCCACAAAGGGACACAAGATCACAAGATTATGATAAATGCCTATCTAAGTTTATAGGTACCTAAGTGGAGGTGGAATTACTGACTTTTGTTTTTTTAACTTAAATGGTTATTCAAAATTAAAATGGTAACTAGTCATTTCTAAATTAGTAAGGTAAATTTTGCTATAATATATTAGTGAAAATCTCACCCATATCGTTCTGATTCTTTTAATAGCGCAAAAAAAAACAACAGAAAAATAGACAGAAACTAAAATCATATTTTGGGTTTTATTGCGTTAATAAAAGGACTCCATGTGATAGTTTTTCTCAATCTATATAATTATACTTAAACAAAACTTGCGTTACTGAATGACTGACTGACAGACAACGCACAGCCGAAACTACTGAACGGAAGAAGCTGAAATTGTACCTATGTTCCTTGGGGAGTGTAGGGCACTAAGAGAGGATTTTTGGAAATTCCACCCGAAGGGGTTGAAATAGGGGGATGAAGTTTAAACGAATTCCACGCGGGCGAAGCCCTAGGTACACAGACAGCGATTAGTTAAAGATTTAATCTAAATATACTTATATAACTCAAAGGTTACTGACTGACTGACATAGTGATCTATCAACGCACAGCTCAAACTACTGGACCGATCGGGCTGAAATTTGGCATGCAGATAGCCACTACGATGTAGACATCCGCGAAGAAAGGGATTGAAATTGGGGGGGGGGGGGGGGGAAGTGTAAACGAATTCCACGCGGGCGAAGCTTCGGGTGACGCTGCGGGCGTAAGCTAGTAAATGTATAAATTTATTGTCTGTGTGTAGGTTTACCTGACATTTACTCCGCACGATTAATATAAAATGAATCTCTCCAAAGGTTTCAGACGGAATTAATGCCAATTGATCGTATGGCTGCCTAAATGCCCAAGAACATTTTGCTGTCATTACTTATGTTCGTTCTCTATGAGTGCTGGGATAAATGAGAAAAAATAAATTAAAATTAATAGTGCCGTTCGTTTTGTATTCTGTCTGCGAAAGTATGACCATGTTTCCACCTACCGTTCCAAGCTTCGATGGCTTTCAATCCGTGAACGACGGCATCTAAGAGCTCTTTGTACGCTTTCTTCTATTCTTTTTGACCCTCTTGTGCCAGATTACCTTAAGTCTAAATTTCAATTCCTTTCCTCTATTCATGATCGTCCTCTCCGTTCCAAAGAATCCTATCTCCTATCTTTCCCTATACACCGATCTGGTTTTTTATCCAACTCATTTGCTGTACAAGTTATTCGCTTCTGGAATGCGCTGCCTGATGAAATCAGGAGACCCGCTAGTAAACTAACTTTTAAAAAAAGACTGCAGGTTTACTTGCTACAACGTCGGTCGCTTTAAACTTGATTATATTTAAATATCTATTCATTATTGATATAATTAGGTATACAATGTAGACACTAAATTTAATTGATAATATCGTGTCATATAATATATATTGCATAATATTTTATATATATAAATATATATGTATATATATGTATGTATGAATATATCTATTTATGTATGGTATGTATGTTTATATAATTTAAAATAGTAGATTATTAAATATTTTAAAATTTAATTTTCCCATTCCCATCAATCGGTAATACCGCTCTTCGCGCATTTCGGCTTGGCCCAATGGTTAGCTGGTAGACAATGCAATTAGCATTAAGCTCGCCATGTTGTACTATAATATTTTATATTGTGGTCAATAAAGTTTACATAAATAAATAAATAAATAAAAGGAGATGTTTCATTTTGGGCGGCGACTTTGTACATTTCACCACAAAAAGAGAAAAATATACTGATTCACAGAAAAATATCAAAAAATTTATTAGATTAGCCGTTCTCTGCAGAGAAATTATTTTCAATGAAATATTTTTACGCACAACAACATTGGCGGTTCCATGACTCCGAAATAGAGAACTATCAAAATAAAAATAAATATAAACGTGTCTGTTGTCTGTGATTAGTTATTATGATGAGCTCTGAAGTTTAGAATGCCAGTGACATTTTTCGACATTCCGAGTGTTTCTTTGAAGTGAACAACATTAAACTAGCGGCACGCTATGATGGCCGGTTTGACGTTTGTCCGCTCATGAAGTTCCGTATTAATTGATAACGACTTTGAAGGAAATAATTGTATTACTTTATTGACGATAGTGATGTGCAGAGATTCATAAATTTTATCGAATGTAGTTTTAGGTTTAGGACTCAAAATTTATTTATTAAATTGATTTCTAAAATGTATACAAGTGTAGAAAAATCAGTTTGCACCATTTAAGGGGTGAATGTACTTGTGAATATGAACAATTTTCACTATGTGGACAAACCTCTGAAATCGCAAAAAAATATCAGCTGTTTCATATACAAAAGGTAAAATTTTTATTTTTATATGATATATACCACAACTCGGCATTTGGTTTTCTAAATTGAAAATTTTTAAAAATGGAATCTAATACGATCGTCACATAGGATCGCTGGCTAGCACAACTACTACCTCCGGCAAACTCGCGTCAATGCTCAATGCAAAACAAAGCAGTTTCGAATTGACGTTGCTTCGAAAAGTATAAACTGTCAGTGCAATGCGATTGTGATATAGTTTTGACCTGGCTTTGGATTTCAAATATTGATACTGCATTACTGTTGACCCTTGCTCGTTAATTTGGACTCTGTTCAAGCCCTTTGTTGTGGATTTCGTCGATATGACCGAACGTACGCAGAGAACTGTTCTAAATAGTCAGACACGTGAGTTCGTAATACGCCTTCGTAACTATTTCGATCGTGAAGCTCAAAATGGAGGGCCAATTTTACCTATAACGTCAGTGGTTGAACGCGTAGCTGATGCGCTTAATATTGGACAACGAACTGTTAGACGGATAACTAAAGAAAAATATGGCGAGACTGGCACAGAAGAAAATAAACTTCACACACCAAAAAAGAGAAAACGAGCAAAACCAGTCGTAGGCATCGATAGCTTTGATGCCGATGCTATCCGAAGACATGTTTACGGCTACTATTTACAGAAGGAGTATCCAACAAGAAAAAAGTTGGTGCATTCACTGAAGGAAGCTGGATTATTCTTCGGTGGGGAAAGTTCTTTAACGAAGATTTTGAAGACCATTGGATTTCGATACAAAAAATGTAACAAACGCAAAATATTGATGGAAAGATTTGATATAGCGATGGCAAGGTATACTTTTTTACGGCAAGTGAAAGAAATCAAAAATTGGCAAAATGTTGTGTTCTTGGATGAAACATGGCTTAATGCTAACCATACTGTAGGCCGTTCTTGGAACGATGACACAGCAGCATCTACTTCCAAAGTTCCTGTAGGAAAAGGATCGCGACTTATAATTTGTCACGCCGGAACCATCAACGGGTTTGTCGAAGGTTCTCTCATGGCTTTTGCGTCAAAAACCACTGGAGACTATCATGAAGACATGAATGGAGAAAAGTTTACTGAATGGTTTACCTCAATGTTGTGTAGCCTCCCTGAACCATCTATTATAATTATGGACAACGCCCCATACCACTCGATGCAAATTGACAAGCCACCTGCCCAATCCCAAAAGAAAGCTGATATCGTCGCATGGCTTCGTAAAAATGGCGTAGATGCAAACATGAATATGTTAAAAGCTTATTAGTACGTCTTTTAAAAGAAAACAAACCAACCAAGATCCGATACGTCATTGACGAAATAGCATTAGAACATGGGCACAGAGTTATACGGTTACCGCCTTACCATTGTGAGTATAATGCGATTGAGTTGGTGTGGGCTCAAATTAAGGGATATGCTGCAAGACACAATACAGAACCCCCATTTACCACAAAAAAAAATGCTAAAATTATTAGAAGAAGCTTGTGAACATGTGACTAAAGGAGACTGGGAAAAGGTTGTGAATAGAACTGTTAAATTAATAAGGGAAGATTATGAAAGAGATGTGAAAATAGATAATATTATAGAAAACGAACATATAATTATTAATGTAGGTGATGATAGCAGTGACGACAGTGAAAATAGTAGTATGGACGAATCTGATTAATTATGGCCTTTTGTGGCACCTTTTTTGGTATCTTTTGTATTCATATGTTTCTTGTGTGCATATAAAGTATGTATATTCATTTTCATTCAAATATTCAGTTCGTTCAAATAAATTAAATAAACATTTACATTTTTGTTTTATTAAACCTATTTAATCAGGTACAAAAACAAAACTTAATTGTTTTTTGTTCGAGAATAAATTGACATTCCACATCACTGTTGTAATGTGTCAAACCGGCCATCATAGCGTGCCGCTAGTGTAGTGCTATTTATAGTGATCAAGTGAATATCTACCTACGGCTTTGTTTTTTGGACTCCTGGATCTCGCAGTACTTACTTGTTTACCCGGTTTTCGTTTTATGGACCTCGATTTTGCTTGTGATTTGGTTTTTTGTTCCAAATCCAAAAAGATCGTCGGGCTTATATTTTATATTTTATCATGCATTGGACATTGACACATGTTGACACGCCTAATATGACATTAGAATAAATCAAGTTTATCAACGTCATCAGCAGTCGATTTGTCCACCATACTGTCTCAGTGTTACAATATATTATCCATAAATTGAATTATTGTCGCCAAACTAAGGTGAAATCAAGAATTTGGATGATATGGAACGCTTTCAAATAATATGAGCTACTTCCTATTGAATGTACAGTGTACCCGCCCAGGCGCCATATATTTCTGAAACATCTCCTTTATAAAGCTAAAAACGAACTGACGTAAGAGTTAAAGTTTATGAATGCTGGTCATTGTTTAAAGGAGATGTTTCAAATCCGGCCCACAATATGTACAGTACCTCGAAAAATCGAGAAAAATCCATGGAATTCGGGAAAAATAAAGATAAATTACCTAAATGCATACTTTTCTGGTACAAAAATTGTATCTATCATTTAATTTTATCAAGTTTCAACATGGCGTCTTACCAATTTGTCATTGATCACAGATCACGAACTGTCTACTGTCACTTTAATATGACAGAAATGTACGTACATATGTCAAACTTCAATCAAATCAACCAACGTGACATGTGATGACAGCTTACCGCCATGACGGATTTTTGTTTTTGTGTTGCAATTTCAATTGTATATTTTTGTGTTGTACCAAAAAACTAAACCAATTTGAAGTGATTGGATAGTTAAAAACTGTTTGAATTGCGATTCTCCATATTTTAGTATGGTGTACCTACAAAGTGGTGGCCGGGGCTCCATACATTTTGAAACAACTCCTTTCTATCAAAGTAGGCAATTTTTTTAGTTTTAAAACTCATATCGATAACACACGTATACCCCTGTACTAATATTCACTGAGTTTCGGGTCACATGGATAACTCTAGGCTACACGTAATGACAAAAAAATTCAACTTAACAAAAATTTTTAAAACCTACTCTTATTTTCATGTACCTACTTAAGTAATTTATTTTGAATAAAGAATTAGTAACAAGTTTCTATTATAACAATTTACAAATATTTTGTTATTTTTGTGGTTTATAATTTTTATACATTCTACTAGCTACCCGCCCCGGCTTCGCACGGGTGCAAGTTAGATTTACCATAGCAGCGCCATCTATTGATTACTTACTCAACCCAGTCGAAAGGTATCGACATCACTGATAAATAATATAATTATGACTGTCAAATGATAACACTCTTAATTTAGTTCTCTTGTGTGGCGCTAGGTGTCTGTTCATCTGTGAATAAAACTGCCATGTCAATTGTCATTACTTCAAATAATAAGAGACAAATAATTAGAAATAAATTAAAATTGTGACTATAATTTGAGATTTAAAGTATCCTATCTCTCAAGTTGGATCGAACTGCACATGGTGTGCGAATTTTATTATAATCGGTTAAGTAGTTTAGGAGTCCATCGCGGACCAACATTGTGACACGAGATTTATATATATTAAGATTTTTCGTTTAGATAGTTACATAAACTATCTCTTTTGCTAGGTACTTTTTGTATTATTTGCTAAAAAAAATCATAAACAATAACAATTAGATTCGTAAATTAGTTTGTAACCTTAAAATTGTTAAGTTAAAAGGACAACGAAACGAATAATATATTAGATACTAGTAAATCCGCCCTCGCTTCGCTTCGGGAAACCAGTCCCTTCAAAAATCTCTATAAATTTTAACAAATTATGTTATTCCGATGTCTAAGCTATACTTAATTATAACTGCAAAGTTTCATGAAAATACGTTCAGTAGTTTTTGCGTGAAAGAGTAACAAACCCACACACACACTGACATACATCCTTACAAACTTTCGCATTTATAATATTAGTAGGATGTTAAACCAAATAATTAGATGAAATACCTGAGCAGTACCGCAGTAATCCACACCATATTTGCAAATGGAGATATAAACTACCTCTGTTTATTTAAATTGACGTTAAATGTAATTTATTCTCAACATACCTATTATCGCTTTGATGATCTAATGTCTAGATTGAGCGTCGCCCTACAATGAAAACAAACATTTATGTGCGTGCAGGCGATGTTTTACACGTTCGTCTATTGTCTATGTGTGCGTGATCAATGATACAATAAATTATATAAAAATTTTGCCAACAGTTCGCCACAGTTTTTTGACACGGTTGCGCGGATTCAATTTTCCATCTAGACATTAGATCATCAAAGCTATTATCGCTACAATCATTTTGTATGCTTCTTTATTTTGCGATTTGTAATCTGTTAGATCTATAGTGTACCGTCCTTGTTTCTCTTTTGCGCAACGTTTTTCTCTCAATCGACACATACCAGCAACGTTATGTTAAGTGATTCATATCACATAAAATGACACCGATGCGTTGCTGACTAAAATAGAATTGGAAGACCTTCTTTATTTACCTCATGATACACTTACGAGCAAAAATAGTAGATTTTATCATAAGGGAGCAAAATAAAACTCGTGCTTTATTATTTATTTGAAAACGCCTACAGGTTTCTCATGCTTTGGTCACTCAGACTATAAACAAAAAAATCCACAGAAATCCTGACAAACTAAAGAATTCTTATAGGTACATTTCAAAAAAATATTATTAAGACGAATCTCGTAGGTAAGACGTAACTCGTAGGTTCTTATCAAACGATTAGACACTTGAACGCTACTCTAATATTTTAATTATACGGTAATTAAGTTTAAGTTTTGCCCTTGTATACCTTATTGTAAGGTGTTACAAAATATATAAATAAATAAATAAATAAATAAAAAATAAATAATTATCTTACAAAATATCACTATTATGATTATGGTGCTAGGCATAAAGTCTAAAGCAATAAAAGTTCAGCTTGTGCTTGATACCTCCACGCGTTCCTGAGAAAAAGTGTCTTGATAGACAGATGGACGGACAACGAAGTGATCCTATAAGGTTTCCGTTTTTCCCTTTCCAGGTACGGAACCCTAAAAATCAAGCAATCATACGTCAAGCAGTTTACTGACAATTACTAAATGAAGCAAATAATAATTACCAACATTCTCCACCACAATGACCCTACGTAAATTCTTACGAAGTGACATGTAGGCTCAGACTAATAAACTATAGACGGAGCGCCGGAAATAAAAGAGTGAAGCCAGCAAAAAGTAAGCCGCGCCTTGTATACACACGGCTGCACTCACACCAATACGAAATTTTGTGTTCTAAATAATAAAAAATGAATGAAGCTTTGTGTTCCAAAAAATACAGTTTAAAGGCCATGGCAGGTTAACGGAACATCTTGTGCCTTAATAGCTTTTCAGCTTAATTTTTTTTCTGATGATAGGTCACAACGTTAGTATGTGCTATACTAAATTTCAGCATTCTGCTCTTCTTATTTTCTAAGAAATTAAATAAATAAAAAATAATAATTTTCATGAATATTTCTGCTTTAATGGAACGAATAATTTCGTGCTTCATACATATAGTACACTTAGCTAAGACACATAATATGTCACTATGAGCCGCATGACATTTCATATAAAAAAATAAAAATACATGTGTTGACATTTTTCAAAAAAATTTTTTTATTATTATAAGATAGAGACACCTCCAATTTTTTTACTTACGATAGCAATTTTAATCAACTATAACATATATTTAATTCAAGCTTCTAGCATTGGTGCATCATAACAAAAGAAACGCTCGACTCAATCGTCCTCGTCACTATTTTCATTAATTACAACACTTAAGCCATTTTTCAATAGATTGCTTAGTTTCTCGGCTGGTCTTGGTATTTTATTTAAAAACCTTATTATCGCATTGCATCATCTTGTTTGAATCGCTATGGCAAAAAGAATACACTAGACGACTCTACGACAGAAATGATTATACAAAGAATGAATGAAAAAAGAGACGAAGAGAATGTTTTAATTAGACAAGTCCAAGAACATGGATGGCTCCGAAAAAAATTGCCATTACAACAAATAAATAGTACAGAAATCATTGATTTTCCGGAATTGACAGGAGCCGGACAGGTATGTGGGACTCGAACCCACTAAAACCACACGGTGTTAGTAATAATTAAAAGAAAAGAAATAAAAAATAATTAAAAGTATATCGATCCACTCTCGGGATCTATTTTCAAGTATCAAACCGGAATAACTCCAATTAATAGCACTCTAAAATATTAAAATAATACTCTGTAAGTCGTATTTGGATTTCATTTCACGGACTAATAAGGTCGAGTAATGTGAATTTCTAATGAAATGTCGTTATAGGTAAGTAGGTATTATCACAAAACAGAGAGTTATTAGTACTTACTTAGTAATGATGATAGGTATAATTAGGTGTCAATGTCTCTGTGTTTTAGTAGTAGCGATCGTCACACATAGATATCAGTAACATACAAGTTATCTTTGATATTATCAGCTAAGAAAGTAGCAAGAAGAAAGAAACAAGTATTAATACTTCCTCATGAAAAAAAACAGCATACATACTAAACTTACTATAATAAAAATGTTATATACCTAATAGTTTGCGGATGTTTACAGTAGATATTTGAGAGGAAATCAAGGCCAATACAGAAGTCTAATCTATTATTTTTTAATTTTTGTATGTCTGTCTAAGTTTGTCCAGGCATCATGCAAAATTACAAGCTATAGGTACTCGGAGGCTCAAGTATAACATCCTTATCCCAATCTTTATTATTCAGCAGTATGTAATGATTAGTAGGAAATGAATATTTATTAATAAAATGGTCAGAATAAAAGTAGTATACCCCTATATAGATTGTATAAGTACCTATAATATCTACCTATTTATTATAGAGAAATAATTAAGAATGATTATTTTTTAAACATTATATTAAATTTTATAATGCACATTTAGATTAAATTAATTCATAACAATAATAATTATATTTTATTACGTTGGAGTTTAATTTATCTTTGTTTATTACACTATGTAATTAGTTGAAATGTTTTAAACACTGCTTAAAATCGTTTTACGGTTTAAAAGTTTACTTAAAGTAGTAACTGTTTTAAAATTTAAAAAAATATACTAAGGGCCATAAGATCAAAGCAGGCTTAAAGTATGGTTTATTCAATCTAAGTTCAATTAAAATCTATGGTTTAAGCTATGGCATATGGATATCGCTGACATTTAAAAAAATAAAATATAGTTATGACATTTTATGATTGATATTTCAAGTTATCTTAGGCCCTTTTTACACAACGCTATTTGCAAGCAACAACGTTACCTTAATACGTTCCATGCAAGTTGCACGATTCCTGAATTGCAATTGAGTTGCCAAATTAGATGGCTTCCGAGCAAATATTTTACACAAAGCTATTATTCCAATAGGAATGTTACGACCACCTGGGTTTTTTTTTATAATGCATGTAATGTACCTAATATATGTACGATTCATACTATGTCAGGTAGAGCATGTTAGACAAGGGCCATGTAGTTCCCTTGCGGTGATAATTGCTCTAAAGCGAATATATATTTCTTTCAATGTATGAGTGCACCCATAACTTTTTTTTCTTTCACCTGTGTCTACAAATTTTGTAATACAAGTACAAAAGAACACAAGGCAATTTGTGAAACCACATTTCATTTGCGGTGTGCGGAATCCACTTTTATACCTAACATTTTATACGTAAGATCAAGCTGAAGATCATCAAACGCCGGATCAGATCGTCAGATCTTCATAATAATTTAATTCAATTTTATGCCAAAAATGCCTTACGTCATACCATATCATTCATAATCATTTTTAGAGAAATTTTCACCAATTTTATGAAGTCTAAATAACTTTAAAATTTGCATAAAAGTGAAGTACTTGCCGATGACCATGTAGGTAAGTACAATTTTAAGTACATAATTATTTCATAGTTTCTTCCTTATGACCTGATAGGATCATCCTAATAAAAAAAAAAAAATTGCGTGTACTTATGTACGCGCGTAAGAAGTTATACTTCTTTGGCATCATTAAATAATAAATATTCAACGTTAATAATTTCATAATATTTAGTATTAATTATACTAAAAAAAATTGGTTGTCTGTAAAGTCGGTTTACTGACGATAGTTGAACGTGACAACGTCTTAAGAAAATACTGATGGAATGGTAGCATAATCACTAATAGTCATCCTAAACTATCTTTGAATACTTAGTTATAATTTATTTACTGTTATATTGCAGTTAAAAACCTTTATTAAATATTTTACCAAAAAGACTAGTCGTTGCATACCGTATAACGAAACATTAATCTTTAGCTAGTCTGTGCATAATATTATGTCACGTCAATGTGCCACAAACAAGTCAAAACAAACCTGGCTGGTTATAAATAATTTCGATAAAAAGCAAAATCAAAACGTCAGAGTTACATTGACAAAGGCCAATGAGTGGTTTACAATAGCCGGCAACTTCATACTGTTAATCGCGCCTAACTTCATACTGTTAATTTTTGTGTTACAGATGCGCGCGCATCGTAAAATTTCACTCTCATGATTTTTCCATAAGGCGCCTAAAGAAGTATAGGTAACTTCAAAAAACATGTTATTTCTATATGAAACTCCAACTATTATTTTATAATTTTTGAACTTATATTTGCAATACTTAGGTAATTATCTAGTATATTACATGTATAACAGTTTCATTTAAGTTTCTTATCTAAAACATTTATCAACTAAGTTTTGACCTAGGAACGAACGTTAACACAAGTTCATTAGTTGCAAACAAAAAATATACCTTCATTTTGCTGATCTCGGAAGGTCGGTGCGTGACGTCATTTGTGGGTAGCCTGGTAATATTTTTTTTGGTCAATATTTGCACGTTGTAGTGTTTTGTCAATATGTGCACATACATTGTCGTTATATTTTGTAGCTGTGAAAGTTTACCCTATAAAGTAATATTGGACCGTTTACATGGCATTTAAAATGAACTATCATTAAAGTAGTAGTAATAAAACTGTTAAACTAAGTAAATAAAACTGTTTTTAAAACATGGTATTATTTATTTATAGCCTTTATGTTACGTTTTAAACAATTTTTGAATAATTTTCCAATGCCTATTTGACGGGCATTGAATAATTTTATCAGAATTCAATTAAAAAATAATCATGAAACAATAGACACCTAATAAAAATACACCTAATATAATAAAAATGGTAAGAATTTCACTGATTACCAAAAAAAAGTAGGTAGTTATTTATTGTTTTATTTCTAAAACCAACATTCTAAGTAAATTCTAAGATTCGCCAAATGAATGGCGGTTAAAGCCTGAAAAAATGGTTAATCTTAGGATTTGCCGTGGTTCGGGCTTTTAAAGTAACATAATATTATAATTATGTTCTAAATCATTTTTATTGTAGTTATAAAAATAGCTAGTAGTTATAAAATTAGCTTTAGCTAAGCAGACCTATAGAGTATATAAATACTAGCGGACCGCCCGCGGTTTCACCCGCGTGGATCCCGTTCTCGTGGGAATATATGCATGTATTATACATAAAAACCTTCCTCTTGAATCACTCTACCTATTACAAAAAACCGCATCAAAATCCGTTGCGTAATTTTAAAGATTTAAGCATACAGACAAACAGACAAACAAACAGACGGACAAAAATAGCGACTTTGTTTTATACTATGTAGTGATTGTATTAGTAATATTTTTTTCTTAACGTTATGTACCTATAGTTTTAAAGATACCAGTCAATAAAGTTCCGTCGAATAAAGTTACATGTGATTTATTTCTCCAAAAAAATAAGGCAATATTCGTACGAGTCCTTTTTCGCTATCTATACCGACATTATGGAAAACAATTGTACATGCTTAGGCAAAGAATCAATCCTGTAGAACAATTAGGAATGTATGAATGCAGATTTTGTGCTTGACATTCAAATCGCTCTCCTGTAAAATTACGATTATGCAGAAGTAACTTTAGTCTACTTACGGATAGATCGAATATAATAAATAATATATCAATACCTATACCTATATAACTCAAAGGTGACTGACTGACTGACATAGTGATCTATCAACGCATAGCCCAAACTTGGGCTGAAGTTTGGCATGCAGATAGCCACTATGATGTAGACATCCGCTTAAGCTTTGGTTTCCTAGGAAAGCGGTGCCGTCATGTAGCGGCCGTAATATTACGGACGCAAGTAGACGGCCGTCTTGACGGTGATGACATGTGGAAAGTTCCACGGCCGTTTTAACACACCGTCACTCATTTTAATAATTAATAATTCATCAGAATTTAATATTTCTCCACTTTCACGCCACCAATTCTGTTTTAGTTGACTTTTTTCTTTACTTTTTATTTTTTTGACGTTGTTCCGAAAAAAAAACACAAATACATATTAAAAATAGCTTCACCGCTATCAATAAAACGTTGACCAAACCATCGGACACCGACAAGACGGCCGTCATGCAAATGGCGGCACCGCTTTTTACGTTACGGTGTCAGTTACCGCTCTCTAGGAAACCGCGCCATTTCGTTTACATAGACAACGTTCTAATGACGTCATTCACCGCTGTATTACGGCCGCTACATGACGGCACCGCTTTCCTAGGAAACCAAAGCTTTAGAAAGGATTTTTCAAAATTCATCCCCTAGGGGCGTGAAATAGGGGGGTGAAGTTTAAACGAATTCCACGCGGGCGAAGCCGAGGGCGGAAGCTAGTCTTCCATAAACATAGTACAGCGATCAATTACAGATTTGTGTAGATTACAGTTCATCAGAAATGTATTGTTTTTGGTTAATTATAACATCAAGAGAATGATTCTTGATGACAGTAGCGTAGTAGCGAGCAGAGGCACGAGCGGTGCGGGTTCGATTCTGGTCGTCAAAATCCACTTCGTAAAGGCCGAACCCGGTGCTGAAATTATTAAAAAAAAGTATTAAAAATTTAAATTTGATTCTTTTTTCTTACCTTTTTTTCATTTTTAGATGATCTTTTATCTTTGGACGACGGTGACCAATAATCATCATTTACCATCACTTACCTACCATTAGGAAGCTCGTTTACGTATCGACAATTTTTATGTTTATTCAATTTCAATACAAATTTAAAATCATTCATTTTCAAAAAAATCTTTCAACCTTATTTTAATGTGTGAACTGTATGTTACGATTTGTTTTATAATACCTGTAACCATCCGCCCATTCAAAGTTATCCATGAGGGACCATGCTATGTACGCTGTTACGTTGATACCGTCTTCTTTTATTGCTAAAAGGACCTGCAATATTATGATTATCAAAGAACTTTTATATTATGTACTAGATTTCCACCGGCTTCGCCCTTTTACCTCTTAAGAGGAACGGGAGAGGGTGTTAATTTCCAAACATAATTTGTGCTCATCATCATCATACACAAAGTTTCAAATGAATCCATTGAAGAAATAAAATGTTTCAGTTCATCCCCTTTTTATCCCCTACTAGCGACCCGCCCCGGCTTCGCACGGGTGCAATAACTATTAAATGGATGTTATAATACAATATAAACCTTCCTCTTGAATCACTCTATCTATTGAAAAAACCGCATCAAAATCCGTTGCGTAGTTTTAAAGATTTAAGGACACAAAGGGACAGAGAAAGCGACTTTGTTTTATACTATGTAGTGATAAGGAATAATTTTCAAAAATCCTCTTTGTCAGTCAATCACTCACTATATGATTCATATACACAGTACTTAACTTTTCATCACAGATAATGAAGTCCAACATAAGTTTAGTTTAAATTAAAACTACCTTGTCAATTATAAAGGTACAAATTTTCGTACCTGCTCCAAATGTTCCTCGATATGTTTGATTCTATCCAGATCATTCAAATTCTTTCCACGTGTGGGGCAGCCATTTTCTGTGATAACGAACTCAATGTCTCCGTAATTCTCCTTTAACCAAACCAGTTGTTTGCGTAATCCTTCAGCATAAACCTGGAAAAGTCATTGAGAGCAGAATTACATCATTATTAGGTATACTAAGCTCAGGAAAGAAAGAGGGGAATGACGTCATAGTTACGGTTACACTTTTTAATAGCCGATCTTAGTCGTTAAGGATAGGAACATTTTTAATTTATTTATTTAGACCTAAATATTTTTTGCTTGCAGCCTGGGATAGTTCGGGTGAAATATGTTTTGGCCCCTATAAAAAAGGTCGAGTACCTACTGATTTAGAGTCTAGACAGCTATCGTACCTACGCTCAAAAGTATAAACTTACTCTCATAAGATCATTCCCAGTCGATCTCCATTCGGGGCTAAACAATCTCAAAGCTCCAAATTCGGGAACTCCACTCAACGGCCAGGGCCCAATTTCTTCACCCTCCGCCGCTCGTTTCACCAAACCGCTACTGTAGTAACTGATTCCGTAGAAGTCGTAAGTACCTGTACGAATACTTAGTTTTAACACTTTTAGGAATAATTCCACTGATTAATTGAATGGTAACTTCTGTAAACTGCAGCGGTTAGGATAATACAAATTACCTATATTATATTAGGGAATAACTTAAGAACAGTATCTATTGTATTCATGAATATATTCAGTGATAGTAGTACGTACTGAGTAAGGAAGGCTTTTATGTCATTGAGTTACTGTACTTTATTATAGTACATAATATCTCAATGTTTTATGTAAAGTTTTTTATAAACTGTCAAAGAAGGTTAATGTCTCGTATTTTCCTTATTGTATCAAGATATACCTAAGTAGGTTCGTTTCGTTCTTATAAATATTAATAATTTACTTTAAACGCTTTGTAGAATTTTTGTATAGAGCTTGTACAAAAAAGTACTTACTTATCTTTGTTCATAATTATGTGATGGACATTTATAAATTGTTTAAATAATTATCTTCTTTAAATGAAGATAAAGTCTAAAATTAATCTTCGTTGATTTTAAAATAGACATCCATAATTATGCAAATTTACCTAGCGTTAAGTACCTATAACATGTAGTTTTAATTTACCCACATAGAATCATAGAATACATTATACCTACTAACACAGTAGTGTCTAAGGTACATACTAACATAAGCTATTAAGTGCTGGCAGCCCTTGAAAATTTTAAAAATACTAAATTTAAAACCGCATTAGGTACTTACCTCTAACTAGGTCAATTTCTTCTTGGGTAAACGCAGGTAGTCTAGAACGTGTATATCCTTCTTCTTTACTCTTCTTTGCTATAAATTCCTCTACTGATGGCGGCCATCCACCTTCTTTGGAGTATATAGGGTGTGAATACAAACCACCCTGTAAAATAATTATAATAGGGCTAGCTATAGTCTGTACACAACAGCTAAAAGCGATCAAAGTTCAATGGGTAAGAATTCCGTCTCCTAGTTGGTGGGGTAGCATGGGTTCGAATCCCAGCAGACATAGTGCTGACCTTTCGGAATTATATGCGTTTTCACCATTTAAATGTTCTTGGCCATAACGGTGCAGGAAAACATCGTGAGGAAAATAACATGCCGGAGTTCGCTAAAACTCAAAGATGTGATGATGATTAAACAATAGCTAAATAACCATAAAATACCACTGTGTCGCTAAATATTATTAAAACATCAATTTTTGATATGAATTTAAATCATAATTTTGTCATTATGAATTTTATATTACATGACAAACTTATAAATGGTAGTAGGAAAGCATCTATCATTTTGGCTATTAACCCGTAACTGTAGTCGTGGGTCCAGTGGACCCATGTTCAATTTTTGAACGCGTGTAAAAAACACGGTGTATGTCCCAGCACTTCCCACTCCTAGGTACCTTCCTAAATTCCAGCGAAGCACACTGAGGGGAAAGGGCATGCTTCCCTCGCTAGTAGAAAGGTGAGTATTAGTGTGCATATGGGTCCATTGGACCCATGACTATAGTTACGTAACTTTTTTAATTTTTGCAAAATTTTAATTTCACATTTTTTCAGTTATTTGTGAAGGCGAACCTAAGCAAAATGTTTACAAATAGAAATAATGTAGGTAAGCAGCAGTGGCTGAACGAATCAGATAGTAATAAAAGATGAAATTGGTAAAAATTCGCCCACATCTCGAAATAATGCTACGACTACGACCTACTCAAATGAGTTTTCTTACAATGTTGCGGAATTTGTGATTACGTGTGATCAGGATCACCAAGATGAAGATATGGATGTACAGAAGAGTTCTACTGGACATCTTATGCTTACAAGGCGTCGTAAAAACAGTACGAAATTCATGCATATAGATTAATCATCATTGTATGATGTCAAAATTTTTTTGGAAGAAGTTTTCAATATTTGTTTTAACACTTTCAAAAAGCATTATTTATTGTTTGTGAAACGTGTTGCATTCAATTTTTCACTGTGTTTTTTTCTATTTTATATGATTTTTTTTTCGAAAGCATGTTTTTAAGTTAAGTAAATAACGCTGATTAAAATAAGTGCCATTATGGATAAATATAAACGTAACCTTTGTTGATTTTATTTAATATTACGATTGTTAATGTTTCAATTTAAAGTTTTAGCAAAATAAAAACGTAAAATTGATATGTATTTTTATTCTATTTTAAATCCTACTATCCTATCCTACTAATATTATAAATGCGAAAGTTTGTAAGGATGTATGTGTGTGTGTGTGTTTGTTGCTCTTTCACGCAAAAACTACTGAACGGATTTTCATGAAACTTTGCAGTAATATAGCTTAGACATCGGAATAACATAATTTGTTAAAATTTATAGAGATTTTTGAAGGGACTGGTTTCCCGAAGCGAAGCGAGGGCGGATTTACTAGTCAAAAATAAGCGGGTCCAATGGACCCACGACTATAGAAGCGTGACTATTTTTCACCACTATAGTTAAGGGTTAAAACAAAATAAAGAACAATTACAATATTCCCACTATAAATATGACCTATTCCGCCAAAAAACTAATTAGCACAATTACCACAATTAGAACTGTAAAAAACTGATTTAAATACCGTATTAAAATTATGATAAAACATATTCCAAGGCTATTTTAACCCATTGAACTATGAGTAGGTACTTCCTGCTGCGTCTTAGTTCGTTATTTCGTTATAGAAGAGGCATAGAACATTACTTAATGTGACCAGTTTGTTTTTGGCTCATTACTTCTTCTTTTGTCGTTACGTTCCAGGTTTTGTTAATATTTTGACCTGTCATATCCCTAATCGCTAAAAATACTGAAACCAAAATTGCGGTTTTAATGGTTAAGTCATATATAATTCCTTGAATATCCCACGGAAATCATCAGAATCACGATGAAAAATGATCCGGGCTACTAAATTTTTCACTCTATTTCGAAAATACTGGACATTTTTGCGTCCCAAGGCCACCGTTCTGGACACCTTCGTTCGGGATAGACAACCTGAAAACGGAGCTGTCCTGGGGCCTTATTATGATCTCTTAATTCCAGGCAGTTCACGTTCACAACGTGTGGGTGACAGAGACAGCGCCTTATTACCTGTAAAGCGCTGTCTCTTTCACCCACACGCTGTGAACGTAAACTGTCTGGAATTAACAGTTCTTAATAAGGGGGCTGTTAAATAAAAAACATCTGATTACATTAAGCATGTGTAGTACCTATGCTGTTCCATGGTGCACTGGTGTAGTGAAAGAACTCAAATAATTAGCAAAACATAAAATCATTAATATTTCGCTCATCCAATAAAACAATGACGTAATTACGTTTTAGGAACAATAACATAATTATGTCGTTTTTGTTAAGGAAATTTATAAACGCTTACAGAAAGTTGTCTTGTCATCTTAGCTAAATCTTCATCCTCCGGGGACGCAGCCTCAAACCAAAGTATCTGGTTTGAAAAACTGACTCGACCTGAGTAAGAAAGAAATTGTAGTGAGGAAACTCTATATTTAATGGCTCTGGCATTATAACGTGTAAATTGAATCAATAAAATGTGTTTAGGACTTTGTTTGTCTTCTTAGGATTAAGAAGTAATCTTTTAAATCAAGCTAAGTAACCACCTCCCAAAAGGCTTTACAATTATTTGCAGTGCATCTTTCAAATGTCATGCATTATTTTTATTGTTATATTGTAACGTTAAAAGGGAAGGATAAATAAAAAGAATTTTAAAAGGAATAAAAGATGTACTTCTCTTTCTTAGTGGGTCACAAGTCACAATAACACTGTATAAAAATAAGTGAGTTAACCAAGAACAGTCACACAAGAAAGTCACTTAAAACACGGGAGGGGAGACGACCTGGAGCGTTCTCACAGGCGGAGGCGGAGGGTCGGAAGCACCGACTCGATCGGTGGAGGCCGGCGTATCTCTCGATGAGATCAGGTGGTCGGGAGGCGTAGAGGCTGGTGCGCTACCACGCGCACAAGAGGGTAGCGCGACCCTGGCGCACAGCACTGCGCGCGGAGCCTCCCGACGTATTCGACGGCAGCAGGTCCAGGGGCGCTCCAAGCACGCGCCCGACCGGAACGATATGTGAAACGAGATAGATACGCACGCGACCGCGAAACAGGGACACGGGTCGGCCCTGTGTACGCCACCGAATCTGATAGACCTCGCCCGAAGAAGTCTTCCGATCACTTCAATGGCTGTCTCCACACTGCCCTATTGACCCGATTTCTTCCATCTTTCAGGGCCGGCGTTCTTCTTTCAAATCTGATTAAATTTTGAATTTTAAAATAAGTAAGTCTAAAAAGGTTGGTAGATTATACAAAGACATACAGAATATATTTAATTAAGAAAAAGCAAAGACCAAAGAGACGTCACAGTTACATTGACATAATGTCATCTAAGTAAACAAACATAAAAATCATATTTAAAGTTACAGGAATTCATCGAAATAAAGAAGGAATAAGTATTAAAACTTTAAAGAAGGTAACATTTACAATTTATAAAATAGTCCTAGAAGTTATTAACAAAGTTACATTATCAAAATTCCTAACTCCAAAGTAGTACATAATATCATTCAATTTCAGCTAATAAAACATTACAATTATTATAAAAGAAAGCAAGATAAAAGGATTACAAGGAAAGGATACAAAAAGGAAGGAACTAAAGAAGGATAACGAGGACAAAGAATAAGGAAGACATAAAAGGAAGTAAAGAAGTAAATATTACATATATACTACATATTTCCCCCACCCAAGTAAAAATTTTTTGGCTGTAACAAAAAATTTTGAGGTAAAAATAGTGATTACCATCCACATTCATTATCCTGTCCATACCTCTTCTATCATACCTCAATCTTGCAGAGTTAGGGGCTAGGGTTCACATTCAATGACGCCTACTCCAATGGTAACACTAGACAATCACATAGGCTTATTTTAGGAGTTGTGATCCGCTCGCGCTGAAAACCCAGTAGAAAAGGTTAGTGAAGGCTTATTTTACGAGTCACAACCCGCTCGTACCGTAGGCTTATTTATAGAGTTGTAGTCCGCTCTGTAAGGAATAACCAAGACAGTTATTAAGAGTCAGAATAAGAGGTCTGACAAAGAAAGAGTTCCTAATTCTATAAGGGAGAATTAAGGAAGTGACCGAGCTTAGCTACTCAGTTTAAAAAAAGCATTTCTTTTCAGAAAGAGGAAAAGAAATAACACCTACAACTACAAGATGAATATAAAAATGGACTTCGATTAAGCCAAAATTCGAAGTCATCAAGTCGATGAAGATAGAAAAGAGAAATAAAAGAAAAGAAGAAAGAAACATATATAAGTAGCATAAGATAAATAGAATGAATAAATATTATAGTTAGAATTATATAATAAACATAAACAAATATTATAATATTAGATTGAGAGTCCTTTCCTTTTATATCCTGAAAAAGAAAATACATTTCAAAGGTAAATATAAAATTTAAAGAAACAAGATTATAAAAAAGACAAATTTAAATAAAAAGCCTGTCCCACCAAGAAAGATTTAAAAGCTAGAAAAAGTATCTCAGGGTCGATTTAATAAAAAGGGGAAGTTAGCCAAAAGAGAGCAAGCCAAAAATAGAACCAAAATTTTCACTAGAGCTAGTGTTATTTTAGAATTTAGAAAGGTTACAAGAAAAGATCTTAAAAGAGTAAAGCCGAAAGAAATCCAAAAGGGCGTCACTTGTGTAAGTGTTCTTTTAGAATTTAGAAAGGTTACAAAGGAAGATCTTAAAAGAGTAAAGCCAAAAGGAATCCAAAAGGGCGTCACTTGTGTAAGTGTTATTTTAGAATTTAGAAAAAAGATTTTAGTTGGGCGCCAAACTGTAACGTTAAAAGGGAAGGATAAATAAAAAGAATTTTAAAAGGAATAAAAGATGTACTTCTCTTTCTTAGTGGGTCACAAGTCACAATAACACTGTATAAAAATAAGTGAGTTAACCAAGAACAGTCACACAAGAAAGTCACTTAAAACACGGGAGGGGAGACGACCTGGAGCGTTCTCACAGGCGGAGGCGGAGGGTCGGAAGCACCGACTCGATCGGTGGAGGCCGGCGTATCTCTCGATGAGATCAGGTGGTCGGGAGGCGTAGAGGCTGGTGCGCTACCACGCGCACAAGAGGGTAGCGCGACCCTGGCGCACAGCACTGCGCGCGGAGCCTCCCGACGTATTCGACGGCAGCAGGTCCAGGGGCGCTCCAAGCACGCGCCCGACCGGAACGATATGTGAAACGAGATAGATACGCACGCGACCGCGAAACAGGGACACGGGTCGGCCCTGTGTACGCCACCGAATCTGATAGACCTCGCCCGAAGAAGTCTTCCGATCACTTCAATGGCTGTCTCCACACTGCCCTATTGACCCGATTTCTTCCATCTTTCAGGGCCGGCGTTCTTCTTTCAAATCTGATTAAATTTTGAATTTTAAAATAAGTAAGTCTAAAATGGTTGGTAGATTATACAAAGACATACAGAATATATTTAATTAAGAAAAAGCAAAGACCAAAGAGACGTCACAGTTACATTGACATAATGTCATCTAAGTAAACAAACATAAAAATCATATTTAAAGTTACAGGAATTCATCGAAATAAAGAAGGAATAAGTATTAAAACTTTAAAGAAGGTAACATTTACAATTTATAAAATAGTCCTAGAAGTTATTAACAAAGTTACATTATCAAAATTCCTAACTCCAAAGTAGTACATAATATCATTCAATTTCAGCTAATAAAACATTACAATTATTATAAAAGAAAGCAAGATAAAAGGATTACAAGGAAAGGATACAAAAAGGAAGGAACTAAAGAAGGATAACGAGGACAAAGAATAAGGAAGACATAAAAGGAAGTAAAGAAGTAAATATTACATATATACTACAATATACAGTACGAGTAGGTATATACTTACATAACTATATCAAGTAGGATCGTTACCAAGCAGTGACAGTTAAAAAAACCTATTGTATATCTGTATAGAAGCTTTTAAATCCTCTTTACCTTTATACTTAGGCTTGAATTCCTCATCATATATCCTCCAAGCCTTGGCATGTGCTACTAGAGTATGCTTCCCACATATATAACTCCCGAAGGTATCCTTGATTTGAGGTGCAAATGTTCCTGTGTTATATGCCGCGTCACACATGATATTGGGCTCATTCACAGTGATCCAAGTCTTCACTCGGTCGGCGTAGAGAGAGAACACTACTCTGGCGTAGTCAGCGAACCAGTCTGTTATCATTGGGTTGGTCCAGCCACCTGATAATCAATATGGATGTAAAAGCGGAAGGTCCCTGAGTCATTACGAAACATCGTAATCTGCTTGATGGCATAAAGATAAAATTTGGCAGAGAGGTAGTTTATTGTTAGAAGACGTCCGCTAAGAATGGAGTTTGCCATGCTCCACCTCTACGTAAGAGGGTAAAATAAGGCATGAAAGGGTGCTTGAAAAACGTAAACTGATAAAAATGTATGCGGGCGAAGTTGTGGGGGAAAGCTAATTACCATAATAAACAATAGGTATTCCATGTAGGTTTCAGTCCAAAAGTCCAAAACTCAAACGGATTGCTTATCGCAAGGTAGGTAGGCTAGTAAGATTGATTTATACAAATTAAAAAGTTATTTTTTTCATTTTGACCCTTGGGAGTAGGTACACTCGTTAGTTAATTCGTTGCTATTTTAAAAATCGGTAGTTACTTCAAAAGCGGCAATATTTATTTTATGGACGTACCTACCAACTGTTACTAATCTAATAAATTGAGCATATTGTTTATTAAGGAAATTATTTATTTTTCCTTCATTCCAAATCAATTAGTTACCTTGTTATTTGTGTCTCTGTACAGGATAAAACTTATTTACTCCTGTCTGGCTTAATATTAAAATTAACGCTGAGTTCTTTCAATAACGTTCGACATAATTTTACCGTTTTATGGGAACATAGGTACTTAATTATATAGACGTGACGTGACACAAGACCCAAAAGAAATTACGAGATTTGGCATGATATTTACCGAAATTCTGCAACCGTTGTGGTAAATCCCAGTGGTATATTGTTACCATTGGCTCGATGCCCTTCTCCAGAAGACCATCGATCAGATCGCTGTAGTACTTCTTCCCGGTCTCGCTGATTACATTAGGGAAACCCGTTGGTAATAGCCGAGGCCAGGATATCGATAATCTAAAAAACAAAAACTTCAGTAAGAATACTGACAAGGGTCTATCGTTTTATTACCATCAGCAATGATACTTTCACTAACTGCCTCGCTTGCCTGTATGAGGTACCTACCTACATGACCCCGAGCAGTACCTACATTGACTTAAGCGAGATTCATATTTTCGAGCCCTATGCTTCTTTTTCCGTGACGGTGCCTCCTTTCAAGAACTTCCTTCCCCAAAGGCTATCGGTCCAACAAACTACAAATATGGTCACCTAATGCCACTTCAGACAGCTAATTCTCAGAGCAATGGATTATCTGTATGTTCAGGGAATTACAAACAAAGGACCAAGAAATGTCTCGCTACTCTGACCAAAGGCTTATGCCTATGCCACGTCCACAAAACCCCCAAATCATCTACTTATTTGCAAATGTAAACTCAAACCTGTAAAAATGCAATCCAAGGTCTGCTGCCATGTGAATATCTTCCTCTTTCTTCCGAAATGAATCGCAAGCAATATCGCCAGTGTCCTGATTGTTGATTATACTGGGAATGTTGTGAACGCATCGATCCCATATACTTTCTGATTTATCTGGAGACAATGTACTACAAATTAATATCGGTAACGCGTCCTTTAATGATGATTCCCATGATGCTCCTTCAAGTGTCCTAGTGTATGTAAAATTTCACATTTTGGCAAACCAAGTGGTTTCATCATTATACTCCCTAACTAGGTGACTTTTGTTAGAATCCTGAACACCCCTTATTTACAAAAGTTCGTATTAGAAATTAATTATCACTTGCAAAGGAAAAGATCGTAAAGAAAGAAGAAAACCGGCACTCCTAAGAGACCGCCAAAATATTTTCAAGTGTGTGAAGTCTGCTATTCCACACTTGGACAAGCGCACAATTCCTGAAATTTTGAAAGGAGAATTAAGCTTAGCAGTGGGTCAGATAAGCGTTGAGAATCATCGCAACATAAGATGATGATTTACCAGATATATTCCATGATCCTTCAATTTGGTAAGCTGAAGTAGCTGCCCCGAACTTGAAGGTTGGAGGAAATTTCCGATCATGGGCCAGACATGTCGCTAACCAGAGGACACTGTAAATTAAAATAAAGAATATTAACTAAGACATTACTTAATTACAATAATAATAACGCTACACACTCTTATGAGCAAGTCCGGATAGAGAACAGAAATTTAAAAAATTACATCATTCAAATTTCAGCCTCACTGGAAATCGAACAGAGGTCCTTTTGAACGGTAATCCCGAATGGTGCAAGAAGGTTGATACTTACCATATAACAAATAATATTGAACCCATCTTAGCTTGACCACGTTACATAATAAAGTGGCCACAAATACAGGGTAAAGCAATAATTAGGTACTGACACATTTATAACTCCCGGAGACACGAGTGTTTATTTTCATAACAATACAGTTAATACCTAAGTGGTGGCCGTTTATACATACCTACATACACCATATTTTTAAACAGTAGGTACCTATTGCTGTCGTGTAGACATAGCTGCAAAACTTGGCGAAAAATATTTGACAAAAAACCGGCCAAATGCGAGTCGGACTCGCGCACGAAGGGTTCCGTACCATTATATATAAAAACACCAAAAAAATCTGGTCTGTTGTATAAAAGCCTCACTTAAATATTTAATTGTTTTATTGTAGCCACATATTACGCCCAACGCCATCTCTTAGGCCGAAAGGTAACTAAACTTACGTCGAATGTATGGGCACCCACTTAAATATTTATTTTATTCTGTTTTTTAGTATTTGTTGTTGTAGCGGCAACAGAAATACATCATCTGTGAAAATTTCAACTGTGTAACTATTACGGTTCATGAGATACAGCCTGGTGACAGACGGACGGACGGACGGACGGACGGACGGACGGACGGACAGCGAAGTTTCAGTAATAGGGTCCCGTTTTACCCTTTGGGTACGGAACCCTAAAAATGACTATAAGAAGTAGGTATTTACCTATTATCGCAACAGATAGCTATTATTTACCTATACAGATACCTGCTGAATAAATAATGTTTTTGGAATTTTCGTATATTTATTGACGCTTAATCCCAGAGCTTACCTACTTATTGGATTTAAATGCGGTTTTTATTGATGTAGTTATGTGTAAGATTATGAAGGGAATCAAGAAGGGAATATTGGTCTAACATGTTTATTTTACCTAATAGTTTTTTTTTTCAAACAATAAGTACAAATGTTTTAAATGTCTTTTTTAAGTTAAGTAATAATTCTCAACTAAATGTCTATTACGTAAACAATATTTTTTAACATTTTGGTACCTGTAAATTTGCAAAAGCGAAGCAAAGCCGGTTTATTAAGAATTACATGCACGCCATCATTATTGCGATTTCATAACTAAGTAAGTATGTACCTACCTATTTCCTTCCTTAGGTACGTACTTCCTGGCAAGGGAAGTAATTAGTTAATAACAATAAATTCCTTCAGTCGAAGGAAGTTAGGGCAACTGCTGATCTTATAAAATTATAAACATCAAGCATGACTGTGTGCCTGTGCGTGCAGGCGATGTTTTACACGTTCGTCTATTGTCTATGTGTGCGTGATCAATAATACAATGATATAAAAATTATGGCTAACAGCTGTTAGCCACAATTTTTTGAGACGTTTGCACGGATTCGATGTTCCATCTAGACATTTATATCATCAAAGTTGGCTAGATAGTTCAAGGCAGATGCCTCCACCTAGCACCTGTCAGAAAATCAGTTGGATAATGCAAATGAACATCGGCTGTATACCTAGTACCTACAAAATTGGCTGTACCTACCTACAACTTGTCATCCTATTCTTACCGACATTGTAAAGAACTATTTTCATAATATAGACATCTGACCAAAATGAAGGTAGGTACTTATATTATTATGATGTTTGGGTGTGCCCATCTCTAGCAATTCTCCAGAGTTTAGGCCATTTTACTGTCTCGAAGGCCATATAAAAATCCACAAAACTATTGCATGTTGCTGTGTTGTACTTAATCTCAGGATTTCTCAGTTATTTGTTGTACTATCAGTATCTGCTTCCTGGTACGTTTTCCATTCACAAAACCTTAGTAAATGAAAACTAAAAGTACGTAAGTGAAAAGTTAACTTAGGGTCAGCTCACGCCGAGACGCGACGCGACGCAACGATACTGGAAGAGGCCAGTGATTTCGAGCTGCGCCGCGCGTCTCCGCGAGACGCATCTCAATGTTGCGAGGTGCATCGTAAAAGTGGGCAATCTTGCACGCCGCGCGTAGCGACGATGCACCGCGCTGCGCCGCGAGGCGTCACTAGACGCAGCGCTGCATGAAGCAACGTATTCTGAATTGTCACAATGAAATGTGTATCTTTTCGTGTAAAAAATAAAGTTCTATTTTGAGCCGCTCTTTGAAAGACTGCGCGCAGCGTCGCGTCGCGTCTCGTCTCGGTGTGATTTGACCCTTAGAGTTAAGATTGTTTTACTACGGTACTGCGGTACACAGCGCTGTGTTTTTGGCTGAATGTATTTATGCCAAGACCATTTAGAAAAAACTATGATCTGACAGCTGACAGTGCTGACACTAACAGTGACAGACAATATATTTTTATTTTCTTATTTTTCAACTTTCAATGCAATCAACTTTTATCGAAATAATGGACATTGTACGACATCATAAGTGTGGGTCTTGATAATAAGTAATTATTAATCGGTAATATCCCTCTCCCTTGGAACAACCTTTAATTAATGTTTCTTTATACTTAATTTTTGCGTTTTTACATCATAATTGTGTGTTTTCTATACGTCATCACAGTTCCAATCAATGAACTCGAACGCAATCAGTTTATGCCATAATTTGATATAATTATGAAGAAAATGAAGAAATTAACGGGCTCATTTCGCTATACTCAATGGGACCCGTGTCTTATTACGTCTCAGATAGTGGCTATGCAGTCCTTGCTGTATTTAAGTTTATGTCTTCTGATCGCGATCATGCAAGACCTCACTGGGTCTACACGAACCTTGGACCATATTTTCGAATATCACGTAAGTGCCTGTTTCATGTTTACATACTGAGTTTACATATATTTAAATTGTGGACAACTTATGGTCACGCTGATGGTCATACCAGTGGCAGTGTGTAAAACTGTTTGAATAATATTGGCATAATATCCTTTTATTTGGTAAACAAATGAAGTATTCATGTATTCTCTTTATTGTAAACTTAAAAAACTAAGTTACAATGTGCTAACTTAATGCCTGGTGGAATTCTCTACCAGTCAAATTATTGGGGTCATAGCAATAATAACTTCCACATAGTTGATTGAGTGAGTAGACCTTTGCTCGGCTTTAGGACAATAATGCAATTATTATGAATAATATTTAATATTTAATGAATTGAAATGATACTTGCTGTAACTGGGAAGGAAAACATTGTGATGCATGCCGGAGATTTCGCAAAGCTGATAATAGTATGAAGTCTGACATTTTAAACTTGGCCAGCGAGATGGACAATGGCCTTAACATTCTAATTCTGAAAAAGACCCAAGCTCAGTAGTAGGCCGTAATGGTTTTAGATGACTGGATAACAAGTCAGTATATAGTCAATTTAAATGTAGAATCATAACTTTGTAATCACTAATTGATTAAAAAGTAATTTAGATAGTCAAAAAACCTGCAGATGAAACAAGTGAAGAATAACCTAATCAGCTTAGATATAGATTGTATCCTTATAACTCTTATATCTGATATTTCACAGGAGATTCACGTGAGAGACAACGAGGGCAGGGCAGTGATAACAGGATTTGTGATTAATGCTGTTGTCGGTGCCTTTCTCCTCTGGCTTCTGGTTGGGAGGACGAAGCTGTGCTTGGATTTTAGGTAACCAACTAAAGTACTTTTTAATATCAAACACAAACTTATTATTCCATACTCACTTTTATATAGAAACCAGTCTCGTAGTAGCCACATTCATAATTGATATGTATGATTGTTAAACACCATTGTTTTGCATTAAAAAGAGCCCCTGTAATAGGGTTTATCATATATTATATCCTTCATGTGCGGACAGCAATCAATTACACATTTACTATTTATCAATATGTAAAAAGCGTGTTTCCTTCTTAACATAAATAATATTGTCTTATTTTTCAGTTGCACATTCTACGGTCTCCACTTATTATTCTGCTGGGTTTATAACGGCACATTTCCTACAACATTCTCTTGGTGGGCGTTGAATATAGCATGTGCAGCCGTCATGTGCGTAGCAGGAGAGTTCCTCTGTCTCCGAACTGAGTTAAAAGCTATACCGCTCAGCAATATTGGTGCAAAAGTGGATTTATGAAAGTTAGAAGTGACTCGGGTTGAACAATTGAGTGTAAATTCTAGCGATATTCAAGAGTGAAATGACTTATATTTATTAGCACTGGTGAGACCAGTTGATAATGTATAGATATTTGTGATAAAAAATCGCCTCAAACAAATGTTTCAATGGCTTATATTATAATGTGTTACTTTTCTGCAATAACATTTGTAAATAATTGTGAAAAAACAAGCCACAATGACACACTAAGAACATAGATAGTGGTACAATGCAATGCTTCTGTCCATTTCTTTGTTTGAATAAAATAAGAATTACCACATTTTGAGCCAAATAGATGGCGTTGTGTCGAGTTTTTTACGTAATTAGTTAAATCACCACTTTCACAGAATGATATTATGATGATGTTGTTGCAGTAAGTGAATGAATTGTGTACTAATTAAATGCTTCAATATTTCAGTCTTCCAATTATGGTTATAATGGGTACAACTATAATTGATACATAGACTGGAATTAACATTTTGTATTTGAGATGAGAACAGGATGAGAAGTATTGTTTCTTAAAAGTTATTTTCATATTTAGATTAATGCAATTGTTTAAAGTTTAGTTTATTATTTCATCTTTTAAACCTTGTGGTCACTGCTAAGAATTAAATTGAAGTAGTTCCTGGTCAAAATTTTGGGAATCAATTACCTTTCTTAAATTAATAATTGGTAATTTTTTTACAGTAGCAACATTTTGATTGTGCATTTAAGACTAAATTTTTATTGTTTTTGATTTTGACCTTCACATTGAAATAGTTTTATTTATTAATAAGTGTATTAGTAATTTTAGGAACAAAAGTTCCCAGTAGTTTATCAGAGACCATAGAGTTGATTGGGAAGAAAATTCCTATTAATAGTAATAGCTACTATTTAGTAAAACTAGGAATTGGTAATTCAGGTTTCTGTGTCGTACCTACATCTAATTACATTATTATTTGTTCTGAAATAACACAGGATTCAACAGGTAAATAAATTAATAGCAATATAAACAATGTGCCTATGTAAATACACTAAATACCAAAATGATGATGATGATGACAAGAAATGTGTGTTATATGTAAAATGTATATAGTTACATATTGTTTGGTTAGTGAGATATTTTTTAATAAATTATCATTCAATAAATACCTAAATTGCCTAAGAAGTTATTTTTATTAGGATTAGATAACAATGTGGCAAAGGTTATATAAACGGATTTTTCTTGCACTTTTAATTACATGTTCAGCCCAATAATATCCACTAATCTGACGGGTCTCTCTTGTACCTATAGACTATAGACCTATAAATAAAGAGACCTATAATTCGTTTTAATCGGAGCCCACACAAATGACAGCTTTCCGCCCCAGTGATTAAGGTTCATTGTTGATTGACTCAGAGAATTTTAAATGCCTTAATAATTTTTCAATTAAATTGTACATTTAGCAAATCTGACAAAGGTACATTCTAAAAGAATAAACTAATTTTATTTATTTCACTGAATATCGTTAGTTTAGGAACTTGAAGTTTATCAATTAATTATCCATTTAATTTATGTTATCATTTTGGTCGATTGTGAATTAAACCGAACCACAACTTTGAGGCTTTTTTGTGTACAGCTTAGTTAGGGCTTTGGTTACGAAGTGTTATACGAACATCTTATTTTTTTCTACTTTAACATGATACTCTCATATTATGTTATGTAAAGTAATAAAGATTTAAAAACATTCTGTAAATAAATTGCTTACTAAAATAATGTCTTTTAATATAATAAAATAATGTCTAGTGTGGCAATGGTGACCACTTAAATGAGTTTGCTAATACCTCGTGTGTATATGCAATAAAAAACTATTTCATGTTCAATTCATCTTTGGTAATGAAATGAATAACTCCTAAGGTTAAATCATTAACCATTGCAACCCATAACTCTCAAAGCTGGACACTGGTCTCTTGCAATCTGGGGGATACGGGCTACTCTAGCCAAGCATAGACTTCTAAAATAACCAGCCCAAACATAATTTTCACCACTAGAAAGACTGTTGTTGCTACACTCACGAACACAGACAAAATGGGGTTGAAGCACCCGCCATTTTGTTAAGCTGCAAGAAGCTCAATTTTGTTATGAGGGCCATAGACAACATGGGACCATAGACTACGAATGTATTGTATGGGAATTGTCAATGTGTGCAGCATGTCAATGTAGTTGTAACTGGCACACTTTTTTCTCCCATATAAGTCTGTGTAGCCAAGTGCGGATTGGCGAACTTCATACACCTTTGTGATTGTGAACGTAATAGAGAATTTCAGGTGTGGAATTTTCCTCGCAATGTTTTCCTTTACTGAAGCAACAGATAATAATTTATTTCTAAAAGTCACACTTTTGGAAAATTTAAGGTGAGTGTTGTATTCGAAATTAGGCTTCTTTGTGGAGTCTCAAAGTTCAAAACTGTTTGGTTATCAGGCCCGCCGTAAGCTTCATGGGCGGCCGCGTGCAAAACCGCTTGCATCCCCCGTCGCGTCGTTCAATATCAACCTCACTTAGGCTGTGTCCCCAGTCGGCAAACTGTTAGGCACTTCTCACATTACGCTATTCATTAGCTACGCGACTGCAACGCAATCCCAAAATTTTATGGATCTGACGCTTTTGACTGACAGGAGTCACATCTTAGATAGACGCGTCTCCTGTCAGTGAAAAGTGTCAGATATATACAAATTTTGGATTGCATTGCAGTCGCGTACCTCATAAATAGCGTTGTGTGAGAAGTGCCTTAGCGGCCGACTGAATGAGTCGCAAATTTGTGGCGAACTGAAATTCGAGTTAGCTGCAAACTCAGATCAATTTTCTTTCTTCGCAAGCAAACTGTTTTGAGTTAGCCGCTTATTTAGGTTGACCGACTAAATTTTCACTTGACTATTATTGTTGTACGAAGGGAGTGGTTGTGTTGGTCACGATGGATATTTTTGAAGTAATTGGTATCTTTTTGGTCAACATTACAATTTGGTAAACATGTCAATAGCTTCTTTCAAACAGTTTGCGGCAAACGGACTAACTACGCTCGACGAACAATCATATCGCCGCCGCTGACTGCAACCGGGTTTGCTGTGAGTCAGCCACTGAAACAGTCGGCGTACATAACGCTGCAAACCGCGTAAGTATAATGAGTGTAAAACTAGCAAACTGCGGACACTCCAAATATATGGAATGGCGTACTAAACCGATACGTCGCAAACTCAGTCGGTCGCTCACAGTTCGCCTACTGGGGACATAGCCTTAAAGTTGACTTTTATGCCACCCAAGTCGTGCGGTGAAAGCCTTGCACGCCCTAACGGCGGCCTTGTCGGATATCACTGTTTAAGGAGATTAGGTAATAAAACAAGGAATTTCACAATCACACTATCTCTATATTTATAAATAAATGATGTACAGTTAGCAACATAATTTCACTATATTATCACAAGTCACAGTACAGCTAGCATAAGATCAACTAAGGCTCAGTTATTTCGTTTAGTGGCGTGCATTTTAACTATACTACATACTATCTATAGAATACACTGGCGTGCAAAATAGTGGACTGTATTATTGAATACACATCACATTTTTATAGCAGCTAAAAGTATTAGAAATACGGATGAAATTAAATAGCACCATTTTATAAGCACAATTAAACCACTATTCGGAAACCACAGACTCAAAATACAGAAATAATACACTTATTCATGAATTTTTTAACTTCCGAATTTTTGAAAATACTTAATCGGGATTCACTGATTCATTTAAAAAAGACTTTTCAAAGGACGCCTAATTTGTTATATGTACATATAAATATAAACGTAAGTACCACACACGTACATATTAATGTGGATGTTTACATAACTTAACAAAAAAAACAAGATCGTCAAGTAGAAAAATTAAAACGTCACAAACTACTTGTCTCACTCAAAAACTACTTGTCTGATGTCGCTCAAATTAATTTGATACCGTAAGACAAGCACCAGCTTTAGAATAGGCATAAAAAGAAATACCAAAATCTGTTTACTCAGTAAAAATTTTAGGTAACACAAAAATACATTAAATTGAGAACCTCCTCTTTTGAAGTCGGATTAAAAACAAAACATAAGATATGACTTGTTATAAATAAAGAAATTGTGCGCCTTTAGATTTTTGGCGCCAAAATTACGTATACAATCGAAACTGGACAGAAAACCAGAGATTTAAAAACTAAATCTCTGCAAAAAACATTTTACACGCAATTGTAGACTAATATTATTGGTATATAGATGTTTAAATACAAAGCCATGTAAAGTGCACAGTTTGTCTTTTATAGGTATACTTAATTAGAATGTATGGTATTATTTATATACATTAATTAGGTATATCTGACAATAAAACTATCAAAAAATATTCATAGCAAATGTCTGTGAACGAAGCCATAATATTATGCGTAGACTAGCGGCAGAATAGCTAATTTATGTACCTATACCTACCTTATAATATTATGAAAATCGAATGAATACAAATATTAAATACAATAAAGTATTAATAAAATCTAGAAATTCCCCTAATAACACCGATTTTAGACATTTTAAAACACCTTTGTGTTTGTGAATTAGGAAAGTAATCGTGAATGTAAAATTACGTAATGTAAATTAATAGTTAATGTGTAAGTAATACAATAAAATAACTCTATAAACTACTTTCATAATGTTATAATATCAAAAACTATTTTCACAACTGACATTACACACTAACGTTATAATACATCGCCCCACACGTAAAATATAACAGACAACAAGACTTAAAGCAACATGGAAAGCAATCTTATTGCTTATGAAATAAGGCGCATTGTTCAATATAAGCGTCGTAGTTGCTACTAAAATTGGTAACTATTTCAATAAAAATAACAGAATGGTCAATTTTATGTTACATATATATTTAAGTTAAATTAATAACAATTAAATTATAAAATAACAACATTGTAAACAATAAAGCTTAAATGTTAATTGTTACATAATTAGGAGATAATGTAGATTCAATTAAATTAATTCTTTAGTATCCAGCTAGCTATAAATGTTATAGCAAACAAATAATTGTAAAATGTAAAAGTTACAATGAAAATTTTACATTTCCAATGTTTAAACCACTTTGTAATAAATTTGTAATTTTTCATTATTATCCCACACCATTGTAAAATTTATTGTGAGTTTAATAACTATAAAGAAAAGTTGTTGATTGAAAATTTTACGTTAAATATATTTTACAACACTCAATAAATGGTAAAAAGTTAATAAAGGTTTTTATAGAAATGATATGTCGGTATAATATTAAATTAGATTAATCTTATTACGTATTACCTGGCCAGTGAATTGTATTAATTAAGTTGGACAGAGCAATATTTAATTCGATATTAATTAATATATAATTGTTTTTAATTTCCTTGTTAATGATATAGGGTCAGCTCACACCGAGACGCGACGCGACGCGACGCTGCGCGCAGTCTTTCAAAGAGCGGCTCAAAATAGAACTTTATTTTCTACACGAAAAGATACACATTTCATTGTGACAATTCAGAATACGTTGCTTCATGCAGCGCTGCGTCTCGTGACGCCTCGCGGCGTAGCGCGGTGCATCGCTACGCAGCCGTGCATCGTCGGTACGCGCGGCGTGCAAGATTGCCTACTTTTACGATGCACCTCGCAACATTGAGATGCGTCTCGCGGCGACGCGCGGCGCAGCTCGAAATCACTGGCCTCTTCCAGTATCGTTGCGTCGCGTCGCGTCTCGGTGTGAGCTGACCCTAATTGATGGAAAGTAATATAAAAATACATAAATGTTAAAAAATACGATCTTTTGTAACTCATTTATTAACAAAACAAATTCTAGATCTTGTATACCAAAAATACACATATACCTTTAATTAATGTAGTTTAATTAATTTATTACCCATAACGATATATGACTAAAAATTATCAACAGCTTTGATTATATGATAAAGCAGCTTTGATTTTACATATTGTGTAACGTTGCACGTACATAAAATTATTATTTATTCAAATTACAAAATATATTTTTAAAATGAAACTAATTTAAACTTATAAACTAATAAAAAATAACTTTACCTACTTAATATAAACCTAACTAACATAAACAAACAATAGAATAATTAAAATAATAAGATATAATAACATTAGCAAAATAAAATATTAAAACGTATGCGCTGTCCCAAAACACTTTTCTACGCGACATTTTGTTTACGAGCGGATCACCAGCCTGCGCCGGCGACTTCGTCCGAGTCGATCCGAGGGACAGAAGGCTGGCCACCGTCTAACTGAGAGCACTCGTCTCCATTACATTTTTTATTTGCGATAATATACCACTAATTGATTATTGGTAATAGATAAAGCTCGTTTAGCTTACGAATTACTAGAATTTGCATATTTAAAAATTAGTACAGTCGACATTATCGGCCTATGTACGAGGTTGATACACGTACGGAGTAAATACGTGTCAGTGGTATTAAATAAGTAAATTATATACTCGGACCCCAAATTGGGTAAGTTTGAACAAGGTTTATTATTTTAATAAGTAGGGAAAGTAATAATTTAATTATTGATTGTGTTTGAAAAGTAATATAAATTAATTTAACTTATTTGCCAGGGTTCTGCTCATGTGCTTTCATGTAATACATTAGCAGCCATATTGTGTGCTTGTTTCGTGTACGACCACAACGTGGAACATACATACATCGCCACGTTGGCCCTTCTTCTTTTTAGCTGTTTCTAAACATAATTTTCCTTATTAATAATATTATTTTCTATTGCATACAACATTTAAACAATCACAAGTGGCCAATATTTTTAATAACTGAAGCAGATCTTCTACCTGTTTGTGCATCAGCTTAATTTCTTTCTTTTTTTTAAATTTTGATTGTAACTCCGTCCTGATAGTAAACACTTAACACCAACTGCTTCGTAGGGTTCTCTCCATGGTGTTTACTATCGGCGGAGGCTTCAAAAAAAGAATATTTTGGATCGCATAATAACTTTAGGAATTAATAAATTCCAGGGTCCTATGCTTGGATTTAAAAAAAAATACCAAAGGTCCTGCGCCTGGGCTACCAAGTGAGCCTAATAATAATCGCCAAGGAGCACACTGGTACATCCTTACCAAGGACAACATAAAGAGGACTGGACGACGAAGCCTAACCTGCCCAGCAAGACGGAAGCCAGGGGAGTACCGCACCTACGTTGCAAGCCAGACCCGGGTTACACGGAACCACGACCCATGTATTTTAAATAATTAAATGTTCCTATAGCAAGGGTTATCTTTCATTTCTTTCTCAAACAAATTCTATTATTTACCCGGCGGGACACTGGCGCCTCAACGTGTTTTTTTTTCCAAATTTTATAGGTTTGCAAAGGTCTGGCTTTGCTTCGTAGTTGTAGTTGTGTGTTATGTGTTCTTTTTATTTTTGTGAAACGTTTTATTTTTTTATTTTTTGGTTGCCCGTAACTAAATTGTACCCATTTACAGTACTTTAGTAAAATCATTATTTCCAAAGTTAATATAAAATCATTAAAAGTGTAATTGTAACTAAATATTGTAATTGCAATTGTAACTGTTAATTGTTCATTCATTTATTACGCGTCATTCATCTCGAATGTTCTTATTGTTCACTTTAGTCGTAAACAACTTCTATCGTATTAGATCGCAGAGATAAGGATTCTTTTGTGCAAAGTTGTCGTACGCTCGGACACACAAGTGTTAACTTTTAATATATTGTTGTTGTTATTTTAATATATAAATTTAATATATTGTTTTAACTTTAAATAATTGTGGTACAATTTAGTTGCAATTGTTTAAAGCTTTTTTTATTATTTTTGTGTACGTTATTTTTTCCTTTTTATTTTGCCGCTTATTTTTTTTGCCAACCATAACGTTGCGTAGTTTGATTTGTAACAGGACGGACTAGGGACCTCAAACCTTGTTCAACACTTACTTTATTTTGGTGCGTTGGATATTTTTTTTTCTTTTCGGATTTTTTTTTTAACAATGAGTTACGAAATAAAATTTTTGTCTTTACAAAAGTCGGAATTGGAGTACGAAGTGCTTATTAGGGGTGCCACACCAGCCACTACGGTTCAGGAATTAAGGAAACAAATTTCTAAATTAGGGCCACTCTTTCCCTCGGAAGACGTTCTCGAGAGTTCGCTTTCGGCTAGTGACGACTTGATTGGCGTTAGTGACGTACTCACTAAAGTAAAAAATTTGCTCGAGTTTTCTGATAAAAACTCACTGTCGCGTGTCGAAAATTACTTAAATCACCTGTACCATAGAATTAATCGAATTCATAAAGAAGACAAGACTCGATCCATCTATGATACATGTGTAACAGAGTTTCAAGCACTTTTTGCTAAATTTAATTCAGTTCGAGATAGTAGTTTCGACCCTTTGATTCCGACACCTCCTAAGGCTGAGCCACAGCTTAGTGCTACTCCAATTAATGTTAATGTAACTTGTGATCGTAACATCACCAGCGAATTGTTTAAAATTAAGTATGATGGCAAAACTTGCGTTCGCTCATTCATACAGCGCATTACAGAAATAAGCAAGGCTAAGGAAATTCCACACTCGAAATTACTTTCAATGGCTACGGAAATATTTACTGGAGATGCACTCCATTGGTTCCGTAGTGTGAGTCATAAAGTTACGGATTGGGATCACCTTATGTCACTTCTTACGGTAGATTTTGATAAAACTGACTATGATTATCGGCTTCTTTCGGAAATTCGGGCAAGGACACAAGGTGAATCTGAAAATATCACAGTCTATCTTTCTGTAATGCATGGGTTGTTCTCTCGCTTAGCAAAGAGCCTGTCTGATGAGGATAAGCTGGAAATTATTCTCCATAATATTAGACCATGTTATGCAAGTACTTTGGCTGCATTTCCAGATATCCCAGATATTGACACATTAAAATCAATTTGTCGTAATTATGAAATCGTACAAACACGTTTTTCTGGTTTTAGCGAACCTCCCAAGAAGTCTATGGACACTTTAGCACCTGATTTTGCTTACACAGGTCCTAGTCACAATACATTTTCAAATAAAACTTACAACAAATTTAAATCAAAATATAATCAACACACTTTTAATAATAATAATAACAAATATAAAACTTATCCTAATAATAACAATAATAATAAAATAATAGATACAAAAATTGTTAAACCAGAAAGTAATAATAAATATGTACATGCAATGCAACACAACCCTCCAAAACCGTTATATTGTCCTAGGTGTCGTGATAACACCCACAATTTACGTCAGTGCAAAGGAGATAAGACTAACATTTTTTGCTTCATTTGCGGACATGAGGGTGTGAAAAGTCCGGAATGTCCTAATTGCAACAAATCCAAGCCAGGTTGTTCAAAAAACTAGTTACAGGGCAGAATTGTACTACCAATCCACAAAAATTTAACATCGAAGATTGGAATAAATGGCTTCAAACTATTAAATTTTATTTTAGTACATATAAAATTGATACAATTCTGCCAAATAATAATGATTCTAGGCCTTATGCCTCTATAAAAATTAATGATTTAAGTATGTTCGGACTTTTAGATTCTGGATCAGCAGTCACTGTTGTTGGTAATAATATGCATAAACTATTTGAGTCTCAAGGTTTAAAATTACTTACAGACCACAACATCACTATAACAGCTGCTGGTGGTCAGACAATGTCAAGTATAGGGTACATGAACCTACCAATTTCTTTTGAAAATGAATTTCATATTATTACTGGTTTTGTCGTGCCTCAAGTTAATATAGATCTTGTTTTAGGCATGGATTTTTGGCATAAATTTAAAATTTTTCCAAAACATCACACATGTATTACTTTTTCTAATACAAATATTTCTAATGCAAGTCTTGATGTAGATCGTACTTCCTTCATTCAAGCTTACGATAATTTGAGTAATCAAGAACAATTAATAGCTAATAACATAATCGCTCAGTTTAATGATATCTCTGCCGAATCTAAGGGTTTAGGTAAGACCAACTTGATCACTCACCGCATTGACACTGGAGATGCACAACCCATTCGACAACGTTATTATCGATTATCGCCTGAGAAACAACGTATTCTTGTGGATCAGGTCGACGAAATGCTAGGTCTCAACGTTATTGAGCCGTGCGAGAGTGCTTGGTCTTCACCAGTCCTTATTGTCACCAAAAAGAATGGCCAACCCCGTTTTTGTCTCGACAGCCGCAAATTGAACTCGGTTACAAAACGCGATGCATACAACCTGCCTTACGTGTCAGAAATTTTGGACAATCTTCGCGATGCTCGCTACTTATCCAGCATTGATTTGTCCAAGGCGTTTTGGCAAATTCCCATAGCTACCGAAGACCGAGACAAAACGGCGTTCTACGTGCCTGGACGTGGTACTTTTCGTTTCAAACGTACTGCGTTTGGACTTACAAATGCTCCTGCAACCCAGCAGAGATTGGTTGACCTGCTCTTTAGAGAATTTGACCTTAAAGTCTTCGCGTACCTTGACGACATTATTATCGTCTCGAATGACTTCAATTCTCATGTTTCCACCTTACTTAGAGTACTAGAAAAATTAAAGCAGGCAAACCTAACCATTAATTTAGAAAAGTGTCAGTTTTTTCGTAGTCAACTTAGGTACTTAGGCTATGTTGTCGATAGTTGTGGACTACGTACCGATCCAGAGAAAGTTCAAGCTATTCTCAATTACCCGACACCTAAATGTCGGAAGGACATCAAGCGCTTTCTTGGAACGGCAACCTGGTATCGACGTTTCGTACCCAACTTCAGCACCATAGCCGGTCCTCTTAATAAGTTGACCTCTAAAAAGAAGGGTGGACCACCATTTGTCTGGTCTCCAGAAGCTGACGCAGCTTTTAATAAGCTCAAGGAATGTTTAGTTTCCGCTCCTGTTCTCTCCTGCCCTGACTATGATAAGCCATTTGAGGTGCATACCGATGCCAGCAACTATGGCGTGGGTGCCATGTTAACCCAAACCATAGACGGTAAGGAGCACCCCATTGCTTACATGAGCAAGTCGTTGTCAGCGGCGGAGAAGAACTACAGTATAACAGAGCGTGAAACTTTAGCAGTCCTTGTAGCTCTGGAATACTGGAGATGTTACTTAGAAAACGGTAAGCCGTTCACTGTTTACACGGACCACAGTGCCCTGAAATGGTTTTTATCCCTAAGTAACCCTACCGGTAGATTGGCACGCTGGGGTGTTCGTCTGTCCACATTTAATTTTGAATTAAAACATCGTCGTGGCGTCGACAACGTCATCCCAGATGCACTTTCGAGAGCTGTTCCAGTCAATGCATTAAATTCGTCAACCTCTCAATTAAATACTACAGATTCCTGGTATAAAAACATTTATAATTCTTGCCTGACAAAACCTCAACTTTTTCCAAATTTTATAATTAAAAATAATAAACTTTATAGATTATCTAAAAATAAATCTAACAACTTAACTTCAGAGTTTTCGTGGAAAGAAGTAGTTCCAGAAGAATTAAGACAGCAAGTAATGACTGAAAATCACGCGGATCCTAAAGCCGGACATCTAGGCGTTTTTAAAACGTATAATCGTCTCACCTTGCGCTACTTCTGGCCAGGGATGCATCAAGACGTTGTGAAGTTTGTTAGTTCATGTAGTAAATGTCTCGCATACAAGGCGCAAAATCATCAAACTTTAGGTGAAATGGGTCGCCCTAAACAGTGCAGTCGCCCGTTTCAAATGATTTCTATCGACCTAATGGGCCCTCTCCCCGTAACTAGAAAGCAAAACAGCTATATTTTAGTAGTTACGTGCTGCTTTTCAAAATTTTGTCTTATTTTTCCACTTAGAGCTGCTACATCTACAGCAGTTGCTAAGAATTTAGAGGATTCCGTATTCCTTGTTCATGGAGTTCCTCAAACCATTTTCTTGGACAACGGTAGTCAATTTATAAGTAAAATTACAGAATCTCTTTTTAAGCAATACAATATCCCTAACATATTTTATACTCCAAAATATACACCACAGGTTAACCTTGTCGAACGTTATAATAAAACGATAATGACGTGCCTCTCAACGTTTGTAGATGATGATCATCGATCTTGGGACACTTTTATTCCCAAAGTTCAATTTGCCGTGAACAATTCGGTGAGTGAAGCAACTGGTTACACGCCTTCATTCCTAGTATTCGGCAGAGAATTAGTAACCTGTGGTACGCATTATGTTGATAGTGACTTGGGTGACGAGGTATTATTTCTCCCACGTGACGTATATGCTGAAAACCTAGGTTGCCTTTCTGACATTTTTAGCAAGGTTCAGTCCAAGCTTTGGCATGCTCACGTGAAAAATACCTCACACTATAATCTGCGCCGTAAGTCAGTAGAATTTAACATAGGAGACATCGTCATGAAAAGAGCCTATGTCTTAAGTGACAAGGATAAATATTTCAGCAAGAAATTGGCCCCAAAATTTATTAAATGTCGTATTATAGACAAGAAATCACCCTTGGTATATGTATTAGCAGATATGTCAGGAAAAAATATTGGTACTTGGCATATCAAAGATTTAAAATTAGTTGGTTTAAATAAATAAATAAAATTGTAATTTCGCGCTATCGTTACCCTAATCATTCACATTATTTCATCTTATACTTAAAATATTTCGTAAAGGTAATCAATTTTAATTTTATAGTTGGCTACCTAATAATTGAATGGTCGCGTCAGTAGCCTTAATTATGGATACTGTTGCTTATTTGTTTGCGTGAAGTATGATACTTAATTTTGAAAGAGTACTACGAATGTGAGACTTAAAGTACGGATTTTATTTTTAAGATAATAAAATCCTTATGTGACGAGGGGGGTAATGTAACGTTGCACGTACATAAAATTATTATTTATTCAAATTACAAAATATATTTTTAAAATGAAACTAATTTAAACTTATAAACTAATAAAAAATAACTTTACCTACTTAATATAAACCTAACTAACATAAACAAACAATAGAATAATTAAAATAATAAGATATAATAACATTAGCAAAATAAAATATTAAAACGTATGCGCTGTCCCAAAACACTTTTCTACGCGACATTTTGTTTACGAGCGGATCACCAGCCTGCGCCGGCGACTTCGTCCGAGTCGATCCGAGGGACAGAAGGCTGGCCACCGTCTAACTGAGAGCACTCGTCTCCATTACATTTTTTATTTGCGATAATATACCACTAATTGATTATTGGTAATAGATAAAGCTCGTTTAGCTTACGAATTACTAGAATTTGCATATTTAAAAATTAGTACAGTCGACATTATCGGCCTATGTACGAGGTTGATACACGTACGGAGTAAATACGTGTCAGTGGTATTAAATAAGTAAATTATATACTCGGACCCCAAATTGGGTAAGTTTGAACAAGGTTTATTATTTTAATAAGTAGGGAAAGTAATAATTTAATTATTGATTGTGTTTGAAAAGTAATATAAATTAATTTAACTTATTTGCCAGGGTTCTGCTCATGTGCTTTCATGTAATACATTAGCAGCCATATTGTGTGCTTGTTTCGTGTACGACCACAACGTGGAACATACATACATCGCCACGTTGGCCCTTCTTCTTTTTAGCTGTTTCTAAACATAATTTTCCTTATTAATAATATTATTTTCTATTGCATACAACATTTAAACAATCACAAGTGGCCAATATTTTTAATAACTGAAGCAGATCTTCTACCTGTTTGTGCATCAGCTTAATTTCTTTCTTTTTTTTAAATTTTGATTGTAACTCCGTCCTGATAGTAAACACTTAACACCAACTGCTTCGTAGGGTTCTCTCCATGGTGTTTACTATCGGCGGAGGCTTCAAAAAAAGAATATTTTGGATCGCATAATAACTTTAGGAATTAATAAATTCCAGGGTCCTATGCTTGGATTTAAAAAAAAATACCAAAGGTCCTGCGCCTGGGCTACCAAGTGAGCCTAATAATAATCGCCAAGGAGCACACTGGTACATCCTTACCAAGGACAACATAAAGAGGACTGGACGACGAAGCCTAACCTGCCCAGCAAGACGGAAGCCAGGGGAGTACCGCACCTACGTTGCAAGCCAGACCCGGGTTACACGGAACCACGACCCATGTATTTTAAATAATTAAATGTTCCTATAGCAAGGGTTATCTTTCATTTCTTTCTCAAACAAATTCTATTATTTACCCGGCGGGACAATTGTTACATCATAGCACAAAATTAATTTTATATCATTAATTGCGATTGAGCATTTAACAAATCTAGGATAAAGTTACCTTAATATCCTAATGAATCAATAATACTTTCGTCTTTTGGCGTCAATAAAGATAACCACCTTTTTACAAAAAGAATAACCAACTTCAAAATCGATAAGTAGAAATAACTCAAAAACGGCTCGTCAGATATCGTTCAAATATATATGGGAACTTGTTTTGATTAATTTAAGAAATGTCAGCCAGCAAGAAGTAAAACTTTTTCAATTTATCCTAAATCGCAAATCCAAAACTATTTTTATTATATTTAAGACATTTCAATTTTGTGACTAAAATGACGATTGCTTAAGACATCAAATGTTAAATTCACCACACTGTTATAATATTATACTCGTCCTATAACAAGATGGAAGCCCACTAAAACTGGAACCAAAGTAACACAAAAAATAATGTAATGTATTTAATACGGCAGTCTGAATCTATTTTAAGTGGCAAAAAGAATTTTATGTGACATTGCTATTACTGTGCACGAGTTTTCTTTATTTTAATAAAATTAACAACTTATAATGATAGTATGGAAGACTGTTAATTTCTATTAAAAAACTATAATTAATAATAATGTTAATATTAAGAGTATAGTTCTGGCCATTTGAATCGAAATGCCTTGCTTAAAAACAATAACAAACGAGGCAGAGTAAAATTAATACAGTATCACTGAATATAAGTTACCAAACACGTTTCGATTCTCTTAAGCAGGAATGAGAATCTATTATTATTATTATATAATTTATTTTTTAATAATTAAAACCAACAGATATGGCAGTAAGAAGCCACTTCAACCAAGACAATAACAGATATAATTAACAAAGGACAAAATTAATGTATAATTGTCTGTGCGTCCTATAACACGCTATAGTTATTTGAATTACTAGAAGCGTTGAGTAGTTTGAATGAAATACTGATTTTGAGGTAGTTATTCTACTCTATTTTGTATATTTTAATGAATTGGCCGGTTCCTCAAATATTATTATTAAAATTATTTTAATGTATGGTATGTGATATTAAAATGACTTCTAATGTTATAATTTTTTTTTATTAGTATCAATGTAAATTTTTTCGCGAATGTATACGTGCAAAGACACATAGGTAGGTACATTATATCATACATGTCTTAATGTTATATTTATGTATTAAGATTATAGATAGGATAATTAATAATTATTGTAAGTATAGTTGCAGGATGGTTGCGTTTTAGCCATTACCAAAAATCCGGTAATTTGATAAAAAATAATAACGTAATAATGTTGATCGATCAATAAATAAATTAAAAAAGGTAATTATTAATTAACAATAAATTAATTAACAAACGGCAGTATTGATTATACGCTTATTGCTATAAGCGTGACTATTTTTATATTAACAAATTAGAATATGCCCAAACAGATCCCTGACAACACTAAAAACATTAATAAAAAACATTTTCAATCATAAATACAAATAGAAGTGACCGAGATTACTTTATGATAATTATTTTATGTATACAGAATACATCTGTACAATACACACAGCATTCACCAGAATACATTATACATTGATAGACACTATACAGTGTACTACTGTACATGTAAATAATACGCAACATGCTCCTGATATAATGTTATCATGTTGATGACAAAATGCTGACAGCTCATTATATCGCACACCTAGCAGTATAATGGCACATCTACAAAAATAGCGAAATTGAGTTTTTACGGCATAAATGTTTAAAAGTGGATAATCTATAAAGCGGCAAAACGGCACGGTGTTAGTTTTCATATTTGTCGAGAGAGGGCGTTCAGTGTCATTGTACTACTTGGTACGTTCCCCCTGCTCCCGCGTATAACAACGGCTTATTTGTCAGATGTGTCAGAGACTCTCCGCGAGGTGCAACCGCTTCTAAAACTGTGTTGGCGTAAGTGGCAAATATGACATTTTATTAACTTAGTAAATAAGTAGAAAAATGGCACATGTGACATCGCAATGTTTTTTTATAGCCTAAGCAGGCAAACGAGTAGACGGGTCACCTGTTGGTAAGTGATCACCGTCGCCCATGGACATTGGCAACACCAGGGGCGCCACCAACGCGTTGCCGGCCTCGAAGGAAGCGATAGACCCGCTTCTTGAAGGACCCCATGTCATAGCACTGTGGGAATACTGAGGGATGAAGTTCGTTCCACAGTTTACACGTACGCGGCAGAAAATGACGTGAAAACCGTTATGGTATGGTGCAGCCCTATTATAAGTTGCATTGTATGTAAGTTACATTTACGAATATAAGTTCTGAATATGATTGTGGAAATGGAGTAATAAACGGGGTTTTGCTAAAGATGCACGTCTTTTAATTTGCTCCTTGACGACAACAGCATATGGCGACCCTGCCGAAGCAAGTTGCATCCCACGCGTAACCCGAGTCGATGCAGGTGCACTATTCGCAGTGTCAGCTAATTCGCGTGAAATGGACTGATAATTTGTGTCATTGTGCATCGTTTTAAGTCGTTTAATAATTATGAGTTATAAAACGAGTCGTCGTCTTTGCAACATCGCGGTTACTCGCAATTACCAGGTTACTCAAAATAATCAAGATGGGGAATAAGCAGGCCGTGCAGAAAGAGCAAGTTATCGTGACACAGACGGCAGCCGGTGCAGAAACAAACTCAGCGACCGTCGACCAGCTTCGGGACCACGCTGCTACCACAAACTATATTCTTGTTGCAATTTGTACCTTGATGGGTGCAGTGATGCTGGTGATTCTATACAAATTGTACCGCAAATGTCATCGTGATTGGATGGACCAACATCTACGTGAGTTCGCCTTGAAGCGGTCTGCGAGCTATTTCCGAAAACTGCAGTCCAAACCAATAACCGAGGAAACCGTTTAAAAAGATTTTTTTTTTCTTCCTCTTCGCCGTCGGTCGCCGTCGTCTCGTTAAAAAGTGTTGTGTGGTGTTATGTGAAAAAAGTGCGTGATCGTGATGTTAGCCGGCTAGATAGGTAACTAAATTTTAACATATAATTCGGGCGTGCGTACCAGGAAGAAAACATGTCTCCCTCTTTTAATAGTTTTTTATTTTAATTTTTTTTTTGAGGCAAAACCCCTAGTTTCGTTTTTCATTTAATGTTGCGTAATAATTAATCATTCAGGGAGATATGTATAATTTTTTTTTTATTAGAATAAGTGTGTAATTGTGTTTCTGTATTTTGTTGAGTAAATGGAGTTTAGTTAAATGGAAGATGAGCTCATATCATTACTTGAAAAATTCAAGTATATTAAAGATTACTTAACTAAATTAGGTCCAAGTAGAAGAACGGTAAAAGTAAAGAAAGAAAAATTTATTGAGTTAGAAAAGTTGAAAATTTTGTATGGGATAATGTTACATTTTTGTCGGAATCGGGAAAATTAGATAAGTTAGAAGTAGAAAAATTAGAACGTTTAAGTGATAAGATAAGTGAATATTATATTAAAATAAGGGATTTGTGTACTGAGACAGATTGTGTTTCTGAGGGGACAGTATCTAAATTAATAAAAATGGAAAAATTTTGTCTTAAGACTGCTATCAGTCTTTTGCCTATTATGGATAAAACCGAATCGGTTACGAAACAATTAATTTCTAATATAGAAATGTACTCCGATATGTTGGAAAGCGAGGAACATAAAAAACTAATAACTTTTGTTTTAAGGTCAAGGTTGTCTGAAGGAGCAAAACTACGCTTGCACGAAACTTATAGTACAATTCCAGATCTGCTGAAAGACATGAGGAGTCGGCTACTCAGTAAGAAGTCGGACACATCGTTGCAACAGCAGCTGCAATGCGCTAAGCAGAATAACAAGAGTATAGAGGATTTCGGTAAGCAAGTTGAACAATTATTTGTTGATTTAACTATTTCTCAGGCGGATGGAGATTCGAAAAAGCATGAAGTTTTAAAATCGGTGAATGAAAAGAATGCCATTAAACGTTTTGCCGAAGGTCTGAGAAATAGTCGAATTAGCACCATTATAGCAGCGAGGAACTATAGTTCTTTAAATGATGCAATTCGTGGCGCATTGGATGAAGAATTATCCTCATCAACGGAGTCAGGAGCCCGGGTGATGAATTTTTACCAATACAGAGGTAGGTCAAATAATTTTACCCCTCGTAATTATTTTCGTAGTCGATTTAATTCGAACAGAGGACAGCGTAATTATTATAACGCTCAAAACCATCGAGCTAGTAGCAGCAGGCTACAAAATAACAATTTTAGGTTCAGAGGCCGACAGTCCTACGGACATCATACGACTCGCGGTACCGGTGGTCAAAGTGGTCATCGTGTTAATATGACGCAAACGAACAGTGACACGAATCAAACGGATTTGGCTACCCCTAATTATTTTTTTCGACCCTAATAATTTAATTTGTTATTACAATAATATAAATTCAGTTACATTGAACATTAATGATGTTAGTTATTCGTGGTTACTCGACACAGGCGCCTCGTTGTCTCTTGTTAGATACGAAGCGATGATCAGGGATCAGATTCCTTATCACACTGAGAAAATAAAAATCAAAGGCATAGGAGGTGATGTGGTATCAGAAGGATATGTATTATTAAATCTTTGTTATAAAAGAAACATATTGCGACATAAGTTTTATGTGTTCAAAAATTTACCGTGCCGTGCAGATGGAATTTTAGGTCAAGACTTTACTAGTAAATTTAATTGTATATTAAATTTTGAAAATAATATTTTAACAGTAAACCATGATGAACGATTTTCTTTGCCGTTACAAATGGGACAAATAGGTTATAATAATTATTATATTACTTTACAGCCTAGGTGTGAATCAATTCATTTTATCGATTTAAATATTAATCAGGAGTGTATAATAGCGCCCAGTGAATTATGTGATGGAGTATTTCTTGCTAGTGTGCTAGTGAGCCCACGTAAAGGGAAAATACCCATTAAAATATTAAATACTAGAGAAGCAGAAGTTCGACTTAGTTATTTTATTCCAGAATTATTAAGTTTAAATGATTACTCTATATGTAGTTTTGAAAAAGGATTAGGTAATTCGGATAGGGTTAAGAAACTGTTTTCTATGCTAAATTTCAGTCATTTAAATTCTGAGGAACAGATGTCTATAGAGAATATTTGTGCAAAATATTCAGACGTATTTTTATTGCCTAACGATAAATTGAGTGTTACAAACTTATACCAACAAAAAATTCATTTAAAGGAAAATGTAACTCCCTCGTATGTTAAACCGTATAGATTACCTAAGTCACAAAAACAGGAAATAGAAAGACAAATAGAGCAAATGTTGACAGATGATATTATAGAAGAAAGTCAGAGTGAATGGTGTAGTCCTATTTTGCTTGTACCAAAAAAGAGCGAAGATTCTAGTAAGAAATGGCGTTTAGTAATAGACTATCGAAAATTGAATGAAAGAATTATGGATGATAAATTTCCCCTTCCGGACATAACCGAAATTTTAGATTCTCTCTCTGGTGCAATTTACTTTAGTCATTTAGATTTATCACAGTCCTACTATCAGTTATTATTAGAGCCTGAAAGCAGAAAATATACAGCTTTTATAACTGATAAACAATATCAACTTAAAAGATTGCCTATGGGTCTAAAAATTAGCCCAAGCGCTTTTAGCCGCCTAATGACAGTTGCTATGGCTGGTTTGAATTATGAAAAAGCTTTAATCTATTTAGATGATTTGATTTGTTTTGGGAGAAGCCTTGATATTCATAACAAAAACTTAATAGATATATTTGAGAGGTTAAGAAAAGTAAATTTAAAAGTTAACCCTAGTAAATGCAGTTTTTTAAAAAAGGAATTACTATATTTAGGACATTTGGTATCATCAAAAGGTGTTCAACCAGATCCAGAGAAAACTAAAGTTATAAAAAGTTACCCAAGGCCTCAGTCTAGTGATGAAGTTAAACGCTTTGTCGCTTTTGCCAATTATTACAGAAAATTTGTACCTAACTTTGCTGAAATAACAATACCACTCAATAAATTATGTCGGAAAGGAGTGAAATTTGAATGGACGAATGAATGTGAAAGTGCCTTTAAACATCTTAAAGAATTACTATGTTACCCCCCTATACTACAATATCCTGATTTTTCAACAGAAAGCGAATTTATTTTGCGTACCGATGCTTCTAACAAAGCTATTGGTGCCGTGTTATGCAATAAAAATGATTTACCGATTGCATATGCAAGTCGTACTCTAAATAAAGCAGAAGTAAACTACCCTACTATAGAAAAAGAGCTCTTGGCTATAGTATGGTCAGTCCGGTATTTCCGTCCATATTTGTTTGGTAAACATTTCAAAATATTAACAGATCATAAACCACTTGTTTATTTATTTTCTATGAGTAATCCCTCCAGTAGACTTTTAAAATTTAGATTGACTTTAGAGGAGTATAACTATACAATTGAGTATGTTAGAGGTACGAGTAATGTAGCAGCTGATGCATTATCTCGTATAATTATTTCATCAGACGATCTGAAAGATATGGGTGTGCAATCTGTAAATGTGATGACTAGAAATATGACAAGGAAATTGAATGAAGTTAAGAATGACAATCCCTTGGTTGATAAGGTTTCTACTGACAGACGGACTGATCACCCAGGTGTTGTAGAAATGCTTAAGAAACCAAAGAATTGTATTGAACTTATAGTGAAAGACAATATGAAAGGAGATTTTGTTTACTTTAAAGATAAAGATATTATAGGCCTAAATCCTAATTCTCGATCATGTCAAACGCGAGACGTTTTTGTGAGAGATTTTGGATTATTTTGTAATAAAAATAATATTGAAGAAGTTTACGTTTTGAAAAATAATGAGACAATGAAGTATATTAAATGGTTAACCAATAATAATAAAAAGTGGACCGGTCCACGAATTTGTATTGTTAAAGGAGCAACAAGAATAAATAATGAAGACGACAAACGAGTAATTCTCAATGACTTTCATTTACTACCGACAAGCGGGCATGCCGGCATAAGACGAATGTTAAATAATATTAAAAAATATTATTTCTGGACAAATATGGAAGAAGATGTTAAAAGGTTCGTAAAGAAATGTGTTAAATGTCAGACACAAAAATATTCTTTGCCGACCAAACAGCCTATGGAGATTTCAACCACTGCGCAGTTAGCTTTAGATAAGATATATTTAGATATAGTTGGGCCCTTAAGTAAGGATTATTATAATTATTCATATATATTCACTATTCAATGTGAGTTAAGTAAATACATAGAAGCTTATCCGTTAGAGAATAAAGATAGTGTTAGTGTGGCGAAGGCTTTTGTAGATAATTTCATTTTAAGGTATGGTATTCCTAGAGAAATAGCATCAGATCGCGGGACCGAGTTTATGTCAACAACTATGAAGGAGGTATGTAAATTATTAAATATAACACATATTTCTTCCACAGCATATCACCATCAATCCATTGGAGCTTTAGAAAATTCGCATAAATCACTGAATGCATATTTAAGAATCCAAACTGATAATAATCCTAGATACTGGAGTACATGGTTACAATATGTTTGCTTTTCCTATAACACTACTGTCCACTCTGAAACAAAGTACACACCATTTGAACTTGTATTTGGTAAAAAATGTAATATACCTAGTAATTTGAGATCAGGCATAGTAGAACCTTTGTATACTGATGATGATTATGTGAAACAATTAAAATATAGATTACAGGTTTCTCAAAATGATGCAAAATGTAATTTATTTGAAAGTAAAATGAAACGGAAGTCTGTTTATGATGTGTATACAAAACCAGTAAAATATAAAATTGGCGATATGTTATTAGTAAGAAGTGAAAGAGATAATAAATTTGAACCATTGTATTTAGGACCTTTTAAAGTTATTGAAGATTTGAATTGTAATGTAAAGATTGAACGGAATGGAAAAACTGAAATTATTCACAAAAATCGTACAAAGCCATTTAATTGTTAGTAAAAAAAAATATATTTACTTGATATTTTTTTTTCTTTTGCGAAGGGCATATGGTATGGTGCAGCCCTATTATAAGTTGCATTGTATGTAAGTTACATTTACGAATATAAGTTCTGAATATGATTGTGGAAATGGAGTAATAAACGGGGTTTTGCTAAAGATGCACGTCTTTTAATTTGCTCCTTGACGACAACAGCATACCGTACTGTGGACGAACACCAGGTATCCAGGTGGTGTTGGTGGAACCTGGCTTTATCCCGTGAAGTGCGGTGGCGGAAGTTAGCCGCAAGTATTAAGTTAAACAGTTCCTCACAACATTCCCCGTTATACAGACAAAGATACAGAGAGAGCCCACATCTCTCCGCAGTTCGAGTGGATCTAAACCGTCTGTGAGCTCGGGATCGTCGACAAGACGAATAGCTCGCCGTTGGATACGGTTAAAAGGGTCTACTTGGCAAGCCAGGGCCCGAGCCCAAAGGTGGGAGCAGTACTCCATGTGAGATCGGACTTGTGCTTTATCATGCAACATCCTATGCTCAGGCATGAAGTACCGCTTAGCTCTGTAGAGCACCCCTAACTTCTTTGAAGCCAGTTTAGCCTTACCCACCAAGTGGTCCCGAAACTAAACATCATTCGAAATGTCGACACCTAGGATCCCAATGCTCGTAGAGATGTTAAGGGGAATGTTTTGAAACTGTGGTGCTATGACGAATGGGATTTTTTTAGCGGTTAACGCGCAAACTTGTGTCTTCTTGGGGTTGAATTGGACTAAATTCAGTCTGCCCCATTCCGAGACCCGCTCTAGAGATGTCTCGACTTCCGACACAAGTTTTATCCTCCTCTCCTCAATCTGCACCCGAGACATATTTGCACGGCCTGTGTACCGGGCATCACCCGTACTGTCATCAGCATAGCAATGGATACTCTTAATGTCGAGCAAATCATTGATATGCATGATGAATAGTGTGGGCGACAGCACAGAGCCTTGTGGGACGCCAGCGTTTATGGGCTTAGTGTCCGAGCAGTTTCCGTCGACAACGACCCTGATGCTCCGCTCCGATAAAAAGCTGGCGACCCATTTGTATAAAGACTCGGGTACTCCATAAGAAGGCAGCTTAGACAATAATGCCTTGTGCCATACCCTTCGCCACACAGGCCTTCGCGACATCCAAACTTAAAACCAATGCTTCACCTTTGCTCTCAATTGCTTCCGCCCAACAATGAGTAAGGTACTCAAGAAGATCACCACCAGATCTTCCGTGGCGGAAACCGTATTGACGGTCACTGATCAACTGGTGATCCTCTAGGTACCGGAGCAATTGGATGTTGATTATTCGCTCCATTAGTTTGGAGAACAAAGAGGTTATTGCAATTGGTCTGTAGTTAGATGCGTTTGACCTGTCGCCCTTTTTGGGAATAGGGTGGACAAGAGCTACCTTCCAAGAAGACGGCATGATGCCGGCAGAATAGGAGAGCTGGAATAGGCGCGTTAAAACCGGGGTCAACTCCGAAGCGCACGTTTTTAGCACAAGAGCAGGTATACCATCCGGCCCACTCGACTTATTGATGTCGAGGGAGAAAAGAGCTTGACGCACAGCATTTTGATTGAAACGCACGTCAGGCATCAGCTCATCACACCGCGAGATGGTAGGCGGTGCTTTCCCCCCGTCATCAAAAGTCGACTTCGACGCAAAGATACTTAAACGTAAGTTTAACTTATTTAAAATTTCGGAGCGATAAGGTAAAACCTGATTTGAATCTGGATTTCATTATCGTACGTTTATTTCAACTTAAACTGCCAAGTTTAAAGTGCTTTTGTTTTTAAAACGGAGAGTAACTCATATTATATCTCACCGTAATTTGAAAAATTTATGATGGTTACCTACCTTTACAATTAAGAGAAGATACGTGATTATGCTTTATTTTATTAACCAAATAAGTATAGGTTATTATAACTTTTTAGTTAAACATTTTCATGTATGTTGGTTTCGAATAAAAACTTTTAATTGCTATTAACCAATTGTCTTTATTTCTTGGTTTTTATATCCTGTATAATTATGGTTTTGGGGGCATATATGACATTTTTGGAACTTTTTAAAAGTATAACGGCACATTTGCATGGCTCTTCTTCTTCTTTGACTGTTATGAAGTAACTCCTGGAAACCTGAAGTGGATTTTTTTATCCCTAAGTATCTATTAAGGTCTATACTAGTTGCTAAAACCATAAAATCCATGACAAAATGTAAAATGAACTCATAACTTCGTTTCAAACATTCGTAAAATCTTTGGCCTTAATTTCTGTAAAATAAGAAAAAAGTAGATGTGTCATTATACTGCTAGGTGTGCGATATTATAAAATCATGTATTTTCAGCACAATCTTACTGCAATCACCAAATTATGGCGTACAAAATAACATAATTATGTATTATGTACCATAATTTGATTTTATATTTGTTTAATAACATAATATATACCATGTATGTATGATGTTATACCTCTTTGGCATATTTAAGTTTCGCACAAACTCCATCACATGATAAAGAACCTCTGATTTACTTCCCTAAACGCGCCATAAAAAGTATAACTCCATACATTATGTACCAAGCTGATGTACCGAATGGTACAAGTTTTCGGTACAATGTACATTTAATCATAATAAAAGGTAAACCTGCTCTTCTATCGATGATTTAAGGCGATCCTTCATCATCCACTTCCTTTATGACCGTGTCAGACTCCCATCTCGCACGCTCCGCTATTAACGCTTGGAGTTTCTGGAAGTGGGATTAAAATATTATAATAATGACTGATTACGGACAGGTTATTTCGAAAAGGTGATGTTGTGTGGTAAGTCGTCACACAAACATATTATTATATGGTACATCATTTTATGTAAAATTAATGACTTAGAAAAGTATAAAAATAAAGTTACATAAAATCTCAATTTGAAATAAATTAGTTAAAAAAAAACAGATTTGTTGAGTCAAATTGAGTCCATCGGGAAGTTACATTGAGTGTTACAAGTTTAATTTACTAAGACCTAAAATAATAATAATTATACAGTTAAGTATGTGTTATTTCTGTGAACTGATTTGGGCATTCAAAAAGAACACTAGACAATAAATCGATAACTTTGAATTCATACATACTTTAAAATTCGGAAAAAAACTCTAGAATGAGTACTCACTTCGGGTTTGTCGAGAAGAATTATTCGGTTCTCGATCTTGGGAGCCAGCTCACACGCGTGTTGCTCCAAGTCGTCTAGTGACGCTCTCCGGGTTAATCTGAAAATAGCATAAGATAATCTCAAAAATATCTGTATACGGCATTATTACCTGTTACTACTGCATTAATAGAATTAAACCGTAAGCGATAAATTAGGTGTCGGTTTTTGGAGGCTAATGAAGCTTTACATCTATAGTGTATCATGTATGGTAATCCTATGTATCACCTGTGATGCGTGTTATGCGAGGCGGGCTCCACAGCGGCGGAGGAGGCGCGGCGCAGCGGCGGGGGTCCATCTAACTCGCTGCCGTCCAGCATTTTCACCAGACTGTGTCTGGAATATTCAAATATGGCATATTTTGACGACCCTGTAGCCTAGTTGGTAGCGACCCTGCATGCGACGCGAGGGGTCCCGGGTTCGATTCCCGGCGATTGTAATGTGTTATATGTGTAGTCCATGCCACCCGCGACACAGGTACCTAGTAACCTACTGCAGGGGTATGAGTGTGTTAGCGTTTATTTATTATTTATTTTATTACAAACTTGAATAATTTCATTATTGTTGTTGTTGGCGTCTTGTCTATGGTGAGGTAAACTTTGTAGTCTATGATTATTCTGTGGTAAAATAGTAACACCTGGGGACTTAGTAGGAGTTTTACGTGACATAACGCTCTCGCTACATAAGCGCGAGTTAGCTTAATTTTGTATGGGATCGAAGCAGAGCGTCACGTCAAACTCGTACTAAGCCCCCGGACTTGTGGTATTACGTGTGTATTTAAAAATTACTCGAATAGACGTAATTTACAAGGAAGATTACAAAATAGTAGTCGTTATCCATTTACATCCGAATAATTATACGAAACGAAAAGACGTATTTTAAGAATTTTATTTCGTTTTGAACATTTTTTTTTATTTCCGTGCCTTAGAATTCCTACAACATAGAGATCTACCTACATAATTAAATTATCAATTTTTACACTACAAAAACACCAAAATAAAACTACAATTTCCCCGTACCTCCGGCTGAGCGTGACGAGCGACTGGCGGTGCTTGGAGGGGCGCGCCTTGCCCGTGCGCACGTTGATGGCCGCGAAGTGGTTCTGCACCGCCATGCCCACCTCCGGGCACATGTCTTCGTCTACCTGGAATATTCATTCATGATAAAATATGTATGGATAAATAATTACGTATGTAAAACTAAACGTATATCCAAAATTTCAGGTCAATCGGTTGAATGAAAACAAAAAAAAGTAAAAAAATTGGTTGTCTGTAATAAAATCTCTTTACAGACGATAGCTTTATATGAAAACGTTATACAGAAACATTGATCAAATCTGCCACTTGTGTATATGTATAAATATAACAGCACTAATGCTACTATCTCATATTTCTATTCTATTAGTTCTTAATATATCAAATAGACAGCGTTACTGCCCCAAACAAGTAGCCAGCACTCATCAATTTACAAGAACCACCTCAAACGTCAAAACACGAACTCACCAACACCTTACACCGCGGCAGCATAGTAAACCCGTCGTTCCCGTGGTACAGGTACTGCTTGACGGCGAGCCGGTACCGCTGCTCCCGCTGCAGGTACTCGTCGCCCACCTTCACCACTTGCTCTGCTACCCGCTGTCCCACTGGTTTGGTAGGGTCGAACGCGAACGATATGCCTGCTACCTGAAGAGGTTGTTTATGAAATTCTTATTTTAAGTAAATGTTTTACAGGCGTTATCGCTTGTATCGCTCGAAGCAGCCATAGCGCGGCGGCTTGCGCTAAGTGTTCGACAAAGTTAAGCTACATAGATAGCAGTCATTAGGCCATATGGGAAGATTTCAGGCACGAAGAAAAATTCAGATATTTGAAAGCGCTTAAAATCCCTCCGCCACTACACTGGAGCAGCGTAGTGGAGTATACTCTAGGTCTCCTCAATGGTGAGGAGAGACCCGTGCTCAGTAGTAGCAACAATTTTGAGTGTAGGTATTAAATTATGGGTTGTATAAAGCAAGTAGCATACTGTCATAGTATAACTAGTTACAATAGAGTTACCTGAGGAAACCTGCCCTCGAGACTGGGGTACTTGCTGACGGAGTTCTCCAGGACCTCGAGCACGGTGGCGCCGGTGGCCTCCACCACCACGATGGGGTCCCGCATCGGTATTATGGTGGACAGGTCGCGGAGCGTGAACTCACCGGCCGGGTGGACCTGGGGACATGACATTTGGAGATCTAGACTTGAAATGTATGAGAATGATATGCTGTGTCATTTTTCACCATGTTCAAATTGGGGAGGATGTTCCCAATTCATCTATGTTTTTCCTTATGTGGTTACCGCATACCTTTGCACCGGGAGGAGAGATTTTGACTGTTCTTTTGTATATATGTATATCAAAGGTTGCTTCACGTTTGGCTCCTTATGAATTTGAGCGACATCTGACGGGTAGTTTTTGAGTTATCTCTACTTATCGATTTTGAAGTTAGTTATTTTTTTGTATAAAGGTAGTTAGTGAAAGTCAAGTAACCATTGTAAATGAAGAGTGGATCTTGAGACCACGCGTTGCACGTAGTATTTGTTCAAATTTCCTTCATCCACTCCTAATCAACCCCCCAAGCCATACCTGATCAGAGCGGAAGGTCCCGGAGTTGAGGATGACCAGGTCAGCGCCGGTGGCAGCCAGCAGCACATCGCACACCCAGTTGCCCAGGTTGCACTCCTGCCGTCTGATGCACGCGAACCTGCCTTCTAGAGGCACGCAGAACTTGCCTAGTACTTCGTCCATTTTGCCTTCTATCATCGCTGTGGAGGGTATAATGAAATGTTATGATGATGAGTTCGTAATACTCTGTAGGTTTAGGAAATGCTTATCAGACAAAACTTTTTGTATCATTTCGATTGTAAATGTAATAAGTACCCATTCAAACACACATACATAAAAATTGTTCCAATCGATTAGGTAAATAACATACACATAAAATAAGGATACAAAACACATAGACAGATAATTATAACACAACTAACGAGTTGGTTGATCCTAGTTTCCCACACCATGAGAATACTACTGTGGAAACCTTGCTTGAAATTTTGTACTAAAATATTGTTTAAAAAACCTTAAACAGATTAAACATCCTATTTTTTTAATCAATAGTTAAGTTATTATCTCAAAAAATACTCACAGGAATATTTCTCCACCTTCGCTTTCAACACCTGGTCCTCAGCATACGAGCTATCGACGGGCACATCCGTTATTTCGACACTAGCGCCCTCTGCGCCGAAGCTGATGTTTATCTTACTGAAATGGCGAAAGTCTGTGCCGCTTTTCACTACATATTTATTGTTTATCTGTGGAAAAGTTAATGAATAAATATTTTAACATATCATAAAAAACAAACTAGGTACCTCATCATGACGTATACCTATCTAACTGTCCATTCATGATAAACTCTGAGATTATATTGATTGATATAGGTTTACAATTTATTTAGGTTTTCTCTAATCATGTGTAAGTACTCGTAGAATGATTGTTAAGATTAACATCTGTTTACCTACATTACATAGGTAAACAAAAAATCAGGTACCTACAGAAATATTTTTAAACTTATTCATCTTATCTAAAAAAACTGTCTATCAAAAATCTGACCAGTAATCCTAAGTATTAAACGGATTTGCAGCAACACATTTCCTGATAAGAAATTAATAGTGTTCTGATAAACGAATGTACATCAGTGATTTAATCATTACTTTGTGATTGAAAACTTATAGCCTTTTAATTTAATCTTAATGGCTTACATTAACACCAAGTCCTCAATGATTGACAGGGACGAATTTTCTCAGGAAGATAGTTGTTGACGCAAGTTCAAATAAGGCTTATTATTTTTAAAAACCAACCTATTAAGAGATGAAATAAGGCATGAAAATGAAAATAAAAATCTGATTGCACACGGGCAAAGCCGCGGGCGGATAGCTAGTCTTAATATTCAAATTCTTACCTCCAACACCTCATAAACATGATCATGCCCGCCCAATATCAGATCGATGTCGGTGGAACCCTCCGCCAACTTTATGTCGTTAGGCGTCCGCATGTGCGTTAACGCTATCACATATTCACAACCCTGAAATAGAAACATAAAATTAAATAATACATAAAATAATATGACGTATGTAATACAAAAGGCTACCACTTCGCTTTATAGCGATTTACATTAACACAATACTTAATTATTAATTGGCTAGAGATATATACACAGATAAAAAAATATAGAAATCTTACACCCCAACGTTACATTAAGTACATCTTAAAAACTGAACATTTTTAAAGAAAACAAGTACTCACGATTTTTATTTATTTTATCGCAATGATCTAAAACACAGTGGCTTAATTTACTATATATACGCTACCGAATCGATATAATTCAGTAAAAAAACGAAAATCGTGAGTACCCCATTGCTTTTAAAATACGTACCTCTTGTTTCAGCTGGGTAGCTAACTTCGTACCGGCTTGTAGGAAGTCTATAAACGTCACCTCTTCTGGGTTTATTGTCGCTAGTGTGTCTAACCACTCCTGCAATCAAATAAACGATAATTATTTGTAACGGCAGGATTTTATAGCGTTACATATTGAAATCACTATGAAGAGCAGGCTCAGCAGAAACTGGTGAGATGAGATATGACACGACGTTGGGTTTGATAAGCTGGTGAGGCGAACTGTGGAGTGGAGGGGTGCTATATAGAGGAGAGGTGCTTTAGAGGAGAGGAGAGAAGAGGAGTGGAAAGGAGAGATGTGAAGAGGAAGAAGGTTCGAGTTTGATGTGTTTGGAAAACGTAACACAAGTGGTTTATTTTGCCCTTACTAAATTTATTAACCAACAGGACTTACTATCACTAACTATTCCTACCCCAGTCACATACCTACTAGTGACTAACGTTAATTGACTAACCATCATATTCTGTTAAGATCATAGTTGTCATGATCATTATCTTTCTTAATAATGCATATTAGATATTCCTTATCACTTGCTTATGAAGGAAACTTAAGGAAACCTTACACCTGAAAATCTTTCTCTATGTTCTCAAAGTCTACCAATCCACACATGGCCAGCATATACATTATGAGAGGAGACACAAGCCCAACAGTGGGATAATAAAGCTCACATACCTGCTCTACCAATCCAATGAGTCCTATCTTATGTCCGTTGCACATGAGAGCATGAGTGATCTTCCCGTCCCCCAATGGTCTGCCTGTCTCATTGTCTATCACGTTGGACATCAGCCATGGGAAGTTGCATTGGGCCACCAGACCTGATAGGATGTCTAGACCGAAATCTGTAAGGAAGAAATAATACCAACTTAAGTCTCATCTCTGGGCAGGGGCGCCACAATACCAGCTTAGTCCATTTGACGCCATACAAAAGCGCGCGGTTCGAATTGTCAACAACCCACGAGTCACTAACAGGTTAGAACACCTAAGTCTGAGGAGAGACATAGGATGTCTCTGCGTGTTCTATCGGCTTTACAACGGTGAGTGCTCCGAGGAATTGTTCGATTTGGTGCCAACTTCACCCTTCCATCATTACACCACTCGCCGAAGATTGAAGTTCCATCCACATCGCTTGGACTCGTGGCGAACGACTACGGTCCGTTTTTCACGATCGTTTTTGCCGCGGACATGCAAGATGTGGAATGAGCTTCCTTCTGAGGTATTCCCGGAGCGCTATGACATGGGGTTCTTCAAGAAAGGTGTAAAAAGAGTTCTCCTTCAGGGCCGGCGTTGCACTGGTGACTCCCCTGGTGTTGCTCGTGTCTATAGGCGACGATGACCACTTACCATCAGGTGGCTCGTCTGCTTTTACGTCAGCCCTTCAGGCTATAAAAAAAAAAAAAAAAAAAAGTTTTTATATTATTTGTACATGAAAGATATAAAAATACTATTATGAGGGTATTTATTAAAGGATGATCCTATTACAATTTCATTTTTTAGAATTGTTAGTCTGTTTGTCCATGGTTTTGCTTTCGTTGAACTCAGAATCGGCTTAACTGATTTGGATTCGGTTTTCATTGTTGGACAGTTGTAAGATTTGTAGTAATTGTAAAACTCACCAAAATCATGATTCCCAAACACTGCACAATGTGTTCCAATTTCATTCAGAACCGGCACCATTTGTTCACCTTTTGTGAATGTGCTCACTGAAAATAAATATTAAGACAGGTTATATAATAATATGTCAATAAACAATAACACTACGAAATAGTCGAACACAGTTTTATAAATCAGAAAAAATGAATATTATTATTGAAAACCACACAATTATAAAGAGACGTAAGTAATTCGTAGGGTGGTTACTTCTCAAACGAACACAAATACAATCGTCATGTTAAGTCGTGTCAAACGCTTGTTAGGGGTAGTGTGCATTACTACTTGCTACACTGACACTTTTTTATTTTAAACTAGTAAATCCGCCCTCGCTTCGCTTCGGGGAACCAGTCCCTTCAAAAATCTCTATAAATTTTAACAAATTATGTTATTCTAATGTCTAAGCTATATTACTGCAAAGTTTCATGAAAATCCGTTCAGTAGTTTTTGCGTGAAAGAGCAACAAACACACACGCACACACACACTCACTCACTCACTCACTCACATACATCCTTACAAACTTTCGCATTTATAATATTAGTAGGAAGTAGGATATTAGTAGGATAGGATTACGTAGGTAGATAAGTTCATAAGTATGTACGTATTATGTCTGATAATAATTTGATAGTATAACAAATACTAACACATGCTAGGCGAGAAAGCATCGCCACTAAACAGAACCAGAGGGTTCAAGTGCTGTAGCGTTTTCACCGCCGTGCTGAACCTTAACGCACCGCCCACTGGTTCCGTATCTGTCAACAATTAACTTCTGTCAACAACTGCACTAACAGTAACATGTCATAGCATAACAAATTAAAAATTAAATTAAAAAAAACGCAAACAAAATTAGAGGACTCCATAGTCTGGTAGCGAAAGTCTGCAACGCGCGGGGTCCTGGGTCCGATTACCGGCCGGGGAAGATAAAAAGTCTTATCGGGACAATGCTCTTAGCATTAAGAGTTTAACAAATACATATTATTAGCAATATATTATTTTAGCCATAGTCTGTTCTCTGGTTTCCTCGGGTTGTACAGTATGATTTTGAATTTGAATTCCAAATTGGAAATTAAATTTTAAACTTTAAATTGGAATTCAAATTTTGAATTTGACTTTTTAATTAAATTCGAACATACTTACTCGTAGTCTGCTCTATATTGTACACATCATTGAAGTGTATGATGACCACGTCATCGCCCATGCCTCGTCCGGACAGCGTGCTCACTGCCCGCCTTCCCACTTGCCGTACTTCTAATGATGCCTGGAAGAGAAGTCTCTTAGTTAGTGAATAATAAGGTAATAAGGCCAGTGAAATATGGAAGCGCCATACTTCAGGCAGCTTGCAAGACTCGTGAGTGCGAGATTTAGTGCTTACTAGGGATGCGAAGTAAAATATTTCAACTACATTTTTTTCTTGAGATTTTTTTACGTTATTTATTCAAATTTATTTATTTATTTAATGATTTAACATGATTTTTGATCAATGTGAATATTTAGAATCATTAACAAAGCCCGAGAAGTAGGTATAATAAATAAATAAAATAAACTAACAAAAAATACGAAAACAGAAGAATTTCAAAAAAAGCAGGAAGGAATATGAATTAAATCATTTTTTAATTATCGTATTGTTCATTTTTTACACATTTTTAAAATTATAAACACATTTTTACGTTTCCGTTTAAAGATAACAGTTAAATATTCAGGAAATGTTTTTTAACAAAACTGGCATGATAACCCGCCTTTATCTCTATAAACTAGTTTATAGGAAATAAATTTAAGGTCGTAGTCAAGTTTTTTCTATGATTTTTTTCATTTTAATTACATATTAATTAACTGAATCCTGACGTAACCATCGTTAATAATTCTAACTACCAATTCAAAGTGCTCGCTTGATTTTTTATGTGTGATTAAATCTTATGTGCTTTATCATTTTCATTGTGCGTCGGCCTTACAATGAAACTATAAAACAATTGGCGAGGTTTTGTGTTCGACGGCTTAACTCTGACCTTGAGATATTGTAGGCCCCTAATTGATTAGTTTTAGTTAGTTAATTGAGTAGGTTTAGTACCTTTACTAAAAACAACAACGAAGAGTAGGATTAACAGGAAGTGGCGAGATCAGGTGTGGAGAGGCAAGGTGAGGTCTGGTGAGTTAACCTAATGAGGTGAGGTGCAGTGTGGTGAGGAGAGGTGAGGTGAGGTGAGGTGAGGCGAGGAGAGGAGATTAGAGTAGAGAACCATTCCAAAACTCGCGGAAGTGTTCTTCCGTTCTTCCAGAAGAACACTTCTACGAAAAATAACAAGTTATAAATTTTATTTAGCAATCAAAGAAAGCGGAAACAATAAAGTGACACGTTTTTTTGAAGAGGGCTCCCTGAAAGTGACTTCTAAAGGAGGCCAATATAATTTCCCCAACGTTAACCGACGGTAAGTATAGCGAAATTGCTGCTAGGGTGTGGGGAAGGTCAATCCAATTTGATATTCATTTTAACGCTGAATGAAAGGCAATGTCAGAGCAATTTGGTTTGTGATTGGCATCAAATAACAACCGGCCCGCCAAACGATCTGCTTGGGGTCCAAAAAGTTATATAATATGACACAAAACGTTTTAGCAAATAAATAATCGACCTCGCTTAGCTTCGGGAATCTATGCTTTCTTTTCTCATTTAGTGTGAGTCCATTGCAAATAATACCACCAAGTTTACTACAACACAAAATATGTGAAAACCGCATCCAAATCGGTTAAACCGCGGTTTGTGACATTGTGTTTTACGTGTGTGTGTCGGTCCTAAGCGAAAGAACCGAATTAGATTTATGGTTTTTGTTACAAGTTACGAAGATCTGTTCAGCCGTTTGATGATCATTTTTTATTTTTATTTTATTTTATTTTTTATCACAAAATCCACAGCTCTTAGTCTAATACGTTACAAATCTTATGCTATAAGGTCTTACAGCCAATTAACGGATTTACATTTTATACACTAGACTTATACTTAATAAGAACGGCGTCACCAAGATTGTTTAAATTGTTAAATTTTTTCTAGTGTCTAATATAAATGCGTGTGTGTGTGTGTGTGTACGTGTGTGTGTGTGTGTGCGTGTGTGTGATGAAATTATTAAATAATAATAATAATAGGTATTAATTTTTCTTTTATTTTACTTATTTATTTATTTTTGTTTTATGCTATACATTATAGGTACTAGGTAATATAAGTTTGGGCAATTGCTTTGTATATGTCTGTTTTGAATTTTCTTTTGCAGGAATGAAATATATCGATTGCATTGAAATTTTTATTATAATTGATTTGCAATGGGGTAACTAATGAGTTATGAGCATAATTACTTTTTGCCTTTGTTACTGCAAATAATTTTGTAGTAGCGTGTCTAGTACGCTTATTTGGAACATAAAACCGTAATATTTTTGAGACTAAGTCAGGGCAGTCTAAGTAATTGTTACAGATACCATGTAAAAAAACACATAATTATCAATTAATCCACGTCTGCCTTGAAGTGGCATCAGTTTGTGGTAAGAGCAAGAATCTTCATAATTAGCAAAGCTACGAGAACATCGATAGTTTAAGTGTTTTATGAACTTACTTTGTATGGTCTCTAACTTTTGGATGTAGGTTATGTAATGGGGATTCCAAATGGGGCAACAGTATTCCAGAACACTTCGCACGTAAGAGTAGTATAATATTTTTAAGCAACCTATATCAGAGAAAGGCCGACTTACTCTTAAGATAAAACCAAGGTTTTTAAAAGCTTTGTTTATAATTGCTTCTATGTGATCGTGGAAAGTTAATTTTGAGTCCATCAGCACTCCTAGATCTCTTATAGTGTTAACTTTGTTTAGTTCAACGTTATGGATTTTGTAGTTATTGTTAATAGGGTGATTTTTACGTGTGAATGTAACAAGAAAACATTTGCTTAGATTAATACCAATTCTGTTCTTTGTATAGTATCGACCGAGTCTGTCTAAATCGTCTTGTAACATCATGCAATCTGTTATATTATTGATCTTCATATAAATTTTTGTATCATCAGCGTACATGAGTAGACTTGCGTTTTTAATGCAGCTGGTTATGTCGTATAAATAAGCGGCATAGAGAAGAGGAGCAAGAATATAACCCTGGGGTACTCCAGAGGATACATTTATAAAATTTGATCGAGCGCCTCCCACCACAACGGCCTGAGAACGCTTACTAAGGTATGACTCCATCCATCTTAGTAGGTTTCCCCGTATACCTAATTCATATAGCTTCTGTAAAAGTATGATGTGATCCACACGGTCAAAGGCTTTTTCAAAGTCCGTGTAGATCACATCAACTTGAGATCCACCATCCATACCCTTTGACACTTGATCAATAAAAACGCCCAAATTTGTAACTGTGGATCGGCCCTGTATGAATCCGTGCTGTTCTGTTGGAATAGACATAGCGATGATGGGATATACGTGATTATAAACCACCTTTTCGCAGAGCTTACTCAAAACATTCAGAATCGAGATTGGTCTATAGTTTTCTATGGATGATTTTAAACCTTTCTTGTGGATGGGTACAACATGTGCTTCTTTCCAAACACAGGGAAAATGATCATCTTGAAACAATCTATTGAATATGGAAGTGATTGGTTTACACAAGGATTCAGCACATTTTACAAAAAATATCGGTGGAATCTTATCACTACCAGCGCCCTTTGAGATGTCTACACTTTGAATCAATTTTAAAATATACTCATTAGTCACTTTAATATTATGGATAGTAAATGGTTTGTCATCGGTAATAATAGGGTTAAATAGGTACGAGTCCACTGGTTTACTAAAATTCCTTTAAAAAAAATGATTAAATGTTCCATTGTCTATCCATTTTGTATTTTTCTTTTAATAAATGTGTCAAGGATCTACTGTACCAAATTGGATAACTGTAGTTGTTACAAGAGCGTACTAGGGGAACGTAGTCTTGTATGCAGAGGTTAATGATTGAGTAAAAGATATTTATTACATCGTTGACATAAATATTATTGTTTTGTTATAAAGTTCCAGTTTTGTTTGTTTAAAGTTCTGTTTATGCTATCAAAATCTGCACGTTTAAATAAATATTTTTCACGTATTTGTGTTTTTAAAGGTGGAATTAAGAGGTCAGTAGCACTTATGGAGAGGGATGGATGGTAAGTATCCTCTTTTACCAGTGTGAAACTAGATTTAGTTATTGTTATCGGTGTGTCGGAGAAAACTAAGTCTAAAACATTGTTACTTTTGTTTAAAATTTTATTGTGTTGTGTCAGTCCTACAAATGAAGTCTGACTAATCAAGTTTTCGACAGAATTCTGAATTTCTACAGATCCTTTTTTTAAAACCATATTTCATAGCATTTTTCTTAGGTTTTATATTTCTTATTCTTAGCAAAAAAGTGAATATAATGTTGAAAATGAGGTGTATATGTGAACTATGTATAGTTATATGATATAGTGATAATAATTGGGAGCCGTTATTAATTCATTAGAATTCAAAACAGTGTGAGTCGTGAATGCTAATTTCAAAAACTGCTAAGCTAATTTGGATGTGGTTTACACTTATTTGTGTTTTTTATGACTTCATAAATAAAATAGTTATGACAATGTCTAAAGAATCTTACTTAACAAATCTAACCATAGGGATTGGTATCCTGAAGCAAAGTGAGGACAGGTTTACTAGTCTATAATAATTACTGACTTACTGTACATAGCAACTTGCAGCTACACAATTATGTTAAAATTTAAAATATTGCAAGATTCGAAATTAATTGTTATTTCATACAGTTATTAAAATGTGTATCAAGAAATAGCTTAAGTGTAAAATAAATACTGAAATTAAAGTATAATTATTATTTAATTCTAACTACACAATATAAATATTTTAGCAGTAAAAAAATAAAATACTTCTACAACATCTACACTACAACACCTAAACTGGGCTCAACATTTCATTAACTTTTTGTAAATAGTTTTCTAATTAGGTATATTTTTTATTTAAATTAAATGCATGAATGATAAGCATGAACAATCTTATATAAATCCCCTCCCACAAGACTCTAATTAAAACTAGCATGGTCTGTCCAGGTAGCAGAGGATGTTATAAAGATTAATTATGGGTAGTATGTTCATAGGTTTGTTATTCTGAATCAGGGGTGGAAATGTGGCATTTGTGTGGGTTGCAGTTGAAACAATATATCAAACACAAATGAACTATAGGGCAGATACCTGTGTGACAGGTGAATATTTTATTCTAGGATGTTAAGAGATTCACATTATCTATGCTACCTGCAACATAGATAATTCTAGAGCAGGGTAATGAGTGAGTAAGTTGTTATTTGTTGGAAACTGGATAGTTGTAAGATATTTGGCTGTTGTTGTGTAGCTTAAACTCAAATTTAACATGTATTTTTTTTAATGATTTGAAAGCAAGTCACATACTATATACTCGACCATCACATTGGTAATAAGCTACAGCGACCACATACCTTCAGTTGTCTTTTTTTAAAGAAAGTCACATAAAAACAACAGTGATTATTAAATTACTCTTACTGAAAAGTTTTCATAATGTCAATAATCTTCTTTAAATGATAATGATAGAATAATGGAATGTTGAGCCCAGTTGGAACAAGGGAGCTTCGTGCCTGTTTGAGCCATCCAACAACTGATCGGACTCCATCAGTCACTTCTCCAGGAACGTCGACGCTGGTTGAATCAATCAACGAGCTCCAACGGGAGCGTAAAGCCGCTTGCGCCGCGAACGACGCCATCTTGCGAATCGGTATCACTAGAATCATTTTTGTTGGTGTGCAGTACTTCGATACGTTGTGTACTTAAATTGGTTTGTGAGATTTTTCTTGGCTTTAATTTGAGCTTAGATTTTGCTTACTAAGGTTTACTGAGTTTTATTTTTTACTTTAAATTATTATTCATCATTATTTGTAAATTTGGTAAATATATTTTTAAAACATTATTAATATTTTCTTGAACTGATATACATAATATATTATTCATAATTATAATATTCAGTTTCAAAAGGATAATTATTAGGGTATATTTTGTTCCCAATTTAGCTATTAAAAATCACAGTTAGAAGTTAGAAGGGAGTTGATTTGAGACTCTTTCTTGAATATGCTGACTATACAGTCATGTTTCAAATTTTGTTACGAACTATCACATAATACTTGGGACTTGAACAATGCAACATAATATTGCTGACATAGGTTTAGTTGCGTTAAAAAATTTGCGTATTTTTAGACCGAAGCTGAATAACTGAAGGTCACTGACTTAACGATAGATATTGTCACATTCTTCGCTTTCACAAGGCATTAACTGACACCAAGTTTTCACTGAGAAATTACTACGTTCGGAATGAATTACTTTTCTTCATTTAAAGTTTAAACACACACACTACATGGTTTTATCTGGGTCTGCGCCGTGCCGCACTGAATGCCAATGTCCCCTGCTAGGTCAAGGTACACGATAATCTTTTTTGGCATCTTTACAACCAATTTTAGACTTCCTATAACTAACAGTGCCATCAGACTTTTCTGACATATCGAGGACGTACTGCAACTATTTGTTTCGTATTCCTTTCCTCGTGTTTATTTATATGCGATACAGCCGCGATTAAAATTGAATTTCAGAAACTCACCTGACAGACTGAAGGTGTGATGTTTAACACCTGGTATTTAACGTGTTGTATTAAGTTTCATTAATATTTTAATTTATAATTGAATTCTATAGCTAGGTATATTATTTACGTTAAAGAATTGAATAATCGAAACGAAATTGAAACACACCCACAAACGGAATTTCTTGCGACTGACTGACTGACTGTGACTGATTTGATTTGATTGATTAATGAATGAATGAAAAGGAAGGAAGTGAACATTATTATGACAGTGACATTTTGGTCATATGATTGATGTCACAATAAAACCAAATGTCACATTTGTCACAATGATGTCCCCGTTCATCTATGGTTCTGTCACAGTTAAAAAATAAGACAAAATAGACTTTTGCTTGTACCATAGGTTAAAAAGAATACAATATAATTATATTATAATCATAATGTAACTCTAACACGACGTTGTACATGCATAAGTCGTTGTATTTAGATAAATTCTTTAAGAATTCTATGATAAACTTACTATTTAGGAGCACTGTTTAAATTTAAAGTGTAGTACCATAGAGTATAAAAGTAACTAGCGCCAGCCCATAAAGTAACAATTAACTTTCACACTGGGTAGGTAGTTTGTGGCGATGTGTTGGCACTAGTATTGGAATAATTAGCATTAGCAATAATAATTAATTGCTAAAGGTCCATTAGCAATCATTAAATTAATTGTAGTTGCTAAAATAAATTATTGCTAATTATAGCATCGATCATAGCAATCGTCTGCATTCGCGTCCTGGTGCTATCATGCGAAAAACACACGACCGCGCTAATTCGCACCGCGGCGCTAACTGTCGTATGCGACTGCTGCGTGCTATTAGCACGGGGCTACTGCTATCTGCTAATGCTAATGTCATTCGCATTCGCATCGAATTAATTTGAGTCAGCGCGACCCGACAGTTCACGAATGAATAGGAGTGAGTGAAAAAATAAAACGCATTCGCGCCAATGCAATTTCTCTTTTTAGTTTTTACTGTAACTGGTTTACTTAATAAAAAAGTGTAAATATAGTGTAATTTGTAGTCAATTAATATAAGATTTGATTTTAACGTGTAAATAAATATATTCCAAATTATCCAAAAATGGCTTATAGAGTAGGTATCCACTTTGATAACGGAAAGCTACTTAAATTATATAAAAAAAATATATGATATGTCGTCCTAGTAATGAAAAAACATTAGCATTTCTCAAATCACAGCTATTCATAATCAAATTAAAAATGATTTTAGCAAATAGCATAGCAATAGCACGTAGCATGCTAAGACATGAAAATTAGCATGCTAATGAAATGAATGAAAAATAGCATTAATTGCCATTACTAGTTGGCACCATACAGATATTACACTAGAGGGCAGAAGGGCAGAAGCCAGGCTTCAGAGTTCAGAGCGTACCTCGGATAAAAAGAGACGAAATCTTTAGTAATCACCTTTCTTTTTCTGGCGAGGCTTCAGAGCGTACCTAGGATAAAAAGAAACGAAATCTCTAGTAATCACCTTTCTCTCTCTGGCTCCTAGGGATCGGAGATAGATAGGTCATTACCGTTATCTCGGAGGAATTATTATCATTACTTCGAGACCGTTATCGTTGTTTAATGTTTCTATTTCTAACCGGGGGCGATTGCAATGTATGGGCAGCCGTATGGCTCACCCACTCTAGTGTAATATCTCTATGGTTGACGCTATGTAAAATAGACTGAAATGCTCAAAGGGAACCCCGCGATCTTTAACTTCATAAATTCAATATATTGTGAAGCAGAGAACTGATGGAAGTGCCTAATAAAGCAATAGACAGGAAAGCAGCTCATGGTGATAGCTGGTCAGATCAATGTTAGGTACCCTTAGGCAATGCTTTCAGGCATGTAACACCCTCTGGCTGGAGGACGATCGAGTGAACGATAACTACCATCTGCTACATTTCAGTTCTCATTTAGTATTTTATAGCTGTCCCCGCGACTTCGTGGGTGGGCGAGTTTTTCCCTCTCAAAACCTGAGCCCGCGGGATTTCCGGGATTAAAAGTAGAGTTTATGTTGCTGTACAACTTCTTTTATCTTCCAGTGAAGGTCCATAAAAATCGGTTTTTATACCTATCATGTCAACTATCATGTATCATGGTCGAGAAGTCATCAGTAAGTTCTCACTGTCACTATTTGCCTGCTGTGGATAAAAAAAACTAATGAGTCTCGGAATTCATCACTTTATTTTGTTTTGTTTCACCATCAGTATGGACAATTGCATTAACTTGGTGCAATTCATTAAAATATTGTCTATTTTAACCTTGACTCTAATAATTTGTTAACTTAATAATTTAAAAAAGAATAATGTATTTTGGTCTATAATTAAGTATATCGGTTGAAAGATTTCAAATCGCCCGAAGGCCTCCGACACGGCTCGACTGCTGTCAATCGATAACAACCAGTTAACAACAAAAGTTAACAAAATGACTACCTAATTTCTTTCAAGGTCCTATACGCTTCAATGATGTGAAATTATTTCCGTAATTAACGTTTTTACAAATTAGATAAAATAATTCCAGATATCAGTTAGGTATAAAATATTTGTTTTAAGTAATTACGAAATTATTATCACCATTCACCAAAGTCCTTTGCAGTAAAACTCATTTTCATAATCTAACCAGTCGATTATTTTTTTATTATGCCACACTAAGGTGCCCTTTAAATTAGGTGAAGCATCAAGAATCAAGTAGAGAATTACTTCAGCGGCTTCGTCCGGGTCAGTTTCTCCACCGCCAGCAGCCATGTCAGTTTTAACATGGCCTGGATGTACAGCATTGATAGAAATATTTCGGTTTATATATTTTCTTTGTTGCACCATCGTCATTGCAGTTAAAGCAATTTTTGATACCCTGTGTTCTGCATGTTTCCCATCATCAACGAAATCATTTTTATCAAATGTTCCATCTTTTACACTTTTCAAATATTCATCAACGAACTCATTTATCTGTTCTGTTTTTAAGTTACTGTCACTTAGTATTTCAATCCATTTTTTGTTTTTTAAATTCGATAGTAATGCCGCCTCTACACATAGGCCAGCGCATTCGCCAACGCGCTGGCGGTGCGCTTGCCAACGTGCTTGTGAGTTAATCCACACATTGGAAGGTCGTTCAGTATGCTTTGGTTCGGGCCAATGTGCGGACGGATCAAAAAATGGATGTTGAGTTGGTAACAGCTGCAGCTGTATATTTATTCACAGCTTATAATTACTACGTAAAAGTGTACAAGAAAAGGGTGATACTTTCATATTTATAATATTAAAATAATAATAAAGTACGATGCTCTTACTTTGAAGTAAAATATCGTAAGGAAAACGGAATGTCCAAGAACCTTATTTATTTAGCATTTTTAATACTTACAACATTTTTATTTTTATGGTACTTATTTTTTAGATTCCATAGGCAATTTTCACTCTGATAGAGCTCAATAAATTTAAAAGTTTCATTATTACTCATATTATACGCCATTTTGTTACGTTAGGTGTTAATACGCCACAAGAAGAAAATATGCACTCTTGATCGCTGCTCCGGACAAACTGATCGCGCGGCCAATGTGTGGATGGTGCGCCAAGCTTGCGACAAGTGTTCTTTGATGATACCGACACCGCGCGGCAAGCTCGCAAGCGCGCCGGCCAACGTTCAAATGCCTACCGCCAACGTTCCAACGCCCGTTCTACACATTGGGAGCCAACGCACTTGCCAACGTGTTGGCCTATGTGTAGAGGCAGCATAAGCCGCAAGCGCTTGAAACGTTTATGACTCTGGCGCCATCTCTTAGCAACGGGAACAAATTCTCTTCTATAGTGAGCAAACTTTTGTAATTGATGTCAACGTTCCGTTTTGCCGCCTCGTAAGAAGGATAAACTTCGTTCCATTCCAAAATGGCGGCGTTGTTTACTAAAACGTCAAGTTCTCCGTGTTCTGATTTTAAAAATTGTGCAAGTTTGACAATACTGTCAGTGTCACTTACGTCAAGTTGATGGAATTGTGGAAAAAGACCTTCTGCTTCTAGCTTCTTTACGGCTTCTAATCCTCGTTGTTCATCGCGTGCTGTCAAATACACGATTCCCTTAAATCTCCGGCACAATCCCTTAACAATAGAAAAGCCTAATCCTTTATTTGCGCCTGTAACAACTGCCACTTTACTCGTCATTCTGTTGTTGTGCTTATCGACTGGTCGACTGGCGTACACAAGTGAACTGTTGAACTGTATGAGTGAATGAGTCACGAACTCACGATATGACTACTACGAGTACAAGGTCTTTAATCTACTTACAGACCTATTTATACTTAATTATAAACAAATCTGATATACCTAACGCATCCTTTCTATCAATAATTACCATTCGCACTTAAGGCTGCCACCTAGTGACCTATTGAATGTTTGATTTTTATTTTACTTACATAATTATCTAAATAAATCCTTTTAAGTATACTCGTAATTTTTATGGAAGTTAATGTTGATTGGAGGTACTTTTTGATAAAGTTAACGCCCTCGCTTCGATTCGAGAAACTTCTTGCTCCGTTCCTATTGGTCGTAGGGTGATGTTCTATAGCTTTATATTCTAAAAAGAAGAAAGATAATTCGATTAAAATAATAGCCAGCTTGGCTTTAAAACCCTATTAATTTCAATCACAAATGAGTAAGTAGGTCACTCACGATTTTAAATTGTTTTACTTTAATTTCGATCCTAGTTGCGTGGATAATGGTTGCGGTAAGACCGTTTGTATTTAAAACCTTACGTATTTTTTTTTGTTAAAAGTTTTTTACCATCTTTACTTGTTCAGGATTTTTATTTTGTACCTACTTGACACTCGGATAAATCGATGTTAGACCCCGTAGCTTTAGCTTGACTCCGGGCCAAATCTAAGGGACAACCCTAATCAGTATCTACATAAAAGATGTGTACCTAATTAAATCCATTCAATTATAATTAATAAAATTGAAGGCTCTGTCTGTGATTTCAAAATAAATGTGTTTTCAAGTGCTCAATCTATTTACCCCATACCTAACTAAACACAAACAAACGTTTTTAAAATTTTTGCTGTCTGTCTTTCTGCTTAATCTATGAAACTGCTGAACTGATTTTAATGGGACTTTCACAGTAAGACAGAAGAGCGAGTGAATCAACATATAATTATTATAGGCGTGTTTTCCGAATTTCTGCGGGATCGGGGCGGGAAAAATTCCAACGCGTACGAAGTCGCGCGCGGACACAGCTTGTGTTTTTTCTGCTCGCTGGCTTGTACCTACTCAATAAACTTATCATCAAACTACGATTATGGGGTCAGTACAACAATACTTTCAAGACATTCAACTGATAGATAGCATTTAGTTAACATTGATTTGGTAATTAATACGCATTACCTACCGATTTAATTAAATTCCGTAACGACAGTAATAAGCAAAAATAAGTAAAATTCTTTTCAGTTCCCGTTTCGGTTTTTGGTGATTAATAAACAATAACTTAACTAGGTATCTAAGTAAATGCTGAAAGATGCGAAAATAAAAGGACTTACAATCGAGGCGTTATAAAACCCATTTTTATTGCCTAGCCCTGGAAATTCCGAAAAGCCGGCCTTATCTCTTTGTACAATAAGGGTAATCTCTGCAAAATTTTAGCTTTCCAGGAATTAGGCTGGGGATTGATATAAATGTAAGGACTTCTCATTTTAGTAGATAGATAGATACACAGATTACAGAGCTCCGAAATATGTACCATTGAGGTCAAGTGTCTATATTTATGTTAAAATAAAACCATATATAAAATACTTTGCGTATCTACTATTTTTGTATTGAAAATATTTTTATAATTCATTGATTGTTAAAGTAGGTAACCCTTTAATAAAGTAATTCAATTGAATTGTGTAATAAAGTAGGTATGTATATAATTGAGGTTATTTAGTACCTAATTAAAACCATGTTGTTTCATTTAAATAGCCAACGATTTGATAATTTAGGTGCACTAAAGACGCAAGTACATACTTAATGTCTCCAACACACGCTGGTGCACCCACGACTTCCCAAGGTCAACGCAAGCGTGCACAGGGTTTGGCTTGGCTAGCGTGAGGTACAGTGCCACAAACTTATCTGACCCGGTAAGAGGGGCGCTAATGTCTTTGTCTTTGTCTGACAACAGTATAACATTTGCATTAGTTCCAATTTTGGTCACCGGGTCAGATAAGTTTGTGGCACTGTACTGCGTATTCCGTTCAAGTTCAATATGGAAATCGTTGTTATGGCAACCCACACCAATGCCAGCTTTCCGCCCCTGTGATTAAGGATGTAATGGGAAAAAGGAGCATTGGACGATCCCGACCAGGTGGTCTGACGACCTGAAGAAGACAGCGGGCATCCGCTGGATTCAGAAGGCGCAGGACCGGTCTTAGTGGCGCAAGTTAGGGGAGGCCTATGTCCAGCAGTGGACGCAAAGAGGCTGATGGATGGATGATGGATGGATTATGGATCATTTTAGATTGACGGTGAGAAATTTAAATGCCTTAAGTAAATTTTGCTTACAGCCTAAATTGAACTGTGATCACACGTAATATTTTTTTAGCGGGTAGTAAGTAACAATTTCATATTGTCGGCGACTCAAGGTCTCTCTTCATGACTCATGGCAGACGCTCGGCGACCCAGGCCAGCGTGTAGGTAGGTACACTGTCCATGCAGCATAAGGAGGAAGACCCCTGGTGAGCGTGCCCAACATGAGATATCATGGGAAGTGTTTGCAATTATACATAAAAATTAGTAGTATAGATCCTCGGAAAAACAGTCTTGTAACTAATGAATTGGGTACCTACCCTTAGTTACCAAAGTGGACGAAGGGTTTACGAAAATGGAAAAATAATTCTCTTCTCACAACTAGTTACCAAACAGCGAAAGAAAATTCCTCTCTTGTAACTGGTTACGTAACTTTAGTTACCAAAGTGGACGAAGGGTCGATGACTAGGTCAGTTCCTAGCAACTAGCAACTGTTTAATAAGTATATACAATATTATACAGGTTTTTAAAGTTGCCGGTTACCGCAAATGTCAATCGCAATGAGTCGGGCGATTTCACACCCTTCTATGCCTCTATCTGTGTTCGGAAATGCCAGTGTTGCTCACAAATTGCTATAAAATTGCGGCAACCGTAAACGTTGTAGCAACTATCAACTTTTTACAGGAAACTTTTAAAAAGTTTATAGTTGCCTCAACTTAAGACAAAAGATAGTATCATTCTGTCTCTTTTTTCATGTCATCGGCGTAAGTTGTTCCTCTTCTTGTGTTAGTGCTATATAACGGACATCTATACTTCTTGTAATCTCCCACGTCTTCGTTAACATGATGGGATATAAAAATGTAGTACCTAAAACTTTTAATATAAACTTTATTTTACACCTGTCTTCAAGTTATGGTGCCAAATTGTCCTTGACAAAAGTTGAGAAAGAGGCGTAGGTAAATCCCCGGGTAAAATGAGGAACAAGGTCTTGGAAAATTGCTTACTCTTCATGCGTATCTACTAATCACATTTTTTAAAAGTACGTGCGCGGGACTTTTTCGCGTGTAAGACATACGCGGTTGTCTTTTTTTATATGTATAACCTAAGCAGGCAAACGAATAGATGGGTCATCTGATGGAAGGTGGTACCTAAGTGATCACCGTCGCCCATGGACATTGGCAACACCATGGGCATCCCTGATGTACCTTCTTCTTGAAGGTCCCCATGTCATAGCACTGTCAGAAAACCGGTGGAATCTGAAACTATAGCAAGGTACCACGTACCAGTATCATCATCGAGTGATGTTGTATAGCCTTACGGCCCTAAAGCCCTCCTCCATAAATGGACTATCAAACAGAAAGAAATCTATTCAAGCCAGTATAGTTTCTGAGATTAGACCGTACAAATAAACAAACTAAGAGTTTTGTAATATTAGATAGGGTACCTACACAAAAGATTACACATGACCTTTTGTTATATTTATAGGATACATTTTATCCCAGGAAATGGATTAGTTTCTGACCCTCCAAAGGATAAGAGATATAATATACTTACATAGTATAAGGTACATAGTAAATATGGAATGATAATATATTTAGGTTTGTAATAATTATGAAGGCAAAAATAATATTACCTATCGTAATTCAGAGTTTATAGGAACATTTAGTAGATTTGCTCCCGTTGGAACAATGGTAAAGGTATTGAAAAATTTCTGTTGACATAATTAGTAAGGGGGACTGGGTGAGGGTGTTCATCATCATCATCTCAACCCATCATGGCCCACTATTGAGCACGGGTCTCTTCTCAGAATGAGAAGGTTAAGGCCATAGTCCACCACGCTGGCCAAGTGCGGATTGGCAGACTTCACACACTTTTGAGTTTTGCGAACTCTCCGGCATGCAGGTTTCCTCACGATGTTTTCCTTTACGGTTTGTAGCAAAGTGACATTTAAATGCTTAAAACGCACATAACTCCGAAAAGTCAGAGGTGCGTGTCCTGGGATTCGATCCCGGACCCTCCGCATAGAAGGCCGAATTCTTAACCACTAAGGTAAAGGGCCACAACTTCGTGCTAGTACATTACTTCGTTAGTTTTGCTTCAGGCGCAAGAAATAAGCTACGTACATAATATACATTAAAATTATACATCAGAATAAAATATCTATCTCCTAACCTGTCTAAAAAACCAAGTTCCAACATTCTACCTACTAAACTCAATAAAATAAAACGCTTGGAAGTCCCATCGGCCGCAAACGTCGGTGAGAGGTGAATATGCTTCCCTATACCGTAAGGCAGGCGCTCAAAGTTCTTAAGCTCATAGAGAAGAAACGGTAAGTCCATTCAAATAAAAACTTAAACAGTGCTTTTATATGTCCCTTAACAATTGATTTGACTCATGAAAAAATTTCATGCAGCTTGAAATGCTTTTAAAATAGAAATAAACCGACTGACGAAATAGCGGTCATTTTATATTTCGGGTGTCTCCTATTTCGTGACATTCACGAATTAGGGGTTTTATAGATACATTTTCGTTGTTCGTGTTCATATATTAAAATTGAAAAAATTGAAATATAAATGAAAAAAACGAATAAGGTATTTAATTTCAGTACTTGTGAGCTAAATTCGGTATATGTTTTGTTTACTAGGAAATCCATAATACGAGCTTAAAGATGACCCAATTCTACAATTTTAAACTAAATTCGCATAGGTACTAGCAGCATAATTTCGTTTGTTATTCGATTTGTTTTGTCAATATTCGTATATTTTATTATTTAAATAGTGTACTGAATAGTCAATTTATATAATCTAGAAAGAATCTCATTACTTGAGTGTCGTAATTTCGAAAAATCAATAACACGAAACAAAGGACTTATCTTTTGTTCCTTGTCCGTTAGTTCGTTACAAATAATTTTAAAGTAGTTCCAGTCACTTTAGCATAATAAAAAGTTTTTTTTTTATTTAATCATCACTTTAACAATTTATAAACAATTTGGTATTGATTAGCAATAGGAAACCACAGAGGTTTATATATGATCTCATATCATTAATTTATATGAGATGCTATCATTAAACAACCTCGGATGAAAAATACCTAAAAAGCTGATTTTTCGTATAGGTGTTTTTGTATAGGTACTTATAAATTTTGGCAGTCATGTTAGATCTCGGAAGTCTTATAAAAGACACACAGGACACAGGACCTAATAGTAACTCAACATCAAATGTGAAAAAGTCTGCTTTTGCGATTATATTGGTTTCTTTTTTGTAGAAATAAGGTAGCAATCGAGCAGGCAGCACCACCTACCTATTCCTATACTAATAATATAAAGCGGAAGAGTTTGTTTGTTTGAACGCGCTAATCTCAGGAACAACTGGTCCGATTTAAAAAATTCTTTTTGTTTTGTATAGTCCAATTATTGAGGAAGGCTATAGGATATATAACATCACGCCACTACCGAAACGAGCGGAGCAACAAGTTTCCCGAAGCGAGGGAGTCTACTTAATAATATTGTCTAAGCAGGATGTTATTATAGCCTTCCTCAATCAATACACTATTCAACACAAAAATATTTTTTGAATTCGAACCAAGTACTTCTTGACATTAGCGCATTAAAACAACCCTTCCCCTTTATATTATTACAAGCGGATGTCGTCCTGCAACATAATATAGTATATTATTAAGTAAGTAGACGCCCTCGTTTCGCTTTCGGAGACTTGTTTATCCGCTCCTTTTGGTCTTAGCGTAATGTTATGTAAGTAATAACCTTCCTCAAAACAAAAAGAATATTTCACATCGGACCAGTAGTTCCTGAGATTAGCGTGTTCAAACGAACGAACAAACAAACTCTTACGCTTTATATTATTAGTATAGATATAGTATAAACATTAATTATCAATATATAGTATTTAAATATATATATTTTTAGAAATTACCAAAAAAACTTTAACAAACGTTGTCACGAAATAGGGTTCAAACAAGGGGTCCACAAATAAATTAATAAAAAATTTAATTCTAACTAAAACTGCATAATTCATACCTTAAATTACTAACAAAAGACCATATTCATTACACAAAAACTTTCAGAATGATATCTTATGTAGTAAAATTTAAAAAAAATCTTAAAGTCGGCGGAGGCTTAACATACCGAAATATGGGACTGTTCGCGTCTACGCATCGCGCGAGCTATCGGCGCGGCCCGGGCGCCCCGCGCCCGGCCTAACCGCGCCATCGACCACTCGACCATCGGCGGCCCGCGCGGCAGCACACCATCCGCGATCAGTTAACTTAAAGCAATATACTTCTTCATATACAGTCCGCTAGTTTTATTGAAGCCCTAGACCACCTTAGGGCACGAACATTTTTGGTCCTTCGATCGTCTATACTTGAAGCAGTAACCTAGAAGAAGAAGTTATTTGGCGTGAATGGACTTCGTGCACACGTTGCCGCGTCATCGAAGCTGCGTGGTTGAAGTCTACACATCGTGGGAAGCGGGAAGATTGGTTAAGGCGTCGTGAGTCGTTCCAATAATTTCCCTCTATTTTTCCTAACTTTTCTAGACCTTTTTGGTAATCAAAATTTTTTTTTGGCCTTGTCTTCGCCGATATTTGAGCAAGTGCTATACATACTCGTATATTTCCTTATTTCTTTTATTCGCTAGTGCTACCGGAGTCTTTTGTTTGATTGAAATAACTTGCTTTGTGCGTTGCATTCTTACCTATCCACGCGGCGCACACGCCGGGTTGAATGACCGCTGCGCGGTGAAGGTCAAGCCGTGCATTCCTTTGTTCTACTATCGCTCCGTAGCAAAACATCTGTTCATTTTTTCATTCAATACTATTTTTTGTCGATTTCTCATTCATTAAAGCTTGCATTTAAGAATGGCTGAACTGAAACTCATTAAGAAACGCTCGTCATTGAAATCAAAGATCACTATATTCACCAACTATCTTTCCATTCTTACTAGTTGCAACTCTTTATCTAATTTACAACGCCTAGACTTAGAAGGACGTTTTCGTAAATTTGATGCCCTATACGATGAATTTGACGAATTGCAGACAGAGATCGAGATGCAATCGGAGAACCCAGACGAAGCGTATGCTGAGCGAGCCCAGTTCGAGGAGCAGTACTACGCGCAGGCGGCCCTGGCGCGCAGCCTGCTGGCCGACCAGCAGCCTCGCGACTGCTCGGCTTCCGAACCAGGCTCGGCATCAGGTGGGACAAACAAGAATAATTTTGTACGATTGCCTAAAATTGATTTACCTCATTTCGATGGTAGCTATCAGTATTGGCTTGAGTTTAGAGACACATTTGTTTCATTAATTCATAAAAACGATTGTATCGATCCCATAAATAAATTTCATTATCTCCGTGCTTCTTTAAAAGGTAGTGCTGCAATTATCATCAAAAATATCAACTTTAGCGGCGAAAATTATCAAATCGCTTGGGATTTATTGTGTGAGCGATACAACAATAACCGCATACTCGTTCATAATCATGTACAGGCATTGTTTGGTGTAGAACCGGTTCTTAAGGAGTCTAGTAGATGCTTGCGTAACTTAATAGACTTAACGAATAAAAACATTAGAGCGTTAACTACATTAAATCAACCTACAAAGTATTGGGATACATTAATTATTTTTATGATGTCCACAAAATTAGATATTACAACTAGTCGTCATTGGCAAGAATATCGCAATACTTTGACTGATGAACCTACTTTACAACAATTTTCTACGTTCATTAATAATAGAATCGAGCTTTTAGAATCATTAGAAAATCATTCTCATCAAAATCATAATCATAAATCAAACAAATACGATTTAAGCAAGCCTAAAAGTTTTATTGTCGAATCAAATAATCAAAATATACATAAATATAATACATTAAAATGTCCTTTGTGCTCTAAAAATCATTTTCTTTATACATGTGAAACATTTCGAAATTTATCAATTGAGGATCGAGTCGAAAAAGCTAAAAACTTAAAGGTTTGCCTGAACTGTCTACGTCCAGGTCATTTCCATCAAAAATGTAAACTTTCTCATTGTAAATATTGCAAATATAAACATAATACGCTTTTGCACTTGGAAGCTAATCAAAACCTAAATTCAAACATAATTTCATCTTCATCTCATGAAAATGTTGTTTTATCATCCAATGCTGTGCAGCCTACTGTTTCTTCTGTCTTACTTTCCACAGCTCTGGTGCAAGTCGTGGACGTCGTGGGCAACAAGCACACGGCCAGGGTCTTATTGGATAACGGAAGTACAACCAATTTCATTACTGCCAGCTTATGCAACTCGCTAGGGTTGTCGAAAGAGGAGGCGAGCTCTACGGTGACAGGTATAAATAATCAAACCTCCTTTAGTGCACAGTCTTGTAATCTCACAATTGAGTCTTTTTGCCGTGACTATAGGGTCAATATTGATTGTCTAGTGTTACCTGAAATTACCAAGCTTTTGCCGTCACGTCTAATTAATAAAAATAGCATTCCTATTCCTAAGGGTTTACAACTTGCTGACCCGTCTTATAATATACCGTCGGCTATTGACATACTAATAGGGGCAGACTTATTTTGGTCCCTGCTAGAAAATAATGTCATCGACTTAGGTAAAAATCAACCCAAATTAATCAAAACTAAATTAGGATGGATTGTGTCAGGCCATATTGGGCATAATTCATTTCTGTCTTCTTCACATACATGCAATTTTACACAAGGTACCACTGGTCCCGATCTGACGAGGTTTTGGGAGCTAGATACCATTTCACCTTCACATTCTCTTTCAGCTGAAGAGAAAGCGTGTGAAGATAGTTTTTACGCAAATACTGTGCGTCAGGATGATGGTCGTTTTGTAGTAACAATGCCTTTCAAACATGATCCCAGTCTTTTAGGCGATTCTTTTGAAATGGCAAAGCGACGCTTCTTTTCGTTAGAACGACGTCTACAACGTAATCCTGACATGAACGAAAAATATATAGCCTTTATGCGGGAGTACGAAGAACTGGGACATATGACTGAGGATACCTCATTATCTTGTGATGACCAAATTAATCATTTTTTATGTCAACATTGTGTCCTACGTACTTCTAGCACAAGCACAAAGTTACGCACAGTATTGGACGCGTCTGCAACCACTTCCTCGGGTGTATCTCTTAACGACCTTCAAATGGTGGGCCCTGTTGTACAAGATGACCTTCTGTCTATCTTAATACGTTTTAGGCAACATAAAATAGTAGTTACAGCAGATATCGAAAAAATGTATAGGTCTATAAATCTCAATCCTTATCAACGTTCTTTACAGCGAATTGTTTTTCGTGCTGATCCGAAGCAACAGCTAAAAATTTACACTTTGAACACGCTTACCTACGGCACCGCTTCTGCTCCATATTTGGCCACAAAGTGTTTAGTAAGTCTAGGATCTAGTACGCCTAATCATGAAGTCAGGCGCTGTATAGAACACGATTTCTGTGTCGACGATTTTTTAAGTGGTTCGTCTAATATTGCGAACACTCTAGACATTTGTAAAAACGTTAAATCTATTTTATCATCGGCTCAATTTAATTTACGAAAATGGCGGTCAAATTGTTCTCAAATTGTTTCCGAATTAGACAAATCTTCAAGTAGTACCGACCAAAATCTAGATCTAAATAATGATATTGATAATAATTCATCTAAAACTCTAGGATTGTATTGGTTTTCAGATTCAGATAGTTTATCATTTTCCATTAATATTGATCCAACCCAAAAAATTACTAAGCGACACATTTTATCGGTAATTAGCAAAATTTTCGACCCTCTAGGTCTTCTAGGTCCGTGCGTTGTTGAAGCAAAAATTATATTACAAAGAGTTTGGATTGAAAAATACGGTTACGATACAGAAGTTTCACAATCTATAAAAAATGCTTGGTATTCTTTTGTTAACAAACTTCCATCTCTTAACAGTCTTAAAATACCTCGATGGGTTCTAAGTGACAATTCAACATATTACGAAGTCCATGTTTTTAGTGACGCTTCCGAAAAGGCGTACGGAGCCTGTCTTTATATACGTTCAGTAAATAATTCAGGTAATATACATACTCAATTACTTATATCTAAAAATCGAATAGCTAGTATCAAGCCTATAACGACTCCTCGTCAAGAACTCTGCAGTTCCTTGTTGGCCTCAAGAATGTGCACTAAAGTGTTAGAATCATTAACATTAAACATATCGAAATGCTACTTCTGGAGTGATTCTATGATTGTGTTGGGTTGGTTGTCTACGCCTTCAAATCAACTTAAACCGTTTGTACGCAATCGTGTCAATGAGATACAGGAGAGTACCAGTGGTCACACGTGGAGCTACGTTCCCTCTAGAGACAACCCGGCAGATCTCGTTTCTCGGGGAGTCAAGGCTGATCAAATCAGTAATTGCAATTTGTGGTGGTCAGGCCCCACATTTCTTTCAATGGATGCCAGTCAATGGCCCAAAATGCCTACGTATGAGAAACGTGACCTACCAGAAACTACGGCTGATTATTGTTCCAATTTTTGCAATCAATTAAATACAAGTAATCAAAATAATAATCAAACATCAATAATACAAAATTTAATTAAAAAATATTCTAACTATAACTATTTACAAAGAGTAATCGCCTATGTACAAAGATTCATTAATAATTGTTCAATAAAAAATAAAAGTAAAAATAATAATCAATTAACTAAATATTCAGGTCCCTTATCTGTACAAGAAATAAATAACTCATCTATTCTTATTTTACAGCATGCTCAAATTGAAATGTTTCCCGAGGAGTTTGCCCTTCTATCAGCAGGTAAACCCCTACCTCGAAAAAATAGATTAATTTCTTTAACCCCATTTTTAGACTCCAATAATATCATTCGTGTGGGCGGCAGGCTTGATAACTCCCCCTACGACTACGATACAAAGCACCCCGTATTGCTATGTAACAAACACGCATTAACTAAACTTATATTCGAATCACAACATATTAAATTACTACATGCTGGTCCTCAATTGCTTTTGGCTAACATTCGTCTATATTATTGGCCTCTTAAAGGCAAAAACCTCGCGAAATCTACTGTAAACAAATGCCTTAAGTGTTATAGATTTAAAGCAAAAAACATTCAACCATTAATGGGTCAACTACCATGTAACAGAACCAGTCTAGAATATGCATTTATTAATTGTAACGTTGACTATGCGGGGCCAATACTGATTGCTGACCGGAAAGGTCGTGGCTGCAAGCTCTTAAAATCGTACATTTGTATTTTTGTTTGTCAAGCCGTTAAAGCCGTGCATATCGAGCTTGTTTCGGATTTAACTAAAGAAGCCTACATAGCCGCTCTAAACCGTTTCGTAGCGCGTCGCGGTAAACCTCGTAGCATAATATCCGATAACGGAACTAACTTCGTAGGGGCATCTAATGATTTGTACCGTTTTTTACAGGACTCAAATGTTGCGTCTGAGGTAGCCCAGCAGGGCATTGAGTTCAATTTTGTTCCTGCATATATGCCACATTTCAATGGTATCGCTGAAGCTGCCGTTAAATCGACTAAGTACCATCTTAAAAGGTTACTCAATATCACTCATCTTACATTCGAGGAAATGTGTACGTGCTTGGCTCAAATAGAGGCTATTCTAAATTCTCGTCCTCTTACCCCACTTTCCTCTGATCCATTAGATTTTACGGCCCTTACTCCATCCCACTTTTTAATTGGGCGACCACTGACGTCTATACCACATCCACCCGTCTCCGATGTCCAAATCACCAGTCTTCAGCGTCACCAGCGGATAGAGAGCATACGACAACATTTTTGGAACCGTTTTAACGTGGAATATGTCTCTCTACTCCAACAGAAGTCGAAGTGGACGACGACTTCGAGCGACCTGGCCTTGGGATCGCTCGTCTTGGTCAAGGAGAAGGCGCTCCCACCACTGATGTGGTGCTTGGGGCGTGTCGTCGCGATCCACCCCGGCGCCGACGGCATCACTCGCGTCGTCGACGTAAAGACGAAGCGAGGCACCATCCGACGAGGCTTCAACACCATCTGCCCTCTACCATGTTGAAGAATCATTCTTCAAGGGCGGGAGTATGTTCGCGTCTACGCATCGCGCGAGCTATCGGCGCGGCCCGGGCGCCCCGCGCCCGGCCTAACCGCGCCATCGACCACTCGACCATCGGCGGCCCGCGCGGCAGCACACCATCCGCGATCAGTTAACTTAAAGCAATATACTTCTTCATATACAGTCCGCTAGTTTTATTGAAGCCCTAGACCACCTTAGGGCACGAACAGGGACACTTACCTTAGGCTATCACCGCTACCGCACCACCGGTGAGGGTGTTATTGTTATGTTATTGTGCTCATTCACCAAGTACAAAGTTTCAAGTTAATTATGTAGGTAATTGACCTAAGGACCGTACCTAAAATATCTGCTTCTTGCGTTCAGTAGTTTTGGCTGTGTGTTGACTATTCAGTCATTCAGTAACGGACTATTTTCACATATCTAAAAATATACATAGATGGATAATATAATAATTGATCAATTATTTGATTGTTCTACGAGTATAACTACTCGCCGTCGTATTTTTTACCTTAATCTTTTGTATTCAATACTTAATTGCTCTATTATTCTATGATCTCTCTACGTCCACCCAGGCCTGGTAATACAAACTAGTACTTACATAACAATAAGTAGGTACTTACCTAAATACCGCTATCAATCCAGTTTTTGTTGTGTAATTACTTACTAAGTAGTTGGTACACTCGATGATAATTATTATAGATAATATATCTAGTAGGGATGCCAGTTTCAGCGTATAAAATTGTGGAACTGAAAATGATAATAACCAGATGGGTTTTGAACAGACCAGCCATGGGTATATGCAGGCAGAGATAGGGGGAAAGGGGGGGGAGGTAACTCTTGTACTGTCTGTTAGGTTGTCCTGTGTGTTGACTATGACACCCACGAGCACGACACAGGGAATCCTAGTGTACGGCTATGAGTGTGTAGCGTTATTTATTTAAGTATAGGTACAATTAATAACTTTATTGAATATCAATTCAGTCTCGCTCTTGACATTATAGGTAGGTACCTAGATATCTTATAACGGTAGGTACTTCAAATAAGAAAATGAGAAATGTTCGCACTAGACTAGACGGTAACTATTTGGTACCTTGAGTTCTGTTTACATGTTTAGCGGACTAAAATAAATTTAATATTCAGAAATACCAAAGAAACTTCAAGAAGTCATCTCTCATATTCTCTAGGTACAAGGACTTCGTAACCAACTCAAGCGATCGTGCTTAGCTTGCTAATTTTATATTGACGCTGGACTCGTAGGTACCTAAAATGCTAGTTCCTAAAAACTTAGATATTAGATTTATAAGAACAGCTGTTGTAACATAATAACTGATAGAGTCCGAGCCGGAGCAGTACCACATGCCCTTTACATTATTTCTGTGGTGTAATAATTATAACAGCAATCATTTTGACTAGAAAGGAGACGAAGGAGGAGATGATCTTAGACCTCAAGGGCAAGCACACATCTGTGACGGAATTAGACAGAGACTTTTACTATCGATTACTAATTGGATTGTTACTAACAACTTTTGTAACAGGACTAACTATCACTAACAATCCGCACCACAATTTCTTTACTTACTAATCTAGCACAGTCTGTCTACTTCAGTTCTTTTTGTTTTAAATAGCCTGTAATTGGCCTAGCGTCATTAACTATCTTCCTTAGAAAATTAATCAAAATCGGTCATGCGTTTAACATTTATCATACAACCATTCATCCCCAATTTCAAGCCTTTAGGGTTTGATTTTTGAGAAGAATAAGTAGCCTATGTATGACTCTGGGTCTTCGAACTCTTTAGCCGTGAAAGCGTCACAGACAGACAGACAAGAAGAAAGAAAGGGTTATTAAGAATATCTAAAACCAGCATATCGAATGCGAAACGAACAACGCATTATTTAACTTAATTTGATATAAGCCACGGTACTTAGTCCCATTCCTACCGTGTAATAATTGTTTTATTTGTTCCGGATAGGAAGGTGTGGAGCCGGTTACACTTTTTAGAGGCAACCATCTCAGTCCTCAGGGGTAGCAACGCATCTGTGACCGAATAGAACGAGACTCATTGAGTCTAGTTCTGGGTCGGTCACAGTTGTCATGTGCAGCAGCGGAAGGTGGTGCTGCATGCTCGTTTGCTATCTTAATTCCATAAAAAAATAAGTACTCATCGCGGAAAAATACCTATAGTAAATGTTAGTCATTATGTAGTCGGAGCGCGTAAGTTCTAGAATAATCTCCTGATGAAAATCTTATTTATGTATTTACGACCTATAAGCTCATTGGCTCAGACCAAAAAACTATAGACGGAGTGCTGTGAACAAACGAGTGAAGACGGCAAAAGTCAGCCGAAAGCACACCAATATAATGCCCTATGTTGACAGTTTTTGTGTTTTTTTGGAACACAAGGCTTCATTTATTTTTTATTATTTAGGACACAAAAGTCCTTTTGGTGTGAGTGCCGCCGTGTGTATTACAAGGCTAGGCTGACTTTTTGCTGGCTTGCTTGCTGGCGGTTATCCACGGGGGGGGGGGGGGGGGTTTGATTTGCTGGGTGACACCAATTACCAGCTATCGTGAAAATGCGCTGCTTGAAAAGTAAATGCGCATAACTCTATTATGAGTTTTGAAAAACGAAACACAATAATACAGCAATATTTAATGACATTTAATTTCGATAGTGACTTTTCACCATAAAAAATAGCATGAGTGCCGTAACTGCTACGGTTAACGTAATTTACTATAGGATCTGTCAAATTTGTGACTCGTAATACCAAATTGTAAGTAAAATTATGACCGCAAGTAGCATAGTTTATGTAACTATAGTAATATATAGAATATTCGATCGCCACTCATAATACCAATTGTAGTTCAACATCGTTACCGCTAGAGGCGTTGTACGGATTCTCATACAAATTCTAAACGATAGTCGCTAGCGAGTCAAGTTTTAAAAACTCATAATAGACGTACTGATCTGCGCCATTTCTATGAAATTATAATTTACACCTTAATATTTTTAATTCTATCCAAAAGTAACGTTTCATAAATAATATCACCTCGGCAATGAGACGGGTAAAATTACGGAGAAGCGACACCAGAGCTAGTTACAGCAATGCCAAAGGGCTATGAATATGGACTTAATTTTTAACGTGAAATTGACGTCACGAATCGATAGAACTGTACAAGGATCTTTTGGCTCGTGGGTGACAGAAACAGTGCCTTACAGTTTGCCTAACCAGTAAGGCGCTGTCTCTTCCCCCCATACGTCATCCACGCTCCACGCGCCAAAAGATCCTTGTAATCATTCTATGCTTGTAATACAACAATTTTCATTTGCGATCTGTCAAATACTTAGTTTTGAAATGAATCGTCTGACAATTTATGTCTTTTACAGTGCGCCCAACTTATCTCTGAAATGGCAAAAATTGGAACTAACAAAAAGTCATTCATAAGTACGTTGTGGTCATTATTCTGTCAGTTACAAGTGTGCAATGATTGGTCAAATGAATGTCAAATGCGTCCGACAGCGCCTCTTTCGTTTCAATCTTAAGTTGGGTTTACTCAATTCCTATCTCTATGGGTTTACTATACACAGTTTATCGCATAGAGATAGGAATATACTTAGATAGAGACGCCCTAATCCTAAACGTCATATAAAATTAGCTGGCAAAAGTGTGGCAGGCCGGCCATTTTCTATCACTTTCTATACCGCTCAAATACATGTCATCTCGTGTCAAACATTACAGTAGTGACGTGAAATATGTTTATTTAGTATCGATAAAAATATGGTCAAGTGCGAATCGCATGAATATCTTTTTGTAGTCATGATAAGTAAGAAAGAATTAAAAGTTTGTATATCATTAATATACAATGTGTCTGGTCACCGGTGTCGGAGACTTAAGGGTGATAAAATATGGTATTTTTTATCGACAAATCACTATCCAAATTTTCTCTTACCCCCTCCATAATAAAATGGCAGCCATTTTGTTTAGAGAGCACACAGCAGAAGTTATTGTGTTCGTAACAATTTAATTTTTAATTCTTCCTAAGGACATTCCTACAAAACCCAAATTGTTACATCCAAAATTCAGTCAGTTTTTAAAGGAATTAAAAAAAAGACGAACGACATGTATTTTTGCTGTTGTAACGTAAGTCATTAAACTAAATATCGATAGTGTTTCCGTCCACGTAGTGCGCACAACACTAGTAGAATCGGCCATATCTTGTTTTACTAAAATTTTGACAGGCATTGTCAGGCTCGCTATTTTTGCTTTAGTGTCTAATCCATAGTCCTTATAGATCAATGGTTTATCGGTTCATGACGTGATGACGTCATGGGCTTTGATAGTTTGAGGGCACAATCATGACATTGAGCACTTTCTTACATTTTAATTCATTATATTTAATTCATTAGAACTGAATGGGTTAAAATGTTAAAATAATATTATTCGAGCTATAAAAATGTTACCACAAATCGGCTAAACATAAATTTGTATGAAATAACAATTAGTGTCAACTTCCCAAGCAATGGTATACTTAGCATGATAATAAAACTATTTAGTAGAATAAGCATGGAGCCAACGTCCAAGGTAAAGGATAATAATAATAATATGATACGTGAAGTGTCACGCATTAAATAATCATTTATTGTTTATAATGTATAGTAGGTATAATGTATCATTCCTCGTATTCTTCCGTATTTTGATGATACTGAGGCATTTTATGTTGGCTCATCATCTTTGCTGAACAGAAAGACTAATAATGTTCAGTAGGGTTTACACAATTTGCTCTTCCTTATAAATAATAATTAAATACGATACACAGTAATAGCACAGGCAGTAACCCCCACTAGGACATAAATATGTATTCTTTGTCATGGTTACCTCAGACAGCACACAAAGAGATGGATACTCACCCAGACTAAAAAAGGAAATTTAACTCATCATTGAAATTTCTGTTTTGTTCAGAAAAAAAACACAGGACCCTGTGAATGAATCCATCATCAAAAAGACACCAGACATGTACAGATTTATTCATGTGTAGCAAAAATAGAGTGACCATAAAACGATTCCCTGTTGAACGCCGGCCTTTTTTGGAAGCAAGTCCTCGCTCAAAAGGTCCTTCACCCAATCGATAATGTGAGGATATACTTTGAATCGAAAGCTAACTTAAAAAGGTTCCAAAAGGTCAGAGAATACACCTTAAGCTGAAAGCTATAGCTTAAAGGTGCGTGAGACTCTGTCGAAGGCTTTCAAGAAATCTAAGAAACAAGTGCCTCTCCGTTTTTCTCAAGGGTATCACTCTATCTAAATGACATGCGAAAAGGTCCCAGTTGACTGTTTTCGGCAAAACGGGGGCTCTTTGACCCTGACATAACCCTGGCGAGACCCTTTGGGAACATCCCGTAACAAGGCCAATGCCGAAATGGCTCCATAATTAGATTTATAGACGGTAAAGTTATGTGGAAAAGGTTATTCTAGATGCATGGAAACCGAGAATTTCGTAACGATCACGTATGGTGAACTGAAAATAAATGCAAATTGGACGATGACATAACTTAAGGTCGTTTGGTGGACTCTTCACAACAAACCTATGAATATCATTTAGAAGGCGATTTAATTAGCATAATTGACATTGAACTGGCAAGTATAAAGATTTGAAATATTTGTTAAATACGTTGCTGCGTACAGAAAATGTTCGTTAGAGGTGAAAACACTTGATTCCCAATCATTTTACACACAAGTGCTGCCTTATTGATGAAGTGCAGTCACTCCAAGTTTGAAAGTTTTTGATCGACTGTCGTAGAGTCTACTAACCCTGATAATGCCCTGTTTTGGGGCGAAACACGTGTTGTTGGTGGTATGCATGTTGGTGTATACATTCTTTGTTCGTTGCATGTTCCTATGTTTGCTACTTGCATGAAAGTATACACCATCATACATACGAGTTTGCTCGCGGCTTGTTGCAAAGTAGATTAACCTCTAATCTGTTGAAAGTTTTTGCCTTTTTCTAACCTTTGACTTTATAGAATTATAACGACAGGGTCAAATAATTTAATATTGGAACAACTTTACACTGCGTTTATTAATAAGACAGAGATTAAAAGCAGGGCCGCCACTAGCTGCCTGAGCGCCCGCGTGCAAAGCCATTTTGCACCCCCCGTCGTCGCTCCAACTACCACGTTGATATCGATTAATGTGGCGTCCCTCCGTGCTCGTAACCACCAAGATATAAGGATCTTAATTGAATGCTTACATTTGAGGTAGTCCATAACCGGGTTGGAGTGGAGTCGTTGTAATGTGCGCAGGCCTTTATACAGGACGCCGTAAGCGAGGGGTGCAAGGCGTGCAATACACGCGGGCGGCAGGCATTGGGGGCGCGACAAATGTATCACGGTAGTAGGGTGACATAAAGTAAAACTGTGTAAGGGTGGTATTGATACTTTCTTTTATAGCATTTTTAGGGATGATCGTAGGGTTGTCTAGCTACCATTCTCTTGCTTCAGTCAACCACCCAACGGCTTATGGGGTAACTAACAATAATATTTTGTAATATTTACTACATATTAGTATGCTTGATTTTTAGAGAACGTTGCACACCATTTTATGGTAGGATGTAAGAACCATCATATTATGATTCCATCTTATTGTGACTACATTCTGGCAATAAATTATTATTATTATTATTATTATTATTAATATCATTGGTTACCTACTAATGTCCATAGGCGGCGGTGATCACTTACCATCAGGTTGCTTGTCTCTTCATTTCAAGGCCATGCATTAGAAAAACGTAGATTAGGTTGAACAGTGAACTATAATTATATAATTAACGTTATAATAGTAGTAAATCTTTGTCTTTACACAGTGTAAAACAAAGTCGGTTTTCTTGTCTGTACGCTTAGATCTTTTAAACTACGTAATGGATTTTGATGCGGTATTCAATTTCATTCAGCTAATTAATTCCAAATTTTTAATATGTGTAGGTATACACATTTCATATTTAAAGAAAATATTACAAAAAACTTGTTTGAAGTTCAATGTAGGTACAATTTTGGACGCTTTTGTTACTAAAGATGATCAAACTATAAGATATACTTACATCTAAATGATGTAAGGACATAGATATAATATTATATGTACATACATTGAAATCTTGTAATCTTGTCTAAAAATATCTAAAGATCATAATTAGATATCTATTAACGGATATGACCATTAAATAAGTTAGTTACATACGTTCAATATTCAATGTAGATAAAATTATCTCTTTACAGAAAATTACTTTTTATAATATTAAAATAGATATTACTTACAGTTTTAATATTACAGATAGGTATGTAATTTTTTTGAATGTGGGTATTTTCCGGAGCGAAGCAAAAGCAGGTATAGGTAAATGATAAAGTAAAAACCACTAAATGTAAAACATTACTACAACACACAGTCCTATCATTAAACTAATACGATAATAACCATAAGCGCACAATGTTAAAATTGCATAATATTACCTACCGACTATTATCATACAATAATACATACATACATAATGTTATTAGTTAATTACCATCCCGACTTACAGACATCAGCTTATTTTTATTGCTATTCCTATAATGATGTTACTCTTATTTTGTTGCGTGAGAAAAATATCGATATAAATTATATCGATATAAGCCACATCACTAGAAAAGTGCCATGTCAATCTGTCGCGTACTATACCTACACTTTATTGTCATTTCGGAAAGAATAAGTAAAATAAATAAATAATACGTAGAAAACAATAAGCAGAAATATCACAATAATGGTATTTTTAATGTTCAGGGTATAACATAGTTAGGACAACAGAACTAACCCACGTGGTAGGTACCAAGACATGTTGGTGAATCTTTGGATTAACCGGTTAATCTTATACTTAATTTACCGTGGTTGTTTCTATTACAGTAACATAATAATATGTACTTATACATACTTATTTTTTTTAATACCCAATGCAAAAATCTCGAACCGAATGGGCCGAATTAGATGCAGTTTTTCGATTCGGGCGTTTAATGATGAATAGTAATCCAATAATAGAGGATCAATTCAATACATTATTCAATATTTTTAAATATTACAATATAGTAATAGGCGTACTTTTTATGCTAAGATAATCACAGTGTTTTGAGCATGAAGATTATAAAATGAAGACTAAACAAACAACTTTAAAAAAGAAGATATATAACTCATTAACTTGTAACAACAAGTTTTAACATGTTATTCAAGCAATGTAGCCGTGAATAAAAAAGTCTAGTATTGTGTGGCTATTATGGTAATAAAATCATTATGCTAATTCAATTCTCGTTAAACCGCCTAATCACTAAAATGTCAAGTTGAGGTAAATAATAAGTTTACTTCCATGAATTTAAATCATTCGGCAAGAATATTTCCGAATCTTTGATGTTATCATACTTAGTAGTATTTTTACAAATATTAACAAGTAACGTAAAAAGCCTGACAGGTCAGCCTGTGTAGACATTTGGACATCCGTGCATTTGCGTAAAAATGCCGCACACCCTACAAAATCAACACTCTCAGCTTTCCCATAGTTAGTAAGTAAATAGTCATGAAGAAATGCAGTATTAAGAAATTTCATCCTAGAATTCGACTATTCAAGGACAATATTGGTATCCCAGCGACTTGCGAAGTGATTATGATGCTGATGTGAAAAGCCGGACAGGCCAGACATCGTTTATTTTGACCGGATACGCACTCAAAAAGCCTAATACTGTCCGGATTTTCCGGCCAGACGCCTAGCAACATAACTTGCGTATCCATCAATGGATGTTTAGAATTGGTTTTGTGAATAATAAAGTACTATTACCAGTAGTAACAGCGATGATAGCCTAGTGGTTAAAAATTCACCCTCTTACTCGGGTGGTCCGGGTTCGAATCTCAAGGCAAACATCTCTGACTTATCGGAGTTATGTGCGTTTAACCATTTCAATATCACACTAACGGTGAAGGAAAACATCGTGAGGAAACTTGCGTATCGGAGAGTTCACTAAACTTAAAGGTGTGTGAAGTATGACAACCCGCTCCGCAGATTTATTATATTGTAAAGGTGAACAGACTTAATTTATGCTTGGATGTTCGGTATTTCAATGTTAAAACTACTCTGTTATAGCTCTTTAGTAAAATAAGCAGTTGCTTATTGGCAATAATATCTAAAATTCGTATTACAATATTTGACCCATACAATATTATCGTCATCATCAACATCATCATCTTAACCCATAAGGGTCCGTTCACGCCGACCGGCTCAGAGAGCATCGATCTGCTCGCATTTTTCTTTTCACACAGACCGCCAACTGCTATTTGACATAGACCGTAAGGTCTTAAAGCCGAGCGAGCGATAAAGAGCACGCAATCGGAGCCGGTCGGCTCTTCTTATTATTTCACACCAAACGCGTTCGAGCATTCTTCGAGCATTCTAGTGACAAAGTAGGTGCTAATACAAAAATAAACATTAATAAAATTACTTAAAACCCTATTTCCATTGTGATAAAAATCTGCTCTGCTTTCCGAGCCGGTCGGTGTGAACGGACCCTTACTGTCTTACTGCTGGACACGGGTGTGACACGGGTCTCTTCTCACAATGAGAAGGTTAAGGCTATTGTCCACCACGCTGACCAAGTGCGGATTGGCGGATTTCACACACCTTCGAGTTTTGCGAACTCTTCAGCATACAGATTACCTTACGATGTTTTCCTACGCCGTTACAGCGAGTGACATTTAAATGTTTAAAACGCATATAAGTAACTCCGAAAAGTCAAAAGTGCGTGCCTTGGGATTCGAACCCAGACTACTTGGGTAGGACGCCTAATTCTTAAGCACTGGGCTATCACCGCATTACAAGTTTCAAGCTGCGCTAAAATAACATTTCACGGCACAATACAAAGAAATATTACGCAGAACAATTTGTGTGTCATTATCATACAAACGTCTGTCCTGGACGTATGCCGTACATCGAACCCGGTAATGAGGAAGGAATCCGGTGTGGTAATATCTCATCATTACCATAACAATACGCAAACTGGTAAAACTCGTTAACGTAATGTAACAGTCAATATATAAGTCATCACGGTATTTGATGTATTCAAGCAATTTGACGAAGGAATTTTGATCATTTGTGGAGTTGAGGTGTAAGCAAACTTTATGTTGTATCTGAAATGTGTTTAGAAGTGGGTTTAGGCGCTTTGCCCACAGAGCAGCAACAACTGGCAACTAACTGGCAACTAGCTGTTTACATACATTTCAATTGGACTGCGCACACACAGCAACTCGAGTTTCAAGTTCCGGCAATTGTCAACAGTTTTCAGTTGCTGTAGTCATTGACTAGGTCAGTTCCTAACTGCCGCAACTGTTAAATATTATACCGGTTTTTAAAGTTGCCGGTTTCCGCATTGCATTCGTCTCGTTTCATTTGTTGCATTGCATTCGTCTTGTTTCATTCATACATTTTTAACCATTGAGATACTACTAAAGTTTTTAACCGACTTCAAAAAAGGAGGTTCTCAGTTTGACCTGTATGTACGAGTATGTATATTTGTGCGCGATTATCTGGCGTTTGGTTGAACCGATATACATACATACATACAGGTCAAACTGAGAACCTCCTTTTTTGAAGTCGATTAATAAGGATGGGAGTTTACTTGAGAAATTTTTATCTTTAAATGTAGTTATTGTAACAAATTAATGTCTCCACATATTTATGATCTGGGAAATTGTTTAATGTGGGAAAATAAATTACGAATGAATAAGATTTGTAAACATAATTGTTTTCTCGAAGCGAAGCAAGGCGATGCAATTCAAGTTACAAGTTAAGAAGATGACATTGTCCTACTTACCAGATTTAAAATTTAAAACAGGCGATACTCAAAGAATTTAAAGCGCTTCATGGACACAAGGTTTTGGAGATATGGGCAGTAGGAAATAAAAATAATAATTAATTTTATTATGCCTTCTTAGATTGATAGATAACTTGTTTAAAGAAGAGCTCAACTTAACGAGAATCTAAGTTCAATAAGTTTCGAGTTTGGCTGAATGTCAGGATCCAAGGTGTTTTACGGAATCAGGATATCAAACGAGCATCTTAAAAGACTAAAACAAACAATTAAATATATTAACTAACGCTACACACACACTTGTAACCCCCAAGTATTGTTCAAAATCCAGCGTTTCACGCATAACACCGATATTGGGAATTAATTCAAAGCCACGTAACTTGGCGACCTTTGGCGTAACACCGACCGGCGCACGCACAGTCAATAATCCTTGCCCTTAAACTTCACGCCGACGCTATGCGGCTCGCACGTAACGCGTACACTGCGTAAACTATACGGGAAAATATTTTCAGTTCAAATTTTACGTCATAATTAGTTAACGATGTATGAAGAATTTTTTTGTTTTATTAAGTTAATGAAAAAATATTAACATTAAGTTTGTAAAAAATGTTAAAATTAAAAAATATATAAATATGCTTTTCAATAATTGTTGTGGCATTTGTGTTTAAATTGTTTTTAAAAATTTTCAGTTTTTTACGAGTGTCAAAATATTTTTAATGTGTGAATTGACTTACATTGTTTTATTTAAAATTGAAGTAATAATGAGAATATGTTAATTTAGAAAAAAGTGCATTATTTTTGTTTATAGAATTAATTAATGAGAATTTGACGACTGTATGATTTTGTAACAGTGAAGAGCTAAGGATATGTGTCCAAAATAAATATAAATATTTCAAAATCAAATAACTTTATGGGTTAATTAACATACCTAACGGAAATTAACACTTGAGTATATCCGGGAACTTCAAAAGGTGAGTTTTTTATTGTTTCGTTTTTTTTAATATTTCTTATCTCATAAAAGTCGGCCATGTCATGATTGACCATACTTTGACCTACTTTAATTATTAATTTGTGTAAGTAAAGGTATGCCTATACGGCATACCTGAGATATTTATGTTAAAACATATTTTTGGGGATTTTTAACTCAGATTTTTCGGTATTCTAGAGTTCGCCCGGGGTAGTACCACCGCCCGCCAAGGTACTCAGTACCATTCCTACCGTCATAATAATTGTTTTTAAGAGCAATTGTGTTCCGGATAGGAAGGTTTGTGGAGCCGGTTTCACTTTTTTAGAGGCGACCATCTCAGACCTCAGGGGTAGCAACGCATCTGTGACCGAATTGGAACAAGACTCATACTAACAATAACTAACTGGACTATTACTAACATTAACTAACAGGACTAATTATCACTAACATACCCTGTCCTCGCACTTATTAACAAACTAACCAACTAATATTCTAACACCATCTACTAACTGGACTAACCATCCTAGTCCCCTTGAGTCTAGTTCTAGGTCGGTCACAGTTGTTATGGGCGGCAGGGGAAGGGTGGTACTGCATGCTCGTTTGCTATCTTAATTCCATAAAAAAAAAAAAAAAAAAAAAAGAATATAATAATATAAATAATTAGTCTAAAGTTTCATGTGTCTACCTAATAGTAGGCATTCAAGGTTGCGTGTTCAAAATTCAATTTCGTTCGAGTGAAAAAATCTTGTGACAGTTGTTGGAGGTTGCATATTTCTTAACCTACTAATCAGCCACGTATTGTAAAAAGAAATAATTTCTAATTATTTCTTAATTAACAGGCTTTGAAATAAAATGTAACTAAAAAGCATTTTATATGATATAGGAACAGACACAACTTCCTGCAAAAGCTTATATTTTTATGCAATAATGCTTTATTTAGTATGGCATTAAATTGATAGTAAAAATATTAACATTACTTATAAAACTCAGGTACTTTTTGCTTCAACCATGCGTTTGACCCAACGCGACAATAGCCGTTTGAAATGTGTAGAAATGACCCTTCTGGCTACAACCCATGGCCCACTACTGAGCACGGGTCTCTCCTAATTATTGAGTAGGCCTAGAGCATACTCCACCACGCTGCTCCAATGCGGATTGGCGAAGGGGTTAGTGGCCAACCCGTTATCGGAAGTTTTCAAGCCGCCCGAAGGCCTTCCGGATTGGCGATTGCTATTTATCGATAACAACCGGGACCGATGGCTTTACGTGCCCTCCGAAGCACGGAAGCGATAAAAAAAATTTTCCACTAGCGGTCACCCATCCAACCACCGACCGCGCCCGCACTTTGTCGTTCACTTGGGATCGACGCAAGCCGCCGAGCTATGAGCGCGAAATAAGCTTTAGATCGAATGAATTGAATTTCTAACGCGGCACCAATAAGTACATACATTTTTACTAGGTACCTACTACTAATTCTGCATTGAAAAAAATTGGGTGTCAATGAACTATGTTAATGAAGGTATCATGGAATAGGTGAATGACTTCCTCTTAATTTTTCTATTACCTACACATGCATGACCTATCAAGTCCATTTTTAGATGCAGATTAATAAAACTGGGCAATAATAAAATCAGAAATGGAAAATTTATTTATAGCAAACCTCATCATGCATGTTTGTAATTCATACATACTAGTTTAGTTGTGCCTGCGACTTCGTTCGTGCATAGGAGTTCAGTTGACATTTTCAAAGAAAAATATGAAGTGCTGTCTACTCGACATTAGATGGCGACACTATTCTTATATTTTGAGTACGTCCCTGTAATATCCTACATTTATTGACATCTAGTGTGAGATAGCTATACTTCATAGTAAAATCGATATAGAACGAAGCCAGTAGTTTTGTTATTGACCGTTAGATGGAAAATAAAAAAGTGGGCGGGATCTAACACCCCCTCGGCCCGAAAAGTATCATACGTTCTTTCTTAGGAAATCTACATACAACGTCTCCTTTCTATATTTGCTTCATGGTAAGTAACCATACTCCTCCGAAACGGCTTGACCGAATGTAATGAAATTTTGTATGCATATTTAGTAGGTCTGAGAATCGGCTACTAAGTATCTATTTTTCATACCCCTAGAACCTAAACCGAACCTAGACCGAATTAGAACGAGACTCATACTAACAATAACTAACTGGACTTTTACTAACATTAACTAACAAGACTAATTATCACTAACAGTCCCTGTCCTCACACTTATTAACAAACTAACCAACTAATATTCTAACACCATTCTACTAACTGGACTAACCATCCCTATGAGTCTCGTTCTAATTCGGTCACAGATGCGTTGCTACCCCTGAGGACTGAGATGGTTGCCTCTAAAAAGTGTAACATAATATCCACGTATTACTCGTTTGAGTAAGCTTGTTGGACACGCTCACCACTTAAAAAATTCAACTTAAATACCTAACCTAATACTCGTATTTCAAGAATTGTGCGACGCCTTTGTTCTTTGCCGATTGTTTTTCATGTGATAGGCACGTGTCTACCTAAATGTTTTATACCTTTTTAGAAAGCTAGACAAACAGACAAGTTTTTAACGTAATTTGCACGTTTATTGTAGTACTTTTTTTTAGTAAATAGCTGATTTACATGAAAAATGTACTTAAGAAATTTCAAAAAATCACAGAGTCAAGGCTTTGATACCAACAATATCGTAGTTTTTCAAAGTTTTCTTACTTATTATGAAAGCCTCAAGTGTTAACTATTGGAAATCAATAAAAACATCAAAATTGGAAATGTAGTTTTTTTTAAATGTAACATAAAGTGATCCAATGGAGATTTATTTCAAATTTGATTAAATCTCAAATAGTTCGATAACCGTTGATTTTTGGATAGGACTTGATATGACAAAATCGGTTGCTTGTGACCCAATCTACAACCCCTTCCAGGGAATACGACGTATTACCAGTCACCCTATATAATGTTACTGTATACATATCTATATTATTTAAAAAGAGCGCCCAACTTTCGATTTTGGGCGCTCTTTTGGTGGGGACATTTTTCGAGTGCTGATTGTGCATCTAGTATTATTATTAGATCGATGAACGAGCAGCATTTTATTAAGAACAACAAGAATAATGCTATTCAATTAGTCAACGTAATAAATAAAAACATTAAATTAAAATGGTAAGAATTTATAAGCAAAATAGTAGATTGTATGACAAGGGTGCAAAGTAATATTTTTTCGGCGAGGGCGTTTTTTGAATCCAGAGCGAAGTGAGGAAGTCTAGAGTAGAATCCCGAGCGTAGCGAGGGATTCTTTAATAGAATCCCGAACGTAGCGAGGGATTCAAAGTACGTCGCCCGAGCCAAAAAATATACTTGCACCCGAGTGATACACTCTACTTTTCATCACCCACTATGAGAAAATAATATATATAATTATATAATAGAAAATAATAGAAAATAATACGTAAAAATGCACGAAAACTTAATTTTAATTTGAAAACGAAATCTTAATTTGATTTCTTTTTTTATTATTGATTATTTATGACGACCCGAATGGCGCAATGGTTAACACGCCGATCGCTGTTCCGAGGGTCCTGGGTTCGATTCCCAGCGAGGCGGCAATTTGAATGATGAGTTTAAATTTCCGTTCTCGGTCTGGGTGTGTGTCCTTGTCTTGTGTGTTGTCCAAGGTACCCACGACACAGGGAATCCTAGTGGGGGGCTTTGAGTGTGAAGCATTATTATTATTATTATTATTCAGCTGGCGGGGCCCTCGCGTCGTACCAGACATTCTTTATTCAAACAATATTTGCGTTCGATTTCTTTAGCGCAAAATACTAAAATGTTCTAAATTCAAAATAGGACGGAAAAGATCTAGTCGGGCAGGAAAGTTGTATGAAAATTCATTCCCGCCCGCTGAATAGAAAACAGCAACTTTGGAACCCCGTAAGTCCGAACCAAGTCGTCTTTTTCGAATAGGTGTGATGAAAAAAAAATTAATAATAATTATTCCTTATTTTATTTCTAAACCCAACATTTACCATGCCAAAATGTAAATCCTAAGATTCACCAAATGAATAACCCCGAAAAAATTGTTATTTCCGACATTTACCAAGCCGTGTTGGTGAACCTTAGGAGTAACCGGTTAATCTTAGGATTTACCGTGGTTCGGGATTTTACAGTAACATAATTTATACTTATAAGATTGAGCCTTGTTTTTAAGTTGTTTTGTTGATTTTTGTTGTTGCTTATTTTGCTATTGTTTTGTTGTGGGATGATGGCAGAATAAACGTTTCTTCTTTTACTTCCTATGTTTTATTGACAAATTCCAGATACTTTCGTGGCAGGGTAGTATAATGATGTTTGCCTTTAAGAACGTACCGTAAATATGCATGTTTCTTCATAAAGTTTTATGACACAGTCACAAGTAGTTTTATGCCTGTGTGAATTGTTAAACTTATTATGCACGCTATTTCATGTCCTGTGGTTTTATTACTTGAAATAGAATTGAGTGCGCTTTGTCTTGTCACAAGCCATACCTATGTTATCTTATATGTTGTTGTTATTTAGTGCATATATAGACAGTGTTAAAAATTCCATCAGTGTCTTTAAGGATAATGTAAGACTTTTCCCCCTGTGATTAACGTAACATGCCTTAAATAAATTTTGCTTAGAATACTTACCTAATGTTCAAAAAAGTTTAGGTACATATCGCTTGTTTTGTAAAGGAAAAGTTCTTGAGGAAACCTGCGCAACTGACAGTGCTACAAAATGTTTAGAAAAAGTTGTGGGAGAGAAAAAAGAAAAAGAGATAACTGGACAGTTATGGGCTGTAATAATGATGATGATAAAAAATACCGTAATCATTAATTATACTCATTTCAATTACTTGATAAGAAACCAATTATTGCACTTGACGAAATATTATACGCAATATTAACAAACTACTATCCAAAAACAAGTATGAAATAAAAGTTCTGCCGTCTTGATCCGTTATGGCATTAGAGGTCTTCTGTACTGGTTTCCGCATCCAATTAACGCACTAAATGAAGGTCCAATTTACTACATTAACAACAAGAATCATAAAAACTGGTGCTGGCCGTAAAAGGTAATGAATAGGAAAGTAAATATAACGATCATATCGTATTTGTTTGTTTTGTTTTTGTCACGTTATGTAGGTATTTTACTAGTGATAATTTTCGCTTCGCTTCAGGAATTTATATCTATAAATATATATCTACTAATAAACACAAAATAATGTATAAGTTTATGTAATAGCTTTAATCATTATACATGACTTTCTCATCGACAAAAGCGCCTCAAGTTTAGCTGTCATCTTCCAGCTAGTGATGGGGTCATATATATCGGTGTCACCGTAGTTTTTTTTTATGGAATTAAGATAGCAAACCCTTCCACTGCCGCCCATAACAACTGTGACCGACCTAGAACTAGACTCAAAGGGACTAGGATGGTTAGTCCAGTTAGTAGATGGTGTTTGAATATTAGTTGGTTAGTTTGTTAATAAGTGTAAGGACAGGGACTTATCTTGCGCATTATCTGTTATGCCGATATTCCGTATAACAGTACAGTCATGGGTTCATAATAAAATTGTAACGATGTTTGTGCACGCCTAATCTCAGAAACGGCTCTACAGATTTTTATGGGGCTTTCATTGGGAGATAGGGGAGACTGTGGAGCAAAATATTATAGGCAAATTTTTTTTGTCCCTGTTATGTGATTCTCTAAAGTCAAAGGTTAGAAAAAGACAGAAACATTTAAACTCGGAGTAACTTTACACCACGTTTTTTAATAAATAAATAACGCTTTACACTCATAGCCCCACACTAGGATTCCCTGTGTCGTGGGTGCCATGGACAACACACAAGACAAGGACACACACCCAGACCGAGAACGGCAATTCAAATTCATCATTCAAATTTCCGCCTCGCTGGGAATCGAACCCAGGACCCTCGGAACAGCGATCCGGCGTGTTAACCATTGCGCCATCCGGGTCGTCAATAAGGCCGTAACTGTTCGTTAGATTTCAACGAGGTCATAAAAAAGAGTTATCTCAATTTAAAGAACTATGTGTTTGTGTACTGACGGATAGATTTCCCGGAGCAAAACGAAGACGGGTTTCTTAGTTATAACAAGGATAACCCTCCATTATTCCACGGCAGTGCAATATTATGCTCTATACTTACCTATAATTACGAGTACTAGCTGACCCGGCAAACGTTGTTTTGCCAAAAAAATGTTAAAGGTGAACAACCCTTATCATTTAGGGGTATGAAAAATAGATAGTAGCCGATTCTCAGACCTACTGAATATGCATATAAAATTAGGTAAAAATCGGTAAAGCCGTTTCGGAGGAGTAAGGTAACTAACATTGTGACACGAGATACCTATAGATTTTATATATAAGAGATAGAGCATGCTTACGAGGAGAGATCCATGCGTTGTGGAGAACAATTAATGGGTTGCAAACCAATAAGAATAACCTATGAATGAAGTAATTTGCAATGTGATAAGTTATAATATTATATAACCTTATAACGAACAGATGTGATAAACGGCAATACTAGTTTTTGACCGTGATGTGATCAGGGTTACATAGTGATTGTAGTGTGAAGTTGATAATAGATTAATAAATAAGTATACTAGCTGCAATCGTGGCTTCGCCCGCATGGAATTTATTATACGTAATATCGCGAATTGGTGCACGGGACGGGGGTAAATACTCCCAAATATATTTCAATCAATTAAGCGGCAAAGATTTTCATTATCATTCCCTATTTCAGCCCCTAAGGGCTTCGTTTTTGATAAAATAGGTAGCCTAGGTTTAACCTTACGTCATCAACGATTTTCCTGAGAAAATTCATCGAAATCGGTCAAGCGGCTTAGATTTTTCATAGAAACATTAATTCCCCATTTCAACCCATCAGGATTGAAAGTGCCACACACAGACAGACTTTCGTATGTATTTATAATATTATTATAAATGTGTTAATATAAATAGGCCTTCGATACTAAGTAATTTTGATGTGCGGAAACCAGTTAGAACGACCTCTCAAGGCGGAGTAGGCGCAATTATTCAAGTTTTATTGTTAATACGTAGCTGTCACACTAAAAGTTTTGCATAACTTAAAAAAACAACATGTTATTACCTAAATATTATGTTTATTGCTTTTCAAAATACTCTTCTTTGCATTTTAAACATTTTTTCATGCGATCGAACCATTTTTTTAAACAGGAGGGCCACAGATCTGAAGGCATGTTATCTACGTGCTGATTGAACGCTATCACTGCCTCTTCGGAGTCGGTAAAAGTGAAACCTCTCATCAAATCTTTGATTTTGGGGAAAATACAGAAACCACAGGGTGCTAGGTCGGGGCTATGTGCAGAATGAGTAACGAGTTTACTTTTTTACTTCAAAAGCGATCATTTTTTTACCAACGTTTTTCGCCTGCCTCACTTTTGTGGGCCTGTTCTCATTTTCAAACACCCATTCACATGATTGCTGTTTTTGCTCGGGTTCAAAACAATAAATCCACGTTACGTCTCCTGTGACAATGTCATAAACAGCATTAGAATGTCCGTGGTCGTACTTCAGTAGAATCTGTGAGCACAATTCCACGCGAGCAACAACAAAGTTTCCGAACTTTTAATTCTTTGCGTAAAATTTTCTGAATTTGGCCCATACCAATCCCCAATAGCCCTCGAATTGTCTCATAGGTAATCCGCGATTTTTATTCAATTAGCCGCCTAACAGTAGCCACATTATTTTCGTTGGCGGCAGTTGAAGGCCGCCCTTCACGAAATTCGTCATGTAAAGAAACCCGACCTCTCTCAAATTCAGCAAACCATCGCCTCGCGGTGCTCAAACAAGGTGCTTCTCTCCCAAAAGCATTTTGGAGACGAGCTGCACAGTCTTGCGCGGAGAGAGAACTTTAAAAATCATGAAAAATCATCGCTCTAAAATCTTTACCACTTAATTCCATTTTCATTGCGTACGTAGAACTTTGATGTGTGATAAAAAACAATTGACAAATGATTTCCCGCCAATTTTTTATTTTTATTACCAAGCAGGTTGCGACGTTTTAAAAAATATACTTAACATTCGAAATTCAAATAGCTTCGATTATCTAGAAGTGCAAAACTTTGAGTGTGCCCCATGTATAATTATGGATAAAGTTTCTTTGATAAAATCCTTACTAATATTATAAATGTGAAAGTGTGTTTGTTTGTGGCTCTTTCACATCGCAACATGGTATGGTTTATGTGTGTGGGGACAGACTATGTATAACATACATATACATTGCCTAGTGATTAAGAGTACGGCCTCCTAATCGAAGGGTCTGGGTTCGAATCCCAGGGCACGTACCTCTAACTTTTCGGAGTTATGTGCGATTTAAGCATTTAAATATCACTTGCTACAAACGGTGAAGGATAAAATAGTGAGGAAACCTGCATGCCGGAGGAGGATGCCTGCATATGTAAAAAATGCCAACCGCACTTTGCCAGCTTGGTGGACTATGGCCTTAACTTTCTCAGTCTAAGAAGAGAACCGTGCTCAATTAAATAGTGGGCCGTTATGGGTTGAGATGATGATGATGATAATGATATAACCAAGGACAGTTCCGTTACTTAGTTCGCACGTTTGAAATTCGTTTTCATAATAGCATCCCACACAAATCTGAGCTTTCGGATCCATTAATTAAGGTATATTGCAGATTTAGTGCGAGAACTTAAAATGACGTAAGTAAATTTAGCTTACAAGCTAAATTAAACTGTAAGCACAGGTAATAAATTTGTTTTGAGTGACGATTCCAAAATTTCGGTGACTTATTTTAGGTAAGTATAGAACGTGTTATGTAAAATAACTTTAACAAAGAAAATACCGACTTCAACGAGTATTAAGAACATCATCAACGCCGTCGTCGATGTCAATAAAATACTTATTATCAGGGATAACTCAAAAACTACTTGTCAGATCTCGCTCAAATTCAAATAGGACCACACCAGGACCAGCTTTCGAATATAGAAAGAACCATAAAAATCGGTATACGCAGTAAAAGTTACAAGGTTCCACACATTAAAAGCATAATATTTTTACAGCGAGGGCGCTTTTTTGAATCCAGAGCGAAGCGAGGGATTCTTTAGTAGAATCCAGAACGTAGCGAGGGATTTAAAGTACGTCGCCCGAGCCAAAAATATTTGCTCCCGAGTGATACACTCTGCTTTTCATCCCCCCTATGAGAAAAAAAGGCGCCTTAAATTCAGGAATTATACTTTCACTGTCACTTAAAGAACTCATTTTCCAAAACAAAACCATGAATTTCTAACAATCCGAACACTAGGATGTTAAATTCAAAAAGTGCTCGTCAAAGATAATTTCGGCGCACTTATTTAAATAAAGAAGATTACAAACTCATTCTCGCCCGCTGAAAGTTTCTTAAAGAAAACATCAACTTTGGGCGCAATCAAGTCGTATTTTTCGAATAGGTGGGATGAAAAATATTATTCTACATACAAGTTGGGCTACCAAACATATTTCATGATATTTCAGTTTCTTGCGTTTAGTAGTTTCGGCCGTCTTGTCTGTTAATGAGTCAGTCACCCAGTAACAAAATAGTTTTACATATAATATGTACATTAATATTAAGTATATTATATTGATTGATAAATTAAATTGAGGCAAAAACGCCATTCGTATTCTACGCATGACTCATTTCTTAGTCGTAAAATTGTAACAAGCTGTTATTATAGTAACTATTGAAAAATTGCATAGAAATCATGCATGATTTGATTCCTTGTCCCAGTCATTAGCATTTGTAAAGAAAATTTTCAGTCGTTGCGGAAAATTGCGAGGAAACGACGCGGAAATTGTACAGTTTATGTAAGTCACAACTTTTTTTCTCAACTTGTTACCGCAATCGCTTCAGGAAAATTATGCATTAGAATCCGCGAGCTTTATTTTTTAACGACAATTTCTATCTTTTTTTCAACCGACTTCAAAAAAAGAAGGAGGTCCTCAATTCGTCTGCATGTTTTTTTGTCTTATGTGTGTTACCTCATAACTCCATACTGGATGAATCGATTTCGATAATTCTTTCGACATTCGAAATGTAATGACTGCCGTCTGGTCTCACTTTAATTTGAGCGAAATCTAACGATCTGTTGTTGAGTTATTGTCTACGTAAATTTGATCACATTACTTCCTATCGTCGCCAACTTAAGTGGCTTCCTATTCGTGAGCGTAGACAATCTCATGTACTCACTGCTCTCTTTTCCGTTCTTTTTAATCCCGTGGCTCCTGATTATCTTAAAAGTAAATTTCAGTATCTCGGTGACATTCACGATCTGAACCTTCGTTCCTCCAATTCGCTAAATCTTGCTTATCCATGTCACCGCACATGTTTTGTGTTCAACTCTTTCACGTTCCAAGCTATTCGTCTTTGGAACTCTCTTCCCAAAGACGTCAGAAAATTGCACTCCAAGTTCTCCTTTAAAAAAAGAGTATATGCTCACTTTTTAAAATTGCTCTCCTACTAAATGCATTAATAATTTAATTAATAAATAATATTTACTCATCTTTTATTTTATTTATATTTCTAACGCTTCGATTAAGTTTCTCAGTTTCATTTATCCCATTATTCAGAATTACTGTCTCTTTCTTTTTCTGTCCTTGCATACTGGTTTTATATAAACTATTATTATTGTTCTTATTAGTATAACTGTGTATTTTATTGAAGCGCCTTATACCGTTCTCTGCACATCCTGAAGGTTGACTGTTAGAGAATGCTATTTAGCATTAAGTCCGCCAATTGTACCACATTGGGGTTCAATAAAGAATAAATAAATAAATAATTAATGTGAATTTAATTTATGCTAACTTTTGACTGGGTATTCCGATTTTGATGATTCTTTTTTGTCCGAAAGACTGCTTGTCATGTGGTCCTTTATAAATTGGAGCGACATCTGGCGTGGGGTTTTTGAGTTATCTCGATTTTGAAGTCGGTTATTTTTTTGTAAAAAGTTTGTTACTAACTGGAAATTGCTATACAAATTTTTAAAACTTTTTATTATTTATACAATTGCAATAAACATAACCCCCTGTTTGCGGGGGTTAAAAAAGGCTCATACAGCTAGCGGTCAGGGGTTGCCAGGTGACCGGGAAATCTGGGATTGTGCAGGAATTTTGTAATTTTTCCAGTGTTCAGTAATTACACTTTTCGGACCCGGATCCGACTTAGGTACTACCGGATACCTACCGATTTGTATTTTAAAACGTGTTAATTTCGTTTTTGATAAAGTTTTCTTATTTTAAGCATTTTTTCAATCATTTGTGAACTTTTTTTTTTTAATTTGAAAAAGCGTAGGAACTGACTGCCGATCCTTTGTTATCAAGTCAGGATCAAATCCGCAAGCCTCTTTTAGTGTACATACCTGTGTGACTCACATGACTTATTATACTTATTACTTTTCGATTTATCGAACGATACCAAGATATCACACGGATGACACAAAAATTTCACCTTATTACAAGGTCGAATAAACCTGTCGGGACAATAAGATCCCAGACGGTTGTTAGTGCACACAATGCGTTAACATATTCATGTTACTTCCTACTTAAGATAAAGTAGATAAGTAACAGCTATAATTATTTAATAATAGGTTAAGGTATTTACTTAAACTGAATAATATTACTTATGCAACGAGTAGGTACAGTGATGGCCGAGGGGCGTGAACGTCCAACGTTGTTTAATTTCTTTATTTAAGACACAAAAAGAGGGATTTTATAAGTTTAACCTGTCTATCGGTGTGTCTGTTTGTCGGTCTCCTGGCATCATACCTCTCAAACGGATTGACCGATTTCATTGCGGTTTTTTTGTTCAAAAGCTCGTTTACTTGCTTGCTTGCTTGTTCTTGGTTTGGTTCATCAGTCTGTAAATTTAAATTTTTAATCCCGGAAATCCCGCGGGATCAGGATTTAAGTGGAAAAAACTCATGCGAACGAAATCGCGGGCACAGCTTGTGCATATAAAGTAGGACCGGTGCGGCCAGTGATCCTGATCTCTGCGAAAGGTTTGGGCTTAATCATTTTGTGTCCGCTGGATGCCCTTCAAGGATTTTAAAATTCAGTTAAGAGTTTTAAAATAAACACAAAAAATAAGCGTAAGAAAGATAAATATGTTCTTCGAGGCTTTGACCTCTTATTTATGTAACGGTTGATATCATATGGCGTATTCTTTTTATGTTAAATAACGGGTCCATTTGTACATTACCTATATTTTTTCTTTATTATTTTATTACAATGTTAACCTTTTTGTTGACACATAAACCGAACTTTTTGCAATTGATTTTTCGTCCGTCAGTCTGGAGACGTATTACGAATTGCTAAACGTTGAGATGTTAGTTAATATTATTATTACTAGATGACCCGGCGAACTTCATTCCGCCAAGCAGTCAATGGCAGAGCAGGTTTACCATTTAAAAAATTAATGCAAATTGATAATGTCACATTCCTTAATAACAAATAGGAAAAAGGGCAAAATAAAATACTTTTTTATGTGTTTTGATCGGTTTTATTCCATGAATATATTGACAACATCAAACCCTATTATTTTAAAATTAATTGCAACTTCATAATTATATTGTTGCAGAGATAAAAGTGTATTCGTGTGTTTCAGCTGGTCGATTATCCACTCTGGTCACATTGTAGCCATCATTAGGCATGCGCTCTGAAGCAGTCTTGAATTTGTATACCGATGCATGACGTTGATATTGTACTTGTTGTAGTTCTTGAAGAATTGCTCCTTTCAAAGTTATGTTGACCCTTGACGTCGATCCTTCACATCTCTCCACTGTTGTCCACTAAAGCACCGCTCTATATCTTTGCTCACCAGCACCCCAAATCTGAGTTCGCCTCACCCCATCTCATATCACCACCTGATCTTGCTCCTCACAATTGTTTTAGAAGAGGCATAAAACTCCTCCATTAGGGTCCGTTCACATAGACCGGCTCGGAGAGTATCGGCTCGTATTTTTCTTTTCACACAGACCGGATCGCATGCGCTTAGAATTTGCCGGAGCGGAGCCGCCAACTCTTTCACATAGACCGAGAAAGAGCGAGTAAGAGCACGCAATCGGAGCCAGCCGGCTCCTCTCATTATTTCACACTAAACGCGTTCAGGCATTCCCAATGACAAAATAAGTGAACATACAAAATAAACCTTACAATTATTCAAAACTCTGGTTTCCATCGCGAGAAAAATCTGCTCTCCTCTCCGAGCCGGTCTGTCTGAACGGACTTTTTAAGTCAGCCATCCTGAAATTCAAGAATTCATTATTCAAGGAAGTCAACACCAAACACTGGGCTATAATGATAATATTGGTATGGCATACATCACCCTTTTTAAGCTGAAATAAAAATGATAACTCCTGATACTTTTTCCCGAAAATCCACATGTGTCATGCCAATTTATAGTGTTTTCCACATCAAGAAATATAACTTTAGCGGAACTTTTTAATATTTTCTTCCGTATCATGAAATCTCTATTGTAATAATGACACACCATCTTTGGGGAATCAGTCTCGAGCGCCGTTATTGATATTCGTCTTGATTCTTCATAACCATTTCATAACATTGTTAATCCATATTATACCCATGAACCAATAAATGATTCTACCGCAATGTTGCTCGGACATCCACGTAAAATTGTTCTGACACATTATGTCATATATTTTGACTATTTGAAATCTTCCTTTTAATGGAAAAAGCGTTCAGTTTTGTCCTAATTACCTCGCTTCTGCAGATGACTTATCACCCCCTCCTGCAGAACTCTTGTTTTAGTAGAGGCATCAAATTCCTCCATTATAACAGAGGAGAAAGTAAATAAAATATAAGTTGAAATAAAATCGGGTATTTTAACGACATGCATATTTAATTTCCGTGCATGGCTTTCACTGCACTCTTCAGTAAAGCACCGATACTTTTCGTCTTGTTATTAGACTTGTTATTACACGACATTTTTCGTCTTGTTATTAGGTGCAAATACAAATGAAGCATGTGGTTTTCCGACCCGTAAACAGGCCACATATAATTGGCCATGAGAAAAACATGCATTTTCTAGATTCAGATAATAAAAATTCAAGGATTGTTAATGTGATTTGTTAATCGTCATAGCGAATGCAAATCAAATTGGAAATTGAAGCCGTTTAAACTCAAACGGCACATCGGTTGGGATCATCGGTATCCTCGGAATGAGAACTTCCTCACCTTTGAATTTTCCTTTTAGAATCGTTGCATGGATCACATTGATCATCAGTTTCCTTATCACCAAACGCGTTCCATTGCATAATTTTGCTTTAGTTTTTTTATTGGTTTAGGTTTCGAAGCATGATGACTAAGTACCGAGCCAACCTTTAGTTGTAAATTATGCGGTGGTAAGCCAGGCATATCCAGTGAATTTAAAAAATTAGTTTAATAGTTGGTGGCTTCATCTTCATTTATTACACTATCGATTGATTTGAATGAATGCAATGATACCAATGCAAGGGTACCAATGATTTCATTTTGAATTATGAAGTTCATCCACATCTTTATTCTTAGCTGCCAAGATTACTCGCTCACTCAACCATTCGTAATATTTGTGGTTATCAATGATGTTTGGGATGTTTGTTTTTTTTGTTTGGGATGGGTCAGAGCTAAATAACAACTCAAAAAATGTGTATAAGCAAAAATAATGGTTATTTTAAAGGTCATTTAATTTAAACAGACACATATGGAGTTATCTTCAGCTCCCTCCAATGTATTGCTGCGTCCCGTGGAAAGATCAATGTAACGTCATAATGTAATACCTCACGTACCTCACGGGGCGATTTGACATTTGATAAAGAGTTAAGCGAACTTTACAAAGTAGGTATATTTCTGAACGCACCCGACACAACAACCAAATGACATTGTAGTGTCATTATTTTGTGTCATGTATGTCAATATGTGTATGTTATTTTGCATGTTTTAAATCTTAAATACACGATAATTCGACTATTTTGGATATATGTTGTCGATTCCAACCCCTTGTTTAATTTAGATCTACATGTAATTATTCTAAAAATACCGAACCGACGGGGCGAACATCAAATGTTTGACAGGTAAGATTTGTATGGAAAATTAAAATTGTCTTTAGTATTGTCCTCGCAATTTTTTCCATATTTTCTCATCGCTGCAACCTTCCCTGAACTTCCACGAATATTTCAAGACTAAAATTAGCCAAATCGGTTTAGTCGTTGTTGAGTTTTTCGGACTCTAACGAACAGCAATCCATTTTTATTTATATAGATTTGTTATTAAAGGTTTCTTGCCGGGAATGAAATATTTTCATCTCAACCAATTATTAGTATACTACTGGGAACGGTTCTTTCTTATGGTTATTTACACGACATTAAAACTCAAACTAAGGATATTAAAATTTTTGTCTGTCTTTTTTATGTGTAATATCTTTTATGGGATTTTTATGGAACTTTCACTACAAGATAGAGGCGTTAATGAATCAATATAATATACATAGGCTGTTTTTAATCCCGGGATTCCCGCAAGATTGCTATCTACGCTAGAAAAATCGCACGTGCGAAAAAAGTCACGGGTACTGCTCGTTTAAAGTATATCAATAATCATGCCCAATATACAAGCCCTTCCTCTACGTAGTATATTTATTTCGATAAGAATATAGTTTTCATTTCTTTTTTTTACAGAAAAATGCTGTTCCAGGTTGCCACATCGGTGCTCCTGCTAACAATGGACGGAGTCAGCAGTTTCACACCCCAATCAGATATCGGCAGCCCTGCCGGCTTAATACCCGATTGTAAGTTAGCTTAAATCTGTTTTTAATTCTCTACGATCCGTTTGGATACTCAAGAAGAGGAGCTGAGCTTTCTGAATAAAATTATAAATGAATTCAGTCGGATAGGTGTCAGGGTTTGGCGCCAGAGATATGCAAAAGTACTATTTTATTTTTACCGACTTCTAAAAATGCAGGAGGTTCTTAATTCGGCTGTGTGTTATTTTATGTGTGTTATAATTTGAGCTAGAACTGATGCATAATTTTTGAGTTATTCTTAATAATGTGTGTTTTGATTTTTAATCGAAAGCTGGTGCTTGTTTTCTGATCTCTTGTGTGTCACTCACTTATCACAAAATCTATGTAAGTAAAGATGATAATTAAAAAGATGAAAATTTTCAGAGACGTACTAAGTTTATAGTGAGTAGAAGTCCGCTAAGAATGGATTTTATTATATTCCTTCCTATGTTGGTCAAATAGGGGTTACAAGCTTGTGTGAAAATAAGTCAAATTTACTTTTAAGCAGAAAAAGCCGCGGGCAGCAGCTAGTTAAATATAAAGGATGTGGCATATGTTGAAAAGCAAGGTTAGGTCATTAGTCTAAGCGATTATATAACATCATAATATACATAGACAATGATCGATTGTACTTACAGTTCAACTTCAATTATTATGAACGAGTTTGATATCACGCTATAATCAATTAGGTACAAGTTTGACGGCTAAACACTAAGTTGACCGTGAAGTTGGTACTTGTAGTTTAGTTATCTACTATGACTTAAGCCTCCGAGGATATTTATCATACGTAAAAGCATTTTTTCTATCGACTGTACACGTTGAAAAAAGAAGGTAAAAGCACTAACAAACTATAAATTAAATTAATCGCTTACGGGGTCTTGTGAGACGGGTGAAAACGGGAATGGGAGCCAACGGGAAAAACCCATGAAATTACCAGTTCCCACTAAAAACAACTTTATTACAAAGCTCAAAAGTTAAATTTAGGTTGTAAGCAAAATTAATTGCATAAGGCATTTTAAATTTTCGCTGTCAATCTACAATGAACCTTAATCACAGGAGCAGAAAGCTGACATTTGGGTGGTTTGCCATTAAAACGAATTTCATATCGAATGGAGTTTTTTAGAGGCAATCATCTCAAGACTCAAGACTAATAACAACTAACAGGACTAACACTACCTAACAGTACCTGCCCCAGTTCTTACTAACAAACTAACTAACTTATGTTCTAACATCGTTTGCTAACTGGACTAATTATAGTCCCCATTTGTGTTTCTCGTCCTGAGTTGGTCGCAGTTGTCGTGTGTTGCAGCTGAAGGGTTGTGCATACCTACTGCTTTGAGTCTTTTGGGTACCTTAATTCATCGGAAATGAGTGGATGTATGATGTATGATAGGAAATTGCTTATCTTCTATTTTTGTGCCGTTTTTCTAAACGAAAGCCTCGCCTTTTCAATCAAAATACTTGTGATGGTTTTAGTTATGTTTGGTAGAAATTGGTCCAGCAGTTTTAAAAGTATCAATCAGCTTTTGTTGATGTAAGGAATTTTTTGAATAAAATTTATTTTTTGGCGTACTTATAATTGAATTATTAGCTATATCAATTATTCTCATAAGAGGAATTTCTCACTGGGGTTTTTAAAATTACAGTTATTAATAATCTTTAATGCTAAATAAAAGTCGACATGTAGATACTATATTAATCTTGTCCTGTTCTTGATGTAAAATAAAAAGTTATAAATAAGTACATACAAGTTATTATTCACGCGACAGGTTTATTCGACCTTGTTGAAAGGTGAATTCATCATTTCACATTTTGGTATGCCTGTCCTTATAATTAAACTAAAAAAAAACAAACCTTACCATCGACAAGTAATAAAAAAAGATCGTCATTAACTTAATCGAAGTCAATTAAATATACATTACTGGTTATAACTCAAAAACTACTCGTCAGATGCAGCTGTTATGTTACGATTTGTATACGGAATGACGTGTCAAAAATGTGTCAAACTATTCAAACGAGACCCAATTTATGCATTTCTAAATAAGCAGTATCGGGGTTCTGTAGCTAAGCGTTTTAAATGATTACTTATTATGTACGGTCGGGCAAAGAATTGGTTTACCACCCTAAGGTTGAATGCTGTTTGCAGATTCATAGGTGATAAAGGTTAGTTTCGCTTGCAGATCGATCTGACAACTTTTATTGCCATCTTTATCCGATTATAAATACGTGACATTTGTTTTGTTCTTAGTTTAAACTTGATAGAACCATTGACGTCGGAAACTTGGTAAGTAGGTATATTTTGTGAACCTTTAAGATTTTCACACAAAAATAATAAACCGTGGGGGTTCCCCATACTTAGAACCGAAACCCTAAATTTTTTTTTCATCAAACCCATACGTGTGGAATATCTATGAATAGGTCGTCAAAAATGATATTGAGGTTTCTAAAACAATTTTTTTTTAACTGAATACTTTGCGCGAGAGGCACTCCCAAAACGGTAAAATATGTGCCCCCCTCTCTGTAACTTCCAAAATAAGAGAATGATAAAACTAAAAAACATATATGATGTGCATTGCCATGTAAACTTCCACCGAAAATTGGTTTGAATGAGATCTAGTAAGCTGTTTTTTTAATACGTCATAAATCGTAAACCGCAACTTACCTTTCATTCAATCTACTTACTCGAATATTTTTTATATTATGTTACTTGCTGCTACGGAACCCTTCATGGGCGAGTCCGACTCGCACTTAGCCAATTTCTATTACATTACTTGCATTGACAGGGACAAGGGTGGCTGACGTGAGGGTGACAGAGACAGCGCCATACAGGTAAGGCAAACTGTAAGGCACTGTCTCTGTCACCCACACGTAATTCACGTCCAAAAGATCGTTGTAGGACTTAAATGTCAAATGTCAATTTTCTTTTTAAAAATAATTATTTCGTCAATTGAAATAGTTCTTATATACTTTTGTTCAGAATATTTAAATCTTCTTTGCACAAATTAATGCATTATCCGTTTCTAATAAAGATTAAAATGTCTTGCACCTATAATGTGACCTATGATGTATGTATTCTTAACAATTAGGCTTACGTCATTATTATGCGTCCCTTTCAGTGATATTGCCTATGAACTTTGATGTAACTTTTGATAACTAGGAAACTAAACGAAAACTGGTACACCACTTTCTTGGCCCACTGTACCTACCTATATGTGCCTAGATCCTATATGAGTACCTATATGTCCTTTTTATCGATTAAGCTTCAAGACTGACAATGTTAATTTAGCACCACTTTTAGGGCGTACTTATTTTCAAAATCCTTTCTTTCTATTAGAAAAACTTGGCTCCCCAAGAATGGCCACTCCCCGCTAAAAATAAATAATCATCTGTGCTCACAGTTTAATTTAGCTTGTAAGCGAAATTTACTTAAGGCATTTTAAATTCTCGCCGTCAATCTGCAATATGAACCTTTTAATCACAGCGGCGGAAAGCTGGCATTTGTCTGAATTGTTATTAAAATGAATTCAATACCGAACGCGAACGGAATCTAGTTTCTTATCCTAATAAAATTTGTTTGTTGATATGTTAGTGAGTCATTCAGTCACTCATGTTAGTTTTGCTTTCATATTATGATATAATAACATTTTGATTTATTTTAAAGTCCAACCATAAAACATTAAACGTTTTTAAAAAGGACTTTTATAGTTGACTGTACAAATTTACCTCATATTTTTATTGGTCGGGCGAATTGACAGAACGACAGAAATATCCGGTAAATTTAAAAGGTGCCAAGTCGCTCGATTTAGCGAGTTTTTGTCGGGCGAGATGACGATTAAGCCATATACTTATTTCGATACTTCCAGAAATATTGATCCATCAGGTGTCTTAAACCTTTGGTCAAAGGTCAATTAAATTAATTAATCTGGAGGTGACCTACTTTGATCCCCTTTGTACCCTACATCAATCTCTAATTGAAAACGAAAACCACTAAGCTAAATATTAAATTGGCCTGCAGCAATCCAACATTGCTTTGGTGTAGACAGGTAGCTCATCAGGGCTAAATTGTTTCAATGTTCCCTGTAATACGACCGAAAGAATTAATGATAACTTTTAACAAAATAGAACCGACTTTAACGCCGAAAAGTAAAAATCGGTACAGTTAAACGCGGTTAATATTCCTAAATCCTTCTCCTAAGTCTGATAAACACGATGCTGAAAACCGTATCAAAATCGATTCAATAAAACGCGAGATAATCGCACACAAATATACATACATACATACATACATACAGGTCACACTGAGAACCTCCTTTTTTGAGGTCGGATAAAAATCGTGCATTTCTCCTTTTCATATAATACTGCACAATATGACCTACATAGAGCGATTCCGGTCCTTTCTTGTGTATTAATAAGTGTAATTTGACCAAGACAGTTGATTGTCAAATGTGAATAATTGAGTATGGGGTCGGAGGTAAAATATTGGCTCAAAAATGTTCTATCTTGCCAATTTAAGTCCAGTGTTGCTAATATTCGCTGACGTTCTGGTCACTTTTATTAGTTTTTTTGTTTTAAATTGATTTATTCTTTTGGTTTCATTAACTTTTATAATTATTGAAAGATGGAATTACGAGTATTATACTTCAATCAACGTTTTAAGCATTTAAATGTCACTTGCACAAGCGGTGAAGGAAAACAAAAGAGATCCGTGCTCAATAGTGGGATATGATGAGTTCAGATAATGATAAAGAATCAACGTAGAGAAACGTAAGATACAAACGAAAAATACAATGGACAACTTTGCAACTGCAACTTAATAAATATTTGTAGAATGAATAATTCTGACAAAAAATGTTTTACATCTCTGAAGCTTTTCACTTGTTTTGTGGTTTTGTTATCTGTGGTTTTACGAGTACAATCACGCACAACAATTAAATTTTAATTTATTTAAATGTCGGTATACTCGTTAGTGTGGACATTTGACCTAGTGCAATAAACGGTGTAACCTTATCTCGGCGTTCTGCTACAGTTGCAAAGGTGATTCCGGTACAGTCACGGTCACTATGACTATAACGTTGTTATAGTACTTATAAGGCACATTGAGTAAGTGCCAGGTTTTTATAAAAATACTAGATTTCCGACGGCGGTGCCGCACGCGATTTTACCTCTTAAGCTAAATATGATGCCCGGAAGCGAAGGTTCTTGCTTTAGGGTCTATTCACACATATCAGTGAAGTCACCGTTCCGTCACAGTACCGGCACAGTGTAAAATATTCTTTCATACATTCTCTATGAACGCATCCCCACTTGTCAGTGTCAGTGACGACGCAGTGCTCTCAGTGTCAGTGCCGACAGCGGCAATCACGGACACTATTGTTGACGACGATATTTTTTGTCGGATCACGGACGCCGACGCAAAATGGACGAGCGACTGATAGAATTGGTTCGTGAAAATAGGGTTTTCTATGATTTGTCTCATGTAAAGTGCATGGATTCATAATACAAATCCAATTTTTGGAACAAAATAGGAGCACAATTAAAATTAGATGGTAAGTAACGTTCGCATATATACTTTATTTATCGGCTTATTATTCTATGCATTTGTTTATTATATTATTACTAGTGACCCGCCCCGGCTTCGCACGGGTGCAATGCTGATACTAAATACACTACAGAAAAACTGTGAACACGAAGTTTTCACTGAAGCTCCGTGAACTGACTACTGATATGTGTGAATTGAATCACTGACGCAACACTGAAGCACTGATACTGAACTGATCGGACACTGTGACGGAACGGTGACTTCACTGATATGTGTGAATAGACCCTTATTGGCGGAAAGATAGAAAAATGTTTGAGTTCCCTAAATAATCCATTGGATAAGTTGACCCAATTTGATAACGTGACCTACGTACTCTGGGTTATAGTACTTGCTTCGTGGTCAATTTGGCTTACATAAAATTTGAGCGATATCTGACGTGTATTTTTTGAGTTATCCCAAACAATGCGTATTTAATTGCCTTCGATTACATTGATGATGTTTTATTTATTACCTATCGATATTGAAAGCGATTTATTTTATTTTTATTATATTCATTATAGGTCCAGGAGTAATGAAAAACGCGTCGATAAGTCCAGCGATGATGAAGAAGCTGCAAGTGGTTGTCCACCGGCTGACTGGTACTGGCCAGGTGTGGAGCCGCAGCATGCCCATAGCTTCAGCAGCTAAGACCATTGCCAAAGATAAATCTCTGGGTAAGGATGCAACTACCATTGCCCTGCCTGACCTATTTGGAGAAGCGGATCGGACAGTAATCGCAAAAAAATTAAAAGCATAGTCAGAAACAACAAAATAATCACTGAGAATAATCTACGAGTTGCGAAGAGGAAGAATTAAATGGTTTTAAGGGCTGATTTACATTGCTACAGTAGCTGGCGTCAGCATCACTGGATTATCACCGCTAATGTATCGTATACTGGATACTGGACTGGATTGTAACAATAGGTACATGTTTACACTGATACAGTGCTGATTCAGTGCCGGAATCCTGTGATGCTGGCGCCAACTACTGTATCAATGTAAATCAGCCTTAAGTTTGAATAGCTGTTCCTTCGCGGCTTCACCCGCATGAAATTATGGTTTTATACTTACTTGAGTCGCCGAGGATAATATGGAAGCAAAATTTACTAAGGGCATTTTTAATTTTTAGATCCCGCCGTCACTTTTAAATGTGCTTTAATCACATAGGCGGAAAGTCGGCATTTGTGTGCCGTGCAATTATTACAAATACCAGATCGGAAATGAACGGAGTATAGTTAATCCCCTTTTTAATCCCGTTAGGATGCGTACAGACTATTATAACAAAACATGTTATAAAACATTGTTAAATAACATGTTTTATAAATGTGGACGATATGTCTTACAAAAACACATTGTGTCTTGTTATATGTTTCATTGTGATACAACAATGTTTGATAATGTGGACGTGTTATACAACAAAAGTTATAAAACATGTGATATAACGTACCCTTAGTTATTTAACAAAAATCCTCTCTTAGTGCTTGCTTCCCTACACTCCCTAAGTAACATATTATAAACGTGCAATTCAGCCTCTTGCGTTCAGTAGATTCGGTTATGCGTTGTCTGTAAAGTCACTCAGTAATGAAACAGTTTTATAAGTATGTACTTAAATGAATATTGATGATGATTTATCTTTTTCAGATTTCCAGAGGAAGACATTGTTTTACGCAGTTGGATTCTTCGACACCTCCCTGTTCCCACAAAACCAAGCCATCGCGAATGCCTACTCGAAACGGGGGTACAACGTCATTATATCAGAAACCTTCAAATTTCTAACTTATATCTATCCTAAGTAAGTTTATTTTGCCTTTAAATTAAGTATAAATCTAAATGATGATTTAGATGCGTTGGTTAAATATTGAGGTTCAGGGTTCGATTCCCGGTCCAGTTTATGTGATAGATGAATGTTGGTTCACTGGTCGCTGGCGTTTGTGATGTCTTAATTGTGTTGTGCATCGCAAGAACTCTACTGTGAATGTCTACGAGAATGAGATTGGTCTTGCAGATTCCAAAAAACCGCATCAAAATCGGTCCATCCGTTCGATAGCTACAATCTCAAGACAGATTGACACTGACATTGTGTTTCATATTTCAAGATATTTTATTGTGACCGTGTTTCAATTACCTAACATACCTCATACCTAATTAACCTCATCTTAGCCACTGTTGTGTCACCAAATATTGGTTTAACTCAACAAACATCATCATTCTGTTACTAAGTTGTGTAGGTATAGCTCTATTGCTTCTATTACCAGTAATTACTATTCGTTAACCAAATGTTGGTATTCCCGACACTCGGTTGTTCCGACGAATAATTCGTTATAATTAGACACTGACACTGTATTTATGTACATCATCTCAACCCGTCGTGGCCCACTATTGAGCACGGGTCTCTTCTCACAACGAGAAGGTTAAGGCCATAGTCCACCACGCCGGCCAAGTGCGGATTGGCGGACTTCACACACCTTTTGAGTTTTGCGAACTCTCCGGCATGCAGGTTTCCTCACGATGTTTTCCTTCACCGTTTGTAGCAAGTGACATTAAATTAAATGCTTAAAACGCACATACCTCCGAAAAGTTGGAAGTGCATTCCCCGGGATTCGAACCCGGACCCCTCCGAGTAGGAAACCAAACCACTAGACTATCACTTTAATTGATTTGCAATCTTATTGAAATAACTATAAATTAAATTATTATAATTGTGAGTTACAAATAAAAATAATTGCTTTTTACCAAAAAAAATAACTGACTTCAACCTTGATAAGCAGAGATCACTCAAGAACTACTCGCCAGATGGCCCTAAGTGTAAAGTTCTCGTCACTACAAATTAATCAAGCCCAAACACTAGATAACTGCAGTAAATGGTTGAGGAGTTCCCTCGACTGTCTTTCGGCTTCATCAGATCGACTCCAGACCTTCATGAAATGGTAGTACTTTAATGTACTTATTATAACATGAACAAACACACTAGTGTTGTCCATACAATTTTCGAAAGTTCCCCTCGATTTCTCTAAGATGACATCATCAGATCCTGGTGTCCTTATCAGGGGACCCCACTGCGCATATCTACTTTACCTACAACAAACAAAGAATTATCAAAATCGGCCCATAAACGACGAAAAAATCGCTGAACGTACAAAAAAAGCATATATAGGTCGAATTGAGGGTTGTATCCCATCTGGCCCGGTGACTTCCAGCCCGGTCACCGGTCCAGATGGGATACAACCGAATTGAGAACCTCCTTCTTTTTTGAAGTCGGTTAAAAATTAAAAAATCACTCGGAACTCTTCTAATCACTACATAGTACCTATAAAACAAAGTCGCTATTTTTGTCTGTCTGTTTGTCTGTATGCTTAAATCTTTAAAATTACGCAACAGCTGATTTTGATGCGGTTTTTTGTAATAGGTAGAGTGATTCAAGAGGAAGGTTTTTATGTATAATACGTGCATATATTCCCACGAGAACGGGATCCACGCGGGTGAAACCGCGGGCGGGCCGCTAGTGAGCTTATAAGATTGTCAAACACTACAACAGATCTTCATAATAATATCGATAAATGATATACGGTCATAAGAACTGCAGTTTATGTAAATTAACAGCAAACAAGGAACCGTTTAAGTGTAATTAACTGACAAGAAATGTACATAGGCAAATGTAATTGTCACTTAGCGTACCGTTATGGCAAAGTAAAGATACTTGGAAGTGTCTTTACTCCCGATAGTTACTGAAGTTATCTTGAAGTATTTATCATTTACTTAGCTATTCAAGTGTTAAAGTTATGCATTTGTACATAAAATAGTCATATTTATATGGTTTTATAATCCTATTTAAGTCAGACTCATTCTTTTTATATTTTACGACTTGTATAGCATAATCTACATAATATATTTTTTATATCTACAAGCTATAGACGGAGTACGGTGAACAAAAGCGTGAAGCCGGCAAAAGTTAGCCGAAAGAACACATCGAAACCAATAGAATGCCCTATGTTGACAGTTTGAACTAGAACAAATTTATACTTTATTTTTTGGAACACAAAGCTTCATTCATTTTTTAGAACACAAAAGTCGTTTTGGTGTGAGTGCCGCCGTGTGTATTACAAGGCTAGGCTGACTTTTTGCTGGCTTCACTCTTTTGTTCCCGGCGTGCCGTCCATAGTTTAAGTATTGGTCTGAGTCTACAAGTAAATAAACATTGCACAGATTGCACTACCATACCATATTCTTGTAAACAATAAGATTTAAACAATAGCGATTCAAAGATAATGCGCTAATGAATGATGATTTTGTTGTTGAATGTTATTCCAATCTATGCAAGACGTTATGCTGATATTACTATGGACATCCGTTGAGATAATAGACTTGCATACAATATCTCTACATTCCCTACTAATACATAATTATTATAAATGCAAAAGTAACTTCGACTATACAGTGTGTCCGGTTTCGGTCTGTACAAATTTATAGGGCGTGTAGTATGAGTTATTTTATTAAAAAAATTCTTCTACATACTGGGTCTAAACCCTGATTCCGCATGGAATTTGGAGTTCAGTCTTAAAACACCTTAGAGAGCGCTATGTTCAAACAACGATTTCTCGATTACCCATGGTCTCAGAATTGCGTTTTTGGTGTCGTTGTTTAGGCTAACTTAACATCTGATAGACGAGTTAATAAAAAGTAATCGTTCCTGGGGCTATTTTCTGAAAAATCTTGAAAAATTAAAAAAAAAACTTTGTCATTTTTGTCATAAATTCTACATTTAATTTATTATTTTAATATGTAGAAGCCAGTTTTTGAATTATTTGAGCTGTTAAATCGATCGCCCCTACCAGTGTGTAAAAATTAATTTAGTTTCGAAGAAGATAGGACATAAACTTCTTAAGTTATAGTAAGTACTTTCACTGTGCATGGTCCAAAAAAAAGTATTAAAACATTAAAAAGGCTGTAGATCGAGGGGAGTTGGGTTTAGACCCAGTAATGCCTAGTATGTAGAAGAATTTTATTCATAAAATAACTCATACTACACGCCCTATAAGTTTGTACAGACCAAAACCGGGCACACTGTATGTCCTTTAGGCTCTGACGCCCAAAGCACTGAACTGATTTGAATGAATTTGGTATAAGTAGATACCTAACGAATATCTGGAATCAAAGAAAACCATTAAAATCATAATCTTCAGTGCATCAAATCGTTCAAATCCATAATTCATACCAGGGGCCGTATTATGAACTCTTAATTCCAGACAGCTTACGTTCACAACGTGTGGGTGACAGAGACAGCGCCTTACAGGTAATAAGGCCACAATCACCCACACGCTGTGAACGTTAACTGTCTGGAATTAAGAGTTCATAATAAGGGGGCTGGTAACATTGTTTAGTCCATAAATTAGCAGTAGTATGCGTATTTTGTCCAAATCGAACGAAGCCTAGAACCTAGAAACCCGTAGAATTTCACTATAATATAATTAAGGTACAAATTGTGCGTATTATGTTATAAGATATAACCCTTTCCAACCTAGAAACCCTTCAAACTTTAGGTTAATTTAATTACGGTAGGTACAAATATTATTATCTATACGTATACCTATGTCGTATATGTTTAATATTAGTAACTTAATTGTTCATTTATTTTTTATTGTTTCGTCCTTGCCGCCATTTCATTGAGTTCATACTGTCCGAAGGTTGACTGGGAGATAATGCTTCTTGCATTAATTGCGCTTTTGTTCTGTACTTTTTGTATGGCGCATAAAGCTTAAATAAATATTACGTTATAACCTATAAAAATACCCTTTTACTTTTCAGGTCTGTTCGTCTCACCAAAGTGATAGGTCAAAAGATTGGAGAGTTCCTGGTCAAACTTTACAACCAAGGTCTGGACCCTGATAAGCTGGAACTAGTGGGCACCAGCTTAGGAGCTCATATCGCTAGCTATGCAGCTAAATATTTAATGGCTACTATAGGCCGGAAGCCTTCAAGAATAACCGGTTTGGACCCAGCCGGACCTTGCTACAGAGCTCTTCCTCCGGATTTGAGGTTATCCCCAACAGATGCGATGAGAGTTGATGTATTACACACCAATATAGATGGGTTCGGGATTGCGGAAGCTCTAGGCCACGTTGACTTCTACGTCAATGGCGGCGAGTACCAGCCAGGTGATATCCCTTATATCCCTTGCTTGGTGGTCTGCAGCCATATCAGGGCTACTATCTACTGGTGGCTTGCCATCGAACACCCAAAGAAGTTCATCGGAGTCAAATGTGATTCGATAGCAGATGCAAGACATTCAAATTGCTACAACAATACGCCAACTAACTATGTCGGACTGGAAACTGACTTCAACAAACCTGGTATCTATTATTTACCAACGCATAACGAGTTTCCTTATTATAGAGGAAAAGAAGGATTGAGGAGAGAGAATGAGATCTATACTTCGGTCAGTAGGAGTATTAATGCTGATGATACGTTTGTTGTTTGATGATGTAGAAGTTGGTAAATTAATTGTGATATTTTTCGGGGACAGTTAGACCCAAATTATTAGTGACTTTATAATTATGATAACCATCAGAATGTAATGATGAATGGCCATACCTGATTTTTCCTATATTAGAAGGAAAAGTGCAAATCAAAGTGCGTCTCGCGTCTTCTAAACTCGTAAATGGACAACTTTTCGAACTTAGTGTTGAAAACAAAACGATTTCTTTCCTTTGGTATAAATATTTTCTTTATGTAAAGAATACCTATCTGTTAACATGTCCAATAACTTCACAAGTTAGAATGATTGCATTGCTGAATATGACGATAGTAAGGCACTTCTCACACTACGCTATTTATGAGATTCGCTGTATCTGACACTGTTCACAGACAGGAGACTCATCGTAGACGCGTCGCTTTCATAGTTACATTGACAACATCCGAGTCGCTTGCAAATAGCGTTGTATGAGAAGTGCCTTAGAAACATGAAGACACTGACAATGTCGTAAAATAGAAAGCAACTGGACTGGACATTTTTTCTGAGCACATTTGCACTTACCCTTATAGAGATCATAAGTAATCATTAATTAAAAATAATTTTCTTTCCGAGTATCTCAGTATCTTCGGTGTCCAAAACCAAATATTTATTGTTATAATAAGTTTTATTTTAATAGTTTCAATTTAAAATAAGCTTCAATGTAATTTAATTTTAATTCGATTAGAGCGTTATCTAGTTTAATTTTAATATTATTCAGGCCCTTTACAGTTTATTTTAGTTTTGTTTACTTAGGATGACGACCAAAAATGTATTGAAAACATAATGATGGGAATGATCGAATGGCCAATAGCCGAGCTGACGAACTATTACACTACACTGTAACTGCTTTTATCCTCTGCCTACGTGTCGATTAATACCCGACAGCAACCGAGATATGGCGAATGTACATACTACCCCTATACGGACCCACATAAGGACGGCGAGCCTGTCTCGATTTTGTGACACATGATAGAAAGCAGTATATTAGATCCATGTCTTACCTGTACCATTTCTTTATTTTACAGATCTTCACGTGCATATAAATAATTATAGTGCCATAATTATTATAATCTATAAAGTGTAACTTAATCTTAACATGTTAAGGTACAATCACACTGGGCCGTATTTGCGTCGTTAGGCCGTATTTGGGTACCCGAATGACTTGGAAACTTCGCGTCTTAATGGAATTTTCGTTAACGACGTCAAATAGATTGAATGAAGTTGAATAGTTTGCGCAGTTTGGAAGGTTATTGTTATTATTATTTGTAAAGCGGGAAAGGGTTAAGTTGCCAAAGGTCATTTCGATCAAATTTGATCTATTGTTGTCAGACCTTTTTATATTAAGTGGGTCTGCGTGCTATATCTACCGTTAACATGAATTTTATGACGTTCTTGACCTCTGATTTTGCTTAGCCAAAGTTAGGCGCGTGCTTAAATATGATTTTTGTAGTGTTATTGCCTTTTAATCGGAAATTATGTAAACCAGATTAGAAAATATACAAATATATAAATAAAAGTTAATGTTACCTACCACCAATATAAGTTTGTTTTTAAGGTCTGGAATGTTACTTTTGTGACATGTACTTATATTTGAGTTATATATGAACTATCACACCAAGAGAATTAGATCAAAGACCAACGGACTCGATATCATTTAGGAAGAGTGAAAGTTCCCAAATGCGGTCTAACTAAAATAGGTAGGGTGGCTATAGGCTTATTATTAGTTTTTTAGTATGTATCTAATCACGGTAACTCACATGCGTACGAACGTATGTACCTACGTGGAGCGAATGTGTAAACGAATGTGTGGTAAACTACAGTAGGTACCTAAGTTATTTAAACTCGGCTGATGTGAACTTCGTTTTCCGAGATGTTTGCGCAGGTACAGTAACTGACCAATCAAAACACGGCGGCCATGAGAGTGTTTTGTTGCCTTAAAATCGACATCTGCACAGTCATTCGTAGCGTAGCTATGTTCACATCAGCCGAGTAATATGGAACTTACTGTACACTTGAGCGTTGATGCATTCGCGCGAATATGAGTTATTGGCCTAACAGTCAATAAATGTACAATGTAAATAGGCATTAAACACTCATTGCATTACCTACAATAAAAATATTCCAATTTTAAAGTTGCTTTTTTTCATCTGATCCCTACAAATATCATAAATGCAAAGGTAACACTATAGTAAACCCAACTTAAGACTGAAACGAAAGAGGCGCTGTCGGACGCATTTGACATTCATTTGACCAATCATTGCACACTAGTAACTGACAGTTGTGGTCATTCATCTGTCAGTTACTAGTGTGCAATGATTGGTCAAATGAATGTCAAGTGCGTCCGACAGCGCCTCTTTCGTTTCAATCTTAAGTTGGGTTTACTATTCAGTGCACCCAACTTATCTCTGAAATGGCAAAAATTGGAACTAACGAAAAGTCATTCATAAGTACGTTGTGGTCATTCATCTGTGAGTTACTAGTGTGCAATGATTGGCCAAATGAATGTCAAATGCGTCCGACAGCGCCTCTTTCGTTTCAGTCTTAAGTTGGGTTTACTATACATTTAATTTTATGATTGACGGCGTTATGTTGGTAGTATTTTTTCTGACAAGCTAAATTGAATTGTGAGCACAAGTAATAAGTCTGGTTTTGGCGGAGAGTGGCAATTCCATATGCTCGATGTATAATAGTAACATTTCTACTGTCATAATAATTGCTGTAACAACAATTGTGTTCCGGATGGAAAGGTGTGGAGCCGGTTGCAATTTTTATAGACAGCCATCTCAGACCTCAAGGAGTCATCAATCATCATCTCAAGGAGAGACCTGATACTAATAGGTCTTGTTCTGGGTCGGTCGCAGTTGTCATCAAGTCATCATTATGTCAAGACTAGTGCAATATATCTGAATGGTATATTTTGGAACGTGCGTCATGAAACCTCAAAGTGTCCGTTGAAATTAATTGAAAACACTCATTCATGTTCAGCAGCAGGTACTAAAGGCTCCCTGAATCCCTGAATTTTCCATTTCATTTCCCAACATTTTCCGACATGTCACGAGTCTCGATTGATTTATTTGTGTCGAGAAGTTTTGTATAATTAATTATGTCGGTATGGAAAATTTTATACGAATCAATGTATGGATTTTTAACCGCCACCCTAAAAAGAGAGGAGTTTTAAGTTTCTGTCTGTCTGTCTGTCTATCTGTGTTACTTTGATTTGTTTTGTTTGCTCCGTTGCTCGTGAATGAATGAACCGATATGAGTGCGTAGGTATGTGTGTTGCGTGAGTACAGTAAGTTAATTTTTTGTGATGCGCTACTTCGTATTGACCATGCATGAATGTAGGTATATATTTACGTCCATGGTATTGGCTAACTACCCTACTGCCCGCACTCCCCGCCTTCTTCCACCATTTTGGCCTTAAAATCGACATCTGCGCAGCCACTCCGTAGCTATGTTCACATCAGCTGAGTCAAAATGAACTAGGTATGTAGTTTTCTTAGTCGAGGTGTTCTAAAATTTTAAACTTACAGTTAGATTTAAAAAAGTTCATAAATAAAACAGTTATTTAAGTCATTCTAAATTTGTAAATGTGTATCACTACATAGTATAAAACAAAGTCGCTATTTTTGTCCGTCTGTTTGTTTGTCTGTTTGTCTGTTTGTCTGTATGCTTAAATCTTTAAAATTACGCAACGGATTTTGATGTGGTTTTTTGTAATAGGTAGAGTGATTCAAGAGGAAGGTTTTTATGTATAATACATGCATATATTCCCACGAGAACGGGATCCACGCGGGTGAAACCGCGGGCGGGCCGCTAGTAGCAAATAAATGATAATTGATGATAAAGAATCACGTCTGTTTACAAAGGGACTGATTTTCCTTAGCGAAGCTATGGCGGGTTTAATATCTAGATACTAATTAATAAGTGATTATTAAAAGAAAATATAAAAAAGTCAGAGTATCGTAAAATATACAATGTGGATTTTCATTGTTAAAGCTGTCAAAACTTAATTATACCTATTATTGCAAGATGTAGGTAGGTATCTACTATAGGAATATAATATAATATATGTATAAGAAAAGTAAGTATCTAAAAATCTTTTGAGTACCTATTCTGTTATCTGTAGGAATCCATACTGATGCACATATGAAAGTTAACTGTCAAGGGAAAACTCACATGTCCGACCAAATTAAAATGGCCAGTTTTATAAATTTCAAAAGTTCCATTTTGTCATTGGATATTGCTGTTTGGTGTTTCGCGGGAATTGAGTTATTTTTTGCAATTTCGTCTGACATCCATGTTTTATATGGTTTTGTGAGGTAGATAATACTGTCACGCATATATACAAGCTAACAATACATTTATACTGACTAATGACTAACAATTCTTATTCCTCTGCTAACTGAACTAACCATTCTAGTCCCTAAATTGAGTCTTGTTCTAGGTCGGGTGTCATAGGTGTCACACACACACAACACGACATTACAGGTGTTACACAGTTGTCATAGGTGGCAGCGGCAGGGTTGCAGTGCATGCTTACTTAATGAGGGTCGCCGTTTTTGTGCTCACCAGTTGGCGCCACCGGCGAGTGAGGTCCTGCTGTCAAAGCCCGCCCATACATAAACAGTGACAAGTGACATTCAGACAAGTGAGAAGTGACAGTGCCACAAACTTATCTGACCCGGTGGCCAAAATTGGAACAAAATATGCAAATGTTAAACTGTTGTTAGACAAAGACAAAGACAGTAGCGCCCTTCTTACCGGGTCAGATAAGTTTGTGGCACTGACAGCCAGACCTCACTCTACACTAGCGCCTCTAGCGGCGAATTCACACGGTTTTACCCTCATTCCATCAAAATACAAACATACCTACAGTATAAAAAATAATTTAACAAAAAATAACCGACATCAAAATCTATGTGCAGAAATAACTGAAACCTACCCGACTGATGTCGTTTATAATCGATATTTCCTTTCACTCAAAATCAGATTCATTAGTATATTTTTTTAAATTAAAAATGAATAAATTCCATTAGAAAATCATGTCACAAGTTCATATGTCGTGGCCACATCGTAGATTTGATCACTTCATGAAATGATCGACCATATCATGAAATGGTCGCATTTCATGAAATGGTCAACTCAGTTTGGCCCGATCGTAAAATCGTCGACGTTTCACGATTTGGTCATCAACGTTTGGCCAAATCGTAAAAACGCGGAGTATAGGGCATAATTTCGAACCGTGACGTCTCCGGCGCTGCGGAAGGTGCAACCCCTTCGCCCTTGCGGAACAAAGCACAGACACCCACGCTCGCCTGCGCAGCTTCGGCTTGCTGGTCGCCTTCGGCGACCAGCCTCAGCCGCTAGAGTGCGCGAGAGCCTATTTTAGTCGATCATTTCATGATGTGAGCAAATCTACGATGTGGCCACGACACATATACCAATTTAATACTAAATGACATTCTACGATCTCTTCATCTCTACATCCGCTTATTACGCTAAAAATCTTCATTTCATAGTCTTAGCACTTACACTTAATCAAAACAACTTCAAGTACTGGCCATAAACAGAATTTAAATTAAAACAATTTGAAATTCCATTTTCAAATTCAATTTGTTCCAAAACTAAACAATACAAGATGCTTCTCGTTGTCCAGTCGTAAACAGTTTATGCGTTTCGCAGGAGAGAAGGGGAGAGGAGAGAGGTAATGAAAACATGAATTATGTACAGTGACGCTGCAGTATGTTTTATCACCGTACAACGTACAGCAAAGTTTAGGCGTAATTCCAATCTGGTTTCAGAGTTTCGACTGCTTTATATTCCTTTGTATTCTGCGTTAGGACATGCAAATGTTTCCATTCAGGATCGAAGCCTTGCCTCAAATCAAGCTATCACACTACAACCTGTTTAACGCTATCTCTGATTATAGGTCCGAGTAGGTACATTCTCTTAACGAGAGTAAAAAAAATCGTTTGACCTTGCGGGCCAATCTGCAATTTCTTGGTTAATTGATATGTCTGACTTTGATGTTTTTAAGACATCAAAGATGTCTGATATATATTTCTGTACTGATGTTATGCATATTGGTGTTAACTGTACCTACCTACTTACTAAAATGAACCTCTTGAAGTTATGTCGACATTGTATTTTTGTTAACATTATCGCCTGAACGGATCAATCGGTTTTGAAGTGAAAGAGTTAATAAATTACTCTTACATTATGGAAGTTATCGAAAGGTACAGTACCTAGTTAGGCAGTTTGAAACAATTTGATTTATATCTTCGTGAGACACAATACGTTTTGACAGGTCATGAGTTTCGACAGCAACGGCCTATTTCTCGTAAAATGACTAGTTTATTTAGAAAAGAAACGGAAACGTTTCAAAGTAGGTTGAGAAACCAATAATCTTGTTCCGAGTGCCGTCATTCCATTCGCACTTCTCTTGGCATTCTCGACAATGTCATAATATTTAATCGGTACTAATTTTGGTAAAAGGTTTAAATACTAAAAATTTATAATAATAAAAATTTGCGCTATTTGTACGGTCAAAATTCGAAAACACGTATTCCGAAATGAGATCGTTTATGGACTTTTTACAATACCTAAGCTAGTATATTTTTTTATTTATATTTGTACCTAAATGAGTAATTTTTATTATTAACAACAACATTCTAGCCACCTACAACTATCCCTTTTATGTCCTAGTTGACTAGTAATAGAATTTCAGTTAAGTTTAAAATCACATGCATCCATGTTGCTACAATAACAATCGTATGGATATGAATAAAGGGTCCAGTGTTTACACAAGTTTCTATTTAACGCCGTGTTTACATATTCGACCAAATATTCGGTCTACTTTCTCGCAAAATATTCGTGCTCGAGTGAATACACTTGTTTCTTTTATAATATATTTCAGAGATTAAAGGATTTCTAATATTTCTATTGTGGATATCTGGCGTCCGCCATGTTCTACGTCTCGAAACACAGATTGGAATCAGTGCGCACAACCGGCGCGGTCAAGTCTCGATTGTCTAGTGTGTCATCTCATGCCACTGCATCCAATGCCACCTTGTCATTTTGACATATCTGCCAAACATCACAGTGACACGCGACATCTCTAAGACAAATTTGACTAGAACTACTGACTCAATGAATAGGCTGAATCGATAACAGATGGCGTTACCAGTACGTAAACATAAACAAGTCCATTATTTATTTTACTTCTCCGACACGGCCATACTGACAAACAACGCGCTCTCGCGTTGAGCACTATAACTTTATAAAACGCCAAACAGTCAGTAATACACTGGACAAAGCGATATAGCTTTCAGTTACATGTGTACAAAGCGTTAAGCTTTCAATTTACACGTCTACAAAGCGCTAAGCTTTCAGCAATACAACACACAAAGCGATAGAGCTTTCAATTACACGTTTACAAAGCGTTAAGCTTTCAGTAACACATCACACAAAGCGTTAAAGCTTTCAGTTTACAGGTTTACAAAGCGTTAAGCTTTCAGTAACACCACACAAAGCGTTAAAGCTTTCAGTTTACAGGTTTACAAAGCGTCAAGCTTTCAGTAACACCACACAAAGCGTTAAAGCTTTCAGTTTACAGGTTTACAAAGCGTCAAGCTTTCAGTAACACCACACAAAGCGTAAAAGCTTTCAGTTTACAGGTTTACAAAGCGTCAAGCTTTCAGTAACACCACACAAAGCGTAAAAGCTTTCAGTTTACAGGTTTACAAAGCGTCAAGCTTTCAGTAACACCACACAAAGCGTAAAAGCTTTCAGTTTACAGGTTTACAAAGCGTCAAGCTTTCAGTAACACCACACAAAGCGTAAAAGCTTTCAGTTTACAGGTTTACAAAGCGTCAAGCTTTCAGTAACACCACACAAAGCGTTAAAGCTTTCAGTTCACAAGTTTACAAAGCGTTAAGCTTTCAGTAACACACTACACAAAGCGAAAAAGCTTTCAGTGTCCAGGCGTCAGAAGTACAAAGCGCGGAGCTTTCAATACTCAAGCGTTGGGAGCACAAAGCGCGGAGCTTTCAATGTCCAGTTATCACCAGAGCTTGCTCGTCCATCCTGGTCTACCTAAAATCACTCTCAAAAATCTCGTCTCCGTCCGACCCGGTCTAGTTTCTTACCCTGTCAACCAGTATTCCAAAACAATGAGCCACTACCAAACCAGCACTTACACCGCTTTAAAGCTGTAATCCAAACCCAAATCCAACACCAAATTGTCACAGTTTACCCATGAACTGAAATGGCTGAAGGTCATTAACTCAACATCATCATCATATAAATTTTCAAATCATAAACATCATTACTTTGCTTAGTACCCAAAATAAATTAACTGATCGCCAAAGTTTAATCCAAAACAAATTTTACATTTCTCAGAAAAGTTATTTTTCTCAAACAAGTTATCACTACTCAAAACAAGTTCACTGAAATTTAATAAATCTCTCAATAAAATTATGAAGTTTTATTAGTTAATCACTATATAACTAGATATAATGCTGTCTATACCGTCAACTGACATTAATTATTCAGTGCATAAAAGCAAATCAGTAATTTAAGCCATTTATCAAAAGTGAATTTGGTACCGCGTAAATTTTTACTTACAACTTTTTACATGAAGTTTGTATCAAATTTCATTTAGTGCGTCATTATCAATTAGTCCAAAAATAACTTACATCTGCAAAGCATGAGAGCAAAAACCGATCTGACAATACCATAGATAGGTACCTTAAATGTTAAATACCTAGTAACTTATTGTTTCAAAATCATGAAAACAAATAGTAACTTTCTAATCTTAATACTTCGATCTGAATAATAATAACAAAGATACTAACAAAACAATGAGCTTTACAAGAAAGACAATAGTGAGAGCTGAGAGGTCAGATGTTCGGAGATTTGTAGTATCTTTAGTTGTAGCATTTATCGGTAGTTTCTTGTACAATAATAAAGTCTTACATAAGTTGTAATTACTCATTTTAATCCATTAATCAGACTTAAACAATTCAAAAATCTCAATAATTAACAAAATAATGGTAACCAGATTATCTCATTATTAAATTGACTGCATATTCACTACTTTTGTTTAGTAACACAATATTTCTTTTATGTTCCAACAATGGGTCCTTTACCTAATGAAGACTCGAGTAATAACTTAATGAAGTATTTTAGTTGCAATCCTACCATGTGTTATTATAACAAACTTTTAAAACTCTAATTCAGTTTATGTGTTGTCCCGCAGACATTCCATCAAACGAATAGTGTTCATAAATCTTTCCAGTGTCTTTTCTCAACCTAAATGCATTATTGACTCATGTTTGTGTATTGCTATTAAGTTCATGGTATTCCACACATATCTTATCGGAACTATTACGTTTCTTGACTAACAAAATAGGACTAGCAAATGGGGAATAACTGATGATAATAATCGCTGATGGACAGTCTCATGTGGATCGACAAGACGTACCTATCCTTAAGTTCACCTATTATTAACTCGGGTATAAATTATGGTAATTCCCTTCACAAAGGCATGACAATAATAATTATTGCTCAAGGAGTTCTATTAATTGTGGTTCGAATTCAGATGGAATATCAGTAGTATTGAATAAAGTCCACTGTCTCAGTTATTTTAATTTTCTAAATACTGAAACTACTTTCGGTTATAAGAACACTAAATCCTAGACTTAAAATCTCACGGCAAATCATAATAATTGCAACTAAAAACTCATCCGGTATTACAATATGAAAAATACTTATCTCTAAGTGGTAACCGTCAATCAAACTTAAAATTTATTTGGTGTATATCACATTAGAATTATGCAAATTCAAGAATAAAAAGTAATAAATTCGGGCAATCGTATTACAGGCGCAGGGATATTAGGCGTACTAATAATCTCGACTAATTGAGCCATATTACGGTTTTGAAAATCTAATATTGCACGCCATGAATCCTCACCCTGTTTCATGTTACCAAAACAAGGCGATGTCACCCTTGGTTCCAGACAGGTACCAGACAAGGTCCCGGTCTCCAGCTCCTTAAAACCCAGAATCGCTTCCCAAACGCAGCTCAAATCCGACGTAAACGCCCACGCCGACCTCATTCACTTCGAAAATATAGCGACTAAAGCGGGCAAGAACCCAACCAATTCGTCCGTAATAACTCCAATAACAATGCTTTGAATCATTAGATAACGCTTAGACAATATTCAAAATTAACAATGAACCACGCGGGCATTTAGAATACTATACAAAACAATAAAATGTGCTTTACTTCATTATTACGTTCCAGTTCAATAATTGCAGCATATTTCTTCATTTATATCCATCCTGTCAGTAGTGACATTTCAGATTAGAATTTAAGCCAAGAACTTTGTTTGTAAATTAAATCGCTGTAATATTAATAGTCATTAAAAATTTGATGACCTATCTTGACATAAGTTGGCAAATGTGCAACAACATTAGAGTGATTATTCTTTACTGAACATAACATCTATCTCATACTGAATACTCTTTACCAGAATTATAAGCAAGTTCAACCAAACCGCAAGACGTCATTATAGTGAGACCACTCGAAAACACCCTGTCACATAATAAATAAAACCTATGAAAATTGTATTGTGTTTCACTTTTAAAACAACGTGAACTAATGAGTAACCAATGAGGGTAACCACGTGTGAATTTCCCGCTAGAGGCGCCAGTGAAAAGTGAGGTGCTCACTTTTCGCTTGTCTGAATGTCATTTGTCACTGTTTATGTATGGGCGGGCTTCGACAGCAAGACCTCACCTCGACGGTGGCGCCAACTGGTGAGCACAAAAACGGCGACCCTCATTCGATCGACGTCGCCAATGAAAAACCAAACCGTTCACTTTTTAAAAGCGTAAGCCAATTATTGTTGTAGGTACTAGACAAATGGAATACTTCGCCAAGTTGAGCACAAATAAAGCAAACCTTCCCGTGTGTGTCCTTCTTTTTTTTTTTTTAATTAATCCTTTCAGCTATAAGCGGAGTACCAAATCACCAAACACCAAGACAATTAAAAGAATACCTTCGTTATTCACCGCTACCTGACCTTTACTTTCAGTATCAGTGGTGTCAGTTACTGCATACAAATAAAAAGTATTCAAGAAATAATTTTAAAAATTTAACATGCGACAAAATAAAACACTTGTCGAAAAGGTCACTGCACTATACGTCATATCTCGTTATCAATTTAAAAATGTATCAACATTGAATGCATAACCAAATACCTCACATCAAATTATTTTATTTTCTTTTTAGGCACGACCTTATAATAAACTACCTCCATTATCTTTAACAATTTTGTAAACGTAGATTTTTAATTTTAAATCGAAAACATTTTCATTTAATTAACAGTGTGGTATGAGGTATGGCCACTTACAAGAACGGCCATTCGATGAGCAAGTATGTTGTAAGAAGTGACGTTGTCATTCTAATAATAAATTATTGGAAGATTAATATGCCTCTTTGTTGTACGATACCCCTCTTTGTTGATATCCCGAAATTAGCCCAAACCAGGAATATTACACCAACAAACCTTACGGACGGACTCTTCCACGGTCTCTTCAAGACCCGACCAGCTGAACTAAGATTCATCACTTCTTATATCACAATATTTCAAATGGTACTTGGCCCTTGGGCAAAATTAAAGTCTGTTACCAAATGTAATGAAATTAAAAATATGTCATACCCAATACTCGCGAAAATCCTCCATACCGATAGGTACTTGCCATTTTTCTGCACAATCCTTAAGTTATACCAAAATTCTACGCCAGATTCCATCTTACATAGCATCATGGCAACTCACTTGCCGTTTACGCCTCATTATAATTATCACCACAAAAATATTCACTTTCCGTTGCCACAGGAGGTTGGGTAAGCACGTTGGGTAAATGCTGTGCCGATCCCACCGCTGCTTTCAGAGATTAAAGGATTTCTAATATTTCTATTGTGGATATCTGGCGTCCGCCATGTTCTACGTCTCGAAACACAGATTGGAATCAGTGCGCACAACCGGCGCGGTCAAGTCTCGATTGTCTAGTGTGTCATCTCATGCCACTGCATCCAATGCCACCTTGTCATTTTGACATATCTGCCAAACATCACAGTGACACGCGACATCTCTAAGACAAATTTGACTAGAACTACTGACTCAATGAATAGGCTGAATCGATAACAGATGGCGTTACCAGTACGTAAACATAAACAAGTCCATTATTTATTTTACTTCTCCGACATATATATTAACCGACTTCAGACAAGAAGGAGGTTCTCAATTCGACCATATTATAATTATGGTTTTTATGTGTGTTCAGCTTTTTTTCGTCGTTTATGAGCCGATTTTAATAATGCTTCTTTTGTTGGAAAGTAAATATTCCAAGGGTGGTCCTATAATATGGACGCCAGGATAAGATGATTGCATCTCAGATAAATCAAGGGGAACTTTCTAAAATTGTAGGGGCGACTAGGGTGTTCATTAATGTTTTCAGTATATTAAAGCACTACAATTTCTCGAAGGTCTGCAGTCGATTTGATAACGTACGCATGAATATTTTGATTAGCGCTAAAATACCGATACAGAGTCAAACACTCGTAACGAATAGAGAAGTGTACGAATAGACCGTTCACATACTAATATTCGCGCGTATTCGCCTATCTTGCCAAGTATCTGATTGCGGCGTAAGAGCTATGTGAAAGTAAACAACGTAGGGTCCCATTATCATATACAAATAAGGATGGCTGAGCCTTGATTGATTTATTCAACAGCTACAGTCATATAAGACAGCCAGTAGGTATTCTCCACATCGACGTAAATATCTATTCAGAAATCGTAGTTTGGGGATTGATATTGTCACAGGAGTGGATATGGCATAGGAGAGGAAACGCTATTTTCAATGGATGGAGTTTTATGCACAACTTTACACAATATACTTACAACAAATAAACAACAACGTTGTCACACACAATGTCTTAGATGTTTAAATTGTTTAATAAGTAAGAAAGGAATATAAAAAATCTTGAAACCAATAGACTCACCATTCAGTGTCGAATACACTGACATTTTTGGGTAAAAGTGAAAAATATCAAATTATCAGCCGTTTGATTGGACTTCAATCTTCTGAGCATTTTTGTCTCCTTTTAATATTTTTTTAACCTTTGCTGAAGCAATCTTTTAGAAGCACACTTTTATGTCGTCGCACATAAAAGAGATATTATTTCGTGGCAGGTAAAACAAAACATTCCTCACTATTTCTTGAAACGGAAACAGAAAGTTAACGACTGTATACGTATTCTTAGTTAAAATTGTTGCAACTAAGAATTTATCGCAAGAACAACAAAGTACCTACGGTATAAATTTTTTGCTGAGATTAAAGTTAAAGTGGGAGACGGAGTAAAAATTTAAACAAAAACAAAACAGTTTTTAAATTTGGAAAAAAAGTCAACTAACTTTTAAAAATGATTTATTTCGGGATGTGTGTGTGGATAACATACATTGATTCGCGCACAGTTTTTAACCGATATTAAAAATAAGCAGGAGGTTCTCAATTCGCCTGTAAGTATGAAATTTTGTTGTAAGTTTACACTGAGTGAACCAATTTTGATATTTTTTTTTGTATTCGTTTTCGAAAGATAGTATTCCGTCTGTACCCATATAAGAGTGATATCTGACGGGTAGCTTTTGAATTATTCTTATTAATGGGTATTTAATTTATGGTCGTTATCTCATAATTTAAGACTAGGTAAGTGTTAAAATTTTTATAATTCTGTTTTTATTCGAAAGCTGCTTGTCTTCTAATACAATATTAAGCGGCTTAAAATGTTCGACATCTGATGCATTGACGATAGACCATGTATGTACCTGTACATACATGTATAACAATTTTGTGAAGAGGAAAATAAAGAACTATTACTATTATTATTATATTATTATTATTATTCATTATTTGAGTTATCTCAACTCATCCTTGGGGTCGGTTATCTTATACTATATATAAAATTCTCGTGTCACAATGTTAGTTACCATACTTCTCCGAAACGGCTTGACCGATTATAATGAAATTTTGTATGCATATTCAGTAGGTCTGAGAATCGGCTACTATCTATTTTTGATACCCCTAAGTGATAAGGGTTGTTCACCGTTAACATTTTGTTTTTAATTTTTGGACAAAATTTTTTGTTTTTATTTTTGACGTGACAACGTTACGTTTTATAATTCGATATCGGCTGCACGCACGAAAAACATGACGTTTATGTGCCGTTATCTGACGTCATGCGGCGTTATCTGGCGTCATGCGGCGTTACCTCGCTTTGAGGGTGCTTTGAGGCGTCCCATCTTTGATGACATTATTTGTCAATGTAACTCTGACGTCTATTTAGTTTTGCTTTTTATCGAAATTATTTATAACCAGCCAGGTTTGTTTTGACTTGTTTGTGGCACATTGACATGACATAATATGCACAGACTAGCTAAAGATTAATGTTTCGTTATACGGTATGCAACGACTAGTCTTTTTGATAAAATATTTAATAAAGGTTTTTAACTGCAATATAACAGTAAATAAATTATAACTAAGTATTCAAATATAGTTTAGGATGACTATTAGTGATTATGCTACCATTAAATCAGTATTTTCTTAAGAGGTTGTCACGTTCAACTATCGTCAGTAAACGACTTTACAGACAACCAATTTTTTCTTTAATGTGGCATTAACAAATACATACAACCTTAAATTTTCACCCTTTTATCACCAACCCCTATTTTTTAATAGTCATTTTCCTAGAAATAATTTATATGGTATAACAACGTTTGCCGGGTCAGCTAGTTATTTTATAAAAAGTTAATTATTCTACCGCGTTAAATAATTTTGCATTGCTATAAATATCTTGACAAATTTGTAGTAACAATGTAATGTCTAGCTTTTCTTTTGTGTACTTAAATCCCTTCATAATATCTAACGTTTTAAGTCGAGCGCTCATAAAGAGAAAGAAGAGTACCTACACAGTCATACTGACAGGGTAAAACAATTCTTCTGCTTGGATAAGCATTGCACTAGTGAACTAAGAATCGTTTGAGCTAAAAGCAAGTACTATTATGAACAAAGCAATAAGAATAACCGTCTTAATTTATCTCGACTCCTAAATAGTAAACACGTTCTAATTTTACTTCGAAAAACTTATTGTTCATATCTCAACATTCATTTTGACTTTTGAGTGTAGATGGCACTAAGACAGGATTTCTGGAACTTCCCTCTAAAGGAATAAAAAGGGAATACCTACTGAAACAAAAAATCCACACTTAATATGTGTATTGCCTTTATGTAGGTACCTCATAATAATTATGCCTTATATAATCGACTTATAGCTTGAGTGTACCACTGGAGATAGATACATACAGGGTGTAAAATACTACATTAAATTTAGGGAGTCAATAGGTAGAATGACCACTGAGAATAATAATCCTTAGTGTCTTAACAATTCTTACTGTTAATTAAATGCCCTGTGAAACTGCGATTTCATCATCATTTCACGGGGTTGTTAATATAATTACTTATATAAAACTCTTCCGTTACTGAGTGACTAACTGACAAGGTACATACAGCCGAAACTAATGAACGCAAGATACTGTGTGGCATGCATGTTCCTTGGGGAGTATAGGGGAGCAATAAGAGTGGATCTTTGTAAATGGTTTCGTTAAAATTCTTCTAAAATTCTTTTATTATCCTTTAAAATCATTATATTAATTTATCCCTTTAGGGCCTAAAGGAATAAAAGAGTGATATTATTAAACTGAAACAAAAATTCTACGCGGGCAAAGCCTTTGGGCAAACTAGGTTAACTAGGTCTAGGAATAATCGCAAAAGTGAAGTTTTATTCCAGTAACCGTTTCTAACACTTGTGCATAACATTAAAATCAGCCAGCGACGATATAAATATTTAAGTTGATATTAATTTACTCGAAGGCAATTTCCTCAGACGTACAGTCACAAAGCAAGTTACTTTGTAAACTATGTACGCGACAATGTAACCTATTGTAAAAACAATGTTGCCAGTGATACAGGCTAGATCCATTGTTCCCTGGTTTATTTTCTTGGCTAGCTAAAGCTACTATAAAATACATTTTAGTTAGATGAAGTTGATGGAAGCAACAGGATTTTGCTACTACTAGCTGATTCGACAGACGTTGTTCTGCAACATAATTATATGTTATTTCTTAGGTCATGCACCAATTTTTAAGTTGGTTCCTTAGAAATACACTGCGAAAACGGCACGAAATTTTATTCCGTAGTTTACGTGATGATACGACAAACGATAAGACAGGCAGGCTAATCTAAAAATTCTAAATATAAGACTTTTGGCTCAAGTATAAACTTCATCCCCCTATTTCACCCCCTTCGGGATAGAATTTCTAAAAATCCTCTCTTAATGCTCCTTTACACTCCTCAAGGAACATACATGCCCAATTTCATCTTCTTCCGTTCAGTAGTTTCGGCTGTGCGTTGTCTGTCAGTCAATCACTCAGTAACGCAAGAGTTTTATATATTAAGATTTTATTCGTTCCTAGTTATCTCATAGTTCATATTTCTATGTATATATTTCCACACTTCTCAGTGTTGAGCTTTAATCGTGTGCGCAGGCGCAGATCCAGCGGGGGGTCACTAAGGATATAGCTGTTACTGTTGGCATAGGCTTGTTTTGGGGACTACCCTTAAATTTGATTTTTTGGACTCCTTGGGAGAGACTCCTTGGGAGTTTCTTGCCGCTTCTTCTCCCAAGACCACTCATCGTAGGGATTTGTTGAAGCGATGGCGTAACTTGACTTTCGAAATGAGTTTGTAAAAACCTACTTCGAAGAAATAAAGATTTGAATTTGAATTTGAATTTGAATTTGGCGAGTATTTTTTTCTGGTGAATTTTTGCTAAAATAATTATCATAAGGCATAAGTCTAGAATCTATTTTCAAAAAAAGAAGTAATGAACTGTAAAATTAAAAATCTTGTTAGAAAATAAGCATCCAAATTCGTTTTGTACATTTTGCTCTGCAGGGATCCAAACGTACCTACTTGATTCAACAATAAAAACAAAGTGACGTATTTTATCCATTTTAAATCTGACAGTGTCTTAGAAAAACAAGTTACTAATGAATTTTAAAAAGTTGGGATACGGAAAACCAACTTTTAGTTCTTTGGAAGGTTTTAAACTTAAAACTAAGATTGCACAAGAAACTTAAATTTGTTTCTAAATTAACTTAGGTACTACCTTGCAATGTGTGAGACGGGTTAGTTCCAAGCTCCAAAGAATGCTGTAGAATTCTGTTCCGAAACCGGTTCAAGTACTTATTCAGATCATATTGTTGTAAACACGCCCTTATTAAAATGTTATATAGCATGGAGCACAATGGTAATTAGGGGTGACTGGCTTCCTTGACTCGTCAATTAGTAATTCTCGGAGGTACGTGTGATCTTCTCTACGTCCCGCAGGGGACGTGAGGAATCGCTAAGGCTATGGAGGCTTGCGAGATATCTTTCGCCCATTAATACGGGCCGGTCCTTGGAGTGGGAGGGAGCTTGCTCCCTCCCGTGGTGTGTCCTTCTTTTTTCTTTACTATTTCCTTGGTGGGTGGCTTTTCGGCCGCGGGGCCTCTTGTGCTTTCCTGCATACATATATGGGAACCGCGACGCTTCGACACGCTTGAACATGCGGCGTGCCAGGCTGCTCATGAAGTTGTCCAGGCTCTCGACTCGAAGGTCCTTCTGGATGACGGCGATCCTCATGTAGGTATCACGGAGCGCCAGAAACTCGATTCGACGCATGAGCCACGTACGTGAGGCGGGGTCTAATGTAAGCCTGCTTGGAGGCCTAGATATATCCTATATATAACCGGAGCTGAGCTCAGGTAACCTTCCCCCTCCCCTAAAGTGGGAATATCACCAGATCACAGGTAGTTTTTGTGATTTGCTCAACAGCGGGCCTGCTCCTCCACCGGGAGACACTTGTTCTCCTGAGTATGTCCGGGTAAAAAGGAGACCCTTGAGACCCGAATATCTCTCGCCTCAGTCCGCGCAAAAAATGCGCGGCAGCGATGGAAGGCAGCGTTCGTTCGTTCTTGTGATTATTGGCTTAGTTCTCAGTGATGATAACAGATGGCGGTAAACCATACTAAATATTGCTAAGATTGTGAGTACCTAAGTGCGGTAACGCTAAACCGCTCTAATAAGGCAATGAATGTAATCCTATTGTAATACTAATTAAACATCTCCGATATGTTTGTGTATCAGCGATCCGTCATATCTGTTTGTTCACCGTTCCTCGTCGTCGATACACTGAGGACATATTTACACAAGATGGATTAGATAAGTGCCTGTCAGTCATGGGCTGTATCAAAATAACTTGTTATTAGGGACAACATCCTCGTCTTAAATAATTAACTAATTGTTTTGGATACTACCTTGTGTTCTATCAATTTTATGGTGAATTACCCAAAAAACAGTAGGTAGGTATGAGGGAAAATTATTAAGGACTAGATGCGCCCGCGAATTCGTTCGTCCATAGGAGTTTTTCCCGCGTTAACTCCGTGATAAAAAGTAGCCTATTATGTTGCATCACAACCTTCTCTATTTCCCAGACAAAGTCCCATAAAAATCCGTTTAGCCGTTTCTGAGGTTAGCGTGCACAAACACACAGATATACAGACATACAGACAGTTATCACTTGCAGTTTTATTCTATGTATAGAATAGATAAGTTGTATTAAATGTTTTACATATTTTTTTAATTAGATTCAGGAAAATGTGTTATAAAAAGTAATAATTGGACTTTATACAGGTACGCAAGAGAACCCAAAATTTTTTTTCATTTTTATTATATTTATCTGTACGTCTGTATGTTTGTGCAAGCCAATCTCAGAAACGGCTTATTTGATTTGAATGCATTTTAATGTTGTATTAAATAAGTTGAAGCGAAGCATGGTTATGCAAATAAAATGCGCTCCTTTGATTTGTCTAACAAAAATAGTAGGTAGGTACCTTATAAGCAAATAAAGCTACATTAAGGAAATAACGTTAGTTTCGGATCCGACTTTTCTATTGGGAAATGTGTTATCTTTGACCTCTTTCAAAGAGTATTTAGGTCAGGGTTTACATGACAATTGGGTCTGATACGGATATCACGAATCTCTTTAACAACAGCTGGGTTTCTGACGGAATAATTGTTATATTGGGTTATTGATACTATGAACATGTGCTCCCGGATTCAATAGGAATTTTCTTACTATCGGATTGAGTTTCTAAGTTCGATAGATCCTGTTTATATTGTAAAGTTCAGATGGTTTTTCACTTTTAAATAATAAGTACTTTTAAATCTTTACATAGATTACAGTTTATGAAGAATTTATCGTTATTTTTTTTGTAGAATAAGTTTTTTCCAACATAAAACTTTCGATATTTGGGTTGGCCACAGACTGCTTCACTATCCCGCACTGTAACAATGTGGTGTAGTAAGCCTCGGCAGCTATGTTGAGAGAACCGTTACCAGAATGGATTAGAGCCAATACATCATTCTCTTTTAACCGACTTCAAAAAATAAGGTTTACAATTCGACGGTATTATGCTTTTTTTATGTGTGTTCATCGGCTCATTAATGAGCTGATTTTGATAATATTTCTTTTGTTGGAGACTAGATATTTCAAGGGTGGTTCCATGATACTAGGATCTGATGATGGCGTTCTAGAGAAATCGAGAGAAACTTTTCAAAATTGTAGGGGCGACTAGTGCGTATTTTAATGTTTTCATTAAGTGTATTAAGGCACTACACTTTCATGAAGATCTGAAGTTGATCTGATGAAGTCAAAAGACATTCGAGGGATCTCCTCAACGATTTACAGCAGTTACCTTGTTTTTGCGCTTGATTTTTTGTAGCGACTAGAACTATACAACTAGATGGGTTGAATTCAGCGCCATTTGGTTAGTTTTTAAGTTATTTCTGCTTGTCGATGTTGAAGTTGGTTTTTTTGTAAAAAGAAATTATTAGAAAACGCTGTTACAGCACCACCCTTCCAAGAGCAAAAGCTTAGCAAAAGAAGCCAAGGAGCTACTTGCCGCTTCTTCTTCCAAGACCACCACCAAGACCGTAGGGATTTGTTGAAGTGATGGTGTAGGTTGATTTTCAGAAAGTGTTTGTAATAAACCTACTTCATATAAAAATGTCATTCATTCATTAAAAATATTATTTTCAGCGTTGGTATAAACTGGAAAGCATTACATCTTACGGAAACGACAATTTCACTTGTAATTCACTTGTTTCCTTACCATAATAATTATTCCAAGGATGGTAAATCACAGACACAGGCCACTAATCTGAAAACAGTTAGTGCATAAATAATAAAGTCGTTAAAACTGCATTAGACCAGGACGCTGTGCAAATTTACTCAAGTATGCACTTATTACGATCATGTTCCGACGAGACGGTTTCACATTTACCGCGTCTTTACTATTGTAACTCGCTCTTAGTACAATTTTAAGCTGTTTTGCTTTTTAAGCTTTGAATTTGAAAGCCAAGAGACTCTCAAATGGGGAAGTGGGGTAGCTTGTGGGCATCCGCTTATATGGGGGGGGGGGGGGGGGGTCTAGGCAACTCTTTAGCAGAGGGCACTGTGGATGGATCGTGGGAGTTTTCTACTACTATTCAGGTTTTAGTGCGTATCGCCTTTCCTACGTTCTTACGGCAGTGTCCCATAACTGTTCGTTCCCCCCGAAGCGAACGTTATTCTTAACTGCATTTTCTGAAGTACAAAAGGTTTTACGGTAGAGATAGGTGGTTCTTATCAAAAAACTAGCTTCCGCCCGCAGCCTTCGCCCGCTGGAACGTGGAATTCGTTTAAACTTCACCCCCCCCCCCCAATTTTACCCCCTTGGGATGGAATATTCAAAAATCCTCTATTAGTGGTTCCCGACACTCCCCAAGGACTATACATGCCAAATTTCAGCTTCTTCCCTTCAGTAGTTTCGGCTGTGCGTTGTCTGTCAGTCAATCACTCAGTAACGCAAGAGTTTTATATATTTAAAGATAATCGTACACTTATATCGAGTCTCAATGATCTGGCGTTCGAGTTTTTATAGTACTAAGAATGTTAGGTGCGCTAAAGCATTCCAATAAAATACGGCTGCTCCTAATGTCTCCGTGTTCTCATTTATCGCTCATCGATGTTATTAAGCACGCTCTGAACTCTTAGATGTTTACGTGTAGGTTCCCTAAGGAATTGCTCACACACTTATCATCCACTTTAAGTTTATTCGAATCGTGAGAACATTTTATTTTTAAATAAATCCAAGAAAAAGTGAAAACCTGGTTTCTTTTAAAGTTACTTAAGGATCACTATGTTCCTTCCTAACATTTCATTTACTTTCCTTCTTAGAAAATAGTAACGTGAGGTAAGCCGCGTGATATACGTAAAATGTAGTGAAACTTTTTTTTTATCAAAGGGACTAGCATGGTTAGTCCAGTTAGTCGATGGTGTTAGAATTAGAATATTAGTTGGTTAGTTTGTTAAATAAGTGTGAGGACAGGGACTGTTAGTGATAATTAGTCCTGTTAGTTAATGTTAGTGAAAGTCCAGTTAGTTATTGTTAGTATGAGTCTCGTTCTAATTCGGTCACAGATGTGTTGCTACCCCTGAGGACTGAGATGGTCGCCTCTAAAAAAGTGTAACCGGCTCCACACCTTCCTATCCGGAACACAATTCTAAAAAGGCCCTTGTGCGGCCAAAGCTCAGAAATGTGTGACGATGATGTTCTGACATCCAAGAATCAACAGAAAAAGGAAGATAGTATAATCTGTATAATATCAATAAAATTTTCAATTCATTGCGGTGAAATGCAATTAGTTGTAAAGTGCTAATGCCTGTCTAACGATGATACAGCTGCAAAGTTAGGAGCAGCTCAGCTGCAAACAGGAACTTTGTCTCGCAGGTGCAGGCTTGAGGTGGTGTTAGAAGGAATTACTTCTGAGTATATTGCGCGTCCCAGCTTCGAACTATTTGTTTGTGTTTAATTTAGTTAGTGTTTGCAATAGGCAAAATGTAATCATTGATAGATATATAGAAGATATAACTAAATTTTTACAAAAAAAACCGATTTCAAAGTTGAGATAGCTCAAAAACCACTTGTAAGATGTCACTCAAATGCCTTTCGAACAAAAAAAAAGAATCATCAAAATCGGAACACCAAGATAAAAAATATGAGAAAAGTTATGAGTCGGTTAAAATACACTTTATTGCACACACAAGAAAACATTTATCAGCTATATAAGACAGTACAAAAGGCGGTCTTATCGCTTCATGGATCGAATCAAAATACATGAAAAACATGGAGGTACCTATTATTGATTAAAAGATCAAAGACAAATAATTATAAAGCTGCACTGTACATTTTGGTACCTACCTTATTAAACTTAACCCAGATTCTCCTGAAAGTACTCTCGGTGTCCAAGAGAGTCCTGTAGTAATTATTTTCAGAATTATCGTCTGTGTGTCGGTTTGTTCGCGTTAATTTCAGAAACGATTTTATTGATTTGGCAAACGAGAGCCATGATCATGCTCAAAGCAAATTCGCCCTGCGCTAGTAGAACGTAGATCGTGAAAGAAAATGTAGGTATGTTTGTATTTGTAATTGAATGTTTGTTTAATCTGCGCGTACACGGCGGGCGTTCCGGTGTAGAGTGCCACAAACTTATCTGACCCGGTAAGAGAGGCGCTACTGTCTTTGTCTTTGTCTGACAACAGTTTAACATTTGCATTAGTTCCAATTTTGGCCACCGGGTCAGATAAGTTTGTGGCACTGTACAAGTTTAACCCGCGCTGCAACATAAAATGATTTTTACAGTTCTCAATAGTAGGTAGGTAGTTCCTAAAATTTGCGAATGAAAAAACTGATCGTATGTTTGTGCACGCTAATCTCATAAACGGCTGAAAGGATTGTTATGGGACTTTCACTGGGAGATAGAGGAGGTTATGGAGCATCATGTTGGCTACTTTTTATCGGAGTTTCCGCGATACGGGCATTCACGCGAGATAAACTTCTATGCACGAACGAAGTCGCGGGCACAACTTTAAGTAGGTAGGTAGGTGTAAATATAAAAAATATTTTTTTACAATAGATCTGTATGGCATTACATAGGAAATTTTCTGTCAGTGTCATTCATCGAGAACTTAAGTAATGCAGAGGATAGTAATGCATTCGTCAAATCTGCAGGATACTGGCAATACCTGTACAGCGTGGTGTCGAGTTAATTTGCATGTCGAATGTTACTTCTCTCTAGGCACCAGTATCGCGAAGCTGTGTGGTTGATTTACTTGGGTTTTGGGTGATATACGGAATGTCCATGTTCCCATAAATGACATTTTATTTTCAATTTAAAATTGAATAGTATTTTTCTATTATTTTTCAGGAAATAGAATAATGGTATTATTCATTATAAAATTGATATAGGTAGGTATTATGAACAATTGAACCATGAACCACTCGCTGAACAATGAAGTCAGTCTGCATTGGTTTCAAGCGAATTTTTAAACGATTTTTACCGTGCACATTTGAACTGGGCTGTGAATGTGATTTGAATGAAAAATTCCGGGAACGGTATGATGTCATGTTCTTTAAAAGAGAATCCTCCTTCACGACTGGTATTGGCATACTGACGCCATGTACCGTTCGTTGTATGTCACAAGCATGCCGATCCATGTGAATAGTGCAAAGTACTCTCCTCTGTTACTCTGTCAATTGATCCCTATTTCTGTAGCATTCTGGGAAATCTAACTTTTTCAGAGAATATTGTAATTCACCACTGAGCGCTCAGTGTAAGTAACAAACTATCAAACGACTTATTTATTCATCGCATTATTCTACCACTCATTTTTAAAGGTGTTAAGATACGAAAATACCCCCACCTGCCATTGTATTTAGTACCATTTCTACCGCTATAATAATTGCTTTAACAGCAATTGTGTTCCGGACAGAAAAGTGTGGGATCAGTTACACTTTTTGTAAAGGTGACCAACTAAGTAATCAAAAGTAACAACGCAACTATTTGCTACCATAATTCATTAAAAGAAGACGTGCGTAAAATGCGTCGGCAAAGCTAACTATAATTATACATTAGCTTCAGAGTTTTTTCGACTTAACGATGTATGGGTGACGTAAACTGAAAAAACCTACTTATCGCTTGAACTGCAACATTACTGTATACATTAGTCATGGACATAGAGTTGTCTTCACCAAATGGCCGGTCATTCGGCGAAACGATGTCATGAGCAGAGGTATAAGAGCACCTCACTCCCGTGGAGTTGTCAGACAAAGATTTTAACTTTGTTTTCTACTGCTCGCTTATGTTAGCGATTTTTACAAGCTTTTATATAACTTGAAATCCTACTAATCCTACTAATATTATAAATGCGAAAGTTTGTAAGGATGTATGTGAGTGTGTGTGTGGGTTTGTTACTCTTTCACGCAAAAACTACTGAACGGATTTTCATGAAACTTTGCAGTAATATAGCTTAGACATTGGAATAACATAATTTGTTAAAATTTATAGAGATTTTTGAAGGGACTGGTTTCCCGAAGCGAAGCGAGGGCGGATTTACTAGTATTATAAATGCGAAAGTTTGTAAGGATGTATGTGAGTGAGTGAGTGAGTGAGTGTGTGTGTGTGTTTGTTGCTCTTTCACGCAAAAACTACTGAACGGATTTTCATGAAACTTTGCAGTAATATAGCTTAGACATCGGAATAACATAATTTGTTAAAATTTATAGAGATTTTTGAAGGGACTGGTTTCCCGAAGCGAAGCGAGGGCGGATTTACTAGTGGAAAATAAAAACGAATGACATCTCGTTTTTCTTATTAACCAACCTAAAAAATTAGGAGGTTCTCTATTCGACTGTTTTGGTTTCGTGTATGTTACATAATATTTCTTTCCTCAACATTAGGTGGGTTAGCCAATTTTGATAGTTTTTTATATATTTGAAAGTTAATACCTACTTGCCGTGTGGATTTCAACTGGAGCAAGATCTGACCTGTGATAAGGATACCAGGACCTGATGACCGCATCTCAGAGAAATTAAGGGGAACTTTCGAAAATTCTAGGGACTAGTATATTTGTTTGTTTTTATAAATATATTAAAGCACGACAATTTTATGAAGGTCTGGAGTCGGTCGATCTGATGAAGCCAAAAGACCGTCAGGGAAATCCTCAACGATTTACAGCAGTTACCTTGTGTTTCATTTATTTATAGTGAATAAAATGTACACCTAAATGGGTTGTATTCAGTGCTACCTGGCTAGTACATTTTTTTAGTAATCTCTGCTTGTCGATGTTAAAGTCGGTTATTTTTTGGAAAAGCAATTTTCATGTTCCAGTGTGTAGCGTTATTTTATTTATTTTATAATGTCAATAATTGTTTGTATACATTTGACGAAATTCTGTGTACCTACTGTGTAAATAAAAAATAAAAAATTCAATTTATTTCTATGATCTGTACATTTCGTTCCATTTCAAATGCCTTTAGGGCTGTAAAACTTTGTGTTTTGTGCAATAAATGAGAACAATAACGTTACAGGTTCAAGGTTGTAACTTTTGAAGTTAGGCTGCGTTTACAGTAGGCTAGTTTACTGTTTGCCCCCGACTTAGTGAGCCGCTAATTTGTCGCGAATCGAAATTCGAGTCAGAAACAGTTTGCCTACTGTGAACGCACCTAACTCTTAGCGCGGTTAAAGAAGTTTCGCTTTAAAAAATTGAACACTCTAAAAAGTTGTGATAATGAAGCCGATTTGGGGTGATATAGGTATAGTTATAGACCAGGGTATGAGGAGGTCACGGAGACCAGTCCTGCTTGGTGGTTCGGCTAAACAAGTTTGTCGTAACATTGTATTGTCACATCCGTATTTGTAATATACGGATATACGGAATATCGGCCGTATACCTACTCTGTGCAAATTATCAAAAAGTGGAATACTTCTTGAAATGGGTGAAATTTTTGTAGCAAGTTTTCGTTACATACATACATACAGGTCAAACTTCCTAGGATACTAAGGACAGTAGTTTTTTAACATAATCTGCTATCAACACAAATTACAGCATTATCAAATCTACGTACCTACATTTACGCGAGTACATGGAATGTATAACCGAACAAAATTACGGAAAGAAATGAAATATGCCGATATTAAATTAGGATCACGTTGCAATAAATGTGAGACGCATTTATAATTTGCGGGTAGATGTGAATCGTTGAAACTCTGTTGGCATCCAGGTTATATAGAACCGTAGGGTGGACCATGACTGGATGATTAAAATATTTTTAAAAAGGGGTGTGCATTCACATCCATACTAATATAATAAATTAGTAATTAGATTAAGCAAACTTGTATATTTATAGTATAATAACCATTGGCAGACCTTAATAAATAAAAATAAATAAATGCGAAAATCTGTCTGTCTGACTGTCTGTGACGTTTTTCGGCTAAACCACCGGTCTGATTTGGATAAAAGTCGGAACGAAAATAGTTGAAGACCCAGAGTCACACATAGGCTACGCAAAAATCAACCCCTAAAGGCTTGAAATAGGGGATGAAACTTTGTATAAAAACAACGATTTTGATGAATTTGCCCAGGAAGATAGTTGATGACGTACCCTCTCCCACACTTCCCCGGTTCGCGATATAAACGAATTCCACGCGACAGCATATTATATGTATCTTTTATGGTTGACTCACAATAACACGTGTAAATCCCGATAGCTTAGCAGTTCGAAGCTTTCTGATTATAACGCAGGAAAAACTTTGTGACACACTGAGTTCCACGCGGGCAAAGCTGCGGGCACAGCTAGTATAACATAAAATAATAGGCTATCGTAAGATAACAATCGATAAATCACGTAGGAGCGCTTTGAGACTTTCACAACTTTCTTGGCAGATTACACTTTTTAGAGGCTACCATCTCAGTCCTCAGGAATAGCAACGCCTCTGTGACCGAATTAGAACGAGACTCATACTGACAACAGTACTACCATCAACTAACAGGACTATGTATCATTAACAAAATCTGTCCTCACATTTATTAACGAACTACCCAACTATCATTTTAACACCATCTTATAACTAAACTATATTATAATCATCTTAGTCCCTAAATTGGGTCTTAATAAATTAAATCAAATGGTAATTTTACAAAATACTTCTGTTTGCTTCTCTATAAACTACACAGTTTCGATTGAAACAATTTTTAGTATGATCAAAACTGGACTTTGTGCTCTACATTTTATCATAGGGTAGAGGGAAGGGGGTTAGGCGAGTAATAGGGGTGCGCATATTTTACGACAATAAATATTAACCTAACCAGGCTATAAGAGCCGCGGATCGTTCATGGGCATGCATTAATTTAAGCGAATCGATTACAAAATTAAGAATAATACAAAGATAGACATTCAAGTATTACTTTTTTAGTTTTACAATGACGGTTTTCTATTCCAATTTGTACTGAAAATTAAATTAATGTACTTGGGTCATGAGGGTATCCAATTTAAGATAATTTAAGATATTTAAGATAAAGTCTATCTATTGATAAATAACACCCTAACTACACATTATACCTACTGGCTGGCTTCACAATATTGAGAAATGTAGATGAATGCAGAGATTTAATACAACGATTACTGTCAAGTAGGTAAGTCGGAAAAAATCGGCCAAGTGCGAGTTGGACTCGCGCACGAAGGTTCCGTACCATTATGTATAAAAACGCCAAAAAAATCTGGTCTGTTGTTTGAAAGCCTCACTTAAATATTTACTTTAGTTTTTTGTAGCCACAAGCAACGCCATCTCTTGGACCGAAAGGTAACTAATTTAGTGCTGAAGCGTCGAAGCCATATTTCGACTTAAATATTAATTTTTTCAGTGTTTTAGTATTTGTGGTTGTAGCGGCAACAGAAATACATCATCTATGAAAATTTCAACTGTGTAACTATTACGGTTCATGAGATACAGCCTGGTGACAGACGGACGGACGGACGGACGGACAGCGAAGTCTCAGTAATAGGGTCCCGTTTTACCCTTTGGGTACGGAACCCTAAAAAGGAAGGGATTGGTCCCCGAAGCGAAGTAAGGGCGGGTTTTCTATACCTAATCAATAAAAAAGTATAAGTACGAGAAACAGGTCACCACTATCTATTAAACTCCAATTCCCATCACTATGGACACTGTATAGTACTGTATATGTCAATAGTATCTTTACGAGTTTTTCTAAATAATCGAGAATAATGGCTATCTCCAGTCTTCCGGAGAAACAGACAAATTAGATGTTTTCTACATCGTTTAGCGTGAATTATAATGAATGGTATCATTATTCATTATTTACTTATAATATCTAGGGCGGCCAGCATTCTGTATAACGGAGGACAGAATTAATGCTCCAATGCTAGCCTTATAAATATGGTCTATGGAGTTTTTTAGCGTTATTAAAAGTACCACAAAAGATTCGGTCTTAATGAATACGAGAATTCACTGAGAGTAAATATAAAAATTTTGTACGTCAGCGTAATGGGGGCTACGAGAACTTTCAGTTAAAGAAATAACGGAACTTACGTTGCTTTTAGTGCATCTGTTTCAAAAACATTTTTAGAACGAGAATTATCGCTACAACCTTTTCTTAATATAACGAAATTTTCAACAATCTCCGACTTGTATTGAGCATGTTGACGGAACTACCTCAGTTTATAAGATAATAATTAATAGACCGTTGCAATGAGCGTCGCCGTTTTTGTGCTCACCAGTTGGCGCCACTGTCGAGTGAGGTCCAGCTGTCAAAGCTCGCCCTTAAATAAACAGTGACAAGTGACATTCAGACAAGTGAGAAGTGAGAGTGCCCCAAACTTAACTGACCCGGTGGCCAAAATTGGAACTAATGCAAATGTTATACAGGTTATACTGTTGTCAAACAAAGACAAAGACAGTAGCGCTCCTCTCACCGGGTCAGATAAGTTTGTGGCACTAACAGACAGACCTCACTCTCCACTAGCGTCTCTAGCGGCGAATTCACACGCTTTTACACTCATTATAGCAATCTTGACTTTCAGAAAATTCTACCCGCGAAATAACAATTGCTATGCGTTTTTGTTACGCGCTATATATTTTTTTTATTTGACTATTTTTTTTCTAAGAGTAACGATGACGACGATTGTGATCGCGTGTTACCAGTAGTTATTTCTTGAGGCTATTGAAAGAAATGTAGTCAACCTGTTATCAATTTTATCTAAATGCCCGCTTTTTGTAAATGGAAGACTAGCTTTTACTTGCAAAAACTTTCCATCAAAATGTCTTCACTGCCCATAACTGCCCCTCTGTTGTGGCTCGAGTCTTCTCTCATAATCTCTTGTCAAGTGCGCATTGGTAGACTTTATTATTGTACCTGTGATTATACTTTTGAGAACATTATGGATAACTCTTGATTATACTGCCCGGTTTCTACGCAATGTGTTGTTGCATCACTGAATGAGAAAATAAATTCATATGCACATCAATTTTGAAAATTATAAAAGAAAAGGGTAACCCTTAGAATGAGAATTTACAGGCTATAGTCCACCATGCTGGCCAAGTGTGGATTGGCGGACTTCACACATGCACGTTTTGCGAATTCGCGGTCATGAAGATTTCCTTATGTTTTCCTTCACCGTTTTAGCGAGTGAAATTTAAATGATTAAAACGCACATAGCTCCAAAAAGTCAGAAGTGCATGCCCAGATTCAAACCCGCGAACGGCGAATAGAAGGCCGAGTTCTTAACCACCAGGCAGTCACTTCTTGCCACTTGACTATTACTGCTTTGTTATTAAGGTAGATACGTAGACACTTAAATGGTAGGATAAATGCCCAAATATTTGAGTAGCTTTCAACACTAATACTACCTTAATGATTTAAAAGCGATGCCATTTTACTTAATTAGTGGAGGTTATGTGAGGCGTTAATTTTAATACAGCGTAATTTTTCTTCCTAAAACCGTTTGTCATCATGGACTACCCAAGAAGAATTAATCAAAGTTATGGATCCCGTAATTCCTGCCATTAAGGCCACATTACTGCCTTATTTGCGCAAAATACCGTAAGTCATTTTCCATTGTTGTCAATTTTATCTTTGGATACAAATTCTGTTTTATCTAAATTTTCTTCTTTCCGTACCTTTCTTGATTGATTGTTTTATTTGTAAAGTAATTTTTCGTGTAGACGACGGTGGAATAATGCAGGTTTTGTTCGCTCAAAATGATGGGGCAGAGAATATAAGAACAACATAAATTATTATTTCATAAAAATTCGTGTTTACTAAGTGGGATTAAAAAAAGACTCTTTTTATAATATGTTAAGTTGTCGTCAAATTGCTCTGGTTTTATGCGTCTAAACCCATACCATTTTTGATACCAATATTGAGGCGTAGCTGTGAAAAAATATGTAATTGGACTGTGGACATTTTGCAGCGGGATCCATCTTTGATTTACAATTATTCCGAATGGATTCAATTGTTTTGTTATCACAACTAAAAGAGTAAATGACAATGATTATTTTCTATGTACGACGACCCGAATGGCGTAATGATTAACACGCCGCATCGCTGTTCTAAGGGTCCTGGGTTCGATTTCCAGCGAGTCGGAAATTCGACTGATGAGTTTAAACTGTTCTCGGATTGTGTCCGTGTCTTGTGTGTTGTCTATGGCACCCACTATGGCCTATGAGTTTATAGCGTTATTATAGGTATTACGTTGATATTCACCCAGTCATTAGGGCGTTTGAAAAATCTCTGCATTTCCAGTATAGACCTGAGTTATGCGTAGCAGTTTACAGGTGTGGGCATCATTCTTCCCAGATGTTTAATAGCAGTCATAATTTTGGAACTTGATGCGCGTATTTTCACAAAAAATGACCTCTTTTAGATGAAGATTTTTGTAACATCCTTTATTTTACCAAAGAATGTATTAAGTTTGATAGGCAGTTTATCTTTGAGTTTAAAAGCTAGATATTGCTTTCTTCCTGCGAGAAATATTTTTAAATAGAAAATGTAGTTTTATAGGCTAACTTAGACAACCGACTATTGTAAATACGCCTGCCCCTATAATACTTACTAACGACTAACTAACTTTTTCACAACAATACCCTTATTATGTAATCATCGTATACTTGAATCGCCCAGGATATGGAATTTATACTCCTCGCCAAGTTCAATGTTAATCAATACTCACAACTAATAGGTACTCACAGTTCAATTGAGCTTGTTAGCAAAATTTACAAAGGGCATTTTTAGATCCCACCGTCAATCTTAAATATACCTGCTTAGCCGGAGAGCTGGCATTTGTGTGCCATGGAATAGGGAATATTACGCAAAGCTCGGCGTAGATGGCGCCATCAGCATATACCTACAGTAAACAAATTAATCATAAGCCGCGTTCCGTAACTTGACCAAAACGTTCAAAGAACATTGGGAACTTTACTATGGGAAATGTCTCCACGGCGGACAAAGATGAAACGTATGGTATTTCAAAGCTTTGGGCCGTTGGGCCTGTAGGTGTGTTAATACTTAGTACTAAGATGATAGTAACAACAGATAACAGATAAGAGGTTTCGTTTGTGTCCGCTACTTTTCGAAAAGCGGGGCAAAAAGTTCCCAATGTCCTTTTCGTCCAGTTACGGAACGCGACGGTGTATGTGCTAGTGCTGCACTCTGGCGCCAAAGTTTGGCAGTAATATCTCCTATTATAACAAATTCCAGATCGAACGCGAACGAAGTCTTTGTTTGTCAAATAATTGTGTAATTAAAAAAATAAATAATTAATGACCAATAACTTCAACATCAGAAGAAATCCATCGTATTTGATAAGGATACGCCGACACTTCTCACACTGGCACATTTCAGCAGGGTTGTGACATAATAAATAATGTGGGGTAATTAAAATATGTCAACCCTTAAGGTCCCTAAACGTATCGGTTTTCCGTAACGGGACAGGGAACTGACACATTGAAAGATCGATTAAAAATGAACAAAATTAGACATTATAGTAAAACCAACTTGACCTTGAAATGAATAGAGGCGCTGTCGGTCGCATTGGACCAATCATTGCACACTAGTAACTGACAGATGAATGACCACAATGTACTTATGAATGACTTTTTAACATGGCGGCATTAGTTCTTTTTTCCATTTCAGAGATAAGTTGAGCGCACTATAACATTGCTTCAAAAGCGTTAGCCTCAAAGGCATCAAATATGACTTTACTCTGCACACAATTGTGTTATTTCCTTTGTAAATAATGAAAGCTTTAGAGCAATTTATTGTTAATATCTCCTATCTATCTCAAGGTTCTTGTGCTAAATTGCATGTGGTTTTGTAATTAGCGAGACGTTCGTTGTCACAAGGGGAGATCTAGAGGGTGGAGGAATAAAGGAATAGAGGAATAGTAAAGCACTTACGAGTATTACTATTTAATTTAATAATACTTTAAGTTCTTCTATGTAATTATTTCTTTAACAGCAATTGTGCTCCGCATAGAAAGACATGAACCCAGTTACACTTTTTTGGAGGCGACCATCTCAGTCCTCAAAGGTAGCAACGCATTAGGACGAGACTCTTGAGTCTTGTTCTTGGTCGGTCAGTTGTCACGGGTGGCAACGGAAGGGTGGTGCTGCCTTTTTTTTTAGCCTAAGCAGGCAAACGAGCAGGCGGGTCACCTGATGGTAAGTGATCCCCGTCGCCCATGGACATTGGCAACACCAGGGGCGTCACCAGCGCGTTGCCGGCCGTTGCCTGTTCGCTTGCTGCCTTAATTCTATAAAAAAAGGTTAAAGTTAGCAATTTAAATATTTTATACATTTCACTTTATTTTCATAGATTTGTGGCTTTTAGAATGTAAGTCTTGGCTCCTTTTCAGATCTGATAACTTTTTCACAGCCAAAGCGTTTATAAGACTTGTGAAATTTAACAAGGAGCTGAGAACAAAAGAACGGAGTACTCTGAGAATAACCCCGTTATTATGGATTATTATTTACATTGAAAGAGTTCAATTTGTCAGACTGTTATTAATATTTACACATCAACCATAATACTAAAGCTTCCATTAATATAAAGAGTCTGGTAAGATTAACAAAATCATTTTCGTGAAAAGTATAAATTGAGCTGACGGTGGGCCTATTTGTTATTTTGTATCTGTTTCTCAAAATTATGTAAATTGTTAAGGTAAGAAATCCACTGTCGTGAAAGTAGATACGTAACGATGTTTTTTAACCGACTTTAAAAAAGGAGGTTCTCAGTTTGACCTATATGTATGTATGTAGGCTGTACCTATTTTGATACGGTTTTCAGCATCGTGTTTATCAGACTTAGGAGATAGATTTAGGTATATTAACCGCGTTTAACAGAAACGAGTTTTTACTTTTCGGCGTTAAAGTAACTATTTTGTTAAAAGTTATCTTATTGATATTAGGTACATATCAATCAATTTAGATAAATGTAGTTTTAAAGTAAGGACACGAAATGATTTTTATGATAAAATAAGTTATTAAATTAGGTACCTACTAGCTGACCCGGCAGACTGTTGGCTTGCAACATAAATATCTGTTATTTAGGTATATCAGGTTGGCGGCGTATCTAGATGAAACTTACGCCATTTTTTAAAAGACCTTCAGCAATACAATTACGAAAACCGCATCAAAATTCATTCAGTAATTTATACGCAATGTTCGGATAAACATTCCTACTTGCATATGTGCTCATAGCTAATAGCCATAACACTTATCAATTAAGGTTATTAGTAGATAAGTATAGAATTTGTATAGTAATTAATTTTAGCTATATCATAGCTTTAAATGTTACTTGATACAAACGGTGAAGGAAAACATCGTGAGGAAACCTGCATGCTGGAGATTTCGCAAAAACTCAAAGGTGTGTGAAGTCCGCCATTTCGCACTTGGCCAGCGTGGGGGACTATGGCCTTAACCTTCTCATTGTGAGAAGAGACCCGTGCTCAATAGTGGTCCATGATGAGTTGAGATGATGATGATGATGATAAGATATCATAGTTACTTTTATTCGCTTACAATACAACACTAACATTTTTCCGTTTATTTTAATTTATGAATGAAAATCTCGAGAGGCGAACAAAGTACCTGGGTATTTACTTACAAAAATTGCGTTCTTTATACCTTTCGCGGAGATCCCCTCGAATTTCATCTGTTACAGTTGGCGAAATTAATTAGTGCGAGATTAAGCGCAATGACTTCCTTGATTTATGTCGGGGGCATTAAGATTATATTTTTTTGGGGTTCAGTGTACGATTTTATATATCTACTAGCTGACCCGGCAAACGTTGTTATGCCATATAAATTATTTTAGGAAAATGACTATTAAAAAATAGAGGTTGGTGATAAAAGGGGGAAAATTTAGGGTTGTATGTATTTTTAATGCCACATTATAGAAAAATAAAAACAAAAAAATTTGTCCAAAAATTAAAAAAAAATGTTAAGGGTGAACAACCCTTATCACTGAGGGGTATCTATTTAGATAGTAGCCGATTCTCAGACCTACTGAATATGCATACATAATTTTATATATAAGATTCTATACATATAATAAAACTGAAACTGATCTTTCTTTGTGCCCGCTAGTCTATATAACGGCTGAACGGATTTTTATGGGACTTCCACAGGGAGATAGAGGAGGCTGTGGAGCAACATATTATAAGCTTTTTATCCCGGAGTTCCCCCGGGATCGGGATTCAGGCGGGAAAAACTCCTATGTCCCAACGAAATCGCGGGCAAGAGCTAGTCTTACGTACATTTTATTTATGCTTTTTTGATCACACTAAAATACTGTTACGGTACAAATGGTGAACTTTATGCTACATAGTTGCATTCTCTACCAGCTAACAACTGGGCTAACTAAAAAGAAAAGACACTAAGAGCGGTTTTAGCTAGATGGAGTGCCTAAAAACGATAATAATATACATTCTTTCATGAAAGATACCATACTATATTATGAATAATTAGGTATTTATGTACAAACATATACATAGGTACCCATATTTCTTCTATATTTATATGTTTTTCTCTTTTGCATTACCAATCTAATACGAATATATTTTTGTTTTATTTTAAACTTCAACCATAAAACATTAAACATTTTTAAAAAGGATTTTTATAGTTGACTGTACAAATTTACCTCATATTTTTATGGTCGTGCGAGTTGACGACAGCAATATCAGTTATATTTGAAAGGTGCCAAGTCGCCCGATGGGGCGAGTTTTTGTCGGGCGAGATGACGATTAAGCCATAAATATACAAAATTTTTGGTAATAGCCCAGTTGGTAATTATTAGTCCAGGACTCGTTATAATTTGATCATAGATGCGTTGCTACCCTTGAGAACTGAGATGGTCGTCTCTAAACAAAAGTCATTCATTCATTCTTATAATCATTAAATACCCATCTGCTAGGGTCCCATGACTGCTCACTTTCATCTAAATATTCCAGTCTGTAACAACCCGACAACAAGATAAATTATGATTGATTATCCGACAGAGAAATCTCATAATTAATTAATATTATGGCTTATAAATGGTTTGACAATTCCGCAATCCTTAGCTTTACAGTGAATTTTTAGGGTTCCGTATCCAAAGAGTAATTAGGTATTAGATACCCATGATAGAAACCCATGATGCATCCAATGTCATTTTGTCCTTCAAATTTTGGTCTGTAGTCCAGTTGAAAATTGTCTCTGCCTATATTCTCTTTTTTTGGTTTCGAGTTTGATTCTAAGCCTAAGCCAGATTTCTTACGAGTGGACTCTACTATGTCTGTCACACACGTTGTATGTCTGTCACACAGGTATATCCGACAGGAAATAGGCGGAGACAACTGAAATTTTAACAGAATTATTATGTTGGCCGCTATCAAAACAAATAATAAAAAAGTAGAACATCCTAAAGTAAAAAATCCTAAACCGGTTCCCAAACAATTTACCTAAATAAATGGGGTTGAAATAAATTCTATCGAAATAACTAGAATTAATATTGCTCGTTGGTACGGAACCCTATCTACGCGAGTCCGATTCGCACTTGAGCGGTTTTAATTTACTGGCCACTGACTGGGACATTTATTATTGAGTTGAAGCCAATATCGTCTGCTCGAGATTAAGTTTTTCTTTTTTATGGCAGGGTTGTTAGTGGGGTAATAGTCTTTGGAACCTAAAATTAGGGATAAAATGAGGTACTGTTCTTAACTGGACTATTACTAACATTAACTAACAGGACTAATTATCACTAACAGTCCCTGTTCTCACCCTTATTAACACACTAACCAACTAATATTCTAACACCATCTACTAACTGGACTAACCATCCTAGTCCCTTTGAGTGTAGTTCTAGGTCGGTCACAGTTGTTATGGGCGGCAGCGGAAGGGTTGTGCTGCATACTCGTTTGCTATCTTAATTCCATAAAAAAATGATTAGTTATTAGTCCTACCGCAACTAACACTAACTAATCGGATTTATATTTCAGTGAGCAAACGAGCATGCAGCACAACCATTTCGCTGTCACTCATGATAACTGTGAACAGAACAAGATACAAAACTGAACTATACTAACTATACTATATGACATTTGTTTTATCCGACTTCAAAAAGGAGGTTCTCAGTTTGACCTGTATGTATGTAGGTATGTATGTATATTTGTGCGCGATTATCTCGCGTTTGGTTGAACCGATTTTGTTGCGGTTTTCAGCATGGTATTTGTCAGACTTAGGAGAAGGTTTCAGGCATATTGTTCGGCTGAACCGATTTTGATACGGTTTTCAGCATCGTGTTTATCAGACTTAGAAGAAGGATTTAGGAATAATAACCGCGTTTAACTGAACCGATTTTTACTTTTCGGCGTTAAAGTCGGTTTTGTTTTGTTAAAAGTTATCTAACACAAATGCCAGCTTTGGGCCCCTGTAAATAAGGAACATTTCAGATTGACGGCAATAATTTTAAATGCCTTAAGTAAAACTTGTATAAAAAACTAAATTGAACTGTCAAGACAAGTAAATAAGATTAATACGAGTCTCTTTCTTATTCGGTCACAGATGTTTAGCTACCCTTGACCTTAATAAAACTGTTTAATGAGATGTCCTGGTGAATAAATGATATAACTTTACTAACTTACTTTTCGTTATAGACGATGACATTAATTAGTATGTTAGTACGTATGAAGACAGTTTCAGGGAATGTTAGTGATAGTTAGACGTGTTAGTTGCTGTTAGTAAAAGTTAAGTTAGTAACTGTCAGAAAGAGTCTCGTTCTAAATTGGCCTCGGAGGAATAGTTTATCATTACTCCGAGAAATAGGCCAGAGATGTATTGCCACCCTTTAGGACGGAGAGGATCGCCACTAAAATGTATTAAAAGTATGATTGGATGGCTGTCTGCTTTAACGTAGCCACTATGAAAAAAAAACATTACCTATCTATTCACACTATTTCTGTAAAAGTTATTGCAGTTTACGCAATCAAAGTTCAAGCGTCTATACTATACGTAAGTACACTTGGACACACTCGACACATAAAGAACTCTGGTACACAACACGTAGATTATCTAGATTGCTCCCTATTCTTGGTCGTAGACTAATCAGGTGTTCTGTAGATGAAACAGGGGACGAGATAAGACACGTACAGTCGTACACACAATGATTTCATGCGACTCTGAGATGTTTACACGCTGTCATGTCTGAGATATCCCAGTTTTACCGTGTGTTTGCAAAAATATAATATAAAATTCTCGTGCCACAATGTTAGTTATCTTACTCCTCCGAAACGGCCTGACCGATTATAATAAAATTTTGTAGTTATATTCAGTAGGTCTGAGAATCGGCTACTATCTATTTTTCATAGCCCTAAGTGATAAGGGTTGTTCACCCTTAACATTTTTTTTTAATTTTTGGACAAATCTTTTTGTTTTTATTTTTCTATAATGTGGCATTAAAAAGTACATACAACCCAAAATTTTCACCCTTTTATCACCAACGCCTATTTTTTAATAGCCATTTTAGTAATTTAATCATTTTTCATCCCGCTCTACCTAGAAATAATTTATATGGCAAAACAACGTTTGCCGGGTCAGCTACTTTAACTATAGTTGAGTCGACGAGCATATTGGACTCTCAGCCAAAACCAAACTTATTACCTGTGCTCACAGTTCAATTTAGCTTGACAGATGAAATATTAAGGACATTTTTAGATAACGCCGTCAATCTTAAATGCACCTTAATCGCATTGGCGGAACGCTGGCATTTGTGTGCCATGCAGTTATTACGAATTCCGAATATATATACTTAGTCAGCAGACAATGACATGTCTCCATATAGTTTGTGAAATAAAAAATCGAACATCTAGCTAGAGTCTAGGCTCAATAATGAGGAGAGACCCGTGCTTAGTAGTGGGCTATGGGTTGTAGCCAGCCAGTACCACTGCCATGGTAGGTACCTGTTAACACTGCTTTATTACGTGTGCTCACAGTTTAATTTAGCTGGAACTTAAGGCATTTTAAAATTTTCATCGTCAATCTACCACGAACCATAATCACTGGGGCATTGATGTATAAATACCTAGATTGAGCGTCGCCCTACAATGAAGACAAAAAAAACAAGGCAACAATATCAAGCATGTGTGCGTGCAGGCGATGTTTTACACGTTCGTCTATTGTCTATATTGCGTGATCAATGATACCAGTTACTAAAATATTCCCATAAATCACACATTAAACTTAATTTATGGAGTGGTTATTTTCATGAATAAATAAAAAACCCTACTTAATTTAATTACAGTTGTTAATGTTAATGTTGTAATAAACCAGCTAAGTTAATTAAATTAATATTTTTTTACGCAGTTTGTAGTTGGAAAGGAGACGGTCCCTGGGCCTGGTTTTGTACCAGTGATAAAATAAAATAAAAAAGAAAAATAAACCATTTTTGACTAATCAAATCCACGAACTCATCTATATTTCAGTGCAAAAATTATTTATTAACTCCACGTGACGCAATTATTCTACATAATGGCGGGCAGCAGACCAGAGGATTCATAATTTTTGACGTATGACGTTAGCTGTCAATATGCCTTCTCTATGCTTGAACAATGGCTCGAACTCAGAGTGAAGGACGCCATCTTGCAAGTGTTGCAAGTAGTACCTACCGAATAACTCGAAATTAATTTTATTTTAGCAAGTCATTTATTGCGATTTGTGAATTTATTATATTTTTAATGAACTTTCTGTATTTTTTGGTTTTTCATGGTTTAGTGTACAAGATCAGGCCCAAAATGGACCATCTCCTTTATTTATTGAAGTTTTTTTTAATGATAATATGCATGTAATTAACTTTCCAAGTAATTTTTTTTATTAAATTAGCTAGGTAACGTAAATAATTGGCTCTTCTATAATTAAGTTACCACCTCAAATTAAGCTAAAAATTTGAGGGGGGAGGGGGCTGACGCTCACATCTTCCCCCCACCATTTTTGAATCTAGGAAATGCATACTTTTTTAACCGACTTCAAAAAAGAAGGAGGTTCTCAATTCGACCGTATATATGCTTTTTTTTATGTACGTTCAGCGATTATTTCGTCGTTTATGGGCCGATTTTGATAATTCTTTTTTTGTTGTAAAGTAGATATGCGCAGTGGGGTCCCCTGATAAGGAAACCAGGATCTGATGATGGCATCTCAGAGAAATCGAGGGGACCTTTCGAAAATTGTATGGACAACTAGTGTGTTTGTTCATGTTATCATAAGTAAATTAAAGCGCTACCATTTCATGAAGATCTGGAGTCGATCTGATGAAGCCGAAAGACAGTCGAGGGAACTCCTCAACGATTTACTGCAGTTATCTAGTGTTTGGGCTTCATTAATTTGTAGTGACGAGAACTTTACACTTACATGTTGAATTGAGCGCCATCTGGCGAGTAGTTTTTGAGTTATCTCTACTTATCAGATTGAAGTCGGTTATTTTTTTTGTAAAAAGCAATTATTTATTATAAAAAAATCAAGTTTCCAAAAATTATAAAGTGACTACCTCAAATTAAGCTGAAATTTTTTGGAGGAGAGGTTGGTGACTCCCCCAACTTTCCCCCCAAATATGGCTGTAAAGAAGTGCATACTTTTTTTTGAATTATTCTTTTAAGTTTCAAAATTTTTAAGGTTATGACGGAACTAAAATACTGTACAAGGTTCTTTTATCTTATCTAAATTATTTAGATAATTGCTACCTTTTAAGGCAGGAAGTGTTGTAAATAAATGTCGAAGGGACCCCCTTCGGGCGTCCCTTTTTCCGCTTGGTTATTATACAATCCAAACTAACCTATACCTACCAATCCATAGTGCGTCGACTTGTTTTATTCTTTGAGGTGTAATTTAAACACGCCATTTGCGGATGGATTACTGACTCTTGGCTTAGTTTGACAGTGCTACCAATATAATAAGGTTAGTTCGAAACTACTTTTTCGCTATTGTTAGTCCTGTTTGCCTGTTTGGCTGCATCTTCCGCAGCGCCGGAGATGTCACGATTCAAAATTAGGCCCAAAAATCAAATTAGATCTACTTAAGTTATTTATTTTTTATAATGTAGTTTAAAACACACACACACACACACACACACACACACACACACACACACACACACACACACACACACGTCCACACACATATATACATACACTTAAGACTTCGAGCGCTTACACATTAACCAATGAGACCACATAACCTTAAAATTTTTAGAGATTTAGAAAAATAATTTTAAAAAAGTAAGTACTTTATGAGAGCAATATTTAATTTGGGGGGACGAATGAGAGTGTAGAACCCGTCCTCCCTTCAAATTTTCACCTTAATCTGAGACGGTAACTTTACAATTTTAGAAAAGGAGATGGTCCATTTTGGGCCTGATCTTGTACACTAAACCATGAAAAACCAAAAAATACAGAAAGTTCATTAAAAATATAATAAATTCACAAATCGCAATAAATGAATTGCTAAAATAAAATTAATTTCGAGTTATTCGGTAGGTACCTACTACTTGCAACACTTGCAAGATGGCGTCCTTCACTCTGAGTTCGAGCCATTGTTCAAGCATCATTCAAGCATAGAGAAGGCATATTGACAGCTAACGTCATACGTCAAAAATTATGAATCCTCTGGTCTGCTGCCCGCCATTATGTAGAATAATTTCGTCACGTGGAGTTAATAAATATTTTTTGCAATGAAATAAAGATGAGTTCGTGGATTTGATTAGTCAAAAATGGTTTATTTTTCTTTTTTATCTTATTTTATCACTGGTACAAAACCAGGCCCAGACTACATACAATTTTGGATCGTCTCCTTTTCACATTACTCTTGTACCTTTAAAAGTGGTTTATTCGACCCAATGCAAAAATAATCATTAAAATGGGCTCATAAACATACGAATATTAATGTTATATTATTATAAATAAACACAAACGTATTGGTAAACACCACCTTTTTTTAATCGATTTATAAAAGTACATGAACTAAATAATATACACGTAACCATAAACCAATTTATATACCCACAAAAATGATGTTAAGTCGGGAGCATAAAAATAGAAACTAGCAACACTGACACAAAAATGACGTAATTTGGTTACAATAAAAATCAAAATTGAAATTAATTAAAAATATGTTTATTGGTTACTTGCCTATGATATGTGATGTTTTTTGAGCTTTTTACCCTTCCTTTATAATTCCGGCACAGTTTAATAGCACATTTCGTCATGTTATCCCTCTTATTTGTTTATTTAAATTACGCGCGTAATACGTAGTGACACGAAAGCGGCGCGATCGGCACTAATTGGCGGGAAAGTACTTCTGCGCCAATAGTTGGCGCAGCTTTTTTGACACGTCTTCGCGGATTCGATTATCCATCTAGATACTTATACATCAATGCACTGGGGCATTTCTGTGGGCTGAGATTCAAACAAATTGCCGAAAGCCAACGAGTGTCGTGTCCTATTTGACTCTTTTTCTATCCAACAGATGCTATGGGCGGCAGTGGAAGTGCTGCGGAGTCCTCGTTTTCTATTTTAATTCCATAAAAAATGTTATAGAAGTGGCACTTATACTTTTCTTCTGTGAACAAAGCCTAATAATATTCAATCCAAAAGTCCTATATTTCTTTTGTACTTTGTAGCGCGAACCGCGTCGCGTAGCAAACAATGCGTTTCGGGAACTTTCCACTCACACCCCCGCGCGCGCCCTTGCGCAGGCGACGCCGACGCGAGCCTTCAGCGAAAGGGGCTGGCCAGTAGGATGCGAGACGCGAGCCGGAAGCAAACATTTATCGCGGTGTCGCCGCGATCCGCTCGTATCGTATTTCCGTGTTTCGCATATTCATAATATTGTAATCATTGCATTGTGGACAATTGTATCATTGTAGACGCTCGTATAATAAATAACGTTTATTTATACCAGTTGTCGTGTCTCCTTTCTTACAACTTATATTTTAACACAAAGCTTAATAATGAAACCAATATTATTCTGTCATATACAACAAAGCTGGAAAGCTTTGGCGACTAATTTTCTTCACAAATCAGAACCTTAAGGGTAATACGAAAATCAATTGTATTGCCAAGCCAGCATTTAACGTTTTTGTCCAATGAAAATAATTGGAGTTCGAAACTTTTTATATTATCCTGTAAATTGTATTTGAAATTCAGGAAGATAATAATAATTATTATTGCTTTCTCAAACAATTTATAATTTATTTCACTTTTTATGTTTTTATTGTTCGTTGCCTAAATGCCAAAATTAATAGGTATTTTTACTATGCCGGACTATCGTCCCAAGAATCCTGGGTTTGTTTCCCAGCGCAGAAGTTTAAGAGATGAGTTTTTTCTGTTCTTCATCGTAGGATTGTAAGTTTGGGGCTATGAGCGGTACTTATTATTATCCTAATTTTGCTTAGTTACCTACCTACAGTTTATTATGCATTTTGCATAACCTTTGAAAAACATACGTTCATCGCGTCATTGTAAAATAATCTTGTATCGCTTAATTGTATCCTCTTTAATGTATAGCAGTAATAATAAATACACAAATGAGTTGATTAAGAACATATTATAACATAATTTGATCAGTGTAATACAATTACATCGCGTAATAGCAGTGGAAGCGTAGTTAACTGATAATATTATTGAGTATTATAATAATCTATAATTATGCTCTATGAACACGTCCAATTGTGGCCTCCAATCCTGCTTAATAAGTATTAGTCCGTTATCCCTTAATAGGTAGATATTAACACTTACTTTGTCAATATAGGTACAAACTGGAATTATCTCTTCTAATTTGGTTCTAGCAGCCTATTGGTTTGAACATGGAACTCCGGAAAGGCCGGGATTCGAAATCACATCTTATTTTCTTTATTTTTTAAAGGTCTGGGACTCGAATATAGCACGTATACATTTTTTTAATAGAATTAAGGTAGCAAACGAGCATGCGCCACCCTTCCGACCATCCATGACAACTGTGATAGACACAGAATAAGACAAATCAAATGGGGTCTAGGATGGTCAGTCCAGTTAATACACAGTGTTATAGGTAGGTTATTAGTTGGTTAGTTTGTAAGTAAGTACCTAACCCATGAGGATTAAGATGGATGAATGTACTTTTCAAAAATCATATTTAAAACTTACTAGCAAATAGATATTATTATTAATGCTTCGGTAAAGGAAAATATCGTGAAGAAAACTGCACGCCTAAGAGTACATTCTATAAGTGTTTTCAAAGATATGTAAAGTCTACGAATCCGCACTTGACCAGGGGTTTGGACTATGCCCTGTATTTCATTGTGAAGATACCGAACCCAAGAGTGGGACAGTTAAATTGTATGGTTATGGGTTGCAACGTTTAATCTGGTCCTATACCCGAGTCGCCAAGAACGGAATTGCCACTTACTGCTAAAACAAATGTATTATCTCTGCTCACAGTTCAATTTAGCTTATAAGTAATAACTTTTAACAAAATAGAACCGACTTTAACGCCGAGAAGTAAAAATCGGTTCAGTTAAACGCGGTTAATATACATAAATCCTTCTCCTAAGTCTGATAAACGCGATGCTGAAAACCGCATCAAAATCGGTTCAACCAAACGCGAGATAATCGCACACAAATGTACATACATACAGGTCAAACTGAGAACCTTCTTTTTTGAAGTCGGCAAAAAATTAATAGCATTTTAAATTCTCGCCTTCAGTCTGCAATGTTCCTTAATCATAGGGGCGGAAAGGCGGTATTTGTGTGAGGTGCTATATAAACGCATTATAACACTGTGTAGTTAAGTAAGTAATTAACAGCTTTAATGAGAAGTAATTGCGTTTATAATTGCATGCATTGACGTGTTTATCAGCGGTTAGACGGCTAACTGATTAGATTTGCTATAGCAGGAGCAGAGAAGTATTGTAGTTACGTGACCGCTGGTGGCTAACGGGGTGTCCTACGTGAGCGACGAATACGGCGCGACGCTACGCAATACGATGCGATGCTACACGCGACAATGACAACGTCGCGTGTTGTCGCAGACTGTCACATAGGACGCAAGTAGGGATACCGTTGATTTGATCGCGATCGTCGCGTCGCGTCGTTTTCGTTGCTCACGTAGGACACCGCCTAAGTTTTAGCACTTACCTATATGTGCTTTAGGGAGCACATCAATGACTGTGATAAACGAGCCTAGTGTTCCGAGTTAAGATAGCAAGCTAGTGTTAGTACGCTAGTCTGTTCGTGAGTATGTCCAACTTAAGCATCGGAAGTTCTCATGTTTTCATGCTAAAGATCTCCCCGAAGATCCCAGAAGAGTAACAACTACAAAATATTTATCAATTTTCGAGGGTTTTACGTTCTAACAAAGCACGGAAGCGTTCAAGAAATTTTTGCCACTACTTAATAGTCAGCTATCCAACTAACCGCGCCCGCAATTGCTTAACTTTTTCAACCACTTAGGATAAAAGTGCTTCTACCTGAAATAAGTACTTTTAATATAATAAAAAGTACTTAAATCTTCTAGCGTATTATAATTATTGCTCTTTATTCACACTCACAGCGCAACGCCGACCTATTTTGATTATAGCATTTTATCAGTACTGGTTCAGTGAAGAATAGGAATTCTTACAAAGAAGTGCTTTATTAATTAAGAAGGGGAACTAATTTCTGATAGCGCAGTCCTAAGCGGATTTGCTTTGTTCTTTTAAACTAGGTTTTCAAGCGCGTTCAAAGATTGTCTTCCTTCAAAAGGCGCTCTGAAACCCAGTTGTTCTACAAAAAAAAGTTGGTCAGTAAACCCTTTCTCTGAAGGTCTTAAATTTGATTTCTATTTGAGGCAGATTTTTCCGGAACTAAATTTCTTATCGCGTGGTAAGGATGGAAGCTAGAAAATAAAGACTGTAAAGTTTTTGCGTTGCGGAAATGGAAATGTATGTAATTGGCTGAGCCCAGTCATAGATCTTAGCTTATTGATCGATTCATCATCCCAACCCATCATGGCCCACTATTGAGCACGGGTCTCTTCTCAGAATAAGAAGGTTAAGGCCATAGTCCACGCTGGCCAAGTGCGGATTGGCGGACTTCACACATCTTTGAGTTTTGCGAACTCTCCGGCATGCAGGTTTCCTCACGATGTTTTCCTTCACCGTTTGTAGCAAGTGACATTTAAATGCTTAAAACGCACATGACTCCGAAAAGTCAGAGGTGCGTGCCCCGTGATTCGAACCCGGACCCTTCGAAGAGGAGGCCCATTTCTTAACCACTATCACCGCTATTGATCGATTATTCCTGTTAATTGCAGCTAATAAGGTACCAGTGCCTCTATTATGAGTTGTTGTAGTAAACGTAAAGGACGTTACTATTGCAGTTGACGTTTAGAATTTGTATGAGAATTGTAGTTCAGTATCGTAACCGCTAGAGGCGCTGTACGGATTCTCATACAAATTCTAAACGTTAACTGCAATAGTAACAGTTTGACGTTTACTACAACAACTCATAATAGAGGCACAGTACTCAGGTGATCATCTCAGATATTCTAGTTTTAGAGTAAAATTGTTTATTATAGTTCACTCGCTGTATACTACCTAAAAAGAGCTCTCCATCAGGGTCGGCGTTCCACTGGTGACTCCCCTGGTGTTGCTGGTGTCCATAGGCGACGATTACCACTTACCATCAGGTGTCTCGTCCGCTTTTACATCAGGCTATAAAAAAAACTAGATGGGGCTGTACAAAAATTACAAATGTTATGTAAACTATAAAAAATTTAATTTTAACTTACAGTTATTTTATAAAAAGTTTATTTCTGATAAAGCTTGCATTTGGATTTCACAGATTAACACAGAAGAACAAAAGATATATATCTTCTATTAATCAATGCTATACGGCCAGAAGATTAATGGGTTAAGAACTTTGCACCGTTAGACGTGGTGAGCCGCTGAGATTTATCTGTTTTGTTCGAAAACTAAAGTGTTAGGTATATTTTATTTTAAACGCAAACAACAAACTTAAAATTTAAAACGTTCTTTTTTAAATAACGCTGCACACTCATAGCCAAACACTAGGATTTCGTGAGTCGTGGGTGTCATAGACAACACACAAGACACGGACACACACAGACGGAGGAATTCACAGCAGGAATCGAACCCAGGACCCTCGGAACAGCGGCGTGTTAAATAAAAAAGGAGATGAACTGATAAAAGCGGCTGTCAAAAATCAAAAATAGGTAGGTACTTCTTCTCGACCCAAGCCGCATGCAAAAGCTAGTTATTGTTCTAAAAAGGTAAAATCCTCAATAGCAATAATTCATGTTGAAGCAAGATAACATATTTAAAGTTTAAGCTAAACAGCCTGGAAGTTCTGAAAATATCCACATAAAAGTATTTTGAGATATTTAGGACAAAGTAACGTAAAACTTTAAAACGAGCCCACGGCATAACACCTTTCCTTGGTTGCTGTTTTAGTATGGTGTAAGAATAAAAATATTATTTCGATAAAAAAAAAACTTATTAGTTAAAACTATTATAAGCTTTTAATAACATCTGTACAGCTTTCTCCACTTTAGTAAAGGAGGAACTTCTCATTTCAACTGTATTTTTGTGTTACCACATAACTTTGTAAGTACTAGGTGAACCGATTTTGATAATTCTTTTTTTATTTAAAAGTTGGTGGAGTACTCGTAGTTCTTCTATAGGTATTTGATTTTTAAGTCTGTTTAATTTTGGAAAAATGTTAGTTATGTTATCTTAATCGTAATTCTCTTTTATTTCTTTCCATCTATAAATAAAAAAGGTATGTCAAAGAATCAGTCCCTACAATTTCTTATTGTGCTTACTGAGGTACTTACTGGTTGCGAAGTGTAATGACTAGTAGATAATATAATGGTTTCGAAGTGAAATGACTAGTAGATATTTATTATAATGTAATCCATTCGTGATATTCTACCGCCAAGCAAGAATCCTTTCTTATAAAACTGGTGAGTTGACATAAGATTTAGGTCAGTATTCTAATCACTGCAATAGAGTTTTAATTTTATATGCATGACGCATAAATAAAATTTGAGGAAAACGATTTCAGGCCTTTATTTACGTTAATGTAGCCAAAACAATGATTGTTAGATTTTTTTGAGTGTGCTTTAAACATAGAAAGCGATTTCCACCTATGTATAGTGGTAAGATGTACTGGAGACCAGCAACTTTCTTAGGACATTAGGCCTGGAATATGAACATGCATGAGACATCGCTTTTTAGATCGAGGATATTGTTACCACATTGTGCATATTCCGTTTTTGCAGAAAATTATGGGAATAATGAAATATAGTCGTCTTACGCACCTCGTACACATAGTATCGGCTTGAACTTATAATGTTTTAATGATATGATGTAACTAGATTTTAAAACATGAAATGGATGTTTTGAAATATGCAATAATATTTGAGGGTATTGAACAAACTGTTCGCTCCAGGCCCAAATCTGATGTTCTCATGTTTGTTGTTGATGTTGTTTCTTTTATTTTAATTGATAAAAATAAGTGGTTAAAGAATTACGTCTAACAATTTGAGTACTAAGGGTAAAAGAACGATCGATACATAACCAGTAGAGATACAGATAATAAAATTCTGCTCCTGGGGTTGGTTTTTGAAAACAAATAGGTAGCCGATGTTTGAACTTGCGTCATTAACTATCTTCCTGAGAAAATTCATCTAACTTGTTTATGCGGCTTAGATTTTTCATACAAACTTTCATCCCTTATTTCCACCCTTCAGGGGTTGAATTTGAAAAAAGTAGTCTGTGTGTCTGGGCCTTCAACTAATTTCTTTACGAATTCCATCCAAATTGGGCCGATGGTTAAGCCGTGAAAGCATCACATACAGACAGACTAATATACTATTACCATCTACCAATAGATTTGGCTCAAGGCCACCAAAGTCCGCTATAGACTCGTTTATGTCAACAAAGTAAACGAGCAAAAGTTTCTAGGTCACAGGTGAGACCTAAAGCCATCAACATTTCCATAATACCGTCTGAAATTATAAAACTAGCAAACCGCTATCTCCTATACATTAACCTATATCCGAATCACCACATATACAACACACCAAAACTTATATCCAATTTTAAAGTCGTGTAAAGTCGGGCTGATGGTAACATAAGCTATTTCCCGCCTTTTTACTATCACATTAAAGACCTAAATGGTGTGGGCGCGCGGTACTCTTACCTCCAACGACGGTCATATATCGGCTTGCAAAGGTTCTTAAAGTTTTCCGAGGGGTGGAATGAAAATCTATTTCTGTATAAATTAAAATAAATATTATTTTCGTGTCCGTTTGTTGGATAATAAAGGATACTATAACTAGGGATGTAACAAGTTTGGATACTGGTATGGTAAATATAAATTTAATCTGTTATGTTCTTCATACCTACTATTTCTTATGGAGTAAAGGAGTAGGTAATGGTTCAATTTTTTAATTTATTAATACTATAAAGCTGAACAGTTTGTTTGTTTGTTTGAACGGGTTAATCTCAGGAATTAAAAAATATATTTTTGTAATTGATAATCCATTTATCAAGGAAGGCTATATTTATAAAATCAAGCTGTGGCGAATAGGAACCGACTATATAAATATGAACATTTCAAACAGTCCAAATACTTGTAACGCCTCTGACCGGCTCAAATGGAAACACATCGCTAAGGTCCCCGTGAAAAATTGACTCGCCGAATATCTCACATCACAGTGTACTCAACTCTACCACGATCATCCCTACAGGAGTGTTAAACTAAGAAAGACATAACTATGCGATTGTCATTGCGATGCGATAATTTTTGACACGATTTTTGAGTAATCTCAAGGAGCAATTGATGTGGACAACAAGTGACACTTGACACTCAAAACATGGTTAACAAAATTCATTCACAAATTACACACTTTTGTATGTTAATATTCTGTATTTTCCTATGTTCGTTCAGTTGACCTGCATTATAGAGAACCTGAATATAGAATTTAAAAAATGTTATGCAATTTTAATATAGAGTTGTATAATTTAGTACAATCAATTTTGTAGTGAGTTGTACAGAACACTCCGATACCCCATCTAGATAAATTAAATTGCGTGTGAAATGAGAATGTACGAGAAAATTAGTTGAGTAAGAAATAACTTTTTCAACACACTTGCTCGTAAAGTTGCTATTTTTTCTTTAGTCTTACGCCCGGAATGCGGTTTATTACACAGTAGTGCGTTTTACTTTTCATTGCCGCACTAGTGTTTTTCTTATTCCACTTTTTTTTTAATATCCGTAAAGAGGTTGTTACCAAAAGATTTATTATTTTGTAAATAAATAAACTTGTTGTACTTAGTCAAAATCTGATAAGATAAGATTATACTTCATCTAATTATCTATTAAAGCATTTAAAAATACAATATTTTAAATCATTAATTACCGTAAATTCCTATTAGAAATACATAATTATTTAGTTTAATATATTGTGGCTGAATAGCGGTGCTCTTTGCCTCTGGACTTAACCTGCGCGCCTGCGCGCGCATAGTTATTCAACCAAAGATACGGCGCGCGAAAAAATAAAATAAACCTCGGCGCCATTTTGTGCAAACATTTGTTCGTTTATAATTTGCTGATTTGTGACTGAAAAATGTCGATACCTAATTGTTTTTTTCCTCGCAAGTGTGTTGAAAAACGTCGTATGATACGCGTGCGCTTTGTTCACTACAGTCTTGGCTCTATTACAGCCCTCGCCTAGCGGCTCGGGCTGTGCAATACCGCCTCGACTGTAATGACCAACTTCGCGCACTTATATCATAATGTACTATTAAATGAATGACAATTTAACTTATCTCGAGGCGTCTGAATCAGGCCATTTTTCGCGCTTTTCCAGGTCATAATCCAATTTTAATGAGCCCTGACTTACTTTATGAAAGTGGGCTTCCCTTAAATATTCTTTTGGATAGCGTTTAGAACCTCTTTTTAAATTTTTATGCGCTATTAAAACATGTTCGGATATTTTAAGCAGTTTAAGTGGCTAGGTCATTCAGATAAAAACATAATTTTATTTTCGAATAATATTATGTTGAATATCTGATTCTGACATCTCTATTCAGACATAAGTTGTTTTGGAAATTTCACTGAATATTCAAGATTGTAAAAACTTGTAAATTATATATACAACAAAATTTTAATGGATGTACATGGAAGGTATAAAGAATTAGACTATTATTGAGAATTTATTTTAATGCCGTGTCTGTGGAAATGCAACGATTTTAAGATCTTTCCCAGTCTGTTCGCCTGTAATTATATTCCATCACTGTCTCTATTTGTGAAACGATGGAAATAAATACTAGTTTGGGATCACGGATATACCTGTAGTTATATTCAACTTTTCTGGATAAAATATCTATGTTATCTTCTCTGCAGATGGGATTAAGGCTTATACAACATAAAAGTATTGCTAACTCCCTTACAAGAATATAACATTTCTTAAGTTAAAGATAAATACGTACCTATCAATGAATAAAAGTTAGTATTCTCCAGCGAATTTCTATCTCGTTAACTTTACTTGGAGTGCTGTATTACAACAGGTGAGATAGAAGAGTACAACTTTATATCCAAGCAAGTCTTCTTTCTTCCAGTCTTATTTCTTTTTAAATTCATCCAGAATCCAGGCTGCAAGTAAAAATGTATACATTTTATAGGCATTAGATCTACTACCAATAAGCCAACCAATGAGGTTAATGAGGTTTTCAATTCGAGTGTAGATATGTTTTTTTATGTGTGCTACCTCATAACTTGGCACTGGGTTAATTGATTTTGACAAATCTTTTTTTTAATTCTAATGGTTGCATCACGTCTGGTTCCATATAAATTGAGGTTCGTCTTGTCGGATTATTTTGGCGTTATCTCTACTTGATTTTTATTTGTAAAAATGTATTAGTATACCTACCTAGTATTTTTATGTGCATATTAAACACGTTTCTGAACTCCTTGATTAGGCACCACGGATTCTATATCTATAAAACTCTTGCGTTACTGACAGACAACGCACAGCCGAAACTACTGAAAGGAAAAAGCTGAAATTTGGCATGTATGTTCCTTGGGGAGTGTAGGGGAGCACTAAGAGAGGATTTTGGAAATTCCACCCCGAAGGAGGTGAAATAGGGGGGTGAAGTTTAAAAGAATTCCACGCGGGCGAAGCCTGCGGGCGGAAGTTAGTAGTCAATAAGTCTTATTGACTATTCCGTGTTAGCCACTATTACACTTCTTTGTACGTTTTCTTATTTCTAAATTAATCATAATACCTACTCGTAATGGACATCGAAATTTTTCCTTCGTTAGCTCACCCTTTGCCAAATTAGGACAACGCATATTTGTCGTTGAATACGATGATGGAATGATTGCTTCTTTTCATTTTTTTGTAAGGAAATCTCGGAAGAATAGAACCACTCACAGTCGTTTGTTGTTTAGCATCTTTTGTGACGTGTAACAGTTAAATCCCAACTCACAACAGAACTTGCCCACTGCTGGGTTTCGGAGTCGTAACTGAGGAGTAAATGCTGGTCAACTGGGAAAGTTTTGGTCCACATTTTTGAGCATCGTAAACAATTTTAAGATGCACAGTTTTTGGGGTTTCCTCGCGAATTTCTTTCTGCGATCCGTATTTAATTTATGGTCGTTACCTCATAAATTTTTACTGAGTGTTCCGAATTTTATGATTCTTTCTTATTCTCATGCTTGTCGTGTGATTGCCATCAAAGTTAAGTACCTACAGTATCACCTGGTAACTATTTTTTAAGTTATCTCAACCCGTCGATGTTAAAGTGGGGTTTTGCAACAAGTTCCTTAGATATTTGCAATATTTCTTTCCAATGTACATAATATACCTAATATATAATTAATAATAAATAAAAAGAAATACTCTGAAGTAGGTACATAGAAAAAACTTATCAACTATAGCTATAGCTATGGTATACCATTGTACCTTCAAACTTCAAACCCTTATCATGAGGATCCATTGTATAGGAAGAGACTTCACTGATGACAATATTAGATACTTGGGAGTTTTACAAAAATATTTGAAAGATACTTCCTTCCAATATTTTTTTCCATTCAATATGAAATTCGTTATGGTGGCAACCGACACAAATGCCAGCTTTTCACTCTTGTAAATAATGTTCTTAGTAGGTTGTCGACGGTAGAAATCAAAATGCCCTAAGTAAATCAATATACATAAAACTGTTGCGTTACTGAGTGATTGACTGACAGACAACGCACAGCCGAAACTACTGAACGGAAGAAGCTGAAATTTGGCATGTATGTTCCTTGGGGAGTGTAGGGGAGCACTAAGAGAGTATTTTTGGAAATTCCACCCCAAAGGGGACGAAATAGTAACCGATTTCTATTAAGCCATTTTTAGCCTGTCTGTTTGTCCGTCCGTATTACACAGCCACTTTTTTCCGAAACTATAAGAACCATACATATGCTTGAAACTTGATAAGTAGAGGTACCTATTCTGTGAACGGCTTTAAGATTTTCACACAAAAATCGAAAAAAATACATAATACATACTTACCCATACTTAGAAGTGAAATAATTTTTTTTATCAAGCCCTCATAGGTACATGTGGAGTAGATATATGGATAGGTCTTCAAAAATTAAATTGAGGTTTCTTATGTAATTTTGTTCTTAAATGAATAGTTTGCGCGAGAGACACTTCCAAAGTGGTCAAATGTGTGCCTCCCCTGTAACTTCTAAAATAAGACAATAATAAAACTAAAAAATATAGGATGTACATTATTTACCATGTAAACACCACCGAAAATTGGTTTGAATTAGATCTAGTATGTAGGTTATTTTTAATACGTCATAAATCGTAAAGCGCAATTTACCTTTCATTCAATTAATTCAAATATATTTTTTATATTATGTTACTTGCTGCTACGGAACCCTTCATGGGCGAGTCCAACTTGCACTTGGCCAATTTGAAGAAAGTGCTGGTTTCAAATGCACCTTTCGGGTCTTTTTGATGCTAAGAGAACGTACTAAGAGAGCATCAACAAGGATTATAATCATTAAAGCAAACAAAGCAAAATGTTTTACCAAAGGATATTTATTACGGCATGTAAAAAGTCCCGGTATTAATAACGGCTCGCTGCAATTTGGAAGGCTGTTTTAACAACTTTTTTCATTAACAAACAATGTATTGGAAATTGTCTCTTGTTTTACGGGAGAGTGTTTGCGGCGCCAAATTAATGGAAGAGTGTTCCTATTAAATTAATATGTGTCTATTAAATTAATTAACCTCTGACTTTAACTAATTGATGTCTGTACTTGGGAGATATTTAGTAAACTGTGGATGTGCATGTGCGTTTAATTTATCTCAATAACAGTTAAGACTTCAAGCATTTATTTTCCATCCGTCCTCAAGGGTAGCATCACATATTTACCGAATTAAAATGGAACTTAAAATGAGACACAGACAGACCTTTCAATTTTATTTATATTTATAGATACATATAGTGTGAAATTAATTAAAAAAGTATAAACTAACACGGCCACAAAATATCTCTACCGACATGTTTTTTATCTACGGCTCGATTCAATTTAGATGCTTAGATCAGGAACTGGTTTCACTGTGAAGCGTTGAAAGATAAAATATAAGCCGACGAATAACGAATATTTGTTTATTCTATAATTATGTGGAGATAATCACACGTGATATACGATGACGTCACGTTAGTCCTGAATCACGCTATCAAGGTTTACAATGCTTGTATATGTTACCGGCTAAACCCGATTTCAGGATAAACTAGTTTTGCCTAGGCTAAACTAGCTTTTCCTACATGCAATGGAATAAACTGGTTTAGCCTAGGCTAAACTAGTTCGTCCTAAGCCCGATAGGATAAACCAGTTTACCCTAGGCCAATCTAGTACATGAAAATAGAAGTAATTAACAATTTTGACAAGTCTAATTTCTTCCTTATTCACCACATTAGCGCGATAAAATGCAGATTTAGTTATAGTAATAAAGACACCATGCAATATTTTTTTCACATATCTTGCAAAATTCGATTAGTTACAGATTAATGATAATTACGTAGGTGCAGATTGATATAATTATTTATTTGGTGTGCAGAAAAACATGATGAAAATTAAATAAATATGGCCTTCTGGTAAACATCATTTCACTGTAGTGTTTGAACATGTTGTAGTGAAACAAGATCCTAAAGCCACCCTTTTTCATTATGTCAAAAGGCAATCGAAATTGCGTCCTCTTTTTCGGGCAACCATTTTTTTGGCGATCCAATTTCGTTTCCAGGAACATACCCCTTAATTAGTTGGTTAAAACAATCCATTGGACAGTTTAATTTCATTTTTAGTTATTAGTTTGGTAGGGGCTGTTAGTGATATCATACCTAGTACACACTAGCTGTTGCTCACGTCGTCGTTCGTACATAGGAGTATTTCCCGCATGAACCCCGATACCACGGAAGTGTAGGGAAAAAGTAGAGATTCTGGGATTAGCATGCACTAACAGCGATCAGTTACACTTTATTATACAGTTACAGTTTATTATATGTATAGAAGATAGAGATAGAAGATGTATCTAAAGCTTCATAATCATACACAGTGCGCTCGAGCAATGCACACATAGACACCGTTCACGGACACGAAACTTAAATAAACATTTCAATAAAAAGTTACTTTATACAAACAATTAATTAATTAAGCACGACACAATCTTCCAATTTGTAGCTTAACCCTTTTTGGTATTAGGGGATGATCTTCCAATTATTCACCCGGTAACAATTATGTGGGATTATATTCAATTAAAAATTCGGGTAAAAGTAGGCCTCTTCGATTACGGGACAGGGAGAGCAACCCATAAAATCTTTTTGGCTGTTTTGAATTGTACCCATTTTAATAAAATATCATTAAGACTTTTGAGGACTCCAAATATTATTATTTAAGTATATAAGCTTTATGTCGTGTTTGTTACGGTTAATTTTAAATTTTTACATTAAAAAACTACTCCAAGAGCGATTGAAGCATTGTATATGTTAACGGATAAACCCGATTTCAGGATAAACTAGTTTTTCCTAGGCCAAACTGATTCTTCCTACATGCAATAGGATAAACTGGTATAGCCTAGTTCGTCCTAAACCCGATAGGATAAACCAGTTTAGCCTAGGCCAATCAAGTTTGCCTGATGTTTATTCTATCGCACGTAGGACAAATAAATTAGTTTAGCCTAGGCTATACCGGTTTATCCTGAAATCTGGTTACTCATTGTAGTATCACTATTTATCATTTCCATTACTAATCAGTTAAATTCTTTCAAATGTAGGTCGAACTGGTAACAGAACCGAATTAGCCTACCCCTACTCCACGTAGTCTTGTTTGCCCTACCTACCCCTAGAGTGTTTTTGAGAAGCCGGAGGCGCGGAGGGAGTGTAGCCCCCGCTGTAACAAAACGCAGGCACCCGGACGAGCCGGAGCGGCTGAGGCTGCGCAGGCGAGCGTGGGTGTCTGTGCTTTGTTACGCAAGGGCGAAGGGGCTGCACCTTCCGCAGCGCCGGAGACGTCACGGATCGAAATTATACTTTAAATATTTTGATTTACAATACTTTCATACAACATTAAACAAGAGAATTTCTGTCAGGAAAAAGTAGATTGGCCTAGGCTAAACTGGTTTATCGCTCGCCTATTGTCAATATTTGAATTAAAAAAATAATAAGAAGGTAGTTCGATTACCACACGCGTTGAGAGCGACCGCATAACTCGAATTTTTTCGCAAATCGCATCGCAACGCATTGCATGCAATCTGTTTGTTGTAGATACCTAATAATCATTATAATATGCGCTTAAATAAAGACGAATTCAGTGTTCTGTGTAGTGTTTTTAAGTGCCTAGACTTAGATTTTACGAGTTCGTAGTGCTTCAGTTTAAACCAGGCTTACCGACGCGGCTGATACTCGCTGGCCGCCATCGATGACCGTGAAGCATCCAGCTGTAGCAGTGTTGGGGTACGTGGCTAAAGGCTCATTTATTTCCTACCCAAGTGGTATTTGTCTAGCGGATTCTGTGACGCATTTTTATCATTGATCACGCACACTTAGATAATAGACGAACGTGTAAAACATCGCCTGCACGTACACATGCTTGATATTGTTGCCTTGTTTTCATTGTAGGGCGACGCTCAATCTAGACATAAGATCATCAAAGCTACCAATGGAGTAGCTAGTTACACGCTACCCTAACTTTGTTTTTTTTTAATTATTATTTCAATGATGGCGTGCGCGTTAAAAGGGTGAGGACCCTGGCAAATAAGATTTAAATTTAGAAAAACCCCTACTGACCTTTAAAAACTAAAAATGCGTGCTTTGACAAATGCACGATACATCCAAAAATATTTCAATGGATTAGTGTGAATTGATTCGGAATATAATATTACTTTGTCAGAACCAGACATAGTAGGCTAAAAAGTTCAATTTGTTTAGCTTTAATACTTTAGATTTTATCAACCATGTGCCAAAGTTCTAGATAGTGGAACTTTGGGATTCAATCCCTCTGGTATCACCCAGGTCTAAGCTGGGAGGGTTTGAAAATACGACGAAGTATGTTGTGAATTACTAAATTTTTCTAAAAAACAACCGACTTCAAAATTGCTAAGTAGTGATAACTCAAAAACTACCTATTAGATGTTGCTCTTATTTATATGGGACTAGACGTTAAGCACTACCTTGCAAATACATCTAAACATTACAGGATTCACCCAATGCAAAGTTATGAGGTAACACACGTAATTATGAAAAAATGCAGTCGAATTAAGTACCTCCTCCTATTTTGAAGTCTGTTAAAAGATGGGTAGTGCGTCTTGGCAGAGGTATAATCGTGGGGTATATTGGCGGGGGCATATTCATACCATCAGATGTAATCATAGTATATACTCATGATTAATATATTATCATTTTATTCACGAACATCACTGGTTCGTTTGTCAGCGAATTACATAAAAAACTGAAACCATCCCTGATTTTCTTTAGGTGATTGCAAGATAAGTCCAACAAAAAGTATATTCTCCAAAATGGTCGTAGAGTTGACGTAGATAAATGAACTCCAGCGGGTCCTAATTAAGTATTGCTGATCAGCTTTTTGTTACCGGAAACGGTACCTACTTATACACTTCCGATAGTGCTTCGGTCATCGTCATAATCGTGGGGACTTTTGTATCTAAACTAAATATAGTAGACAAGCAGGAAGTAGAGAGACGGAACGCGGCGAGGTAGATTGAGGCGAGAGTAGGAGAAGGGAGGCGAGTAGAGCAGAGAAGAGAGGACGAGGCAAGTCGAGGAGGCTGCTGACAACCCATTAATGTCCCACTACTGACCAAAGGCCTCTCCTTATTATTGAGGAGGCCTAGAGCATACTCCACCACGGTGCTACAGTGCTGATTGGTGGAGGGGTTATTGGACAACCCAGTGTCGGAATGACTGCTATCTATTGATAACAAGCGGGACCGACAGCTTTAAGCGCCTTCTGAAGCATGAAAGCACTCAAGAAATTTTGCCACTTGCGGTCATCCGTTCAACTACCGATTGCGCCCGCGCTTGCTTAACTTTGTCGATCTCTTAGGATCATCGCAAGCCGCCGGGCTATGAGCGTTTCCGCCGGGCTTTGAGCGCTTCGTAATGTTCTTGTTAAATGTTCTTGCTAACTGCTAACAACTTGTATAAAGCTAACTAAAGTATAAATGCTAAGCAACAAATGTAGTCACTGTGCCGTTAACCGTTGAATAATTCCCGGATTTGGAGCCAATTCTGAGCGTATTGGACCATGTCTGTGAATAATCAGACTTCTTAAAGTTGGTGAAAATTAGGCTGAAACTTTTTGCGTTACACATACTATTACATACATACGGGTCGCGCTAATAAAAGCGCGTTAAAAAAGGACATGTACGCTATTTCACATGAGCGACGAAGTAACCCCGCGACACACCGTTCTCATTCAAAATTACTTCCGGACCATAAACTGGTGCTTATCACCATAACATTAAAATGATTGATGGCCTCATTCAGAGGGTTCTCAATAGAAAGGGACATCATTATATTGGATTATCACAGGAAAGGTCAAATTCAACCCTTTAACGTTGTATTTGGTGTGCATAACGTTCGTATTACTAAAGTATTTACATTGTTGTCCAAGTCTATTCAGGATGTAGCCGATTACAATATGGGTTCTTGATCGGAGATTATGTTAATAGATTCTATACAATAGATTGGTTAAGATGGCACGCGTCTTATAAAATGTGGTTATTGAATTTATATGCTTTTAGCGTTTGGGTAAACAAATCGGAATCTAATTCTTATGCGGAAGCTGAACGCGTCGATGGTAGGTACTTAATAAAATTGACGATCTTAAAAGTTCTGAAAGTACATACGTTATATTCCTTAGTCTGGCTGGCCTCTAATGACCCACTTCTGAGCACGGGTCTCTCCTCATCATTGTGGAGTTCTAACTAGAGCATAGGTACTCCACCACGCTGCTCCAGTGCGGATTGTTGGAGGGTTTAGTGGCCAACTCAGTATCGGAAGTTTTCATGCCGCCCGAAGGCCTTCCGATATGGCTTAATGACTGCTATCTATCGATAACAACTGGGACCAACGGTTTTACATGCCCTCCGAAGCACGGAAGCGCTCAAGATATTTTGCCGCTAGCGGTCACCCATCCAACTACCGACCGCGCCCGCAGTTGCTTAACTTTGTCGATCACGTAAGATCGTCGCAAGCCGCTAGACTATGAGCGCTTCTCTTCGGCCTGAACACATAATTTAAGAACAATATTATTTATTTTTGTCCAAAAAGAAATCTTAACATTTAAGATGTCAAGTAAGGCTGAATGGCGAAATTGCATTGCTAAATTAGATGTAATTAAGAAACTCCCTTTGAGTTTCTATTTACTAATCCCATCCGCCGGAAAGACCTTTAGATAAGCTGTCATGAGATCGTGGAATTTTAGTTTTCGGTCGGATCTGATATCCAGAACTAACTGTATTTATTTGCGTTTTACTTGGTCATTTAAGTGACATTTAGGACTTTTGTTGTATACTCCGGGGCACAACATTGTCTCCAGAATTCAAGGACATCTGTGTATTAGGGTACAGAAGTGCCTGTGTCAAATCGACATGACCTACATTTTTGAAACACTTCGTTCAACAATACCAAGTATACATATGTCAGTTCAGCGCTAGAAAACCGTTTGCAAAAATAATATCCCACTTCACCATTAGCTGTTTTATGTCGAATGATCATAATAAGCATAAGATAATGTCCTACTTTTAATTCCTAATAGATAAGGCCTGGATAATACAAGTGAACTTAAATTTTAATAGAGCTAAACAAGACCCGTGAAACAATCTCTTATCAGACGCTTCTTATCTCTATACGAAGGTCGCGAAACGGCCTAGAATTACATTGTACCCAAGATGTAGGTAGTTGAATAATGGCTAGTAGATTTTTTATGTCTTGTATCTGCAAAGTGGTTACACGATATGCTTTTTATCTCTAGAAGAAAGCAGTGGCTCTATTATGAGTTGTTGTAGTAAACGTAAAGGACGTTACTATTGCAGTTGACGTTTAGAATTTGTATGAGAATTGTAGTTCAGTATCGTAACCGCTAGAGGCGCTGTACGGATTCTCATACAAATTCTAAACGTTAACTGCAATAGTAACAGTTTGATGACGTTTACTACAACAACTCATAATAGAGGCACTGGAGTCTGTCATTTTTGTTTTTGTTTTTTTATTGAATTAAGGTAGCAAACAAGCATGCTGCACAAGCCTTCTGCTGCCAACTAGACTTAATTTAGGGACTAGGATGGTAAGTCCATTTAACAGATGATAGAATATTAGCTGGTTAGTTTGTTAATAAGTGTGATGACAGGAACTGTTAGTGATAGTCCTGTTAGTTGATGTTAGTAATAGTTCAGTAATTTTTTTTAGTATGAGTCTAGGTTTAATTCGGTTAGAGATGTGAGACCCCTGAGGACTGACTGAGACTGACTGAGAGACTGACTGACTGAGAGAGAGAGAGAAGAAGACGACGAAACAAGAATAATATATTGGCTTAGATCTCCACGGTGACAACAGATGACGCTAAATTATGTTGGAGTTAAAGATTGCCAACACATTAGTATAATTTAACTCCTACATTTAACCCACACCCACAAAGCAATAAGATCCCATACAAAACATGTACCTGTACTCCGTTTGAATTCGAGATGGAATTCATCATAACTGCATGGCACACAATTGCCTGCGTTCCGCCAATACGATTAAGATACATTTAAGATTGACGCCGTTATCTAAAAACGTCCTTAGTAAAATTTTCTGACAAGCTAAATTGATCTGTGAGCACAGGTAATAAGTTCGGTTTTGGTGGAGAGTGGCAATTCCATTCAGTCGATGACTCAACTACGGGTATCCTCTAGGGCATTTTAACGGCATTTAAGTCAACAATCGAGCCTCCAAAATATCACAGGAGGCCTTAGGGCGCCACGAGAAAATTCGATCACACCTAACTCACCATGACAAAGGCGTTATCGTTTACTATGTAGTCGACACATCTAGGTCGCTGCGTTTTGTGAGAGATGTAGGTTTGACTTGTTATGTCGGCTATCGACGTTTGCACGAACAACAGAATTAAACTTTAATGGTGTTAGATCCTGAATGTCAGATATATTTTTTTTAAACTTTTATTTTTGTTGTTCGCAAGAAGTTTGTTAGTGGAGTTATACGAGTATAACATTTCGTCACTTTCATTTTAAAACTGATGATAGTTATACTTAGTTAGATGTCTCCAAAATATAGATCATATTATTTCCATATTTGTTATAATAATAATAATAAGCCCTTTATTCTGTGATTAGGTTTGAATACATTAGTTTGAATTAAATAACACAACTTATAAAATGTCCCTAATCTCAGTGTGCCTCTTGGCATAGGCCTCCTCTAACATTTTCCACTGTGGTCTATCTTGGGCTACTCGTCTCCACCTTGGGCCAGCAGTAAATTTCAAGTCGTCCTCCCATCTTAGACACTGTCTACCGCGGCTCCTTTTCCCATCTCTTGGATACCACTCAGTAACTGCCTTGCACCATTTTTCCCTTTTGTCTCGCATCATGTGGCCAGTTCATCTCCACTTTTGCTGATCAATACGTATCAGTACATCGGTCAGTTTAGTTTTCATCTTGATGTCGGCACTTCTGAAGTGCCGTCTTCACTACATAGTATAAAACAAAGTCGCCTTCTTCTTCTAAACCACGCAACGGGTTGTGATACGGTTTATATATCATATAATTTATGTACATAAGTTTATTTATATACGTAATAGTGTCGCTAGTTAGGTATTTTATAAAAATCTTAAAATCTTTTTGTAATGTTGCTAGTCCTACTGACCGAGGATAATATGGGGGATATAAAATATTCTATGTTCTTTTTGAAAGTCAACCAAATTTCAGTAAAATCGTTTCAGTGGTTTTTAGTTTTAGTTTTTAGAAATAGTTTTTTTTGCATTTATAATATTAGTATGGATTCGGACATCGTACATAGGCTTCACATCGCATACGCATTGTGTAGGTAGTAACACACATAATTCTAGTACCTAGTTCTATTGATATTCCAAGATTTACGCCACGATAAGGACACTAAGATCTGATGATCTCAGAGAAATCGAGAAGAACTTTCGAAAATTGTATGGGCGACTAGTGTGTTTGTTAATGCTTCCGTAAAGTACACAATATTAAAGCACTACAATTTCATGAAGGTCTGGAGTCGATCTGATGAGGCTGATATATAGCGGAGGGAACTCTTCAACGATTTACAGCACTTATCTTGTATTTGGGCTTGATTAATTAGACGACGAACTAGAATTAGAGTGACGAGCGAACGAACTTTACACCTAAATGGGTTGAATTGAGCGCCATCTAGATAGTAGTTTTTGAGTTCTCTCTGCTTGTCGAAGTTGAAGTCGGTTATTTTTTTTTGTAAAAAACAATGTTTTAATAATGAATTATTTATTTTTAATATGCGAAAGGAATAACTTCTCATGATTGTCGTTAAATGTCGTTAAGTCTTAGGCACTTCTCACACTACGCTATTTATTAGCTACGCGACTGCAACGCAATCCAAAATTCGCTGTATCTGACACTGTTCACTGACAGGAGACGCATCGTAGACGCGTCGCTTTCATACATTGACAAGATCCGAGTCGCTTGCAAATAGCGTTGTGTGAGAACTGCCTTACGTTAAATAGAAGTTCAATAATTTATGAAGATCATTTTAACAATTCATTGCGTTGTCAATTCATTGAAATTCCAACAGTCAAATATTAATAAGCTCTAGTAAATGAAAAATATTAGTTTTAATAAAAATCCGCTAAAACTCACTGAGTTTTATTTCATTTAAGCTTAAACAAATTGGTTATAAAAACAGACGGTTAAAATATGGCAGCTTCTGCGTTTTATGAATAAAATTTATTATGCATTGTGCGATGAAGTTTGTACAAATATAGGAGAAGTTATATTAAAATGTGAAGGGAAAGTTGTAACTCTTTTTATAATGAATGTACGTGATAGTGTTCGATTTTGTAGTTATATTTTTATGTTTTTTTTTATTTTGTGGATTTTATAAAATTATATGCAAAAGAAGCACAAAAAATATACACGTCATAGGTGTCATAAATACATTTAAGAAAGAAAATAAATCATTTAATACTAAATATTTAACAAACCAAATAACGGCCAAAATTGTTTAACCAGAATGTACACAGCTATTGAAATCAATTAAATATGCTTACTTACCATAAGCATGAAAATTAAGTGCCTGAAATAAATTAAAAGTAGTAGGTAGGTATTTCGGATGTGAGTAATTACTTAGTAGGTAGGTATACAATACATAAGTGACCAGACTGTCTCATTTAATGGGACAATCTCGTTTTTCGATTGTCTCTCCTGATCTCCCGAAGGATAGCCCTGATGCAAAATTGTCCCGGTTTTTCGAAATGGATTGAAAATTTCATGAGACAGTAGATGTTGTTCGTTATTCGCATGATTACTTTGGAGTGTTTGCGCATACTTATAATACTCGCTTACAGTTTACAGCGGTGATAGCCTAGTGGTTAAGAATTCAGCTACCTGTTCAGAGGGTCCGGGTTCGAATCCCAGGGAACGCACCTCTGACTTTTCAGAGTCATGTGCGTTTTAAGAATTTAAATGTCACTTGCTACAACCGGTGAAGGAAAACATCGTGAGGAAACCTGCATGCTGGAGAGTTCGCAAAACTCAAAGGTGTGTGAAATCCGCCAATCCGCTCTTGGCCATCGTGGTGGACTATGGCCTTAACCTTCTCATACTGAGAAGAGACCCGTGCCCAATAGTAGGCCATGATGGGTTGCGATGAATAATCGCTTAAACTACGACAAGGGGTGGGGGGAAGAGTGCAAATCAATTTAGCGCTCTTACAGTTATAAGTATTCACACAATCTGGAAACAGACGATGTTCTTTACTATTCATGTGGTCCCATTTTGAGCCGAAAGTAAAAAGGTCACGTTACGTTTGGTATAGGTACATGTTTGTCGAAGCGCAAGTCGCAACCGACTCTGAGTTGAATACATCTCATACATGGATTCTCTAAAGTTTTACTGTGAAATACTCTGGCAACTGATTAACGATGTAAACAAAATGTATCTATACCTGATTCATATAATTCGTCGGACCCGATCGAGGGGTCCTGTTTAATATCCAGCGAGGCGGAAATTTTAATGATGAATATAAATTATTTTCTCCTATTACTGTGTTGTCCATGCGACATAATACGAGTTACAGGGAATCGGGGTGTGTAGTTCAAATAGGTAGCTTTATTGAAAACCTGTCGGCGATCCTAGATTTGAAATTTGTCACTGTCTACAGTATTCTACTAGTTAAGCCCCTTCATTTGGTACCCATATTATAAATGCTGTGAAAATGTATATTACTTAAATGCCATTTACTTCAATGCCATTTTGAAGCAGCGGCCATTTTGAATTTATACCGATACAGAATTGTTTTTCCTATCATTAGAACTAAAAGTTTTTAACTAATATCAGACAAATCTGTCAGCAAAAGTTTTAATAATCAAATTTGACCCAAACGATAAAATAGTTAAAGAAACAGCACTAGATAAATAAAACCGCTTAAAACATATTCTAACTTACCTAATTTAACTTATAATAATATGTATTTCTCGATGAAAACATAGAGAAAGTTAGATAAAGCTGTTGGTCCCGATTGTTATCATAGGTATTAAGGTAGCAGTCGTTAAACCATGTCAGAAGTCCTCAGGCAGCATAGGTAAAAACTTTCAATAGCGGACAGTTTGGTTACGTATATTCTAGGCCTTCTCAATATTAAGGAGTTCTTTGCTCAGTTTAAATATAATAATATGTTGGCTCGTAGGTTTGCTCGTTGTACCGCTGAGGTAAAGGCGACGCTTTTTAAAGCATACTGCCAATCTTTTTACACGAGCAGCCTGTGGGTCTGCTATACGCAGAGGGCGTACAACGCTCTGCGTGTACAATACAATAATGGGTTCAGAATGTTGATGGGGTTGCCGCGCTTTTGTAGCGCCTCCGGGATGTTCTCAGAGGCTCACACTGATGGCTTTCATGCCATCATCTGGAAGCGATCCGCCTTCCTCCTAAACCGCTTGCGCGACAGCACCAACAACATACTGGGCACACTAGTGGACAGGTGGGACTCACCATTTCTCAGGCACTGGGTAAGTCTACATGCACGTGGTGCAGTACAGACTGTTGCCTGGGCGTGGAAACCCCCATTTCCTGTCCCTAGTTTAGTTAGTTTATAAGTCTTATTTTTGTCAGTATTTACTAACCCCTAGAGATAAGTACAAAATGTTACTAACAAATATTGGCCTGAGCCTGAAATAAAGAATTATTATTATTATTATTATTAGAGTTAAATTTTTCACTTGTATCACTTGTCACAGAAGGCACAAAGTAAATTGGTTAGTTTGTTAATAAGTGTGAGGACAGGGTCAGTAAGTGATAGCTATTTCTGTTAGTAATTGTTAATGTGGGTCTCGTTCTCATTCGGTCACAGATGCGTTGCTACCCATGAGGACTGAGATGGTCGCCTCTAAAAAAGTGTAACCACCTTTCTATCGGAAAAACAATTGCTCTTATATTTTTTATATATGTAGTTATAACCATACAAATACTACATACATACATACTACATACATACAATATACTCGTATACATAAATATTCCTTGTTACAGCATACGGCTAAATTAATGTAGGCGTTGTGTACACAGACACACATACATACTGTACTCGCTTTAATTGTACACCCCACCCGGTGGAATATCGTAGGTATTACATACCAGATTGCAGTCAATATCGCTACGAATACATTGTACCTATTTACCTATAGTTAAGTCGCCGAGCATAATGGAATTGCTTGCCACTCCCCGCCAAAACTAAACTTATTACCTCTGTTCACAGTTCAATTTAGCTTGTCAGAAAAATTACTACTGAATATGCATATAAAATTTGGTAAAAATCGGTAAAGCCGTGGAGGAGTTGGAGGAGTAAAGTAACTAACATTGTAACACGAGAATTTTATATATAAGATTGTTGACGATCTAACTTAAAAAAGTGGTGTATGTTTTATCTTGATACACCGCCATAGTTTTATCTCGATAAGTCACTTAGAACCTGAGACTTACATAAAAAGTCCACATATTATAAATAGTTAATACTTTTGTTTTCTCGCGAATTATGAAGCACATACTTGAAACTGTATAAACTGAGTCAAGCGAACGCATCAATCACCCCAATCGACTTGGTTGGCCGCGTTTTTCCAGATTATTCCAATAATAAATTTATATTTCGTTCCATTAAGCAGTAACCTCACCGCTAAATCCTAGTTAATTTATCACTGCCAAACCGCCGTGAATTTTATAACCGGTTTGGTTTATTAATCGGTTAGCTGACTCGTCCAAAATTTGCATGGATAAGTACAATTATACTTGAGCATCGAGCATATGTAAATACCACTCCCTGCAAAAACCAAACTTATTACCTGTGTTCACAGTTCAATTTAGCTTGTAAGAAGAAAATACTAAGAGCATTTTTAGTTCCCACCGTCAATCTGAAATGTACTTTAATTGCATAGGCGCAGAGCTGGTATTTGTGTGCCATTCAATTATAACAAATTCTAGATCGATGACGAATGGAGTATAGGTAAGTAGCAGTAAATAACAACAAGGTAATAAATAACGAATGTTTTCAGTTGTTTAATGACTTTGAGGATTTCGAATTTTCCACTATTCTTAATACTAAACAAGACTATTCCAAAGAGGTTAAATCTTAGAGGTTAGATCTTTATTATTCTCTTCTGTTCTTATATGCCGAGAGAAATTGAACAATTCCGAAAGTTATAAAACTATTGATTTCATATTAAAAGTTGTTATATGCATTGATTTACACATTGACAGTGGCCAAGCTCCGCCTGTTTACAGTCGGAATAGCATGTAATGGAATCGATATGGCTTCAACCCATTAATGGCCCACTACTCAGCACGGGTCTCTCCATAATATGTTTGAGGAGACCTAAAGCATACTCAACCCCGCTGCTTCAGTGCGGATTGGTGGAGAGGTTAATGGCCAACGCAGTGTCAGAAGTTTTCAGGCCATCCGAAGGCCTCCGACAAGGCTTAACGATTGCTATCTATCGATAACAACCGGGATCGAGAGCTTGAGGTGCCCTCTAAAGCACGGAAGCGCTCAAGAAATTTATACTACTGGCGGTCACCCATCCAACTACCGACCGCGCCCGCAGTTGCTTAACTTTGTCGATCACTTAGGATCGACGCAAGACGCCGGGCTATGAGGGCTTCAATAATTAAGATATTGGAGGATATTCTCCAAAACAAAGTCTCATAGTATAACCATAATTGATCCCCGGTCTCTGTGCTCTTAGTTTCAATTAGCTAGCCGCTCCATCATCATATGCGATTAGACGCTTTGCGTAACGTCATCCCTTCTCGACATGAAAGTGCTCTCTCGAGATCGCTATTAGCTTTAAATACGCTATTGATTTTGGAATACTGTAATTTCCACTGGTTCTTGCCTGCTCGCGTGGTTGATTACAACTTTGAGAAAATAAAAGAAACGCTTACTCATACTTACTCATTTCGTGTGTCACGGGTCGCGACGTCTTGTCTCACTGTCAGACTCATCTGGTATACTGTGAGTGAATATATACAGGACTTAATTAATTTCATCAAACAGACTATTATAATTGTTCGCTGCATGACATCTAAATGGCGGTGAAATGCAAATTGCCTCACATCATTTGGGAAAAAACCTCTTATTCTTCAAATTGCTGGAAAATTTTCTACCATACATCACCACTGCAAGAAAAATTGCTTTCGTATTAAAAAAAACTGCAGCGGAATCGGTACGGTGTCGAAGATAGATAAACAGACAAACAGGTCAAACATATAACACCCCGCTTTTTGCTTTATGGGCTAATAACAAATGAAAATCATCCATGACCCAAAAACGATACCATCGCAACTACCACCCAGATAGATGTTTTAAATTAAAATCGTGAGTTTGATTTGCATTTAAAATCAAATCACTATTTATACATATAATTTACTTGATACCATTGGCATTGTCGCGATTCAAATCGTGTATAAATTGGCCTTTTGCCAAAATAATTTTATGTCGTTTACGTCATAGACTACGTCTGCAGTTGGTTGTGAGCGCGAAAAACCCTTAAAACTTAAATGTTTTTTTCATACGACTGAAGTCGTAAAACTTTATGGCTTGCTGACTCGTATTCGTTGTTCGTATTTCTTAGACCTACTTAATGTTTGTTGTAAGCAGCGATACTAAGTGTTTTATCGAGATAGCCTTTTACGATTACACAATTGAAAACGTGAAATAATAAATAACTAACATTTTTAAGCCATTTTATGGAAATACTGCCTTAATTTAATTTATACATGTACCTACTTATAAATACGTTCAATCGTCGATGTTCAGGTTAATAGTTTATTTGTAATTATCACGACACTAAGATAAAGATATAAAAGGTATAAGGGTATTTAAAATGCGTGGTGTGAAAACGAAGAAAAAAAATACTCGTGGTCACACTGGTATTACAAATCGGTATGACCACGAGTCGAGCATTCCTAGAACACTCGGTTGGAACCATCTGTAGATCAATGCTGTATTTAATGCAACAATCATTTTTAAACTCTGTCACGTGAACATCTGATATACAGTCGTACAAGGATCTTTTGGCGCGTGAGTGACAGAGACAGCGCCTTACAGGTAAGGCAAACTGTAAGATCCTTGTACGACTATACCTGATAGCTGAGTTGCCTGACCTGACATCTGAAACCTTATTGGTTGCAATTATTAAAACTGATTGACCAATAAGCGCGCATCTATTATGACTTACAGCCAATAGCACACATTCCCATTCCCGTTACGCAAAAATCTTACACTTTTCATTTTCTAGCGTCCTTTCTTTTTATGATCGTTTCTTTACGTACCGTGTGATAAAGCCTTTCGTTTTAAAATTTTAATTTCGATCCTAAAACAAATTATTACACCTGCAAAATGAATTATAAAATTATCTTAATTAACGAGGTTAACGATCGCTGTTGCTACGTACCATTTAGGTACGGAACCCTTAAAGTGCGCTCAACGTTTATTTAAGACAAAGCCGTTACAATGCGTCTTTGAATTACTTGCCCGGCCATTTTACTAACGGGTATGTCACCACGTAATGGCTAATGAAATAACCATTTTATTAAAAGGGTTTTTGTGTATTGCCAGCGAGACCGAGGCGCGAGTCACGAGCTACAAGTCTCTTGTACTGTTTTATAGTAAAAAGAGACTTCGCTCGTACCGTACGTCACATGACGTACATTTGTTGTGATATTCATCGGCGCGGGTCAACCGCGCTGGCGGTAAGCTTGACTATACAACCACCCTTAGCTCTTACGCTCATAACTTATAGGGCCCATATAATACTTCACCATGCTGGTCTAGTGCGGAGCGGTTGCTTGCGGGCTTAATGACCAATAATAAGGTGTTGCAACTTTTATGCCGTTCAAAGGCCTCTGAGATGGCTTAACTATCGTGAAACGCTTCAAATTATTTGTCACTTGTCACCCATTCAATTTAGACTCACTTGATCGGACTCTACTACATAGCGATATATTTTAACTTCAAAGCTATTACTTAACTTTCAGTTTCTCGTCGCCAATATGACGATATACAAGGCTCTAAAGCTGAATGTACATGTAATGTTCCTCAAGCCATTACATTGCTGTGTACACACGGATTTAGGTTATTGTTTTATTACCATTTTTAGTGGCAATAACCGAGGAAGTAATAAAATTTGTTATCTGTCCATCTGCTTTGGGTACATTTAATTCTGATGGCGCTCGTTTTAACCGTATCGCTGTTTATTTATTAAAGTGACGTCACCTCATTTTACTTCCGAAAACAATTACGTAATGTGGATTTCAAAGGAGAAGCCGGTTACTCTTTTTTAGAGACGACCGAACTAGGGTGAGACTTACTTATACTACCAATCAATAATTGGATTTTCATTTTTAATAAATACAGTTCTTCAACAGTTTGTTTATAAGGCAATATGTCACAGCAGAGCAAATATTCAAGATCTTTGTCATCCCAGGTATCGGCAAATAGTTTATCACGGGGAATGGGAACAATTTTCACGTTGCATATGGCGAGGCGCCAGCGGGGCCATAACTCAAATTTAATGGAGAGATTTCGGTTTGATTGTAGTCAGTAAAAAGTGTGAACATTTTGGCCATTTTGGGTTGGCCTAACAAACTGACCACAATGCCTGCAGACCAGTGTATCAAAAAAGTGATATACACTGGCTCCTTTTTGGCTACCTATACTGCTAGGTAGTAGGCTTAAGCCCGGATAGCTATTACGTTCTATAGTAGTAGTCTATGACATTATAAAGCTGGCATGTTTGTTTGTTTAAACGGGCTAATCTCAGAAGCTACTGGCTTATTGTTTTTTTTTTGTACTGGATAAAAGTGTATTTGCAAAACATAAAGAAAAATTCTTCCGAAGCGAAGTGAGGGCGTCCACTAGATTACAAGAAAAACATCTGGCAGTTCACTTCGAATGACCTAAACCAAAAATCATATTTCAAAAACACTGAAGAAACCACTAAGATTCACTGCATTCTACCTCAGCTGAAGGCTCGCTATAAATATGCACTGCTCAGTTATTCCGAATTTCCCTGAGGATCTGCTTCAGATGCAAATCCGTGAACCCGGTACAAATTACGGGTGTAATCTCACAATAAAGTACCATGGATATAGGAGCGGAGTTTTTGGAAGATTTAAAGGGCTAGTGATATAGCTTAAGGGACTAGTTTGTACGCAAAAATGCCGAATAGTTCTGTTGGTCCCGATTTACGTACATCGTAGGGAAAAATGCGAGTGTTTAGATGTGGGCGAAGCGATAAGTGGGCTTTTTTGGACTATGGCCTGTAGCCCTCTAATAGTGAGAAGACTCTCAAGCTAAATGTATATAGAAGAAAGAGGAAGAAATCTTACAGATAGGTAATGTCATGTCATTTTGAGGAATTCCCTTATTATACTTGGAACTTACATATATAGTAAGGGTTATAATAATTATAATTGTAACGGACATGACGTAAGCTGATGCACCGCTAGCTGAATTGTGCCTAAGGGAGTCGCCTGCCAACGCATCCCCGGCATTTAAGACGTAGACGTAGCCTTAGCTCTAGCCAAAGCCAAGCCATCGCCCGCCATATTGATGATTCCCTCCAGCCACAGCCAGGCAGCCGTCACAGCCAGACTGTGGGGGGAGGTGTCAACATAAGCCAAAGTCCTAACCTTAGCCTTATCTGTAGCCATTAGAATTCTTTTTGCATGAACTGATGTTATTTAAAAAGATGCGATGTTAACAGAATTTGATTTAGTAGTAGATTTGATGCATTGTCATTGAGCAGAAAATTATAAAATCTTAAAGTTAAAATAGTCGTATTATTTCACTTCTTTTACAATTTATATAACTTCAATAGGTTAGTTATTGTTTTGTGGTCTTGCGTATGGCGTCTTGGTGTGATTTAGAAATGTTGACATAACGTCATTTTTCATTTTTTGCATTTTTTTCACAATTTATTGAATTCCTTATACAAATTGCATTTAAAAAATCCCCAATGCATTTAAATAACGCAATTGAAATAATTTTAGCCAAATTATATCTTTAAAATAACCCAGAATTGCTGCTATCATTTTTATTATCATACACATATAAAATTATTCATTTTAACATACACATTTGGCAAAGTAGAGGAAAGATAGCTTGAAAGATAGATTGCAATCGTGTGATATTTTTAGCAATAAGACAAGTTTAGGTAACTTACGATTGAAATACACAAGAGAAAAGAAGGTGATTGAATCCAAAATCCTTATTAAAAAAAAATATTGTTCGAAAAAGTATAAAATAGCACTTTGATCTCTTTCAGAAAGTCTGTCTTACTTTGCACATGTGGCGACACCGCACACACGTCACACGGTGACGTCACCGAAGCCTGAATCGCGCAATCGAAGATTTGTCGATCGCCCGCATATATAACACGCCTCGAGTACATTCACTTGGGGCCCCGGCCGCCCCCCAGGCATGTCGTCTTGCCTGGCGGGAGATCTCCCTTTGCCAAACGCCTATTTATAATGTCTTAAGGCTTAGCACAATATTACGATTCTAAAATTAGCTGTTCTATTATGCCTTCAGACAAAGAAATGTTTAAAAAATTCCAAGGATTTCCTTTTCATTCAAAGAAGTGAATAACAAAGATCTCATTCCAAGGATAAACCCGTTAGGATGAAGATTTAACGATTTTAATATTCTTTACAATTCATTTCGGAAAATTCTTGTTGTAATGAATGCTTAGTATTTAAAAACAGTCATTAGGCGTAGGGTTGGTTTTTAACCGAATTGAAAAACTGACGAGGTTCTCAATAATTCGTCTGTATGTTTTTTTTTGCTTATGTATGTTACCTTCGTTCGTACCGAGTAAACCGATTTCAATAATTCTTTTGTCATTCGAAATGGCTGCCATCTGAATGACATCTGACTCATTTGAGTGACATCTATCGGCCAGTTTTTGAGTTATCCTCGATAATGTGAATTTAATTTATGTTCACTACCTCCTAACTTATTACTGCGTGTTTCGATGTTCATTATTCTATTTTGTTCGAAAGGTAGTGCTTGTCGTGAGGTCCCGCGAGTGGATTTTGAATTATCTCGATTTTGAAGTCGGTTATTTTTTTGTAAAAAGTTAGTTATGGTGTAGGTATGGTATAGTGTTGGTTTTGGCAACTTTTTATTTTACTCGATGCTACGGGACCCTACGAATGTGACTCGCACTTGAGAAACTTTTATTAAATCATCTGTCACTATCAAACATCAATCTAAATTTTATTACAATTTAATCATGTCGGAGCTAAGATAATATTATTTCCATTTCAATATTTCTTTTGTTACCAATGTAAATGATATCAAATATCAATTTGCATTTCTTTATTACAGCGAGTGTCCTCAATCTGATTACAGGAAATTTCCTTTCTACTTCAATTTCGTGACAAATTATGGATTGACAAATATTTTTGTGATTTAATAACTAACTACAATCACAAATATATGTATATACCTTAGTATAGCATATTGGTTTGAACTTGATAACTATTTGTTCTTGTATGTTCTTCTAGTAATTAATGACGTGTACTATTATTTATCTTCATGATCAATTGGTACTGTATTAGGTTAAGAAATTCGATCAAATTTCGAAATTGCAGACGGTTTTTATACATAATTGGCACGTGTTGCGCCGCTCACCGATCTACGCGCGAGTGAAGGGCGTACGGGCGTACTGAAAATCAGAGGTCGCGTTTATACGCAGCTATAATCTGAGTGCGTCCCTAATCCGTCACGTTGGCACTTCTGCAAATTCAAACAATTTACTTTTATCTCTCAATAACTTCTGCTGTATTTGTTGAAGTGTTAATGATGGAATAAATGTTTCTTTCTTTCTTTCTAACTTTTTACAAAAAATAACCGACATAAAATTTCGTCAAATTTCATTCTGTATTTTGCGTCTTGCACGGATTAACAAAGAAAAATACTTAACCCTCCGTCCGTCGCGCGAAATAAATTACGTGTCCCGTCGCGTGGGGTCTTTAGAGACCCTAAAATTAAATAGCAATCAATTCATATTATAACTTAAATTTTTGTCATTATTTTGATATGTCGTATTAAGATATGGCTACATTGATAAAAAACGGAAAAGAAATTTAAATCAGATATTTATTTATATTAAAAAAAATCAAAAAGTAATAGGAGTCGCATTTTTCTTATATTTTAACCCGATTATCTTAAAGTTAATTTAAAAATGAAAAATGAAGGACAATTTCTTCTTTTTATATAATAATTTAAGCTCAATGAATAAGAGATGAAAATGAAATGTAAATTGACTAAGATACATAAAAAATATATGTACTTTCTATGTCCAAATATCCCTAATTATTTCTTTGGACACAAACAGCGCAAACGGATTTGATATAGTTGTGACAAATGTTACCTTTGCAAAAGTCACAAATGGACTTAAATTTACCATCTGTACGTTTTGGACAGTAAAATCTACCTCGCAGGTGCCAACTGACCATCATCAGAAGACATCTTCTGAAGAGGAATTATAAATAGTTGTATATATTGCTTCAAATCACTAATTATCGTCTACGCCGTTCAAGTGATAATTTTTTCAAGCAAACTTTCTGCTGGAGCTTGTATACATGTTGACTATATTCATGGGCGTACCCAGCGCCTGTTCCAGGGGGGGGGGGGGGCAAAGGTCTAGATCCAGGGGGTGGAGAAACTTAGATTTTTGAGGCAAATTTTGTAAAGGGTACAGCCTCCGTAGGTACTTCCTCCAAGGTCAGCAGTAGCAGCTAACCTCCCTCCTTCCACCTAATTCCCTACCTGTTACACCCATGACTATATCTAGAACATATCGTTTGAGTTTTGTTGTTCTAAGTGCATGTTTTCTCCATTACCCTCTTTATCACTATCTATAAGCTTATCTTCTTCTTCCTTCCATATAAGAATACTTAAGTTTAACTCATTTTTACTAAGTAATAATAATTATGGACCAAAAAAATAAAAATATAAAACCTAAACCAAATATGTTACTACTAAAAATTTACTTACGCCAGTCGTCGCGTGGGGTCCTTCAGAGCCTTGTGTAGAAACACATGTGTATATCTCACAAAAAGCGTACATAATTTTAGTTTTGACTGCACGATCATGAAGTTTAATCCTTTTTAGGAGGCTACCCAAAGTTAAAGTTCGATAAACGTATTCTAACATTAAGTATTTCGCAATTTTCTAAACCCTGGGCTTTGAAAGACCCCACGCAACGGATCAAGGGTTAAAATAATGGTTTTAGATTCCATTGGCCCTACGAAGACAATTTATGTATATTATTATGTTTTGAACTAACTCCTATGTACTGAGAAAAACAATTAAATTTTACTTATAAGTATAGATTTATGAATTAATATAATCAGAACTTGAACGTTTTATATGACACTTTTATCCACGGAACGCCACGCTACCCACCCTACGCAAAATACATATGTCAAAAGTCCGACAAATGTGGCCACGCAGCTAAAATATGCCGCATTTCCGTGCACAGCATGCGTGGCGGTGAAATAAACGCTAATTTTTATAAATAAACGCGGTGTAAAGTTACTCCAGGTTTAAACCTTAAAAAAAAATCAAAAACATTTAAACTCGAAGTATTTTTATACTACGTTTATTAATAAGACAGTTCAAGTATAGATAACTGTAAAGAACAAGGACGAAAAATTATTTTTACTTTTTGTAGCGTCATAAACGTCATTAATACCAAAGTAATTTAATATTTTTCTGCATATTTTATCAATTTGATAATGTCTGTACGCGTATTACACAGCGTTAAATAATATTATTAATAAGAAGTGAATTGATTAAAATAACAATGATGTCCTTCCCATTAGGTGAAAAATGTTACCATTAAATTATTTTATATTTTAATGGTAGAAAATATATTTTGACAGACGTAATCATTTTGTAATTTTATTTACTTACTTAATATTTTATAAAGTAAGTAGTTTGGGCAATCTTGAATGAGTAATTAACATTTTGCTTGAAAGCTTAAGTTTAGGTATTTTTTAAAATATGTTTTCTTTACCCTTATGAAATGTCATTTTATCATAGTAGAAATAAGTATAAAAAGAACTGGCAACTTTTGAATCGTTTTTTAAATTGTTGTTGACGTTTGTGTTTTGCTCTTGTTTCTTGAAATGTTTTCTCTTTTTCTAACCGTCGGACATTTCCGCGTACAGGCAGCCATATGTCTTCATTTTTGTCTATGTTTATAAGAAATTAAATATCAAAATACTCTGGTTCTGGAGTAAGCTGGCGAAAAATTCTTGTATATTTGGGCTCAGAAATTAATGGTGGATTTTTTAGAATATTTTACATTCCAAGACGCTAAAGTTGAAAATGAAATGAAACTAAGTATGGCAGTTTGCCATTATTTTTTAAAATAATTGAAAAGCCCCGACTTTGAAAATGATCTTCAAACGCCCGAAGTGATCTTCATTGTTACATTAAATTAAATTTTAGGTCAATAAATCGCCTAAAATGTCTTACATCATTTTAGATTAGAGCAGAAACTCTTCAAACTGCTAGTCTAAAACTCTAAGCTAACTCTTAAAACTGGCTTTCGATTAAAGGAATCGCACTCAAATCAGTTTATTCATTTATTAGCTATAGTGCTACAGACAGACGCACAGACACACACACACACGCAGACAAGTCAAACCATATACCATCCCTCTTTTTAGATCGGGGTTAAAAAATCGTGAATAGCGAGTATTGTTTGTGCAGAAAAAAACAATAAATTATTAATTTCGTGACCCAGCAAAGATTTACGTAGAGAGCGTAGCCTCGTAGTCTCGTAGCACCGTAGCACCGTAGCGGCGTAGTCATCAACATTTTGATGACCGATGTTGTACCGACTCATAAATCTGTCATTATTGGCCCTCTTGGTCTACTGTGTGCGTTACGACGGTTCTTGTACTCATACGAGTACATGTACTTAAACATGCATTTGTGTGATTAAAAAAGGAGGAGGTTCTCAATTTGACTGTTTTTTTCTTATGCGTACCTCGTAACTTTGCAGTGGGCTAACCGATTTGATAATTATTTTTGTATTCGAAAGGTAGTGCTTTACGTCTAATGTCATATAAATTTGAGCGACATCTGACGGGAATTTATTGAGTATTCATTATAATACATTATTTAAGGTCTGCGTTTCGATTTGTATATTCTTTTTAAACGAAAGCTAGTGCTTATCGTCTGATCCCATGTAAATAAAAGCGGAATTGGATGGGGAGTTTTTGAGTTATATCTTATTGATTTTGAAGTTGGTTATATTTTTGTGAAAAGTTGGTTATTCTATCACTTCGTTCGTAAAGACTCGGTCGGGAGCTTTCACGGTGAGAGATGATAATAAGTTGTTGTGGCTTTTGATAAATTCTATCCTGAACCATTACTCAAATAAAATAAATAAAATAACTTTCAAATAGTTTTTACATGCATTTACATGTATAAACAATAAACATACATGGGAAAAGTGACTTATTCGTATATCATACAAAATTAATAAACGCCAATAATAAGTAAGTAAGTAAATATTGTGTAATAAAGTGCAGCAGGCATTTTAGCTACTGCAAATACGTAAAGTAAAAAAAACTTTTTTATTTTAGCTCGATTTTTAATTATATGGACTGATTCTAATGTTTTGCTACAAAAGAAATACTTGCATAATTCATAGTATATCATTTAAAAAATTAAAAAATCAATAACCAATTAAATATCACAACAATAAGAGAGCGCCACAATAACATTTTCATATGAACATCTACACAAATCGTTCGTCTGATGAAACAATCATAAAATGTATGAAAATGTTAAATCGCGATATTACCATTTTAACGCACACAGCCTTCAATTGCGCTTTGTATTGAATCATGAAACGCTCAACCCAGAGCGATGCATCAATTGGAAAAATCTTTTACTTCTATCGAACTCATTTTGATTAAAAATGAACTCTATTACTTCAACTTAAAGCTCAGTTTACGACTTCATGACCAGCTTTAAATTTTATCAACTGAATGCTCGTTTGAAATTTTAACTTGCTGCCTCAGTTTAAAGACTAAAATTGGTTTTTAAAGTGGTGTGATGACTTGATGAATCAATTATAGTTATTCGTTTGCCGACGTACTCTTTAATATGTCAATCATTTGATTTGTAAAGGGAATGTTAAGGATTGTTGGTTGATCAAGCACATTTTAAATTAAAAACGTCTCCAGGTATATAATCTGTCTATACACACATATACATATACTTATAATAAAACTGTAAGTGATCGCTGTTTGTGCAAGCTAATCTCAGAAACGGCTGAACGGATTTTTATGGGATTTGTACTGGGAGATAGACGAGGCTGAGGAGCAACATATAGGCTACTTTTTGCCCCGGAGTTTCCGTGGGATCGGATATCACGAAGGAAAAACTTTTATGTACGAACAAAGTCGCGAGCAAAAGCTAGTTAAATCTACGAGTAATTAATTAAAATTTAACAACAACTGTGTTAAGTAATAAAAGGAGTTTGCTAACGCTTTTGGATATTGCTATAATCTTTCCGAAGCGGTACTGAAATAAATCTCCACAGAGACAACTGTAATCCGCGGTGATAAGGCAAAACGTTTTGTGTAACGTACGCAATTACATTTTGTGTAAATACGTTACCTCAGACCAATAAACTATAGACAGAGCACAGAGCGCTTGGAACAAAAGAGTGAAGCCAGAAAAAAGTAAGCCTAGTCTTGTATACACACGGCGGCACTCACACCAAAACGACTTTAGTGTTCTAAATGATAAAAAATGAATGAAAATTGTGTTCCAAAAAATAAAGTTTAAATTTGTTCCAGTTCAAACTGTAAACATAGGGCAATCTATTGGTTTCGACGTGTGCTTTCGGCTTACTTTTGCCGGCTTCACTCTTTTGTTCACGGTGCTCCGTCTATAGTTTATTGGTCTGAGTACGTTACTATACTTGAGCCGCCGAGCATATGGAATTTCTACTCCCCGCGAAAACCAAACTTATTACCTGTGCTCACAGTTCAATTTAGCTTGTGAGCAAAATTTTCTAAGACCATTTTTGGTTTCCGCCATCAATTTAAAATGTACTTACCTTAAGCGCATTGTCGGAACGCTGGCATTTGTGTGCCTTGCAAAAATAACGAATTACAGATCGAATTCAAATTTCATATAGATGGAAGGTAGAGACTTATGTATAAGTACCTATTATACCACCTGTCAAAAGTTTCTTCGCGCGTCAGTTCAGCCGTGACCACGATTCATGCAACTGGGTCGACATAATATCGCGCGCACAAAATATATATCGTGAATATCCGTAACACAATTAAATTACGTTATGTTCCATAATTAAAACTATATTTTACACTGAAGGCAACTACTTTGTGTTAGCTTCTCCATAATACCTTTAAAACGAGTCGAACAATATAAGCAATCCCTTCAAAGCTACTGCGTCTCCGAAAACGACGGTACCAAAACCGAAATACTCGTTAATGAGAGAAAGCTGTACAAAGCTCTATATGAGCTTATCGCGCTGTAGCTATCAAAACTACTAAGCTGTGTTATAAGTAAGTAAACCTAAGTGTTGTAAGTTTGAATAGTTATTCTACAGCGGTAAAAATATTCAAAAGTATGATAACTTTTAACAAAATAGAACCGACTTCAATGCCGAAAAGTTAAAATCAGTTCAGTTAAACGCGGTTAATATTCCTAAATCCTTCTCCTAAGTCTGATAAACACGATGCTGAAAACCGTATCAAAATCGGTTCAGCCAAGCAATATGCCTAAAACCTTCTCCTAAGTCTGACAAATACTATGCTGAAAACCGCATAAAATCGGTTCAACCAAACGCGAGATAATCGCGCACAAATATACATATGTATATACATACATGGATACATACATGTTCTCAGTTTGACCTGAATGTATGATACATACAGGTCAAACTGAGAACCTCCTTTTTTGAAGTCGGTTAAAAATACAAAAGTACCTTAGGTGGGTCGTCCGCTTTTTCGTCAGCCCTTCAGGCTATAGAAAAAAAATCCAATACCAATGCCTGCCTTTTATACGAACTGTCATCATGGTAAATCAATGGTGTATTGTTCCGAAGGTGGTTATTGTCAATTCAAGCTGTTCCATATTCCATGCGCGTCCGATATGGAATTCGTTTTAATAGCAACCCGCACTAAAATCAGTATTCGGGCCCTGTGATTAAGGTCCCTTATAGATTGACAGCGAGAATTTAAAATGCCTTTAGTAAATTTTGCTTACAAACTTAGTTTTGACGACCCGAATGGCGCAATGATTAACACGCTGGATCGCTGTTCCGAGGATCCTGAGTTCTATTCCCAGCGAGGCGGCAATTTGAATGATGAGTTTAAATTTTCGTTCTCGGTCTGGGTGTGTCCTTGTCTCGTGGGTTGTCCAAGACACCCACGGCACAGGAAATCCTAGTGTAGGGCTTTGAGTGTGTAGCGTCACATTGAGTTTACATACCTATATACAACATAATCTAACTAAATTCAATACTTGAATATTATAATTATGAACTTAATGAACATTAACAGGCAATGAAAATTATATTATTAATTAGAGTTTGACTGACTGACTTTATTATGAACATTCGAAAACCAAACTATTTTTTAACCGACTTCAAAAAAGAAGGAGGTTCTCAATTCGACCGTATAATATTGACGGCAGCAAAGAACAAACGGTCATCTACAAAAACGTTAGTTTTCAGGAGAGCGTTTTTAGTTCAAAAATGGTATAACTTCTACAAATACAAAGATTTCTTCGTCGATTTTGGAATAGTTAATTATTACAATATTAACTATTATTTGGTATAGGTAAATTATTAATAATTCTTTAATTTTTAAAATTACGGCAGATATCTTTTTCTACTTCGATCAAGAAAACAAGCAAATTGAGTCAACTGCCATATATTCGTTTCTACTTGGGACCTGATAATTATTTATTCTGTAACTATTTTATTAATTTAATGATTGATTTTTATTTTTATTGATCATATAAAACCAATTTCATCAAAACAACAATTAAAATTATTATTGTCACTAAAATACTGTAGTTGTCTCACATTACTTCGGCATTCTTACGTTGAAGCTATTGGATAATTGCAGATATACCTAAACTATTTTGAGTTTTAGGGTGTCTTATAAAAAAAAAGTTTTGTGATTCTTGTTAATAATTGTATTTGTAATATAAAGTAACTAAAAAGTATAGTTTCAAAGAAATAACTACTAATAATAATTATATTTTAACAGTACTTTGTATCATAATCATCATCTTTGTATCAGTATCATAAGTAACTCAATAACTACTCGTTTGACGAAACTCAAATTTTTACGGGACCTAACCTAAAGCCTCAGCTTTTGATTAAAAGAAGAATGATTAAAATCGGAACTCTAAGTAGTAAGATATGAGGTAACATACATACATAAAAATTATTAAGGATAATTCAAAAACCATTGGTCAGATGCCGCTTAAACTTATATGAGACCACAACGTAAATACCAGCTTTCAAATAAAAAGAGAATCATAAAAATCTGAACACTCAATAAAAAGTTATTAGGAAAAAACCATAAATACACACTTTTAACGATCCTTACACATTATTCAAGTAAATTCAAAATTACTCATTAGATGTCGCTCAAATTTATATGAGACCTCAAAAAAAGTACCAGTTTTCAAGGAAATAAAGAATCATTAAAATCGGTTTACCCAACACGAAGTTATGGGGTAACAAACATACCAACAAAGATAGGAAAAAAAGGTATAAATATTTTTTACATTTGTGGCTTGGTTCAATGTTACTTCCGGATTCAATTTTCAATTATTTTATTATTCCAATTGCAAGCAGTCATCATCAGACATTTTTCTTGCTGAAGAGCCTCGAGACTTCGCAGGTTATTTTCGTAAGGACAGCTGGCCCGCCGCATTGCGCGACGTACACAAGGACAAATGGTATATGTCCGTTTGTACTTTGTCGAATTTTGACGAGAACTTTACACTTACATGTTGAATTGAGCGCCATCTGGCGAGTAGTTTTTGAGTTATCTCTACTTATCAAGATTGAAGTCGATTATTTTTTTTTGTAAAAAGCAATTATATTAAGCGTAACTTGTGTGCTAGGTGACTGAATATTTTCGTTCGCAAGCTGTAAAAGGCGTCCTTTAGAAAAAGTTTTAATTTGAAGATGCAAAGTAAAGTTACTTTGCAAATTGAAGAGTATTAGATTTCTTTTTTACAAAAAAAAATCTAGCAAGTAGAAACTAGCAACTGTACAATTCTTAAAATGTTTGCACATGTTTTATGTGTTGTCATTTTTAGTATACTTTTAAAATTTCCAACGAAGTCTCGTGTACGGTACAGATGGGTGCTAGGCGAAAAAACGTGTAAGATTTTCCACCTCGCCCTAAGGTATTGGCTGTACCTATTCATTAATAAACGCTTACCAGTTAAAGTCAGAGTGAAATTACAATAATACACACCCTCAGACCGAGAACGGAAAAAGTCATCATTCAAACCTCCTCGCTCGGAGTCAAACCCTGTTTGTTAACCATTGCGCCATTGGGGTCGTCGATACTATTCTTGATTAAATTCTAACGCGAATCAAAACTCTCACAACTATCAATCGTGTCAATTAAGATGCAATTATAAAAGCAATTAACCATGAAAGCTGTAGCTCTATGTCTTCAGTTACCGGAGCAGTTAATTAAAATGGAATTACCGTAATTGGAAACGTGAATGCAAATGATATACGAATATATATCTGTCGTGGCCACATCGTAGATTTGCTCACATCATGAAATAGTGGCATTTCATGAATTGGTCAACTGTCTATTGGCCACATCATGATGTGGTTTGAGCAGATCAAAGATAAGAAATCGTTTCTCGATATGGCCAACTAAACGCGCGGCTTTTTCATGAAATGGTCAAGATTATTTTGATCATATCGTAAAATAGTTACATTAATTACCGGTAGAGGTGCTGCAAGCGCTTTGTTTATGTGTAAAGATGGCGGCCGTTGGCGTAAATGTTGTTTCTCTTGTCAATTCGGCCTAGAGTAAAAGAGTAGCAACAAAAATTGCTAATTGCAGAATACAATTCACGTCAATTGTTAAAAACGAGTAACATTGAACGGAAGCATAAAAATTGAGTTGATTTTGGATATAAAACAAAGAATAATATTCATTTCCATTACAACTCAGTCAAATTCTTCAAGGTGTAGGTAGGTCGAATTGGTTACAGAACCGAATTAGCCTACCCCTACTCCACGCGGTCTTGTGTGCCCTACCCCTAGAGTGTTTTTAGAACCCGGAGGCGCGGAGGGAGGGCAGCCCCCGCTCACTGTAACAAAACGCAGACACGCGGGCGAGCCGGAGCGGCTGAGGCTGGTCGCCGAAGGCGACCAGCAAGCCGAAGCTGCGCAGGCGAGCGTGGGTGTCTGAGCTTTGTTACGCAAGGGCAAAGGGGCTGCACCTTCCGCAGCGCCGGAGACGTCACGGTTCGAAATTATGCCCTATATTCCGCGTTTTTACGATCCGGCCAAACGTTGATGACCAAATCGTGAAACGTAGACGATTTTACGATCTGGCCAAACTGAGTTGACCATTTCATGAAATGCGACCATTTCGTGATATGGTTGATCATTTCATGATATGAGCAAATCTACGATATGGCCACGACATATCCACGGAATTAAATTGGAAAGTTGCTGAATATGTAATTTTTAACGTACGAAGACTTTGTAATCAAGATAACATATTCTCTTTGGCATCGCAAAGTGTGGCAAAAAACTGTTTGGAGTATTAGTAGTAGGGCAGGGGTGGGTTGTATTAAAAATAAAGAATAAACGCTTAAATTCTCATTCCCTAGGATTCTATATGTCGCGATTGGCAAGAACAATGCCGGGAATCGAAACCAAGACAAAAAATAGAGCTGACAGGAATACACAAAGTATTCCAACAAAAATTTATAAAATATGCAATATACCCGGCACATAATCCCGTACTTTCAAGATATTTCAGTATTCGTAATATATTCCTGTTTCGCTTCATTTTGTTAGCAAGTAATATTTCAAGCTTGCATGAGTAATTTAAAATGCGCCATGAAAGTCGGCTTAAGAATAATACGTATGGTACGAGAATCTTCAGATTCGCAGCGCGTTTTAATAGGCAGTTGCCTCGCCGCTGGCGAGGATGTGATTAAATAATTATGTACTATTTTCTCGCGAAGGAAATGTACAATACGTGTATTATGCCGTGTAAACAAAATACATAAATGACTAAACGAGAGAGATGCATGGGCATCTCTTTTGTTTACATGTTATGTACAAGTACGTGTATAATATTATCTATTGTTTCTTGAGAGAGATAATAGGTTTGTGGCTTCCTTGCCGATGGTACAACAACACCGTATGTTGTTGAATTGAAGCATATTGAGTTCCGTCGTATAAACTTGATTTCTTTGAGACAAATTTACATTAAAGTACTTTTATTCTGATAGAAGAATAAAATTAATTGTTCTGGTTTGAACGTTGGACTCCTAAACTAGAAGCTTGTGTGCTTTCCTGCAGGAAACTTTAATTTTCAAAAATAATGTCCGTATTTGAATTTAATCATAATTAACTTTTGTGAAGGAAAATAACGTAAAGTTCTTAGAGATTTTTTAAGGCTACCAATACATACGTGACTAATGTTAGACATTGTGAGAGAAAATGCGTGCCCAACAGTGGTACGGTTGTTGTGGGATGCGATGATGATGACAGGTAATGACTAGAGAAAGACCAATCAATATTGGATGGATCAATTGGTTGTAAACCGAATTTTTATAAAAGTTTAATTAATCATTCACCAAACTAAATTACCAAAAGGAGCACAAGTGTACTAATTTGTAAATTAAAATATAAATACACCACCAGAATATTCTTAAGCCCTCCGAAAAATTCAAATATCTTTAATATCCAATCTTCAAAAAACGGGTACGTACAATTTAGGGGCAGCTTTCCTGTGACAGTAGTCATTAAAGTGGCTTGCTCCTCCGCGATGTCCATTTCGTTTAAATATGACTTTTAATGGCGTTTTTTTGCAGTTTTATATCTCAGAAGGTCGAGTTAAGTATCTCAGCGCAACATTCCGGAGATCTCTAAATGCTGTTTCTTCACTTTAAAAGTCTTCAAAGTACATTTTTATAATTCAGACAGGATGAACTTTTACGTAATATGCAAATTAAGGAGCTTGGAATCTGGATTTTTGTGTACATTTCTAAAAGAAATCTCTTTTATGCACTTTATCATTGCCCTCATAGCACAGTGACTTGTGTCAATCCTAAGTGATCGACCAAGTTAAGCAATAGGGGGCGGGGTGGATTATTGGATCGGTGGCCGCTAGTAGCAAAAATTTCTTGAAAGCTTCCATTCTTCGTAGAGCCCGTTAAACCGTCGGTCCCGGTAGTCGTCATGAAATAGGAAGCGTTCAACCATGTCGGAAGCTTTGGGTGCCATAAAAAAATTCCGATACTTGGGTTTGCCACTAACTCCTCCACACATCCGCGCTGGAGTAACGTGGTGGAGTAATCTCTTGAACTCCTCTTTGGCAAGGGGAGATGGGATAATCTCCCTTGCGGGAACCAGGCGAGATGAGATGCCTGGGGGTGGCCGGACGGCATGTTGCTGTACTTTAGCACGACATAACAATAATTATAAGTATTTCAAACATTACAGTTTACTGTGTTTCCATTAAAATTTGGGGATTACTTATGGAGGTGCCTGTTCATCCGACTTGCAGACTATGAGTTCAGGATTCTTTTGCCGGTTGAATTAGATATTTTGATGACCCCATAGCACAATTACAGTAGGTACTTTTAAAAGTACTTTTATATGGAACATAACGAGGGTAAAATGTAGTACATTCAAAACGGAGCTTAATATGTAATACATGAAGTTTAAATTTCAATTACACTAATTATTAGAATAAGACAACTTTTATTACTGTGGCTAATTAACTTCAAGTGACTGATTGAGAGCGAGATAGCGTTTTCACTCCCTCTATCCAGCTTTGCGCATGCCCAATACCTCCCCAATCCTTCCCTTCGTTCACTTTGATAGGAAGTGAAATAGGGAAAAAAGGAGTAAAATATTCGTTCCCAATTGACGTATTTAGTAAGCATTTAAGGTAAGGTACATATTTAAGGAGGCACAAAATAATTATGATATTACTGGGCGTTTAATAGTATCATGTGTTTGAATTATTTGCCACCTCATTTATATTCCCTGTGGCCTAAGGTGGAAAGGCCCGGTTCCTAGAACCGGAGATTGTGGGTTCAAATCCCACCAGGGTGATAATGATAGCGTATAATAGAGCTTCGTTTTGCATCTTGTTTAGAAGTAACATTTTATTGTTTTCTATGTTTTCTTGTTCCATGTTTACGTTACAGTACTGTTATCTCACGAAGCGACGCGATTTATTTGTGGTAACCAAGTTCACATAACCACTGTGAATGTGTGTGTAAGCGTAAGAGCTGTCAGTACCGTCCGAGACGAAGAAAAATATAGTTAAACAAATTAATTTAAATTAAATAATTTAAAAATACAACATTCCATCAGTTTAAATTTATGTACAGACGTTACTCGTCTCCACGCACACATTATTGCGTGTTTTTACAAATGATTACCACTAGTAAAGTGCGCGTCGCTTCGTGACATAAAAAACTATAAAATATATGAAATTGTCAACAGGTTTATTGTGTCACTGTTTTTACTACGAGTAAGTAAGCTCATTGTCTTTAATTGTATCCAATCACAATTTAAATATTGAAATATTATTTCCCTCATTAAAATAATCGTACTAACAATTATGAGATTTAAGAAATCGTGAAATAAATAAAAATCTACTATACTTTTGATCTTCATTTGTAAAAAGGTTATGTCCTAATAGTAAATTAAATATTTTCTCATACGTGTGTCGTAAATCGCAAAAAGTCAGGTAAGTGTAGACAATAATGGAGATAACAGAATGCAGCTATTAAGTTCACGGCTGTCGTAAAATCACTCTAGTGAGATAAGAGTAAATACAATTTTATAAAATAGATGACATCAGGCACAAGGATAAAATTAGTTTAAATATATTTAAAACAAAGCTAAAAATATATTTAAAAGTCAAATTAAGTATATTATTATATAATAGATCTTGTGCTAGGTGTATATTATGGTTCTTTACTAGGTATACATATTTAGACAGTAGGTACTTACTTAACTTCTTTAATAATCTCATGTTTACTTATAGTTTACTTTTAGAATGCTTTTAGATAGGGTACAAATGGACGTAGTTACACGAAAAGGATCCAATCCACATCTAAGTTATTTCGAGATATTGACATTTCAAGTTTATAACGTATTTCTTCATAGGTATTCATTTTAAAATAGGTTGTCAGTATGTTATTAACGTGTATTATTATGATTATTATTATTGTTTATAGAACAATCCATACATAATATTGTATTTTTTGAGATATTTGTAAAAATATGCAGTTGGATCCTTTTCGTTAAATAAAACGATACATACAAACATTAAATTTACAAAAACAAAATCCTATAGTAAACGTCGTCGAGCCAGCCTTCTTATTCTTCCTAGAGTAAGAACTAACTATGGACAGAAAACTATTACTTTTGAGGGAGCCCAGCTTTACAATCAGTTACCGGATTTAATTAAAAATGTGCACTCATTCAAAGCATTCAAAATCAAGTTGGCTGAACATCTTATGCTAAACAAATGCTTAGGATGAGTACTGTTTATTGAGTTATAGTGTACCTTCTTACTTGTATAGTCTGTTTTGTTTGGCGGACCTAAAAAAAATGTATTCACAAAATTGTTTGAACATTGTTCTCAAGTAAGTGACATAATTTTTGTCTTTTTTGAGAATAAAAGTCTTTAAACCTAACCTTAAATAACAGTTTATATTGTGCATGCTTAAGATTTATTTAATTAAAAAGACCCATGTTATTAATTCTTTAATAAATAACTAATTTCTTCAATAAAACGTCAATATATTATATTTTGTAACTTTAATTTAACTCTAAACACTTAAAAATACAAAAACAAAAAAAAAACTTCTGAAAATTGAAATAAAAAATAGCGACAGTTAATGTTGTTAGCAACTTGTTATTGAACCTAGTCTTTTAGTTATCAGCCTCCTCGGGGATAAAATCGAGATCTTCGTCGAAGCCATCTATCTTCTATGATGTTCCAACCACCCCTTAGTAGGGCTACAATAGACGTCCGATTTTTCTCTCCGATAGTTGGATCCGATAGTCTGATCAGACAATCGGAAGGCACTCGTGCCATACATTTTGTTTGAATATATAATACACGTCCGATTCGATTGTCTGAATTTGTCTGATTAGACTATCGGATCCGACTATCGGAGAGAAAAATTGGATGTCTATTTGGTCCCATAATTATTTAATTATAATGCAAGTGATTCAGCAAAATGTCCCAAGTAGAGTGGATTGGATCGTTTTTGCTTTTTTATATTTTATCAAAGTGTAGGTGATGTTAGTATTACGCAAAAAGGATCCACACTCTTTGGTTCCTTTTTGCTGATTTAGTTTTTAATACAGTATAAGAACCACGACAATTGGGTCGTTTTAGGTGAATTTTTTTTATAGGTGGCTATTGATGTGGGTTGGTACCGATGTTAATAATCAATGGAAAACAGCTGTTTTAACGTGGGTCTTTTTTACTGACCGATAATATCGATATGTGCCATCAGTTTGGTACACTTAAGTAATTTTCGACAAAATTGTGGATTGGATCCTTTTCGTGTAACAAATGTGTGAAAATCTGTGCATGCACCTTGCCAACAAACTGTTTTTACAGTTTGGCAAGATAATTATAATTTGTTATTATAATGTACCAAGTTCTTGAATAAAAATAAATAAAAAAAAACGGTAAGCTCTATAGATAATTAATTCAAATACGCAAATCAGTATGAAGATTACTCTCCATAATAGAACGCCTTTGAATCCAGCATTCAATCTTGCCCCAACATAGGTACCGAGACTACCTTTCCTTGCACCATCTATCACATACTCCCCGATGTAAATTAGGGAAGATAAGACCCCGTGGGGAATGAATTATAGTAATCATTCGAACCCTCGCATGTGCTAAGTTCCACTCTAATAATCTAATCCCTCAATTTATCCAAAGACAAAGACATGTTAACAAAGTTTGGATTTTATATGCGAATGGCCGGAATTTCTGATTTTATACATTAATCTCTGTGTGTTTGGTTAGGACAAGTAATATTTACTTAAATTGTACATTCCGCCTAACAAGTGTCCCCAATTGGTCTTTTAGTAACATGAGTATAAAAAAGATAGCCTCCATAAAGATTACTAGCTGTTGCCCGCTGCTTACGAAGCATAGAAGTACTTTTGACTGATTTTCAAACAATCTTCCATCCCTTAGTTTTTACCCTCAGTGGTGGAATATGACAAAATGCTTCCTAAGCAAACGTCTACTAACCATAAACTACCTCCCTGCCAAATTCCATTTTGTACGTTAAACGATTTTCGATATTTCGTGACCTTTCGAACTTATTTATTAAGATTTACTTCAGGTTTTGTAGAGAATTCGCCCAAAGTAGAATTACCGTCAAGTAGCATATCTTCCACGTAAAAATTGTTTTAACAACAATTTGTGTTCCAGTTAGACAGATCTTTCGTTCCTCTCGTGTTTAGATTATTTACATGATTTTATGGGACCAGATAATAAGCCCTGGCTTTATAAAAAGGATTATAAAAATCGATTCATCTGGTACAAGGTAATTGATTTAAAATGGCATTTTAAATTTTAATGTGATGATGTAACACACATGAAAAAAAAGAAAAAAGTCGAAAAGAGAACTTCCTCCTTTTTGGAGTTGGTTAAAAAAAACTCCCGCCTAAAACTGTGATCAAATAGAATTGTCCTGCAATTTCTGGCATTAGGCCAGAGAGAGACAAAATAATTAGGTAGATGGGAAACAAGTCTAATTCGCAATGGTGAAATCCATTAAGGGATTGGATGTTGTTCTTACCAGATCTTAATAGATATTTATTTATTTCAGTAATCCAACATGTTATTCAAAACCTATGTAGGTTGTTTGAATGTAGTAAAAACCTAGTTGTGCCCGTGACTTCATTCGTGCATAGGAGTTTTTCCCGCGTGAATCTCGATCGATAGATTATTTTACCTATTAAGAGTCTAGAAGATGTAATGCTCCTTAAGATCGTTTATTCTGGTTATTATTTACCTATTATGAGGGCAGCTGCAGTGAAAATTTCTGATGATTTTATCTATTAAATAGAAGCCCTGTGACGGACGGACAGCGGATGTATATTAGGGTTCGGTTTGTTACCCTTCGGGTATGGCGAACCTTGATAAACAAGGGTTGATTTACCCCCGGATGTACTAACTTATATGCAACATTGCGTTTGTCAAGATCACCGTGTACATTTACATAGCTCAGTTTAATTTTGATGTAGCACTATGGCTTAATAGATTTTTAAAGTGAAATCGCGTCATAATATAGTAGTTTTCCCCGATGATGTCGGTACAGAATACCGGAAGTACATTTATGCGAGATAAGTACCTTACAGTTGTTCATAAAAACGGTAGTTTTACCATTTTGTCTTTTGTTTATTTTTAACTTATTATGATACTTAATTAAAATTAAAAAGCAAAATTTCTTGAGCGCTTTCGTGCGTCGGAGGACTCGTTAAGCAGTCGGTCCCGGTTGTTATCGATAGATAGCAGTCCTCAAGCCTCAAGCCATGTCGGAAGGCCGTCGGGAGGTTTGAAAACTTCTACAGAGGTTGGCCACTTACCCCTCCGCCAATCCGCACTGGAGCAGCGTGGTTGAGTATGCTTTAGGCCTCCTCAAAAATGGGGAGAAACCCGTGCTCAGTAGTGGCCATTAATGGGTTGTGGTCATGCTACTTTCCTCCACCAGAGCAAGTGATGAAATAATTGAAATAATAAATAATGTTAAAGTACGGTCAGAGACATTACTATTTACTCGAGAACTAAAGCACCATAATGTCACAGTTATAAATCTCATACAGGAATAGTAAAATTTATCTTCTATTCCGCGAGAAGGAGAACCTTTCATATTCTTGGAGAAAAATATGACCTATTACAGACCAGTAATATAACATTTTTGGTCCATTTTACTGGGTTTTTGTTTGCGGTCTGAAAGTTCTGTGTGTGTGTGTGTGTGTGTGTGTGTGTTTATAGGAGATTCCGAGGCCTAATGTCGTGCGTCAAGACTGACTACTGAGGGAATTTTAATGGGTACGAATCTCACATAACTCGTCTCTATGGGTTAGCTAATCTTTAGTTTTTCTCCTTGAAAAAACATTTATAGAAAGTTATAGTTTTCAACTTAAATATTTTTATGCTGCAGTTATAGTAAAGTTATAAAGTTTCTGTCGAACGTAAATAATAATTAATAAATAAACCTTAGTTAATTTGAACCAGGAATTACTTTGCAGAACTCCATTTTAATACAGATTAGAGGATTGTATTTGGTGGTGGTATGTATGTTGGTGTAGGTATACATTCTTTGATTATTGCATGTTCCTATGTGGGAGGGATGGAGGTGCCACTTCCATGAAAATATACACCATCATTGACCATCATACAAACGAGTTTGCTCGCGGATTGTTACAAAGTAGATTAACCTCTTATCTGTAAATAAACGTTAACACACTTATGCCCTATTGTATTGAATTAGTTTTATTTGCCTCCCACCACGATCTTTCCGCCTCTGTGATAGTATGATGAAGTAAATTTTGCTTACAAGCTAAATTGAACTGTGAACACAAGTAATAAACTCCTTTTTGCGGGGAATGTCAATTCCATATATATTTTTTTTCTTATAAGGCAGTGCTTGACAACGATCCCACCTGATGGTAAGTGGTGATGAAGCCATAGTGATGAGCGCGCTAACTTAGATAAAGCCTATTCACTCTCCTCTTGAAGACTCCCACGTCATATGTGTGCGGAAACACTGACGCAGGCAAGCTGTTCCAATCCTTATTCGGCAATCCAAGTATAGGCTACGGGGTAGTCTAAAGAATTAAAAAAAAAAATTAAACTAGAGTAGGAACTTGCTAAAGTTAGTTTTATTGAGGGAACACTCAACTTATTTATTGGGTAAAGTAATAAAAAAAATATTGCTCTCAATTTTTTTACTCTTTATAATTATACAAATAATAATTAACAATAATCCATAATTATTATTATATTCAACAGTTGCCAACTATCACGCAAATTACAAAAAACGTGTTAACATAAATCATTATTAATAATATTAATTGGCAGATTTCGCTTTAAATTAATTCATAATTTAAAATTAATTATATTTAGATTTAGTACTCATAATTACATTTAAATCTGGTCCCAAACTACAACCAATAGAACCAGAAATAATAATAAATACATAGACAAAATACTGAAACAATGTATGTCTTGATTTAGGTAATATACAACTGCAGGGCACATTTTGAGGGTTCAATGAAGTCCACTTCCTTTAGGGTCCTTCAATATAGCTTTGTGGCCAAACAATAGAGATTTTTAATCAGCACAAAGTCTCCGATGTAACTTATCTTTTAATTAATTTACATATAAGTTAATTCTTGATTACAATCCCACCTGATAGATTGGTGATGTAATCTTGTATAGTAGTGCAATAGTAAAAAGCCTTGTAACCATAGTAACATCTCGATTTGAAAACATCAAACATTATAAAACAACGATGCTGGCAATTTGTGCCACTCTTTCGCAGTACGCATAATATGATAAACTAAAGCGCGCTGTCAATACCGGAAGTTTGCTGACAACGCAGTGAATCTGTAATGATAATAATGATCTTTATCATTAACTGGCTAATGGTTAATTATGCCCTCCGAAGCACGGAAGTGATAAAAAAGCCTTTAGCAATCATTACCCGCAGTTGCTTAATTGTCATTAACGATCGACACAAGACAAATAGCTATGAGCGCTTCAACAAAACATTGAAATATCCTTAAATAAAACATTAAATTTCAACATTAAAATTTGCAAGTTTTACAAAAACAATTTCATGGAAGACGTAGAAAACTTTCAATTTATTGAAATAGTTCATTAGTTTACAAATTGTAAAAATGTTAAATCTACTCTTAGTTATTACTTAAATCAGATTTCTAACACTTCAATAATTTACTCCCCAAAACAAATCTAATATTTAATTACAAACGCATCAATAATTTTCTATAAAACAACCTTTAATATTAAAACTAAGACGTAGGTAGATTTGCCCCAATTAGATAATTGCTGTCAGTAAGAATTAGTATATCGGGAAAGATTTATAAGAGTTTATAATTTTAAACTCGGACACTTTAAAAATACATAAACCAATTTGGTTCAATTTAAAAAGATGTTTTATTGAAAACTGCGCAATTCCACAAATACACATAGTTACTAACGACTTGAGACTGCAAAATTGACTGTAATTCGTCATTGTGAAATAATCTACATTGCCACTATGAACGTACATTTTAAACGACATAATATCAGTTGCATGTTAGGGTGCATAGAATAGCATAAAGATGTAATTTGTCAAAATTCCATTATAATTTTTTTCTGCACTACTTTCCATATGAAATTTAATTTCTACACTACCGCCCGAGTAATTTGTGAAAAAGGGTTCTAAATTTGTTGCTTCTCGTATTTCGTACAGGTAAACAACGAAAGACATTTACAGCCGAGCAAATCTACCATCGCCACTTATCGTAAAGCATAAAGCTACCATCACATTCTAGAAATCAAAAAAATCTTAATGTTATCTAGGGGGCTCCACGTCCGCTTTCACGACGAAAGTCTTCTGACACCTATGTTTACAGGGAGGATCCACATAGAAACACACACTCTTATTAGGAAACACTTTGCCTTTATATTCTACAGATGAACCCAAGTTTCGTGGCAGCGTCCTGGATTTCTTACAATCAAAATCACTTTTCAAACAGTAGTCATAAAACTTTGGTCCTTCGTTAAAGTATTTGCTGTAGTACCCATCACAGTTTTCGAACGACACACTTTTGGATAACGAGTCTAATTGGCAGATATGGGGTTGGTAGGAACCTTCTGGGCAGGTCCTGGGTTCTCTTGGGTACTCGTCCAAGTACCAAGAGTCGGGGGGAGTTGGGGCCCACGGAGGGGGCCCCAAAGGTCATCCTCAGCGAATCGGTTTGGAGACGATGATGACGTCAGGCGCGGAGCGGGTGGTCTCGGTGCTCATTGGACGACGGTCGGGGAATTTCTTTTCTGTAATCAAATGTTTAATGTAAGTTGTGAAATATTGTTCTGATACAACACAATATACAATACAGTACATTGTAATTTAATGTACTAATTCTTGTTACTAATCACATAATTCGTAGAGTTACAGATTGATGCTTTTTGAAGTCTTTAATTATAATTGACTACATATTTTTATTAAAAATAAGTTGGGTAATAATTATAATAATAGTATATCGATCGATGATGTGACCTATTAATTATCTTTTTATGTTTAGTTCAGGCCAAAAATGTATTTACATACAGTCCGTTTATTTTTTTAACTATCCGTTAAAATATTCAAATTCGTCACGAATACTCAGTTGCAAAAAAGTGTATAATGAAGCATTGTCATGTTTATTCAAAAACATTTTTATCTCACATTCGCACTACCCTGTCTATATGAACCTTGGATTGCAATACTCACGTGACTTCTCAGGGTGTGGGGTGACCTGTCTTAGGAGCTCGATGGTCATTTCTGAGGTGTTGGTGGCAGCGGGGGGCGAAGGCCTAATGATGGTAGCTCCAGAGTACCCGAAGGTCGAAAATCCTCTGCTGTTTGTCGTCCCAGATCCTAGAGACATTTATTTTACTTTTAGTAATCTTACTGCAACATAAAAAATGTAGGCAACTTTACAAAGTTCTTGCGATTAAATACCCGCAATAAATATAAATCGTATAAAATATTTTTTTTCGACGTAAAGTATTCTGTATGGTATATTTTCAACATATATTTTTTAGGATGAGACCAATTTGTTTAAACATAAAAAAAGTAATTTTTTAAGCATTAATTCACGTTATGTAACCGAAGGTGAATTTTGAAAGTTCTTACTTTTCAAGTGAACCTTTTTGGGACAAGGAAAAAGTGTAACGGAAGAAAGATCACCGTAAATGTATTGTAGGGTTATGAGACATTGAGATAAAAAAAAGCTTAAACAGGACATTAAACATAGGCATAACATAGCCAATTATGTAGTTCAAAACAATCTGTTTTCTCTATCTCAACTTCGTAACTTCCTACTTCAGTAAAAAAATATCGATCAGTCTTTCTGTTTTCTACCAGCATAGTATATCTCATTCTCTGTAAAGTTAACCAAAATACAAAGTTTCCCTTCTACTGCATGAAAACGCATTGATTTAATTAAATAATAGATTAGAAAGCTTTCACGTATTTAACTATAATAGACAAACACAAAAATAACATTCCATCGTAAGTAAGTATTAAACCAATAACTTTAGTAATACAAAGTTTTCAATATCTATTTTCCTTGAACAGCGGTAAACATGAACTTCGAATAGAGTTCCGAACTGTATCAATATTTGCTGGTTCGCGAATACCGCCCGATCACAAAACGGCCTTATGAATTATTGGCCAAGTTATCGGAACAATGTTGCGTATCGGAAAATATTTTTATTCCGTTTGCCAACTTTGCGTGTTCCGAAACATGAGCTTGCAGGCGATTGGGTACGCTGCAGTTTTAATTCGCTTTTATTTGTGCGTTAACTGGTAACGTGTGTTAACAATTCTGTGTTAACGCAACTTAAAAGTGATATCAACACAGCGTTGTAATGTTTTAATTGCCTTCGCTAAATGTTGGTTGTTTTCGCAAAATGTTAAAAACCTTGTACAAATAATGTTATCACGGAAGTACGTACTACGATGTCGTAAACAGGAAGTTGTATACTTTGTTTTTATTTTAAAATACCACGGCTGAAGAATTACGATAGCAACAACAAAGTACGGAGAACGCAATGAAGTGGAGTTGTTAGTCGAAGATAAATTGAAAGTATAATAGGAAAATAAACGAAAAATTGTAAAGAACTTTCAAAGTTAAGCAACAGACTTTGCAGAAGGCAAAGCAGATTATGAATCTGTAAAATCCAAGGAATTAAAAATAGTTTACATTTTTACATGAAGAATGCTTGCAATGCTTGCACTTGATGTCTAAGATGTTACCATATTAAAATTCAATAACATTTAAACAGTTACTTTGTACAGTTTTGAATTGAGCCTTATACAAATGTTCCTTTTAGTAAAGCAGGGAGGATGTTTGGAAACAAAGAGAGGATGTTTGGAAATTCTCCTTCCGAGGTAATAAAAAACTGAACGAACGAATTAAGTTTACGCTCTTAATGGTGGAATATGACAAAATCTTTCTAAGCAAACGTCTTCTGACTATAAACTCTCTATACTAACTTAACAACCTAACTAATGTGCACATTAATTGCATCTCGTACCAACTTTCCAGTCCAAGGTCTGCTGGAAGAGATTTCTTTTAGAAATAAGAAGTACACATGTAAAACATTTTGCTATACTTTTCTCATTGTAAACCTTTTTATATGTTGATGCACTATCAAATAAATAACATAAAACTAATATAACATTAACGAAACTATAGCTTCTCTTACCATCGGAACTGGGTGCGGGCTCGGTTTGGAACAAACTCTCCCTAGTCTGACAACCAGACTCCTTAGTATCTGGCACTCCAACCGACGCGTCTCTGATCTCTTTCTTTTCTTCACTCTCCCTCTTACTCCTTATCGATTCTTCTCTTTTACTAATGTCACTCTTTCTAGTTCTCCCATTTCTTTCTACTCTAACTTCTTCAGGTTCGATAGAGCCGCGTATGACATCTCTCTTCCACGGCTGGTCGTCTAGGTCGATATGGGTTTCGTGTATGAAATCAGAGTCTATGCTCGTTGGCTATGGACAAAATTAAAGATGTGATTTACTTGTTTATAAAGATATATTGTCACTGTTGACTTTATGTAGGTACGCTGCTTCGATTTAAGTGCGATAGATGGATGGACAGATTTAAGGGTTGAGACCAGGTAACCGTCCGTTTAAGATAAAAACTAACTGACAGCCTATTATGTTATGTTGTTATCTAATAATTTAACTGCAATGTTTTTTTTAAATAATATATATGATGCCGCTTTTTTGCTCGACTTGGCGGGAGCACTACCGTGCCCCCAGATAACTGAGTAGGTAGCGATTTTGGAAAGATTTACTGAAAGTCATCATTTATGGATAAAATGAAACAATTAGCATGCCAATAAAACAACGCATTATGTACTTAAAATTTCATTCATTATGATTTAAATAAAAAAAGCAAAATCGATAATGCAGTAAATGTTAACATAAGTATGTTTAATTGTTTATTTAGAAAAATCAGTAAGACGAGTCGTAGATATTAAATAATTGTAATGCATTTAATCTTGAACCAATTTGGTGAAACGAATGGTCTTCTAGCCAATACATAATGTATCGGCAATCAATAAAAAAAGCATGAGAGATTCGGAAAACCCTCATATAAATTGCGACCCTTTTACGTAAATAGTAAAAAATAAGACGAATAGTACATACTCACTATCATCCGAGGACATTCGAAATATGTTTTAAATATTTTTGCAGAATACATTAATTCGGGTAAAGAAGAACGATTATATTTTAGGCATCACTTTTCTCATACAGCAAGTGTTCGCATATTAATTCTCCAGATTGAAGATAAATTTCGTTCTTTAATTTTACCATCGTCTAGATAAATATAAGGATCAGTATTTTAAACAGGGGATTTTGTATTATATATAACCGGAACTAAGGCAGGTGTCCCTCCGCAGGCGAGAAGCGAGTAAAGCTCGGCCATTTTCTCGCTCAATACTCGTGCAAAAGATATGCCAGTCCGTGTAAACAAAAGAGATGCATAATTATGTCAGCGAGTACTCGCTGACTGTTCACACCGCCGGCGAGTTATCGCTCGCATATGCATCTCTTTCGTTTACAGGGAATATCAATATTTAATTCTCTTTCTTGGGTGAGAAAATAGCCGAGCTTTACTCGCTACTCGCCGGTGGTGGACATCTGCCTAAGTTCTAACCGGAAATAATGTATGGGTGAAATAACTCTTACTTACTCGAACTTTCTGTTGAGAGAATTTTCTTTGTTGCTTGAACATCTCATTGGTGTGGTTCTCTCTCTCCAAGCTGGCCCGCGGCTCGCTGTCTCTTGCTAGCCGTTTCGCGTCCAACGTTAGCCGGCTATCTATTAGACTGTCTAGTCGATCTTCACATGACTGCTTTATGTGTTCCTGGTAAAAAAGATTATTGTTTAGATTGTGTATACGAGAAATTCAATCTGAAAAGTCATGAAAGGCAAAGGGAATCTGAACTTTCTTATTAAAAGCTTTTAAATTCACATCCTAGCACTAGGATTAACTGTATCTAGATAAACTAGACAACATTCACGACCCGAGAATGAACATACAAGCATGTGATGAGCATATCTATACTCTAAATGTTATCACTCTAAGTGTTTTCTTGTTGGCTATAAGCTAGTTGGTATTAACCCTTTATTATCAACTAACTTATGGCCGTGTTTCTTTCTGTCTTTTCACTGCTTTCGCAGACGATTCATCATGTTATCGTTGACAGTCACCGTAGGTGACTTACAATCACCTGACACACTAATAATTATTACGTGTTTCGTTGGTGGCCTGAACAAACACAAAAACTAGCCAAGTGCGAGTCGGACTCGCGCACGAAGGGTTCCGTACCATTATGTATAAAAACGCCAAAAAAATCTGGTCTGTTGTATGAAAGCCTCACTTAAATATTTAATTGTTTTATTGTAGCCACATATTACGCACAACGCCATCTCTTGGACCGAAAGGTAACTAAACTATAGCTGAGGCGTCGAAAGTATGGGCGCCCACATAAATATTTATTTTATTCTGTTTTTTAGTATTTGTTGTTGTAGCGGCAGCAGAAATACATCATCTGTGAAATTTTCAACTGTGTAACTATTACGGTTCATGAGATACAGCCTGGTGACAGACGGACGGACGGACAGCGAAGTCTCAGTAATAGGGTCCCGTTTTACCCTTTGGGTACAGAACCCTAAAAAGAAAAACACACTCAGACCGAGAACCTAAACTCGTAATCAAAATTTTCTGGAAATCGAATCCAAGATCTTTTGAACGCCAGTCTGTTATGGCACCCATTACGTTTTAAGGGACGACGCTTTAACAAAAAGTACTTCCATAACTCCGGAAACGTTACATTCCGGGTTGAAAAGGGAGCAACGCAAGTTTACCCCGCCATTGCCATGTGCTACCCGTTTTCTTATTCAGCCCTTCATACTATAGAATATTTAATTTATCGTGTACCCTTTTGTATCTATTGTATATCAGACGTGTCGTGAATATGGAGAAATACGGGAGATGATTTGGGAAATTCGTTGCACAAAATGATGTATTAGTGACGTGATTGAACAGGAAACAGGTTAAACTAGCTGTTACCCGCGATTTCGTTCGTAGGTACATAGGAGTTTTTTCCGCGAGAATCCTGATCCCACGGGAACTCTGGGATAAAAAGTAGCCTATATGTTATAAAAATCCGTTCAGCCTTCTGAGATTATCGGGTACTAACAGCGATCAATTACAGTTTTTATATGTAGGTATAGATAGATAGATAGGGGAAGATAAAAGATAACCATTGTGACAAATGGTGCTTTATTCAGTCAGATACCGGTTGATAATAGGAAAATAAGTGTAGGGACTAAAATAGATGAAATTGTTATGAAATTGTTATAAAATAGATGAAATTGAGTTGATGGAAATGAATGATTTCCGAAGCGAAGGGCGTTCACTAGATGTTAATATTGCAGATATTTTTAAATTATACCTACCTAGGCGATAGTCATTTGATACTATTTTTATATCAAACAACATCTCTCGATAAAATCAGTGTCTGCGTAGTTTGATTGGACTTATGTTGAGCTAATTAGAATTCGGGATCAAACAACTGAAAAGGTTCGACACAATTAAAGATAACAGAGCTATTCAATACTAAATCAATTTAAATTAGTCTGTTTAGCGAAATTAATTAAATTAATTTCTAAGATTAGCGTCAACATCTTCACAGACAAATGGACAACAATTCTAAGAATTCTAGAATTGTTTTGGGTTCTATTACGTGAATAAAGAACCCCTGTAAAAATGTCATTATATTAGGTATATCTTCTATACCTATACAAAAAACAATCTATTACGGATTTTATAATATATAACTATAAATTATAGCAAAAGTACGCACCAAATTAAAAAAAAGAGTGAAAAAGATTAAAATTATAAAAGTATTTTAGCATATAAATTACTTCGTTAAATATAAGAAGCTTAGAATTTATTAGTAGGTATCTGTTACACTATATCATTTACAATGGACGCTTATCTAGATGAGGTAGCTAGAGAAACGTAATCTAGGTCCATTAACGATTTATTAAGCTTTACTGATGTACTGCGGAAAAAAATTATGAAGTGTTTAAGAATAGGTATTGTAAAATCCCCTCTGCTTTCTTCGTAAATTAAATAGTGTCACTGCAGAGCTGAAAAAAAATCATTATTTACACATTCCGTATACAAAAAGTGTCGAACTATTTCAAACGATATTCAATTTAAGAATTTATAAGTAACAATAATCAGGCGTCAAGTGGATAAAAAGTCCTACCTATTATGTTTTTATTAAATGTCTGACAATTTTATTAATCACACTGCAGCGTATAAATTTCACAAAATCACAAACCGTATTGTGATAAATCTCTCGACGAGGAAGCCGTCTCCGGGGAGCTATTCATTTTGTATATCTGTCGGCAGGTTTCATTATTAACATACCAAATATAGTACGGAGAAAAATAAAATTATAATAATACTAGCTGTGCCCGCGGCTTCGCCCGCGTGGAACTCATTGTGTCACAAACTTTTTCCCGCGTGAATCCTGACCCTGCGAGAATTCTAGGATAAATAGACCTATATACTTATCGCTCCACATATAAAATATTAATGAGCAAATACAAATATATAGATATCAATGAGCCCGCGACACCATTCACTCATAGTAGTTTTTCCCGCATAATAGTAGCTTGAGCGTGCTAACGGCATTCATTGCTATGCGGATGACAGCACGGGAGATGCCTATTATACAGGCCCTGCAAATACCTCTCGGTCACATGTGGAGGATAGCAGAATCAAACTTGTGTCTGAAGTCGAGAACTCTCTGGAGCAAGTCTCGGAATGGGGTCGACTAAATTTAGTCGAGTTCAATCCCACGAAGACACAAGTTTGCGCGTTTTCCGCTAAGAAAACCCCATTTGTCATGGCGCCTCAATTCCAGGGTACCGCGCTCACCGTTGGCAAAAGTGTTGGGATTCTGGGCGTTGACATTTCGAGCGACGTGCAGTATCGGAGTCATCTGGAAGCTAAGGCCAAATTGGCCTCCAAAAAGCTTGGTGTCCTAAACCGGGCGAAGCAGTACTTCACTGCGAGGGACCTACTGATGCTTTATAAAGTCAGGCCTCACATGGAGTACTGCTCTCATCTCTGGGCAGGGGCGCCATAATACCAGCTTAGTCCATTTGACGCCGTACAAAAGCGCGCGGTTCGAATTGTCAACGACCCACGAGTCACTAACAGGTTAGAACACCTAAGTCTGAGGAGAGACATAGGATGCCTCTGCGTGTTCTATCGACTTTACAACGGTGAGTGCTCCGAGGAATTGTTCGATTTGGTGCCAACTTCACCCTTCCATCATCACACCACTCGCCGAAGATTGAAGTTCCATTCACATCGCTTGGACTCGTGGCGAACGACTACGGTCCGTTTTTCACGATCGTTTTTGCCGCGGACATGCAAGATGTGGAATGAGCTTCCTTCTGAGGTATTCCCGGAGCGCTATGACATGGGGTTCTTCAAGAAAGGTGTAAAAAGAGTTCTCCTTCAGGGCCGGCGTTGCACTGGTGACTCCCCTGGTGTTGCTCGTGTCTATAGGCGACGATGACCACTTACCATCAGGTGGCTCGTCTGCTTTTACGTCAGCTCTTCAGGCTATAAAAAAAAGTAGACGCCCTGGCTTCGTTTCGAGAAACTTGTTGCTCTACTCCTTTTGGTCGTAGCGTGATGGTATATAGCCTTCCTCAATAAATAGACTGTTCAAAACAAAAAGATTTTTTCGAATCGGACCAGTAGTTCCTGAGATTAGCGCGTTCAAACGAACAAACAAACAAACTCTTCCGCTGTATATTATTAGCATAGTATAGTAGTCTAGTCACCGCCAAACCGTTATTTTAAATAACACTTAAATTCCTGGAAATGTTATTTGAAATAAAAAGTACCTACCACACAAAGATTTGAGGAAACTTCCAATAGTAAATATTGATGTACTACTTTATCCCAATTTGAAAATGTGCTACTCATCATTACTGGGCTGTAGACCAAAATGCCCATTCTCCTTTAAATGATGATTTTAAATTTCCATTTTCGGTCTGGATGTGTGTCCTTGTCTTGTGTGTTGTCCATTATACCCACGGCATAGGGAATTCCAGTATGAGACGACTATGAGTGTGAAGCGTTATTTATTTATATTGCAAACCTTTGTGTTCTTTAAAATTAAAAACCTAGTTATAATATTTATTTTTCCTTTGTTTTAATATTCTTTTTTATAGCTAAACTCAGTCGTAGATGAACCACGCAATTTTCATGTTCGCATTTAGAATCGAACTAATAGTGTTATACTAAAAAGGACATTGGATTTAAACTTAATTTCTATCGGAAATAAAAGGTTTTTGTAACATAGTGCTGAATAAAAGAGATTGCCTTTGGGCTAATAGTATCCAGGGAACGATTAATAAGGTAAGAGAAATGTCAGGGCTAAATCTTTGGAACTCCAATAAAAAGCCAGCCTTGAAACGCAAGTATTAGAATGAGCATAAGTATTTTCATACTTAATATAAGTCACTTGTATCACAAGGTACGAGGCGTTCTTTAATTAAGAATAATATGAAAAAATCCACCCTTTTATTCATTTTTGAAAAAGCGAATACCGTGGTGTCTTACTCACACGCTGTCTCAGAGCGGACCACGAATGTTGTCAGCAAGTGTGACGTTATGCCGCGAAACGTACCTACGACATAAGTTTTGCTGCACGATTTTGCAATACGCTGTGAGTTTCTACACGATACCGCAGTTATATGTGGGAACTTTTAGGCCCTTCTTACTCACGCTATTTATTAGCTACGAGACTCCGACGCAATCCACACTAATTCACCGAATTTAAGGCCTTTCTCACACAACGCTATTTGTAAGCGACTAGGGTGTTGTCAATGTAAAGAAGCGACGCGTCTACGATGCGTCTCCTGTCAGTCAACAGTGTCAGATACAGCGAATTTTGGATTGCGTTGCAGTCGCGTAGTTAATAAATAGCGTAGTGTGAGGAGTGCCTAACACTGTTCACTGTCAGAACACGCAACGTAGACGCGTCGTCTCGTTACCTGGACAATATTCTAGGCGCTTGCAAAAAGCGCTGTGTGTGAACGGCCTTAGACGATTGAATAAATCTCCGAGGTAGCTGCGGGTAATATACATACGCGAATGGTTAGTTATTTGCGCTAATTAGTTACGCTCAAGAACTCGGAAAATCATTTACCTTACGACAGCTAAACAATCTAGAGTTAATAGGTTTCTATGCGAGCGTAAAATCTCAATTAAATGAATGGGCGTTTTTACTCGACGGCTCGTGTCAAATGTAAATGAACGACTGACGTGCTTCACAGGGCATGTTAGATGTTGTTGCTATGTTGTAGGGTTTAAATATATTCTTGTTATTGTCATATTAAAATTTAAATGTTTAATCTCGAGGAGTCTCGTTACGTAATAATGTTTTCAACTATGTATCTTTCTGACAAAGTTCATCTAATTTTTATACAAACTTCCATCCTTTCTTCCATCATTTCAAGCCTTTAAGAGTTGATTTTTCACAAAAAGTAGCCTTTGTGTGATCCTGGATCTTCAACTATTTTCACTAAGAATCTCATCCAAATTGGGCAGGTAGTTTAACTGTGATAGCGTCACAGACAGACAGAGAGACTTTCGTTTTTATAATATTAAGTGTGGAAGTATAGATTCCGACAGTGAACATTCGAATTTCGGCAGCTCCTCAGACATGACTCCTCGGAAATCTCTCTTTGCTTTTGATTAAGAAGGAGTAAATTCAAAGAACTTACCTTAATAATCTTGTGATCCTGGTAGAGTTTTCTGATGCACTTGAAGAGGAAGACGAAGCTCATGCCGGAGAGAATGAGAGAGAAGATGACCAGAATCACCACGATGTGAGGCTCCTTGATCATTGACTGCACGTCGCCCTGAGGAATTGAAACCAAGTTAGTGCCTTTACCACCCATGACTACATTACTGCTTACTGGTGGGGTTGTAGTCAAGGATTAACTTATACATAATAAGATTGATTAAGATTGATGGCCGGATCTAAAAATGCCCTTAGAAAATTTTGCTTACAAGCTGAATTGTACTGTGAGCACAGGTAATTAGTTTGCTATTGGCGGATAGTGGCTATTCCGTATGCTTGGCGACTCAAGTATAAGTAGCATAAGAATCCAAATATAAAATATTTCCCAACTAAATGACCTGCATTCTTTACGAATACACCGGTTAGTGTTAAAATATTCCTCCGATACAACAAATAATGTAATACTATAAAAAGACATCACTTATCCGTTTTACCATCAATCTCAACGCTTCCAAAGACTAAGCGGCGAAACGTGTCACAAACTGACGACGCTTGGGATAAGTTTTATAGTTATGAGTAATAGAGATAAACTTGGTGAATATAAAAGTTGTCCCAACGTGGAACTACTAAAGCTGCGTCGAGTCATGGGCGGATACCAATGAACCATGGTGTGGACATCAATAAAACATTTATCAAAGAAAGTTTGAGCAAAATATTCGAACTATTTGTGTTAAATGTGTGTATTGTGCCTATTGTAGTATATACCGATATTTATATTTTTATGCCTACGCCTACGGTAATATTCCACTCTCGTTTCGTTTCGTAAAATCTATAATATTTATACTTACATATTTAAAGGTACACGATATTAGCAAGTAAATAAATAAAGTTCTGGTTTAATAGACAAGCTTTAATAATCGGTTACAACATATTATTTTAAAGCGTAAGCTTAACCTCGATTTATAACTTAAATTTATTTATGTAAAAGTTTACTTACACAATCAATTGAAAATTGAGACATTGAATTATTATCTTTTCAAAACAAAGTCTACGACTATATTAGTCTATTTTCAAAGTAAAGACGAAAGTGTATTAAAAGAAAGTTCTTATCTCCAACGCCGTTTAAGGACTGGAGTTCCAAAGTTAATCCGTGAGAAACTCGTTGAAAGTACCTTATTCCATTGTCAGGTCAGAGTTGAGGTGAACTCAAATATTCCATTCGAGATTGTGAATATCGTTAAGAACGAATGGCTTTCAATCATGTTGACTGTATTTTGGTGAACCCAGTACTAATCTTATTTCTGAGTGATGCATATCAAGTATTTCTGTTAAATACACTCTCATGTACGTATATACGTACATGAGAGTGTATTTAACACTCACTTAAGAGTGTAAGTCGAAATAAAAACTTTATACCATGAGGGGTTATTTTAACCCGACTTCCAAAAAAGAGCAGGTTCTCGATTGGATTGTATTTTTTATGTGTGTTACCTCTTTACGCTGGTTAAACCGATTTTGACAATTCTTTTTTTTTAGTGACGTTTTCATACCTAAGCTAATAAAAAATAAAAATAATAAAATGTTTGTGTTTATTCGACTGGTTTATAATAAAAAAAGGTATGTTAGTTTAAAGAACGACGCCGTACAATTCTTCTAAGGAGCTTTTCCAAAGCGAAGCGAGAGCAGCATTTCTATTTAAACTTTACTACATATGTCGACAAGAAATTCCGTTACCGTAATCTTCTGCAATGATTTGGACAGACCTTTACGGAAGCAACTATGTCCATTCATAGATGGCCGGGGACATGTTTGAGGAAAATAGTCCTTCAGTTATCAGCACATAGTTCGCTATTTGATTTATTTTATCTACTGAATTCCTCTTCATATTACGCTCTTCAGTTGGGTTTGTTTAAGGCACGTGTTACACTGTTACATAATTGTAGATGAGAAGCGAGCCGAACAAGATAAGTAAGACATGACTTTTAAAGACTTTTGTGTTACTTATTCACAGGTAGAAACGGAAACGGTACGATTTCCGTATCGGGTTGTGCAAATGTTCATGTGAACGGGTTTTCACAAATCCATATAATTTTGTCAACTAACTGGACTAACCATCTTACTCCCTAAATTGAGTTTGGTTCTAGGTGGGTGATAGTTGTCATGGGTGGCAGCGTACGGGTCGTGCTAAGCATCTTTGGTACCTTAATTCATTCGTCATTAAAATTTCCGCCTCGCTGGGAATCCAACCCAGGACCCATGGAACAGCAGATCTGAATAATATGAAAGACTAGTAAATTCGCACTCTCTTAGCTTTGGGAAAGTTAGAAAATTATAAGAAATAATTTTTAAACAAACATAACTTTTATTATTTACGACCTGATTGAAAGAAAGAAAAAGACCATAAATTAAATATGCAATATGAAGAATAATTCAATAACTATCCATCAGATGTCGCCCTTTATATGGGACTAGACGTGAAGCACTACCTTTCGAGTACAATTTTTTTGTATCAAAACAAGACCACCCAGTGCGAAATTATGAAGTACCTACTTAACACAAAAAACAGACGAATTGAGAACCTCCTTTTTTTGAGTCAGATAAAAATAATATTGTAGTTTAATTTTAAATCGAGTTTATAACAGTATACAAGTGAAAAACACATCGTATTTTATTAAGCTGTATGTAGGATAATACCACATACAAACATACCGAAATACTAGTAATCATTGTTTTAGGTGCCGTCGCGTAATTGAAGGCCATAAATTTTCCTCATATATCTTCCACGTACAGACAGCTTATATTTTTATTGTGTGTGTGCATGTCTATATGGAAAGGTATGTTGGTATTACGTGACAATTACGTGATGATGAATCTTATGGGTATTGTTGTTCGAAGGGTTTAACGATATCCATGGTTTATGGTGATTAGTTGAATTGTCTGATTATCAGCTAATTACATTTAAACACTTACCTTGCAGTTATCTGGTCCTTCGTCGGCTTTCAACCTGCAGTCCGCAAATCCATTACACCTCAGCTCTATATCAATGCAGGTGTTGTCTTCGCAGTCGAATTCTCCTTCAACGCAGTGCTCTGGATAGAAAGTTTTAAGATTATTGTTAGAATAACTGTGAATTTAAAATTTAAGAACCCCTGAGGTTTTGTATAGCCCCATCTACTATATCTAAAAAAATCATATTACAATTTAGTGGTAATTCCAAATTCTTGGCGTCTCAAGTGTAAGTGATCGACAATGTTAAGCAACAGCGGGCGCGGTCGGTAGTTGGATGGCTGACCGCTAGTGGCAAAAATTTTTAAGCACTTCCGTGCTTTGTATTATGTACAATAAATAAAGCTGATATTTCAATAATAAATTGGAGTTTAATCGAGTTTAATTTGAGATTAAATGATTTAATTGGAGTTTAAATTAATTAAGTTGGAGCCGAGTTGTGTTAGAGTTGAGTGTTATAATGTACGCAGACCTTTATGCCTTGACTAACATAATATAATAGTAATTAAGTAGTTATATCTAATCACCTCAAAGGAACCAAGGCTTATGAAGCCTTATTTCACCGGTTGGCCTTTGAGAGCAGATTTAATTATAATTGCTCTAGCTACACTAAATCACTCTAAGTAATTTTGCAGTGGGTCGGAACCTATTTCAAACGGATTGACATGTCTTAATAATATTAAAATATAACACGACGTGAATAGGTGACATCATCGATAAATAATTATTACTTTATGAGACGGAAAGAGACAGCTAAATGAAAATTACATTAATTTTATGAATTTCACTTTCGCTTTTGGCGTGATAATAAAATTAATATATGTATCTATCTTTGCTTATAAATTGTATAATATAATTGCTATCCGCTAGTTGTTGGTCTATTTAGTAGTGTCTTATATTAGGCTTTCATTCATACAACCTTTATAATTACTAAAATGATACTCACCATCATTTTTCAGGGTACGATAGGCAGTAAACTTGGCTTCGAAGTGCGATCCTCTGCCTTTTTGAGACGCGTACATTCTGACGTACATGATGTTTCCTTTGCCAGGCTCGTCCTTGGTGGTAACCGGATTGGCCACGGACCCGCAGTAGTGTTCTATGCTGATTAAAAAAATATACAATTATTTCCATTTTTAAATTTATATAGCCTATGTTACTACCACATCCCTGACGGCTTCGACGATACCTCATATATCAAAAGTGGTCCAGCTGTTTGGGAAGTAGGTAGGGCGCGCCAAAGAAATAGATGTACATACATACGCTTGAAAGATTACCCTCCTGACACAGTCGGGTAAAAATAAGGTTCTAAAGTATGTTTTATGTAGGTATGTTAGCTCATAACGTTTTACACATTTTTTTTTGATTCTTTTGATGATTCTTTTTTATTTGATGTTTTTGTCTGTCGTCAAATAACGCAAGACACGGATATAAATATCTTTCATCGTCTACTTACTTTGAATTATACTCTAATTCATATCCATATACTTGGATAACATTGTCTTCGCATTCGTTCGGCTCCTTCAAGTAATATGCCGTGAAGTTTAGGTAAATCTGAAACAATAACGTGTAATTTGAGTTCCTCAGCATTGTTTTTCTGGTTGAGAAGATATCTTGTAAATTTGTTAGGTTAATGCTAAATTACTAGCTTAACTTTGTTGTTTGTATAATTGCACAAAATGAGTTAACAATATCACAAATTGCTTCTGAAAAATTCATCATGCTGACAATAATATAATAAAGTACAGATGATGAAAGTACTGTCTTAGGAATAGATGTTCATGTTGAAAGGATCTATTTGGTACAATGAAACCCGACCCGGGAGAAAACATTAACTTGTGAGATAAATATCTACCCCTGTCAGAAACCGAAGATGGAACTCTTTGCTCAGTAGGTGGTAAGAGCCTAGAGTTCACCCGGGAAAGTACCACCGAGTACTAAGTACCATTTCTACCGCCATAATATTTGCTTTAACAGCAATTGTGTTCCAGATAGAAGGGTGTGGAGTCGGTTACACTTTTTTGGAGGCAACCGTCTCAGTAATCAAGCGTAGCAAAGCATAATATGTCATTGTGAACGAATTGAAATGAGCCTCATACTAATTACCACTAACAATCCCTCTCCACACACTTATTAACAAACTAACCAATAAATTAAACCATCTACCTAACTGGACTAACCATCGTACTTCCTAAATTGAGTCTTATTCTAGGTCAGTCATAATTGTCATGGGCAACAGCAGTAGGATGGTACTACATGCTCGTTTGCAACCTTCATTCCATAAAAACTGGCTTAAATAGCTTAATTACCCTGGTATCCTCCGGGGTTTGGATGGTCCATAGTACGTCTAAGGCCTGATTGGCGCTCTTCGTAATACAGTCTTGATTTATATTTTTTGAATCAATCACTCCATACGGTCCATTGAGGGTTTCGTAACAAGTTTCCGGGATACTGTCTGTGAAAGAAAAAGTTTTAGGTCTTCTCGTTTCTTTTTATCTATTCTATTCATCTTCTATATCTTCTATCTATACATTATAATAAAACTGTAACTGATCGCTGTCTGTACAGGACAAATGTATGCAAAAATTTATAATGAGGGGCCTTTATAATAATAGTGTCCACTTGGCTTTGGCCCGTGGATGACCAACTACCGGTTTAAGCCGAGAAGGTGTAACCCTAAAAAAATCAATAATAATAATACGCTTTATTGTACACCAAAGCAACATAACATAACAGAATAAGACATTTGTACAATGTGATACAAAAGGCGGTCTTATCGCTAAAAAGCGATTTCTTCCAGACAACCTTAGGGTAAGAAGTAAAAGACGGTAAATATAGCGAAGGGGGGCAGGGTGTACCAAGCTAAAAGATTTATAGCTAATGAAGGAGACATTGAATTAACAGTTAATAATAATAATAACAATGCAAAATATAGTATAATTGTATAATATTATATAAATGGCAGTATGAGGTAACTGAACGATAGCGAAAAGCAAGGAGGGTTGATTGAAGTTGGAACAGTTCTAGTGACAAAGTTGTAGATAGTGATCTTTCAGTAATTTTTTAAAGGAGTTTAAAGTGCCAGCAAAACGGATTGGTTGAGGTAGGGAGTTTATATACGCAAGAAAACTCAAAACAATGTTTTTTTTAATGTTATGTGTATGTTTGTGCATGCTAATCTCCAAAATGGCCAAACGGATTTTTATGCAACTTTCACTATAAGATACAAATTGTTGTGGAACAACATATAGGCTACTTTTTATCCCGGAGTTCACGCGGGATCGGAATACACGCGAGAAAAAATCCTATGCACGAACAAAGTCGCGGGCGCCTCTAGTATTTAATATGTTTCTATATTTTCTTGTTTGATATTAAGTATACTCCAACACATTTTTGTAAACTGTATTGCTCACATCCGTTAAAAAATCTAATCAATATTGTTGTTCATTGTATCGTCGAAATTATGTCTAGGGATTCGCAGTAACCATATACTATGTTTTATCTCTTTACTGCGAAGTTAACATGTTTCTTATGTAACTTGCAACAGAAAATAGGAATTTATTATGGAATTCTAAGCAGCCTTTGTGCAATTTGCGATATTAGCAGAGGATTGGCGAGTCAATGTAGCTATATTATGAGCAAAATGTACTCTCGCATGAATGCGCGCAGGATTGGGCCCACGCTTTGTGAAGGTCCTCGTCGCACAGACCTAGCGTAGATACTCGTAATCTACAAACGTTCGTGAACATTTTGCCCGTAATAATATGGTTGTCATGAAAACAAGGGTGCTTTCCAAAATGTAACCTATTTGCAGATTTAATTATCGAATTGGTTATAGAGAAGGTATGTGAAAAGTAAATAGTACATTATGATACAAGTGCGCGAAGTTGGTCATTACAGTCGAGGCGGTATTGCACAGCCCGAGCCGCAAGGCGAGGGCTGTAATAGAGCCAAGACTGTAATGAACAAAGCACACGCGTATCATACGACGTTTTTCAACACACTTGCGAGGAAAAAACAATTAGGTAGGTATAAAATAATCAGCAAATTGTAAACGAACAAATGTTTGCACAAAATGGCGCGGAGGTTTATTTTAATATTTTTTCGCGCGCCGTATCTTTGGTTGAATAACCATGCGCGCGCAGGATAAGTCCAGAGGCTCCGAACACAAGGCCATTCAGCCACAATATATTAAACTAAATAATTATGTATTTCTAATAAGAATTTACGGTAATTAATGATTTAAAATATTGTATTTTTTAAATGCTTTAATAGATAATTAGATGAAGTATAATCTTATCTTATCAGATTTTGACTACAACAATTTTATTTATTTACAAAATACCTAATAAATCTTTTGGTAACAACCTCTTTACGGATATTAAAAAAAAGTGGAATAAGAAAAACACTAGTGCGGCAATGAAAAGTAAAACGCACTAGTGTGTAATAAACCGCATTCCGGGCGTAAGACTAAAGAAAAAATAGCAACTTTACGAGCAAGTGTGTTGAGGCTTTGGTTTGATTAAAGGAATTTCGAACCTCTCCGCAAATGCTTTTCTGATTAGTTGCAAATAAGTGTACCGGATTGCCGGTCTTTCTTTACAAACATGCTATAGAAAGGGACTAAGTTTGAAGAAATTGTTGTTGTTGTTTTTCAACCCCCAACTCAAAAAGATTAGTGACGCATAAAGATAAAGATGGGTGTTATAGTTTGACTAAACGGGGTGTTATAAGACTGTCTGTATGTCTGTCTCATAGCAGTCTGTCTGTAGTAGTAGCTCTCAAACGGATTGACCGATTTCACTACGATTTTTTTCATTCGAAGCCCAGTTTTCTTGAGTTGATTCTTAACTATGTTGGGTAGAAATCGATCCAGCAATTTGAAGAATAATAACTGTTTTCCAAAATGGAAATGTCGTGTATGGAAAGATTATAACAGCCCATTTGATGGAAAAATTTATTGGCATTAATAACATTTTAATAATGATTTTATTTTATTTCACTTGGAGTATAAGAGATGGGACAGTAAAAAACGCAGGGGAGGTTTCTAAAATTATGGTTTATTCATTGTTGTTGATGTAAATTGTTGTTTTTGTTTGCCCAATACTTACGGCTATTTGGAGATTGAATAAACTTGAAGTTGATGTGGAATCCTTCGTACTCTATCGTTTCATCAGACTTAAACTTTAACCAAGCATTAGGTCCCGAAGTGGTAATCTGCCTCGGGAACGCATCTCCACACACTTTGTCCAGAATCTTGGCATAACCCTTGAGGCCATCCCGGATCTATAAAGAGAATGTGAACTATTTTTTATTATGGCACCGAAAAAGTTTACAATAAGTACAGTTCTATAAGTAATTTTTTTAAATAAGTATCTGATATTGGTGTGCCGTGGCGTAAAAATTGCAAAATCTCTGAATACATGGCATGTCAATAAATCTTTATATTATGAACTTTTGAAATGCATTATTATAACAATTAGATCAGTGCTGATAGTTTTTGAAGCGAAAAAAGGGAGGGGGAGCCTCGACCCCTTCCCGAACTCAGATCACTCGTAAAATATTTTTTCTTGTATTTTTGTTACATTTTCTTCCTTTTCCAAAAGCTTCGGCACTAGTTTTAAATATACAAAAAAACCACGATCGTGTTTCTTGTTTTTCTTCTTTGTTGTTATGATTGTTACCTCGTAACTTTTTACTGAGTATTTCGACTTTCATGATTTTTTATTCGAAGGCTGATGTCTGTTGTGTAGTCCCACATAAATTTAAGCGATATCTGACGAATGGTTTCTGAATTAACCTTAATATTCCGAAGCAAGTAACTTACGAGAAGATAAAACATACTTACTTCTAAATAGTCATAAGCGCATTCCGGATGGTATTCTATGTGGAAGATGTCGACGAATGTGAGTTGAATTACTTCTCCTTCCGTACCTACAAGATTTCATTCATAATTATGACGTTAATTTACTCAATATGATCCTGAAATTGTCTTTGCTAGAAGTATCCACGAAATACTAACTGTGAGGGTACTTTAGAAACTCAGTGTGTAAACTTATACTTACTTAATACTTAGACTATCAAAGTCCGAAACTAGTTATTAGCAAATATTATATTACTTCCAACAATAATTAATAAAAGTTACAGTCAAATTATGTGTAATGAACAAGAAGCGAATTTCTTTGAAAATTCTATTTACACAAAAGATTAATGTTCTTAATGAAAAATAATTAAAATCGGTAATCAAATCGATGTTATCAATAGTTTTTTAAGTCTTTGCAATTAAAGTTTTGCAATTAACATAAAAGACGAAAAACGGTATCATAGTACACATTTTAGTAGTTAAATATAATCAAGCTAGATAGTAGATAGAAAGGTTTAGTACACTTTACTGATCCTGACGAATTTAAATTATTTATCCAATTACATTCTAAAAGATAAATTTTAGTTATATAACATTATCAACAAGATTTTGAGATTTCATAGTGAAGAGTTATGTAAATAAAAGAAATCCAATTTGATATCATCTTACTTACCGTTAATAACAGTTACACAATTACTATTGCTATAGTAATCACTTTTCATATTGTTATTTTTTTCATGTGGATGGTATATATACTTCTGATCTCTATTACGATATTGAAAAGCCTCACATTTTTCTGCATCATCTTCTCTTCTTACTCTACTTTTGATTTCATTTTTTTCAGTTTCTGGCTTCTTAGATTTAATATTAAGACTATTCACACTGTTTCTTTCTCTTCTTTCTAACTCTAGTCTCCTTAAATTTATTCTATGTAATTCTAAATTTGTTACTATTGGACTATTTATATCTATATAAACTCCACCGAAATTTACTTTATTATTATTATCTATTGTTCTCTTATTTTTAAACATTCCATTTTTATGAACATCATTTTGTTTATTGTAAAGATTATTGGTCCTTATTATTTCCATGTTAAGATCTGTATAATTCGCTTGTTTAGTAACTATTTGTTTTGATTCTTCTATAAACGTCCGCATGCTTACGCCAATGTCATGGTTAGTAGTTTTCTTCGGCGTAATCCCTGATGTGGAACACACTGTAACAAAAGATAGTTACATGTTATCTTCGATAGAAAGCACATCTGTAAATAAAACAAATAGTTATTTATTTTGATTAAATAATTTGATGAGGTTTTTATTGAATAATCATGTTATTATGATTAAATAACGTTTTTGTTTCGTAGACAAAGTCTGTGAAATTTACGTAGAAATAAACATACTAGCTACAGCTTTACAAAAGTAATTCTGCTTATACTGTATTAAAAACGTATAAAACATCACGTTAAAATAATATGTATATCGTTGTTAAGTTTTTAAATTCGCTTAGCTGTAAGTACAAGCTAAAACCTTGAAATTGGTAATGATATAATTATGATTTCGGATCTTTATACAGACCGCCAGAAATAAGTTTGAATAAGACCAATCGTTTGTCAAAATTTTTCAATCCGTCCAGAAGGTAGGTAGAGTCCATGCAATATAAAATAACTTTTCCCTCCTTTTGAAGCCAGCAAAGGCATTATTCTTATGAAAAATAAATACAAAATGAATAATAACTAATGTAATTTTTCATTTTACAATCTTGTATGGTTAGTAACAATATTATCTAATTTTGTAAAGGAAAAGTGCAGATTTAGTAGAAAGTACATGAGATTAAAAAGCATTCATCACAAATTTTCACGCGTGGAAATTCTCTGGAGCGTGAAGATACAAAATGGGGTTCCCATTCATCACTCTTCAGGGCCAAAAATAGAGTAAAAGGGATGAAGAATCCTGAGCTATTGAAAACAATCAATGTTAGAAAATTGTTAATATCTAGCTACATACAGACCGACAGAGTAGTTTTCGCATTTATAATATAAGAAGAGATAAGCAAGACATTAGAATTGTTTTTTTTTATTCAAAAACTTCATTTTAATTAATAACTAGCGGACCCGTCAGACGTTCGTCTTCAAACATAATAATATGTAGGTACCTAATTAAAGAAAGTATATCTCAGGTTCAAAGCGGCGTATCAAGATGAAACAAACAATATTTTTTAAATTAGATCTTTAGCAATATAAATGCAATAACTGCATTATATAACTTCATTCATTAGTTCGTGCATGACGCTCGGAGAAAAATATTTCTACGTATACTAACATCGCTTGAATGTTATGTGTGTTATGTGGTAGATAGTGTTATCTATCAGATAACTATCTGAAACTTTATCCATAACCGATGAAACTGGCCGTACCTAAGTGCATAAGTTATAATAACTCATCGTGTTTAATTTATAATCTAAATTATTTGTCCAGAAAGAATGAAATGATAATTCCGGGTGTTCCAAAAGGATTTTTCTAGACAGCGAGCATAAAGGGATAAATCCTCGTGTTGAAGAAGGATTCCAGTTATTCTCGAACATAAATGAAGCACTCATATACTTATGATACACGCTACGATAAAAAAAGACGTGTGGCACTCGGAGACTGCCGCGGTAAAGCTATTGCATAGCATTAGATATATTTATCCTATTATCCTATTAATATTATAAATGTGAAAGTTTGTGTATTTGTTTGTTTGTTTGTTACTCCTTCACGCAAAAACTACTGAACCGATTTTCATGAAATTTGGCACACACATAGAGGGCAACTTAGATTAACATATAGGATATTTTTTATCCCAGAAATCCCGCGGGATCGGAATTTACGCGGGAAAACCTTCTTCACGCAAAAACTACTGAACCGATTTTCATGAAATTTGGCACACACATAGAGGGCAACTTAGATTAACATATAGGATATTTTTTATCCCAGAAATCCCGCGGAATCGGAATTTACGCGGGAAAACCTTCTTCACGCAAAAACTACTGAACCGATTTTCATGAAATTTGGCACACACATAGAGGGCAACATAGATTAACATATAGGATATTTTTTATTCCAGAAATCCCGCGGGATCGGAATTTACGCGGGAAAACCTTCTTCGCGTATGGGGTACTGAACCGATTTTCATGAAATTTGGCACACACATAGAGGGCAACTTAGATCATATAGGATATTTTTTATCCCAGAAATCCCGCGGGATCGGAATTTACGCGGGAAAACCTTCTTCACGCAAAAACTACTGAACCGATTTTCATGAAATTTGGCACACACATAGAGGGCAACTTAGATTAACATATAGGATATTTTTTATCCCAGAAATCCCGCGGGATCGGAATTTACGCGGGAAAACCTTCTTCACGCAAAAACTACTGAACCGATTTTCATGAAATTTGGCACACACATAGAGGCAACTTAGATTAACATATAGGATATTTTTTATCCCAGAAATCCCGCGGGATCGGAATTTACGCGGGAAAACCTTCTTCGCGTATGGGGTACTGAACCGATTTTCATGAAATTTGGCACACACATAAAGGGCAACTTAGATTAACATATAGGATATTTTTTATCCCAGAAATCCCGCGGGATCGGAATTTACGCGGGAAAACCTTCTTCGCGTATAGGGTATAAATAGCTTCTAAATATAAAACTAACAAGTCTGTCCCGGAAATCCGGCGGGATCTGGAGTTACGTGGAATAAACTCCTGCGCGTAGTTGCGGGCTTAAATTTTTATGCGACCTTTACTAGGAGATTGAGGAAGTTTTGAAGCAACATATAGGGTACTGTTTATCCCTGAATTCCCGCGGGATTAGGATTCACGCGGTAAAAACTCATACCCGGGAATGAGGTCGTGGGTTCAGATGTTTATGGGACTTTCAGTGGGAGGTAGAGGAGGTTATGGAGCATTATATAAGCTACTTTTTGTTCCTGACTTCCCGCGGGATCGAGATTTAAAAAGCGGTAAAAACTCATACCCGGGAATGAGGTCGTGGGTTCAGATGTTTATGGGACTTTCAGTGGGAGGTAGAGGAGGTTATGAAGCATTATATAAGCTACTTTTTGTTCCTGACTTCCCGCGAGATCGAGATTTACGCGGGAAAAGCTTCCATGAGCGAATGAAGTCGCGGGCTCATTAATATCTATATATCGGGATATCTATACATAATATATCGGGAATCGAACCGGCTTTTTTTCTCATGATCAACTTTATGTTTTTTTTTCGAGGGTCAGCATCGCTTTAGCTGGTCTTTATGTTTTGGCACCCGAATGAAAAACTACCAATGTAGTTTAAAAATATAATAGTTTGGAATGAAAAAACCCCGACGTTTATATCTTAAAGTCTTTTTATCGATTTTCTTAAGATCTACATAACGGATTTTTGTACGGTATGATGTACGGTATGACTAAAACGTAGTAAAAAATCAACTGTTCTTAAGATGTGTGGAGTGTGTCTTAATATGTGTGGGGTCGGGATTAACGCAGAAATAACTTTGTGACACACTGAATTCCACGCGGGCGGAGCCGCGGGCAACAGCTAGTCTACATATAAATTAACAAAACAAAAAATAATACTGCATTTGTGATAATAATAATAAAATGAATGTATACTTATAGAGTACTAACTCATTTTCTTTCACTATTTTTTCGTGACTTTCTTCATTAATAAATGCACTTTGTTTATTCATGTTTAAAACACTATTCATGTTTGTACACAAATTATACGAGTACAGATATTTTCCTAGTTATCAAAAGTTACATCAAAGTTCATAGGCAATATCACTGAAAGAGACGCATAATAATGACGTAAGCCTAATTGTTAAGAATACGTACATCATAACGTCACATTATAGGTGCAAGACATTTTAATCTTTATTAGAAACGGATAATGCTTTAATTTGTGTTATAGGTGCAAGACATTTTAATCTTTATTAGAAACGGATAATGCTTTAATTTGTGCAAAGAAGATTTAAATATTCTGAACAAAAGCATAAGAACTATTTCAGTTGACAAAATAATTCTTTTTAAAAAGAAAATTGACATTTGACATTTAAGTCCTACAACGATCTTTTGGCGCGTGGATGACGTGTGGGTGACAGAGACAGTGCCTTACAGTTTGCCTTGCCTGTATGGCACTGTCTCTATCACCCTCAAGTCATTATAGTGTCATTATTTTATGTCATGTCTGTGAGAGACATAGAGAGATGTATTAGGTGTAGGGTTGCCACCTTTTTTTTGCAAATAAAGTACATTGGTGAGAAAAAAAAGTACATAGTATCAAAGTATCATAGTATCATAGTATTCTTTTAGGTAGAATAAGAGGTAATTCATACTTTAAACACCTTCTAAAACCTTATTTCAGTGCAAATAAAGAAATTCTAATTCTAATTCTAAAAATAAAGTACAATTTATTTTTCTTTATTATTATATTTAAAAACATATTTTTATTGCTTTTTACAGTTTGTATCAAATTAGGATCTCGACTAAACAATTGCACAGCATCTTTACAATCTATATTTGAATTAAAATTAATAAGTGATTCATTTTTTATTACAAAGAAATCAAATCATGCGAAATAAAGTATTTTCGTGTGCTTTATTGTTCTCATAAAGTATAGAGTACAATTGCCTGAAATAACGTACAATACTTTATTATAAAGTACGGGTGGCAACCCTAATTAGGTGTTTTCGTTACGAAATTTCGCAATTCGGTCCCCACGCCCAAGGCCCGCGATAAAAGCTATGCAATAGCTTAAAAATTGCAAAGAGGCGAATTTACCCAAACGGCCTCCTACACTGGAGATCCGGGTTCGAATCTCAAGTCAGTTCTGACTTTTCAGAGTTATGTGCGTTTTAAGCATTTAAATATCACTCGCTGGAGGAAACCTGCATGCCGGAGAGTTTGTAAAACACAAGTTAGTGTGCACCTGTGTGTGTCCGCCAATCCGTACTTGGTGGTGGGCAGCTAGTTAATCATAAAATTGCACTGCTATCGGAACTATGGTAGCGGTGATAGCCTAGGGGTTACGAACTCCGCCTCCTATTCGGAGGGTCCGGGTTCGAATCCCAGGGCACGCACCTCTGACTTTTCGGAGTTATGTGCGTTTTAAGCATTTAAAGTCACTTGCTACAAACGGTGAAGGAAAACATCGAGAGGAAACCTGCATGCCGGAGAGTTTGCAAAACTCAAAGGTGTGTGAAGTCCGTCAATCCGCACTTGGCCAGCGTGGTGGACTATGGCCTTAAAATGAGAAGCATTTTGAGAAGAGACCCGTGCTCAATAGTGGGTCATGATGGGTTGAGATGATGATGATGATGATCGATGAATAAATAAAAACATGAGAAATCTTTAAGACACCTGCAAAAGCAGGTACTCAACACGGTCTTGAAATTCAACGGAAATTCTCCAAAGGTCTCTGTAGATCTCGTTAGGGTTTTAAAAGCAACCCAGCAGAATATATTTGCAGAATATTCCATCGATTGCGCGTTAACTTTTATACAAAACTCGACACAAAACAAGTTATTCGAAGTACGTGATAATATTTCTCAAGAAGCACTTTACCGAATGCCAAAGCTGCGATCTCGAATAGCGAATGTTAAAAATTTATATTTAATAAATAAATACAGTAAAAATATCTTAAATAATCTTAACCTTCCTTAAAAATACGAAAAGTTCAGCCAGAGTTTTGCTATGTAAAGTCACTATTGTTATGACCATACAAGTATTCATTTTATGAAAACCAGTGTTTCAATTCACAATGACACATAATTATGTTGTCTGTCTACTTGTGTAACTATTCCCCGTACAATATGAACTCAATGGGCTTTTAACCGCGGCTTAAAGCTGCGGAGAAAAAATAAAAGCCTGTCCCCTGCGCCAGACATAATGTGTATGGTGAGCTTCAACGCCCCCTCATATTCTTTTTTATTAGTGACGTACGTAACGTAAATTGCTTCAACAAATTTCGTGGTATTTAAAACAAATTCTTACACACGTAATTATGGTTTAGGTCTGTTGGTTCCACTATTCAGTTCCACTAGTGGGCTATATGAGACATTCCTGTGACATATACTTTGAAATTTAGACAGGTTTGCGTTAGCATAGAGATAGGAATGCGTTAGTTTCAGATTAGGCTGTGACGTCACAAAGCTCACGAGGTCTTTTGGGTGCGTTCCATTAAGCGATCAAAACGCCCAAAACGACACAATTTTATAGAAAATTGAACGTTTTGAGTGTTATGATCGAATCACGGAACGCGGCCTTTGTATCGTACTGTGGTAGGTATACTTACGCTTCAAATATTTTTACTGAAATAACTTGTATTGGGAACCTCCATGGGAACTAACGTTTTTATTTATTCTTTAAAAATTTCAGTTAGAGCTGTATGACGTTATAAACAGGGTATTATTTTGGTTATTTTTGACACCCCTTTGGATTGTTATTCTAAAACCAACATCATAAATATTTATTGTCAATATTACTGGTTCGTAAAAAGTTTATTCCACCAGTTTCATTTAATACTTCTTTCGTTAATACAATGTCTATTCCTTCGCATAAATACAAAATAAACACGACAGAGTTAAGCGTTGTTTTCGTTAATAAGCAGTTAAAATGTAAACTCGCAATTGCGTTTTAATTACAGCGAGCGGAACTTAAAAGTAGGAAATTTTAGAATATTAAAACTTTTGAAGTTTAATCCTGGCACATCACTAAGCAAGAGCGAGTGAAACGGCTCCCTTGAGGCGCGGCCCGCGGCCACTAATTTATTCATTGCCATCTGAACTGACTCTTAGCTCGGTAAACTTAAGGTCATCACACTCTTAAGACTCATTAATATGAGGACACTTTTGAAATATGTGAGAAAACTATTAGTTTTTTAACCGACTTCAAAAAAGAAGGAGGTTCTCAATTCGACAGTATATATGCTTTTTTTTATGTACGTTCAGCGATTATTTCGTCGTTTATGGGCCGATTTTGATAATTCTTTTTTTGTTGTAAAGTAGATATGCGCAGTGGGGTCCCATGATAAGGAAACCAGGATCTGATGATGGCATCTCAGAGAAATCGAGGGGAACTTTCGAAAATTGTATGGACAACTAGTGTGTTTGTTCATGTTATCATAAGTACATTAAAGCGCTACCATTTCATGAAGATCTGGAGTCGATCTGATGAAGCCGAAGGACAGTCGAGGGAACTCCTCAACGATTTACTGCAGTTATCTTGTGTTTGGGCTTCATTAATTTTTAGTGACGAGAACTTTACACTTACATGTTGAATTGAGCGCCATCTGGCGAGTAGTTTTTGAGTTATCTCTACTTATCAAGATTGAAGTCGGTTATTTTTTTTTAAAAAGCAATTATTATTATTATCATCGTTTTCTTGGTTGACAACGCATCCATCGTCAATGACGACTTAACATAGAACGATAATCTGTTCGTTTGATGGCTATAAACATTAAAAAAAGCTTTATAATAAAATTAAATAGACGTTACAGTCCTACAAGCATCTTTTGGCGCGTGCGTGACAGAAACAGCGGCTTACAGCTAAGGCAAACTGTAAGGCGCTGTCTCTGTCACCCACGCGCCAAAAGATGCTTGTAGGGCTATAGTATCTTTTTGTTACAGTATATATTTTTCATACTCTTGTTGGCTGAGTTGGCTGGAAAAGACTCCTTATCTGTCCTAATACCGTAAATATAATATGTATTACTTGTTAAATGAAGTACACAATAAATAAATACTCGTTGTATTACTCGTAAATGAAACCGAATTTAAGATTCTATCAACAACCCAATTATAGATAGAGCACGATATACTGTGCTCTAAAGTTTCGCGGTAGGAATAGAATTTATTTTACTTAAAGATTTTTATATTGGTACATTAGTTGAGCTAAACTACGATTCGATTTTGATTCAAAAAAGATGTGGTGTCGTGGGACACCAGGTAGGAACGAAGTTCCTTCGGCTAATGTAGAATCGACACAATTTGCAAAAAAAAATCGTGCTTAATTTTACGTAGGTTTTCTTGATTTTTCTCTTAAATTTTGCTGAGTTGCTTAGTTTTTATTTAAGTACAGGAAAGTATTTAGGAAATTCAGTGTTTTAGGAAATAATAAATTACGTAAAATAAAAAAATCGTAATTCAAATTATATACACTACTCGCTTGTGTATACGACTGTCGCGCCTGCGCACGTCTCATTTAACGGTTTTATTCCACGGACTTTTTCTTACGGTTTTACTATCACATTTTTTCAGTTCGGTCGCGCAGCAAAATCCCTATCTCCTCCAAGCCTGCCGTAAGGAACTTCGTTCCAATAATATAAAAATATTGACTTAATATGAGTATTATTTTGGTTATTTTATTAAGTAAGCAAACGATCGTGCCACGGTTTAGAGGTTAGGTTTTCATTGTCATCCCTATTTCAGCCTCTTAGGGGTTAGTTTTTTTCTAAAAAAATAGCCTATAATTGTCTGCAAATATTTTAATTTTGAATTTTATCTAAATCGAGCCAGTGGTATAGCCTTGAAACGTTACAACCAGACAGACAGACAAACCTTCGCATTTATAAAATATATTAGTATGGGTACCTAGAGACGTAACAACATATAACACACAACCTAACATAAGTGTTTTTTATGAATTTAGCGTTGCAAACGAGTATGCAGCACCACCCGGTGCCGTCCATGACAACTGTGGCCGACTTAGAACAAGACTCGGTTTAGGGACTGGGACGGTTAGTCCAATTAGAAGATGGTGTTAGAATATTAGTTGATTAGTTTGTAATAAGTGTGAGTACAGGAACTGTTAGTGAATATTAGTCCTATTAGTAGGTAGTAACGGCTTGCAATGGTACTCTATAAACGTGCGAGCAGCAGGTGAGACCATAAAATGATTTTAAACAACAACATAAATATTTCTTACTTTATGGGGTTTACCTTACGTTCGTCAGTGATGTCACGGCAAACATTAAACTTCGCGTCCCAAACTATTCCCAAGTTAACGAGCTCCCCATACAGTTACGCAAAATAGCTGGGAACATTATACTGAAGTTGAGCGAAGTATTCCTTTAAAAGGTCTCGCTATTTAACCCGTTCTAATAAAGAACAACGTACTTGTTGCGAAACGAGCTTTCTTGTGATGTTACACGATACAGCGACAGGGTTAAAATAAGATTTAAAACACTCTGTATTTGTTTTTTTTGTGGTTAAGGTAGCAAACGAAACTGCAGCACCCTCCCGCTGCCGTCCATGATAACTGATGTGACCGACATCAAAATTTTGACTACAACAATAAAGTAATAAAAGTAAATTTTATGTGAATATTTCATTGCTTTAACACCTCATTTTATTTTTATTGCTTTCGACAAAGTTTTTTACTATTTGGTTTTGAGGACTTCAGAAGGTCGTCCTATAAATTTATTCATAGCCCTTCGAACTAACGTGAACAGGAGGGCAAGAGGGGTGGGAGGGAAGTAAATTTACGGACATCGAATTCTTAAACACGGCCTTCGACTGATCTATGTATTAACGTGCTACAAAAAAAATTTGGAATTTTATAGCTTCTATAATGAAAGGACCTAGAGAACATGATTAGAGTTTTGTTATAACAGCCTTTTGAAGTCAAGATGTCTGATAGGACTTTATTCTGAATGCTTGGAATAATTAATGGAAAAGTGAATTGCTTTTATTGATTCTTTTGTCCGACAATGGTTTGCTTAATAATTATGGTAGATAGGTACGTATTATATTAATAAACTGTCGCACTACACAACGCAGTATACCTAAAGTTTTTGTAACTTTTTTGTCTTTTTCTTAACTTTGACAGGAAATCATATGACACGGACAAATAATTCCAGACATGGAATAACTTGGTACATTAGAATAAATTATAGTATAGAATGACAGTACATAGTCATACAAGCGCTCGGTCTAAAATGAAGCACTAACCGAGTTGGCGCCAACGTGTGGAGCCGGCCATACTATGAAATACTTATTGAAAGCTAACTTGTGAAAAGTGATGTTATTTCATTTGTTTTTATTTTCGGAAGTTTTGTGACAAAATTTAACAGCACAAATCGTCATAATTTTTTTTTCGCGATACGCGAATACTACGGAGCGGAACGGTGTTTGGAGCCTGGCTCCAATGAAGGTGCTACAAAATGGCCGCGCTGACTTGGTTTCTATATTATAATTATTCTAAGCTTGGTACTTAGTTTATTAACAAAGCATTTAGTCTTTAAGTAGGTAGCTACTGTTAGTGCGAATCAAACCAAAGTATCTATTACCATTTCTACCATACATGTAATACTTAGTGTAATACCAGCAATTATGTCCCGGTTAGAAAGGTGTAGTGCCGGTTACACTTTTTAGAGGCAAAGATCTTCGTTGTAAAGGATATCACCAACATTTGTGAATTGGAACGGGATTGACAACTTGGCTTTTATGGGTAAGATACGAAAGATGGTAAGGTACGAAAGAGTGATTCAGGATGTCCCGTAAAAAAAGTTTGTACAAATTAATATTTTAGTTTAATTTCAATTACGTATTGAAAATAAAATAATAAACTTTGCACAAAAAACCGTTTTCAACATCGATAAGTAGAGCATTTTATAGAGATAAAAAATACCAAAATAGGTTCAGCCGGTAAAAAGTTATAAGGTAATACGCACAAAAAAATCAAATGAAGAACCTTCTCCTGTTTTTACCCAATGCAGTAATTTTCATATGTGGCGACACCGCACACACGTCACACGGTGACATCACCGAAGCCCGAATCACGCTATCGAAGAATTGTGGATCGCCCGCATATATACCACGCCTCGAGTACATTCACTCAGGGCCTCGGCCGCCCTCCAGGCATGTCGTCTCGCCTGGCGGGAGATCTCCCTTTGTCAAACATACTTTACATACATTTTCCACCGTTAACTTCCAACTTGTCCAAATTGTTTTTAACTTGTGTAAATATTAACCTGCTTAGCGTAGTATAAAGTAACAAATGTCTATTCAAACATGTGAAAACGGCGCGCACGACAACCATGCATCGTCGAATGCAACGCAGTTTTGGACCGCAGTGTCCTCCGTGTGAATTAAGATTTATTTATTTTCATACTTTGTGCAAATGTATACAAAAAGCAACTTATATTCAGTGTTATATGAATATATGTGCGAAATTTAGCCGTCACGACATCGTGTCGACGTCGTACGTATTAAAAGGAACTCTCCCTTTCATTCTGAGTAGAGACCGGACTCAGCAGTTGGTTAAAATTCAACTCGTACAAAGTTTACATAATTTAAGCGTAAAGTTAAGCGCCCTCACTCCTAACACTTTAATGAAGTTCAAACAACACACAAAGCGAGAAAGAAAGAAAGAAGACAAAGCCAGCTGAGCCCTAAATGCATATCTTTTGTCCCGCACACAAAGCCCTGAGTGTCAACTGCGTTGAGTCGCAAATTCAATTATACGGTGAATAAAAAAATGCACATGGAATTTTTTTAAGCCGCCTGTTTCGAAAACAAAAGCTTCAAGACGGCGCGTTATACGGGTTCGTGGTTCTGTATGTTTTATTTTATTTGTTTTGTGTTTATAGAAATCTATATAATAATAAAAACCAAGAATACTAACTCACTGATTAAACAATTAAAACTCGAAAAATACTTCACTGATGAAGATGGATTTTCGGACGTCGTGAGCAGTATGTACTCGTCCAAGTAAAAAAAAGTAAAGTAGGAACAGGAAAGGAACAATATTGGCTCTCAGATCCGCGGTTCCCGATCCGGAAAGGAGCAAGTTGGCCCTTGAATCAAACGAGAGGGTGGTTAGTCAACCAGCTTCAAAACCCTACCACCAGATTCCTTTATTTAAGCCTTATTCCTTTTTATTTTAGCTATCGATTGGTGGAGTTAATAGCGGTGATAATATGAATTCGCACCATCAAACTTTCTCTCCTGATTTTATTATGCTCTAGTGTGCTCGCTACTTCGCCCGCATGAGAGACAGACAACTTCAAAATACCTGCAGATAAAACAGAAAATTAAACCTGTCATTGTGCGAAAAGTAATAGTAGACTGACATGCCAGCAACTTATCTTCCTTGTTTTAATAAAAATCAAAGATACATGTAAGTTTACGGGTACCGACTTTTTTTGCAAATAATATACTCTATACCTGTACCAAAACATTACAATCAATTCAGTGAATTACGCTCGAAAGCCTAATAAACAGACAGCTTATCTTGCATTTATAATATTAGTACCTATGGATTTTAATTGCAACTAGCTGTTGCCTGGGACTTCGTTGTACATAGGAGATTTTCCGACGTGAATCCTAATCCCGCGGGAACACCGAGACAATAAGTAGCCTATATTATTATTATTTATTTATAATTTTACTTTAATAATATATTATGTGCCACAGCTTCCTCTATCTCCTAGAAAGTCTCATAAAAATCCGTTCAGCAATTTCCGTGCACAAACAGCGATCAGATACAGTTTTATTAATATTATGTATAGATAGTTAAAAGATTTTAGTTGCAGTTTTAAGAGACTTAACAACGTATTTCCGTCAAAATTCGACAGTTTTGACGAATTTCCACGGAACCCTAATGTAAACAATAGCTGCCGCGTACAACAAAGGTACTATCCCAGTCTATCTCCGCAACGCGAGTAGACTAGATTTCGCTATGTCCAGTACGGATATTATTTTTCTTAACACAACAAAATGACAATGTTTAGAGGACACTCGCTATAACATTTTTAAACTCGACTGTTAACTCTTTGGGTACTACATAGATATTTTACGCAGGTATTAAGTTATGATTTAAGCCTGGCTGTATAAGTACGTTTATCGGTTCTCACAGAATTTTTACTCGACTTAACCTTGTAGGACGGCCTTCAGTAATCTATTATGTGGTAACATAAATCCTTCTCGAATCTTTATTTTCAGCTTTATAACAGATCGACAATTCGTTGACTGTAAATTCTTCTAGTGCAGCTTTTTTGTTTGATAATAATGTGCTTAATTTAGATATTCATCATATTTATTTTAATTTGCGATTGTTATCTACCATTATCTTAAACAACAAAGACGAAGTACAACAAAAAAAAAAAAACAAACAACAAATTAATAAGCTAAACTAGCGGCACGCTATGATGGCCGGTTTGACGTTTGTCCGCTCATGAAGTTCCGTATTAATTGATAACGACTTTGAAGGAAATAATTGTATTACTTTATTGACGATAGTGATGTGCAGAGATTCATAAAGGAGATGTTTCATTTTGGGCGGCGACTTTGTACATTTCACCACAAAAAGAGAAAAATATACTGATTCACAGAAAAATATCAAAAAATTTATTAGATTAGCCGTTCTCTGCAGAGAAATTATTTTCAATAAAATATTTTTACGCACAACAACATGGCGGTTCCATGACTCCGAAATAGAGAACTATGAAAATAAAAATAAATATAAACGTGTCTCATTGAGATAGGAATATACTTAGATAGAGACGCCCTAATCCTTAACCTCATATGAAATTAGCTGGTTGGTGTGTAGCAGGCCGGCCATTTTTTATTCACCCTTACAAATGACATCTTATGTCAAACAAAATGGTTAATAAACCCAAAACTATAAAATATATTAAAATAGGCATTGATAGGAGGTGTTATGGTGTCTTTTAAGCAAAACAAAAACATTAAAACACAATGAAGTGTGGTAGACTACAATGCGGAGCCAGGAAAAATAAATCACACCCAAAATAACAAGTTATAGTAGGTACAGTTTTCGTTGTTTGTTGAATATCTGAATGATATTGATATAATTATGTTTTTGCTGCATGAAGATCTGTGCGAGGATTACGTAGGCCTGTTAATGTTTTGTTGGGTTTTACATCATTATTTTATATATTTGAGTAGCCGGTTTGTTTACATTTCAATGACACTTAGGGTAGAAAGTGTTAAAATATCGATATTCGATATATCGATAATTTAAAATGACGCTGAAGAAAGTTGAAATAATTGTTTTTATTCAATAGATTACCTTCAAATAAATCGTTAAAAAAGAAGTGGCTAGAAATAATTGTTCCAGAAAACATAAACCCTCGTCTTGTTGAAGTATTTTTTTGTAAAAAGCAATTATAATTATTCCTCTGTTATCTTATCTGCCCAAAGCTTATCTTGAAGAATTCGCTAGTTAGCGATACGATCGCTTTTTGTGCCCAATTAATAAATATGCTATAATACTTTTATTTGTATTTTTGTAATTATGCTGTACATTATATAGCCTTAAACAAATAAATTAAAATTTGTGTACATAGACACATGTTTTTTATTTACATTTCGGTCCCATTTCCACAATATTAATGCACTAAGGATTATTACACAATCATGGGTGATCAGAAGAAAATTGTCAGTCATATCACACAGCAGTACTATCTTCACCCTTAGCTTTTATTGAATAAACTCTAAAATTAAATTCATCGTAGTGCTACATAATTATGACTTATTTATTTATGTAAGTATCTATCGCGATTTTTCTGGATTCAGCGGGTACATTCAGAATCAGCAAAAGTGGCATTGTTTAGGAGTAGGCGGACTGGTTAATGGAAGGATTGATTTTTAATATTGGATATAAAACTTAACATAACTTCAAGCCTGTATATACCTAGTTATATACAATACAGCCAAATAAAGATATAAGTATTTTACTTCCGATGGTTAAACTTCGGTTATGGAACTCTATTTTGATAATTTTACATTATGCATATAATAAATAAAGGCCTTAACTACCTAAATTTCCTAACTGGAACAAGACAAATAGTTTGGCGGCTGTGTTAAGCAAGAGGGTGGTACCTAATTAACTGGCAGAGTTTAAAACACTATCTCTGAGATCGTCTAAAAAGGGGGATCAGTCGTTGTGTCCTCGTTTGTTGTTCAGCAGATCATCATGATAGCTGGTTTTTACAAAATATTTTTGGTTGACATGACATGACAAGTTCATCGCAGTAGTTTCCGTCCACGTAGTGCGCACAACACTAGTAGAATCGGCCATATTTTATTCACTAAAAATTTTGACAGGCATTGTCAGGCTCGCTATTTTTGCTTTAGTGTCTAATCCATAGTCCTTATAGATCAATGACGTGTCTGTTGTCTGTGATTAGTTATTGAGCTCTGAAGTTTAGAATGCCAGTGACATTTTTCGACATTCCGAGTGTTTCTTTGAAGTGAACAACATTAGTGCTATTTAATATACTAGCCGACCACGATAATTAGGCGCATGTCAGTTAAGACGTCATTGGAAATAGGGATGGGAATACGTAGTACATTCTGCAGTAGTACCAAAAGTACCATGGTGAATGTTTAATGGAGGTACAATTTTTTTATGGAATTAAGATAGCAAACGAGCATGCAGCACCACCTTCCGCTACCGCCCATAACAACTGTGACCGACCCAGAATTAGACTCAATGAGTCTCGTTCTAATTCGGTCACACATGCGTTGCTACCCCTGAGGACTGAGATGGTCGCCTCTAAAAAGTGTAACCGGCACCACACCTTCCTATCCGGAACACAATTGTTCTTAAAACAATTATTACACGGTAGGAATGGTACAAAGTACCGTGGCGGGCGGTGGTACTTCCCCGGGTGAGCTCTAGGCCCTACCACCTGTACTTGGTCAGTTACTGTACCTGCGCAAACATCTCGGAAAACGAAGTTCACATCAGCCTAGTCTAAATGACCTTAATGTACAATTGTACACGACTGCGCCTCACTAGGGGACGCGCGGGGCTAGAGCGGGGTGGGGGGCCCGCGTGACTGCTATCTGACATGCGCCTAATTATTGTGGTCAGGTAGTAGTGATCAAGTGAATATCTACCTACGGCTTTGTTTTTTGGACTCCTGGATCTCGCAGTACTTGTTTACCCGGCTTTCGTTTTATGGACCTCGATTTTGCTTGTGATTTGGTTTTTTGTTGTTTCCGTTCAATAGCTTTTGCGCATACTTTTTAAGGTTTGTAGGTCGTCTCATTATAAGACAGACAAATATTGAGGCACCGGCTTCAGTCCTGGATGGCATATTATTAATAGAAGATGGTTGAAATGAAAAAATAAAATATGAATAAATAAAATGCTGTTTTTTATTTACTTCTGTCGTATCTAAAATATTTAAATACAGAAATTGCAACTGCCATACAATTATCCAGCTTCACTTTAGGTTCATACTTATTTAAGTATTCATTGGCATAAAGTAATATGCATGCGCGTTTTAGTAGTTGGCGTTTCCAAACTGATTTCAGCGTCGATTCAGACCGATCGTTACCTATGTCGATATCGTTGACGATCGAATATTACATTATATATCGGAGTCTGAGATCTCAACAAAAACCCATGCAAACGTGAATATCGTGACATTAAATCGACTGCTATACATTAGCAGTATAGCTCTTGGAGATCTATCGTCACGATTTTGTTCGGATTAATCGAAGCGACGGATTGCACCGTTTAATTAGATAAGATACGCTTAATAATGTTAATAATAAAAGACAGATCCAACAAACCAAATCCAAATCCAAAAAGATCGTCGGGCTTATGGACATTGACACATGTTGACACGACTAATATGACATTAGAATAAATCAAGTTTATCAACGTCATCAGCAGTCGATTTGTCCACCATACTGTCTCAGTGTTACAATATATTATCCATAAATTGAATTATTGTCGCCAAACTAAGGTGAAATCAAGAATTTGGATGATATGGAACGCTTTCAAATAATATGAGCTACTTCCTATTGAATGTACAGTGTACCCGCCCAGGCGCCATACATTTCTGAAACATCTCCTTTTATCGAATGTAGTTTTAGGTTTAGGACTCAAAATTTATTTATTAAATTGATTTCTAAAATGTATACAAGTGTAGAAAAATCAGTTTGCACCATTTAAGGGGTGAATGTACTTGTGAATATGAACAATTTTCACTATGTGGACAAACCTCTGAAATCGCAAAAAAATATCAGCTGTTTCATACAAAAGGTAAAATTTTTATTTTTATATGATATATACCACAACTCGGCATTTGGTTTTCTAAATTGAAAATTTTTAAAAATGGAATCTAATACGATCGTCACATAGGATCGCTGGCTAGCACAACTACTACCTCCGGCAAACTCGCGTCAATGCTCAATGCAAAACAAAGCAGTTTCGAATTGACGTTGCTTCGAAAAGTATAAACTGTCAGTGCAATGCGATTGTGATATAGTTTTGACCTGGCTTTGGATTTCAAATATTGATACTGCATTACTGTTGACCCTTGCTCGTTAATTTGGACTCTGTTCAAGCCCTTTGTTGTGGATTTCGTCGATATGACCGAACGTACGCAGAGAACTGTTCTAAATAGTCAGACACGTGAGTTCGTAATACGCCTTCGTAACTATTTCGATCGTGAAGCTCAAAATGGAGGGCCAATTTTACCTATAACGTCAGTGGTTGAACGCGTAGCTGATGCGCTTAATATTGGACAACGAACTGTTAGACGGATAACTAAAGAAAAATATGGCGAGACTGGCACAGAAGAAAATAAACTTCACACACCAAAAAAGAGAAAACGAGCAAAACCAGTCGTAGGCATCGATAGCTTTGAAATTGACATTCCACATCACTGTTGTAATGTGTCAAACCGGCCATCATAGCGTGCCGCTAGTATAAGTAAATTGCGTTCTCGTTTGATATGGAACTGGAATTAATTGCATCTCACACAAATACAAGCTTTCCGCCCTGGGCATAAAGTACATTGCAGATTAGCGATGAATATTTCAAATGCCGTAAGTAAATTTTTCTTACAAGCTAACAGAACTTTGAGCACAGACAGCACATTTGTTTTAGCAGGGAATTACAATTCCATGTTCTTCGCGAATCAGGTATAAAACTTATTTACTTCAACGAAGTAAAGTACGATCTTCGTTACGATTTTACTATAATTTTCACAATTTTACTTACACGAGAAATACTTCGTAATATAAGCAAGTTTTGAACATTTCTCACACTGAAAGTTCTTAACATAAAGGGTTAAATTTTGCACGGTCCTATTAAAATTTGCATGTAAATAGTGATGGCCCTTTAGTAAAGTTGGTGTATTCTAATTCGCTCAAACATTTAACTAGTTTACTTTTTGTCTGAGTTTAACTACGAAATAGGTAGTTGGTGTAAATAGTTTGTGTAAATTAACTTTTAAAATGTGAACATGAAGACTAGGGCTCATTCAAACTTCACTACATTTTTAACCGACTTCAAAAAAGAAGGAGGTTCTCAATTCGACCGTATACATATATGCTTTTTTCTATGTTTGTTCAGCGATTCTTTCGTAGTTTATGGACTGATTTTGATAATTCTTTTTTTTGTTGGAGAGAAGATATTCCCAGTGGGGTACGCTGATAAGGACACCAAGATCTGATGATGGCATCTCAGAGGAATTGAGGGGAACTTTCGAAAATTGTAAGGGTGACTAGTGTTTTGTTAATATTTTCATATGACGTATATTAAAGCTCTACAATTTCAGGTCTGGAGTCGATTTGATGAAGCCGAAAGACAGTCGAGGGAACTCCTCAACGATTTATTGCAGTTATCTAGGAGGGCTTGATTAATTTGTAGTAACAAGAAATTTACACCTAGATGAGTTGAATTGAGCGCATTGGCGAGTAGTTTTTGAGTTATTTTGTGTCCGAAACTTAGCATAATCATAGGGAAGGTCCATCCTACATTTGTGGGCTCGCGTATCCCTGCGAATGCAAGTGAGCGGTCCGTAAACCATATTACCTACGGCTGGTTAATGATTATTCACACATTAAGCGAATCGTAGATCCAAAGCAGATTTGCTAATTGAGCGGGCAGGATTGCTTTGCGCTCAATAGTTTCTATATCAACCGGCTACAACTGTAAGTACCAATAGCTTTACGTGCTCTATAAAGCAGGACTGCACAGGACGACACATTTTGCAACGGTTACTGATAACTAAGAATACATTTTCATTGCAAAACGAAATTTAATCTATATCGAATAATAATATAAGACTACTAGCTGACCCCGCAAACGTTGTTATGCCATTTAAATTATTTCTAGGTAATTTCTAGTTTTATATATAAGATTACTAAAATGGCTATTAAAAATAGGGGTTGGTGATAAAAAGGTAAAAATTTAGGATTGTAAGCATGTTTAATGCCACATTACCTATAGAAAAATATAAACAAAAAATTGTGTCCAAAAATAAAAAAAAAATGTTAAATGTGAACAACCCTTATCACTCAGGGGTATGAAAAATCGATGGTAGCCGATTCTCAGACCTACTTATGCATATAAAATTTGGTCAAAATCGGTAAAGCCGTTTCGAAAGAGTAAGGTAACTAACACTGTGACAGGAGAATTTTATATAAGACTATAACGGAATATAAACAGTAAACTGGATGGGAGAAGTTTTTGATGATTCATTAATTATTTATTATACTAGCTGTTGCGCGCGACTTCGTTCGTAAATAGGAGTTTTTGCCGCGTGAATCCTAATCTCGCGGGCACTCTGGGATAAAAAGTAGACTATTTGTTGCTCCACAGCCTTCTATCTCCCAGTGAAAGTCCCATAAAAATCCGTTCAGCCGTTTCTGAGATTAGCGTGCGATCACTTACAGTTTTATTCATTTATTTATTTATTTATTTAAACTTTATGCACCATACAATTGTATAGATACAAAGGTGGACTTAATGCTAAAAGCATTTTCTCCCAGTCAACCTTCAGGAAGTACGAACCCAGCGAAATCATTGTATGGGTATAGATAGAAGATATATATTTATAAGATATTATATTTATGATACGAAAAGCGATGAAATAACACGGAGCAAACTGATAATCCCACGAACTCACTTGCTCTATGCAACGTGTAATCCTAATCTAAACGAATGTATTTCAAAAACAATTCACTCGAATAACAAAAGCCAACAAAAGGGCATCAAACGAATAACAAAACGCTTTCAAAAATGCGGGTGAGCTGGTAGCTTCGCGTTTCAGCATCATTTTCAACCGGCTTCAAAAAAAAACCGGCCAAGTGCGAGTCGGGCTCGCGCACGAAGGGTTCCATTGTTGTATTAGGTATTATTATGGTGCGTACAGACTATGTAACAAAACATGTTATAAAACATTGTTTAATAACATGTTTTACAAATGTGGACGCTATGTGTTACAAAACAAAGTTATACAACATGTTACTAGTTTTTGCAACAATGTTATATAACTTTTGCACACGAGTTACCTACTCATGCCTTGTTATAAAACATTGTTATACAACAATGTTGTTTTAATGTGTACATGTTTCAATGTTAGACAACAATGTTAGATAGTGTGGACGTGTTATAAAACAAAAGTTACTTATAACATGTTGCATAATGTGTACGCACCATTAGGTACGTAAAAATTGTGCTATGGTCGCTTTCCCAAAGGCCACTGTGACCATTGTTTTATTTTACCTTAGCATTACACACATTATTTACACACACATTGCCACAACGCCATCTCTTGGACCGAACGGTAACTAAACTATCGCTGAGGCGTCGAAAGTATGGGCGCCCACTTAAATATTTGTTTTTTCTGTTTTTTAGTATTTGTTGTTGTAGCGGCAACAGAAGTACATGATCTGTGAAAATTTCAACTGTGTAACTATTACGGTTCATGAGATACAGCCTGATAACAGACGGACGGACAGCGAAGTCTTAGTAATAGGGTCCCGTTTTACCCTTTGGGTACGGAACCCTAAAAAGGAGGATATCAAATTCGACTGAGGTTTTTACTCATGAATATTATGTTACCTCATAACTTTGAACTGGGTGAACCGATTTTAATTTTTTTGGTATTCAAAACGTTTTGCCTTTATCAAATGTATTATGTATTGTAAAAGTCGACATCTAATATGTAGTTACGAGTATTAAGTTCTTACGGTCGTTACCTCATAACTTTCAACCGAGTGTTTGGATTTTCATAATTCTTTTTTTAATCGAAAGCTCGTGTAAGTCGCCTGATCTCGTATAAATTTGAGCGACATTTGACGGGTAATTTTTTTATAGCCTGAAGGGCTGACGAAATAGCAGACGAGCCACCTGATAGTAAGTGGTCATCGTCACCCATGGACACCTGCAACACCAGGGGAGTCACCAGTGCAACGCCGGCCCTGAAGGAGAACTCTTTTTACACCTTTCTTGAAGAACCCCATGTCATAGCGCTTGAGTTAACTCGATTAATCTATTTTGAAGTCGGTTTTTTTTGCAAAATGTTATACAAATTTAAGTTTCACAGACATAGAAATGGTAAAAAACCATTTAGGGTAAAAATTGAATTGCAACGAAAACAAAAGGCGTTGCGGCGCTAACGAACCTTTCGTTCAATCGCATGTACGATACAACGAATACATGAATACTTTCCATGTAACGTTCTATATCGACTGTATTCAATACTAGTGTTAGATAGATAGATAAACTTTTTATTTGTACACCAAAAATAATCACATACATCGAAATTAAAATACAAACATGACTCGCTGGTTTGCGAGAATAGAGACGGAACTAAAAGTTATTGATTTTAGAAAATGGCATTTTTAAATTTCTTTATAAATGTTCCAGTGCATATCTCTCAATATAAAAGATTTATTGGGGGGTTGACTTTACTGATTAAATGGAAATTTATCTTAGTATCAAAACGCATAAAAATATTTTAAAAATTTTATTAAAATTATAAAAATAAATCGCCATCCAAAGAGGGTTTCAGACATCAGTCTTTATTCACGAGACAACTAACTATAAAATTCAACTTATGTCATTTATATTTAACTAAAAACACTCTTGCCATGATGACCGTGATTGCCATGTTTCCCACGCAGATCCTCCACTATAATTCCTGAAATGTCACTTCTTGATTTTTCGGTAACTGTTCGAATAAATCTGTCAGATACATCTAGCGTAGACATAAAAAAACTTTAACAAACTCGAAAATGGTGAAACAATTTCACCATTTTTGTCTTTCAAATGAAATGCATTGTTATTTTGACGTGTTCCTTTTTATATTGATACGTCGGGACAATAGAGGACATATTAAATGCAACAAAAGTTCTTTTGCTTTGCAAATCAGGTAATTTATAATATATATCTATCAAAAAATATGGCGACGAGTCTCATCATCAAACATTGTGTTACACTTTAACTTGCACTTTTCTGTACATCCTGGCCCTAATTGTCTTTCCCATACAACTTTATTTTTTCCTACATATTCTTTCCCTGCATTTCGTAGACGTTTGGCTACATTCGTTTTCCAAAGGTATGGCTTCGCTTTCCTCTTTCGTGTAATATTTTTATTTGATTCACTTGAAATATTTTCTTCTTTATTCTCTTCCACTGTTTCATCTCAATCTGATAAATCATTATTTTCAATATGATAATTAGGATCTGCAATACTATCATCCAATGAAAAATCTTTATCTTCTTTATCTTCTTCACTTTGAACATTCATATTGCTCAATTTTGGTTCACTTTCTATTTGTAAATTATCACCTACTGCAGTCTTATCTTTCGTATTATCATTTACTGACTCTATACTTTCAATATTTTCTTTGGTTTTATTTTCTAGGTGGATATCTTCTTCATTTAAACTTATCATGTTATCAAGTTCTTTATTACACTTTTCTGTTTCTCTATCTTTGGTGTCGCTTGAGTAACATTTTGTACAGGAAGAGGAGCAGGAAGATGAGCTAGAAGACGAGGATGACGATGAGGACGATGACGATGGTGACCTTGGTCGCAAAATCAACTTATTTTCGTCTGAAATTTTACCTGAAATTCAATATCCATTCATTTATTTACAAAATAAATAGGTACCAAAAGAAACAGTTATTGTATTGGCAAGCATTTCACAGCAGTTTCCAAGACGAACAAATCATTGCGTAAAGGGTACAATTTTGTGATTCCCGGGAATCGAACCTATGAGGTTACGATCAGCCACTAGCGTGAGTCTAAACTATTGCAACAGAAAGAACAATACATCTGAATAAAATTATCTAAAAAAATCTTTTAATCGATTGAATTCAAATTATATCTTTTACTTACCTGATATTAAGTTATTATAATTTATATGATTTTCGATATTTTCATCGCAACGTCTTTCAATTAACGGCAAACTGCTGTTATGTATATTTTTGTACCTAAAATGTTTTTAATAGTTAAATAATTGAAAGAATAAATAAAATTGAGACAAACTGCAAATATATTACAATTGTAGGATAATGACCTTCTTGTTCCCTATTCGTTAAATCATGTTGATACTCATTACTCATTTTCTTTTTTTTTACTGGCCGCATTTTTCAATGTTTCCAAGAAATGCATTCTTTCTGCCATATTGAATAGCTCCAATAAATTAAAGTATCTAAAACAAATAATTTAATGCAAATAATTAATTATCAATGAATATCATATAAAAAATTAACTCAATATTTCTATCCCAAAATTTCTTGAACACAAGCGCATTTCGTAATAATAAGAAATACATGCCGATTATTTTTCAAAAATAACGACATTTCCTTTTTACGCCAAAATAAAATATGTCTAATTTACGTGAATATAGACTCAAGTAAAATAAAGCCCGTATACAAAAAGATACCATAAGCAATTACCCATATTTATTCAAGAATACAGGCGTAAATAAAAATAAAACATAAAAAGATACTTACTTTTATCAAAAACAATGACTTATCACTAAATAGGTCACTATTCTTGAATTTTTTTTTAGCTATTATTGCAACCAAACCGTAAATGCGTCGGTATTTACGAGAATCGACCAATGTTGTGTCCGGCTCAACTGAGATGAGCCTTTATTTGTGATTTAGGCTTGAGTGTTTTGTCTCAAATGAATAATGACGCTGTCTTTTTCTAACGAAAAATGGCGCGAAATCGGCGTTCCGTCTCTGTTCACGATAAAATATCAAAGATTTATGATCGTTTGGTATACAGTATTCAATTTGACAAAATTTTGAATTACGTCGATATTCTTGCAAAACAAAAAAGGCGGCCTTATCGCTAAGCAGCGATCTCTTCCAGGCTTACGTACAGGAGAAAATTATAAAAAGAAAAATGGGTTAGTGGTGACAAAAGGTAATATGTAATTATTTTTTTTGTTTTTGTGATAATGATAATGTGGTGTAGTGAAGGGATAAGGAATAAATAGTTAGATGGTGCTTTGTAAGTAGTGATCCTTAACCTGCCTTTTGAAGCACTCCAAAGATATAGCGAGACGGATATTGAATATAGTGTATTCGAATACATTACTTTGGATTTTAGGTATCTATACATATCCATACTAATATTTTTATGTGAAGGTCTGTCTGTCTCAGCAGACAGACAGCCGTGAAAGCGTCACAGAGCCAGCGCTCTGTGACGCTTTCACGGCTAAACGACCGGCTCGAGTTGGATAAAACTCGAAATGAAAATAGTAAAAACCCAGGGTCACATATTATACAGCGACGCATCTTCGATAAGTACTTCATGTCCTTACTAGCTTAATTTCGATATTTACTGTCCAGAATTTACATTCAATTTACAGGCTAAGCCTACTAAGGCACAGGATTCAAGCAAAGCTGATTTTAATAAAACTGACTCCGATTTGGCCGGATGCCAAATACTTGCTTGGTTGCGTTGTATTAATAAAAATCGGTACAGCGTGAGTTAGTACTTTACATTTTATAATGTATATTGTTCGAGAAACATTAAATTTTAAACTTACGAGTATGTCAAAGGCATTCTTGTGACAAACTGGATATTTACTTCAAATATGAAATTGGGCATGATTTCTTGTAAGTATAGGTACTGCGAGTGATCTAATAAAATTATATTACAATTTATTAAATGTTAATTAGCTTTCCTCAATCAAATGTCTAGAATAATTGTTAACTTCACAATATATAGATGGCATTGACGATCATTTTGGAAAAGAGCCGATTTTTTTCAAAGTGCTGGACCGATTTGTATCAAACATACCTGTTTAAGATCTACAGTGCTGGCAGACAGATAGTCAGACAAACAGGTCAAACTTATAACACCCCTTATAACTTCGGGGTCTAAATATTTTACGTCGTGTGTATATCTACGATGTAAAAACTATGCAATGCTACGACGTTATAGCTAGTATTGGCTTTGCTCCCGACATCAAAGACGTGGAACCTCAAAGTTCTTCGCACTTATACCACAGAGCTTATATTATGTTTAGCGTAAACGTTAACTACTATATATATAATTATATGTAAGTATATATAGATATATATTATATATATTTGTTTATTATATAAATATATTATGTTTATAAATATATATTATTGTATAATATAAGTTAATAATTATATATTATATTTTTATGTGTTGTATGTAGTTATTACGTAATTAATTTATTGAACGCCTACCTCAACTTCTCACCATCTCCAAGGGTTGACTGGTAGAGAATGCCATTAGGCATTAAGTCCGCCCATTGTAATACCTAGTCATAGGTTGTCAGTAAAGTGTGAAATAAATAAATAAATAAGTAAACGTCTATCTTCACTTTTGAATATAATTCAAATCTTAAGAAAAACGTCTCCTCTGTTTTTGATGGTACAGAGAGGTGTTATAAGTTTGACGTTGTCTCAGTGTATGTCTGTCTGTCTGGGGCATCGCACCTCTTAAAGGGGCAGACCGACTTCTTCTCGAGTTTTTTTGCGGTGATTTTCAGCGAAGAATTTGATTCAGTTAATCCCACTCACCAAGAAACATACATGTTAAATTTCGGCGAAGTCTGTCAGTCAGTGACTTAGTAACAGAAGAGGTTTGTATATTGTTGATTAAACTTTATTATGATAATATTTTCGTTATAATCTAACATTGTCTTCACAGTGGTATTAAATTTAATGTCCATGCAAATCCTCCCTTTCCATGCTTGCGACACACACACCCCCACCGTCGTAGCGTTAAACATTTAACGCAACCATATTCGCGATGTCCACCAAAAAGTCTCTTAAAAATGCATTTGAAATTGCAACAGTATTCAAAATCATTTCGTCAGCAAGATACCTGCTTCATAGTCCGACTATTTCAGCATTCATTACAAGTTTAAACAACTATCCTACTTCATCATATTTTTAACAAAGCCGCCGGGAACAGTTTGCATGTTTTATGCAAACTTAAATATGAAATTGCGAAAGAAATGAGAATTTCAAGAACTTTTTTATACGCTTATAATATTACCATAATCTGTGTAAAAATAATCATATAAACTGTAACAGGGTTAAATCTGTGAATTAAATACATTTTAGAATTGCTGCGTAAGTAGGTAGGTACATACCCTAGGCACTAGTTTATATCAAGTGACTTTTAGGGATTTTCGTAGAGATCCCTTATCATTATCAAAATAAATTATAGCCCCTGTCATTTAAGAAAGAATAATGTTCCTTTCTGATAGATAAATAATATTCTAAGTTAGTACAGTAGTTCCAAAGCCTACTAGCTACGAACCAACTCACAAATAGGTACCTTTTTTGTAAAATAAAACAATTCCAACGTTACAGTCAAAGGCAGATAATAATTAAAGTAACGTTTTTGGTTTATTTGTGAAGCAAAGAGTAGTTAATAAAATAATTCATAAAAAAATAATTAATTAACGTACATAAATATTGAAAAAAAGGTACAAGGTACGCCTGTACCTTTTACTTCTAATGCTATCCTTATGTACTTTTGGGTTGCCTGTAGGAAATCGCTTTAAAGCGATAAGGCCGCCCATTGTTTGTTACTTTCTTGTGCTTTTGAATGTGTTTTTTTTTTTGTTTTACAAACAATAAAGTGTTAAATAAATACGAAATAGTAAAAGATATCTACATAATAACTAATTTACTGTGGGTAGAGGGAGATCTCCACTAGGCGAGACATTATGTGTTGAAAGCGTTCTAGTGTAGAAAACTTCGGTAGCTTATCGTGACGTCACCATAATTATAAGTGTAAATAAGTCTACGACCCGAATGGTATAATGGTTCCAGTGTTCGATTCTTGTGTGTTTTCACCCAGGACACAGGGAATCCTAGTGTCGAATTATAGTGTGTACTTTGTAGCGTTATTTAATTTAGTACCAGTTGCCTATCCTTGGTGTGAGTGAGTTAAGATGGACAGGAAATGGTATTTTAACATCTGGTGCTACGACAGTTTACTATTCAGGTAGCAATGACAGTCAACATCATAGAAATGGCGTGGCCGTAATTATAAAAACTGCTCTACAATCAACTGTCAGAAACTTTCTTTCCATTTCGGATCGCGTTATGATGCTACAGTTGGAAGCTAAGCCCTTTAACATCAACGTAATTCAAGTTTACGCACCAACAGCAGATAAAACTGACACTATTAATGAGGCCTTTTATAGTGACATTGAGACAGCTCTTAAAGCAACTAAGAAACATGAAGTTACAGTTATTGCTGGTGATTTTAACTCTAAAATTGGACAGGGCCCAGTACCTGATGTGGTTGGAGCTTTTGGGCTTGGAAGCAGAAACGAACGAGGAGATAGACTAGTAGAATTCTGTCAGGAGCGTGAGTTTGTGGTCGCTAATACCTTCTTTAAATTACCTCCTAGAAGACTTTATACTTGGCGTTCACCAGCCGATAGTCGAGAAAAGATTATTCGCAACCAAATAGATTTCTTGTTAATAAACAGGAGACATAGAAATTGCATAAAATCCGCAAAAACTTACCCTGGGGCTGATATCGGTTCTGATCATAACCCCATTGTGGCGGTTATAAATGTACATCTTAAGAAAATCCGTCAACAATCAAGTACTCCTAGAATAAACCTTGATAAGTTGAAAAATCCCGAGTCTAAAAAACTATTTCATTTAGCTATTAATGATACAATGAGTAAGCTAAACCAAGAAAGTGTTAATCCTGGTTTTTGTGATACCGAACAAGCATGGTCTACACTAAAAACGTCACTCCTTGATACCACTGAAAAGATTTTAGTGACGAAGCCACGTATAAGGAAAACCAAATGGATTACAGAAGAAATCTTGGATTTAATGGACGAGAGGCGGGAAAATAAACTTAATAAAGAGAAGTATGATAACTTACAGTTGGCCATACGGAACATGATCAGACAAGCAAAGGAGAAATGGTACGGCGACTTGTGTTCAGAGGTGGAGAAATTCGATAAAAAGTTTGACTATTTCAATTTACATAAGAAAGTAAAAGAGCTTATAGCACCTAAATATCAAGGACGGACTCAACCTACTCTACTTAACTCAGATGGCAGTTATGCAACTTGTACTGATGACATGTTAATAGCTTGGGAACAATATGTAAGGGAACTCTTCCATGACACAAGATCTGATTCTGTAGATTTTGTTTGCAGTGACCCTGGACCCGTTATAACAAAAGATGAGGTCTGGCATGCCATCAAGACTGCCAAAACAAAGAAAGCTTGTGGGCCTGACGATCTACCAGTTGAGGTCATTAAGGAAATTGAGGAGTGGAATCTGGAATATTTAGTGAAACTGTTTAATGCTATATACGACTCTGGCATGATTCCATTAGACTGGCTCAAGTCAACTTTTGTCACCTTACCAAAAATTAAAAATCCCAAGAAATGTAGTGACTATCGAACTATCTCACTTATGAGCCACGTTTTGAAGTTGTTCTTAAAGGTTGTTTACAATAGAATATACTCAAAATGTGAGCCCTTACTATCAAATACCCAGTTTGGTTTTAGAAACGGGCTGGGCACTAGGGACGCACTCTTTGGCTATCAAGTGCTGGTACAAAGATGTTGGGATATGAATAGAGATTTATTTGTCTGTTTCATTGACTATGAGAAGGCCTTCGATAGAGTACGACATATGAAATTGATGAAAGTTCTTCATAAAAGTGGTCTAGATTTTAAAGACTGTCAATTTATAAAAAATCTCTATTGGAAACAGCATGCAAATATAAGGGTAGGTCGGAATCTATCATCTTACATCGAGATAAAAAGGGGAGTAAGACAGGGCTGTATTCTGTCACCCTTATTATTCAACTTATATGCGGAAGAGATTTTTTCGGAAGCACTAGAGAACTGTCCGGATGGAGTGCTGATCAATGGCAAGTTGTTAAATAACATCAGGTACGCGGATGATACAATACTAATCGCTGATAGTATTGAGGGCCTTCAGAACTTACTAACGTCGGTGTCATCAGTAAGTGCTGAATATGGTATTAACATTAATACCAAGAAAACTAAATATATGGTCATAAGCCGAACAGCTGCGCTTAATACTTCTCTTTATCTTAATAATCAAGATCTAGAACGGGTTCCCAGATTTAGATATCTAGGCACAATGGTTGACGACAAAGGCGACCACAGCCTTGAAATACGCTGCAGAATAGAGCAAGCTCGTAACGCCTTTTCTAAAATGAAAAAAGTACTTTGTGACAGAAAATTAAGTATTTCCCTTCGAACTCGCTTAGCACGGTGCTATGTTTTCTCGGTGCTCCTTTACGGTGTGGAAGCATGGACGCTGACAGATGCTATGTCCAAGAAGTTGGAAGCATTCGAGATGTGGGTGTATCGTCGTATGCTGAAAGTCTCTTGGACAGACCGCCTTCGGAACAGCACCGTGCTTCAGAGAATGGGAAAAGGTCTAGAAGTGCTCAATACTGTAAAAAAGAGGAAACTAGAGTATTTTGGCCATGTGATGCGTAACACCCAAAAGTATGAGCTCCTTCAGCTAATCATGCAAGGTAAGGTAGCAGGCAGGAGGAGGCCTGGCCGCAGACGGATATCTTGGCTTAAGAACTTACGAGAATGGTTTGGAAAGAGCACCCGCGGATTATTCAGAGCAGCGGCGTCCAAGTTACAAATCGCCATGATGATTGCCAACCTTCATAAGGAGACGGCACCATAAGAAGAAGAAGACCAGTTGCCTGATCTGCGATCGAAATTCGGACGTCATTCGTTCTGTCAAACGGTTACTATGTTTATATTGTCTTTAAATGATAACGCTGTGACTCATTTCAAATGAGTGAAATGTGTACGTCGTATAGAGTACTAGCGGCCCGCACGCGGTTTCACCCGCGTGGATCCCGTTCTCGTAGGAATATATATGCAATGCATGTATTATACATAAAAACCTTCCTCTTGAATCACTCTACCTATTACAAAAAACCGCATCAAAATCCGTTGCGTAATTTTAAAGATTTAAGCATACAGACAAACAGACAGACAAAAATAGCGACTTTGTTTTATACTATGTAGTGAAGTTAACATTAGTGTGTGTAATGTTTGATTTATTGATTTAATGTACTCAATAAGCATAATTATTGAAAAATATTAACGTTCTGCACTTCTCCTACATTTTACGTTGCTTCACGTATTAATGTTATACAGTTTCCTGAAGAGTTTCAGTGATGATTTTAGAGCTCATATCCACATCTATAGACATACATAGATATATGTACATACACTTATCAACAAGTAGTCAATGTGTTAGTTTGTCGGTATCGTACATACATAAAAAGTCATTGACCCAATTCTCCAGTTGTTGACATCAGAGGATACAATGATAGGGAGTCGGCTGGAAGAGGAGAGTCTACTCTAATCTAAATATTAATTTATCATTTATTTAGACCGATCGAAGTACGTTTATTACAAGTGCTTGAAAAAACTATTATACGGTGAATTTTTTATTCACTAAATGAAAAAAAGGTTTTTTTTATTAACATCCCCTATGGGTTGGTTTTTAATCATAAAAAGAGCCTATGGTGTGACCTTTTAGCTAGAAAAAGAAACCAACCACGCCCAATGATCCATGGTCACTAAAGTCATCACTAAGTCGCATTGCCAGCCAATAAGGAAGTATGTACTAGCTTTTAAACAATATTTACCTAGATCTATTACGTTGAGTTAGTATTTTTCATATACATTATACATTAGGTACTTAGGTATACAAGCGCAGATGTCTGGCGACCGGCCAACTCTCGGTTGCTTTATTAAAATCAGCCTACAATATTACGTATAATGTAAACAGACATGCCATTCACAATAAACTCCTCTAAAACTATTTAATACTTTGACAGTTTCTTCATAAATAAACTAGTTCTTAGGTTACAATTTAAAACTTTAACACAAAATTGAGCTTGAAAGAATATTTTATTTATTTATTTATTTATTACACTTTATTGTACACCACAGTTATAAATGAAGAGATTATGGTACAATTCTACAGACTCACTGTATAGTGTACATTCGAGATTCGACTGTAAATTATTTCAGTAGAGGGTTATTTCATATTGACATTATGAAAGCAATGTGACCGTGAGCTGGTTATACTTTTTAAAGGCGACCATCTCAGTTCACAGGGGTAGAAACACATTTGTGACCGAATGAGAGCGAGACTCACACTTTTTTAAGTTGGACAACTGCCCCTAGTAAAGACCCGTGGTCCAACTAGTTGGACAGAGCAGTTGGGCCAATGCCCCGGACTACATACTAACAATTACTTACTGTACCTACTATCACTAGTCCCTGTCCTCACAATTATTAACAAACTAACCAACTAATATTCTAACACCATCTACTAACTGGACTAACTATCCCAGACCCTAAATTAAGTCTTGTTCTATGTCGGCCACCGTTGTCGTGGGTGGTACTGCATGCTCGTTTGCTAACTTCATTCCATAAAAAATAAAGCTTTTGCACTAATAGCCTGTTTAGATATGAGCGTTATTCACCATCATTTTGGGTAACAGTATCCGAGTAGGTAAAGCGGTATCCTTCTGGGTCCACTCTATACAGATGAGAATTTTAAGGCCACAGTCCACCACGCTGACCAAGTGCGGGTTGGCAGACTTCACACACCATTGAGTTTTGCGAAGTCAGTGAATGACATTTTAATGGTTAAAACGCACATAACTCCAATAAGTCAGAACTGCGTGTCATGGGATTCAAGCCCGCACCCCCCAAGTGGCCGAATTCTTAACGAGGCTATCACCGCTCAATATTACTTCTGTACCGTTGAGAAATAACAGATACCAATAATTTGAACAGGCCTTAAGGAATTCAGAATATTACCATCATGGGAACGGCTCAGCTTATACCAGTTAAACTAACTTCGAATAGTTAGCATTTAGATACAATTGTCCGGCAGTTACCCATTCACACCTGGACTCGAGTTCAAACTTTATAATATTAAAACTGTTTCTGCCTCTCAGTGTCGTGTTGTGTAAACTGGGTTAGTTATATATAAAGTTATATATAAATAAAAATAAAAAATAAAATAAAATACCTACTTATTTTATCTAGACGTATATCTAGCGCTTGATGTAGGTATACAGTAACAAAGAGAGTGAGGCAGATAATGGTGATAAACTACCTTTAGCTAACTAACTAATACCGCTATAAAGAGGGCCGTCGTAAGCGGGCGTGCATGGCGTGCGTAGCACGCGGGCGGCTTGTGGGAGGGGTGGGGGGGCAAATGGACCACAGAAATATTACCTACAGATTATCATGGATTACTTGACGACGACAGGAGGGGCGAGAGCGTCCAAAACGGTAAAGCAATCGGGCGCTCATGATCATTATAATTCCGCTGATATGGAAAAAGGCACACAGACCAATGTTGTTCGTATAGGTACATTATCCCCTTTATTTTTGAATGTTAAGTGAAGCCCATCACAATATAGTTACCTAATCCTGAAAACTGCATTCCAATTGGATAAGCTGTTTCTGAGATTAGCGTGCACAAACATACAGACTAACGGACAAAATGTTTTGGGTTCTCTTGCGCATATAAAGGCAATTTAAAAAAATATATTTGTCATGTACAGACAGCGATCAGTTACAGTTTTATTATATGTATATGTAGATAGATAAAAGATAATGTCACCGAAATGGATCCTAAAGTGCGAATCGCGTAGCACAAACGTAACGAATCTATAGCATAAATAATATAGCTTTAACCGCAAATCCATTATAAGGGGTATCTACCCCTTTCTGTAAAGGAGCTTGAATAAAACGGTATCAAAGTTAAAGCTTGAATAAGACTACAATTAATATTAAACCCGTTTTACAGTACCTAATCTCGTTCAGCAAGTCATAACGATACTATTTCTTTGGAATAATACTAATCGTTTACCTAATTTACATTTTACCCTATTCGTCATTCTCTAGAGCTGAATCGAGGCTTTAAAATTTAAGGCTATATCGCTTAAATCCTTTGACGAGCGAACGATGTAATCCTGTGGAGTAGATAATTGCTATAAACGGATTAATTTTAATACTATGTCTTTGATATAGGTGGAAAATAAAATTTTATATGTAGATCTTTTGGGCATCAATATTTATTGAGGTAATGAAAATTTTACTTAGGATATTATAATTGTAATAAGTGCCCGACTAAGAAAATCGTTTAGAGAGCTGAGGACTATCAAACGCCTTAAAAGATCTTTGTAAATTATGGCTAAGAACCACTTCAATCAGTCAAGTTTCAACGCTAACCATTGCGTAATATAACCTTTGTAGGTCATACCATCAACCTCTTATTTGGAAACACCCCGAAGGTGGTGAAATTGAGGGTGAAGTTTAAACGAATTCCACGCGGCCGAAGTCTCAGGCGGCGGCTAGTTCATTATAATCGCATAGCATACAATGACAACTTTTCGCCTACGCGATTAACGTAGATTGAAGATTGACGGCGGAATCTAATAAATCCTTAAGTAAGTTTTGCTTATAAGCTGAATTTAACTGTGAGCACAGGTAATTAGTTTTATTTTGGTAGGGAGTGGCGGGGAGAGGTAAGTCTTACGCCGTACAAACGATCTACACAATCTCCAGCGCACTAATCGATCTAACTCAAATCGTTAATCATTCAGCCACGAATCAGCGATAACAGAACCGTAAAATCGAATCGGATTTACAATCCATTTATTTCACATTAGACGTATCTTCTGCTCAAGAGTATCAGTACAAAGGTACGTTTACCGGCGTATGGTTTATAGGACATCTCAAACTTTTTGACGACGGTACAAGAAGGCTAAATATTTGATGGAGCCCCCAAAATACTTTGAAGTTTTGTTATTAACTAGTACAGCGAACCTCCTCCTTCTACTTGAACTGACATATTTTTATTAATTTAGGTATAACAGGCAACAAAGTCGAAGACAAAACATTAATAAATAAGTTGAGTAGTTTGTGAGACCTAATCTCACCTGCAACAAATACACAAAATATTCTAAAAATTTTAGTAATAGTCTAAGTTCTATAGCGATATTAAAACCCCCTTCTCCCCATTAGTAATTCTTCTCAAATATCTTCGTTTTACAAATTGCGATTAATTATTATTTATGTATTACTTATACATAAGTAAGGATAAAAAAATATGCGGGTACTTCGCTGACGTTTCGATCGGCAACGAGTTGGTGAAAATTCTATGTTGTTTATAAGCAAAATTTACTTAAGGCATTTTAAATTCTTACCGTCAATCTACAATTAATCTTAATCACAGGGACGGAAAGCTGGCATTTATGTGGGTTTCCATTTAAAGTTTAAACAAATTCCATATCCAACACGAACACAGTAGAGCTCTAGCAAAACCTTAGGTATCCGATCATACTTTGAGTATAGCTGGATCATGGAACTTTTAAAGGGTACTACACGCAGGGATGGCCTAATGGTTTGAACGTGTATCCCGCGCACGAATGCCTCCGGTTCGAATTCTGGACGCAAGTCTACTTTGCCAATTGCTTATATAAATTTTTCGGTATAAAAACACGGTGAAGACACCGGCAAAACTAAAAGCTTAATCTCCGGATTGTGTTTCTTCGCGTCGTTATTCTTTAGCAAAAACCTGCATTGAGGGTGTAAAAGTTTCCTTTTTTTATGACAATAGTGGTTATAATAACACTTATGTATATCATTTTGACAACAAATTCGAAATATTACTGAAGGGACTGGACGTTATTTTGAAGGAAATGCTATTTAAGTACCTACATAGAAAACCACTTTTATCTCACGACTATGAATACTTTTTGGTATTTTAATACAAAATAATCACTCAAAGCAACAAAATAATCCACGACAAATAACTCACTGACAAGCAATTTACGAGTGATGTTAAGAAAGTAAATGTATCCATTGCCAGTAAAATAAATTAGTTCCATGAGCTTATGGCGAGGTTTTCTATATTCCTGGTCAGCCTATAAATCAAAAACTACTCATGGTTTTTTAATGAAACCACATGATATCTAATATTAAACACCAACTTTTGAGTATAAAAATAACTTATCTCAATCGTTTTCTAGCACAATTTTATCAGGTAACTTGAAAAAAAAACTACATTCGAAGTGAGAAACTCTTTCTTTTTTGAAGTCCGTTAAAAATGACATAATGTGGTTATTATTAATGGTAGGTACTTTTTTTAGCCAACGTACACGCATATATTCATTTTTTATTATACTAAACTGGATATATATAAAATACTCTTCATCCATAAAACAGGGTGGTAATTAAATCGCTCGCAATAAAAAATTAACACCTCAGGCTTACTTACTCGTAGTTATAGAGAGGAAAACATAGCTTGTATGTAGGGAGCCATTTCAGTCGAAATCAAAACAATCATTTATTTTTTGTAAGTATAAGTAACCTCATATACAGTACGCGACAGGTCGAGATGGCATTCGGGATATGAAGTGAGACGCGGGGGAATTGACACCCCGCAACCCGCACGTCACCCGCGCGCTCTTTAGTATTAGTAATGCACCAGCTCATATCGGTTTATCGATTTTAATTTCACTCACATTGTGTTTGTGATGAATAAAATATTCTTAAAATATTCATATCGTATCTACATTTTTTTTTTAAATATTTACTTGTCTGTCTATCAACAATATTAATTTTAGAGTAGTCATACATTCTAGTCACAATACCTCAAACTGAATATATCTGATTAATTTACATTTTACTTACAATAAACCTTATTTTATTAATGCTACTCTTATTTTGTCGCGTTGAAAAAATATCGATATAAACCTAATTCATGTGATGCCACATCACTAGAAAAATGCCATGTCAACCTGTCGCGTACTATAAATGTTAACTAAAATTTTCAATCCTGTACAGTACACTTTGTAATGACAATTTTATAATTTGTACGTCATTGTACCTACTGACAATGATATACAAACGATATTTAAAATAAAATGTCTCTTTTAATTTGAAGCAAAATACTATAAAATTTTATCTTAATTCAAACATTAAATTACATGTAATGAAGCAATTTAACTACTGATTCAGTATTCATTAATTTATTAATCATTTTCATTAATACAATAAAAAATACCTAGCAGGTACCCAAAATAGATGATTATTTTTAAATATTTAAACCGAGTTTTTTTATGGGGTCAAAGGTAACTTTCATGTGTAACATCATTGACCTTAGGGCATTATTTTCAATACTACCTTTGATATTAACATGCCATTACCAATATCGGCAAAGGTAAATTAAGTTTACCATATTCCCGCTACAACAAAAAGCTTTATTCACGAGCTTAAAAGCTTTTCGATATAATAGCATTTGAGACAATTTAATATTTATACCTGCTTCGGTTCTTCTTTATTGGTTGTTACTTTAGTTATTTGATTAATTAATGTACCATTCTTATAACACTAGTTATAACTCTTACTTTGCTTGGAGAAATTTTTGCGTTTCATTTTTCATTTGCCAGCGCCATTTTGAAAGTCTTATAGCCACTACCACACTCCAATTCAACGACACCTCATAATATATTATGTCAAATTTTGTCCACCTGTTTGGGTTGTAGGATGCGCCAAACAAATTTACATACACACATAGATACATACATAATATGTATACATACATACATACAGACGCTCGAAAATCATTAAACCTCCTGACGCAGTCGGATGAAAATTCAAATACACGTTTTAAACTTCCATTGCGTGAATAAATGGTCCCAATAACAGTTTTTCTCAGATATCTTTCATGAAAACCTACTTGGCATTTTATTATACGTACGACAATGTATTTGTTATAATGATGAGGATCATTATAACATTTTATTCAAATAAATAACATGCAGTAGGGATAATGTAGTTCTATTGAATTCTTAGTTTACTGAGCAATCAATAGTTACTAAGAATGCTAGCCATTGTGAACACGAAAAGAGCCTTTCTTTGTTTGATTTCACGATAAATTGAAATGTAAAACAAACTAATTACTACTTAACCAAACAAATCAATAAGTATTATGTAACTCTTCCGTTACTGAGTGAATGTCAGACAATGCACAGGCAAAACTACTCAACGCAAGAATCTGAAATTGTTTACTTAAGCGGTAGAAAAATACTCAACAAACTTTGATGCAGTTTTCATCGTTTAATTTTTGGAAGTTTAACTGAAAACAAGTGTATACGCCGCTTAGAACCTGTGATATAATTATTTGTAATATGTATTATGTCGCAGTACAACGTCCGCCGGGCATACAAGATTGTATGTAAAATAGTATCTAGACTATCTAGTAGTGAGTACTTTGTACATGGAACATAATGAAAAGTACCTATGTCATTCCTTACCACAATGATTTTAGTGGTGCAATCATTGCTACTTTCCTAATTCATAACTCACAGATTTTAAAGAAAACTTGAAAGGTAAAAGATAACAATTAATGGATAAATAATACTTTGTAGGTAGAACAAACAATGCAATGGAGTAATTTCTACTTCCGTAATTAATAACTTCACAGATTTTAAAGAAAAAAAATAAAGATAAAAGACAAAATGTTAATGGTAAAACAAGACATGAAGGTAAAAGATACTCACCAAGTGCTACACACAGCACTAGCAGTGCCGGCGATGTCATTGACCTGCCGGCCGGGGCCGCCCGCCCTCATTCGTAACGATGACCACACCATCAATGTACCACTACCACTCACTCTTATTCCCTCGTCACTACTGACCACTTTACCGTACGTATATTATATTCGAGTACTTTATTCTTCACAATACTGCGACACTGTCAAAGGTAACTTATCTTTTACCCGAGCGTTTTTACACTTTGACTCACTATTACACACTTTTTTCTTATTTTCAAAAATGTTAAGTTTAAGCAAGCAATATTTTACACGACTATATTACTATAATAATTCACAAAATATGTAGCACTGATAGGTTTAGTTCGATGTGGACTTATTGCTGATTGTGCGTTAAAACATTTTAATATTAATTAAGTATTTAGTGTGCCTTGAAAACGTATAAAAGTTTATATCACAAAGATCCATTCGTATAAGTTGCTTCAATCACTTTGATTCGGGTTCTTGATTCGATGTACCTGTAACAAAAAAAATATAATTTCAGATATGGACCAGATTCGAATTTAATGATATATTATTTATTTCGAAATTCAAACTTTCGTAGTTTTTTTCAGTAATATCTTTGAAATATTTTTTATGCATAAATGTTTTGGTGTACAAAGTATAAAATGAATAAATAAAAAATAAAATAAGAAGTGTATATTTAATACTTAGGAAGATAAATGGTGAATTATCTAAGCTAATCCTGTAAAGCCTATTCACTCTTGACTTGAAGACAACAACATTTTTTAAAGAGGCAATGTTTTTGTAAGCCGTCGAATATATAAATGTGGAATGGGGCGAAATATTACAAAAGCCATTGTATATCATTCTTCCTGTTGACGACGTATAAACGGCCCGCTCGACGTAGTACCTGAAATAAAGTAAACCTGTAAAATTAGTAGATATAAATACATAAATAGAATAGATATAGAAAACATACTTACCTTTATTATGTAACGTCTTGTGGTGCATTTTAATTAAATAAATGGAATGGCCAAAAAACTACTGAAAAAGTATATAAATTGTGAATTAATGTTTATTTTGTCCCGGACTCACCCTTGACAACCGCTGCCTCGCCGGCTCGCCGCACGCGCCGCGCCGCGCGCGCCCTCCCCGGCAGTTGCTCGCATCACCGCCCGACGGCAACACGTCGCCGTCCGCGACCCGCACAATAACGCAAAACGATTTACGTACTGTATGACTCGCTCAGTAGTTTTCGGGCCGATTTTAACTTACCGCATCGTTTCATTTCTTCGCTGAAGTACGCACCAGTCCCATCACCAACATAAAAGTGGTCTTCGAGCCGAATCGAACGAGCTTCAGCGAAACAAACCTGTGTGGCAGGGATGCCGTTATTCCCATCGCCGCGTGTAATACAAACACGTGCATCGAAGAAACGTGGAACAACGGCTACAGAAAGATGCATGGAGGTTAAATCCGATATACAACCTACAACAATAGCGAGCGTCAAGTCGGAGATCGCGCCGCCACGCGGTGCGCAACAAGATGGCGGATCGCACCGAAACTCGAAAAATTCTCGAACTTCGTCTGCTGCCGCACGCCGACGCGAACTAGAATTAGCAGCAACACAACAAAAGGCCGCTATCGAATTAAAAGAAGCAGAAGCAAAAATGGCAGCAACTAAATGCAGGATTGAGAAAGAACTCATAGAAAAAAAATTAGCCGTGGAGCTGGCTGCATTGGAAGAAAGTTCATGCCACTCACGACTATCATCAGTGTCCTGCAGCAGGAGTAAGGTGGAAAATTGGCTAGAAAAGTCTGTAGTGGCCCCTGGGTCCTCGTTACTACAACCCACGGACGCTAGACCGGAACCCACGCACCCTGAAGCACCCATGGATACCGCAATTGCCGCGCTCACTAGTGCAATAAAAGACGCCGTGGGCACCGGAACCTCCAGGAACAACCAGGAACTATTAGCGCGCCTGGCAACGTCGAGGGACTTACCGGTATACTTTGGAGATCCGTTGGAGTGGCTGATGTTTAAAGAAGCCTTCGAAACGTCGACACGCCTCTGTAAGTACAGTAACTCAGAAAATTTATGGAGGTTAAGGCAGTGTCTCCGAGGAGAAGCCAAGGAGGCTACAGCTGCATTGCTGATGAGCGCCCCGGCACCTCAGGAAATCATGGAGACCCTGGAACTCAAGTTCGGAAGGCCAGAAATAATAATCAATAAAATAACATCACAGTTAAGAAAATTACAGCCATTACCTAGTGCATACCACAGTGACATTGTTAATTTTTCTATTAAGCTAAAAAACTGTGTAACGGCTACCAAGATGATTAAACAATGGGATTACCTGCGAAGTCCAGATCTGCTGACAATTGTTCAAGCCAAGTTGCCCCCGATATTGATTTCAAAGTGGGTGGAATATTCATATAAAAACACAGAGGATATACCTAAGCTGGAATTACTAAGTATGTTTCTATATGAAGAAGCCAAGATGGTAGCAGCAGCTGGTGTGAGTAACGTTAATAATAATTATTATGGTGAATACAAGAAGAGAACAGAAGGAATGTATAAGCCTGGTAAGAATTACAATTTTAGTAAACCAGTGCTGGTGTGTACAGACGTCCAGATGAACACCATTAAACAAAAGAGATGTGGATTCTGCCGACAAGATGACAACCACACCCTAGACCAGTGTAAAAAGTTTAGAAAAGCCCTGCGGAAGGATCGATGGCGCTACGTGAAAGTGAATAAAGTGTGTTACCAGTGTCTGGGAGCTCGACATGTACCCGGAACGCCGTGCACAGCGGACAGCTGCACCATTGACGCCTGTGGAAGGCCGCATCACCCATTGTTGCACTGGGTACCACCACAGGCACGCCAGCCCATGACTGCACCTGACACGGATCCGAACGACCAGATTCCAGACCACGACCGCGCACTCGTGGCCCACGCGACGGAACAGCAGCTCCTTACGCCTGGACTACAGCCCGCGCCAAGGGTTTTGTTGAAAATAGTGCCGGTTACCGTCCACGGACCCAAAGGTAACATAGAAACGCACGCGCTGCTAGATGATGGGGCTACCGTAAGCCTTATAGCCGCTGACGTGGCTGACCAGGCTGGTCTACATGGTGAGTGTTACACCATGCGCGCGAGCAGTGCATGGGACTCTGGTGAACTGGTATGTAAAACTGAAATTTTGAACGTCGATATCAGTAACTGTAACGGTGATAAATTTAAGTTAAAAGTTAAAAAATTAAAAGAATTAAACTTACCTGTACAATATCTTACTAACTTAGACTGTATTGATAATGAAACCTTGTGTAACATTAATAATAATTACCACGAGATCTGTAACTCTGCAATAAAACCTAAGCTGTTAATAGGTCAGGATAACTATGATTTAATTGCGCCAATTTTTTGTAAAAAACAGAAGCCGGGCGGGCCGTTTATCACGCAAACATTATTAGGCTGGTGTGTGCACGGGGCCTTACGCGAGAAAGTTAGTTACCCCCGCCGGCATCGCAGCGCACGCAGCGTTATCCTGACACCGCTACGTAAGCAAGCAGCAGGTAAGTCGCACGAACACACACACTATTCCTCTCACTCAGACAGCGTTAACTTAATAACACGCACAAGCAGTACACTTGAACACACACTCAATGATTCATCTCAGCACGCTATCACTCACTCATCGCCAATACCTACTGACGACGATTTACACGAATTGGTAAAACAATCATTTTCACTGGATTCTATTGGGTTATGTAACAAGCCTCGTCAAAACAGTAACGAGTTGAAAGCTGTTAACATGCTTGACGTGTCGGCCGAATTGATTGACGGCCAATGGTCAGTCGGGCTTCCTTGGCGGTCAGATGTGTCGTCCATGCCTGACTCATACCCCGTAGCGCTAAAACGGTTAAAATGTATAGAAAGAAAAATGTCGTTAGATTCCGAATATGAATTGCGTTACCGCGAACGTGTTAACTATTTATTCGACAACCAGTATGCAAAGAAACTTATCGACTCGGACGGTAGGAACGCGTCGGTGACCAAGGTTTGGTACCTACCACATTTCGGTGTCGATAACCCGAATAAAAAAAAGTTAAGACTGGTGTTTGACGCCGCGGCCAAAACTAATCAATTATCACTAAACGACTTTCTACTTCAGGGGCCGGACTTGCTAAAGTCGTTATACGGAATTATGTTTAGATTTAGGGAAAATAGTATAGGTATTATAGGAGACATAAAAGATATGTTTTTGAGAATCAAAATAAAAGAGTCTGATCAAAACGCGCTTAGATTTTTATGGAAAGAAAAAAATTGTGATAAAATAATAACGTGTGTCATGACGTCACTAATTTTTGGGGCCAATTGTTCTCCATTTATCGCGCAGTACATCAATCAGGAGAAAAATGCCTCTCGATTCCAGTCTGAAATGCCAGAAGCCGTTAAAGCCATACAAAATAACCAATATATGGATGACTATATCGATAGTTTTGAAGACAAAATTGTTGCTGCAAAAATAGCTAAAGAAATAACATACATACACAAACAGGGTGGATTCGAGATGTGTAATTGGTTGAGTAACGAACCCGATGTATTGCGCGACGTTCCAAGGGACGCTCTTAACGACAGGGCCATAAGGTTGGATATTGACAAACAGCCAGAGCGTGCCCTAGGTCTACTTTGGTTCCCGCGCACTGACATGTTAGCATTCGATTTGACCTTCAAACGCATACCGGAGGATATCTTACTTTTCGAAAGAAAACCAACCAAGCGTGAATTGTTACGTATTGTCATGTCTATTTTTGATATTCACGGTTATTTAGGACCGTTTACAATTAAAGGTAAAATATTAATGCGTGAAACTTGGAAAAATAATATATCGTGGGATGACGTACTTAGTGACGAATTATATCAGTTGTTTCAGGGGTGGATACAACAAGCTACTGAAATAAACAATATTAGAATCCCGCGGTGGTATTTTCGTAATAATAGTAATACAGTAAATAATAATAGTAGCGAGACTTTAGAACTTCACGTATTTTGCGACGCATCGCCGAGCGCGTACGCGGCCGTTGCGTATTGGCGTAACAAAAACAGCAATGATCACGCGAGTGTTTCCTTCATCGCTAGCAAGTGCAAACTCACACCTATTCGACCTGTATCGGTGCCGCGTCTGGAAATCCAGGGAGCCGTTTTAGCATGTAAGCTAGCAGATAGCATTAAAAAAGAACATCGCTTAGTTCCGAATTCTGTATACTACTGGACTGATTCGACAACAGTTTTATATTGGATAAAAAATCATTGTCGAACATATAAAACATTTATTGCTAATAGACTCGGGGAAATCGACGAATATAGTAAGGCGAGTGAATGGAATTATGTACCTACTGCGTTGAACGTTGCCGACTTAGGTACAAAGAATACCGATCACGTATTAAGTAACGACTCGGAGTGGTTTTCCGGGCCGCCGTTCTTGCGCCAGCCGCGTTCACAGTGGCCGATGGGTCCTGAAATAAAAAACATTAGCTATGATATATTAGAAAAAGTAAACACGGTGTGTGAAAATGACAACTTACCTAACTTACCTATTCCGGAACCGGGTCGATTCTCTAGTTGGTTGCGATTGCTACGCACTACGGCGACAGTGCTTTTATTTATCGATAAATTGAAAAAGAAAACTGTTAACGGGTTAGATAAAGATTTAATGCAAAAGGCGGAATTATTACTGCTACGTCATTCGCAATTACAATCGTTTCGGACGGAAATTAATTTAATAAAATCGGAAAAAGAAATTCAACGTGACAGCCGTTTGCGTTCACTTACCCCTATAATAGATGAACACGGTCTGCTACGCGTTGGCAGCCGCATAGGAAATGCAAAAGACGTACCTGACATGACTAAATACCCTGTAATATTAGATGGTAAAGATCATATTGCCCGTCTTATCGTTGCTCATTACCACGTCGCCGCAGCTCACTCCTGTAATGAAATGGTCATAAACGAGTTGCGACAAAAATATTGGTTGCTTAGGTTAAGACCGACGGTCCGTTCTATTTCAAAAAAAATGCTTAGTATGTCGCTTTAGAAAAGTTTTACCTAAACCGCCGCGACTCGGTGACTTACCTGAATGTCGACTCGCTCATCATCAGAGACCGTTCACCATGTGTGGTGTGGACCTTTTCGGACCGATGGAGGTTATTGTGGGTCGGCAAAGGGCTCGGCGATACGGGGTGCTATTCACGTGCCTCACGGTGCGCGCCGTGCACATTGAGGTAGTGTCAACCCTAACAGCTGACTCCATGATAATGGCTCTGCGGCGCATGGCCGCTCGCCGAGGATGGCCACACACGTTATTCTCTGATAATGGGACAAATTTACGAGGCGCCGACGCGGAATTAAAAAAATCTTACGAAGTTCTTTTAAATAATAAACAGGCTTTAGTTTCGGAAGCACTTAATAGAGGGGTACAATGGAAGTTTCTACCGCCTATAAGTCCTCATATGGCAGGGGCCTGGGAACGCCTCATACGCAGTGTTAAAACCGCTTTACGAGTGGTCCTAAAAGAGCGTGCTCCAAAAGAGGAGACCTTGGCTACATTTCTATGTGAGGTAGAAAACATGATCAATGGCCGGCCGTTAACGCATGTCTCAGTTGACCCACGTGACCCAGAATCTTTAACACCAAACCACTTCCTACTCGGCTCATCTTCACACTTACCACAGCCAGGTGTATTCGACGACAGCGACCTCTGCCTCAGGAAGCAGTGGCGCGTGGCACAGCGTCTTGCGGATCTTTTTTGGTCTAGGTGGATGAAGGAGGTCCTACCTTCGTTGGCCCCTCGTAGAAAGTGGGACCGCGAGGGCACACAGCTGGCGGAAGGCGACCTCGTTGTCGTAGTGGACCCAGCTTCCCCGCGAAACGTTTGGCCGCGAGGTATCGTCCACAAAGTGTATCCTGGACCGGATGGACGGGTAAGGGTAGTGGACGTTAAAACCAAGGGTGGAATCAGGAAGCGTCCTGCGTCGCGTTTAGCTTTGCTTCTTAGTAATGAGTGTCGCAATCACGACACTGGGGGGCAGGATGTTGACGACGTATAAACGGCCCGCTCGACGTAGTACCTGAAATAAAGTAAACCTGTAAAATTAGTAGATATAAATACATAAATAGAATAGATATAGAAAACATACTTACCTTTATTATGTAACGTCTTGTGGTGCATTTTAATTAAATAAATGGAATGGCCAAAAAACTACTGAAAAAGTATATAAATTGTGAATTAATGTTTATTTTGTCCCGGACTCACCCTTGACAACCGCTGCCTCGCCGGCTCGCCGCACGCGCCGCGCCGCGCGCGCCCTCCCCGGCAGTTGCTCGCATCACCGCCCGACGGCAACACGTCGCCGTCCGCGACCCGCACAATAACGCAAAACGATTTACGTACTGTATGACTCGCTCAGTAGTTTTCGGGCCGATTTTAACTTACCGCATCGTTTCATTTCTTCGCTGAAGTACGCACCAGTCCCATCACCAACACTTCCCTTAGCATGGGGTGATTCGACTAACAATTTCTTAGAAATGGAACAGGAAATGATTTTAGAATAAATTTTTGTAATTTTTTCATTGTTGTGATTTTCCTCTTGGGGGCGTATTTTGACCCTCGCTTTTCGACGTTATGATACTATACGAATATTTTGCTGAAAACCGGGTGATTCTTGAATACGACTACGACGACTCGTTTATTTGTGACTATTTGTGCGTAATATATTTATGAAAAAAACCTTTTGAGCATGAAAGATGTTTTTGTACCCGACTGTGTTTGTATGTACCTATGTATAAATTCCGTCGATACTTAATTTCAAGAGAGTAAGGAATTACCACTCTCCGCTAAAAACTTTATTACATGTTCCTAATCACAGTTCAATTTATCTGGTAAGCAAAATTTACTTACAGCAATTTAAATTCTTGCTGTCAATCTAGGTATAGTAAACATTAATTATATAGTAAAAATTAATCATAGGGGCGAAAAGCTTGCATTTGTGTGGGTTGCCATTGAAACGAATTCCATATCGAATGCGAACGGAGTATAAACCCGTCTGTACAAAGTCCAACTTTTAAAGCACTTGAATAATAACAATAAAGCTAGGGTGACAAAGCAACCGCGGAATTGCAGGACAGACAATAACCCGAACTGGGATGTCAATATATTTGGCACATACACGAATACACATATAGCGATGCAGAAGACCTTTTTTGGCAACAGTCTTCCATAGTAGTATGTTTTATGTTTTATACAATGTGTTTGGATTTATGGGACATTTTTTTAAAATTTATGACAGACATAAAATCTTGGATGTAAATAAATGAATTCTGAAACATTCAAACTGTCGTATAAGGTTGATGTGTCGAGAAATGAAGGAAGAAATTTATGTACAGCGGTGAAGAGGAACTCTTGTGATATCTTTATTGTTGGATTCAACGCAAGCGCATAGGAACGAAAGGCGAAAAGAAGACGAGTCCATCATAATTTATCCATTTTAAAATGAGAACAACATCTACGTAGTCAAAGTCTTAAATTAAAAATGCATTATGACCTATAACTCAAAAATTTGTAATCATCTCAGTGACACTTTAAGGTACCTACACTCAATAAATAGTTGTGACATGACACAAAAAAACATTCAAAATTGGGTACCTAGATACTAGGTAGGTATCTGCTAGCCAGTTAAAAAACAAAAACATTCAAACAATATCTACTCGATGTATCAGAGAGTACCTAAAGTAATAAAATAATTTTAAAACAAATTTAGAAAGTTCCAAGAGGTATAATTTGAAAGCTACTTACCAATTACGTCAGATTGCCAAAACCCTTTGAAGGCTTAAAATGTATTCTACTGGTTCTTATAATCCTATTAACTACTCGGGAAAGGACAAGCGATTGTTTTATGAAGTCACTGAAAGTTTAATTTAATATAGTTAAATGAAATAAGTAAAATGGACGTGGGGCCTACCAAGTTTTATTATAAATTTTCAGCTTTTGAATAATTATAAAAGTAATTATCAAAATCGATTCACCTTGTAAACATTTATGATGTAACATAATAAACCGAATGCATTAATTCCTTTTTTTGCAGTCGTTTAAGAATTTAATAGTAATTTATAATACAAACATAAAATTTATGGTTTTCTTTAGTTGATTACATTATTTATGTTGATGTAAATTAATGTCGTTTAAAAGCTGTTTTACTGCTAATTCATCCTTAATTTTACGTTTTTAATTACCGTATTATCCATCAAAGAAAATCTAGCTTAAGGAAATTTTCAAAGAGAGTAGATAAAATGTTTTACCTAAATTTATTACCCTTTTCATGTAATTATCTCACACTTAGTTAATAACCTAACAACTCCTAACTCTTCAGATTTTAAACAGTTTAAGACATTAATAATAAAAAATACTATCTGTACATTTAATATTTTTGACAGTAAAAAATACACAAGGCGTGTTTGCAGTATATTTTATTCTGATACTGAAGCTGATGTTGATACTAATACTGATATTGATGTTGATATTGATATTGGTAATTAGATCTACTTTATAATACTCGTAGTAATAATACTCTATCATCACAATAGGGAGAAACATAAGAGACATTTGACCAAAAAGTATTACAACAGGCTGTCTTAAAAATTAAGATATAACTGTGTCAAGTAAAAGAAGCTCAAACTCTTGATAATAAGGTTCAATTTCGTATGTCTGGAAAATCAAAGAAATATCTCACTAAGAAACCTATTAAGCTTAATAACGTTCTTTTCACAAAGGAGTAAGTAAGTAACTTGGTAGACTTCAGCGACAAAATAATTGACGTCTAAATATTGTCAAGCGTTATTCAATTCCTCAGGGAGGGAAAGTAATTATTTGTAAGAAAACTGAGATTTTACTCAACGACCCTTAAAATGATTATGCTGGGCCGTTTGAAGAGTCCTGAGTTCGATTCCTAGCGGAGTTTTAATGGTGACTTGAAACATGGATGACTTAGTAGACCCCCTCGCTTCACTTCTGGGAACTTGTTGCTCCACTCCTATTGGTCGTAGCATGGTGTTAGATAGCCTATAGCCTTCCTTAATAAATGGACTAACACAAAAATATTTTTTCTATTCGAACCAGTAGTTTCTGAGATCCCGAAATGAACAAAACAAACTCTTCAGCTTTAGATTATTGGTATAGATGTATTCCTCCAATTTGCATAAAAATGTATGCCATATTATACACTTCTTATGGAATAAAGGTAGCAAACAGGCAGGCAGCACCACTCTTCCGCTGCCGCCCATCATAACTGTGATCGACATCTATTAACATTCAGAGTCACGTCCTAATTCGGTCACTGATGCGTTGCTACTCTTAAACACTTAAATGTTCGCGTCAAAAAAAGGCTCCATTCCTTTTTATCCACTGTTCTACTCACTGTTAAAGCAATCATTATGGCGGAAGAAATTAATGTTACTAATTAAAAAAATTATATTTCAATTTGTATGTAAAACTAATAATATTATGTTTCCGAGTAACTAACAGACAATGCACAGTCGAACCTAAAAACAGAGAGGATTATTGGAAATTCCCCCTCCAATGGGATAAAAAAGAGGATAATTGTTACATTTTACTCGTTCAATAGATTTACTTGTAACTTTGTGTCTGTGTGGCATTATAAAAACGTAACTTTTTACAGACAGAAAGACAGCGGATGCATGTTGGTACGGAACCCTTAAAAATGACAGAATAACAACTTAAGTTTATCATCTCCCGTGACAAAATAACAAAGAATTAAGTCTGCGAAGAGAAAAATAAAAACCACAGTTTATTGGCGGGGAAAGTGTAAATAAAGCGAGAAAAAGGTACCAAATCGACCAATAAGAACTTTTATTGCGTCTCTAGATTTTATCTTTGTTTTGCTTTCATAGATGCGATTACTGCGTCTGCCAGCGAAACGTTGAAAAATCAAGGTGTGAGACTTTTATACATTCAGACAGAGTAAGAGTATCTAACAATTAACTTGGCCATATTTTTTTGTGTCAAACGCCTAGAGTATTAATAGATTATTGCTTAGGAAAACGGGACTTTTTGTTCGTCTGGGGCCAACATCAAAGCGGGACAATCCCACAGAAAGCAGCACGTATGGTCACATTATTTCATTCTTTTTTACATAATAAATCATTGAAAATATATCGAAAAAAAGTTATTTTATTACAAATGAAAATCATAATAATCGTTTTTTGTTCTAAGATCTCGTAAACGATTGCACTTTAGTTAAAAGATATTCCCGGAAATTAAAAAAGGGACACGAGAAATTAGGGTTTTTGTGTTTTGATTCAGGGAATGTTTCCACGATAAGTATTATAATATGTGCTTACATCATTTATCGTGACTCAAAAGTAAAAATTTAATAAATGTCAGCACTAGAATACCTACAAGATAAAAATAAGTTATACCTACCCATTTTTCTTCCAACAAAGAAGATTAGACGATTCTCATGGAAATCTATTGTTATATACTTAACATCTAAAGGCTTAGTAGAAGAAAGACTTTTGCTAGAGGTTGCACCAATGAATTGCTGCCGAGATTGTAAAATAAATGACTACCTAACACCTTAATTTTAGATCTTATTTCAGGCAAATAAAAATAGATCGCTTGATTGATTGATAACTGTGGTATGTAAAGAAGAAGAAGACACTAAAAATATTTCTGTGATTCTCCTAGAGGCCAGTTGAAATAAATTTCCAAATAATTTACAAGAATAAACAGTGGATCTTTTTTGGTCTTTCCTATAATTCTTTCTTCGCCGGAGGTTACTAAATAAAAAATGTATTTTCATCTGTACCAAGATTTTCAATTTTATCATTCACCCATTTGAGTACGGATTTCTGCTTGTTATTACATTCGGTTTTAACCTTGCATCACGCGACGAATGGCTAACAAAACTGCATCAGTACAAAATGGCGAGGACTCAATGGATCTAATGAAAGTACTGACGTAATCGATTGGGGATTCAACAAATGTAAACGACTACCGGGCGCGATGCCAAGCGACATTCCGCGGTGTCTAGACGAAATTCAGCCGGTTATAATGTGGTTTATTGTTTTAGATCCACTGGAACCACTGGTTATGCCTTGAAGCTTCGAGCAATTCACAATGTAAAATTAAAAACTATAACACATTTTTTCATAAATTCGTGTCTTGTGTACGTAGATTTAGAAAATACTATTCTTTACTGGCAACTAAAGCGGTGACAGCATAGCTATTCGGAGGGTCCGGGTTTGAATCCCAGGGTACCTACGCACTTTTGACTTTATGGTTTCATGTTCTTTTTAAGCATTAATTGTCACTCGCTGTAATTATAAAGGAAACGATCGTGAGGAAACCTGCATGCCGGAGATTACGCAAAACTCAAAGGTGTGTGAAGTCCGCCAATCGTACTTGGCCAGCCTGGTGAACTATGGCCTTAACCTTCTCATTTTCAGAGCAGACCCGAGCTCAACAGTGGGCCTTATGGGATGAGATGATGAAGGTAGACTTATGCAGTTAAAACATACATTGTATTCTGAGAAATGGATCTAGTTGTATTTTTTTTTATAGCCTAAGCAGGCAAACGAGCAGAAGTTGTATGGGAAGTACGTTATAATTATTATGTATCATACAGCTACTCGCGTCCATCGTTGGATTCCCAACGTTGCCAATCCCATGGAATAGCTTCTCGAATAATCATAAATCATATCATAAAAGGTCGAGGTCGTCTATATTTAAGTTGTTTAAGTTAATATTAAATATTTCTCGTTAATTAAAATTAAAACTTCATTGACTTAACATTCATACCCTCGTTAGTTAGAACTACGAGTGGAATTGAAAAAATAAAACGGGCACCTTTCATTCATTATGTAAATTGTACCGTCCAACGCCAGATTGCTTTTCAACAAATTATTCAAATCATTGACTGAATCCGTGTTAGTCTTCTAGAATTCTTCAATTCTGCGCCATTTCATTTATTTTCAATGCAAATTATTAAATATTTTTTCAACAAAATGTTTGGTACATTTAACCTAGTAACGTTTAGTAGTACACATACAAAATTATAACAAACTAAACAACTAATATTCTAACACCATTAACGTTCTAGGTCGGTCACAGTTGTTATGTGCGGCAGCGGAAGGGTGCTGCATGCTCTTTTGTTACCTTAATTCCATAAAAATAAAAAATTGGTAGCAGTCGTATCATTCGATTCTCAAAAAAAAACTTCCGTCACTTGGGTTGGCCATTAACCTCTCCAGCAAAATCCGGCACTTCCAAAAGAGGATCTACATCTGCAGCAAAAATGGATCAGCGTGGTGGATTATATTTTGTATCTCTTCAGGATTCCGGAATGACTCTTGCTCAGTAGAGAGCAATTAATGAGTTGAAGCCAATAGTCAAACACTGTTTAATTGGTCGCTGTCTGTACATAGCAATTTCGATATAATGAAAATTCGATCTAACGAATTATCGATGTAACGTGTTCGATATCATGAACATCGATGTAGTGGCATCCGATGTGGCGTATGGGACCCAGCAATTAGGTACATTTAAAAATTCTTGACCAAGGGCCTTTACATACGCAAGAAAAACCAAAACAATGTTTTTTTTTCATTTTGTCTATATTTCTGCATGTCTGTATGTTTGTATGTCTGACGAAATACACGCAGGCGAAGCCATGGACAGAAGCTAATATTAGCACAATAAATAAATAAAGCTACATATTGGGTCATCTGTTTTTATACATTCAGCTAACAGGTAGTTTCTTATTTCGTTTTCAACAGTTAAGATTTTCAGAATCGGACATTGTCAGCCGTTTGAGTCACGGGTAAAAATAACTTTCGATGAAAATATAACTCATGATAGTTGGGTTTAAGTGTCGTGACGGCATTCTAAGAATAACGAAAGTGAGAACTGAATTATATGTAGATGCTGTTTGTTTATATACAGTAATTATCCAGATGTCAATATTTTCTATTTAATTTTTCTAGTTTTTAATTTATCCGATGGATATTGGATTCAAGTCTTGGCTGAAGAAGATATTTATGTGAAAAATAAATATTTTGTTAACTGGTCATGGGTGTATGTGATATGAAATTTGTTTTTTCCAAGCCAATAGCGATAGAGGGAATCCTACTGCCAAGGTTTGAGTCAATTAGCAATAATTTTAACGTTTTATAATGGATACCTGAACCACGCTATCGATGATTTTTACACCGCTCGCATAAACATATATTATACAAACGCCTTGACAGCTACAGTCAGAGATCAACCGCCCCCCGGCATGGCGTCTCGCCTGGCGGGAGATCCTTTGCTGAAATCCATATGGGATACATAGATAACTTAATTTATGTTTGTAGGTACATATAATTATTATGTAGACTTGGTATAATGTATTTTATTTAGTACCGCTCATCGTGTTTTTTCTGCTTAGCCCAAACGTTGGCTGGTAGAGAATGCAATTAGCATTAAGCCCGCCTTTTGTACCGTTATGTAACGAATAGTGGTCAATAAAGTTTAAATAAATAAATAAATAAATAATCGGGTGCCAATTCAAGACAAGCGGACAAACTACACCCTCAATTTTTTTTTATGGAATTAAGGTAGCAAACGAGCATGGCGCACCACCCTTCCGCTGCCGCCCATGGCAATTGTGACCGACTTAGAACAAGACCCAATTTAGGGACTAGGGTGGTTAGTCCAATTAGTAGATGGTGTTAGAATGTTAGTTGGTTAGTTTGTTAATAAGTGTGAGGACAGGGACTGTTAGTGATAGTTAGTCCTGTTAATTAATATTTAGTAATTGTCCAGTTAGTACCTAATGATAATGATTAGTGTGAGTCTTGTTCCAATTCGGTCACAGATGCGTTGCTACCCCTGAGGACTGAGATGGTCGCCTCTAAAAAAGTGAACTGGCTCCACACCTTCCTATCCGGAACACAATTGCTCTTAAAACAATTATTATGACGGAAGAAATGGTACTGAGTACCTTGGCGGGCGGTGGTTACTACCCCGGGCGAACTCTAGGCTCTAATATAAGTCTTCCTAAATATCTTTCTTATTCAAACCTCAATCAGTTTCATTTGCCTTTTAAAAATAATTAGTTTCCGCTAGTCTGAAACGTGTCTAATCTCCGTAAATCTTACCTTTGTAATTTCCATTTTAAATAAGACAGCGGAACTTATTTATTCATTTAATAAACGTAACGTAGTCACCCCTTAAGTCTATGTAACCGCAGCTTAATACAGGAGTCACAATTTAGGTAGCCGAGTAATTTTCACAAAATCTAAATTCAAATACCAGGATAGCAGACTGTGTTCGTAGTTAAAATATCATCTCGTAACTTTGTTGTAGTACCTGCATTATGTCCGGTGTATTTGCTGCAAGCTTAGGCTCTCAAAGCATTCGCAAGCCGGTAAGACTCTACAATGTGTTTTTTTTACACTTGATCAAACGAAGTGTGCGGATACTAGACAAAAAAATACCGACAAAAACATTTTTTTTTATTTTTTTTATACACTTTCTCGAAAATAAGAGCAATTTAATTTTTTTTTATTAAAAATCTTTCTTTTTGAATTTCTTTGTCTGGAAACGGTGTATTTTCGTCAAAGTAGTCTCTTTTGAAAGCTAAAAAGTGTACCTACCTAAGAAAATAAAGTGAATAACAATATCGAACATAAGCTTCGAGAAAAAAAATAAACTATTTGAAATAATAGAAATAAAACTTGATTTTTATTGATTTTTGACCTCTAACTTTAAAATGAGGTCGTTAACATAGTCGTTTTTGCACATTTTATTAAAGTTCATGATCTAAGGAACAAATTCTCTAAAGTAACTATTGCTCTATCTATTTTCGTTGATATGATATTCACCGGCAAACTAGGGTCTCTTTGATCTCCATTATCATGGCATTTATTATTTAAGTTTAATCCTTTTATTCATGTGCATATGTATGCCGATTAGACTTAGAAATTATGAAATAAAACAACTATTTGAATGACTTCTATTGTTAATTAATTTTTTTAATTTAATTAATTTATTCAATTTATTTGGAGATCAAAGAGACCCTAGTTTGCCGGTGAATATCATATCAACGAAAATAGATAGAGCAATAGTTACTTTAGAGAATTTGTTCCTTAGATCATGAACTTTAATAAAATGTGCAAAAACGACTATGTTAACGACCTCATTTTAAAGTTAGAGGTCAAAAATCAATAAAAATCAAGTTTTATTTCTATTATTTCAAATAGTTTATTTTTTTTCTCGAAGCTTATGTTCGATATTGTTATTCACTTTATTTTCTTAGGTAGGTACACTTTTTAGCTTTCAAAAGAGACTACTTTGACGAAAATACACCGTTCCCAGACAAAGAAATTCAAAAAGAAAGATTTTTAATAAAAAAAATTAAATTGCTCTTATTTTCGAGAAAGTGTATAAAAAAAAAATAAAAAAAAATGTTTTTGTCGGTAATTTTTTGTCTAGTATCCGCACACTTCGTTTGATCAAGTGTAAAAAAAACACATTGTATAATTATAATGAACGATACCAGGAAAATTTTATAGTTTATTCAAACTTTTATGACCACATCGTAAACTGTGGTAAATTGGCTCTATTGGCTAACCATCACGCCAAACACATAGACACAAAGAACAGTATAATGTTAAATTATAAAATTTATAACACGTTATCATGAACGATACGCTTTGCTCCGTCTTTTATAGTAGGTACAGACCGCGCAGGACTGGAATTGCCAGCGTCAGCGTTTGTGTATGACTTTTCGAAAGTCAAACTACCCCATCGCTTCAACAATTCCCTACGGTGAGTGGTCTTGGAAGAAGAAGCGGCAAGAAAATGTCGTGTCCAAGCTAACCATCAAGCTTTGATGTTTTAAATGTCTAGATGGAACACGAATCCGCGCAAACGTGTCAAAAATTTGTGGCTAACTCTTTTTATATCAATTTTTATATCATTACGCACACATAGACAATAGACGAACGTGAAAAACATCGCCTGCACGCACACATGCTTGATAATGTTACCTTGTTTTTTTGTTTTCATTGTAGGGCGACGCTCAATCTAGATACCTAATATTTAAAACATCAAAGCCATCAAGTTTTAATAACTCTTTCTTCTTATGAATAGGTTTTATTTTTATTACAAGTTGCTGTAGAAGTTCGTATCTTTTGTTAAAGTTGTTTTTAAAAATATTTTAAACCAGAGTTCCTTACAATCCATGAAGTGGTTCATTGACTCGTTTCCTATTTACATAAGGAAACTTTTAGTGTACCACTGAAGCACATAAAATACAGGCAGTAAATCAGAGTAAGCCAACGTAATATTCTCGGTGCAGATATTGCAAGCCCTCATACGTTCAGTACAGCGCTCTGCGCTCATAAATTTTCTATTTTATATTTATCGACTCTAAGTAATTTAAGTCTCTAATGTTATCTATTGAAGCAATACCGTTGATGATAATAAAATTCTCATCATCATTGCAATAATGGCAACACGATGTGATTTCTCTTCTCTTGAACCCTACTATCAACAATGCCAACTCATAGATATAGGAATAATGTGCCAACTAGATAACTCATTACAAATTACAAGCAAAAAACCGTCCGCGTCAAATTATGTCAAAATATGCAGCTCTATTACGGATTACATTAATTAACCTGCGTTTAAAGATATTGTTTGTTAGTAATGTACGCATGGCAAATCAAGTCCACCAATGTCAGGTCACCATGTCAGAGTTTGATGATGAGTCTTTCACACCAAAATATGTATCTAACTCTTGAACGGATTCATATCATATGTAACTCTTTAAGGGATGGGATGGGAGTAATTTAACTTTGTTTAAAGATATTGGTTGTTAGTAAATAGTATTAATCACGGTATTAATATACCTAGTAAATGCAATCCATGTTTGACAATACCACGACTGAAATGCAAGGGTTTCGTGATAGTCTGTGACGATGATGACTTTCTGTGCCGATGCCGGTATATGAGGACAATGGGTGAGTGTGAAAAAAGTCCTACAATCCTACAACGATTGCAGCGCACGAGTGATTACGATATGTGTAACATATTTAACCTCTCTTATACCTTTAAAGTTGTGTTTCATGATGTTTACATCACTGAGAGTTTTTACCAATAGGCGGTCATTGTTGGCAATTTTGTTTTGTAATACAAGTTCTGCAAGCGGAGCTGCGGTTAAAAGTTAGTTATTTAATAAAACACAAACCCTTTTTACGGCAGTAACTTTAGACGTCCACGTAAAGGCCTATTCAGATAACTGTGTCCTGTAGGCGGTAGGTAGCGGGTAGCAATATCTCAGTGGATAAGCGGTGTTCCTTGAGTTCAGACAAACTAATATTAACATTTATGGGTAGTGAAACTTGTTAATTATAAACTTTTCGCAAGTTAAACAATTTCAATATTAAATAGATCAACTATTAGTTTAATTCACCTCTGTCAGACGTCCCCAGATGCACATGTTTCATTTAGTATGAGTGTCTTAGCGTTTATTATGCGTGTATTAGCGTAATTGTCTTCGACTGGGAATTATAAACGTTTACATTTATCCTGCGCCGCTAAAAAACTGCCTACCCACAGGGGACAAGATGTGGCAGTCACCGCGGTATTTGAGGTAGTATATCCTGTGATATTCTTTGCTACCGACAGCGGTACATCTGAACAGGCCTTTATGGCGGTCTTCAAAAGTAATTAAATTATCGTTAATTTGACAAATTAATTCGAAAAGACCACTTCCATCCTTAAACTTGATTAAGTTAGTTAATTAGTCTTAGACTAATCAGACAACTCGTAAATTAAAAGTTTATTTGGTAAGGTAAATATGAAACTTGCCCGAGTTAAGTTAATCCTAAAGCTTATGGTGAATTTAAAATGTTAATTAAAATTGAATATCTGTATTTATTCGAAGTTAATTGACTACAAAATGTTGCAAAAGTAATTATGTTTCTATTATGTTTCGATTATCTTTCTATAGAAGAAATTTATTATGAAGACCTTTTAAAGTTTGAGAAGCCGTGTAAGCCTAGTGGTTAAGCAATCGTCCTCATACTGCGGGGCCGGGTTCGAATCCCACGGCACGCACTTCTGACTTTTTGGAGTTACCTTTGTACGTTTTAAACATTTAAATGTCACTCGCCGTAACGACGAAGGAAAACATCGTGAGTACTTCCCGCCGGAGAGTTCACAAAACTCAAGGTGTGTGAAGTCTGTCAATCCACACTTGGCCAGCGTGGTGGACTGTGGAATTAACCTTATTCTGTGAAGAGAACTGTGTGTTGCGACGTGAAAGTACATACAAACACACTTTCGCCTTTATGATATAGTTATATATAGTATGGATATGGATATGGATTCTTTACTTATCTGAAGAACTACGTGTCACACGCATGGTAATCTGTGACCATACCACTTTGCTTATCGTACCGAACGACAACCAAGACCGTTTGCGTTGATGCTCGCGGAAATAATATAATGGAAGTAGGGTGGCCACATGTCCGGATCTGTCCCGACAAGGACTTTCGGTTTTCTGTTCGGCGTTTTGATTTATCCGAATATTAAAAGTACTCAATAGAAACGTATTACAAAATAGGACGTCTTCGTCTTCGTCTATGAAAATATGGGCAATTGACTTTATCTCAGAAACTAAATTATAAAATAGACTTTCAGTTTTTCTTTACACATTTTAAATGCTACAATTATGGAGGACTATGAATCATGGGAATACAAATTGTTTTCCATTTGGTTGTACGGTAGTCTTATTGGAAACATCATAACTGTCAATACTCCATCGCTTTAAAAAAATATTAAATAATTTCTAGTAAAAAATATGACAAACTTACTGCCAAAATCGCCATAAAACCTACGCTTTTGATTTGACTTCATTTGCTCGTCAGGACCCCGCGCACCAGTTCTTTTTATTAGTCCGGATTTTTTAAATTTTTACATGGTTACCCTAAATGCGATAAAACCAAGTTTAAATTACCTTTCGAGACACGTGCGCTGTTTACGGCTTCATGGTTACACCCGACATTTTAGTCGTAACTTGTAACCACGCTGAGTTACAAATGATCAACCAGCTCTTAAATCCTTGTCTGTTCTTGAGGGAAGTTTAGTTACAGTTTTACTACGTCATTAGTTATAGTTGAAGACCTCGTCGCTTAGTTGGTATTTGGCTACGGAGCGGGAGGTCCCGGATTTGATTCTCGGGTTATGTACATATGTGATGTTATTTATTAGTGTTTTCCACGTCACCCGCGACATGGAATCTATATATAAATACACGAAGCAAAAACTTTTTACCCCTTTTTACGAAAGTTGCGCGGACGGAGGAGTATGAAATTTGGCACACTTATGGTTTACATTTAGGAAAAGAGCAGAACGCTGATGATGATGATGACTGATGTTAGTTACTCTATTGACTCTATTCACACTACCATACACGACGCACACATTTGACACGTTTGAAATGTGTCATAGCGTCAAATGGACATACAATATCTAATGTTTAGTATTAAGTCATCGTTTATAGACAATATAATCATGTTAACCGTCTGACAGAATGAATAACGGCCGAATTTCGACCGCAGAACAGGCAACTAATAAAGGCTCATGTAATTTTCTTTCATTTATTTCTCTTCCCGCATAGAATTGTCAAAAAATTTACTCTTGTTCTAGGTTAGTCACAGTTGTCACGGGAGGCAGCAAAAGACGATGCTGCATGCTCGCTTGCTACCGTAATAAATGCATTTATTTTGAAACATATTATTAAATGCATTATTTTGTTCTCAGTAAAACACTGTATTTTTCCATGGAGAAGAGTTATTACCTTCTTTCACTCTTCTCCAAGGCTATTCAAAAGTACGGATCCATTTCCGCGAATCGATAAACACCCAACTTTCGACGTTAGAACTTGTGAAAAAAGTTGGAAAACTTTTGAAAGCTGAGTTTTTCACGAATATTACTGGATAAGTTGAAAACTTGTGACGTAATTTTAACGACTTATTGATTTTAAGGGATTTTTTTACGGTTTAACGCTACTTTGAGACGGAAATATATAGAATTTTATGGTAATTGGGTTGCAATTAGTATAAAGATGAGCAGTTAATTCCATAGTGTAATAGGGTATCAAAATAGAAAACTTCAGTTTTATGATTACTATACAAAATGCAAAGATCTGCAATAAAGATAACTTAGGGACTGATCAAGTAACGCTTTTAATAACTTCTGCTTACTCATAAATCGAGACTATAGATAGACTATACGTATAGTAGAGTACAGTATATTATGGAACTCTACGTGGGAAAGTCAAAGACGTGTTGCCAGTTTTTCCCCTCTTCTCCTAGCCTAGTGATGTTTGATGAGTTATTTTTAACTTATGTAAATTAAAATAAACTTCAACAAGTCAATAACTCAAAAGTTCGGCGTATAATTTTTCCATCGATACAAAACAAATTTATAATTAAATTGGATAACTATTTTTAAATAATAATTTTGTTCAGTCCGTGCCCTTTGACGGTATCAAAGTATTTTATACACCGAGTTGCACTCTTTTAATCTGATTGTCGAAGTTTAAAAGTAACATTAAATATGGATCGGAGAACTGCTTCGAGTTAGAGAAAGCTGACGAAAAGGGAATTATTCAAATTGTTTTCGTTTCGGATTTCGGATTCATGCCGGTAACTTGGTAACTTCAAATGGAAGACCTTTTTGTAAACGTTTATTCTCAACCCATTTATTGTAGAAATTCAACGTCAGAAACAAGATATAAGTACTTTTAATATGGCTACCTAGTCGCTTTTGATATAGAATTGCCCCTTCCCGCTACATATAAATTTAATACATATGCTCAATAAAAATACTTAGGGCCTCTTTCACCACCTTCAAATTCAGTGAGAAGTAGGCTAATCGTCAGTTAAAGTCACCCGTAAGTTCACGTGTGAATTTGTGTCCGAGGAGCACTAACCATAAGATTAACTGACCCGTAACTTGCTTGTCGCATAGTCTGCCAATTAGGGTTTACTTAACAGTTGTACGTTACTTGGGAAGTAACTAATTAACGCTTTACTTGGAGATGAAGAGGCCCTTAATATTAATAATTCATTGTAAGAAGTATAATTGACGGAATAAATGTTTCTATGTCTATGTCAATTAGAAATTGCTCATTGGCATGCATTCGTGCTAATAAGTCTTTACCATTATAGCATTTTACCGTTGAAATAAACAAGCATTACCTACATCTAGTTCATCGTTCATTGGATTAGTAAAGTCGAAATGTAGTTAGGAGCCGGTGAAGCGTATATTACAAGTGCGAGGTAATTGCTGGTAGATGAGGAGTTTGTTAGCTCGCTCGGCAGATTTACCTTCAGTAATGAGTTGGCTAGAGTTAGGTTGTTAGGTTACACTAACATTAGTCAACATTGGTTTTTCGTATTACCGGCCCTGTACAGAGCACAGAGACTCTGCACAGAGAAGGTCTGCTAATTTAAAAATGCTTAAATTGGATTGTTGATTCTTGTAATTTACTAATGGTATAAATGCGAAAGTCTGTCTGTCTCTCTGTTTTCACACCAAACCACTGGCCCAATTTGAATGGAATTCGGAACGAAAACATTTAAATGCTAACCTTCTTTCCAAAAATCAACCACGGACGGTTGAAAGAGGAGATGAATTTGTTTGAAAAATCTAAGCCGCTTGACCGATTTTGTTGAATTTTCTCAGGAAAATTTTAATGACGCAATGCCATATTGTAATTTCTAAAAAAAAAATGAACTAAGGGTTCATTATAAGGTTCGTATATTATTGTAGAATTTTCATTTATTTGTACGTTTGTGAAAGAAATAGCAAACGCCAATGATTGGATTTTGGAATGAATGATGATCGCTACTCAATAGTCAAATAGGGTAATAACAAAGTCATAACCACGTTGTAAACGTGCAGGGCGCATCAACGTTTTTAAATCTCTGTATAAATAGTTACATATCTCACATACGATTTAATATTCAGACAATTTATCACTTGAATATAAATAGGATCTACAGCTACACATTCATTACATTACGATAATTTACGAATATCAATCATTTTAATATTAATATCTAACAAGATTAATGATGACAAATGAAAATTATATGCGTTTATTCATTTATTAAATAATTTTAGAAAGATATTACGTGTTAATACTACACTAGATTTTACTCGCGGCTTTTCCTGGTTGAGGTCGGAAGACGCTACGAGCTAACCAGCTACCTTTAGAATACAAAGAGACTCATAAAATAGGTTCACCCAGTGCAAATCTCGCCAAAAATATTGTTTTCAGAATTTTGTCTGTATGTTCGGGCATTACGCGTAAGCTGCTTAATGAAATTGGGTGCGATTTACTAACAAATAGTACGTGTTTCGTCTTAATACGTCTCTTAAGATCTGAGATATATATAAATCGATAATGTAGTTACATAGCAACGTCTGCAGGTCATCTAGTAACCAATAACCGGTGTTTAGAGCATAGCGCTCTATTGTAGGGTAAAAATAAGACAATCTATCCTGTATGCAGGGCGTATCATTAATTAAAATGTTAATCATCGCCAACATCCAGCGGCCGGGGCATGTGCCCCCATTCACACGAGGCTAGAATATTAATCGCTTTACAATGCAATAATCTACTCCGATTTTACGAGTTTTAATTGCTTTTCGAATTGATCTCCTGCCTACAATACGTCTCCTATCTACAGCACAATATACGCAATACATTTATATACTTATTTAACGTACCTTATTGGGATATACGTGTTAAATGAAAGAAATAAATAAATGAATAAAAATAAAACATACAATTTACTTTATGATAGTGTAGTTTGGCTTTTAGTGATCGTAGGTAATTCATTCATTCATTAACTTAATTTTCAACACACTTGCTCGTAAAGTTGCTATTTTTTCTTTAGTCTTACGCCCGGAATGCGGTTTATTACACAGTAGTGCGTTTTACTTTTCATTGCCGCACTAGTGTTTTTCTTATTCCACTTTTTTTTTAATATCCGTAAAGAGGTTGTTACCAAAAGATTTATTATTTTGTAAATAAATAAACTTGTTGTACTTAGTCAAAATCTGATAAGATAAGATAATCTTATCTTCATCTAATTATCTATTAAAGCATTTAAAAAATACAATATTTTAAATCATTAATTATCGTAAATTCCTATTAGAAATACATAATTATTTAGTTTAATATATTGTGGCTGAATAGCGGTGCTCTTTGCCTCTGGACTTAACCTGCGCGCCTGCGCGCGCATAGTTATTCAACCAAAGATACGGCGCGCGAAAAAATAAAATAAACCTCGGCGCCATTTTGTGCAAACATTTGTTCGTTTATAATTTGCTGATTTGTGACTGAAAAATGTCGATACCTAATTGTTTTTTTCCTCGCAAGTGTGTTGAAAAACGTCGTATGATACGCGTGCGCTTTGTTCACTACAGTCTTGGCTCTATTACAGCCCTCGCCTAGCGGCTCGGGCTGTGCAATACCGCCTCGACTGTAATGACCAACTTCGCGCACTTATATCATAATGTACTATTAATTCAATACCAAAACACTAACATTTTAATGTTCCTATCTGTCTGCGACTGAGTGTGAAAGAGTGCTAATGAAGCCCTTTCATAATACGAGAGGTAGGTAGTAGGTACCTATTATAGTAACTTGTCGTGATGATGAATATTCCGAGATGGCTTGGCATAAATCCCTCCTGTGACACCAGAAATAAAATTTTAGCTGTAAAAACATAATTTAAGAATATTTAAATGAAATAACATAATTATTATGCTACTCCAGTTCTTCAGGACTTCAAACACTTCAGTTCTATAAAAAGTAATTAAGTACTTTTTAAGAAATTGAATCTCAACCGAGTACCTAATTTAAAAGCAATTAAGGGCAGGCCCGAGAAGAATTCAATTAGAGTTATCGTAGTCAATTAGACGTTGGACAAGCAATTTATACCAGAACAGCGAAATTTTAGAGCAGATAGCAGATACACTATTGTAGGTTTAATTATTTGACACTTATTTGGCAGGTCTTAAATTTTTTAACCGAATACAAAAAAACCGGCCAAGTGCGAGTCGTACTCGGGCACGTAGGGTTCCGTACCATTATGTATAAAAACGCCAAAAAAATCTGGTCTGTAGTATGAAAGACTCACTTAAAATTAAATATTTAATTGTTTTATTGTAGCCACATAATATTAGCCACAACGCCATCTCTTGGACCGAAAGGTAACTAAACTATCTAAACACTTAAATACACTTAAACACTTAAATATTTATTTTATTCTGTTTTTTAGTATTTGTTTTTGTAGCGGCAACAGAAATACATAGTCTGTGAAAATTTCAACTGAGTAACTATTACGGTTCATGAGATACAGCCTGGTGACAGACGGACGGACGGACGGACAGCGAAGTCTCAGTAATAGGGCGGGACCCTATTACTGAGACTTCGCTGTCCGTCCGTTTTACCCTTTGGGTACGGAACCCTAAAAACAATACACAGCAAATAGAGCAGAAATACAACAAAGCAAAAAATTTTGTTTATAAATGAGAAATATGTTAAATATTCATATAATGAATAAATTTCCAGAAGCGAAGCAAGAACGATTTGAATATTATATTGAATAAACTCTTCAATATGGTGACCATCTCAAATTTTGAAAAGTCCAGACACCTGTAGTCGGATTATTTTCAAGATTCGGATTTGACGTTTGCCATTTATGTACAGAAACTAACCTCGTATGTAGGTATGTCTTCGATCCACTTATTACGGAAAAATAATAATATTTTTTAAATAAAATTACTAACACTGAAGTCGTTTTTTGTTACGTTAAATTTCGCGCTTCGCTTCGGGACTCGTAGGTAACAGACGCGTAGGTCCCGCTCCCGTAGGATTCTTGGGATAAAAAGTAGCCTATATGTTATACTGGATCTTAAGTTTTAACATTAACCTATGACTTAAGCAAATTAACGATACATGTAGTATTTGATAGCGTGATTCAGAACTTGCAAATAAATTTTACTAACGCCATCTATTAACAGCATCCGGAACTAAATATCTAGCAACTATCAAAACATCGATCTTCCCATGGGAATGAGATGTTTTTCCACGGTAAAAAGTAGCCTACGTCACTCTCCACCCTCCCAACTATCTCTACACACATAAACTATATCATATAATAGCCATATTGCGACGTGAAAGAGTCACAAACAAACAAACACACTTTCACATTTATAATATTAGTAAGTATGGATTCAGACGCTACAAAAATCTGAATAATAAATAACTTGGGAAAATCAGAAATCCGGACATAATTATCCTGACAAACATGACATGTGGTAACCCCACTGACGAACGATTCCGATATTGAAATATAAGTTAATTATTGTATTATAATAAACAGTCAAACCACTAACCGTCCAATTGACATTAATTTTATTGCCACCGATTTCCACCACGACCTTTCATTGACATCGAATTAACCACTTCATTTCGTGCTCAGTCGAATGTGAGGGTTGGCTGGATTTAATAATATCAATATACATAAAACTCTTCCGTTTTCTTTACATAGCCTGAAGGGCTGACGAAAAGCGGACGAGCCACCTAATAGTGAGTGGTTATCGTCGCCTATGGACACGCCGACCCTGAAGAAGAACTCTTTTTACACCTTACTTGAAGAACCTCGTGTCAAAGCGCTCCGGGAATACTTCAGAAAGAAGCTCATTCCACGGCTTGCACGTTCGTGGCAAAAACGATCGTAAAAAAGGACCGTTCTCGTTACTGAGTTCCCACTGACAAACAACGCACAGCCGAAACTAGTAGGTACTGAACGCAAGAAGCTGAAAGACTTGCACGTTCCTTGGAGAGTGTAGGGGAGTTAAGAAACGATTTTTGGAAATATGGAAATACTCCCTCTAAAAAAATCCCTTTTTATAAATTAAATAAAGAATTATACGCGGGCGAAACTGTGGGAGGAAAGCTAGTTGAAAGATATAACCAACCTTGCATCCTTGTCGCAAGGACTGTATTAGCTCAGTGTATTAGCGACTCCGCAGTCCACCACTCTTCACTAAAAACAAACTTATTACGTGTTCTCAAGGTTCAATTTAACTTGTAAGCTTCATTCATGACATTTTAGATACTCGCCGACAATCTACAATGAATGTGCCTTAATTGCAGGAGCGGAAAGCTGGCATTTGTAATGCAATCAAAACGAATTCCATATCGCATGCGAATGCACTATAGTTGGTGGTGGTTATGCTTGCGAAGCTAAAGTTCCTGTTTTCGATTCCAGGCCGACATTTTTTTACAAATAGCGTTTGTTCCCGATCCGTCATTATTCGTAATAATGTGTTATTTTTTTCACTCACGATACATAAAGGTATCTATAGTGTGGAGCTATGATAGTGTAGCATTCTTAGCGCATAGTAGGTGCAGTTGGTAGCTAGAACATTAAAAGTGTAAGATTTTTGCGTGACGGAGATGGGAATTTTTACTTTTGGCTGAGCCCAGTCCTAAATACGCGCTTACTGGTCAATCAGTTTTATTAATTGCAGCCAATAAGGTACCAGCTGTCAGGTCAGGTAAATCAGCTGTCATGTTAGGTATGTTAGACGTTCAAGTGATAGAGTTAAAATATAAAAATTATTATGTACTTTGTTCCAATTAGTTTTATAATATACTAGTAAGCTGTTAAAGTGTTACTTTAACACTTACAGTTAAGATAAAATTAATTATTTAACAGTAACCATATTGAATTACAAGTAATTAACATAGTGACACCAAATAATTATCCTCTTAGTCGGTTGCTCATTCAATCGTGGCTTTACGGTATCAAGATTAAGTTCCACTAGTGATGTTATGTGTATATTTGAAATGGAGATTCCTATTCAAAATAGATAAATTAATTATCACAGAAAAAAATATTTATGCTGTTAGTTTTGGTTTCTTTATTGTCTTTGTCTGGTGGTCAGCATTAGAATTTAATACAAACTTAGATATTTATGTAGGTAAGTAGGTACATGCAATTGGTTGTAACTATCGTAGATATGCCATGTATGATGATATTATTATAATATTCAAATGCTAAAAAGTTTATGTCGTGCTTTAAAGGTATAGGTATATAAACACCAACATCTTATTTTTATGTCTAATTTATATAGCTAACGGAGGGAAAACGCAATAAATTTGACCGTAGTTTTAACATAATTAGGTATAAATGTTTCGATTATTAGCTATAAAAAGATATATTATTTATTCTACTATGTAGAACAGAGCTGAGTAAGGAATCAGCGATATACTATCGGCTTATTTGGATGCTAGGTTTCAAAATATCTACTGTGCGCCAATAACCTCATAACTTGGTTAGGATGGTGGAAAACAAGGCTAGATAAAGGGGGATGCCCATCCCTCATAGAGAGTTTGGCCATAAATGCACAATAGAAAAATATGCTACATTATTAGTATATGACAGTATGAATTGTTTTGTGAAAGATTAATACAAAAAAAAAGTTTTAAGTATTATTTAATGTATTAGTAAATATTGTATATTATTAAATATCTACATATTATGTAGTTTTAACTTTGTACCTCTATTACTATTATTGATATAAACTATTGGTTTTTAAATTATTTAAGTTTTGCACCTCTACCAACGATTTTTTAATGTCTGTGTCCTCTGCCTTAAGGTTGTCTGGAAGAAATCGCTACTACAGCGATAAGACCGCCCATTGTGTCATAATAATCTGCACTATATTGTATAATATTTTTTTTCTGTGTGCACAATAAAGTATATTGTATTGTATTGTATTGTAGAACACGCAGAGGCATCCTATGTCTCTCCTCAGACTTAGGTGTTCTAACAATTTAGTTCCATAATATCCGATGTCTGACAACCCTAGTTTGAGCCAATTTCATTCATCATTGGTTTTCGTAGATGAGCTATATAAAATATGCTAATAAAATCCCTACGCCCTCCCTAAAGTTTAACTGACAAGAAAAGGAGGATTTCAAGTGTGAAACATGTTGCTTCAAATTATTTTGAGGGTGTAGGCGTTGGAGGGTACGAGAGGAAAGAAGAGCACTTATATTTATAAGACAGTGATTCTACAGTGGAGATGCTTGCAATTATCGTTAAGTGTCAAGTAAGTCTTTTTCGATGAATATCAAGTGAACATTCATTCGTGAATATTACCTATTTGAATTGATAATTTATTTCATCGACATATTATGTCGATATTGAAGTCACTTTTAACTTGTTATAATTATTTTTCATAAATAACATTCGAGTGATATTAATTTAATACGTTGAATTTAATTCATATTTAAGCCTTGATTAAACCTTCCATTAACTAACAAACCGGCCGCTCTAATATCAATTTTAAAATGAAAGCTATTTAAATTACCCACCAAGAACTATAAATCACTCATAATAACGATACCCATAATTTATCATACTCCGATTTCATTCAAAATTGCGTTAAAAGTAATAAAATGAGTCATAAAATCAACCATTAAACAAATTGGCGGCTTAATGGACCGGCATCATTAATTCTTAATTACTTTCTGACGTCAAATTTTTCAGTATTGCTTTTTTATGACGTGAGATTTTCGGCCGAGATTACGTTTATAGCGGGGAAGTACCTACCTGGAAATTCAATTATTGAGTTAATGGCACACTTCCCTGGGTAGGCATAAAATTACGCGGTTAAAGCATAGCAGAATAGTAGACGACCTGAATAGCGCAATGGTTAACACGCCGGCACGCTGTTCCGAGGGTCCTGGGTTCGATTCCCAGCGAGGCGGCAATTTGAATGATGAGTTTAAATTTCCGTTCTCGGTCTGGGTCTGTGTTGTCCAAGGCACCTACGACACAGGGAATCCTAGTGTGGGGTTTTGAGTGTGTAGCGTTATTATAAAAAAATATGTTACGTGGTGGCTATGTTTATGCCCGCCTCTAGCCGTATGAGCGCCCGCGTGTAACATTATACTCCGTTTGAATTCGAGTAGGAATTCGTGATAATTGGATGGCACACAAATGCCAGCGTTCCGCCAATACGCTTAAGATACATTTAAGATTGACGCCGTTATTTAAAAATGTCCTTAGTATTTTTTTCTGAAAAGCTAAATTGAACGGTGAGTACAGGTAATAAGTTTGGTTTTGGCGGAGAGTGGCAATTTCATATGCTCGATGACTCAACTATAAAACCAACCTAAAATCGGTTGACTTTTATTGAAGTACCTAATCTGCATGATCAGTCCATTTGCCGCCCCTTCCGTGCGTGCCGCTCGCGTGTGGTGTACGCCTTGAGGCCCACTTGTTGTTAGCAAATCGTTAGAATTCACCAATCGAGAGATCACCAAATAGACAACATAGATAATTAATCCTAGAGACAACACAGAGTAATAAAACACAACCGCTCTCATTGTTTTCATACCATTCGTGAAATGTCAATATAAATATCACCAGTGATTTTATCGACTCTGCCGGAATGAAGCGTCGTGATAAATGCCACAAACTCATCGAGAAGCTGTAAATGTTGACAGGCAATCCGTCAAAATGCGAGTGTGCGTGACGTCGGTGGTGAAATTAATGGTACAATGGGCTGCCTGTGACCGCCTCTATTTGTCGGATATAACGATTTGGCTTGAGACTGCGAGAAAAATTATTATTTACTTAGATATAAGAACACTCTTGCAGCGCATTTCCCATGTAATATTTTGTTGTGAGTCCGGTAAAAAAAAATATCGTAATTTTGACAAAGAAGTGTATGAAGGGTCGCCTTTTTAAGGCCGATAGAAATGAAAATTATATTATTTTAAGTATTCATGTCTGTATGTAGGTACTATATTTGTACAGACATCATGCGAAAGCTACTGAATGGTGCGGTTTTCACAGTATTGTCAAGACAAGACGTCTTCTTGATTCAACTTTGTGTTGTGTTGATTAATAAATATTATATGTATGTACGCTGATTAATAATAATAATTTTGCAGGACAACGTTTACCGGGTCAGCAAGTATAAATTCACGTATTTGTCTGAGACATTACTCTCAGAATTTAATAAACGCAGAGAAGTACACATAAAGTTTGGTCACCCAATGACGAGGTTTACCATAAACTAATTATAACTTCAAGGACTCATTTCGGAGGAAAATTAGGTCGACAAAAAAGTTTTATTGGGACAACATAACCTCGAAGCCCAGATGGTAGTCAGCGTGATGCGAATCCAGATCGTGAGTTCGATTCTCGCTCTACCTTTCACGAATACAATAAGTAAGTACGAAACAAAATATTTCAAAGAAAATCACAAATCGACATGAAAACATCATAACTATAAAGATAGCTTAAAAAATACTCGTCAAACGTCGCTTTTTAAATAGGACCACATAACAAGTACCTACCTGTTTTCGAACAAAAAAATAAATATCTAAATCGGTTCACCCCATATAAAGTTTTGCGGAACACACGTGAAAAACACAGTCGAATTGAGAAAATATATTTTTGCCTCTATATCAATTTATGCTTATCAGCAAAAATTGTCTACTTATCAGCAAAAATCGGGTCAAATAGCGATTAAAAGTTTTTTTTAATCAGTCAACACGGGTCAAAACGTCCGCGCGGTCAAGTCGCGGGCAACAGCTAGTTATTAACATAGTACAATAAGTTATTACCGTTAATACTTACTTAAGTACACAATTATACCAATTGAGTATACAAGTGAAAATATATAGTATATGTTATTTGGTAGTGTCGAAAAGGGCTTTAATACAGTCTTGTGAACTATCAGCGTTGTATCGCGAAATGTGTACGCAAACGTTGTCTTGTTAGCAGAAGTTAACACGATCTAAGTTAGAAAATTATGGCGTGTTCTGAATAATTACACGGGGGAAACCTCTATGGTACTTATAATTTTCATAATATTTTCTACCACGTACATGTAAATTGCAATTTTTATAGCCTATATAATGATAAGCTAGTCGTTAAGATTTCGAACTCCTACTCGCAGGGTTCGGGTTCGAATCCCAGGGCACGCACTTCTGACTTTTCGGAGTTATGTGCATTTTAAGCATTTAAATATCACTCTCTAATGGTGAAGGAAACCATCGTGAACATGCATGCCGGAGATTTGTCAAAACTCAAACTCTCGCACAAACTCGCACTTGGCCAGCATGGGCTAATGAATTTAACCTTCACATTCTGAGAAAAGACCCATGCTTAGAAGTGGGACAGTTGGGTTGCGACGATGACTTTCTTTCTACCGACCGGGTGATAAACTAAACTCGGGAGTGCTGAATTGATAGATGAACCATCTTGTCATAGATGATTGAGTTAACTTTTTCCGCAACGCTCATACATCAGACTCCGTCAATATTTACTGTAGTTATTCGTTCTACAAACATAATTACTCTATCGTTGACACTGTGTGTAACTGTTTTTTAGATTATGTAGCAATCGTGAAAATAGATTTTTTGGACTCAATACACTATTCTGAAACGTATTTTCTATTTTGCTCTCATTCTATTTGATTTGTGTGCCAATAGGTACGTACCTGAGTCGCCGAGAATATGGAATTGCCGTGCTAAAAACAAATTTATTACCTGTGCATACAATTTAATTTGGCTTGTAAACGAAATTAGCTTACGGCAGATTGATGGCGAATTTAAAAAATTCGCCATCAATCTGCAAAGTGCCTTAATCATGGCTTGGAAAGCTAGCATTTGCGTGGGATATAATTAGAGTGACTTACACGCCTTCTAAACACTATCGCATTATAGGTGCCTTCCTTCTAATTTTGTCGGTTAAATTGAATGTAATTTTAAGATTATTGTCGGTAATAGTCATTTTAGTACAATTATTCTAATTCGGTCACGGGAGTTGCTACCCTTGAAGACTAAAAATTAAATCTTCGCGTCTTAAAAATGTGACCGCACAAAATTTTGAACTTAGAAGTCTTAATTTTTTTCGCCTACCACCCTTAAGATTTTTATCTTTAAAAACCTAATTAAAATAAAAATCTTTCTTAACTTTATCGCTCATTTCTTATGACTGAACACGAAACGCCTTGTACTATGTATATTGTATTTATGCCCTAGCGCATATAACTACAACCCTCTTGCAGTTTGCTAATGTAGAATGGTATATACGGTAGTATAGAGTAAACTCTCTGCTGCGTTTATACGAAAGAGCTGTGATGCATACAAACGTACGTTTTCAATGTTTATTTGAAACTTGAAAACGTTTAAGTGTATAAACTTCCTCGGCGAAGGAAAACATCGTCAAGAATTTGCATTTTATTCAATGTGGTTTTGTTGTTAGAGGATTCAACCACTTGCCTATTATAGGGCACGAGTCGGTCTTTGTAAAGGAGGCCTGATATTCCATCAACCACGCTGCATCACTGCGGATTGTTGAGGAGTTAATTTACCCAAATGTTTTATCCCGTAAGACCTCCGACATAGCCAAAATGAAGCTTCGGTGAAATAGAATATCTGAGAGTGGTTTAAAATGTTTTCGAAGTTATTATGAAGTTTAGTTGGCCAGTATGGTGGACAATGGCGAGTACACCTCACATTATGGTCGGGTACGGGCCCAATAGTGCGACGGTTATGGGTTAGAAAGATCTTGTTCTGGATTCTGGATTAATTACTGTTTAGCGATAAGACCGCCTTATTCTATCAATCTAACCGCAATAAGTGAGGTATGTGTGTGTGAGTGAGTGAATTACACGATTTAATTCCCCCATTTCCTTTCATGCACCAACGGCTACCATCACCATCACCATCGCCACAACCATAACCATCGGACGATCAGACGCACGGCGGGACTTTACACTTTGCGTCATCTCTTATAATGCGTTTCTCGAAGGACTGGAATAAATTGCCTGATGTTTGCATCGGTGTTCCCGTCTGATTACAATACCTATGTGTTCAAATCAAAAGTGAAGTTCTAAGTTCTTCTTCGGCATCTAAGTTAGTGCGCTTTCCCGTCTACGGCTCCACTACTGCTTACCATCAGTTGGAATTGTAGTCAAGCGTATAATGTAAAATAAATTTTTACAAAAAAATTACCGACTTCAAATCGTGATAACTCAAAAACCACTCGCCAGATGTCGCTCAAATATAGGGACACGACAAGCACTACTTTTAAATTAAATTCACGTTATTTAGAATAACTCAAAAACTAAACGACAAAAAAGAATTATCGCCTCAGTTCACCTAGTACGCAGTTCTGAGGTAGCTAAAAAAAACATACAGACGAATTGAGAACCTTCTCCTTTTTTTGAACTCGGTTAAAAAGTGAATAGGGGTTTTCTTATCACTACAACGTACTTGGCCTCGCAAATGTCATTGACACGTAACGCAGTAACCTCGTCCATTTGGCAGCCGCCGCCGGTCAAGGCGGTGTGTCACGGGGCTGCGAGCCAACAAGAATGGCGCTAATGTTACTATTTTACGGTAACTCTAATCTATCTATATTAATAAATACCTACTAATATTCTACGTGCGAAAGTATCTATCTGTGACGCTTTCACGGCTAGATAACTAGCCCGATTTGGATAACATTCGGAATGAAAATATATACATACCTAGTAGAAGACTCAGGCTCACATAAGCTACATCAAATTTTTAAAAATCAACCCCTAAAGGCTTGAAATAGGGGATAAAATTTTGTATGAAAAAGTAAACTTGACCGATTCACACGATGTTACACATAGACTACTAGTATTTCAAAAACCAAACCCTAAGGGGCTGAGTTACGGGAGGAAAATACGGGGCGAAGGGGTGGGCCCACTGGTTTAATATATTTGTAACATTATTCATCATCTCAGTCTAGACTGTGTCACTGATAAACTAGTGTGCCCTCTTACTTCATAAGTGCTAGACAAAAGTCTACTTAATAGTAAGGTCGATTAATTATCTTATTTACTAATATATAAAGCTGAAGAGTTTGTTTGTTTGTTTTAACGAGAAAGTCTCAGGAACTCTTGTTCGATTTGAACTATTATTTTTGTGTTGGATAGTCGATTAATCGAAGAAGGCTTAAGGCTTCATAACAACACTACGACCAATATTAGCAGAGTAATAAGTTTCCCGTGGTTAGGGCGTCTACTACAAACAATGATTATGAGTACCTACACACGCAAATAAAAATAATTTGCTACTCATTTTCGCCATAAACTTTCTGTTTGTCGAGTCTAAAAGGAACAAACAAATTGTTAATTGCTGTAGTCAGACGCCAAACGACTCGTCTCGTTCCGGCCGGAAGCTTGAGAGCCAATAATTTCATTTTTCCTCTTCCTTATTTTTCCGTCAGCACCTCGATAATGCCTTTGATGTTGATAAGTGATAAATTAAATTAATTCCCTAATAAACTGAAACACCCTAGTATTTTTTTTTTGTTTTTGAGGGGCAACAAACATTAACGGAAGGTACCTTAGGTATAAGTATCTTATACAAATATATAAAAAAATAAAAAGCTGAAGAATTTGTTTGTTTATTTGAATGGGCTGATAAATTGAGTAAGTCTATAGACTATAAACAACAACACGCTATGACCAGTAGGAGCGGAGCAAAAAGTTTCCTGAAGCAAAGCGAAAGCGTCTACTAAAATATAAATTGCAGGACAGTGTCTGCTGGGCCACATAATAATTAATTGTGAAACCACTACCACTGATCACATATTACTAACTAGTTGTGCCCGTGACTTCGTTCGTGCAAAGGGAGTTTTTCTGGGTGATCCCATGGGAACTCCGGCATAAAAAGTTGCTCCACAACCTCCTCTATCTCCCAATGAAAGTCCAATAAAAATCCGTTCAGCCATTTCTGAGGTTAGGGTGCACAAACACACGATCAGTTACAGTTTTATTATATGTGTAGGTTTTTTTTTTATTTTTAATTTATTTATAAACAATATTAAAATATACATTTCATGCACAAACTCCAAAAAAACCAGCTAGGTTTGTCTTGGTAGATAGATAGATGTTATAAAACGTAATTAGGGTAGGTAGTGCAATAACAGTCACCTAAAATTAGGAGTACCTATATGAAGTTTAATGAACTGAAGTCAATTCGAGGTTGGCTCGACGAGCCTTGGCTTAGCGAGGTTGGACGAATACTTTTCAAATGACACCATCACTTCAGCGAACCCTCCATATTGTAGCCCTCATTTCGTTTAACGCTACGTGAATTATAAAGGCAAAGCAATAAATTTTGACACTGTCCTGTTAACCATTCAAAAGTTCCCTTGTTTAGTTTATTCTGAGCGTAGTATCTTTTAAAGTCTCACTGTCACAAGAACTTGAGTAAAAAGAAGAATTTATTGTTCATAGAGTATGAAAAATTACTTTTAATTTTACTTGAAATGTTGAACTGACAATGCAGTGCATGTTTAAAAGCTTGTCAAAAAGTTATCAAAAGACTTGAAGCATAATATACAGGGAGTATTTATTAGTTATCAAGTAATTAATAGCAGTGACTGGACTATTACTAATATCAACTTACAGGACTAACTATCACTGTCCTCACACTTATAAACAACCTAAATAACCAACTACCTAATATTCTAACACCATCTGCTAACTGGACTAAATTGAATTTTGTTCTAGGTCGGTCACGGTTGCCATGGGCGGCAGCGGAAATGTGGTGCTGTCTTCTGTGCTACCCTTATTTCATAAAAAAGCCTAGAGGTTAAGAATTTGGCCCTCAGGGTCCGGGTTCGCATTGCAGGGCACGCACGGCCGGAGTTATGTTGGGTTTAAGTATTGAAATGTGATATTAACGGTAAAGGAAAACAACGTGAGGAAACCTGCATGCCAGAGAGTTCACAAAACTCAAAGGTGTGTGAAGTTCGCCAACTAGCAATTAGCACTTGATTGTGTGTGTGTGTGTGTGTGTGTGTGTGTGGGTTTGTGGGTTTGTTACTCTTCTACGCCAAAACTACTGAACGGATTTTATGAAACTTTGCAGTAATATAGATTAGACATCGGAATAACATAATTTGTTAAAATTTATAGAGATTTTTGCAGGGACTGGTTCCCCGAAGCAAAGCGAGGGCACATAAACACCCCATCTGTCTTATTAATAAACGCGGTGTAAAGTAAAGTTACTCCAGGTTTAAATTTTTTAGCCTTGTCAATTGAGTCTCTAAAGTCAAAGGTTAGAAAAAGACCAAATCATTTAAACTCGGATTATCTTTACACCACGTTTATTAACAGTATGGGTTTACGTTAATACGAAATTAAAATTTTGGCAGCGTATATTTTAACGATTTGTTTAAGCTTACAAGGACTCCATTAAGATGTAATTAGTATGGACTCACTGTTCGCCCTTTGTAATTATTTCTGTGCCAGCATCATTTGGGGGATGAGATAATTACCAAATGTGTCTGCTTAAGGATTTATCTCTTCATCGTGTCAATTGTTTATTAAATATTAAATTGTGATTTCTTTAAAAAAAATAGTTTTTGAAATATCCAATAAAAATAAAACTCTTCCATTACTGAGTGACTGAGTGACTATCAGACAACACATAGTCGAAACTACTGAACAAGGTACGTTTCTTTGAGAGTTTAGAAAAGTACTAAGAGAAGATTTCTGGAAATTCTCCACTCAAGGTATAAAAAAGATTTACCAAGTGGCCTAAGGCCACAAGTGTAGAATGGACCTTCGCAAATGATTATGCCAAATTTTTGGCATATTTGTGTCTATATATTTTTGATTTTGACCTATTCCAAGTTATCAAAGCTGTGGAAATTCGTGCAAAGTACAAACATTATCGCACATACGAGTGAGCGCGGTAATACTTAATAGTTCAGTTTGTAACTTCGTAATATTGCTCCCCTAATTGAGTAAAATAGGGGTTGCGGTTTTATTTGAAATCTAGTCAAATTAAAAGCTAACGCTATAAAAATAATAATTGGTCTTTAGGATTATGGTAAGAAATAATGAGATATCGGTCTCAACGTTTTTGTTTAATTAAACCCTAATGGTGTAAACTTAGGGATGAAAGATGTTTGAAACTCAGTCAGAAGTTCTACGTGAGCCAAACCTTGGGCAACAGCTAGCTTATAAACCTAATGGTTAGCACAAAAAATCCCACAAGAAACAAACAAAATTCACTTTTTCTTTCTATTTTATTGCCTCAGACTTTTAGGGTAACGTCAATAATTTTCGAACGGTAAAGAAAAAAAAATTAATACGAAACGTCGGGAAGTGAAATGTCAAGTTGGAAGACCGATCGCTATGAACCGTGAAGGATCAATTCGGGATGTGGATAGTAACTCAATTGCTATGGAACCCGCTCATTGGAACAAAAGAAAATCGAAAACGTAATCGAAAGCAATATTAGGTGTAGCCTTTTATTACGATCCCGTAGCTTGGTGGGACCTCGGCTTCTAAGAAATGGGTCCCTTCGAATTTCGGCTGCCCTGTTTCATATACTTTAATGAAACAAGTACTACCTATATTAGTATGATATTTAACGGTTTCAACGTTTTTATTAAGCCAACCCGGGATGGGTGAAGTGGAGGTGGATACTTAGAGATGAAATTTTGTTTAAAAGTCAGTCAAAAATAAGTAGTTTTACGAGGACCGAGCCTCGGGCGAGAACTCCTACTTTATGACAACTTTGTAAAATTAGATCTACGAGAGTTACTACCAAAACCTGATTTACAGTTTGTGCAGCTTAATGAATAGGGTATAATAATAATATATACCCTTTAGTACATTTTACGTAAATAAAATAAATATTAAGTTAAGTAATTGCCATCAACACACGTAATAATGTCTCAGTGCTGTGACGTTTGATAAATAGTACAAATCTGGCATCAAGAGGTTGTAACGGTTGACTGAGAACTGTTTGACTCCTGCGATACGGTTCGAGATGGAGCGTGTGTCAGGTCTGCTACATACGTTAATTTTATCGCTCGTTTGGTGCAACGCTTGCTATGTAAAAGCCTGTCTTGATATATAGTCCTACAAGAATCTTGGGTGACAGAGACAGCGCCTTACAGTTTAGCTTACCTGTAAGGCGCTGGCTACAGGTAAGCTAAACTGTAAGGCGCTGTCTCTGTCACCCACACGTCACCCATGCGCCAGAAGATGCTTGTAGGACTATATTCGCGTTCGATACGGCATTTGTTTTTATGGCGTTCTTATGACGAAAGGTTATTACAAACTTGATGATTATTTTAAAGATAAAACAGCTTGGACATGAATTTCGTATTTTAAGAAAAAAAGTAATAGTAGGTAAGTGCAATCTGTAACGAAGCAGGAAATGAAGCTCCTTAGAAGTTTCTTGCCGCTTCTTCTTCCAAGACTACTCACCGTAGGGATTTGTTGCAGCTATGACGTAGTTAGACTTTCGAAAAGTGTTTGTAAAAACCTACTTCGAATAATCACATTCATTTGTCATTTTATTTATCAAATTAATGAAATATCATTTGGCAATTCACACAAATGCCAGCTTTTCGCCCCTCTGATTAAGGTTCTTTGTGGATTGACGGCGAGGATTGAAATTAATAAAATTTTGCTGGAAAAGTAAACTGAACTGTGAGTTCACGTAATATTTTTTTAACGGAGAGGGGCAATTCCGTATTCTCGGTGACTCAAGTAGCCAAGTAGGTACAGTCGTAGAAGAATCTTTTGGCGCGTGGATGACGTGTGGGTGACAGAGACAAGAGACAGTGCCTTATAGAAAACCAAACTTAACCTTGAAATAAAGAGAGGAGTTGTCGGACGCATTGGACCAATCATCGAGAGGTAGTAACTGACAGATGAATGACCACAACATACTTATAGTAAACCCAACTTAGATTGAAACGAAAGAGGCGCTGTCGGACGCATTTGAAATTCATTTGACCAATCATTGCACACTAGTAACTGACAGATGAATGACCACAACGTACTATGAATGACTTTTAACATGGCGGCGTTAGTTCCAATTTTTGCCATTTCAGAGATAAGTTGGGCGCACTATATGAATGACTTTTTAACATGGCGACATTAGTTCCAATTTTTGCCATTTCAGAGATAAGTTTGGCGCACTATACAAGTTGCCTTACCTGTAAGGCTCTGTCTATGTCACCCTCACGTCAGCCACGCGCCAAAAGATCCTTATACGACAATATAGCCTACCATTCTCTTGTTTGATTCAGCCAAACGACTTGTTTAGAAGCTGAAAGCTGATATTTCTTAGCCCTTCCTTCTTTATTACGGTATCATAATTATCATCTTGAGTCTTGCTCAGTAATGTGTTATTTAAATGATTCCATCAAAACATTTTTCCAGAATGGAATGGAAATTGGAAAAGAGCGCAGTTAGTAAAAAGATAAGTTTTATCTATATAAATAAAAATGGATTGCTGTTCGTTAGAGTCCGAAAAACTCAATAACGGCTAAACCGATTTGGCTAATTTTAGTCTTGAAATATTCGTGGAAGTTCAGGGAAGGTTGCAGCGATGAGAAAATATGGAAAAAATTGCGAGGACAATACTAAAACCGAAAATTTTAATTTCCCATACAAATCTTACCTGTCAAACATTTGATTTTCGCCCCGTCGGTTCGGTATTTTTAGAATAATTACATGTAGATCTAAATTAAATAAGAGGTTGGAATCGACAACATATATCCATAAAAGTCGAATTATCGTGTATTTAAGATTTAAAACATGCAAAATAACATAGAGATATTGACATACATGACACAAAATAATGACACTACAATGTCATTTGGTTGTTGTGTCGGGTGCGTTCAGAAATATACCTACTTTGTAAAGTTCGCTGAACTCTTTATCAAATGTCAAATCGCCCCGTGAGGTACGTGAGGTATTACATTATGACGTCACAGTTTTCTGTTATCAAACTGGTTCCTTTTTTATTGGTTTTAAGCTAATAAAATTGTCAAACCCTCAAAAAAATCCGTAGAAATATTTTAATGATTATATTAGAAAATCAAATAGGTTAAAAACTTATAGTACTCTTTACACTTCTTTTTCAAAATAGATCTTTCCACGGGACGCAGCAATACATTGGAGGGAGCTGAAGATAACTCCATATGTGTCTGTTTTAATTAATGACCTTTAAAATAACCATCTGATGCACAAGCTCAGAGTCGCTCAGCGGGCTATGGAGAGGGCTATGCTCGGTATTTCTCTGCGTGATCGAATCAGAAATTATGAGATTCGTAGACGAACACGGTTAACCGACATAGCCCAGAGAGTTAGCCGGCTGAATTGGCAATGGGCCGGTCATATAATTCGGAGGATCGACAACCGTTGGGGAAGAAAGGTCCTCGAATGGAGACCACGTCTTGGAAAAAGGAGTATAGGGCGCCCCCCGACCAGGTGGACTGACGACCTGATGAAGACGGCTGGCATCCGCTGGATTCAACGGGCCCAGGACCGGTTAGAGTGGCGCCAGTTAGGGGAGGCCTACGTCCAACAGTGGACATCGAAAGGCTGATGGATGGATGGATGGATAGAAAATAACCATTATTTTTGCTTATACACATTTTTTGAGTTGTTATTTAACTCTGACCCATCCCAAACAAAAAAAAACAAACATCCCAAACATCATTGATAACCACAAATATTACGAATGGTTGAGTGAGCGAGTAATCTTGGCAGCTAAGAATAAAGATGTGGATGAACTTCATAATTCAAAATGAAATCATTGGTACCCTTGCATTGGTATCATTACATTAATTCAAATCAATCGATAATGTAATAAATGAAAATGAAGCCACCAACTATTTAACAATTTTTTTAAATTCACTGGATGTGCCAGGCTTACCACCGCATAATTTACAACTAAAGGTTGGCTCGGTACTTAGTCATCATGTTTCGAAACCTAAACCAACAAAAAAACTAAAACAAAATTATGCAATGGAACGCGTTTGGTGATAAGGAAACTGATGATCAATGTGATCCATGCAACGATTCTAAAAGGAAAATTCAAAGGTGAGGAAGTTCTCATTCCGAGGATAACGATGATCCCAGCCGATATGCCGTTTGAGTTTAAACGGCTTCAATTTCCAATTTGACTTGCATTCGCTATGACGATTAACAAATCACAGGGCCAATCCTTGAATTTTTATGGTCTGAATTTAGAAAATGCATGTTTTTCTCATGGCCAATTATATGTGGCCTGTTCACGGGTCGGAAAACCACATGCTTCATTTGTATTTGCACCTAATAACAAGACGAAAAATGTCGTGTAATAACAAGTCTAATAACAAGACGAAAAGTATCGGTGCTTTACTGAAGAGTGCAGTGAAAGCCATGCACGGAAATTAAATATGCATGTCGTTAAAATACCCGATTTTATTACAACTTATATTTTATTTACTTTCTCCTCTGTTATAATGGAGGAATTTGATGCCTCTAATAAAACAAGTGTGAGGAGCAAGTTCTACAGGAGGGGGTGATAAGAGATCTGCAGATGCGAGGTAATTAGGACAAAACTGAAAGCTCTTTCCATTAAAAGGAAGATTTCAAATAATCATAATATACCTATATAGACATAATGTGTCAGAAAAATTTTACGTGGATGTCCGAGCCATAGAGGTCCTAGCAACACATTGATCTATAATATTCCTATCTCTATGGAGCAACATTGCGGTAGAATGATTTATTGGTTCATGGGTGGAATATGGATTAAAAATGTTATGAAATGGTTATGAAGAATCAAGACGAATATTATTAGGCGCTCGAGACTGATTCACCAAAGATGATGTGTCATTATTACAATAGAGATTTCATGATACGGAAGAAAATATTAAAAAGTTCCGCTAAAGTTATATTTCTTGATGTGGAAAACACTATAAATTGGCATGACATATGTGGATTTTCGGGAAAAAGTGTCAGGAGTTATCATTTTTATTTCAGCTTAAAAAGGGTGATATGTACGCCATACCAATATTATCATTATAGCCCAGTGTTTGGTGTTGACTTCCTTGAATAATGAATTCTTGAATTTCAGGATGGCCGACTTAAAAAGTCCGTTCAGACAGACCGGCTCGGAGAAGAGAGCAGATTTTTATCGCGATGGAAACCAGAGTTTTGAATAATTGTATTAAGGTTTATTTTTGTATGTTCACTTATTTTGTCATTGGGAATGCCTGAACGCGTTTAGTATGAAATAATGAGAGGAGCCGACTGGCTCCGATTGCGTGCTCTTACTCGCTCTTTCTCGGTCTATGTGAAAGAGTTGGCGGCACCGCTCCGGCAAATTCCAAGCGCATGCGATCCGGTTGTGTGAAAAGAAAAATACGAGCCGATACTCTCCGAGCCGGTCTATGTGAACGGACCCTAATGGAGGAGTTTTATGCCTCTTCTAAAACAATTGTGAGGAGCAAGATCAGGTGGTGATATGAGATGGGGCGAGGCGAACTCAGATTTGGGGTGCTGGTGAGCAAAGATATAGAGCGGTGCTTTAGTGGACAGCAGTGGAGAGATATGAAGGATCGACGTCAAGGGTCAACATAACTTTGAAAGGAGCAATTCTTCAAGAACTACAGCAAGTACATTATCAACGTCATGCATTGGTTTACAAATTCAAGACTGCTTCAGAGCGCATGCCTAATGATGGCTACAATGTGACCAGAGCTGAATCGACCAGCTGAAACACACGAATGCACTTTTATCTCTGCAACAATATAATTATGAAGTTGCAATTAATTTTAAAATAATAGGGTTTGATGTTGTCAATATATTCATGGAATAAAACGGATTCATAGAAAAAAGTATTTTATTTTGCCCTTTTACCTATATTTTATTAAGGAATGTGACATTATCAATTTGCATTAATTTTTTAAATGGTAAACCTGCTCTGCCATTGACTGCTTGGCGGAATGAAGTTCGCCGGGTCATCTAGTTACTGTATAAAGTCGTAGTGAACTCTTCAACATCCTACATATCCTTATCTAGGTATATTCCAAGTCTATCAAACTTTGCAAAAGCTTTTTCGCAGGCCCCCTCGAATGCTCAAGGGCCACTCTTCTAAAAAGGGAAGTTTTAAATAGAATCCTTTTCGCTGCTATGAATAAGTGAGAGAAACGGGGACCTCTTAGCGAATTCATTGATTTTGTATTTGTGGAAATTCTCCACGTATGTCACTATTGGATTTGGATATAAGATTAGGAAAAAAGTTTTTCTTAGTGTTTCAACTTTTATTACCTAGTACCTACACAGATAATTAAGTTTTTTCCAATAATTTAAATAATAAGTCGACGGGCTACAAGAACTGACTCTTAGGTAATTGACATTTATATTTGCCGAAACGAAATATTTCACAAAATTGGCACGCAACAGCTTAGTCTAGATCCGTCTTCGTTTATTAAAATAAAAAGAATCTAATCAAAAGGTAACCTCAATACGTCAACGCGTATTAATACGCTGTGCTACCAGACAGCCCCTGACGAAAATAAATATACGAAACGGCGTACCGGCGTAGGTCTGTACCTAACACGCTCTGTCGCGCCTGTCAGTTAGACCCATTTGTGTTAGCGACGCAGCGTTTCGGATACTGTCGGTGAAACGTTACAATGTAGGTATTGTATTTGTTTTATTTGTGTATATAATTGTTGTTTAGAGTTTTTTACCTAAAGCGCCCCCCGACCAGGTGGACTGACGACCTGAAGAAGACGGCTGGAATCCGCTGGATTCAAAGAGCTCAGGACTGGTTAGAGTGGCGCCAGTTAGGAGAGGCCTACGTCCATCAGTGGACCGCGAAAGGCTGATGGATGGATGTACCTAAAGCGCATAATACGGTAGGTACCCTTACAATACGATATCTATCTAATAAAGTCACATAGAGCTGTCTCGCTCTTAATCGGAAACAGGTAGATACTTGAAAATTATCTTATTAAAAGGTAATCTCAATTTATCATCGCGTATTAAGTGATACACAAATATATAAATATACTTTAGCTTCCGCCCAAGGCTTCGCCAGCGTGGATTTTGTTTAAACTTCACCCACATAACTTTTTTATTGTAAACCGATTTATATGATAAAAACCCTAATATGTTAAGTAGAGCTTATCACAACATTACCCTGAAACTGCATTCAAATCGGAAAAGCCGTTTCTGAGATTAGCGTGCACAAACATACAGACAAAATGAAAAAGTATTGTTTTGAGTTCTGTTGTTGTTGAGAATTTTTTAATAATCCTACTAGCCTACTAATATTATAAATGCGAAAGTTTGTAAGGATGTATGTGAGTGTGTGTGTGGGTTTGTTACGCTTTCACGCAAAAACTACTGAACGGATTTCCATGAAACTTTGCAGTAATATAGCTTAGACATCGGAATAACATAATTTGTTTGTTCTTCTTAATTTTTTTCTTCATATTTTGATTTCTAAGATACCCAATTTATTATTAGCATTATTATTAGATATACCTAATTATTGTTATTTAATTGCCAGGTTAAGCTAGTAGCAGTTTACATAAACTAACGTAAATACTGTATCGATTGCCAATAATAAGGTCCATTATCAATCAAATGTAATCAAATCAATTTGATACAATGTATTGTAACCCGTTAATTGCTTCCATTTACTGATACACTCAACCTATTAGTGGCTTACAATAGAGCAAGGTTTGTATTTATCATCACCGTGTTAACTATAAGCGCTCATAGCCCGACGGATTGCGTTAATTTTTTATAGAATTAAGGTAGCAAACGAGCACACAGCACCACCCTTCCGCTGCCGCCCATGACAACTATGACCGTCAAGACTCAATTTAGGGATTCGGATAGTTATTCCAGTTAAAAGATGGTGTTAGAATATTACTTGGTTAGCTTGTTGATAAGTGTGTGGGCAACACTGTTACAAATCAAAGTAGTCGAATTCAATAAATAAGTATGCATTAGGTATCCGAGATCCGAGATCGAGAACTCACAATCTTTCTCTGTTTTAAATGGCCTCACATGATAAATAGCCGGCGTTCAAATCCAAAAAGAGTTAAAATCGGTACTTACATACAGTTATGAACAAGTTATAAACTTAACAGAAGAATAACAAAAGAATCTGTCGAATAAGATTAACATTCTCCTTTTTTAAAATTGACAAAATTTTAACTTCACTGCCTATTCTCCGTGCCCACTTTTCCACTACTGGGATCATGACCTGGTAAAGGTCAAGACCACGTGGGTGTAGATTGGCTCATTTAACTAAATTTTGAAAACACCGCGTTGTGACTGTTAATCTCTGGTTGTGACACCCTTTTGTGTATGCGTAATTTTCCTTATTCCAAGCAGAAAACTAATTAATTTTTCTGTTATACAAGTTCTATAATGTTTGAATGTTTTAATTAGTTCGTTTCAATGCTTTAAATCATCCAGATGTGGAAAAAGCCGTCTGAGCTAGATTTTCGGCTTCAACCAAATGATGGCTCAATATAAGCACAGGTCTCCTCACAACTGAGGAGGCATATATTATGTACTTGAATAGCCAAGAATTGGAATTGTCACTCCTCGCTACGAAAAATATTTCGTGTGCTCATAGTTAAATTTTGCTTGTAACGAGAATATGATATTTACTTAAGGCGTTTTAAAATCTCGTAAGTAGTCAATGAAGCCTGATGATAGTTTATTCAATCCTTTTGTCTTTTACGACTAAACAATCTTGCTAGATTTTTTATGGAATTAAGGTAGCAAACGAGCAAGGAGCACCACTGTTCCGCTACCGCCCATGACAACTGTGACCGACACAGAACAAGACTTTAGTAACGTAATTATAGTAGAGTAGTCTTGGGTTATCCCCTATGCGTACGAAGGGCGTACTAACATACCGTTAAGTCTTTTTTTAGGTTACAAATTCGTTTGTTCTTTTTCGTTCATTCTTTTAGTCACTCATTCATTCACACACAACTACACGTTGCCTTTCATTCACTTAGCGTTATAATTAAGTATTTCATCAATCATTTTCCTATATATGTACGTGTCTATCTAGTTGTCCTAATACCATAAAAAGATAATCTAAGATAATTAGGACTATAATGACACTTGTAAGAGAATAGGGAAACCCTCTAGGGCATTCTTCCATTTGCAATTACAATGTAATATAATGCAAAGTCATAAGAGCTCCATTAGGTTCGGAGATGGACAGATTAGTTTCTGAGAAGCTGTTGTTTTAGGTAATATGAATTGTTTATTTGTCAAGTTCAAAGAAGTAATAGCTAAGTTTGAATGGTTAATTTTCCAGTAAGGCAGAAGCTGAGTTCCTAGCTTGTATCAGTGCACTTTTTGTGCGTACCTATCAGAAAATAACCTACCTATGGAATCACTGGCAATTAAACCCAGGAACTCCCACTTCCAAAACCACGACCAGATTCGACCAGTTAGTTAAATACTTCTTGATACCCCCAGTAAAAAGGATTGCATTCACAGGTGAAAAATGTTACTAGAAAACTAACGTCCTATAAAAGTGCAATAAATTGCACACCGTACCTACCATCCGCATATTGTTAGGCAATTTAGGCGTTACTCTTTTATAGTCTAATCCAATTTTGACAATTACTAGGCTGCAACAGTGCTATTTTTATGTAACTGGCTGTAAATGTCACTAAAGATTTAATGTTACGTTACGTGGAATATAAAACGCGTTTGTAATAGTTTTTGTGTCTAGCGTTCATAGCTTGTGTAAATCGTTAGTGATTGACCGATAGGTGCTTGAATGCATTCAGGAGTAAGTTGGGCGACTGCTAGACATTAATATTTTAGAGATATAGATCTACAACTAGTTGATAATACGTTGGCCCGCGTGTAAACACTTTAGACTGTTTTTTGCTTAACTATTATTCCTATCCTCTTAGGGGCCGATTTAACGTAAAGATTGAAACAAAATCCGCTTTTATGGAGAGTAAACTATAAACTACTTTCCTGCTAAATACATAATTATTCATACGTCAAGCAGTTTCGATACTTATATTTTGTAAGTAAACTTTCGCTTTATAGATAAATTATTTAGTTATAGGCTTTTGAGAGAGTCGAGTGGAAAGTTTAAACATTCCCATGCATAAAATCACTACATTAATAATAAAGTTAAGTAACTTTATAAAATTCATTGTAGCGGTGATAGCCTAGTGGTTAAGAACTCCGCCTTCCATTCGGAGGGTTTGGGTTCGAATCCCAGGGCGCGCTCCTTTGACTCTTCGGAGTTAAGTGCGTTTTAAGCTTTTCAATGTCACTTGCGACAAACGGTGAAGGAAAACATCGTGAGGAAACCTGCATGCCGGAGAGTTCGCAAAACTCAAAGGTATGTGAAGTCCGCCAATCCACATTTGGCCAGCCTGGTGGACTAAGGCCTTAACCTTCTCATCCTGAGAGGAGACCTGTGCTCAATAGTGGGCCATGATGAGTTGAGATGATGTTGATAAAGTTTATAAAATCATGCTTAACGTCGATTTTAGGCACTAAAGGACAGATTTTCCGAAGCGAATCGAGGGCAGGTATACTAGTAATGAATAAAATTGATAAAGTTTATTACCAAAATTACTTTTCCACTGCCCGTTGGTGTGAAACGAAATCAAATTTGGAGGGATCAACATTTCATTAAAACGAGTTAATTTCGACACCAATTGCAAACCACGACTTCACTCTTTAATTAATAAGTATTAATTGAAAGTAGATAAGCGGGATAAGCGAACTGGCAAATTGGATCTTTTTTTCTCAATTATTATTTGTAGAAAACTTAATCATAATTTGTTGTTACCTATAGGTAAGTCGGTATATCCTGTTGTCTATAAATGCAGTCTATTTTTTAAAAATAACATTAATTTTATTTTAGTTTAATCAATAATCGACCATTATCGATTTTCCCGATGAAATGTGGTCACTATTGCCCATGGACCTCAACAAGTCCGCCGCTGGCTTCATGAGTGCCCGCGTGCAATTCCGTTTTGCACTAAGTTGAGGCTATTTGTATTATTCGCTTCATACACCTACTCACTACTCGGCTACTCGGGTTTAAAACCCTCCCACCAGCCTAAAGTATTTTTAGGATTAATCTGGATCATGATCTGGATAGTACGAACTATCTTAACAGTCCCTGTCCTCACTCTTATAAACAAACTAATAAATTAATCTTCGAACACCATGTATTAATTGGACCACTCATCCCAGTCTCCAAATTGGGTTTTGTTCTGAGTCGGCAACAGTTGTCATGGAGGGCAGTGGTAGGGTGGTGCTGCCTGCTCGTTTGCTATCTTAATTTCATTAAAAAAGTCTAGTGAACTCTGACCACGAATACTGATTAACCTGTGTATATTAGCATAAGGGCTGAAAGGGCTACCAATGCCGTAAGGCCGTATCAATCAAAGTATCCATAGGTATCAATTCCAGTTTTCCTGTGTTCCATAGCATGACCTCAAATAAGATTTGTTTCAGGTCATTCGTTATGATGTTCACGAGACGCAATTGCCACTTAACAGCAAATGGATTGAATACCCGTACTTTATGGCTCCGAAAATAACATTTCAGTCAATCAAATTGGGTACTAAAACGTTATACTGCGACTACTTCAGGTTGTTGGTATAAAGCGCTTTGCCCACGCAGCAACTATTGCAGCAACTGGCAAATGGCAACTAACTGGCAACTAGCTGTTAACATACATACATAGGACTGCGCAAACACAGCAACTCGAGTTTCGAGTTCCGACAATCGTCAACAGTTTTCAGTTGCAGCAACTAGCAAGTGTTAAATATTATACCGTTGCCGGTTTTCGCAACTGTCAATCGCAAATCAATCAATCAAGTTGCTCACAAATTGCTATAAAATCGCCGCAACCGTAAACGTTGTAGCAACTATCAATTTTTACAGGAAACTTTTAAAAAGTTGATAGTTGCCTCAACTTGAGTTGCCCCGTGCGCAAAGCGCCTAAGTGACTGAGTTTATAATGCCTTCGCTCCACTAAATCTATTCCTAACGTCGTATTTAGTATGATTGCACTCGTAACGCCACCTGGAGCGTTTGTTTAATTAAAAAGTGTTTGTCTGTGAAAGTTTTATATTTTTTTTCGCATAAAATTACTATTGCTCTTCAACTATCTTCATGCTGAAAATCATATCGATCCGTGGTTGTGTTTTGACGTGGAACAAGGACAAACAAACAAACAAACTAACACACTTTCCCAGTTATAATAACATAGGTAATCAATAAAATTACTGTGAAAACATTTTTTTTTCATAATAATACACTTATTAACGTATCTTCTTTTGAGATTTTTATAATTTACACATTTCTTTATTCGTCTGTAACCTTCTAAGGGCATTACCATAAGCTTATTCATAACAAGCCTTGATACCAAGTAGGTAAGTACATGAAATCCTCTTGGGACCCTCACGCTTCAGACATTTAATATTTTCGAATTACACCAACAAATTCTAAACTTCATCAGCTGACAAATAGCCCGCCATTACCACCGTAACGTTGTCGGCCTTGTTATGACGTCATCTTGACGATTTATGTACGAGTATTTCGAGATGAATTCGCGCGAATTTCGACGGCTTATCGCGAATAAACGCGACCGTTTATTTTATTATAAATAGCTTTTTTTAATGCCACTCGGGTGTTTTTTGGTTATTTCATTTCGACAATAATTATATTTTGTCGTACTAAGTCAAAACATAATAGACAAGAATATCTACATTTAAGTGATCGACTCAGGACTGGACTCATATCGAGATTTATTATGTGTGTAATTGCGAACGTTTTTGGTTGGTTGGTTAATGGGCATGCGGAATAAAATATTGCTAAAATTTAGGTTTATTTTTTATGTTAATAGCCAACAAATAAAAGCCGACCAAAGAAGCATCGTGTCTCGTCGAAACTCTATAAGAAATATGTAAAAACATTTCACAGTCAATTTTAAAAGAAGTGTGTACCTAGTGATCGTCGCATAGGTACTAAACTTGTTATACGGTGCGATCACAAACCTGAATCACGCTATCGAAGTTTTATATTGGAAACGGGATTTGTTTCGGAATTCGCCGTGAGTAAATTTCGCTTACGAACTAAATTGAAATGTGATCACAGGGAATAAATTTGTTTTAGCGGGAAGTGGCAATTCTATATTCTGGCTACTCAAGCTCAGTTGGAATTGCCTGAAAAGTGATCTCCTTTTGCCAAACCAATCAAGACGGTTAAGCACTTGGGCAAGGGGAGATCCCCGACCAGGAGAGTCGACTTGTCTGGGGGGTGGCCGAGGCCTCAAGCGAATGTTCTCGGGGTGTTGTATATATAGGGTGATTTGTAACTCGACGTATTCCTCTTGGGATGTGGTAATACAACCAAATTCCAACAAAATTAACCATAATGTCTCTAATACTATAATAATAATAATAATAATAATAATACTATACTAATAATAATAGTTGAATCTGATCTATTCCTAAACTACATAAAAAACATTGAAAATAACATTTCAAAAAATCCTAAAGCATTTTGGTCGTACATTAAATCTAGCAAACATAACAACTCCATGCCTGCTGTACTAAAGTTAGGTCAGCGAACATCTGGTTCTGGAAATGAAATATGCAACATGTTTGGTGAATTTTTTAATTCATCCTTTTTGAATAGCTCTTATACTGATGAATCATTCGAATACTCTCCTGACAACGACACATTATCGGTGGCAGATATAAGGGATGTCGAAGTCGATCCTGGCATGGTGCTCAGGCTTCTGGAACGCCTTGACTTGAAAAAGTCGGCTGGTCCCGACAACATTCCACCCATTTTTATAGTCAAGTGCGCCAAAAGCCTGGCATTTCCACTATTTTTATTATAAAAGCGTTCCTTGACAGAGGGCGTTGTACCATCCATTTGGAAATCTGCATTTATTACACCTATCCACAAAAAGGGACCAAGGGATGATATCACTAACTACAGACCCATTTCCAAACTTTGCATTTTTGCTAAAGTTTTGGAACGAATTGTTTATAATCAATTGTATGACAGTCTTAAACATACCTTTATAACGCAACAACACGGTTTTCTAAAGGGCAGATCTACAACCTCCAATTTATTACTCTGCGTTGATTACCTATCAGAACATATGTCGGAACCCTCTCAAGTAGATATAATATATACTGATTACAGCAAATGTTTCGATAGGATAGACCATTTACTACTCTTGCGTAAGTTACAGGGCGTAGGAATTAGGGGCAATCTGTTCAGATGGCTTACTTCATACGTAAGAAATCGCTGTCAAACCGTTGTGCTTAACGGATATACTTCATCTGGAATCTCAGTATCATCAGGCGTACCTCAGGGTTCATTGTTAGCGCCGCTCTTATTTAATATATTTATTAACGACGTGTCTTCATGCTTTCTAAATTGTGAAATCCTACTTTATGCAGACGACATCAAAATACTTTGTCCAATTACATCATATCTAAGTACACAACTCCTTCAAGATGATCTCATTAGATTTGAAAATTATTGTAAAGCTAATAAGTTAGATCTAAATGTCAAGAAATGCTACGTATGTACCTTCACTCGAAAACCAAAACCAATAGTAAGAAACTATAAGTTACTAAACTGTGAGTTAGCAAGGGTTACATCTATTCGTGATTTAGGAATAACATTTGACTCGAAATTAATTTTTGATAGTCACATCAACACTATTGTCAATAAAGCTTCTCAATCTCTTGGATTCATCCTACGTATGTCTGCCAATTTTAAATCTATAAAAACATTAAAAATTTTGTACTGCGCCTTTGTTCGGAGTCACTTAGAATACGCGTCACAAGTGTGGAACCCTCTATATAACGTCTACAGTATGCGCATTGAGCGCATTCAGAAAAGGTTTTTACGTCACATTCAATTCCGGTTAAAGTTAAACATACCAGATTACACGAAGCGTTGTAAAAAATTTCATATTTTACCACTATACGAGAGAAGACGTATTGCAGATCTCACATTTTTGATTAAAATCGCAAGCGGGTGGGTCGATAGTCCAGATCTTTTACATAAGATTGGGATACGTGTTCCGTACTTATCACTCAGAACATATAAACCTCTTAATGTGCCAAGATCCAAAACCAATTATAGGAAGAATTGCTATTTAGCGCGAGCGAGTAGGTGTTTCAATAACATCTCATTACAGCTGGACGTGGATTTATTTAATACACCTCCAAATAAGCTTAATGAGATGTTATCAAATATTTTTTTTCAGCCCTGATCATCAATTTAGCTATAGTAAATATTATACAACATTGCACACTTTATTACTGTTTTTGTGATCGGGCAAAATATTTTTTCACATTTTGTTATTTTATTACTTGTAGTACTGTACGCATCCGATCTCACGTGTTGTAATGTTATATACGCTCAGTTACATATAAGCGAAAACTTGTAATTGGCCTTCAAGAATCCTTGTACTGCTATCATTTATTTTTGTAAACTAGCTGTAAGTTTTCCGTAAAATAAAAAATAAAATAAAAATAAAAAATAAAATACCAAGTCAACTGGTTATCGAGATATTCCTTATTTTTGGTTTTGGTCAAAGAACACCGAATTTGACTACAAAAAAATCAATAAATAAAAAAGTAGTGGTTTGAATTGAGTTGTGTGCATTTCTATCAATGACCAATACATCAACAAAGATTTATTAATACTAATGCAGGCACAAGTGTTACACATTTTAAAATAACAAGTGAATTCTTGTAAAAAAAAATATTTTCTTACGAATGTGGTCGATAGAAAAGTAGATTTATTTTAAAAAATCTAGTATACATGAAGCGTACAAACTACATGAAAAACATCCTTGTTTTATAAGCTATCCAAACAAGTAAAATTATTAAGACACAAACAAAACATTTCAGAAAAAAACGTATGTAGAGCACGTGCGACGTAAAACCCTTTGTTATCGTACCGCGGTATAAGTTCCTGAGTTGCAAACTTTTTAGTTATTATTGTCGTTTGTCGTTTGTCTATTAGACCCACTTGATCATTTAAAATGAAAATTAAACAGCAGCACTGTTTTGTTTCTGGCTACCAACGCGATCTCCCAAATTTACGTTGATTTTGATCACTAAATAAGTATGACGGCTTACTCTAATTCCGAGTATGCCGATATTATTTATTGTTATGTATTTTGTGATGGAACAATAAATAATATCGGCATACTCAGAACTAGAATAAGCCGTCATACTTATTTAGTGATCAAAATCAACGTGAATTTGGGAAATCGCGTAGGTAGCCAGAAACAAAACACTGCTGCTGTTTAATTTTCATTTTAAATGATCAAGTGTGTCTAATAGACAAACGACAAACGACAATAACAACTAAAAAGTTTGCAAATCAGGAACTTATACCGCGGTACGATAACAAAGGGTTTTACGTCGCACGTGCTCTACATACGTTTTTTTCTGAAATGTTTTGTTTGTGTCTCAATAATTTTACTTGTTTGGATAGCTTATAAAACAAGGATGTTTTTCATGTAGTTTGTACGCTTCATGTATACTAGATTTTTTAAAATAAATCTACTTTTCTATCGACCACATTCGTAAGAAAATATTTTTTTTACAAGAATTCACTTGTTATTTTAAAATGTGTAACACTTGTGCCCGCATTAGTATTAATAAATCTTTGTTGATGTATTTGGTCACTGATAGAAATGCAAACAACTCAATTCAAACCACTACTTTTTTATTTATTGATTTTTTTGTAGTCAAATTCGGCGTTCTTTGACCAAAACCAAAAATAAGGAATATCTCGATAACCAGTTGACTTGGTATTAGGGACATTATGGTTAATTTTGTTGGAAATTGGTTGTATTACCACATCCCAAGAGGAATACGTCGAGTTACAAATCACCCTGTATGCGGGCGATGTAGAAATCTTCACTAGCGTGATTCAGGTGTGAAATGTTGGCGATTCGCCACAGCATCACCTTCAATAAGAGTTACCTGATGCCATGTAGGTACTCATCCTTTTTTTCAGCATAATTCACAACAGAGATGGTTTGCTTGACCTCAATATGAACCCAGTCATTCACGCCCCTATCAGAAAAAGATCAAAGATCTATATCTATATTTTTGTGGATAATAATATTATAGCTTTTTGGATGTTGTTTACAAGGCTGTCCGTATGAATAAAATTCTTTCAAGTTCATGTAAGATGAAAGGTCAAATTATCCCGCGGGAGTGTCAGTTGAATTATTTTCTCTAGGTATTCGCGCAGAGTCGTATTATATTTTCCTGTGGCATTAAGGTAGCAAGCATCAACGTCAAATATCTTCAATCCTTCTGATATCTATCTGCTGGCGCGCATGATATATAGGCAATCAGTTTTCCTTTAACTCCAATCGGGTCTAAGATATTCGGATTCTAGGTTAGGTACTGTAGTTACCAAATGATGTAAGAACATTATTTGGTTAGTTTGTTAGTAGGTCTGTTTAAGGGTTGGATCAGTAACTGTTGAGTTGAGTTGATACGGTGAAATCATGAAATCTGAATCATGCTATCGAAGTTTTCTAAAATTCGCGACACATCTCCGGCAACGGTCACTAGCGGTTCGGCCGCCTTCTTAGCATAATATTTCGCCTGACAGGAGATCTCTCTTTGCTGTCCTATTTGTTGTTGTTACTAATGTCCAGTAAATAATTTGTAAGAGTCTCTTCCTAATTCGGCCACAGAGGGTACCTACTATCATTGAGGACTATGACGATCGTCTCTAAAAAGTATAGCATAATTTGTGCTGCACAATTCAAAATGTCCCACCTATTTTCCAATAAACGTCCATTTTTCGAAGTGAATTTCTACGGGACCTATCAGAAAAGTAGGTAATGGATGAGAGCTGGTATAAAGGATGTTTTGAATATACATCTGGGGCCCAGCGTCCTTCGTTTTGCTTTTGATGTAGACGTTATTGAGCGAGTTCAGAATATTTTTATAGATGTGAAATTACAACGGACTAACGAACAGAAGAACCACCTGACTAACTGACTAAGTGGTCATTGTCGTCTAAATCAATAAATAACACTTCATACTCATAGTCCCACACTAGGATTCCCTGCATCTTGCCACGAACAAAACATAAGACAAGGAAACGCACTAAGGCCGAAAACGTTGATTTAAACTCATCATTCAAATTTAGACCTCGCTAAGAAACTAACCCGGAGCCTTGGAGCCGCGATGTGAACCACCAGACGAGTTTCCAGTCTAGGTTATCACGACGCGCAAGCGTAGGTCATGTGATTGTGGTCGCTTTCAGAGAAATCTGGTATAAAGTTTGAAGGCTTTACGTGCCCTCCGAAAGCACGGAAGCGCTCAAGAAATTTTGCCACTAGCGGTCACCCATCCACCTACGATCGCGCCCGTTGATGCTTAACTTTGTTGATCACTTACGATCGACGCAAGCCGTCTGACTATGAGCGCTTCACGCATACGAATACACATGAGAAATACTTTTAATCGCACAAAATAATGACACCGATCTAAGAACGACCGAATAAACTTATTATACTCGTTTTCGCGTGTCCTCGGGCTTCCTCATCAAGTATCTCATCCGGGTATGAGGTACCTAAGGCAGGTGTCTCACCACCGGCGAGTGGGCGAGTAAAACTCGGCTATTTTATCGCTCGAGAGCATTTTTTGGTCGTGACAAAAGATATGACAATCCATAAGACATATAAATGTCAACGAGTATTCGCTAACTGTTCACACCGCGAGAACTTGCTCGCATAATGCATCTCTTTTGTTTACACGGAATGTCATATTTAAGTCCCTTTCTTGGGCAAGAAAATAGCTGAGCTTTACTCGCTGCTCGCCGGCAGTCGGTCACCTGCCTAATACACTACAATTACTTTAGGTAATCGTCCTTTACGTAGTTAATAATAGTAGTACAGAATAAAGGAGTGTAATACCAGTACAAAGGAAAATGAAAGGTTGAAAAGTCTCAAAGGGATCTGAAAGTCATGAAATTCCGGATTTGAATACGGATACAGATAAAAGAATAACATAAAACCGGTTGTAGATTCGGCTACCGTTATCGAGGCCGCATTACGGCTAAACCGCCGCGGTTTCTAACCGCGTAATTTTGTGACCCAAGGAAAGCCATACAAGCGGCCGCACTTGCGGTTTACTCCCGCGACTGATAGTGTATGCGTTTCGGGCGGTTTTGCGGTTTGACAGCTAACCGCTAATTTTGTAACTCAAGGAAAGCCATACAAGCGGCCACATATGCGGTTTCATACCGCGACTGATTTTAAAACCGTGATTTTTTACAGATTTGTTCGCGGTTTGCCTAGGTACATGCGCCAGTAGTCGGCCTTTACTACTTTGTCGAATAAATGTCTCAGACAAAAGAGGATCCGTCGCCTCGTAGTAGTCCGTAGGTCTGAAGGGTCGACTATCAGAATGGTGCAGTTTAGAGGAAGCCTATGTCCAGCAGTAGACGCACAAAGGCTGATGAATGGATGTTGATGATGATTTATAATTATTAATAGTTACTATTATACTGTCTTTGAGACAAATTGTCTGAGCTCTGTGAACAAAATAGCCGAGTTCTGGATTTTGCAGGCTGAGCACTGGAGAAAAATTACTTTTTCTTTTAAATATTTTTCTTATTTTCACTTAAGACAACGTTGAGAATGTGTTAATTTAAAATAATAATAAATGACCGATCCCCTTGAGACCCGAGAGCTTACATGTAAGCTCATGCGCTGAGGGCCCCGAGACCCGCGAGCATTCCTGAATGCTCATGCGTCCAAAGAGTGTTTAGTGCCTTAGAATGTCGTATTATTATCTTTTAACTTTCTTATCTGTGTTTAAAGTATTATTACTCTGTAGCCGAATAACCAATTCGTTCTTCTAAAACGTAATCTCTATGGCGATAGTACAAAAAAAAAAAAAAAGCTTTGTTTAGTTTGAGGTTATTCTCCCGAAGTGCGCGGTATTAAAAATAATGATTTCTTATAAAATACGGATAAAAAAGTGTAAATTTCGTTTAATATCTTTAGTTTACAGTGTTTTAGATTGATATAAGTGAAAACAATGGTGAATTTTGTGTTTAATTGATTCAAAACATATATTTCGTCTTGGTGAGTGACCATTACTTTTTCGTCTGATAGGTATAAAAGCGATATAATTTTTAAAACTAATTGTTTCGTATTCCAATAAGAAACAACACATATTCCAATTGGAAAAATCGTGTAGAATCTATTTTTAACATTAGTTTTTAATGAAACTCACTCTTTATCGTGTTATTTTACGCAAATTAACGGAAGGTGTCAAATTACACTCTTACAATAACAATAACAAAAGCTTTGAGCTCGGTTTGTGATAAGACTTTGTAAGAGAACTGTGCTTGTATTATATATCAATGAGTTCGGAATATCATTTCCTAAATGAGAAATATATTAATTTAGCCAAATATTACGATTACTAAACACACATTTGACTAAAACGAAACCCTTACGATTACGGGAAATTATCCTACCTTTGTGATGTTTACATTTTTTATGATAAACAAATGTCCTAAGTAACCATATGTAAGCATGTAATACTATTCGTGAATAGTTTATCTTTATGATAGTGTAAAAATATCTGAAGAATTCGTTATAATATTTTTACAAAATTTTTTTGAAAATGAGGTAAACGCGCGTGCGAATTTCCGCGAAAATCGAATTTTTTTCGCGAGTTTCGAAGACTTTGCGAGTGTAAATGAGAATTTATTTATTTCTTATTAGAATGTTTTTATTTCTTATTAGAATCTACATATTCTGTAGAAGAAAATGGTGTAAAAATAAAGCCACTCACACAATTATTATATTTATAAGAAATATTTATTGTCAACATAACAGAGTTTACTAGTTCCCTCCGAAATAACGGCCTGTTATAAATTATAAACACGTTCTCGTGTTCTGTTTTTTGTTTCATCTCGTAGTTTAACTATTGAGCTCTTGAAATCGGCCGCCAGCACCTGTTATAACATAAACATTTCATCATGAACGACATAAGTGTTCAAAGTCAAGTACCGCGCTCAGATTACGCGTCATCGCTCGCGACGCTCGGGTCTTAGCGGTTGTTTACGTTTCGAGCGCGCGAGTCTCGATAATTCTAATGTATTATTTAACACATTGGTTACAAAAAAAAAGTACACTCGATCCAAATCGGGAAATGCACTAAATGGCTGACTAGCTGACTACTGGGTCTATTACCCTATATTGAAGCGTACAAACACATACAAATTGACGCGGTAACCGCGAGCGGTTTCTGTCAGAGATTTAAAAACTATAGATGGGCCCTTAATTTCAGATAAATTTTCGCGCGTCATCTTTATGTGCGTGAAGTTGGCACGTGATCGATTTTGGTTGTTATATTAAAAAACGAAAAAAATACATAATAATAACTCACTTCCACGTTCTGTAATTGTTAGCTTGTTCTCGAAATAATTAAAACAACATGACTTAATATTTTTTTATATATGAAATTTGATTCCTTTGGACTTATTTGTGTTTCTTCATTTATTACAACACTTTTTGAAGGCACCGAGAACCAAATTCTATAGATTATGGTAAATATATATTAGATACTAGAGAACCGCCCGCGCTTCGCTTCGGGACCCGTAGGTAACACCCGCGTAGGTCCCGCTCCCGTAGGAATTTAGGCTAAAAAGTAGCCTACTACTCGCTCTCTTCACTCCACCCTGTCTGAGGTGTGTGGAGCCCTCGGGACAGTTAGTTCCCCTTTGGGGATGTCTCTCGCGGCCCGTTAAAACGGGCCAGTCCTTGGGTTGGGCCCTAAGGCCCTTGGTTGTCCATCTGTGGTTAACCAATAGGTCAAGTCCGGTGAGTGGTGACCTTTTTACAGGCCACAGAGTCTTAAACGGGATGGGGTTCATCTTCGCGCCGCCCAGGCGATCGAGCCCCTACCGGGTGAATCCCGCTGGTGGGAAGCCCAGCAGGAGCCGATCAGCGTCGGGCGACGACTTACGAAGCCCCAGTATCAGTCAGTGCTAGGCCCGTCCCGCGCAACCAGCAAGTCGCGCGGGAAGGCCCAGCGGTCCGGTGGACGGGTGTGGAGCGGCGCCAGGTCCTGCAGATGCGGGAACCGCGACGCGTCGACACGCCCGAACATGTTGCGTGCCAATCGCTCGATGAAGTCGTCCAGGCTCTCGACTCGAAGGTCCCTCTGGATGACGGCGTTCCTGACGTACCTCGGCGCACCAGTCAGCCGGCGGAGCGCAATCGCCTGAACTGCGCGCATCCTCTTGCGCTGCGGTTCGCTGGCGAGCGCGTACCACGCCGTTGCCGCGTACGTGAGGCGGGGTCTGATGTAGGTCTTGTAGACCCCGAGCTTCAGTCCGAGAGGGAGGCTCGAGGAGAGCACTGGTTTCTGCCATCGCACTTCTGGAATTCGCGACGGCTTTCGTAACCTGTGGCTTCATCGAGAGTCTTCCGTCGATTTTGCCCAAGTATTTGGGCTGTGGGGCCCATTGGATATCTTGTCCATGAAGCTCCAGAGTAGGGTCCCGCCTGTTGAGGTATCCTCCTATGTTCACAGCCGGCGTCTTCCCGACATTCACCGACAGTCTCCAGGCGGCGAGCCATTCGGGGAGGGCATCAAGCGCACGCTGCATCTTGACAATGGCGTGGGTTCTATTCAGCGACGTGGTGATGTACGCCACGTCATCGGCATACAGGGCAAGCGACGCCCCCCCTGCCGCCGGGATGTCGTCGGTGTAGCAGGCGTAGCAGACCGGGGACAGGCAACTCCCTTGCGGGACGCCGGCTGCGATCGGACGCTCGGTGGATTCGGCGTCTTCAACCACTACTCTGAAGCTTCTATTTTCGAGGAAACTGGAGATCATCTTAACGGCACTCCGGGGCGCCGACGGCTGCGAGATCTTGTAGAGAAAGCCGTCGTGCCAAACACGGTCGAACGCCTTTTCCATGTCGAGGAATACTGCACACACGCGTTCTCTCTTATTCAGAGCCGCGGTAACGGTGTGCAACACACTCGACAGTGTAGCCGTGCTGTTCAGCGGCATCAAAAAGTAGTCTTCCACTTCTGTTGGCAGCTAGGCTATTCCACCCCGGATGCTTGCAGTTCCAGTCGCCCGCGCCCACCACCGGTGTCGGCGAGTCCAGCAACTTGCGGACATCAGCCAACAGGATAGTGCCAGCGGGCGGGCGGTACACTGAACACAGCCGGAGCGGGGAGTTCTCGAGGCAGAGCTAAAGTAGCCTATTACATTTGCCTATGACTTAAGTAAATTACATGTAGTATTTGATAGCGTAATTCAGAACTTGCAAATGAATTTTGTTAACGCCATCTATTGGCAACTCCGAAAATAAATATCTAGTAACTAACAAAACATCGATCTTCCCATGGGAATGGGATGTTTTTCCGCGGTAAAAAGTAGCCTACGTCACTCTCCACCCTCCTAACTATCCCCACACACATAAACCTTACCATATAATAGCTTTGTTGCGACGTGAAAGCGTCACAAACAAACAAACAAACAAACAAACACACTTTCACATTTATAATATTAGTAAGGATTAGTAAGGATTCTATAGAATATTGTAATTAAGTCCGCAAAAGTATACGTTTGTAGACGTAATTACTAAAACCAATTAAATATAAGTAACGTGAGCCATTCGCTGCTACCTACAAAATACTACGACTTTAAGTATTTGAGATATACCTACCTACATCCCAACTCTTTCTCGTGCTAGTAAAATATGGTTAGGTCATATCTATTGTTTTTATATCCCTAGTTTACAGAAACGAAAAATGACAATGATAGCATTAACCCTAGAGTAGTCGCGAATTTCCATGGAACGTTAGTAATCGCGTGGGGAGCATTTTTTCGCCCATGTTCAAACATATTTTTTTGCTTATTATAATTAAATAAATTTATATAAAGAGAAGACTGAAACGTAAACTATCAGGAAGTTACATTTATTATAGTTTTGTACTTAGTAGCATATACTATATTATAAGCTATTTTTTTCACTTTTAGCATAATGTTTACCTTAAAATACGTTAAAAAAAGTAAAATTATAAAACTTAGTAACAAAATTAAACGTTTTCAGTATCTACAATAATAACCTCTCATGAACTTTAACTTAATAGTCCTGCCACATGAATATAAAATGTTTGTTGCACAGTAACTTTGTGTCTATTGCACCCTTTTTTGGTAATTATGTTTTAGGATGGACATCCTTTACATACATACATGTGTATATACCTACATACCGCTGTGGACGGCAAAACGTTCATAGCGCGAGCACTCTACGGTTAATCTTCTGACGTCGCGTCAGCGAGTAGACAGAAACCACAGAGTACCTATCTACATAAACTGTCTTCTACGGTGTTGAGTTGTGTTGTAGTTGTCACTGTTTTGTATTTATTAACAACTCTTACTATTATGGTCGCTAATGCATCCAAATATACCAGATCAATTTACAAAAAACACATTAATTTACATTTTATAGTTTTTAAACAAAAGATAATGCAGAGAAAGTGTGGGTATGATGATTATGAATATGAAAATTTTCATCTGATCGCCCATGATTATCATTAATTGTTTATTTCACTAACTGTCAAGAACTGTAAGATAACAAGCACTTTTTTGGTAAGGTAAAATGGTCGACCAGCCACATTTTTCGGACAAAGTTCCTATGAAGTTTATGAATGGAGCATTTCTACATACTTTTTATCTCTATGGTCGCGGTTTTGATTCGTAGTGTGTGCGCTTCGCGCGGTTACGCGGTTTCGCGGTTTACAACCGCGGGAAAAAAACCGTAATGCGGCCTAAGCCTATATATAACTATTTGCGGCTTGGCTAATGTAGGCTCGACTGGGCAGAAACAAAAAACCTGTTATTGTCTAATCACCTGTAATAAATAATTTCTGTATATTTTTCTTTAATTTCAAGAAGTCTGGATTGTCTAGAACAGATCGCTCTTAGCGATAAGGCTGCCTTTTATCCACACCTTATCACGCTTCACTAAAATTTCAATTATAAAATTGTAATTAGTGATACAATAAGCCGTACAAGAAAGTGTTATTGTATTAATTGTATTATATGTATATTTAGGTTCTGTAACTATTTAAAAAAAAATTACGGATTCGTTTACGGTTATTCACTTACGGTTACGGTTATAACAGATATCCTTTAGTTTTAGTTGCAGAGCTCCATAACATCTGGCTTTCAACTTATGAACAAAAGCAAGGAGATTATGACATATTTTACCCACAATAGCGTCCCCAAAACTCCAACCCACATCATCATGGTAAAGCTACACAATAAACAACGCGTTGTAAGTTATTGATGGACTTACACACGGATGAGTTGTTGGAATAGATTGTCGTACTCCGACGAGTAACATGTTAACGGGTATCGAGTTTTGAATCTGAGTAAGTATATATGGTACTGAGTATGTGTTTTGTTGTTACCAGACTGTATAACAGTGTAAAGGAAAAGGAAGTGTTTAACTCCATCTACATATAAATAAATAATTATAAATTCTAAGTCCTAGACTGTGATACAAACAATAGGCCTCTATTGTGTCTTAGGTATACGAAACGTAACTGGCTAAGAGAAAAAGAGAGAAAAAAATGTGTGATCGTACCTTTCTCTCTTGCCCCTAAGCAATTTAACTGGCTTTAATTACGAAGCACTAAATGGCTTGCTGACACCTAACGGTGCTCTTATGAATTACAATATTCATAAAACTTAATTGTAAAATCTAGATATTCAACAAAGAATGACGTAGTTTTGATAATCCTAGCAATATAATTATGTAGTTTTGTGACCCTCCACCCAAATTGCAGTCTGCGTCCGCGTCTGAATGTAACTCTCTCTCTTTCTATCTTTACTAGTTTACGTATCCCTCTCAACTTCCGTTCTCGCCCGATCACACTTTTCGTAATGCTCGTCACCCTTTCATCAGCTTACTTTCCAAAACTTTTTTTTTTAATTATTGAATTAAGGTAGCAAACGAGCATGCAGCACCATCCTTCCGCTGCCGCCCATGGCAATTGTGACCGACTTAGAACAAGACCCAATTTAGGGACTAGGGTGGTAGTCCAATTAGTAGTCTATTTATAACTATATGTATTATATGTATGTGTATATATATTTAATATGTATTCGTACCGCCTTCGATGTTCTCTGTTTGTTCCAAAGGTCGACTGGGAGAGAATGCTTTTAGCATTAAGTCCACCTTTTGTACCACTTTACTGTATGGTATAATAAAGATTAAATAAATAAATAATGGTGTTAGAATGTTAGTTGGTTAGTTTGTTAATAAGTGTGAGGACAGGGACTTTTAGTGATAGTTAGTCCTGTTAGTTAATATTAGTATTTAGTTAGTTATAATTCAACAAAATTCATTGTGTGTCTCGGTCTTTACCACCCGTGTGTAGGACAGATACCTAACGTGTATTATTAAGGTAATCAAGATTCAAATGACTTGGGTAACAAGTAGCTGAGGGAACGTAATCCAAGCCACATTTCTTTGTAAGCACCGTATTAATAATATGTACGTGTGATGCGATGTAGGAGCTAAGAACTTGAAATCATCGTTTGGAGTTTATTTGCTTGCCTTTTTAACCCTCAATAAAAAGAAGGGTGTGTTTCGTATTTCCTTAATGAATGAATGATTTGAGTGAGCGATTTAATCCAAAGCCACTTTACCTACGGTAGATTTGAGATATGTTTGGTAGAAATCGGTTCAGTAGTTTGAAAAATGTTAAGTCTTTTCCAAATTATGTAAGGCAAAGAAAAGGAAAAAATCACAAAACTTCCCGACCACACAATTTGGTCTTTAAAATTAATATATTTTTACAATTACCGAATTATTTAAGATATCAAATGGTAAAATTACACATAACAAATTTAACAAACTAATAACACAGTCTAATAAATATCATAATATATGTGAGTAATCAAATGTTCCCAATCAAATTACGCCAAAAACACTTGTGTTTCTATAAAATATCAGGTATATTGTGGGCTGTGGCGGTTGTAACATTCGCACAAGAAGGGCAGGTAAAAAGGAAAAAACGGAAAAATTCCCGCCCATAAAACGGGAATATGAATTTCTTCTCATTTAAATTCCGCGGCGCTATGCTACGTGGCGTGGTGAAAAAATTTTGTGTGGACAACGTACAGATAAATGTAAATTTTATTAGATATGTATTTCGTGCGGAAAGCAAGTGGCTCAAAAACGCCTAAAGTTAAGCAAACCCTTTTTTTATTTCACTAACAAATCCATTTTAACCCAACTACGGAGAGGTCAAAAGGAAGACTGGCTACTAATATTAACTAACAGGACTAACTATCACTAACAGTCCCTGTCCTCACACTTATTAACAAACTAACCAACTAACATTCTAACACCATCTACTAATTGGACTAACCACCCTAGTCCCTAAATTGGGTCTTGTTCTAAGTCGGTCACAATTGCCATGGGCGGCAGCGGAAGGGTGGTGCTGCATGCTCGTTTGCTACCTTAATTCAATAAAAAAAAAACGTATACCTATGTATATGTATTGTACGCTATTTTTAACCGACTTCAAAAAAGGAGGTTCTCAGTTTGACCTGTATGTATGTACCTATGTATATTTGTACGCGATTATCTCCCGTTTGGCTGAACTGATTTTGATACGGTTTTCAGCATCGCGTTTATCAGACTTAAGAGAAGGTTTTAGGAGTTTTAACCGCGTTTAACTGAACCAATTTTTACTTTTCGGCGTTAACGATGGTTCTATTTAGTCAAAAGTTATTAAACCTTTTACCTTATTATAATGCGACAAAATGATATAGGTAAATAGGTACGTAAACATTAGACTTTTTCAGGAGACACTAATAGATATAGATTTTTACGATTAAAAGTTATTTAATTGCCGATTCCTTCAGATAAAAGATAAATATTTTTATTTATGTGTTTATATTGCTAAGACTCGAGAAGTGTAAAACAAATATGTGTAACCTGCTCTCAATAACATTATTTTGTTAAAATTAATGGAAATAGAAATAAATTTTACGTTGTAGTAGAAGATCCGAATCTATATCGACCTTCACCGGGTTGATAATAGAATCAAACTTATTTTATAATAAATTTCGTATCTTAGAAAATATATTAAAAATGGGTTGACAACAAAAATCCTGGACAGAATATTTTTAATTATTTTTTAAAAAATTATTTTCATAAAATGTTGTACTTATGATGAAGATAATAATAAAATTTTATACTGGACTTAAAGTATAGAACTTATAGAATGGGCAGACGTAGGGTAGACTATTATTTACCTGGACGAACTACTGGGTAGACAGGTATAAACAGGTATGTCAATACTAGTTACTTTCACTTGATTTGATAATAGTCTGCACATTCTATATGTTCTATACTTTAAGTCCAGTATAAAATTTTATTATTATCTTCATCAAGCAATATTTTTGAAAAAATATTTTTTAAAAATAATTAAAAATATTCTGTCCAGGTTTTTTGTTGTCAACCCATTTTTAATATATTTTCTAAGATACGAAATTTATTATAAAATAAGTTTGATTCTATTATCAACCCGGTGAAGGTCGACTTAGATTCGGATCTTAGACTATTGCCACCACCATATTTTTTAACAATATCTTTAAATTATAATACATATCGATTTTAAAGTTTGGTATTTTTTTTTGTAGAAAAATAGTTATTACATGAATCTAAATACATATATATAACTCAAAGGTGACTGACTGACATAGTGATCTATCAACCTCACAGCCCAAACCACTGGACGGATTAGGCTGAAATTTGGCATGCAGATAGCCACTATGATGTAGACATCCGCTAAAAAAGGATTTTTCAAAATTTATCCCCTACGGGGGTGAAATAGGGGGGTGGAGTTTAAACGAATTCCACGCGGGTGAAGCCGCGGGCGGAAGCTAGTTTTCAATATAAACTTAATATTTTGTTGAATTTAAAGGTTTTATTCACAAATTATGATCGACTCCCTTTTCCCCGCCCACAGTTTAACCTCTTTACCCCACACAGCTTATATGTAAAGATCGTCCCAAAATAATATTGTGCAGAATAATCAACAGTTTTGCCCAGAAGCTCTGTTTATTCGCAATATTAAAGATTTTATCTCTGACTGTAGTTTACAGTTATGAAACTTATCCCGGGATTGTGCGGGTAAAGTGCGACGTTGGTTACTGAGGTTTGTGTAATTCAGTTACGCGAATTCCTTTTTTAAATATATTTTTTATTGAATGTGCTGAAGCTTAGGGTTCGAGATTCACACCTACTCATCAATAATCCAAAGGGTTATATATGTAAATAAATAACGCTTCACACTCATAGCCCTACACTAGGATTGTGTCGTGCTCGTGGGTGCCATGGACAACACACAATACAAGGACACATACCCAAACCGAGAACGGAAATTTAAACTTTTCATTCAAATTTCCGCCTCGCTGGGAATCGAACCCAGGACCCTCGGAACAGCGATCCGGCGTGTTAACCATTGCGCCATCCAGGTCGTCAAATAATAACCAATAATCCTTACAAACAATTCATTAAATGACACCCGCTGCTGTTTGGATGCGATAACTCAAAAACTACCATTTAACCATTGGGCAGAGTGATTCATGAGGTTGATCTTAATGTATCTCATCTAATTTTAATCTTAATATGTAATATAATAACAATGTAACTGGATTAAATGTGATATTTGAGAAACATAAGAAAGGTCTTCGTAGAGTAAACAGAAGCCACAAATGCCAAAAATATTATTTTTAGAATTCTATTTCTTATAGCCTGTATGTTTACCTGTTGTGTGTTAGAATCAATAGAGGCCAAAATAGAATGTAATTTTGAGTTGGGTGTACCGAATGTGTGGGTTCACCGAAGCAAAACAAGAGTTGTTTATCAAAGGAGTTGTTATATAATATAACATTTAACGAGAAAATCATTCCCTATTTATTCATAATAGAATTTAGCACCACATATAAGCTGGGCTTTGCTACCTGAAATATATGCCGTGAATTATACAACTATAAAATTATACAAGCTAACAATAGTCTCTGAAACTAGTAATTAATAAACCGTCACATTCACACTCTCATGCACTAAACAATTGACACTTCACTAACATTTAATTCCTAACACAAAAAACTTTTTGAACAGTAATTGAGGAGGTCTTTGTTGACCCCAATTTAATTGGTACAACCTCAGACCAATAAACTATAGACGGAGCGCCGTGAACAAAAGAGTGAAGCCGGCAAAAGTAAGCCGAAAGCATAATGTGACAACCCTGGCGCATCGACTTCGCTACGCCGAAAACAATAAACAATAGGGGCCATAAACATGTCGCGCAACAATAGAAACAATAGGAGCGCGGCTCTCTCAAAAGGACGCACGACGCTTCGACCATTACGGCAATAGTCATACGGGCGAAGGTCGGTTGCAAGGAACGTTCTCGAATCTTGTTCGGAGCGTGTCCGCGGAATTAGCGAGAAAGTTCTGGATTGGCGTGAATGGTGCGTGAGGGGTATAAAAAGGAGCGATCGGCCAACCGCAGACATTCTAGTTTTGGAAGCGAAACCAGGAAGATACCAGCGATACCTACGAGCGATACCAGTGCGAAGTGAAGTGATTTCTACGAGCGATACAGTGTTCGACGAGTGTGTTACGAGTACCTACGTGCATAGTGTTGTAGTGTGTACTGTGCATAGTGTGTAATCGTGTATCTACGAGTACAATAAAGTCTTTGTGGTACATTTTGGCATTTTCTCGAACCCATTACTCCTGACACGTAACAATTGGTGTCAGAAGCGGGATGCCTGTAGTACCGCAGAGTGAAGAAGGGATTCGTACGCGACGGCAGACGGCATTGGATGCCGCGCGGATGGAGTCGCCGGGTCGTGACCGCATGGAAACGGAGACCACCGCTGGACCACCGACTACATCAGCCGCAGCAGTACCGACACCGAGTGCATTCGATATGGCCTCCTTATTAGCCGCCATACAGCGGAGCCAGTGCGAAGCAATGGAGCGCCTGGAAAATAAACTATTGGGAAGCCAGCGCGAAGCGATGGAGAGCCTGCGCGAAGACATAAAGAGCCAGTGCGAAGACATGAAGAGCCAGCGCAAAACGATGGAGGCAATCGACGCAAAGCTGGATGGTTTCCAGGGAGATTTGAACGTCGTGAAGGAGGACCTGGAATTGGTAAAAGTGCGTACATCCGAGCACGACCAAGCCCTCAAAAGCCATGACGCGTCAATCAACAGCCTCAGTGCGTCAATGAACTCCTACGAAACTAGGCTTGGAGATTTGGACAACAAGCTGCAGAAAATAAAGGTTTTGGGCACGGCGGCAATTAGTTCAGTCCCTGGGGCCCCGAAATTTAAGGTCCCAACTTTCGACGGCACGACCTCGTGGACGGCGTTCAGGCATCAGTTCGAGGTAGTTGCAAATGGGAATGGCTGGGAGGACGAGCACTCGTTGGCGGCACTCACCCTAGCGCTACGAGGAGAGGCACTGCTGGTGCTTGAGAACCTGCCCGCTGAGCGACGCACCTTGGAGTCGCTATTTAAAGCCCTGGAAGCTCGATACGGGGAAAAGCATCTCGAGCACGTATATCGCGCGCAACTTAAGGACCGAGTACAGAAGTCGAGCGAAGGACTGCAGCAATGGGCTACGGAGATCGAGCGCCTCGTACGTCGAGCCTATGCTTCGAGTTCCACACCGGTAGAAGACAAAGTATTAGAGGCGTTTGTCAGCGGTATACGGGATCCCGAAGTGAGAGCAACGGTGCGCTTGGGTCATCACGCAACATTGGAAGCAGCTTTGGCGCATGCCCTTGAAGTGGAAGCGGTACGAAGCGACTACAAAAGTTGTAAGGTGCGCGAAGTTGTAGCGGCGATCCAACCTCGTACTGGGCCTATCTGCTACGGATGCGGTGAACGAGGACACATAAGGATTAACTGCCGGACTCGAAAGCAACCGAAATCGGTGTCGACGGCTACCCAAGTCGACACGCAGGAGCCGTTAAACTAAAAGGCGCCAGCGCCGCGGGGCGGGCACTGGCTGGACTTCGTCGAGCCCCTACTGTATTGGTATCACAAGCCTGTGACGGGAACAGCCTCGTAACTACTGGAGAAATAAATGGCATACCCTGTCGCTTTACTATTGACACGGGAGCATCGAAATCCATCGTTCGACCGGAACTACTCAAGAGGACTATCATGTGGGAAAATGGACGACCATCATGCAATCTGCAGACAGCGACAGGCCAGCCAGTGACCGTCCTAGGAGTTACGGAAGCAAGACTGAAACTCGGAAGTGACATTTACACGCAGTCTGTTTTAGTAGCGAATATAACTGACGACTGCATTATCGGACTGGACTTTCTACGGACACATCACTGTATAGTTGATATAGCCAGAGGAGTGTTAAGCTTCAAGGACCAAGAAGTCTTCTTGGACGGCTCATGTTCAGGAGCAGTGTACTGTTTGAGGACAGTGAAGCTAGCACCCAGATCGGAAACCTTGGTCAAGGTTAGGTTTCCCGAAAAGATACAGATGGATCGATGTGTCGTAGTGGAAGACTATGGAGATCACCCCAGTTGGATCACGGCAAGGACACTGCTCATGACCAAACGCGACGCTAAGTTAAAGGTCATCAATCTTAGTAGCACGCCGATACATCTCGCGAAGAATACGGTTATCGGCCGATGTGAAGCCGTGGACAGCTTGAGGAAGGTCCAAGAAAACTCGGTCAAACCTGGATCAACGGATCACATGACATCTTTGCTGGAGGCGACAAGGAGGAATTTGAGCTCTGAAGAATATACTCAGGCAGCAAAGTTGTTGATGGACTACAAGGACATCTTTACCAGAGGAGATAGCGACCTTGGAAGAACAAATCTTGTCACTCACCCAATAGATACCGGCAATACTTCACCAATCAAGCAAAGACCGAGACGAGTACCATTGGCAAAGGAACACGAAGTTGCAGAAATGATCGAGGACATGGTGCGCAGCAAGGTGATCGAGCCGTCAACTAGCCCTTGGTGTTCACCTGTGGTACTCGTGAAGAAGAAGGATGGCAGTACTAGATTCTGTGTCAACTACAGGATGCTTAACACCGTTACCAAGAAGGATAGCTACCCTCTGCCTCGGATTGACGACACGTTGGATATGCTTGGTGGCATGAAGTGGTTTTCGACGGTCGACCTGAAGAGTGGTTACTGGCAAGTAGAAGTCCGGCCAGAAGACAAAGAGAAGACCGCCTTTACCACCGGAACCGGAAACGGCTTGTGGCAGTTTCGCGTAATGCCTTTTGGATTATGTAACGCTCCTGCCACTTTTGAGCGTCTCATGGAGCGAGTGTTGGTGGGACTTTTGGGGGACGCTTGTCTGGTATACCTCGATGACGTCATAGTCATGGGACGAAACTTCGTGGAACACAAGCGAAATCTGGAGAAGGTATTCAGACGATTCCGTGAGTCCAACCTAAAGCTCAATCCGAAGAAATGTGACTTCTTCAAGAAGGAAGTATCATTTTTGGGACACATCATATCGGACGAAGGTGTTCGAACTGATCCAGACAAGATAAGAGCTGTTCAAGAATGGCCGACACCAAAGAACAAGACCGATGTAAGAGCGTTCTTGGGGTTATGTGCCTATTACCGTCGGTTTGTGAAGAACTTCTCAGAGATAGCCAAGCCATTACACCGTCTCACGGAGGACAAGAGAATCTTCAGTTGGGATTCCGATTGCGAAGATGCGTTTGTTCGCTTAAAGGAACGTCTGTGCTCGGCTCCGATTCTTGGCTATCCCAGAAGGGAAGGGAGATTCATAGTGGACACGGACGCTAGCAATACTGGCATCGGAGGAGTATTATCCCAAGACCAGGACGGCCAGCAGGTGGTCATTGCGTACTTTAGCAAGACCCTTTCGAAACCGGAAAGAAATTATTGTGTGACTCGGCGAGAATTACTGGCTGTGGTGAAGACCCTTCAGCACTTCAACAAGTATTTGTTGGGACGCGAGTTCACAATAAGGACGGACCACGCTGCTCTGAGGTGGCTTCTGCAATTCAAGAACCCGGAAGGCCAGGTCGCGAGGTGGATCGAACAGCTTCAAGAGTTCAACTTCGTAATAGAGCATCGCAACGGAAGAGCTCATTCGAATGCCGACGCCCTGTCACGACGCCCATGCTCCGAAGAATGTCGACATTGCATCAAGCATGAGGCCAAAGAAGAGGTCAGGGTGATAAGGATGCAGGACCTAGACGAGTCTTGGGGAACGGAGCAAGTAAGCCAAGCTCAGAAGGAAGACAAAGACCTCAGCTTGATCATGGAATGGAAAGCCAAAGGACAGAGGCCCCTGTGGAGTGACGTGTCAACATCAAGCGCGACGACTAAGGCATACTGGGCTCAGTGGGACAGCCTTACACTAGAGAATGGCGTGCTTTACCGGAGCTGGGAATCACTCAACGGAAAGGAAAGAACCCTGCAAATGGTTATCCCCAGGAGTAAAGTGGCTGATTTGCTGAAGCTTGTACATGATGGCACTTCTGGTGGGCACCTCGGCATCAAGAAGACCCTCGTGAAGATACGAGAACGCTTTTATTGGGTGCGGTGTCGAGAGGACGTTGAAGATTGGTGCAGAAAGTGTACAGTGTGCGCTTCAGTAAAAGGGCCCCGCACTAGATCGAAAGGGAAACTACAGCTGTACAACGTCGGAGCCCCTTGGGAAAGAATCGCCATAGACGTTGCTGGGCCATTCCCTCAGACGGAAGACGGGAATAGATTCATCATAGTGGTTCAAGACTACTTCAGTAAATGGCCGGAAGCGTTTGCAACTCCGAACCAAGAGGCGAAGACCGTGGCCAAGAAACTTGTCCAGGAGGTAGTATGCCGCTTTGGTGTACCATTGGAGTTACACAGCGACCAAGGCAGGAACTTCGAGTCGACGTTATTCCAGGAGATGTGTGAACTTTTGGGAATAAATAAGACACGTACCACACCGGCGCATCCTCAATCTGACGGCATGGTGGAGAGATTCAACCAAACGTTGGAAAATCACTTGGCCAAGGTCGTCGAGGAACATCAGCGAGACTGGGATCGGTACATTCCTCTGTTCCTGATGTCATATCGGTCTGCCATACACGAGTCTACGGGATTTACACCGGCTAAAGTTAACTTCGGAAGAGAAATGCGTCTGCCGTTGGATTTGCTTACCGGAACACCGCCAGATGCCCCGAAACCAACCGTTGAATACATCGCGGACTTACGGAAACAATTGGACGAGACACATGATCTTGTAAGAGAGCAATGTCTGAAGACCAGCGAAAAGATGAAAACCCGCTACGATCGCGATGCTCGGAAACATGGTTTCAAGGAGGGAGATTCTGTATGGTTGCACAATCCACTGCGGAAGAAAGGGAAGTCTCCGAAACTACAAGCACGATGGGAAGGCCCTTACACAGTTGTCACGAGGATTAACGACGTGACCTACCGGATCAGACAGGGGGACAGAAGAAAGCCGAAGATCGTGCACGTGGACAGATTGGCACCATTTCATGGATCGAATAATGCTCGGGACGAGCATGACTAAGAGGGGGGCAATGTGACAACCCTGGCGCATCGACTTCGCTACGCCGAAAACAATAAACAATAGGGGCCATAAACATGTCGCGCAACAATAGAAACAATAGGAGCGCGGCTCTCTCAAAAGGACGCACGACGCTTCGACCATTACGGCAATAGTCATACGGGCGAAGGTCGGTTGCAAGGAACGTTCTCGAATCTTGTTCGGAGCGTGTCCGCGGAATTAGCGAGAAAGTTCTGGATTGGCGTGAATGGTGCGTGAGGGGTATAAAAAGGAGCGATCGGCCAACCGCAGACATTCTAGTTTCGGAAGCGAAACCAGGAAGATACCAGCGATACCTACGAGCGATACCAGTGCGAAGTGAAGTGATTTCTACGAGCGATACAGTGTTCGACGAGTGTGTTACGAGTACCTACGTGCATAGTGTTGTAGTGTGTACTGTGCATAGTGTGTAATCGTGTATCTACGAGTACAATAAAGTCTTTGTGGTACATTTTGGCATTTTCTCGAACCCATTACTCCTGACACGTAACAATATATTATTACCGAAACCAATAGAATGCCCAATGTTGACAGTTTGAACTAGAACAAATTTAAACTTTATTTTTTTAACACCAAGCTTCATTCATTTTTTATTATTAAGAACACAAAAGTCGTTTTGGTGTGAGTGCCGCCTTGTAATACACAACAAGGCTAGGCTGACTTTTTGCTGGCTTCACTCTTTTGTTGCCGGCGTTACGTCTATAGTGTATTGGTCTGAGGGTACAACAACAACTAACAAAACTAATCAATAATAGTCCCTGTCCCTCCTCATACTTACTAATACTAACCAACTAACGTTCTGACACTGTCTGTTAACTGGACTTACCATCCTACTCAATTTTTGAGTTATCTTCTACTTCGGGCCCAGTTGTCATGGGTGGCGGCGGTAGTGCTATATATGCTCGTTTGATACCATAATAACATAAAAAATACAACCTTTCTCCAAGTTAATTGAATCAGGCGTTACTTTGCGGAACTCCATTGAATTATCAACTAAAACTAAACTCCAATCAATAGTCCATTAAAGTCTTGTCTAACTTTGCGACTAGCCACTGTAGAGTCTACTTGCCCTAATTGGGCAAAACACGTGTTGATGGTGGCATGTATTGTGGTGTATATCATCAATCAATAATATCAGAGATGCACAATCCCATACAGAAAGGCAAACAAAATACAGACGCGCTTGGCGCGCTATTTTATAATCTGTCAAATTGAGCGTAGTTTTGGCGGGAACGTTTTTATTTATTAGTGACCGATGGTGTATTTAATAAAATATATTCTATATCCATTGCATGTTCCTACATATGTGGGAGGCAGAGAAGTGATTGCATTGCATTGAAAGTACACTATCTTCGAGTTTTCTTACAGAATGTTGCAAAGTAGATTAACTTTTAATCTGTAGGTATGTCCAAGAGATTGAAATCTTAGGTTTTTGAACTAATTGGCCCGGGTTAAAATTCTGAGTGCACCTCATAAGATAAAAAATAAATTGTGTATTAACACATACTTACATTTCGGGAAAACCTGCACAATATTGTCAAAGGTGTAAAAAATCCGCAAACGACCTCACCCCTCATATTTTGAGAGAAGACCAGGGCCTAAGATATGACGAAAAAAAATGACTCACAATTACCTATGTTTAAAGTTTAAAGTTAATTACTTACTACGTCGACTGTAAATTTCTGACGTACCTGTAACAAACAAATTAAATTATAATAGACTTAATATAAATGTGATATTTGAATGCACAACTCTTCGTAAGTTTAAACTTTATTCTATTTGTTGTTTTAAACAAGCTAATCGTATCAAACAACGGAGTAAAGTCTCTACATTCTAATGTAGGAAGATTTTTAGAACCGACGAGACGACTACGACACGCATATAAATATTCGAATACTTATATTACACACCTAGATTTAATCTGAGACAAATCAAAATCGTTACTTTGAGTGATTGTGTTAATTAACGTGAGTTAATGAATGAATAAAATATTTATAAATGCAATAAAGTCAATAAATATTTATAAATTCAATAAATTGCTTAATGATCACTATGCATTCGAAAACAATAATACTGAACTCAAGATTAATAAATTTTGGGTTGTCTCAGTTTAAATCTAGGGTGAAATATAGTCTTGAGAATTCTACACTGATCCAATTCGTTACTCAATGACCTTTTCCCAAGTAGCGGTTCAAAAAGTGGCAAAATGATGACGCAAAAGGCTTACATAAAATACCTGTAAACTAAAACAAAAAACGGAACTTTAATGGTATTTTCCTTTTAATTTAATAACCTGTCGCGAAGTCGTTAATTATAAACGCTAGCAGTGAAAGTAAACGTAATTATATAAAAGGGAGTCTGAACAGGGTGCGGTGGTAAATATGTTGGTTAATTGTGTTATCTTTTAATGGGCTGCGGGCAAAATAAACACTTCGCTTTTTCTCAACATGGAGTTTAACACAATGGAAATTTTACTTCGCTGCTAAAACAGAACACTACACTTATATTTAGTGGAAGAAATAATTAATAATGTTTAGATTCATTTAGGAGACAACATTTATGAAATAAATTAAATTGTTTAACACAATAGAGCGGCTTCAACGTTGATAAGTAATAAAATCATCTAAGTAATCGAAGTCTACTCATTATTTGGGATAACTCAAAATATCCTCGCCAGCTGTCGCTCACATTTAAAAAGTGATACACGACAAGGGCCAGCTATTAAACAAAATAATTATCAAAATCGATTCACCCAGTGCAAACCATTATACCTAACTTTATGCCGTAGTAATTTAACAAATAGTGTTTGTTTTGTTTGTTACAAGTAGACTAATATAATGGCGAGTGTCTGAGTTTACTAGGAAGTAGTAAAATATGCGTTCATTTTTACATCTTCTTTTCATTGATTTTTCCCCTTAGGAATTCGACAAAATGTCCCTTTTTCATTTCACTGTGTCTCAACATCAGCTGTAAAAAATGATAAGTAAGTCGAATTTAAAAACACGCCTCGTAAGACTCGTAAGCCCAGTTTGGTAAAAATAAAAATTTTCACAATGCTACGCTACGCCATATTGCAATAATAGTTTGGATTTTTTACATTTTAGTTTTAAAAATTCATAGCAAGTGCTAGAGTCATTTGCATCACATTGCCTTAGCTGAGTCAGACCATTTCAGAGGCTGACCTTTTTATTCAAAAATGCAGAAATGTCGTTTGGCGTAAAATACGAACTAGCAAATTATAGTTTTAAAAAGTTTTCGTATTTCTGCAATTTCATCCCTTTCCATTTTTAAAATTTAAAAATTTATTTGCAACTTTATGCCGAGAAAGATAGAAACGGTTCACACTGCAATAGCAGTCATTAGGTGTCTAATAACTTAAATGTTAACTTAACTTATGTGTTTATTGATATAACTGTTGTTTACAATCACTGCCACTTATCTATCAATAAATAAAACATCTTTGTTGTGTCGTAAACCAGTACAATCTATTAGAAGAATTTCATTGTTAGAGAAAAGCTTAATTCAAAATTCAATATCCTCTGCAACTCAAGTGTACTAACTAACATTCCTAGTATTTGGACTAACTATTCAAGACCCGAAATCTTTTTCCGCTCAAATCATAGGCGACAGCGGAAAGGCCTCCGCCTTCTGTATGATCAGTTGCTACCTTGAACCATAAAACAACTGTACAACACTTAGTTTGGTGCGTAGTCCATCCAGTGCGTAAATGTCATATAGAAACGGAAATAGTGTTTCGCAAGATCCTAAAACTTGCGTCCGATCCAATGATTGTGCGCACCCATAAAACGAGATGTTATCCGGCCTCGGCGAGGAAACTCTGGCAATAAACGTGATACATCAGTTACTGTTTCGGTTTCAGAGATGTTTGTTCGCACAGAAATCATGATAGCTGCTAGCGTAACTAACTTTATACAAAAAAGTAACTGAATTCAAAATCTATACGTAGAGATAACTCAAAAATTACCCGTCAGATGTCTCTCAAACACCTAGTCAAAGTTATGAGGTACAGACCATGAATTAAATACGCATTATTAAGAATAACTCATAAACTACCCGTCAGGGTTTCGTACCCAGGTTCGAATGACGTTAGCTCGATTCAGATGTCGCTCAACTAGACTGGAAGCGCTAGATTAATTAATATTCCATAACAGGGGATGTATTTCACTACATACCCACCCTGCTCCAGTGCAAATTTAAGTAGGAAAAGGTAGTTACTAAGTAGAAAGAAAAGACAAAGAAAGAAATTGAAACAACACAACCCTAGCCTAGTAAACCAATACTTCTAAGTTCGTATTGAATTCTGAAATATTAAAGGCAACAGGGGCGCTAAACGGAAAATATTTACATAGCACCCACATCTAAACCTTCGCACATTATGCGGAGGTCCGGCACCTATTTCCCAACATTGCTCGCCACCAAAATTGAAGGCGCGTCCGGTTTTTTCCAGTTTTATCAAGTTTTATCCGGTTTTATTGGCAATGCCGTTTCCAGTTCCTGCCCCGAATATCGAGCCCCTTCGTCAATTTTGCAGTTTGCCCTTTTTATTTTCGGTATTGTATTTTGCAGTCCGGTTAGGTACCGGACATTGGGGTGTTTGTTGGAGGTAAAACTGTTTCTTTAAATGATGAAGTTGTTAATACACCGCATAAAAAGAAACTGATATAATATAATTTCATGAAAATGATGTTAACTATGACTGACCTAGTATACTCAAATAGGGCCTAGTATGGTAGTCCAGCTGGCAGACGGTTTTAAAGCATTACTTAGCTTGTTAGTAAGTACTAACTATCCCCTCTTGGCTTCACCCGCGTGGAATTTTTGTGTCAGTTTATCAGCGGGGAATTTTCTTCTCTTATTCCTACTCTGCATTCCCTAAGGAACATACTTGCCTTTCAGCTTCTTGCACTCTGTCGTTTCGGTTGTGTAGACAATACAAATACAATACAAATGTCAGTCACTCAGTAAGTAACGGTAGTTTTATATAATTATATTGATTGATTGATGAGGACTAGGGCAAGGCTGTTGATGGTACTGTTGATGTTAGATGTTATGTTAGTGGTAGAAGGTATGACAAAATTAAATGTCATCAAGCTATGAAAAATATGATCAATGATAGAACCAATTAAGGTAATGTAGAAAATGGTCAAATTGTCACAAAAAATTAAAATAAATAAATCAATAAACTATTACATGATAAAATTGAAAAGACACCCCCCAGGGGTATTATTACGCTTGATGAAAATGAGTAACAATTTTTTTGGTTCCAGATATTGTTCTATAATATATCTATCAAAGTAAGTAAGTAATCACTTGTAAAGGACGACGTTATCCTTACTTAGCGATTTATTAGACAACGTCTGGAAAAATAAATACGGAATAACCGAAGGACCAAAAAAATTAATGAGATAGAACATAGCTCAAATATTATTTAATATTTGTCTAGGTATATTTATTTCCTTTGCTCCTTTTTCCTCAAACAATATTTATTTGTTAAATTGCTTAAAATAAGGTCTTAAATTGGGTATTGGTAGGATGTTATTTCCTAAGAAAAGTTAACACTTTATATAATAAATAATTTTCAACTGACTTCTTTAGGTAATTTTTCGAAAAAATAAATTAAGTACATATTACTAAGATACGTAATAATAAATCTACACATACATACCATAAATCAGTAATGAATCTGTCCTTATATGGAAGATATTTATATTTTGATTGATTTATATTATGACTAGCTTATAAGACATACCTACTAACAAAATATGGATTCCGTCTGAAATAAAGGATTATTATTATTACTAGAGAACCGCCCGCGCTTCGCTTCGGGACCCGTAGGTAACACCCGCGTAGGTCCCGCTCCCGTAGGAATTTAGGCTAAAAAGTAGCCTACTACTCGCTCTCTTCACTCCACCCTGTCTGAGGTGTGTGGAGCCCTCGGGACAGTTAGTTCCCCTTTGGGGATGTCTCTCGCGGCCCGTTAAAACGGGCCAGTCCTTGGGTTGGGCCCTAAGGCCCTTGGTTGTCCATCTGTGGTTAACCAATAGGTCAAGTCCGGTGAGTGGTGACCTTTTTACAGGCCACAGAGTCTTAAACGGGATGGGGTTCATCTTCGCGCCGCCCAGGCGATCGAGCCCCTACCGGGTGAATCCCGCTGGTGGGAAGCCCAGCAGGAGCCGATCAGCGTCGGGTGACGACTTACGAAGCCCCAGTATCAGTCAGTGCTAGGCCCGTCCCGCGCAACCAGCAAGTCGCGCGGGAAGGCCCAGCGGTCCGGTGGACGGGTGTGGAGCGGCGCCAGGTCCTGCAGATGCGGGAACCGCGACGCGTCGACACGCCCGAACATGTTGCGTGCCAATCGCTCGATGAAGTCGTCCAGGCTCTCGACTCGAAGGTCCCTCTGGATGACGGCGTTCCTGACGTACCTCGGCGCACCAGTCAGCCGGCGGAGCGCAATCGCCTGAACTGCGCGCATCCTCTTGCGCTGCGGTTCGCTGGCGAGCGCGTACCACGCCGTTGCCGCGTACGTGAGGCGGGGTCTGATGTAGGTCTTGTAGACCCCGAGCTTCAGTCCGAGAGGGAGGCTCGAGGAGAGCACTGGTTTCTGCCATCGCACTTCTGGAATTCGCGACGGCTTTCGTAACCTGTGGCTTCATCGAGAGTCTTCCGTCGATTTTGCCCAAGTATTTGGGCTGTGGGGCCCATTGGATATCTTGTCCATGAAGCTCCAGAGTAGGGTCCCGCCTGTTGAGGTATCCTCCTATGTTCACAGCCGGCGTCTTCCCGACATTCACCGACAGTCTCCACGCGGCGAGCCATTCGGGGAGGGCATCAAGCGCACGCTGCATCTTGACAATGGCGTGGGTTCTATTCAGCGACGTGGTGATGTACGCCACGTCATCGGCATACAGGGCAAGCGACGCCCCCCCTGCCGCCGGGATGTCGTCGGTGTAGCAGGCGTAGCAGACCGGGGACAGGCAACTCCCTTGCGGGACGCCGGCTGCGATCGGACGCTCGGTGGATTCGGCGTCTTCAACCACTACTCTGAAGCTTCTATTTTCGAGGAAACTGGAGATCATCTTAACGGCACTCCGGGGCGCCGACGGCTGCGAGATCTTGTAGAGAAAGCCGTCGTGTCAAACACGGTCGAACGCCTTTTCCATGTCGAGGAATACTGCACACACGCGTTCTCTCTTATTCAGAGCCGCGGTAACGGTGTGCAACACACTCTACAGTGTAGCCGTGCTGTTCAGCGGCATCAAAAAGTAGCCTTCCACTTCTGTTGGCAGCTAGGCTATTCCACCCCGGATGCTTGCAGTTCCAGTCGCCCGCGCCCACCACCGGTGTCGGCGAGTCCAGCAACTTGCGGACATCAGCCAACAGGATAGTGCCAGCGGGCGGGCGGTACACTGAACACAGCCGGAGCGGGGAGTTCTCGAGGCAGAGCTAAAGTAGCCTATTACATTTGCCTATGACTTAAGTAAATTACATGTAGTATTTGATAGCGTAAAGCGTAATTCAGAACTTGCAAATGAATTTTGTTAACGCCATCTATTGGCAACTCCGAAAATAAATATCTAGTAACTAACAAAACATCGATCTTCCCATGGGAATGGGATGTTTTTCCGCGGTAAAAAGTAGCCTACGTCACTCTCCACCCTCCTAACTATCCCCACACACATAAACCTCACCATATAATAGCTTTGTTGCGACGTGAAAGCGTCACAAACAAACAAACAAACAAACACACTTTCACATTTATAATATTAGTAAGGATAAGGATTAGTAAGGAAGTAAGGATTACCTACTGGATTTTTTGTCTCTGACTTAGACACGGGTTTTGATAATATATTGTGGTAAAATTCTTGTAATTCGGGTCACAAGTAAAAAAGTTGTCAGTTTAAGAATCAAAGCTAGCAATTTTCGAGAGAGAGATTCAGAGAGAGGGGAGATAAGAGAGAGATTGGTTTTCCAAAGCTAAGCGAGGACGGGCTTACTATATTTGAGCCGCCGAGGTCACGCAATTGCCACTCCCTAAAAACAACTTTATAACATGGTGTTCACAGTTCAATTTAACTTGTGAGCAAAATTTACTTAAAGCATTTTAAATTAATATATGTATATTATAATAAATATAATAATAATAATATAAAAAATAACGCTACACACTCAAAGCCCCACACTAGGATTCCCGGTGTCGTGGGTGCCTTGGACAACACACAAGACAAGGACACACACCCAGACCGAAAACGGAAATTTAAACTCATGATTCAAATTTCCGCCTCGCTGGGAATCGAACCCAGGACTCCGGTGTGTTAACCATTGCGCCATCCGGGTTGTCAAGCAAATTCACGCAGTCAGTTCACAATGAACCTTCATAACAGTGGAAAGCTGTGGCATTTGTGTGGGTTGTCATTAAAACGAATTCAATACGAAAGCGAACGGAATTTAGTGTAGAATACGGTTTTCCATGTCATTAGTGCATTTTATCAAAACCGTTCATTTAAATCAGTGATATTGAAAATTGGGCCACAAATGCTCGATTTCTATGTAACTATAATTATCATTAATTAATTCATTATACGGTATGTTAATTTGATCCAACTGAAAGTAAGTACGCATGTTGATTTTATTATGCATTAATTACCACGAATTTGTGGTGATTAAATTTTAGTTCATAATGTTAAAATTTACAAAGCTTTGTGAACATGTCACAAGTTAAAACATGATTTAACTGTTGGCTGACAAACCAATTTTGTTTTGCTTTTTAATTCATGTAGTAAATTAATAGTTTAAGGGTCCCCGCAGACTGACTGCAGCCACCGGCGGCTGTGACGCTGTGGCACTTCTTTTTAGAAGCGCGGTCCAGCCAACAGCCGCTTCGGCCGAATTCTGCTCACTGTTATTGGAACTGTTGGCTGTTGGCCGGATCGCGCTTTTAAAAAGAAGCGCCACAGCCGCCGGTGGCTGCAGTCAGTTTGCGGAGACCCTAAAACACCAAAAACACCCATGTTCAAAAGTAACTGAAGATCGGTCTTAGGTCGGTCACAGTTGTCATGGGCAGCACCGGAAGGGTGGCGCTGTCCTCGTTTGCTACCTTAATTCCATAAAAAAGTAACTGAAGTATGCGGGCGAAGCTGTGGGAGGAAAGCAAGTGTGGAGCAGACATAGACTTGATAGTGATTATGGATGACCATTTAAATAAGTAACCAAAGACAATGTAAGTACCTACAGATAACACACGTAAGCAAAGACAAAGTCAAATAAAAGGCATTTATGTGTTTATGATATTAGTTAAGGGGATTTGGAGACTATGCGACTATGCAAATCCCCTGGCCAGGGAAATATTGTTATTGTTAAATATTTGTGGAATAAGCCGTTTTTAACACCCTTTTATTTTTATGTTCTCAGGTCAAGCATTAATTTAACTAACTAGCTGGTAAATAAATAAAATACATGAAATTAAAATCTTGCTATACCTACCGTTACAGTGTTAAGGGTACAGTAATAAAAAACGAATAGGATCGGATTATGGAATATATTAAACTATCAAAAACTCGTACATCGTTGACCTTTTGCATGCCCGAATACAATAGGCTTACCCTAAACAAACACTACTCGTATCTGGTATAAGAATGGCCTAAAACAAGAAATTTACTATTCCACAAAATAAGAATAGCAGACGATAAACTCGTTAGCTTTGTTGGAAATATAAAATGCACTTTATATTGTATTAAGCAGGTTTCAGAATGCATCGGAGGTACACATTTTAGATGAAGTTATGTCATTATTTTCTTGAGATCCAAGAGACCGTATTGTCTTCGAGTCTAAACAAGTCTAAGCTCATGCATGCAATTGAATAATGATTGTCCGATATAATTATTTCAACCAGGTCAATTCTGATTATACTGAAACCTGTCCTCACACACAATCACAGTATAAATTTGTAAACTGCATTCAAATCGGATAATCGAACCTAGGACCCTCGGAACAGCGATCCGGCGTATTAACCATTGCGCCATCCAGGTCGACAAAGTGACAGTTAGTCCTGTCAGTCATCATTATCATCTCAAGAAGGTTAAGTCCATAGTCCACCACGCTGGCCAAGTGCGGATTGGCGGACTTCACACACCTTTCAGTTTTGCGAACTCTCCGGCATGCAGGTTTTCTCACGATGTGTTTGTAGCAAGAGACATTAAAATGCCTAAAATGCACATTACTCTGAAAAGTCAGGGATTGGGACCCTGGGATTGGAACCCGAAACCTCCGAATAGGACGCGGAGTTCTTAACCACTAGGCTATCACCGCTATCCTATCCTGTCAGTAGTTTTTAGCAATAGTTGTTTCGAACGTACGTCCTAGTAGTATTTGTTATAAATAGGTTAACGACTAATATAGTCGTTTTAATGTAAATTGACAAGCTTAAAACCATAATATCAACAAAGTAAGGCAAAATTAAAATTATGTCAGAATAAAACTGCTGTCCTTTTTAGCGAAATAAAATGTCTGAATATAATATCTACAAATTTTAACAATTAGGTACTTTTAATAATGAAAACGCCTATTCTGTCAGAATTATTGGAGCCTTATTAAAGCCTGTATGAATGTAAATATTTTGTACGGTTTCATTTTATTGTATGATTTCAATGAACAATTATATCATTGTATGAATATGCCTTTTGTTAAAAATTACAGAAACATATTGTATTTAACGAATTCCATATAAAACATACCCTTGGGACTGAAATAGGGGATGAAAATTTGTATGGAAATTTTGCCAAAACTTTGTTGATTTGCTTGAAACTTTGTATCTGCAATGAAAATAACGAAATTCATATTATATGATTTATTCATCAGTGAAGGGAATACAATTTTGTTCGGTATTAAACTTTTGTTGCTTCAATGCTAGAATAAATACACTTCAACCCATGGAAATGAAGTAAGAAAAGAAGTTACAATTCATTTATTCCGATCACACCTAAAATAATAATAATGAATTGCTAACGAAGCTCAATTATTCGAAAGTAACTTTGTCTGTCTATTTGTCTTTGCACGCTAAATCTGTTGAATCTACTTAGATAACATTTTGATGTACTATCGGCCCAATTGATTCGTACCCCACCTTCAGCTCATTTTCTTATAACACATCAAGTGCAATTAAGTCGAAATTCGTTTAAATATTCGTTGTCTGGGAAACAAACCTGTTAATACTCTACATGACATTGACAATACATTATTTATATTGCGAGATTTGTACCGGAATAACCCGTGTTTCTGAATACTTTGACATGTTATATAATACAATAATCAACATAAACATTAAACACATTGTCTGTCCATCATGAAGTAAAGATATTCAAATCTGGAAAAACGATTTCTGATAAATAAAATTATTAAAAAGTGAAAGTAGGTAACTTTGTTCGTCTATTGGCTTTTCACACTTAAACTGCTGAATCTGTTGAAACGACTGAATGCTGAATTTACTGGAAATTATATGGAGGAGGTTTGAGATTCTGAAAAAAAACAAAGGATAATTTTACTCCTCTAAATAAATTCCCATGGAATAATTTTAACGGTATTTTTTTTGCTTAGCTGGTAAGCCGCGGGAAAATCTTGTATATAGTTAATACAAAAGACATAAGGATTTCTGTCAAATATATTTTGCAGTTATCAGATACTAGCTTTTGCCCGCGGCTTCGCCCGCGTGGAATTCGTTTATATCGCGAACTGGGGAAGTGGGGAAGGGGGTACGTCATCAACTATCTTCCTGGGAAAATTCATCGAAATCGTTCAAGCGGTTCAGATTTTTCATACAAATTTTCATCCCCTAATGCAAGCCTTTAGGGGTTTATTTTTGAAAAAAAAACGTAGCCTATGTGTGTTTCTGGGTCTTCAACTATTTTCATTCTGAATTTCATCCAAATTGGACCGGTGGTTTAGCCGTGAAAACGTCACAGACAGACAGACAGACAGACTTTCGCATTTATAATATTAGTATGGATTGTAAAAAGTAAATCATTGCACTTGACAAAAATTTAGAGCGACGTTTGACGATTTGACTGAATGAGCATAATAATAAGAAAGTCATATGTGCAGCAGACACGCTTGAAATGAAAACGAATTTGACATTCTCAAAAGTTCAAACGAACTGTTGACGAAGTGGGGTACAAATCAAATGGGCCGATTGTACATACTATATTATGTAGTTCCAAGCCCGGAAACGGAGGAAAGTACATATCCCGGAAACTAACCGGTCAAAGAAGAAAGAGTGTGAAGAGTGTGAAAATAGGTATTTTTGAAGATATTGCTTAAAAAGTTCATTCCTACGTGCTTTATTTCAGTTAATTTGTTTTGTCACCTCAATCCTTTATTCCGACCTATTTTGTTTAGTGGCATGCGATTTTGTATTTAATTATTATAAAACAACTTATGTACCTACCTACTTCGTAATATTTCGATATAAATAGTCTGCTAACCGATTTAACCGAAATTCACCGCAACCAATATTGGTTAAAACGTTAAAACTTATTCCGAGGACATTTGCACAACCCTACGGTATCGTACGCGGTCAACCCGGATATCCGACCGCTATAAAAGATACCCGGGTGTGGGAAAATATTGTTTTTTTGCTATAAAGACAAACGGGGGCGTTGCTGTGCCATTTATTTATTGCCTACCCGCGAATGACGTAACGCTTACTTTTGGGTATTAATAATGTAGTATTGACTAATTAAATGTAATTAAGGATGCAATTTTTCTATACTCTTTTGATTGTAAGTATAAATTAAACATTATAATCTGTTGTCACATTAAGCACTTACTGGATTTGTTAGTACTTAGTCTAATAAAATTTCCATTAAATATTGATCCTTCTGGTCTTGTGGGCTATAAGTGTGTAGTGTTAAAAAGAAATAGTTATTTTTATCCCTTTCTCTAAGTTAATCTTACAATACAATACAATGCAATACAATACACGTTATTGTGCACGCTAAGAATTGTCTAAATTATATAGCAACTCATTAAGACACAATAGGCGGTCTTATCGCTATTGTAGCGATGGCTTCCAGACAACCTTAAGGTAAAGGACAGACGTTTATAACTCGTTGGTAGAGGTGCAAGCGCTCTTAGAATTAAAATTGTTCTTTAGCTACTAAAATCTTTAATAATATCCTTGTCTTTAAAATTCGACTGTAATCGTTATGGCACCTTTTGTTTAACTTAAACCTTGTTACTAGCTTTAATGAACTATAAAGACTTCAGTAGTGTCTTTAACTTATCCAATAAAATTGGACATCAGCAAGTTGGAACAAAGACATAAATTAGTTCGTATACTTCTCTTAATATCGTCCGTGCCCCTCAAGCGTTGTACTTCAAACTCATATAATACTTAGAACTATCTGATCCCTAACTTCCTACACCCTTTCCACGAAAATCTATCGCGAATTTTCCGAGTTATAGCCGTTTTTCCTTGTTTTATACTAAATTCGTTAATTTTATACCTACATTTCTGTTAATATCTTCCGTGCCCCTCAGGCGTTTAGCTTCAAATTCATACCACACCTAGAGCTAATTGATCCCTAATTTTCTACACCCTTTCCACGCAAATCTATCGCGGATTTTCCTAAAAAAAGGCGTTTTTCCTAACTTCTTAAATTTCCACCTTCCCTAGCCTATAACTTCTAAGTTTACCGTCCGATTTCTTCCAAACCGACCTCGTTGTACTCGTACCCGCGTCCAGCCCACCGCTTTTCACGCCAATCAGGCGAAAAAAAAATATATTCACTGTATTCAAATTTATTAACATTATTTAATGTTGTAAATTAAATAAAGCAGATCGTTAATGTAAATATTTATCAAATAGATCATAACTTTCGAGTAATTTTTAGCAACCCCTTCCATTAGATATCCATATTTTGTAGTGCATGAAAAACAACAAATGCCATCTTTAGAAGTCCGCCATTTGAATTTAATGTCACTTAATTTTTCGTGTAATTCTTACCATTATATTTGATACCCATATTGTAGGAGTTCCTTACAATAACTAAATAACTAGTCCGTATATTTAGGTGTACCGCCATGTTGGAATTAGAATGACAATCGGTTGAAAAAATCTGCTTTCAAATAGAGTTGCAAAATAAATACTGTAACATTGCAAATTAAAAAAATAATCCTCGATATCAAATTTGATAAATATATTTGATATATTAATTAAATGTATTTCAAAAACACCGCTTTTGAATTTCATTATCAGAGCTTCGCTTAATTAACCTGTCCGTTAGAACTCCACGCATCAATTTTTATTATTACACACAACAAAAAGCCCGTATCCAATGCTATTTAAATGTTATTTTAAATCAACAGGATGACAAAAACATTTACATTCGAATGGATAAAAACGTGTAAGCCGTTACGCGGACGGTCAAAACGGATATCCGACCGCTATAAAAGATAAGATACCCGGGTGAAACTGAAATTGCACGGGTGAAAGGAGCAATATTGAATTTCGAAATAAAATTGCATAGATGCCAGTATTTTTACCAGCTTTTATTTAACTTGTGTGGAATCTTACAACTCAATTTTGAAGCAGTTATTTACAATTAGTATAGATAGTATTGCTAAGTGAATTATAAATGGACTAGCGGACCGCCCGCGGTTTCACCCGCGTGGATCCCGTTCTCGTGGGAATATATGCATGTATTATACATAAAAACCTTCCTCTTGAATCACTCTACCTATTACAAAAAACCGCATCAAAATCCGTTGCGTAATTTTAAAGATTTAAGCATACAGACAAACAGACAAACAGACAAACAAACAAACAGACGGACAGAAATAGCGACTTTGTTTTATACTATGTAGTGATAAAAAATTTTAGTCACTACATAATGTTACTGGTTGAGAAATTCCTTGTCTGGGGCCACTACTGAGCATAGTATTTGATTATGGTTATCATAAAATTGTATAGTTACGTTATAGTTATGTATAGTTACGTTAGTCCACGCTTAATTCAGTGAGCTGATTAAGATGAAATTTGATAAGAAAAAAGTTTTAAACCCTGAAATATTTATAGGAAAAAAATCCTGAAAAACGTATCTAGGCGAGTGATTATTGCGTTGTTTTCTAATTTTCACATAGCTACAGCCGCGTTAAAATTCCAGTATGGATATTACCTGGTGTCTGTATTCCGTGGATATTACTGTTAAAACTTACCCAAAACTACTTCGGTCAAAGTCATAAGGTTAAAAAAATATTGTGGCGTTTTCCGACGGGGTAAGCGAAGCTGCGAAAGAAGATAATACCTACGATATTACTAATTCAGAGCTGTTCAAATCAAGGTGCGAACGCAATTATTAAAACTCAATATTCCTTGTAATAAACTTTTTGGCATTGTAAGACTTAAAACTTCATTAATTATTCCGAGCTTGCGTATAAAATTTGTATGATTCATTATGATATTTAATTTAGCTTCAAAGGAGTGGCAGTAAAATTTTCAGCGATAAAATTTTGTGTTAATTCATTAATGATTCACAAAACAAGGCTTCTCTAAAATGTTTTAGAAGATTAGGATCTTTTTAATCGTCTTCAAGAAACGGAGGATTTTCACAATTATCCAATTGTGTTACTGGTTACTGCATAAATTTTTTCCTCTTGAACCGATTTTGATGATTCTTTTTTAACCCTCGATGTAAAAAGAGGTTACAAGATTGACCTGTTTGTCTGCATGTATGTCTTTTTGTAGCACCGTAGCTCCTGATTAAATGAACCGATTTGAATACGTTTCTTTTTATCAAAAGCCACTTCGCTTGAATATAGAAATTAATAATAATAAAAAATAACGCTACACACTCAAAGCCCCACACCAGTATTCCCTGTGTCGTGGGTGCCTTGGACAACACACAAGACAAGGACACACACCCAGACCGAGAACGGAAATTCAAATCAATCATTCAAATCGCCGCCTCGCTGAGAATCGAACCCAGGACCCTCGTAATAGCGATCTGGCGTGTTAACCATTGGCCCCATTCGGGTCGTTTATTGTTTAGTTTGAGAAAAACTTAGGTTACTTATTATTTAAATGCGTCTTTCCGAAATACGGCGATATAACGACCTATTCCGATCCAATACTATAATTTTACATAAAAACAGACTTTGACATTAAAGTAAAGACAACTCATACACTAATTGTTGCATGTCAGCTTTCAAATAAAAAGAATTCAAATCAAAATCGGTTCACCCAGTACGAAGTTACGAGTTGAGAACGTGTTTTTTATAATAGCGTGTTTTAAATAATAGCTATGACTATAATATTACGAAAATGGTAGTGATGATAATTGATACTACAATGCTGATGTAAATGACGAAAATTTAATGATTCTGTACACAATTATGATAAAAAGTTATGAGGGTACGATGTTACACACAATAATTGCTTTTTACAAAAAAAAAATAACCGACTTCAACCTTCATAAGCAGAAATAATTCAATGCCAGATGGCGCTCAATTCAACATGTATTTATGTAAAGTTCTCGTCACTACAAATTATCAAGCCCAAACACTAGATAACTGCAGTAAATCGTTGAGGAGTTCCCTCGACTGTCTTTCAGCTTCATCAGATCGACTCCAGACCTTCATGAAATTGTAGCGCTTTCATGTACTTATGAAAACATTAACAAACACACTAGTCGTCCCTACAATTTTCGAAAGTTGCCCTCGATTTCTCCAAGATGCCATCATCAGATCCTGGTGATCCTTTTAAAAGGACTCCACTGCGCATATCTACTTTACAACAAAAAAAAATTATCAAAATCGGCCCATAAACGACGAAAAAATCGCTGAACAAACATAAAAAAGCATATATACGGTCGAATTGAGAACCTCCTTCTTTTTTGAAGTCGGTTAAAAAAATACAGTCGAATTAAGAACCTCCTACTTTTTGTGAAGTCGGTTAAAAATATAGGTACCTACCTACTGCTTGAATTTCTACTTAGGAAATAACTTGTCGAAAGGGAAGTGTGTCGTCTTTATTTGAGACGGTGTGGAAGTCATCAATAAAATGTTAGATAAGAAAAAAATGCCTGTTTAATTAGATCATATCCATTATTATTATCCATATTATTATTGCGAAAGACTGTCTCTCTGTCTGTGACGCTTTCACCACTAAACCAACGGACCGATTTGGATAATATTCGGAGTGAAGTTAAGTAAGTAGCCCCAGGGTCACACATAGGCTCTTTTTTTTTCAAAAACCAACCCCCAAAGGGGCTGAAATAGGGGATAGAATTGAGATAAAAAAAATTCCACGCGAATTCCGAGCGGACGGACAGCTAGTCTTCTACAGATCCTTAATCTCGGAGTCAAAATTACTTTTTGATTGACATGCTAATACCCTCTCGAACCGGCACGAAACATCTGAATTCTTCAGGGAAATTAACTCCCGAAAAATCTCAATCTCGAAACTTATTTAAGCTGTATAACGTTAAGATCCCTGCTAAAATTCACACCCCTACATTATTGTAAGTTAAAAGGACCTTGTACACAAAGCGCCGTTTTAACAATGTAAATAGAAGTATCCTGTGCATAAAGAACGCTAGAACAATGAAATGCGCCATCATGAATTTTGTTAAAATTATGTTCATTACAAGCGCTTCAATAGACTTTTGTGTTATTCCAAGTAACATTATATAAAGGCATAGCGTTCTCGTTTAAAAGGGTTTTCTCCTTTGAGCCATAGGTGAGTAATTAAACACTTATTTTACGAGTCAAAGCCAAAAGGAAGCGTTTGGCTACATATATCTGTAGTCATAATATCTGACAAATGAGGTATTTTCATTGATCTGTAGTAGGTACCCTCTATATATTTATCATGTCCGCTAATTATAGGCTATACTTATATCATTAAATTTAATATGACGCCCTGTAGACGGAATAGTCATGTCCGAAAAGAAGTCTTTCATATTATGAAACTTCTTTGTGGACGTCGGTTGCGTTTAACGTTTAACGCTACTGTGATCAGAGGAGATTAAAGGTATCGATAACAGTCGTTAAGCCATGTCAGAGGCCTTCAGGCGGCATGAAAACTTCCGATTCTGGGTTAACCACTAACCCGTCTACCAATCTGCACTGGAGCAGCGTGGTAGAGCAACCCGTGTTCATTATTGAGGAGGCCTACAGCATTCTATACCGCATTACGAATTATTAGAATCTTTGACTTAATCATGTACGGATTACAAATAAATCTGAAGGCACAGAAGAGCCCCGTAAAAACGTTCTATCTTTTCTCGAAAGGCGTTGGCGGGGGCATTTGCAGGCCTCCAGGTGTCATTTTAATCTACAATGATGACATTTAGCCTATCTGTGTTTGTTATCTGTAGCCTAGTGGTTGTGATAGCCTAATGATTAAGAATTCGAATTCGACCTCCTATTTGGAGTGTCTGGGTTCGAATCTCAGGGCACGCGCTTCTGAATTTTCGGAGTTATGTGCGTTTTTAAGCATTTAAATGTCACTTGCTACAAACGGTCAAGGAAAACATCGTGAGCAATCATGCATGCCGGAGAGATCGCAAAACTCAAAGGTGTGCAAAATCAATCCGCACTCGGCCAGGGTGGTGGGCTACGGCTATAGATTTTTCATTGTGATAAGAGACCCGTGCTCAATAATGGGCCATGATGAGTTGATATAAGATGCCAGTAACATTTAAGAGACAACGTGTTGATTGACGTCAAGTCCGTTACCCTTATATTTGTTATTTCGGTATCATTCTATTATAATATTTTGATCTACGCACAACACAAAAAATACAAAGTAGGTAATTTAGAGATTAAGAAAATGAAAAATTCTGTACAACAATTAGCTAAATTGTGAAGAATTTCTTACGCAAAACCGTAATTCATAATTATGTCAACATTTCGCTACCAAACGCTTCAAGAATAGCCCCTTGATGAAGAGCAAAATTAAAAATGGCGCACAAAATTTCAGTATTAAATATCCAGCAGTTATTACAACTGACGTACGATCCCTTGTGGATGTCAATAGATGTAAGGAGAGTGGTATTGAAGGGTAAGAACGGCGTTTCAAGAATATCAAATTTAGGTTCGATGTCCATAATAACATCAACAATACATAGGTACGAAAGTTACTCGGTCTGTCTATTACATTTATAGGCTTAGGTTAGGGCCTTTCCCCATCTCCAAGTAAATCGTTGATTAGTTACTTCCCAAGCACACACAACACCGGGTTATTCCGGTATGATCCACACTACAAGATCCATGCCATATCATACTAAAAAAAACATATAACAGCTGTCAAGTAAACCATAATTGGCACGATACGCGATAAGTAAGTTACGGGTCAGTTTAGTCACGGTAATATTTTCAAATTTGACAATATTACCGTGGTTTAGTGCTACTCGGGCAACGTGAAATTCACACGTGAACTTACGGGCGACTTAAACTGATGATTAGCCTACTTGTCACTTTACTTGAAGGTGGTGAAAGAGGCCCTTAATACACTACACCGATTTAAATAAAACTAGCGGCCCGCCCGCGGTTTCACCCGCGTGGATCCCGTTCTCGTGGGAATATATGCATGTATTATACATAAAAACCTTCCTCTTGAATCACTCTACCTATTACAAAAAACCGCATCAAAATCCGTTGCGTAATTTTAAAGATTTAAGCATACAGACAAACAGACAAACAAACAGACGGACAAAAATAGCGACTTTGTTTTATACTATGTAGTGATTTGAACATGTATGTTTGACATGTTTGTTTGATTGTTTGACTTCACAAAACTCATGGTGTGTGAAAATTGCCAATCCGCAGAAGGCCAGCGTGGTGGATTTTAAGCCTTGCTCAATAGTGGTACCCATGATGGGTTGAGATGACGGTGATGAACGCCTAAATAGAATGAAAAGGAACGGAAGTATAACTCATCAATAACAAGGATATAAAATCATTAACACGATCTGTTGATAATTTAAAAGGAACCTAGTTTTATCGTTATGAGTTTTACAATTGCGAAACCGCGGGTAAAAAATGATTCGTTACCAACAGTCTATGATAATTTAAAAAGCTCCTAGTTTTATCATAATTATCCAGTATAACATGTGGGCGAAACCACAATTAAAAATTGATTCGTTACCAGTCTTTAAGATAAATATTTGATCCCTTTAACGCTAACACCCTTCTCGAGCTCACATCATTGACATTACTTCACCATGATATACACACCTCAACAGAGGCTTTTAACGCTTTATGGGTCATATTAACGTCAATGTCAGTCCCATAAATTCCATAGTAATCAAAGACCAGCATACAAATACCCAATGTTGAAAACACAAAAAATAAACAATAAAATATTACGAGCTCTGTCCGCGTGTTCACATTGCGAAGCGTGTCAACGCTGGCTGTGTTTAAAGCGAACTAAATTAAATACGTAATACTTTTCGTAATAGCTGGTTTACACGTATTAAGATGTTAAGTAGATACTTTTATTTTTGACGACCCGGATGGCGCAATGGTCAACAAGCCGGATCGCTATTTCGAGGGTCCTGGGTTCGATTTGATTTCAAAAATCAAAATCAAAAATCTTTATTCAGTCTATCCTTTACATATAAATGCTGCAGTCTATCTTTTACATATAAAACCTATAAATGCTGGTGTACCCCAAGGGTCTGTGCTGTCTCCTACCCTGTTCATTCTGCATATCAATGACATGCTGGAACGTGCAAACGGCATTCATTGCTATGCAGATGACAGCACGGGAGATGCCTATTATACAGGCCCTGCAAATGCCTCTCGGTCACATGTGGAGGATAGCAGAATCAAACTTGTGTCTGAAGTCGAGAACTCTCTGGAGCAAGTCTCGGAATGGGGTCGACTTAATTTAGTCGAGTTCAACCCCACGAAGACACAAGTTTGCGCGTTTTCCGCTAAGAAAACCCCACTTGTCATAGCGCCTCAATTCCAGGGTACCGCGCTCACCGTTGGTAAAAGTGTTGGGATTCTGGGCGTTGACATTTCGAGCGACGTGCAGTATCGGAGTCATCTGGAAGCTAAGGCCAAATTAACCTCCAAAAAGCTAGAATAATCTAGCCCACATTAGTAATTGGTGCAAGTCGTTCGGTCTCTTAGTTAATCCTACCAAAACGCAACTTATCATTATAGGTAGTCCGAAACTTGTGCAAAAAATAGACTTCTCTAACTTGCCAGCTGTCACATTGAATGGAAGCGTCATTAAATTTCGTGACACTGTCCGTAATCTAGGCATAATTATGGACCGTTCTATGTCTTGGGCTCCTCAGGTCAAAGAGGTCAGCCGGAAGCTTTTTGCTGCGTTTGGCCCTTTGCGCAGATTACATAATTTGCTGCCGATTCCAACTAAAGTAACGCTTGCCCAGTCTTTGCTTCTATCCGTCCTTGACTACGCCGATATCTGCTATCTGGACATCACAGAGGAGCAACTTAATAAACTTGAGCGTCTCCAAAACTTGTGCATACGGTTTATTTTCGGGCTTCGAAAATATGACCACATCTCCGAATTCAGAGCTAAACTCAAGTGGCTCCCTATCCGACTTCGCCGGAATACGCACATCCTTTCTACTTTGTACTGCGTGCTATTCAGTCCTACGAGCCCGCCATACTTAAAAGAGCGATTTAACTACAGGTGTTTGTCACATGATCGATACCTTCGCTCAACTGAAAACTTATCCCTATCTACCCCTTCGCATTCTTCTTCTTTCTTCCACAAATCCTTTTCTGTCCGTGCGGTCCAGCTTTGGAATTCTCTTCCGGTTAATATTAGACTTTCCCCTTCACTAGACTCTTTTAAAAAACGCGTTAAAGATTATTACCTTAATTCTAATACCTAACTAATTTGATTGCTCCATCATTCTCAGCTTTCAAGATGTGTTCCAAGTTTATATTCAAATTTGTGCAATGTAATGTGTGTGTTGTATATATTGTATTATATCGTATTTTCTATGCTATATATTATATATTATGTATGTACCTATATATGTATGTATATATATTTGATATCTTTGATTATTGCACTGTACACCCTACCAACATTTCTTGTTCCTTCCCTTTCTCATCTCCCCAAAGGTTATCTGGAAGAAATCGCTATTGAGCGATAAGATCGCCTTTTGTGCACAACTTACAAGAATTGTACCATAATCTTTTCATTTATAACTGTGGTGTACAATAAAGTGTAATAAATAATAAATAAATAATAAATAAAGCTTGGTGTCCTAAACCGGGCGAAGCAGTACTTCACTGCGAGGGACCTACTGATGCTTTATAAAGCACAGGTCAGGCCTCACATGGAGTACTGCTCTCATCTCTGGGCAGGGGCGCCACAATACCAGCTTAGTCCATTTGACGCCGTACAAAAGCGCGCGGTTCGAATTGTCAACGAACCACGAGTCACTAACAGGTTAGAACACCTAAGTCTGAGGAGAGACATAGGATGCCTCTGCGTGTTCTACCGGCTTTACAATGGTGAGTGCTCCGAGGAATTGTTCGATTTGGTGCCAACTTCACCCTTCCATCATCACACCACTCGCCGAAGATTGAAGTTTCATCCACATCGCTTGGACTCGTGGCGAACGACTACGGTCCGTTTTTCACGATCGTTTTTGCCGAGAACGTCCAGGATGTGGAATGAGCTTCCCTCTGAGGTATTCCCGGAGCGCTATGACATGGGGTTCTTCAAGAAAGGTGTAAAAAGAGTTCTCCTTCAGGGCCGGCGTTACACTGGTGACTCCCCTGGTGTTGCTCGTGTCTATAGGCGACGATAACCACTTACCATCAGGTGGCTCGTCTGCTTTTACGTCAGCCCTTCAGGCTATAAAAAAAAAAAAAAAAAAAAAAAAAAGTTATACCGTTGATGAAGCAACCTAGTAAGCGTAATATAAATTACACTTGTGGCAGGTTGCCCCACTCTTCCTTAGCACAAACGTTACATAAAATTAAGTAGTAGACTGCAAAAACAATTTATATAAAAGAAAACAAAAAATAAATATTTATAGGAACGCGCCAATGTGTGTGTGTGTGTGCGTTTGTGTGCGGGTGTGTGTTTGTGTGTGTTTGTGTGTGTGTGTGTGTGTGTGTGTGTGTGTGTGTGTGACGATTTGAATGATGAGTTTAAATTTCCGTTCTCGGTCTGGGTGTGTGTCCTTGTCTTGTGTGTTGTCCATGGCACCCACGACACGGGGAATCCTAGTGTGGGGCTATGAGTGTGTAGCGTTATTTATTTATTTTATTTTAACTTATGTAAGTCAGTCATAACTAAAATCTTACTATTGTGAATCAGCCATAAGAGCCCTGATTTCTGTAGACAGATTAAAGCGCTGCGCTGATCGGACATCTTTGGTCAATACCAAAGATGATGGTCAACAATTTGATGGAACTCTCTTATAGAAATGTTATATTTCTTTGGCCTTGTTGTATATCTACCGTAAAACGCAATTTTATTTCTTAGATACCAAAAGGGGATAGTGTTAAGTTAAATCCTTTGTGGTGTTGCAATCGATGTCGCTATCTTAGAAATAAGAGTGCAAATGGTTTTTATGCTTTATCTGTCAAACATATACACTCATCACATTAATTTGAAAAAAACATTATTCATTGCAAAAGATATCAATATTATGTTCACAATATGTATGTCTTAAATCTAAACAAGGAGAGCTCAAACAAGGAGATAGTAAATAACTTTCTTTTTATTCCTTTAGGTAAAGCGACTTAGTAATTCAATGAACTTGTCATACCATAACAGAATACGATAATCACGTACTCTCGTGTAAAAACGTGACAAGGGATCAGACAACTTCCACTCATACTCAGCGCCTCTGAGCATAGCATCCGTACTCCGTACTAATATTATAAATGTGAAAGTGTGTTTGTTTGTTTGTTTGTTTGTTTGTGACGCTTTCACGTCGCAACTTGCCTATTATATGGTATGGTTTATGTGCGTGGGGATAGTTAGGGGTGTGAAGAGCGACGTAGGCTACTTTTTACTGCGGAAAAACATCTCATTCCCATGGGAAGATCGATATTGTGTTAGTTGCTAGATATTTAGTTCCGAATGTTGTTAATAGATGGCGTTAGTTCATTTGCAATTTGCAAGATCTTAATCACGCTATCAAATACTACATATAATTTACTTAAGCCATAGGCAAACGTTATATTTGATGTTCCAGATCATAATTATAGGCTACTTTTTAACCGAGATGTCTACGGGAACGGGACCTACGCGTCTGTTACCTACGGGTCCCGAAGCGAAGCGCGGGCGGTTCTCTAGTTTATAAATATTTTATTAATATCTAAATCAGCTTTTCCCGCATACTTGTAGATAATTTGGCTACAACCCAATTGAGCACGGGTCTCTCCTCGTTATTGAGGAGGCCTAGAGCATACTCCACCTCTGCTCCAGTGTGGATTGGTGGAGGGGTTAGTGGCCAACCCAGTATCGAAAGTTTTCAAGCCACCCGAAGACCTTCCAACATGTCTTAACGACTTCTATCTACCAATGAATTTGTTTCATCATTTTGGAAAAGAGCTGATTTTCTTATAAATGCTGGACCGATTTATACCAAACACAGATAAGAACCACCGCAAGAGAGAGAGAGATTTCCAATAAAAAACCGCATTGAAATCGGTCAATCCGTTTGATAGCTACGGTACCCACGACACAGACACACACTGGCACTTCAAACTGATAACATCTCCCTTTTTACATGGGGGGTAAAAATACAATGCGTGTTATGTATATTTTTTAATTTAACACCGAATGCTGGCATGACAGCTCTCGGTATTTTATATTCTTAGGCCGGTACAATCCCTATGTCGTGGACGCCATGTAGAACACTCAAGACAAGGACACACACCCAGACTAAGAACGTGTCTTCGATGACATAACGTGCCACATATTTTGATAAATAATAAATCCAATTACTTAACAATTGGTATATTGGCAAAAACAATTAAGTAATTATGCATATTTTACAAAGGCTCTTTTGCGCCAAGTCCAAGGCCTTGCAAGTAAGTAAGTCATAAAAAAACGAGCAAATGAATTGTATGCATTACGCCACGGACAACATAAATTTAAAATAAAATTATAAAGCGTTTAGGAAACGCAACAGAACGAAGGCACTTATCTTTCAAATTTCCCTCTTGCTGGTAATCGAACCTAGGACCCTTTGAACGACGGACATAGTAACCATTGCGCCACATGCATCATCGTATATTACCAACCAACCATATCGAATTATATTGGCTTCGGGGAGATAGTTGTAAATATTCCGTAAAAGAAACATTATTATGAAGGACAAGTTTCAACTTAATGATGTACGGTATGTGTGCACCTGCTCATGCCACCCTTAACTCAGGGGTTCTTATTGAGGGGTGTACTCGTATGTGAGCGTACATTTTATATTTGACTAGAAACCACCTTCTTCGTTCAGGCAAACTATCGTAGCTTTAACTTGAAAATGTGTTTTAATGAGATACCGGCAGACTCAGACCAATAAACTATAGACGGAAAGCCGGGAACAAAAGAGTGAAGCCAGCAAAAATTCCGCCTAGCCGTAGTGTATAACAACACTATGTGTTCAAAAAAATAAAGTTTAAATTTGTTCTAGTTCAAACTGTCAACATAGGGCATTCTATTGGTTTCATTCGTAGTGGTTATTCACTCGATTGTTCACGGCGCTCCGTCTATAGTTTATTGATCTGAGCCGGCAGATATAAAAACTAAAGTTACCAACCGCTCATTACAATACACTAGTGACAACCGCATCCAAATGTGTTACGCCGTTTCGGAGGTTATCAAAAACAAACGCACAGGCAAACTGGCATGCAAAGCGAAGACTTTGGGGTTTGGGTGCCCGGCCAGGACAATTATTAATGTGCCAGATAAATTTTTGTTGTCCTTTTGGATTAATGACATTAGGTTATTATTTTCTATGAGATATGTTATAATATTTATTTGTGTCACCTTACGTCATTGGACATGCTAGTGCGTGAGAACGTGTGGTAGCGTTTTGGAACAAAGGTAAAATTTGCGTGCCGGAAATGAGATTATATGGTCAATCTGTTGTCAGTTGTCAGATGGTATATCAGATTTTTAAGTGTCAGAGTTAAGTGCAACAATAAGTAGGTATATAAATTCGTTCTAACCGAGTGTTCTACGACAATCACGCATTATTTTATTCTTTGTAATTCTCAACATTCACAAGAAAATGTCCAAAAAGGCCCTTAAACTTCACGTTACTGCGCTAAAATTGCCGCAGATAACTTATAAGACCAAGTTAACAACCCTATTAAAGGCGACCGCTGTAATTTAAACCTTGTGTATAGAGGAATAAAGATTAGTAGCACGGCTAACAGGCTTTCGCTCAAGATAGCATCGTAAAATTTGTTTTTTTAGTGCCCTTTTAATTACTTTTTATCTGTGTTAGGTAATTAGTTCTAAATAAGGGGATTTACCGATCTTTTATCAAGCTAAACTGGAGAAGCGTGGGAGAGCACGGCTATGATTTATAAGTTTGGACAGCTATAGACGTAACAAAATAATTAACATTTTACGAAAAAACCCGACTTCACATTTATTTATTCACTATGTTTATTGAATTTAAAAACTAAACCACAATCACATCACATTCTCTACCTCAATTCTCAACCCCGGGCGATATATTAAAATCTGAGGTAGGTGTTGCTAGTTATATGAAAACTACTCGTCACTTGTCACTCGTATTTATATCATCTAACGCAAAGATATTAGGTAATACACGTAAAAAATTCAATTGGTCCGTTGGGTCCTGACGCCCACTACATTTTCAAAGTAATAAAAAAAAAAGACGTGTGGCACTCGGAGACTGCCGCGGTAAAGCTATTGCATAGCATTATATATAAATTTCTTCTTCTTTCTTCATTAATAAATGCACTTTGTTTATTCATATTTAAAACACTTTGTACACAAATTATACGAGTACAGATATTCACTGTTTTACAGTGGGATAAGAAAGTGGTGTACCAGTTTTCATTTAGTTGCCTAGTTATCAAAAGTTACATCAAAGTTTATTAGAAACGGATAATGCATTAATTTGTGCAAAGAAGATTTAAATATTCTGAACAAAAGCATAAGAACTATTTCAGTTGACAAAATAATTCTTTTTAAAAAGAAAATTGACATTTGACATTTAAGTCCTACAACGATCTTTTGGCGCGTGAATGACGTGTGGGTGACAGAGACAGTGCCCTACAGTTTGCCTTGCCTGTATGGCACTGTCTCTATCACCCTCAAGTCATTAATATAGTGTCATTATTTTATGTCATGTTATTATTTTGTATGTTTTAAATCTAAATACGCGATAATTCGACTATTATGAATACATGTTGTCGATTCCAACGCCTTATTTAATCCAGATCTACATGTAATTATTCTTAAAACACCGAACCGACGGGGCGAAAATCAAATGTTTGACAGGTAAGATTTGTATGGGAAATTAAAATTTTCATTTTTTTAGTATTTACCTCGCAATTTTTCATATTTTCTCATCGCTGCAACCTTCCCTGAACTTCCACGAATATTTCAAGACTAAAATTAGCCAAATCGGTTTAGCCGTTATAAAGTAAAAGTTAGTTAACTCAGTTAAAAGTTCTGGTATTTATCGATGTGTGGGTGCATAGACATAGTAACTATGTCTGTGTGCAGGGTGTAATAAATTTTCGTTACGAAATTTCTGCATTCGGTCCCAGGCCCGCGATAAAAGCTATACAATAGCTTAAAAATAAATTAAAGGAAAAAACTAGTGATCCAAGAGCTGGCAGTTTCCTCGCTCAACGTATTAGCATTGCTATACAGCGAGGAAACGCTGCCAGCGTATTGGGTACTGCACCACAGGGTCCTAGTTTATTTAACTTATTTTAGTTTTGTTATGTTAAGAAAATAAAAGTCTAAAAAATATAAAGTCACATATATTTTTTTCAAGTTTCAATGCAAGGGTTTTCTACAATAAGGAGAGCTATGAACATTCGGGACTAATTTCGCCACGATTGACAGTTCCCATTCGTCTGTATACCCTCGCCGAGCATGATTCCTTTGTTTACTAATGTATCTAAATTTGTCTTACCCAAAACTTTACCGAGCAATTTATATTTCACGATGGCAAACAACTTTGAACATTCACGCTTGAAATTACAAGTTTCGATGTATGACTGTACAAGATAATATGTTACTAGTGTGGGAACCTTCGTCCCACATTCTCATTATGTATATGTAGTTTATTATATTATCACACATATACACTTACACGTACACTTATGTATTATATTATGTTTATGTTATTCACCACATACACACACTACATACATACATCATTCACGAGCACGGACAGCGACACTCCACAGAATCAAACCTGGAGCGCTCTGTGGAGTTCCGAACGGTGTGCCCTAACTTGTTTCTACGTGTACCTATTATTAAGACTCTTGCTTGTGCTTACATTCTGTGCCTATCACTCTCTTCTCCTTCTTTTATTTGTGGGTATTTCTCGTGCTGTGTTAATTGTGTAGATGTACTTTTATTTCTTTGTGTTCTCGTGTAATAAACGATTAACTTACTGTCGTAGTTAACTTTGTTGCTCGCGCGCCCCGCTACACACCTCACGCACACAGACATTCTCCCCCCATACTAGCTATCCGCCCAAGGCTTCGCTCGCGTGGAATTCATTTGTGTTTTTTTTTATTTTCATCCCCTATTTCATTAACCTCTTCGAAGAACACTATCCTCCTTCTGACGCAGTCAGGTAAATAATAAGTATATGACAATAACATAGTGAAGATATACCAATAACCTCTAGAGATATAACTCGATTTAAAAAGTCTATAAAATGCTTAATTTCTAGCAGTTCCTTTACAACGCAGTATCACTCTTGATGCATGATCCCATCTTCCCTTACAAAGGAGACCATTTATCCAAATGATGGTAAGCTCAAGACAATGGCATCACTTGATGGATCGTTTAAAAGGACTTATTCCGGATTCAAAGTTTAATGACAGATAACTCGGAGGGCGCTGCTCTGTCATTTGATCAAGGATAACAGTTATAATCACAAGGTATTATGCATTATGATCATAGTTAAAGTATGGTCTGAAAATCTTATTGAGATGGGAAGCAAATAACTTTTTACAAAAAATAACCGACTTAAAAATCGATAAGTAGAGATAACTCAAAAATTACTCCACATATGTCGCTCAAATTTACATGGGATTAGAGTTCAAGCACCAGCTTTCTCTCTACTTATCGATTTTGAAATCGGTTATTTTTATGTTAGAAGTAAAATATTAATTTTAATATCACTAGCTGTGCCCGCGACTTCGCCCGCGTGAAAATTAGTGTGTCCAAAGTTATTTGAAAACTTCCAGCGAATGCCCTATCAAATTAGTTAAGCCTTTCTGCAAATCTTACTCTTGAAGCCGTCTCACCATTAGGTAGTGAAAAATTATGTTCAGTAGATTTTGAGAAAATCGACCATACACTTTTGATGACTTTGTTTTATAATAAGTACCTACCTAAAGAGTGTGTGTCATTGAGGCGGTTTATCCGTAATCCCGTGGCGATCCGATCTGAGATAACGGATCAGATAATGGAAACGAGCCCTCATCCCTATTCTCGATGCGGTATCCGTAAACTTTTCCAGTTTCTCAAAACTGTCCGGCCACAGACAGCTGTTTTATTTTCCAACGGCTCAGTCAAGGTTCTATACGAGCTATATTGTATGCTTTGTCGTTTCATTCATAAATATTGTCTATTTAATACTTGAAAACTTGAGTTTTTACGAAAATTATACGGAAGAAGTTCGAAAAACACGGGTAAAGATAATATGTGAATAATTACAATAACAGTCCCCCCTCCTCCACACTACGTGCACTAAGATTTCTTATGTGCCGGATGGCTGTGGTAACACAAATAACACTAACACTCACGACCCGTGAACGAATATTTTTTTGTTACATATAAATATTTCCCCCGGCGAACTAGGGACTCTACAGTCATTATTAAAAATAGGCCAAATTACACTATACTGAGGTCTTTGATGATCTAATGTCTAGATTGAGCGTCGCCCTACGATGAAAACAAAAAAAACAAGGCAACAATATCAAGCATGTGTGCGTGCAGACGATGTTTTACACGTTCGTCTATTGTCTATGTGTGCGTGATCAATGATACAATTATATAAAAATTGTGGCCAACTGTTGGACGTTTGCGCGGATTCGATGTTCCATCTAGAAATTAGATCATCAAAGACTGAGGTATATTCTGTTGCTTTGGCTCTCCGGCGGGGAATCGAACCCCGGTCTCCCGCGTGACAGGCGGGGATACTGACCACTATAATACTACCGAAGAAGAACCACTGTTGCTTTGCTCGAAGGTGCGTATGATGCGAGGTTTGTTTCGTGAAATAATTGGAGACGATTTGTAGGTATATTTATATTGAACCGATTGTTACAATGGTTAGTGAGTGAGTGACAAAACTTTTACATTAATAAAATAGGAAAACTATTGAAGACAAAGAACATGATGTAATTGTTCTAATTACTCTGATTTGGGAATGGTGCCTCATGTGAGAATACATGATGCATTATTTGTGACTAATAACAAATAGGCACAATTCTATCGATTCTTTAAACACCTCCCTGAAAAACTGTTTGAAAATTTTATTGCAGACGAGAAAATATTTATTTAAATTTCTTTATAAACCCAATGATTTTTAAAAACATTTCACGCTTCGCAAGAAGCTTCTGAGTTGGAAATAACATAAATTAAGCGGAGTCAAGACTTATTAGTATTGAGGCCACCCCGCTTGATACAGATACTGTCGTACTCCCAAAGAGAGTAGGCAAGCGAAAATTGCGAGAGGCATTTCTAACACTTCATACTTAAACTAACAATAATTTTTATTCCATCTCTTTAACAAGTAGTATATTTCAAATCCGACTGCAAAAACTATCCACTAAAAATCTTATGATCCTACTATCCTACTAATATTATAAATGCGAAAGTTTGTAAGGATGTATGTGAGTGTGTGTGTGTGGGTTTGTTACTCTTTCACGCAAAAACTACTGAACGGATTTTCATGAAACTTTGCAGTAATATAGCTTAGACATCGGAATAACATAATTTGTTAAAATTTATAGAGATTTTTGACGGGACTGGTTTCCCGAAGCGAAGCGAGGGCGGATTTGCTAGTATACTTATAAATTTTCGCGACCTTTTATTTGATACCTATACTGCTAAAGTTAAAAAAACAAATCTATCTGTTTCGGAAATCGATCCTGGGATCCTCCCTTAGCAGATAGGGCCACTAGGAACTAGGTGGGGAAGTTTTCATTCATTATTCATTCTGAAGTGCTCATAACCCGGCAACTGCGGTCGGTAGTTGGATGGGTGACAGCTAGTGGCAACATTTCTTGAGCGCTTCCGTGCCTTGGAGGTCACGTAAAGCCGTTGGTCCCGGTTGTTACTGACAGATAGTAATAGTTGAGCTATGTAGGCCTTACGCCATGAAAACTACCGATACTTGGTTGGCCTTTAACCCCTTCATCAATCCGCACTGGAGCAGCGTGGTCGAGTATGCTCTCAGTCCCCTCAAACATGAGTAAAGTCCTCCAATAAAAAAGTAAAATAAAAAAGTATTCGTAGATAGCGTAGGTATCAGTTATGTTACTATTTGTATAGGCATTTATTACTTTATACATTTCACAAAACTACAAAAACAAAGAGGAACTTAATGCTAAAAGCATTCTCTGCGAGCCAGCTTCGGGCTGTAATAAAACAGCGACTGCGGTTTATTTAGCCAAAAGGATGAATAAAATCTTTATTCGTCATGATACTATTCAACTATACATGGACTGGACTATATTGAAGATAAGTACCTACTCTAAGGAGAACTAGTGTATTTTTATGGAATTAAGTTACAACGATCATGTAGCATTTTCGATGTTGTCATGACAACTGTTGCCAACGTGTTTTCTACTAGGCTATGATATCTACTGTAGATTATTTACTGTACATGACAAAATACAGTAACCAACACAGTACCTTCGTGTATTTTGGTTTGGCCTAATGGTTTGCTGGTAGAGAATGCATTTTTATATTGTGGTCAATAAAGTTTACATAAATAAATAAAAAAATACATATCTCTTTTAACGCGTACACTATACTCCGACTTTTAATTCGATTCCTAAAATGACATTTCCAGTGTTACCGTTTTTTATTATCACAAAAATAGTGTTGTAACCTGGACGCAAATGATTCAATTTGATAAAAATATTAATCGGATTATAATCGTTTCGCATAATTTATCAAATCGCTATAATACTGCACGAATTTATTACAGAATCAATAACTACACATAAAAAATATTATCAATTTCCCCCCCACATTTTTAATTGTTAAGCGCTTTTAGTGCATGTATGTACTAAAAGCATGCATGTACCGGTGTTTAATATTTTTCCTTTACTATATAATTTTAAATAAATGACCTTTCCGTATTGTTCTCTGATTTTTTTATTATATTTTATTAAAACACATACTGAGAAAATAAAATCGAATAATCAAAACATCGTTCGTCAATCGTGTGAGTAATCGCTATTATTTCAAAGCTGGCAACATTATTTCGAAAAGTGACATTAGCTTACGTCAATTTAGGAATCTAATTAAAATTTGGAGTATAAGGCAGTTCATTTTTTTAGAGGCGACCATCTCAGTTCTCAAGGGTAGCAACGCATCTGTTACCGAAATACTAACGAATATTTTAACATCATCTGTTAACTGGACTAATCAACTTAGTCCCAATTGAAGTCTTGTTATAGGCCGGTCTCAGTAGTCATGGACGGCAGATGGGTGGTGCTGCATACCCGTTTGCTATCTAAACTCCATGCAAAAAGTGTGAAGCTTTTTCAATATTTTCCTTCACTTCACTAGTAGATAATACTATCGCTGCATCGGTTGTAGTACAACCAGAGATTTGCCTTGTCCGCTCGTAAATCGGGATGTATTTAAATACGCGTCTTTAGAAGTTTACCCTGCCCTGGCAATAATATAAAATTGTACAAGATTTTATTTCTTTCAAAAATAATATATGTTTATTTGACACAATTTTTCCGCTGTAAAGTTATTTTTGGTTTTTTAGGGTTCCGCCCCCAAAAGGTAACAAATTGTCTGGGTTTGTTTATTAGTCTATCACAGGGCTAGATAACTTGGAAGAAAATGGATAGGTACATAGACATCTGAAATTTTCACAGATATGTAGGTACGTGTTAGTGTAGTTGCTATCACAACTATTGATTAAAAGGAAAATGTTGTTCTCGAAGTGATTTCTATACAACTAATTAATAAATAATTTACATAAGTAACTTAAAAAACTGATTTCAAGACGGACAAGTAGGAATAATGGGGGCTTTATACAATTTGCAGAGCGCTAACTGAGCTAGCGTGCTAAAATCGCATAGTGTAAAGGCAGTTAGACAGTAACTAGTGCAGCGTAATGTATGAAAACACTAGTTAGTGCACTGAGTTAGCGCTCTGCAAATTTTATAATGTAAAGCCCCCATAACTCAAGAAATATCACCATCAAATGTCACTCAAATTTATATGACACTAAACCACAAGCACTAGCTTTCAAATACAAAATAATTATCGAAATCAGTTCACCTAGTAGATACAAAGTTATAAGGTATCACACAAAAAAACAGTCGAATTGAGAACGTTTGCCTTGTAGTTGACGTTAGCCTCATAATAAAAGTTAATGTCCTTACGGAACCCAATATCTGTGAGTCCGACGTGAACTTCACGGCTTTTGCAGATCTAATGGAAAGTTTTCTTTAAGTTAAAGCCAGCTTCGCATTAGCCTCTCGTGAAGATCCTATCATATTTTCGCTCGCGCATAGAAGTTTTTCCCACGTGAGTCACGATCCCGCGCGAATTCCGGAATAAATTGTAGCCTATATGTTGCTCCACAACCTTCTCTATCTCGCATTGAAAGTTCCATAAAAATCTGTTCAGCCGTTCCGGAGATTATCCCGAACAAACAGACAGATAAACAATTGTCTCGTCAATAACAAGAAGGTAAGTATTTTTGTCCAACTGAAATTGCAAGTAGGTACCTTTAGATACCTACTATAGCCCACACAAACGGTACATTCTGTAGTCCGAATTACACAAATTAATCAAATAACTTTTGACAAAATAGAACCGACTTTAATGCCGAAAAGTAAAAATCGGTTCAGTTAAACGCAGTTAATATTCCTAAATCCTTCTCCTAAGTCTGATAAACACGATGCTGAAAACCGTATCAAAATCGGTTCAGCCAAACAATATGCCTAAAACCTTCTCCAAGTCTGACAAATACTATGCTGAAAACCGCATCAAAATCGGTTCAACCAAACGCGAGATAATCGCGACATACATATTACATACATACAGGTCAAATTGAGAACCTCCTTTTTTGAAGTCGGTTAAAAAACGGGATCGTTCGTGTGTCTCCGTTCGAATATGAATAGGAATCCATGAATCATTATATTTGATTTATTAAACCCCCGTACAGGATATTCAAATGCATCGGTTTTGCATTCGTAGTGCCTGGCTGTATATATTATTGTCGTAAGCCAAAGTGGTTTGAGAATTGTGTTGTTAATCGCATCAGAGTGAAATAAGGACCTATTCAGATAAACGGTTTCCGCTGCCATTATAGTAGTTTAAGTATCATCATCATCATCTCAACCCATCATGGACCACTATTGAGAAGGTTAAGGCCATAGTCCGCCACGCTGGCTGAGTACGTCTTGGCGGACTTCACACACCTTTGAGTTTGGTGAACCCTCCAGCATACAGGTTTCCTCATGATGTTTTCCGTCAGCGTTTCTAGCAAGTGATATTTAAATTCTTAAAACGCACATAACTTCGAAAAGTTAGAGGTTCGATTAGAACCCGGACCCTCCGAATAGGAGGCCGAAATCTTAACCACTAGGCTACCAACGCTAGTATTAGTAGATATGAATATAAGTTAGAGGTATTCCTAACTTATCGCTCCCGCTATGGGTAGAAAATTGATCTCATATACTCTAGGGCCGTCGTGAAACTAAGGCCTACTGCCGCACATACTGTATTCGCGCAACAAAGGTCAAAGAACAGTCGGTTAACACACGGGCGCGGTCATATAGCTAGCGGCGGGCTTTGATGGTCCCTATACGTTTAAAGGGTCCTTGTGGGGCCCTCGGCCAGAAAAGAGAGCCGCCGCTCTAGACAATAGAAAGAATCCAATGTGTTTGTGTCGTTGTACGACGGGAAAGTATGGACGCTTGCCTTTTGTCGTGCTATCAAACGAAAGTAATACCTCCTACCTGAACGCTAAGGTGTGTTTTGCAACAGCCACATTTACCAGATTGGTAATTCGCGCGATATTTTATGCCTTTAATTGCTCAACGTGGTTGAAAGCGTGTCTCTCTTAAGCTAGTTACAATTCAGGGGCAATTGAGTATTTCAGCTAAGACGACTGGCACTACCTACGTTTTTAAGTGGCTTCAAAAAAGGAGGTTCTCAATTCGACTGTACCTATGTTTATGTGACGTGTTACCCCTTAACTTTTTGATGGATTAACAAATTTTATCCAAGTTGTTGTGTGATGGTTTTGTCTTATCGTATTATTTGTCTAGTCATTGAGGTCTGTTTAATTTAAAGTTAGTAATTTAATTACATACTATCAAGTGATTCGACTAGTCCTCCATATTAATTTACCTTTGAACCCACATCTACGCGTCCAATTTTAGAGGTCCATTAGAATCGTAATTAAAAGGTTCTAAGAAAACGTTACCCGGGCGTTTGACGTAAGTGTTACACCAGATAGCAATATCCGGGGCCGACGTCCGTTTGATTCCCGGCGCATAAACTGTGAAGTTAATGTACCTAGTTAGTAGTTATTATAGCGCTAAAAATCCTAAGTTAATCCTACTAATACTAATATTGTAAGTGCGATAGTTTGTAAGGAAGTGTGTGCGTTTGTTACTCTTTCACGCATAAACCACTGAACGGATTTTCATGAAACTTTGCAGTAATACATATAGCTTAGAAATCGGAATTACATAAAAGTTTTTCTATAATTTGACAATACTGTCAAGTAAGTCAGTCTATCTTCTACTGAGAGGATGGATACACGAAGCGAAGCGAGGGCGGGTTTACTAGTACAATATAAAATCACGGTCGAATAGGCTCTTTTAGAGGTCAATGGCTCAATAGGTCTTCTCAGATAAATGGTCCTTTTTATCGTTATCTTATCATTAATAATATTAATAGTTTGTTCCCGGTTAACCGTACAACGCAAATACCGGGTAAGATCGCAATATCCGGACGCGAACGCCCGGGTAATGGCCCGTGTCGTGATGTCTAGCGATATTATAGCATGTATAGAATAAAATTGGCCAAGTGCGAGTCGGACTCGCCATAAAAGTTTCCGTAGCAGCAAGTAACATAATGTGAAAAAAGTATGTTCGAGTTGATTAAATGAAAAGTTAATTGCGGTTTACCATTTATGACAGCACACAAATGCCAACTTTCCGCCCCTATGATTAAGGTTCATTGTAGATTGACGGCGAGAATCCAAATTGTCGAAGTAAATTTTGCTTACTAGCTAAATTGAACTCTGATAACTTTTAACAAAATAGGACCGACTTTAACGCCGAAAAGTAAAAATCAGTTAAACGCGGTTAATATTCGTAAATCCTTCTCCTAAGTCTGATAAACAAGATGCTGAAAACCGTATCAAAATCGCTTCAGCCAAACGATACGCCTAAAACCTTGTCCTAAGTCTGAAAAATACTTTGCTGAAAACCGCATCAAAATCAGTTCAACCAAACGCGAGATAATCGCGCACAAACATACATACAAGTCAAACTGAGAGCCTCCTTTTTTGAAGTCGTTTTATGAAGTCGGTTAAAAATATTTAACAAAGTTGGTTTTAGCGGGGATCGGCAATTCCATATCCTCGGCGACTCAAGTATTATTAGTATTGTTTATTCCCCTAGTACAAACATTATAAATGCGACTGTATATCTGTCTGTTATATTTTGTTTAACAAAAATCAACTCCAGAGGGCTTGCCATAGGGGATGAAAGTTTATATGAAAGATTTAAACCGTTTGATCGAAGTTTTCATCTCCACAATAATATAATCTATAGTACGCGACAGGTAGACATGGCATTTTTCTAGTGATGTGGCATCACATAGGTTAGATTTATAGGTATCGATATTTTTTCAACGCAACTAAATAAAAGTAGCATTAATAAAATAAGGTTTATTTTATTGTAAGTAAAATGTAAATTAATCAGATTTATTCTGTTTCAGCTATTGTGAGTAGAATGTATGACAACACTAAAATTAATATTGTTGATAGACAGACAAGTAAATATTTAAATAATTTTTATGTAGATAAGATATGACCTCGTAAGACAATTTACAACTTTGTTGTTATAGAATAAGAATATTTTATTAATCACAATCACAATGTGAGTGAAATTAAAATCGATAAATGTGGTCGATATGGGCTCGTGCATTACTAATACTAAGGAGCGCGCGGGTGACGTACGGTATGCGGGGTGTAAATTCCCCCTCGTCTCACTTCATACCCCGAATGCCATCTCGACCTGTCGCGTACTATAAACATAGTTATTATACAAATAAATAAAATTATGGCGTTTGTCTGCGATTTCTAAATAGCCGTATTTTAGCACTTAATTACTTAATTACCTAATTCACACCTAAAATTCACTTGCGCTACGTAGTTTAAGGTATTATTTATCATTGCTATACTCGTATTAGGTATAGGTGTCAAATAACGATGCAATTCGAAAACTTCAAAACTTATGTTTATGTTTATCCTTTTTATAATTGAACACGATTTACTATCTCGTTACAACATGCGATAAACGAGTTGCGAATTTATCGGTAGTGATATAATATTTCAAATGTTAACTTATTCATAATATACTTTACCGAGGGCATATTGGAATATTGTAACGCATAAAGTATTGGTAATCAGCTAGCAAATGAGCAAACAAAATTTCCTAGTTACGTAATTGTTAAAAAATAATGAGAAAAGAAGAAAAAATCTCCGTAGTCTCGGCGACTCTAGTATGAAATTCGTTACTACCGTTGTTTAAGAGGATTTAATCCGCGACAAATGAAGTATCGACTTGGAACGTCGCTTCATTATTTATAGCTCGAAATTATTTTAAACAAGTATACATTTAACGAGATCGTTGTAATTATTTTTTTTGTATCTGTAACAAGTTTTACGTGTGTCTTGTTAAGTATACGTGACCTAAATAATGTTGATATAATAATATAAGTAGTGACAAAAATCTTATAGGTATATATACTAGCTGACCCTGCAAACGTTGTTATGCCATATATATTATTTCTAGGAAAATGACTATTAAAAAATCTGGGTTGGTGATAAAAGAGTGAAAATTTAGGGTTGTATGTAATTTTTAACGCCACATTATAGAAAAATAAAAACAAAAAAATTTGTCCAAAAATTTAAAAAAATGTTAAGGGTGAAGAACCCTTATCACTTCGGGATATGAAAAATAGATAGTAGCCGATTCTCAGACCTACTGAATATGCATACAAAATTTCATTACAATCGGTCAAGCCGTTTCGAAGGAGTATGGTAACTAACATTGTGACAGGAGAATTTTATATAGTTATAAGAATAAGATAAGATACCTTTACACAGCAATCGTTTACAATTATTACGTAAGTTTTGTAAACTAATATTTAATGTAAATATTACAAGTGGGTTTATTGAAGTGTGGTTTCAAAATTTGATATTTTTATTGTGTTTTAGTAAAACTATTGGGACTTTGTAATTGGATTTTATGAAACGTAGACGAAAGTGTCAATTACAAAATGTATTTATAGGTCTTTGGCAGTGACAGAAAAAGTAAAACAATAGCCCCTTCGGGACTTATAACGTAGCCAATTATTTCAAAAGAAGCGCTCTCTATTTCTTTGTCCCTTTGTCTCTTGGTTCTTCCCTTCATCTACACTTTATATTAATTAATATAAAATGAAAATTTTAAAACCACCCTATATTTTGTATAACCGCATCTAGTATACTGCATATTATAATTATATTAATCCTACTAATATAAAAAATGCGAAAGTTTGTAAGGATGTGTGTGTGTATGTGTGTTGTTACTCTTTTATGCAAAAACTACGGAACGGATTTTCGAGCAGTAATATAGGTTAGAAATACTTTAAAAAATTGTGTGTTTTTAATCTTGATATGTCGCTTACAACCTTAGCTATATAAATAAATAGTTCCAACCGAGTGTTCCACGACACTCACTTTTTTTAACCGACTTCAAAAAAGGAGGTTCTCCATTTGACCTGTATGTATGTATGTATATTGGTGCGCGATTATCTCGCGTTTGGTTGAACCGATTTTGATGCGGTTTTCAGCGTACCTACTATTTATCAGACTTAGGAGATGGTTTTAGGCATATTGATTGGCTGAACCAATTATGATACGGTTTTCAGCATCGTGTTCATCAGACTTAGGAGAAGGATTTAGTTATATTATCCGCGTTTAACTGAACCGATTTTTACTTTTCGGCGTTAAAGTCGGTTCTATTTTGTTAAAAGTTATTTATATTATTTTATACTTGTAAACCCGCCTCGCTTGGTATCGGGGAACCAGCCCCTTAGTAGAAAATAGCTCTCAGAAGGCTAATTTTTTTCCAACTTACTTGACAGTTATCGTTACATTATGATGAAATTATAAAAATATCTCCATAAATGTCAACTTATTACGTTATTCCGATATCTAAACTATATTACTGCAAAGTTCCATGAAAGTCCGTTCAGTAGGTTTTACGTGAAAGAGTTACACATCCTTACAAACTTTTGCATTTATAATATTAGTAGGAATGAAATCGAACCTGAGACCGATCGCAGCAGAACTAACATTAATCATACAACTCCAAGAAACTAACGACATTAGGTACAATGGAACAAATGGCCCACAAAATTATCTTCGCAATGAAGATATATTGCTCTGAACCCTTCAAGGGTCGATAGAGACACTTAGCTTTTGCTTCCGGAACTCCAATTAGGAAGATTTAATTAAATCGTATTGGATCTGAAATGGTTTAGGGTTAGCTTTTGGAGAGTAGTGATGTTTTATGGTGAAACTAGTAGGTAAGTAGTTTATACATTGCCAGATTTCATGTACTTAAACGTCAAAAAATTAAGGAAAGCAGACTGATTTTTAGCCGATTTAAAAACGGCTTCTCAATTCGACTATGCAAAAGATAAATAACTTTTTACCAAATAGAACCGACTTTAACGTCGATAAGTAAAAATCAGTTAAACGCGGTTAATATACCTAAATCCTTCTCCTAAGTCTGATAAACACGATGCTGAAAACCGTATCAAAATCGGTTCAACCAAACAAAATGCCTAAAACCTTATTCGTTGTTGAAAGAGTTGAAAATATACCTAGTTAAGTTGTGTGAATAGGCATGAACTCCTTGGAAATTTCTTACCATTTCTTCCAGCGCAACACAGTTTGGTTGAGATGAACGTATTTGTCTAAAACAAATCCGAATGACATTTTTTTCATTTCATATATAAAATTTAAGCTGAAGAATAAAGAGAAAAATTGATATGGAAATGATTTCATATAAAATTAAATCGTCTCGATAATCCAGGCAATTGATTGGAATTTTCAATACTTTAAGCGTATGCAACCAGTATCTGCATAGAAATGCGAAAGAATTTTCTCGTATGTTTTATTTTACTGTATTGAAATTTTTATTCCACACCATTTGGTATAACATCTATAACTTCTATACATACATAAACTTATTTTAATCCTATGTATTAGGAGTAAAAATAAGTTTCCGCCGTTTTTTACCAAATGTTAAAAGATTTTTGTAAGAGAACGGTAATTTATTTTTATTCGAAGTATAATTGTCCAAATGTATGTTTGTGCACGCTAATCTCAGAAACAGATGAACTGACTTGTATGGGTCTTTCACTGGGAGATAGAGGTGGTTCTGGAGCAACTATAGGCTACTTTATCCCTCAGTTCCCGCGGGATCGAGTATAACGCGGGAAAAACTCCCATGCACGAACGAAGTCGAGGGCAAAACTAGTAATATACGTATAAAAGGCAAACCTGAATCATTATATACATACATACATATCAACGCACATCCGAAATTACTAGAAACTTGAAATTCGGCCTTTCGTGATGTACGTGAGCATTAATAAAGGATTTTTAGAAATTCAACCTCTAAGGGGGTGAAATTAGAGGGTGAAATTTAAACAACCTCCACGCGGGCGAAGCCGCGGTCAGAAGCTAGTATAATTATTTCAATAAATAAATCCAACACTTGAAATGGAATAATCCAGGTTTGGCGCGGATGAATAGAATAATTAACTTTCATTGTGTTGAATAAAAATAACTTTTGAATTGAACAATGTTTACTTAAAAAAATATTTTTATAACGGAAAAATTCATTTCAATGAAGACGTGTCGAGATATATTTTTTTTTTATTTTCCGGTGGATTTATCGCAAATTACGATTTTTTCTTCTTGTTAATCTCATTTTTGTCGAAACAATACAACATTTTGATTCCCTTATTAACCAAATAATAATTACCTTATCACAAAAAAATAGACTTCTACATCGACAAGTAGATATAACTCAAAAGCTTCGGTCAGATATCGCTCTAATGGGGTCACACGACAAACACTAGCTTTAAAAAATAAAGAATGATAAAAAATACATTAATAAAAAATACAAACTCTTCTTGGATTCGGAGCAGCAATTGACTGAAAACAATCTTATTTTTATAATAATGATATTGACTTACCACTTAAAAGCTGTGCCTGTGCGATGACCAAGAGATACAGCATCTGAAAATAAAATAAAACATACCTTTAACTAATGTTTAAAAAATCGTCTACTAATATACATTATAGTACACTTGAGGTTAAATATAAAATGTAGTTTTATTTAAGGCTTGTCACTCCATAAAAAAGTATTACTCGATATAACGCGACAAATTGTCGCACAATTACTTAGGTAGCCGCAAAGTATGAATATTCATAATTTTTTGGTTCAATTACGTCACTGACACTGTCGCATGTACCACTGTCACTACTTTACTTAAACTACTTCTAGCAAATGATTTTGTCAACAGCATCAAAAATCGCAGCAAATTCACACGTGCGTCATTTACGTTGAGTTGCATATCACGGGGTAAAGGAAGTTTAAAGCTAGAGTAGGTTTAAAGTTAAGGTTAAATGTTAGTCAAATCTTACCCCAATTAAGTTCTTTTCGGCGGTTAAATTTAACTATAAACTTATTTTAACGTTAAATTTACTTTCACTTCGTGATATACAACTCATTCTTAGTCGCTATGTTTTGTCGCAGTCGCACATGTGAACTGTTACTAAGCCATTAAACACGGGTTTCCGTGGACTAACCGCGCCGGTGTCTCCCCAGCGTAAATATCCTTTGGTTAATGTTTATATTAACTACAAGTAGATATGGAGTTTCGGGCACGTTGAGAGTAAGCCAGTGCTAAAGTACCCGCATTATAGTATTAAACAAGTGGATCTTCGCTTTGCTTCAGCAAACTTGGTCTTTGCCTTTACAAAATATTAAATACGAGCTGGGCCCGCGACTTTGTTCACGCATAGGAGTTTTTCCATGTAAATCCTGATCCCGCGTGAATTCCTGGATTTAAAGTAGCCTATGTATTGATCCAAAATGTCTTCTATCTCCTAGTGAAAGTCCCATAAAAATCCGTTCAGCCGTTCCGAAGATTAGTCCGGATTAACATACAGACTGAAGGACGAACAATTTTATTTTAAATCGTTTGTGTTTTACTATCATGTAAATACCTACCTATAAAAAAAAGCTAAGCTACAACCCACTAATGGCCCACTACTGAGCACGGGTCTCTCCTCATTACTGAGGAGGCCTAGAGCATACTCCACCACGCTGCTCCAATGCGGATTGGTGGAGGGGATAGTGGCCAACCCAGTGTCAAAAGTTTTCAAACCGCCCGAAGGCCTCCGACATGGCTAATCGACTGCTATCAATCGATAACAATCGGGACCGACGGCTTTACGTGCCCTCCGAAGCACGGAAGCACTCAAGATATTTAGCCACTAGCGGTCACCCATCCGACTACCGACCGCGCCCGCAGTTGCTTAACTTTGTCGATTACTTGGGATCGACGCAAGCCGCCGGGCTATGAGCGCTTCACCCCTCTACCTATATGCACTGTTATTTTAAAATCACAAACAAACCCTTCAGTTTTATTTCTATAGATAAATAAATTATCCCATTTTTGCAACATGTTTCATTGATACTCTACTCCTATTTGTCGTAAAGTTTTATAGCTTCCTTCCTCGAAAAATGGACTATCCAACAGAAAAATATTTTTCAATTCGAACAAGTATTTCCTGAGATTAGCTCGTTCAAACAAACTCTTCAGCTTTATAATATAACAGATTAACTATAACATTCTTTTATTCTAGTAAACCTATTTTCATTCCCAGTCTCGCCGTGACCATGATCCATACAACTGGCTCGAAATATCGATAAAACAAAACAATTCAAAATCATGAGTACAAAATATTGCAGTAATTTAGCTAAACCGACAAAACATCTTACGCAGTTATTATGTACCCATACTTGTCGCATTTGGATACCGGTAACCGAGCGTACAGTACTGTACATACGGATCCGGTAGCACAAATTCCCGTATAATATTTTCCAATGATTGAATCTAAATCCACGCTAGAGATGGAGTACCGTCGCAAGTTCATTTGATTACGACAAACCGATATTGTTTGTCGAGATTTGTTGACGCTCAATATTACGTTCCCTGAAGCCGTCTCGTAGCGTCAGCAAATAAATATTTTCTGTTTTCTACGGTGATATTGTGTTCGTATTAATATCGTATTTGCATTTATGAAAGAATGTTGAATTTGTTTTTAACCAAGAGTTTCCTGTTACATACGATGTTTGGTACTCATTTAGTTTTAATAGCGAGGTATGCTTTGCATTGCTTGGTTATATTTTGTTTTTGTGTATCTCTTAATTTGGGGTAATATTTTTTGTTTCTTATATTTCAATTTTTTAGTAATTAAGGTTGTATTAAATTTATTTGAGTACATTTCGGACATAATTTTCATGAGCGGCAATGGAAGGGTGCTATAATTCCATAAAATGGTTAGTCAGTTAGTTTGTAGATCGTTAGTTTGTTAGTAAGTAGGTATGATGATTGGAGTATTATTTTGTAGAATTAATAATATTTCATGCTAGAACACAACAACGCAAATTGTATTTTTTCACTATTAATACTGGTTATGAATTCCTGTGGATTGTGTAACGTTTTCTTTGATATCAAAAATAGATTGATTTGTTTCGCAGGTTTCATTGAATGTTTAGGTAATATTGAAGCATGATTGACGTACCCATTACAGTTCTGTATTTCATAAGATTTGCGTCCCTTTGAAGTGGTTAAGTATTTGTACTTTTAACGTCGAAGAGTAAAGAATTTCTTGTTTACGCTAACAAACGCCTACTTACACAGTGTACGCGTTCGGTATGGAATACGTTTTAATTGCACTCCACACAAAAACCAGCTTTCTGTCACTGTTATTAAGGTACATTATAAATTGTCGGCGAAAATTTAAAGCTGTAAGTATATTTTCATCACACCTATTCGAAAAAGACGACTTGGTTCGGACATAAGGGGTTCCAAAGTTGCTGTTTTCTATTCAGCGGGAGGGAATGAATTTTCATACAACTTTTCCTGCCGGCTAGATCTTTTCCGTCCTATTTTGAATTTAGAACATTTTAGTATTTAGCGCTAAAGAAATCGAACGCAAATATTGTTTGAATAAAGAATGTCTGGTACGACGCGAGGGCCCCGCCAGCTGAATAATAAAAAAAGAAATCAAAGGAGGATGGGCACAAATGTATGGAATCTGGTACCGGCACCAATCAGAGTAAGTGATAGGTACATCGTTGGAAAGGTATTTTTGTGTAGATTGTGAATAACCATAGCGCTTGTCCCGGTTCATTGTCCGATCGTAGTAATCTTACTTGAAAATATTTTTAATTATCAGTATAAAATATACGTATATACTCGTATATGTTACTGTAAAAGCCCGAACCACGGTGACTCTTAAGATTTACCGGTCAATTTTAAGATTTACCAGTCAATCGTAAGATTCACCAACACGAGTTGATATTTTTTTTTACTACCATTTATTTCATGAATCTTAGGATTTACATTTAGGCATTGTAAATGTTAGATATCGAATTATGTGCGTTTTAAGCATTTAAATGACACTTGCTACAAACGGTAAAGGAAAACATCGTGAGGAAACCTGCATGCCGGAGAGATCGCAGTCGCAAAACTCAGAAGTGTGTGAAGTCCGCCAATCCGTACCTACTTGGCCAGCGTGGTGGCGTATGGCCTTAACCTTCTTATTCTGAGACTCCTCTCAGTAGTCATCCGTGCTCAATAGAGGGCCATGATGGGTTGAGATGGTGGTAATGATGATGATTTTTATTTGTTAATTGAATAAGCTCAAAATCTGTGCAAACATCATGAAAATCAGTCGAACTATGCCAAAGATATGATTTCTTAAATTCTAATTCGAACTAAATATTTCGTCTTCTAAAGGCTATATTTCAAAACGGACAATTCGTACGGGTTTGTCGCCATAGTAATTTTTTGTACTCTTGAAAAGACCTATCAAACAACAGTAAAGTCATTTTGATTGGACATGGGTACCAAAACGCCCATCCTCCTTAAGATTTAGTTTTCAAATTAAAATTAAGTTTTCGTGCATTTTTACGTATGTATTATTTTCTATTATATATATATTATTTTCTCATAGTGGGTGATGAAAAGTAGAGTGTATCACTCGGGTGCAAGTATATTTTTGGCTCGGGCGACGTACTTTGAATCCCTCGCTACGTTCGGGATTCTACTAAAGAATCCCTCGCTACGCTCGGGATTCTACTCTAGAATCCCTCACTTCGCTCTGGATTCAAAAAACGCCCTCGCCGAAAAAATACTACTTTGCACCCTTGTCATACAATCTACTATTTTCTTACAAGACAGGAGAATATCAGATTTGGGCGTGGAGCGAACAGCGTGTTCAATACCCTCAAATAATCTTGCATATTTTAATACATCCATTTCATATTTAAAAATCTAGTTACATCATATCATTAAAACATTATAATTTCAAGAATATAGTATGTATGCGCGGTGCGTAATACGACTATATTTCATTATTGCCATCATTTTCCGCAAAAACGGAAATTGCACAATGTGGTAACAATATCCTCGATCTAAAAAGCGATGTCTCATGCATGTTCATATTCCAGGCCCAAGGTCCTTAAGAAAGTTGCAGGTCTCCCTGTAAACAAGGTAATCTGTTATAACAGGAACTGGCAATTCCATATTCTTGGCGTCTCAGGTATTGTAGAATCATGGAGTAAGATATGTCCTTCCTTTAAAATTATTTCAAAATATTATAATTCTCCTAATTGTAGTACCCTATAAAACGTAACATTAACTTAATACCATTTTCTAACTGAACTAACCATCCTAAAGCCTATTTGAGTGTTGTTCTAGGTCGGTCACTTTTGTCATGGGCGGCTGTGGAAGGGTGGTGCTAAAGTCTCGGGTGCTACTTTAATGTCATAAAAAAAATACAATACAAAAGGTGGTCTTATCGTTTTAGAGCTTGGTCAAATTGCGGCTCACAAGCCACATGCGTCTCTTAGATGGTTATTTGTGGCTCTTGATAGATGTGTCCGAGTTCCCTTTTCTTTTTTGTGCTATTGCAGCCTGCCCAAGTATCAGAATTTTATATGTCGCCCGAAGGCCTCCAACATGGCTTAGCGATTGTTATCTAATAATATGTTTCGGACCACCCGAATGCCGCAATGGTTAACACGCCGAATTGATGTTCCATGGGTCCTGGGTTCGATTCCCAGCTAGGCAGAAATTTTAATAATGAGTTTAAATTTCCGTTTTTGGTCTGGGTGTGTGTCCTTGTCTTAGGTATTTTCCATGGCGCCCACGACATAGGGAATCTTAGTGTGGAGCTATGGTACTTTGGGTATATGGTGCTTTCATTTATAATATGGGATTTTCTATTAGTAATTTGTCTAGGATTCGAATGTAGCCTTCCTGTTTGGTAAACCAACGTTCAAACCATTAAACTATCACTTTTTTACTTTATTTACAAGCGTTTTATTGCGGAGATACTTTATACCACAAAGACAAAAGATTTTATCTTGACTCTAGCTTGTCTATTGAGTGCAGACACTTGACAATAGATACGGTTGACGTCACTAGTCAAGTTCAAGTTACAGGGTGTTCTGATTAGTCCAAAACTATACGTTAAATAACTTTTAACAAAATAGAACCGACTTTAAAGCCGCAAAATAAGAATCGGTTCAGTTAAACGCGGTTAATATTCCTAAATCCTTCTCCTAAGTCTGACAAATACTATGCTGAAAACCGCATCAAAATCGGTTCAACCAAACGCAAGATAATCGCGCACAAATATACATACATACAGGTCAAACTGAGAACCTCCTTTTTTGAAGTCGGATAAAAAGGAAGATATTAGAAATTTATAAACAAATGTATGATGTGTTTTTTCTTCTTCTTTGTGTGTTTGTCTGTATGTTTGTGCGCACTATACGAAAAAATCATTGAATGACACGCTCAATTTTTTATACAAAAAGTGTCGTTTTGAGCGTTTTGGTCTCTTACTGGATCGCGCCCTAAGAGTGTTTACTACATTAACCATCCTAGTCCCTATTTGAGTGTTGATCTAGGTCGGTCACAGTTGTCATGGGCGACAGCGGAAGAGTGGTACTGCCTGTTCGTTTGCTATCTTAATTCCATAAGAAAATGCTGTTTTAATTAGTAAGAAAGCTTGATGAAATGAACTACGTATAAACATAGTGAAATAAGGTAACGTATCCAACTCAATTACTAATATTACGAATTGCACTCACTCATTCACTGACCGGCTCATTAACGCCCTGCTCAAAGCTTTGACGTTAGAAACCTGAAATTTTGCACATAGCTTTGTCCTATTACGTACATTAGGAATAAGGCTGCATTTTTATAAATTCTCACAGGATAGGAAATAAAAAGGTTTTGTATTTTCGTTTTTTAATTAACGGTCCATATATACGGTCGATATTTTAAGGGAAAACGTATACATTTATAAATATTTTTGCTACATAAGTAGGCATTCCTTTTTTATAGAAATACATATATTGTACTAGACATTCGCATAGAACATGGTACGACAAGCATTTAACAAAGGTACATATATAAAATATGGTCATTATTATTTAATTCACACAAAAAACGTCACGCTACAAACTCATAGGCCCACACTAGGATTTCCTGTGTGGGTGCCATGGACAACACAAGACAGGGACACACACCCAGAAGGAGAACAGAAATTTCAACTCAACATTCAAATACGCCTCGCTGGGAATCAAACCCAGGTCCCTTGGTACAGCGGCTATAATAAATGTGAAAACTTCCATGTTATTAGAACTCAACATGAATTTACTTTAAATTTCCAGAAAAAAACTGAGCGATTTTTTATATCCACGCGAGCAAATTTACTGGGATTCAGTGATGCAAAATAAATTTATAATTAAAATTTCTCGATTCATTGGGTAATCAATTATTTTTAAGCTTTATGCATATTAGTTTTAAACATGAATAAACAAAGTGCATTTATTAATGAAGAAAGTCACGAAAAAATAGTGAAAGAAAATGAGTTAGTACTCTATATACATTCATTTTATTATTATTATCACAAATGCAGATTATTTTTTGTTTTGTTAATTTATATATATCTAATGCTATGCAATAGCTTTACCGCGGCAGTCTCCGAGTGCCACACGTCTTTTTTTTGCTAAAAAATTAATCACCTAATTAACCAACACCGTCTGCTTACTGAAATATCCTAGTCGTCATTTGAGTCTTCTTTTATAAAAATTTTGAACTTACGACACGACGACGACACGACAAAATGTTTCACAACGATGTTAGGTGTAATGCCTTTAACTCCGAAGCTCTTAGCTTACCGGGAAGAGATTGTACGTAGCGCTAAGACTATATTTTATTTACTTCTGATTTTCACACTTTGTCATGTTTCTTTTGGTATACAATAGAGATTGTTATTATTATTCACTAGCTAACACAGCATATGTTGTTCTGCGACATATATTTTAATTGAAATTTTAGCAATACGACTGCGTATTTAATACTTAATTAATGGAACGAATCCGGCGGCTTGCGAGCTAGCTAAGCGATTGACAAAGTTAAGCAACAACGGGTGCGGTCAGAAGTCGGATGGGTGACCGCTAGTGGAAAAATTTCTTGAGCGCTTCCGTGCTTTGGAGGGCACGTAAAGCCGTCGGTCCCAGTGCTTAGTAGGGGGCCATTAGGGTTGTAGCTTAGCTTAGCTCTCTTAATGGAACGATGCCAGTATGACCACCTGTAATTCCCCGAACGCAACGTAACAATGTGCAAAACCACGTTCGAGTCGATTTTCAATGTTCAACTGTGACAGCTTACAAATACCACGAAATTGTCAAAAACTTGGCATAATCACAGTCGTACAAGAATCTTTTGACGCGTGGATGACGTGTGGGTGACAGAGACAGTGCCTTACAGTTTGCCTTATCTGTAAGGCGCTGTCTCTGTCACCTACCCAAGATCCTTGTAGGACTATACATTTTTGGTTTCCGTATTCGCAAGAATGTGAGCGAGAGCTTTAAGTGGGTACACAATTTCTTATAAAAAAAATTAATTGATTCTTTACATTAACTTAAAATAAATCCTTTAAACTGGATTAATTATCGACTTTACATATAGGTAAATGAACATAGACAATCAAAAAGACAAAAAATGTAAAAATAATATAAAATTACTTACTCTGAAATTATTTTTATTGTATTACTAAAGAATTATATTATGCATTGTACAGACGCGCGAAACTTGAGTTATGCATTTGAAATGGTTATAGAGAAATAAAATTTTTAATTCATCTATTAAGATAATTTCTTATGTGCATGCGCTTATGACCTTAATATGTATAAAATGATACTGAATATGAAATGATTAAAGAACACCAAAAAATTAAATCATATTTTAAGTTAACTCTGCCAAAGAACTTGTCACAACACCGATTGTTTTCAAATACGACACGGAAAGTAAAAATACATTTTCATAACAGTTTTACATAAACTTGACGTACCTCCTAGTATCTATAGGTATAATACTCGTATTATTTTCTGTTGAGTATGCTACGAAATGTGCTACGAAGACGCTACGAATGCGCTACGTAGCAAGTTTATCGTAGCGCCGCTACGGCACTGAAATTATTACTAGAAAACTTAAGGAATCTCGCAACGACTACAAATTTATGTCTACACATTAGCATCGAACATGAAGTGGTATTTTTCGCATAATAATTTATTATGATAACATTGTGTTGTTTTAGGATGTCTATAATGAATATACTCGTATATTTTTATTTAATACATGGATATAATGGAGTAAATTCGACAGATTTTATTAGAACATTAGTAGAATCTTTGTTAAAAAGTACGCGAACAGATGCAAGATCGCTTACTTTGTACGATAGTCAGTTATTTACCCTTGACTTAGCTACCGCTCATCTATGAAATCGATTCATGGAGAATCCTCTTACAATTAATAGAAAAAAATCTTATTAGCCGACAAAGTGGCAGACTGACCACTCGATGACTAGTGGTTACCATTTCTTGCAGTCATCGGTAACGTTTAATTAACCAATGCATTACCAGCCTCAAAAGAATGAAAGAAAAAAGAAAGAAAGAGCTGGCCCTCAAACGATAAACTAAGTATATAGGGCAATGTTCGTGCTTTACTGTTATAAAGTAAGAAGGAAACTAAAACTAAATAAAATTAAATTTTATCACCCAACATGCTTCGCAGCCAACTTTTGTTCATTGAAATTATTCCGTAACTTTTACATACCTTATCGTAAACTATCTTATTCCAATACATATTTACTTTATATCTTAATATACTTATAAAAAGGTAAAGTCACTTATGACGGAATACCGAAAACAGCTAAACGTATTATAAAGGCCGGATTGTAGATTATAGTTAGTAGACGTACAGCTATGAACGATGCTTGTAATTTTCCACATATAACCGCCGCGGTTTCTTACCGCGTAAATTTTGTAATTCAAGGAAAGCAATACAAGCGGCCGCACTTGCGGTTTCTGATAATGTATGCGAAATGCGCGGTTACGCGGTTACCGCCGCGGGAAAAACCCGTGGTGCGGCCTCGCGCGTATGCGAATTGCGCGGTTACGCGGTTACGACATGCGCTAAGCGCGAGGCCGCACCACGGTCTTTTCCCGCGGCGGAAACCGCGTAACCGCGCGATTCGGATACATTATCAGAAACCGCAAGTGCGGCCGCTTGTATTGCTTTCCTTAAGTTACAAAATTTACACGGCAAGAAACCGCGGCGGTTTAGCCGTAGTGCGGCCTCGGCCTAAGGGTTGAAACAGAAATATATAAATCAGTCAAAAGTACTGTCATATGGGCATCATTAAACCTTGCTTGTGAAATAAGGTAGCAACCGAGCAGGCAGCTCAATTTAAGGAGTAAGATTTACTAAGATTAGTAGATTAGATTATTAAGGTTAGTCCAGGTAACAAATGGTGTTAGAATGTTAGTTGATTTGTTTGTTAATAATTTTATGGACAGGGACTGTTAGTGATGGTTAATCCTGTTAGTTGATGTTAGTAATAGTCTAGTTAGTAATTGTCAGTATGAGTCTCGTTACAATTCGGTCACAGATGCGTTGCTACCCCTCATGATTGAGATGGTCTTCTCTAACAAAGTGTAATACGCTTACAAAACCACATTCAACACGTGCATTTGAACCTGTTATTATTTTTGTTAATGTTTTCTAACATTTTCGTGTTCCACTTATTCATGGGAAATTCCGATGCTCCAATTTGCTGTAATCGAGTTAGTAATCCGGTTCGATTCCCGGCGGGTGAAAGTTAGTGACTGGCGGGCTTAAATTGTCCAAACTGGGATAAAGTCAAGGTTCCATTGTTGACGATAAGTTATAAAAATGCTGCATTATATTAATAAAAACGACAACTTAACTTAATATGACATTTGTATAAAATGTAATACAAGAGGCGGTCTTATCGTTTAATAAAAATCTTCCAGATAACCTTAGGGTAAGGACCTGAAAGATTGGAAATACAGACTAGAGTGCGGTATTATATTACAATTTTATAAGAACGAAACCTAAATATTAAAATTACTAAATGATTTACTAATTACTAAATTACTAAATGATAAAATTACTAAATATTAAAATTACTAAATGAAATAAGAAAATAATAAAAAAGAATTATTATTAACTAGCATTAACCCGAGGTATTTATAAATGGAACGGTAAGCCAATATAAATAATTATGCCTAACAATTTCCAAATATTGCTAATAGGGACTGTTTTTCAGTTGTGAAGAGGCCGGGTTAACTACCAACTACGAGTATGTTTAATTTTATTATGTAGGAGAGTTACAGATATTTAATTAAAACAAACTTGACTTTATAAATATTTTTGAAGGATAAGCCTATTTACGTATAAAATATATCCTGTTTTTCCAATAGGCACGCCACTCGAAGTCCTTGTTAATTTACATATTTTTGCCATAACCTAACAGAATTACCCTGACCTTGCTTCAAATCAAGGTCTTTGTATATTTCTCTACTTAATTTGACTTCTTATGCAGTAAACCAAGAAATATATAAATTAAAAAATACTTGAGTCTTGAAGACTTAGTTGGACATACATAAGTACAGGTGAACTTTCGTTCTCACATGCGAACATCTGACATTAGTCCTACAAGCATCTTTTGGCGTGTGGGTGACAGAGACAGCGCCTTACAGGTAAGGCAAACTGTAAGGCGCGGGCCGATTTTGATAATTATTTTTTTGTTGGAAAGTATATATTCTCAGTGAGGTACGGTGATAATAACATCAGGATCTGATCATGGCATTCCAGAGAAATCGAGGGGACCTTTCGAAAATTGTAGGGGTGACTATAGTGTTTGTTCATGTTTTCATAAGTAGGTAGGTATAATTAAAGCGCTACAATTTCATGAAGGTCTGGAGTCGATCTGATGAAGCCGAAAGACAGTCGAAGGAACTCCTCAACGATTTATTGCAGTTATCTAGTCTTTGGGCTTGATTAATTTGTGGCGACGAGAATTTTACACCCAGATGGGTTGAATTGAGCGCCATCTGGCGAGTAGTTTTTGAGTCATCTCTGCTTTTCGACGTTGAAGTCTGTTATTTTTTTTCTAAAAAGCAATAATAATTTAGATTTTATTCGAATGGCGGCCTTCTCTGGGTGTATATTATTCAAAGCACTTAGCTACTACAGCAACTTCACTGTCACAAGATTCTAACAACGCTCATTAATCCTAATCCGTTGCGGCATTTAGAAGTTATGGGGGACTTAAGGAACTGACAAACACATAAATCTTACAAAGTTTACATTTCTATTTTTTGGCTGTCCTGTAATTAATCTTTGCCTAATTCACAACTGAAGGAACAAAACCCTAACGCATATAACAGAACTCTCTGGTTCATTGTAACATCAAACTACTCAGGAATTTGTCTCGAGTTGAGAATGAATTATTAAATAATTGAATATGTGATTTATGGAGCGTGAAACGGTAAGTTTTAGTTTGGAATTAAGTTCTGTAATACGTAATATTCCATTTATTAAAATGAACAAAATTATTAATATTACAATGTTATCTACTTAGTAGGTAGTAATACTCTTTATTGTACACCAGAGGAAGAAATTTACGAACAGTGGAGAAAAACAAGAATTTGTACAAAAGCGGTCTTATCGCTAATAAGCGATCTTTTCCAGACAACCAGGGGCTGAGGAGTTGTGAATAAAGGATACAATATTTTAAGGCAGGGTGTACTAATGACATTTTGAGTAAAAAAGATAATTAAGATAATTAACTAATTGACTAACAAAAGAAAATTAAGTAGCATAACAATAAGTAAACTGATGAAATCAATGATTATGGAGAGGATAGAAAAAACGTGGAAGATATTGATGGTATTATAACTAGTAGCAGAGATATCCATATAATGGTAATATTACCATATGGTTCATAGCAGAGAGGCAGAAATAATAAATGATTATTATTATTACTGTGAATTCAAATTAAAGCATTGCCGGCTTTCAAGAAAAACTCCGGAAGAACGTATATCCATACATCGCCTTTCAAATTTAATAATCCAATTTTATCCAATGTCCAGGTTAAAAAGTGTTAAAAAAGTAAGAACAGCGTCGAATAAAGAACTTCTATAATAAGGCTCCCATTCAATCACGTCTTTCTTTAGTCCACTTTGTTACAAAGAGCTTTCTACTAGCTTTAGAAACCAGGAGCGAATCAGAAACGACACCAATTTCTTATACTTTACAAGATTTCATTTTTCAAATGACATCTCTAGAATATATCAATAGTTATTCACGGCACGTAGACAACAAAGTACGTAATACTCGATACGTGTAAAATTTATTAAGCTGAACAAGGAACTAGTGAGTTTTATCTTTTCTGGGATTTTATGACACAATTTGGACAATGCAACGCTGCTACCGTTTCTGTGTCTACAAAGTATCGGATTTATGTAAGCTTCTCTAATATGTGTGTAGTAGGGATAGCAAAGTAGGTGTTACGTTTGGAAAGATGTGGAGTTACACTTTTTAGACGCGATCATCTCAATTCTCAACGCATTGGTGCCCGAATTAGAACAAGGCCTACTTATAATTACTAATTTGATGGTAATAAGAGGTCCGTTACACTATTACTATACGAGTATTTAAAAATTCTGCCTCCTTTTCAGGTGGTACGGGTTCAAATCCCAGGTCACGTATTTCTGACTTTTCGTAGTTATTATGTTTTATACATTTAAAAGTCACTAGCTATAACGGTGAAGAAAAACGTTGCGATCAAACCTGCATGCCGGAGAGATCGCAAAACTCAAAGGTGTGCACCGTCTGCCAGTCCGCACTTGGCCACCGATGGGGACTATGGCCTTAACCTTCTCATTCAGTGAAGCGACACTTGCTCAATAGTAGGCCATGATGAGTTGAGATGAAGCCCCTTTTCCTTGCGCCGCTCCCTTAAATTTTGATGTTAATAGCCCTTTCGTAAAATGTAATACTTAATACCTAGGACTATAATTGAAAAGGATAGCATTCCTCATGAATATGACTATCATACACGAGACATTGTTTGAAATACAACGCAGAATTCTAGGTATTAATCCGTTCAGGCACACAAAAACACTCCGGCCTATTATACTAAGATATATTATATCGACAAAAGCCTCCGAGATACAACGCGCTATGCTACTACGAGTATTATCATCAAATAATATTCTAATCCCTGACTTCATTAAGCGTACTTATGTTCTTCTGTTTTCCTTTACGGGATGATGAGACCTACTTGTTTGACTTTGTCTGCATTGACACACTTAGGCTTTGTCGTGGAGCTTACAGGCTAGGGCTGTCTCTCTCTGATATTTCTATTTAAAAATCGACTATCAGGCAGAATAACCAACAGTTGTTAAAACTGTCACCCATAGATTTCATTAACATCAAAAATATGAATAAGCCAAAAAAGGGAATAATTATTAAGTGAAGCAGAATTCACGGTTTTTGGCGACTATACAGGGCAAATCTCATGACTCATCTCATGTTCTAACAAACAATAACTACTAGGTGAATCTAACCAACTGACAAACACTAAACCACGAAAATAAACTGAAATTAATTGGAACGACATGAAGTGAATTGAATTGAAATGAATTATTAAAAAAATTGGTTTTTACACACACTTCTCGAAAGTCAAGCTACGCCGTCAGTTCAACAAATTCTGACCATGAGTTATAGTAAGAAGATTTTCACAGTTACGGATTAAATTTATTATTACCTGCTCTATTTGAGACTACACTTAACATTACTCAAAGCTAAATTTAAGACTGGGGCTATTCTGTCTTAAACTACGACATCACTTTTGCAAATCCGATTATAGTGACAATCTCGGTGGCAGCCCTAAGAGCCTGAGCAGACACTAGACAGTGCTATGCCAACCCATCTATTAGGTTTCCTCTTTGAAATCGACTTCTCCGTAACACAGAGCAACTGTTCAGATATGATTCAGACTTTTGATGCGTTTTAAACTCGGTGATTTCTATGACCACTACACTTGTGCTTTTATGAAATAAAAAAACTGGTTGTCTGTAAAGTCGGTTTACTGACGATAGTTGAACGTGACAACGTCTTAAGAAAATACTGATGGAATGATTGACAAATAATATCATCAAAGTAAACAAACGTCATGAAATCGTATTTAAAGTTACAGAAATTTATCAATAAAAATAAAGAAGGAATACAGGAAACATTTATAAAAAGGTAACATTTAAAATTTATAAATAGTCCCAGAAGTCAATAACAAAGTAATAATTGGATACATTACCAAAATATCTACCTCCAAAGTAATCAAGCTGCCGAACGCAAAGGCCGATTGTGCTTTTTATGTCTGTCTCTCTCGCTCTTAGGCGGGCTAACCATGCCCGAGTGGAAGGGACGCGTGCCTCTCACTCGCTCTCATTGTGAGCGCATAACGTGAGCGGAGCGTAACGCAGTTTCTTGAAGTGTCACCCGGCAAACCAATTTATAAGACGTTGTCACGTCAAAAAGGGATTCTAGTAATTAAATTTGTATGTTAATATGTGAAGCAATACATTTTTACTTGCTGTACTATAGTCCATACTAGACAGTTAATTAAGTAGTAATTTAACTTTATTGTCAGTAAATATATGCTTGGCCAGCGTGGTAGGTTCCCCTCAATTAAAGATGTGCGCATCAGTAGAATAAAATTTCTTGTGATTAAATTTTTATTTATTGAATTAAGGTAGCAAACGAGCATGCAGCACCACCCTTCCGCTGCCGCCCATGGCAATTGTGACCGACTTAGAACAAGACCCAATTTAGGGACTAGGGTGGTTAGTCTAATTAGTAGATGGTGTTAGAATGTTACTTGGTTAGTTTGTTAATAAGTGTGAGGACAGGGACTGTTAGTGATAGTTAGTCCTGTTAGTTAATATTAGTATTGTCCAGTTAGTAATGATTACTGTGAGTCTTGTTACAATTCGGTCACAGATGCGTTGCTACCCCTGAGGACTGAGATGGTCGCCTCTAAAAAAGTGAACCGGCTCAAATAATAATAAGGTATCAAAAGAGAATTCGGTTCCGGCCTTCCGCTGTCGATCATGTTAACGTTGACCGACCCAGAACAAGTCAACAGCCAAGAACAAAGGCCGGCGTTGCACTAGTGACTCCCCTGGTGTTGCTCGTGTCTATAGGCGACGATGACCACTTACCATCAGGTGGCTCGCCTGCTTTTACGACAGCCCTTCAGGCTATAAAAAAAATCTGAAATTAGGACGATACTCCGGTCGCGTTCAATATAGTATTCGTTTTAATGGCAATCCACACAAATGACAGCTTTCCGAGCCTGTGATAAAGGTTCACTACAATTTGACGAGAATTTAAAATGCCTTAAGTAAATCTTGCATACAAGCTAAATTGGTCTGTGAACACGCGCAGTACGGTTATTTTTATCGAGGACTGACAATTCCATATTCTCCGTGACTCAATTATGGACCGTTTGTTGCTAAGAACATTCATTAGTTAGGTTTGTTCGTTAGTAGGTAATAGGACTGAGTAGTGATAGTTAGTTCTCTTAGTGGTGAGTAACATTCCAGTTAGTAATTAACTAAGTACATAAAGACCGCAAATATTTCTAACCTAACTAATCCTTACTAATTAGTACTCTGACATCGAAACCAAGGTGTTTACAATTGAAGGGTCAATAATGGCGTGTGACAATCGGAGGTCGATTTATCATAGTTTTTAATACAATAGAGACAGTGACGGGACCTTAAGGCGATCCATTTTCTCGGTACAGAGCTCCGCGAGTGTAAAGGTCCGCGAAGTCCATTTATAACGGACACTGTTCATTCTTCACTCCGCGGGTCGTCCCCGCTATTTATTTCCAAGATTTTTTTGTGACACACTGCTGTTGCTGATAGTAAACTTTAATTAAACGCTTTGCACGAGAAATTCCATAATCAACCAGTGTACTATTTATTTTTTATACCTAGCCGGTCATTCAGACGGAAAATCAATAAGCGAACCTGCCGGTCACCACTGTCACTTCCCGCTAAATTGATAGATCATAATAATCTTGAAGTGCCTTGCGGCAATCGACGTCTTGTTTTGAATAAGAGATTAGGTAATGGAACTGATCGATATACAGTAGCTTAGAATTAATTTGAACAAAACACAGTTATTATAACCGGTTTTCAGCTTTTCTTTAGAATTTCTCAAAATTGTGGTAGATTTTATACATAATACTTATCAAAAATATATACCGACGTTTCTAGCTATATCCTTACCGCAATTATGTAGATTATATTAAAGCGAGTCCGTAGTTAGTCTTTCGAATGTTTGTAAAATTCCATGAATCCAATAAATTGCATACAAAATCCAATAAATATCATAGGAATTCCAATAAATGTCATAATTATTTGACGTTGCACGAAGCGCACAGCCGTGTGTCGTGCAAAGGTAACAATCAGTGCTGCCGGCGATTCCATTAGCAGTAGAACAATCTGCCAGAATAGAAACGTACTCCTAAAATATTTGCTCTGCTTCCGAGTTTGAAGAACAGTTTTGTTAAACGTATTTCAAATATATATGCATTTAAAATAAACGGCATTTTAAAATAACTTTGTATTTTAGAAATGTATTTTAGTTTTGCGTTGTTTCTTTGACCGCCTATACTGTTTTTGCCATTTCTACCGCCGTAAATGCTTAAACAGTAATTGTGTTGAAGTTGTTGTGTTAAGAAAGTTGTCGAGCCAGTTACACTTTTTAGTAACAAGTACCTGGTTGACCGAGCTTTGCTCGGTTGAAAATTATATTTAGTATGAATCGCAAGAAATACGAGGAATTCCGCCATCTATTCAGGAGTCAAATCATACAACTGTTCACTGAGCACAAAATTCATTTTACTTATGTTACGGCCAAAGGATCTCAACAGCGTGTTTCACAAAGTTGTACAGCGCCATCTAGTTTCATACTACTGAAATTTCAACACGTTACAAACAGTACCTCATAGAAGTTAACTGTGTGAGCGAATTAATTGCATTTTAAATAGGTACATACTTAATTAGATAAATTCATTGAACTTTCCTTCGTACTTTTCGCAGGCTTAGGCAGTCCCCGACTGAAATTTTTATTTGCGATAAAATGTATTGAATGTTTATGATAATTAAACAACATAAATAAATATACTTTTAGTTTAATGAGCAAGTTGTTAGGCGTACTTAAAATTTTATTGATTCTATTTACAACAATAGTAATTTCATCGATCTGACCATTATTTATTTAAAACTTTATTAAAATATATTATTAAATCGATAATAACAAAACTAACATTTATTTACAAATATTCTCGTAAATATCACAAACGCACGTTAAACTATCACTACGCGTCCTGCGAGGTCAAGCGAGATAATCGCACTGATTTTTAATTTTATTCAAACAGAAAATAGGTAGGTATAACGCAAAAATAGCGCTTCAACGTAAGAATGAATATTAAAAATATATTCGAGCGCCATCTAGTTTCATACTACTGAAACAAACAAACCGTATCTCATAGAAGTTATCCTAATGTTTCATAGATGGCGTCAGTTCAACACGTTACAAACAGTACCTCATAGAAGTTATCCTAATGTTTCATAGATGACGTCAGTATGATGTTTTTAAAATCTCTTTATCTCGGGAACCGAGCTTTTCTCGAACCTGGGACCTTGATAAATCGATTCCTTGAGCTGAAAACCCCCTAATCTGTAACTTTCATGAAAATCTTTGCAGCCGTTTCCGAGATCGTGATGCATCTGTGACTGTCTGATCTGACATCATCTGTGTGTCAGTCTCAGTGCCGTGGAAAAAAATAGCGTTTTGGCGGGAAATTACAAAATTGAAATTATTATTTTTATTCTTTATCCGTGTCAAGAAAGACACAGCTATATTATTTATAAAATAAAATCATATTCTAAAAATTTTCAACAACCCAATTGTCGTAGCTTACCTGTTAGTTTTCTTATTTATAAAAGAAACATTTTGTATTCATCTAATTGATAGGCAATTGAAGCATAATAAAGAGGCAAAATACCTATAGGCAAATGTGCTTTTGAAGTACGAATAAGTAATTTATATAGGTATTTTGTGCCGTACTTTAGTACATAGTATGTCAATGTTCGTACCATGTCAAATTTGGTAGGACTGAAGGGTCTTTCTCGAGTGCCTTTGTATCCTGTGTGGATAAAAAGGTAAGACAAGGCACCCTTTTTGCTTTGTTAAGCCTTTCTACACACGAGAATATGTGTTCATATCTAAAACTTGTTTGTTTAACAATAGCAAGTATGAGTTATAGCAGTGATATCTTCAATCTTAAGTATGATGAAATGAGTATGTGGTCATGCTTGTTAAAATACGTTGTTATTAGAATGAAACTGATAATATTATGCAATATTTCTTGTCAAATAAAATCTTTTATTAAGTAACTTTTTACAAAACCGACTTCAACATCGACAAGTAGAGATAACTCAAAAACTACTCGTCAGCTGATGACGCTCAATGTTATGAAGTAACACGCGTAAAAAATACAGTTTAATCGAGAAATTCCTTTTTTGAGTCGATTAAAAATGGTAAAATCTCCGAAAATAGATCACGGGCCTTTCCTTATATTTGACGAGATCTAAAGCTTACTCCACCACGCTCCAAAGTGGATTAGTGGTGGAGTTATTATAGTGATAGTTTTTATATCGTACAAACGCCTCCTACATTACTTAAAGATTGCTATCTAACTATGAGAACTGGTCCGATAGCTTAACATAGTAGAATAAAAAAATTACGTTCATAATTGATACCCACGTGAATAAATAATTTTGACTTTAAATGGAATCGCTCAAGAAATGTTAGCCACTAGCGGTCACCCATCCAACTACAAAGGCCGTTCAATTAGGTCGTAGGGTTTCATAACTGTTAATTTACTTTGAATGTCAAAGCATTTGGATTATACACAATTACACATTTTACGATTAAACCGAGAACAAAGGATAACGTAAAAGGCTATAAATTACAACGTCAAATACTCCGAATTTACGATGGTGGGCGAAAAGCTGTCACGTTATAGCTTCACGACTGAAGTGTTTATCAATAAACATCGTGGACGCAATAATATTAAAGCGTCGGAAGTTATCAGAAGCGAAGTGCTTCGCGAAGTCAAGTCATAAATATTTATTCGAAATTCAATTGGTGAGAATATAACAACCGCGAACAAAAGACGGTGGAGTTTGCACTTGGCACTGTGTAGCTTCCTTGAGTCACATATGGAAATGGCACGACCTGCCAAAAACAAACTTATTACCTGTGATCACAGTTCTATTTAGCTAGGAAGCAGAATTAACTAAGGACATTTTTACATACCGCCGTCGATCTTAAATGTACCTTAATCGCATAGGCGGAAAGCTGTCATTTGTGTGCCATGGATTTATAACGAAGTAGTAACAGATCAAACGCTAACGGAGTATAGTGCAAATGTTTTACGTATGAGAAGTTGAGAAGTCTTCCAGCGGTCGGATTTTGACCGGGATTGTTGAAAATATTCGAATAACATATGAGTTTGAATTCGTACTCTCTTTGGGCGCTATGAAACCGTCATCTATGTATATTTACGACAATTTTATACAGGGTGTCCCATAAGTTGTACGACAAACGGAAATGGGAAACAGCTTGAAGAGAGACCTACCAGATGCCAAAATCGTTTTTGTAAAAATGTTCCCATTTTTGAGATTTTGTCCTTTGTTATATTTTTCGGGAATAGGGCTCTCTTACCCTACTTTTAATAGCTGAGTACAGGAATGAGCAGATTTTTTTTCACGTTTTTAAAAACATAATTTTGTTCAAATTATTACTTAACTCCTAAAAAATCGGATCTACTCTGTACTTTTTATATTTTTGATTTTTTTTATTGAATTTTCACGATAACCAGTGGATAAAAATAGCTTGTGAATATTATTTAAAAAGGTGTAGATTATTTAAAAAACTGGCTTGGTAAATAGAAATTTTAAAACTGTAAAACACGGGCTATTTTGAGAGGAAACTTTAAAAGCTTTTTTATATCTGTTTGTTTGTAACAGCGCTTTTTTGTATCACTTGTATTTTCGTATTTCTAATCACAGAATGTGTCACAACAGCTGCAATCACAATAAATATTAATAAGGTTAGATCCGAAAAGAAAAAGAAGATTAAAAGGAAAAACGAAGAAAAAAAATCTACATCCTCCCTTGATAATAAGTATCGCTTCTTGGTATAGCTTTCCCTTTAGATACGCTAGTCCAATTCCCACTTGTTAGGTTTCAAATTATTTTTATAATAGAGGTGTTGGATTGTAGAAAAGAACTTCATGTTTAAAATATAATGTTCCGCTCCAATTTTTATAACACCTGCAAAACAAAATTATCCAAAATGGATTCTGAACAGTCTTGGTGAGTAAAGAATATTGTTTGAAAGATTTCTCCCGGATGATATTGAATCCAAGATTTGAATAAATTGAAGTATTCTCTGGAGTATTTTCAAATAGAAAATTTATAACGTGTTGCTGCGTTTTATGATTCATCCAGATCAATGCCGTCATTAATAAAATAAAATAAAAATAAAAAAGCCTTTATATTTCTTGTAAATAACTACATAATAGTTAACAGTCTGCTCTTAATATGTATTTCACTTACTACTACTTAGTTCTAATAGACTATTTGAAAGAAATAATAATAACTTTATATTAATATAGCAACAAAAATTAATAACTGTATTTTATTATAACTTATTTTATGTTTCTTTCATTTACAAGAACCCCTCTTCGGGTGAAGGCCTCCTCCAAAGAAGCCCAGACTTCTCTGTCTTGGGCTTTGTGTATCCAGTTCGAACCTGCCGTTTTAATAATATCTTCTTCCCATCTCGTGAGCGGTCTTCCCCTTTGGCGTTTCCCCAATGGGCCTCTCCATAGTGTCACTCTTTTTGTCCATCTCCAGTCTGTCAGTCTTGCTATGTGACCTGCCCACTTCCATTTAAGTTTTTGTGTATGTATCAGCGCATCTGGAGCTTTAGTTATACTTCTTATTTTTGTATGTCGTATTTTTTGGATTTTTTGATTTTCAGCATACTTCGTTCCAGGCCTCTTTGACATGTGATAATTTTCTTTTGTATTTTATTCGTGTGCTTCCAGGTCTGGCAGGCATATGTTAGACATGGTAAGAGGCAGCTGGATAGAACTTTAGTCTTAACTTTTACCGGCATATTACTTTTAAAAATTTCTCTTAGGCTCCAATATTTGTTCCAGGTGAGTTGTATTCGCCTCTCGATTTCTGAGTAGTTGTTTTGTTATTTGAGTACTTTAAAACTTCGTTGTCAACAGCAATTGTCCTTTTTAAGCTATTTGTCATCAACATTGTTTTCGTGAGGTTCATCTCTAAGCCCACCTCTTTACTTGCTTTATTTAAGGAGTGCATCATGATTTGTAATTGTGAGCTTGATTCTGAGAAAAGCACTAAGTCGTCGGCAAATCGTAGATGGCTCAGATATTTTCCGTTTATATTAATGCCACCTTTTTCCCAGTTTAGTTTCCTTATTATCGACTCTAGGATGGAGATAAACAGTTTTGGAGAGGCTGGGTCTCCTTGTCTCACTCCTCTTTCTATGGGAAAACTTGCCGTCATTAATAGCGTTTTTTAAATATGGTAGTTGACAGTAAGAAAATATTTTGAAGATTTCTATTTTTTATGATAGCTTAATATTTATAAATGAGGAAAATCGATCACATTGATGAAATAAATCATGATTATTTAATATTTTTAACTAATTAAATTTCGAAAATTCCGTCACTAGTCACGTCACAACGAACGCCAATGACGAGGCATGACGTCACATGGTGCAATACAAAACAAACTTGACAATTGACATATCGTGGTAACCGTGGTGTTAAGTTATTACCTACTGTGTATTCGATTTGTTTTTCTTTTGTTTTAAACCTAACTTAATTTAACAATATTCCAGAAAAGAGTTTATTACAATGGAAGCAGGTTTTGTTAAAGCGAATAACAGTAATTTGCCCAGGATCGATGTTGTTGTGTTGGGTGTATTTTTCGCAACTAACACCAATTTTTGCTCTGCAGAATTCCAAAATATCAAAACTTCATTGTAAGTATAAAACAGTACATCAACAAAATAATAAAAGTAACTAGCCTACCTGATAACCATTCAGTAGAAGTATCTAATACCGATCAGATAATTTCATATAGGTTGTACAAATAGTTTATTTGGTGTTTTGATAGTTGAACTTTCACACTGAGGCACTATACAGTATTTATGGGTATCGTACTCTAGTTCGAATGACGTTACCTCGACGGTCGATACCTCGATGTCTCTACCTCGATAGTATGTTTTGTCGATGGGTCATTACCTCGAAAGATCACTACCTCGAAAGGTTTCTACCTCGACGGGTTTCTATCTCGACGGTACGTTTCATCGATGGCTTACTGTCTCAAAAGTTGATCAAAACCAAGTACATTTAAATTATAACATAAAGGCGTGATAAAAATAGTGTTAATCAACAATCTTTGTTATTTTTATAACATTATTTATTAAGCTTATAGACATTATGAATGTAAACGTATTATCTAATCCTTCGGTTACAAAAAAAATTAAATTAAATTTTTGGTTTCCTACTCAGGTCTTTTTAACCGACTTCAAAAAAGAAGGAGGTTCTCAATTCGACCGTATATATGCTTTTTTTTATGTACGTTCAGCGATTATTTCGTCGTTTATGGGCCGATTTTGATAATTCTTTTTTTGTTGTAAAGTAGATATGCGCAGTGGGGTCCCCTGATAAGGACACCAGGATCTGATGATGGCATCTCAGAGAAGTCGAGGGGAACTTTCGAAAATTGTATGGACAACTAGTGTGTTTGTTCATGTTCTCATAAGTACATTAAAGCGCTACCATTTCATAAAGATCTGGAGTCGATCTGATGAAGCCAAAAGACAGTCGAGGGAACTCCTCAACGATTTACTGCAGTTATCTAGTGTTTGGGCTTGATTAATTTGTAGTGACGAGAACTTTACACTTACATGTTGAATTGAGCGCAATCTGGCGAGTAGTTTTTGAGTTATCTCTGCTTATCAAGGTTGAAGTCGGTAATTTTTTTGTAAAAAGCAATTATTTAATTAAATATAGTAATTTTAAATATATTATTCGTAGTTCTTCATCTTTGATCCACGGTAACATAATATTATAATGATGTGCAATGTGCAATAGAACGCAAAAACTCTTTTAGTTCCATTTGGTCTCTGTTCTTACAAATTTGTGTAATTGCAGTTTGCAATTTTTTGATTTTCTTTTTTGACTTAACTTAACTTGACTTGACTTGATTAACTTTCGAGACAGTAAGCCATCGATGAAACGTACCGTCGAGATAGAAACCCGTCGAGGTAGAAACCTTTCGAGGTAGTGATCTTTCGAGGTAATGACCCATCGACAAAACATACCATCGAGGTAGGGACATCGAGGTATCGACCGTCGAGGTAACGTCATTCGAACTAGAGTACGATACCCAGTATTTATAATACTTGTGATCCATTTTGTTAAAGTAATTTGTAAAAATCTATTAAACACCCACTCAACTCAACGAAAGCGAAACTCTTTGTATTGCACCTCGTGACGTCACACGAGTCGCCATGACAGTTTGACGTGTTTTGTTGAGGTAATGTCAAATAGTTCATAAAAATATAAAATAAAATATGTTACAGGTTGTATTTAAATGAAATATTAATATTTTAGTTAAATTAGACCATAAGGAACACTATGAATTAGTTTTTCAAAATTAGTCAACTACCCTATTGTAATGTTACGGCTGCATCAGCATCTTAACGCGTTAATTAACAAAATAATTACCAAGTTTTATAATAGAAACCTGTTACTAAGGCGTTATCTATATCATCTATTCTATCTAATCTATACATATTATCTGTAATAAAACTGTAAGTGATCATTGTTTGTGCACGTTAATCTCAGATGGCTGAATGGATTTTTATGGGACTTGCACTGGGAGATAGAGGAGGCTGTGAAGAAACATATAGTTTTATGGTCACACGTCAAAGCACTAACCTCAAACTTTCGCGTAGTCTCCCACACATTAACGCAAATACTCATACAATCTACAAACGGCTGCGCGCTAAATCCGAATCATAACTGGAAGAAATTTGATTTAATCTAGCCACAGAGAAAAATCAAGAAACAGCATTACAAAGTGAAACGTATGTTAATGTACGCCGATTCAGATATTGCTTTTGCAATCAGGTCACATGCTCGGAGAATGGAAACAATTCACAATGCAGGATAATATTTCACACGTAACAATACAGGATCTTCTATCTGATGATATTCCAAGAGAACATGGAAATATATTATGTATTTTAGTTGTAACTTGTTCATAATCATAATTTGTCCTGAATCATTTGCTATACACGTTTATAAATAGGTATACAAGTGATACTGTAATTAAAGTGTAGATACTGTGGGGCATTACTGATTTATATTGTCAATTTTTACTGCAAGTATACTCGTGAGATGTCGCTCAAATTTATGTCGGACCACACGAAACGCACGATATATTAAGTAAAGATCAAAATCAGTTTACACAGTACGAAGTGGTGAGGTAACAAACAAAACAACAAAAATGAAAAAAAAACCCTCAATTTTTGACGTGACAACGTCTTATAAATTGGTTTGCCGGGTGGCACTTCAAGAAACTGCGTTAGTAGCTCCGCTCACGTTATGTGCTTACAATGAGAGCGAGTGAGAGGCACGCGTCCCTTCCACTCGGGCATGGTTAGCCCGCCTAAGAGCGAGAGAGACAGACATAAAAAGTGAAAGGCACGCGTCCCTTCCTCCTTAACATTACTTATGGTAGCTACGGCGTACACACGTTGGCGTGTTTCAGAAAATGGTACAGCGCCATCTCTGGAGAAGTAGAGTAATCTCGTTTGTTACCTCACTTAGTTGTGACTAATGGTTAATGGTCTAACGGTTAGCAGCGCTAGATGGCGGATGGTGTTACAATGTTTTAAATATAATTCTTTGTATAAATAAATGTTTTAAATTGTTACTATTATTTCATCCTTCTTCCTACTATACGAATGAATATTCACATTAAAATTATTTTACCACTCAAAGTCGTTGTCACGTAAAACTTTCGCCCGTATACCGACTTTACAGGCAACCAATTTTTTATTTCTTTATTGTATATTTGTCACAAATATATTTTAAAAGTTTGTATAAAGATTCATTGACCGTCCCTGGATTCCGAAGTATAAATCTTACGGCACTCCGCTAATTAAATAAAAATCTAAAATTGAAATATAATTTTCAGCAAATAAGTGTTTGTATAGTTAAAATCACATTTTTATGGTTATTTAGTGAGATAGGGGTTCATTTTTAACACTTTTCTCCGATCCCCTATAGTAATGTATGTTTCAATGTCGATTTCATTGTTCAGTTAACTTTGGTTTTACACTTCATTAGATAACCATTTCAGTGCACAGTTAATGAACGATTCGGTCGACGATTCATTACTTTATTTCATACTAATATTCGAATTACAATTTTGAGTGGCAGCTTAATTAAGTCCAGTATTTTGAAACGTTTCAGAGTTATAATTACTTAGGTGTAAACTGTTTTTGTCATGATGAGTTGGCTCATTTAGACTGCGAATTAACATTTTTCTTTCTCGGTAATAAGGCTTAAAAATGAATTTGTACTGTTGTTTCCAAGTCTGCATTTATATGAGAAAATGTCTCTTTCTTAAGTGTTTGCGTGTTCATGACGTAACGAGTGTTCGTAATCATTTTTATCAGAAATAATAATAAAATGGTAATCATTCCTTTATTTTTCAGTGTTATTAAAAGAAAATGTATCATTTAAGCTCGTATACTATATGTAGTAGAATCCGCTCTTAGATGACCACTACTGTTGTAATTAATGACGATAATGAAGTAAAAAAATATCTACTCATAAGCTATCTGTGTCAAACTTCAGCTTCATATATTTTATTTTTTAATGTTAACAGCCATCAACTGAACAAAAGAGCCACTTTGTAATAAGCTACCCCCACTAAAGACCCTCACGGCTTCTCCCGCGTAGAATTCTTGTTTCAGTTTATCCCCCTGCCCCCTTATTATGAACTCTTAATTCCAGACAGTTTACGTTCACAACGCGAGGGTGACAGAGACAACGCTTTACAGGTAATAAGGCGCTGTCTCTGTCACCCACACGCTGTGAACGTGAACTGCCTGGAATTAAGAGTTCATAATAAGGCCCCGGGGGCCTTATTATAAGGCGCTGTCTCTGTCGCACACTGAACTGAACGTAAACTGTCTGGAATTAAGAGTTCATAGTAAGGGGGCTGTTCCTTTTAGGGGTGAATTTCTAAAATTCTCTCTTAGTGCTCCCCTACGATATCCCCACGGAATATGCAAGCCAAATTTCAGCTTCTTGCGCTCAGTAGTTTCGACTGTGTGTTGTATGTCAATCACTCAGTAACAGATGATTTTTATATGTATTGATTAATGATCATCGTCGCCCCTAGACATTAGCACTAGGGAAACATCACCATCAGAAGAGGAAAGGAAGCCTTATATTTGAGTCGCCGACCATATGGAATTTCCACTCTCCGCCAAAACCGAACTTATTAGCTGTGTTCAGAGTTCAATTTAGCTTGTAATCAAAATTTACTAAGGGCATTTTTAGATCCCGCGGTCAATCTTAAATGTGCCTTAATCGCGTAGGCGGATAGTTGGCATTTTGTTGGAGTTATAACGAATTCCAGATCATTTTAACTGTAACGGGTACTCACAATATTTATTATTTATACCGATATTTTGACCCAATTGCATGGATCATGGTCACGGCGAGACTCATGCAATTGGGTCGAAATATCGGTATAAATAATAAATATCGTGAGTACCCGTTACAGTTAAAATGTTTAGTGTCCGCGATGATAAAAGTTTAAAATCTTGATTCCAGATGGAACGCAAACAAAGTAGGTATAGTCGGAACACGACAAGTCGTTTGGAAGCATGCTCAATCAAAAGGGTGTTATCAAACCTAGCTTTAATATTCAGATGGATAAATAGCTTTAACTTAAATAGTGAACTAGTAAACCCGCATTCGCTCCACTTCGGGAATCCTGTACCTTTGACACGAAAACTTTTCGACATCACATTTCTTCAAGAATTCTCACTGTTTCTCTACTATATGCATTATGCATTATAAACCTTACTATTGAATCACTAAGTATATCTATTAAAAAACCGCATCAAAATCCGTTGCGTTGTTTAAAAAATCTAAGCATACACAGGGACAGAACGGGAAGCGACTTTGTTTTATACTTTGTAGTGAATGAACTTTTTTTCAAACCATCTTCCCTAACACACATCTCTCTTTTTATCCAAAGCAAATAAGATATTTAACTATAAAAACTACAGATTGTAAGAATAAGAAAATATCGCCAGTTTAGTTGGCACATGTCCCATATTTATCGGTCTAGTTTTCGCTAAATATAACCCGGTCACAAACCTTTACCTACATTTTAATGACATTGAGATGCAGACCACGCTGTTTCGTTCAGTATTTCAGTTGAATCGTTATTGGAGATGTAGAATTTTAAGTTTGGTTTTATTGTCAGAATAAGACGAAGTCGTTTGGGACATAGTTTTGTATGAGACTTACCATCAATATACAGTGTGTCCTAGGGAGAAGAGACCGCCCGGCATCTCTTGATTATTTGGACAAAACTATCAACAAATTCTATTAAAGTACGGGTGTTATCGAATTGGTTTCTTCTTTATTAGCTTTTTTATTTTTTTGTAGAAAAACCTGACTCGTAATTAACCTTTTTATTAAATTCGCTAAAAAGTTGGAACAGTGCCCTATGGTTATTATTATTTTATCAACAAAGTTTTATACAGGATAAAACTCTTCCGTTACTGAATGACTGACAGAAAATGCGCAGTCGAAACCGCTGAACGCAAGGATCTGTAAGGCATGCATGTTGCTTGGAGGAGTTAGGGGCGTAATAAGCTTTTTGGAAATTCCCCCCTAACGGGATAAAAAGGACGATAAATTGAAACAAAAATTCAATGTACGTAATAAACAATAAATGTAATAAACCAAATCCGATATGATCGAAGGTAAAGCTAAATCTATCCTAATGTACATACATACATATACTACCACTGTTTCAGTCCCTCAACTCAAACGATTTGCATACAACCGAAGGCTACACATGTCAGTTACAACCAGTGAGTTGTCATATTTATGGCCGAGGCCGCATTACGGCTAAACCGCCGCGGTTTCTAACCGCGTAATTCTGTGATTCAAGGAAAGCCATACAAGCGGCCGCACTTGCGGTGCTCTCCCGCGACTGATAGTGTATGCGGTTCGGGCGGTTTTGCGGTTTGACAGTCAACCGCTAATTTTGTAACTCAAGGGAACATAAGCAAGCGGCCGCATATGCGGTTTCCTCTCGCGACTGATTTTAAAACCGTGATTTTTTACAGATTTGTTCGCGGTTTGCCTAGGTACTTGTACCAGTAGTCGGCCTTTTCTGCCTTTTATGTCGAATAATAATGTCTTGGACAAAGGACCTACAGTGGTCTCGTAGGAAGGGTATGACGACCTAAAAAACTGTCAGAATGGCGCAACTTATGGGAAGCCTATGTCCAGCAGTAGACGCAGAAAGGCGAATGGATGTTGATGATGATTTTTAATTAATCGTTAGTATTATATTGTCTTGGTTGGTTTACACTTTGAGACTGATTGTCGTGTAAGAAGCTGAGCAGTGGGTATAAGGCGGCCGAGTTCTGGATGTTGCAGGTTGATGACTGGAGAAAAATTACTTTTTTTTGGTTTAAATATTTTTCTTATTTTCACTTAAAACGTTGAGAATTATTGATAACTGTTAACTGATTTATTAATACATTGGTTACCAAAATAGTACACGCGATCCAAATTAAGAAATCCTCTAAAGACTGACTACTGGGTCTTCTACCCTATATTGGAGCACACAAATTGACGCGGAAACCGCGAGCGGTTTCTGTCAAGGATTTAAAAATACTAAATAGGCCCTGCACTCCCGATAAATATTTGCGCGTTATTCCTATGTGCATGAACTTGGCGCGCAGTTGAATTTGGTTGTTATATTAGAAAAAGAAAAAAAATACATATTGGTATCTCGCTTTTGCGTACCGTAATTCTGTCACATTAACCATTTTAACAGAAGTACTGTTTTAAAAATAGTGAAAATAATTGATGACTTACTTATTTACTTAGGAAATGTGATTCCTTTGGACTTATTTGTGTTTATTCATTTATTAAAACACTTTTTGAAGGCACAGAAATCCATATTCTATATTTTTGAGGACGTAATTACTAAAAACAATTGAAATGTAAGTAACGCGCACCATTCGCTGCTGCCTACAAAATACTACGACTTCATGTATGTGGTCTAAGCATTCCAACTATGTCCCTTTCTCGTGGGCCTAAAATATGGTAGTCATATTTATTATTTTTATATCTTTGGCTTACAGAAAACAGACATGACAATGACAATATTAACCCCAGAATAGTCGCGCCTTTCCATGAAACGTGAATGATGGCGTGGGAAGCATTTTGTCACCCATGTTCAAACATAATTTTTTTGCTAATTATAATTAAATAACTTTACAAAAAGAAGAAACTATAACGTAAACTATCAGAAAGTAATTAGTTACATTAGTACTTTCTGATATAGTTTTGTACTTAGTGGGATATAATATAAGTTATTTTACTTTCACTTTTTTTAATTTCAGCATAATGTTTACCTTAAACTACGTTAAAAATTAAATTATATAACTTAATAACAAAATGAAACATTTTCAATATCTACGATATAATATTATGTACTTGAGCATAATAGTCCTGCCTGCCACACCTAAACATACAATGTTCGTTGCATAGTAACTTTGTGTCTATTGCAACCTTTTTTGGTCCTTCTATTTTTTGGATGGACATCCTTTCCTATACATGTTTAATATATGTAAGGTGTAACAAGATAAACGCACTTCCTTTGGCTACTTTCTTCAGAATGGGTAACTGAATCGATTCCACGCATTTTTAATATAGGTTATAATTTTTTCCAAAAATATTTTAAAATTAAGAAAAATATGTCACCCCATTCGAAACAGACGAAACAAGCAAAAATAAAACTTAAGTCAAAGCAATAAGGTTCAAACGCTATTACAATCGACCGACCGCCATAAATGCACCGGAAAAATACACACACTATTACAAATTTACTATTTTTATTACGCTTTCTCTTTCCCGCATATTCCTAAACAATCGGAGAGAGCGAGACGTAAAGATTTCTTGTCCGGCTCCCACGCAGCGCGGGCGGCTTCTTTGATGTAAACAAGTAAATACACAAATCGGAAATATTCACTCAGTCTTGTAACACGCGCGATTAGAATTGCACCTACCATCATCGTTTCGTAATTAGTGAGTGAGTTGACGTAATTTGCAAGTGTTGACAATGGCCTTTCGGTATTCGAATGTTGAGTATACTGAAATGGTAAGAACCTTGGCACAGTGTGGTGACAATGTGACATTAGCGTGCAGAACTTATAATAGCAGGTTTGGTACGAATGTAGACCGCAGGACCATGCTATCCGCTACTCAACGGCTCCGAGACCACGGAACATTTCGACCGAACACTGCCATCGACAGAGGAGACAATGTACACGTACCTACTCGTCTTCAAAGCGAAATACTGGAGTATTTCGATGCGAACCCTCATTCCAGCACCCGTGAAGCCGCCCCACTGTTTAACGTCAGTCATATGTACGTGTGGCGAACGCTTCATAGCGACGGCCAGCACCCATTCCATTTGAGACGCTGTCAAGAACTGTGTCCACATGATTATGAACCACGGTTGGAGTTCAGTCAGTGGTTAGTGGAAAATTGGCAGCGAAACATTATTTGGACGGATGAGAGTACTTTCACTAGAGTGGGCATGTTTAACCAACATAATACGCATTTGTGGAGGCAAGAAAATCCTCACGCATGCAGAGTGGATTCTTTCCAGCACCGGTTCTCGGTTAACGTCTGGGCGGGTATTATCGGTACACACATACTTGGCCCCGTATTCCTAGACAGATTAACAGGACCGTCTTATTTGGAGTTTTTAAGAGAAACTCTGCCGTCTTTGTTGGAAGACGTCCCACTTCAAAATTTGCGTGAAGTATTCTATCAACACGACGGTGCCCCAGCGCATTTCACATGGACTGTCAGGCAACACCTGGATGCTGAATATGGTGAGCGATGGATAGGTCGTGGCGGCCCGGTTCAATGGCCTCCAAGGTCACCTGATTTGACACCGTTAGATTTTTTTCTGTGGGGACGTGTTAAATCTTTAGTTTATTTTAAAGATTTAACTAGCATTGAGGACTTAAAAAATAATATCATAGCTGCATTTGACATAGTGAAAAGTGATACTGTAGTGTTACATAATTTAAAACGTCAATTGCACAAACGTGCATTATTGTGCATTCAACAAGGCGGAGGACATTTTGAAAATATCATGAAAAAACGACGCCGCCGAAGTTGGTAGGTATTGGGAGAAGGTAGACGAAAAAACTATCGAACCTGTAAGTTACTTTTACTAAATTTTATTACGTCATGTTTGATATTTTATATCATTAATAACTTTTAAATACGCCGCCTGCGACTACCTTATTGTAATAATACTTACCTACAGTTCTATTTTATAACAATTGCCAACCATCTCATCATCAAAGTAGAAACATAATTTAACTAAGTATGTGTGTGTGTGCGAATGGATATTATAATATGAACGTAGTCGTCAATCTAAATAAGTAAAAGTAGTTGCTTAAATAAATATGAATGAAAGTAATGAAAAAACCGGCCGAATGCGAGTTGGACTCGCGCACCTAGGGTTCCGTACCATTATGTCTAAAAACGCCATAAAAAATCTGGTCTATTGTATGAAAGCCTCACTTAAATATTTAATTGTTTTATTGTAGCCACATATTAGCCATAACGCTATCTCTTGGACCGAAAGGTAACTAAACTCGCTGAGGCTTCGAAAGTATGAACGCACACTTAAATATTTCATATTATTCTGTTTTTTAGTATTTGTTGTTGTAGCGGCAACAGACATACATCATCTGTGAAAATTTCAACTGTGTAACTATTACGGTTCATGAGATACAGCCTGGTGACAGACGGACGGACGGACAGCGAAGTCTCAACAATAGGGTCCCGTTTTACCCTTTGGGTACGGAACCTAAAAAAATATTGCCGCAGTATGATTTAATAAGAATATCTATTTTAATTGGGCTGTTTAAAGGTGAGCACCATTTAGGTACTTAATTAAAGAAGTGAGAAATTACTTTATCGGGACTTAGAGCTCCCTACCATCCAAGTATTGAAAAACCTCTTCGAGAGATTCTTCAAATCCTCGGAAGAACACCAAAACGCTATGATTAGGGAGGCAGCGGAGAATGTCCCTCCCACCCTATCCCGTCACCAAGTCCGTAGACCCAGAAATATCCTATCGGACCCACCAGACAAACTCTCTTCTGATTTAGAATGGCTCTTGTCGGCCTCCAAAAAATCAGACGCTAACGCTATCGATAGCGCTCAACCTGTTGTGAGCGCAAGCCCCTCTCCAACTAATTGATGTTTTTCATGCGGTAGCTCCTTAGAGAGCCCCGCTAGTGCCCCGACTCTCCAATCGGGGTCGTATCGATGAAGGCTTAGAGGTCATAAGACCAAAGCCAACCTCAGGTGGTGTTTAGTGGGTAAGGCACTTAGGTTTTATCAGTGAGTCCCACATAACCAGAGCAGCCGGCTGCACTGGTATGCATGAGCATTCACCACCTCCCTCCCCCGTTGTCCGGAGGGTTGTCCTATTCCATTTCTTCAGGACAGAAAAAAAAAAAAAAAAAAAATTGACGACCCGGATGGCGCAATGGTTAACACGCCGGATCGCTATTCCGCGGGTCCTGGGTTCGAATTTGAATGATGACCATTCTTGTTCTGGGTGTGTGTCCTTGTCTTGTGTGTTGTCCATGGCACCCACGACACAGGGAATCCTAGTGTGGGGCTGTGTGTGTAGCGTTATTATTATTATTATTGTTTATAAAGTAATGATAGTAACAGTAACAGAGCACTTTACAATGACATTGTGGGCTTGGGTTTGAAAGTACATTCGTACCTAAAAGTGGTAAAGATTGGTGTATTCTTCCCCAGATTACAACGATATCAATCGCAACTCTCTACGAAAGCAGCGTTTGCGAGAAACTAGAAAAAAAAAACTACTTTAACTTCGTAGGTAGTACAAAATACCCTATAATAACTTGACTCGAACATTGTGTGCTGTCATAAGCAGGTATCCGACCGCCGCCGAGCAGCGAGTAGCTATGGGCTCTTTTCTGGTCCAGGAAAGGGACTTACATTAATGCCATTCCGTGTAAGCAAAAGAGATGCATATGCGAGCGAGCGACTACTCGCTGACATATGCATCTCTTTTGTTTACATGGAATTTCATATCATTTTTGTATGTGTCTTGAGCGAGTAAATAGCCGGGATTCATTCGTCGCCTCGCTGGCGGTGCAACGCCTGCCTAATGCGCCCGGTTAGGTATACCAGTAGTTCATGTATTATTACTGATATTTGCGACATCGATTTAATTACATACGTGTTCTCTGTTTAACCTGAAAGTGGCATTGTTGTATTCTGGTTGTTTTCAAATAGCGTTTCGTAACAGTTCTAGCGAATATTAAATAAATAACGATTTACACGTCGTGGGTGCCATGGACAACACACAAGACACACACACACATATGGGGCATCCACCTAGGCCAATAACTGAAATTTAAACTCATCATCGATATTTCTGCCTCGCTGGGAATCGAACCCAGAACCCTCAGATTAGCGATCCGGCGTTTTATCCATCGCGCAATCTGGGTCGTCTTGATATTACGGGGATCTTGATATTCAAGTTATTACGGTGTATTTAGTGCTTGGAGGACAGATTTTTTTTTCTCAAAAACGGGTCTTCGCCGTCAAATCCTCCACCTTCTGCCCCCACCCCGTCTTCTGCCGGATACTAATAACCGGATAACTCTCACTGTACTTTTATTTATCACGACAGTGAGCATGTTACCTACAAGCGTACAGTATTTTTATCATTCGGTCATAGTTTTGTTGTTCGTTACAAATGTATTGCTTATTCGAAAATGTAACTACATTAATAAACCGAAAAATAATTTTGTTTTCAAAACGGTGATCATTCTTTATTCAGTGACTTCATAACTATTCACATTCACACTCGAGTTCACTCAACTGACTCAACATTAAAAAGCCTGAGTAATTCGAATGAAAGGGAAAATATTTTTTTGCTAAATTCATAGGTAATTACCTACAAGACAATCTTGATCATGGTCAGCTGTTTAGTGGCTGACGTTTGCGGGGCGGCGGCGGCGCGCGTAGCGCGCGGGGCGCGCGGGCGCGGGGCGTGCGGGCGTGGCTAGGCGTGACGTTGAGGTGCAACGACCTCTCGCTCACTCGCTGTGTCGGTGCGTAATATGTGTCCATACATTTCGCCCGAAAAGTGTATAACTACTTTCTTAAATAAAAAAATAATAAGCTATAAAACAAAAATAAAAATGCGTGGAATCGATTCAGTTACCCATTCTGAAGAAAGTAGCCAAAGGAAGTGCGGTTTATCTTGTTACAGGTTATACACACAGACGTGGACGGCAAAATGTTCATAGCGCGAGCACTTTAGGGTCAATCTTCTGACGTCGCGTCAGCGAGAAGACAGAAACCATAGAGTACCTACGTACATAAACTGTCTTCTATGATGTTGAGTCATTGTTTGTAGTTGTCACTGTTTTGTATTTATTAAACAACTCTTACTATTATGGTCGCTAAAGCATCCAAATACTTATAGCTGATTAATTTACAAAAATAAGTTAATGCATAAAATTTATAGTTTTCTAAATAAAAGATTATGCAAAGAAAGTGAGCCTATGATAATTATGGATATGAAAATTTTCATCTGATTCCCCATGACTGTCATTCATTGTTAATTTCAATAACTGTCAAGAACTGTAACATAACAAACAATTTTTTGGTAAGGTCAAATGGCTACATGTTTTGGCAAAGTTCGTATGAAGTTTAGGAATGGAGCATGTCTATATACTTTTTATCTCTATGGTCGCGGTTTTTATTCGTAGTGTGTGCGCTTTGCGCGGTTCCGCGGTTTACAACCGCGTGAAAAAAACCGTAATGCGGCCTCGCACTATGTCATAAGATATCCGTTAAGGCCTGGTTTCCTAGGATATCGTTCCCGTTATATAGCGGCCGTAATAATACGGACCCAAAAAGAAGGCCGTCAACGGTGACAAGTGGAAATGGAAAGTTCCACGGCCGTATTATCACACCATCGGTCATCTTGTTTTCTTAACAAAAATTTGAGTTTTTTTTAGTAAATTTGATCAGTCTCGCTGCTCCAGTTGGGATTGGAACTTATTTTGTACGTCGTTCTGAAAAAAAAACCAAATACCTATAATGTAATAATAAAAATGGCTTTGCAGCTATTAATGTTACTTCCACTAACTATCCGAAATCAAGACGACCGTCATACAAATGTAGGTATCGCTTTTTAACGTTACGATGTCAATTACCGCTTTTTAAGAAACCGTACTTTGTTCCGAAACTAAATTATGTTCGTTTCATAGACCACATTCTAGTGACGTCATTATATTATTATGACAGCTATATGACGGGACTCCGATCGTAGGAAACCAAACCTTTATATTGACTTTGCGTCCACACAGCCGAAGTTACCCATCGCTTGGGAGTACGAAAATCTCTGTTCACGTGAGTTTATCCAATTGAAAAGTTTAATGAGCTAAGTTTCACGGGAGAAAAGTGTACGATTAAACAGCTTGCGATCTTGAGAAGGACTCCGCCATTTAATTATTTCAGATTGCGTTCGCTTTGTTTGGGTGACAGTTCGAAAAAAGGTGAATGATTTTCTAAGTACTTTAACTTTAAATTAAGGTGATAAGAAAATTTTATGGATTTGCATTTGATGCAGTCATGTTAAACATAAATTATTTATCAGGTGCATTGATTATCTTTCTTATTAGCCGCAGTGTAAAGTGATTCAAAGTTTAAAATTAAGTATTTGTACCTTTCAATAGATTATCAAAAGTCAAAGTTAAGAAAAAAATTGGTTGCCTGTAAAGTCGGTATACGGGCGAAAGTTTTACGTGACAACGACTTTGAGTGGTAAAATAATTTTAATGTGAATATTCATTCGTATAGTAGGAAGAAGGATGAAATAATAGTAACAATTTAAAACATTTATTTATACAAAGAATTATATTTAAAACATTGTAACACCATCCGCCATCTAGCGCTGCTAACCGTTAGACCATTAACCATTAGTCACAACTAAGTGAGGTAACAAACGAGATTACTTCTCCAGAGATGGCGCTGTACCATTTTCTGAAACACGCCAACGTGTGTACGCCGTAGCTACCATAAGTAATGTTAAGGAGGAAGGGACGCGTGCCTTTCACTTTTTATGTCTGTCTCTCTCGCTCTTAGGCGGACTAACCATGCCCGAGTGGAAGGGACGCGTGCCTCTCACTCGCTCTCATTGTAAGCGCATAACGTGAGCGGAGCTACTAACGCAGTTTCTTGAAGTGCCACCCGGCAAACCAATTTATAAGACGTTATCACGTCAAAAGACAATAACTTTTAAACTTGGAGTAAGTTTACACTACGTTTATTATACAGACATCATAGTATTTGCAAGTATCACTTTAATACATGAAAATAAGAGTAATTGATAATTTAGACAAGTCTAATTTCTTCTTAATTCGCCATTCTTAATTAGCCCATTAATTAACGCGTTACGACGCAGATGTAGCCGTAGCATTATAACTCTTACTAACAATTAATTAATTAATTAGACTGACCATCCTAATCCCAATGTGAGACTTGTTCTGGAACATTTATATTTTCATCTCTTTCTACAACTTTCATCGGCTAGGAAATACGTTTTTCATTGTGACACAATAATGCAATCTTCCATTAATCTACACCCTCTTCAGTTACCAAGTAATCGTAATGTGGCGGGCATAAGACCTTTTGTTAACTGGTACTGCACTTAGCACCACTTTGTTTCATGTTGAAGCAATTGTACAGATTTTTATTACTGAATGTAGTGAAGGAAACTAGGCTAGCATGGGTTGCAAGGACTAATGCCTCCGGCGGCAAACGGTGATATTTTAACGCATACGATACTTTCAACGCATTCAACATCGACAAGTGATAAAAAAGAACATCATTAACGTAGTCGAAGTCTATTAAATGCGCATCGTTCTGGATAACTCAAAAACTAATCGTCAGATCTTCCCTACGTGACAAACACCAATCGGTACAACAAATAAAAAGTTATGAGGAAATTAATTAGGACAACCTCCACCTTCTTTTGAAGTCGTTTAAATTGAAGCGCCGGCAAGAACCAATGTGTAGCATCAGTCCTTTGATGATCTAATGTCTAGATTGAGCGTCACCCTACAGTAAAAACAAAAAAAAGCAAGGCAACAATATCAAGCATGTGTGCGTGCAGGCGATGTTTTACACGTTCGTCTATTGTCTATGTGTGCGTGATCAATGATACAATGATATAAAAATTGTGGCTAACAGTTAACCACAATTTTTTGACACGTTTCGATGTTCCCTCTAGACATTTATATCATCAAAGCATCAGTCATTGTTTTATTTTTTGTAATTGCATATTCTATTATTATGTATCGTTATCGTTATTACGTATTTACTGGTGCAAACACGGTAATGTCGACCCTTTTTGTCGTACGATATTTGGCGAACGAATTTAATAAAATGTTTCTTTTACTACGTCATTTTACGATAATGTGATTTCACTTTAGCGGGGTGACGCGGTCTCGAGTGCCCTCCGCACAGACTTGCAAGTGTCACGTCTTGAAATACTAGAAGCCTTGGAGAAGCTAACACGTTTTAAGCTGTCACAAACGTATTTTAAGCTAACTTTGATATTAGCTTCATTTTTACTTTTTCTTTTTCTCGTTTTATCGGGTTAAGGGACAGTTCTAATGCTTAGGAAATATACGTCTGTTGCTATAGAAGCAGTAAAAATACAAATTAATAGCGACCTGGTTTGATTAGTATATTTTAGACGTGTTAAAAATCTATTTACCTATTTTTGTTTTCGAAACAGACACGCATTACAAGGTACTCACTGTTGTAGCACTACCAAGTACCAACTCACGTCAAACGCATTTAGCTTCAAAGGATTTTTATCAAAAGTTTAAAGAAAACTGTCAGAAAACCAATGTGGGCGTTATGACTGATGTGTAGAAGAAAAATATTTTTTTGTTATTAAAATACAATTTCTAAAATATAATACAGAGTCTTGTAAGTATAACGTTATTTGAAACTAATACCTACTTATTTAAGTTTTGCGAAAAATATAATTAATAAGTTTAAATGAATTTCTCTTTGTTACTTTTTACCACGTTTTTAGCAATAACAAAATGCTAAGCCTAGAGCGGTAAAAGTCCGCCAAAATTTATTTCGTTCGAAATCAGCTAATAATATTATTATTAACTAATAATAACTAGTTATTTAACTATTCTAAATTCATTTTCGTATTCATTCACTGGGAAATAAAAAGGCGGCAAAAAGTAATTGCTTAACCAACACGGCCGCTCCGTAGCTTGATTTGATTTGAATAATTCAACGCTTCGTTATAATTCGACGTAAATAATTCAAGGGCAACAATGTAAATGCTAACTTTCTTCACGATTACTTATATTTTATGGCTTCTTCATTTTATCAAAAATTATGTACCTAATATATTTAGAAATATATTTTTAAGTTGCCTAGGCAGCCAGGCGCAATATTCTAAAACTAGGCTATTTAAATTCATTGGTAACAAATTCTTAATTGTTTAAAATGGTCTTTCAAAATTATTTAGAAATATATTTTTAGGTTGCCTAGGTAGCCAGGCGCAAAATTCTAAAACTAGGCTATTTTAATTCATTGCTTACAATTTTTTAAGTGTTTAAAATGGTCTTTCAAAATGAAAAAAGGTTAACAACAACAACCAACTGGAGTATTACTAATAAATAACTTTGATGATCCAATGTCCAATGTCTAGATGGAACATCGAATCCGCGCAAACGTGTCCAAAAACTGTGGCCAACGGTAGGCCACAATTTTTATTATCATTATATCATTGATCACGCACACACGCACACACGCACACACGCACACGCACGCACATGCTTGATATTGTTGCCTTGTTTTTTTTGTTTTCATTGTACGGCGACGCTCAATCTAGACATTAGATCATCAAAGCTAATAACATGTATCAGGATTACTTAACTACCGCTAATTGCGCTAGTTTTCATACGATTACTTACATCAGTCCTCAGAGATAAAAAAAAATTAGAAATTACCAAATTACATTAGAACGAGACTTATACTAACAATTACAAACCGGGCTATTACTAAAGTCATCTAACAGGACTAACTATCTCTAACAGACCCTATCCTCACATATATTAACAAACTAACCAACTAATATGCTATCACCTTCTACCAACTGTACTGTCTCGATTTTAGTTTTATTTTATTCTATGCCAGTGACCTTAAAACCATAAAAAGTTACTACGGTACTGTTCAAAATAAATACATCATCTTGATAATTGGTACGTGTAAAATCATACTGTATATTAATTAATTTCATGTTTAATTACAGCAACAGCGCTGTGCCGTGTAAAATATTTGGAATTGTTTCCAAATTGTCACAGCTTCCGAATCTAGTGAGTAACAATGTCGTTATCTTCACAATTGGTAGGGCTCAAATAATTTAATATTGCTGAGTAGTAGTTATTTTTCATCTGACTGTATTTTTAACCCGCGGAGGAGAATGAGAATTGACGAAAATGACCGTCGGAGGATATTGAGAATAAACGTAACACCTTGCGGAGGAGGATGAGAATTAAAAATAGGTATTTAATTTTATTAAAATTTTTTCGGAGTATTTTGAGAATCAATGTTAGAGATTTAAATTTTTTGAGAACAAAAGAACGGAGTACTCTGAGAATAACCCACTCTGCTTATTAATATATTAATGCTTCAGTTGCGTCGTGTTGGTTAATATGTGATATTATAGAGATGTAATACTAGCTTAAGCCCACGGCTTCGCCCGCGTGATTTTCTTTTATAGGTATTGCGAAAAAGCGCTTTATTTATGCAAAAATTCACTATAATCGGTGAAGCAGTTTAGGTTTTTCATTTTCAACCCCTATTTCAACCCCTAAAGGGTAGGTTTTTAAAAAACTCAGTAACCTCTATGTGACCCTGAGCCTTCTACTATTTTCATTCCAAATTCCATCGAAATCGTGCCGGTGGTTTTTCGCTGGAAGCATCACAAACAGAGAGATAGACAGACTTTCACATAAATATATTATATGGATATAAACATAAAAATATGTTCCGTTTTTGCAAGAATATAATTTTTATAACTAAAAATAAATACCAACATAATCGATTATTTTCACAATAATTGTATCTAATGATTATTTACATTTTGTCCATTTCTGGATGTAGGTTTCCTTAGCGAAAGCATTAAGGAGGCCTAAAATGTACCGAAGCTGGGTTCAAAGTTCCTTTCAAAACGTGAGACTCAAAGCCCTTAATCAATCAACAGGGACTACATCCCAAAAGGGTTGAAACCTTTCAAAATGGGCTCAGTATACCTGTCAGCTACGCTAACCAAATGCAGATTGACACCTTACACCTTCCACATCTTTTTATGTAAATAAATAATGCTACACACTTTCTACTCAAGGATTCCTTGAGTGATGCGTAGACAACACAAAGAGACAAGCACACACCCAGACCGAGAACGGTTTACAAGTAGGTACTCATCGTCAAATTTCCACCTAGCCAGGAATCGAACCGCAGATAAAAGTTTGTCCTTGTTTGACCTATGTTTGACCTTGCGTCATCAACTATCCTGAGAAAATTTATCGAAATTGGTCAAACGTTTTTTTGTTTTTCATACAACCTTTCATCCGCTATTTCAAGCCTTTAGAGATTGATTTTTGGAAAAAGTAGCCTACGCATTGGGTCTTCATCTATTTTCATTCCGAATTTCATCCAAACTACTCAGACAGACAGACTTTCGCATTTATAATATTAGTATGGAAATGATGGGCAAAAAGAGCGTTGTTAGATGTCCTGATTTATGCTGTAGGTCCCAATCTCTGGAACTTGTTGACACGTCCCGATCTCTTGATCGGGATGTTGAATGTCCCGATTTTTCACGAACCTCCTTAGTCAGAACTTTTATCGATAATTTTAACAGGAAAACATAAATATATTTTCGCGTTTACATATTTTTTCAGTTAACTCTGAATAAATATTCTTTCTAGGGCCTTCGCTTCAGGTTGAAAATAACTGTAATATTCTTGTTCATACTTAGTTTAATTGTGGTAAGTTATAAAATCTTCAAAGAATATTTAGGTATAGGTAAAGATCTTATACCATCGACGCAGACATTGAACAATTACAGTTTTACTTTTAAAATATGATGATATTTTAACCGATTTAAAAAATGACACAATTAGACTCAATTAGACTGTTCCTTTAGTGCTGGGTGCTTTACTGGGTAAACCAATTTTGATAATTCTTGTTTTGATATTCGAATGCCAGTGCTTCACGTCCGCTTCTATATACTTATTATTGCGACATCTGAAGCGTAGTTTTTGAGTTATTCTTAATACTGCATATTTAATTAAATTCGTTGCCTTATAACTTTTCACTGGGTGTTCTGATATTTATGATTCTTATATATACGAAACCTGATGTCTGTCTCCTGATCCCGTGTAGATTTCAGCGAAATCTGACTGGTAATTTTTGAGTTAGTCCTACTTATCGATTTAGAAGTGAGGTATTTTTTGTGTAAAAACATAGCTATATGGAAATAGCCGACAAACAAGCAACCTGATGGTAAATAGTCATCGTCGCTCACATTAGCAACACAAAAGGCTTTACTTTATTGCCAAGAAACCAGACATAAGAAGAAAGAGCAAAAAAAAGAGATATTCCCGAGTTTGGACTTGAAAATTTTCGTTCTGAAATATGACACACTAAGAAAATCGGCTAATCCATGACCTACATTGTTTCTGGCAATTTAAAGCTTTGGAATTTACTAGGTATATACCAAAAACAATTTAACAACATCATTAAAATTTTCCGCCTTGCTAGGAATAGAACTCAGTGGTCCCTTTGATGGGCAGTACTACATGGTAACCATGATCACAAAATATTAGCAGTTTTCTAAACTCGCTTGTAAAAACTAAAAAAAAAACAAAGTCGAGATGTTAATCATAATTATAATTAAACGTTAAGTATAGTAGGGCCATTTTAATAGGCCACATTTGACAGTTCGTCAAAATTTTACAAAGTAACCTTGTAAGGGAGGCACCCCATAGTATCTAATACATTCCATACTAGATATTGTTAAACTTTTTACACTTAAAAGTAAGGAACTAACGTCGTTACAAAGTTACGTCAGTGAACTCTTTTTCTTTTTAAATATCAGGGATTGTCGCGTATAAAAAAAAAAAAGATTGAAAGGAAAATGTCTGAGTATTTATTTTAGGATGAATGTGTGTTAATTTAAATGTGCTATGTAAATTCACTACAGGTATGGTGACCTACCAAAAAGACTACGCGAACAAGTTAATTACACTAAAATAAAATAGAAATGGAGTGTCCTTCAGTTCTCGGTAGATTAAGCATTGGACCATTGGTTCAAGGACCTCTTGTTAACTTATCCTGTGGGAGGTTTGTTTAGAATAAAAAGAATTAGATTTGGATATTACTCACTATATTAGATAATCGCGGATACATGGCGGCTCGGCCCGCAAATGAACAATCATGTAATAGAAGTTAGGTTAAGTATTGGAAAAAAAAAAGAATGTCTACGTGGCAAGTGGCATCGGTGCCTGAAATATTACGTCGCGCACTGATTCTACAGATTCTGGCCAGAATAGATAATACAAGTCAACTCACGCATGGTACCATGGACGGGAAGGTAATCCGCACACTAGTGTCAGCTCTCCCACGGGACCTCGGGGATTATCCTGGGCGTCGTCCGACGGTGTCCCGTGATTCCGAAGCTCGAAGCAGCCGTTACCCGGAACCTGTGGGCCGTCAGGGCAGGCAAGCAGATGGAAGTCCTTGGGGTTCCACGTGGCGTGCGCGTGCGCATGTACAGGTTAGGCACGTGGCGAGCGTGACCGTCGACGCGGCCAAGGTGCTGGCAGAAGCTGGCGGTGCGCGCCGTCGTCTTCGGTGGTTGGCCTCCAATCCGGAAGATCAGGGAGCGCAGGCGGAGCTGGCCACACGGCTGGCAACTGCGTGTTCGAGGCGAGGCATGCGTGGCGTGACGATGGTGGTCGCAGTGGTGATATGTCTCACCTGATTCTCTCCACGTAACGAGGCGTCAGCATGGCGGGCGCGGATCGCGAACCGAGATTTACATCACGCGTGAAGCGCGTTACAAAAAAAAAACGTGGTGTCCAGTCTACCACATTACTATCAGAAAATGGCGTCAGGCAGCAGCGTGACCCCTTTACATGAGTCGGCGGTGGGCCAGGTGTGCGTCCCGGACCCACGCCAAAAACCAGACTGACCCATCGCTAGCCGGATCACAGCTAGATCGATTCCATCGACAAGAGTGACAAAAAGTTGCAGAGTGCCACAGACAACCGATCCAGAATTCGCCTTATATAATTAAGGATATTAGGTTTATTTAAATTTACATAAATAAATAAATATTCCTTGTAATACATAACAAACAAACATAATCTTATTATTTCTGACGGATGTTTACTTGCGGAGAAATAATTTTAATTATGTACTACCATAAATAAAGCAGACGGTGTCTATGACTATAGATGAATTGTCGATGGATCGCAGAGTAGCCAACCACATAATGTTGTTGATACTCGTTGATTATTGGACAAACGATTACAGATCCACCAACCGGCTAATATCGGTGGTCACGTTCAATATATTTATTATGCCACAGATAAATGATTTGTAAGTGCGGGAGCAACACCATGTAGTAGGTATGTTAAAATACACTACTACAATACCCCCCTTCGAACAAAAGAGGCTAACCCAGTTAGCCGACATAGCCGAGGTAACCGAAAAAAAAAAACTTTTTACCTTATGTAAAAGTTTTCTTATAAACAAGAATAAAACCTAAACTCAGAAAAGACTAAATCTTATACCTACCGGACTATGGAACCTACATCCTACTATCTCAATCCTAAACCATTGGAGTATAAACTATTATCTTAAACTATGGGCCCAAAACTATAACTAAAACTTTGTATATTAGATATAACTAACACCTTACTTATACTATGGTATAGTACTGAGGAACAATACTATACTTAGTATGTACCTATTTATTTACTACTCAACATTACCTATAAGAACAACTTAACTACTGTATAACTCTAAGTTAAGCTACACTAGACTTAATAACCCTAATATTTATCGCTAATAGAAAATTTATATAAGTATGGACTAACTTTATACCTAACAAGTAATCTCCACAGTGCTGATCAGGCAACTGGGTAAATAACATCAGCCCTACATTGGAATGTAGGCTGGGTGCAGTCTTAATCAAGGAAAATATGAGCTCATGTTAACAATACAAGTACTGCATGCAGTATGGTATCAATACCTATAAAAAGTCTCTAGAGAAAAAACTTATTTTCAATTATTGTGGGAACAATAATGAATCAAAATGGATAACAAATGTGCATCCAGGATCCTCAAAATGTATGGATACATCATCACTTTTCATTTTGTAACAAAATTGGAAAGTATATTTTTGTACCAAACAAAAACAAGAAATAAGTAAAAACTTATTTTCAATTGTTTCAATCAAACTACTGAACCAAATTTGTTCAGAGCAAAAGTAGTATATTCCTAAGAATATACACACACAAAACTATTTAGTTTTGTAACAAAATAATCAAAATAGACAAAATAGTCAAAATAGACAAAATCTCGAAATGGACAAAAAAACTGTTTTGTCAACGAAACGAGGATTATTCTCGAATCCTTTGTATTCCAAAATCAGATTTGCTGATTTAGTACACACCTAATTAAGGCACTTTTACAATGTCCTTAACATGATATTTCCCTATATTTTTTGTGTCAATTTCCTCTAATTGGTAAACAACATCAGATAGTTTGCCAATTACTTTACATTTGACAAACCTCGGTGCTAGTTTAGCTGAGAAAAACTTAGCTGCGTTTGACTGTACAAAATTACGCCTCCACACTGTGTCGCCCACGCTTAATTTGAGCTCGCGACGGCGTAGGTTGTATCTGTGTGCGTTCTGTTTGTATGCTTTGGTCAATGCACAGCTTACACGTAGGAAGATATCTGTAAGTTCATTTAGGGACTGGGCTGTTGTGGTCCTGGGAGAGAGTTGAATATCATCGATCGAATTTGGTGTATTGCCTCTTAAGGTATGCAACGCACCATCCGCGATGAGTTCACGACCTCTGGCCAAAAGATATGGTGTGTAACCAGTAGCAAGGTTTACTGTGGTATTCAAAAATAATTGTATATGAGGAAGAAATTTTGACCAATTTCTCTGATCTTCCTCAACCAGAATAGCAAGGCAGGTTTGAACGGTTTGGTTGTAGCGTTCAACGGTATTGGACTGAGGTGCATAATATGCATTATAAAAGATCTTAGGTATTGAATACCTCAGGCAAAAGTTTTTAAAATCCTTACTTTGAAAAATTGTAGCATTATCACAAATAATAACACATGGTATGCCTTCTTTTAATAAAATTTCGGATTCAAGAAAAGAGGTTACTGTTTTAGTGGTTGCTGTTCTAAGTGGGTGAAGCCAACAAAATTTAGTAAAAACATCAACTACTGACAGGATATAAACATGACCAGAATATGCTTTGGCTAATGGACCAATTATATCAATAGAAAGTGTATGCATAGGACGGCTTACATTTTTTTGGTTTGTCATGTGACCATGTGGTATACTGTTTGAGTGTTTGTAAGCTTTACACTTCTCACAATTAGACACATAACTTTTAATATCAGCATACATATTTTTCCAAAAATAATTTTCTTTAATTTTAGCAACTGTTTTAAATGTACCAGGATGTATTGAATTAATTTCATGATTTTGTTTAATACACTCCTGTACTAAGTCTTGAGGGAGAACAATTTTCCAAGCATTTTCTTCATGAAGTTGTGATAGTGGTTTGCTATATCTCAATAAAATATTATCTTTAATTTGATAATTTTTATGAAACTTTGGATTACTCTGTACGTTTTTATATAATTTATTGTACCACTCATCATTCGAGGTATTACCTCCTGTGAACGTAATTGCGTTTAATTCGACTCTAGATAAAACATCAGGGACCAAATGCAAAGTACCTTTTTTATGTCTAATTTCAAAATCGAAACATGCTAATTGCATAGACCAACGGGCTAAACGACCAGAAGGGTTGTTTAGTGTTTTTAACCACTTAAGGCACATGTGATCAGTAACTAAAATGAAATGACTACAGTCTATGTAAGGCCGAAAATGTAAAACAGAGTCCACCACTGCTAATAATTCGCGTTCAGTGGTACTATAGTTTCTCTCTGTTTTCGAAAGGAGACGAGAATGAAATGCTATCGGATGCTCTATACCGTCAATTTCCTGAACGAGCACACTGCCAATTCCCACGGATGAGGCATCCGTGTGGATCTGGAATGGTATGGAGAAATCGGGGCAAGCAAGAACTGGTGCTTGAGTGAGAGCTTCTTTGAGAGTTACAAACGACTTTTCGGCGTCATCACTCCAAGCGATTGCTTCTTTACCTTTTTTCTTACCAATCAGTGCAGTCATAGGAGCAATTATGGTAGAGAAATTCTTAACGAACCTCCGATAGTAAGAACATAATCCTATAAAAGCTCTTAGTTGTCTCGCCGTGGTTGGCCTGGGAAAGTTTTTAATACAGTCCAGTTTCTTAGGATCTGTTTGCAAGCCTTGTGAACCCACAACATAACCTAGATAACGTAATTCGTCTTTACAAAATTCACACTTATCAAAATTAATTGTCAAACCTGCTTTTTGCAAAGTATGAAATACCACATTCAAAATATTTATATGTTCCTCAAAAGAACTGGTTGCAATCAAAAGGTCATCACAGTAGCCGAATATTTTTTCGCCGTACTTGTGTTCAAATAGAGAATCAATTAGACGTTGCATATCACAACCAGCGTTACACAAACCAAAAGGCATCCTCTTGAACTCAAAAAGACCACGGTTAGGGACTACAAAAGCAGTCTTTTGACAAGAGGTGCCGTTGCCATCTGTATTATCTGAGTCACAAAGTGGAATTTGCCAGTATGCGGCTGACAAGTCAATCGAAGTCAAATAACGAGCGCCTCTGAGGTTATCCAATATCGAAGCTATATAGGGCAATGGATATGAATCTTTAATCGTGACGTCATTCAACTTTCTGGCGTCAAGGCAAAATCTGAGTGAGCCATCCTTTTTAGGAGTCATCACAACTGGATTAGACCATGGTGATTTAGATGGTGCAATCACCCCTAACTGTAACATTTTATCAATTTCGGCGTTAAGTGCTTGTAATTTCGCCGGAGATAAGGGATAGTACCTTTGTTTAATTGGGGATCCAGTTGTCATAATTTTATGTTGTATTATATTTGTCATACCTAAACCTTTTGTTTCAGTATCAATTGTTTTAAATTTATTAATTAATTTACTAAGTTCAATTGATTCTAACGGTGACAGTTCACTCTTAGAAATTATACCACAAAATGTATTTGAAGTTCGTTTATGTGTATCAACATCATTAACTGAATGTGTGATATTATTAAAATTAAGTGAATCAAAGATTCCGGATTGATATATAAAATCCATTCCCAAAATAAAATTATCTGAAATATCTGGTATAACCATAAATGTTAATATCAAGCGTTTATTTTTGTAACTAATTGGCAAAGACATTACCCCAATTGTGTTAACCTCAGAGCCGTTAGCACACTTAGCGCTCAGATCAGAAGGCTGTAACTTAAAACCTAATTCCAAAAATTGTTTATGATAACCATTACCGATGACTGAAAGATTTGCACCTGTATCTAAGAGTCCTTTGCAGGTTCTACCGCCAATTAAAAATTCCAAAAAAATTCTGTTGTCACTATTATTTACTGAACCACCAGGAGTAACTGTACCTAGGTGTTGTTTGTGAGTATCAGAACCAGTCACTCCTGAGCTAACTAGTTTTTTTGATTTAGGCTTATACTTTTTTACAGGGTGGGAGACTGAGGGTGGGTTACACTTGGAGCAAGCGGAAGACAGTGTACCCTTAGTACCACACTTAAAACAAACAATGCCAGGGATTGTCTTGCATTGTTTATATGAGTGACCAACTTTTTTACATTTCCAACATGTGACAGAAATATTTGTTTTTTGAAAATTAGTATTGACAACAGTTACATGTTTTTGACTTTTATGTCTAGATGGAGAACTGCATGACGGTTGAACGGCGTAGGCCTCAAAACGTTTTCCTAAATAAATTAACCTGTCAATGGTATCTATATCATTGACAGCTAACAGCTGTGCGTAAACCGGTAACAAATTATGCTTAATGATTTCAATAAGGGTGCTCTCTCGTAGAGGTGTAGCGAGCCTTGAATTCATTGTTTGCATATCTAAAATATAAATATGTAAGGGTTGACCTGGACTTTGTTTGTGATCTCTAATTAATTTTTCCAAAATGAAGTCATTGTCGAAAGATGAGAAAAATGTTTTGAATTTATCATGTATGTCAAGTAAAGTGACCGCTGAATCCCTAATTTGTCTATAATATTCAAGGGCTTTACCGCTTAAAAGGTCTGAAAAACATTTGACTACTTTTGATTCTGAAACATCTCTAGTTCTCATAAAGTCGTCAATCCGCAAGAAAAAATCCACTACACTTGAGTCGCCAGTAAACTTTAAGTTCCATGATTTCAAATTATCATCGCGGATTACATAAGTAACCATATTCGAGCAGTCAGCTACGTTCGGTGTACCTTGAATCGATTGATTAAAATTCACTGGATCATGGGGCAAAGCGGTTGTTGTCTGTGGCTGCGATGAAACTTTCTTCCTATGAGTTATATTACTAAAAGATTCTTTCAAGCTAGGATCCTCAGTCTGGTCTTCGATTGTGTCACAATATTCACTTAAAGGAGTTGCCATTTTTACAAAGTAATGACTACACAATATTTAGTAAATAAACAATGTTTGCATGAACAAAATGCTAGCTCCAAAATTTAGCGAAATACAATTGCGAGCACCATAGGTAACTGCAATTGCTCCCCAAACTTATAAGGTTTATATGTCTATAAACTTGTAAAGTTTGAATCCAAAAATCGATATTGTTTCGGAGTGACAATATCATAAAACAGCTGCGAATATATTTATCACTGTTTATTTACTAAGTAGGTACAAAGTGAAATGTCAGATTTCTCGTATAGTAATATGTGACAACTTGAAAAAATTATCTTTTGACAATATCAAAAATTTAGTGAATATTAAAATTATTCCAAATAAACTCCACAGAATAAGCGAAAACAAATAAGTTCGGGCGCCATTGTCGCGTATAAAAAAAAAAAGATTGAAAGGAAAATGTCTGAGTATTTATTTTAGGATGAATGTGTGTTAATTTAAATGTGCTATGTAAATTCACTACAGGTATGGTGACCTACCAAAAAGACTACGCGAACAAGTTAATTACACTAAAATAAAATAGAAATGGAGTGTCCTTCAGTTCTCGGTAGATTAAGCATTGGACCATTGGTTCAAGGACCTCTTGTTAACTTATCCTGTGGGAGGTTTGTTTAGAATAAAAAGAATTAGATTTGGATATTACTCACTATATTAGATAATCGCGGATACATGGCGGCTCGGCCCGCAAATGAACAATCATGTAATAGAAGTTAGGTTAAGTATTGAAAAAAAAAAAAGAATGTCTACGTGGCAAGTGGCATCGGTGCCTGAAATATTACGTCGCGCACTGATTCTACAGATTCTGGCCAGAATAGATAATACAAGTCAACTCACGCATGGTACCATGGACGGGAAGGTAATCCGCACACTAGTGTCAGCTCTCCCACGGGACCTCGGGGATTATCCTGGGCGTCGTCCGACGGTGTCCCGTGATTCCGAAGCTCGAAGCAGCCGTTACCCGGAACCTGTGGGCCGTCAGGGCAGGCAAGCAGATGGAAGTCCTTGGGGTTCCACGTGGCGTGCGCGTGCGCATGTACAGGTTAGGCACGTGGCGAGCGTGACCGTCGACGCGGCCAAGGTGCTGGCAGAAGCTGGCGGTGCGCGCCGTCGTCTTCGGTGGTTGGCCTCCAATCCGGAAGATCAGGGAGCGCAGGCGGAGCTGGCCACACGGCTGGCAACTGCGTGTTCGAGGCGAGGCATGCGTGGCGTGACGATGGTGGTCGCAGTGGTGATATGTCTCACCTGATTCTCTCCACGTAACGAGGCGTCAGCATGGCGGGCGCGGATCGCGAACCGAGATTTACATCACGCGTGAAGCGCGTTACAAAAAAAAAACGTGGTGTCCAGTCTACCACATTACTATCAGAAAATGGCGTCAGGCAGCAGCGTGACCCCTTTACATGAGTCGGCGGTGGGCCAGGTGTGCGTCCCGGACCCACGCCAAAAACCAGACTGACCCATCGCTAGCCGGATCACAGCTAGATCGATTCCATCGACAAGAGTGACAAAAAGTTGCAGAGTGCCACAGACAACCGATCCAGAATTCGCCTTATATAATTAAGGATATTAGGTTTATTTAAATTTACATAAATAAATAAATATTCCTTGTAATACATAACAAACAAACATAATCTTATTATTTCTGACGGATGTTTACTTGCGGAGAAATAATTTTAATTATGTACTACCATAAATAAAGCAGACGGTGTCTATGACTATAGATGAATTGTCGATGGATCGCAGAGTAGCCAACCACATAATGTTGTTGATACTCGTTGATTATTGGACAAACGATTACAGATCCACCAACCGGCTAATATCGGTGGTCACGTTCAATATATTTATTATGCCACAGATAAATGATTTGTAAGTGCGGGAGCAACACCATGTAGTAGGTATGTTAAAATACACTACTACAGGATGGTACCGAAAGAAAATGATGAGTAGATAAGTTGAATTCGAGAAGTCGAACTAATCGTCAAAAAGTATTTTACGATTACAAAATAAAATGTATTTTAATACAAACAAAATTTATTTTATTAAATTTTAGGCCAAAAAATATGTAATCATTCATTTATATAATAACGTCTGGCTCACAAGTCAGTATCTAGAAACGTGAAATGTTACAAAAAAGTCATGATTTCATTTCGCGCAATGATATTATATATTGATTTCGCGCCATTATTTGACGCATTATTTTTGTCATTTTTTTAGTCGTTGTGTGAACTGTGCGCTTATTAATACTTACTTTTTATAACAATCGCATTCAATTTACAGATGTTTGAAGTCCTTATCGATTAATTAAATTAATCGATGTTTTTCAGCAGGTTACCCTCACTATAAAGAAAAGACAAACAGTTGTCAAATGTGGCCTATTAAAATGACCCTACTTTAATACTCAACTTCCTCTTAACACCAAGAATAATTTCTAGAAATTTCCTTCCCATAAATAATAAAAGAATTTAATTTCAGCGACAACGCAATATCGCAGAATAAAACAAAATGTAGGGTATTTTTATTTTCATCTACCACTATTTTCGGCCATTATCCGAACGTCCGCGCTAAATAAAACAAAAATAAAAGGTTTAACCTAAATACGCGCGAAACGTTCCGACCATAGATTGCGCGGTATGTGTGACAATATGGCTGACATTAATGTTGCCAGATATTTGAAGACGGTGACGTCATTATATAATTTTATGTTTCTATTATTGTAAGCTCTTGCTTCGCTTCTAAGAAGCATAGTCTTAATCATCACATTGATGGGAAAATCTTTGAGCATTTCCGTGCTATTTTGAGCACTTTAATAATCATTCAGCTTTTCCCAGGCTTTTGCGCAGCATAAAAACTTTCGACGCAGCGTGGTGGAGTATGCTTCCTCAGTTGTGAGGAGAGACCCGTGCTCAGTAGTGAACCATTAATAAGTTGAAGCCTCATATGCAGAATCATTCTGCTTATCAAAAAACAACTTCCATGTTGTTTTTTGATAAGCTAGAAAAACTGAACGCAGACACACCGAGTTGGTGAGTGATATTTAAATTGCGAGCCTTTGATTGTTTCTGGGCATAGACGGAGTAGAGTATGGACCAATATAGATACCATCTATTGCACTCACACAATATAAAGTGCAATTTACTGTAAGGTCACGAAAAAAGAGACAGCATAATACTAAAATACGGTGTTTCGCATTGTTTGCCGGTTATTTAAATTAAAACACAGTTACAATAAGCTTTGATAGATGACCAGTGAATTTTTTGTGCCACCCTGCATGCCGGAGAATTCGCAAAATTCAAACGTTTGTGAAGTCCACCAATCCGCACTTGGCCAGCGTGGTGGACTATGGCCTTAACCTTCTCAGTCTGAGAAGAGACCTGTACCCAGCAGTGGAGAAGTTATGGGATGGGTTGCAATTATTATGATGATACGTCTTGTACTTTTCTACTTTGGTAGCCACGGTCACCAGATGTCTATATCGATCTCTGTCTACGTGGGTTGCGTTTCATATTATTTGTCAATTTCGTCAAAGGAGAATTTTTCATAAAGCCAAAATGTATCAGAGGTACCGTAATTAATATTGCCCTTGTAACTTCTGGTTCGACATTATTGAATAAGCCGCTAAAAATATACCATCTAAATATTATGTTTTCATTTAAAAAACCATGACGCTGTGCAGTTTGAAATTGTTTTTTTTTTTGTTTAATCGGTTTTATAGATACCCATGAAGTATTAGCAATCCGAATCAATCTATTATTCTTTTTGTGCGAGGCGAAGATTTCAATGATAGGTTATTGTTCTCGGCCGGGATGTATTCTCTCAATTAGACTCTATTTTTATGTGTTACCTCATAACCTTTTACTTGACGAATCAATTTTGAAGAGTATTTTTGTAATACCTATACAAGCTGATAATTATCATGTGGTCTCATTTAAAGTAAAGCCTCACCGGACGAGTAGTTTCTATGGTATCCGTTATAATGAGTATTTAATTAGCTTCGACTATGTTGACGATTTTCTTATTTTGCTTGTCGATGTTGAAATTCTTTTTTGTTAAACTTATTTATAGAAAGACTAACAAATATTTGAAAGTATTTTTAATTTCTGATACAATTTTGAATAAGATTAATAGGCCATATTTATTTTTTTCTTATAATAATTCTAACGTAGGAAAATATTTAGGCTATGCGTTATCTTTGTTGACATTCCGATGAAATCACTTTGGAATTATATTTGAAATGGAATTCCTGGAATCATCAAAGGGACTAAGACTTATTCAGATCTCGATTAAAGCCATAATAGACAGATTATAAATGTTGAACGTCGCGTCTGAATTTTTCGGCAAAAATGCTGTTATTAATTTATAGTAGGTAAACTCGCCCTCGCCTGACCTCAGAAAACTGTACCTTAACATCCATAATTGAAAAGTATTACAACGTTATGGAGACAAATTAAAAACAAGACATTCTTTTTGATCGAAACAAGTGATAATAATTAATTTTTAACTTCTACATATCAGTTTCCCATATATGCGCACGCAGGATTCGAACCTGGACTTCCCTAATCGAGAGTAGAACGTCCAAACCTCTGCTATAACATACACACACATCGGAATAGCAATTGCTAATACAAACATACAACAAGATCCCTCATAAGAAGTAAACGGAAGAGAACGGCGAGGAATCAGAGAAATATTCTAGAAAAATAGCCAGATAAATTAATTTATGATAACTTTCATATATTTGAATCACTTTATATTTTTATTAGCATACAAGTGACAGGAAATAAGTGAGAGAGTTACATTGAATTAAAAAAAATTAAATATAAAATACGAAGGAGTTTGGTTTGTCACAAGTAGTATAATTATTAATGCCCTGTTTAGATCCCTGTCCGGATCTTGAACGTGGATCCTGAATCCATTAAATAAAACTATCTTTCTTCCTAGCTTTTTACTTTTCTTCTTTCTTCTCTTGGATTATTCACCTTTCTCATAACTCTGTCATGATTTTTATATTTTTTTCTTAATAATAAATAAGATTACCTACTTAAATAATAATAATATTCTTCTTCATTCTTTCCTCATCTACTGGTGTGAAAGAGATGAGACATGAAAGTTAAGTAGTTGGAATATTTACGAGGCATAACAAACTTCCGGTAACAGAAACAAATATCTAATTTCGTAGTACCCACATAAATCGCTGTGGCGAACAGCCATACGAAATTCCGCCTTATGAGCCAAATGAAGTGAATAAATCCCAATACCAATCAGTTCGATCACGAAACGGTCAACCAGTTTGAATCCCATTAATTTTGCGGACAATAATTTGAATCCCATTATTTCCGAGGACTCTAATTGAGCTTTTCCGAAACTCCTCTATTACGTGCGGTGTTTGTCCGGGCGTGCGGTATAAATTAATCGTTTAACCGGCGGTGTTTCCCAACCTTACATGTACCACGCCCCATAATAATTTCAAAATTTCTATGTCCCCCCGCATACAGGATTTAAACATCAATAACTTATTTTTTATTAATAATTTTAATTAATAGGTTATGGAAGGACATTACCATGATGTTGTCATCAAAACATTGTAATTAAACTTTCAAGACACAGAATGAATTTGAAATTTAAATTTAATTTATTATTATTTTTTAAGGCCCCCCAAAAACTTAAAAATTGCGCCGTAGGCTCCAAGTTGGGAAACACTGGTTTAACGTGTTTTGCGATTTGAACTGAGTCAAGTTTATAGCGTACCTAAATGTGTGATGTACAGATGGTAACATGTTTAAAGATAATAATTAGCTGTTCATTTTCATTACTCAAATTTTCATTTCAATGACTAAGTATAATCACTTAAAAACACAGTTATTTGAAAATCACAGACACTACGATTTCATTTACATTAATAGATTTTAACACATCTGTCTATGAAATGATTGACCTTCCATTGCAAACTAATAAGCACACATAGATAAAATGTAATGATAACAGAATCATATTATTTAAACAGACTATTGATATTCATATTATGTCTAGCTTTTATACTTAAGATTTAATGAATATCTAAACAGCCTAAGCTATGCCGCGTCACTGACACAATGACCTGACAAAACCCTTAGATTATTTCCTTCTTCTACTTTCCTAGATTAAGTCCTACGAAGCAGAAACTTCTCTACGGACCAGCCCTAGACAACAAACAGAAATGTTGTAAAAAGATAGATGTCCAGTCTTAACAGGGGCATGTAATTCCCAAATGTAATCGTAACATTTACAGATGATTACATCTATGATTACATTTTGCCTAAAGCCTAAAGGTAAACAGATGATGGGCGAATAAACCACACAACTGAACATAAACTAAAGCCGCTGCTCATATCCATTCGAGACATAAAAGTCACATAAAATCGAGATTCAGTTGGTGCTCACGGCGAGCAATTTATGGGGATATTAATCAATAGAAGACGTTAACATTTCAATCCAGCGGTTCGACTGGAAATACTGGAATAACTGAACTGCTTCTGAACCTCTCCTATTCTGGAATATTCTACTCTAGAACTGTTAGCTTTCGTTTGATATTACGATAACCTTAATGAATATATTACATAATATATGTTTTTATTTCGCCGTTGTGGTATTCTACATTTCACCCACATAACTTTTTTGAAAATTCATTGAAATCCGTTAAGCGGTTTAAATTTTTCATACAAACTTTCATCCCCTATTTCAAGCCTTTAGGGGTTGATTTTTGAATAACAAAGTAGCCTTTATACGACCCTATGTCTGTAACTATTTTCATTCCAAATTTCATCTTAATCGGATCAGTGGTTCAGCAGTGAAAGCATCACACAGACAGACAAACAGACTTTCGTATTTATAATATTAATATGGATAAGATATACCAGATAATTACGAACCCTCTTCATCACTTACAAAAGTTAGATTACTTTTGCATAATATTATTATACTCGATAACATTATTTTTGTGTCCTACTTCCTCTACATCCCTATTGGATAAAGTTGGACAACAAAAATACCTCGCAAAAGCAGATTTGAATGCATTCAACCGTCTTCTTGTTCTTCTTATTTTATTCTCTTCACAGAGCACAACTGTTCCACTGATGGGCAAAAGTCCACTTTCACAGTGTGGACAGCAAATAATCCATAATCCACCAAGAGCCAAAAGCTCATGTAATACTTCATACACATTTGACAATATTATGAAAAACACGTAGTACCTACAGATTTATTTACGATGTTTTTCTTTACCGAAAGTAGTGATAATTAATTTCTTGTAAACTAGACGTAACAAGCAGTGATAGCCCAGTGGTTAAGAATTCGGAATTCGTATACAGTGGGTTCCAATCTGAGAGCACGCATTGACTTTTCGTTTTTATGTGCGTTTTATGCTAGATGCTATAAAGGAAAACACGCTGACGCTATAGCTATGAAGGAAAACATCATAAGGAATTTGAGGAAACCTGCATGCTGAAGAGTTCGCAAAACTCAAACGTGTGTGAAGTTTGCCAATTTGCACTTGACTATGGCCTTAACCTTCTCATTCTCACCCTAAGAAGAGACCCGATCGATGAAATTAACAGTCATGGGTTGCGATCATGAAACCAGACGTGCAAGGATCGAACTCACGCCCTTTCATAGAATAGAATCGTACAAATTACTGCTGTGAAGATTCCTTAAAATGAGTTTATTTCACAAACATGGAGGAGATATAACATAAATGGGAGACATAAGCGTGTGACTTACAGCTACATCGAAACACTGCACACATTAACAATAACGAGGGTCAGACCACATGTCTTCTATAGTCCTTAAGCTCAAAGAATGTGTAGCTTTGGTTTCTTGCAACTTATGAAAATGGCGAGCCTGCTTCATCCCCTCTTTGTCTATGTGTGCGTAAGTGTTGCAACACCAATAATAAGTAAGACAAGATAGACTTTGTACGATTCTCTATGCGTTTGTAAATATAATTTACGTCTGCTTATGGTTATATGTCTGTGGTTTTAAACAAATAACATCCAGTTTCGCTTCTGGCATTTTAAGTTAAGCGATGAATCTTGGAATTGTTAGTTGTTTGGTAAGATTTGTTTGACTGTTTACTCTGAGCTGAGGGCGAAACCCAATGTCACGGCAGCAATTACGGTTCCGCGTGATGGATCCCGGTACTTAGGCTCAGGTATTCTCGAGATTAATTGAGTTACAATGAATCAGATAAAAGCAGCAATTGGTCTTAAGGACCTATTTTATTGTATGGAGGTTTTCCTCTTTTTTCAATGAATAGAATTCGATGGGATAATTGCGAAAGTTGTTTATCTGTGCCCTTTCACGGCTAAACCACAGGTACCCATTTCGATTTGGATATATTCGGAATGAAAGTAGTTGAAAATCCAGGGTCACCCAGGCTGATGAGCGTGTGAGCGTGAGATGTGATGTGTTTTCACCAAGTCATAAGCCAAGCATGTACCTATTTTCTCTTTTGTAATTAGAATACTCTGTTATAACGAATATTGTAGAAGCATCAATCTCTGTCCAATTCTCGTAAAAAATCGACAAGTAGTTCACTTGTAATACGCCAGTGCCATTCCGTGCAGAAATTGGACAAATGCGAGGAAATCTCGATAATATCGCTACATTGAACGCTGGTTTCCTTTCTACAGCTGGCTTTCCCTAGGTACAACCATTAGCGAATATCTAGAATCAATGGCTTCTATAACATTCACGTATAGTCTATTTATCTTATAGATACTAATATATAAAGCTGAATAAGTTTGTTTGTTCGAACTGGTTAATCTCAGGAACTTCTGGTTCTATTTGAACATTTATTTCTGTGTTGGATAGTCGATTTATCGAGAAATGCTTTACCTAAGCTATACCTACTTAAACATCACGCTACGACAAATATGTAGAAGCGAGCAACAAGTTTACCGGCGTGAACCAAGGGCGTCATGAAACAAAATTTCTAGTGTCTTATTCTAATACTTTAGGCTGTGTGGTGATTTGTGAGACAGTCAGTCATTAAGTCAGTTTTCATTTTTAGTTTCGATTTAGCTGAATAAGTTATAAATCAGCTGCGACTTCGTCCATCGTAAATAAATATGGTAATAAAATCAGTTTAGCATCCCATTTTGTATTGAATAAAAGCATATTGCACGTCGGCGGTGGCTTCAATCCGCTGAAACCGGGAAATCGCAGACGTAATAATATATTGATATTCGTTGTAGTTATAGTATCACGGGGAATATTATATTACGGGGAATATTCGTAGTAGTTATATTATCACCGGTAATATTGATGTTCTTGCTAACTTACTCAAAAGAATAATTATGAGTGTACGTAATTTTAATTATAACCGGTAATCTTTTCATCAAACTAGTACATACCTATATCCCGCTCTTTGAGAAGCTTTTTTTTACTTTGAATATAAATATTTTATGTCGAAAATAGATTTAACTTTACTATACATACCTGTTTTGTCTAGTATAATGCATGATTACCTTGCATTTTTAACTGACATGAACTTACATAGATAAATAACGCAGTTATCACTAGACTACGGAGTCATCACTAAACTAAGTAGTCATCTTTGGCAATAGGGAGATCTCCCGCCAGGAGAGACGACATGCCTGGGGGGCGGCCGAGGCCCCGAGTGAATGTACTCGAGGCGTGGTATATTTGCCGGCGATGCACAAATCTTCGATAGCGTAGTTCAGGCCTCGGTGACGTCACCGTGTGACGTGTGCGCTGTGTCGCCACTCATCATTAGGTCAACAAATACTCAATAACAGGAACATCACAAAGTAAGCTACGAGATCAATATTACGAACGTCACTAAGTATAATGTAGACTACGGAGTCATCACTAAGCCATCGGGTCGTCAATAACCTGACCACAGAGACGTCATCAACTAATCTAAAGAGTCGTCACTATGTTATAGGGTTGTCACTAAATATACCTTCTATTTGATCATTACTAACTAGATTACAGGGCTGACATTATAGAATACGGTCGTTACTAAGATTCGGGGTAATCAAGTAGTCTCCTCGTAGCCACTTTCTTTCTTTTCTATCTTTAAATCTAAATCTTTACTAGTTGCAGGGTCGTAAAATGACCTCAGCAATAAACAACAACATCGTATTACGACCGCGTACGTATAAGAATCGTCAATGTATCGGTACAAAGATCGAGGGCTGGGTCGGTTAGAATAATTTAGGTTTCTTTCGCGTCGTAAGCGTTCGCTAAGATCTGTGTCAAGGAGCTGTAACGCGGGAAAAGGGGTGAATGACATGTTGTATATTTAGCGGTTTCTAGAAGCAAGTACAGTCCAACAATCTATTGTATCTGGATGGTACACTGAAGTAAAAAATAGGTTAATGTGCATCTGTCACGTTTTGAGTGAAAAGAATGTCTTTTGTAATTTTTGGGATAACTTCAATTCATATTTCATTTTGCAAGTCAGGTTATGGCTTAATTCATTTATTTTCATATAACTTGCAATGTTTCTTTTTTATAGAATTAAGGTAGCAAACGAGCATGCAGCACTCTTCCGTTGCCTCCCATGACTGCCATGACCAACCTAGAACCAGACTCTATTTATGGTCTAAGATGGTTAGTCCAGTTACCAGATGGTCTAAGATTATTATTTGTTTTCTTTGTTAATAAGTATCAGGGCAGAGACTTCGTGATAGTTGTTCTGGTAGTTGATAATGGTAGTACCATTGGGAATTGTTAATAAGTCTCGTTCTATTTCGGTCACAGATGCGTTGCTACCCCTGAGGACTGACATTGTCGCCTTCAAAAAGGTATCAACGGCTCCACACTTTTCTATCTGGATCGTAATAGCTGTTAAAGCAATTATTATGGCGGTAGAAATAGTACTAAGTACTTACCGTGGCAAAGTACTAAAGCAACAACGGACGCGGTTAGTAGTTAGTTAGATGGGTGACCGCTAGTGGCAAAATTTCTTGGGCGCTTCCATGCATCGGGTGGCATGTAAAAATCCTCGGTCCCGGTTGTTATCGGTATTATAATATCGGTAGCAGTCGATAAGCCATGTCGGAAGGCCTTCCGGCGGCTTGGGAACTTCCGATACTGGGTTGGCCAGTAAGCCCTCCACCAATCCGCACTGGAGTATGTTCTAGACCTCCTCAATAATGAGGAGAGACCCTTGTTCAGTAGTGGGCCATTATTGGGTTGTAACCTACCGTGGCGGGAAATGATATTACCCCGGATGAACTCTAGGTTCTGACCACCTGTATTATGTGTGTTTTTATTTTACACAGCGGGCCACACTTTTAACCGACTATAAAAAAGGAGGAGGTTCTCATTACGACTGTATATTTTTGTGTGTTACCTCATGATTTTTACTGGGTGACCCAATTTCGCTAATTACTTTTTGTTCAAAAGCTGGTGCTTGTCTGATCCCATGTTTGAGCGACATCTAACGGGTAGTTTTTCAGTAAAATGTAGGAACATGACGATGTGGAATTTTTTATATAAGTTAATTGTTGTTCTACACGTATCATTTCACCACTAGAATACAAAAATATGCTTTACGTATACAAAAATTAATTAATTAACAGTAATACAAAACATAGGTAACATAATATGTTAAGCATCTCCCGAATAGCTACTAACACTGTCACTGTGGAATGGTCCTGTAACGGCCCATAGCATTCCGAGCGAAGCAATTAATGTCTGAGCACCTGCTAGATGTTACAAGAGATGTTCAGTTAGATAACTAGAGTACTGATGGCAAAATTAACCTATAGTTACTGCCTTTGTTTGGTGTATCTCGCAGGTAAGTAACTAAAGGCAGTCAGTATGTGAACTGGTTGATGGTATTTGCTGAAGCGTAAAGGCTTTGCTTTATTAACTGATGACCCGGATGGCGCAATGTTAACACGCCGGAACGCTGTTCTAAGGATCCTGGGTTCGATTCCCAATAAGGCGGAAATTTGAATGATGAGTTTTTTTCGGTTTTAATCTGAATGTGTGTCCTTGTCTTATGGGTTGTCCATGGCACTCACGACAGAGGAAACCCTAGTGTGGGGCTATGAATGTGTAGCGTTATTTATTATTATTAGGTACCTATTACACTTAACAAGGAATACTCTAAAACTAATCGATGGCTGGGTATGGCCATCCACTGATAATTCTCGAAATGTTAAAGAAATATTAACGCTACATATGCTACACACTCAGCCAGACACAAGTATTCACTGTATCATGGGTGCCAACATGACAAGTTCACATACCGAGAACAACAACAGATTAGATTTTCGTTTAACAGATATCAATCAGTTTTATGTAGTTTCATTATAGGTATGTATAATTTTTTATATTCATAATTTTTCCCCTCCACCTGTCCACTCTGGAGCAGCGTGGTGTACTTTGCCCTAGGCTTCTTCAATAATAATGAGTAGAGACCCGTGCTGAGTAGTCGGCCATTAATGTGTTGAAATTGCCACGGTTAAATACCACAACGTCCACAACCTTTATGGAAAGCCTGAAATTTCAATCCTACTAAAATTCAAGTACTTAATGATAGAAAATAAATTAATACAGAAAATTTAGTCAACTCTTAAGTACATAATTATTAGGTACCTCAAAAAACATATAACCAAGCAGCATGTTGCAAAGTTTGGTGCCCTATCTAATAGATTTTATGGCTCTGTGGAGGTCTCCATAAATAAATAATTTGAAGGTTTCGAACAAACTTTTTGTCAAAGTGAGTTTGCTTACACTTCGAAAGTAATAACAATTTGCTTCCCTTCCTAACTTTTCGATTAAGGTTGCAAAATAAGAACAAAAATTAATCATAATATTATATCGACTTGAAAGAATATTGTATAAATTTTAATTATTTCATATTCACTATAGTTATACATTAAATTAATAAACTATATAAGTAATAGTGTACATAATTATAATTAACTAAAACAACTTTATTCTCACTTTATGCTCACAGTTAAGGCATTGTAAATTCTCGCTACTATGAAGCTTATCTACAATGAAGCTTAATCACAGGGACGGAGCTGCCATTTATCCAGTGTGACCAGCGTGGAATACTGTGACCTGATTGTGAACCCGAGCCTTACATCAGAAATGTTATAAGTTGCGACTATTATGACGTAAAAATCCCATCTAATTCGGTCCATCGATTCAAGAGCTACGATCTCTGTCTACATGATAGACAGACACACACGTCAAACTAATGACAACCCTCGTTTTTGTGTGGGGTGTTAAAAATGAATCCGAATACTCTACAATTTATTATGTCTGATCTGAACCAGAATACGCTTGACATTTTGTTGTGACTGTTATTTTTCAAATTGGACCAAAGACGCTAATTTTAACGTCAGACACGGTTGTCACTCATGTGTTTTTTAATAAACTAGAGACCCACCCTACACTCGAAATTCAACCGTAACTCATTACATTACGTCAAAGATTACTCCACAATGGCACACATATTTCGAACGTTATAAATCATGTCGTATCAATAATATGAGTGTGCATTAAGTAACGTATTTGATAAATAATTAATTTAATGTCTAATACAATTTCATTTTAAAATATTGGTTTTCTGCACTCCTTTAAAAAACAATTGGAACAACCCGTCCACTGCACTTAGGATTCACGCGCTCATTCATAATAATTGCAATCCTAAATGATTTAATGAATAATGAAAATTAGAGACCAGCTCTGCACTCAAAATTCAACCGTAATGCATGCTATAAAAGGATTACTTCACATTGTTAAGTACACATTTCAAATGTCATCTCACTTCTTGTCAAACTCATGTGTATGTACACAGAGCAGCCTATATTAATGTATGTAATGTTTTTTATTTATTTATTACTTTATAGTATAATATGCTTAATCGGTTCCTTTTCCACACCATTTAACCAAGGGATGATAATAAATATACATCCTTTTATAAACGCTAAGATCAAAAACCTACCGCTAGATTGAAAAATATAATGTGATAAATATTAAATAGAACAGGATAAGTGATTATAAATAATAAACGTGGCTATTTTAAATAGATATTCAGGTTCAAATTAAATCGTTAAAGGAGATTCAGAAGTAATTATTTGATCAGTCATAAATATAAAAATAGTCCACGTCCACGTGCAGCCACGAGAAGCATAATTTTTTATTAAATTTTAACAATAATTTAAATGATAAAAAACTAATAAAGAAAACACAATTTTTAAATTGTTCTAATTCTAAATTGCTTCGAAATCTAAATTTAAAAATTAAATATTAATAATATTCCCCATGGAAATTTTCTGATATATCATCTATGAATAATAGATTCAAGACGATAAGAAACTTCTCCATTCAAATTTTCTTTCTTTATAACTAAACTGCAATGCGTGTAGAGCACAAACTACTTTGCTAAGAGCGAATGTGACATAAATGTCGCAACGCGGCCGCATTTATTATTTTCCCATTTCCCATAACTCCTTCAAATAACGTAAAAAAACTAAGACTATCAATAGTTAATTATAACTCACGTCAAACACATAGACTGTAGTCTCCGATTAAACAGTTACCGACCACTTACTGTGTCCTCGACAAAAATATTTATAAGGTTATTTCCAGTCTAAAATCTGGCACCCACATCAGTTTATACCAACACACTTAAAACACTTTGAACTTGAAATATTTGTTAAACCACTGAATATATCACGAGGGCACTGTGATAAAAAGTTATTTTTTCACAAATTTATTTTCATGACAAACTCGCGCGCTTATTTCAGACGAGCGTGCGTGCGCTCCCTCTGACCGTCTGAATGAGACTGAGGAATTTGAATCTGAAAATATAATGCTGTGCTGAAAAGATGAAAGCGGGACAGATTGATCTTGAATCCCTTTCGCACACCTTCAGAAAACTGCTGAATGCATCCGGTCAGATTCCGATAGAACTATTCTAGTACTGTACAGTCTACCTGAGTTATCGATGGGGAAAATGCCACGGATTCATGATTTTTAGTTTCTTTTTGTAGTGGACACCTACGTGTACTACTAAATGCCTAAAAAAAGAGCTTTCCTTCAGGGCCAGCGTTCCACTGGTGACTCCCCTGATGTTGCTCGTTCCAGAGGCGACGATAACCACTTACCAGGTGGCTCGTCTGCTTTTATCTACGTCAGCCCTTCAGGCTATAAAAAGTAGGTACGACTAACAAACAATATGGGGCAAAAACCTTTTAAATACGACGCTAAGAATCTGAAAAATATGAATAGTATATGTTGCAGGACAATGTCTGCCGGGTCAGCTAGAAATTAATATTATCATTGATAACACAAATTTCAATCCTAGGATCAAGCAATCTATAATACTAAAGTCTGTTGTCTAATGTAAAATGTTAAACCCTCATGAAAAAAATGACCCCATAGTTTAGTTAAGATAGCGAAGGATAAGACTTCGACATCCTATTTCAGGGGTCTGGGTTCGAATCCCAGGGTGTGTATTTACAACTTTTCGGAGTAATATGCGTTTTAAGCATTTAAATGTCACTCGCTATAACGGGGAAGACTCGAAGACTTAAGTATAGACATGTTTATTTGAGTTCTGGAATAATATCAAACAACATTTCGTTTAAGCAATATAAATAAAAACGGACAGACAGATAGACAGGGTAACGTTCGCATTAATAATATTAGTAAGGATTTAGTTATCGTCAAATGTAAAATATTCAACATTTAATTCACTAAAGCTTCAAAGTGGCTGAACATATTAAATTATTTCCGCTGCTCATGATAGCACGACGTGCAACGAGTATTTTCGCACCGAAATATTAAATTACAAAACTGAAATATTAATTAATTATGCTCTCAACTAAGTTTCCTACTTTGTTTAAAAAGGCTGTTGGCTTCAGTTATGCTTTTTTATCAATTTATTAAATAACTCAGTGAGTTTGTTAACGAAGAAACGAGCGTTCGACAGGGGCTCTATTTTTGAAATGGCGACTGGCAACATAGAATTATTGTTTTGTTAGTCAGTCTACTAATTCAGCAGAAACCACTAAATAGTTGGTAATTGGATTATTTATGGTATCGGAATGCTCCCGCTAAGTAAATATCAACATAATTTTGGCATAATTATGGTGATGTGTTCGCATAATGGAGATTTGATCATATTCAATATTCAAACGAGGGCAACATAATTTTGTAAGTCGACAGATTTGGAATTGAGAGTATAATTACGGTTGTTAAAGTTTAACGTTGGGGCGAATGTGAGTAACGGGAATGAAAGATACCCTTCCTTTAATTTTATTGTAGGTAAGTATAGCAATAAAACGGTATATTTAATAACTTTTAACAAAATAGAACCGACTTTAATGCCGAAAAGTAAAAACCGGTTCAGTTAAACGCAGTTAATATTCCTAAATCCTTCTCCTAAGTCTGATAAACACAATGCTGAAAACCGTATCAAAATCTGTTCAGCCAAACACTATGCCTAAAACCTTCTCCTAAGTCTGTCAAATACTATGCTGAAAACCGCATCAAAATCGGTTCAACCAAACGCGAGGTAATCGAGCACAAATATACATACATAATAGTCAAACTGAGAACCTAAGACATAAATTGAGAATTTAAGACATAAGCCTAAGTATCGCTAACAGTCCCTGCCTCAGTCGTCATACTCGTACTTACAAACCGATTTGAATTTGAATTCGTGTGTGCGTTGCGTCGACGTGGCGACGTAGTTCACCGTGTGTACAGTTATGGTATGGTAACGCAACGTCAGCGCTACGTCGACGCATCTATTTTATATATCGACGTATTTTTATTTTATTCAGATTTCGCTCAAATTTATATGGGACTTGACGGAAAACACTACACCAGTTCATCCAGTGTAAAGTTATGAATGGGGTAACACACAAGAAAAAAGCTCACAGTCGAACTGAGAATCTTTTCTTCTTTTGAAGTCGGTAATAATTGCTTTTTACAAAAAAAATAACCGACTTCAATCTAATAAGTAGAGATAACTCAAAAACTAGTCGCCAGATGGCGCTCAATTCAACATGTAAGTGTAAAGTTCTCGTCACTACAAATTAATCAAGCCCAAACACTAGATAACTGCAGTAAATCGTTGAGGAGTTCCCTCGACTGTCTTTCGGCTTCATCAGATCGACTCCAGATCTTCATGAAATGGTAGCGCTTTGATGTACTTATGATAACATGAACAAACACACTAGTTGTCCATACAATTTTCGAAAGTTCCCCTCGATTTCTCTGAGATGCCATCATCAGATCCTGGTGTCCTTATCAGGGGACCCCACTGCGCATATCTACTTTACAACAAAAAAAGAATTATCAAAATCGGCCCATAAACGACGAAATAATCGCTGAACGTACATAAAAAAAGCATATATACGGTCGAATTGAGAACCTCCTTCTTTTTTGAAGTCGGTTAAAAAGAGTCTCATCCTTTTTTGAAGTCGGTTGAAATGGTACTATAAATAATACAATATAAGTAATGAAAAGGTTATTGGAATAACTTATAAATTCTGCTTCTATTTCTGTACTATGGGTGTACCTAAAAGTTTTAAATAAACAATGAAACCTACAAAATGAATCTCGACATTTAGCCACAAAGCCAAACTTTTAAAACGATATGCCCTCGAAAGCTTTACTCTGTTTTAGGAATCGTAAAACAAGATCTCATCTATCAAAGCGGACCAACAACTACCGTCCAAAGAAACTTGGACAAACTTACCCAAATGGTATCTGTATTCTGGAAACTAAATCTGAGTTGTGAATTTTATAAGAAGCGTGGTTTAATGTTACCTACTGAAAATTTGAGATTTACAAAACAAAGACTGCGTAGTTCAGTTGCCGGGTAGAACTGCGCGTTATACCCGGCAACGAACTTAAATGAAAACATTCAATTATTATGATCTTTATTTATTTATTTATTTTGTATCACCTAAAACTAGGATATACAAAGGCAAAACTTAATTCCTAATGGCATTCTTTACAAGGCTGCCCTGGGTAGAAAAGGCAGTTGTCGTTGTTGGATTTATGTCTTTGTTGTTACGGTTGAATTTCGATTTTATATTTGATGTTGGTTCAGAGTTGGTCGGGAGTTAGTTAAGAGTGGGTAGCAGGTACGTCTTTCAGTAAACCACCGTAATCACCAAGACATAAAGATCATAATTGAATGCTTAAGTTTTAGTTGGTCCATTGGCGCGTTGTTGTAACGTGCGCAATGCTTAAAGCGCGGGCTTCAACTTTGATTCCCGAATGTGGCAGACTTAGTTTTTCGATGAGCTATTCGATCTGATGCCACCATCGACTTTTCTCTACCGCACCACCCGCCAGAGCTTGAGGTTCCACCAACTCCACCTTGATTCGCATTGAATTGAATTGAGTGCCATCTGGCGAGTAGTTTTTGAGTTATCTCTGCTTGTCGATGTCGATAACCCTTTTTTCATAAAAATATTTATTTACTCGAAATGAGGGTAAGACGATCAAAGGGATCATTTTAACTCTACCTGGGGGATCATCTTATCCATAGGGGTGTACAAGACGATTACTTTGCAAGGTTTTAGAAAAATGATAATATTTTAACTAAGCGCCAATTAATTGCTAATTTTGAGTATGAAGAAAGTTAGATAGATAAATATACTAGTTGTAGTCGATTTTAGTTTTGCTTTACATTGAAACATAATTATGTATTTTACAACGATTCCCGCTTAAGGGGATCATCTCGTACTACCTTCCCTACAAAGACGTGTAAGCAATAGTTTCATCTCTTTCTCTCCCATGACACGTACAAAGTCTATCTCGTTTTATTTTTGTTGTTGCAACACTCACCCACACATAGACAAAATGAGGTTGAAGCACTTTCGCCATTTTGATAAGCTACAAGAAGCTCACTTTTTATATGAGAACCATAGACAACATTAGACCATGAACAGTAGACCATGAATGTTTTATATGGAGAATGTCAATGTGTGCAGCATGTCTATGTTGTTGTAACTGGCATACTTTTTTCTCCCATATGTTAGGTCTGTTTATTTTTTTTTATAAGTCTGTGGGATTCCCTGTGTCGTGGGTGCCATCGATAACACTAGACAATGACACGATTAAATGTGAGTCCTGTTTCAATCGGATATTTAAAGGGCTTGAGCTATAAAAGCCAAATATTTGTCTATTTAATTAAAATTAAATTAAAGTTTGCACCATTTAAAATTAAGCAACATAAGAAAATCTTTTTACAAAATTACATATACCTACATAGTTTGAATAAGTAAACGTTTATAAATGTTAAATGTGGCTAAATGCAATTAGATGATATACTTATAGATATAATGATATGAGATAATCAATTTAGATGTTTTTAGCCCTTGAGGAGTACCTTGTCTTTGGCCAATCCTGTATATGTAGCACAGGTACGATACTTATCGTAACTCAAACAATATGCATTTCCAGTCCGTAGAGTGGGTACTTGGGCGACAGTATTCTTATTCAGTTTACGAGATTTGATCTGAAGATATCACGTTCTCTGTTAATAAAATTTGAATATAAAAGCGTAAGGTCACTCACTCGTCACGAAATATCGAATACCGCTTGACATATTATATATGAACACCAGGGGATTGGTTTGTTGTTAGTAGACGCTAAGAATAGATGCTCTCGTATTCCAACCATAAAAGGGTAAAATATGAGTTGAGAGTTTGCTTGGAGGCTAGTCAAAAATACTTCTACGCTAGGTAACAACAACTTAAACTTAAAATAAAATAAAATTAAAATAATTAAATATTACAAAGTAGCCTATATATTGCTCCACAACCTCCTCTATCTCGCAGTCAAAGTCCCATAAAAATCCATTCAACCATTTCTGAGATTAGCGTGCATAAACAGCGACTAGTTAGTTTTATTATAATATGTAAGTATATAGAACAGTGGTGCCCAAACGGTCGATCGCGATCGATCGCAAGAGGTTTTACGGTCGATCTTGGAGGTTAAGCAAGTACAAGATTTTATTTTCGAAGATTTAGAAATGACCTACTGAGCATTCCGATCATTTTTGTTTTAATTCATTTAATTATGTGACGGACTGACGGACGACGACGTCGGCAGGCGACGCTTTGACCGCGTGCGTAGTGCTCAAAGTTATGATAGAGTGAGAGAGTGCTTTCTTTTTTAATAATTAATTTTTATGTACAAGTGAGTGTAAAGAGTAAGAAACTATGTAAAACTGTTTTATTGTAAACATATTATAAATCTAATCATTAATAATTAGGTACTTTTGATGATCTGACGTGTCAAAAAATTTTGGCCAACAGTTGGCCACAATTTTTATAATATCACTAGTAAATCCGCCCTCGCTTCGCTTCGGGGAACCAGACCCTTCAAATATCTCTATAAATTTTAACAAATTATGTTATACCGATGTCTAAGCTATATTACTGCAAAGTTTCATGAAAATCCGTTCAGTAGTTTTTGCGTGAAAGAGCAACAAACCCACACACACACTCACTCACATACATCCTTACAAACTTTCGCATTTATAATATTAGTAGGATAGTAGGATAGGATAGGATTGTATCATTGATCACGCACACAGACAATAGACGAACGTGTAAAACATCGCCTGCATCATCAAAGTTAGGTACTTACATATTATTACAACATAAAAATAAATGATAATATAAATATAAATAGAACCGTTTTTCCCCCGAAGGGTATAAAACGGATATTTAGGTTTCAGCCGCAGCTTGAACCACATTTGAGATTACCTTCCAATATTCGTCATTAAAATAGGCTATCTCACTCGCACAATGCATCAAAATATAGTGTTGTCTCTGTCTATGCCTTCTCCCCCCTCCTCACACGCAGCGGCCGGTGGCCATTTTGCTTCAGTACTTTTCAGGCCGGCAAGGACCTGAAGGTGTGGTTCAAGCTGCGGCTGAAACCTAAATATCCGTTTTATACCCTTCGGGGGAAAAACGGTTCTATTTAGGTGTTCGAGCCTTAGCTTGAACCACATTTGAGACGTGTTTATTATCTGCCGGCGCTGCGTGTGCGTACTGTGACAGATGTAATAGAGATAAATAGGGAGATTTAAAGTCCAAGGCATAAGTATATTATAATGATTTTTAGCTATTTATTGTAATAATAATGACAAGTATTCAATCAATACATTATTTTGGCAGAATAGTATGAGGGAGTTTAATAAAGTAATTAATTAAATACTACGTAGTAAGACAATTTGATGTAATTAGATGATTAATCAAACACATCGGCTAATGTTTACCAAGATTAATTTATGTAACAGTGAAGGATCCAGAGAGAGCATTCACGTTAGGTCTTGGAACATTGCGGACATCTTTAAAGTAATGTTTAAAGAAGGTGTTCTTTGACTGCCAATAATTCCCCGTAAACCGGTTGCTAGTCCAGGCATGTGTCGCCACGGCAGCACGGAAACTTCCCGCCGAAGCACAGATTTGAGCCTCTTTAAATAAGTTCTGATCCGACCCACAAAAACCGTTAGTGAGGCAGGTTTGGCGATTCCGCGTGTGGTAATAAATATGCTGCTAATACCCTTTGACGCTCGACGTTTATGAGAAATTGATATGACGTATATCCTCATCCAAAAACTATGTCAAATCTATTGTTGTTGTCCTTGCGTCCATTTTTCAATAGTCATCTAGACAGCTCGACTGTCTGTAGGAGATTGAATTTGTTTTGGAACCGAAGTTTGACCAAAATAGTAATTCTACGTCCATATCTTCAAATGGTCCTCTTTCTAGGGATAATAAGGTGATGTCGTGGACCCTTCCCCCAGTAACAACAACAGTAGAACGCTAGCATGTCTGGAGACTGCAAAGAGATCCTTTTCGTTGAAGCTATACGATACTAAAAAGTTTATTAAGTCCTCCATTTTCTAAGACAATTGTTAGTAGTTAGTAGTAGTTAGTTAGTAGGAGGGCGTATAGCGAAACCTCCTCCAAATTTTGCAACGACCGACTTATGCATTGCTTTTGTTCTGGGAGCTTACTTGACTTCATCATGAAGGTAGCAAAGGTACCTTGCTAAATCTTGTGGGTTTGGATTGTGTGTCGGGATACTTTTATTTATGGCCCAAGTATACCACTTTCTCCATACTGGTTTGAAACTTTTTAACAATGATTTTCTCCAGGATGACTCTAATAAAGCAATTTCTGATTCAGTCCATCCTTTTACTTGATGTGACCAGCCCGAACCATCCTGGCCCTCAATTTAAGGTGCTCTGCCTGTGGGGGTGCTCGGTTTGTTTGTAGATCGATCTAATTCTTGTGGATGTTCGGGATAAGCAGAGGGGAACCCATTGCCCTGAGGCGGAATTCTGGTTTCCAGAAAGCGTTCTCCCAAATTGGAGCGATGAGAATATATAATCCTTTGTCCGACTGGAGGTGCTGTTACACACGAGGTATTAATGCCATAGGTGGGAATGTCCATGCTAACTTGTACTTCCACTTCTTGCTGAACGCGTCGTTGAAACAACCGTCTTTGTCTTCGACATTCTCGCTCACATATGTAAGTTGCCACAGCTGATCGCCTCGACGCAAACAAATATATTTCCGGCGTCCGAAACTTCTAGAAAAGCATGGATTTGTTCCTCGACAGGCCGTCCGCTATTCCATTGTATACACCCGGAATATGTCGCGCAATGAGGTGAGATTGTTGGTGTTCGCAGTATAAGAGGATTTGTCGTGCCGCTCGCAGCAATTTTAACGATCTCGTTCCCCCTTGCTTGTTTATGTAAGCTACGTTCGTGCGATTGTCCGATTGGAGAACAACGGTTTTCAATGTCAGTTCGAGATTCAGTCTCCGAAGCACTTCTAGCACCGTCCATAATTCTTTGATGTCGCTCTACCATTCCCTCTGAGTCGTTGACCATTGTTGCCATAAATAGCGATTGTTCGCTATGGTTCCCCAACCTAGATCGGCTGCGTCCGTTGTGATGAAGATCGAGGGATCTTCGAAATGTATTGGCATGCATTTCTGAATATTCTCCATCCACCATAATAAGTCCTTTTGCGCTGAGTCCCGTAAGGGAAACTTCTTGTAAGGGATCTTGTCTGGTAACCGATTTGAGGCTCTCTGAAGTGCTCGGCACTGAAGCCTGCTCAACGGTACCGTCAGTGATGCAAAGTTTAGTTTACCCAGTAATATTTAGGAACGTCCGCCAACTCTATCGTTTCAACCGCAGAAACTTCGATATGATGTGCTTTATTTTAGAACCGTTGGGGCACAGGCTCTTGGTATTTTTTACTGTGTCCAAATGATCCCCAGGTGCTCCAATCTGGTTGATGTGGTTAGAGACGACTTCTTCCGATTGGGATGCCACCCTAAATCCTCTAAGTATGTCATTGCAAACTTGCTTTGACTTTCCAGGATTAGGGGGTCTAGGTGAATTGTTAGGAAATCCTCCAAAAATAATAGGACTCGCAAGTGTTCTAGCCTTAGTCGTTGCGCAACCCAGTTCGTTATTTTGGCAAACGCGGCCGGACTGCTTGCCGGACCAAATGGGAGGCAAGTAATTTCGTAAACGGTTCCTTGATACGCGAGGGACAGGAACCGGCAATGACTCTGATGAATGGGGATATGAAAATATGCCTGCGAGGTATCTATATACATCATAATTATAATCTCCCCTCTCTAGATGTAGAGGTATTTGAAATTGATTTATAAGACGAAAAGACGGGGCATGAACATAATTGTTTAAATTCTTAAGGTTGAATATAGGGCGATTCTCCCTGTTGGATTTTTTTTCCTCAAGATCATCGTTCACCAAAAAACCCGTTTGATGAATGGATTTTTGTAAGGCGTTGCAATCTAGTTTTGCCGTGGCAATTCGAGGGAATGTTTCGTTTGAAGCCAGAGTCTGTTTCTCCTTGTAAACTGCTTTATAGGTGGGGTTGTCCGAAAGGGGATTCTGTAGCCTTTTATAATTTTTAATATACTTTCGAGTGCCTCCCTCCGTTGGCTTGTGTGAAATGCGAGGTATCCCGCTCGGATGGAGTCAGTGGAGTTGCGTGTGCCTCCCCCCCCCTTTTTTTGAATTTGCCTGGTTGGTGTGTAGGGTTCGATTGCTTTGTGCTTTGAGTGGGGTGCCATTCCACCCTTTCCTTTATTTTGGGAATCAATTCTTCTTGTAGATCCCTGGTTATTATGCAGGTTTGATTTGCGCTGAAATTTATTTCATTTCATTTATTATATGCATAACATATGTCACAATGTTGTTCCGTATCTAGAAGATTTATTTTGCTTCCTTTTGTCAGGAAAAAAAAATTATGAATTCCCCGTGTTCCTGAACTACCTCAGTGAAAGCTTTCTCTTCAAAGAGATGAGTCTCCGAAGGGGGTATTTCATGTAAAAAGATAATTCCCTTCATGTAAAAAGATCTCTGCGGTTCTGTACTACTTCTGTCCTCCGACCACAAACATATTGCAGTAAAGAGTCTGAAGTCTTCCTAAATTTTGAGTCTGCTGTAACGAAGTCCTGCCATACTTTCCCTTTCATTTAGGTAAACAATCTAACAGTTGTTGGAAAACCATCCATTGTTAAATTAAATTAACCCATTTGTGATCACTCTTAAAGTATGGTCAAATCGTTCGAGGACAGCGACAGATTTCCACTCTGGGGTAATACCCGCGAGGAGGTTATTCGGGTTTAAGCACAGAAGGCAGGAGTAGCCTGAAATTGTTTTTGTGTTATTGGCATAAAGGTATGCCGTAACATAAGGATATTGCGCCACTCTGAGTCGCAAAAGCCCCCTTCGATTCCTGACCTGTGGTCTTCATGGTGAAATCGAGAGTAGGTTCACTATCAGATGCTTCGGCATGATGCATGCATTGTGCCCCTAAGTTCAACTTCTCGTGAACGTACCGAGGGGCAATTCCTACATCATCCCCAGTGCTATCTGGGAGGGATTCAAAGGATCCATCTAAGTCTTGATCTAAGTCTTGTCGTTGATTTTTCTTGCAGCAACAACTTACCATTTTCATTCTGTTCCGATTGCATATTAATCATTTTATGAAACAGGGCCATTTGTTGGCTAAGGATAGTAGCTAATAAGTGCTCATTACTGCCCTGGTCTGCTTCTCAAATTGAGCGTGAGTGGATTGCTTTTGATGCTTCATCGGTGTTTGACCGTGGGTCGTCACTTCCTAGCTCGGAGGAGGCATCCAAGCGTCTTTTTAATTTTGATTTGAGTCTGGACACGGTGTCCCTGAATATATTGTAAGATGGTGCATGTATTTTTCCCATTACACTGTGGGGGGCATATAAGAGTGAGCACTGTATTCGCACTTCGACAAGGATGATGCTGATAGGTTGAAGGCACCAGCCATATCCACAATAGGGATGGCGAATCTTAGCTTTATTTCTACGGAGGGGGATATCTGATCCCCACAACTCCCAAACAACTCTTGAAAGGTGTAGTTGTTCCATTCGTGCCAACCGTTCGGAAAATGTTGGTCGACAGCAGCAACGATTACCGAGAATGCTCTTGTATCAGTTTGATACGTCTCCAAGGCCAGTTCACCCAAAGTAGATAATTCGGCCATTTTCTGCAAGTAAACAAGTGGCTGCTTAACTTTATTGAAATCAGAGCAATATGTATATACATTATGTGCTCGCTCGTTACCCTAAACGACAAGTTGCCTCATTAGAGACCATGTCGTCTCATCTGAACGGTCGCCTCATTTGAGCCGTCGTTTCATTCGAGATGACGTGTCGAATCAATCGAGACCACGTGTCGCCTCAATCGAGACGACATGCTGCCTCAATCGAGACGACGTGCCGCCTCAACCGAGACGACGTGCCACCCCAATCGAGACGACGTGTCGACTCAATCGAGACGACGTGTCGCCTCAATCGAGACGACGCTGCTCCATTTGAGCCATCGCGTCGTCCCGAGCAGTGTGGCGCGTGGTCTCAACGAGCCGACGCGCCACGCTTCGTCGCTGGGCCGACAGGCGCCGAGCGGGAATAATATCGTCGCTGGGCCGACAGGCGCCGAGCGGGAATAATAACGTCGCTGAGCTTATGAGCGTCGAGCGGAATGTGAGGCAAGTTTCAGAGTAAGTACTTGCTTGTACGGTTTACGTGTTGCCCCGACGAATATTGAAAGCGTACTGAAGCAAAATGGCCACCGGCCGCTGCGTGTGAGGAGGGGGGAGAAGGCATAGACAGAGACAACACTATATTTTGATGCATTGTGCGAGTGAGATAGCCTATTTTAATGACGAATATTGGAAGGTAATCTCAAATGTGGTTCAAGCTAAGGCTCGAACACCTAAATAAGTATTATTATTACTAATAGATAATAATAAAAATGACATAAAAATAAAGCAGTCGATCTTAAACCCTTAACTTTTTCTCAAGTCGATCTTCACAGCAAAAAGTATGGGCATCTCTATAGAAGATAGATAGATATAGATTTGCCCCCCTGTTAGAATGCAGGTTAAACCGAAACTAAATAAATTTGCATTGCAGTTAATAAAGCTGAAAGCATCATTCCCATCCGTGTGCGGGGTGTACCTACGGAGCGATTAACAGCTTGGTATTAATTAACGTTGGCAGCTAGTTCGTAAGTTTGTTAACTTCGCCCTGGTGGGGCCAAACGCTTCTAGTAAACAGTTTGCTTCTCTTTGTTAACTTGGAACTTTTTGGTGTTAAAATCATACTGTTACTTGGTTTCAGTATCTTTGAACGTGCTTTTAAGGGCTACAATAGACGTCCGATTTTTCTCTCCGATAGTCGGTTCCGATAGTCTGATCAGACAAATTCAGACAATAGAATCGGACGACACTCGAATCGGACGTGTATTGTAAACAAAACAAAATATATGGCACGAATACCTTCCGATTGTCTCATCAGACTATCGGATCCAACTACCGGAGAGAAAAATCGGACGTCTATTGTAGCCCTTAAACGTCGTGTCGCGCGACATATCAAGCGCGGTACTGTGTAAAGAGTAATTTATGAAATAATTATGTTGTTAGTTTGTGTGCAATCTATTTTTTGTGCATTATGGTGTAAAAATTTTCGCTTTTTGCACTGCGTCTCTAAATAATATTTCATACTTATTAATTTTGTAGAAAAGAGTTAAAAGGTTAAAACACATGGCTTTACGTATACATATTATGTAAGATCGAATCTATAAATTCAGGCGCTTTGCCCACGGAGCAACTTGAGTTGAGGTAACTATCAACTTTTTAAAACTTTTTACAAAGTTGATAGTTTGCTACAATTTGCATTTACTTTACGGTTGCCACAATTTTATACCTAGCAATTTGTGAGCAACTTCTATGCGAGTTGCTCAATCTACGCATTTCCGGGTACAGCAAGAGGGTGTGAGACGTTCGACGCGTTACGATTGACTTTTTTTATAGCCTGAAGGGATGACGTAAAAGCAGACGAGACACCTGATGGTAAGTGGTCATCGTCGCCTATAGACACGAGCAACACCAGGGGAGCCACCAGTGCAACGCCGGCCCTGAAGGAGAACTCTTTTTACACCTTTCTTGAAGAATCCCATGTCATATCGCTCCGGGAATACCTCAGAAGAAAGCTCATTCCACATCTTGCATGTCCGCGGCAAAAACGGACCGTAGATAGTTGCGGAATTGACAGTTGCGGAAACCAGTTTAACTCTAAACACCGGTATAATATTTAACAGTTGCTAGTTGCAGCAATTAGGACCTAACCTCAACGATAACACCAACTAATTAAATTAAAAAAAATTTAAATACCCCCGACACAAAAATTACATTTAATAAGCAAAAAATAATAAAAGAAACTCAAGAAACTCAACGTCGCGTTGGGGGAACGCTCCTAACTATTCATTATCTCCGATTTTTTTTCATAAGTATCACATGCCCACCTATTGAAAGACTCAGTTATGAGGTTACGTTAGTTACTATTCGTTATTAAATTGTTAAGGTTGGAGCGGTCCCCCAATGCGACGTTAAGTTTCTTGAGTTTCTTTTATTATTTTTTACTTTTTAAATGTAATTTTTGTGTCGGGGGTTTTTTAATTTTTTTAATTTAATTTTTAATTTTATACTTTTTATAGGTAAATATTCTCTTACTGTGCGCTTTCATTTAAGACCCCACACGAGTATATTTGCATACATGCGGCTATTCTTCCCCGCTTTCACCCCCCACAACATTTAAACGGCTCAACCGATTTTCATCAAACATATCTAAAAACACGCGCCCGTAAGTCCCCTTTAATACAAAAAAACGAAATTGAAATCGCTTCATCCGTTCGGGAGCTACGATGCCACAGACAGACAGACACACAGACACACAGACAACGACTTGACGTTGACGATTGCCGGAACTCGAAACTCGAGTTCCTGTGTGTGCCCAGTCCAATTGAAATGTATGTAAACAGCTAGTTGCCAGTTAGTTGCCAGTTGCCAGTTGCTGCAATAGTTGCTCCGTGGGCAAAGCGCCTTACTAAGTACATAGATTGCATACTAAACTGTAATTTTATTTACTGATTAATGGAAATAAAAATATTCCATAATACTGCAACATGTGCAAAAACCTCTCAGAATTCAGATAGTTTTTTCAATAAAAAAAATGCCCTCGTTACGATGCTGTCTCACTTCAGATTTATAACGCTAGCGATGGTCCGCAGTTACACCGACGTGTAACGTCATAATTAGTGCCATACTGAAACAATACAACGAAGTTAAAAGTAAATAAGTGCATGACAAGTGAGCATACCGATCATAACAATAATCTAACTAACCTTCGGATAGTTGCATTCAAACAATAATTGTCATGTCCATACAAAGACTTATTTTTTATTCGATGTTCATAAGGAGGTTATATTTTTGGATTTAAATAAAGGTTTGGTACTTTGTTGATAAAAAATTTGGTATAGGTACTAAATAGTCACTCTATTTCCATAAAGCAGTATAAACTTTGCTATTTTTTTATTGAATGTTTTACGCTATATATGTGGAATCGGTCAGGTAGGGTCATATATAATAGGTATAAGGTTTAATCTAATAATTAGACATACGGTAGCGTGTCAAGCTAAGTTCTAGCTAACAGAACTGGCTATTAATTGAGCTATTGAATACTAAAAAAAATAAGCCGAAGACAACGTTTTTATGATTACTACCTTCAACAAATTATTTCACAAAAGTAACTTAAAACATAAAAAAATGGAACGTTTGGCAGAGCTTCCGCTCAAGCTCTTACATCGGGATAAATAAATAAATAAATAAAATGTTTATTGAGCACAACAGTTTTACAGCACTTTCATATAGCTACATGGATAAAATTACAACACTATATAAGTTACAAGTGTTTAGTTGAACTCTGATACCCATGATAAGATTCAACTTGTGTTATGGGTATCAGCGCTCTCACATGGAGATTTTGCTCCTTAATACGTTGCATCAGTGCGGTCACGGTTTTATCACTTATTGAACATAATAGAAATGTAAATTGCTGTTATTAACTGCGTGCATGTGTGTAAGTATGTGTGTGTGTGTGTATGATGTGTATGTGCGTGTGTGTGTGGTGTGTGTATGTGTGTGTGTGTGTGTGTACATGTGTGTTTGTCTGGATTGTTGGGATATTAAACATGTTGAGTTTTTTTGCTCAGTTTCCAGTGGAGGCTGGTAGTGTTATAATTATTATTTTCTGAACTTGACAATATAGGTGTTTGATGTTCATTTCGGTGTAACAAAATCCTTTGGATCACGCGGCGAGATAACTATCTACAACGCCAATACTCTGAGTACGGAAGCCTTTGTGTTTATATTTGACTGAACGTGACATACATAGTGTAGCACAACGTGATGTTTAATAGAGCCTTCAAGCACACTCTGTGCTTAAAGCACACGAATAAATATGTAGGTACTCTGTGCTTTAAGTTTAGACTTCGAACATACACATTTATGACGTAGACTGAACCAGCTTTAACATTGGTTAGTAATAAAATGAGTCAACACAAGCAATATTAAATGTGGAATTGCTGATAACTCAGAAACTACTCGTCAGATTCCGCTCAAAAAATCGGACACCTCATCTAAAGTACACCTCGTCTCTCGTCGTTCAAATTTCCGCTTCGCTAGGAATCGAATCCAGGATCCTTTAAACGGTGCTCCGGCATGGTAACCATTCCACCAAACGGACTAAAATTCCGTGCACCGGGGGTAGGATGACACTGCCAAGAGATCTAAAAAAGCCGAGTCGACATGAGGCTCTTAAAAATTTAAAGTTTCTGAATTGAACCTGAAATCTCTTAGTACAATCACTATTTCGTTACGTGGTATTAGTTTGTGGTTGACTGATCCCACTTATTGGTAAGTGGCGTTTAAGTCTCGGATGTTGAGCGCATAAACTTAGTAAAAGTAGGTATGTACTTTCTTTTTGTGGCTTTACTTCCGGACGGCTGGAGGTTTTACGGTTTATTTATAACTAGTAAACCATCCCTCGCTTTGCTTTGAAATACTATTTTAGGTTTTACAAACAACACCAAGCGAACAACCGAAGCATAACTGATGTTAAACAATTTTTACGCAACATAAAGGGTGACAGGTACCGTGACAGGCATGGTAAAACCTTGGGTAAACTATAATACAAAACATTGAATTGTTTATACTATATAGTTGCCTGCTCTGCGGTCAAAATTCGGCCGTAATTCATTCTGTCAAACGGTTACTATGGTTATGTACCTAGTTACTTGGTGTGTACATCGTTTATGGTAGTGTGAACAAAGTAAGTAACATTAGTGTGTGTACTGTTATTTTTTTTAATTTAATGTACTTTATAAGCATTATTATTGAAAAATATTAGTCTTTTGCAATTCTTCTTCATATAGGTAAACTAAAAATGTGCCAAATTGCATACTCCTCCGTGCGCGCAATTTTCGTTAAAAGGGGATGAAAAGTTTTTACTTCGCGTATTTATATATAGAAGATAATATATCAATTTCTAAATTCTGTCTCCATGTCACCAACATGCAGGAAAATGTTGCACAAATCGCCCGTCGCGTACGATCCAATCCTTCCGCCATTAGGAAGCGATTTGATGTCTTGATACGCTTAAGGTTGCAACGTTATTTTATAGCTTACTATTTTATATTTTATATCTGCTCATCATTTTGTGAGGATATTGTTACGTTGTCCAATATTGATAGACCTCTACTTTATTAAATCTCTATCAAAACTAAGTAACTAACGTTTTACAAACACCGACTTCAACATCGACAAGTAGAGGTTACTCAAAAAGTACGTGCCCGGTGTCGCTCAATTTGAATAGGGACTAGCGTGGTGCTAGTTTAGATTTTAAATCATATAAATCGGGACTCCCAGTAAAAAGTTACTAAACACAACCCAAACGAAAATTCAATTGTAATTAATTAAATTTTATTGTGTAATAATTTATTAATCTCATTTGAATGTGTAATTTAAATTTATTTAAATGTGTAAAATTAATTTTAGTGTTTATCAAATTAGGAATATTAATGAATTATGTTCTAGATAACATTTGTATGCCTCGTACCTATTTACCTACAGGCGTGCCTTAATGTACTTAATGCAAACAAATGAAATTAAACGCAACGCAAAATTGTCGTTATTATTTTGTTTAAAATTTACTACCAGCGCATATAAAGCACTTCTCACACAACGCTATTTATGAGCTACGCGACTGCAACGCAACCCAAATAGATACAGCGAAATTTTGGGTTGCGTTGCAGTCGCGTAGCTCATAAATAGCGTTGTGTGAGAAGAGCCTAAATCTCAACAAAAGATTCCTACATAAAGGTTCTTCTAAAAACCTCTCCGATCCGGAACTAACATGAAGAACGTTCATTGAACACAACCAATTTAAATTCCGAATTTTCCGATATCACTGCATGGGAAAACCGGAAAATTAGGACGATAAATAGACTCTTATCAAAGAAAATTTCAGCACAATAGCTTCTAATGATTGCAAGAATTTGGTAATATTTGGGTCAAATCAATGCATGATTAATTTATTTCTGCTGTGAATCAAGAGGGGAATAAATCGAATGGCTATAACGTATAACCGTATAACCCATTGATGGCCCAGTACTGAGCACGGGTCTCTCCTCATTATTGAGGAGGCCTAGAGCATACTCCACCACGCTGCTCCAGTGCGGACTGGTGGAGGAGTTAGTGGCCAACCCAGTGTCGAAAGTTTTCAAGTCACCTCCGACACGGCTAAATGACTGTTATCTATCGATAACAACCGGGGCCGACGGCTTTTACGTGCCCTCCGAAGCACGGAAGCGCTCAAGATATTTTGCCACTACTGCATTACTGACCAAATGTTGAAATCATTAGATAATTTTACAATAGGATCGATGATTTATAAAATAATGAAATACCTATCAATAAATTATTATTGACGACCCGGATGGCGCAATGGTTAACACGTCGGATCGCTGTTCCGAGGGTCCTGGGTTCGATTCCCAGCGAGGCGGAAATTTGAATGATGAGTTTGAATTTCTGTTCTTGGTCTGGGTGTGTGTCCTTGTCTTGTGTGTTGTCCATGGCACCCACGACACAGGGAATCCTAGTGCGGGGCTATGAGTGTGTAGCGTTATTTATTATTTATTTATGAATAAAAAACACAGTCACTTATTAATTAAGATGAAAAAAAACTAAACTAAAGCCAAAGGTACCCAGTCCAAAGTTAGGCAGTTACGTGAAAACACCTCATCAAAGTTCCTCTCATTCTACAAACAGAGCCAGATATTAAAGTATAGTATAGTTTGAAAGTTCCAGAAGTTTGGCCCATAAAACCCCAGGGCGTAATAACCATCAGGATTCGAAAAGTCGATGACGAAGTACGACCCAACGTTCAATATGGCAGGTGTACGAATACTGTGTGTGGTCGGAGTGACAGCGTTTTTATTGAAAGAAAGAAAGAAAGAAAACATATTTATTCTGTCAGAGTTACAATGTACAAAAAAAAAACGACATTTAAATAAAGGACAAGTAGGTACATAGATGAAGCAGACACCATACCCTCCTGACGGAAACGACCGCATTCAGATTTTGTGTGAGGGTAGTCTTCACACTCTGATATTCTATGCGGCCGACAGCGTTTGCGCATAATTCTGCCAGATAAGCGTGGTGTGCGAACATTACATTTATAGAATAGAAAGTAGAAATAATAATTAAACTAAAATTTAAATAATGAAAACAAAAGCGAGTACAAAATACAAAAATACAGTACAGCAGGTTTATTGGTGTGTTGGTGGAGCTTGGGTAAGTACTTATAAGACAAATCAGTAATAATTAGCAGCCATTTTGGTAATTTGTCACAGCAGAATAGGAAAAAAAATTTAAATATTAACAATTATAAGAATGTAATTAACGTATTGGGAATAATTGTATTGGGAATTAATGTATTGGGAACTGCTAGTCTGTTTTACCGCGGTCAAGACAACACATTCGGGCGAATTGGTGCTCACTGTAGCGCCAATACGCGAACCCACAAGTATAGGACGTACCTTTGCAAATAATTACCTATGCAAAGTTTTTGACGATTTCGCTAGCTATGTTTGGTAGAAATTGGTCCAGCAATTTGAAGAATATCCGATGTTTTCCAAAATAATGTAAGGCATTTGACATTTCAGCGCAATCTAGAACAATGAATGATTATAACAGTGCATTTGATGGAGGAAAGCAAATTGATTCGCACTGTATTAGATGGGGCTATACAAAAAATAGGTGGCATTCAAATTTTTTACTTAGCTATACCTATCTTAGCTTTGCTAAGAATTAAAAAGGTTCTTATACTATCGCAATCGCTGAAGCCATACATCTATTAGTAGCGAGCTAGCGAGTACCGACAGGAATGTTTAATAGGTACCAAGTGTAGTTGAAACATGGCGTGTAGTAGTAATTTATGCTGGAATTATTGCCATTATTGAAATAATTTAGAGCTTATTCAACACTTAGCGCTTAGAGCTTATTCACAATAAGCCCTGGATTTATTGGTATTGAAACAATTTAGAGCTGACTCATATTTAACCCATACGGTGTTTAATTTTCCGATGCAATCATAACAATTGATATCCAGTTGATAGAATATATTTTGAAAACTATGTTAATTTCTCATTAACGTAACCTATACCAGTAAAACCGTAACCCATACCTACCTAAAACAATGTAATAAGAATTTTTAGATGGGGTCAACCGATTTTGATGCGGTTTTCTTTTATAATCAGATATAAAAACTGTTGTTTGTACGGCGTAGGTCACATTGCTTGCTGGACACACAACGTGCTGGTAGGGGGTGGTAGTGGTGGATGGCTAGTGAATGGTAGCAAACGGTGGAAAGAGGAAATAGAAAGAATAAACTGAGCCGTGATTTTGAGGGTTGCCAGATTGTCAATCCTAAGATCAACCTAGATCAACCAGTCTGGACGGACATTTAGGTAGGTTTTATGTCAGCAGTGACGGGAAGGGGGGGTGGATTTTTGAATAATACAGTATTAAACCTACAATTTTACCTAATCATTTTATTTAACAGGCGAAGTGACTAAGATTCAAATGTTAAAAGCCTTACAAAGGCGGGCAGGCCGGAAACTTTTTTTTGGCCGGACTCAAAATCAAAAAGCTCTTACTATGTCCGGTTTTATTCGGACGCCTAGCAAAGCTGACGTGATCGATAAACCTCAATTTTTTTACGTCTACAAAATTTTATAAATGAGAGTCGAGTAGAAATTTAAGGCAAGAAGTTAACGGTCCATTTCTGAACTTAGTTAGACCTCACAAACTTGGTGTCGTTAAACTAAGGGCTGACTTGCCCTCGTATTTGACATTGAACCTTCGTTGCAATTAATTTGATAGGTGCCATAACTGAAGTGTAAGGTCTCTTGTGCGTTTACCACTTTTTGATTTGGATCTTGTAACTAACTCTTTACAAAAACACCGACTTCTAAATCGATAAACAGAGATAACTCAGCAACTACCCGTCAGCGATCTATCACACTGAAAATTACAACAACTATTTTAACTTTCATCCATTATTGTAATATCATCCATTGTTGATAGTTGATCCGAAAAAGGATTACAGCATAGTATTCGTATAATATCCTATTTTTATTTGTATCCTATATTGTTTCCTGTGCATAATATATATATATATATATATATATATATATATATATATATATATATATATATATATACGTAATATATATGTATATATTACGTATATATTGTTACGTGTCAGGAGTAATGGGTTCGAGAAAATGCCAAAATGTACCACAAAGACTTTATTGTACTCGTAGATACACAATTTCACACTGTACACAGTACACACCACAACACTATACACGTAGGTACTCGTAAACACACTCGTCGAACACTGTATCGCTCGTAGAAATCACTTCACTTCGCACTGGTATCGCTCGTAGGTATCGCTGGTATCTTCCTGGTTTCGCTTCCGAAACTAGAATGTCCGCACTTGAGCGATCGCCCCTTTTTATACCACTCACGCACCATTCATGGCAATCCAGAACTTTCTCGCTAATTCCGGACGGACCAGATTCGTCTAAAATTCTAGTATGTTCCTTGCAACCGACGTTCGCCCTTATGACTATTGCCGTAAGGCGAAGCGTCGTGCGCGTAGTTTCGAGATTGCCGCGCTCCTATTGTTTGCGCGACATATTTATGGCCCCTATTGTTTATTGTTTTCGGCGTAGCGAAGTCGATGCGCCAGGGTTGTCACATTGCCCCCCTCTTAGTCATGCTCGTCCCGAGCATTATTCGATCCATGAAATGGTGCCAATCTGTCCACGTGCACGATCTTCGGCTTTCTTCTGTCCCCCTGTCTGATCCGGTAGGTCACGTCGTTAATCCTCGTGACAACTGTGTAAGGGCCTTCCCATCGTGCTTGTAGCTTCGGAGACTTCCCTTTCTTCCGCAGTGGATTGTGCAACCATACAGAATCTCCCTCCTTGATGTTTCCGAGCATCGCGATCGTACCGGGTTTTCATCTTTTCGCTGGTCTTCAAACATTGCTCCCTTACAAGATCATGTGTCTCGTCCAATTGTTTCCGTAAGTCCGCGATGTATTCAACGGTTGGTTTCGGGGCATCTGGCGGTGTTCCGGTAAGCAAATCCAACGGCAGACGCATTTCTCTTCCGAAGTTAACTTTAGCGGGTGTAAATCCCGTAGATTCGTGTATGGCAGAGCGATATGACATCAGGAACAGAGGAATGTACCGATCCCAGTCTCGCTGATGTTCCTCGACGACCTTGGCCAAGTGATTTTCCAACGTTTGGTTGAATCTCTCCACCATGCCGTCAGATTGAGGATGCGCCGGTGTGGTACGTGTCTTATTTATTCCCAAAAGATCACACATCTCCTGGAATAACGTTGACTCGAAGTTCCTGCCTTGGTCGCTGTGTAACTCCAATGGTACACCAAAGCGGCAAACTACCTCTTGGACAAGTTTCTTGGCCACGGTTTTCGCCTCTTGGTTCGGAGTTGCAAACGCTTCCGGCCATTTACTGAAGTAGTCTTGAACCACTATGATGAATCTATTCCCGTCTTCCGTCTGAGGGAATGGCCCAGCCACGTCTATGGCGATTCTTTCCCAAGGGGCTCCGACGTTGTACAGCTGTAGTTTCCCCTTGGATCTAGTGCGGGGCCCTTTCACTGAAGCGCACACTGTACACTTTCTGCACCAATCTTCAACGTCCTCTCGACATCGCACCCAATAAAAGCGTTCTCGTATCTTTACGAGGGTCTTCTTGATGCCGAGGTGCCCACCAGAAGTGCCATCATGTACAAGCTTCAGCAAATCAGCCACTTTACTCCTGGGGATAACCATTTGCAGGGTTCTTTCCTTTCCGTTGAGTGATTCCCAGCTCCGGTAAAGCACGCCATTCTCTAATACCAGGCTGTCCCACTGAGCCCAGTATGCCTTAGTAGTTGCGCTTGAGGCTGATACATCACTCCACAGTGGCCTCTGTCCTTTGGCTTTCCATTCCATGATCAGAGTGAGGTCTTTGTCTTCCTTCTGAGCTTGGCTTACTTGCTCCGTTCCCCAAAACTCGTCTAGGTCCTGCATCCTTATCACCCTGACCTCTTCTTTAGCCTCATGCTTGATGCAATGTCGACATTCTTCGGAGCATGGGCGTCGTGACAGGGCGTCGGCATTCGAATGAGCTCTTCCGTTGCGATGCTCTATTACGAAGTTGAACTCTTGAAGCTGTTCGATCCACCTCGCAACCTGGCCTTCCGGGTTCTTGAATTGCAGAAGCCACCTAAGAGCGGCGTGGTCCGTTCTTATCGTGAACTCGCGGCCCAGCAAATATTTGCTGAAGTGCTGAAGGGTCTTCACCACAGCCAGTAATTCACGCCGAGTCACACAATAATTCCTTTCAGGTTTCGAAAGGGTCTTGCTGAAGTACGCAATGACCACCTGCTGGCCGTCCTGGTTTTGGGATAATACTCCTCCGATGCCAGTATTGCTAGCGTCCGTGTCTACTGTGAATCTCCCTTCTCTTCTGGGGTAGCCAAGAATCGGAGCCGAGCACAGACGTTCCTTTAAGCGAACAAACGCATCTTCGCAATCGGAATCCCAACTGAAGATCCTCTTGTCCTCCGTGAGACGGTGTAATGGCTTGGCTATCTCTGAGAAGTTCTTCACAAACCGACGATAATAGGCGCATAGTCCCAAGAACGCTCTAACATCGGTCTTGTTCTTTGGTGTCGGCCATTCTTGAACAGCTCTTATCTTATCTGGATCAGTGCGAACACCTTCGTCCGATATGATGTGTCCTAAAAATGATACTTCCTTCTTGAAGAAGTCACATTTCTTCGGATTGAGCTTTAGGTTGGACTCACGGAATCGTCTGAATACCTTCTCCAGATTTCGCTTGTGTTCCACGAAGTTTCGTCCCATGACTATGACGTCATCGAGGTATACCAGACAAGCGTCCCCCAAGAGTCCGACCAACACTCGCTCCATGAGACGCTCAAAAGTGGCAGGAGCGTTACAGAGCCCAAAAGGCATTACGCGAAACTGCCACAAGCCATTTCCGGTTCCGGTGGTAAAGGCGGTCTTCTCTTTGTCTTCTGGCCTGACTTCTACTTGCCAGTAACCACTCTTCAGGTCGACCGTCGAAAACCACTTCATTCCACTAAGCATATCCAACGTGTCGTCAATCCGAGGCAGAGGGTAGCTGTCCTTCTTGGTAACGGTGTTAAGCATCCTGTAGTCGACACAGAATCTAGTACTGCCATCCTTCTTCTTCACGAGTACCACAGGTGAACACCAAGGGCTAGTTGACGGCTCGATCACCTTGCTGCGCACCATGTCCTCGATCATTTCTGCAACTTCGTGTTCCTTTGCCAATGGTACTCGTCTCGGTCTTTGCTTGATCGGTGAAGTATTGCCGGTATCTATTGGATGAGTGACAAGATTTGTTCTTCCAAGGTCGCTTTCTCCTCTGGTAAAGATGTCCTTGTAGTCCATCAACAACTTTGCTGCCTGAGTATATTCTTCAGAGCTCAAATTCCTCCTGGTCGCCTCCAGCAAAGATGTCATGTGATCCGTTGATCCAAGTTTGTCCGAGTTTTCTTGGACCTTCCTCAAGCTGTCCACGGCTTCACATCGGCCGATAACGGTATTCTTTGCGAGATGTATCGGCGTGCTGCTAAGATTGATGACCTTTAACTTGGCGTCACGTTTGGTCATGAGCAGTGTCCTTGCCGTGATCCAACTAGGATGATCTCCGTAGTCTTCTACTACGACACATCGATCCAGCTTCATCTCTTCTGGAAACCTAATCTGGACCAAGGTTTCCGATCTGGGTGCCAGCTTCACTGTCTTCAAACAGTACACTGCTCCTGAAGTTGAACCTTCCAAGAAGACTTCTTGATCCTGGAAGCTTAACACTCCTTTCGCTATGTCAACTATACAGTGATGTGTTCGTAGGAAGTCCAGTCCGATAATGCAGTCGTCAGTTATATTCGCTACTAAAACAGACTGCGTGTAAATGTCACTTCCGAGTTTCAGTCTTGCTTCCGTAACTCCTAGGACGGTCACTGGCTGGCCTGTCGCTGTCTGCAGATTGCATGATGGTCGTCCATTTTCCCAGATGATAGTCCGCTTCAGTAGTTCTGGTCGAACGATGGATTTCGATGCTCCCGTGTCAATAGTAAAGCGACATGGTATGCCATTTATCTCCCCAGTCGTTACAAGGCTGTTCCCGTCACAAGCTTGTGAAACTAATACAGTAGGGGCTCGACGAAGTCCAGCCAGTGCCCGCCCCGCGGCGCTGGCGCCTCTTAGTTTAACGGCTCCTGGGTGTCGACTTGGGTAGCGGTCGATACCGATTTCGGTTGCTTCCGAGTCCGGCAGTTAATCCTTATATGGCCTCGTTCGCCGCATCCATAGCAGATAGGCCCAGTACGAGGTTGAATCGCTGCTACGACTTCGCGCACCTTACAACTCTTGTAGTCGCTTCGTACCGCTTCCACTTCAAGGGCATGCGCCAAAGCTGCTTCCAATGTGGCGTGATGACCCAAGCGCACCGTTGCTCTCACTTCGGGATCCCGTATACCGCTGACAAACGCCTCTAATACTTTGTCTTCAACCGGTGTGGAACTCGACGCATAGGCTCGACGTACGAGGCGCTCGATCTCCGTAGCCCATTGCTGCAGTCCTTCGCTCGACTTCTGTACTCGGTCTTTAAGTTGCGCACGATATACGTGCTCTAGGTGCTTCTCCCCGTATCGAGCTTCCAAGGCCTTGAATAGCGACTCCAAGGTGCGTCGATCGGCGGGCAGGTTCTCAAGCACCAGCAGTGCCTCCCCTCGAAGAGCTAGGGTGAGCGCCGCCAACGAGTGCTCGTCCTCCCAGCCATTCCCATTAGCGACTATCTCAAACTGGTGCCTAAACGCCGTCCACGAGGTCGTGCCGTCGAAACTTGGGACCTTAAATTTCGGGGCCCCAGGACATGGACTGGTTGCTGCCGTGCCCAAAACCTTCATTTTTTGCAGCTTATTGTCCAAATCCACGAGCCTAGTTTCGTGGAAGTTCACTGACGCACTGAGGCTGTTGATTGATGCGTCATGGCTTTTGAGGGCTTGGTCGTGCTCAGATGTACGCGCTTTTACCAATTCCAGGTCCTCTTTCACGACGTTCAAATCTCCCTGGAAACCATCCAGCTTTGCGTCGATTGCCTCCATGGTTTTGCGCTGGCTCTTCATGTCTTCGCGCTGGCTCTTTATGTCCTCGCGCAGGCTCTCCATTGCTTCGCGCTGGCTCCCCAACAGTTTACTTTCCAGGCTCTCCATTGCCTTGCGCTGGCTTTCCATGAATTCGCGCTGGCTCTGCTGTAAGGCGGCTAATAACGAGGCCATATCCAATGAACTCGCTGATGCAGCAGATGTAGTCGGTGGTCCAGCGGTGGTCTCCGTTTCCATGCGGTCACGACCCGGCGACTCCATCCGCGCGGCATCCAATGCCGTCTGCCGTCGCGTACGAATCCCTTCTTCACTTTGCGGTACTACAGGCATTCCGCTTCTGTCACCAATTGTTACGTGTCAGGAGTAATGGGTTCGAGAAAATGCCAAAATGTACCACAAAGACTTTATTGTACTCGTAGATACACAATTTCACACTGTACACAGTACACACCACAACACTATACACGTAGGTACTCGTAAACACACTCGTCGAACACTGTATCGCTCGTAGAAATCACTTCACTTCGCACTGGTATCGCTCGTAGGTATCGCTGGTATCTTCCTGGTTTCGCTTCCGAAACTAGAATGTCCGCACTTGAGCGATCGCCCCTTTTTATACCACTCACGCACCATTCATGGCAATCCAGAACTTTCTCGCTAATTCCGGACGGACCAGATTCGTCTAAAATTCTAGTATGTTCCTTGCAACCGACGTTCGCCCTTATGACTATTGCCGTAAGGCGAAGCGTCGTGCGCGTAGTTTCGAGATTGCCGCGCTCCTATTGTTTGCGCGACATATTTATGGCCCCTATTGTTTATTGTTTTCGGCGTAGCGAAGTCGATGCGCCAGGGTTGTCACAATATTATATTTATGTAAGTTTATATGCATGTATAGATTTATTATTTTGATATCTCTATATTATATACTTACTTTATATATTTTTTTTTTAGTCCTCTAATTGTGCACCCTACCGATTTTTGCTTATTTATTTTTTTCCTACCCAAAGGTTGCCTGGAAGAGATCGCTGCTTAGCGATAAGGCCGCCTTTTGTGAAATTTCTTTCCAGTATATGTATGTTGTAATGTCCTGTTTGTGCACAATAAAGAATATTTGTATTGTATTGTATTGTATTTTTATTCCGATAATATTAGGTATATCCCAATACCTTACCTTACTTACCTTTCTCTTGAGATTATTTCATCAAAATTTCTTACATGGTTTTACCAGTGAAACTTAAATTCCAATAATAAACTTGTGAAGAATAATTATGTCTGGGGCGGCTATGGCACAGCATAACGAAGCGATAGCGGGTTTATAGTTAAAGATAATGACTGTAAAATGACTTGCGTTTTCAGCCGCGCTTATCTACTTAAAATTACTACTTTAAATCAATATTAATATTATAAACGCGAAAGTTTGTCTGTCTGTGACGCTTTTACGGATAAACCACCGGCTCGATTTCGATGAAATTTGCATTGAAATCAGTTGAAGATCCATGGTCACCCATTGGCAATTTTTTTCCAAAATGAATGAAAAATGGGAAGAAAGTTTGAATGTAAAAATCTAAACCGTTTGACCGAGTTTATTGACTTGGGATAAGAAATAGGATAGTTTTTATCACGATAACGTGTTCCCTTGGGATGAATTTTACTGTTTTAACTGTTATAAAAAGACGAAATAAAAGACGAGTAGGTATTATGTGTTCCGATCCATTTTATTCAATGACCGTATTGACAACATTGAACCTTATTGAACCCTCCTTCTTCTCTTTTATTACTCACCTGACTATTCTCAGATGGCCTTCTAGCTGGCCAGTAGGTATCATTTTGGTAGAACGCCTGAAATCTGAAACCTTCCTCCTTATGACCTGGTGATATTACCTTATTACCTAGTGGTGAAAAGTATGTTAGGTCTGGTTGTTTTATAAATCTGTGGGGAATCCTTCCTCCGTGGGGCTATTTATAAAGCATTATTTATTTATTAAATCATGGTGAGCGAAGCGAGAACGCGTTATTCATATAAACTAAACCAGTAGATTCTAATATCTCAAAGTGCTCCCAGACAAGCTCCGTACGAAAGGCTCATTAACTTTGCGAAGCAAACTTCTCACGCCGACATAATAGGAACGGAAGTTGCCTCAAATGTTCTGCACTTTTATCGAACACGAAGTTAGTTGGAAATAATATGTAGAACTTCCCTATAGCTGTTATCGCTTTTCATATTACATGTATTACAAAGTTTCGAGGGAATGTTACACGCAAAGGAATCGTTATATTGGCTTTAAGAGCTTTGTTTTTAACCGACTTCAAAAAAGAAGGTTCTCAATAGGGGATCGGAGAATGAAAAGTTCGGAAAAAAATCAAAAACATAGTTAGAATTAATATTGTTTTTTTTTGTAAAATTAACTCTATCAATAAGAGATAATTTTCGATAATTTTGTACTAATACACAGATTTTGAATTTTAGATCATTGAAAAAAAAATGCTGTAATATTTTATCTGTTCGCAATCATACAAGAAACACCAATCACTGCGTAACATCATTTGAGGGCATCCTGTCAAACCGTTTTAATACGCTATTATTTCTGTTTAAATAACAGTACTGTTATTGTCTTTCATAAGCATTCAAAATTTTACTTTGTATCCTAGTTAATAATTATAATTGGTTTAATTGTTATATCCGAATTAATTAAGAAAATCAGTATAATATCGCATACCACAATAATATAAAAGCCGAAATAGCGATAGCATTAGTTCCAAACCAGCTGGCACTCAAATATAACTTCCATAACGATATATTGTGGTACATTCGCATATTGCATTTTTCGTTTCTGCTGTCGAAGGTTCGGTGTTATGCTTGCCAACAACTTTTTGGTGGTTCAGGGCTGTCACAATAATAATAAATACAAAATAATAATATGGCTAAAAAGATATAAAACATTTCTGTATTACTAACAAAGTAGGTTAAGCTGTGTTTAGTCGAGCTAAAAAAACTCACTGTCGTAAAATAACGTAATATACGTACTATAGCCGATATATTGGCCATAGAATCAAAATTGACGCGCACAAGTGTATCAATGATACCTAAATGAATTATTTTGAATTTGAATTCGAATTTTCAGAGCCCGAATTTTCTTTCGTCCCTCTTTCTTATCCAGAAACACACCGATATTCAATACTAATGAACTAAAATAGTAAGTACCTACTCGTTTGCGATTATGATAACATTTTACCGGAAGGGCCTATTTATTGACGCAAAATATCATAACAATGATTTTTAATGTCTTTGTCTGCTTATCCGTTTGTCTATGGGTCTGATCTCGCATCTCTTAGGCTTACTTACTTATTTTCGTTGATATAATGAAGTAAATACAATCAAGTAATAGTACATTATGATACAAGTGCGCGAAGTTGGTCATTACAGTCGAGGCGGTATTGAGCCCGAGCCGCAAGGCGAGGGCTGTAATAGAGCCAAGACTGTAATGAACAAAGCACACGCGTATCATACGACGTCTTTCAACACACTTGCGAGGAAAAAAACAATTAGGTATCGACATTTTTCAGTCACAAATCAGCAAATTATAAACGAACAAATGTTTGCACAAAATGGCGCGGTTTATTTTTTCGCGCGCCGTATCTTTGGTTGAATAATTACTATGCGCGTGCAGGTTAAGTCCAGAGGCACCGAACATTCAGCCACAATATATTAAACTAAATAATTATGTATTTCTAATAAGAATTTACGGTAATTAATGATTTAAAATAAATTAGATGAAGTATAATCTTATCTTATCAGATTTTGACTAAGTACAACAAGTTTATTTATTTACAAAATAACAAATCTTTTGGTAACAACCTCTTTACGGATATTAAAAAAAAGTGGAATAAGAAAAACACTAGTGCGGCAATGAAAAGTAAAACGCACTAGTGTGTAATAAACCGCATTCCGGGCGTAAGACTAAAGAAAAAATAGCAACTTTACGAGCAAGTGTGTTGAAAAGTCTATTTACTTAATAACGCACGTCATTTCAATTCGACGTTACTGAACTTATTTATTTATATTTTTGTTATGAATAGGTAGATATAAATGCAGTCAAAACTTACATATTTAATTTTACTCATCAAATTTTATTGTGTTAGGAAACATTTTTTTTATTTCTCAAAACTACAAGAGGCAGCCCTAGACGAATCGCGTCACCCTGATATCGATGCTAACGTATTCGACCCTCTGTATATTTTGTCAAAGGATCCTTCAGTGCCTGGAATCTTACACTTGGTATGCACGGGCGAATAAAATGTGAGACACGACAATATGATCATTTATTGGTTTCTCGAGGTTTCTTATTTAGGTACATACGCTTTCTCTCTTTGTTTTTCTACTTGACTAACTTTAGTAATAAAGAAATAGATTTTACCTTCAGATTCATGTGTGTTTAATAAAACAAGCGAGAAATATTTTTATGCACTATGTTTCTTTATTTATTATTTATTTATTTAAATGTTGCACCAACAAAAAGATATAAGAAGTGTTTCACATAATATGCACTGGTTACATTGCTTGAAATTTTTACGCAACAGAGTACTCATACAGATTAAACAGGAACAGATTATACAGACTAATAGCTGCATTACACAATAACATAAGTGTGACCTATATGTGTGCAATATGTTCAAAATTATTTTAACAATGTGTAAGTCGATGATTAATTTATAAATGTATGCGATTATGTTCAGTTGCCTAATGTATCATGTATTAATATATTACCAGTTTTGTTACAGCGAGTGCAGGTACCAAAATTATTTCAACGGTGATAGAAAAAGAAGAAGCTTGAGAGTTTATTTCCGCTTTTCTTGCAAGCCCACACACCGTAGGGGTTTGTTGAAGCGACAGCTTAGTTCGACTTTAGAAAACCGTTTGTAAAAAGGCTGCTTCAAATAAAAATCATTTCATTCGATTCATTCGTTCAATCGTACTCTATAATTTACTGGTTTGAAATAGTCACTGTGAGCACACACAGCAAAAACTATATTCGAATGAATAAAAATAAGCAACAGAAGAGCCGATTACACTGTTTTAGAGACGAGCGTCATGTTTGTTTGCTACCGTAATTCCATTAAAAATATCCATCTTGTATAGGACCATACATTCTAATCTATCTCAAAAAGGTTTGGCCTTGGGCTATTAAGGCTATTTGGGGTTTGGCTATACAGAGAAAATGTGATGAAATGACCAACCCTTCCTTCTAATTCACACTTAATCCATATATCGCCTTTTAGCGATTCATTTTAAGTCCTTACAAAGCCTTAACGCTTAACTATATCTGTCGCAGGTACGTACGTCGCTGTCGAGAGGAAATTAAACTGCCAAATTGGAGCGCACACGTGGTTACATTAGACGTGGATTATATAATGTATGTCGCAAGTCAGGAGAGACAGCGTCGGAGATTTGTTTCTTACCCACTAAGGTCCTTCTCACACAACGCAATTTGCAACTGCCTAGGATCTTGCTCTCATATATCGCTCGGGAGTCGACGACCTATAGGTATATTTAGGTACTACACACGAGGCGACGCGTCTACGATGCGTGCCTGTCAGCAAACTGTGAATTGCGTAGGAGTCGGGTAGTTAATAAATAGCGTAGTGTGAGAAGGGCCTTACTCGACAAATGTATCATAATATGCCCAGTTAAAGAATGATAATTATGAAGTAGATATGAAATTCGCAGGCAAATGTTGTAAAAGGCAAGAAAAAACAGTGTAATTGATGTAATTTTCAAACGTTCCGTGATGCTATGATTTTTGTCGCATGTAGCGCATCTTTTTTTTATAGCTTGAAAGGCTGACGAAAAAGCGGACAAGCCACCTGATGGTAAGTGGTCATCGTCGCCTATGGACACCTGCAACATCAGGGGAGTCACCTGTGCAACGCCGGCCCTGATGGAGAGCTCTTTTTACACCTTTCTTGAAACATGATGATGAATCTATACCAGTTTTATTAAGTACTTAATTATTTAATTACTGACGGCTCTTCCCATATTCCATTTCTCATAGAATTTTAGGAACACCTTTAAAAGAACCAGTTATGCGACTTCAGTATGTTTTAACCGACTTCAAAGAAAAAGGAGCCAATACATAATAAGAAAAACTAGAAAAAAGTGTCCCAAGCCAACATGCATTAAATTTATTAAGATAAATAAATTGATAAAATCGCAAGCTGTCATCACTTGGACGTTTTCGCGCCTCCCGTTACGTTGTTTAGCCTTCTTCGTAGATTAACCGAGTTTAAAAGGTATTGAACATTCGAAGATTATTTATTTCCTCAGTACAAATTCATGTAAGGTAGCGAAAATTTTGTAAGGACCCAAGGATTACACCACACAGAAATACAAAATTCACAGTTTTGTTAATCGCTTTACAAGGTAAATGTATTTATTCTGTTTCGTTTATATAAAAGGAAATTAAATTCACAATTTCTGTTGAAGGGCTTTTAACTGATTGGACAAAAAAAACTTTTAGGCCCTTCTCACATTAGGCTATTTATTAGCTACGCGACTCCGACGCAATGCACAGTTACAGACACTGATACCTACTGTTCACTGACAGGGACGCATCGTAAACGCGTCGCCGGCATAGTTGGATAAGATCCTAGTCGGTTGCAAATAGCGTTGTGTGAGAACGGCCTTAAAATCAATGTAACTGGCCTCCGTTTAGTAATTAACCACTTGAAATGTCAATGCTTTATAATAATAACTATTTATTTATCAGATGTCTATGAATGGTGACCACTTGCCATTTAAACAAAAAAATCTTATATTATATTTACGTTGTTCGCATTCATAGCTTTTCGGTTTGAAAATTGGAGTCTTAAACAATCCTGCACGCTCATCTAATTTTTTAAAAATATGTGTGAGTTTTAAATTAACTGCTGCTTGCTTTGGTGAAGAAAAACATTGCGAGAAAGCTGCACACCGCAGAGCCCCATCTAGTATACTGCCAGTAAACTATAAAAAATATATATATTACATGTGTATTGTATCTATGTATCATACAGACATAGAGGTACACAGATACACAGAAACATATACACACAGGCATACAGACACAAAGAAACACAGACAGAATGGTCAAACTTTTAGCACGCCTCTTTTTACGTCGGGTGTTAGTAATAAATAAGCGTGTATCTTATCGCTAATCGAAGCCACCACCCGACCCGATCGTAAATGGGCAAACCGCCAATTTACAGATTTGGATCTACGAGATGTGGGACAGATTAAAACCTAGTTTACTTTTAGGCAGATTTTACCTACTATAGTCCTGCTTTGTGGAGCGGTAAGATTATAAACAAGAAAAATTGGTTGTCGGTAAAGTCGGTTTACGCAAGATAATTTTACATGCTTTTGTGAATAGAATTATTATCACATCAGCCGATGGAGTGGAAGAGAGATAAACGAAACGAACGATGACGAACTTCCATCGCTGCCGCGCCTTTTGCGCGGGCTGAGGCGAGGGCGATATTCGGGTTTCAAGGCTCCCCTTTTTACCCGGACATACTCAGAAGAACAAGTTCCTGTCAGTCCCATGTGCTTGCTGATGTCGCAGTCAGTCGCCCGCCAGATGGTCGGGGGACTCTCCTGACTCTAGGGAGAGAAACGAGTCACAAGCTGAACGGTTAGGCCGATCTTGCCTTTGTATTACTTGTTCCGCGCTCTCGCTGGCGCGCTCGTTTCAAGCAGAACGTGCCACTTTTTCGTGCATGCTGCCGGTGTTCACCGATTTATAAAACATTACACGACAAAAAATGGTACAGGAAACGTTAAGATGGCATGAAGCGAAGTCAGGTGAGGTGAGGAGAATTGAGGTGAGTTGATTTGAGGAAAGAATAAATGAGAAACTTTGGCGTGGCTAACAATTTTTGTTCATTTTTTCAGATCCAATATTATATGTATATCAAACTAAGAACTTCTTTTTTTGAAGTCAGTTAATAAATGCAGCAAGTATTAAAAAGGAAGGACTAGTATGACTTCGTTATAAATATTAAGTTTATGAGCTAGTTATGCAAACTTCGTTTGAAAGATTACTTAGGCTTTCTCGGAGCTCAGGGAAATGTCTTTGACGGATTTCATAAGGGCATCGTCATAAACGAATTACACAATTAAAAAAAAAAAATTGTAATATTATCATGCCGTTTTTTGGTATCTATTATTTTGTTAATAGGTAGTAGAGTAGGTACCGTCTCATACAGAGTCAGAGAGAGTCATATACAGAGTTTATACCGTCTCAGTCCTCAAGGGCAGCAACACATCAGTGACCGAATAAGAACGAGACTTTTCTAACAACAACTAATAGAACCATCACCGATAGTCCCTGTCCAGTCTTCATACTTACTAACAAACTAACTGGATTTGCCATGAGTGTCCTTTTAAAAATGTTCTGTGTTCGCGATAATATAAGTTTCAAATCTATTATGAAAGCGAAAGGTCATTCACTTATCACGAAATATCGAAAACCACTTGATGTAAAAACTTGAAAGCAGAGAGAAAGTTTATATTAAGTAGACGTGTTAGTAGACGTCGGGTAAAATCGAATTTTGTGGTAAACTTAGTGATGAAAATTTGTATGAAAATCAGCGAAAAATTATTCCTCGCTGGCCAAGCCGCGGGCAACAGCTAGTAAATTATAGAATGAATTATTGTTAGTAAGTATAGAAATCAAAGGTTTAGGATAATAACTAAATTTTATTATTGGAATTGTTAACTGAATATTTACTTGTATATGAACGCAAGAAATAAAAGGCTTTTTATTTTATTTATTTTATTTTATTTTATTCATATTATTATATAGAAATCAAACTATGTAAAATTTTCAAAAACTTAATACTTTTAGGGTTACTTGTATAGGGAAACTTTTTTATTAATGGTTATGATAGAAGCATAGTATTAATAGTATACCACATATTCCGATAATACATACATATTAAGATGGTTCCCTTTGTCACTCTTTTTGTACAGACCCCATAAAATTATGTGACCACATTACCGTGTTACAAATGCGATTAAAATAAAAAATATCATGTGATAATTAGCACAGTCAGACACCCTCAAACGGAAACCTTCCTATAGCTAGTTAGTTAGTAGGAAGTTAGAAGTTTTCGTAAGTTAAGTTGGGTGCTTTACAATTCAAGAATAGTGTTACGTCACCTTAACATAAACTTAATTAAAAAGAGCGTAGGCACATTTAATTAAACCGAGCCAGCCCTGACCACAATAACTTGAGAATTGTATAATTAAGCTATATATTTTAAAGATTATGTTTATTTCAACAGCTATAGAGGGGATTAAGTGATCATTGCCGCTTTTAAATATTATCGCTATTACTAAAGGTCGCAGCGCAGTAATAACCAACGGGTTATTCTAGGTCTAGTGCGAGAGGTAATACAGATAAAGTATCCATAAAAGTTGATGGTATAGTAAAACCAACTTGACCTTGAAATGCAGAGAGGCGCTGTCGGACGGATTGGACCAATGATTACACGCCAGTAACTGACAGATGAATGACCACAACGTACTTATAAATGACTTTTTAACATGGCGGCATTAGTTCCAATTTTTGCCATTTCAGAGATAAGATGGGCGCACTATAACATGTATGTTTGTACAAATATAACGTAAACGATGGATTTTTTATTAATTTAAACCCATCTTTATACAAATAGGTACATAGGTAGATATATCTGAAATTCATTTCTGTAAGTGAAAGATAAAAAAACCGGCCAAGTGCGAGTTGGAATCGCGCACGAAGGGTTCCGTACCATTATGTATAAAACGCCAAAAAAATCTGGCCTTTTGTATGAAAACCTCACTTAAATATTTACCTACTTGAGTTTTTGTAACCACATATTAGCCACAAGCAACGCCATCTCTTGGACCGACTGGTAACTAAAAGCATGGACTACATATTAGCCACAAGCAACGCCATCTCTTGGAGCGAACGGTAACTAATCTATCGCCGGAGCGTCGAAGCCATATTACGACTTAAATATTTATTTTATTCAGTGTTTTAGTATTTGTTGTTGTAGCCGCAACAGAAATACATCATCTGTGAAAATTTCAACTGTGTAACTATTACGGTTCATGAGATACAGCCTGGTGACAGACGGACGGACGGACGGACGGACGGACGGACGGACGGACGGACGGACGGACGGACGGACGGACAGCGAAGTCTCAGCAATAGGGTCCCGTTTTACCCTTTGGGTACGGAACCCTAAAAAAACTATTTAAATCGAAGTAGGTAGTACTCAAAATAAGTTGTTTACATTTTTTCTGTTTATCTGTGTAATTATCAGAAATTTACAAATTTATTATGTGTCTGTGGCTTTATAGGCAGAATCAAAAAAAAAAATTAAGCAATTTTGGTGCGTTTTGGCTGTAATTAATAAAGTAAATAAGTACCTATCGTGCAAGAAGGACCGTTTCAAAAAACTAGATAGTAAATAGATGACTGATAAACAGCATCAAAGTAAATTTTACATAGCATCCTAAGTACAATTTGTTTTTGTATTAATTGGAATAATAAATGTATGCAAGTTAATTTTCCCTACGATTTATGACAGTAATATAATAACGCCCCCAAGACTGCAGTGACAAAGTTCTGTGAACATTTCACGTTTTATTTTAAATCCCTCAAGAGCAGTTTGTACTTAAAGCTTATAATGAACAAGTTATTAAACAAATGTTTAAGATGCTTGTGAGATTAAACAGTGCATTATATTCTATTATATCGCTTTATATTCTAAGAGGATTTTGTAAATATTATATCATATTAAAATTCTCTTAATATAATTAAGGTACTAACTGGACTTGCTAACAACAACTAACAATCCCTGTTCATTTCTCACACGTACTAAAGAAATGACTGACATTCATCATAACACTCTCTGTTAATAATAATTGGACTAACCCTCTTATGTTGTTACCAGACCAATCGATCGATCATCGATCGACGCCATCGATTAACGTCGATCGAAGTTGATCGATTGGTCTGGTAGCTTTAATGGATCGACCGTTCAACTAACCAATCGAACGACCGTCGGTCGACTTTAATCCCTTAACCCCGGGTATATTCGATCAGTTTCTTTAATGTAAGCCAACAGCTCGATCGACGTCGACCACCAATCGACTGGTCTGGTAGAAACTGTCTATCGACTTCGACTAATCCATTCGATCATCGATCGATAGGTCTGGTAACACTCAAAGACACTACAGGCTAGTTTGTATTAGTCTTGTTCTTGCTCAATCACATTTATCATGGGCGGCAGTAGGTTAAAATTTTTATAATATAATATAGTGTTATTTATTTAAGCAATAATCAAAAAATACCTAAGTGATCACCGATTCAAATAACAATAACCAGCTTTTAACAACAAAAAAATACTTACTCTACTACTTACTTTACTCGGACGAGTGAAGATAACTCAAAAACTACTCATCAGATAATAATTTATATCTAAAATCGGTCCATAAACGACGAAAAAATCGCTAAACACACATAAAAAAGCATATATATCGTCGTTAATTATTGCGAAACAAATACCTAAGCTGGACATATTCAGCAATAATATTCATATGTACAAAAAATTAATTCACGATGCACTCAAAACAATGCACAATTACAATAATTAATCTCCGTTTCTTAAAAACAAACCTAACATTACTTCTCTTAAGCTCTATTTTTTTTCTTGTCAATTAAAATCTTTTTACCTTTTAGTTTTAGTATTACGATTAGTAAAATTTAAAGAATGCCTGTGTATTATAAATTATATTTTAATTTTTATTATTATAAACTTTGTATATTTAAGTTTTAACCACGTCCACTTTGCAAGCCGTGGTTACCTATAATTAAGACAGCATTTAGTTTAATATCTTAGATAAGTTTTATATTGTAAAATGAATTATTGTATGTCTTGTTGGTGACCCAAATAAATAAATAAATAAATATACGGTTGAATTGAGAACCTCCTTCTTTTTTGAAGTCGGTTAAAAAATGCTGTTGAAGTTCAGAACCACGTTTTTTAAAATCTATTTAACCCGTATTATAACGGACTATGATATAGAGACTGAAAACTAAACTAGTTCAGTACCTTTGAGCTTAAACTATATGGTACAGAGTCCAACGACCTCAAAGAGAGATCGGACGCCGATATACCATATATTATACCACCCGTTGTTCAGGAGTTAAAAAGGTTAGATTCTACGCGATTCCCTTACGTAGTTTGTAAGTGGTAGCTGGCGATATTAACATAAACTGCAACTGTAAATTAAATAGGTACGTGGGTAACTCTATAAGGGTCCCCGCAGACTGACTGCAGCCACCGGTGGCTGTGGCACTTCTTTTTAGAAGCGCGGTCCGGCCGACAGCCGCTTCGACTGAATCCTGCTCACTGTTAGAGCTGTCCGCTGTTGGCCGGATCGCGCTTCTAAAAAGAAGCGCCACAGCGCCACAGCCGCCGGTGGCTGCAGTCAGTTTGCGGGGACCCTAAGTTGTGCAAACCGTAGAAACTTTGTTAGTAATGAACGTAATTCAATCTCGCCGTGACTCCCCGAGGTGATCGAACGAAGAAACTCCGCAAACGTCGAGTTTATTTAGCTCGTCTTATATTATGGTTAGCGAGTAAATTAGAACAATGAATATTTAATTTGTATTAAGAAAGAAGTTCAGTAGGTAGATTTTTTTCGTGAAAGTATCGTTTTTTAGGGTTCCTTACCCAAAGGGTAAAACGGGACCCTATTACTGAGACTTCGCTGTCCGTCCGTCCGTTTGTCACCAGGCTCTATCTCATGAACCGTAATAGCTACACAATTGAAATTTTCACAGATGATGTATTTCTGTTGCCGCTACAACAACAAATACTAAAAAACAGAATAAAATAAATATTTAAGTGGGTGCCCATACTTTCGACGCCTCAGCGATAGTTTAGTTACCTTTCGGTCCAAGAGATGGCGTTGTGGGTAATAAATAAAATAAAATAATTAAATATTATTACCAGATTTTCTTGGCGTTTTTATACATAATGACTCAGACCAATAAACTATGTACATATATGTCGTGGCCATATCGTAGATTTGCTCACATCATGAAATGATCGACCATATCATGAAATGGTCGCATTTCATGAAATGGTCAACTCAGTTTGGCCAGATCGTAAAATCGTCTACGTTTCACGATTTGGTCATCAACGTTTGGCCGGATCGTAAAAACGAGGAATATAGGGCATAATTGCGAACCCTGACGTCTCCGGCGCTGCGGAAGGTGCAGCCCCTTCGCCCTTGCGTAACAAAGCACAGACACCCACGCTCGCCTGAGCAGCTTCGGCTTGCTGGTCGCCTTTGGCGACAAGCCTCAGTCGCTCCGGCTCCCCCGGGTGTCTGCGTTTTGTTACAGCGGGCGGGGGCTGCCCTCCCTCCGCGCCTCCGGATTCTAAAAAAAAATCTAGGGGTAGGGCATACAAGACTACGTGGAGTAGGGGTAGGCTAATTCGGTTCTGTAACCAATTCGACCTAAGTACCTACACCTTGAAGAATTTGACTGAGTAGTAATGGAAATGAGTATTCATTGTTTTATATCCAAAATCAACTCAATTTTTATGCTTCCATTCAATGTTACTCGTTTTTAACAATTGACGTGAATTGTATTCTGTAATTCGCAATTTTTGTTGTTACTATTTTACTCTAGGCCGAATTGACTAGAGAAACAACATTTACGCCAACGGCCGCCATCTTTACACATAAACAAAGCGCTTGCAGCGCCTCTACCGGTAATTAATGTAACTACTTTACGATATGATCAAAATAATCTTGATCATTTCATGAAAAAGCTGCGCGTTTAGTTGCCCATGTCGTGAAACGATTTCTTATCATTGATCTGCTCAAACCTCATCATGATGTGGCCAATAGAATGCCCTATGTTGACAGTTTGAACTAGAACAAATTTAAACTTTATTTTTTGGAACACAAAGCTTCATTTATTTTTTATTATTTAGAACACAAAAGTCGTTTTGGTGTGAGTGCCGCCGTGTGTATTACAAGGCGAGGCGTACCTACTTTTTGCCGGCTTCAAGCTTTTGTTCACGGCACGCCGTCTATAGTTTATTGGTCTGAGGGTACGGAACCCTTCGTGCGCGAGTCCGTCTCGCACTTGCCGGTTTTTTTATAATGTCGTCAAACGTTGAGACATTCTATATTTGAATTCGGAATACATATTGGCTTTCGAAATTAAGACGTGCGCAGTTCACTTTCGGAAGTGTATCCGAAAGTAAGGAAAGCGAAAAAGAAGCAGAAATAAGAAGTTACGAAGAAGAGCAGTGTGAATTGAAGTAAACGGTGTTCTGTCGCAATTAAAGTGTCCAATGTTACCTTGACGTGTGGTTTTTCAAAAAGTCATCCTTAAGGGGCTGAAATAAGGGATGAAAAAGAAAAAACAGCCGAAAGTAATGAACGCAAGAAGCTGTTTAGTATGTATGTTATTTGGGGAAAGTAGAGGAGTAACCCCCCACCCCATCCCCGATTCGCGATATAAACAAATTCAACGCGAACGAAGCCGTCGGCGGAAGCTACTTCCATGATAAAATGAAACAGGCGTTAAAAAGATCTGTTCGCATCCCATTTCTGAAGAACCCTATGTCAGCTCCGAGAATTTAAATATTAAAGAAAATCTCACGTTTCAAATCCCCGTCTTTTCTGTTAGTTGAGGTAATTAGATTCGAATGAGATCATTACAAGAAGAAGAGAATCTTGATAGTGACTCAAATTTCGGTGACTTCTGTAGAAAAAACAAGTAAATAGGTAATACCATTTAGACCACCACCACAGTATAAGAGTTTACAGTGGTTACATTTAACCTACTGAGGAGACTAGCCACTACCATATACCATATACCATATAGGCCTAATCGCTATTCCCCAAATTCTACTTAAGTTCCGGGAAGTTAACTACCCTACATCCTACCCCATAAATCCTGATGCCTAACTGAATGAAGGAGTGGGTTCATCATCATCATCGCAACCCATAGCTATCTATCTGATGGGGACGGGTCCCTTCGCAGAACGAGAAGGTTAAGGCCATAGTCCACTACGCTAGCAAAGTACGGTTTGACGGACTTCACACACCTTTGAGTTTTGCGAACTCTACGGCATGCAGGTTTTCTCAAAATGTTTTCCTTCATCGTTTTAACGAGTGACATTTAAATGATTAAAACGCGGACAACTCCGAAATGTTAGAAGTGCGTGCTCTGGGGTCGAACTCGGACCCCCCAAGCCCCCAAGGAGGATGAATTCTTAACTACTAGGCCACCACCGCATCGGAATAAGGAATCGGTTATGCTATGCAAACTATCTTCGCTTTTGGGCGGAGAGCCAAATCACCGAGTAAGTTCAGAAGCTAAAACCTAATTAGACATTTTATGTCCCTACAGCATATTCCAGCTGTACTTAGGTCCTTACTGTAATGCTGGTGAGAACGTATTTTTAAGCTTTGCGTCGTCGGCAAAAGTAATCGGCTGATCCAGCTGAAATTGGAAAAAACTGTTAGCACAGATAGTTTAAGTTGCAAACTTAAAACCTGACTAGCCTGTACTAACCAACTTAAATCGTGGGGTAAATAAATATTCTAACCTTCGACTAAATTACCTATAGGTACAATGAGAAGACTAAGGGTTATTTTTATACAGAAGAATACCATTCTTCTACTTCTGTTCGAGCGTTTGATGCTCATCAGCTCAAAAAAAATGAAACTGACGATTTTTTTTAATTTAATCTAAGATTGATGGGTCTGTGGAACTTAAAATGATTTTAATTGTTCTTTAATACTAGTACTAGTGTTACGAAAATTGTTTATATGAAAACAATATTTTTGATCGAATTAAGGTGCGTCGAAACGAGCATGCAGCACCCTTCCACTGCCGCCCATGACAACTGTGACCGACTTAGAACAAGACTAAACTCAATTTAGGAACTAGGATGGTTAGTTCAGTTAACAGATGGTGTGTGTTCAGTATCCCATCTCGAATTGTAGCTGTAACTAACAACTGGAACAGTTAGCGCCAAAATGGTGCGAATCAGAATCTGCAAAAACTGGCCAAGTGCGAGTCGGACTCGCTCATGTACGGTTCCGTACCATTTATAATATAAAAATAAGTCGGGTTTTCCTTCCGGTTCCGGTTCCGGTTCCGGTTCTTGAGGTTCGGGTGCACGAACCGATTTCCACGGTTTTGCATTCATTGGAAAGGTCTCGGGCTCCGTGAGGTTTACAGCAAACAAAATTCAGGGAAAATTTCAACCGAAGAGGAGGAAAACAGGGAAAATCATTTTTCACATACAGCGCCATCTCTGATACATAGCATGTACTACAAACTAAAATTTTATTCCTTTTCAAATATAAAACAAAAAAAAATCTTTAATCTTTAATCCCCAAACGAAATGTTACAAAAAACGAAGCCATCTGGTGGCGAAACGGAGTTCGCCGAGTTTGCTAGTTATGTATAAAAACGCCAAAAAAATCTGGTCTATTTTATGAAAGCCTCACTTAATTGTTTTATTGTAGGCACATATTAGCCACAAGTGCCACAACGCTATGTCTTGGACCGAAAGGTAACTAAACTATCGCTGAGGCGTCGAAAGTATGGGTGCCCACTTAAATATTTATTTTATTCTGTTTTTTAGTATTTTTTGTTGTAGCGGCCACAGAAATACATCATCTGTGAAAATTTCAACTGTGTAACTATTACGGACGGACGGACAGACGGACGGACAGATGGACAGCGAAGTCTCAGTAATAGGGTCCCGTTTTACCCTTTGGGTACGGAACCCTAAAAATGTAGTCGTAATAGCCAATTAGCACTTGCTATACTTGCGTCGCCGATAATAAGGAATTGCCACTGCCCGCCAAATTCAAACGAATTACCTGTTCTTACAGTTGAATTCAGCTTGTAAGCAAAGTTTACTTAGGGCATTTTTAGATCCCGCTGTCAATCTAAAATCTACCTTAATCGCATAAACGGAAAGTTCGCAATAGTGTGCCGTGCAATTATAACAAACTAGCTTTTGCCCGCGGCTTCGCCCGCGTGGAATTCGTTTATATCGCGAACCGGGGAAGTGGGGAAGAAGGTACGTCATCAACTATCTTCCTGGGAAAATTCATCGAAATCGGTCAGGCGGTTTAGATTTTTCATACAAACTTTCATCCCCTATTTCGAGCCTTTAGGGGTTGATTTTTGAAAAAAAAAGTAGCCTATATGTGACTCTGGGTCTTCAACTATTTTCATTCCGAATTTCATCCAAATCGCACCGGTGGTTTAGCCGTGAAAACGTCACAGACAGACAGACAGACAGACAGACAGACAGACAGACAGACAGACTTTCGCATTTATAATATAAGTATGGATTCCGGATCTAAAACGAACGAAGTATATTAACGACTCGCAAGGGAGCAGAGCGTTTGCAACTTAGATCTAGTGCTGATAAGAATTAATGGCCACGCCGAATGATAAAGGTAAGTAACCCTCGAGGCTTTATTAATCAAAGCAACTTGCCGCTTCGCATTGGAACTATTCCTTGTTAAAAATATTAGTTGCACCTGCAAAAGTGCCATGTCTTTAGGCATTTTATGAACGTCATGTTTATAGGCTTATTACATCTTCCTAAATTTAGTCATCTAAATCAGGAGGCTACTACGAAATCCGAACTACGAACAACGTACGAAGTTCATTTTCTAAACGTCACACGTCAGTCGTTTCGGAACATTTCCTACTATGAAAATTGTATTGTATGAAACTGACGTGTGACGTTTCGAAATCGAACTTCGTACGTAGTTCGGATTTCGTAGTAGCCTCTTAGATGACTAAATTTAGGAAGGTTTAATAAGCCTATTAGAGGGAACCGCCTTAATAATAATTAACACTTAGCTTTGCCACTGCAGGGCACAGGTGTTCTCTTAAGGAGGGTGGGGTAGTGGCATAAATGCATAATACCATAATGGTGGTTAATTGCGGATTAGCAGAATTCCCACACCTTTGACATAAAGGAGAATAGGTTTTCTGATGGTAAGTGGCAATCTGGCTTTTGAAGACAAAGTGCAGTAACCACTTATAGCAAAAAGTTAAGTAAAAATTATGTACCTAATGTAAAACGAGGGCCTGAGAAATTTTAAAGGCCTAGGCACATTGCGTACAGAATATACAATCTTCGTATTTAGCTTCGTTGCATGTATTATAAATTTATTAGGTGTGGCTACAACCCATTACTAGCCCACTACTGAGCACGGGTCTCTCGTCATCATTGAGGAGGCCTAGAGCATACTCCACCGCGCTGCTCCAATGCGGATTGGGTACTAACCTTTAATCCAAACTATATGGTAAAAAAATAACTGCATTCAAAATCAACAAGTAGAGATGTTTCAAAAATTACCCATCTGATGTCGTTCAAATTTATGAGACGAGACGACAAGCACGGACGGCACACAAAAATCGGAACAGCCTGACAAAACTTATGAGCATAATACGATAAATTAAACACGCATTTCCTATAACTCACAAAATATACTACCCGACAGATGTTCAAATTTAAATGGGACAGTCGAATTGAGAATCGTCCTTTTTTAAAGTCGGTAAAAATATCACACTGTATCCTAAATGAAAAATATGGTTTTCGTAAAGATTTCTAACTTGTACCTAACTCCTAGTTTATCCCTGTTATTCACTCACCACAAATACTTACGAGTCCTTTAGATTGAGATAGAGCACGACATATTATGTAAATTCGTGCCGTCAATCAACACCCTTCGGGCCACATTGTGTTCAGTACTGTTTGATAAATCATGTTATGGTTCGCATTCACACACACACACATATAGTATACACACACGGTTTACACCACATACGTATAGTATACATCTTTACCTTTACTGAGAACAGAAGCAAATAACCTCTAGTAAATTACAATACTAGGCACCTACGTCTTGCTTTAACCCATCAATTGCTGACTGAACACAGGTTATCAAAAAAAATTCAGCTTCAAGAAAACCACGTTTTTGTATCTAATAGTACTTAAGTACATAAAATGAATTGACAGGGTTAATTAAAAAAAACACCATAGAGGTTTCAGTCAATTGCTAGTGGGACTACTAATACAATAAAATATTTTTAAAAATTAGTACTGTTAGTTCCACGACTTAAGTGGGTCCATGAGTACTTGAAAATCCTCCTGGACCCATTAGTGGAACCTAGCAGTGGAACCAACGGTCCGAAAGGGGTTACCCCTGATACCTAAGGAGGTCTAAATAAAACTCCACCACTCTGTTCCGTGGATTGGTGAAAGGGTTAATGTCGGAAAGTTGTGTAACTCCCGAAGGCCTTTGATATGGTTTAAGATATTTTGCTGGTATAGGTCACCCATCCATCTATCGACTGCATTTGCTGTTTTTTAACTCGGTCGATTATTTACGATTTACGACGCGACGTCCACCAATCCGCCCAAGGCTAGCATGGTAGACTATCATGGTCTTAATGATGGCCAGAATGCGACGGTCATTCTAAGAAGAGAACCGTGCCGTGCGTGCAGAGTGGGACAGATAGTTTGCGACGATGAAACTTTAGTTTTAAGTTAACATTTAGAACTTGGTTTACAAAATGTAAAAGATATATTTATCTAAAGAACTCCGTCTAAATATATTTTCGAGTGCGAAGCGGTGAAACGAGGGTGATGATTGTGAATGAGGTTGAGTGTATTATGAATAATACATAATTTTAAAGGTAAATTATGCAGTATTTGAGAAGGAATTTCTTTTGGGGAATAAAATCTTTGTAACGAGTGAAGGTCGAGAGTTCCAAGAACTCCGTTCTCCAGTTTTTAGTGTTTCATATAAAAAAGTGTAATATTGAATCCTAATATGCCTCCACTGTCTATCTGTCGGTCAATCACAGGACAAAGGTTGACAGCTAAAACATTCACAGAATGTGTGTTACTGTGGCCGCTATTACAACAAACAACAAAAAAGAAGTAGATTATGCAATAATAGCAAAAAGTAGGGCAGTCAAATTATGCTAATTGTCCTTCTTTTCATTTACATTTCATCTGTCCCATGCGTTCCTTAATTATCTTTTTGATGTTCACTAAAATAGTCAACAAACCTATTACAAATAATTGATTATAAAAGTAATAAACGCGAAAGGGTTGTTTGTTTGTTCAATTTTGTTCATATTGCTTCATTCAGAAAAATGTAGTACGCTTTTTTTCTCTAAAAATGGTTTCTTTAGCATTTTAGGATAAAAAATCTCTTCATCGCATTACCCCGTATCTATCTATGGCTTGCCTCACCTTGCTATCACCATGCCTCGAAGTAAGCTTGGACGAATCCCGGGATTCCGGGATCCCGGGAAAATCCAATCAAATGCAATATATCTTCCCAAATAAACACTTTTATGTAATCTTTATTTAGTGTTTCAACAAAAAGACATGGCATCAAATCATTTAAAGAAAAAATTGTTTTGTGGTGAACTTTAAAATATTTTTTTACGTCTCACGTAACAGACTAACACCTAACACACCTAATTTATTTATTATTAATTCAATATATCAGATGGTATTAAGTTAAAGCTAGTGTACAATCCGAACTGATGTAAGCAGCGATACTGTCGTGGTAGGTAAAACGTACTAATTTACTCTTATTAAAAACTCTTGACTTAAAGTCACTTATATTTCTATCGATTACAATTTGTTCAATTTGCAGGCAATTTGTTCCAGTTTACAGTACCCATAATAAATGAAACGCAAAGCAAGACGTCCGTTAAGGATGTTCACGACGAAAATTAATTTAGCTTTCAAATTTTGAAACAAATCACGGTTTCTCAAACTCCGGGATCGAGTAACCTCCAAGGAGCAACCCTAAAGTAAAAAATAGACCAACATTTCCTGGCAGCAAAGCCGCAGCGCAGGATAGTAATGATCCATATTTGTCAAGATACGCCTTTGGACTGGGATGTACGAAGATTGGATTTGTTCAAATTCACTTAGGTATATTATTAGCACGCGTAATTAATATAATAAATTAAAATAATATTATAAATGCGATAGTTACTCTATCTATCTGTCTGCTTGTTTTTACGCTTAATCTGCAGAATTTATTTAGATATTTTTATGAACCCTGTTTGAGACATGGGAAAGGACATAAGATATTTTTTTTATATCGGAAAACATCCGTTAACAAGGTGAAAAGGCAATTGGAAGGGATACAAAACTCGTCATAATTATTCTTATCAGATTGAGACAAAATAATTCATAGCTATTTATTTATTTATTTGGCTTTCTATAGCTGTAACATAGACTGTTTATAAAAAAAATCTACTATTTATTACAATTTGTTACCATTCATTTAGTAAAATGTATTTTTATAGATATTAATATCCGACAGATCTGTCTCTGAGATAATATTTTTGTAACACAATAAATTAATAAAATGAAGCTTTCTATTACTAATAATCTGCCGACCTAAATACTGTATTGTGGGTACTTAGTCCGTGAAACGTACTCACAATACATCGCAAATATAAAAGAATTGCCCATTACAGTTTTCTCGAGGCCAGCAGCACACATCTGTTACCTTTTTTGCCACATTCTGTCTGAAAGAGATCATGAATTAGTGCCGAAAAACAATGTACCTAATATAACTCGTCCCTTACGTTATCTACACTTGAGTCGCCGAGCATATGGAATTGCTACTCCGCGCAAAAACCAAACTTATTACGTGAGCTCACAGTTCAATTTAGCTTGTAAGCAAAATTTACTAAGGGCATTTTTGATCTTGCCGTCAATCTTAACTGTACCCTAATCGCATAGGCGTAAAGGTGGTATTTGTGCCCTGCAAAATTATAACGAATTTCAGATCGATCGCGAACGGAGTATACATAAAGAAGTATGTGAAAAAAGTGAAACGATCCTCTCGTTAGACAAGTGTCCCACCGCCGGCGAGTCGGCGAGTGAATCCTGGCTTTAGGTACATCTCACACAACGCTATTTATGAGCTACGCGACTGCAATGCAACCCAAAATTCGCTGTATCTGACAATGTTCATGACAGGAGACGCACATGTCAGCGAGTACTCGTTGACTGTACACACCGCGGGCGAATGCTCACTCGTTTAAGCATATCTTTTGTTTACACGGAATGTCACATTTAAGTCCTCTTCTTGGGCGAGAAAATAGCCTGTAGCTGTTCGCTGCTCTCCGGTGGACGGGCACTTGCCTTATGCTTCATGTCTTCTCGAATAATCTCAAATATCAGAGTTTCATTTGTCTCGGCGGCTTAATAATCACAGCAAAAGAAAAACTTCACGAATCGGAAAAATATAAACGTATTTTCTCTACTGTAAACTTATATTAAATGAGCTATACTCCTATTAGGAACGTAATCGATGAACACAATTTCTGTTATTTGTGTTCAATAAAAAACATTTTTACCAGCTTTGTAATTCTTTTTCATTTCACTACAGTAACCATCAATTTGGCTGGCTCAGTATAATTTTCCTGTAGATAACCTTAGAAACTAAAACCTTTTGGCAAAAGGAGATCTCCCGGCAGGCGAGACGACATACCTGGGAGGCGGCCGAGGCCCCAAGTGAATGTTCTCGGGGCGTTGTATATAATGCCGGCGATGCACAAATCTTCGATAGCGCGATTCAGGCTTCGGTAACGTCACCGTGTGAGGTGTGTGCGCTACAACCTTATTAAAATCTTCAGTAGAGTCTCCGCAATCCACAACGGACCAGCGCGGTGGACTGCCTATATTCTAAGCCTTGTCAGATAGGTATGAGTAAAGACCTCTGATTGGAAGTAAGCCTTGAACTGTTAAAGCCAGCGATGGAATTTGTTACTGTTTTCACTATATATAAGTAATTAGTAATATATTTAACGAGCTGTGCCCGCGACCTTTCGCGCGTGGGAATTTTCTTTCGCACAAATTCCGCAGAAATTTTTGGGTAACAAATTGCATGTACATAGCCTCCTCTATCTTCTAGCGAAATTCCCGGACAAGCTTTAAGACAAATTAACAGACAGATATACAGATGTTTAAACCGTTTGCTTTATTATTGTCTAAATAACTATAATTATGCACTTCAAAAACATTCATTTTAAAATCACAACGTTCATTTTTATTTATACGTATCTATAGATAAAGTGCCGTATCCACCAGCTCACCTGACCTCTCAACTTCGCGTCCCGAAGGTATTCAGCAAGAGTGGTGCTTCAACCGTCAATGTAACAACCACCATTTGTTGTTCCGCAGCCTCCTTTGAAACAGAGGTCCTATTAGGAAACGAGTAATTTATGGTTTTACGGTACAAATGCCTCCATCTAGTATTTTTTGCCGGATTTCGCTAACTATAAGGGTAGGTGAGCAATTCGTTGGTAATGGCAAAATTTTATATGGTTCGTGACCGAAGGACGTAATGCCAGTAAGTAGGTATTTTCACCCGACTCCTGACATAGGAGAAAGTTCTCAATTTAATCTATTTTTAATGTGTGGTTATCTATCTCATAACATTTTACTGGGTGTTCCGATTGTGAAAATTGTTTTTTTTTATTCGAAAATTGGTGCTTGTCGTTTGGGTTTGGTCCTAAGAGTCCTAACCAAATATAAACATTCTTTAAATTCACTTTTTTATTTGGTTCCTTAGATAAGCAGAGAGACCCGTGTTCAATAGTGGAACATATATATATCTATGGGTTGAAGCCAACACGTTTCCCAGAGGTTCCCGGCACCTAAGCGAATGGACAAACAAAAGCGTTGTTATTAAATTAAGTTTTGACGACCCTTAAAATATAACTTGAACCCAATTAAAAAGTTTAATGTATTTCTCGAAAACATGTTTATGTTTTGATCAAAAACCTCTTAAACGAAGACATTTGAACAGGTCTTTTTCGGTAACATAATTTCCAACCAGCACGTAATATCCGTCCCGCTGAACTCTTAGGAAACTTGTTTGAACACGGTAACCTACTATTTGGATTCATCGGGATATGTGCGGACTTTAAGCATTTTGGCCTTCTATTTGATTTGTGTAAATGTGAAAAATTTTAATAATAGATTAATATACCTAGTATTTACAAACAAAAAAAATAAAACATCATGAATATAATCGACATTAATTATAATTGGGACAAAAACACAAGTCACACAAAATTAAAAGGCAACAGTTAACAGTAGTGACCAGTATAACAAAAATTGTCAAAATCGGTTCACCCAGTAGAACTTCCTACTTTTTCGAATTCGGAAGAGGAACCTCCTACTTTTTCGAAGTCGGTTAAAAACTCAAAGGTTAAACAAATAGTCGATAAACTTCCATCTTTTCATTAACTTTTGAGAAGATTATTAAGTATGTGTTATAATTGAGCCATTTATTGGTCTGAAGACGTCGGTTCCTTGACCAACAGCCAAAGACAAGAACTCTCACTCATTCATACCAAAAACGTAAAAAATCTCGTCATTCTTTCTGCTCCAGTGGGAATCAAACCCAACACCAACTAACGACAGTACACAGTAACTATTGAAGAAAATTTTTATTTTGTGAGTTTTTCAAAAATATCTATTTTTTTGTAACTTCCAGATAATTGCCCCAAATTAAATGGTATCCCTACTTGGAAGGTTGTTCAAGAGGAGTTATCCAATGCCAATGTTATGGAGAAAAAAGTACTCTTAACTCGAACAGGAAGTGAAAGAATAACTTATACTCAAGTGGATAGTTACCTACTTACTTACCAGAACTCTACGACTTTGAGTATTTATTAAATTGGACTTGATTGTACGAAATTAATTGAATGGAGTTACATGCGCCACTTAAGATCTAGTTTACCATTTCTAGAAAAGAGGTATTTTCCAAAGCAAGTGTGGGTTTAATAATTCAAATTATAAAATATCTCAATGCGAACTTAAGTTTGTCACTCTTGATGGTCGTTGATGCTTGATTCCGATTAAACCGACATCGACAAGTAGAGATAACTCAAAAAGCACTTATCAAATATTTACAGACGAAAACTGCGAGCTTTCAATTAAAAAATATATTATCACATTATAAAAATTGGTTAACCCAGTAAAAAGCTCTGTGATAAACACATATAGTAAACAAATTCTTAACGAAATGAGAACATCTCTTTTTTTATCGCTTGGAACATCTTATCTTCACCCATCTTCAATTGTTCACCCATCCTCTCCAACCACTTCACATACATACAAAACATCTTTTTGCTAAAATAGGCCTTAAAAGGGAATTCCATTATTCGTACAAACTCCAAAAAACTTAATTGTGCGTGGTCTGGCACGTACTTACCCGTTTTTATTTTAAATCAATTGAAAATTTTGTTCGCGGCTCCGGATACTGGAGAGAATTTCTCCCAATTTTCGTTCCCATAACCACATGCTGTAGTACGGGTAGAATGTGCAATGTTTGACTGCAACATAGCAGCGACAGAATTAAAATGAGTAAAAACTTAGGCTTTAACTTTATGAGGATATAAGGGGATTCATATATCTTGGGCCAAGCCAACCCCCTTGCTGGTGAGTCCATTGTTAGAGCGAGATCCGTTTGTGACGAACACATATCAAAAGTATATGACGAATCATATATGAATAGATAAGTAGTGGTTTGCTCTACATAACATTACGTCCATAAATGTAGTTGAAGTTATTATTCGGAAAGAGAATGTATACCAAGACCTTTAAAATAATGGAGAATGTACATGTATTCATGTATTTAGTACCTACATACAATATTTTAAATATTCATGACCTAACGCATATCGCACATCGTAAGACAAGTGCCTTAACGGACAATTTCGAGCAATGTAGGTGTCCTTTAAACGAACGCAATATCCGCTGCATTACGGAAACGTTAAAAAGAGGCTGAATGGAACTTGTCACAAAGCATTGCATATTAAAACAGCATTTCGTTACTAATTGCTTTGTTCGGATGGACTTCACCTGCATTTACATGAGTATTGTCATGATAAGATAAAGCCAGTAAAATTATTCGGATTTGTCTGGGAATGCCTAGACTTTTGATCTTCGATCACATTTTTTTATTTGATTGGATATTAAAAAAACTGATATAGGTAACAATAAAATTAAATAAGCATTGCAAACTTTTTTCTTTTAAACACGCCGGCAGGTGTCCCAGTGACTAAGCGAGTAACTATTTACTCGCTCAAGAAACGAAAAGAAACGTACAACACAGCGTTACATTGCTTGTAAATTGAGATGCACATTGTACGTACGGACAAGCAGAGACAGTTATATGTATCAAACAGATAGATTAATTTAACTTTGCGAAGCTGCAGCGCGATACATCGAAACACACTCGCTAGCTCTATTTAAGAGAACTTCGTGGAGTAAAGTAAAGTTCTATGTTCAATCACAATGTGGGCACAACTTTGGTAGCGACTGTACTGTGACGTAGCCTTCCTACTTAGGTAGGTACTAGATAATGAATTGATACTGTACAACTGTACATTTCTGAGAGGTAGCGTAATATCCAGTGGCTTCTCTCGGCTTACACAACAAATTCCGCGAATCAACTAAATTAAACAAACTGAGGATCCGTATGGCGCATTGGATAGAAATGGACTGCCGTTCAAAGGATTTAAGTCCTAGTGAGAACACCTATGTATGTGTATATGTTTAATTTCCGTTTCCGATGAGAATGGCCATTGTTATCCATGGTACCCGTAGACGCACTGAATCCTAGTTTGGGGCTACGAGTGTGTAGCGGTATTTATAATTATTATTAAAGTACCGGAAATACTGAGGAGGCTTTTATTGTTTTATAAAATAGCCGAAAACCAAGCTAACCTTCCCTAATTGTGATAAAGTTAAATAAAATAAATTACTTTATTTTTTTTGCGAAACGAATAGCGTAGGTACTTGCTTTAACTTTTATTTTACGTGTACTTTGCTGTTCAAACTTCATATATTATTTTAATCGACTCTGGGTTATTTTTGAGCATCCTCCTTTGGGCACTAACCTGTTCTCTAATACAACCCCGTGTAAAAGTATAAATATAAATAAAATAAAATAAAGCTAAACACTCATAGTCCCACACTAGGATTCCCTGTGTCTTTAGTCGTTTGTGCCATGGAAAATACACAAGACTAGGACACCCCAATTGTATTATATTAGGTATCTTTAAATCCGTAAGGAATGCTTTTATTATCATTTTATGTACACATCGGGCCTCGGGTCACGGCGGTAGTTTAAGGGAAAATCGATACAAAATTTTATTCGTACCATTTGTTGGTACTAAAATCGCATTCAGCAGATAAAATATGAGTATGTTTGTTTTCCTACATTTTCGTCTGAAAAAAACTGCAATATTCTGGAAACATAATTAAAATAATCTTTTAACCAACTTCAACAAAAAGGAGTTTCTCGATCCATCTGCTTTTACGTGTCTTATCATTTAAATTTCTTCTGAGATTTGTGATGTTCCGTGTAATCCCGTTTTTTGAACGACGTTTGAAGAGTAGTTTTTGTGTCATCTATCTACTTATCGATTTTGAAGTCGGTTATTTTTTCTAAAAAGTTTCTTACTACATTAATGAAAATTAAATGAATTGAAGTCATTTTTCTGATCTACAAAATGATCTTACGCGTCCAAGTCAGTTTTTTTCTGATCTCCAAATTGTACAATTGGCCGAGAAAGCTAGAAGATTGCGGAATACAAGCTGATACCCACGAGTGCATTAAACTAGTCACGTACGGACAACGTGTTTCTAACTTAATAAAGGAAACGCTGAAATATCCTGCATTTGGATATATTTTTGTTTTTGTTCTACACTCGTTGCACGTCTAAGTGAATATGAGAAATGAGACAATATTGTTTTATTTGCAATGCATTATTTCTACGTACTTATTGTCACCTACATGTTCTCAACATCACCATGGGTTGACAGGCAGAGTATGCCAAGAGGCCTAAAGTCCGTCCCTTGTAAACCTAGCTTTATGTTGTTGCAATAAAGCTATATAAATAAAATTTATAGAGCCTATAATATAATTCACCTGGAGGTACCTGCGCCTGCCGTGGCACCTAGTGATATTTAACTCATGTAATAATTGGTTTAAAGGCAATGCTCTTGGGGCATTTTATGTCTATGCGAGCGATTTAAAAATCTTCAATAGCGTGTTTGAGGTTTACATGTCATCTTCGAGTAACATGCGATGTCAACATACACACTTTGCCAGCACGGCGGAGTTTGCTCTAATCAACTATTTGCTTGCGACAATCAACTACTTATTTTAGCTATTAATATCGATGCTGATATTCGCTTAGGATCTCCGCAAGAAATATCGGTTACTCATTCGGATACCGGTATCATCAGGCAGCGTATACCGCTTACGTTATCTCAACAGGCTCTTACAGTGTGCAACCTGTAGCACAAGTTGCAACATGTGACAGTAGACGTGATACAACTTGTAAAGTCCCTTGAATTAACTTGAATTATTACAAGCTGCTCTTCAGCCAATGACAGTTGTAACGTAATTATTTCACTCGAAACTTGAATTGTTACAGGCAATACGCTTAGAGGCAAAGCTAAGCCACGATTAGTAACAAGAACTTCAATATTACGAGACTCTAAGTTTACGAGCCAACTTGCGTGCACAACTGAATTTAGATGGCTTAGGTACTGTCGTAATGGCTTCCAATAAATTAGTTCGGAGAATTTCTGCAATATGACGGCTATCCAACGATACACAGTTTAGTCGTGCGTTTGTGTCCCAAAAATGCTGGGTTTGTCTGAACGCATCTAAACTTTAGAAAGAGCTTTATTGATCTTGAATCCAAACCACTTTGAAACGAACTCTAAATCTTTCTAATTTCTGAAAGATCCGTAATCGAAGTCAAGAGAATCGTATAAAAATTGGTGACATCAAATAACGATTGGAAACATCGTACACGGCATTGGCGTGGACAAGTCGAATTAGTAGTATCTATTGTGCAAGAATTGCTCCCCAGTCCGTATCCTAAACGGGTCAGTACGACCCCGCACAGGTGCTGCTAAAGGGACGCAGGAGAAACATCCTGAATTCGTTTTTTCCTTGTAATAGATTTCTTTATGGGCCCATTTTATGGCGGCGAGGCATGTTAGTTTTATTACGGGCGGATGAAATGCCAGAGTACAATGTTAAATTTTAAAACAAAGACATCTGAAATGTATTTGTTTTTTCGCACAGGAATCATCATAATTAACCAGTCATTATTCATCGTATGACTTTGGGATTGATCATTATAGAGTTTACTTACCCTGATAATACTCTGTTTTGGAATGAAAACACGTGTTGGTGGTAGTAGGTATGTAGGTGTGTATGGTGGTGTACCTGTATTTTCTTTGTTTCATTGCTCGTTCCCTCAGATTATAGATCGTTCCTATATGGGAGAGAGGGAAGTTCTATTTGCAAAAAAGTACCTATTTAAAGTATCATCATCACATGCGTATGCTCGCGGATTGTAGATTAGGTAATCTTTAGTCTGTTATTATGTGACTGTTGATTTAAAATACGTTGAACGAGGGTAAATTCTTTTCTTTCAAGAAATTTTGAGGCCTTTAATAAGGTCACCAATTACTCAAAGGCTTTGTCTATCTAGATTCTACCCTAAGTATCACGAATACGAATCTCTAAGATTGAGCCTTATATAAAATACAAAGAACTTTTGCTGCCTCTATAATCCCGATTATTTATCTCGACAAAGAAACTTTTCACAATGCTTAGACAACTGCGAATCGTAAAATATTTCTTTATATTATTTGATCCTTTTTAATAGGCACTTGGTGGTAACATTCCTGAGTAATCCATCATATTAATAATATTAAGACCAACGTGCTGAGATAAAAAAAGAGAACTCGTTCCTTACGGTCTCTTCACCAATATAACTGAAATGCATATTACATTTTACAATTGATTCCCAAATAAATTGAAAATGAAAAAACTTTAAAAAAAAGAAAAATAAATTTTTAAATCGACAGATAAGCATAAAACTTAGTCCGTCAACTTGGGTCATTGTCATCCCGACTACACATGTATCTATATATTCAGCTTAATCGGTTGAAGATACCTGCTCCAAAACTGAGTTGCGAAATTCCAGAATATCCATACAAGTGATGTTAAATAAAAGCTCTAAAAGGCTAATAGCTACCAAGAAACATCAAAATTCTACCACTATGCTTGTAAGATGAAACGAAAATATAAGAATTGTCCTCTAAAACCCAATACCATAGCCTCGCAAGTTTCCGAGTGAGAGTCAGAGCACGTTGATCTGCATAGTCGATCCCAAGCAGAATTTAGCTCAGACTCAGACCCATAAAGATAGCTATTACAATAACTACAACAATGAATAGCTTTTACTTTCCTCGAATAAGCATCTATTTCAGTAGTTATCTTTAAAAGGGTCAGCAGGTGGGACAAAAGCCGAGATGTCTTGGACTCCTTTTTCCCTGTAATAGATTTCTTCTCAGTAGTTGTGGCGAGGGGTCCTGGATTTATTGCGGACGTTGTATCACGGAGACGTGCTGAAGTAGCATTATAGTTTTGCTTTATCCTCTAACGACACTATGGGCTATGTTCTTCTCTTCTTTTTTTCTCTGTTTAATAATAACAGCTACATTCACTCATAGGACCCCTTGTCTCGGATGAACGAGAGATAAAAACAACTTATTATTATATAAATCGTAAATAAATATTACAAATTTATATAAATCCTTATTTAATATAAGAAATATCGCAATTAGAACTCCAAATAAAAAATCCTAACATTAGCTGTTCATCTTCAATTTAATGTCAAAAAACACAAAAGTTATACGTTAAAATTATGGACTAAACATCGGTAATTTACCCACCATGCGTGGCAACTGGCAACACATTACGTCCTCTCAACTAGCAAAGCGCAGCGTTACAGTCGCGATAATATTATTATCGTAAGCAACATGGTGGCCGGTATGTCTACGTACACTAGCAAAGGGTTGTTTGTGTGTCGTTTAGTTTTTCTGTAATAGGTATTGTTAATAGGTGACCACTTTCCCCTAAGGGATATAAAACTCAAAATAGTTTTTCTTACCTATTTATAGACGCAAAGCCTCGAGCTTTGCGTCTTTCGAGTACATAAATAATAATCAAAATCGGTTCACTCAGAGCAAAATTATGAGGTACTCGTAAAACACGTAAAAAATACAGCCGAATTCAGAACCTCCACCTTTTTTGAAATCGGTTAAAAAAGCTACTGGCGCTTTCCCAGCCGAATCACTAGGCGTTTGGCGGATGACTTAATCCTCAGGCTGCTGGTAGCTAGCCGAGTGTAGGACGTAATCCAGTGATGCATGTACAAAGGCAAAGATTTATGTTGTTTTTATTAGACAGAATATCGGGGGGCTCATTCACACGAGGACGATTCGTTTTTTTCACGAATCGTCTTTTTTCACGATTCGTTATTTTTTTTGACGGCAGCAATGCTTTTTAAATACTCATGTTCACACGCTTGACGAATCGTGAAAATAGACGAATACGGATACGTCTTTTAGAAATCACGAATCAAGAATGTTTTATGATTATGACGGATCCGCGCACAGTTTAGTATGCGTTTGTGTGTGAACTTCAATGCGGATATTTTGACGAATCGTGAAAAAACACGATTCCGTATTCAATGTGAACGTCCATCCGTCAAGACGTATTGTGTTTTTTGCCGAATCGTCAAAGACGTGTTCCGTCTTTGACGATTCGGCAAATGCACCCTGACTGTACCTAACTTGATTCATTACCAAATACGATTTCTGTTGTAAACATTGAATATGTCATCTAAATGTCATGCTATCTATCTACTTGTTGTTTTTGATTCAGTTCGTGTTCAGTTAAGAATAGACTTTCGTTGTATGTAGGTAATACTAGTAAACCCGCCCTCGCTTGGTTTCGGGGAACCAGTCCCTTAGTAGAAGTAGCTCTAAGAAGGCTGATTTTTTTCCGACTTACTGGACAGTTACCGTTATATTATTTATTTATTTAAACTTTTATTGCACATCAGTACCTACAGGATACAAAAAGGCGAACTTAATGCTAAAAGCATTCTCTCCCAGTTAACCTTTGGGAGTGAGATCCATTGTAGGCGGTTACACGTAAACAATAAATAATAATAATAAAAAAGTAAAGTAAGAATAAAGTATAATATAACAAATATCTATATATAATTATATATACCACTATAATTAACCAAATAAATACGATTAAAAATACATAACATTTATAAAATTCACAATACAAAAATATGAAATTTATATATAATTATAGGTACATAAATTTACATATATATGACGATATATATATAGAATATAGATATATACATATATTATGACCAAATTAAAAAAAAATCTCCATAAATTATAACTTATTATGCTTTTCCGATGTCTAAGCTATATTACTGTAAATTTTCATGTAAATTCGTTCAGTATCTAAGTAGTTTTTGCGTTAAAGAGTAATAAACACACGCACGCACACAACCTTACAAACTTTCTCATAGCGATTGACATCGAAATGCTTAAAACGCACATAAGACCGAAAAGTCTGAAGTGGGATTCGAACCCGGACCCAATTCTTAACCACTAAGCTGTCACCGCTTGGTATATTGTAGACTTTGATGGTATAGATATAGACACTTATATACTATCAAAGATTGTAGACTTATTAATACTAGGTTGTAATACCAGAGAAGTAAGGATGGATGATTTCATTTGCTCTTCGAATTTTCGACCACTGTGGCCTTTAAAGGTTACACATTAAGATTATCCATCATTTGGAGGTAACTCCAATCTTTGTCCGTAACGGTCAAAGTTTAACCGCCTCTTTAAATTTATCGTTGGTATATTATCAAGATAAAGGTAATTTCACTGTCAGAAGTTTGCTTCTTAAGTTTTGTTCGCGACCGTATGAATACAAGTGAAGACAAATTTTATTAGAAAGTAGCAAACCGATCTCGCTTCCTTGGGGAAAGTAATCTTTAAGTTTGATACTTAATAGTTGTCCGTATTTGGAACGACGTCCCCTAAGGTGATTGCTTCGCTCTTTGGCGGGAATTTCAAATGTATATTTTTTTTATTGTTGCTAACTGGTAAAGAGAAAGACACGTAAGTGACATTATATAATTTTTACGAAACAAAAGAACCGTCAAAATTGTACAAACATAAATAACAAATTAAGTTCCCTTTGGAACTAAAATGATGATTATATATGCAAATAAAATGTTAGGTACTATACGTTAGTTAAACAATACCTAATGTGATTTATTAGTTAGTGTAGTTATTATTATTATTATTTAGGTATCTGGGCATAGGGAACAAGTATCCCTACGAGGCCACTGCGACCATCTCTGATCTATTGTAGCCATCCCAGTTTTAGTTAGATCTGGTCCCCCAGGCCTACAGTCTTAATAAACCGTAGTACGTTTCCGGGGTCCATCTCTTTAATCAGGTCAGGTTTGATTATGTGACCTCCAAGTATACGACTAGTGTAGTTATACTTATTTAAACTTTTTCTAATAAAAGAAAAACCTGATTTGAATTTAGGTATATTTTTGATATTCTAACTGGGACAAATCCTTTTTCATCTGTGGTCATGGGGGGCGTAAAACATGCGTAAAACAAACACGTCATCAAAATGTGTTAATTACGCAATCTTCATTTTTTTAACAGCAATTTCATCCGAAGTTATTAATTGCATTGCGTGTACGAGAGGTTTCGTTATTTTTAGAAGTTTATTTTTCATTTAATTAAGCACGTTTCCTGTTACTGTGAATATCATGTTTTTCACGCGTTACAAGGGTGCGGTGAAAAATTAGGTAGGCCTACCAAGCGGTATTTTCGGGATATTTGTATTATTTTTCTCGTCTATTGATAATGAGCCACTGCTGAGTACGAGCCTCTTTCATACGGAAACCCACCATGTTCCACGAATTTGGTCCAATACGGATTGCTGTAGCGGGTATTGGCCAACCGTTGCCAAATGTTGAGAATTTTTATGTCCCCAAAGATCTCCGACAGTAGTTAACAATAATCAGGTTAATTTTTTAATTAATTAATTACAATTAAGTACCTACCTATGCTTTTTCTGCTCGCTGCCTACCTACTTGTTTCATGTGTATTCTACGCTAAGTAATAACCCATTGTATAGTTTGTCTTCGTATTTTAAATACAACTTTTATGGTTAAAACAAGTAAATAGACTAATTATTGCTTTTTACAAAAAAATAACCGACTTCAACCTTCATAAGCAGAGATAACTCAAAAAATACTCGCCAGATGGCGCTCAATTCAACATGTATGTGTAAAGTTCTCGTCACTACAAATTAATCAAGCCCAAACACTAGATAACTACAGTAAATCGTTGAGGAGTTCCCTTGACTGTCTTTCGGCTTCATCAGATGGACTCCAGACCTTCATGAATTTGTAGCGCTTTCATGTACTTACGAAATCATTTACAAACACACTAGTCGTCCCTACAATTTTCGAAATTTGCCCTCGATTTCTCCGAGATGCCATCACCAGATCCTGGTGATCCGTTTAAAAGGACTCCACTGCGCATATCTACTTTACAACAAAAAATAATTATCAAAATCGGCCCATAAACGACGAAAAAATCGCTGAACAAACATAAAAAAGCATATATACGGTCGAATTGAGAACCTTCTTTTTTGAAGTCGGTTAAAAATTCTCAGCAACACGTTTTAATTCAAAGCCTCTAGGCTTCCTCTAGGTTATAAATCGAAAATTTATCCCTATGCTCCAGGATTATCACTTCTGGGTAATAGAATTTAAATATCCTCATAAAATTCAAAGCGGTTTAAAATGAAATTCTCTCTAATGCTCATGCAGTAGGTATTATCCTCTTAGGTATTGCTAGGCTCGATGATTTTTATTTAATAGATGACAAACAAGTTGATACCTAGACTAGACTAGGTTGTAATGGGTATTCGATGTCCACGGACATCAGCTTATTAGCAAAGATTTTTTATGGAAAGAAGGTAGCAAACGAGCATGCAGCACCACCATCCACTGCCACCCATGACAACTTTGACTGACCTACATAGATCAAGCCCCAATTTAGGGACTAGGATAGTAGATGGTGTTAGAATATTATTTGGTTACTTGAAGTATGAAGGCTGTTTACGACATGCGAATGTGACAGAAAAGCCTTTAAGAGACCAAAAAGGCTGCGAGTACCAAACAAGATGTTTTTAACCAACTTAAGAAAAAGATGTTTTCAACTCAACTGTATTTTTTACGTGTGGTACCTACCCAATAACTTTTTATCGAGTTTACCGATTTCGATAATTCTTATTATACTCGAAAGCTAGTCCCATTTGACATTTGACTTCACTACGGCACTCCAGTTGAAACTCCACATTGAAAGTGGGTACCTAATGGCCAACGCATGTAGGTACCAATAAGAAGTCTGTATGCCCCCTAGAGGCCTCAGAGCTTGACTAAGACCGTTTTGCAACCCCTCATTTCAATACCAACCTCACACATTTTACTTCTATGTCACTTGCCAGTCTTGCCATCCCCCTCATGGGTGCCGCCCGCGTGCGATGCACGCCTTGAACACCCGCTTTCTTCGGCCCCGCTTTGAAGTAGCAGTACTTACTTGGTATTAGCGGTCATCCATCCACATACCAACCGCGCTTTTGCTTAACTTGGTTGATCACGTAGGGAGGATTGACACAAGCCTCCGGTCTATAAGCTCTATGAGCGCTTCACATTTCAGTTTAAAATCATAACCGAATACCTACCTATTGACGTTATTCAAATGTGCTACGTGATTCACCTCTCTAAAATTGAATGTAATGTGAATTTCAATAGTATTGTAATTATTGGATATGCGTGTTAGCGCTGCACCACAATAATATCCGACATGAATGCGATGAGGCTTCTCATTAAGGCCTGCTCAGATAGCTGTCAGTAGCGGAAAATATCACGCGATATACCGGCTCACATAACTCAGCTGAAACATTCTATACAATCCATCTCTGTAACCGGTATTTTAACCGACATGAAAAGGATGACGTTCTCAATTCGACGGTTTTTTAGTGGGTTACCCTGGGTTTACCTTCTTACCGTAAGTATAAATTTTTACTGCGTGTATTGATGATTTTGATACTTCTTTTCATAGTCAAAAGCTGAAGCTTAAAGCTTGAAAGGTTGCTTAAAAGCTTGCTTGAGTTTCCTTGAAAGCTGATGATTATTGATTCTTAGAGCGAGATATGACGGGTAGTTTTTGCGCTAACCCTTATAAAGCGTATTTAATTGACTTCGATTACCTAAGTACCTACGTTGATTAACTTCTTCTTTTACTTGTCAATGTTGTATTCGTTTTTTTTTGTCAAAGTTATTTTCGAGACACTTCCACGTCGTAAATCATGTCAGTATCAATAATATCACCTACCTACCGATATTCGTTTAGGTGTCACTTGTGAATTAATATCGATAAGTTTCGCTATCCATAGCGGTACCGATATAATATTCGCTTAAGTGTGAACTAAGGAATATCGCTTACCCACTCGGATATCGATATCCATAGCAGCAGCAAATACCCCGTAATCTGAATATGCCCTAAGAACGTTATTGTTCAGCGGATTTGAACACGTATGGGACACGTATGGGACACGTATGGCAATTTGAACACGGACCGCCACTCAAAACGTCCTGGATTCGATTACCAGCGATGCGGATTTTTATGACGAGTTAATTTTGGTCTCAGTGTGTCGTCTGCTCTATATCTTATATGTAGGTTTTGTGGTATCCACGACATAGGAGATCCGATGGCGGGGGTAAATAAAAGTGTTAAATAAAGCGCGAAAAGTGGCCTATTTAAAGCTCCATAAATTATAGCATGTCTGCCAATTAAAGAAACAAGAAAAGTTCTGTCAGTGTAACTACCCTTTTTAGTTCAGTTCATCTGACCGTGAGTTTCAATGAATTGAAAACGATTTAACAAGACCCTTTTTTCAGTTGTTTATTCACGAATGACGATGTTTTATTCATTATAGAAAATAGGTACCCTCTCTTTACTTCGAAAAATTTATGCCTATAACTGTTATTGGAATAAAATTTAGCCGAATCGCTTAATTCTTTATCGTTTCTTTTAGGTATTTCATATCAATTTTATAAAATATATGTTGCCATTGAGCTAATACTAACACAAAATGTCATACATTCATTTATTGCTACTCTTCTTTTTCTGTGCATGTTGCTGCATAGAAATACTTAGGTATAAGTGTATCTACATTTCATAACTTAGGTATTATTAGTAATTTTCCCAAAGCAGAACGAGGGAGGAACTAGTACTTACCAAATAAAAACATCCGTTATTACGATGTTGGATACTATATACATTTACAATCAGTAGGTATATTTATCTCGGTAGGGCAATGAAAGGACAAAAAGATAGCCCGGTGGAAATGTTCCGAACTTGATTCGAACTCCTGCCCCCAGGGTATGATCTCCAGCGACGCCTTTGACATCGCTTCTTATACGTTTTGTGTCGCAATCTTTTTCCCCGCATCGCCAGATGGGGCTTAATCGAATAAATTGAAATCACGGGTGCCAATTTCGAGGTTTTAAGTCAGAAGGCTATTTTGCTGACCTAGCTTCGGGTATAAGCCAATAGCCTTGATGATCTAATGTCTAGATTAAGCGTCGCCCTACAATGAAAACAAAAAAAACAAGGCAACAATATCAAGCATGTGTGCGTGCAGGCGATGTTTTACACGTTCGTCTATTGTCTATGTGTGCGTGATCAATGATGTAAAAATTGTGGCCAACAGTTGGCCACAATTTTTTAACACGTTTGCGCGGATTCGATGTTCCATCTAGACATTAGGTCATCAAAGGCCAATAGGTATAATATGTATAGTCAGGTGAGATTGATGTAAATTGTAACGCATTAACAACATTATGTAAAAACTAGTAAATCCGCCCTCGCTTCGCTTCGGGAAACCAGTCCCTTCAAAAATCTCTATAAATTTTAACAAATTATGTTATTCCGATGTCTAAGCTATATTACTGCAAAGTTTCATGAAATTCCGTTCAGTAGTTTTTGCGTGAAAGAGCAACAAACACACACACACACTCACATACATCCCTACAAACTTTCGCATTTATAATATTAGTAGGATACCAAAAATTAGTGTGTACCTACAAGTCACATAACGGTCGAAAAAAAAGTTTTAAAAATATAATATCAGAAGAGCAGGCATTCACATCTGAATTATTACGATACATTGTGAAGCAATGGTAGGACACTATCTAGTTATAAAATACCTAATACTATAGATGACGTTTACCTCACTTAAAACACCTACTGTGTAAAATATTGTATCTCATTCTCTCGTTGTTGTCTCTTTGTCTCGTACACATTTTCTTTTCTACAGATTCTAAACCACATTCTGAAGCTCGTCTAAAAAAAACCTATAAGGTAAAGGGCCACAACTTCGTGCTAGTACGTTACGTTCGGTACGGTACGTAAGGTAAGTACGGTACGTTCGTTAGTTTTGCTTCAGGCGCAAGAAATAAGCTACGTACATAATATACATTAAAATTATACATCAGAATAAAATATCTATCTCCTAACCTGTCTAAAAAACCAAGTTCCAACATTCTACCTACTAAACTCAATGAAATAAAACGCTTGGAAGTCCCATCGACCGCAAACGTCGGTGAGAGGTGAATATGCTTCCCTATACCGTAAGGCAGGCGCTCAAAGTTCTTAAGCTCATAGAGAAGAAACGGTAAGTCCATTCAAATAAAGACTTAAACAGTGCTTTTATATGTCCCTTAACAATTGATTTGACTCATGAAAAAGTTTCATGCAGCTTGAAATGCTTTTAAAATAGCAATAAACCGACTGACGAAATAGCGGTCATTTTATATTTCGGGTGTCTCCTATTTCGTGACATTCACGAATTAGGGGTTTTATAGATACATTTTCGTTGTTCGTGTTCATATATTAAAATTGAAAAAATTGAAATATAAATGAAAAAAACGAATAAGGTATTTAATTTCAGTACTTGTGAGCTAAATTCGGTATATGTTTTGTTTACTAGGAAATCCATAATACGAGCTTAAAGATGACCCAATTCTACAATTTTAAACTAAATTCGCATAGGTACTAGCAGCATAATTTCGTTTGTTATTCGATTTGTTTTGTCAATATTCGTATATTTTATTATATAAATAGTGTACTGAATAGTCAATTTATATAATCTAGAAGAATCTCATTACTTGAGTGTGGTAATTTCGAAAAATCAATAACACAAAACAAAGGACTTATCTTTTGTTCCTTGTCCGTTAGTTCGTTACAAATAATTTTAAAGTAGTTCCAGTCACTTATTAGCATAATAAAAAGTTTTTTTTTATTTAATCATCACTTTAACAATTTATAAACAATTTGGTATTGATTAGCAATAGGAAACCACAGAGGTTTATATATGATCTCATATCATTAATTTATATGAGATGCTATCATTGAACAACCTCGGATGAAAAATACCTAAAAAGCTGATTTTTAGTATAGGTAGGTTTTTGTAAAGGTATAAATTTTGGCAGTCATGTTAGATCTCGGAAGTCTTATAAAAGACGCACAGGACCTAATAGTAACTCAACATCAAATGTGAAAAAGTCTGCTTTTGCGATTATATTGGTTTCTTTTTTGTAGAAATAAGGTAGCAATAGAGCAGGCAACACCACCTACCTATACTTCTATACTAATAATATAAAGCGGAAGAGTTTGTTTGTTTGAACGCGCTAATCTCAGGAACAACTGGTCCGATTTAAAAAATTCTTTTTGTTTTTTGACATTAGCGCATTAAAACAACCCTTCCCCTTTATATTATTACAAGCGGATGTCGTCCTGCAACATACATAATATAGTATATTATTAAGTAAGTAGACGCCCTCGTTTCGCTTTCGGAGACTTGTTTCTCCGCTCCTTTTGGTCTTAGCGTAATATTATGTAAGTAATAACCTTCCTCAAAACAAAAAGAATATTTCACATCGGACCAGTAGTTCCTGAGATTAGCGTGTTCAAACGAACGAACAAACAAACTCTTACGCTTTATATTATTAGTATAGATATAGTATAAACATTAATTATCAAAATATAGTATTTAAATATATATATTTTTAGAAATTACCAAAAAAACTTTAACAAACGTTGTCACGAAATAGGGGACACGAATTCACGAACTTAGGAACAGAGCCAAATTTTGTCACGAAATAGGGTTCAAACAAGGGGTCCACAAATAAATTAATAAAAAATTTAATTCTAACTAAAACTGCATAATTCATACCTTAAATTACTAACAAAAGACCATATTCATTATACAAAAACTTTCAGACTGATATCTTATGTAGTAAAATTTAAAAAAAATCTTAAAGTCGGCGGAGGCTTAACATACCGAAATATGGGACACTTACCTTAACACTGACCCAACATGGAACCTCACATTATAGTTAAACTTCCACTTATCCACTTATATGTATAAAGTACGACATCCAATCATCCATCTAAGATATTATATATATACTAGCTTTTGCCCGCGGCTTCACCCGCGTGGGATTCGTTTATATCGCGAACCGGGGAAGTGGGGAAGCCCTCTTCCCGTCACTTTACTCATCAACTATCTTCCTGGGAAAATTCATCGGATCGGTCAGGCGGTTTAGATTTTTCATACAAACATTCATCCCCTATTTCGAGCCTTTAGGGGTTGATTTTTGAAAAAAAAGTAGCCTATGTATGGCTCTGGGTCTTTAACTATTTTCATTCCGAATTTCATCCAAATCGGACCGGTGGTTTAACCGTGAAAACGTCACAGATAGACAGACAGACAGCCTTTCGCATTTATAATATTAGTATGGATTACCTAGTTGTTTCCATTCTATCAAAAAAAAATACAACTTATTTTTTATGGTCGAAGATTTGCTCTACTTTGTTCCAGTACTTTTCCAAATGTTCCAGCGGAAATTCCCTTAATAAAGGGAAAAAGAGAAGAAAAATAAAATACTCGAACGGGAACAATCAACAATAGTTGACCGTCGTAAGTGTGAACAAAACGCTAGACGTTCCCCCACCGCAGGGGACGGCATTATCGAGAAAAGTATTTTTATATCGAATCAGGATAAAAGCGTTACCACGCATGTACCGCTAAAGGTTTGAGAATTAGTCCTAAAAGCTTTCTTTGGTTCGTGGCAAAATGAATTAGTTCTCGTCATGATGACACGCGAGTTAAACCGAAAAAGGTCGTGTGGGCGCGGAGTTTGCTTTTAATATGATTAAACAACAGGCTTTTAATATTTTATCGGTTAGGATGCGGCGTAATTTGGTGGTGTGTGGGACATTGTGACGAGACATAAAACGTTACGAGATTCTATAGCTTTTTTATTTTTCCAATAGAACCTATTGGAAAAATCCACCAATCCAATTTTTTACTCTGTAAAATTAATTTGAGTTATAGGTACCAACAGACTTAGATTTTTTTGTAATTATTGTCTATCTATATCTATATGTCCTTTACCATCCAAGACTGCATCGTCACTTACCATCAGGTGCGATTATAGTCAAGCATTAACTCATAATAATAATAAAAATTAGATACCTAACCTACATTTACAACAACATCATTACAATTTCACTTCTGCGCGATAAATATCATGTACTTACCTACATAACTGCTATCTACAGAACAATTTTCATTCTGTCTGCATGCTTTATTAGTATTTTACCGCAACATTCAACATTACCGTAAATACCCCGCTGGGACCCTCACCTGAGTCCCCGTAAACACCCACAAAAGCACGACTCATTGTCGATTTATATTTCAAACTGAAATAACTATTGGTACTAGTATCTACAGCAAGTTCAACGTACTTAAAGATAATGTAGAATTTAGGCGCTTTGCCCACGGAACAACTATTGCAGCAACTGGCAACTAGCTGTTTACATACATTTCAATTGGACTGCGCACACACAGCAACTCGAGTTTCGTTGTAATCGCAATCGTAAACAGTTTTCAGTTGCTGTAATCGTTGACTAGGTCAGTTCCTAATTGCCGCAACTAACAACTGTTAAATATTATACCGGTTTTTAAAGTTGCCGGTTTCCGCAACTGTTAATCGCAACGCGTCGGACGAAATCACACCCTCCCTCTGCCTGTACCCGGAAAAGCGTAGATTGAGCAACTCGCATAAAAGTTGCTATAAAATTTCGGCAACCGTAAACGTTGTACCTAGCAACTATCAACTTTTTACAGGAAACTTTTAAAAAGTTGATAGTTGCCTCAATTCAAGTTGCTCCGTGTGTTACGTCAAGTTAGACGCCGCCATCTGTTTGCTTATTTGAGGCGAACATCTTTTTTATAGAATGAAGGTAGCAAACGAGCGTGCAAGCACCTTCCGCTGCCGCCCAATACAACCATGACCAATCTAGAACAAGACTTAATTAGTACCTAAATCTTAGATGCGTTGCCGCCATGACTGAGATAGTCGCTAAAATGTAACTGGCTACATAATTTCTTTCTATTCGGAGCAAAATTAAGTCAAATAAATTATGATGGAAGAAATGGTACTAAGGCGATGTCCTACGTGAACGACGAAAACGACGCGACGCGACGTTGCGAACGCGATGATCGCGATCAAATCAACGGTATCCCTACTTGCGTCCTATGTGACAGTCTGCGACAACACGCGACGTTGTCATTGTCGCGTGTAGCATCGCGTCGAGGCGTCGAGTGCGTAGCGTCGCGTCGTATTCGTCGCTCACGTAGGACACCCCGTAAGTACCATGACGTGCTGTGAACGGAGGCGTTGGAGGGCGGAAGGATGGTGCTGCTTGCTCTTTTGCTTCTGGAATTATCCATAAAAAAATTGTTTGTCCGCACATCACTCATAATGAAGTGGACGCTCGCATTTGTATTTCTGAAGATCAAACTCAAAAAGGGTACATATTTCATATTAATACCTTGGTTAGATTCTAAAATATGTACCTATAAATGAAATAAGTTGCAAGTCAACATCGTGCAGGTCAGTTCGTTATACAAAACTAATTTTAGTGTTAGATAGATACTTACATAATGGGCCCATATCGAACACCAAAATCTCATATCTCCTACATCCTTGGTAATAACCATAAATATAAAATTCGCTGACCAGGTTCTTACTCAGACTGCGCCGTGTAATATCAGTAGGTATAATAAATAGCGCACTTTAAAATTGTAGAATCTAGGTGCGTAAAATAAGTCCAAGTACCTATAACCTTATACAATATTCAAATTCAATTCCAAAATCTTTTATCCTAAGTATTTGGTATAATATGAACATTATTCTTTTTAGGGGTCCTCAAAAGAAACAACGGATCCCTTATACTATAAGGCTTATAGGATCACTGTTGTCCGTCTGTCTGTCACGACTCTTTTTTTCAAGACCGCATGGAGGTATCCTGGTATTAATATAAAATACTCACGTCTGCAATCCTTTTGAGCAAAGAAAAAATAAAATTTCGAACCCAACGAAATCAAAAGGTAAGGCCGTTTATGCCGCATATTTTGATTTTGACCCTCGCAAGTTAATCAAAACCGTAGGACATTTCCTGTTAATCTAGAATCATGAAAAGAACTTACAGTACAAAAAAAGAAAAAATCAAACATTGGTAATCCGTTAAACTATTACAACGCGGTACGAACAGCTGTTACAAACAAAACATACAGAACGCTAGGTGAACGGGTCCGACTTGCACTTGTCCAGTTTTTATCTTATCATCTCTAGTGCCGCTCTTAATAATAAGTTGGTTTCACCAATCTTAAAAGAAGTTATTTCTATGACCGAAATGTTAAGCTTAACTTAATTATTATGTAAGTACTGAGGGTTTGAAACCGTAAAAGAAAAAAAATGCCTGAGTGTCGCGTCGACAACGAAGTTGTTTTTGCACTTTTACCTCATTGTATTGTTGCACTTTTACCTCACCTAACAACTGACTTACCTTACCTAACAGCTGGCACGACTGATCGGCGCCAACACCATACATTACAATTTTTGTCGTGCTAAAATCTTACACTTTTCATTTCTACCTTGCATCTGCATTCTGCATCGCGCGATAAGCAACTTCGTGCCAAAAGCGATGCAGTTGATGATCTCTGTACTTAATATAAATATCATAAAATTGTATACAACGGTTTGAATAATACATGCTTATTGAAAAATTGGGTAAATTTATCAAAATTTATCAAACGTTTACGTAATCAAAAGAGTACTTTCCTCGGCTGAAGAAATCAAAAAGTCTCTTTGAAAGCTAATTGTATCACTCCGATCTTTTCTCCGAGCTATTCCCTTTTGCACTTTCTAATTAGAAACTATAATTAATGAATTTTTATTCTTTTTACTCGTCATGGACCATGGATTAAAAACTTTCAAGAAATTTTCTTTAAATTTTTTTATCTTAGTCTTCAGTCTAATTAAAATTTTAATTTTACCTACTAAATAGTTGTGTTAGAATCTTGAAAGACTTCCTTCAAAAGAGGTGTTTCTATATAAATGTTCATGAACCCTTTATTAACCGCAGATTTTTATGGGTAGCAAACGAGCATGCAACTCCATCCTCCGCTGTCACCCATGAAAACTTGCCACTTGCCATTCACGCTAAAATAGAATTTATTACTACCTGTAATGTACAAATGTGTCTCAGGCTTTAGGACTGAGATAGTTGCTTCTAAAAAACTAAATAACTAACTTTCTCTGTGTATCCCCATCCAGTGGGTACCTATACCTACTTGATAAATAACTAACGATCCGCCCCGGCTTCGCACGTGTACCTACAGTTAGGGCGCTTTTAGTGTCATGCGGATTTGCTCACGCACGCGGGATTGGCCCGCATGCGTGAAATTTCACGCAGCGGATCATACGCAGTTTAAGTTTCAGTCTTCTGCGGGTTGCGTAGAAGATTAGTACAATACGGTGCGTGCGCCCCGTCCGACACTAAAATGGGCAGTAAAGTTGTAGGGACGCTCACGCATGCGGATGCCCCGCTGCGGGATGACGCCCCGCACAGCGCCCTGCGTCCCGCGTGCGTTTATCACGCTTTACAGTAAATTCATAATATGAAATTGTTCTTTGCGGGTGCTACGCATGCGGGCCAATCCCTCTTTCTCTCTCTGTATATACAGTAACTACAGACGGAAGCGCGGCGCGTGTAAGACCCAATGCAAAATGTTAAGTCCATGGAACAAGAGGAATTAATTAATTGGGTCCGGACCCGTGCTCCACCTAGTGTTATTCAGCTTGCAATATGTTCAAATAATAGACCTTGTAAAAAACGCATCATCTTGCCTTTGGCGTTTATTGTCTATGCGCGTATCACAGAAACGGGTCGCGTACCACTAAACAGATTTAAACTCAAACCGAACTCAAACTTTTCGCCCGGGAAACGGATCTATTTGGGAAATTGGATGAAAGTTGGAATGGACACTCTCCTCGTCTCCTCGTACCTTCATACTATTCTTTTGAATATGTTTTAAATAGTATCTAATTGAAAACAAGCTCTTACGTAGGTATGAACCGTAATAGCTATATCTAAGTCCGTTGACTTATGTATTTGGTGTTCCAAATACATCGATCTATAGAACTAAAACTTACTTACTTTAACATAAATAAAAGAAAATAGTATTTTGATTATTAAATTTATTTCATATTTCACGCGCAGGCATATCGCGGCTTATACATAGATATACGAGTATAACGTACAATTTTGTCGGATTTGTCCGACTAGCTTCAATTCGTTTTGAGGTCCTTTTTCAAGAGCCGTCCGCGACTACAGCTCGCGACACATTATTTATTTATATATTTATTTCATATGTTTTGCGGAGAATACTCTTACACCGTCCTGCGTCGATGCGCGCGCATATTTTGTTAATAATGCATTGACGTTCAACTTCTCCGTAGCGTACAGCCTGTCGAAAAAATGCTACTGTGAAAGTTGTAAATTAAACAGGATATTGAACTCATTGAGGTGTAACCTAGAGTGGTTAAGCCATACAGCTGCCTACAGGTGAAAAGCCTCAAATGCAATCGAATTAATTCGACTTGTTATCCACTTGGTACCGCAATGAGTCAAATGCGAACGTATTGAACCATCGCAAACTACTCTATTTAACAAGCTCTTGTCACAATCACAAGCCATAATTATCCCACTTCTGAGCGCTGGGGCTAATCTCCTCTGAGAGAGAAGTTAGAAACGCTGAGCAAGTGCCGATTGGCAGACTTCACGCACTTCGGCCAGAATTCCTCAGAAATCAAGATCGCAGGTTTCCTCCGTTGTTTTTCTTGAGTGAATCAAATGATATTTTTTTGTAACGTATATTTAAAAAATCACCAACACCAACAGAAGACATCAACGGTGCATTCCAGTCCAGAAAAAGAAGATTACAGAATCAAACAATGTCTTTCCTTAGCTGTAATCGGTAGGTAAAAACTAAAAAATACTGAATTAGGTAAGTATGTATAGCGAAATAATTCATAATAACTTACTCAATATATGGAGAAATTTCATCTACAGTCCACTTTGATTTCATTTGGAATAAAACTTTAAATCTTTCATTGATATCCTCAGGAAGGTCGCTTTCAACAAATCCCCATATAACCTGTGGGACGCTGGTCTTGTCTATTATCGCTATTCCAGATAGCATAGACTCCTGAAAATCGTTTAAAAAAAATCGTTTAAGAAAAGAAGTGCGCTTATAATGTTTGTTCGAATAATCTTTACAGGTATTTTAAATAATCATTCAACGACTCTGTCAATAATTTTATTTACCTGCGTCACCATTCCTTCAGGTACGGAATCCTTCCAAGCTTGCAAAAATTCAATCAAATTAAACTTTCCTGCACTTTTAAGTAATACCCTTGCGAGGAACCGACATACTTTGTCCTCTTTGTATTGGTAATATTGTGTTCCGTTCTCTAATTCAGTCTCGATCGTGTAAAATCTAAACAGAGCTTCTAAAATCGGAGGAGGAACTAGTTCTTTAAGACTGTCTAGAGTCGTTTCCTTAGATATCCTGTTCAAACTCCAAGAGTTCTCCTCAATTAAATCGAGCATGTAAGACAGCACGCGAAATTCATAATCAAATTCCAACAAACGGTAATGATCATCTATTTTAATAGCCTGTATTTTTTGTAACTCTTCATCTAACTCAGTCTTTGATGCTTGTACTAAGTCTAATAACTTCTCGTAATTCAATAACTTGGATTTGTCTACATCATATTCCAATTCTGGTCCTTGATATTTGGTAGCTTCAAGAAGTTTTCTTAGCTTTGTTAATCGCGGTTTGCACGGCTTCAATTCATAGTAGGTAAAAAAAGTATTCAAAATATCTTTGTGTTCGATATTTCTAGGAGCTTTAGCACCTTCATCGGAATCTGTAGACTTATTTAGGCTGGTATTTGATCTTTCGAATGAAGATTCTGAGTCGCATTCCATTGAATTATTTTTTATTGTTTCATCTAGTCCTGTAGCGGCGGCAAATAATAAATCTGGCACCAGTAGAAGACTATTAGAAGTTTCCGCTTCTTTTACATCGTAAGTTTTATTGTTAGTGCACAAAACTACATTTTCCTCTGGATCACCTGCAACATCAATATTTTTTATTAATGAGAAACTCAGATCTGAAAAATGTTTCGAGTTTGTTTTAAGATTTTAGTCTATGTTGAGTTAAAATTATATTACCTTTAAAAATTAATGGGTTGCCACTTTCAATTTCTTTTAAAAGATAATCGTCTAGAAGCATAAGCCGCAAATTATCATGCTGTTGACTTTGATCAGGAAACCTGAGCACTTGCGTAATTTCAGTCAGTTCAGATTCATGCAACTTCGCTGTTTTTATTATCTTTCTAACATCCTCAGATGTTCTCCCTTCGCTAAAACAACCAATACGAAATTATAATTGAATTATTTCTTAAAAGTTCACAATTTCATTCTGTTAATAATACATAATTATATTGTTAATAATCTAGTACAGGGCATTTGGTTCCTCTTCATTTCGTAACTAAGAACACTGACACATATTTCTACCAAGTTGGTCAAGTGAGAATTCGTGGAGGGATTACAGCCAGTATTAGAGGTTTCGAAGCCCTCCGAAAGCGGAGGATATTGCATATAACCTGCTATTCAAAAACCCGGAGTCGCTGGATTTACGAGCCTTTAAAGCACCGAAGTACACAAGAAATTCAGGCACTAGACTATGGACCGTGTCCACCTAGAGGGCACTCAAGCCGCCGGGTTATGTATGGTTTCTAATGCCCACTTTACAAGTCTCAATAATTAAAAGTACCTACATTTTTAAATTTTTGGCTGAATGGCAACTCTTAAATATTGATCTTATGAAAAAACAGACTAAGTGTCAAATACGCCACATTTTTGTCAATGTCATGTGTCAGTAACTGTCAGTCCGTGCCCAACTGCCCATTGCGCTGTCAATCAAAATAATTTCATCCTTTTGACATTAGATTTCTCATCGACCGATTCGATCCTTGTAAATTTTACGTGATTTCTAAATCACGTTTCGTTTAGCTATTAGTTTAGTGAAAATAGTGTACAAAATCCAAAATGTCTCTTTTTGGCGATATACTTCCGTTAAATAAAAATGAGGAGAAGAAACAACAGCAAACGAGTGCGAGTTTATCTCCTTATTTGAATTTCGATCCGAACTACATCCCGAAGATGCAGCCAGAGTTCATTTATCCTGATGATAGCCACATGGCATCCACTGCGAGGCGGTCCAACGTCGCTTTGCCCATAATTGGCATGTCCTTCATGACAGGATCAGGTATGGCTTCAGCATAACTTGTAACCTCAAAGTCACAACTTTATATAACATTGTGATATGGAATGTACTCATGATAATTATTGTTTACTTAGGAACAGGAATTGTCGCTGTATATCGAAATATAAATTGATGTCAATTTTTTTTACATTTAATAACCGCAATTAAAAATTGCGTTTTTCTATGTGTTATTCTCTGTGTGTAAAGATAAGATAAATAGTAATATGTTTAACTAACACTCATGAGCCATAGACCAGAGATCAAACATTTTTCTGCCACATAAATATCTGATCAAGCAATGAATCAAATCTGGGATAGGCAGGGCCGCTACCAACTAAGCTTGGGGTCCATTAATATGAAGGTGTTCAGATTTATTGGAATTAAAGTATTAAACAAGCAGGTAGCACTACCCTTCTGCTGTCACCCGTGACAACCGTGACCAACACTGTTACAGATGCGTTCTTAGTTTTGCACATTTGTATATTTTCCTTATTTCGAAATCTCCTCAGTTCCAAGAGATCCATGCTCGGTAGTGGGCCATTCATGGATTGTAGTCACACAGGATCAAATGACAGCAGAATGTTTATGTTTATGTATGTAATTGATTCACAGGTTTAGGAGGCATGGCTGGTTTTTACAAGGGACTGAGAGCAACAACATTAGCAGGCCAAGTGGGGAAAGTTCGAAGAACACAAATTGTCAACTACATCATGAAACAAGGTTGGCAATATTGGTCCTAATATTTGATACAGTTTTATTAAATACTAGAGAACCGCCCGCGCTTCGCTTTGGGACTTCCGCGCTAAAAAGTAGCCTACGGTCACTCTCCACCCTCCTAACTATCCCCACACACAAACCATACCATATAATACCAATATTGCAACGTGAAAGAGCCACAAACAAACACACTTTCACATTTATAATATTAGTATGGATTAAAGTAAACAAGACAATATCAGCTTCATTTCATGCCACTTACAGTTGAATTTTTGGTAGGATCAGAGTCAACCTTAAGAAATATAAGGCTCATTTATTTATACTACTCTATGAGTTAAATCAGTGTCAATTTTTTTAATAATATTGTCTACACTGGACAGGAATTTTCCACATTTTGTTTTCATGAAAGGAAGATTCCACAACAATTTATGTAAAGCTTCTCCTCTGATTATATTGTGATTTGTATCTCCCTCATGATTTCTAAGATTATCACATTATTTGATATATTTAATGTATTATATAAAATTTATAACAGAAACTTTCCTCTTGTCTTATATATAAAATTCTCGTGTCACAATGTTAGTTACCTTTAAATTTTATATGCATATTCAGTAGGTCTGAGAATCGGCTACTATCTATTTTTCATACCCCTAAGTGATAAGGGTTGTTCACCCTTAACATTTTTTTGGCAAAACAATGTTTGCCGGGTCAGCTAGTAATATTATAAATGTAAGGGTGTACTGGCTAATCTTATAATGGTTGTAACACCATAACATATTATATTGTAATAACTACCAGAAGCAAGAATGCCTAAGCATTTGCATTATTATGACTAGTAATAACATTGTACTAAATCACTAAATCGTCTGTTTACAGGAACTACTACTGGCTGCACGTTAGGAATCATTGCATCATTCTATTCTTGCATTGCCCTCGGAGTCACATGGGTGCGCGATCAAGAAGACACAGCAAACACCTTCATTGCAGCTGCCACTACCGGATTAATATACAAGAGCACAGCAGGCCTCAGATCAATGGGTCTCGGTGCTGCCACCGGCCTAGTACTCGCTGGAGTATACACTTTAGTTACAGATAATGATAATATTTGGAGCAAAACTAGATACAACAGATTGTGATTTAAAATATCCCCCTATTGTTAGTTCTGTAAATAAATAGACTGTTATTTTTAGTTATGTTTATAAAAAGTACACCAAATGATCTGTGAAGTGTTCAAGACTTATTTTGCCATGTCTAACGCTTTTTAGATTAGTGGTCTGTGGTTCTGCACTCGAGATTATGTCCCATATTGAGGCAGATTTAGCACAAATAATTATTATAAGTTTAAAATAAAACAATTGTTTTGAAAAATTACAATGTATTTAATTTCAGTTAGCATTTACATTGAGTTATGTGGTGATATTCAGTTTATTTACAAGTTTCTTAAATATGTTACATTTTAACAGGCATTATAAGATGGGATATGTTACAGGAATGGGAACATATTACATTCAGAGTATAATCCAATAGATTACATTATGTTGATTAAAATCTGCAATGATTTCATATATTTCGAATATTTACTTTAATAACAGCAGTTGTAGTATATGTAAATTGACATTATGAGCAAATTCAAACATACTTAACTTTTTCGGTGCAAATTTAGCATTCATCATTCTACAAAATGAACTCTAGTAATTTATACAGTTATTTAAAATTTAATTATATTTATATAACCTTATATATTTCAAATGTTCATAAGTAGGTACACATCACAATATTTATATTTTATTATATCTAGTAACGTTTGCATATCTAAAACTTTGATATTCGTTATAATTCCGGACGTCTTATGTTTCATAAATCGCTTAAAAAGCACACAATTATACAACACAAAGAATAATCCTTACTCGATTATAAATTCTTTATATCCTAAGTATTTATTATTTAATATTATTATTTTATACATCACTGAGGTTTGTAAAGAATTAAATCTGCATTTCCTTTAAAAAAAATTGGCACCATTATCAAATTTTATGGAAAATAGTTTAGACCAATAAAATGCCAAAAATAAATGAAAAAGTCTAAACTGTATCAAGTTTATAATGTTGTTAAATTGGTTGTACACAATGTTAACTAAGTACTAATAACATTCTTTTAATGTAACTACTGATTGCAGTCGCATGAGATTCTAATTAATATACGGATTTCAATAGTAACTTATTAAATTCTGTCAATAAATGAAATCAAGGGAAATTCTTACCACTGCACACTAATCCTAAATTAATTTTACAATTAACTAAAAACTAATCATAGCCTACCTACATTTACATATTACATAAATTGAAATATTTTTAAGTTTATTTGAACAGTACTGATTCAGTCGCTTCGCTTAAGCAAACCCATCCATCACGTCCACAAAAATTTACCAGTAATGCGCCTTCAACTCCATCTAAATTACTCATTTCATTAAACATGTGTTCCCATGGAAATAAGATATTTTTAGCGAAAAAATGATCGTAAGTCTCTTAAGCCCTTTAAACTATCCAATTAAAAACCACAACAACCCACTGCTCCTTTTTAATGTAAAAGACAGACAAAAAAACACATTAAAAATAACATTATTGATGATCATGGCTTTCCAACTAGGCCAGCACTCACAAACCACCATGGATTAAGCACCAGGCTTTGCAAATATCTGTTGATACTCATTGATAAACCACTAAATAATACATCAATCAGTTTACACACTAATATTATGGCCAAAGTCATTGTACAAAAAATATACAAGTCAAAAGGCAAAACATAAAAGAATTTGGATAATCTGCCAATTATTAAAAATCTATCCTTAACTTAAATATAAATATTTCAGGAACATGGTACAAAAAAGTATTGTTCTAGTCGCACCATTGCAGCACTGCATCATAGTATGACTACAGTCATGTCTTTGAAACATAAATAATAACTACTTTGTTATTTATTGCTAAAAAGAAGCCATTTTTAATTCTCTTGCCAATAATAAGTCTTGTTAGCTTTTAGGCTACCAACATCTTACATTTACTGAATACTCTAGCTTCAATATTACATGAGTAAATAAAAGCAAATGGCAAGTATACTATAACCCTAGTTTCCATAGATACAAAATGATTGGTTTTTAAAAGTTTGTAATTAAATACAGCACAGTTGCAATTTACCACAAACAATATTGACTGTTTTTTTTTAATATTTTAAAGATAGTAGATCTACAATGCAAAATAAACACTGACTACAAAAATAAAATATTGTCCATATAGTTTGAGATGTTGCATTCAATATTTTCACACTTTACATCTTTCTCGTTTAATATACATAAAATGTTTTATACAAGACATATGCTGTGACATTGGCCGATCATATTATGTACACGCTATTGACCTATTATTATAACATAACTGAATTTTGCAGTCTTCGCTGCAACCTCTCAGTCCTGAGGTGCAGCACTCTGAATGTCACAAAGTTGTATTCAGTATAGACTTCATATCATCCGGTAAAACGCAGTTGAGATCTTCTAATCTTCTTGCTAACAATGTACGAGTATTATCGGCAACTGGTGGATCACTCTTCAAGACTTCCCTCAGCTTCAAAACCATATCTACTATCTCCACCTCTTTTTTACCTATTGACCACTTTTTTAAGTCACTTTCAGCTAATGCTTCCAGTTGTAATGCGTGGAGCTTATTCGTTAAATTTTGATGTCTTGTGTGGAACCATGCACTGAAATTAGGTGTTCTAAAGAAATTTCTATACAGACCAATCCAATCTCCTTTAATTCCTGTAGTTAGATGAGGTCCGGCTTGCTGTAAGGTTGCAAAAAAATCCTCTGGATTAAATGGATTTGGTATGGGCGGTGATCGAAAAGGCGATATATTCTTCTGCAATGGCATCAATGAAGCCATATAACGCTCCAAGGGAATCATGAAACTCTGTGTCAACTCTAATAAGTGTCTTTTTACCATAGCCGTCTGAACTTCTGATGGTCGATCAGTTTTCATTCCATTATGAAGTTTCTTTATAATAGTTTTGTCTTTTTCTAAAAATGTTTTGTACTGTGTATACACTCCGGGAGCCGTATCTAATAATTTTAAATTCCCAACTTTTCTCAATTTGGTTTTCAGAGAACTCGTGTCACCGAGCTTAATTGTATGAGGCCAGTGTTGTAAAGTCTTTGTGAAGAATGGATTAGTCACACCTAATATAACATGGGGGGGATTATATTGTTTTCTTGTAAATTCTTTGAACTCACTGTCATGAATTGTAAAATATGGTCTGTATTCTGCAGAATATGACAATGGTTGGATCAAGTATGTCAATGCTTGTACTAAGCCTGAACACTCTGTGGGTGAACTGGCCATTACAACAATGGGTTCAGCAGTCAAAACTAGTTCCCATAGTAAATGTAAGTGTGATATAACACTGGCCAGTGGATCAAACACATTAACATCTTGAATAGAAGCTAAAATATGTGGTATATTCGATGAGTGCACTTGTTTAGCAATATCTGACCTTGAAACTTTCCCTGTGTGTTGGTTAGGAATGTACGACTGGAAAACAGTGCCCAATACCGGAAGCACGACGTTCTGACCAGCATCTAATGTCGGCCACCTGTTGATATCATGACAGGCTGCTTCGAGACTACTCTCGCCGTCTTCGAAATGTTTGGGAGCAATCAACTGAATGACCTTATAGAATAAATTAATAAACGGTAACCGGGTAAGTAATATAATGCTCTTTTGAAAATATCCCCGTGGTAATGAGGGATCTTTGACCTGCCGGAAATATACGAAGCCCCAATAGTGCGTAGAATCTGCGCGGAGTGTAGGTACACTGTCTTCGTTGTAGATTAACTGCTGCCGCGTGAGAGGTGCACGCGAGCGTAGCCTCACATGGAACTGTGTGTCTCCCATGCACCCTGAATTAGAATCTGGAAACGCTAAGTAACAAATATTGCACTTCTCTTGGTCCGTAAGTGTCACAGCAGGCGGATATACGCTCTCCATTGCTTGCCCGAGTTCTAAATCAAAAGTTACTACACAAATGCAATGCAACCAGTCAGAAAATCTACTCCACTTTGACTGGAACTCCCTTTCTGCTTCAGATATGTCACAATCTTCCAAACTCTGAATCCCACAAGCCATTGCTAATTATTTTCACTAACACATTTCGTAATAACACTGACTGATCACTTTCTCATTGAATAAGTACACTTTGTTGACATTGTTCTCATTCTGGAAACAATCATCACGTATTTATTTCTCAACGCTGTGATAAAAAAAATATTCCAGAGGTCACACGCATGACATACAACAGAACAACAGAAGAACAGAACGTACGCAAAAGTAAAACAGCTGTTTGATCAACATGGCCGCGCGCGCCAAAACAAAACTGTCAAAAGTTTACTCGGTATTTCCAAATAATTAAAATGAAAATTGTAATAAGTTACAACAGTAATTGTTCATACCTCTCACCCATAGTTACTGCAGCTTTTATGGACAAATAAACCTTGAAAATCGCAAAAAAACACAATGTTCACAAAAACAAAGGTAAACTGTAAACTCCTTTTTAAGTTACGATCATAGACAAAATATAAAACTAGACTAGACTAGGGTCTAGAGTGCGTTTCACGTAAGAGTTCCCCTCGCTAAAATGTTGGTAGCGATGAAATGAGTGTTGCCAAATTAAAACAAAAAAATATTCCCTTTAACTAGGGAGAAAATAAAGATGACATGGTGTTCTTCCGAAGCTATAAATATTAATGTTACAAAATATATTTTTTTTCGGCTGAGCATATACTTATCCACCAACGCAATATTGAAAAAATACAGTACATAATTATACGATATTAATATTACGAAAAGGTCTACTACTCGCTCAAGACAAACAAAAGATGATATTTCGTGTAAACAAAAGAGATGCCAGCGAGTACCTGCTGACTCTTCACGCTGCCGGCCATCTTACTGTCTTTCGAACGTATCTTGAGCAAGAAAATAGCCGAGTTGCACTCGCTGACTCGGAGGCGGTGGGACACCTGCCTAAGGAACCAAACAAAGGAAAAGAAAACAAGCAGAATATTTATGTGTAATATTTTATTATATTTTTTTACAATAAGAATGATCGTCTCACGGACCCACACCCGAAATATTACTATTATCTGAATAGTCAAAGTCATCCAATTTTACTTCTTTTTCTCGATGACGTTTTTTGCCCGGAGTAGAAATTTTGGTTGACGTACTGGCTTCCATCTCACCTTCACGAGTAATTTTTGAAACCGTCTTTTCCGAAATACCTTAAAAGGAAAATTTATTAATTAGTTTAATATAAAAAAGAAATAACTTCATGTACAAATAAATAGCGTAGTAGGGGGTAGCAGCGCCTTCTTGCAAAATAATAATACCTATTTACTGTGGTTACCATATGGTGACTATCTTAATTGTAACAGTGGTATTTTATAATTAAGTTATGCTGAGTATTAAAATAAAATATAGTAATCGCTGTCAACCATTTGGGGAAATTTTCAATAACCAACCTGTCATGGCGGCAACACCGCGTCGAACACATTCCAGCGGAATTAGTTGTTCCTTTTTGCGTTTTTCACGTTCACAAAAGCTTTTTACTTTTAACACCAACTCTCTTTCACCACTTTTCAGTGTTCTAGGCATGATTAAAACTCGAAAACAACAAATAATGGGAAAAATAAAGCGGAACTGTAAGTTTCGGATCTTGACTGTTTGCGTTTTGGCAGACAGGGCTGCCAACAATATAGCGAACTCAGCGAAGGGAACTCTTATGTGAAACGCACTATAGGAATCAAAGAGTTCAACCATGGTTCAACCACAAAATGTGCACAAAATAAGGTCTAATTTTTTGTGTCTGTGGACTCTAGTATTGCTAGGAATCACCATAGATTATAAGGGCTACAATAGACGTCCGATTTTTCTCTCCGATCGTAACCGACTGTTCCGATCAAAGAGTCCAAAAGTATAGTACGCGACAGGTCAACATGGCACTCGGGGTATGAGGTGAGACGCGGGTAAGGGACACCCCGCATACCGCGCGTCACCCGCGCGCTCCTTAGTAATAGTAATATTAGTAATGCGCGAGCCTATATTGACCGCGTTTATCGATTTTAATTTTACTCACATTGTGATTGTGATGAATAAAATATTCTTATTCTATAAAAACATAGTTGTAAATCTTCTTACTAGCTCATAGCATAACTACATGAAAATTATTTAAATATTTATTTGTCTGTGTATCAACAGTATTAATTTTAGTGTCATAAGTACTAGTACCACAATCGCCTAAACAAAATAAATCTGATTCATTTTCATTTTACTTATAAAAGACCTTATTTAATTAATGTTACTCTGATTTTGTTGCGTGGGAAAAAATATCAATATAAAGTATATCGATATAAGCCGTATAACTAGAAAAATGCCATGTCAACCTGTCGCGTACTATAGAGGGCAGAAGCCAGGCTTCAGAGCGTACCTCGGATAAAAAGAGACGAAATCTTTAGTAATCACCTTTCTCTTTCTGGCTCCTCGGGATCGGAGAGAGATAGGTAATTACCGTTATCGTTGCTTCTCTTTCTAACCGGGGGCGATTGCAATGTATGGGCAGCTGCATGGCTCGCCCACTCTACTTTTGAACTCTTTGGTTCCGATAGTCTGATCAGACAATCGGAAGGCACACGTGCCATACATTTTGTTTTGTTTACAATAATTATACACGTCCGATTCGAGTGTCATCCGATTCTATTGTCTGAAGTTGTCTGATCAGACTATCGGAGAGAAAAATCGGACGTCTATTGTAGACCTTATACTTACAAATTACAAAGGGCACCCAAGACAGATAATACGTTTAATTCGCCACAATTTTTATATCATTACGCACACATAAGACATGAAATGAACGTGAAAAACATCGCCTGCACGCACACATGCTTGATAATCCTTGTTTTTTTTTGTTTTCATTGTAGGACGACGCTCAATCTAGATATTTAAAACATCATTGATAGGGTATTAACCATAGAGTTAGTATAATAGAGTGCAGAAGCCAGGCTTCAGAGCGTACCTCGGATAAAAAGAGACGAAATCACTTTAGTAATCACCTTTCTCTTTCTGGCGTTCCCTTCGTGGCATTGATCGCTTGACGTTTGATTTTGTGGTTACCTAAATTTCTACTATTACGGTTTTATAAAATGACGAAATCATGCATAATTTGTAAAAAAAGTGTTCATTCCTGGTGATTTGACTCAGAGTTTTCATAGGTATGAGTTATTTATTTAGTGTATATATTTTATTATTTGACAAGTTCAATATTCGGTCGAGTACTTAATATTATTGTTTGGTTATGTTTATAACAGAGTCAATGTTAACCATATGTTAACAGAATAATAATAATAATAAATTTAAATTGCAGTTTCCCGACAAACAGTGTACAAAGGGAGAAATGGGTAAAAGCGATTGGGATCAAAGATGGAGAGATCCGGCATGGTCATTGTATTTGCAGTGACCATTTTGCCGACGACTCGTACTATCATATTGATCCCAATACGAGGAAGAGACGACTTTTACCAACGGCAGTACCCTTAACTGGTGCCACTCTAACCGGTCCTGGGCCTTTTGAATCCAGCGGATGCCCGCCGTCTTCTTCAGGTCGTCAGTCCACCTGGTCGGGGGACGCTCTACGCTCCTTTTCCCAAGACGCGGTCTCCATTCGAGGACTTGAAAAGTAAGTAAATAAATATTTCCTATGATGTGCTGTGATTAAGACATTTGGAACAATATTATATATTTAAATAATGATTTCAGAAAACGATCAACATCTGATGACAACCTTCAACCGAGGAAAAAATTTCGTTTTATGGATGGTTGGCAATGTACTCAGGTGTCACGAGAAGATTTTGTTTCAAATGAAGCATGGGAGCGTTTTATGAAACTTATGGAACATAAAAAAAAACTCCTTTCAACGGCAAATCATAAAATTTGCAGAAGGGAGAAACAAATATTGGAATTAAAAGAACTGGTAGAGTTTAGAAGAGAAGGTAAAATTAGGAGCATCTGAATATTTAGAGGTTATATTTTATTTCTTCATACAATTTAAACACAAATATGTAGTGTAATTTATACAAATATGAAGTATAATATTTTTCTTCTCTATTTTAAAATCATTACATGTAACAATTTCCATGAATTCGTGAACAAAAGCGTGAAGCCAGCAAAAAGTCAGCTTAGCCTTGTAATACACACGGCGGCACTCACACCAAAACGACTTTTGTGTTCTAAATAATAAAAAATAAAATAAGCTTCGTGTTCCAAAAAATAAAGTTTAAATATATTCTAGTTCAAACTGTCAACATAGGGCATTCTATTAGTTTCGATGTGTGCTTAAGCTGACTTTTTGCCAGCTTCACGCTTTTGTTCACGGCGCGCAGTCTATAGTTTATTGGTCTGAGGTTATAATATAATGAGTTTCACACTGATGGATTATGGATAAAATATAGGAAAATGTTTAAGCAAACAAGAATGAGCACATCAGCACATTGAAAAACGAATAACAGAACCATGGAGGATAGAACTAAGGAGAGTCAACTTATATGGGAGAAAAGTTGAAAAAGTGTCCAGTTGTATGCGCTAAATAACAGTTCCAAAATCCTCCACTGGTGGCGCTGGTGGATTCACAGGGTATGGTATGAATGTAGCAATCGTAGATGAATTGATTGAATTGAAGTATGCCGAGTTAAAAAATTTAATGTCATTATCGACTAAAGTAGCATGGAGGATATCCTCCATGTAAAGCTCTACGATTGCTACATTCATACCATACCCTGTGAATCCACCAGCGCCACCAGTGGAGGATTTTGGAACTGTTATTTAGCGCATACAACTGGACACTTTTCATATACACAGATGACCCTCCTTAGTTCTATCCTCCATGAACAGAACAAAAAGTATCTGCACACAGACATTTCAATGGAAGAGAGTACAGATTAATTATATAAATGTATTTTATTTATACACAGATAATATATTGCTCTAAAACACTACCATGCAGATTGAAATACACACTGAGAAAAGATATTTTATTGTTATCAATGTTAATTAATTAATTTATTTATAATCAATCTAAAAATAAAATCTAGCTGCTTTTTGTAAAATGCATCAGTTTTTCATTTACCAAGACAGACACTAATACAATCACTAATTGGACTATTACTAACAATTAACAGGACTACCTATCACTAACAGTTCCTGTCCTCACATTTATTAACAAAGTAATCAGCTAATATTTAACACCATCTACTAACTGGACTATCCATCCTAGTCCCTTAATGGAGTCTTTTTCTAGGTTGGTCACAGTTGTCATGGACGGCAGTGGAAGGATGGTGCTACATGCTCTTAGGTACCTTAAATTCATAAAAAGTATACAATACTATAAAGTGTAGGTATATAATATTTTAACATTTTTTTATTTATTCACAAAATCCATAGCTTGTAACAACATAACTTGTTATTTTTTTTTTGTAAAAAGCAATAATAACTTATACTTATTAAACACCCACGGTCGCCGCACCATGCGCGGTGGTCCGAAATACCTATTATTTAATTAATTTATAAGTAATGATCTTACACTATTGATGTGCACTATATCTTGAAATAATAATTAATTAGGTAATAGGTCTTTACATACTTAGGTACTAATTCCCAAAAAATATATTTTTGGATAAAAAAAATTGGTATTTCACTCGTTAGGTGTATTGGTGTATTATTCAGGTGAAGATCTTAAAATCTACGTAAAGTTCGTCTGTGATTAAATTTCATTGTTTTTGTCATTGATGCTATGTAAGTGTTCCTGATATAATCATTGAATTGAAAAATGAATAATAAAATTATATACTTAAGTTTCTGATTTATTCTTTGTATTTACCCAACTACTTTGACGAGTACCAATTCCACTCATCCAATATTTTTGTCCAATATTCTCTTTGAGAAAATGGAGGAACTCTGAGCGGATTTTTGTGCTGCTGTTGTTGTAAGATGTTTTAGCAAAATACTGGACGAATAAAGTTTGTACTGAGTAGATACGGCGAGTGGAGACATTTGGTGGCAATGCTACAAAGTAGAATCTAAAAATGTAGTCTAGATGAAGAGGAAAATAAAATAGCGTATAGTGTGGGATCGAATTATACTTCGTTTAAAGGAATGGAAATGGAGTTTTATCACAACATCAAAATCTTTGATCAATTATCACTGTTATTCGTAAACAGGGGCGCCGAAACCTGGCGTGCAAGGCGTGCGGCGCACGAGGGCGGCACCCTTGGGGGGGCAGCAAATTCACGGTAAATGGACCCCGGCGGGGCGACATAAACAGAATGGAATGGGTTATTCCACTCCTTATAACGGAGAAAAATATTATTACTCCTAGTTCAACATACAAGTCGAAGAAAATATTAGTTTTATGTAAATTCTTTTTTTTATTAAAAATAATCGTATTTTTTAATATCTGTGATTTTTTAATATATCTATACACTATCCAAGTGAAATGCAGGTTAATTTCCAGTTTCTAATAAACCTGGAATTGTATGAAAACCAGCCAAGAACTACAATTTTTTTCAGATGGATGCACAATCTGCTTGACCCAAATTTCTACTAAAATCGTAGAATTCTTTTAAATCTGGTCACACTGAAAATACTTTTCTATTGTCATTTGATCGTCATTCCTCGGGCACCCTCGGGATCGGAGAGAGATAGGTAATTACTCTTATCGTTGTTTCTCTTTCTAACCGGGGGCGATTGCAATGTATGGGCAGCCGTATGGCTCACCCACTCTATTATACTAACTCTATGGTATTAACACAAATTATTGGTTACAGTGCCACAAACTTATCTGACCCGGTGGCCAAAATTGGAACTAATGCAGATGTTGTTGTCAGACAAAGACAGTAGCGCCCCCTCTTACCAGGTCAGATAAGTTCGTGGCACTATACATAATACTTGTTAAAAACCAGTTTTAAAATAAATCTAAATAATTGAATTTGATAAAATGCATTGCAAACTTAACTATAAGAAAGAGTACGTCTCACTTGGGAGAACAGTTGAATTTCAACCCTGTAGCCTAATCGGTAGTGGCTCTGCCTACGAAGTATGGGGTTCAGAGTTCAATTTCCAGTAACTGTATATTATATTAAATTACATAGCTTTACCTCCAACCCGAAATACAATACATTACATTCTACTATAGTATACCTTCATTCACTTGTTGCTGCGGTGATGCGGTGGCCAATTCTTCAGCCGTGCCCGTGATAGGTAGTTTTGAAAAAGTAGGTACGCAACACAAGTTCCTGTTTGGGAAAACGTCTTATGCACTTCCGTAACGATTGAATTTTAAATAAAAAATCCCCTGTAAAAAAATCGCTAGTATGAAAATTCCACTTAAAAGTTATAGGTAGTGACGTAAAAAAAATTGTTGTTATTATAAAAACAAGACATACATACTTTGGGCATTATTATTTATTTTGTAAACTTAAATACAGGCTTGTCGCGGGTCAACCCACGCCAATATGACTGACTGATGACCCGTTTCGGGGATATATTACAAATACATTGCATAGAATCAGATTTATGAAAACCATATTTTTGATATTGTATCATATTATTAGATCCTATCACAGGTTATAGGGATATTATTACAAAACCTGATCTGATTGATAATAGTTGTTAACATTCAGGAAATCCGATACGTACCTACTTTATACGTATATAATAATTTATAAAACATGTTTCAGCTTTATTTTGATTATTTTTTCAATAAAATCTACTTATGATGGAAGCTTTTGACAAATAAGTAATTTGAACATCCCACTTTTAACATTTCAGAAACTTTTAAATGCTTCCTTTGTAAGGAAACAGGTAAATAAAGTTGAGAAGTAACAAAATAAAACGTAAAGTTGCATTGTTACACAATACGAAGTAAGATTGAAGTGTTTTTCATGTGAATTATTTTAGTTCTTTTTTCCATAAACTTATCCTAAAGACAGAAACATTAAATTTTATACACTGAACTAGTTTAAATTCAACTAAATACATCAAACACGTGGATTATTGAACATCAAAAATATTTTATCTCTCTCTCTCTCTACTAAAATTAATCCATGGAGTACATGTATTTTGTACAAAATAATAAAGGTAGGTATAGTCAGTATAGTCAGTTCTATGTCGAGAAGCAGAATTTATTACATAATGCCGCATACACTGCCAAGATATCCATGAAAGCCTGAAACTTTTTTCACACTGGTCTCAGAAATTCAAGATCCAAGTCCAAATATCAATGATAAGATAATGCGAAGAAAGGATACGCAAGTGAGGGTAGATGCTTCCTAGCTTCTATTTAATGTTTCCACTTCACTATTCGTCGAAATGCCAGAAGTATGAAGAAAGCACTGCGCACATTACGACTTGAGAATCGACCAACTTAAACGAAAGCATTCAATTTTGATCTTGTTCTGAGACCGGATCGCTATATGTGCGCAGTCCTTAATGAGGGAGCGCCAAGTTTATTCGAGATTGGAGTAATGTAGCGGCACCAAATCAATTCATCCACTGCACTCATGTACCTGAATTGGTATTAAGTACTTACCAAATAACTAGTAATTTTAAATCAAGCCTGCGCTAAAAAAAACCCTCATGTCGAGGTGGAAATGTATTATGGAAAAATACAAAATAAAAATAAATACAACAAAATAAAATTAAGTTTATGAGGATGTTTGTATATTTTCTTCGGAGATGATCAACAAATTTCTCTAATACAATCTATAGGTATTTTCTTTCTGCCTATATACTTAACTTATAGGTACGCCTCGTTTAGATACTTATCCGAATATTCGCCTTACTTTCTCGGGCAGAACGGCCACGATTACAGTCCATACGTATTCTATACATACATTATCAACTCTCTTTTTCTCTCAAAGATCTTTTAAACAACCAAATACCTGTAGCGAATAATGATAACGCCCGAATAGAACATTTATTTTCTCGTATTCGAGCCTCTAAACGCCCAGTATCTAAACGGGGCACTTATAACGCACCTTGAAGACGTGTTTAAGCAGGGATTTAAAAACGTTAGATGTACCCTTCGCTCCCAAAAAGTATCCACGACTTGATTATTAAACTTTTCGACAACGAAAAAACACAATGTTATCTCGCTACCACGCACAATTATAATAGTTCGCTCTTTGTCTTACAGGCACGGGATGAGTAAGCTCACTCATCTCAACAATGACACATTTTCGTGCGGAATCATGCGTAAATTATTATGTATAATAAGGGCGTATCTATCGTTTTTATATCGTTTGTTTTTAAACAAATTTCGAAACAATTACAAATTGACAATGACTGTGACCCTGTTTAAATCAATATTGTATGAAAAATCAGTCTTGCGTGACCAAATTATGAATACAGGTATGATATTACATGTCACAACTATATTTTAAAATAATACACAAGTCAAGCGTTGTTTATGCAATTTAAACGTTTAATAATAAAATAATTAAAACTATTATCGTTTTAATAATAATACTTGGAATATATTTTCACAATGACACAATAGGTTCGTTCTTGTAGATAATAATTGGATAATTTATGGTACATCAACAATTTATAACTGTTCACAGTTATTATATCAGTGTCAGAAATACTTGAAGTAAAATGTACGACGTAAAGGAAAATCGCTTCTAGAAGCATTTATTATATACTTACATTATATAAATTGAACAAAGAATTGTAAATGAATCCATTCCTTTTTCTTAGTTTAACTTGCACCAATACAAGGTCCCGTTGTGACAAATCGAAATCAAGCAAATAACTTTTAGGAGCTGCGCAAATATTTTATGTCTATCCAATACCATACAGACACTACTATACTCCGTTTGAATTCGATCTGGAATTCGTTACAATTGCATGGCACACAAATGCCAGCGTTCCGCCAATGCGTTTTGGTACATTTAAGATTGACGCCGTTATCTAAAAATGTCCTCAGTAAATTTTTCTGACAAGCTAAATTGAACTGTGAGCACAGGTAATAAGTTTGGTTTTGGCGGAGTGCCAATAGTGTCCGACAGCGTATGTTAAGTTCAACACGACATATTTTGACTTGCCCTACGAATAATATTCAATCTGCATATTTAATGAAACGTTAGAGAATACAAATTTTAATTTTAGCTGAAGATTTGACAAGTTTTAGAAGTAACACTAATTATTTATAAAAAATAATTAAAAAATTATTACGTTTTGTAATATTATGCTTAGTATAGTATGAATTGATGTTTTTCACGATTTACTAGACCAAACCTAAATCACACTACCATTTGAAACATTACACGTTGAACACACGAACATATTGTGTGTGTTTGGGCTAACAATTAATTATACTAAAGAGGGTTTTTAATTAAACATAATATGAATTAATATGTTACTACATTCATAATCAAACAGTGTTTTTAAACTTTTCAGAATCAATATTGTACGTAAGGCAAGTCTATTTGTGAAGCGCCTAAGTCACATTATTTCAAATTGACACCAAACAAAAATAATACATAACGTAAAAAAATAAAAATGATCTACTTAACGAATAATTTTAAGCACGACCACAATCAAATGCACGAGATGTCCACACTTAAAATATAGAAAATAAACTACTACACACATACAATTATAATAAATATCAAATTGAATTAAGTGCAATCTATGAATTATAATCTGTGAAGCATTACAATAAAAAATTATATTGATATAGTTGATATAGTTAACTCTTCATAAATTTATTCAGCTAAGAGACAAAAAGAGATGTGGAATTCTACAAACAAAATTTATTGTCAATTACGGCACTAGTTGTCTTAAGATCCAACTGTTTAAACACAGAACAGCTGAAAATTTTCTGACCTTATTTAAATTCATGTAACAATTCGAATATGATATACATTGCAGGGTAAAAAACTCTCTTGAGGGATCGTAGCTTTCTTTTTGATCGACAACTTATCGGTGATTACTACGTAGTCGACACCCTGCCAATTTCTGTAATAGCTCTTCCAATTTCTCATTCCCTTCTATACAGGTGTCCATTTACTTCCGAGATCAATATTACCCATCAAGTTCCAATTTAGAAGTCCTCTCTCAGCCTTTAAATAACTAAGTGATAAATGTGTAGAAAGAAAATATTATATAAATAAGTACTGAGGCATAATCACTCATTAAAATTGTTTATATTTAGATATCATCAGCGTATCAACCATAATTTTGCCTCTATATTTGCTCGGATCAATCAATAGCTTTCATGAAACAATTAACAAATGTTAATGAATTTTAGTAAGCACTTCCATGTGTTAATATCATTAATTATACTTTAGTTAGTACATTAGCATATCTGTTCTGTGTTAAAAGGCTAACAGGGTTCAATTCAGACCCTCTGATTAGGAACAATCAGACCCGCGCAGACATCCGTACCAATAATATATAACAAAACAAACTCGGGTAAAAAATATCTAAGCAACTATTGCCATGTAGTGTTGCTAGCTACATTGCTGTTCTGTGTGAACGCATTAGGGAAATTTTGACCTAAGTTGAGGCTGCCAAACTGCTGAGACAGTTGCTGGCCTTGTTGATTAAAGAACTGATTGGTTTGCGGAAACGGTTGGTTGCTTTGCATCGGTTGCTGCATAGAACCAAAAGGTTGCTGTTGAAACTGATTGCCCATCGGTTGGAACTGATTGAAATGTGACTGCATACCATTTTGTATCGGCACATTGCTGTATATAGGCTGTTGTGTTGCCGGCTGTTGGTACACTCCAAACGGATATGCCGGCTGTTGTGGCACCGGATTAAACTGATTCACTAGATTCGTTGATGGCGTTTGACTGTACAATGCTAGTATATTGTCCTTTGTGAGTTTGCATTTCTCCTTCTCCGTCGGTGCTGATTGCTTGAAGAAGTTTTCTTCTTCGGCCTTTAAGTCTGGCTTGAGTTCCTCTGGCTTCGGTGGCTCTGCAGGTTTATCCTGTGGCGCGGAGAAGAAACTCGAGAAGATGTCGTCGCTTGCTGGCTTTGTGTCCGGTTTGGATGTGTCCAAGCCCAGGAGGTCTGCGGAGCCGTTGGATGACCGACTCGTATCAGCCTGACTGGTCGGTGTACTCCGGCCTAGCTTGGGACTGACTGACGATTTCGGTTTTGGTAAGCTTGGAATGACATCAGACTTCTGGAAAAAATGATGAAAATTGTTAGCGTTTTAATTATTTATATAGAAATTTAAACTTAAGTAGTAATAAGAGCTGTCTGTAACTGTGAGTAGAAAAAAAACTCCTTGGGAGTTTCTTGCCGCTTCTTCTTCCAAGACCTTACTGTAGGGATGTGTTGAAACGATGGCGTAGTTTGACTTTAGAATTTCATTCATTCGTTCATTCAAGTGGTGGCACTACTTAGGCCAATTTTATACTCACATTGTATTTCTTATCACTTGAGGTGGGCGCAGGCAGAGGTCCGAGTCCTGATGACGTGGACTTCTTTTTTCGTTTCTGTCTTTCCATTTCTTCATCAATTTCTTTGTCCCTGAAGAAAGTTAAGTGCAATTGAAGATTAAAAGAGATGGTAAAATCGAGTTGCGAAAAAGAGTACTTTTAAAGTTCCTTGTAGGTTGGGTATTACTAGGCTAAATCTGACGACTAGATTCCTAGCTGCCAGATAGTCAAGAAGTTATACAGATAGATTATAATAGGATTCCCTATGTCGTGGGTGCCATCGACAACACACAAGACAAGGAAGCACACCCAGACCGAGAACTGAAATTTAAACTCATCATTCAAATTTCCGCCTCGCTGGGAATCGAACACAGGACCCTCGGAACAGCGATCCTGCGTGTTAACCATTGCGCCATTCGGGTCGTTTGATTTGATCACTTTGAACCACTTTGAACACGACATACGTGTTCGTGTTCGTATTCGTGAACGACGTGAATGTGTGCGTAGTTTGAGCGCGCAGTGTGTGAAAAATTACAGCTGCAGGCCGATTTTCGTTACAAAAGTCACAGCGGCATCGTAGCTACTACGTCATTGAACGGGTCGGAACGGGCGTCGGGTGACTGCTAGTGGCAAAATTTCTTAAGCGCTTCCGTGCTTCGGAGGGCACGTAAAGCTGTCGGTCCCGGTTGTTATCAAATAGATAGCAGTCGTTAAGCCATGTCGGAAGGCGGCTTGAAAACTTACGATACTGGGTTGACCACTAACCCCTCCACCAATCCGCACTGGATCGGCGTGGTGGAGTATGCTCTAAGCCTCCTCAATAATGAGGAGAGACCCGTGCTCAGTAGTGGGCCATTAATGGGTTGTATCCAAAAAAAGTCGTTGAACCCCATTTGGTATTCTCGTCCGTCAATCGACACTGTACTGTACTAGTCAACGATTTGTGCTAACACTTATAAAGTTATAGCTAGGTTATAACGATGAAGACTGAAGACTCACCAGTTGACCTTGGGCAGCGGTAAGGGCACCCATTCCTTGGCTATGTACTTCTTTTGCTCGTACTTGGCGCGGATGAACGCCTCTAGCGACGAGTCGTTCTGAGGCCGCCGGAACGAGTCTGGAAGGTTCGCCTCGTATACCGCACGGGCCCGCGAGTTGCCCATTTGTTGCAAGGATACCTGGAGAATAACCGACAATTGGTTTAAAAACTAAACGCAATTTTTGGTGGTGTTTAAATAACCTTTACAAAAAGCCGATTCAACATCAATGTACAATAAAATGAAAACACCATCAACGGAATCTAAAACAAATAATACGTATTACTAGGGATACCTCAAAAAGAACTCTTCATATCTCGCTCAAATTTAAGTGAGACCATGCAAGCACCAGCTTTCAAATAAAAAATAACCATTAAAATCTATTCGCTCAGTAAAAAAACTACAGACGAATTGAAAACCTCATCCTTTATTTGGAGTTGGTTAAAAGGAAATAGCACAACATTCTATAAGTAAAGGTTTAAGTATAAATAAATAAAAATCTAGATCGAAAGATAAAACTGCTGATCACAACCTTCAAGTAAATTACTTCCATTAAATTCGCCAATAATAATTTGCTAAAAAGTCTGATTGAACAAGTTTTAACGACAATTTTCAGCGAATATAATATTGACCTATGTTAAATTTGGCCTTCAACGCTTCATTGAGAATGACGAGACGTTCGTTTATTACTTTTTCTAATGATTACTTTTCCATTAATGTTAATTAGAGCAACGAAGCATCTCAGTTGAATATTTACGAGGTACTCTGAACAGACCATTTATAATAAAATAAGTAGCCAAAGTAAAATAAGTAGAAGACGTTATAAGTCGCAAGTAAAAAAAGTAGACGACCCAGGATACGTCTTCCTGGACGTCTTCTCCTGGATGCACAACAGATTTTAAAAATTATCTAATGAGGAAACCCACGCACCTACCTCAGAATAATAAAAAAAATCAATCAATTCACAATTTGCCCGTTAGTTACACTCAAGGTGTTGAAAGAGACTTCATTTTAACTAGTTGTGCCCGCGACTCCGTTCGTGCATATGAATTTGTCCTGCGTGAATATCAAACCCGCGGGAATTCCAGGATAAAAAGTAGCCTATATGTTTCTCCACAGCCTCCTCTACCTCCCAGTGAAAGTCCCATAAAAATCCGTTCAGGCGTTTCTGAGATTAGCGTGCACAAACAGCGATCAGTTACAGTTTCGAACTTCGATAGAAGTATGAAGAGGAATAGAAAAAACGTTACCACTTGCTCCGGTGTCCATGAATCCAAGTTAACACTTTTCACTTTGGAGATGTGGACGCCCAGGTTTCGGTGGATGCCAGCGCACCGAATGCACAGGAATATGCCCAGGTTCCATGACGCCCATCGTGGTCCTGAAATATTAACACAAAACCTCGCTTTAACATACACACACATACACACTATTACTTTTCAGTCCAAGACTTGGCGTGAACTAATCGTTTTTTTATATTACTTAAATGAATATGGATAGCAATAATAATCATAATTGCTTTATTGACCATAAATTTTGTAAACACTTAAGTAGAGAGCCCTGTCTCCCAGAAAAGCGCGAGCTGTGGCCTGGGAGGCAGTTCCTTCCCAAATATTGTTACATTTCTTTTAAAGTTTTATAGTATATAGTAACTGACTAGACTTCAATAGGACTATTTATCTGTTATCATTTGAGACTAGGAGCGGATCGTGATTCTTGAGTTTGGAATACATAATATATTTTTGATTACATGATCCCCAGTCCTATTAATTTTGGGTCCTACAGCGTCACACTTTTCTGCCCAAGGGCCGCATAAAGGCCCTCTATATCTACATAGGGACCATTGAGGCCGCTGCTAGCTGCCTAGCTATATCTTGCGGATAATAACTTAATTGCGCGGCGCGCGGATAGCGGCTACGTAGCATACAAGAATCGGCCACAGGTCGCAATTACCATCCAGCATTGTTATATAAATAGCTATCAAATGACAGCAAAATAAAATAATCAGACGAGCCACCTATAACTCCTAAGATCACCAATGCTTTGTCGGCCGAGAGATAAATAAAAAAATAAGCTAATTTCAGACGAAGAAGACGTCCTCTCAAGGTTTATATTAAGAGTTTAATTTTAGGTCCTTCAGATCCTGGTTCAGGTAAACTTTACCAATATCGTGAACTAATGAGTCATTGAGCTGAGTAGTATTTTTCTCACTCGATCTTCGGCTACTACTCTATCGTCAGCTGTGTCTACCACTAGCAGAGGCAGATCATCTAATATAAAAAATATATTTAAAGTGTATTATGATCCCTTACACCTTTGAATTCACCTCTAGTTATTATCAAGTACCTAAGTATAAGTTATGGAAAACATCGTGAGGAAACCTGCATGCCGGAGAGTTCACAAAACTCAGAAGGTGTATGATATGAAGTATGCCAATACGTGGTGGACTATGACCTGATCATTCTGAGAAGAGACCCCTGCCCAGAAGTGGGTCAGTTGTTGGTTGCGACGATGACACAGAGTAGCTGTGAAGTAGTGTGAGTAGCGAAGCGAAGGCAGTAGCCTTCGCTTCGCTCGAGATCTTATCCTGCGCAGCCTATACCAACACTTGAGGAAAAGTTTACACGGGATACTTTAAACGATATCATTTTGGTTTGTTAAAGGATTTAAACAAAATAAACATCAAATATTCCTTCAAATAGTGATTAGAAATGTACATTTCTGAAAATCGCTGTAGCCACATTACCTAACAGATTTGCATAGATCATCATAGATGTCTCCATGTACATCAGTCGTACCTATGCATGAAGATATTCTTCTATCTTCATAAGTATAATCCATACATTCACAGGAAATGTGGTATTCACACAGGCAACTTGAAATAATAAATAAAAGTCAATACCAACGCGAGTGACGTCAGTGCGTTCAGTAAAAATAAAGTACTCATAGACACGCGAAACGCCCCTAAATTATTCATTGTTGTATACCAGTCCAGAACATTAACAAATTAACTACAGTATTTAGGAAAGAACTATTAAGCTATGACAAATTCAACGACCTTAATTATTGGTTGGAGCCGAAATTTATTTGCAGTTTCCTGTTTTAATAACGCTTATAATGTAGTCATTTATTTTAATTGGGAGAAGTAAATAATTGAATATCACAAAATGTGAGAAGGTTGTATTTTGGAGTGAAAGGATCTCCATCCATCTTTCCGTCCAAAGGTCCAAAGCCAAACCGACCTACCCTCGTTGTGCACCTTTCTGAACAACGCACAAGGTCATGGTTTAATTACTGACAACGTAAATTTTTCATGTAAATGTTTCGTGTCAAAGCGGAACGTCCCCGACGGAATGGCCTACTGGAGTTGCAAACATTACATTTTTGCGTTGCGATCTTGTTTTCGCCGCCCCTTTCTGCCTGCTCTATGTAACGTATGATCACAAATGAAGTTGTTCGTTATTTTTTTGCTGTTTAATCGGGACATTTTATGCCAAAGCAAGACTTTTTTTTATGGAATTAAGATAGCAAACGAGCATGCAGCACCACCTTCCGCTGCCGCCCATGACAACTGTGACCGACCTAGAACTAGAAGTCACGTTCTAATTCGGTCACAGATCTGATGTGTCACACCCCTGAGGACTGAAATGGTTGCCTCTAAAAAAGTGTAACCGGCTCCACACCTTCCTATCCGGAACACAATTGTTCTTAAAACAAATATGTAATAATTAGTAGAAAAGGTACTAAGTACCAAGGTAGGTAGGAATGGTACTAAGTACCATGGCGGGCGGTGGTACTTCCCCGGGTGAGCTCTAGGCCCTACCACCTGCAAACATTTTGATATTTTGGTTCCCGCCGAAAGCAGCCGTTCCTACCGCCTCAAACCCTCGAAAACGAGACGTATGATCAGTAGGTATAAGGAAGCTCTTTAGAGGTACCTAGCTTGACTAGTGTTTCAACTTGAGCACCCGAATTTACTTTTTTTTTCACTTCTTTCGTGCTAATGTCTTTAGGCGAAGATGACCACTAACCATCACTATTTACCAGGTTTATTTGCTCGTTAGTCGTATATTATTATTTGAAGTCCTTCACATACAACCGTACATATTTGTAACGACTTTTGTCAGCAAAAATAAAACAATATGTATGCAAATTTATGTCAAAAATGAGTAAATGTACTGTTGCCTTTTGTCTTGCAAATGTCTACAGGCAACAACACCCACTTTATATTGTAAATGATCATATAGAAGTGGATCTTCCTTACATGTTTCCATTTCGTTCTTTATTTCAAAGAATCAATTTTAATTAAATATTATCAAAATACGCACAAACTCTCATAAACAAACAAATAGACTGGTTAAAACATTATCTCCCTTTGTTAAAGTACAAAGGGACTGGAGAAAGATGCGAGGTAAAAATAGTGAAAAGATGTTGAGTTCATTATTAGTGGAACTATGAAAGTATTTAATGACAAATGAAGACTATAATATTTTGTTGACAGTAACAACCTTATCTAAATTATGTCTGCACCACAATATGAAACCCATAGAAATGCTTAGAAGGACTATATTTTATTGATCAAAATATTAGCCTTCACAGTAAATGCTCCATTAAAATTAATTGAATGAGATCCTTAAATACTTTGTAGTGTTTGATAAAAACTAATTTGTACTTACCTGTTTATCTTTTTAATGCTATCTATACATAGTATACACATGCAAATTAAAACCACTATTTGCAACAATGTGTATGTACTATGTAATTCCATTGGCACAGTCTATGAAATTTTTGTTATTATGAATGTTGTATTACTACTTTACTAGCTGTTGCCTGTGACTTCCTTCATGCATATGAGTTTTTATATAATATTAGTATAAAAAAATTATTAATAAAATATTAGTATAAAAAATAGCCTAAATATTGCCACAAATAATTTGTTCAGCCGTTTCTGAGATTAGCATGCACAAACATAATATAATCAGTTACAGTGATATGTGTAGATTAGGCATTGAAATTTTAACATTTCACATTCAAATTTATCAGTTCAAGATGAAAGTTAGACTATACAACTGATATGACTAATGAAGTTTAATGTTTGTAGATAAAACTTATCTATTGTATTATGATACGTAGTTTGTATGTGGGATCCACAACAACAGAATGATAATTGTCGCACTGCATTTAATCAAATTAACCCAAAATTATGGGACTTTCAATAGTATTTTCAATTACATTTTTGGATGATCTGAACCTAACTAGCCTCTAACATAGAGTTGGGTTTAACACTGAATAAGCATAATTTTAACAAGCTATCATTTAACTGCTGCTTTTATTTAACTTTGCTTACACTTAAAATTTCTTTTTTTTAACTACATAATTACGTGATTTTATCAACCAACTTTCTCTTACTCTAAAATTTGCATATAGCTTTAGTTTTGTGGTCAATATGATTTATGAAAAGCATGACTGATACTAAACTCAGGATTGACTCCTGGCAAGAGAACTCCTCAACAGTTAAAGGCACTGACTAAATTTATTGCTTCACATTTATCATTCACCTAGTACAATAAAAGTGTGTTCATACTTTTCCAAATTACTGATTTATTAAATATTTCTTATATCCCTGGGTCAAAGGTTCATGAAGGTAATCAGGATCAGGAGGTGGACTATGGCCCAAAACCAATGAAGATTCCAGTAAATCATTTACATTGATCCAAAACAAACCTAGTTGAGACTTCTATGACCCAGTTAAACTACAGAAGTCTTTAGTGGTAATAAATAGTTAATTAAGCCCACATAGACAAGCTAGTTTTCTTAACGTTCAGAAAGGTGTATGTATTTTGTTTTCCTGAAAAAAATATTTTGCTACCATTCTACTTGTGTCTACTTATTTGTACATACAATTGCAACATATGATCTTGAAATCCTAATTGTGCGAATTGTGCAACATAAGTTAATGAATTACTCAATACAAGTTTTGTGACTATATATTATATTATGGTTGTATTGTTTAATATTAAAAGAGATTTTAAACTGTTTAGGAATACCAGTAAGACCAGAGGGATATAATCTATTTTTAGGTTAATCGAAGGCTAATTAATTAAGGTTTTGAATTCAATTCAGAAAAACATATTTGTTTTTTACTAAAACTACACAAAGTATGAAAATGAAAAAGAAACGCTTTTTCATGATTGCTACTTGTAAATTGTGGCTAGAATTACAATATACAACATTTCAAAGGCTAAATTACAATGGTATAGCGAATAAAGAAACAAAAAGGAAAAAAAAGAATTTCTGCTCACCCTTGGCGTCACAATCAACACAATATTTGTTGTCTTCATCTTTCAACATTTGCATCAATATGTTTTGACATCGATCCTGGATTTGTTTGGCTCGATCCTTCTCACTTTTGGAAGCCATTTCTGTGAATCAGCGAATGATTTAGTGAAATAGGGTGGTTAAAATACTTTTGTTTGTTGAAGGCTCGAGTTGAAGGAGAGACCATAGACAAAGATAGACAGAAATGAAATGACATTGACAGCTGTTTTTGTACAAGTGATGAGGTGTATAGAGTTATTGTCTATGAAAATTTCCACAGCATACGAATGGATCCTTTTAATACGTTATTATTTAGCAAGAAAGAAAACTTCATACCGGTATTTATAATTGCTGTTGACAAAAATCGACTCACGAAATTTTCTAAGAAAATTAAATTCTTTAGTGACACATTATTCAAGATTATTTAGGGAAGTCATTTTACGACTGTCTTAATCACACAATCACAGACAGTTATTATTTATGAACGCAGTGTAAAATTGTGGTAATTAAGCGATGGACATCTAATAATAACGAAAAAGGAATAGAAAAATAATATTACGCCGATACTAAATATAATTAGGAAATAGGCAGGAAAGTGTTGGAACAATTAGATAACTATTGTTACTTATGTCTGTTGAGGCACGGGAGTCGGAATCAAACTCGGATATGCAATTACGTTGTTTAATTAATAACTGCTCTCTTACAACATGCGACCGTCCGTAGCCCGACAATCCCGTGACTAACGGTGCGGTGCATTAGTGCATCGTACATGCATATGGGGATACATAGATATAATTGTACATACATGTGTGTAGTCCCTACATCATTCCTCCCCTTTTTTAAAAAAAATTATTAATAATACATTGCAATACAACAGTAATAGTTTAGTAAGTATGTGCTCGCCTTATTACAAAACAAAGATCGTAAGTATTACATTACGCGTTCGTCACTAACAATCGCGCGGAATTCGCTGAATAGTAAAGATGAGCAGTGAGCACCTACTTACCGTTTACAATAACAGAAATTATCGTGAACTAAACACACACTAATATAATTACATATAACACTGGTATTATTTTAGCACTTATATTAACCGTACACAACTTGCGTAGGAGCGGGAGTATTCTCCAGCTGGTTAGGTTGAGACTTGGTTACATATGCAACTTGTTTACGTATCCACGTCTTGAGTCTGGTACCGGCTCTCAATATCAGACAATACAAAATTATAACAGCCAGTAACACCAACATTATGACCATGAATATTTCAAACTTCTCCAGCTTGTGCTCCACATGTGCTTGAGAGGCACCAGCTCCACTTTGAGCTATGACTACGTGCTCGTTAACTTGTTCTTTACTCATATTCTTTCCCATTTTAATTATCATATACTACTTTTAATACAATAATGAGAAACTTCGGTATAGAATATCTAGTAATAATGACACCAAAGATTACAAGATGAAAAGAAGGTTACTCAGAATGTTGAGTTATTTATTAGCAGTTAAATGCTTAGAACATCACAATTATTTTATTTCGTAAACATCATGCGAAGTTAACAATAAATTTCATAATACAATAAGTTATCTGTAACCTTGTCTGTCCTACTCAACTACGTATGTGTATATTTAGTGTAAAAATATATTTTAACAAAAAGTAATTTAAAATAGTAAGTTAATAATCAAAGTTAACCAACTATATTTAATCAGTAACGTATAAACTCACAATAATATAGAAGAATATAATTTAATTTACGTATTTATGTTATTATTATTTACGTTACAAAATTGTTGAATCGCACTGGTCGTTTGCTTACTCGTCCACTACGTGTGGTTTTGATAATAGGCGATTCGATTTCCGAATTTGACTCTTGCGTAGATTCAGATTCCATAAGCTTATCATTAATGTAATAAGCAGGTTTTAACCGATCTAGCGATACATTAACTTGCCTGTCTCGTAACTGTACTAAATAAACCTTATCTCCTCTTTTCAATACGCGGAATGGACCGTCGTACGTCGGTTGTAAGGATTTTCGTACCATATCGTTACGTATAAAAACAAAATCACAATTACGTAAATCCGGATGAACGAACATGTTCCGCATTGTGTTTTCTCGAACAGACTTAGATTTAAAATTATTAATAGTTTCTCTTAAATTATTTATATACTCGTAACTATCACAAATTTTAGTTTTATAAGTACTATAATAATAGTCTCCCGGTAAACGTAATGTAATCCCGTAAGTCATTTCAGCTGCGCTCAAACCATTGTCGCTACGTACTGCGGTTCTAAGTCCAAGCAATACGGTTGATAATGCGTCAACCCAAGATACTGGTGATGTTACATCGCATAAGCGAGCGATTAATGCCGCCTTAAGCGATCGATGCCAGCGTTCCACAGCGCCATTACATTGCGGATGGTAGGCTGTGGTACGTGATTTACTAATGCCTAAAAGTTTCATCAACTCATTAAATAACTGACTTTCGAATTGTCGTCCTTGGTCGCTCGTCAGCTTCCTCGGACAACCAAAACGAGAGATCCAACCGTCATAAACATTTCGGGCAATAGTTTCCGCGGTTATATCCTTAATAGGTATACATTCTGGCCATTTAGTAACCCTGTCTACAATAGTAAGACAATACCTAAATCCTTCTGTCGTTGTCGGCAGTGGACCTACTATGTCGACATGAATATGCTCGAATCTATCACACTGCGGGAACGACGCTAAAGGTGTAATAGTGTGCCGGCTTACCTTAGCTCGTTGACACTGTACACATGTCCTTGCCCATTCCCTGACGTCACGATTCATACTAGGCCAAATAAATCTATCACTTACCAATTTTCGCGTGGCTCTGCTGCTCGGATGACTTAAACCGTGTATCGAGTCAAAAGCAGTACGTCGAAAATTTTCGGTTAGATAAGGTCTAATTTTATCACCTGCAATATCACAATAAATATACTTCCCATTACTAGGTAACATAATTTTCTTAAGTTTAATGCAGCTGTTATTATTATTTAATAATTCCAATAATTTTTTATCACCTGATTGTTCCCTAGCAAGTTCATCATAATCAATTACTGTAGGGCCGTCGATCGTCTCGACTCGCGATAGCGCGTCGGCGACAATATTATCGTGACCACTTACATGTTTGATGTCAGTTGTGAACTCACTTATATACATTAAATGTCGAGTACGTCTCGGTATCTCTTTTTCGCTATTAAACTTTGAAAAAGCATAAGTGATAGGTTTGTGATCTGTATATACTGTTAATTCACGTCCCTCTATCATATTCCGAAAATGACGTATAGCTAAATAGATAGCTAATAATTCCCTATCGTAGGTACTATATTTACGCTCTGTTTTAGATAAACCTTTTGAAAAATAGCCTAATGGAGAATATGTACTGCCGATGCGTTGTTGCAACACTGCACCCACGCTGTTATCGGATGCGTCCGTCATCAACGCTAACGGTGCGTCGGTCACAGGGTGTGACAACGTGACTGCATTGCATAGAGTCAACTTACATTTGTCGAATGCTTCCTCAGCGCTTTGCGTCCACAACACCTGCGTTTTGTCTTTCTTCTTCGAACCATGTAAATAACTATGAAGTATAGCCTGTGATGAAATTGCATTAGGAATATGAGCTCTATAAAAATTTACGATACCCAAAAATCGTCTCAATTCTTCGATAGTTTTAGGTTTAGGATAGTCTAAAATAGCTTTAATTTTGTCATCGAGCGGACGTATACCTTGTGACGTAACATGATATCCTAAAAAATCTATTTCTGATTTGCCAAAAATACATTTAGAAATATTAATAGTGATTCCGAATTTACTAAATTGCTTAAATAATGACTCTAAGTGTTTACGATGTTGAATTTCGTCGAAACTAGCTATTATGACGTCATCTAAGTATGAAAAAATGTTTTCGCGAGCATCTATATCCAACCCCTGTAGAACTGTGTGATGCATGAATCGCTGGAATGTTTGGGCTGCGTTACGCAATCCAAACGTCATCCTCGGGAACTCGAATAATCCGAATGGGGTGATAATAGCCGTTTTTTCAATGTCCTCTGAATAAACAGGAATGCAATGATACGCTCGATTAATGTCAATTTTTGAAAAATATTTCTTACCTGCTAATATGTATGTAAAATCAGACAATCGCGGTATAGGGTACCTATCGGGCTTGGTTACAGAATTTAATTTTCTATAGTCCCCACAAGGACGTATTTCCCCATTCTTTTTGGGTACTACGTGCAAAGGACTAGCCCACGGACTTTTCGAAGGTCGGCATATACCGAGCTCTTGCATAAGTCGAAATTCCTCCCTAACCTTCTTATACCTAGCAGGGGGTAGTGGCCTTGACCGTGCAAACACAGGAGGTCCAGTTGTCTCAATATGATGAAAAATACCATGCTTAGGAACCTCTTTAAAACTCATAAGCTTAGTAATATCACTATAACTGCTAAGTAAGTCATAATACGGATGATTATCCTCCACCGTTTTTACCGTCGGTTGCGACGCACTTACCACACATGCAATAGAGTCGAGTTTAGTTAAACTATCAATTAACTTACATGCGCTTAGATCCACTAGCAGACCATAATGTGATAAGAAATCAGCTCCCAATATTGGTTGAGTGATATCCGCTAAAATAAAATTCCACTGAAATGAACGACGTAAATTAAAATCTAACTTTAAAGTCTTAATACCATGAGTCCTTATCTCAGTTCCATTAGCTGCATAGAGTTTATATTCACTACACACTTTAGCACTACGCCTAAATTTTGACACAGGTAATACAGACACGTTTGCCCCAGTATCGACAAGAAAATATAATCCCGAATTTCGATCCGTAACGCGTAAGCGGTGACTCGGTGATATCAAAGCAGTATTTATTTCCTCTGTTGATTTTTCCACCGTCTCTAGTTTTTTTGATTAGGTTCGTCGTTCTTCTCCCAGGAACACGGCTTGATGCATTTATGAGCCTTATTCTGGAACCGAAAGTGATAAAAGCACAGCCAGTTCGATTCCTTATGATCCTTAGGAACATGTTTGCGGCTCCTCGAGTTTGACCGAAAACGATTGAATCTGTTATTACCACGTCCGAAGTACTTGCCTCGTGGCCTTGAGATCTCTAAGCGGCTCATCCTTTGTGTTAAACTGGCGATCTGGGCCTCTATGTCACCTCTAGCCGGCGTTACTGGCCCCCGAGGGCCACGATACGAAATCTCTTGCACCTCGGTATAGCGCGTCGACTCTATGACCTTGTCGGCCATGTTCGCCAACTTCTCCAACTCTGTGACCTCACTCACAGTCAGGACCGCTCGTACAGCTCCTGGAAGATGTCCCATCCATAGCATGCATAAGGTTTCATCTGGGAACTTATCTCGTGCCAGCTCCTTCATTCTCCTTAACAGCTGAGAGGGCTTTTGGTCACCGAGGTCCAGCTCCTTAAGTAATTTATGAACCTGGCGAACTTCTGATTCCTCGTATACAGCGAGTAGTCTAGCTTTCAGGGCATCATACTTCTTGGTCTCCGGCGGGCTGAGAACGATGTCGCTGACTTGCTCGACCTGATCCTTGCTCAGCTTCGCGATAACCAGATTATATTTACTCTCGTCGGACAACTTCTGGTTTGCTACCACCGCTTCATATTGGGCAAACCACAGGCGCGGTGAGTCACGCCAGAAATCCGGTACTTTTGAGGATACCGTTATTTGGGCCAAAGCAGTTTCACCAGCCTCATCCTTTATCATCTTCATGGGCGCTGACGCGGGGTGAGCCATCGCGGTAGTTAATTATAGTTCATCACAAACTCACAACTGTACAGTATTTATTTATTATATTTATTTAACTAGTTTAGTCCACTTTATTTTAGGTATCACTTGCACGATCAGGTGTTCTCTAGTCGGCGGGGTCACCAATGTTGAGGCACGGGAGTCGGAATCAAACTCGGATATGCAATTACGTTGTTTAATTAATAACTGCTCTCTTACAACATGCGACCGTCCGTAGCCCGACAATCCCGTGACTAACGGTGCGGTGCATTAGTGCATCGTACATGCATATGGGGATACATAGATATAATTGTACATACATGTGTGTAGTCCCTACATGTCCATGATTATTTATTGTTTTTAACAATCGTATTCCTTTTCGATACCGGTATAAATGGCAGTAGATTTCTCGCACAAATACCATAATTTTAAAACCTAGTATTTTTCGTCTGTTGAGTACTCAGCTGTTTTACTGCCAGTGTCATGTCAAGTGAATGTCTTGCGTAATGTCAATTCAATTGTCATTAATGATAATGACGAAAGTGTCAAATCAAAGTGTTTTCATTTTGTATTTTGCAAATATTCCAATAATTCCTGTTCAGACTATTTGTGATAGAGAATATTATTGTTCTGCTTAACTTCAATAAAAAATAAATCGTCTTAGTTAATATTTATAAGTTATGAAAGTTAATTACTTATTGCATTTTTGTGCTTTTGTTTAACAATATTGCGTGTTCCAATACGTATGTAACTTATTTTTGTTACAAACATGGGTAACCAGCTAGTAGGGGTGGCGCCTTCGCAAATTTACCCCGTCGAGCACTATCTGAGTGATCATCCTGACCTATCCTTTGATCAGAGGTTGGAAAAAGAGTTTTTTTTATATGTCCATTTCTAAACAAATGTTTGTTTTGCACCTTTATGTTATAGAGCTTAAGAGTTATTTTTAGTTTGTCTATTTTCTTTTGTTACAACATAATGTAACAACATTATGTATGAAGTTTATACAAAAACAATAAGTGTGTTTTCTTGTTAGATTTTGTTATGATAAGATAAAACATTACCAAATGAATCACAATGTTGATTGAACTATGCATATAAAAACATTTATTTATGTATTTTATTTCATTAAGTTCACATTATTGTTTAAACATCACACATAGTTTCAAATAGTATTCAAAATTAGTTCGCAAAAGAACAAAGCTGTACCAAACATGTCTTAATTTTCATGTTTTTATGTTACATAGTTACATGTTAGTGTATAATACCAACAAACAAGCATACATGTCACCTTATGGTCAGCGGTCATAGGCGTACTTGAACAATGGCAACACCATTGTTAACCGGTGTGTTGATGGATGAGATCTTGACTTATATAACTAATAATTTATCTTTTAATTGTCCTAGTCTGGGTTCAACAAGATTCCTCAAGGTAGCAAGAGCACGGTCCAGAGAGGGTCTCGTTGTTGTGAAAGTATTTGCTGTCCATGATCCGTCATTGCCATTGGCAGAACACAAGGAAAGGATTCTAAAGATCAAAGAACAGCTGGCATCCACTTTTAACTGTTTGCCATTTCAGAGAGTTATTGTAAGTATTACAGTTAGTTTTCTTAATTCACAGTTATTTACACATCTGTCTGTAGATCCTGTTTAATCTCAAAGATTTTATACCTTTTTCCATGGCTTTATTTATTATTCAATCTCATTTATTTGTAGTTTTATTGCTGTAAGTCTTGATGGTTTGGATTATAAAGTTATTTAACTTAAACATTGTTTTTAGTATAAAATAATACTAAATAAAATATTTTGCTTTCCAGTTAACTGACAAAGCAGGTCTTCTAATGCGCGAGTACTGTAAATATAGTGTGTACGACAGGATGTCAACAAGGCCCTTTCTGACCGTACTGGAAAAGAAATGGATCACATTCCAAGTCCTATATGCACTGCACAGGATGCACAAACTTGGGATTTGTCATGGAGATATTAAGGTTTGCTATCTGTCATGTATTTTATATACCACAATTTGTTTGAAATTTTTACTTGCAACCCTCAGTAAAGAAAAAATTATGTGGAATCTTAGAACCCAGAATGTTTTTTTAAGTTGTTTCTCATTGGGCACTCTTCAGGGATCACATGAAGACTATTTACTATGCTGGCTGCTTGACAATTGTGACTGACCCAGACCAGATTCAAATGGACGTTAGTCTAGTTAGTAGAGGGTGTTATTGAGAATGGTAGTATGTTAGTAGGTATGAGAATTGGGGCAGGGATTGTTAGGAACAGCGCCGGATTTAGCTTTAGATTTACCTCGGCGGCCCATAGGCAGAGCGTGTGGTGGAGGCCCTCAAATAGTTTGTGGTTAACTGTTGAAAGTTTGGTGAACTTTGGTGAACTGTGAACTGTTTATATGAGCCGACGGCACCCCTGTTAAGGTAAATTTATTTAAATATAAAAAAAGATTTTCGTCTATTTGTAACAAAACTCAGTATTTTTTTCTCTCTCGCTCTACTGAGCCTCTATCGATTTAATTTAATGTTTTTGTGGTGTGGTGGCGGCCCCCTTGTGGTGGCGGCCCATAGGCAACTGCCTATGTTGCCTATGCTTAAATCCGGCACTGGTTAGGAACATTAATAGTCCAGTTAGTAAGAGTCTCATTCTAATGTGGTCACAAATTATTGATTGAGCAGTTCATATTACACTGGTAACACAATATATTTATTTCCAGCTAGAGAACATAATGGTCACCTCCTGGCTATGGGTCCTTCTGACAGACATAGCGTCATTCAAACCCACGTTCTTGCCTGACGACAACCCTGCCGACTTCAATTACTTCCTCGACACGTCTCGGCGAAGACTGTGTTATGTTGCGCCAGAGAGATTTGTAAAGGCTCCCGACCCTAACAGTAGATCGGCGGTAAGTTTTTTGTTGAAACCCACATAACTCTGTATACTTAATGGTCGAATAAGCGAGCGCGATGGATAGTTAGATGGGTGCCTAGTGGTAAAAAATTCTAGATGTTACCGCGCTTCAGAGGGCTCATTAAGTCGTCTTTTGTTATCGTTAGATGTCTTTTAGCCATGGCGGAGGCAATCGGGCACTATAAAGACGTTCGAAACGTGGTTTGGCAAGTTATCCCTATAGTTATTAGCTATTTTCCAAGAACTATCATTGTCGTACTGCTAGTAAACTAAATGATGTACATTATTAACATACTTAATCCTAAATTGTTGAAATTACAGGCTGAAGATCGAACGGGTCTACTACTGAGTGAGTCGCCATGTAAAGTGGGTGAACTAGTACCCAGCATGGACATCTTTTCTGCAGGGTAAGCTTGTCTTTAACATATTCTTGTTTTTAACGTGTTCTTTCATCTTTATCATTACTTCCTGGTCCAATTTTGACTTAGAATTGCATTTGTCGCACGGCTGTCGTTCCGTCTCAAGTGCAGATCACCCTCACCTAGGAAAGTGGCAAAATGTAATCACGTTACAAATTCCAGTGTAACATGAAAATGCTCATAATGTTGTAATGCTTCCACCTTACTCTCATCTTAAACCAACTTCATATTCCTTCTAGCTGTGCGCTACTAGAGCTATGGAACGACGGCACCCCAGCATTGGACCTACCAGGCTTGCTAGCCTACCGCAACGGCGAGGATCGACCAGCGACCATGACACTGCCAGATGGCTGCGAGCCAGAACTGAGGAGTCTGCTCCACTCCATGACCGAACGGAACCCCAAGGATAGGAAGAGCGCTGAGATATACCTCGATGAAGCACGTGGCAAGTGAGTGGTTGGTTCATTTAGGAGCTACAGTGCCACCGTTTCTCTGTGTGTGTCTGCCTACACACACGGTTAAAATACAGATTGGTCAAACTTATAACACCCCTCTTTTTGCGTCGGGGATTAACAGCACATAAGATAATCAAAACTTTATATTTCATACATTTCCGTTGTCTCCACGGTGGTTTAACAGATATACAGACAGATAGAGGGACAAAAGTTCCAAAAAATTAATTAAAGCATAATGAAATAACTTTATATGGCGTTTATTAGTAAGACCTTTATTGGATATCTCCGCCGTACACACTTTAACGATACCAAATCCCACACTCCTTTCTATATGGAATTTTTTAAAGAGTGGTATCACTTTTTCTCATAATATCTTTATTATCTTTGTCAATTTATCTTTCAGGCTCTTCCCCGAATACTTCTATTCATTCCTGCAGTCGTATATGCTGATATTCTCTGCGCAGCCCATCTTACCAGCAGACGAGAAGATCTTACGAATACATCAAGACATAAAGAACATTATCAAGATCTTCACTCAACCCTCAAACGCTAAGAACTACCAAGATTTAGTTGACGAAACCACTGACAACCAGAAAGTGGATATTGATGCCCTGGTCAAAGAAGGTTATAAGGTCATGAATGTAAACGTCGCTGATTATGAGGAAGATGCAGAAAAGACCCCGGAGAAAATAGAGATGGGGCCTGATGGAGAAGGGTTGATACTTATTACGTCATTAGTGACGTCATGCATTAGAGGGCTGCATCATTGTACTTCGAAACTGTACTGCTTGGAGATACTGCAGTTGTTGTGCGAGAATTCCAGTTCTGAAACTATTTTAGATAGAATATTGCCGTTTATTGTAAGTATTCATTGTGTCTGAGTCAAATTCCCCTGCTTGTAGAGAAATGGTGATAACTTCCAGGATAATGTCGATGGTACTCAAGCATAGTATTTTAGTTTTTTGGGTTCTATATTCAAGGGCTTTCCTAGCTATGACACTTACCAAACATAAGTAGTGTTGTTTTTCTGTGTACTTGGCATAACTGTAGAAAATCTTTTTTTTTGAGGGGCGAATAAGATATAAGAGATGATCTCTTATAACTCTTATATTAAATTATTAGGGTTCTTAAGAATCTTATAACTAATAAGAGGTAGATAAGAGAAGTTACAAGAGGTAAAACCTCTTCCACAGATTTATCTATCCCACGCACCGGAAGCGCGCGTCCGCGCCGCAGCCGTATGGTGCGTGGCGCGCTGCGTCGCGTGCGTGCGGACGCTCCCCCCGCAGGACTGCAACGTGTTCCCCGAGTACATCCTGCCCGAGCTCGCGCCGCGGGCCTCGGACCAGGCGCTGCCGGTGCGGATCGCGTATGCTAACAATATCGGTGAGTGGTAGGGCTTGGTTTGTGATGTTAGTGTTGGAAAGTGGGTTCAAGTTTGTGGTGGCATTGTGTTGCAATGGCTGCAACCTGTTCCCCGAGTACATCCTGGCCGAGCTCGCGCCGCGGGCTTCCGACCAGGCGCTGCCGGTGCGGATCGCGTATGCCAACAATATCGGTGAACGGTGAGTTGTGAGACTTGGTTCGTGGTGTTACATTACATGAAATTACATCAATTGAACTAGAATTAATGAAGGTCAATCAAATTCCACCCAAAAAATCTAAGATTAAAAATCAATGAAACCAGCTCTAGGTGAAAGTTTTTCGGAGTTATACAAGGTGCATTACTAAGACCAGTTGTTTACTTCCTAATGAACTTTCAGTTAAAATTGATTTAAAACACGTTTTCGTTCTTACTAATGACGTATACCAGTAATATAGTAAGAAAATAAAATAGAATTCAGTAATTACCGAATAAGATAGTATAGCGTAAGTTGTTGTTGCAGCTAAATTAGCAGAGACAGCGGTGCGGTTTCTGGACCAGACGCAGAACATGGTTGATAAAGAGGCCGCCAATATTAATTACGAAACTGAACTGTCGGTGCTTCACGAGATGGTACGTTACAATATGTCTAAATATTTATCTCAGTTTTCTACAGATTTTAAAAATATTAATGCTTAAAAATGAATAATTTATGAAAATAAACAGTTGTATAAAATTTTCAAAAAGTAGGCCTTATTTTTTATAAGTAAAGATTACCTTATTAATTGTAGGTACGGTCTACAGTGTCATACCTGCTGACTGACTCACAAGCTGTCGTCAAACGAGCCCTAGTGGAAAATGGCATAACCAAGCTATGTATATTTTTTGGAAAACAAAAAGGTAAGAAAATATTTCATTTTCAATCTGTAAGGAGTGAGTGACCTTGCGCTTTGGTGGGTGGCGACGTGACGATCGTGACGCGACGCTCCGCTTCTTTTCATATCAACATTACAACAATAACAAAAATATTAAGTAACTAAAAGTGGCACTGAATTTATTCGGCAGCGAACGACGTAATCCTCTCCCATATGGTAACGTTCCTGAACGACAAAGAGGAGGTGGCGCTGCGCGGGTGTTTCTTCGAGCGCGTGGTGGGCGTCGCGTCCTACGTGGGGCAGCACGCCGCGCCCATACTGCTGCCATTGTTGCAACAGGTATGCTTTGGGATTGTATTATTTACAGTTTGAATTTTAGTCGACTTCAAAAAAGGAGGATATATTTATTTATGCGATGAAAAGTTATGCGTGATAATTTTTTACAGAGAAGACCTGTTTTGATAAACAATTTTTAATGAATAGGGTCTGAGGGATTATATAAATAAAATTACATCTGAGAAAGAGTTTTTGAGTTATCTCTACTTATCGATCTTAGTCAATTTCGCTTCCGAGTTGATTTGAACTGTGAGCATGGGAGCGGCAACGTATAGGGAAAGGCCGAGCTTTAACTATTCACTTTCGCAACTCATATAGGTACTTGGGGGTGGTGTAGCGAGCTTCAATAGCGTGGTTCAGGCTTGATATGCCGTATATAAAAAAGAAACGGTGAAATTCTCGCCAAGTTGAAATATTTTCTGGTAACAAAAATTCCAATTGAGACCTATATTTCCAGGGCCTCACAGACCAGTCAGAGTGGATCATAGCGAAAGCGTTGCGCGCTATCAGCAGTCTGGCGGAACTCGGTCTCTTGCCGAAACAAGCGCTTTGTGATCTGGTGGCTGAAAGTGCTGTTTATTTGGCTCATCCTAATCTTTGGGTAAGTTCAGTAAAATTTTCATTTAAGTCTTTTTAATTGTGTATTTATATAAACTAGAGACTTAAGCTGTTTTCGAAATTACACCCTAATGCTTTCTCTCAAAGAGCTACTTTACTTTGCCATTGGAAATACAACAAAGCAACAGAATCACAGGCATCAATGTATAGCCCATAAAATAAATAAACGCTAACACATTCAGACACCAATCTCATCAACCTCGGTCGGGAATAGAACCCTGTACCTCTTACTTCACAGACAGGGCAACTAAGCTACAGAGTCGAAAAAACAGAAAGAAGAAAGAAAAACTTCATCTTTCTTACCTAAACTTATAATTGTTTCCAGATCAGGCACGAAGTGTGCGGCCTAGTGTCGTGCGTGGCGAGCCTGCTGAACCCTATTGATGTGAACTGCAAGATACTGCCGCTGGTGTGGCCGCATCTCAAACATAAACTTATACAGGTAAGGTTTTGAGTGCATTACATCGATTTAACTCCGACTGGAGTTAGATTCAACTTAATATGTGTTGAATTGAGCTATACTTTTTGAATTAGAATATGATATAATCGTGTAAGTCGTATCAGCGCTTTCGAGAAAAGGTTGAAAATATAACCTAAATAAAATAGGTAATATAGTGTAAGGGCGCTCACTCACATGTTTGCGAATATGTGAACCCACAATTATGGGAAAGACTTTCGCAGATGATAAAGCGAAGTTTTTGACAAATTAGTAAAGTGACTGTGAAAATTCGTGCAATGTACATACAAACGTTTGTATGTGAGTGAGCGCGGTAAGGCTCATAATTCAATGATTGCTATTTCACTACACAAATATTATAACTACCCTCCGTATATTTCTCTATTATTTCAGGTAGAGAGAGCGGAGTTACTACTCGAAAGTCTTGCGGAGCCAATACCTCGGAAAGTCTTGGATGCAGTTTTAAGACACGGCGACGTAGACCGGCTGGTGCAGACCTTGCGGGAGAGGCGGAGCGCTAGGCTGAGGGTAGGAGTGTTTTTCCTACAGCGGTATTCACAAACAGTACTATGAAGTCACTCAGTGCTCTCGGACGCATAGGGTCATTTGGTTTGACAATTGGACAATGACAGAGCTGTATTCAACGCTACCTCAACGAGACCTCATAGGTTAAATAAGTAATATGTTTAATTAATATTTTAATTTTTAATACGTTTGGTTCATGAATACGGACGTTACTGTGCCAGTATCTAGTTTATGCGCCTATAGTATTTGGTCGAGCATATGTGCCTTTACCCTATGATAGTACGTATGCGCCTTTAGTCTATCGTCGTGCGTATGCGACGAGTTATTAATCTGTGATTGGATATTATGTGGACGATGACGATACTCTCTGTGATAAATGCTGCTTTCGCGGTATTGCCTGTTAGTTCGCTCTATGAATAAGTGTAACAAACTACTAGAATGATAGGTAACTCTATTTACATTGTGTCGTAGGTAAAGCAAGGCATGGCGCCAGTGTACTCTGAGATGGGGCAACAACTGAAGAATCTGTTCCGGAGACTGGCTTCTGATGGTAGGCATATTTGTTTAACCGAGCTTCAAAGAGTTTTCAATTCGACTGTACTTTTAATATGTTACATTTAAATTAGAGCGATAGCTGACGAGTAGTTTTTGAGTTGTCTCTACGGGTCGATGTTGAACGCATTTGAACATTACAAGTTATTGAATTTATCATTGTAAGAGTTTCGATTAAAAAAACTTTGCTTTACAAATATGAGAATATAAAACAATATGATATATGATATTTTTCCATTATCCATTATCCATTATCGCAATTATTGCACAAACCATTGACATTAATATAACACTACAATGTTGTTTTAAGGTATGACGGAGCACGTGGAGAACCAGTTGCTGGCGATGAGCGCGCACCTCATCAAGATCCAGAGCTCCGCCACACAGGTATGTCAACAACACAAGGTCTCGCGCGTTCGGACAATGCGCACATTCCTTTCGTGTCCGTGAATGGCGTGAATGGCAGGTGCATTGATGTATATGGTACTTTAGTACATAGTATCTCAATGGGCAGGTGTCCCTCCCTGAGCATTGTCTTTGGCATATTCAATATTCATGTCCTTTTCTTGAGCAAGAACATCGCCTATAACTACTCGCTGCTCGCGGTCGGACACCTGCCTGTGACCAGTGCGTTGCTCGAACGCGCAGAATATGAAGCTTTACATCTGAACCAGTCTATGATTTGTGATATTATTGTACATACGTGCTGTGCTGTGACGTGATACTTTACTTTAGGGTTGAATAAACGTGTCTATGTGCGGTTACAGCTGGCTTTTCATTGCATTCCCTACATGTGTGGACTTGAGTAACTACAATAGGTAACATAACCTACATTATGTTCTATAGCAGCACATAACGGACGCGCCAGGACGCCTCATATTATCCGGGGGCGGCCTGTCCCGCTCCGTGCAACTCGACGCCGGGACCGACGCTATCAACTTGGCCGACAAGATGTATATATCTACGCAGAACAGGTAATTTATTGTTGTTTTTGTACAGTACTTAAAGTACCTTTTTATAGCCACTCATGACAACTGAGACCAACTTAGAATAAGACCCAATTTACTAGAATGGTAAGTCTAGTTTACAGATGGTTTTAGAATATTAGTTGATTAGTTTGATAATAAGTGTAAGTGTTAGAAATAGTCCAGTTGATAACATAATAATATGTTTTAATGTTCCAGAAGAACCCATAAGACCTCCTTGTCCCACGAAACGCATATGAACACGGAATGGCAGCACATGTTCGGACAGTCACACGACCCTGTTACTATTAAAGGTAATTTTTATTCATAAAACGCAATTTCAAAATGATTTTTAACCTACTTCAAAAATAAGAGCAGGTGCTCAATTCGACTGTATTTTAACCTTAAGTTTAACTTGAAATGATTTTCATTATACTTTTTGTATTCGAAAAAATTTAGATTTAAGCGACATCGGAGTTGTAGTTTTTGAGTTATTTTACTGTTACTGTTACTTGTCGATGTTGAAATCGTTATTTTCTTTGTTAAAGTCATTTTATGTCAACAGTCGACAAAAACACCCGACGACTTATTTCTGAGCTATCCCTACCGACCTTAAACTCAATATTATCTGTTTTCTTAGCATCAGAATCGTCGTCGCAGTCGGCGTCTCCGAGCAACAGCAGCGCGCTCGCGCCGGCCGCGCCCGCGCCGCCCGCGCACTCGCAGCTCGGCCACAGCGCTAGCTACGTGCAGTGTGAGTCAACTGGCCCGCTGGTGGGCAAGGGCTTACAGTAAGGTTATTATAACTTGGCCGCTCTGAACTTCGTTTTCCGAGATGTTTGCGCAGGTACAGTAACTGACCAATCCAAACACGGCAGCTATGACAGTGTTTTGTGATGCGCTACTTCGTATTGGCGTACCTATCCAACCGCCCGCGCTCCCCGCCTCCTGCCACTATATTCAGAGCGGCCGAGTTATAATGACCTTACTGTACAATGTAATGCAAAGAGTCAATCAGTTAGGATCCTTTGGGCAGGTAGTTTTATAGTAAACGTCCACTAAAAACGGATTTTGCACCCATATTACATAAATATTCTACTCCTAAGAGCTAAGAGGGTAAAATAGGAAGGGGGGGGGGCTAAACGCTACTTGGCTGACTTTCACTAATGTTCCTGAATATTATGGATCGATAAAAATACCCTGCAGTGACATTAGTGTAATATATTTGTATCTATAAAATCTATAGAATAAACAAGATCAAGCAGCTAAGTTTATAGCAACAAGTAAGACGGCGTGTTTGTCCACAGACAGCATGGCCCCGTGCCGCATCGAGCTGAGGAACTTGACGGCGCGCATGCAGCAGAAATTCCAGAAATCGTTAAGGTACATACTTATTTATTTACTTACTTATTGACTTATATTAATATTAATTGTCTTAGGGAGTCATTTTGTTGGAATTAACCTCAAAATACATATCGCGAGTATCCCTGCTTTAACAGACAACTCAATTATACAAATTTTTGTCTACCTTGGTATACTTTCCGTAAACCTTCGAAGTTAGTGAAAACTTACCATCAGGTATTTATAATTTGAAGTACCCTAAGCCTCGCTGTGTTGCAGGAGCCACGACGAGAACCTGGACCCGAACGAAGACCTCCAGCCGCCGCCGTCCTGGCGGCCCGGCAACCAGCTGCTGGCTTATCTGCACGAGCATAAGTAATACACGACGCATTGTATACATACACACAAACGCGTGCACATTTATGAACTTATCGAGTTCCAAAACACCTAATTCAGACAATTACCTACGTTTACCTCATATTTACGGGTAATACAAACAAAAAATAATAATTGGTCCTTCGAGCCGAATTTATCACAGTTACTTGTTTAAGTTAATTTGTTGTGATCGTGTATCTATCTACATAAATAACAATATTGTCCTTTCAGCAGCTTTGGGACTAGCAATCGGTGGCTCTATATATTCAATCCCTCTAAGGCTTTGCATTTGACATGGTCCTTCGAGCTGAAATTCAAACAATGATTTTTAGCTCAAAACTCTTTTGTATTACTCCCAGAATCACATAAATGTGTATTAAAATCTTCGCGCAGTCCAAAATCTTGAATAAATATTTTGTTATAAAAAATTGTTTTGTTTCCAGAGCTCGCGTCAACCAATTAGTGCGGTTGCCGGCGCACAAGAGCTTCTTCGGGTCGTGCTCGGACGACGGCACGGTGCGGCTGTGGGACGCGGCGCGGCTGCAGGGACACGCCTATGTTAATAAGTATGTATGGGGTTGGGTCTATTCTGTATCTGTGCTCTGCGGGGCACGAAAATGGTGATCAAATTATAAGTCCACCTTCATTTATCTTTGGGAAACAAGATAATTATGTTCTTGCCCTCACATATAGCTTTTAGCGATAACATAGCTTTTTCATGTGTAATTGTTATGCTAATAGAAAATATACACCGTCATACAATTTTCTCGCGGATTGTTGCAAAGTGAAGTAACTTTTGATGCAGTAAACAAGCGTGTATGTATGTAATGTTTCCAGATCGAAGTCGATGTACAACAGAAGCGCGGGCCCGGTGGTGTCCATGGCGGCGTGCGAGGGCGGACAGTCCCTAGTGGCCGCCACGCAGGAGGGCTCTATATTTGTATTGAGGTAACACAAACAACGGGTAGGAAATATGTGTAGATCAAATTGGAATGTTTTTCAAGGTCAAGGTCAGTTTTTATCAGATTTGTGACGTCATCGTTTGGCGTGATTGTGATATCACCACAAAACTTCTGAGTAAATCTTAATAATGATTATGTATTATTATACGGAAAGCAATTTAATATATATTTCGGAGGCACTAGTCAGGATGGTGGTATAATGCTCCGATCATCAGGTTGCAAGGTGTAAAATAAAACACAGTAGGCGTTCAATACGTGTCTTCATGATTTAAATTAGGTTACAGGTTACACAGCTTAACTTAATTTGATTAAAGCTTTTAGGTTATGTTAAAACGTGATACGACTGAAATACACTTAGAGAAACGTTATGCCGTCGGGCATAGGTACGACGCAGTATAGGATTTTATTACAAAGTACACTAGTTAACTTAATGCGACCGTTCCGCTCGACGTCTGCTCGAGAAGTCCCCGCTGTTCGTAGCCGACTCCACAGGTGCCCTCTGTTGGGTTCCCCCTCCGATATCCCATCGAGACACGTTTACAATTCGTACAGTGTTGCCATTTAAATTACAGTTCCGGATTTACGTTTTATTCAAAGTTTAATGATTTATTTAGTTTGATTCTAATCTAATTTTATTTCCGTCTCCGACACGGCCATTCTGACTAGCACACGTCCTCGTGTGATGCCTTTTACTTTAGGTTACAACAAAGCTCTAATTTTATTTTATTCAGCAAAAGCTACTAATTTTAAACGAGACTACAAATTTAATTTGAGCAACAAGTTTTTAGATTACTTAAAATTTCTTTGATTGAACGCCAAGTTAAAGTTAAGTTAAGTTAAGTTTTTGTTTAAAGTTTTTTTTTGCATTTATTTTTAGCCCTAACTACCTACACTCCCGCCGCGCCGTTTCCGGTGTCGCTATGGAGAAGAAGACGGCTAAACAAACTCCATAACATGACACTTGTTTAGAGCAAAATTACCAAATTTATTATTAACGCGGGTTTGTTTTTAACGTTTAACGCAATACGTCGTCGTACAATCGTCGTAAAACTGGATGACTCGATCGGCTGTGGTGTCGGAATTTACCTGTAACAATAAACACAAACGAAAGTATCTCTTAAAGCTCGGCCCTTCCTGACGTAAGTGGGCAGGGAATAAAAACAACTTTATCAAATCATTAGAAATTTTGAAAATCATAACAGATTATTTCTCTCAAAGGCCAAAGCTGACATGTCGATCAACACCCATACTCATTCAAATAAATAGGAAACTCATTGAAATATTGCAGTGCTCGCACCCTGACCTCCATCCGGTTCTGATCATCACCCTTATAACCTCCATCCAGTTACAAGCAACAACCCAATAGGCAACCTCTATCCAGTCATCCCCGCATGCAACCTCCATCCGGTTACAAACACTACACTACCCAGATGATCATTTCGAGCTTTTATCAAAAATAATCTTAAAAAGGTTTGTTCAACATGTCGCTTTATTTATCCTATCACATTACAGATTAATCCAAAACAAACTACATTTCCCATAAAAGTTACTTTTCTCAAAAGTTATCATTTCGCAAATAAGTTGACTCATCGAACGGTACTCAAGTACAATCAGTTCTTCTGTCCAGAAATAACATTCAAATCGTATACCTACATAGCTAAGGACTATACATTTTTCAAAGTTACAAAACCGTTCAAGTATAATTTCAAAAGTTCCGTTCGATAAGTTGACCGAAAACTAAGCCTCTCAACAATAGACTTTTACCAAGTGAACTACGTCTCGAAAAGAAAAGTTACTACTTCTTTAAGCTATTACAAAACAAGTATGAACGATACAGATCACCTGTTTCGCTGAGTCCGATCTGCGGCTGCCAGTTGCCAGAGCTTCCTCCTTCAATGTTACACGAATGAACTCCAGAAAGCCCACGAGTGCACGCACGCCGCCGTCGATTCGGCTCCAGACAACACATGTGTAACCTGCGTGTGCTGCTGCCTGTGCATCCTCGAAAACTTATCTGAAAACAGAACGATGCACATTGCATCGTCACATGTGAGATTACTTCAAAACTCATTGGTTTCACAAGGTAAACCAAAACCAATCGAAGTGTGCTGCACTTGTAAAAATAATTGGGGAACTGATTGTACCCAACTGCTACTTTAATTAAAAATTTCACTGAACTTCCGATATCTTAATTGTTATCTTTTGTCATTGTTCATTAATTACAAGACACATTAAAAGGTCATATTTTCACAAGGAACGAAAATAAAATGGAAGTTATAAAACTCCAACACACCAGGTGTAATAAAATAAAAGTCATACCAAAAACGCCGTTTCACTTTTACCTCGTCTAGCCGTTACTATATCTAGGTAATGTCACCCTTGGTTGCAGATAGGAACCAGTAAAGGTCTTGGTCTCCAGTTCCTTATAACCTAGAAACGCTTCCTAAACGCATCATAAATCCGACGTAAACACTTACGCCGACTTTATTTATTTCGAAAATATAGTGACTAAAGCGGGTAAGAATCCAACTAATTCGTCTGTAATAACTCTAACGACAATGTTTTGGATCATTAGATAACGCTTACACAATATTTAAAATCAACAATGAACTACGCGGGTATTTAGAATATTGAAATTATTTTGTCACATAGTAAATAAAACTTTGAAAATTGTATTGTGTTTCACTTTTAAAACAACTCGAACTAATGAGCAACTAATTCGATCGACGTCACCAACGAACAACCAAACCGTTCACTTTAAAAAAACTAGCTTACGCTTTTATTGTTATTATTGTTGTAGGCTTTTATTATCGTTGTAGGTACTCGATAAATGGAATAAATACTTCATCAAGTTGAGCACAAATATAGCATCTATTTTGTGTGTGTTTATTTTTCTCCAACTAATCCTTTTCAGCGATAAGCGGCGCACCAAATTATCAAAAACCAAAATAACTATCACGAACATTACACGTTTGATAAAAGTCACTGCACTGTACGTCATATCTCGTTATCAATTAAAAATTGTACCAACACGGAATGCATAATAAAATGCCTGACTTTAAAACGTTTGTTTTTCTTTTCGACCAGACTACAAAATCTTATCCACCAAAGGGGGTATCTTTAAGAATTTTATGCACGTAAATTAATTATTGTAACTTCGGAACATAATAATTTTACTTTAAAATGACTCTAGTTACGTTACATTTCGATTAAATTAAATGAACAAAAATGCTTACCCAACCAAGTACCATTGTTATCCGATAACTCTCATCAACTATTATCATCAAGGTATCTTCAAAACAAAGCATGAATCAAACTCGTGGCCTGTGGCTTTTCGCTAAGCCCAACCAACAAACTACGTTTGTTACACGCGCATTCTTCCGAATGCCGTACGGGTCGCACGGATTCCTCCGTGGTCTAACCTGGACCCCGACCTCCGCCAGAGCCACCCGCGTACCGCGTATCCACGGTCTACCTTAAAGCAGTTTCGCATCCACTTCAAGCAGATACCGACTTCTACGGACTACGGCTACGAAATGGACCCCGACCTCCGCCAGAGCCACCCGCGTACCGCGTATCCACGGTCTACTTAAAGTAGTCTCGCATCCACTTCAAGCAGATACCGACTTCTACGGACTACGGCTACGAAATGTCTACTGGTACGGTCCGACCAGCCGAGCTAAGATTCATCGCTATCACTCTACTCAAATTCACTTTTTATATCACAACACTTCAAATGGTACTTAGCTCTTGGGCATTCTAACAAACTAATACCACAAATCTACCCACATTAAACTTCAACAAAATGATCGCATGATAAAAGTGTGTTCCGATGTTATAATACTTGGTTAAACTACACTAAAATCAAAGGGTGTAACTTTCCCTTCATAATAAAAACATAGAGGTCATAATAAAAACGATTTCTTTTGTTTTTCAGCGATTAAACATCAAAATAAGATTACAATGAGGAGCGATTTGTTTTAATTACGGAACTACGTTAAACGATTTTATTACCGGAAATTGATGTCTTTATTTTTACTCACGATTATCAAACAAACTACACACACACAACATAGTTTACACAAAAATTAAAATTTAAGCAATGAAATTGTATCACCTCAGACGTAATGGAATAAAAATAATGCCATACCCATACTCGCTGTGTTACTTAGCTTTACCAAAATTCGACGCCACATTCCATCCATGCCATGTGAGATGTAATGGCACATGTCAACTCGCTTGCCCTTTATGAATCCAGTTCTCATCTGAAAATTGCTATCTGAAAACCTGGAAATAACCTAGCCAGCCATGTGTGGGACGTGAAGTTACATCCAACTTCTGATTTCGGAGGCACTAGTCAGGATGGTGGTATAATGCTCCGATCATCAGGTTGCAAGGTGTAAAATAAAACACAGTAGGCGTTCAATACGTGTCTTCATGATTTAAATTAGGTTACAGGTTACACAGCTTAACTTAATTTGATTAAAGCTTTTAGGTTATGTTAAAACGTGATACGACTGAAATACACTTAGAGAAACGTTATGCCGTCGGGCATAGGTACGACGCAGTATAGGATTTTATTACAAAGTACACTAGTTAACTTAATGCGACCGTTCCGCTCGACGTCTGCTCGAGAAGTCCCCGCTGTTCGTAGCCGACTCCACAGGTGCCCTCTGTTGGGTTCCCCCTCCGATATCCCATCGAGACACGTTTACAATTCGTACAGTGTTGCCATTTAAATTACAGTTCCGGATTTACGTTTTATTCAAAGTTTAATGATTTATTTAGTTTGATTCTAATCTAATTTTATTTCCGTCTCCGACATATATAACATATTAACACGAAAGCGCAGAAAGAAACTCCTCAGCATTTTTTTAATTATCATTGACATGAAAATCCAGAAACCTTGTAATTTTTCCTTCCTTGTAATTTTTCCTTGTCCCCTAGACTAGACGGCGGCTCCTCCCGCATGACGCTGTCGCAGTGCCGGCAGCTGGACGGCGCGGAGGGCGGCGTGGCGGCGCTGGCGTGCGCGGCGGGCGTGCACGCGGGCGTCATCACGTACGCCACGCTCGCCACCGCGCTCGTCGGCTGGGACCTGCGCGCGCCCGGTATGTCCGTGCGTGTACACTGGCCGGCGGTCGGCCCGTATGACGCTGTCGCAGAGCCGGTAACTGTGTGTGTAGGTAACGCGTGGTGGAACCTTCCACATTGTTTAACGGAACTGTGTCCAAGTAAGGCGAGGTGGAACCTACCACGTTGTGTGACTAAGGTGTAAGCCCAGGACGTGTGGCGGAACCTAACACATTGTGTGACTGAACTATACATCCTATGTCGCATATAGGTACGTCTCTTTTGTTTACACGGAATGTACATTTATGTCCCTTTCTTAAGCGAGAATATAGCCAAACTTTACTCGCTACTCACAGGCGGTCATCTGCCGTATGTCTAGACAACGCGTGGTTTAACCTAACACATTGTGTGACCCAACGGTGTGTCCAGGTAACGCGTGTGTAACCGATCTGTGTGACCAGGTAACGCATGCCGAAACCTATCTCTATGTCCAGATAACGCGTCTAATCGTTCTGTGTCCCCGTCCCCGCAGGCAACGCGTGGCGTCTACAAGGCGACCTGCGTCTGGGCGTGTTCACGAGCGTGTTCGCGCACGGCGCCGGCTACCTGGCGGCCGGCACCGCGGGCGGCGCCGTCACCGCCTGGGACCTGCGCTTCCAGCTGCCGATCGCCACGCTGCGCCATCCCAACTGTATGTGGTGTTGTGTCTGTGTATGTGTGTGTGTGTGTGTGTGTGTGTGTGTGTGTGTGTGTGGCGGCTACAATTTTAATTTTAATTCTGCTTTTTTATTGGAAACTTAGTGCTTACATTCTGGTCTCATATACATATCTGTGACATCTGACGAGTACTCTTTGAGTTATCTCCACCTCTCGATGTTCACGTAGCTTTTCTTCTCAAAAGTTATTACAACTTCGTTTCAACCCCAACCGTTTTCGTTCGCAGCGGAGCGCGTCCGCCGCATCGTGGGCTGGGGCGGCGCGGAGGGCCGCGTGTGGGCGGTGGGCGGGCGCGACGCGGCGGCGTGGTGCATCGAGTCCACGCAGCGCACGCACGCGCTGTGGCCCGCCACCAACTCGCCGCAGCCGCTGCACTACGGCGCGCCGGTGAGTAGGGGCGGGGGGAGGAGAGAAGAGCGTGAAGGATTGTAATTAAGTATAACTGATGTCTACGGAAAGGTTTATTTGTATTTCATATTCACTTAAATCCTCTTCCGAGAAGAAGGAAGCGATTCCTGCACTTTTATCTTTACAGACCTATCTTTTTACACTGTAGAAAATGTTTAGTTATTCTACGTAGAAACGTAGCCACTTCTGGATCCATTCGCCGCCATGACTTAGTTTGAACTTCAACGTACAATTTGTAATAATAAACTTGCAATAAAATTCCATTACATTTCATTTCTACCTTGTTTCTACCTGCTTACTTCCCTTTTCTCAAATGTCTTGCTCCTTCTCCCTTCCCTTCTTTTCCCCCTTCCTCTCCCATTTTCTCCGTTCCCCTAATACTCTCCCCTTTCTTTCCCTCCAATTCTCCTCTTCCCTTCCCACGCATATCCCCTCAACATATGAAATATAAAAACACACCATCTAACCCTGACACCCCCCGCAGGCGTCCCACTACCTAAGCGCGGCATACTGCGGCACGCGCGAGGGCGGGCGGTTCCTGGTGACGGGCGGCTCGGACCAGCGGCTGCGGTATTGGGACCTGCGCCAGCCGGAGGACTCGTATGTCGTGTTGCAGGCGCCTGGCGATCCGCTGCAGGGGGTTAAATACAGGTAGGTTGTGATGTGAGGGTTGAATACCCTAACAAACTCTCCCGCAGGCCTCCCACTACCTGAGCGCGGCGTACTGCGACACGCGCGAGGGCGGGCGGTTCCTGGTGACGGGCGGCTCGGACCAGCGGCTGCGGTATTGGGACCTGCGCCAGCCAGAGGACTCGTATGTCGTGCTGCAGGCGCCGGCCGAACTTTACTAACTGGACTAATAATAGCAACAACTTAGAACGCTTCGGGAAATTCCTACTTTTGGAACATGTAGAATCCCTATAGATCCGGTTCTATTGGTCGAAGCGTGATGTTATATGGCCCGAAGCCTTCTTTAATGAATGGACTATCCAACCCGATTATTTTCAATTCGCACCAGTAGTAACTTAGACTAGCCCGTTGAAACAAACTCTTTAACTTTATAATTTATATTATGCACAGACTTCAAGTTATGTTGTTTCATACTTTCAGAAGTAGGATAATAGACGGCACGACAGTAATCCAAGAAGTCTGCAAACCGAGTCCAGCGCCTCTCCAGGAGGACAACGTGTACCGGCTGGTGGAGGGCCGCGGCTTCCACCACACCGCGCCCATCACCGACCTCACCGTGGTGGAGGCCAGCCGCTGCTACCTGGTCAGCTCCTCCGCTGATGGGGTTATCAATGTTTGGAAATAGGGGGTTTGGGGAAGTGACATTGGTGATTAGCGTACGGACCACAAGCTCTCCTCATCCTCCTCTCTAGACTTGTGTCTCTAAAATTGTCTACGGTTGTCGTATTCGGAAAGTGACGTGTGCATCCCTTCCCCTCTCCCCCCGGATCTGGGTCAGGAATTCAGGAGGAACCGAGAGGTCAACTATATAACCGGTATGACGTAGTGCGGGCATTAGAGGAAGTGATGTGTATGGACTTATCATGACCGCCGCAAGCGGACGTTCCGCAAGGGAACCTTCGTACTAGCGGCATAAAAGGTAAGCCTGTGGCATAACAGTAAACCGTCGGAGGGGGGAGGGGCGGGGGGCGGTTCAGTGCAGTCTTTGGGCATATCGCGGTCCTAGGACACACTTTGGAGCCCTGCTCGACAATACTATTATAAAAGGCAGTAAATTCAAGAAGTCAATAAATGAGAAATGCTCATCGCCTTCCGTGGATTCTAAATGATAGATAAAGTTAGTATAGCAGGCTTATAATATCTCATCAGGGATTAACTTATTAGTGAATAGTGATGCTGGAAGACAAAGCAAGTTATATAAATGTGAGAGGTAAACTTAATAGTTTTTGGTATTCAAATGACCAATATTGTATGGAAGTAAAGCAGATGAATGTTAAAGCGTGGTTATGGAGAAGCGGTGAAATAAGGCATGTATTACCAAATAAATTGGTAACATTGCTAAATTGAATGTTAGGCAGTGACGATTCGTTACGATTTTAGTTGAGATTGCAGATTTTTACAGCTAAAAATTGTTTAACACACCAGTACTGAGTTATAACGAGTCCTTGTGAAGTATACTGTCCGACCGGTGCCATTGCAGTGACGTCATAAGAACGGTCGCGGAGGCACTTTAAGTTGATCGGTCTTTATGACGTCACGCGCAACAGCATCATATTTTACCCGTCGATTAGGTAATAATATGGGATATACAAAATGTGTAATATGTATAATCGCAATATATTGTAGATCGGTTTCAATAATTTCAAACTGTAATTGATAAGAAAGACGTAATAATCCTCATTGCATAATGTGTAGTACATACTCGTATATGTTTTTTTTCGGTCTAAAGCGCATATATATATAGAAGTCGGGTCTGATGGTTTTTGAAAAGTCTTATTGATTGCCTCCAGTATAGTAATTAGTAACATGTTATTTTATTGTTGTTATAATTAATTTGATTAGTTACTATTTAAATGTTGTATGTCCAAACATGTCCTAGTATTGCTAGAATCTTTTTAAATATAATTGTTGACTTGAATTGTTAATATTTGTTAAGAATTTACCAGTTCAATCTATTCCATGGTAGCCTCATTTTGTTTGCAAACAATATTCAGCTTTTTAGTGCAATATGTTGTGTTGTACTTATGTCTGTTATGAAATAATGTAAATAAAATACAGCAATATACTTTATGTAATATTTTATTTAATTTTATCAATAATAACGATGATAAGACGATAATTATAAACTATTATAGTCAAACATTAAAAGTTGCTCATTAAATATAAAATTTTATGATGTAATATATCAATTATTTTTCTTAATAAAATATGTACACTATTACTTCATTGTTTTATTTTGAAATAAATACATTTTTAACAGTTGTCTACTAAAAATAAATTTTATATAATTATGTACATTTAAAACAAGAAAAGGAATAAATGCAGATTTATTTTCAAAAGTTTAATTTTCCAATGGCCTAACCTAATTAAATCTAGACATGTATATATCATATAAATTCTAAATTATATTATTCTAGAGAGATATACGATATAGCCATTTATATCAGTAACATTATTTAAAAATCCTTTATTAATATAGCTTGATCTCTGAATAAAATTTTTATTATTGATCTTTAATTAAGCTTTATTAATTTAGTAGAAGACAAATGATAATTTTAATGATGTAATAGTCTAATAGTGCTACTGCCAGATATGAGTAAAAAGTCATTACCAATTTATTCCTAGTAGCAAATATCACACAGTTGCTAACAGAAGATGAACTAAAATACATACTAAAATACTAACGAAACGAACTAAAATACATACAAAGTGTAGTTGCCTATAAAACAAGTACTACTTGTTTCATAAACTCAGTGGAGAATAAATTATCCTTAAGACAAACTAGACAGCCGAGGGGGTACTAGGAGGTTATAAGGGAGCAATTTCGAGGAAATTTTTAAATACAGAAAATAGTTAACATACAATTAAAATTTAAATATAACGATGGGTCCTATGTATATGGGCCAAACTAGCAATTTGGCGATTTTGGCTTTTTTGTGGATAACGCATCTTATCGATATAATGAATCATGTGAGCTATTAAAAAAAAAAGATTTCAGCATAGAAACACGATTTTTTATTACGGTATAACGGCATATGTAACATGAATTTAAACGTATAAGGTCCTAAGCGTAGTTAGAGATTTATACGCGGGGAGTTTCCCGCGCATTTGTTTATAGTTTGGAACAATCAGCCAGTTTGACACTTGTACGTTGAACGGAGCATCGGCCGCACTGTGATGAATAAAGACGAATACGAAATGTAATTGTTGTGTTTTTGGGTTACAATTTAGTTTAATAAGTAAAAATGACATCTAATTATCACGCTAAGATGTCTAGATGTCGGAATTTTGTGAATTTGGCTTTGGGAAATGAAAACAACAATTAAAACGAAGATTTTATATTATATTCTAATTAATGAATTATCAATTACTTCAATCGTTTATTGATTTTATAGATAAAAAATTAAAAAAATATATACATTATGCTAATTAGCGTAGGTAATACGCGTATAATGGCCAACATGGTATATCGGCCCTTTTAGGATGTTTTCAAAAAAAAATAATTTTAACAAAAACTAACGTAGAAGGGCCAATGTGACATTAAAAAAAACCAGATAAATGTATATATAAAATACTACAGTGTAAATGAGGGAAATAGTTTTCTTAGCAAATAAGCAAAGATTCGGGAACTTCGGTTTTATCAATTTAAAGTTATAGTAAATTGAAACTTTGGAAGCCTCTCCTGTAAAGTTTTAATTTTACATTTTGGCCCATATACATAGGACCCATCGATAAAATAGATATACATAAGTACCTACTAGTTAAAATCAATATAATTCGGTGGCTATAAAGACGTCAATACGGTTGTTGCCTAGGGCGCCAATAAAATGGCTCACTCTATGGCTTAACCCGTCTTTGGATACATTATCGTTTTGAAATGATGCTATTTCTGTTTTCTTCCTTTTACACAAACAAAAGCTATTTCACAGCTGCAGTAACTGCATAATTATAGGATTTCCTTACTAACTAAACTTTGCGACAGATTTCAAAAAGATGCCCTATCTATAAGTGTCTCCTTATTCTAAAGCACATTCATCTCTTTAAAAAACACAATGTTTGGTTTAAGTAAGCAACATTATTTGATATTCTTAAATAAAAATTTACAAACTCAAGTAAAACATGCCCTAATGACAAAGTATACTTTTGTCATTTTACAAAAAGTAATTTTATATACAGAGGAAATATTTCTTTAATGTGTCCATAGTGTTTTCTAAAACATTAACAATTGGAATTACACATGTAATTTTAAGAATTATCGCTGTTTTTTACTATCCACATCAATTATTTACAAATTTGTTTAATTTGTGGTATGTATAACTTTTGTGGCATTTCTTGTAAAGCCAAAAATCCTACTGAGATGGGCATTATTTTATTCTAAGCAGTGGTCATGTTGCATTTGCTTCATTTTTACAACTTCTTTAAATCTTCTAATTTTTTTATAACTCAAATAGTGTTTGAGTGATTCAAATATAAAACAGCTGATGTGCTATCAATACATACAATTATCCAATCACACTATTGTTAATTATCTTTCTCATGCATAGATATAAAGAAATTATGTAGATTTCATACTCACATGATATTCATGAACATAATGCCTCTATAAATATTGGAGTGTTTTTGATTTTCTTCTATTTACAAACAATATATTAACCACTTAATACCTATGATTTAGAACTACCACTGTCCTTTTTATCATCCGGAACATCTTCTAGAAGCTTCTCTAAGTCAATACCCGCAAATTTGGGGTTCTGTGAGTTGGAAGCATATTCTAGGAACAGATCTTTGAGGAACTGCAAGTCTTTTGTGAGGGTTTTAACCTTTTCCTCCAGCATTTGGTTTTCTGACTTCAATTTGTTCACTCTGGTGAAAGTTTCCTGGGTTCGCTGCTTCGACTTGAATCTACTTTTCTTGACAGCCTAAAACAATAAAAATAATGTTGTTATTTGACTGTACCTTTTTTGTCAGCTATAACAGTTGTTCTATTTTTTTTAGTGCACAATGTGGTGGTAAATGCCATAAGCCTTTGCTAATCAATTGCACATGGGGGCTAATAGAGCTAGTGGTGCTCCTGGATAACCTAAGCAAAATGTTTGCATGGTGCAATATCAACTTGTTGACACCAACACTGTACCTTGTCATTGTACCTTTGGGCCTGCCCTGCTTACAACATGAATAACATTAAAACTATACTATGTTCATGTTAGATATGGAATTCGTTTTACTTGCATCCCACATAAATGCCAGCCTTCCGTCCCTGTCATTAAGGCATATTCCAGATTGACGGCAATCATTTGGAATGTTTATGTAAATTTTGCTTGCACGCTAAATTAAACTGAGCACAGGGATTCAATTTGTTTTAGCGGGAAGTAGCAATTCCATATTCTCGGCGACTTACATACAGCTAATAATTATAATTTATCAACGCGATTGTCAAATCTTTAACAAAATGAAGACATACCTCATTGTTCCTGTCTCGTTTCTTTCGGTAGTCGTCGCTCTCATCATCAGCGTCACTGACGCCTCTCCTGCCACGCTTCACTGGCGGCATTTCGGTTTCCTCGTATATGATCATCAAATTACTCAATATAGCACTTGATCCTTACACTTCAAGTTACACAATGTCTTTATAAGCACTTATAATCCTTGAGTTATGGGATCCTACTCAGTCAATTACTGGGAATTATGAAATACTACTCAATCACCACAAACGCACAAACACATTTAAAATTTCATAAAAATATGACGCAATTTCGATCGACGTCATGCTCATCCAGTAGTTCCAGTACACTACAATACAAAGTATTGTATATTATTTATACAGTAACAATGCATAAATTATGCATATGCATAATCAATCGCTTATTTAAATGTTAGATTTCAGAAAATCATTTCATGTTTAAAACATTTGATATTTGTATAGGTAGGTACAGATTTTGTAGCAAAGTACCTAACAAAAATGTTCAATGATTTCAATGACATGACCTACAAAAATGTCAAGATTGTCAAGTGTCATGTCAAAAGTGAATTGTGTCATAATAAAATCTGCCAAAATTCCTATCTCTATGGTTAGAGTCAAATCAAAGGGCGACTTCCACTTAGCGATAAAAACGTTTAAGGTTTAAAACATTTCATGATTTATGGGAAAAATTGCTTTCAACCATGCGATCGCGTTCTGGAGCAGTAGAGTAGTAATTCTGATCATAATAACAACCCGGATAATTATAAAATAACAACTTGGCAGCTGAAAAACTAAAACGAAAGCTTTCAATTATAATTTTTGTCTTGGTTTATAAGGTTATACTTGGTGGTTCGGCGTTGGTCTAGAACGGGTGGCGAGTAGTACGTCTTTTACCCATGCTTTTACCATTTTTTCATACTTCATACCTATTTTGTATTTCCGTTTAAATTGAATTCACTAATGTTTTACTACAATTCCAAATTATGAACCGACTTCCAAAAAAGGAAGTACTCAATTCGACCGTATACTTTATTATACTTTTTTTTATATGTTTGTTCAGCGATTTCTTCGTCGTTTATGGGCCGATTTTGATAATCCTTTTTTTTGGAAATTAGATATTCCCAGAGGGGTCCGCTTATGAAGACAGCAGGATCTGATGATGGCATCTCAGAAAAAATTACTAATAATTTAATTGTGTAAGGTAGAACCAGAGTGGTCCAAGTGACATTTTTGAAAAAAACCCGATTTTGGCAAAAACATGTCCAAAATTCTATATTCTTTTATTCCACTTTGATTAAATTGTCATTCAGAAACATTGTCTAGGAAAAAATGCAACCTCTCACTTTGGACTTAATGGAATTTGGAAAATCTTAGTGTGCCAGACTGGTCCAAGTGACAAATCTGTACTTGGATGATTATGGTTCTAATTTTGTGAAAAGACTATTTGATCAAAGTGCAATGTAAGGGCGCATTCAAGTAGAAAGCTGGTTACCGGCGCTGATCTGCCAGCGCTGGTCCGTCGAGATAACCTCTAAAGTTTTTGAGTTACTCTTAATAATGTGTATTTAATTTATGATCGTTACCTCATAACTTGTCACTAGATGCTTCGATTTTGATATTTCCTTTTTTTATTCGAAAGCTACTACCTACTTGACGTGTGGTCATATATAATTTTCAGCGACATCTGACGAGTAGTTTTTGAGTTATCTATACTTCTCGATTTTGAAGTCGGTTATTTTTTGTAAAAAGTTATTGTATTATTTGAAAGCTGGTACTTGTCGGTGGTCCCGTATAAATTTGAATAACAACTGACGAGTAGTTTTTGATTTATCCTTAATGTGTATTTATGTTTGTTATCTCATAGCTTTGTACTGGGTATTCCAATTTTGACGATTCTTATTTTAATTGAAAGCCTGGGCTTGTCGTGTGGTTCCGTTAAATTAAATTTGATTTACATCAAACCAGTAGTTTTTGAGTTACTCTTAATAATGTGTAATTAATTTATGGTCGTTACCTCATATTTTAACACTGGGTGCTTCGACTTTTTAAATTATTTATTTATTCAAAAGCAAGTAGGTCCTTGACGTGGGGTCTCATATAAATTTCAGTGACGTCTTACAAGTTGTTTTTGAGTTACATACACTTAGCTTTCAAGTAAAAAAAGAATCGTCAAAATCGGAATACCCAGTAGAAAGTTATGAGATAACAAACATAAATACACATTAAGGATAATTCAAAAACCAATCGTCAGTTGTTGTTCAAATTTACACGGGACCACCGACAAGTACCAGCTTTCAAATAATACAATAACTTTTTACAAAAAAATAACCGACTTCAAAATCGAGAAGTATAGATAACTCAAAAACTACTCGTCAGATGTCGCTGAAAATTATATATGACCACACGTCAAGTAGGTACTAGCTTTCGAATAAAAAATGGAATTATCAAAATCGAAGCATCTAGTGACAAATTATGAGGTAACGATCATAAATTAAATACACATTATTAAGAGTAACTCAAAAACTACTGGTCCGATGCCGCTCAAATTCATATGAGACTACAATGATACTTGCATTGAACCACTTGCACTGTACCAGCTTTCAAATAAAAAGAGAATCATAAAAATCTAAACACTCAGTAAAAAGTTATCAGGAAAAAAACATAAGTACACAGTACAAAACATCCTTACACATTATTCAAGTTAATTCGAAACTACTCGTCAGATGTCGCTCAAATTTATATGGGACCATACCACAAGCACCATCTTTCAAGGATATAAAGAATCATCAAAATCGGTTTACCCAACACGAAGTTATGGGGTCACAAACTTACCAACAAAGATTAAAAAAAAATAAAAAAAGGATCGGTGAATAAGTTTTTTTTTAACTTTTCTATTTGTTTGTAGTATGTTTGTGCTTGCTGATCTCAGAAACGGCTGAACGGTTCGTTATGGAATTTTCACTAGATTCTTTTTTGTTCGAAGGTAAAGTAAAAGTAGTGCTTGTCATAATTATGGTACCTTGTACATTGGAGCGACATCTGGCCGGTGGTTTTTGAGTTATCTTGACTTTGAAGACGGTTATTTTTTTTTGTAAAAAGTTAGTTCTGAATCATATTAATATACTAGCTGTGCCGCTGTGCCCGAGGTTTCGCCCGCGTGAAACTCAGTATGTCACAAAATTCCGGGATAAAGAGTAACCTCCATGTTGCTCCACAACCTCCTCCATCTCCCAGTGAAAGTCCGCAACTTCATTCGATAACAGTATTTTTTCCCGCATGAATCCCGATGTGGCGGGTATTCCGAATAAAGAGTAGCCTACTTATGTGTTGCTCCACAACCTTCTCTATTCTCCAACGAAAGTCCCATGAAAATCTGAAACCGCGACTTCGTTTGAGAATAATAGTTTTTCCTGCGGGAATCCCGAATTCCGGGATAAAGAGTAGCTAATATGATTCTCCACAACCTCATCTATCTCCAAGTGAAAGTTCCATAAAAATCTGTTCAGCCGTTTCTGAGATTAGCGTGCACAAACATAAGTAGATTACGGACATATAGATAAATTTGTTAGAGTTTTTAATCTTTGTTTGTGCCAGAGTGGTCCATGTGCAAGAATTTTTAAATTTTTTAAATTTTTGTTTGTGCCAGAGTGGTCCGTGTGCATTTTTTTGTGAAAAACCATCAATTTGTTATACTAAATACAAATGATTGTGATTAAACATATCTTATTACTTTAATCTAACTTGTTAGCTGTAATTTCAATAAAGAATTACAAGTTAAAAGTTATTAGTTTCGCTACAATAAGTACAAACGCGTTTCCCTCGTTTTCTCGAAAAGTTAAAATTGTCACTTGGACCACTCTGGTTCTACCTTACCTAATTTTAGAAATTTGCGTTAATGCAATAGGCACATAGCCTATAGTTCGTAGACATGGCCATATAGTTCGTAGGACCGACGACCGTTGGGGAAGAAAGGTCCTCGAATGGAGACCGCGTCTTGGAAAAAGGAGTGTAGGGCGCCCTCCGACCAGGTGGACTGACGACCTGAAGAAGACGGCGGGCATCCGCTGGATTCAAAGGGGCTCAGGATCGGGTGGAGTGGCGCCGAATCGAATCGAAAGGCTGATGGATGGATGGATGGATGGAATAGGCACCGCTCATGGGCCTCACGGCGATTACATTAAGAAAACAGAGTACACTGAGTCTTAGTACGCAAGTTCCATCGCAATGTAACTTCCCATTTTGAGTAATTCAGTTAGAGCGTCTATTTAACCAACTTAAAATAACCCATAACTGACTATTATCATAGGGAAGAAAGGATTTAATGAAAATTACCAAAACTCATCAGACCACAATATATTTTTCTTTTACGATAAATCTCTAACAGTGTACGTAAATCTTATTTACACAATTAATGGAAGCATCGTATGCTAAACAATCTAATACTGTAACGCTAATCATATTAAAATACACAAAGGAGAAAAAATTAAATGCTTTTCTACGAATTATGTATAACCTTTAAACAGTTTAAACGACTATAATAATGATAACATTTCATTCAGCGATTTGGTTAACTTTCAGCCTCAATTTTTTTGTTAGGCATCAGCTATTTCAAATTACATTCCATTAAATTTATAGATAAAAAAGTAATAAACCTAACATAGCATACAGATATAACGATGACTTATATTTCATGTTAAAATTAATTTTAATAATTACAGCTCATATTTATTTACTAGAACAACACAAGACACAGATTTACGAAAAAAATAAACAATAAAATTAGTTCAATCCTTGTAAGTCAGTAATATTTTAATAAAGTATTAAAATACTTATACACGTAAGCAGTCCCAGTTAAGTAATATTTAAAAATTCAGATTTTTTAATGCTTCTTTCATTTTGAAGTTTATTTTCTATTACTAACTTACAAGTATTTACATAGAATTAATTGTCCAAATAATGGTATACCTACCTAAACATTCTTATAAATACCTAAGACTGTAAACGTAACAGTTAGGCAACTTCGTAACATGAAGATTTTCATAATCTTAAGTAAACACATACGCATCACCAATTTAATTAATATCACAGAACTCAAAAAAGTGGAAAATGAACGACAGTCTTCAGAATGTAAATGCCTAAAGAGAACTTAAAAACTGTAACTCCTACTTAGAAGGAGCATTAATTTTATAGCAGCGCTTACGGACTTCAAGAACGATTGTTTTAATTTACGTCAAGATTTATATTTACCTAATTACAATAGAAAAGTAATTTTATTTTATTGAAACCTTAATAATATTTTGATATCTATTCTACGATACCCAATTAATCTGAGTTTAGATCAGATATTTACATAATTAATGTAATATTTTATTAAAATACGTTTCAATTGTTGCCTTATTCTCGTTAAAAATTACTTATTATGCGTTAGGATATTATAACTTCTTTCGATTTTGTAATATTGTCCTTAGGTTATGTTAAAGTTCTTGTCTAATGTGTCTATCTTACTTTATGTTTTAAGTATATATTTGTTTGCTAAAATGCTACAGTCAAGCATCTCCTGTTATCTTTCTACTGGTACTTTGGCAATATAAATTATTTAAATGTAATTTTATAGGTAAGTTTAAATTACAGAAAATAATGCAGTTGCAGAGAAAGACTAACGTTCATCATAAAAGCGAACTAAAATTTACCTGAAGTTTGTGCTTTTCAGATTCGTAAAATTAGTACTGAAATATTGTATTTATACCTGACAATGATAAACGTAAAATCTCACACACACTCTATTACACTAAAAATTTAACTTCGCAAAATCTACATAAAAAGCAATAATTGGCACAACATAAATAAATAATAATAAAACATTAATTAAGTATAAGAAACACTTAGTTAACTTATTTTATAATCACTCAATCGATAAATCGTGTACTTAAAATCACTAGCATCATTTTCCTATGATTAAAATACATCCATAGATAAGTATAATAAATACGCGTATAGTTAATGCTAGGGTTTTGACAAATCCTTCGAAGGAAAATTTTTTGAAAAAACGAAACATTTTCATCTTGATTCTTAACCTAGATATTGGCAGGTAGTTTGAATTTATGGTATCCATTCGTGCTTAAAAGATATGATTCTATTTCAAAATCGTATTATTTTCGCGCCACAGATTTTCTATAAAGTTTATTTTCTATAGCTACGCAACTTCATTCCAAACACGTTAGTCCGAAAGAAAGGAACCTTTTGTGCATTTTAAAGACCATTTTTATTATCACTTTGAAGCTTGTCAGGATGAAGTAAATTAGTAACTGTGGGTAGTGGTGGTGCTATTTGCGATTCACGCCTTTTCTTTCCGCCCACACCTGTCGTCCAGATTACAATCTAACATAATTTGTGCTAGCGAAGTTTCACTTACACCTAGACCATGAATTAAATTAAGGTCTTGTCCCTATTGTCTCCGTGTTGGAGATCGTTGAACAGAGTAATAAATTTATACTCACAAATATTCGTTATTCTTTGTTAAGCTCACAAATTGTACTTAATTAGATGTAACGAGAAAAATATGTCTTCGATCTAATTGTAAAATACCTTTAACTTATTTATGCGCTAAGTGGTATACATATTGGCTTATTACTCATTTAAATATTATAAATATTTTTGAAAAAATGCAAGCATAGGGGACTAGCCAGAGTGCAAAACACATCGGTTTTACAACGAAATCCAATTGCTGTAGTGACATTATTTTACTCATACTTATTATTAATATTTTAGTACGATATTGTGTAAGTGACAAAAGGTGATGTTACGAAGGGCACATCGTGATTATTAGATAGCAGTCATTACGCATGCCAACGTCTTCGTCTGACATAATGATTTCCAATACTTGGGATGACCACTAACCTCCCATCAATCCGCAGTGAAGCAGTATGGTGGAGTATACTCTAGAAATCGTCAAATATGAGGAGAGACCGCGCTAAGTCCTGGGCCCTTATTGAAGCCAACTCGACGGTGAGAATTTATTTATGTAGTCGAAAAAAATATTATTTTGGTGGATCCGCAATTTAACAATTCAATGTAACAAAGCCAATCTATAGACTTTTATCACATTTTCATGTACGCTTTTGTAAGTTTGTTTCTACCTACGTACTAAGTATAATTAGTATTAGGTTTAACCTAGTCTAATGAACAAGATACCAGCAGTCGGTAATTATCAATCTAAAAGACTAAGATAATAAAGCCTAATATTAGTTAGAATTGTTAATTTGAAGAACTATAATTATTATCTTAGGCAATAACGAGCTTATAGGTTTCAAATTAAGATCCTTAGTTTAAACTTTCGTCCTACGCGCTTGGTTAAATAGTATGAATTTTTTATTTTTTCAATTCACACTATCATGTTAAAAAGGATATCAATTTGTTTTAAAATTTTATTTAAAATGTAGATATTTGGAGTTTAAGCATTAGCAGATCCAACTTGAGTTTACCCACTTCTCTATTTTTAAAGCGAGACGATTGATATTGTCAAAAATATTAAATTTAAATCAAAATATGTACAAATTTACGCATAGTGATAAGTCATAAAATATACAACAATATTAACAACTTTTTCCTGATTTTAAATCGTAAAAATTATGATAGTGTTGCTTATTATGTCAGAAATGTAATTTTTCATTTAAATAGAAATTTAAATAAAATTTTGAATTCCGAGATCAAAAATCTTCCTATAACATTTGAATACATTATTAACTTCAACAAACAATTTTAAGAAAACATTTTAGTACATTAACATTCAAAAACAATATATATACTGGACACTGACCTCGACACACCTACTTCGGCGTAAATTATAGAATAATTAAGAGATCATCTTGTGCCATTCATTTGAGATATGCATTCAAACAAGAATTCCAAATTCTTAAGTTATCATCAACAGTATCTACCTACTGAATAGTCTGAGTCAGCGTGTTTATAAATGTTTCAATTGCGTATTAATTTGATCGTCTCAGAGTATTTTGACACATTTGCTACTCAATGGCGCGTTCCGCTAAACGTTGAAAACGCTCAAAATGACTACTTTTTTCTGCAGAACAGGAACGTTTTCAGCGTTATGATCACACAGTAGAAAGTGCCTCATACCCATGTACGTCAATCATTTGTTAATCCAAAGAGGCAATAGGTCAAAACTAGTGCAGTGCGCTGCAGTTGAAGCATTTATAACACATCAGACTTGAGCCCTTCCTAATCTTTATATTTATTTTACAGATTCAAATAATGTCCATAATGACTAAATCTATCAACTAACGCTACGAACTGTTCTAGCAGATTCTAACGTTAAAGATAACCTTTTCAGTACATCGAAGTTTTTAAATACTAATTTTAGAATAATGAACCCTTGATTTTAGACTTATGAGGTAGTTCACAATATGTTGCCATTTTAAGTCTTTAAGTTTTAAGAAAAACGTTGTGGACATTTTTAATTTATTCCACGTGTTTTACGTATGTTGCAATCATGTCAGGAAGGACTATTGGTTTCCTTAATAAATATCCAATGGTTTTTAGAGATTCAAATGGAGATTTATAACACCGTACATATAATAATAATATGTGTTATGCAGTTCTACCTAATAAAATGGCTTTTATTTTCAGCTACAAAAGTTGGGTTAACAAATTTATATTACACAATGCCAAAAATATGAAAATTAATAAACACCGGAAAATCTAAAACCGGCGCTGGTTTATTTATGTTCCTACAACATTCATTATTCCGAACATCGATAACTTGTCCATAATAAAGAGTGGTTCTTGAGCTTCATTCCATTTGATACAATTTGTGCATGTATGTTAAACGTCATCTGTCATGATAAACTTACTGGTCGTTTTACTAAGCGACCAACACGCTCAAAATTGCTCTCTTTCTATAGAAAAATAAATGTTTTGAGCGTTTTAGCTGTTAAGTGGAACGTACCTTTAGTGGAAAGTTACGTTTAAAGTCTCTTTCTTATTTTTGACTGTAGAAAATCACATTAACAAATAAATTTAAACATGGAACAACTTCACACTGCGTTTAATGTTTAATTAATAAGATGACAGATTATAATATATATTATAGTAAACCCAACTTAAGATTGAAATGAAAGAGGCGCTGTCGGACGCATTTGACATTCATTTGACCAATCATTACACACTTGTAACTGACAGATGAATGACCACAAGCAACGTACTTTGAATTATGAATGACTTTTTAACATGGCGGCGTTAGTTCCAATTTTTGCCATTTCAGAGATAAGCTGGGCGCACTGTACGTCCTGTAAAACCTTACTGGGGTTGTTGCATCTGTGTTTTTCTGCACTGACACAGCCACTTGATGATGCGCGCGTTGCGTTCCACTACGCTCGGGGGTTCCGTGTTGCGGTAGATTTGTTTCTGAACGCCGGGGCCTTGTACCTGAAGTAGAATGATCTTTTTGAATTTTTTGTAAAATATTTTTTTTGTAATTTATTACTTTTTCGGCAATTGCACAATATAATTGTTTACAATTTGTAGTCGATTTGGATATGTCAAAGTAAGATTCTAATATTTTTTTGGAACGAAGTTCCTTATCACATGGTACAGATGGAGGCTAGAACAAAAATTTGTAATATTTTTCCGTTTCGACATATAGATATATTGGCTGTACTCGATCATACTTAGGTGCAGTAGTTAGATTGTGGCCAATAAGATCGCATGCCTGCTGCATGATGCATCTATGTCAGAGAGTTCAGAGACAGTTTTAATTCAGTAACTAATTAAATTCTCACCGTGTAGTCAGCAGCATTAGCCAGCTGGTTAGAGTCCACAGTAGACGCCGAGGAGAAGAACACGGGACTGTCCGAGGGAGCGTCGAGGATCAAGGCATCAAACTGCCTTGACTCGAGGCCCAGTCTCTCGAAGAAGAATTGCAGTCTCGAGGTCTCCTCTGAAGGACTATCCGGGGAGTCTTCGCCTTCACACGGCGCTGACGCAGGACTCCGGCCGTCGCTGCGTCTGTAACTAGGAATGGATATTATTTTAACCTAATTTTAACCAGAACAATACAATGTGGCGGCAAAAAGTGTAGGTAGGTAAAACCCTCTCAGTCTCGTTTGTTGGAGAGACGGAGAGAGTTGGCTTGGACTTAATTTAGACGTATTAGAATCTAGGGATATTACGTTGACGCCTATAAATTGTTAATATAATATTATATGATGAATATTGGTATACATTCAATATTTTTAAATTCAAAGTACGAACCGGTCGGAGATATCAGACTTGGAGCGCAATATGGGCCGCGGCCGCCGCTGCTTGTAGCGCAGGCAGCGCTGCCGCTTGAACGTGCCCAGGGGTGACGTCACTTCCTCGGGCGGACAGATCTATAAAAAACAAAATTTATTTTTACTGTGTGTTCCACTACGCGACGAAAACGCTCAAAATATGAAACATTTCTATAGAAGAAGAATATTTTTGTGCGTTTTGATCGCTAAATGGAACGCACTCTAGTTGCTACGCTATTCGAATTTCAATTGGATCCTTTTCCAAATCATAGACAATATGTTCACTCGTTAGGTATGGATACAAGTCATCATGTTTTCAGAATTTTCAGGTACTGCATATAAAAGCAATTTAAGCAATGTAGGAATGGAAAGAAGGCGATAAAATTAAATGAAAGAAATGTAAAAAGTGAATTCTTACCTGAGTGGTATTAACATATTCCTGGGTCTCGTCTATGCGCGGGCGCATGCGGACCTCTTGGTACTGAGGCTGCTTGCTGATCAGCTCCGTGCTGGGCTCGTGGTATCTGATGATAAAATAAACGATATTATTATTTTGTTCTATTTTTCATATGATTTTTGTAAATGTATCATGTTTATTTATTCTTCTTATTGTTTATTCTAATCAAAAGAAATAAATAAAAATATTTCACTTAACAGGTATTTTTTAATTCGTTTTAGTGTTGAGTTAAAAAAAATATATCCCATCTAGGATTCCACACATACTTACATCGAATCGAAAGGTGCAAATAATTTTTTATACCTGGTATATTCTCTAGGGTTGCCATAATCCTTTCTCCCCACGTTGAGACATTTCAGCGGGGTCTTGTAAGAGCAGTCGTAGTCTCTGTAGTCGTATAGCGGGGGCTCGTCTTGGAACTGCGGCGGGGGAGCGCTAGCCTGTGGAAGGAATTCATAGCAATTAAAAAAACAAACGTATTGTCTATGTTGTATTGTCTATGGCGCAGGTCATGTTTAGTAGAAATTGGCGGGAATAATTATGTGAAGTGAAAGGACTAATTGAACAACATTGTATTCAACTATTTATTTATTTATTTATTTAAACTTTAATGTACCGGGAATGTTGTGGTACAAAAGGCGGACTTAATGCTAAAAGCATTCTCTGCCAGTCAACCTTTGGACTAAGCAGATAGCATCGAAGGCGGTATTAAAATATTAATTAGAGAAAAAAAAATACAAGGACACAAGAATAATGATCGACTCAACTCAGCAGAAATGAAAATCTTAGCAAGTGAACTGACTCAACAATCATGCTCAAGATAATGGGCAGTTAATCTGCACTTGAACAGCTGTCTGCTACTGACTTTCCTAATTTTGTCGGGTAGGGCATTCCAAAGCCGGATGGCTTGGACGACAAAAGAGCTTGACATGAAACCGGATCGGTGAAGGGGAGTCGATAGTACGAGAGAATCCGTTGAACGCAGCCGACGGCTATGAGTGTCGTAGAGGTACTGAAACCTATGCTTAAGGTAGTCGGGGTATTGGCGTTCATACAGAATAGAGAATAATGTTGTAAGTAATCTAACCTGCCTACGATCACGAATAGGGAGCCAGCGGAGGTGGCGACGATGAGAAGAGATGTGATCAAATTTGCGTAGGCAGTAGATAAAGCGTATGCCATAGTTAAGGAGGCGTTCCAGCTTATTGACTAGTTGGGCATTCATGTCGGAGCAGCATACATCAGCATAATCAAGTAACGGAAGAATAATGCTTTTCACCAGAGAGATTTTAACCTGAGTAGGGAAAAAATTACGGAAGCGGTTTAGGGTACGCATCCTCGCAAAAATGGACCGGCTTACCTCAGTAACATGATGTGACCAACTAAGTGTAGTGTCAAAATGGAGTCCAAGATTTTTAACACTAGATGAGAACGGTACAATAGTATCCTCGAACAAGACTGGCAAGACGTCATCAAAGTTTAACCTACACAGCTGCCGTGAGCTACCTATTATAATAGCTTTACATTTGGAGGGATTGACCTTGATGCCAAATTTATGCGACCACCGACTTATGAGAGAGAGATTCTTATTAATACTGTGGATGGCTTCATTTATATCAAAGACGGTGGATTGTGCATAAATCTGGAGATCATCGGCATATAAATGGTACGAACAGTCAAGCGTGTAAGACAGGAAATTAATGTAAATTGCGAAGAGAAGGGGGGAGAGTATACCCCCCTGGGGTACGCCCGCTGTGAGTTCACACCAGCTAGAGATCAGCCTATCAGCTCGGACAGCTTGCTGGCGTCCCCGAAGGTAAGAGGAAAACCAATCCAGTACCGTGGACGAGAATCTTAAGTGCTTAAGTGCGGCAAGGAGAATATCGTGGTTCACCATGTTAAAGGCATTCGAGAAATCGATCAAAACAAGGACGGTGACCAGTTTATCATCCATGCCGCATCGAATGTCTTCAACTACCTTAAGTAGAGCTGTCGTCGTACTATGTCCTGGTCGAAAGCCGGACTGAAAGGGACTGAGGACATTATTATTAAAAATGAAAGAGGATACTTGTTTATGGACGACAGCTTCAAGAATTTTGGAGAGATAGGGAAGAATGGAAATAGGACGAAAATTATTGAGCTCGCGGGGATTATTTATTTTTGGAAGAGGTAGGATATAGGCACGACGCCAAGCACACGGAAATATCCCCGTATGAAGTGAGGCATTGACAATATGAGTAATTGGGGATAGCAAAAGCTTTAACAAAGGTGTAATCATAGCTTTACTCACATTATCAGGGCCGGTAGCCTTAGTCTTGATAGACGAGATAATTTTTATAATCTCGTCCGCGGTCACTGGTGAAAAGTGGAACGTGTCTATGTCAGGAAGTGCCATGGAGTTTATTTCTGAGACAGTTTGAGAAGTGTCGAAAGACAGAGGATTATATGAGAAGTGGGCATTAAGCTGATCAAGAGAAAAAGAAATGCCATCGGGCTTAATAAGTTAATTTATATAGTGATTCTAGTGAAAATGATAAGTACTTACTAGTTATATAAAGCGGAAGAGTTCGTTTGTTTTAACGCGTTATATAGATTATTATTGAGAAAGGCTTTAGGCTATATAACACACGCTACGAGCAATAGGAGCGGAGCAACAAGTTTCTCGAAGCGAAGCGAGGACATCTATTATCTATTAATTCAAATACAAAAAGCTTACCCGGCTTCCCGGTGGTGTAACTAACTTAACTATGTGCGGTTTTACCTGGACGTCCAGCAACGACCAACGTTACCTGGAAGTGTATCCCGACGCGCGGCAGCGGCGCGTAGTTCGCGGGCGCGGGGTGCGCGGGCGGCGGCAGCGCGTGCGGCCGGCTGGGCGCGCCGCGCCGTAGCGACTGGTACGGCAACACATAACCACGTTACCTGGAAGTGTATCCCGACGCGCGGCAGCGGCGCGTAGTGCGCGGGCGCGGGGTGCGCGGGCGGCGGCAGCGCGTGCGGCGGGCTGGGCGCGCCGCGCCGTAGCGACTGGTACGGCAACACATAACCACGTTACCTGGAAGTGTATCCCGACGCGCGGCAGCGGCGCGTAGTGCGCGGGCGGCGGCAGCGCGTGCGGCGGGCTGGGCGCGCCGCGCCGTAGCGACTGGTACGGCAACACATAACCACGTTACCTGGAAGTGTATCCCTACGCGCGGCAGCGGCGCGTAGTGCGCGGGCGCGGGGTGCGCGGGCGGTGGCAGCGCGTGCGGCGGGCTGGGCGCGCCATCCTGGAACTGCGGTGGCGCCGACACGTAGCACTCCAGCGCGTTCGTGCACCGCGCGCCGTAGCGACTGGTACGACAAAATAATAGGTAAGTACGTACCTACATAGAGTACTCGGTATTGTACTCACAACATAAATTTTAACAAATTAAATATAACTCAAAAATTATTCGTCATATTTCACTCTTTTAAAATTGGTTCATCCGATAAAAAGTTATGGTAGTAAGTTTTTTCAAGTCGATTAAAAAGAAAAATTTAACATAACCTACACCATTTAACGTTAGGTCTGTACTCAAAGTACAAGAGGCGCTGAGTCTCATCGCAAGGCATGAATTTCTTCCAGATTTAGTCAGATAAAATACTAATATAAAATTAATTTTCAACTTCCCTATCGTGTCATATTAAGCCGTAAACGGACAGACTTCTCAACTCTATAGTATTTAAATACCTTTGTACATCTTTAAATTTATGTACGAGTATAGATAGGTACTAGACAGCTTACTAAAGTTACCTGTAAAGTATGTTTGAGGTTACTTATAAACTATAAAATACCTAAAGTAATAAACAAGCCTACCACAATCACTAAGGTAACCTACAAGGCATCCCACCTGGGTCGGTCATGGTGCGAAGGCTGCATATCCCTAGCGTGAGGCGGGGCGCTGCGCTGGGTGTAGTGGCCACTGGACCCACCCGAGTCCCGCGCGAACGACGACCCGCATCGACTGCAAGGGATACAGATCAGATAACTTTGGGTTTTGTTGGTGTTGACGTAGCAAATAGGCTTGCAAGGTGGTAAGTGGCTACTGAAGCTTAGTGAAAGTACCACTCCACACGGATATATGTACCTACATTTTTAACTATAATTTATGGATATTCGTGTAGTGTTTTTTTCATATGATTTCAACTTATAATTGCACCAAATGCACGTGAGAAGAGGCGTGTTAAAAGCATCCGATCGATTTTACTGTGTGTACTTAGATGCTTTAGCACTATTGCCTTTATATACTAATTGTGCTTAGTGAATCTAGGTAACATTTGGCTAAAGTCTCTTATTTATGCTATAGCTATTTATAAATGTCGTAAAATGTGTGCGTCACATAGCACAGCAAATGGACTCCTAAATGCAGTTAGTTTTTATGACTAGTAGGTAGGCATTTAATAGTAATTTTCAAGTCAATGTATTGATTTAGGGTAACTTGTAAGGCACCTCACTAGAATCTGGTAACTTAGGTAATGGTAATCAATATCGAATACTCTACTAGGGTAATTTATGAGACATACCATCGAATCGTTATTCATCTTTGACAAGTATTTGGAAAAAATATTACATTTGTGTCCATTTAAATGAAATTTTAGAAGAGATATAGCAACCTCATAGTCACGATGGTAGACCTCACCTGCGTTAAGGATAATCTTGTCCGATTTCCGGCCTTTATAATTCCATGTGATTATGTACTCACCTAGTATAAGATTGATAATTTTCATCACCCGGTGAAGGATGCTCCGAGAAAGCGTCGCATGACGACATGAGAGAGGAATGGTTTGATCTGAAACAAAATTATATAAATATAAATGATTGAATTTTGTATGAACCATAGACTCTGTAATGTAACTGGGAGTAGAGTAAATAGTTTTTTCCTGATTCCTCCATCAATATCGTCTTCCATCGGGTTAATAGGGAAATAAAATGCAAAAAAAAACTAACAGGAATTCTGGAAGTTATTGTGGTATTTTACTTCATTTAAATAAATAAATATTAATTAAAAATCGGCCAAGTGCGAGTTGGACTCGCGCACGAAGGGTTCCGTACCATTATGTATAAAAACGCCAAAAAAACTGGTCTGTTGTATGAAAGCCTCACTTAAATATTTAATTGTTTTATTGTAGCCAAATCTTACGCACAACGCCATCTCTTGGACCAAAAGGTAACTAAACTATCTACTAGATACTAAAACTACTTAAAACCACTAAAATATTTATTTTATTCTGTTTTTTAGTATTTGTTGTTGTAGCGGCAACAGAAATACATCATCTGTGAAAATTTCAACTGTGTAACTATTACGGTTCATGAGATACAGCCTGGTGACAGACGGACGGCCGGACGGACGGACGGACGGACGGACAGCGAAGTCTCAGTAATTGGGTCGCGTTTTACCCTTTGGGTACGGAACCCTAAAAAGGAGTTATAGTTACCTGGTCCCTTTAGAAGAGCAAGAGGCAGTCCGGTGGTGCGCCGAGTGCCGTCGGCGCCGCGGAGAGCGGCCGATGGTGTCCGTCGTCGGGACCGTCCCACTGAAACACAAAATGATCATAAATTATTCATTACTAAAAGTTTGTCATGATGGATGCCATGTACAAACAGCGATCAGTTACAGTTTTATTATATGTATAGATAGATAGACAAATAAATAGGAACGTACTGTTCGGTGTAGCAGTGCGCCTGCGCATGTAGATCAGGCAGCGACTTGTGGCTGTTGATGTTGGTGCCGCCGTCCTCCTCGCGCGTGCTTGGCTGCGAGTGCGAGTTGGACCTGGAATCATCAGTCGGCGTTAAATGTATAAATTGTTAGAGTTAGCTGATAACCCTAAGACAGGTGTCTGATCTCAGGTCAATTCAGTTGAAGGAAAACATCGCGAGGAACTGGTGTGTGAAGTCCGCCAATCCGCACTTGGCCAGCTTGGTGGACTTAGCCTTTACCTTCTCATTCTGAGAAGACACCCGTACCTGGCAGTGAGACAGTTATGGGTTGCGTTGATAATCTGAAGCCAAGCGAGGGCGGGTTTACTCGGGTCACTATGGTATTTTTTACCTTGTATATGTTAACCCTTGACTACGATATCATGTGATTTTGTGGCAAAGCTACGTTACCGTATGTATCGGGGCGCGGAGTGCGCGTACTGCGCGGGCGGGCTGATGGTGGGCAGGTCGCCGTCCAGCTCGGGCAGCCGCTCCCGCTCGTCGCGCTCCAGCCGCTCCAGCCGCTCCAGCCGCTCGGGGCTCGAGTGCGGGCTCGCTGGGGACAGGGAACGATAAATAAGTTGCAGGCTACAGGCCATAAGGTCCACATTACGCAAAGGGAATGGTTGGGAAATATCCCTAGTAGTAGTTAGGGGTTCAATGAGTTTGAGGGAGTTCGCGATACGGCTCCCCACGCTCCTCGCGCTCGGGTCTCGAGTGCGGGCTCGCTGGGGACAGGTGAGGTCCAGGTTACGTCAGGGTCGTTGGGATAGTGCTAGGGGTTCAGTGAGATTGAGTGGTTCACGATACACTTTATGTTATGGTTGATGTTATGGCATGGTCGATGTTACGGCGTGGCCGATAATATAACGACATGGCCGATATTACCTACAGGATGATTTTTTTACATAATGTCAAATATTTTAATAGAAACTGCCTGTGGTACTGCTGACTCTTGGTAAGGATACATACAGCTAATTTTTTCGTAACGTATGACAAGATTGTGTTATGTGAGAAAACCTAATGAAGAAACAAAAGAAACTTACGTATCGAATACGCGTTCTTAATAACAATCTCGCTAGGCCGTTGTCTGGGTATGACAAAAGACTCGGGGAAGAACACCCTGGCGTCTCCGAAGCTGAGGGGCCTGTTCATCTTCTCCCGATGGTCAGGGTCGGACTTGTGTTTGGAGCCGGAGGTCCCAGAGGAAGAAGTGCCGGAGAAGGTGCCGGAAGTATGCTGGGAGCGCGGCATCGTCTCTCGTTCTGGATACGGATCCTTTATTCTCCTGGAATCCGCGAACACTTTGTGCGCTGAAACAGAATAGTTTAGGTAAGTCTACGCTATTCGATTTTAATTACCTAATTAATAAACACTAACACACGTTGCAAACTCATAGCCCTACACTAGCGGCGCATTCCCTGCCTAGTGTTTCGTGGGAACTTGTGCGCAAGTTACTTCATACAATAACGCACACACAGCCTTCTGGCTGAACTGACGAACGAACCAAATGAATCTTGTTACTCAAAATTAATCCTCTACCAATTGGCACTGGAGAACCATGGGCCCCATTAATCAGTTGAAGCCATTCAAAACGGAACCCAACAAAGGGCCCTTCCAACCGCGGTCCGACACGGCAACCATTGCACAATAACATTGGAACGTCATAATTCTCCAATACTCACAAACATAAGCAGGCGAGTACACATTCTCCCGGCTGTCAGCGTGCTCGAGCAGCCGCCGCAGCGTGTTCTGCAGGCCCTCGCTCGCGGACACCGCGCGCCGCGCGCTGCCCATGCTGCGGGTCGTGCCGTCTTGAAACATTAGATAATGGTTTGGACTGTTTGGTTGAACATTGTGGACTGGATGGTCGAATATTGTGGACTGGATGGTCGAAATATCTGGACTGTATTGTCGAATATTCTGGACTGTATGGTCGAATATTCTGGACTGTATATTCGGATATTCTGAACTGAAAAATCGAATATTCTGAACCGTTAAATTAACTGAAAAGATTAACATTTTATGGTAAATCATATCGGCCAAGAAAGGCAAGAAGTATCTTGCTTCTTGGTAATCAACGCATCGCTCATTGTTTGTAATAGATCCATGTGCAACTTAAAAGATTAATTGACTGTTGTTAATCAGACTTACAAGGGTTACAGCAGGCGTCGTTGTTGAGCGTTGCTCCAGAGCTGACTAGATGGCAGCCGCCGGACGCTAGCGCCTGGCTGATGCCACTGCTCATCTGGTGAACCAACCAAAATATTGGGTTAGCTAATGTTGGTTTATAAGGCAAAAGCAAAATTACTAATCTCCAGTAATTAGAGACCTGTCGAGGATTCAAAACCAGATTACCAAGCATCCCCATGAGATTTCGAACGTCCAAATTACAACCTCGTCTAATAATCTGTGCTACTACGCTTTCATTGCATTTCACATCAAAGCCTGATATCTAAATCTTACTCTAAGAGGTAACTCCTGCTTCCTATCCAGCACGGTTTCGGACTTGACGTAGAACGCCTTGGACTCCGCGAGCAGTTCCACGGCCGACTTCCGCTTCTGCTGCGGTTGCGGCGCCACCGACCGCGGCGCCGCCATGTCTTTCTTCCGCGGTAGCTTGAAGCTTGCGAACAGGGAATCTGCTAACCTCCGCCTGGAATATAACGCGGGAGATATTACGGGGTGATGCTCTATTGGTCAGTCTCAATATTAGTAGTAGAAAAGGAATTCGAAGTTGATGTTGGGGATGAAGAAAGGAAAAGGATGTTGTGTTGGCTCTTATTATTGTGTCGGTCACAGTTGTTATGGGCGGCAGCGGAAGGGTGGTGCTGCATGCTCGTTTGCTATCTTAATTCCATAAAAAAAGTACAATCTTTTGGTAAAGGGACCCTGTTTTCCTCACCAATTAACATAGGTTACATAGGATGCTAACTCTTGGATTCAAATACAATCCTCAAACGACTTGCCACTAAACACTTAGGGTGTTTACATAGTCAAGCTTACTGCCAGCGCGGTTGACCCGCGCCGATGAACCACGTAGATGACGGTAGATGTATTGTATCATACATTGATAGCGCGGGTCATCGGCGCGTGTCTTTTTTCACTATAAAACATTACAAAAGACTTGTAAGTTCGAGACTAGCGCGCCGGTCAACCGTGCTAGCGGTAAGCTTGACTAGGCCACCACCCTTAGACCTAATAATATACGTAAGGCAGAGCTAAAAGAGTTTAGTTATTAGAACCAAACATAACCCTCACCTTGGCGGCGACTCAAACGACCTAGAGTATGAGGCAGACGCCGCGACCCCCTCGAACTTCTTCCTCACTTCCTCGACCTTCGACCAGCCCGACTCGACATTGAGCCTGCGCGTCAGCTGCGCGTTTTGTGCCGCATGCTTGGCGAGCTCCTCTCTGGTCCGCTTCACCGACACCTCAGGGAGCGCGTCCCGGTGCCGGCCCGTCCGCGCCTCGTGACATCTCTCGATGAACTGCCGCCGTCGAAGCGATAACGTCGCCGACGACTGGTGGCCGTCGTCCTCGTCGAGACACCTTTAAATGTTCACAGATTAAAGTTGCGTTTCACCAAAGGAACATGGTCTTTGTGTTGATGTCGTGGCCATATCGTAGATTTGCTCACATCATGAAATGATCGACCATATCATGAAATGGTCGCATTTCATGAAATGGTCAACTCAGTTTGGCCAGATCGTAAAATCGTATACGTTTCACGATTTGGTCATCAACGTTTGGCCGGATCGTAAAAACGCGGAATATAGGGCATAATTTCGAACCGTGACGTCTCCGGCGCTGCGGAAGGTGCAGCCCCTTCGCCTTTGCGTAACAAAGCACAGACACCCACGCTCGCCTGCGCAGCCCGGTTGCCCGGTTGTCTGCGTTTTGTTACAGCGGGCGGGGGCTGCCCTCCCTCCGCGCCTCCGGGTTCTAAAAAACACTCTAGGGGTAGGGCATACAAGACTACGTGGAGTAGGGGTAGGCTAATTCGGTTCTGTAACCAATTTGACCTACCTAAACCTTGAAGAATTTGACTGAGTAGTAATGGAAATGAGTATTCATTGTTTTATATCCAAAATCAACTCAATTTTTATGCTTCCGTTGAATGATACTCGTTTTTAACAATTGACGTGAATTGTATTCTGCAATTCGCAATTTTTGTTGCTACCCTTTTACTCTAGGCCAAATTGACAAGAGAAACAATATTTACGCCAACGGCCACCATCTTTACACATAAACAAAGCGCTTGCAGCGCCTCTACCGGCAATTAATGTAACTATTTTACGATATTATGATCAAAATAATCTTGATCATTTCATGAAAAAGCCGCGCGCTGTTGCCCATATCGAGAAACGATTTCTTATCATTGATCTGATCAAACCACATCATGATGTGGCCAATAGACAGTTGACCATATCATGAAATGCGACCATTTCATAATATGGTCGATCATTTCATGATGTGAGCAAATCTACGATGTGGCCACGACATTGACAAGACAAAAGTTGGAACAGTATCCAGATTGAAAAATAATCTATACTATCCACTGCTCCAGCACAATTTTAAGGTGTACCTAAGAACATTCTGACTTGGTGATCGCGCCATTTCTATAGCGCGCCTAAATGGTTGTTGTTATCGCCGCTTGAAATATCATTACCAAATATTAATATCACTGATGAACCCGCCCATGAATACACTGATGGTAATAGAAGATTTAGTTTAGGAGGGACCTAAAAGAACAGTCCATCAAGGTAGTGACAATGGGAATACACAATACATAATCATGCAAACACACAGGGACCTTGACGGTCTCTAGCAAGGTGCATTATGCAGAGGGGAAAAGAAATGAAATGCATAAATAATGACGACCCTGTGTCCTAATTGGTAATGACCCTGATTGCGATGCGTCAGACAAAGACAAGTGTTTGTTTCTGGGTTGTAGGTGTTGTGATTTCTCGTGAGCTCAGTGCATCCACGGAATGTTTTTATTATTTTTTATTCTTAGAGGAAGATGAGGTAGCTATCTATCTTGGCTATCTTGTCATTATAAAAATAAAATTGTTAGTCTGTCGTCAGTCAGAATTAAATTGTTACAGAGTCTGTCGATAGTAAGGATCGAAGAGATCGAATCATTTTGTCTATTTTTCAGTTAATGCATTACATGATAAAAAAGTCTCTGCTCCCTTCATCTTAGGCCGACAACGCATCGGAGGTAACTTTTGATGGCGCAGTGATCATCTTACAAGAAGTGAAATTTTCTTAGCTGGAAGTAATATTGTTTGGAAATTTGAAAATGCTGCAAATAAATAATGCTAGGTAAAAAGTAAAGAAATTCAATTTTATTTACTTTACACCACGTTGCGTAATTGGCCCAAAATATTGGCATACGTATGTCCTGAGTACCCATATTAAAGTAAAATGTCTTCCCACACATGCTTACTTGGTAAATGTCGTCTTTAAAATGCCAGTGACATAAGTAGCTTGGATCAAACGAAATAGAACACCCTTCCCTGTAAAGGGCAGACTCTTACCAGGTCACTGGTTCCAAACCTGTAATACTGGAGACGCCAGGCTTATTCAGTGCCGCTTATATGATTTTACATGCCTTCTAGTAGGTATACATTGTTCTTCGTAGAAGCATGATACACACCCAAATATCATAGGTTCTGTCTAGGTATACTCCGTTTGCATTCGATATAGAATTCGTTTAAATGACAGGCCCAGAAATGCCAGTCTTCCGCCTCTGTGATTAAAGATCATATTTAAGATTGATGACAAGACTTTAAAATGCGTTAACTAACTTTTGCTTACAAACTAAATTGAACTGTGAGAACACATATCTACTTAAAAAAAAATTGGCGGGGAATGGCAATTCCACTCAAGTATAGTTAAGGCTCGGGGAATCCTTTTGGAAGAAAATAATGATGCATAATAAAAAGTGCTTGCGTCTTTTAAGGGTGTTCTCCCTCCAGAGCTAAAGTAAACTACGTTACGGACTGGTCGGGGCGGTTGGTCTAGTTGGGGGTTTTGGGCGGGCCAATGAATGCACTCAGGGTCGGCTATCAAATTAGTGCTGATGATGAATTACCTAGCTGGCTGAGCGAGGTGCGAGCGACAGGGCTGGTAGCAGGAGAGGGCGGCCATGTTGCCGCGGGCTGCTACCGCGCCCGCTCATCATTCGCTTCCCGCGCTCACTCGCCCCCGCGTGCACTCTGCAACAATTAAATAAATTGTCTTTTAATATCATTATGTAATGAATGTAATTAGGTAGGTATAGAATTTAGGCTATTATTATACTCGGTAAGTAAATATGGGCTAATTTAATTTCGATTCAAGTTTCATCTGAAGTTACGGAAATGTAATCGTAGGTAGGTAGGTACCTACCTAATCCGTAATCGTACTTATATTTTTCCTATCTCTGTTGCTAAGTAAAAGGCTCGAATACAATGGCTTTAACCCATTAATGAGCTAATAGGGCATATTACACCATGCTCCTCAAGTGCGTATTGCGTATTGGGTTTGGTAGTCAACCCAAATGTCAAACGTTTGAACTTGGAACGGTATAAAAATACTCTACGACGTCAACAAGTTTATTAACGTCATAATATTTATTTGTCACAATGCATCAAAATCAAGTAAAAAGAAAAAATACCAAAAATACCGGGTGATTCCTCGTGGTCCTACTATTTTGTCCTACTATGACGTCACAGTGGGACCACGAGGAATCACCCAAAATACCTAGGTACTTATCATTTATTTTATTCTCCCTCTTTACAAATTCAAAGACTAGCTCATTATGTACGTAACAATTCGATAACTGGTTAATTGTTTTACGACGTATCCAAAAACAGAAAAGTGATATAAACTTGAGTAACAACCAAAGAAATCGTTCGCTATCACAAAGACAATACGCAAGCGATTTTTATCTTACCAAGAACTCAAAGCAAATACTTTCGTCTTCCTTGTTACTGAAGAATGTCTCGATCAAACGAATTACGTGACAATGTACTGATATCTAGTGAGATGAGTTTTTACTGTACTATCTCCGTTATTGAGTAATCGCTTTCACGAAGGATGACACGCACGTTCGCGTAGCGGCTGAGATTATTGTATGAGGTTGCAGAAGTCGACAGGAGTAAATTCAGCGATCAGAAATGAATAGAGCTTTATTCTACAGATAAATAAGGGATATTTATGTGATAAATAATAAAAATTGGAAGAGTTTGTTTGTTTGTTTGAACGCGCTAATCTCAGAAACTACTCGTTCGAATGGAAAAATTATATTTGTGTTGAATAGTCCATTTACTAAGGAAGGCTATAGGACCCATTCCCATAGGAGCCGAGCAACAAGTTTCCCGAAGCGTAGCGAGGGCGTCTACTAGTTATTTATAAATTTTATAATTTTAACAAATTTTTCCGACTACCCTATGTTTTCAGCGTAATCCGGCGGAAGAGATCCCGGTCTGTAAAACCGTTGTCTTGGATAAGATTAAAAGGCGTAAGTACAAAGCTCATCGATAAAATAAAGTGGTAAGCTTCGAGCTAAGACGCAAGGTAGCCAGGTTTACAGTTTTCTGTACAGTTCATTAAGGTAATACCTAGGGGTACGTTAATTTCGTTTTTACGAAATAGATGCGATAAAAGCGAAATCTGCATTTTATTTGCGATAAAAGCGAAATTTGAAAATTAAACACTCGCACCTTTTTACGTTACGTGCATGGTTACGTGCTTTCAAATGTTGATCAGACGCGCTAACAATTATTACAACTCTGATCAAAACAGACAAAGACAAGTGACAATGCAAGTTTTAGTTGCATCAAAATCTTGCTACCCTGGATTTACAAAAGCAGCTATTCAATGTCTCAATTGCCCTGTCAATAATGTTGATGCCTAGACTACTTTAGTATCTACAACATTGTCGTAACTGATCGCAGGCAAACAATGAAAGATGAAAATGTAGGAATTACAACAATTCTAGCCTTTAATTGAGTTTTTAACACTGCATTTTCTTTTTTGCGAAATAAATGCGAAATTTTCTATTTTGAGTTTTTTTTAATGCGAAATCATGATTTTTTATTTGCGAAATTTACGTACCCCTAGTAATACCCCATTAACTTTCCGCTGTCGAACTATCTGTCGCACGGCGATTAGCGATTAGGCATTCATCCTTCTGTAGTAAAATGTCCTTAATCGAACATTCAGGCCGGCGCGGCGGATCCCCAGCGAAATCAAACGTCAAAGATAGCGGCACTACACCAATAAAACCTAGTTTAGTTTCCTAAATAGATCTCCAGGCCATATTAAAAGGGAGGTCAGTGAACCGTTTGTCGCAAAACCAACCATAAACGGCTGTTAAGTATTATAACCTCGATATTAATAACTGGTTGGTCCATTGTTAACTCCATGACCGCACGTACGTCAAATTTGGCTTCACGACTACGGCGCTTTGCCCACGGAGCAACTCAAGTTGAGGCAACTATCAACTTTTAAAAGTTTCCTGTAAAAAGTTGATAGTTGCTACACGTGGGTTATTGTTTCGTAAAAAACTTTTGATATAATTTTAATAAATCGAACAGCGTTTAAGATAATAATCAGTTTGTATAATATCGTTTGACATAATTTTCATTTGATCGAATATTCGTTTTGTGTAATATTGATTGACATAATGTTCATTTGATCGAATATTATTTTATACAATGTTCATTTCATGAAATGTTCAGGTTATAAACGCCCTAAAGTCGGTTCTGGCACTCGCCGGCCGCTGCCGCGGCACGCTCGCTTCGCTCGCTCGGCTCGTGCGATGGTTCCTGTTAACCTAACACGCTCGTCGCTTCGCTCCTCGCTAACCTAATTACTTTAATTAAAATTAGCGCATTTGAACATTCGATCGATATTATTCGAAACAAATGATGATAAGAAATAAAATTATGGCAATCAAATATTCGATCAAATGAATAATTATGTGAAATGACTTTATTCCAACTAAAATTAGTCGAAGCCATTTTCGACGAAAAGTTGTTATACCAAACAAGAGGCACCCGCTGCACCATGGAGCAAATATAGAGAGGAGATGCGATGTAGGCGTGGCCCGCGCGCCACTAGTATGGATTGTGGTCCATACTTGCCTTCAGTCATCGCTGTCATCCGGTTCAAGAACGGACGTCTCGTGTCACTATTTGTTTTACGGTATTTCAAAGAAATTATGGTTTGTTGTTCCGTTTTGCAGTGTAAAAATAATAGTAAAACAAGAAATGTTAAGAATGGAGGTGTTTCATATCACCGGTAAGTGAAGTTTTTGCAATAAATCTTATTATCGTAATTTAATTTCAATTACTTAAAACCCAATAGATATTTTAATCTGAAATCAACCTTAAGGAATGGGCAATAAAGCTTGCTTTAGCTTAGCTTAGCCTACACGTGTCATCTACATGGTTCATTTACCTCTAGAGGTACCTATTCACGTCTCCGTAGGTGATGCGAAAATAGTTTATCGACATCGACATTTTATTAGTTATTGTTACAATAGTGAGCAATTGTAATGTAACATCTTTAAAATTTTAACCTGCTTAGATAAATTATATAAATAAAGATATGTTATGCGCTAACAAACAGGGGCGTGTTAATGAATAAACAATATAATAAATTAAGTTAAATAATAATAAATAACACCTATTTGCAAACTCAGAAACGCCTGACGTTGCGATATATAATATAACAAGTAATGCCGTCGCGTTACTACATATGCAAACAAATGTGATCATTAACCGACTTCAAAAAAGAAGGAGGTTCTCAATTCGACCGTATAGGTATATGCTTTTTTTATGTACGTTCAGCGATTATTTCGTCGTTTATGGGCCGATTTTGATAATTCTTTTTTTGTTGTAAAGTAGATATGCGCAGTGGGGTCCCCTGATAAGGAAACCAGGATCTGATGATGGCATCTCAGGGAAATCGAGGGGAACTTTTGAAAATTGTATGGACAACTAGTGTGTTTGTTCATGTTATCATAAGTACATTAAAGCGCTACTATTTCATGAAGATCTGGAGTCGATCTGATGAAGCCGAAAGACAGTCGAGGGAACTCCTCAACGATTTACTGCAGTTATTTAGTGTTTGGGCTTGATTAATTTGTAGCGACGAGAACTTTACACTTACATGTTGAATTGAGCGCCATATGGCGAGTAGTTTTTGAGTTATCTCTACTTATCAAGATTGAAGTCGGTTATTTTTTTTTTGTAAAAAGCAATTATTATTTGCGATTTCAAAGTAGGTTTCTTAATGAAAGACTGCAAGTTTGTTAGATTGTCCGTCTGAAGAAATGGTTTTCCGGTTATGCGCACTTAATACTACACCCTATATAACAAAAGCTGGAGCCACCCCAATTATAAACACCAGGAATCGCAAATTGCATTTAAAATAGGTCCAACCAATCTATATAAATAAAAATGAATTGCTGTTCGTTAGAGTCCGAAAAACTCAATAACGGTTAAACCGATTTGGCTAATTTTAGTCTTGAAATATTCGTGGAAGTTCAGGGAAGGTTGCAGCGATGAGAAAATATGGAATTATTGCGAGGAAATACTAAAAATGAAAATTTTAATTTCCCATACAAATCTTACCTGTCAAACATTTGATGTTCGCCCCGTCGGTTCGGTATTTTTAGGATAAATACATGTAGATCTGAATTAAATACGGGGTTGGAATCGACAACATATATCCATAATTGTCGAATTATCGCGTATTTAAGATTTAAAACATGCAAAATAACTTAGATATATTGACATACATGACACAAAATAATGACACTACAACGTCATTTTGGTTGTTGTGTCGGTGCGTTCAGAAATTAAAGTTCTCTCTTTATGAAAATCAAAGTCAAATCGCTCCGTGAGGTACGTGAGGGTATGAATTTTTTTATTTATTTATTTATTCATTTATATCAGGCAACAAAATGAATGAGTATTACATTATGACGTTACAGTTTTCTGTTATCAAACTGGTTCCTTTTTTATTAGTTTTAAGCTTATAAAATTGTCAAACCCTCAAAAAATCCATAAAAATATTTTAACGATTATATTAGAAAATCACATTGAAATGAAAAACAAAATACAGCCACAAGAGCAATAACGAAACGAAGACTCATCAAATAGGTTAAAAACTTATAGCACTCTTTACACTTCTTTTTCAAAATAGATCTTTCCACGGGACGCAGCAATACGTTGGAGGGAGCTGAAGATAACTCCATATGTGTCAGTTTTAATTAATGGCTTTTAAAATAACCATCATTTTTGCTTATACACATTTTTTTGAGTTGTTATTTAGCTCTGACCCATCCCAAACAAAAAAAAACAAACATCCCAAACATCATTGATAACCACAAATATTACGAATGGTTGAGTGAGCGAATAATCTTGGGAGCTAAGAATAAACATGTGGATGAACTTCATAATTCAAAATGAAATCATTGGTACCCTTGCATTGGTATCATTGCATTCATTCAAATCAATTTACATATAGTGTAACCAATGAAGTGAGGAAGTTCTCATTCCGAGGATACCGATGATCACAACCGATATGCCGTTTGAGTTTAAACGGCTTCAATTTCCAATTTGACTTGCATTCGCTATGACGATTAACAAATCACAAGGCCAATCCTTGAATTTTTATGGTCTGAATCTAGAAAATGCATGTTTTTCTCATGGCCAATTATATGTGGCCTGTTCACGGGTCGGAAAACCACATGCTTCATTTGTGTTTGCACCTAATAACAAGACGAAAAATTTCGTGTAATAACAAGTCTAATAACAAGACGAAAAGTGTCGGTGCTTTACTGAAGAGTGCAGTGAAAGCCATGCACGGAAATTAAATATGCATGTCATTAAAATACCCGATTTCATTTCAACTTATATTTTATTTACTTTCTCCTCTGTAATAATGGAAGAATTTTATGCCTTTACTAAAAACAAGGGTGAGGAGCAAGTTCAGCAGGAGGTGGTGTTAAGAGATCTGCAGAAGCGAGGTAATTAGGACGAAACTGAACGCTTTTTCCATTAAAAGGAAGATTTCAAATAGTCATAATATATGACATAATGTGTCAGAACAATTTTACGTGGATGTCCGAGCAACATTGCGGTACAGTAGAACGGGGTGAATAGAGATTGCGGGTTGAATAGAGACAAAACTGAAAACGTAATTCAATGCGTGATATTCAAAAGGAAACGTTATTAAAGTGTATATTATTAGAGTCTACAAATTAAAAAACAAAATATACCCTTTAGTAACGTTTCCTTTTGAATATCACGCATTGAATTACGTTTTCAGTTTTGTCTCTATTCAACCCGCAATCTCTATTCACCCCGTTCTACGGTAGTGGGTGGAATATGGATTAACAATGTTATGAAATGGTTATGAAGAATCAAGACGAATATTAATAACGGCGCTCGAGACTGATTCACCAAAGATGATGTGTCATTATTACAATAGAGATTTCATGCATGATTTCATAATATGGAAGAAAATGTTAAAAAGTTCTGATAAAGTTATATTTCTTGATGTGGAAAGCACTATAAATTGGAATGACACATGTGAATTTTCGGGAAAAAGTATCAGTAGTTACCTATCATTTTTATTTCAGCTTAAAAAGGGTGATGTATGCCATACCACATCGTTATAGCCCGGTGATTGGCGTTGACTTTCTTGAATAATGAATTCTTGAATTTCAGGCTAACTTTAAGAGCCCGTTTAGACAGACCGGCTCGGAGAGAAGAGTAGATTTTTATCGCGATGGAATCCAAAGTTTTGAATAATTGTACTAAGGTTTATTTTTGTAATATGCACTTATTTTGTCATTGGGAATGCCTGAACGCGTTTAGTGTGATATAATGAGAGGAGCCGACTGGCTCCGATTGCGTGCTCTTACTCGCTCTTTCTCGGTCTATGTGAAAGAGTTGGCAGCTCCGCACCAGCAAATTCCAAGTGCATGCGATCCGGTCTGTGTGAAAAGAAAAATACGAGTCGATACTCTCCGAGCGGGTCGATGTGAACGGACCCTAATGGAGGAGTTTTATGCCTCTTCTACAACAATTGTGAGGAGCAAGATCAGGTGGTGATATGAAATGAGGCGAGGCGAACTCAGATTTGGGGTGCTGGTGAGCCAAAATATAGAGCGGTGCTTTAGTAGACAGCAGTGGAGAGATATGAAGAAATTTGATCGACGTCAAGGGTCAACATAACTTTGAAAGGAGCAATTTTTCCAGAACTACAGCAAGTAAATTATCAACGTCATGCATTGGTATACAAATTCAAGACTGCTTCAGAGCGCATGCCTAATGATGGCTATAATGTGACCAGAGCGGATAATCGACCAGCTGAAACACACGAATACACTTTTATCTCTGCAACAATATAATTAAGAAGTTGCAATTAATTTTAAAATATTAGGGTTTGATGTTGTCAATATATTCATTGAATAAAACGGATCAAAACACATAAAAAAGTATTTTATTTGGCCCTTTTTCCTATATGTTATTAAGGATTGTGACATTATCAATTTGCATTAATTTTTTAAATTGTAAACCTACTCTGCCATTGACTGCTTGGCGGAATGAAGTTCGCCGGGTCATCTAGTTTATCGATAAAATCACGCTTGTGTCAAATCACTAAACGATAACGGGAATTATGGTTGACAAATCATTGAAAATTTAACCTTACTGCTTACAAATAAAGATCAAATTATATTTTTCACAAATATCACTTGCCACCTGGTCAATACAAAATGTCGCAAATACGTTACTTTCTTTATAGAAAAGCCAACTCTATTGCTCAGAGTCAAGATGTGTTTTTGCATTAAAGTTTGTACAATTTAGGGTATTTAAGCTTTACATATATGCGACCAACTAGAGAACCGCCCGCGCTTCGCTTCGGGACCCGTAGGTAACAGCCGCGTAGGTCTCGCTCCCGTAGGAATTTAGGCTAAAAAGTAGCCTACTACTCGCTCTCTTCACTCCACCCTGTCTGAGGTGTGTGGAGCCCTCGGGACAGTTAGTTCCCCTTTGGGGGTGTCTCTCGCGGCCCATTAAAACGGGCCGGTCCTTGGGTTGGGCCCTAAGGCCCTTGGTTGTCCATCTATGGTTAACCAATAGGTCAAGTCCGGTGAGTGGTGGCCTTTTTACAGGCCACAGAGTCTTAAACGGGATGGGGTTCATCTTCGCGCCGCCCAGGCGATCGAGGCCCTACCGGGTGAATCCCGCTGGTGGGAAGCCCAGCAGGAGCCGATCAGCGCCGGGCGACGACTTACGAAGCCCCAGTATCAGTCAGTGCTAGCCCCGTCCCGCGCAACCAGCAAGTCGCGCGGGAAGGCCCAGCGGTCCGGTGGACGGGTGTGGAGTGGCACCAGGTCCTGCAGATGCGGGAACCGCGACGCGTCGACACGCCCGAACATGTTGCGTGCCAATCTCTCGATGAAGTCGTCCAGGCTCTTGACTCCAAGGTCCCTCTGGATGACGGCGTTCCTGACGTACCTCGGCGCACCAGTCAGCCGGCGGAGCGCAATCGCCTGAACCGCACGCATCCTCTTGCGCTGCGGTTCGCTGGCGAGCGCGTACCACGCCGTTGCCGCGTACGTGAGGCGGGGTCTGATGTAGGTCTTGTAGACCCCGAACTTCAGTCCGAGAGGGAGGCTCGAGGAGAGCACTGGTTTCTGCCATCGCACTTCTGGAATTCGCGACGGCTTTCGTAACCTGTGGCTTCATCGAGAGTCTTCCGTCGATTTTGCCCAAGTATTTGGGCTGTGGGGCCCATTGGATATCTTGTCCATGAAGCTCCAGAGTAGGGTCCCGCCTGTTGAGGTATCCTCCTATGTTCACAGCCGGCGTCTTCCCGACATTCACCGACAGTCTCCACGCGGCGAGCCATTCGGGGAGGGCATCAAGCGCACGCTGCATCTTGACAATGGCGTGGGTTCTATTCAGCGACGTGGTGATGTACGCCACGTCATCGGCATACAGGGCAAGCGACGCCCCCCCTGCCGCCGGGATGTCGTCGGTGTAGCAGGCGTAGCAGACCGGGGACAGGCAACTCCCTTGCGGGACGCCGGCTGCGATCGGACGCTCGGTGGATTCGGCGTCTTCAACCACTACTCTGAAGCTTCTATTTTCGAGGAAACTGGAGATCATCTTAACGGCACTCCGGGGCACCGACGGCTGCGAGATCTTGTAGAGAAAGCCGTCGTGCCAAACACGGTCGAACGCCTTTTCCATGTCGAGGAATACTGCACACACGCGTTCTCTCTTATTCAGAGCCGCGGTAACGGTGTGCAACACACTCGACAGTGTAGCCGTGCTGTTCAGCGGCATCAAAAAGTAGCCTTCCACTTCTGTTGGCAGCTAGGCTATTCCACCCCGGATGCTTGCAGTTCCAGTCGCCCGCGCCCACCACCGGTGTCGGCGAGTCCAGCAACTTGCGGACATCAGCCAACAGGATAGTGCCAGCGGGCGGGCGGTACACTGAACACAGCCGGAGCGGGGAGTTCTCGAGGCAGAGCTAAAGTAGCCTATTACATTTGCCTATGACTTAAGTAAATTACATGTAGTATTTGATAGCGTAATTCAGAACTTGCAAATTAACGCCATCTATTAACAACTCCGAAAATAAATATCTAGCAACTAACAAAACATCGATCTTCCCATGGGAATGGGATGTTTTTTCGCGGTAAAAAGTAGCCTACGTCACTCTCCACCCTCCTAACTATCCCCACACGCATAAACCTTACCATATAATAGCTTTGTTGCGACGTGAAAGCGTCACAAACAAACAAACAAACAAACAAACAAACAAACACACTTTCACATTTATAATATTAGTAAGGCGACCAATTAAAACTACTCTTGAGCAAAATGGGAGTAACCTATATTTCGTGGGAGTAACTGACCACCGTTTGTTTGTGTGCGTTTGGCGACACCGGTTTCAGTAATAATTTTGACGTATCACACTTCCGCTTAATCTATGTTTCGTGCGCTGCACGTTTACGGTTGCCGCAATTTGTGAGCAACTTGATTAATTGATTTGCGATTGACAGTTGCGGAAACCGGCAACTTTAAAAACCGGTATAATATTTAACGATTGCTAGTTGCGGCAATTAGGAACTGACCCTAGTCAACGATTACAGCAACTGAAAACTGGTGACGATTGCCGGAACTCGAAACTCGAGTTGCTATGTGTGCGCAGTCCAATTGAAATGTATGTAAACAGGTAGTTGCCAGTTGCCAGTTGCTGCAATAGTTGCTACGTGGGCAAAGCGCCTACACGTCCGTCAAATATGGTTTCATGAACTAATGGTTGGATCGCGTGTCTATGTAGGACACCTGTTTATGTCAATTAGTGCTGGTTAAATTTCACTTTCATAATTAATGTGAATTTCGGGGTTAATTGATGTTTGACTAACGAGATGCAGTTAGCCCGGGGGTGTGAACTAGGGCTGTCACACTATTTTATTATTATTATTTATTATTTGGTATATTATTTCAGTATCATTTATATCTTAGATCTTAGACCATACTTTATTTCTTTCTTATGGTTTAGATTTACTTTACCCAACTTTATTAATTTTAAACCAAACAAATAAAAATATTTACCATGTAACAATAAAAAACGTATTTCTCCTTTAGTTATAAATAATATGTTTAAAACTTTTAAACAGGTGACAACCTTATAACTAACTTTATTCCCTACGAGCGAATGAGAATTTAATTCAAATCTTGCATGGAGCATGCAGTGTACCTGGTGTTAAAAATTAACTATCGCTTCGTTCTCGTACATTCGTGTAGGAAAACAAGGTAAAGAAATCGCCCCCAAACCTGAATAAATGACTATGTTTTTCACAAATCTCATAATTAGTGTTATTAGAGAGCCAGTTATTTTTAATATTTTACACATTTTTACATCGATGCTTACAACTTATTTTTTAACTTGCTAACTGGAATAATTATCATGGTCCCGGTCCCGATTTGACTCCATGAGTTTGAAAAGGATAGCTGCGCGCAAATTTGGTACCTACTTAATAGAAGTCAAAAATAAAATTAGCGCTTGACTACAGTCCCACCTGATGGTAATGGGTCAGTACAGACCACAAACTTATTTGACCCGGTAAGAGGGGCGCTACTGTCTTTGTCTTTGTCTAACATTTGCATTAGTTCCAATTTTGGCCACCGGGCCAAATAAGTTTGTGGCACTGTATCTATTAATATGAGTTGAGATGATGATGAGTAAATCGATGTATCAACGCAACTGACGCATCACTACGAACGGCGCCGCGGAGTAGCGAGTGGTAGCGACGTACTATAAAATAAATTAAACAGATCGGGTGACAGGCGCCGCGTAACCGCCTGCGTTTTTTGTACATCTTAACAAATAATCAGAAAAAGATGTATCATGCCAAAACCATTTGTTACTACACGACACTGTGGTGGCGCCAGTTTTCATGCACAGAACCCAGTAGATTAGGTAATTTAGGTACGACCTACGGCATTGTCAATTTCAAGCTTAGAAGATTAGGTATATCTATAATCTATACTATATAATTGAATATCTGTGGCACCCTGTAGGCGCGTTCCACTTAGCAATCAAAACGCTCAAAGTATGTAGGTATTCCATTTTCTATAGAAAATAGAGTTTCAAGCTGAGCGTTGTGATCGTTCACTGGAACGCACCCAGTGTAAAAATATTGGCGCCAATTTTTTTTTATGAAATTGGCTGCGTGAAAACTTCTTTTTGCACTTGTTTATGATATAATTATTAAATTTATTCTCTAACAATAGTTATTCTCTATTTTATAGAGTTAGTTTATCCTGGGCACTTCCACTTACCATCCGACGCCCATGTGGCTGTTTAATACCTAAGTATAATATTAACATTATACTTAAATTATTAATTCAGGCTTACGTGGCTTTTGCATAAAAGTAAAAGTGAAAATCACCTATACGCATTTATCAATCTTCCTTTGCAGTCTTTGCGCAGGCTTTCCTTCAATAAATCATTGCCGTAAAATTAGATGCAAACGCAAGCATGGGCTTCAGGGGCTATTAATCATCGTGGACTGGACGGTTGACCAATGTTCTTTAGGTACTTGTCGCATGCTAGGATCAGGAGCCAGGAGCTAAGATTTTTGGAATGAAGTTCGTTCGCACGGTACGGATAGAAGCTAGAAAATGAAAAGTTCAGTGTTTTTCTTAATATTATGAACTGTGAATTTGTGATTTCAATAGAGTTCCGCAAATAAAAAAAGAACTTCTATGGTTCAATCTGTCTATTCGTATGCTAATACCTATTATTTTTGTTTTTCTTTTTGTCAATGTGGAAAAAGAGAGCACACTATATTATATACCTAATATGTCAAATTAATCTCATTATTTGTATTCTCTAATCGCTACCTGCTAGTTGTGAAGTAAATAGTCGGCTTCATTTGAACAACAGCTGTCATGCGGCGGTTTCTGTCAACAGCTTGTCAAGCTGTCAGTGTGAACCATTCAACTTTGCCGTCATTATTGTATTGTAGTAATCATTTCTCATATCCGATAATTAGCTTATGAGCCGTGATTGCATAGAAAAAGCCGCGATTGCCGAGTAGGTACTTTCGTTTTCCTGTGAAACTTTCTATCCCGCGCTCTCGCGATTAAGATAAACTTCTACATAAACTTAATTGCTTTAATGAGTAATTCAATTAAAAGTATAATAAACATAATTCGTGGCCTTGCAAGTCTAATCAAAATGAGTTGTTACTGGCTGACGAGAATGGTGACTCCATTCTACATTTGGTTCTGGATGAAGAAAATATGACTAAGTAATTGATTTAGAAATCAGCATGAGTATGTAACTAAAATAATTTCTTTAAGATTCAGTTATTGATTACTCAGTACTAAATAACGCTTCGGCGCAAAATGTACAAAATAGGTACTGATTTCGGAGTGTGATGCTCCTTACTTTTAATTGCTACAAAATGTTATAATTTGGTTCCATAATCTGAGGTATCTACCTACTCAACACGTAGGGCCCGTTTCACTTAGCGAAAAAAACGTGGAAACACTTTTTGAGTGATGTGATGATGATGATGTGGAAAGCACCCATAATGACAATGAATTTTGTTACTTTGTAGGTTTATGTCGATGCCACTTCGGTGTATTAAGTACATAGTAAAATAATTTTTATACCAATGCCACCAAAAGCATTACCAACGTGTTGCCGACCTGAGAAAAAAGGAATGAAAAAAATTGGTACTGGCTCACAATCCAAACTTACTGTCGGTTACTTCAGATTATAATGATTTACAATTCGACCTGTCCCAAATGGTGTATGACATGGATGTAGAAGTCTAGATGGGCCCGTAACATACATAAGGCGCACGACGAGTGGTCAACATTAGGTTGTGTGATTGAGTGATTGATCAAGTCAGTCTGTTGTAGACAGCAGCGAGGTACACATCTTCCTTACGCAAAATTGATTTCAGTAATTACGTCCGCAAATGTAGAAAATATGGCTTCCTGTGCCTTCAAAAATATTCTAACAATTCAAGAAACACAAATAAAGTCTAAAGGAATCACATTTCATTAAGTAAACATTGAATTGTAAATTAACTTCACTATTTCTAAAAAAATAACTTTAGTAAAATGGCGCGTGACATATGTAAGAGTAACAAAGACAGCACGACTAAAACTTCGAAACGCGGAAGCGAGATATCACTATGTAATCTGTTCGTTTTCAAATATAGTAACAAAATTCTATCGCGCCAACTTCACGCACAAACCGATTCGATTCAAAATTGGATTGTTCCAACTTGACGCACATTCGAACGTGCAAGGCCGGTCTAGGTATATATGTCTATGGTGTATGATAAATTACGTATTCTTCCGTAAACAGGTCAAGGGTCGATGACCTCTTTTGCTAATTCGTTGCGTAGGTGTCCCCTGTTAATGGCGGTGACTTTTTCACATGGTATTAATTTATTTTACGCCAACATTACTTCGTATTCGGCGAGCAGCGAGAGGGCCCAGATAATAAATTAAGCAAAACCTACACGGCATGTTTCGACATTCAATTTAGTATTCAACAGACTGTAAAATGATTTTAAATTACCTTTATCAGGACCGCTACCGTTATACATAGTATAACTACTTACTCTGTAGCCAACAGAAATTGAATTAATTAGGTACCTAGGTATATTGTATGTAAGTGTTAAACTCAAGGAACGAAACCGCAGGATATTTTAACATAATTTTATATATTTAAACTAGCTTCCGCCCGCAGGCATCGCCCGCGTAGTATTCGTTTAAACTTCACCACCCTATTTCACCCCCTTCGGGGTGGAATTTCCAAAAATCCTCTCTTAGTACCTACTCCCCTACACTCCCCAAGGAACATTCATGCCAAATGCTTCTTCCGTTCAGTAGTTTCGGCTATGCGTTGTCTGTCAGTCAATCACTCAGTAACGCAAGAGATTTATATACATATTATGTTACGGTTAATTTGCGAATTTGCGTAAATCAGATGGAGTGCAGATTAACGAGGTATAAAAAAATAATTGAGTTCCTACATTAACTAGTTAATCTGCAGACTAACGACCATGCATACGGTAAATTCAATAAAATAGGATCTTGTTTGAATAAAAAAAATTAATAATAGGTGTAGGTAGGTCGAATTGGTTATATAACCGAATTAGCCTACCCCTACTCCACGTAGTCTTGTATACCCTACCCCTAGAGTGTTTTTTAGAACCCGGAGGCGCGGAGACCTTCCGTAGCGCCGGAGACGTCACGGTTCGAAGTTATGCCCTATTTTTCGCGTTTTTACGATTCGGCCAAACGTTGATGACCAAATCGTGAAAAGTAGACGATTTTACGATCTGGCCAAACTGAGTTGACCATTACTTGAAATGCGACCATTTCATGATAATTATGGTCGATCATTTCATGATGTGAGCCAATCTACGATGTGGCCACGACATCAACACAAATTGGTACTCAGGTAGCCAGTCTTCCGCAATTTAACGATGTACCATCCGTTACTGTGCGGACTAACTGGGTAAAGTGCAAATAAGACCATTTTAATTCAAATTTTACACTTTAACGAATGGTATCAGTGAATCTGCAGATTACCTAGTTAATGTGCACATTAACTTTTTATGTATTTTAACTGTAACATATATAGATTTTTATAAGCTTTAGTAGCTGTGTACCTATATCTAAGTATTTGAACTAAGATCTCAACCGACGTACTAAGAAGTCGTCGGTAATTTTGCGTTTGAATTAAATAAATTTAGCTTTACCTATCGCTATCGTGATAAACCTACACTTGGGCATTGGCTTAAATTAGACCATATTTTGTAATGGGACCTAAGTGACTTATTCATATTACTTAAATATAGGTAATATTTTTTATTTGTACACGTGACGTAATAAAATAAAGGGAATGATTCTTACGTCACTCGATTTTCGTGCGTTCCACTAAGCGACTCAAAACGTTCAATTTTTTTAAACGTTTTGGGCGTTTTGGTCGCTTCTGTCGAGTATCACTAATAATTAGAAATGACAGTTCTTTATCAAAATAATGCGTAGGCGGCTTACGCGGCGAGACAATTTTTAAGTTTTCAATTGATAGTTTCTTATTACGAATTCGAACTTTAGTTTAAGAACATTTTTATTCGTTTTAATTTTATGTATTTCGCAATTACTCCTACTCCAAGAAGTTATTAAATATAAGTAGTACGTGAATAAGTTCATAAACATTAAACAGATCTAGACCGTAAAAGAATGTTAACCTAATATGAGTATGACCAACATAATGTAGGTATAAAGTGTGAATTTAAATTTTTATCATCGCGGTTACTCACGAGCGCGAAAATAAATAATTCCATTTATTTTAATAAATATTCATAAAATGAAAAAATAAGAAAGCTAAAAAAAAGAAAAATAAGAACTAAAATGTACCTACTACGAAGTACAGCAGCTACTAAAAAAAGGGTTTTTCATAATCAAAAACTTTGTTATCACGGTTGCCACATCGCTAATTTTTGTTTTATCCTTAGAGAATTCCTAGAAGAAAATCTTGCTAACCAACACAAATCAAATTATAGTTTCAATAATATTATTAATGAAGCTAATTTTTAGATGCATTAAAATGAATAAATTTAAACATAGGCAGCTTGATTTTACAAGCATCTTTTTGTTGGTAGCAGTTTATTAACATTGCTCGTTCAAATTTTTTTCATCACACCTATTCGAAAAAGACGACTTGGTTCGGACTTACGGGGTTCCAAAGTTGCTGTTTTCTATTCAGCGGGCGGGAATGAATTTTCATACAACTTTCCTGCCCGACTAGATCTTTTCCGTCCTATTTTGAATTTAGAACATTTTAGTATTTTTCGCTAAAGAAATCGAACGCAAATATTGTTTGAATAAAGAATGTCTGGTACGATGCGAGGGCCCCGCCAGCTGAATAATAAAAAAAGAAATCAAATTAAGATTTCGTTTTCAAATTAAAATTAAGTTTTCGTGCATTTTTACGTATTATTTTCTATTATATATATATATATATATATATATTATTTTCTCATAGTGGGTGATGAAAAGTAGTGTATCACTCGGGTGCAAGTATATTTTTGGCTCGGGCGACGTACTTTGAATCCCTCGCTACGTCCCGCCTACGTCCCGTCTACGTCGCTGACCTCGCCGAAAAAATATTACTTTGCACCCTTGTCATACAATCTACTATTAAATGTTGTGTCTGTGGATTTTGTCCGCCACCCGGATATAAAATACCGAAGTTAAGCCCGTAGCCCGGATATGTATCTACCTACTATCCGGAACCTCCGGATTAAACCCGAATTTAATATAATATTATTACTTTAATGTAGTACTATTTTTTCGTACTAGGAAGTAAAAATTGTTTACGTTACGAAGTTAGTTATCGACCGGGAAGGATTTTACGCGGAAACTACATCAGAGCTTTAATTACATACAATGGTGTAACGGATGAGGGATCTAATTGCATTACCCTTGACATGCCGAGCTCTGTAACGGATTAGTTTCAATGGCGTGGTTTCAGAGGAAATTTTTTGCGCACGGTAGTTATAGAGCAGCATAATTATAAAAAAGCTAGTTTGACCCTTATTGCGAGCTGTTTAGATATCTCTGGGTAAGTTTAGATTTTTTCAGTAACTTGTGTTATATCCGGATTTTCGGTAATTTTCCGAAAATTGACAACCCTGCTTATACCTATCAGGCTAATTGGTAGTGGCACCAAGCATATCACATCATTATGCAATATCAAAAAGAGGAAAAAACAGCATCTTGGCCAAATACACTCACTAAAGCATTCTTATTATAATGTTAAATAAGTAAATAAAATTAAATGTGGGCTCGCTGGAGATCAGTGTCAATTAGTCACAGTCTAATTACATTGAGTAAATAACGAAATCTTATTACCGCAATCATCTCTAGTTTGAGAAGAGAGAAAACCAAGATTTCTTGAGTAATTGCTGCACAGCTGCACTCAATAACTTTATGAAGCGGTCATAGCCTGGCGGCTTGCGTCGGTCCTAAGGTGATCGGAAGTAGGCAAACGTGGGCGCGGTCAGTAGTTGAATGGCGCGCTATACAGTGTCACAAACTTATCTGACCCGGTGGCCAAAATAGGAACTAATGCAAATGTTATACAGTTGTCAGACAAACTCAAAGACAGTAGCGCCCCCCTTACCGGGTCAGATAAGTTTGTGCCACTGTATCGTTCGGGTTCGAAATGGTTTTAACAGCGTCTCACTCAAATGCCAGTTTCCGCCCTTGTGATTAAAGTGAACTGATTGACGGCAAGCTGAACATGCCTTACAAGCTTAATTGAACTGCGAGCACATATTATAATAGGGTTGTTTTTAGCAGGGTAAAGCAATTCCATATTCTCGGCGATTTAGGTATAGTGGTTATTTCTTGAGCGTGTCGTCCAGCTTTGGAGGGCACTTAAAACCGTGAAGCCTCATTGCCATTAGAAGCATTCGTTAAGCCTTAACGAAGGATTATTTTTGTATTTTCGGGATGAAAAACTACATAATTATCTTCATAGTTACCAAATTTAATTTCCTTTAAAGGTTTCAGTGCGTTTAACGTTATAAGCTAGGAAAAGGAGATAGATACTTCATTCGCAATTTGTATCCCATGCGCTATATCTATATACAAATACATATAGAGCACATCTATCGGCGCCAAAGAAACCGTAGAAAGGTAACGGGAACATTGATGAGATGAATGGCAGAACGGATTCGGAGTGGATCAGTGGACGGCCAATGAACGCTCGCATTCTCCACAACACGCGCTCCATAGATAGATCTGACCATAGATTATACAATTTAGAGGGCGCGTTCCATTAAATGACGAAAACACTCAAAACGTTTCTACAGAAAAAAAGTGTCGTTTTGAGCGTTTTGGTGGCTTAATGGAACGGAATTACTATTTTGAAATTCAAATTTTGTACGCGCCCATAATTACTAAATATTTTGAAATTAAAATGTCTCGATAGGTCCTAAACCATTCATGGATATCGAGAATTAAAAAAGTTACCTGTTATAAAGATAATATAAATTTTTTATACTAATCATATTTTTGGGTACTTATCTGTATGTTTTTCGCCTGTTTACTAAAAATACATTATGAAATCCAGTGTGGTAACTGGTAACCAATCTCATAATAATTATTATTCTACCAGCGTAAATGTGAAAGTTTGAATGTTTGTTAATCGTGTAAAAAGAACTGAACGGGTTTGAATGAAATTTTACTCATCAATATTTTTGTTTAGAACCTGGAAGAATAAGAAGGACACTTTTTATCCCGGGAAATGAGTGCCCTGGATTAAGGGACTTTTCCTCATGAAGATGCTGTTTAGAGATTTGTTTTGAAACATTAATGTTTCGTCTGCTTTTATATAGGTAATATCTAATTAGGTAGGTACTGCATTATTCTATTTCTACCACTATCTTTCAATATATTTCATTTCTTTTAAAACCTACTTAAGTGTATGTAAAGTGTCGAACATCTTAGATTTCATCGCCACGTACCATCGAGTGAGATTGTAGTCAAGCATTAACTTATCATAAGTAAAATGAAACTAAAGTATGACCAGAAGCTAGCAAGGAAGTATCTACCTAGATAACAATATTAAATTCTACAATAACACACGTGATTTACATAATATAATTATGACACTGTTTAATTTTTGTCACGCGGCAAGTTAGCTCACGAACTAATATAATGTGAATAAATCAGCGCACAGACAGACAGCAAACAGGCCGCTAACTGTAAACGCAAACATTGCGAATTGGCGCGCTCCGGCCAGGGTTGCCAGATGTTCACATACCTAATTGTTTATCAATAGTTGCATCATCCACAACTAGGGCTGCCAAGTATCAGAAACAGTTAACTTGGGATAAGTTTCTTAAGTTAACGCGTGTTGATTACTTTAAGGCCATATTTTTTATGGTAATTATTTATTTTTAGCAACTTGTTCTTGTTTTAATTTATTTCATTCTTGGGAAATGCAGCGTCTGTTATGAAATAAATGAAAAATCTTCGGTTATGTGTTGCCGTGGTAGGTAACTCTTGCGTTTTTAATTTTTCCCAATGTTGTAAGAACCTGCATTTTGAATAAGTTGTACACAATAGTTCAAATTTGTACAAGGCAAAAACGTTATGGAGAGAAGATATATTAATCGAATAATCGCAACCAATCGTGTCATTACATTATCAACTAGTGTTTAGAGTTGCCAGAAACCCCAGATGCTTGAGCTTGGCACTCGACTACACAGAGCAATAAAATTTATTACGTAGGGTTGCCAGATGTGAATAAAGGTTCATCGACACTTGGCATGCTCTGCACTATGCTGTTTTACTTCCAAAATTTTGGAATGGCTCCGAAGATTTCTTGTTACTAATCCACCAATGTATGGCCATCTTAAGTTATAGAATTCCTAGGTCCGCTAGAAGAAGTTTATTTTAGAAATAAGCTGTACCTTTGTACAGAACTTCTTTCTTATGAACTTGAGTACCTACATTTAAATGACATAAATCACTAAATTCTTGGTGCGTTTGTGTCATGTCATGGACTAAATATTAATAAACTAAATTACGTGTGTTTTAAACATTACCTATGCCTATGTGTGTTTTGAGGTCTTTTGAGGTATATCAGATGCATTTCACTTGCTCAAAATTATAACAAAAAAATTTATCATATTGTAATTAGCTCAAGTATTTTTTTTTTTTTTTTTTTTTATGGAATTAAGATAGCAAACGAGCATGCAGTACCACCCTTCCCCTGCCGCCCATAACAACTGTGACCGACCTAGAACTAGACTCAAAGGGACTAGGATGGTTAGTCCAGTTAGTAGATGGTGTTAGAATATTAGTTGGTTAGTTTGTTAATAAGTGCGAGGACAGGGTATGTTAGTGATAATTAGTCCTGTTAGTTAATGTTAGTAATAGTCCAGTTAGTTATTGTTAGTATGAGTCTTGTTCCAATTCGGTCACAGATGCGTTGCTACCCCTGAGGTCTGAGATGGTCGCCTCTAAAAAAGTGAAACCAGCTCCACAAACCTTCCTATCCGGAACACAATTGCTCTTAAAAACAATTATTATGACGGTAGGAATGGTACTGAGTACCTTGGCGGGCGGTGGTCCTACCCCGGGCGAACTCTAGGCTCTACCACCAAGAGTAAGTATCTACATAAGATTTTAATTAAGAGTAGGTAAAACATTGTTTATTATGCGCAGTTAATGATGCATTTGGTACTTCATCTTCATTCACTCAATTCACTATTGCACTCGTCGGAGCGGATCGACATAATTGTTATTGCAAATGCAGAAAATTTATGGCCTATGAATAATATCAGTAACGAGAATAATAAAGCCGTCTATAAATAAACCCATATCTGCTAGATAACTGTTTCCTGCAGGGCACTGATAGTCTGAATGTTATTGATTGCTTTAGACCGCAAGGGTCGTTAGCTGCTCCTAGGCTACTCTTAAAACCTTATCGACCTTATCGTATAACGTTCTCGTAACTATTTATCGTTCCTTTCTCTCCTTTCTTTGTACTATAAATATAAAATTATTAAATATAAAAAGTGGTCTATTACAAATAGTGAGCGAGATAATTTAAGTGATTACTTAATTTGACAGCATCATCTGCTAATTACAAAATAACCTTTAAGATAACAATTTTATAATTATAATAATTTATCTGATAAAATGTACGTACTAAGACTACTAATTAGTACCTATTCATCGATCATCTTATTCGGAAAGCAGCTTCTGGCTACTTACCAAACCTAAGCAATTGCAAACCAAGCAAGGTCAGTTACTACTTAACTATTTACTATTTAGCAATCAAGCACTTGCCAGACGCTTGTTAAGCAGCAGACAACTTTGAATTTCGATTTTATTTATGCTAGAAACGTCATGTATGGTAAGTGCACTCCAGCTACTATGACTACGTTTACCACTCAGCGATATTTCGCGACGCAAATAACAGACATCCATATAAATTTATTATGTTTTGTTAAAATTAAATATTATATATCTATACTTTTAACGAATACTAAATGCATTACAAAGAGATTATGGATAAAAAGTAAGTTAAATAATATTAACAAGGTATGCAAGTAAATCCTTCTTCCTTCTAATATTATAAATGCGAAAGTTTGTAAGGATGTATGTGAGTGAGTGAGTGTGTGTGTGGGTTTGTTACTTTTTCACGCAAAAACTACTGAACGGATTTTCATGAAACTTTGCAGTAATATAGCTTAGACATCGGAATAACATAATTTGTTAAAATTTATAGAGATTTTTGAAGGGACTGGTTTCCCGAAGCGAAGCGAGGGCGGATTTACTAGTATTGTAAACTAGCTTTTGCCAGCGGCTTCGCCCGCGTGAATTTCGTTTAAACTTCACCCCTTTATTTCACCCACATATGTGTCATAAACGTAAAAGTAGATAAAATATCAGAAAGCTTCGAACTGCTAAGCTATCGGGAGTTACACGTGTTATTATGAGTCAACCATAAAAGATAGACATATGCTGTCGTGGAATATTTTTTATATAATTTTAAGGAGAACATTTCCGTCATACATGATTTCTGTGTAGCTTTAACCATTAAGGTTGCACACGCGACGGAAGCTTAAAAAATGGAGTCACTTCTCCCGTTTCCCCAACATTTCCCTTCACTGCTCTGCTCCTATTGATTGTAGCGTGATGAAAAGTATACTATAACCAGCGCGGGAGTATGAAAAATAATTGTACCAAGTTTCGTTAAAATCCGTCGAGTAGTTTTTGTTTCTATAACGGTTATACATCAGACAGACAGACGGACAGACAGACAGACAGACAGACAAAAATTTTACTGATTGCATTTTTGGCATCAGTATCGATCCCTAATCACCCCCTGATAGTTATTTTGGAAATATATTTAATGTACAGAATTGACCTCTCTACAGATTTATTATAATTATAAGTATAGATAGATAGAAGATATAGATAGAAGATGAAAAATAATTGTACCAAGTTTCGTTAAAATCCGTCGAGTAGTTTTTGTTTCTATAATGGTTATACATCAGACAGACAGACAGACAAAAATTTTACTGATTGCATTTTTGGCATCAGTATCGATCCCTAATCACCCCCTGATAGTTATTTTGGAAATATATTTAATGTACAGAATTGACCTCTCTACAGATTTATTATAAGTATAGATAAAACAGTGAATTTCACAATGCAATTTTGCTCTGCATCACTTAGATTAGATTTTTCGTTACATCTATCTACTTCAAGCCATAGCTTCAAGCTGCTTTCTAAACTTCGTTATATTTTGAACTTGTGTACCTAAAATTTAAGGGTTATTATTATTGCAAATAGGTATTATACTTAGCGGAAAAAGATGTGTGAATTATTTTCAAAAATAAATAAATGGCACTAAAATATTATCTGTCTCATAGCCAATATTAGACCAGGTACTTACTTACCTTTGATGTTTTAAATGTCTAGATTGAGCGCGCCCTACAACCTACAATGAAAACAAGAAAAACAAGGCAACATTATCAAGCAGGCGATGTTTTACACCTTCGTTTATTGTCTATGTGTGCGTAATGATATAAAAATTGTGGCTAACAGTAAGCCACAATTTTTGACACGTTTGCGCGGATTCGATGTTCCATCTAGGCATTTAAAACATCAAAGTTACTTACCTAGGTTCACCACAAAATAGGTTAAGTAGGTACTAAACTTATTACTGTGCTTATTACTTATTTAAATAACTCACTAGAAAAGATAATCTTTGAATCGATTTATTAAATAAGTACTTAATATTTATATGTGGCGCCAACTTTTTATCTGTGCCATAGACAATCCTCCAATTTAAACTCCGACTTTTAATTCGATGCAGTAAAATGACATTTGCTAATGTCACATTTTGAAATAATGTTGCCAGATTTTCAATAATAGTGAAAACTTACACGATTAACGAACGATGTTTTGATTATTCGATTATTCTTTTCTCAATATGTCTATTATAATGTATGTTAATAAAATATAATTCAAATTCAGAAAACAATACGGAAAGGTTATTAAAATAATAAACACCGGTGTATGCATGCTTTTAGTACATAACATGCACTAAAAGCGCTTAATAATTAAATGAGATTATTGATATTATTCGTATTTTTATGTGTAGTTATTGATCCTGTAATAACTTCATACATTATTTTAGCAGTTTGCTAAATTATGCGAAACGATTATAATCCGATTAATATTTTCATCAAATCGAATAATTTGTGTCCAGGTTACATCACTATTTTTGTGATAATAAAAAACGGTAACACTGGAAATGTCATTTTACTGCATCGAATTAAAAGTCGGAGTATAGTTTAAACATTTCGACAGCTTATGCATGCTGTCTACGGTCAATAGTTCAATAGTAGATTGTATGACAAGGGTGCAAAGTAATATTTTTTCGGCGAGGGCGTTTTTTGAATCCAGAGCGAAGTGAGGGATTCTAGAGTAGAATCCCGAGCGTAGCGAGGGTTTCTTTAGTAGAATCCCGAACGTAGCGAGGGATTCAAAGTACGTCGCCCGAGCCAAAAATATACTTGCACCCGAGTGATACACTCTACTTTTCATCACCCACTATGAGAAAATAATATATATATAATAGAAAATAATAGAAAATAATACGTAAAAATGCACGAAAACTTAATTTTAATTTGAAAACGAAATCTTAATTTGATTTCTTTTTTTATTATTCAGCTGGCGGGGCCCTCGCGTCGTACCAGACATTCTTTATTCAAACAATATTTGCGTTCGATTTCTTTAGCGCAAAATACTAAAATGTTCTAAATTCAAAATAGGACGGAAAAGATCTAGCCGGCAGGAAAAGTTGTATGAAAATTCATTCCCGCCCGCTGAATAGAAAACAGCAACTTTGGAACCCCGTAAGTCCGAACCAAGTCGTCTTTTTCGAATAGGTGTGATGAAAAAATATTTACCGTTGTAAGTGTACGATGCCGATGAAGAATTAGTTAAGGCTCTTAGATAACAATTTACCGGGCCATTATGTTTTTGGATTATGATCACTCGCTCCCAAATTGGTGCAGAACTAATTCTATTAATGGTGTCAAATGACGGGCATGGTCACGCACGAGCGACGCTGAATTATTGATAACTTGAATCCAAAGCTTGAATCATTGAATATTTTGTAGTAATAAAATTATTTTTTGTTTATCAAAGTGAACTTATACTTATTTTGGGAAATCATCACAAGTTCGGGATTATTTAATGTTTATTTTCTAATGACTAGGTAAAGGAGTTGTTTCAAAATGTATGGAGCCCCGGCCACCACTTTGTACACCATACTAAAATATGGAGAATCGCAATTCAAACAGTTTTTAACTATCCAATCACTTCAAATTGGTTTAGTTTTTTGGTACAACACAAAAATATACAATTGAAATTGCAACACAAAAACAAAAATCCGTCATGGCGGTAAGCTGTCATCACATGTCACGTTGGTTGATTTGATTGAAGTTTGACATATGTACGTACATTTCTGTCATATTAAAGTGACAGTAGACAGTTCGTGATCTGTGATCAATGACAAATTGGTAAGACGCCATGTTGAAACTTGATAAAATTAAATGATAGATACAATTTTTGTACCAGAAAAGTATGCATTTAGGTAATTTATCTTTATTTTTCCCGAATTCCATGGATTTTTCTCGATTTTTCGAGGTACTGTACATATTGTGGGCCGGATTTGAAACATCTCCTTTACAATGATAAGAATTAGTAGGGTTATTTTGTAATTAACTAAAATATAAAACATGCAATTAAATACTTGCTTCCTTTATTATTTGGTATTCCGCAGACCAAAATGCAAATCCAGTTAACCAATAACATAACAAGTTTTCAAATTAATGATAATTGTATTTGATGTAACAATATGTAAGGTTCCCACGTGCTATCGCAGCTGGCATGTGATTTGTGTAGTTATAAAGCAAATCAAATGTAGGCACATTCATAGTCAGTTGATTTATCGATTAGGCCGCCTACACGCTTACGATTGTGCAACTGACGCCTACGTTACGAGTTTGCGTGTTTCGGCTGTTCTAAGAATTATTTTGAATTATGAATGCATGAAAGAATATTATATATATTAATACGCTAAGGTTAAGATGTTTGCCTCCCTTTTTCGAAAAAACCACACAATTACTTCGCATAAATTTTATATCATTTTATACATAATTGCTTGCTCTACCGGCATCAACAATTGAAAAATTTATTGTTGCTTTTGTTTTTGCAAAATAATTAATTATTAAGTACATTAAGAAACAATACAGCAATGCTGCCATCTATTTAGAAACAACGTCAACACGATTGACGGTTGGTAAATTTCAAATCAACTCACATAATATAATACTTTTCGTATAGACTATACGGTATAGTGGCGCTTTAGCTCAACGTAGTGCGAATTATTCGCACGGGTTTTGCTTGTATGAATTAATGTTTTTTTTTTCGAATTAAATCTTACAAACACTTTTCGAAACTCAAATTACGCCATTGCTTCAAAAAATCTTTAAAAATCGTAGAGTCACTTGATATCTCGAATCTAGAGTAAACCTCCTTTAATATTGCCTAAATTTAGAAAATTAAGCTAATATTAAAAAAATGAATGTGTCCATATAAATGGGGCAAAGCGAAAAAACTATGGTCCTGTACTTTTAACATAGTACCTACCTACTACCTATTAATACGTCATACCCACTCAATGTAGGTCGAGCACTTAGGATCGCCACAAGCCTTCGTAGTTCGTAACCGTTTATTGCACTTGGTCTGTACACCAAGTTTTACTATAGATAGCGCTTTCAGCAAAGTTTTAATGACCCGAATGGCGCAATGGCTAACACGCTGGATCGCTGTTCAAAGGATCCTGGGTTCGATTCCCAGCGAGGTGAAAATTTGATTGATGAGTGTTTTTTGTTCTCGATGTGGGGTTGTGTGCCCTTATCTTGTGTGATGTCGATGCCTTGTTGTTGTGTTGTGTCGGGCTATGAGTGTATGACGCTATTTATTATTATTAATTAATCTTAATACTTATATAAAAAACTCTTGCGTTTCTGGTGACTGACAGACAACGCATGAACGCACAGCCGAAACTACTGAACGGAAGAAGCAGAAATTTGGCATGTATGTTCCTTGAGGAGTGTAGGGGAGCACTAAGAGAGGATTTTTGGAAATTCCACCCCGAAGGGGGTGAAATAGGGGGGTGAAGTTTAAACGAATCCCACGCGGGCGAAGCCTGCGGGCGGAAGCTAGTAATATATAAAATAAATAAAATCCAAACGTCTGTTTGTTATTTCAAAATAACGGTATTTGTAATTTTCAAGTGCCTTAAGTTATTTACTTCACGTTGTTTTTACTACTACATACCTATAGTTCACGTTATCTTTGGATACCGAATTTCCGTGGATACCTGTGTCCAAAAATATACCTAATAAAGCAAGCATTAGCAACAGATGTTACGTTTATTTGTAGTAGTAGATAAGTACAAGAAATTCAGGACTCGACTTTAGAACGCTATTGTAATAAAATATTTTCCGAGCTCGACCAATGTACCTAAGTAGAATGTGCAAGGGGCACTCAAAAATATCTCCAAAATATCGCAGACATGTAGACAGCTTTATTTCACAGTCAACATGGGCCCGTCTTATCTCGGTACAGCTGCATTGCCATGGTGCCGCCGAGGTTCTATTTGTCTATCACTAGTGTCCGTGAGGTCGTCACACTCTTTTGACTCAAAGTTCGCTATCATCACACCACAACTCAATGTCCCATTGCAGCACTTATGTCTCCTTATATTACATGACATCTAGTCTAGTTCGGTACTAGAACTGTTTATCAAATAACTATAAATAGATCAAATAGACAATAGACGATATGTTCATATATATACATTCCCGATAGCGGGCTAATCGATGCCTTTGGAAAAAATCGTAAATCGAATTATGTACGCACTCAGATTATAGAACCAAGTACGCAGTAACGCATATAATTTGAAAATAAAAATATTATTATAAAAACAAAAAACCCGACTGCTTACAAAATAACTCAAAAGAAAAAAACAAGTATATGACATATATATATTTGATATATTTGAAAATATATATTTGAAAAGGTCTTTTCACGATCTTTCGGGTGACACTTCCACAGTTCTGACGAATTCAACGATACCTCATATGTCGAAATCCGTTCAATCGTTTGGGATGTGGAGCCTCACAAATAAATGGACATACATACAAACATACAAACATACATACATACATACATACATACACTCGAAAAACATAACCCTCCTTCTGACGCAGTCGGGTAAAAATGAGGCGCAAGGGCGCAAGCAAAATAGATCTCGAAATTCAAATTGCGATTGGTGACGAACGAATGCTGATTGATGCTATGTGATTAAGACGTCAATTTTTTTTTATGGAATTAAGATAGCAAACGAGCATGCAACACCACCTTCCGCTGCCGCCCATGACAACTGTGACCGACCCAGAACTAGACTCAATGAGTCTCGTTCTAATTCGGTCACAGATGCGTTGCTACCCCTGAGGACTGAGATGGTCGCCTCTAAAAAAGTGTAACCAGCTCCACACCTTTCTATCCGGAACACAATTGTTCTGAAAACAATTATTACACGGTAGGAATGGTACTAAGCACCGTGGCGGGCGGTGGTACTTCCCCGGGTGAGCTCTAGGCCCTACCACCTGCAAAGTTAAATAAAGTTTTGACAGTTAAATTCCAAAATAAAAATAAAAATACCTTCATAATGAGGGTCGCCGTTTTTGTGCTCACCAGTTGGCGCCACTGGCGAGTGAGGTCCAGCTGTCAAAGCCCGTCCATACATATATTATAGTGACAAGTGACATTCAGACAAGTGAGAATAGAATAGAATAGAATGTTTATTTGCAATAATTGTGGTTACAGGTATAAGTTCTTAAAAATAAAATCACTTCTCACAATTAGCCATTTCCATTATGGCATGCAAATGTCAATTGTTGTGTTAAATAGAATAAGTATTATTATTATTATTAGAATGTCAATATCATTACCACCATTAAATATATATTTCTTATTTTACTTATTATTATTAAATTTACTAGAGAACCGCCCGCGCTTCGCTTCGGGACCTGTAAGTAACAGCCGCGTAGGTCTCGCTCCCGTAGGAATTTAGGCTAAAAAGTAGCCTACTACTCGCTCTCTTCACTCCACGCTGTCTGAGGTGTGTGGAGCCCTCGGGACAGTTAGTTCCCCTTTGGGGGTGTCTCTCGCGGCCCGTTAAAACGGGCCGGTCCTTGGGTTGGGCCCTAAGGCCCTTGGTTGTCCATCAGTGGTTAACCAATAGGTTAAGTCCGGTGAGTGGTGGCCTTTTTACAGGCCACAGAGTCTTAAACGGGATGGGGTTCATCTTTGCGCCGCCCAGGCGATCGAGGCCCTACCGGGTGAATCCCGCTGGTGGGAAGCCCAGCAGGAGCCGATCAGCGCCGGGCGATGACTTACGAAGCCCCAGTATCAGTCAGTGCTAGCCCCGTCCCGCGCAACCAGCAAGTCGCGCGGGAAGGCCCAGCGGTCCGGTGGACGGGTGTGGAGCGGCGCCAGCTCCTGCAGATGCGGGAACCGCGACGCGTCGACACGCCCGAACATGTTGCGTGCCAATCTCTCGATGAAGTCGTCCAGGCTCTCGACTCGAAGGTCCCTCTGGATGACGGCGTTCCTGACGTAGGTACCTCGGCGCACCAGTCGGCCGGCGGAGTGCAATCGCCTGAACCGCGCGCATCCTCTTGCGCTGCCGTTCGCTGGCGAGCGCGTACCACGCCGGTGCCGCGTACGTGAGGCGGGATCTGATGTAGGTCTTGTAGACCCCGAGCTTCAGTTCGAGAGGGAGGCTCGAGGAGAGCACTGGTTTCTGCCATCGCGCTTCTGGAATTCGCGACGGCTTTCGTAACCTGTGGCTTCATCGAAAGTCTTCCGTCGATTTTGCCCCCAGGTATTTGGCCTGTGGGGCTCATTGGATATCTTGTCCGTAAAGCTCCAGAGTAGGGTCCCGCCTGTTGAGGTATCCTCCTATGTTCACGGCCTGCGTCTTCCCGACATTCACCGACAGTCTCCACGCGGCGAGCCATTCGGGGAGGGCATCAAGCGCACGCTGCATCTTGACGATGGCGTGGGTTCTATTCAGCGACGTGATGATGTACGCCACGTCATCGGCATACAGGGCAAGCGACGCCCCCCTGCCGCCGGGATGTCGTCGGTGTAGCAGGCGTAGCAGACCGGGGACAGGCAACTCCCTTGCGGGACGCCGGCTGCGATCGGACGCTCGTTGGATTCGGCGTCTTCAATCACTACTCTGAAGCTTCTATTTTCGAGGAAACTGGAGATCACCTTAACGGCACTCCGGGGCGCCGACGGCGCCGACGCCGAGAAAGCCGTCGTACCAAACACGGTCGAACGCCTTTTCCATGTCGAGGAATACTGCACACACGCGTTCTCTCTTATTCAGAGCCGCGGTAACGGTGTGCAACACCCTCGACAGTGTAGCCGTGCTGTTCAGCGGCATCAAAAAGTAGCCTTCCACTTCTGTTGGCAGCTAGGCTATTCCACCCCGGATGCTTGCAGTTCCAGTCGCCCGCGCCCACCACCGGTGTCGGCGAGTCCAGCAACTTGCGGACATCAGCCAACAGGATAGTGCCAGCGGGCGGGCGGTACACTGAATACAGCCGGAGCGGGGAGTTCTCGAGGCAGAGCTAAAGTAGCCTATTACATTTGCCTATGACTTAAGTAAATTACATGTAGTATTTGATAGCGTAATTCAGAACTTGCAAATGAATTTTATTAACGCCATCTATTGACATCTCCGAAAATAAATATCTAGCAACTAACAAAACATCGATCTTCCCATGGGAATGGGATGTTTTTCCGCGGTAAAAAGTAGCCTACGTCACTCTCCACCCTCCTAACTATCCCCACACACATAAACCTTACCATATAACAGCTTTGTTGCGACGTGAAAGCGTCACAAACAAACAAACAAACAAACAAACAAACAAACAAACAAACACACTTTCACATTTATAATATTAGTAAGGATAAGGATATAATGAGATGTGACAGACGGACCTTACTTTCCACTAGCGCCTCTAGCGGCGAATTCACACGCTTTTAGCCTCATTGAGCAGTGTTAATTAAAATGAAGGTTCTGTTTTTATAATTTATCTTTCAGAATAGGTACGTTTAGTATAAAATTCATTTCCGGTTCGCACGATAATAAAAGATTTTTAGGTAAATAATTCAATTATTACAATCTTGGCTTTCCGAAAATATCCAATACTCGCTTCGTATAATAATTTTCCATTTATTTACTTATTATTAGGTACAAAATATATTATTTTCATAATATATTATAAATTGAATAGACGACATTTTCATACCGGATGGTTCATTTAAAATTTTTGCAAGGATGTAGGTAACTCTGAAGCCCTGAATACATCATCACCACTGAATTTTCGCCTGAGAAGAAAAGTTGACCCATGGTTTTAACCTGTAAATCCTGTAATCATCGCGGACACTTAACATGTATATTTCGATCCCATTGCATGAATCGTCGTGTAGGCAAAACCATACGTTAACACGAGTAGGTACCTATCCGTTTGCATTTAAAATTAAAAGTAAATTTAGATGAACAAATTATAAGTGTTGTTAGCATCAGATATAGGTATTATAGATATACGATACTCGAAAACAGTGGATATTACACAGCATTTGAAACAGATATTAGGTACGATACCGTCATTTAATTACGAAGACATGACTGTATCTCGATTGTGGTCCGTGTATAAATAAACACATAGCTGTACAAGTATACATACAACATATGCACCAATCCAGAGCTCTATCCCTTGTACAGTTGTACTAGTCGCTTGCACTAATTGAGTCATGTTCCACTACTTCTCCAATAGGTAGGTATACCTACTCGGTATAACGGTATCATTGGGCCAAGTGTAATCAGATTATAGATTATGATTACATCTGCTGGGGGCACGTAAATGCCCCTGCCAAGACCGATCTTACTAGCTACAACTACAATACATTTAGTTTTTTTTTTCAGAATAGGAAAAGCGATTTTGGTATTGCCACTAATTGCCATCAGATGTTCGTCGACTAGTATATCAATAACTTTTTACAAAAAAAATACCGAATTTATAATCGATAGGTATAACTCAAAAACCCGTCTGAAGTCGCTCAAATTCATATGAGACCAGACGAGAAGCACTACTTTGCGAATACCTTTCGAATAAATAAAACCACAAGTTAACGACTACAATGAATTGGATGACGGGCAGAAGAACATCAAAAACCCAAAACCGCCGATATTGATTTTCGTTACACGTTACGCGCTACGTAGCTCTCCTGATGTAGTGAGGAGTCAAAGACACGCATTACGAATTCCGCTCACGGCTCCGCCTGCTCGCATCACACGACAAACATCTTGTAAAACATTTACATAGGTTGTTTGTTCGTATGCAAACGTTCCTGCTACACGGCGGTATGCGTCCACAGAGCACGGATTACAATACGTTGCCCTGGCAGGAATTTAAATAAACTTCTTAATTATTTCCAATTAAAAAACATATTATGCACTCTAGCATGCATAACACACGCAATAATTACTTATAACATTATCTGTGACATTATTGTGATCATTTTTGATCATGAGTGTAAAATTTTCAACTGGTAAAAAGTTTTTATAATTTGTCGTTTTTGCAACACGTTTAGGAAAACTAGTCTGCTAAGACGAGACTTCATTTAATTTTTTAATAAGCATAAGTATTAAACACTAGTAAATCCGCCCTCGCTTCGCTTCGGGAAACCAGTCCCTTCAAAAATCTCTATAAATTTTAACAAATTATGTTATTCCGATGTCTAAGCTATATTACTGCAAAGTTTCATGAAAATCCGTTCAGTAGTTTTTGCGTGAAAGAGCAACAAACACACACACACACACACACTCACTCACTCACATACATCCTTACAAACTTTCGCATTTATAATATTAGTAGGATTTAGTACGATTTGATAAATCTTAAGATTTTTAGCCACTAGCGATCACCCAGGAAGCAAGAATAACTGATAAATATTCCCTTTCAATACCCAATTTGCTGACAATCCGCACTAATCCGACCGGACGAACGATCGTCCGTCCTATTGTAGACACTATTCATAAAACGTTACGAAGAATGATTTACAATTGTTTACAATACTGCCATCCTAAAACCTACAACGATAAGGATTTTTTATGTTTCCTGATGGTTGGTTACCGATGGTATCTTCCGATTGGGAATTAGATATGATTATGCAGGATGAAGACAGACCTTATTACCTAATTGCAACTTCGTAACGCTATTGTAGGTATAGGCGACCTAATGAATCTACATCCAAGTAGGGCATTTATCTGAGTAGACGTTAGAAAAAATATGGTCACAAAAAACATCTTCATGTAAAATGTTACCAAGACGAACGAGGCAACGATTCTAGCATTGTGAAAAAGATATCATATCTTATTTAGAGCCAAGCTTTAAACTTAAGTTTAAAGCTTGGCTCCAAACGTCCAAACTCAACACGCACTAATTTTACATTATCAACACCTTAGCCAAAATGCGTGCCTTGGCTATTAACAGGGACGTCATATTTTGATTCTAATGTCTAACTCTCATCAACTTAACCAAGTAGAGGTCAATGAACCCGGCATAAAAAACTGTTTATAATTCACAACTGTTACCTACTAATAATTCACATACAATGTGGCTTACATTATTGATTACGTTACGGAAAAGGTAATCACTTCCGATCGTTTGCTGACGTACCTAGGGCTGTCACATTAAAAAATGCAATAAGCATTTATTTATTTCATTTATCTCTAATACTAATTAATTATTAGTACGATAAGGGAGAAATGAATGCCATATTATCTTATCCTCTACCACAGTCAATCTAGGGAGCTGGTGAAAGGATGTGGTAAATGCATACGACGTAATATAAAAACTGTTAAAAACAGAGGAAATGATTATTCGTGTAAATCGTCGAAACATCTTACAGTTACAGCTTGCAGCTTAAGAAGTCAAAGCGTAACAACTTTTTATGATTTAAATACCCATATTGCAGTTTGGCAATGAAGAGGCGCCCGTACCTGTAACAAAACAAAATAAAAATTAGTCGTTAGACAATAATAATTGCTGTTACTCACGATTCGATATTTTTCATTAGGTAAATTAAAAAAACTAAAAAACACGCTTTTTATAGAATACTGAACTAAAAAAATAGAAAATAAGTTTCAATAAATTTAAATTAAGAATAGTGTTAAAAATTTCAACAAACATGAATTAATAATAGTGTAAATAAAGAAAATATTTTATTTAAAAAAAGCGTGGGGTGCTTTTTAAGATATTATCAAAATGACACCATGCACCCCACGCTTTTTTTTAACACACATTCACTCGATCCATAATAGAACAGACACCGAAATATTAATCAAAGCACACAGTCATCTAAATAATATAAAATATACATCGTGTAATTGTCCAAAACTAGAAGAAGTATCACATCATAAATATCTCGGCATCATTATAGATAACTACTTTAATTGGGATGGTCATATTAATTATGTCTGTAATAAATTGCGTGCCATATTGGCAAAATTTCATGCATTAAAAAACAAAGTACCATATAAAATAAAGATAAGTTTGTATAAAGCACTCGTAGAAAGCGTTATCATTTATGGCCTCACCAGCTACGGTAGAACATTTAGAAGCTACCTAGACAAAATTTATATCCTCCAAAAAAGAATCTTAAAAAGCATAATTCCGATTAAACTAAAAAATCAATTAACCAAAAATAACACAATCTTTGATTACTGCAAAGTACTCCAAATCCACGATCTAGTCAAACTTAACCTATTAAAAGAGCAATATTTTCGAAAAGAAATATTACATGAAACATCTCACAAAATCATTACACGTAAAGTAGCTAACAAAATTCTGTTAAAGCCAAGCCATAAAAACTTCTACGGTAAGAGATTATCAGAATACATAATACCGGACCTAATAAATAACCTCCCCATAAATGTAAAAAGTAATATTACTAAGGATAATATAAATATTACGCTTAAGAAATACTTTCTATCCACTTACATCGATAAAAATATAGTAACATAAAATCACACAATAAATTAAATAAATAAATAACATAATAATATTAATAAACAAAAATAAATAACAATATAACTTATATAAAATTAACCGAAAAATATTTATAAATAGCCTAACATCGGTCGACATTGGAGCAGCCTGTATACATAGAAGAACGAAAGGAACGAACGATCTTGCTCACGCGGCCCATCGCATCGGCCGGGCGCGCGGACGCGTGGTCGGTAGTGGCGGGGCGCGGCTGTACCGGCTCTCGATGTCTCGACCGACACTGACAACTACCGACAACTATTTTATCGACCGCCGGCGCCGCGATCCCGTTTAATATTGTTTGTATACTTATGTCTTCACTCTGAGACAAACTTTAACTTTAGTTTTTAAGAGTGTTAGACCGTTATTCTTAGCTTGTAAAGATTGTATGTTAAGTAAATAAATAAATAAATAAATAGGTGCGTTATGAATTTGAAGCAAAACGCCTGAGGGGCACGGAAGATATTAACAGAAATGTAGGTTTAAAATGAACGAATTTAGTATAAATCAAGGAAAAACAGTTGTAACTCGGAAAATTCGCGATGGATTTTCGTGGAAAAGGTATAGGAAGTTAGGGATCAGTTAGCTTTAAGTTAGTTATGAGTTTGAAGCACAACGGTTGAGGGGCACGGAAGATATAAAGGAAGTATAGGTATAATAACAGAAATGTTACATACAAACATACATACAAACATACAGGTGAAGTTAATAAAAGCGTGTTAAAAAAAATGAGGAAAAACAGCTATTTCTCGGAAAATTGTGGTCGGATTTTCGTGAAAATGGTATAGAAAGTTAGGGAATAATTAGTTGCAGATGCTATATAAGTTTGAAGCAAGAAGACCTTTGGGCACCGGAGATATTAAAGAAAATGGAGTAAAGTTACATACAAACATACATACAAACATACAGGTGAAGTTAATAAAAGCGTGTTAAAAATAGTCATCATTAACGATAATAACTTTAGTAAAAATGGGAGCATAATTAGATTACTAATACCTATAGTTCTTGATAAACACCTATGTAAACAATCTATGTAATCAATAAACGAGCGTTGCTCTTGCTACCTACATCGCGCAATGGGTTTATCGTTTAAAGTAGACATATTCTGTGTTGTTGTTATGTTAACACTAAAAATCTGATGATGATGGGACCATCTTACCAAATCACCTTAATATTAAGTATGTGTTATAAGTTATAAATAATTCTCAAATCAAAGAAAAAATTTAAAATGTAGGTATATTATATTGCTGCTTCAATAAAAAAAATCTCACAACTTTATGTTAAGTTACAGATCAATATGGATAACTACGAAGTCATCCTTACGTGCAAGCAGGATAGCATAATGTAAACAGGAAACAACCTAGCTTCTGGACTAGGATAACATGGGCGTGGGAGTGACGGGTGACTCACTGAGAAAAGCGGCTATCGACAGGTTGCAGTAGGAACCGGTAACGTTTCCGCTCACCGCTCATATAGAATACGATCATTACTAGCTAGAGTTGTAAAGAACTCGAGTCTTTTGAGTCCTAAATTTTGAACTCGGTGACAGTTTTCACGACTCGACTCTTAACCGTAAGACTCTTAAGACTAGAGAACTCAAGTCTTTTTTTTTTGTTATCGAGGGGGAAACCTTCAAAAGGTACCGTGCCGTGGGAGCGACACAGGGTTATGTGGGATTTTTACCCACTAAAACCCCCCCGGTGGCCTACCTGAGCGCTTGTGGAGAACTCCGGGATCTCCAAAGGAACACAACCGGAGTCCTCCGAGCGCGGCGCCCAGAGAACTCAAGTCTATATGAGCTCTTGAACTCGAGACTCGAGACTCGAGTCTCGAGACTCGGGTCTTCTTTAGCGCTCGAGTCCTTTTTACGTGGCGAGTCGCGCTCGAGTTCTTTTCCGCTTGGAGTCTTTCTTTTTAAAGCAGCCAATAAAAGCTTTATTTTGTGAGATATAATATAACTATGTGTAACCAGAAGGAGATGTCGAAAAATAACTTTAGATATATTATAAGTATAGATATAAATTTTAAATAAATCACTGTCAGCATTTCGAAGAACAGTTTGAAGAAGACTCGAGCTCTTTTAAGACTTAAGCTCTTTTAAGATTCAGCTCTTTTTAAGACTCGAGTTCTTTTGTAAGAGTCGAGTTCCATTTTGGCGCTCGAGTTTTCATGATAGGACTGAAGCTCGGCTCGACTCGAGACTCCGAGTTGTGTTAGTTTACTGAGTCCTAGAAAATTGAGCCGAGTCTATCAAATTAAGACTAAAAGACTCGAGTCCTTTACAACACTATTACTAGCTCACTTCAGATCTCAAGTGCGCTGACCTCTTACATGGATAAACGTTACTATTGTAAGTTTGCGTAAGTTTTTTTTATCGTAAAGCTATTATTTAACAAAGTAGATATTGAATTGCAAATTTTTGTACTGTTCGAAAATGTTATGAACTATAAACGACTAGTAAATCCGCCCTCGCTTCGCTTCGGGAAACCAGTCCCTTCAAAAATCTCTATAAATTTTAACAAATTATGTTATTCCGATGTCTAAGCTATATTACTGCAAAGTTTGATGAAAATCCGTTCAGTAGTTTTTGCGTGAAAGAGCAACAAACACACACACATACATACATCCTTACAAACTTTCGCATTTATAATATTAGTAGGAGTAGGATATAATTTTTAGTTACTAACTTATGCAAATGAAGCAAGCAGTTATGTAAGCGAAAAACGTAAAATAGAATGAAGTAGATATATTATCTAAAGTCGTAAAAAATCGATTATTAAACGGATTCTGTACTTACTCGATCAATGATAAGCATAATTTGCATATTCGCAAAATGCAATCGGAATCGAAAGCTCTTTATTGAAAAATAAAAATGAATGTCGGTAGTTAGGTAGTTTCTATATTACGTTTTTTTATAAATAAAGAAGGCGGAACGAGGCGAAAATTTCAGAGATGAGTTTCAATTTCTGTTCTTGGTTTGTGTGTTTGGTCTTTCACTAAATATTGTTAATCGTAACGAGGTACATGATTGATTATAATTTAACAAAGTTATATTTATTTAAATTAAAAATAACAGTTTGCTAATCACTACACAATACCACTTTTTTAGAGGCGACCATCTCAGTCCTCAGGGGTAGCAACGCATCTGTGACCGAATTAGAACGAGACTCATTGAGTTTAGTTCTGGGTCGGTTACAGTTGTCATGGGCGGCAGCGGATGGTGGTGCTGCATGCTCGTTTGCTATCTTAATTCCATAAAAAAAACTATACGTGATGATCATTATGTTTATATCACGATGAATTGATTGGCCAACATTGGTGACGTACCGTTACGGCCCACTCCCACAGACAAAACACAATTTTTACCAGTCGCACATCGCTACATGCAGAACTTCGACCCATAAACATAATAGAAAAATTATAAGCGTTGTAACAAGACCTCCTTTTTGAAGTCTGTTTCAAGATGTCCTTGACTCCGTAGGTAGGTAAAGTTCAAATCACACCACATAAATAAACATCGAGATCCTTTATCTTACATTAAAAGGCTTCATTGGTAACCGCCTGAGAACTGTCCCCACCAACATAACAGGTTGAATGAAACTGGATAACGGCAGGTCGCGGAAGACGTCATCCGATCACACGACGCGGGTCGGTCTCGCATGTCGGGATAAAAATAAAACAGATTATATCTGTCTATGGCCATAGATTATAGTGGTATAGTTGTAAGGATGACTGATTTACGCCTTTGTCTGTTCTGTAGATTCCTTGCGGTTGATAAGTTTTTTTAATGGAAATAGGAGAGGAAACAACCATAAAGCAAATATAGAGAGGAGGCGGCCTAAGCAACTGTGCACTGTGACTCAACTAGGTCCTGACGTCATCACAGTAGGCGTGGCCTAAAGTCAGTCTACCGTCAGCGCCCGTCCTGTGCACAGCGTTATGGACGATCACATTTTCAAAGAAAAGGATGAAGTGCTGTCTACTCGACATTAGATGGCGACACTATTCTTATATTTTGAGTACGTCCCTACTGTTATATCCTACATTTAGTGACATCTAGTGTGAGATAGTTAAACTACATAGTACAATCGATATAGAACGAAGCGAGTAGTTTTGCTATTGACCGTTAGATGGAAAATAAAGAAGTGGGCGGGATCTAACACCCCCTCGCCCCGCAAAGTGTCACGCGTTCTTTCTAACATCTAATACAACGAAATCTACATACAACGTCTCCTCTCTATATTTGCTTCATGGATGGTTGGAACGTGACAAGACCTTAGGTGAATAACTTTAGCAATAACATGGTAGCTAGCATGCTGGAGCAGTCATACCACCAAGCAAGGGCTAACGTCTTAATATTAGGTATATAACACCCTTGTACTCCGACATGGGATAAAGATCATTTACTTCTAGGTTCGCACCAATTCGGCTAAAATGCTCTTTTTACGTCTTCTTACTTGTTGTTGAAAGAATAGCTGAAGGTATATTATAGATAATAATAATAAATGATTCTCTGACCAGTTAATTTACATAATTCCAATATTATATAATATATAGGTATAAAGTGCAAAATAACTGTATAGATGACGTAAAATCTACTTCGTTGACTGTTCACCTGAATGATGGCGTAATTTAACTTTTGAAATAAATTTATAAAGAGCCTCACTGTAGCTTATTTCGATAGCATTATAGCGAATTTTATACCTCTACTCGCAATAGCCAGGACTAAGATTAATAGATTAGGAAGTAGTCGATAAGAGGCGAGGGGAGTGATATAAGCCAGGCTCCAATAACGGTGCTACAAAATGGCCGCGCTGACTTAGTTTCTATACTATAATTATTCTAAGGTTGTTATTAAAAAAGGTCGTGTAAACCATGAATTGTGCACATCATTCCGCAATGTAAGTAGGTAGATATGTTCGCAGTATTGTTGAAAAATGCTGATTTGTAAAAATGCAACATGTTAAACAAATTGAATAGGCACTTTTCTTGAATCTTTTCTGTATTTATTAAGTTGAGACATTTACATAAAAGAACAATAATATTGTAGACATAACAAAATGTCAATCTAGATTTTATTCCACCATTTAGATATTTCAAAATCTATTTCCCAATTTATCAAATGTTTGTGTAGATCGATGAAGTAAGAAGACTTGCTAAATATATTTCATTATAATTGTATTGTGAATACAAGGATATCAAGTTCAAATATATCTCTATCACAACTGCCATCTGTCACAGTGATGCGCTGGGAGTAGGTAATACAAGTAATTTTATATTTAATTTAAATTAACTATAATACTTTGAAAAATTACCCTAATTATTCGGTCTACGCATATTCATATGTACCTACATAGATCCACAATTTTCTTTTGTGAAGACTTCCACCAATATTCCAAGATTCTACTTAGTAATTTCCGATACCATATTGAATTCAGCAGAACATGAAAAAATAATGCCGCTGAAAGACATCAATATCTGCCGTTCTGCAAGCTGACTAAGCATTATGCGCAAATGCATTAGGTATAGGTAAATACAATTTATGTACGAGACCCGCAGCTCGCGGTGTGGCTCGTGTTTCAGCACATGTGGGTGTCACATGTAGGTACCCTTGACGGCGTCGCCACAAACCGCGACACAATACACCACTGAGAATGGATAAAAAACATTCAAAACACATTATTATGGGTATCTTAATATATTATGGACAGTTTTCCAAGAATCCCACCGGCACGGTTAATCATTGTCTTCTTACCTTACTTAAGTAAGCCGAAAAAAAGTGCCGAGCAATGCATCAATAACACCACAAATCCTACACTACTACAAATGCAAAACTCCAAACATTGCGCGCTCGAGCTATGCACACATAGACGCCTAGACGTGCGCACATCGATCGCAAGAACGTTATAACCACTAACGACACTAATGTTCTTGACTTCTTGACCCATGGAATGGAACCACTTTGAACCACTATTGAACAATGTTCCGTGTCCGTGAACGTGCCTGTGTGTGTTGTTCGAGCGCGCATTGTATGACGCCTTAATACATCTGTATTAATGTATGATTTGAGGTAACACCTTAGGAATGAGTGTAACCAGATGGGGCAGGGAAGCAAGTTCTCCCCACTGTTGTCGTTGTTGTACCTTTTAAAAATCTGCCTCGAAAATCTGGCTTGCAGATGACCAGTCCTGGATCAATAATGGGTACCTACCCCCATAGTCTTAGGTATCACTCATGTTCATGGGCGACGATGACTGCTTACCATCATATAACTCTACTCTCATAATTACACAAAAACACAACATTTCTAATAATAAACGCACACAAAGGTATCCTCCCTTCCCCGCATTGAGATTCCTTGCGTCGCATGTGCCATTGACAAATATTAATTAAAACAACGCAAATAGCTCAAGACATAAAAAGGGACGTGTGTCATCTGAATAAAAATGTTTGACCCTTGTTCGTGATTTTTAACTACCTATGTATACTGCGGCAGAAAAAAGGGGGTTGAGAATACATGATGCAAACCAACCAAAAGAAAACAGAAATATTTAGTATATTTAACTGAATTTTAACCTCAGTTATCCATGATTATATTGCATTATTAAACCAGCTGTAGCCCGCGGCTAGGTCCGCGTGGAGCATTTTAACAGATTTTTAAAGAAACATTCATACCTCAGATTACCCATAAAAAATGAACTTTTATTTCAAGATAATCTATTCAACACACCCAGCGGCATCTAGTGAGCCATAAGGTACTAAAATAAAATACGTACGAAAATGTCTTTGACAATACCTCGATGTTCACAATACTATTATAATTCTACTAGAATATTTTACCCATGGTCCCATGGTATTAATTGCCTTTCTGCCAAAAATCTTTAAATACGATAAGCTTTCGATATTTCATAATGAGTGAACGACCGTGGTTTCAAGCTTGACCATAGATGACACATTATGTCCAACGCAGAATCGTATCAAGATGGGGCCTTTAAGTTTATACCGGAGACGATCAAGCCTATACTTAACTATTTCCCATTGTCTCTTCAAGGAGCACTAATTCCGTACACGTCACAAATGTTTAAGGCTTATTCGCACAGCCGATAATACGGCAAGTCGGCAATCAACCTACATATTCATAAAACCGATCAAGGACTATTCAGGTACAACAGAGCTTAGACGAAGCTGTAGTTGACACGATTCGCTCCTCTGTAGGCGTGAGTGGGCTGCTTTATTCCCGGTCGTAACACAGATTAATTTCAGTTAAACAAGTATTCCGTCACTTGCCTCAATAACGTCGGACTTTCTAACAAATTCACGTGTGGGCGGTGCACTGTTTAGATCGATCGTTTATACAACTTGTTAGTACCTATACTCCTTTTGAATTCGATCTGGAATTCTTTTTATTACTTGGCACACAAATGCCATCGTTCCGACAACGCGACTAAGGTACATAGATTAAGTAGTCTATTGAAATGTTCCATTTAAAACCCAAAGTTAAGTACTGTACTAAAATTATAGTTAATTAAAATTGAATTACTGGCGAAAAATGGTTCAAAAAATTTTATTTGACACCACGATGGTGGCCGTTCAGACAACAATCCAACGAACTTGGATTTAACTACTCACTACTAAAATATACTTACCTACACTAACCTCCTCTTGCCATAAAAAGTAAAATCACGTCCTGTAGTAAATGTAACCCTTTGTACCTCTTCAACGAACTATAACAACTGATTACTGATATAGCAGTGTTTAACGGTTGCACCACTTGAGTGAAAGTTCAATAAACGGTATCAGTTAAACTCACATTTATAGTGAAACACAATGATTTACTGCGACGTCTTGATACCATACATACTGGCGCTTCGGTATCGCTATCTAGACGTCTTCTTTGCTACTCCCAGTCTATAAATAATTATGTATAAATAGCTAACATTCTAACAGTCTCTTGGACTATGAAGCAATGAAAGCAAAACCATTGCATAAAGTTTGCGCTTCCTTTTTTGAAAATTCTTACCTTTTTTATACTTCCCACTTAGCGGTAAATAGGATTAGGTATAACGTCTCTTTTAAATAGTTAAATTATTGTTTTGAGTTGAGTACTTTGATCACTTAGTGAAAAGTACCCCTTCTGCACTAATTATATTACGTAATACCTACTGCAACTAAATTTCTCGAAGCAGTAAATACTACATCATTAAACCATGTCGGAGGACTTCGGGCAGAATGAAAATTTCCGACACTTCGATGAGATACTATCCCCTGCATCAATCAGCAATCTGCACAGGATTAGCATTTGGATTTTTTGTAACGTTAGCTAAGGTAAAGGGCCACAACTTCGTGCTAGTACATTACTTCGTTAGTTTTGCTTCAGGCGCAAGAAATAAGCTACGTACATAATATACATTAAAATTATACATCAAAATAAAATATCTATCTCCTAACCTGTCTAAAAAACCAAGTTCCAACATTCTACCTACTAAACTCAATGAAATAAAACGCTTGGAAGTCCCATCGGCCGCAAACGTCGGTGAGAGGTGAATATGCTTCCCTATACCGTAAGGCAGGCGCTCAAATTTCTTAAGCTCATAGAGAAGAAACGGTAAGTCCATTCAAATAAAAACTTAAACAGTGCTTTTATATGTCCCTTAACAATTGATTTAACTCATGAAAAAGTTCCATGCAGCTTGAAATGCTTTTAAAATAGCAATAAACCGACTGACGAAATAGCGGTCATTTTATATTTCGGGTGTCTCCTATTTCGTGACATTCACGAATTAGGGGTTTTATAGATACATTTTCGTTGTTCGTGTTCATATATTATAATTGAAAAAATTGAAATATAAATGAAAAAAACGAATAAGGTATTCAATTTCAGTGCTTGTGAGCTAAATTCGGTATATGTTTTGTTTACTAGGAAATCCATAATACGAGCTTAAAGATGACCCAATTCTACAATTTTAAACTAAATTCGCATAAGTACTAGCAGCATAATTTCGTTTGTTATTCGATTTGTTTTGTCAATATTCGTATATTTTATTATATAAATAGTGTACTGAATAGTCAATTTATATAATCTAGAAAGAATCTCATTACTTGAGTGTGGTAATTTCGAAAAATCAATAACACGAAACAAAGGACTTATCTTTTGTTCCTTGTCCGTTAGTTCGTTACAAATAATTTTAAAGTAGTTCCAGTCACTTTAGCATAATAAAAAGTTTTTTTTTATTTAATCATCACTTTAACAATTTATAAACAATTTGGTATTGATTAGCAATAGGAAATCACAGAGGTTTATATTATGATCTCATATCATTTATTTATATGAGATGCTATCATTAAACAACCTCGGATGAAAAATACCTAAAAAGCTGATTTTTCGTATAGGTGTTTTTTATAGGTATAAATTTTGGCAGTCATGTTAGATCTCGGAAGTCTTATAAAAGACGCACAGGACCTAATAGTAACTCAACATCAAATGTGAAAAAGTCTACTTTTGCGATTATATTGGTTTCTTTTTTGTAGAAATAAGGTAGCAATCGATCAGGCAGCACCACCTACCTATACTTCTATACTAATAATATAAAGCGGAAGAGTTTGTTTGTTTGAACGCGCTAATCTCAGGAACAACTGGTCCGATTTAAAAAAATTCTTTTTGTTTTGAATAGTCCAATTATTGAGGAAGGCTATAGGATATATAACATCACGCCACTACCGAAAGGAGCGGAGCAACAAGTTTCCCGAAGCGAGGGAGTCTACTTAATAATATTGTCTAAGCGTGATGTTATTATAGCCTTCCTCAATCAATACACTATTCAACACAAAAATATTTTTTGAATTCGAACCAAGTACTTCTTGACATTAGCGCATTAAAACAACCCTTGCCCTTTATATTATTACAAGCGGATATCGTCCTGCAACATACATATTATATTATTAAGTAGACGCCCTCGTTTCGCTTTCGGAGACTTGTTTCTCCGCTCCTTTTGGTCTTAGCGTAATGTTATGTAAGTAATAACCTTCCCCAAAACAAAAAGAATATTTCACATCGGACCAGTAGTTCCTGAGATTAGCGTGTTCAAACGAACGAACAAACAAACCCTTACGCTTTATATTATTAGTATAGATATAGTATAGACATTAATTATCAAAATATAGTATTTAAATATATACTATATTTTTAGAAATTACCAAAAAAACTTTAACAAACGTTGTCACGAAATAGGGGACACGAATTCACGAACTTAGGAACAGAGCCAAATTTTGTCACGAAATAGGGTTCAAACAAGGGGTCCACAAATAAATTAATAAAAAATTTAATTCTAACTAAAACTGCATAATTCATACCTTAAATTACTAACAAAAGACCATATTCATTACACAAAAACTTTCAGACTGATATCTTATGTAGTAAAATTTAAAAAAAATCTTAAAGTCGGCGGAGGCTTAACATACCGAAATATGGGACACTTACCTTAATTAGGTACTTATCGGGAACTTCTTCGCTATAAACATGCGACAATACATACTAGAAGTAGTTTACAGTCCATTTAAAATAAAACTAGTATACAGTAAAGCTCTGTTACCAAATAATAAACATAACAACAAAGCTTTAATTTAAACAAAGCTTCTCGCCTCTAACAAAATTCAAGCTACAGTGTAGGAACTGTCCTAATTTTCGATATTTAAATTTTAAATTAAAAATAGGAGGAGCAGGTACTTTGACAACTGAATAGAATTTATCATTAGCTATGATGTCATTAGCATTAAAAACAAAACAGATGTAGGTACAACAGCTTTAAACACTGTTGTTTGTCAGGAGTTTTACAAATAGGGCATTTAAAATGTTGGCAGGAATAAAAATCAGAAGTATAGTTACTAACTACATTAGTAAAATGCGTATCAAAAAAAATAGGTATTGTATGACTGTTTGAAGAATCGGCGTTCAAACGCTAAGTTTTTGGGCATTCACCACATCACTAAGTACCTACTATTATTATTTTACAAAATACTACACAAATATCTCAAAATGATCTAGATACCACAAGGACGTTAATTGTCGGTCATCTATTAGTTTCATGCTATCGTACCTATTTATAGAAGCGCTTCATTAAATCTTCTCTAATTAAGTAGGTAAATTAGGCTCCCGAATTGGGACTGAATGTGTACCGGCGATACTAGGTATATCTAGCTGAGTATTCATTATATCTAGCTGATAATGCGAAATGCAGCGTATTATAGCTGACATTTCCGTGCTTTTCTTATAAACTAAATTTGAGCCATGCTGTTGTAACTGTGCAAAGATCTTTATTTATATAATTTTGCTATCCTCACATTCCTCACGAAAAGCTAGTGAGACATTGCCACCATATCCTGTAGACATGAGCAACATCAAAATTTACTGCCAGTCATAAAAAAAAAACAAGAAATTTGCAACCTTTCTTAGTTTTTATTTAAATACATAATCGACAAATTAGTAGAGTTACCTGGCGGTAGGTGGTCATCATAGATCATGAGCATAGGTATAGGCAAAGAGACCACCGATTCGTTGTTGGAAAAGAAAGACGAAAGAAAGGAAAAAAGCATCCACGGAAACGACAAATTCCTTGACAAGAGGTTGATAGTTACCTGGCAGGACCAAGGGCGCTGTAACCGGGCGTGCAAGGCGTGCGGCACCCTCGGGGGGGCGGCAAATTCAGGGCAAATGGACCCAGGGGGGGCGACAAAAATATAAATCTGTATGAGATTTATGCTCAATTTATGGGGGGGGGGGGAATCGGGCAAATCGGGCTCTTGCATGCGGGCGCCGACACACCTTACGGCGGCAGGACTTCACAGAAAATAATATCAGAAATAACATTAATTACTTTAATAATAAAAACCTTTTCAGAACATTTTCATACCACTCTCAAATTACCTCTATGACTAGGTATGACCGAAGTGCATTGACCGTCACAAATCGGTGGTAAAGAGCACGCGACCACGATCCGTAACAAACGCGAAGTGCGGCGAAATTCAATTATCTATCGCGCTTAATTTCCATCACCAATTCACACGCGAAACTCAATTTGTACGGAAAATAGATCGTGAAAAATTGGTGCGGGGATCCCATTGTCTGGTTTGTGGCATTGAAATGATCCACCTGGTTTTAAACTAACTTCATTGAATTTGGATCACTGGAACGCCAATCCGTTGCGATTTACATAAATAAGTGTTGTCGATCGTTCTGGATAATTGATCCGTCCAGTTAGCTTTTACCTACTAACAATTACCAACTGAACTATTACTATAACAACTATCACTACGGTCCCTGCCCAAGTTCTCATAATCTTCTAATGAAATACTAACAAACATTCTTAATATTATACCTATTTCTCAGTTAACTGGACTAGCTATATTCGAGTCTTATTCAAGGTCAATCACAGTAAGTTGTCATGGGCGGCAGTGGTAGGGTGGTGTTTGAAATAAACTTGACCGCAAAAAAAGGGTCGGTTATGAAATCGTCAATATCTTCTAAAGTAGGTACTTGACCTAGCTTTATGAAATAAAGACAGAATTAAAGCATATTAATTAATGCCACGTAAAATAATTTAAAAAACCTTTTTATTTTATTTTTTATATTGTAAAATTTTCCGGGTCAATGTCTGCCTATTCCTAAAACCTCATGGAAAACTTTGACTATCTATACATATTATAAAAAGAAGTCCTGTTTTCTGTCTTTCCGTCTGTCTGGTCACCATGAACTCGTAAACTACGAAACAGATTTTTATACGGTTTTCAACAATAGAAAGAGTGATTCTTTCGCAGGTTTAGGTATATACTTAATTTATTAAAGTTTTATGTTTGTATTTCTTCGTATTTTTAACAAAACATTCTCAGATTCCTTCCAGTGCCATCTATCATTCCAATAGTTCATTTATCGAGGGAAGAATGCTAGCTGTCATTTGTAAAGTAACAGTTCACTCACAATACGCTAGATGGCACTACAAGGAGATTCTGAATGACGCTGTTGAGACTTTATGTAGTTTATGTAAGGGTCCCATGTGTACTCTGAAAAGTAGGTAGGTACAGTTTTGTTATTTTGCGTTAAGCGTTACCGAATTTTGACGGGTTATTCCGGTATGATCCACACTACAAGATCCATGATAGGTATTTTGTCCGGTTAGATCCATTGTAATTTGACCATTCCGGATCGATCCATTTCCTGTTTATAATGGGTAAGTACAGTCAAACAAAAAACAGTTGAGGAAATAAAAATATGTACTTTTTATTCGTATAAGAATCATCACATACTTATGTTACGCTACCTAAGTCATTTGAAATCATCTTTTCATAGTTATGTTAAATTATATTTAGTCCTTGGATTTGGATAAATCTAAATAATAAAAACAACAATTTGTAAGAGACTAAGATTAATGAAATTATGAAAATAAAATTTAAAACACAATTTTAAAATTGTCATAGTATTCACAATTACATTGAGTTATATTTGCTCCTTGGATTTGGAAAAATCTTAATTAAGTATGAAAGAAACGATTAAATTTGTAAATAAGTGACTGAAGATAATTATTCAAATAACAAAAAAAAACTAAAATTACAATGTCAAATTATCACAGTAAAACAATCATACTGATTTATGCTTGCTCCTTAGATTAATAAATAATAAAAAAAAATATTTAGATATTTAACCACAGATAAATCATATTATTATAAAAATAAACCTTAAAATATAGTTGGGCCATTTTAATAGGTCACATTTGACAGTTCGTCAAAATTTTCCAAAGTAACCTTGTAAGGGAGGCACCCCATAGTATCTAATACATTCCATACTAGATATTGTTAAACTTTTTACACTTAAAAGTAAGGAACTGACGTCGTTACAAAGTTACGTCAGTGAACCCTTTTTCTTTTTAAATATCAGGGATGGTACCGAAAGAAACAGATGAAGATAAGTTGAATTCGAGAAGTTAAAGTAATCGTCAAAAAGTATTTCACGATTACAAAATAAAATGTATTTTAATACAAACAAAATTAATTTTATTACATTTTAGGCCAAAAAATATGTAATTATTCATTTATATAATAACGTCTGGCTCAAAAGTCAGTATCTAGAAACATGAAATGTTACAAAAAAGACATAATTTCATTTCGCGCCATTATTTGACGCATTATTTTTGTAATTTTTTTAGTCGTTGTGTGAACTGTGCCGACTGTGCGCATATTATTAATACTTTAATAATAATCGCATTCAATTTACAGATGTTTGAAGTCCTTATCGATTTATTCAATTTAATCGATGTTTTTCAGCAGGTTATCCTCACTATGAAGCAAAGACAAACAGTTGTCAAATGGTGTGCATCTGGATTGAGGGCCCATTTTTTTTTTCTTGGCGTAGCGAATTGAAATTGATAAGGGAATTACTTAAAATTAGTTAAAACTTAAAGCAAACACTCATAAATTTCTTAAACGTAAATTAAAGATGTTATGGGCAAATGTTTTGGGCCCTCAGTTCAGATGCCTACAGAAAGTGGCATGGTGTAAATCTCAGAAAGTACTACCTCTGTGTCAATAATTTTTATTCCTGAATTTAGTTAAGAATTTCTTAAAACGATTTATTTAATTCTCAACTAACTAGAGAACAACATTACAGATCTATCACACGTTTTACTTGGGCCCTCAATCCAGACGTTTATGAACTGAGGGCCCAGGCGAAACATAGGTTTAAAAGAAGAAATACACAAATTTTCCTTGAACACCGCCTAGATAACATCCCTATGAATTAGTAAAAAAAACAAATAGTGAAAAAAAAGTAACGGCTGAATCGTAAAACGGATTCGAATTTTCGGAAAACGTCTGATCTGAGGGCCCAATATTTTTGGCTTTATCGACTAGGTGCAACCTCTTACTTTGAAATAAATGAGCTGAAAAGTTGTAAGAAATTCTTAACTAAAATTCTACATACGGGTTTTTCTTCAAAATGCCATATTTTATGAGAAAATTAACTTTACATTTTTAATAGGAAGAAATTTTGTAGGGTAACCATGATTCCAGAATAGGAAAATAACTAACTCAGTTTTGTAAAAATCTAATTACACTTCTGTGCTGTTATTTCTTAACCTTTACATTTTCAATATCAGCATTAGGAATTCCATACGACAGAACTCGTAACTAGCTGTTATTGGACAGTTACAAGGGACACAGGTATCGCTACACGCTATCGCGTGTATAAATAATTATAACATTTGATTGTATGTAAACAGTCATTAATAACCAATATTCATTTAATTTCGTCAAAGACGTTATAAAGGAAGATATTTAAATAAGGGTTTTAGTAAAACGCATCATTAAGAAGAAAAAAAGTAAGTATTTATTTGAACTAAAACTACTTCTTACAATTAGATAAACATAAAATTTATCAGCAACTATGTGTTCTCATTTAACAGTAACTTTAAAAAAAATACCGACTTCAACAGTGACGCTCAATTCAACCCATGTAGTATTACGACGTATTCGAAATAATAAAAATAAAAAGATAGCTCAGTTCGACGACTAATCCTATTACCCCAATAATCATCAATTTCTCAAATGTCTAAAATTATTGTGTGTGTGTTTTTTTAATTCAGATAGTAAAGATTCATCGTCATCGGCAGTTGAAAGTCAATTTAAAACTTAAAAAAAACATAATTATATTTAAAACAAATTAAATGAAGTTAATTAACACATGTGGCCTAGATTCCGTACTGTAACTATATTATCAGTTTACAGGAAACAGTGTTTAAACAAATCGTGCACGTTACGTAATTTAATCAGATTGGTGATATTTTTGCCGATCAATCTAGTATTTCTCATTCAGAAGACTTAAATTGAGTCTTGATCTAAGTCAGTCAAAGTTGTCATAGGCGTTACTTCTTATTACTTCTTCAACTCAATAAAAAAAACTTACGATTTGAAAACTTACGAGACGCCATTTGTATTTTTAATGATTATATTTTAACAAAACAGAACCGACTTTAACGCCGAAAAGTAACAATCGGTTCAGTTTAACGGTTCAGTTTTTAGGTGATTGGGCCTAGGCCCTCTAGAGCTCTAGAGCTCACCTGGGGAAGTACCACCGCCCGCCACGGTACTTAGTACAATTCCTACCGTGTAATAATTGTTTTAAGAAAAATTGTGTTCCGGATAGGAAGGTGTGGAGCCGGTTACACTTTTTTAGAGGCGACCATCATAGTCCTCAGGGGTAGCTACCCATCTGTGACCGAATTAGAACGAGACTCATTGAGTCTAGTTCTGGGTCGGTCACAGTTGTCATGGGCGGCAGCGGAAGGTGGTGCTGCATGCTCGTTTGCTATCTTAATTCCATAAAAAAAATAGTTTAACGCGGTTACTATTCCTAAATCCTTCTCCCAAGTCTGATAAACACGATGCCGAAAACCGTATCAAAATCGGTTCAGCCAAACAACATGCCTAAAACCTTCTCCTAAGTCTGAAAAATACTACGCTGAAAACCGCATCAAAATCGGTTCAACTTTTTTGAAGTCGGTTAAAAAAGCGATACCTGTGTCCCTTGTAACTGTCCAATAACAGCTAGTTACGAATTCTGTCGTATGGAATTCCTAATGCTGATATTGATAATTGCTTTTTACAAAAAAAAATAACCGACTTCAATCTTGATAAGTAGAGATAACTCAAAAACTACTCGCCAGATGGCGCTCAAATCAACATGTAAGTGTAAAGTTCTCGTCACTACAAATTAATCAAGCCCAAACACTAGATAACTGCAGTAAATTGTTGAGGAGTTCCCTCGACTGTCTTTCGGCTTCATCAGATCGACTCCAGATTTTCATGAGATGGTAGCGCTTTAATGTACTTATGATAACATGAACAAACACACTAGTTATCCATACAATTTTCGAAAGTTCCCCTCGATTTCTCTGAGATGCCATCATCAGATCCTGGTGTCCTTATCAGGGGACCCCACTGTGCATATCTACTTTACAACAAAAAAAGAATTATCAAAATCGGCCCATAAACGAAGAAATAATCGCTGAACGTACATAAAAAAAGCATATAATTCGCGGTGTAAAAGTCAGATGAACGTATCTACATTTTGTTAATTTTACAGGAGAGCGAAAATTCGGTGAAAATTCGCCTCTTTAAACTTTACAAGCTCGTTAATAGAGATAATATACAGTAGATGAAATAAAAATATATATTTATATATTGCCCAACTAATGGAGCTTTAAAAACTATAAGAATTATTTGTTTATATGTACTTATTAAGTCACAATATATATTTTTTCAAAATTCGGTTGACATACGTTAGTGTGGCTCTTTAGTTTTTTAGGGTTTTGTAGTTATCTTATGTTAATACGTCGTTTGTGAAGCTAAGTTTTATTTTGAATTATTTTAGTAATAATGAAATGATAGAAAAATAAATGAGCAATAAATCAAACATAATATTTATTTTCTTCTAAAACACAATATTAATAAAAAAAAACATAAAAATCAACGTAGGTACAGATTTCAGTATCGAAAAATATTAATTGTCTTCTTCATCATTTAGTGTCCCAACTGAAAATGCTGAGTAAAAATTGTGATATTGTGACGGGATTATGCCTTGTCGGCACAAGTCTTGTAAGTCTTCATATTTTTCAGCAGAAATAGGTAAGGGTTTGTTCCACAGGCAGTCTTTTGCCTCTTCTGATAATCTTAATCATTTTAAAATCACTATCATCCAAATCATATTTGAAATATATATGTTTACTGTCTTCTTTACGGTACTGTAACCACCTTATTTTTAGCCAATTGACAGTATTGCCGTCACAATCAACCTTAGCATTCTTGACTAATATAGTTTTTAGGTGTTTAATATCTACGAAGTCGTCTGTTCCCATTTCATAAACGTCATATGTTTTTTTTCTGGAAGCTTTCCTTATAATTGTATAGAATCCGGATGGATGAAATATCGGTATATTCTTCTTAGCTAGCTCAATAGTCGCGTGGATATTATCTACTTCCATTTGACTGTGCCCAGGTTCAAAATATTTTTGGTTAATCTCTGGTATATTGAAAGCCTCAACGCAGTACAGTAATAGAGCTGAAATATATACATTACGACATTGACTCGCACAAGTATCGGACATAAATGTAATCGGCTTACCATCAGCTTTGGTTTTCAGATATCTCAACAAACCTGACCCGATTTCAACAGCCCCTTTCCTTCCAATACCTTCGTGCCAGCAATAACAAAAAACATTACGTTTTTCTGTCTCAAAATCCAGCATGGTAAAATTGTACATCGCAATTCAGCGTTTGTAATTTGCTTAGATGATGATGTTGGGCAATTACAAATAGCCTCCAAATCATATTCAGCAAAATGTATGTCCCCAGATTGTGCTGACATTTTTGCTTCATCACGATGTCATCGTGCAGTAATTTTTCTTTTTAGATGCTCTTCAAACTCTTCTTTTTGGTTCTCTTTTTCCTCTGCGTTCAAATGTTGGAAAGTAAAACATTTGTCATACAAATCTTTCCGTTGTCTAAAGAAACCAATATTAAATTCTTTATTGAAAACCATTCGGTAATAAGCTATATCAACAGGTTCTTTTTGCTCTTCACAACATTTACTTTTATAAAGCTCATACATCTTGGTTACATTTAAATCTTGATCTAAGAACTCTTTTTTTGTATCTTTTCGTACGTAGTGAGCTGGCATTCGGGGAAAAGATTTAATATGATCACGTATGAATTGCCTACTATCTGGCGATTTTTTATTACGTGGTTCATGTTTGCCGCGCATATCGGCTTCAACAACATTAGTTTCAAGCAATTTTTTGAAACAAAATCTAACAAATGTTTCTGAGATACTCAAAGTTGCTAAAAAGAATTTCTGACACACTTTGCTTTTCTGTCCTTCCTTTTTTTTTCAAGAAGTATTTGTTTGTCAATTTTCTTTTGCTGTCTAAACTAACAGTTCTTTTTGTTTGCGTAGGCTCTCGCTTTACTAAATCCACAATATACCATAATATATAATATAATATATTATCAATATTCCAAAAAGATGAAAAAATTTCCAATCTGTCTTCTTCAGTAAATTTTTCTGTACACTTTTCTCTACACATCCCCATACATTTTTTTAAATCAATTAGTGATATATTTTCCAATGTTGTCAATAGTTGTGTGCTGGTTGACTGGTTAGCTGGTTGCTGGTTGACTGATATATTTTCCAATGATGTCAATAGTTGCGTACTGGTTGACTGGTTGGCTGTTCAGGTTCATCAAAAAGTACCACATTTTCTAAGGTTGTTAATGTTGAATCCTGAAACAAAATAAAAACAGAATATTATACCTACTCATAATACTTGATTATCACGATAAAATCCTATTCTAATAATAAAGTATCGCCTTACATTTTAGTATTTGAAGGAATAACCTGGCTTATCTACTGTTGCTAAATTATAGTAGTAACACAATTACATTACCCCATAGCAATAGCATAATTTGTACCTACTAATAACTAGATGATGGCTACGGCTATGCCTGCCTTAACACCCTTTGTAACGCGGAAAACTAATTGATGATGAAGTCTGTTAAAAAGTATCCTATATCCTTTTCCAGTGTCTATCATTGTTAAAATTTATATCTAGTGTACAAATAAAGAGTGTATCTATCTAATCTATAATTTTAATAAATTTCAATCAAAGTGACACAGACGTACAGACAGAGGGATAGTATAGGCACATGGTATACGGCGAGCCTATTGCTATTATATTAACTTAAGTGTGCCTGGGAATCGAATCCCGAACAGCATCTTCCATGTAACATTATAACAGTAAATACTCAAACATAATTAAATATGAAAGGAGACTCACCCGTTCGAAAATATCATTACTTTCGTTGTTCTGAACCTGAAACGGATCAATCGGTTCCAGCGACGCCAAAATCTTCCAATTTCGACTTTTTTTATTCATTATGTAGAATTATATATTATTATTTTCACTTAGAAAAATGCTATTATTACGAAATTACGAAATAAAAAACGAAACAGTCAAACAGTGCTCTCCAAACTTCAAATTGGGGGCCTCCCCGCACTGCAAATTTCAACTTATTTAGACCTTACATCAACTTTTAGGTGCCATACTAACGTATGATATGCGACAATAGTATTTATTAAAAAAAATAGTACTGCCACACTAACGTATATTATGTTACGTTGTTTTGGTTATTCATTCGAGCGATTTATTTTATAAAAATGTTTGTGCCAATAAAACGTAACTGTATAAACGTTGTTTTGGCCCCTTGGACTTAGTATCAAAACACAATGTCGTTATATCCAAAACAACGCATAAGCTTTTACGTTGAAATGGTTCGTATAATATTTTCAAACAAACAATATTCTACGATTAAAAATGTTGTTTTTGCAAATACGTTCTTAAAGCCCTAACAGAGAGCATGATAAATTAAAACTAATTTAACGGTACTCGTAATACGTTTTTCTGGTTCAATCAAAAGTGGTTCCTATGTTATTTCGTTTTTTTGGAATTTGTGTAATATTGAATATATCGTTACGTCGTTTTGGCACATCATAAAGGACTACATTGTGAACTGTTTTGTGGAAAAAAAAAATTTTTGATTTTTTGTAGATACGTTCATCTGGTTCTTATACCGCGAATTATACGGTCGAATTGAGAACCTCCTTCTTTTTTGAAGTTGGTTAAAAATGTAAAGGTTAAGAAATAACAGCACAGAAGTGTAATTAGATTTTTACAAAACTGAGTTAGTTATTTTCCTATTCTGGAATCATGGTTACCCTACAAAATTTCTTCCTATTAAAAATGTAAAGTTAATGTTCTCATAAAATATGGCATTTTGAAGAAAAACCCGTATGTAGAATTTTAGTTAAGAATTTCTTACAACTTTTCAGCTCATTTATTTCAAAGTAAGAGGTTGCACCTAGTCGATAAAGCCAAAAATATTGGGCCCTCAGATCAGACGTTTTCCGAAAATTCGAATCCGTTTTACGATTCAGCCGTTACTTTTTTTTCACTATTTGTTTTTTTTACTAATTCATAGGGATGTTATCTAGGCGGTGTTCAAGGAAAATTTGTGTATTTCTTCTTTTAAACCTATGTTTCGCCTGGGCCCTCAGTTCATAAACGTCTGGATTGAGGGCCCAAGTAAAACGTGTGATAGATCTGTAATGTTGTTCTCTAGTTAGTTGAGAATTAAATAAATCGTTTTAAGAAATTCTTAACTAAATTCAGGAATAAAAATTATTGACACAGAGGTAGTACTTTCTGAGATTTACACCATGCCACTTTCTGTAGGCATCTGAACTGAGGGCCCAAAACATTTGCCCATAACATCTTTAATTTACGTTTAAGAAATTTATGAGTGTTTGCTTTAAGTTTTAACTAATTTTAAGTAATTCCCTTATCAATTTCAATTCGCTACGCCAAGAAAAAAAAAATGGGCCCTCAATCCAGATGCACACGTCAAATGTGGCCTATTAAAATGGCCCTACTTTAGAACATCAAATTATGACAACAATAACAATAATACTGTTTGGCCCTTAAATCAATGAATAATAAATGAATAATAAAACCTGTATGCATCTTTCTTGCTGACTGTACTAAAATGTGATAACAGATAGTCAATGGACCAGACCGGAATAGAAAATAATTTAAAATATTATGATCCACGTAGGTATTACTCGTTAGGTATCAAACCGGAATAAAAAATAATTAAAAGTATATCGATCCACTCTCGGGATCTATTTTCAAGTATCAAACCGGAATAACTCATTTTGACTAAAGTAATACATAGGTACGTGTTGAAGGATTTCTTTGTTATCATGCACATTTTTCTTAAGTTACTTACAATAAATAAATGAATAAACTACTACACTACTACTGGACAAGACAAGAGAAGTATTGAATCTTGAATATCGCTGGGTGGCAGCGACAGAACCCTACCTATGTGTGCGCTTAGCAATATGTTTGAGAATGACGTCTGCCGGGTCAGCTAGTAACTTTTAAGTTATAACACTTTTTTAGACCTATAAATTCTCGTATGGGTTCAAGTATTGATAAGAAGAACCATATTGGGGTCAAAAACCGGAAAGTGTTCTCTTTTGGCGCCGATCCAAGAATCTCTTACAATAAGATGTTGAGAATCTGAGCTTAGTCAAATTTAACTGGAGATCAACGACTTAGAGACGAGTCCCCGATATATCTTTACAGAGTACCTAAATATTGCTCTTTAATCAGAGACTATTATCTTTCCACCCCTCTTATTTATTGATAGATAAGATTTACAAAATGATTAGAAAGGAAATATCAAAGGTATGTACTTAGGACCTTATTAAGTATCGATAAGTCGATAATATAATATTTTTGTTTTATTTTATCAACAGATAATTATTTCTAAAGTTCAGATCACATAAATAAAATTTAAGATACCTGTTACAAACAAATAGTTTTAGATTTAACTGCTGTTCACAATAGGGGAGATGTGCTCAAGACGGCATACTCAGGTAAGATGACACACCTACTATATTGCTTTAAATATTCGCGCTAAGAGTGCAATTGTGACGTTAACGGGAGTCTACATAGATGTCGCTAGTACTCAAATTCAGTATGGCGGAATAAGAACGCGGACTGGCAAGCAGTGCACGTTTTTGTGATTTTGACATGCTCAAAAGTTTGCTTTCGGTTTTGTTTGATGGTGAAAATATATGTAAGGTAAGGGTCTTTACTTTAAACTAATTTGAATTGTAAAAATGGGTTATTAAACTGCACAAATATAGCTAAAAACGCATCCTAACGTAAAAGGTATGGTCGTGACAATTTAAACCATAATTTTGTGACCGTTGGGTAAAATGACATACAGGGCGTGGGTGTAAGATGGCATACTATGTCATCTTATCCGTGTAAAATAGGATAGGAAAACTTACCTGTTTTCTTTTTTTATACAGAATGCCTGGCATTTACTAATGAACATCGACGCGAAAAAAAAGGCTATTGAAGCTGTGAGGGACAATCGAATGGTCTGGCTTTTAGCATTGATAAGACGACATACCCTTAGAGCTCTTGTACATGGCACGTTTTTTTGACCGTACGGCGTGTTTGCCGTGCCGTAAAAAAAACGTGCTAGCGTGTACATGGCACGGCAAAGCTAACGGGTAAGACAACGGCCAGGTGCCGCTCACTTGGGATCTTTCATGAACTAATGTAATTAACAATATTCGTTATTTATGTTCATTTTACTAAGACAGAAATCAATTCAGTCAAAAATTAACTACTAGTTGCATCTATTTCTTTCTTATTTATGTAACTTGTCTTTCAAGCTCATAATAGTATGTTTAAGTTTTAGTTGATTTCCAATTTTTTTTGGTGTGTATACTGTATACCTCTACCCCTTCTATTTGTATTTCTTTCCTAAATCTTACGTTGCCTGGAAGAAATCGCTATATAGCGATAAGGCCGCCTTTTGTGTTGTGTTGTTTGTACCCATGTATTCTGGTATACAAACAATAAAGTGTTTAACAGTATAAATAAATTAAAAATAAATAGAAGTCAGTTAAAAACAGTGTAGCCAGCCGGTCACTAAACCGTGAAAATGTCCGGCGTCGTCGACACACTCACGAAGACTGCCATACAACACTGATGAAAATCACGCCGTGCGTAGACGCGGCTCGCCGAGGGGGACGCACGGTGCATACGGCGGCGGCGCCGTGCCGTAATGCAGCCGCGACCGTCTACAAGCTCTCATAGTAATCCATACAACACTGACAACCGCGCCTACACACGGCGAATTTACCGTAGATTTTTACGCCAAAAAAACGTGTGTCTACAAGAGGCCTTAAGGTGTAAGATGACATACAGTAACCAACTTATCTCTGAAATGAAGAGAGGCGCTGTCGGACGCAATTCGAGAGGTAGTTACTGACAGACGAATGACCACATTGTACTTATGAATGACTTTTTAACATGACGGCATTAGTTCCAACTTTTGCAATTTCAGAGATAAGTTGGTGGCAATGTACCATGTCATCTTATCCTATACATATGTCATTTTACACATGTCAACCTAAGTGCCATTGATGTTTGTTTTCAAAGTTAATATGACGTTGATTGTTCTGAATTTTAAATAATTTTGTTGATTATGATACCTTTTAGAATATACGCAAGATGCTGATCTCATATGACTAAAATTATTTTAAATATTTTCCTTGAAAGAAAAAGTATGTCATCTTAAGCACAATTCCCCTACGTATCTAAGTATGATAATCCCCGAAAGTGAGCGACCCCGAGTTAGTTTAAAATATGAACATACTGGTACACACGCTAAGTGGCTACCAAGATGTTATCTCTAGAGGCATTACAAATAGCTACGGATACATTGTCTTCAAGGTATCTTTGACTAGATACGTTAGATCAGTTTATTATAAACTGTGGTTATAATAACTCATCTAACTGCTGATATTTTGTAGGTACCGAGATTTAGATTGCGTAATTTCGTATTCTGCTGTTTGGAAAAAAGTTTCTTTCAGCAAAGTTTCGGATGCAAAGTAAAATATGTAGGTATGTCGTAAATAAATGCAAGGTTATCATCAACATTTTGGTTTAATGGATTCAACGTGATCTTCGAATACTCAAAACGTAATTCTAAACAATATGTTTTAATTAATAAAAATAGAGTTTCATGATTTCCAAAAATATCCAGATTTAACCAGAATAATCCAAATAAGGCTTATTAGATTTCTCTGTCTATTATGGCATCATGCTGGTCATTGAAGAAAAAGATGATACCTACTTAGGTACTTCCTTTTAACTATGTGACATTAAAGAACAACATTATCTTAAATTATTTATCTGCTAGATATATTCCACATCATAGGAGATAAAAGTTAAAGTTCCGTTACGGGTTAGTAAATAGGTAATAGATTGAGTGCGGGAACTACCTATTTGTAAATAGAGAAGATTAGGTTACTCGATGCGAAACGAGGACGCATAAGAGTAATGGTATAAAAGGATATGAATTTAACACAGAATTTCCGTATAAGTTTTCCTGCAAATGGAGTAACTTAGGAAATATCAGTAGTTCTAAAGGTGGGGAATCCAAGACGATTTCCATTTTCAAAAGCATTTGCATCCAAACGTGGCAAACTTTTATTGAAATATGAAGAATATCTGCAATTCAAAGCACAAACAATTCTATCCGCGAGACTGGGTGGCATCGGTTGAAAATCCGTTTATTAACCTTCTAATAAAACCACATTAATTAGGTATACATTCACGGTCGCGTGCCATTATTCAAATCAGTGTATCAGTTTACATTAGAATTCACAAAAACAAAATGTTAAAATTCGCTCAATAAACATCGATTGTAATATATCAATTGAGCTTGAATTGGTATCATGCGTTTCGATACCCGGTCTCAATATTGTTTAATGACTCGAGGCTCACTTAATTGGCGCTGACGGAACAATTGTCTCTAACCATCCGTATTAGATGATCATGCTTCGCTAGTTATGGTGTTGTGAAATACGGTAGAATGTGCCGTCCAAGGATTTTTAAGAATTACTCAAGTCTATCATTGGCAGTTACGTAATCTATTTTTAGGATCGATTAACAAATATTTAGAAGACAACTACAGCTAAGACAACGACAGCGACACAGAGAATGCTAGAGCGAGGTTATAAGGATGTAGCGTTATTTAAAATCAAAAATAAATACTAATTGAGGATTCGTTAGAAACAAGCCGTTATTGAATTAGATGCAATGACTTTATATACTTTACAACATCACTGTCCTTGAGTATAATGTGTGCGTAAATCACTAAAAAAGCAAACACAGAACTTGACACAGAAATGTAACAGATGGACAGGTGACATAGATATATTATAATATCATTAGGGATTAAGTATATAAATAATAAATATGAGTAGGGACTAGTAAGATGAAAAACTTGCAGAAAATAAAATTTGCTGCATAAGGCCCAAAACCGAAAATGGTACTGGTAAAAAATATCTTTTTAAACAAAAACAAAATTGACTGATGCTGATATCCATCATTCTACACCCCGATAGCCATCCGTGATGATAGAAAGATCCCACTAGAAGTTATAGGATGTAAGGACACTTAAACTCCTTTACTTAAACTGCCACCCTATGCCTTAAAAAGAATACGTCCCTATCTACATTGTTTTAAGTGCCTCCCTGAAATCAGCTACCAATGTAGATAACCTCTCAGTGTAAGAGGGGACTTAAATTAACGATGAAGACAATCGAAGCGCAAAATTGCCTGCAAAAAATCACACGTACCTCAATAAAGTAGCTACCTACCTCTTAGGAACCAACAGAAAACATCAAGTGGGGGACAGAAGCGCAATTTTTGGACGGGATTTTCTTCAACGTACGAGGATTCAAAATGTGAGTAAAAAGAATGAGATCTAAAAAATATGATAAAAAGTTATGACATGCGATACTTCAAGAAGATCGTTCCTTCATGGTCAGCAACACGTTTGTGGCGCCCCTGGTGTTGTTATCCATGGCCATGGGTGACGGTGAGCAACTGGTATCGGGTGACCCTTTTGCCCTTTTTCTTATTTTTGGCATAAAAAACTTAACTATAAAAGATTCGAGAATTAAATATTTTGTGTTTCGCTATACCGCAGAATTATCGTGTCTATAGTCCGACGCGGCCATGCCCTACTTGCGTGAAAGACACCAACTCTTTGACATTTAGTCTATGGGTCAAGTTTTTTTTAATTATGCGGTCTAGTTTTCGGCTATTATGTTAAACACTTTTTAAACTATTTTTTTTAAACGCATCACCGTTAATTTATATAAAATGTATGTGATATTTATATCCTACTAATATTATAAATGCAAAAGTTTGTAAGGAGGAAAGATTGTAGTAATGAGTGTGTGTGTGTGTTTGTTATTCTTTCACGCAAAAACTACTGAACGGATTTTCATGAATATAGACATTTTTGAAGGGACTGGTTCGTTTTATATAATTATCAGTACAATTTACTGTTTTATGGACTTAAGGTAATAAACGAGCATGCAGCACCACCATTCCTCTGCCGCCCATGACACCTTAGTCCTACCTAGATCAAGACTCAAATAAGGAACTAGGTGGTCATTCCTGTTAGTAATAGTCCAGTTAGTAATTTATACCATATATGTATGAGTCTCGTTCTAATTCGGTCACAGATGCGTTGCTACCCCTAAGGACTGAGATGGGAGCCTCTAAAAATTGTTGAAATTTTATCAGGTCACCCTAGAGTTAATCAGTTGTAACAAAGACTGTACGGTTTCCCACTCAAAAATCCGAGACTATCTTTTACTAATTTTGGTAAATAACTAAGCAAAAGAAAGTCACCGAAATATTGCTGTGTAATATGTCTGATCACTTTTTGTCGTGAACAAAAAAGAAGGTACCCAACAAGAACAGAAGCGCATCAACGTACGGTAAGTTTATTGACCTTTTGGTAGACGCTATTCGAATCTGTTAGGGTCGATTTACATTGCCGCGGAATGGAATGGAAGCGAATTTTTGCAACGAAATTCTACATAGCATAATGAACTTTATATCAATTGTGTAAGGTACAAACTAAAGACGAGCCGAAAAAGAGGGAATTCTCGAGAATGCGCGGGGATTCCCCGGAAGACGCGCGACCTCTTTTTCGGCTCGTCTTTAGTTTGTACCTTACACAATTGATATAAAGTTCATTATGCTATGTAGAATTTCGTTGCAAAAATTCGCTTCCATTCCATTCCGCGGCAATGTAAATCGACCCTTAGACAACTTGAGAAACCTTAAAAATATATTACGAAATTGTGGTGACGAATTACAATGTGAAATCAATTTAAGTTGGTCTTTGTGACAGTTTGATCAATAAATACGAAAATCGATTGCGAATTTACTTTAAAACATCAAAGTTCTTAATGTCAGCGATAAAACTATCTAAATATCGTTAAGTACCCGATATTTTAAGTATAGTATACATTTTATAAGTATGCATTAAAGTTTTGGATCAGAGATTGTATCAGTTGGACAGATCATTTTAAGTAAGCAGTGAAAGGTTATGATATCAGATGCTTGGAATAAAGGTTGCGCACAGTCATAACCTTTAAATTTATAAATGGGAACCACGGCGTCATCACACCATATTCACCAGTCTAAATCTTCCAAAAATTCACTTATTTATAGAACCAACCAGCAAACATACGGTACCTACCTAATAACAATTTTCTTATGACCACTTTATGGAGAGCCGACCGATTATCAAAACGAGTCACTTGATGGTAAATGGTCAACGTCATCTTTGTATGTAATTAAAAGCAAACGCATCACCGATGGGAATACGAAAAGGGATAGGAGAGAATAAAGAGAAAAGAGGAATTACTGAGTCTGTATCTCCCAGCCGGACCCCGACAAAGCATTTGGTGGATTGGTGGCTGATTCAAATTAGATGGTGGTTATTACATCATATTGTAAATGCTCAAAGCTTAAAAACCAGAAAATAATGCACAGCACAGATACTTACCTACAATGTTACTTCACATTCAAATTCATAAACCAATTAGGTATATTGTTCCATTGTGCACCCAAACTTTCACAGAGCCACAAATAACCTGCAATTTGGGCATAGACAAAACGCAAACAATAGACAGACATATTTTGTTTTGTTTCTGATATCGATACTCTGCGTTATATAGCACAAAATTTACAAAAAACGGCCAAGTGCGAGTCCTACTAGAAAATGACGACATGTACCTACACCATGTCGTTCCCAGCCTGCTGTCGAGCGATACCTATTACCTAATCATGATAGAGAAGGCCATCAGGAATTTGTCCTTGTAGGTTTCAAAATTGCTTGGCATACCAATATGGCATGGCATGGCGATAACATGCTACATATTCGACCAGTGCACTAACGATTCCTATTCCTAGCACAGATACGGAACGTGGTAACTTACTGATGGTCGAGATTAGCTTTCAAAGTGATTCACTCGTCAGTTCAGCCGCCGCGCGGTTAAACGTTCGAAATAACGTTTAAGTAAGTAGGTACTTACTTTCTTACGAGTATTTATTCTACTTATGCCTTAGGTGTGAAATTTGGGTTTATTCCCATCTGTTCTACTGAACAGTTCTACCGTAGGAATAATGGGACTTTTTTCCCACTAGTTCTACTTAAGTATAAATGTTCTATCGAATAGTGGAACTAGCGAGAACATTATTTCTCAGTAGTTCTACTACTGCACGAAGGACCTTCCTTGATAACGTGCCTGTAACCAATTTAATGTGTCGGGATTTGTTGTTTAACCAACTGACTGACTCATTTGTTGATTTATATTCGTTACCTCAAAGGACAGCGAGTTAAAGATTATGTACCTAATTTAGGTATTTATGAAAGTGCAGAGATTAGATGTGTAACGGTAGGTATACATATAAATTAGTCGCAAGTTTAGTGTTTCATAACTTTTGAAGATTTAGAATCTATAATATAGGTAGGTACGTTCATAATTTAAAGGATTAATCATACCATAGCCTAAAAATACAATTTTTATGAGTGTCTTTATCACACAGACTACCCAATTATTTTTCCAATCTCATATGGATGTCTGGTTTTTAGGTTTATAATTTCCTTAATACTCTGCCAGGATTTCTAGTTCTGTTTGTTTTGAGTCTGCAGCTTCATTGTACGTTCTGGAATATCGTAGGATATGTATTATTTATATTTTTCTAGCTGCTCGGTACACGATGACTCTCGTGTCCATTACAGGACCGTAAAGTAGGTTGGCAGCATACATAATTTGTATACGCTTCGGATGCACCATTTAATAACATAAAACGCAGGCTTTTACTGACATGAAATAAAAAATATTCCCAGAGTTTTTGCTCGCACTGAAGTGTTATCCTCATTTGCATAAATACTCCACGCAAAATATATAATAAGCAAAGCATACCTACACACAAATGTTGTATCTTTTAAAGAGAAAAGTGCTTTTGAAAATATAATGGAGCCTTTACAGCAACAATGTTTCAGAGATGAAAGGAATTATTTATTTCAAAGAAGTCAAAGAGACAGGTACCTACTTATGCTAAATGCATACACTATAGTAATAGTTGCAAAATACTTTTGTTAGTTCAACTCGCTACGAATATACAAAAGTTAAAATGATTAAAACTAAAAAGTTTCCTCATTTCCTGCCATAGATACCATGAACATTTTCATAAATTCAGCTAAAAAAACGTCAAGCTACACATTCCCAGATTCCTACAGCGTTTTGGGATCAGTTTTCAGGAAAAATGTGGTTTTTACATACACAATGGGCACTGTGTGTGATAGGGGGAGGGGAGTAGCAGTAATTTATAATTATCGATGTCCATATTTAAAAACTTTCCATAAACAAACCCTTTCTCACAGACCACTTTTCCAACGACCGTAGCCGGCGGACGTGAGGAAGTAATTATATTTCTTCTTAACGCTCCAGCCCTGGCCCTCGGGAGTTCATTACTGCAGCACTCGAGAGCGCGGTATAAGTACTGCCAGTCTCGTATAGACATGGCTTGTGTAAAGGGTGAAACTAAGAGGGACTGCCAGCCATTGCTTTATGTTTTAAACCAAGGATAATAATTTAATAGCACTGGCATGAATTGAAAATTAAAAAAGTAAGCTTTTTACTTGTTGAAACAAAATGAACATGAAGGACGCAACTAGAACAAAGCGTCATTGGAAGGAATACTAAAACTCCGTTAGGATAAACACTAAAGGTCTGTTAGGGAAACTGATACCTAAATAAGTTGCTATTACAACTGACGAAGAAAAGTAACGAAAAATGCTTATAATTGAACCACTTTTTACTACAGAATTATAAATTGATGCATGATTAATTAATTAACAAACTGGCATAAGATTAGGTACGACCAACCGGTACTTATACCAAAGACGACTTCAACGAATCATAACTACTATCCTAAATTCGATCAAAACGTGAAATGATGGAACCAACCACAATTATGTACTACACATCACTACATAGTATAAAACAAAGTCGCTATTTTTGTCTGTTTGTCTGTATCTTTAAAATTACGCAACGGATTTTGATGCGGTTTTTTGTAATAGGTAGAGTGATTCAAGAGGAAGGTTTTTATGTATAATACATGCATATATTCCCACGAGAACGGGATCCACGCGGGTAAACCGCGGGCGGGCCGCTAGTTTATTAAAAAAATAGATCAAAGGACCCACAACTTACCACTTATTGTCTAATATACGAGTATTCATTACGTCTTAACGGCTTAAAAAGTTGATTTAAATGCTAATTGGGAACTAAGCTATTGAAGCGGAAGGCGTTTCAAAACGCGCCTAGCGTTTTGTTATGACTGTATTTAATTGCTTGCCAAGGATTAACGCAAGTCTTCCACTAAGGACATCATTACTGCATCGTTCTGCTACTCGTTCACGGTGGCTGCACACGCGCCGTGGTAAGGGACATTAACGTTGCATGGCGCGGACGTGAACCGTAAAGTCATATAAGTACGTAACTACATAAGCAATAAAGTTGTATTAAATATATTTTCAGTCCCTTTACTGAGCCTGTAGCCCAAGAGCCCTGTATCATCCAAATTACATATTCCACATTCAATCAGATGAAATTTTAGTCGAGCCTTGATTTCCATCCATCCATCAGCCTTTGTAGGTCCACTGCTGGATCAATAATACTGTGACAGTCCTGGCGTATCACCTCGCAAAACAATAAACAATAGGGGCCATAAACATGTCGAGACAACAATAGAACAATAGCGCGCTTGCCCGTACGCACGACGCTTCGACCATTACGGCAATAGTCATACGGGCGAAACTCGGTTGCAAGGAACGTTCTCGAATTTTATACGAATCGGGTCCGTCCGGAAATAGCGAGAAAGTTCTGGATTGGCGTGAATGGTGCGTGAGTGGTATAAAAAGGGGCGATCGATCAAGTGCGGACATTCTAGTTTCGGAAGCGGAACCAGGAAGATACCAGCGATACCTACGAGCGATACCAGTGCGAAGTGAAGTGATTTCTACGGGCGATACAGTGTTCGACGAGTGTGTTTACGAGTACCTACGTGCATAGTGTTGTAGTGTGTACTGTGTACATCGTGTAATTTGTGTGTCTACGAGTACAATAAAGTCTTTGTGGTACATTTTGGCATTTTTTTCGAACCCATTATTCCTGACACGTAACAATACTATAAAATAAAACAAAATAGTCATTTTTTAAACCAAAAACAGTTCAATATCAGCAACAAAAAGTGAACGCTAAAAAAAGAACCCCACAGCGTTTAGTAACAGATGGTTAGGTTAACCAACTGCATTCATGAGCCCCTACTGCATATGAAAACGCATTGTTCATTACAATCATTACCATTCGCCATAAGAAACCTCATTGACGCATGTAATTGTGATTGTGACACGTGACCACAAGCTGCGAGCTATTGCATTGCTATTGCTTTGCTTTAAATGTCACCAGGTGATAATACGTATAGACAATACATGTACAGTACAGTTGGCATACTAACTACTCGAGTGCATATATCCGCATTATTCTCATTAACCCTTAATTAGTTTCGAATTACCTACACCTAGCTAATGCCCGCGGTTTGCCCGTGTGGATCTATTTTAGTCTGTCTTTTATACACAATCTCAATCCTTATTTTATTCCCTTGTACGTGGAATATGACAAAATTCTTTCTTAGCGAACGTCTTCTAACTTTAAACTAGGTACCTTCCTGCCAAATTTCATATTTATAAATCAAGCGCTTTTCGATATTTCATGATGAGTGGACGACCTCTCGCTTTGATGTGACGCAGTGATGCTAACCAATATTTTGTATTTGACCTCTTGTTTTGGGCTACATTTTTTGTTTATTTTTAAATTTTAAAACGCATTTGAAAACATGGATATAAAAAAGCTACACTGCAAACATTTACTCTATGTTGTAATTGTAAACCTAGATTACTTATGAGTATAAAAACCCCATGTACCTACAATAGCTAAGAGAAGCAAACAAGCTTATTACGTTATGCTTCATTTGATTAGACGACGCGAGCCGTCCTTTTAATAGATCTATGAATAGAAAATACAGGAACTGGTAACAAAACCATCCCACTTCTGATTGGCGTCTTACGTGAAGTGCCTTTGCACAACTTGGCTTCTTCGTCGCCAGTGAGACCGTCAGCCGTCACGGCCTGTGGCCACGTGGCTGACACGCGACAGGGCACAACGATGGCGGACATAACATATTACATCGGTAGCTTACTTTTACGTAGCGTAGAGTTACTTTTACGACTGGATATATCCAGGGTTTCTGCTTGAAGAGAGTTTTAGAGTAAGTATAATGCACGTGACTCATACGTTAATGATGTGCATCCGCGAAAATGACTAGATACCCTCATTGTCTCGTGTGCTTGGTTTCGATTAAGCAGGTTAAAAATCATTTTAAGTTATGAAACTTTATTTATGCCACTAGAAGAGAAATTCGCGAAAGACTACCTAATGTTTTCGAGATTTAAAATGAGCAAGTTTTGAATATGGTCACGTACCACACGTAGAATTTAATTAGAACACTTAATTTAACTAGTGTATGTACCTAATATAGTGCATCCTAAAACTAACCTCGCGAGAGTAGCCAAAAGTGTAAGTATTCGTATAATTGTGAAAAAAGACAATACATCTGTTTTAACCGCTAACTAAATCCTGCCATACCGTGTAATTCTATACAAACATGAAAGATAAAATCAACGTCCCAACAATAGCTTTCGTTACACTTTTAGTCTCAAATATTAGTTAACTTTTGTTAAAATAAGCATTGTGTAGTTTCTCCTTTTTCCAAAGTGGCCAATTTACAAGAGACACACGTGCAACACAATAGGGCAGTTTGTAGCATTATCACTTGGCATTACGGCGGGCAAAAAAAGTAGAGCGCTGAGCGTTTCGCGCCAAAAATGATATAGCCAGAGTCCTTAGAATAATTACACTATAGAAATATTAGGTATAATTATAATATTGTAATTATTCTAAGCCACAGTCTATAGCAGTTTTTGATATAGAGCAAACGAAAATGTTGTTTTTTTTTTTAACCTGGCAAACTTAGCACCAATAAGACTTATTGACATGCTTATTGGTGCTAATTTGGACTTAGTCCAATCCATAATAAGCTAATCGAAAAAATCTTGGAAACATTATTTTATATCTTAAAACCGGTTTTAATAACAATTACAAAACATAAAAAAGGAATAATTTAAATATGTAGTTAAAGATTCTACATTTTCTAACAAGACGACGGTTTGTAGTCAAATATAAAATTATAAGAAGTGAAAAAACTATTCTTCGTTAGTAATAATAAAGAAATACTTTCCAATGCATTGTAATAACATCACGTCGACAATGTTCTATATAATACCACAGCAGGTAACTAATAAACATACAAACAGATGCGTAAGCCGTTCTTGATTTGCACCAGTTCACATGACGTGCAAAACGCTGTGTGCACGTTGTACAGTGCACATTACAGGTTACCTACCGTTATTAGAGAACTAAACTGAATGCGTGGATCTATGATGTAATTACGCTCCGTGTAGCAAAATTGTTGCCATGTTTTACTTTAAGCTTCGGAAGGTCCTGGGTTCAATTCTCAGGTCGAAATATTTTCTCGATCTGGGTGTTTGTTCTTGCCAGCATTGTCCAAGACTCCCAGGAGCACAAACTATGGAATCGTTAGTCATAATTATATTCACTAAACAGGTTGAAATTCGGGCAATGTTAAGCTATCAACGCCACAAATTCTATGTACGGATCCATAGTTTGTGGTGCTAGATATCACTAATTCACTAGATTCATAAGACTCACCAAAGAATATACTCAGTTGTGATTATTACATCATATAAAGTTAATTTCAGAGGACCTTTTGACATCCTACTTGTACCTACGTTACTAAGCTATAATAGATCAAGTATTTTAATCGGTTGCCAATCCTATATGTATGCAAGTATGCAACCTATTTACTCATTACTAATAGAGTGCTATCGCGGTGTTTTCCGTTATAATTACGTTGTCTTGGGATTATTTCCGTTTGTGTCACGTTGGCATACCTTTCGTATTATAATTATAATTACCAAGGTACATAGGAACTAGCTGATTTTGCTCCTTATGAGTTCATTCATAGAAAAAGATGAAACACGTATTTCATTGTTTCAACTAGAAATTCAAGTACGTTACAAGCACGTTTTCAATGTAACAACACGAGAAATGGATGACACGTAACTCAGCAAAAAAATAATTGAACATTATTCCTAGATTCGCGTCGTGCTATTGAGTGTCGGCTTTCACAACAGCGAACGGAGTGGAGCGGCGCTTGTATAGACTTCTCGCCTGATATACATGAGTAGCAGAATATGGAATTGCCTTTCCCCGCTAAAACTAAATTATTAATCTTATTATCTGTGCTCAAAATTCAATTTAGCTTGTAATCAAAATGTACTTACGACCTTTTGAATTTTCGCTATGAATCTGTAATGTATCTTAATTACAGGGACTGAAAGCTGGTACTTTTTGGCACGCAATTAAAATGAATTCCATTTCGAATGTGAACGCAGTATAAGTTTAGTCGCGATTCGATACTAACTGGGCAGTTAACCTAGAGGCAAAGTAGTGAGAACCAGAACTAACGTGGTAAATGTAATTCTGCAATCTCACAGATCGAATTCACAGTTGATTCTGCGGTCATTTTAATATTTAATGTAATGGTTTATGTGATTACGCGACGGTTATCTTTTAAGTGTAGGTAATGTTTGAACTTGATGCGTAAAGTAACTGTACATGCCAACCAGTGGTCATTAGGGAGATTCAAATAGTAGAGTTATTCCGGTATGAGCTGCATTTAATATTCCCTATTGTATTTTACCTCGGAATCAACTAGGTATAAGTTGAATTTAGAGTTAAATTAAATATATACAACATCACTTTCCAAAACTTATTAGTTATGTAGACCTTCTACTCATTTAGAAAAAGTAAGCCAAAAGACAAACAAAAATGAGTTAAGTATTGAATTTAGTAATCTATTTTTAAAAAGTAACAGATTTTGGTCAAAAATTATTCATAAAAGGATTCATTTCCCGTCATTTAACGTCGAAAAACGAAAGCCCAACCATCTGGTTGTAAATGGTCAACGTCGCCCATGTGAACAGTATAGGAAACGCCAGGACATCATAGATGGTTTGTTTTCCATGGAAGAAAGTGGCTCTCCTGAATCATTACATTTTATCTCTGGAGAGTTGTATCTAGCCAGACAGGCACTTCGAATAATAGCTGTTACCCGCGTTGTGAGATCTCAAGATAACAAATAAGAGATCTGTAATACAAATTGGGGCCAAGGCTGTGCCGGCGACACGGCCTAATGATGAGTTGTAGACTGACAGTTCTGTGGAGTGCGGACTGGACACCTTGAATACCTTTTGTCAAGCTCGAACAATAAGTGGCCACGGAGACACGGGAATGAAACAATGACATTGCATGTAGATGCTGACAATGAATACTGAATATGTGCTAGATTTCTATTAAGAAAGTATTATCGACAGGAACTGTGCAAAGAAAAAACTGACTTCAACATAGAATAGAATAATAAAATAAGAAAATTATCAATGAAGTCGAAGCCAATTAAATACACATAGATAAGGATAACTAATAAACTGCTAGTCAGATCTCGTTCAAAATGCGATAGTACTAAAAGCAACATCTTTCAAATAATAAAAGAATCATCAAAGCGGTACTCAGGACAAAATATGAGGTAACATACTTACTTAAAAAATACTCGTAATGAGAACCTCTTTTCTTTTTTGAAGTCGGTTAAAAAAGGGTTCGATAAAAGTAAAAACAATATACCACACGCATTATTAAAACCCTAGGGAGATTCACACAATGCGTTGCAAAAAGTAAACGTAGGCACTAGGCAGGTATATCTATCTGCAACAATACAAAAGACGCAAGTCAAGGTCAGAGCCTGATACGATCTGGCGACAGGCGACAGATGACAATCGTAGAAGTCACCATGTGCTGTCGCTACTCGCTATTGTTACAATGGATTCTTAGAACAGTAACTGTTGTCATATGGAATTATATCAAGTCATCACGAAACTTTATTATTGCTTAAGAACGACACCGTAACTTACTATAACTATGGAGTGATAGTCAAAAGGTTAAAGTAAAGGTTGGACTCCGGAACCAAAGGGCCCGGTTAAAAATCTGCTCGCACCGCTAATTCCTTAAAATTTTATGCGTAGGTATTATAATTTCATTATCAACTGCTTCGTTGAAGGAAAACATTGCGGGGAAACATGTACATCAGAGCGTTCTCCAAATGTTCACAAAGGTGAATGAAGTACCTACTTATCTGCACTTGGCCAGCGTGGTTAACTATGGCCTGTGAGAGGAGAGCTATGCCCAGCAGTGGGACAATTAAGGGGAGCGAATGTTGCGATAATGGTGACGAACGACCTCGTGGAACAGTTAGTAGTAAACTAGTAGTACTTAGTTAAGTCATCATCATCATCATCTCAACCCATCACGGCCCACTATTGAGCACGGGTCTCCTCTCAGAATGAGAAGGTTAGTACTTAGTTATGTAATAATAAGTAACCAATCTGCCTGCAAGAGGTCCCAAATTCGACTAAAGCAGATAAAGTTCTTTATTGGATCGTGGGTATAAGTGATATCTAATTGCAAAGATGTGTAAGTGTTAAATTATTTTTATTATTATTTATTCCAGACGAAATTGCTCATTTTTTGGTACCTATTTTTCTTTTTTCCTCGTATTACGCTCCCATCTTTTTGAAAATTGTCGCAATTGGGTACAGAGATTTTCAACTAAAAATTATTTCTAAACATACTTTTATGAATTAAGTTCAAACCTTTTTGTTTCAATAGGTAGATATACAGACTGATAGGTAAACAATCAGACAAAAACAGAGATAACTTATGAATCTGACTGTAAAGTTATACAACATGGGGTACCGCAAGGAAGTGTTTTGGGGCCTCTTTTATTTTTATTGTATATTAATGACTTACCAAATGTAATAAACAACGAAATGACCTTATTTGCTGACGATAGTACTATTCTATATATAAATGACAATGGATCTGACATTGAAAGTATTATTAATAACTCACTGACATCTATCATGACATGGTTCGAAGACAATAATCTGATTATAAATTTTAATAAAACCCAAGTAATGAACTTCAAACAAAGAAACTTAAAGAACTCTAATAACAATCTGAACATTAATTACTTAGGAAAAACTATTATTGAAACGGACACTGTAAAATTTCTGGGATTACAAATCGACAAACAAATGAAATGGAAAGAACATATAGATAATATATGCAGAAAATTAAGTAAATTTTCGTTTGCACTGCATAAACTACGCAAAATAGTACGCATTGAGGCTGTTTTGGCAGCATACCACTCATATGTTGGAGCAACCCTCAGATATGGCATCATTTTCTGGGGAAATTGCGCGCAAAAACACAAAGCATTTTTAGCACAAAAAAAATGTATAAGGGCAATATACGGGCTTAAAAGAACAGAATCATGTAAAACTCTATTTAAGAAGTCAAAATTATTAACTTTACCGAGCATTTATATTCTAGAGTGTGCGATGTTTGTTAAAAATAATATTCATTTATTTGAATTCCGTACACGAGAACGTCAGAAGGATAAGCTGTGTACTGTACCAAGAAAAACTACTTTATATAAAAATAGTATATTTTGCATGGCTCCTGTGATATATAATAAAATACCGAAAAATATACGACAAATTTCCAATAATAATGTTTACAAATGTCATTTAAAAAAATTGTTGATAAATAAGTGCTACTATTCAATTAAAGAATTTCTGGATGATAAGGAGATAATGTAGTTTAGGTTTATAATATAATGTGAATGGTAATTTTATATGTTATTTGACAAATGTTATTCAATTTATTATAATTATTTTTAGTTTATAGTATTCAATATTGTATTATTGTATACCTGTGACAGGTAGGACATAGAGACCAAATGCCATTATTGTATCTGACCAAACTTTGTACCTATTGTCCACAATAAAAATATCTTTGACTTTGACTTTGACTTAGACAAACGCAATTTGTTTTCAATTTCTTCTTCGTCAATATAGGGTAATTTCATTTTTATACCACGCTCGCTCATACAAAAATGGAGCATTTATATAAAATTAATGTCGTAGCAATGATGTCGTAGTTATAGATAGTGGTGAGAACAAGCCCGGTACTAATAGCGTATAGATAAGTATAGCTGATATTGCGAACTTTAGTAGGTTATGGGAAAAACCACATAACGTCTTCACACGCGTGCATTATACCTGACGTGGCTGTTCTCGTATCAAAATGGAACTTACAGTTGTTCAGACAAAAACCTAAACCTATTTTTCTTACAACTTAACAAATGCAACTATAATCGTTTGATTAAAGAATTAATTAACACCGTATTCATAGCCCCACACACACATACCTACTAATAGTATTCTTTCGTACTTGCCTAGGACAAATTTACAGAGACAAGAAACACACCGTGGCGAGAATTTGCCTCGCTGGGAATCGACACTTCAATAACACTGGTTATCATTGCGACATAGGGGAGATTTTTAAACATTTTTTTACAGGCAAATATTCAGAACTAGATTTCCTCTGCGTTTTCATCGTGATAACGTTGGGTACTAGCACAAAATAATATAAACATGCCCTTAAAAATATTCTATACTACATCGATATTTCAGGTCAATCGGACTCAAGTAAACGTTTAAGGCGTGAAAGTATAAAAATCTCACAAATGAATGTTATGATTTGTTATGGATATGTCATCCAAATAAAACAACTATGGTAGTGGTAATAGGTGATCGGTACCTGTTTTTCACAGATAGATCAGATTTGCCTGATTTGCAGATGCAACTTAACATAATCTGATCCGTTTTCTTATTCCGAACTCTTGACATAACAAAGTAGAAATCATAGCGATCGTGAGAATCATTCTGAACGGTTCCTACAACTGCAGTTGGTACAAAGTTGTTAGCGAGCTTTTTTTTATTATTTTCATCGAACACAATAAAACAATGACTTTACCCAGTTAGGAGTATGAATCAATCTTTGTATTCAATTATTTTGATTTATTTTAAACCATTTTTCTTTCATTTCCTCATTTCAAAGTCATCGTCAAATTCTATATCAATATTTCAAGTGGCTTGCAATTGTTGTAATTCTTTTGAAACATAAATTAATGTAAATATTTCTGCCTAACCTCCAGCCATTCAAAGAACGTAAACTAAGCTTTATTTCCGAGGCAAAGTAAGCGAAATGGCGCGCTATCCTGCTACGAATACGAGGACCCTCCGACATGTAATAACAGCCACAATACTTCACAAGAGGCTCTTCTCCTTGCTTAGTCCTTGTGAGCAACTCGTTAGTGTACTAACCTCAGACAAAGGAATTTAGTTGAGGCTGAGACTTGCTCTACACTAGTCACTAGCCCACTACTATTGTGGAAAGCCACTGCGTTTTTTGTGAGCAAAATTCAACCCTATGTTACTGCTTAATCCTCAAAGGGTTGACATCAGCCCGACAATTAAGTTGCATTGTTCTTATAAGTCAATGCTTGACTACAATCCTAACTGATGATAGATTTTAATAGTGATGAAGTCTAAAGTCGGTTACTCACTTTCGCATACGGGAACCCATAAGTGTACAACGACCTTCGCAGATGATTATGCGAAGTTTTTGACACATTCGTGGATTTCCAAGGTGTTATAGCTGTGAATGTCCTCTTTGCATCCCTCTTTGTATCCCTTAATATGTTCCTTGGCGATCATTTTAACTGTATTTTGTCGCTTTGCGACTCCTTCGCGGCAAAAACATGCATAGTATTCTTATTACCTCATTTACCTAAAACACTGTCAGTGAATCATCATCAAAAACATTCTCAAACAGTGTCATTTTGAACTAACAAAAATACCTCAATTTTAAAATGCCACAAGCGTTGGAAATCCCCTCATAAAATCTGAGCAAACATTTCATATTTCAAGTTAATAATATTTACACAAGTTTGTCTTCTCTAGAGTGTTATTAACTCAGACTCATTAAAAAAATAAACATAGGGATGTAAATAAGATAAAAATATCATAGTACCTACTTTGATTAGGAGGGTTCGGGTGGCGCTCTATAAATAAACAAACTAAGATGGTCGACTCTTACTCCTGGTTATTTTGGGTTGATTAGAATCGTCAGGTTTTCAACGGCGGCTTAACTTAATTTTATTTAAGTCTGTCATCTGTATATTCCAAGGCATTACTAATGTTTTATAGGTACTTACTGGACATAAGAACAGAGCACTTTTTATGATGTCAACTTATAAACGTAGGTAACTAGGAACTAGGTATGTACTAAACTTTGTGGCAATTTTTCCTGCTAACTTTTCTTCAAGTTGCCTGTGCGAGTTTACTTCTATTTAAACTTTATTACTCCGATGACTCCGATAGTAGGATAATATAATGAACAAGTTAACTTTAAAATTTTCTTTAAAGAAAAACTTCTATATTGTCACAAAATTAACCATAAGATAGATCAAATAGAATAGATTGTTATAGGTTCTAATGTAATCAATGTCGAAATTAAATTTGTTATCCCCATTAACAGCGCTGTTAAAAGTTTTATAACGGAGTATAATGGTGTGCATTATTCAAACGGGCAATAAAATTAAAATTTAGACCGAAAGTGGGTCACTCTTAAACAGACAGAAGACCGATGAAATGCCCACTACATACCTAATAATGAGATGCAGGGAATAAAATAGAACCATGATCAACGTAGAGATAGTAGAATCTTTAAGCTTACGAGTTTTAAGGACGAGTTAACGAAATTATTCGTCATAAATACTACAAAAATGAGAAGTTAGAAGATTGATATTAAAACATAATAATGTAAAAACATTTAAAATTTGAAATAAGAACTGCATAAATCAACGATCGTTAAGTCGAGGTTAACGACTTAAACAGATCTATGTTGTAAGAATGCTTATTCATAAAACTGTTAAGAGATGCAAGCACATTATTCTACAGCCGTTAATGTAAACATCAGCCCTAATTTCTACCACTTCAAGCAAAGGGTATTGACTATCCAAATTGGGCCAAGGTCGTTTTAGTAGAGCTGGAAGAGCGAGACACAGCGAATCGAAACGCCGCCCGAAATCTGAACTTTGTTGCTAGGGAGCATTCTAGTCAGTTCCTTTTTTTCTTTATAAAGGAGACCATAAATATCATGCCACCTATTCGATTTTAATTCGATTAACATAGCGTTAGTAATTCACTGTTGATTATTTTATAGGTTATTCGAATCACCATTTTTTCACTGAAAAGTAAATAATAATAAATCTCGACCATCCTGTCGAGGCGTCAGAAAAGAATTTGTGGTAAGTAAATGTGTACTTAATCCAAGATAGCATATTCTTATTATTCATTCCTTTCTGACTTCTTAGCCATTACATCAATTCTTTATTTCTTAAGGTGTCATAATTCACAAAGTTCCAATTTTCTTAAAGAATGCACAGGTTAAACCAAGAGATAACTTTCCTTCTTCCGCGCCAAAACGTATTTTGGCGAATATAGGTCAAGGTTGCCACTGCGGTGTTCGGAAATTTGCGCCACAAGGAATTAGAACTGAACTTATACAGAAAAAGTTCAATAATGTACTGAACCTTATGTAAACTACCATAACAAGGTAAATTTTTAGCCTTCCACAAATATTTACAAATGACGCTGTTCCGAGATTACTCTCCTTGAATCATAGTAGGTAGTAGTAGTAGTAGATATATTCAAACTGAGATTACATATTGTTGCATATTCCTAAGTTTTATTTATTTTTTGTCAATGTTATGAAAAGTAACAAAAAATTTACATGTAGACTTAAGACCATAAATACAATGAGGTAAGTTAAAAAAGAAAGCTTGTTAGTGATAAGCAGTTTATTTTTAACACACTTAATATTTTCAAAGCTGGTGTTTTGAAAGCATGCAAGCAAACATCACTTCCTGGGCTTTTCTGAGTGAGATTCTTGCAGTCTAAAAATAAAATTATCAATAAGTAACATATTAAACAAGAACATTTAGATAAAGATCAGCAGTTACCTGAATAAAAAAAAGCCGAAGAAAGTATAGACAAAGCGTAATCATTAGTGAAGTACAAGAAATTCATGCGATAGCCTAATGCCCCACTTAATGTAAAGATTACCACACAATTAAAATATTAAGCCGTGCGATTAAGCTGTTTACAAATTGGCATGCAAGCGAAATAGAAATTAATGGATTCATTAAAAGATTATTGACAATTAACGTACTTTGAAGGAATGTGATAATAAAGAGTAAGAATGTTTCAGACAAACCATTACAACTTTTGTTAAAGGATTATAATTAGTGTAAGTAATGAAGAATATTACCGAAGCTAGGTTTGAACTTATGGATATTAATTAACAAATTTTACATGTTACTGAGTTAGAATTTTTGTTACCTCTACAGTATTAAAAATAATTGTTGTGTATGTCTATGTATTGTGTACCTATTTAATTACAGTCACATTATCTAACAGTACGTAATACGGCAGATTCATACAAATTAAAAAGAAGTAGAGAAACAGAAATAAAGGAAACGATAAGTAGAATACTTATAATAAAAAAATTAAAACTAAAAATCTATAGAGCCATAAGGAAGGCACTAATTGTAATAACATCAAGAAATAAACAGATGGTAGATAAAGCAAGAGTAACAAAACAGTGAGGCAGCATCGCCTCTCCTTTATTCTTGACTGTCAAAGTTTGTTCTATTCATCACAAGTAGTTGCGTCGACACTTGCATAATACAAACTGAGATTCAGTTATACAAGTGCACGTAACTTAGAGTAAAACTTACCATTCACAGATGACGAGTCACAAGCCACAAGTACTCGCCGAAGCCTGCATCACTGACAGCCACACTCGCGAAACAACTATACTATTATACACAAATAAATATACATCAAACACCACAAAAACGCAACGGTGCCCGAAAACCAGTTCTCAAACCACCAACGGTCATAGCTCGCACTTGTCGCGAAATACCGATAAACCAACACAGAACAAAATCATCCCAAATAGGTAGGATAGGTAAATCGATTTTTTTAAATCAAAAACACCACTTATACACCCGAGTTAAACACACGCTCGACAACTTATAACGGCTTTTTCATATAAAAAGGATTAAGTTTGTAAAGGTTTTATTGGGAATTTATTTTTATTAAAAATAAAATCACTGGTCTGTCAGTGTCCATGTAACCGAGCAACTGACAAAAACGCATGCGTGCGAAAATGCCACCTGCGCAGCGCAACGCAAGCCCGACTGACGTGACGCCTAGCGAACAGCCGTGACGGCTCCCGCGAATGCCGGTTCGTGTTCAGTGCTGCCACTATAATAAAATAAACATTGACGAATATGTTGCCACTGTATAATTTTCGATTTCCCGAGATTTCATGTATTTATATTAAAATAAGCTGTTTAATACCTTGGTTCAATATTCAGCAATTGAGTAACTAGAACACTTTTAATGAAAATTTTATATTAAACTAAAATACAAATATTTTTATGAGTGATAGATGAGTTTTATTTTAAACCTCCTATTTAAACTGACGCGCGTCATGAAGCCATCGCGATGACAACGTATTTCACTGCGTTGCAAAATTCGAAAAGCGATTTAAAATAAAAGAAAAAAATGTAATATCATGTATCTATCAAAAAAGAGGAAAATTTTGTTATTGTAGATTTAACCACTAATGTCTTTCAAATTGTCGTCATTTTTATTTACAATTTTACCGTTAATTTTTCTCTTAAAATTTAGTGACTATTATATTACTTTGTTGTTATTCTAAAGATAGTTATTTGTGTGAGATGTCACATTGAATGAACTTCGAAGTGGATCGGTATTCGTCTGCGTGGGCACATATCGCCCTTTGTGCGGATCTCACTTGGGCCACGGAGCCACCCGATGAGTTTATTATAGCTAATCAGGTAGTACCTACACATAATTACCAGCTGCCTATAGAAAAAGCGTGATAAAGCGATATATTTTTGATGACTAAAGGCTATAAGAACGCTTTCAGTTACCTATCTTCCACTATAATATTCGTAGTCAAATATCGCATGTATAACTTACCTAAAGTAATTTTTTATGATACAAAATTTCGAGAGCTGCCAAAAATTATAATCAGTTGAGCCGGCTTGTGGTTTCAAGATAAAGATAATTGACTAGAATACGAAGAAAGATAGCCTTAGGTTTCTATGTAGTGAAATATTAATTTAATTTTAATTAATAATAGACTTGCAATATGACCGACTGGACTAAACTTTAAGGCTTTGTCGTGCTTGGAAGTTCACTCCAATGACAACTTGACGTAGATCTTTGCCTTTATAAAGAACTGATTGGGATACCATTTCTCGGTTACCTTCTACCCAGCAACCTATTTACTTAATGAATAAATTTTTTCGCCTCATATAACGCTTTCATAGCATGAATATTTCCTTTGCAGCGTCTTTGGACACAGCACTGTCGAGTCTCCCAAGTTCTTCAAGAAACTACTGAAATAAATAATCAATGTGAATCTAACGGTTTGTGCCCAGTTACATAATGATACTTTATCTGTTGTTGGTAAAAATAGTGACCTCATCATGCCATCTTTTTTTTAAAGTCAGCCGCAAAACAACTTGTTTTGTTGTAGTTAGGGGTTAAGATCCCGTAATCGAATTGGCAATGGCCCTACCTGCGAAGCGAGAGGTTCGGGGTTCGTTTCTTTGCCAGGATAAATGTGACAGAAAAATGTTGGTCCTCGGTGATGTCCTTGTAATGTATTATTATTCAGGTTGTCTGCGACACCCGAAACAGAGAATCCTTGTAGTAATGTTTGGGTTTATGTATTTATTATTATATTATTATTATACCCTTTACAAATCCCCAGATAAGCGAGTCGTCACAAATCAAAATAATGAGAGCAGCAGTGGACGCCGAAGCGTGAAAGATGTCATACCAGAATCAAGACTTGCCCAATATTATGGGAACTTCTACTATGATGAAGCCAGGTTGGTTCAAATACCAATAATCAATTTTAGGCCAGCAAAAAAATTTGTGCCTGTGATTTTTAGGATCAGCCGAGAAACAAGCCAAAAGTGAGTGGTCTCCTTCTACGGACTTAGCAGCACTAATCACTTCAGTGTTACCGATTTATGCCAACTCGACGGGAGCCAAAGATCTATTTATTACTAGATCCGCAACAAATCATTTGACAGTTGATTCCAGTTGGTAGTCGTAGCTAGAAAATCCACGGATGGGAAAATATCGTGAAAAAATGTGCACACCTGAGAATTCTCCATAATGTTCTCATAGGTATGTGAAGTCTACCATTCCGCAAATGGCTGGTAGACTATGGCTTGTAACCCCACATAGTAAGAGAAGATCTGAGCCCAGGACTGAGAAAGTTCTGGGTTACAATGAGGATAACTCTAGAAACAGAGAGAAAATGGTAGGTACCTGCTACTCAAATCATATACCTACCACATAACTGAAATTATTTCAGGGAAAACTGTTACACAAATGCAATGGAGCGGTCACCTTCAAGAAGCTGTTGTACATATAGCTCTGAAAACTCTGACCTCACGGAATGCTGGATGTTACCGGAGGTATAATTATTATTAATGACAGGTAGAAGTTAAAGTAATGACAATGGGTTAAGTTTAATTAATTTGGAAAATGCCTTCCTCATAATATCTTTCCGCTACTCTTCTTAAATTCCACACCTCCACCTAACAGTTCACCATAAGTCACCTCGTTTTATCAGACGTCATCTCATTACTTCACTCTGATCTGATCTGATGGAGAATACCCTAAAATCCTCTGTCGGTGCTCCTCTACAATCCGTAAAACAGATACATGCCAAACTGTTTCTTACGTTCAGGAGTTTCGGTTGTGCTTTGTCTGTCAGTCAGTTAGTCACTCAGGAACGGAAGACTTTCTTATATACTACTTAATTGATGATAAAATTTAAGTATTTCGATGACTTCCCCCTCCCTGTGAAACTCCACACCGCACTTAACTTCACCTCACCTAATGTCACCTCTTCCGGCGAACCTGCACCTCGCTGTTGTTTTAAAAGAGCTATAAACTTCCTCTGTTACAAAATTAAATGAGTTTTGTTTGTTCAGGTAGAATACTGGTTTCGTAAGTTGCTGGACGAACCTGCTGACCGAAGCGCCCCTCCGCGCCGCCGCCGCCAGTACAGGATGCTAAACGACGAAGATTTGTGCGTTTTTGTATCATTATACCAACATTTTAGACCACCTGTATGACTCAATGGTTACCATGCCAGATCGCCGTTTGAAGGGTTTTGTGTTCGACAGGTGGAATTTTAAATGATGAGTTGAAATTTCCATTGTTGGTCTGGGTGTGTGTACTTGTCTTGTCTATTGTGCATGGCGCCCATATCACAGGGAATCGTACTGTGGGGCTATGTTGTTTGTAAAGCTTGAGCCTGACGAAAAAGAAGACGGGCCACTTGATGGTAAGTAGTCACCAAATGGACAAGAGAAACATCGAATAACAGAAAAGCTAAAAGATTTCAAGGAGAACTCTTTTTATACTTTGATTGAGACTGTTTAGGTCAACCTCAAATCAGTGATAGCACAGTGGTAAGATCGTTAGATAAATACACAGGGGGCTTGTGTTCGGATCTTGCACGCATTAGAAATTAGTTATCACTTTGGTATCCTGAAACGTCGTGAGGATACCTGCACGACTGAGGGTTTTCCGCAGTCTTACAAAGTCAATGCAGTTCGGACATTTTTTCCACCGTGCTGGACCATAGCCTATCGTATGTCGTATCGTACACTGTTCCTTGAAAACCTGACCAACATCAGTAAGGAGACAAAACTCCAAATATCTTCAATAAGATTTACAAAGCAATAAACGGGCACCAATTGGCAGCTAGCGAGCGCTGGGGCCCGCGCGGCGCGCCGGCATCTGACGAGGCTACTCTAGAGGCCAGGATACGGAGCGTACGGACGCTGTGGAATCCGACCCAGGTCCAAACCAGACGACCGAGAGTCCCCAGTCCACCGCCGATACCCAGAAAGATCAGAGCTAGGAGACGCCAGCCACGAAGAATTAACGCCTTGGCTCCTCCACCTCCGCCGTATTGTCTTGATGTTCCCGCGCAACTCTTTTGCGATCCGACGTGCAAGGTATTGTATTCTCTCAACGATTTTTGCGTACTATGTAGTTTAAAAAATGTAGTTTTTTAATAAATAAGAACCTATTAAGTTTTGCTGATTCAAGATGTTAAATTTTTTCTCATGGATGTCAGCAACCTAATATTTTCCGAGCCGTGAAGGATCACCCATGTCTGCCCATTTGAACTTAACAGACGTGTTGGACTTTCTACCCTCAAATAGAGAAACTTAGAACATTACAATTAATGAAACTTATTTCAGTTCCAGTTCGAAAGTCCGCGACCACCTCAGCTAATTGACTGCCAGCGAGCTATGGGGCGATTATCAGCAAGCGTCCAAGCCGTGATTCGGGCTACTGCAGCCCGCTGTCAACCATACCGGGGTACCAACGTCACTCGGTACGCTCCGACAGGCCAGAGACCTTTACGCTGCCACCAAGACCGACGATGTACTATCTGGTGGCCAAGGGATCACCCGTCACCAAGATTGGAGCACAGATTTACCCTCAACACTACAACAAATGCCCAGCCCATATCAAAAATTCCACCTGAAGATCATGCAGAGTCAAAATCGGATGATTTACATAATCATGAGAAACCAGTAGAACAGCCAACGATTGAACCTAAACCTAGTAAAGATGCAGCTGAAACGCCAGATACTAATTTGAGTCAACGAGAAAAACTTGTTGTAGACGGCCAAATGCCCTGTACCAGCACTTCAGCATCCGTGGACCCGGGAGTTAGAAAAAAGCGGCTTTACAGCACAGTTCTCAGCATGAGCCCCCCACCTCCGATAAACGTAGCTGCATCTGGATATGTCAGACTATCGCAAAAGTTAGTTACTCCTGGGCTCTTGCGGCTCAATCCAAAAATAATTCTGCCTACTAGATTAAGACCTCCAAATAACGATAAATTTGAGGAACTGGAAAAGGAAGCGTTAGAACAGTACAAAGCTTCAGATGAGAGTATAGATACAAAATTTCGTGAATTGGAGAAACAAGCTGTGGAACAGTACAGCACAAGCAATAGTAATACTAGTTGTAGTAGTGGTAACTCTGCCGAAAAAAAGGGATCAGGGTCGTCAGTGACTCTTGAAAATGGTTCACAAAATAACAAGAAAACATCAAAATTTCACAAAGAAAAGTCTGTCGATAGTGTTGTTATTTATTCCCAAAATTTTCCTGATCTAAACACTAAAGGACAAACAAATGATTCAACGAATCTAAAAAACTTCCACAACCCCCCAAGGGGGGAAAAAAAGGATCATAAACTAAACAAAAGCTTGAGAAACCTCAAATGTGATACTATGAGAGCGGCATCGGACACTGACTATGATGCTAAAGAATCCAAAATCAACCACAAGGGTCCGATAAGATGGCCATACCACACGCCACCGAAGAAAAGGCATTTAGCATTATGTGTGTCTGACTTCTCATCTGATGAAGACTTGGAAGATGCGGCAGGATCTATAAAAGACGCTGGGCCACGTATGAAGAACCGCGCCACAGGGAAGATAACATTATCGGCCCATGGAGGAGGCGATTTAAATCCCATCATGAGAAAAGTGTAGCAGTTTTCTGCATGCCGAAGTTCCACATCTGATATAATAATCATAATGTACAATACTGAAGCGAATTGTGATATTTGCGAACCGATACCAGTCTGTAAATTGACATGTGACGTCAAAAACGTTGTTTTGTAATGTAGGCTTTTGGTGCTTAAGATATTTTGATATGATTATTTGACGGGGAGTTTTAGTGAGATCCAAACATAAGCAAATGTGTATCGAACTTTGCCGTATTGGCCGGTCCAAGAGTCGGCCAGGGCCTGTTTTAGCTATGTGCTCGTTTTACTAGTCATAAATACTTTGTATATGATTTATTCCGTTTTAATTCACATATATTAACATAGTTTGAATTGACTTTAAAGTCAAACACACAGTAGCAATCACATCATTCACTTGGTACATCTATATTAACACTAGCAGCAAATTGTTCACTCATCCTATAGCCGAAAAATATAAAAACCCCATCAATTCACCATTCTGAGACAATGATTACCCAAAAGCCAAGTTTTTTCTAAGACATTAATGTTAACCCAGACTTTAAAACTCAAATGTGAGGTGTTTTGTCTAACACGGAGGTGAATTACAACATAATCTGATAATATTAAATATGTAACAACTTGGAAATTTTGCTTTAAAGTAATACACATGTATAAAACAATAAAATAACAACATTTAATGTACCTTTGGAATTGTAAATAAGTATTCAACATTGCCTCTTTTAAACTATATAACCCTTCAACCATAATTGTACACCCATGGCTTCTCCATCAACTGTCAAGGAATTTCTCCAGGTCTGTTTGGTCGTCGTCCAGTTGTATTTGTTCTAAGGTCACTTGTGGTGTCGTCCCGGGGGCTGAAAGTAAATATGCATGAAAGTATACACCATCATACATACAAGTTTGCTCGCGGATTATTGTGAAGTAGATTAACCTCTAATCTGATTTAATATTTTAAGAAACTTACAGTAATGTTAATAATGTAATCTACACCAATCAATTACTGCACACATATAAAAGTATTTCATTACTGAGTGACTGGCAGACTTTTTATTCAAACAATAATTTCCCAAAGAATGATTTTAGTAATTTGTTTGCTTTCCACTGCTATTTGAAACAATCTTAAATAGGATTAAAATTTATATGAATACTAAAATTTAATTATGTGCTTCAGAAAACTCATCCGCAATCACTAAGCTGCAGTTTCTTTGCAGCCTATGGATGGTATCATTGTAGCGACAGGGTGTGGAAGGATGTGCAAATTGTTATTGCAAAAGGGTGCTCATACAGATAGAAGCCCTGATGGTGCCCATATAGGTATAAAGTGCTGTTGTGTGGCCCTTGGCCAGTAAAGTATCAACCGCTGATCTAGATAATCTTAAAATATAACAATTAATGCAACCCTCTTAGCTCCACTACGATTCACACCCATACACACATACACTCACATAAGATACACTGAGACTCTTGCTGGGAATTGAACTAAGGATTCTTGGAACAGCAATCACGCATGTTAACCATTGGGCCATTTGGGTTTTCAAAAACATAGTTTTCTTGTTTAAATTCAGTAGCAAATGAATTACCTGAAGGCACAGAACCACTAACTAAGTACTTGGCCATGTCAATCTGGAATGCCATAGAGCTGTTCTCTCTCCGTGCCTGCAGTTCCGCCAACTGTCTCTTCTCTCTATCTGCATTTTTCTCTGCATTCTCTCTAACTAGCTTTGATCTGATGTCTTCTAGGCCAGCTGGAACAATGATATAAATTTAGTTATTAATTTGCCAATTATATAATTGACGACGTTTTTAAAAAGTCGAAACATTACATACCCATTTTCTTCTCCTTGTACAAACTGAGATGATAATGGTGATCTAACTTCCATTTCTCCATCTTATTTCTCTCAACTATGTCCTCGAATTCTACTAGCTGTTCCTCTACATCCTTCAGCAAAGTGCTTACTGTCCTAAGGCTGTCTATACACTGTGCTACCGAGGCCGCCAAGTTTGGTAAATGTACCAAGTTCTGTGCTAATTCGTTCGCACTCTGCAAACGACATTTAGTTGCCTCGTGTAACTCTAGAATAAGTTTATCAACTTCTTCCGCGGCTTTGGCGTTCTTATCGGCATTTCCATGCTGTTCTACCCATTGGTCCTGATACTTTGCCAACAGTTCCCCTCCAGCACCATAGTTCACTTTACTTTCGCCTGAAACTTTTTGTTTATCTTTAAAAATGTTTGTAACTTTCTGGACTTCCTGCAAAGTCTGACGAATATTGTTATTTGAAGATAAGCCATCCTGTACGACGGTTAGAAACTCTTTAAGATTTCCCAACATTTTCAAACATAAATGGAATTAAATCATAACATCGTAAACAAAGCAAACACTATTAAAAACAGAAACAAAGTCAACATTAATGAAATAATGATGCCGCTCGATAGGCTACTATCGATAGACTATCGATAGTGTGGCAATAGTGAGACTATCGATAGTACTATCGATAGTATTGAAAAAATCAATACCTACTATCGATACTATCGATAGTATTTAAGTTTGATAGCCGATAGTATCGATACTATAGATACTATCGATAGTTTTGGACTATCGATAGTTATGTATTCTGTAATAGTATCGGTGGTATAATACTATCGATACTATTATATGTCAATAGTATAATACTATCAATAGTATCGATACTATTGCAGATCATCAATAGTATTACCATATTATATTATTATATTATTAGTCCTATCGATATCCTAACTGATTTTCAAGGTCAACAATCGATAGTGTAACTATCGATAGTTCAGCATCACTAGTCAACATACATTCCAATAAATTTCCAACACTCAAACGTCAATGTCAAGCAAATGTCAGTCAGTAGTGAGCATTTTGCCATAAAACACAGAGTCTATGGACACATTCCACTTATTAACCAAAACGCTCAAAACGACATATTTTCTATGAACATCTTGAGTGTTTTGGTCGCTTAGTGGAATGCGCGGTATTGAGTAAGGTTATGGTGAAGTATCGTAATGGTAGGTAACAGCAGCGCCACAATATTTTATATATTATAAAAGTAGACGTATTGTTTTAAATAACTTCACCACTGCACTTGTGTATAATTAGGTCATGGACGTATAAAATTAGGTAGTTTCATCCGTTTCTTTCCAATCAAGTGAAAGAATAAATTGTAGCTCGTTTTATTATTGTACGATAACAAAAATAGCTTAAATAATATGTACTGTCCAGTGGGCAGTGCCACCAACTTATCTTTGAATTGGCAAAAATTGGAACTAATGCCGCCATGTTAAAAAGTCATTCATAAGTACGTTGTGCTTGTGGTCATTCATCTGTTTACTGTTTTACTGTAAAACCAACATAACTCAGAGAGGCGCTGTCGGACGCATTGGACCAATCATTGCACACAATTCGAGAGGTAGTAACTGACAGATGAACGACCACAAAGTACTTATGAACGACTTTTTAACATGGCGGGGCGGCATTAGTTCCAGTGTTTATCATTTCAGATATAAGTTGGTGGCAATCACGGTGGCAATGTAACAAAAAGAAATCTGGATCTGACTTTTTTTATCTGTGCTATATGCCATGAACAAAACTGTCAAAAACCTTATTTATTCACTCTGATACATTACCACCAATCGTTGGAGGGGCTTTAAATTTAAACCAATCACAATCATTAAAACGCCCACATTGCGTGAATGTGATCCTCGAGTACCTCGACGCGCATGTTATCGATTAGATTTGAGGTTTTTTTTGGTTAGATGGTAGAATACTTTGGAATGTTAGAAATTTTATACAGAATAGAATATTATCAAGAATATGGTATAAAATAACATTAATTAAACAAAACTAAGACTCAAAATACTTTTGGACTTAAAAATGAATTGTAAGGACAGACAAGAAACTATTAGTTTTTCAGCATCATGTAGATTATGTTTACGCAGGCCTGGAATGTATAATGTTTTTAAAATTAAAGGTTTAATGTTGGATATTTACGAATTTATAGGTGTCAAAGTAAGTATAAGGGGTATTATCCTTCTTTTAAAATAGTTTCTGTGTTTATAACAAAACTAAAATTAAACTACCCTCAATTTTAAATGAAATTTTCAGGTATTTGTAGCAGGTGATTTACCACAAACAATTTGTAGGGAATGTTCAGATCTACTCTTGAATATAAAAGAATTAAAAGAAATAGCAACTGCAAATGATGCTCACATGAGGTCTCTGGTCAGCGACATACTGGCACCTAACAAACCAATTGAGCAGGTATCATCATTTATCAATATTAATTTATTATAAATACCAATATGAGAGTAATAATATGAGGGTAGATGAAAAGGTTCGTAGATAACTCAGTCACTTCTACAGCGCTCTTTCCAATGCCGTTCGATTAGTTTGACAAATCCGTTGAGTGGATCTATCTTCTATATCTATCTTCCTCTATAATCTATCTTCTGTATCTATTCTATACACTATAATAAAACTGTAAGTGATTGCTGTTTGTGCACGCTAATCTCGAAAGCAACTGAACGGATTTTTATGGGATTTTTACTGGGAGATAGAGGAGGCTGTGGAGCAATATATAGGCTATCTATTTATCCCGAAGTTCTCGCGGGATCGGGATAGACGCGGGAAAAACTCCTATGTACGAACGAAGTCGTGGGCAACAGCTAGTATTCCACAAACATAGTTTTGGTTTTTGCGTTGAAGTAATTATATATATCCGATACAATTTTGGCGGTACAAAAATGTGTCGTCTAGTGCAATATGAACCACTAGTAAATCCGCCCTCGCTTCGCTTCGGGATACCAGTCCCTTCAAAAATCTCTATAAATTTTAACAAATTATGTTATTCCGATGTCTAAGCTATATTACTGCAAAGTTTCATGAAAATCCGTTCAGTAGTTTTTGCGTGAAAGAGCAACAAACACACACACACACACTCACTCACTCACATACATCCTTACAAACTTTCGCATTTATAATATTAGTAGGAAGTAGGATTTCAAAGCATGGCACTTGTGTTATCTTTACGATTTATCGGTAAACATGCAACAGATTTTTTTTGCTTTGCTAGATGCTGCTTTTCTAAATGAGTGAATTATTTTTTTCAGGTATTTATAAAGGAAGATCCTTTGAAAAAGAATTCTAATCAACATATTGAGCAATGTGTTATAAAAACGGAGAACGAAATTGATGAAAAATTCGCAGTCGGTGATGGTCAATGCGCTTTACAAGTCACTGTGCGAACTGACTTATTTTCAACGGTAAAAACGGAGGTATAAAAAATTACAATATTTTTATTATTTTTTTTAATCAACACGATGTGTTATATGTGATTAGCTGACAAACGAGCAGGGTCCCGATTCTGCTAATTTATAAATGCTTCATTGCATCTCATTTGAAGAGTTTGACTCATTTTTGTCTTATTACGTATACAAAATATACTGGATATTGTCTGAGCAATATGCAGTCAGCTGTATTTATGTATGAAAAATTATATTTTTCTAAATAACTTCTATGTATTATGTACTTCAATTAATCTGTATTGATTTTGTGTATAGATCTTTTATTAATTAGATTAAGTATATATAACATTAAAAAAATTACAGCCACCTTCGGACAACCACGAACTAGAAGGAAATGCAATAAAAACGGAACCGACAAATGATAATATTGAATCTATGTACGATTTTGAAGTAAGTTCTCGTATGATCTTTAGTAGCCCAAATGCTAGTATTTTTACCATTAGATAATCTGTTTACCGTGCACGTACATACTATGGAGATAAAATTAACTTTTGAAATCCTTTATCATTAAAGTACAGATTTTATGATTTTTTTCTGATGTGGGTATTTAGATACTGTCTCCCGAAACGAAGCAAGGGTGGGTTTAATTTTGTATTAATTTGAAAACATACATACATCATATCCTTATTCATATTGGTATGAATACAAATAAATAAGACATTATAATAAAAAAACAACATTCTGTAAAATAGAAATGAGGAGCACCAGTAGTAGGTATACCTGGTGGTATGTCTATATCTTCAGGCATGTTTTTTCGTTATATAGAACATAAAGGCTTCTTGGAAACCAAAGCAAAGTTTTCTTATTTGATTACAGTCATCCCTGACCGCAGATACGTGCTCACAATGGTATCCACCAGAATTTTCAGGTGATAAGCCAAGATCTGAGCCACGAGAACCGGTATACAGGTGTGAAGTAAGTAAGTTTTTTACACGCATACTTATAACTTATTAAAATATGAATCCTACTCAAGCTCGGATTAATACGCCCATGATAGTATTATTACATCTGGGCCCCTATTCGGTTAGTTTATAAATGCACAAATTGCGATTAGTAGAATCGGTGCTCAGAAATCGTTTTCGTGCTGATAAAGATGAATTTAGATGATTTGTTCTCGCAGCCGTTTCATCTCATGCACCTACCTTCATCATTTTGGGCACAATATCAAAAGGAGATCTTCTGCCAAGCGATGTGTTAGGAAGTGGCCGAGCTCGGACTGAATTATCGGAACTTATATACTTACATATGCGAGCTGTGTAAAACACTTAGGACAGTCAAATATGCTTATTGATTGGTTATGGTATAAATTACGCCCAAACTTTGTTTGTGCTTTATCGCTTAAAGTTACGTACATTATAATAAAAATATCTCTTATTTTGTAGACTTGCGCCAAAAATTTCCTGACATGGAAGAAGTTTTATTATCACAACCGTTTTCATAACAAATCGATGGAATGCGTTGTGATTGGTTGTACAAAAAAGTTTGCCACGAGAGGAGACTTGGAAAAACATATGCGGACTCACACCGGGGAGAAACCTTACCAGTGTGAACTATGTTCTCGACGGTTCACCCAGAAAGGGACGCTAAGAGTTCATAGAGTAATGGTGCATAGTTTAAGCAAAGATGCCATTATTGGAATGTGAAAGTATTGTTTGATTCGTTTCTTTAACCTCTAGGTAATCTATCCCAAAATTGCTAACTGGTCTTCAAAGGGAAAATCTACCCTGATTTTCCTAACTAATTACAATCATGTATTTACAGTTTAAACTACGTGTTTCCCTACTATGAATCAGTTAAATTACTTTATATGCTTTTACACATTTATTTCTTTATAATCGTATTATTTATTCAAAATAAATTATTTAATTAAGTGTAGTTAAACTAATTATTGACGTACAAAGATTGAAATAACATCAATGAAATCAATTTATGTCATAGAAATGTATACAATACATACATACAATATACGTCAATGTTACTTAATACAAATAATGTAATTTATTTATTTTTTTATATTATATAAGTTAATGCTTGACTACAATCCCACCTGATGGTAAGCAGCAGTGCAGTCATGGCTGGTAAATCGCACTAACTTAGAAGCCTATTCACTCTTGACTTGAAGACTCTTATAATACGAGTATTGTAATCGGACGGGAATACCGACGCCGGCAATTTGTTCCAGTCCTACGCGGTACGCATTATAAAATAAACTTGTACATAATCTATCACAGGATTCACAGGTGTTTTATTTTAATCATAGCGTACCACTTCACTTATAAGAATATTAAAAAATGCCCACGCCAGAGCAAATAACATTTCAAAATCCCGCGACAACAGCGCTAGAGTCGCAAAAGGGTATGGTAATAAAAATGTACCTTCTAGCTACAGAAGCGTCAGATTTTTTATATCAGATCAGCGGACACATTTTAAAACACTAATGATGCGCTCCACAAACTGCTCTTGACGACTACGCCCTCGACGTTTGTATTTCGTGTTCCTCAAGATTTTTGCGTTCCAATTTTGTATTTAGTGGAACGGATTTTAGCGTGGATGTAAAAAAATTACAAATGGTGGGCTTGAAAAAATAAGGCTGGAACTTAAAGAGGTTACAACTTGTAATTCCTAAATATGTGTATGACCTCTTTATCGAATCATAGCAAAATATGTCTTCCACATGTTACATGTTTGAAAAGCGTGACAATTTTAGGAGCACCTTGTGTCCACGACGTCATTAGAGCGCACAGAAAGATCATAATTATCAAATGGAACGGTTTATGGGATGTTTTGAGCGTTGAGCTTACTTACTGGAACGCGCCCCGTGTGACAGAAATGAACAGAATTTGAATTGTCTATAGTCCGTTTTTTTTATGGTTTTTTTTCGCTACGGACTTACCTACTTGACATACGCAGCTGTGTTGCCACTTTTTTGCGAATCATTAATAGTGATGTGCCTCTACCGTAACTTTGCGTAATTTGTAATCTAGTATCGTTTTTCGGTAATAATAAAAAATGTCTTTTAAATAAAATGACCTATAGGCATACCTTGTTATTGCGTATTCTTCAAAAACAAATCAATAATTGTCGTATTTACTTAGTGTAATACGTATTTAAAATTAATAAATACATTTTTTATCTGTGATACTTCATAGTTACCATGATTTTTAAAAGATTCGTCTGTTATCAAATAAAAATAAAATTATGTGATAAAAGTAAAAACTTACGATTCATAAAACCAGTATCGTATTACAACACTACTATTAAAAAGCATGTGTCAATGTCAATTTAGTCCGTAGCGAAAAAAAAACAGACTGTATACTCCGACTTTTAATTCGATGCAGTAAAATGACGTTTGCTAATGTCACTTTTTGTAATAATGTTGCCAGATTTTCAATAATGGTGATAACTTACACGATTAACGAACGATGTTTTGATTATTCGATTATTCTTTTCTCAATATGTCTATTATAATGTATGTTAATAAAATGTAATTCAAATTCAGAAAACAATACGGAAAGGTTATTAATTTAAAATTAAATAGTAGACGAAAAATAATAAACACCGGTACATGCATGCTTTTAGTACATAACATGCACTAAAAGCGCTTAATAATTAAAAATCTAGGAGATTATTGATATCAATCGTATTTTTATATGTAGTTATTGATCCTGTAATAACTTCATACATTATTTTAGCAGTTTGCTAAATTATGCGAAACGATTATAATCCGATTAATATTTTCATCAAATCGAATAATTTGTGTCCAGGTTACATCACTATTTTTGTGATAATAAAAAACGGTAACACTGGAAATGTCATTTTACTGCATCGAACGAAAAAGTCGGAGGTACCTATACTATAGTCGGCACAATCATAAGATTCCGATATGACGTCTGTCATGTATGAACACAAACTAACCTTGTATAGACGTCTTCAATTTACTTATTACGGAAATATTTTTGACGTGACAACGTCTTATAAATTGGTTTGCCGGGTGGCACTTCAAGAAACTGCGTTAGTAGCTCCGCTCACGTTACTTATAGTAGCTACGGCGTACACACGTTGGCGTGTTTCAGAAAATGGTACAGCGCCATCTCTGGAGAAGTAGAGTAACTAGTTTGTTACCTCACTTAGTTGTGACTAATGGTTAATGGTCTAACGGTTAGCAGCGCTAGATGGCGGATGGTGTTACAATGTTTTAAATATAATTCTTTGTATATGTTTACCCCATGAAGATACGGGAACGCAGGGTCAACTTCACAAATAACCACAACTGCTTCCAAACCCAAAATAGCAGTTTATTATAAAACCAAAGAAGTCGACACATTGCCCTTTACAAATTTTTCTCTTATATAAACTCCACGTTACACTCGTTAGCGCGTTTCACAAATTGGTACAATGCCATCTTGTTTACAAGTGAGGAACTATTTAACAAAAATAAAACATTAAACTTAAATTGCTTCCGCCTTCACATGACGGTTAGACAGTATAAATAAATGTTTTAAATTGTTACTATTATTTCATCCTTCTTCCTACTATACGAATGAATATTCACATTAAAATTATTTTACCACTCAAAGTCGTTGTCACGTAAAACTTTCGCCCGTATACCGACTTTACAGGCAACCAATTTTTTTTTTAATTTGAACCGCTGGTAATGATACTATGAAGTGAAGATATTTCGTAGTGAATGATAGGTAGGTCACTTTGGTTAAATTATGCAATGCACTATTTACTGTGCATATTCAGTACACAGTTTATATTTATTATCAATGCAGCTTTATAACTAGGTACATAATGTACTTGTGAATCCACCTCCTCTTCGCTTTGGAAAATAGTTTTTATGTTTACAGATAATAAACACTTCTTCCCATTTTTGCAACATATTTATTTTATTGGTACATCGCTTCTATTGCTCGTAGCATGATGTTATAAAATTGCCCACAGTTTGTTAAATATTTTAATTAGGCATTAGTCCGTAATATTAAACGCAAGTAACTAGCGGGTTAAACGAATTGGAGTAAGTAATATTGTTTACTTACTACGAGTATTTAGATAGGCACTTACTTACTTATACGTACTTACATAAGTAAATACTAGAAATTCTGGCGAAATATGTAAACCATCCCTGCTTGTTTTTTATTTGTGTTATTTAAAATTGTTTAAATAATTTTATTTTATTTTAATCAGTTTACTTCATAAATTGTGTAAAATTGAACAAAATATTTAAGACGTCACTACAATGTTTTATAAGGAGGCTGGATTTATAGTTATGTGACCTCTTGAAACAATTTATGAATCGACCATAATCGATACATTACTATAATCGAAAGTATGTGCTACCATGTCACACTCAAAATACAAATAGTTATAGATTCCTTAATATGTCTAAAGCATTGCGATTTTTCGTAGCTATTATAAATTCCCGATATATACGTTTTTAAGCCTTTTCCACTCAAATTGGATAATTATTAACCGTTTAATAGTTTCTTCATTTTCACTAGATTAATGAAATTTCCATTTTAATAACTAATATAATTTCCTCACCTTAACTTACTAGTCAAATTGTCTTATTATCCCTTTCGGTGTTAATCTCAACGCTACATCTGTTTTTACCTAATTTTAAGAAAACAATCAGAGGTCGGTTTATAAATTATCGTTCCGAACTTAATTAACGAAACGATTAGAAAGTCATATTACTTATAATCGGTTAAATTTATAAATCGGTTTATTTAATGCATCGATTTTTGTTGTACTTCACTATTGTCACTGTGATGACAGCCTTCATATCGGAATCTTATGATTGTGCCGACTATAGGTATTGAGTTTTGTGTGGAGTAGCGATGGGCGATTGTTACAAAAAAAACTATCGACTGAATCGAAAATTGTGCGACTGTGCATTCGATTGTCGATTTAGTAGTTCCCCGCCATGCTTATTCGAATAACAATCGACCTAACTACTAATTTTATTACTAATTGTACGCACGCTAAGTGCGATCGGTGAAATAACAAATTACAATTTGGCGCGCATTTAGCAACTTGTCGCGATAAAACTTAGTAGAACTGCTTGTGCGGTATAAAAATAAGAAACTTTACTGACGTAGAAACTGCTAGCTTGTTTACTTCGCATACCTACTTCCATAGTATACTTAATGTCCTATGGCATTTTACTTTGTTGTAAAGCAAGCGATACATAACAAATCTTTGTATTACAGGAAAGTGCTAATTAGAGCTATTTATAAATTAAGGTGTCGGGAATTTAAACAATTAGGCATCAAGCTTCACAGTACAATTATAGTTTTTGCTTGAAATAATATAAATGCGTATAAAAAACAGCGACTGTTATAATTGCTTAATAAGAAGGATGCCAAAGATGTATTAAATATCTAGATGGAACATCGAATCCGCGAAGACGTGTCAAAAAGTTGTGGCCAACAGTTGGCCACAACTTTTATATCATTACGCACACATAGACAATAAATGAACGCGAAAAACATCGCCTACACGCACACATGCTTGATAATGTTGCCTTGTTTTTTTTGCTTTCATTGTAGGGCGACGCTCAATCTAGATATTTAAAACATCATTGAAGGATGCATAATTTGGCTACGAGTTTAAACCGGCTTTGTAAGGTGGAAAAATAAAAAAAATTACGTGCATAAGTGTATCAGTGATACCAATATGAATACTTGGCTACTAAATAGTCATCTAAATAACCTAATTTATATAGCGCGAATCGCAATATGCAACGCACCCCCGCCCGCCGCACCATCTTTTGTAATTACTTTTTAAGTACTTAGTAGTAGTACCTACGCCTACGCAACGCAACCACGCAGGAGTATAGCAATTATTCGATAAATTTAGTAGTACCGCACGCGTACGCTGCGCCGCGCCGATCGCCTCGATTATTCGATAAATTTAGTAGTACCGCACACAAAATCGCGCCGCGCCGATCGCCTCACCGCCGCAGCCCGCAACTTTTAGTTGTTAACAACAATCGAATAACGTCGATTGTTATCGACTTTTATCGACTAACCTGAACAATCGACTAATTCGATTCTTTTTAGTAGTAATCGCCCATTGTTAGTGTGGAGTAGGTATTGTTTTGATTTTGAATACAAAGTCGTTAGTCGTTAGTTCAATTTTGAATATTTTAATGAAAATAATACCTATATTGTAATATTAAAACCATCCACACGGCTGAGATTTTCAAAAACATAAATTTAATATCATCTTGTAGGAAATATCTGAAAGTTTACGAGAAAAGCGAAAATGAGTTCTGAGAAGTTGAGCAGTGATGAAGTACCGGAAAAATTTATAGAATGGCTTTTAAACATGGGTTATCCACAAGAGAAGGTTCCTTCAATTGATAAAGTCGCTCAGTAAGTATTTAATTCCGTATATATTAAAGTGTTCTGCTGTATCTTGCTGTTTTAGAGGTAATAGACCTGGTTTTTAGCATAGAACGTAGGAGTCCTTACTATGCATTGGATTGGAGTAGGTATGGATTGTGTGTACAATAACGCGGCACACTCATAAGTCTACACTAACATTCCCTGTGTCCTGGGTGCCGTAGACAACACACAAGTATAGGACACACCATCGCTGAGAATCGAACGCGTCCTGTGTTCAATTTCTTGGAACAGCAATCGGTGTTAGAACGTTAGTTTGTTAGTAGGTATTACGACTGGGGCAGAGATTTAGTGAGTCCTGTTTATTGCATCAGTTACTCAGTTTACCTAGTTAGTTTATTGTTGGTAAGAGTCTAGTTCATCATTCAATCATCCTCATCCCCTAAACAAAATAAAGTTTAAAAATATTGAGTCACCTTAATTTACATTCTATAAGCATAAAAATATGTAAATATTATAAATGAATTTAAAAACCCCACATGTATAACAATTTGTTAAAGTTTTTCGTAAAGAAGTTTAATGAAGTATCACTATAACATGTACCATTATTATTCTAGAAAGTGCCGAGGGCAATACTACATGGTATGGCGCAGCTTGATGGAGCATGTTAAGCCCAAAGATGAAATAAAGGAAAAGAGGCTTAACGTTTTCTGTGATGATATCAGACTCTGTCAGAAGAAGAATATCTTTAATGAAGTGAGTAATAAAATATTCTGAAAAGACAGCATTATTAGCACCTTTGCAAAATAGTGGTAGAATAAAAAAAAATATGTGCATAAGGGTATCAGACAGGATTTTGAATTTGAATACCAACAATTTTGAATTTTTTTGTCTATCTGTGTGTTGGTGTTTTGACTGTTGTATTACTGCAGGTCTGACTTAAAAACTGGCTCATGTTCATCTTAATAAGCCAATTAGATCCTGAGGGATTAGTGTAAAGCATATTTAAAAACATTTAAGTACTTTTCTATAAAGCAATACCAGATTTACAAGTATTTGCTATGTAACATTACAGAGAGAGCAGAGTGTGGTAATACCAGAGCAGCTGCAGCTCTGGCAGCAGCAGAAAGAGCTGCAGGGGAAGGTGGCCGGTGCGGAGAGTCAGGTTGACCAACAACGACAGGATCTCAACACGTTGATGGATAAAATTTCTAGCAGAAGTAAGGTTTTTGAGTTTTGTCATAGCAGGTTAGGCCACGATAATATGCTGTAGCTTTTTGTACAATATTGTGTGCCAAGAGTTTTTTTTAAAGCTTCCATGTTTCTTTGAAAGTCATGTTAGATTCCTTTAGAGCCATAAACTCCCTTCGTCACTTGGGTTGAACATTAAGACCCCCCCACCCCCCCGTTTGCTTAGGAGAAATGAATTTACACCTATTGTTATAGTTGCCCAGCGCGACATATCCTGCAAGAAGTTGGAAGACAAGCAGCGGCGCGTGTGGCTGCTGAGGCAGGTGGCTGCGGAACTAGCGATCAGGAAGACCAATTTGGAGGAGACCAGGGATATAGCCAACTCACTGTGTGCAACCAGTGAGGATGACTTGCAGGTAATTTAGGAATATTTTGCTTGAGACTTTATCTTGAAATTAAGGTAGTTCACGAGCATGCGGCACTACCCTACTGCTGCCGTCCATGACAACTGTGACTGACACAGTACAAGATTCACATCGGTATTAGGATGGCTAGTCTAGATAGGGTGTTAAATTGTTTTTTGTAGTAATTAACTTTGTACTTATAAACAAACGGACTTCAACATCCCTAAGTAGAAATAACTCAGAAAGTACTCGTCAGATGTGTCTTAAATTTGAATGGGACCACACAATAATCAAAATTGATTCACCCAGTAAAAAGTTATAAATTAAGACAGATAAAAATATACAGTTTGATTGAAAACCTTGGTTTTTTGGCCTGTTAAAACAGAATTAAATTGAATTTGAATTTATATATTTCAGGGTAAAATAGATAAGTGCTTATCCCTCCTCCGAAGGCCGAGCCAGCCGCCCGCGTCGCTCTCGCTGGTGGCGTCGAATTCCGCCGCCAGCTCCTCGGTAGTGTCCTCGCAAGATGATATTGGTAGGCAGCATGTTGACAAGCCTAATTTCACCTTAATTCTTATCTTAATATTATTAACACCTTGGTTAATCCTATTGGTTCCTATGGACCGGATCGCTAGTAACAAATAAATGTTACGCATTACAACAGCAACATTTTTATTATAATATTTAATTTTTATTACAGCAACATATTTATTGCTTCTTCCACAGAAGAACAGCTCAGTATAGTATCGCGTTGCCGCGGCGACGCGTTGTGGACCCAGCTGTGCGAGCGGCGCGCGGCACTCCACGCTACTCTGGCTCACGCTAACTCGCTCCACTCCACTTCTCGTACACCCAAGGATCGCAGGTAATCTTGTAACGAGAACCATGTTTGCAGACCCGCCGCTTATCATCGCCCGCGGCCGCGTGCATGGTGCAATACCGTTTTGCCTCACACCCCGCTCCCCCTTTCGTCGCTTCAAACCAATCTAAAATTGCTGTACTTTTATGAAAATATATAGTCCGTCATTCATCATCAGTCAATTTGCCCCCCCCCCCCCCATGATAATGATATAATTGTTTTTTTTATAAATGCATTAGGGTGGTTGCATAGTCAAGCGTACCACCAGCGCGGTTGACCCGCGCCGATGAAATGTACTACAAATGTACGCGACATCTGCGCGGTTCATCCGCGCGGGTCTCTTTCACTATAAAACGATATAAGGCGGTGTCCTACGTGAGCGACGAAAACGACGTGACGCGACGTTGCGAACGCGACGAACGCGATCAAATCAACGGCATCCCTACTTGCGTCCTATGTGACAGTCGGCGACAACACGCGACGTAGTCATTGTCGCGTGTAGCATCGCGTCGTGTTGCGTAGCGTCGCGTCGTATTCGTCGCTCACGTAGGACACCCCCTAAGAGACTTGTAAGCTCATCTCCCGCGCGCCGATCAACTGCGCTGGCGGTCAGCTTGACTATGCAACCACCCTTAAATAAACTTCACCAACCGTATCTGTACCACGTGCAGACACACGACGCAATCAGTGCTGGCGCGCACATCAAGCCTCCACTGCTCGCTCACGCTGGAGGCTATGAAGGCCCGCCTGCATCTCCGACAGACCCGTGCGAAGTTCGCCGCGCACCTCGACCGGTTGAATGTATGTCGGTTTGTTTGTCACTACACAAATTTTTGTACATTATGCACCAAAATTCTTCAGCTTCAACAAAAGATAATCATAGTAGTGGAAGTCAAATTAATACGTCTTATTGTGGATAACTCAAAAACGATTCGTCAGTTAAGTAAATTTAAGTGGGTCGACCCTGATAGCCTCACATTTCTACTAGGATTAGCATTACACTAGGATTCCCTGTGTCGTAGGTGTCATGGACAACACGCAAGATAATTCCACACATGTCCAGATCTACATCAAAGATTTTAATTCGTCATTCAAATTTCTAACTGGCTCGAAATCGAACCCAGGAACTCTCGGCGATCCGGCACCTTTCGGCAAAGTCGGTTCACTCAGTAAAAATACTTTCTAAAATCTAAATCATAACTTTCTCTTTATTTTATAGTCAGTTAAAAATAGACTTCCAATAGAAAATAGTGTTTTTCTTAATAAACCTTCGTCACTGCCATTAATAATAAAATTACTCATAAATAATTGTACCAGGATTACATAAGCGGCGTAGCGTGCGAGCTCCTAGTGCTGCGTTGCGAGCGCGCGAGCACCGAGGCTCGCGTGCGTTCGCTGCGAACGTTGCTCGACGAGATCACCACCTGCAGCGGCGTGTTCGAGATCGCTCGCGAACGTGGCGAACACGGGAATGGTGGCCAGATCGCTGCTGTGGATAAAAATATTGTGAGTATCTGAATTTGCCACGGTACGCAAAAATGAACTTTATTATGTAAGTATCGTATTATAAGCGAAATTTACTTACAGTAGTTTAAATTCTCGACGTCAAGCCTCAACTGCAGGAGCGGAAAAGAAGTGCAAGTCGCCTTTGATTTCTTATACATGTCGTTACACCTTGTATATGAATAAAGTCAATTTCAATTTTATTATTTCGTTATAGGAAGCTTCAAGAGATGAACTCAAACGGCTGATAGTGTCTCTGGCTGCTACGGAGCGGAAGATACACAGCACCAAGGAAGTACTGACTGCCGTTTTCAATTCCTTCCAGAGTGACTCGCTCATTGATAGATATAAAGGTAAGAATAAGTATAAACGTTATTAGAGAAATTTATTTTGTTGGACCCTAAAACCTCTGATAAAACACAACTACTAACTACTAAATTGTTTTTTAAACTTAACTAGGTCATTCGGGAGAAACCTGTAAAGTTAGCTATACATGTAGAAATAAATAAAAAATATTTTGCGCCAGGTATCCAATTGAAATTCCCGCAAGAGTCGATTACAACCATCTGCGAGTTCTATCAAAAGGAGTACGAGAGGCGAAGGAATAAAGCTGACCTAAGCCTAGATTTTGATACATCTGATGGCTCAGTTAACAACATTGGTAAGTGCCAGTTCAAAGGGTCATGGGTTCCATTCCTAGTGAGACTAGGATCTGATTTATGACAAATTTCTGTTTTCGATCTGAGCATAATGTGTTGTACATAACACCCAGTGCCGCTGTAAGCGGACTGCAAGGCGTGCAATGCACGCGGGCGGCACATCCGGGGGCCACTGATGGGCGGCACCTGATAAATTATTTATTTACCATTAAATTTTGCAGATATGTCGAATCCAAGGTTCATTGATGAGTTGCGGGTTTATTTGAAGAAATTTGAACTGGAAAAGAATCGAAAATTGGTTATGGAAAGGTATTCATATCGACATTAATATTAATGATGAATAAAAAATCGGATAGTATATTAGTGGTTAATATCTGTGATTGATGACTGTAGCTTGAATGTTGGACTCCCCCATGGCCCTGGGTTCGAATCCCGCACGGACCACTGACTTTCAGAGATTATGCATAATAGAATTTATAAATTTTTTCAGTGAAGGAGTACATCGTGAGGAAATGCATACCTGAGTGTTCTCCATTATGATATCTAAGTCCGCCAATCCGCTTTTAAAGTGTGATCTTTACTCCTCACATTAGCAGAGGCACATATTATTATGCCTAACAGTGGGACAATTATAAGTTGCGATAATGATCATGATTTGGTTTCAGTGGCGAAAAGATTTGGATATTTGAAACATTGCAAAGTTCGCTAGAAAGGATGCATTCAAAGTGGCTCGAAAATGACGTCACGCCCTTGCTCTGTCCGTCTGCAAGCCTGTCTCGAGGTATTCAGAAGATCATTATGGACAGACAAACTATGGAGACACTAAACAGTGTTGTTATGAGGGGGTGTGAAAGAAAACTTACTTTTGATATAGGTATGTATTTAATTTTCTTCTATTGATAAAATATTAATATATTAATAGGATCGGGAACCTCGTTAATCATTGTAAAATGCATTGTGGCGACATCGCACACACGTCACACGGTGACGTCACCGAAACCTGAATCACACTATCGAAGATTTCTACTTCGCCCATGTCATCTCGCCCGGCGAGAGACTAGACGACCGTTCGGTGGGTCCTGGGTATAATTTCAGGCGAGGTGGAATTTAGAATGAGTTTAAATTTCTTTTCTTGGCTTCAGGAGGTTTCTTGTCTTGTGTTATCTTAGTGAGACACTATGAGGGTGTGGCGTTATACTATTAGGAGTTGCGCGTGGCTTGGTTTATAACTGATTTCAAACAAAGCTTCATTCCCTAGTTTGCTGCCCTTTCAGAGTCCACTAACTATAAACCATCTGACTGCCATTCTTTTAACATGTCAAATATTTTTCGATATTTCTTGTTAAGTGAGTGACCTTTCGCTATTATTATTATTTTATTTTGTTTTCAGATATAACAGAGAAAAAAGAACAAGAAGAAGCAGCAATAGATGCTATAAAGAAGAAAATAAACGAGAATCTTCTAAGTTTACAGAAAAGCACCAAGTTGCTGCAAGTTGGCCAGAAAAATCTACAATTGTGGCAGGATGATGAGATCAAATACTGCATATCAAATAATAGAACGGTAGATGGGAAAACGTACAGGGAATATGAGGCTCTTTATATCGAAAGCTTGTCACTAGGAGCTTAATTATAAAATATTGTTTGTTTACTAAGAAATAAATGTAATCTACGAGTATATGAATCTATTGTATTATTTATTTGTAAGAAGTAGCATTTTAACATTCCGATTATAAGAACGATTTAACGAGATCAGTCATAATTATATTTATCTCATTCGTTGAAATACCGGAAATACATTTTTTGGGGTCCGACCTTTTATAACAACGTTTAATGTACACACACTCCTGTAAAAAGAATTCTGCCTATACTTGGTCTTTGACGAGTGGACATAAAGAGGTACCGGTGACCTGAAGGTCTACTCCGGAACTACGAACTACGTACCACAAAATAAGGATAGTACATAAGTTAAGCTCATGTAATATGTACCTCGATTTAGGTTACGCATGCGTGCGTAAGCCTTACGGTTAAGGGGCCGTCCATTAATCACGTGATGTTTTTTTTGGCATTTTTTAACCCCCCCCTCCCCCTTGGTGATACATGGTGAGATTTAAGGCTACCCCCCCTCCCCCCGCCCTTATCACGTATTTTTTCGTACCTCAAAAGAATCATTTTTTTAAATATAATTATGTAAAACTAGCTTTTGCCCGCGGCTTCGCCCGCGTGGAATTCGTTTATATCGCGAACCGGGGAAATGGGGAAGGGGGTACGTCATCAACTATCTTCCTGGGAAAATTCATCGAAATCATTCCTTAAAAAGTTAATTTCCTTAAAAAATACAAAATCAGTTATAACTTTTCAAGGGTTGATGATAGAGACCTTCTGTAGAACAGTTTTTTGCAGCGAATGGCCCCAGCTAACCGGTCGTTGCGTTTGATCCACGACTTTTTGGCCACCCTGTATAATAAGTGTTAAAACAACCAGTGTTAAAACAACAGAATAACTGACACTGGCAAGCTGAGTCCGGCGCCGGCGGACGGTTGCCTGGCAACGGCAAATCAAAGGTCACACCAACTACAAGCCGTTTTCGATTTTGTACGCGTTTGACGAAGAAATAAATATATGTAACGCCGCTTTTCCGTTGAGTATCTCGCGCTTGCCGAAAAAATTAAATACACGTGATATGTTACTTTACCCCCCCGTCCCCCCTTGTGATATTTCGTGACTTTTTATGGAGCCCCTCCCCCCCCTTTCAAGCCTCACGTGATTAATGGACGGCCCCTAACGACTCGGCAATGGTCTTGAATTGGAGCTTGTTGTTTAATGCTTTTTCTGCTCGCTGGTTTAATCCATACCAACAACTTGAATAACAAAATCCAATGCACGACCTTTGTGGAGTCCTAGTTCCTAGTAGTTAACCCTAAGGCTAACGCACACATGCATAACCAAAGTCGAGGCTACCTAATATTAAGTCCATTGGCTAGGTATAGTGCCACCAACTTATCTGTTCAGTAAACGGATGTCGCTAGTGCAGCTTCAATGTTACCATATAATAAAATTTGGCGACTGTCAAGGGAGCTCAACAACTTTGAGACCTATGATTTTTACCAGATGTTACACATAATTCGATGGTAAATGATGACAAAGCCTTTCCGACGAATATAGATACACAACTTAGGCTGTGGCTACTAACTTAAACTACCATGCAATGACTGCAGTAATACAGGATGTTATCATTATCTCAATCCATCAGGGCATAGGTCTCCTCTCATAATCAAAAGGTTAAGGCCATAGTTCACCATGCTGGCCAAGTGCAGATTGGCAATGTATTCCTTTACCGTTATAGCAAGCGACATTTAATTGCTTAAAACGTACATAACTCCGAAAAATCAGAGGTACGTACCCTAGGATTCAAACACGGACCCTCCGAATGGGAGGCCGAATTTTTAATCAATTGGTTATCACCGCCCTAAAATAGGATATTATAATGGCAATGAATAATTCTCAAGTGTATTTGTCTTTTTTAAAAAATAAATTTCGTAAACATCCAAAAATAAAAGAATTACGTAGGCCAACAAGTAAAATTTTACTTTTTCATATAAAAATTAAAATTTCAGGACAAGAGAAATAAAAGATCCATTGTTATTGACTATAATTAATTATATTTTTATATATTTTATAAAAATAATTGTCATCGTGATCTCTAATTTTGAGGGGTTCGACATGGGAAAATGATGCCGATGCGCCAGAGAAATTTCTTCAGCTTTTTTCTTTTCACTCATTAGCTTGTAAACATGTAAACAAATTGTTCACTAACTCCTGTAACAAAGACAATATTATATGAAGTATAAAAAAAATTAGATACCAAATATATTCAGTAATACTTTAATCGATTAATTATGCAAAGATAAGTGAGGAACATAAAATAACTGAAATATTTAAGCGGGACTACTAACTTACAATAGCAACACTAACCTGTTCCAACGGCGACGTATTCTGCCACTTTTTCAAACGTTATTTTCGGAGTTAGCAGGCGATTTTCTTCCCTTATAAAATCTAAAACTTTTAAAATAACTAATCGTGCATCATTTCTAAGAGGCTCAGGCATATTTAATCACTTTTTTCAATTAAAATCGAATTGAAACACATAGAGCACTCGCACTTCAAAGAATTGACAGCGGACATAACATTTCAAAATTGACGTTGTCTTTTTTTAGTTCCATTTTTTTCTACTGAACAGATAAGTTGGTGGCATTATACCTATACTCTGACTTTTAATTCGATTCAGTAAAATGACATTTTCAGTGTTACCGCTTTTTATTGTCACAAAAATAGTGATGTAACCCGGACGCAAATTATTCGATTCGATAAAAAATTTAATCGGATTATAATCGTTTCGCAAATCGCTAAAATTCTGTATGAAGTTATTATAAGATCAGTAAATACACATAAAAATATATTTTTTATCAAATTTCCCCTTGATTTTTAATTGTTAGGCGCTTTTAGTGCATGTATGTACTAAAAGCAATCATGCACCGATGTTTAATATTTTTCGTATACTTTATAATTTTAAACGAATAACTTTTCCGTATTTTTCTTTGATTTTAATTATATTTTATTAATACACAAAATAATAGACATATTGAGAAAAGAAAAATCGAATAATCAAAACATCGTTCGTTCGTTAATCGAGTAATCACTATTATTGAAAAGCTGGCAACATTATTTCGAAAAGTGACATTAGAAAACGTCATTTTACTGAATCGAATTAAAAGTCGGATGAGCTTAACTTCTGTACCACAACATTATTTAAAATATGTTGACTGTATTAGTAGACATTATCTATGGTAAAATCAAAAGTGAAAAACAGTCGTTCTGTCAGGTGAATATCAATGTCAACTTGACAAGTAAAGTAAATTGTAAATAAACAATAAAAATTGTGATTTTTACCAGCATTCTTTTTGAGAATACTCGTAAAATATAGAATTAAATTACCAAAGAATTTTGTAATACATAATTATATAGTTATTACATTATAATCTGTTTTTTTTGTAGGCGACTAACATTTTATTATAAAATGAGCTTAGCTCAAATATCGTGTTTAATCGACTTTATGGAAGGGCAGCAAGAGCTAGCATTTGGCCGATCCTCTCGCACCAAAGAGGGACGTAATATGGCGAAGAGGTTGTGGCAGAAGTGTGCTACAATATTAAATAATGTATCTAAAGATTGCGTCCAAAAGTCGCCTGACCAGTGGCGTTTGGTTAGTATTATCTGTATTAATGATAAATCTAGAGTTTGGAAACAAAATAATAATTATATTAATTTTATTCACATTTTATTAATATTTATTGATTACTTATTGACTAAATGGATGGGTTTAGTATTTGGTAGCATGATGGGATGAACAGACAACTGCTAGTTACAACGAAATCATTCTCTCTTTTTCACTGTTTATTGAATCTAAAAACGGGATCACAATGGGTGGACTTAATGCCTAATGGCATTATCCACCAGTCAATTTAGGGTGGTTTATTATGGTGTAATAATCAGATGAATGTATCTACATTTTGCCAACCATACATGTGATTATTATCTCTATCAATGAGCTGGTAAAGTTTGAAGGGGCAAATTCCACCACAAATATTTTGCTCTATTGTAAAGTTGACAAAAAGTAGATAAATTCTTCTGAGTCTTACACCATGATATAAAAGTTGCTGTAGGTGTGCCTATATTGTTCAGATGTGTGGTTTATGACATCATGATTATTGTAAGAATTGGGCTTGAAAGAATTTTCCAAAAGACATTTCCAAAAACAAGATGATGTAGTTGATTTGGTCTTGTTGTGTTTGTAGTTCTTTAAATGATTTTTGTCAAATGTTGTGCTGCTGACTTGCGCGTGCTATCATTGCAATCAACTAAGGAACCTCTGCACTTCAACAAAATTCTAAGTTCATACCCTGGTTATCAGATGGTAATCCAAAATCATTATGTGGACTTGATAGTCTGACTCTGAACTTAGAGTGGTATTCCAGTGGTCAAATATCTTGGTCCAATTTCTATATTATAGATTTCATCAAATTTCTTTGATGAGTGCCAATTCCACTGATCCAATATCTTTATCCAATATTCTCTCCAAAATTCAGAACCGAAAAAAATCAAAAACAAACAAAACAGAACATCAAAATCTTTGATTAAATTTCACTGTTATTCATAAATTGGATGAAGTCATCCAATTTCTTTGTCCAATACAACTTGGATCAAAGAAATTGGATGAATGGAATACCATCCTTACACATCATACCTTTGTTTCAGTTTTATAATGAATACAAACACAAAGTGCAAAAAAAAATTAAGAATGTAAACAATGAAAAAATAGCAACAGGTATTATTGCACTATTTCCTTTTTGTTATAATACTGATAATTCTTCTTATGATGATAATAATATAATTATTGTCTTGGGTTCTAAGGTGGAGTCCCTTCCTCAAAGTTATCTCTAACACCTCTTCAAGAGAGGCTATACAACCTTTTGGAGCGCGATACGGGATCGCCAAAAGTACGCCAAAAACGGATTTTTGTAAGTTTTTCCTTTCTAAAAATTATGGGAAACTGAGCTCACATAATGTGTGTAATAACTCAAATTTTATTTTCACTTTCGTATTTTTTTCTTATTTTACATACTATTTAATGGATATGGATGTGATATGGATATAACTATTTAATGGATGTTATACATATAAACCTTCCTCTTGAATCACTCTATCTATTAAAAAAAACCGCATTAAAATCCGTTGCGTAGTTTTAAAAGGACACAAAGGGACAGAGAAAGCGACTTTGTTTTATACTGTGACAACCCTGGCGCATCGACTTCGCTACGCCGAAAACAATAAACAATAGGGGCCATAAACATGTCGCGCAACAATAGAAACAATAGGAGCGCGGCTCTCTCAAAAGGACGCACGACGCTTCGACCATTACGGCAATAGTCATACGGGCGAAAGTCGGTTGCAAGGAACGTTCTCGAACTTTATTTCGACGCGGGCCCGGACTTCGCGGGAATATTCTCGATTGTCGTGAATGGTGGGTGAGTGGTATATAAAGGGGCGATCGGCCAACCACGGACATTCTAGTTTCGGAAGCGAAACCAGGAAGATACCAGCGATACCTACGAGCGATACCTGCGCGAAGTGAAGTGATTTCTACGAGCGATACAGTGTTCGACGAGTGTGTATACGAGTACCTACGTGCATAGTGTTGTGGTGTGTACTGTGTACAGTGTGTATTTGTGTATCTACGAGTACAATAAAGTCTTTGTGGTACATTTTGGCATTTTCTCGAACCCATTACTCCTGACACGTAACAATTGGTGTCAGAAGTGGGATGCCTGTAGTACCGCAAAGTGAAGACGGGATTCGCACGCGACGGCAAACGGCATTGGATGCCGCACGGATGGAGTCGCCTGGGCGTGACCGCACGGAAACGGAGACCACCGCTGAACGTACGACTACATCAGCTGCATCAGCCCCGACACCGAGTGCATTCGATATGGCCTCCTTGTTAACCGTCTTACAGCGCCTGGAAAGCAAAATGGAGGGCCAGCGCGAAGCAATGGAGGGCCAGCGCGAAGCAATGGAGAGCCTGCGCGAAGACATGAAGAGCCAGCGCAAAACTATGGAGACGGGCCTAGAGGCAATCGACGCAAAGCTGGATGGTTTCCAGGGAGATTTGAACGTCGTGAAGGAGGACCTAGAATTGGTCAAGGTGCGAACATCCGAGCACGACCAAGCCCTCAAAAACCATGACGCGTTACTAAACTCCCACGAAACTAGGCTCGTGGATTTGGACCATAAACTGCAAAAAATAAAGGTTTTGGGCACGGCAGCAACCAGCCCATGTCCTGGGGCCCCGAAATTTAAGGTCCCAAGTTTCGACGGTACGACCTCGTGGACAGCGTTTAGGCATCAGTTCGAGGTAGTTGCAAATGGGAATGGCTGGGAGGACGAGCACTCGTTGGCGGCACTCACCCTAGCGCTACGAGGAGAGGCACTGCTTGTGCTTGAGAACCTGCCCGCCGAGCGACGCACCTTGGAGTCGCTATTTAAGGCCCTGGAAGCTCGATACGGGGAAAAGCATCTCGAGCACGTGTACCGCGCGCAACTTAAAGACCGAGTACAGAAGTCGAGCGAAGGACTGCAGCAATGGGCGATGGAGATCGAGCGCCTCGTACGCCGAGCCTATGCGTCGAGTTCCATACCGGTCGAAGACAAAGTTTTAGAGGCGTTCGTCAGCGGAATACGGGATCCCGAGGTGAGAACAACGGTGCGCTTGGGGCATCACGCAACATTGGAAGCAGCTTTAGCGCATGCCCTTGAAGTAGAAGCGGTACGAAGCGACTGTAAAGGTTATAAGGTGCGCGAAGTCGTAGCGACGACTCAACCTCGTACTGGGCCTATCTGCTACGGATGTGGTGAACGAGGTCATATTAGGCTTAGCTGCCGGACACGGAAACAACCGAAATCGGTGTGGAGAGCTACGCAAGTGCAGGAGCTAAAAGCCGCCGCCGCCGCTAAGAAGACTGCCAGGCCTTCTACGAAGATCTCGTTGGCTACCCAAGTTGACACCCAGGAGCTAATAGCCACCGCCGCCGCTCCCGCCGTTACGAAGACCGACAAGCCTCCTACGAAGACCCCGAAGGCGCCCAAGCCGAAGAATGCCGACGCCCTGTCACAACGCCCATGCTCCGAAGAAGGTCGACGTTGCTTCAAGCATGAGGGTAAAGAGGAGGTCAGGGTGATAAGGATGCAGGACCTAGACGAGTCTTGGGGAACGGAGCAAGTAAGCCAAGCTCAGAAGGAAGACAAAGACCTCACTCTGATCATGGAATGGAAAGCCAAGGGACAGAGGCCACTGTGGAGTGATGTGTCAGCCTCAAGCACAACGACTAAGGCATACTGGGCTCAGTGGGACAGCCTTACACTAGAGAATGGCGTGCTTTACCGGATCTGGGAGTCACTCAATGGAAGGGAACGAACCCTGCAAATGGTTATCCCTAGAAGTAAAGTGGCTGATTTGCTGAAGCTCGTACACGATGGCACTTCCGGCGGGCACCTCGGCATCAAGAAGACCCTAGTGAAGATACGAGAACGCTTTTATTGGGTGCGATGTCGAGAGGACGTTGAAGATTGGTGCAGAAAGTGTACTGTGTGCGCTTCAGTAAAAGGGCCCCGCACTAGATCCAAGGGGAAACTACAGCTGTACAACGTCGGAGCCCCTTGGGAAAGAATCGCCATAGACGTTGCTGGGCCATTCCCTCAGACGGAAGACGGGAATAGATTCATCATCGTGGTTCAAGACTACTTCAGCAAATGGCCGGAAGCGTTTGCAACTCCGAACCAAGAGGTGAAGACCGTGGCCAAGAAACTTGTCCAGGAGGTAGTATGCCGCTTTGGTGTACCATTGGAGTTACACAGCGACCAAGGCAGGAACTTCGAGTCGACGTTATTCCAGGAGATGTGTGATCTTTTGGGAATAAATAAGACACGTACCACACCGGCGCATCCTCAATCTGACGGCATGGTGGAGAGATTCAACCAAACGTTGGAAAATCACTTGGCCAAGGTCGTCGAGGAACATCAGCGAGACTGGGATCGGTACATTCCTCTGTTCCTGATGTCATATCGCTCTGCCATACACGAATCTACGGGATTTACACCGGCTAAAGTTAACTTCGGAAGAGAAATGCGTCTGCCGTTGGATTTGCTGACCGGTACACCGCCAGATGCCCCGAAATCAACCGTTGAGTACATCTCGGACTTACGGACCCAATTGGACGAGACACATGATTTTGTGAGGGAGCAATGTTTGAAGACCAGCGAAAAGATGAAAACCCGCTACGATCGCGATGCTCGGAAACATGGTTTCAAGGAGGGAGATTCTGTATGGTTGCACAATCCACTGCGGAAGAAAGGGAAGTCTCCGAAGCTACAAGCACGATGGGAAGGCCCTTACACAGTTGTCACGAGGATTAACGACGTGACCTACCGGATCAGACAGGGGGACAGAAGAAAGCCGAAGATCGTGCACGTGGACAGATTGGCACCATTTCATGGATCGAATAATGCTCGGGACGAGCATGACTAAGAGGGGGGCAATGTGACAACCCTGGCGCATCGACTTCGCTACGCCGAAAACAATAAACAATAGGGGCCATAAACATGTCGCGCAACAATAGAAACAATAGGAGCGCGGCTCTCTCAAAAGGACGCACGACGCTTCGACCATTACGGCAATAGTCATACGGGCGAAAGTCGGTTGCAAGGAACGTTCTCGAACTTTATTTCGACGCGGGCCCGGACTTCGCGGGAATATTCTCGATTGTCGTGAATGGTGGGTGAGTGGTATATAAAGGGGCGATCGGCCAACCACGGACATTCTAGTTTCGGAAGCGAAACCAGGAAGATACCAGCGATACCTACGAGCGATACCTGCGCGAAGTGAAGTGATTTCTACGAGCGATACAGTGTTCGACGAGTGTGTATACGAGTACCTACGTGCATAGTGTTGTGGTGTGTACTGTGTACAGTGTGTATTTGTGTATCTACGAGTACAATAAAGTCTTTGTGGTACATTTTGGCATTTTCTCGAACCCCATACTCCTGACACGTAACAATACTATGTAGTGATCATAACAAGTTGACACTATACTTGCGTCGTCGAGAATATTGCCACTCCTTGGCAAATCCAATCTAATCAGTGCTCACAGTTCAATTCAGCTTGTAAGCAAAGTTTACTTAGGGCACTTTTAGATCTCCCCGTCAATCTCAAATCTACCTTAATCGCATTGGCGGAACGCTGGCATTTGTGTGCAGTGCAATTATCACGAATTCCAGATCGAATTCAAACGGAGTAAGTATACCTTGAATTTTGTTTCAGAATACGACGTTTAATTCTAGTGGAAATGAGAGCGGTGACGATTCGAACCAATGTGTTGATCCATTGATTCCCGCGTCGCATCAACCGGTCACGCGAAATGAATCTGACTTACGAACTAACTCAACATTTACACATGGCAGTGATGATAATCATCAAAATCAAACACAGTTATATGGGGATGAGTTTAAGATTTACGGCGAATATGTAGCGAGCCAACTCCGCCAGTTATCTACGGAGGAAAGCTTGCTAGCTCGCGAGAAGATACAGTCAGTGTTAACTCAAAGTCGGCTAAAAGACTTACAGCGAAATAAGTCAGGTGACTCAAAATACTCAATGAATGGTTATTGAAGAATTTGAGGATAGTAGGTATATTGAAGTCTTATAAGTACCTAAATCGAAGAATGAATTCTTAGGGAACGAGAACTAATGTCCATGGGCGACAATAACCACTTATCAGATGGTTTAACTTCATGTTTATAAGGTTTTTGGATTAAAAACAACTGCTTATTAACTTGTTCAGAATCATTACTAAGTGTAAGTGAAACAAAAGTATAATTCAGATATTTTTGTAAATAACATAATGTTGTTATAATATAAATAATAAGTATACTTAATTCTCCGTTTTTGTTGTGTTTCATACAGACCTACTCATACGATACGACACACTATGGTAACTTCATATGACGCTAGGTAGGAGTCGCAGTTAAAATGCAACAATAGGTACCTACCTACCTAATTATAACTTCGTTCCAGTCGAATATCACACGAGCCCACGACACTTATTATTGGGTACACTATTCATTGGGTAGTTCAAAAAGTAACTTCCACTGAAGTTTTTCACACACAACCATGTAAAAAAATATTATCTGTGCATAAAATACTTTCAAAATAAATTAATTTTATGTTGTTTCAAATCACCCCCCAGACCACGGAAATAGAGGGGGTTTCAACCCTCGATTTTTTCCCCTTGTCGCATGATTTTTGTACGGCGTTGCGGAATAATGGATTAGAAGCTGTATTGAAACAGCATGAAACTGATGCCGTACAGGATCAAATGACTAAATTTACCCTGGAATTTTCAAAAAATCAAACAAATTTACCGACTTTGTGGCTCACCATTTTTTTACGGGACTGCGCGCTTTCTTATTATTTTTCATGGATCTATCGATGGTGAAAATGCCGTACAGAATCATATGACCAAAATGTACTCCCTCTACCTGCACTTTTGAATTCTCACCAGCACTCAGTTGGACAGCTTACAAGTGACGGCATAGTGCTGAATCTTATTATTTTGTGCTCTTATATCGTCCTATATACATCACCTGGTGGTTCGTATGACCCCCCCATTTTCGACATGGGCCCGTAGTCTATAGGTCCTATAGGTAGGTAGTTTGGTTTTGGCGGGAGTGGCAATTCCGTATGCTTGGTGACTCAAGTATAAAGCACATAGAACAAGCACTTTACCACTCCAACCTCGCTTCACCAAACCTCCTCTCTATTTAACTCCAATTTACCAATTACCTTCTCTATTACCAAGTATTTGGTTGTATCAAAGTAATGTTTACAACCAAATTCTTTATAATCTAGCCGATAAAGAAAACCAAATTTTACCCTCCAAACGACCCCGCCGTGTCCGCAGAACACATTGGGACGGGGTCAATATGACCCTACAACCGTTTTCACCCGCCCGTTGGGTGAATCTTTCCCCAAACACCCCATGCCGCCCACTAACTAAAATATATCTCTGCGCTCATTCCACAGTTCTTCATCAAACCTAACTTCAGGCGGCAGTTCTCTGTATAGTTCAACAGTCTATATGTATATGTAGTCACTCACACAGTCTCGGGATACCCCATCCTTTACCACACAGTTTACTCTGCGCTGCGCAACTCACTCCCCCCAGCCCCAACCCATCCTGCCCCAAACAACTCAAAACAACTCTTATACCTACCACCCCATTTTCCCCCTAGCATAGGTTGGTAGTTGGTATAATGCTTTCATTGCAAAGTTTTAAAAGCCATACAATTAAATATGACTCTACCAAATAGCCTAGGGAACTGCTTTCGATTTATAATTTCTAGGTATTTGATCATCCAAGTTAGGTAGATATGTTAAAGGTGTAACCCATTCTCGCTTCGCTTCGGTAAGTTCATGAACTTATTAGGTACTAGCTGACGTTTGCCGACTAGAAGACGTCTGCCGCAGACGTCTTCCTGAAACACGATATATTATTCTAGACGTATGTAGTTGTTCCTGTAGACAATTTTTTCCGCTTTATTTTATTAATAGGTACCTATAGATTAATGTTTAAAACAAGTGAATAAGTATAACATATTTATTTCTTTACATAACAAAAACATAATACTCTTTACATAACAAAATACGATCATGATTTTTTTTGGGTTTTTGTTTTAATGTTAACAACTACCTTTTTACACCGCATCTTTCTTTGCGTCACATAGGTTCATCGGTGTTGGTAACAATAAGGGGCGACGGGCGACGGTCCCCATGCACTCACCATCAAGTGGCTTGTTTGCTCATTTGTTGGCAAAATCAGTAAGTACTTAATTTTTATAGAAAATAAAAAACCATTTTATAAAGATGTGACAAGTGAAATTTATTTTTACTTCTACGGATTATATTAAACGACATTATGGTTTCTGAATCTCTACTTGTTTAAATCGTTTGGTAAAATATGATGGTCCTAGGGTAGCCGTTAGGGGCTTCGTAACAATAATTTAGCCGTGGGGGTACTCTCTGGGGCTTTATGAAATTAAGGGAGGTGGGTCCTGAGGCGGGAGCGACAGGGGGTAAGAGGAGTAGGGGCTAAGTGGAGCGAAGCGGGGGGCGCTATCTCTCGAAATGAATTGAAATCCATGAAGAGTTTTAGATGAATAATATTATTGTGTAGTTATTACTTACCTACCCTTTGACCTCAATACCAGATGAACAAGCCGAGTTACATGATAAATATAATTATAAGCAGGCTATTAACTATGAAATGAGTAACAGAATATAATGCGCCCGCCATATTCACTTCCTATTTAGGATCATTTCAGAAAAAATAATATTTTAACCAAGTATAAAATTTGTTATTCTTATAGGCTACTTATTAAAATTTTTCATGTAAGTAAGTAAAATAACATATGTAATTGTATTATTTTAGAGTATGGAATTTAGAAAATACGTATTTAATCCGAATATAACTGATAGTGGTCAACCACTTTGTAACCAAATTAAAGTAGGTACTGAAACTGACACGAACTCCACAATAGCCATGGGTTCTGAGTTCTGAGTAGGTAACTAAATCCATTATGTAAGTTCCCCACAACTCTGGCCGCCGCCGACGTCAAACACGGGGGACTCGCCCCCTCCGAGCTTATTTCCCCCACAGCCCCGCGGGTGGAATCGAGTTCGTTTTTTAGCCGGAGCGGAGCAAATGCCGACGTTTTAGTGTTCAGAAATTTTTATATTTAGAAGTAAGTTGATACTTAACTCTTGTCTATGGTTTCACCCGCGCGGATGAATTGTTTTACCATTTGAGTATAGAATCCGCGCGTTTTCCAAAATCGGCTAAGAAAGGATCTAGGCACGCGGTAGCGTGTTAAGCCAAGTTCATAAGAAGGAACTGGCGTTAATAATATGTATTAATTTGAAATTAAAACAAGTTTTCAAAGTGCTACTGGATATTTTCCTAAAAATATTCCTTCTCTATCTCCGTAGCAGGTCCACTTCTAGATCTTCTTACTCAATACAAGGGGTTTCATAAACCTTAACTCTGACATGCGCAGGTTTCCACACTATGTTTAATTTTCTTCTTCTGAAGTATATTTGTGTATTTCAAATAGGTACTACTTAACGACCTCAGTCGGTTATATTCGCTTCCTCAATACTGGTAGGGGAAGCAGGTCTTACAACGTAATCCTGAAAAAATAAATCAGATTTATTTATTCGATATGTTCAGTGACTGCGCTCGTAAACTACCTGAGTTCTTAACCTTAGCTTAGCAATTTAGCTTGTAAGCGAAATTTAGGTACTTTTAATTGCACCCCACATAAAAGTCTGTTTTCCGCCCCTCATACATGGCTCTTCTCACACAACGCTATTTATTTGCTACGCAACTGCAACGCAATCCAAAATTCTGACATTGTTCACTGTTCATTGTTCAGAAACAGCGAATTATTGCTTTGCAGTTATGTAGCATGTAGCTAATAAATAGCGTTGTGTGAGAAGAGGCTAAGTACCGATTGACGACGTGACGCATGTCAAGAGACATGCAAGGCATCGGTGATGCCTTGTGAGAATGATGTCCATGGGCGGCAGTTACCTACCACTTATTTACCATGGGCGTCATCAAATACGTAGAGTTCTTAGTTTAAGATCGTTATCAGTTGTAGGGGTCGGAGGTCAGCCAAAACCCATTAAACTTCACTTGAAGTACCTACGGTTGTTGTACACTTATAAAACATGCCTCCAAAATCCGATTACCCCTTCCTTTCCTACTACTTTGCCCCAATTCTGGATGGATTACGATCTGGATACTTGGATACTTCTATGCCACTTAATATTAGATCACCCAACTGCTCGTTTGTCAGCTATTAACGTAAACTAGCTAATGGTCTAAGATCCCGTGACACTTTTGTTTCATGTATCGAGTACTAGTAAACCCGCCCTCGCTTCGCTTCGGGTAACCAGTCCCTTCAAAAATCTCTATAAATTTTAACAAATTATGTTATTCCGATGTCTAAGCTATATTACTGCAAAGTTTCATGAAAATCCATTCAGTAGTTTTTGCGTGAAAGAGCAACAAACACACTCACTCACATACATCCTTACAAACTTTCGCATTTATAATATTAGTAGGATAGGATTTGATTAAAATCATTTTTTTTATGTACAATTAGGCAACGAACAATAATATGGTTTGCCTGGTGTGCCTATCGAAAAATGGCCGCTAGTATGTTTAATTAACGAAAAAAAATGACTTTCTGGGGAGAACTTATATGCATCTATTATTTATATAAAACATACTCCAAGCTCAAGATATACCTACACCTAGAGGTCCTAAAAAGTCGGGTGTGCCATTAGGCACATGGCCGCAAGCCGCAACCTATTCGCAGCCAGGCATAAAGAGGTGCTATTCTGGTGAAAGTTTACACCCATCTGTTATTTGCATCATTTATAGCTCAAATTAAAGCTATTTTTTTCTGTACATGATAAACTAGGTGTGCCTATGCAAAAATGGCCGAAACTTAGATGTGCCAGCAGTTAAAGTCTGTAATGTCACATAAGTACTTAGGTAAAAAACAAATGAATAGAAATTACCGTTGCCGCAACCGGTAATGCAGATTTTTTCAGACGCAAGTATCCTTTTGAAGTACAGTATTTGTCTTCTTCTTTAAAATGTGCTGAACAAATCGTGCTGCTCTTCGTGGGCATCCAGTAATTATCGCTGCGTTCCGCTTGCACGCAGGATATCCATTTGACACGCATGAACTCATCACTTGGGAACCTGGGGCAATATCATTTTTTTTATTAAATTAAGAAGCGATAGGTACTACTAGTTTCTGTGTGACAGTGGTGCTGCACCAGAGATCAGCGCTGAGCCCATACCTCTTTACAACCATTATGGACGCGCGGTCATGGGACATTCAAGAGGAAGCCCCTTGGTGCATGCTGTTTGCCGAGTTCAGAGCAGATTAGCCAAATTATGTTCTGTGATTTTGGCGGTCTCTCTGATCTTGAGCCTATCACGCTCGATGGTATGGCATTAGGAATCTGCTCTGATTTCCGGTACCTGGGGTCATTTGTGCAGAAACACGGGGAAATTGACTGGGATCCACGCAGATTAGATAAAATGGCGGCAGGTCACAGGAGCAATTTGTGACCCACAGATGCCCCTTAAGTTAAAGGGTAAGATCTACAAATATGTTAAAAGACCTGTCGTAACGTATGGATCAGAGTGCAGGACCACAAAGAAGACGGATGAGAGACGACTGCATGTGGCTTAGATGAGAATGTTGAGATGGATGTGTTACGAGAATGGATAGAGTAAGAAATGAGTATATTATAGGGAGGTTGAAAGTTGCATAATAAAACAGAAAAGTTGAAAGGGGGACGAATGTCCCGAATGTGACGAGAAGAGCGCTTGATATGTAAACGGATGGATAGAGAGGACGAGGACGACCAAAGAAAAAATGGATGTATGAAAAATGATATGAAATGAAAGAGAGGGGAGTCAGTCTATTATTTCACTCCTGTAGGTACCAACTGATTAATCATCTATGGCACTTGGCAGTTTGGCATTTGGCAGATGACAATATTATCATTATCAATTGTCATTTGTCATAAATGTCATAACAAACAACAAAAAGTACAAAAAATTTGTTTGTTTCTGTATGAATATGAATACGAACGAATAAATGTGTTCTGTGTTTTGTTATTGTCAATGAAAATTACTTTTTTATATACTTACGTGTGGTATGTAACTCCGTCGTCCTTTTTTATTCTGGAGGAGTAGTTTTTACACCATCTAAGCGCACAGTACGGCATTTTGTTGACACTAAAGACGCCTTGACTCTACCGCTGATACTACCTATGTGACTAAATGGAATTGCTACAATTAGCCGAATTAGACTGACACAACTTCCACGAGCTGCTGTCAAGGTATAAAGTCACGGCGGCTGCCTATCTCGGTCATTGAACTTGTGCCACAAAGTTTGGCTATCACTAAACAAATTAGTCGGCATTGTCATAATAACCAATGATATTTTATGTACAACAATTAAATTAAAAATTTTAAAATCCCCCAACACAAACATTTAAAAAGTAAAAAATAATACTTATCTTTAAAAGTAATACGTCGCGTTAGGGGACCGCTCCTAACTATTCATTATCTACGATTTTTTTCATAAGTATCACACCACCTACTTAGTCTTTTACCCAAGACTTATCATTTATCAATATTTTTTTGTGTTAAAGTTAGAAGTAAATGGAGCGGTCCCCCAGTAGTGACTTTGTACTTTACTCAATTCCCATTTTTTATGACCGATGCTGTAAGCTGTAAAGCTTTGACTTTAAGTGATCAGCCAAATTAAGGAACATTTAGTGCGGTTGATACTTGCTTTCCTTATCCGCTTTTTCTGAAGTGGAGGAATGTAGGAACTACATTCCTGGGCAAATAAATTGGTTCCAAAAAATAACTGTGAATATATTCATGCTCAGAACAAAGTTCAAAGCAGTTCTTTCGACCTGAGATCTGCTTGATTTGGAACCAATAGAACCATACCAATTTAGGTACTCAATATTTTGGTGATTTACCCCATGATTTAAATCTACTTTCAGAATACATTTCTATAAAATTAATATAATATTCTTTATTTTTAGTAGACATTATCGTTAATCATTATGAAACTAGTTTTATTCATTGGAAGCATCCATTCATCTATTGAATAAGATAAAAACTAAAAACTAACAAATACTATATGATAAAAACTAACAAATTCTCTAGGATTCGTGGTCCTTGTCACTTTTTTCAATACATAATTAGGGCAGTAATCAAGTAGAGTGTCTCAGACCAAAGGCTAAAAATAGCAAATCTCGGAATCCAGGGCCAGTTGATGAATCTTTGTCTCAACTTTAAAATTTATCCAAAAAAAAATTTACTTATTTACATTTACATTTTCTTTTCTCCTATTTGTTGCTATGTTTGTTACCTTATAACTCATAACATTGTACTGGGTAAATCGGTTTTGATTCTGTTTACTTGAAATCTGGTTCTTGTCGTGTATAAATTAGAAGACATCTGGCGTGTAGTTTTTGAGTTATCTCTCCTTTTCGATGTTGAAGTCGTTTTTTTTAACTTATATTTAATTGGAGATTCAGATTTATTTGATAGAATTCAATAGGTAAAAGTATTGATTTAAATTTATTAACCAACTTCAAAAAAAGGGGTTCTCAATTCGTCTTTATTTTTTTTTCTTATGTGTGTTAACTCATAACTTCGTACTGGGAAAACCGATTTTGATATTCTTTCGACATTCGAAAGCTAATGACTGCCGTGTGGTCCCATTTAATTTGAGCGACATCTGAAGGTCAGTTTTTGAGTCATTTTTAATAATATGACTTTAATTTAATGCAAATTTTTGGCTGGGTGTTCCGATTTTGATGATTCTTTTTTGTTCGAAAGGTAGTGCGTGTCATGTGGTACCTGATTAATTGGAGCGACATCTTGCGAGTGGTTTTTGAGTTATCTCAACTTTGAAGTCGGGTATTTTTTTGTAAAAAGTTTGTTATATTATCATGTTAAAGAACAAAACACAACTGGTCAATTTTTAAAACCAAACACGTACCTATTATTAAAAACCCGTTAATATAATTAGGCATTTAATACAACATTTTTTTTCTTTTAGACAGCAGAAAAAACACTGTTCCTGTTAGGTACTGCTAAACTACCTTTCGGCTCAGTCGCACACAGCTACTCGAACCGCTCTGACGTCTGATGCCGATTGCTGCATCATATGACTACAATTTAAAATTCAAAATGTCGAGAAGGAATCCGATTATACTACGTGTAATGAATACGTACAAACATATGCCTTGTTTATGGGATAAGACCCACAAAGATTACAAGCACAAATATATTCGGAGAGAGGCGCAAGAGGCCCTACTAGAAGTTTACAAGGAATTCGATCCAAATGCATCAGTGAGGATTATGTTAAAGAAAATTCAAATGTACAGAACTAATTACGTCAAGGAGTTAATAAAGGTATGTCATAAAAATAACTTTCCTTATCGTTTGGCTGCCCCTGTACAGGGGCGCCGTAACCGCGCGGGCAAGGCGTGCGGCGCACGCGAGCGGCACGCATTGGGGGCGGCAAATAGACCCCGACGGGGCAGCATGAACATACCGACACAGCTTACGGCGCCCTTGCCCCTGTACGCTTACACCATTGACTGGGTGCTTGCACTATCAACCATCAATGGTACAAATTATACTTAGGTATTAGTATCGTTAGCACCGTTTGGTAATTATGTGCGTGAATACAACTGGCGACACTCGCTTTCTCGCGTTAATGTCGGACGAATTTGTTTTTCGAAATTATTTTTCAGCGTATTCTATTTTTTTATTTTACCAAAACTTGAAAACCATTTAAGGGCCACTTACCACCCTCCCCCCCCCCTCTATCTTTTTTGAGAAAGACTGGTTTCATTGATCGGCTTGCGTCGGGAAACTTAAATACCTATTGTTAAGCATGATTTTACAAACAGGTTTTAAATTATTGCGACTTCAAATGCAGAATGCTTCAATGCTTCAATTGCAGATCGATTGAATAATTTGACACATTTTTGACACATACCCCATACAAAATGTGTTAAACAATGCAATTGAGATCCAATTTATCCATTTATAAATTAGCAGAATCGTGGCCCAGATATAGTTTAATATGACAAAGTGAAGTTTGAGCAAGTCTAAATCTATTTTCAACCTAAAGTGCATCGCACGGCACGTTGCGGAATTTATTTAATTACTACTAACGAACTGACAAACTACCGCTATTAGTAAGTCCTTCTGCTAACTATGCTAACCATCCTAGTTCCGACCTGCCTTGCGTTTCTGGGTCGGTTATAGTTCTGGAATGGAGTATTATTATGGACTCCTATATCTAGCTACATTTGGCGACAATTTAACGCTACAACTCCGACTCAGCGTGTATGTCAAGTCCAGCTTATGTTAAAGTGAGATAGATAGAAATGGTATGGAACTATACCCTCCTGTTTTTTTATAGTGAGCACAGGTGTTTCGTAGCGAAGCGAGGAAGTTTAGTAATTTCATCAAGGATTTGTTTACAAAGTGTAAAGCTTAGGATGATACCTACAGATAAAGTTTTGTATGTGGACCGTTGAACTGCGTAACCGTAATTTTTTATTTAAAAGATTTTAGTTTAAGGAATCTTCACGCAAAATTTCAGACCGCGGAGATCAGTAGTTTTTTTCATCGAATTTCGAAATCAAACAGTACTTACTAAAACGCCTAAAACACGAAAACTAAGCCCAAAAAACAACAAAAATGGTAGGTAAGTATGCAAAATGTGTAAATTAAAAAAGCTTTTACTATTGGCCTTAGGTAAGGGAATCGATGTGTAAAGAAGAAACGTATGTCCCCACGTTATGGTACTACGATGCCTTGAGTTTCTTGGAGGATGTGGTGTCCAGTGATTACTTGCCTACGGTAACCACTGACTGCCTTGACGCAGAGTCGGAGGCATCTGAGGATATTAAGACAGAGGTATGTTTCATAATTCGCGGTTGGTATCATCCATACAATGGTTTCGTGTAGTGTGACGTCATGTATCTTGCAATTTTTCTATAGTAATTTGCGTAGAGGTTTACCCATAAATTGTCCTATGTGGCTCCAAATGTCTAACCTTCATCTTCCCCGGAGTGATATTATACTACTGTCATACTATGTCACAGTTCGTTGTCCCGTCCGTCTCACTTTACTTGCAGCGTACATACTTTATGGATAAGCCCCTATTTGTTTTGACCTCTCACTTCTCTATTTTTAATTCTTCTTTTAAATTAGGTCCTAGTATAACGTTACATTAGTTTTGCAGTAGGACCATGAGCAAGATCTATTCCTCGTGGTCCTACTATTACGTCGTAGTAAGACCAGGTGGAAGCAGCCGCTAATTATTTATAACAAAAAATTAATTATATTTTTTCCAGTATCTGTCAGTTTCGGAAGAAGATAGCGAGCTAGATGGTTCGCCTTCGAGTACACCTCCACTGAAACGACGGAAAATATCAGAAACTGACTACGTACCCCACGAAAATGTACCAGAATGGAAGATGGACCATGAAAATGTGGCAGAATCTATATTTAAGGATAAGGAATGGGAAATCATTGGAAAATCCATTGGTATACAATTAAGAGATTTGGAGGAGAAACAGCAAGCAATTGCACAGAAAATCATTTCTAAAATTATATATTATGGTAAAATGGAGATGCTGGGTGAGAACTCTTGCGTGGCCTTGCAATCTAACATGAATGCCACGGAAACTGCATCTACAGACCATTACCATTTTGTCCCTATTACAAATCCAAAACAATCCCCCCATTTTGTGTCTTCTTCGACGTTCGAGGGTAGTAATCCTCATATAAATTCTTTACAAATACCGCCTGAACCAGAAGACCCTCTCGTTAAAAGTGAACCTGTTGAAGGAACGGGCTAAAAGTACCTTCGCCAATAATATTGTTATTGAAGATCATTTTCTTTGACGAGTTCATACATTTAGTTTCTTTTTAATTGTATAATATAATATGTAACTTATTAGGAATCTTTGCCTTTTTGTGACGGTACTGTAATAAATATTGTTATTTGTATTTTACAATAACTTTTTCTATTTTTGCGAACAAGAGACCCTTACGACGTGTTTACTTAAATGCGCCACCTAGCGGCAACTGAAGATTAGTGTATCTTCTCCTAACGTTATAATTTCGAGTAAAATCACATGAAAAAAATATTGCAGGATTATCAGTTGTATTTTTAGAGAATTAACTCCTCAAAACTATGGAAGCGTTTGTGTTCATTTGTACCAACATAGTTATAGATTTATGTGATGCCTAAGGGATGCTTTCAAATCGGCACGGACCGTAAAATGAAGAGGCTGACTAAACCTAAGGTATAGCATATACTTACTTTGCTCATCTATATTTTGTATCCAACGGATTCAAAGTGACTGCAGGACGCAAGCTTTATTATAAAATTTGCCGAACAATCATCTTTGTTAAAATAGAGAAACATGTTAAATATGTATGTAACAAATTCAGTAAACAGTAAATTGTTTAATATAATGAAGTTGCAATCAGAAAACTTATTCACAACGTAATTCGAGTTCCGTTACTCGTGGTACTTATGGCGTGTGTAACTGGCCTAAGGTTTGAGGCTATTTATAGATCGCAGTAACCGTTAAATTGGTGACAAGCGGACTGACTCGTGAAATATCAATACACGACTAAACTCACTATGAGTAAACGTACCTACTGTGATAACGGTACCTACTTTTTGATTTTTCATTTGACAAAGTAATAAATTATAAGTATCCATATACATAATAAATATTATAAATAATATACAGTAAAAATAGTAGCTAAAAAATAAAGACTTAGATAATTACTATAAATATTGATAGTTAATCTTAACATACTTTTTCTGAAATACCTATTAATTAATATTAAGCCGAGATTACATTAGATTCAATAGGTACCATTAAAATATCAGGGACTTATCCCTTTTATTCCATCTCGTTATGCGGCACCTACACTTACGTAGTACCTCTAAGTACTTTTAGCACAGAGGTGCATCGAGTTTCATAAAGTAGGAAGTAGGTATGAATAAGACATTATCGGAATAATAACAGTAACAGTAAAGCCCGACTGTAAAAAAAAGACAATACTCGTACTTAATAGAACAATTTATTTAATAATTTATTAAAAATTTGGCTATTCAAATGATTTTTGAAAATAATCCTACTTTTAAAGATTAACCTGTTTGCCTACCTCAGATGTAGACACCTACTTATCTAAGATACCTAAATAAAAATGTGTGCCACAGGTAGGTAGGTAGACATATTTAAGTAGTTTATGTAAGTATAATAGGCCCCATACACGCCGGTACGATTTATCTGTACGATCCGTCGCATCAAACTGATCGAAACGACGAATCGATGGTGTAAGTCAAGATCGTTAATGATTAACTTAATCGAAGACGATGTCGAAGATCGCTACAAAAACTCATGCAATCATCACCATGCATTTACGGTCACCGATTCTACTTTGTCTCACTCTGGCCATTTCTCTAAAATCCATTAAGCTAATTTTCTAGGCTTTCTTTTTTCTTTTTAATCCGAATCAACGCTACCGCCACATAGGTAACGAAAAAAAGTTCATTTTCAATTTTATAGGGCACGTATTTAATTATTTGAACACGTCCTTATCCTTCAGTTTCAAACAAATATGTGATCGATCGTTACGACCAATCGTTTCGTGTATGAGCGACATTTTGGATTCAATCAATCGTCACGATTTTTATCAGATCGATCGTTTAGACGAATCGTATCGTATATGGGGCCCTTAACTGAAAGTATCTTGTATGGTATCCATCAGTTACACCCCATTATCTAGAGAAGATAAATTATACTTTCAGTTTCGAACTAAAATTATTTTTCATATTGCATTAGTATTAGTACACTTGCCGTATACTAAACATACACTACCCACCTTTAAAACATATTATCGCTGTAAAATCAATTAACGAATGGTGGCATAATTAAATGCAATAATATAATATAATAATATGCAAACAAGCTAACCGAACGTTGGCTTATCGTGGCAATACATTCCGCAATGCATGTACACAATGGCCCACGATACTTATACCTAACGTGCCGGCGACTCGGGTCTACGTCCTTGTACTCAATGTCGAGCCGTCTCGAGCGAGTCTGGCGCGCAGTTGTCAATAGTGGCCGACAGTGGCCATTTTGTCGATACTGCGCGCGTCAGTTCACTGCCGACCGCCGACCGAGACGCGCGTCCCTTCGCGCTCGCAATCAAAACAACATGGCGTGGTCAAACGAAGACACATTCAAGTTTTTGGAATTATATCAAAAGGAACCTGATATATGGGATCCGAAAAGCAAAAATTATAAAGACAGAATAAAGGTAATCAAAAGTAATGATGCAAAATACTGTTTGATATCTTTATTTGTCAATTTGTAAATAAATATTTTTTTGTTTTAGGTGAATGACGCATGGAATCGATTGTCGGACGCGATGGATATGTCTATCGATAAATTGAAAAGAAGAAAAGAGACATTAATGACTGCATACAGATTTCATTTTAAAAAGAAGTTAGAGGCGATACGTATGGGCACAGACTACACTCCTATTTGGACCTTTTACAAACCTATGGAATCATTCTTAAATGATATATATGGATCAAAAACGTGGACTAATGCAGAGGACAATGTAAGTAACAACTTGTTGAGTAAGTAAGAAGAAAATCAATAATATACATACATTTTTAGGTTAAGTTAGGTTAGTTGTTGGGCTAAATTTTATGAAGTTAGTTGTACTTTTGAGATTAAATGTTCTTTTTTATTACGTCTAGGTACTGAGTTACGTGTCAATGATGGATTTTACAATTTTTTTATTCATTATCAATAAACTCAAATTTATACCGAATGAGAAAACTGTTGCAATCTTGAAAGCCAAGATGGCGGACATACACCGTTTATTTGAAATGTGACAACAAAGTTTTATATGACGCGATTAGGAAATATATTACGATTACAATTTAAAATAATCATCTATATACTTAATTACACTTTATTACTTTAACGCTAGTACCATAAATGCGTAACTTTAATTTAGTTAGTGATTAATCACTTTAACTTGTACATTAACCTCGTGACGTTTCCAGCCTTCACTTGATTGTTAAATTGATGATATCTTTACCACAGGCCTCAACGTCTTCTAGACAGGACGACGCTGATACTGATGAAGAACATTTAGAAGAAGAGGAGACAGAAAAGAAACAAAAACTGAAAAAACGAAGGTTTAACACTCCTACACAGATAGAAGAAGCTAGCAGTGAAATGAAAAATGCGTTTAAATCGTTCGCGCAAGTTTTAAAACAATACAATCAACAGAGCGATGAAGAAGAGGAGGATGAATGTGATCTCTACGGAAAGCTTCTAGCCAAGAAACTTCGTCAGTTTTCAGAAACCGAAAGACAAGAGATCATGTATGAATTCGATGGCGTGCTGTTGAGCCGGCGTCTTCACTATGACTCAACGGCTTACAATTTATATAACGGCCATTCTCCACCTGAAGTGGTGATGAAACATCGAGTCTCAGGGTCCAGTACACCCTCACATTCCCCTACGTAGTATAGAGTTATTCCTGTTGTTACATAACGAAACATTGGTTCTTGCCTTCTTATGAGGTTGTTTGAGAGTTGATAGTAGGGAATCTTAGAGTTCCGCTCCGGGTTCGTGCAGAAACCACTTTTTTACTTTTGGATGACTTCATTTCAATAACTTATGGTTTATTGTGATATTAATATAAAAACAGTGTACAAAATCGATAGTAAATTATCGAGCGAGCTTAGAATAGCACCCCATGCTAAGTAGCATGGTCGCTGACGACTTTCAAACGGATACTGTAACTGTTGAACGAAAGAGCGCGGGGTTGATTCCCAGTCGGTGCAATATTTTATGACTGACAAATATTTGGTCTCGGATTGCTTTATGATGAATAACTTAGTATGTTCGAATTGATGTGAATCGAATGTTGATTGTTTTGTTATTAGCTATTGTTTAGGTAACTTGTTAATTTTTAACTTTGAATGAAATTGGTTGGTTTATTTTAAGTCAAATTAGTTCCGCGTGGATAATCACGCATTTTAATGGTAACGGTTAAATTAATGTTATATTTACCGGATTAGTAATGTGTATTTACATTCCATTTTATGCCAAAATTTATTTATGGTCTCTCGGTGGTCTGATTATTATTTACTTATATTTGACTAATTTTAATTAGTGAATTAAATAAGATAGTATAAATAAATTTACATTACCAAAGTTGTGTTTTATTGTAGTGCATTAATTTGTCGCGTTGGTTACGGACGGAATAACTAACAATTACTTAGGTACTGTTTTTATTATCAGTTTAAGGAAAACGTATTTGTTCTCGTAATGGGAAGACTTCGTAGCTTTGTTATTTATTGAGGCTGAATTTTTTTATAACCGACTACCTTAGTCGGCTTAGTCCTCAGGGGAAGCAACGCATTTGTGACCAATTTATAACGAGATTTACTAACAATTGCTAATTTAACTAATGCTAACAACTAACAGGCTGAAGCTTGTTCTGGGTTGATTAGAATTCACGATCAACATGGAAGAGCAGTGTTGCTTGTGCTCGTTTGCTATCTTAAATCCATAAAAAAAGTTACTAACATTTCGGTAACTAGAAAGCTGGATATTTATTCGCTTTATTTTATTATTATTTTTAATACGCAAAGATATTCTCAAAGCCCTCATAGCCTGCCTAACTTGCGATGCGATGATCCTATGATCTACAAAGGTAACTGCGGGCTGCGGGCGCAGTGAGTAGTTGGATGGATAGATTGTTGATCGCTAGTGGCAAAATAACTTTAGCGTTTCCGTACCTACTTCGGGGGGTTCGTAAAGCCGGTGGCCGGTTGTTATCAGGAGATAGCAGTCGTTAAATTACCTCTGAGACCTTCGGGAGGGTATGAAAACTTCAGATAGGTACCTACATGGTTAGGCACCTACATGGGTTGGCCACTAATCTCTCCACCAATCCGCACTGGAGCAGCGTGGTGGAGTATGATGTGGAGTGCTCAGTAGTAGGTTATAAATTTTCAAATATCGCTTCAATTGACAATAGTTGTCACATAGCGACAGGTAGGTCACAAATGCCAGACATTGGAAAGGTTCTGGGTTCGATTCCCAGCGAGATGAAAATTTTGAAGATGATTAAAAACCATTCTCAATCTGGATATGCGCGTCTTGCGCGTGTATTGTATTATACATGGGGCTATAAGTGTATAATGCTTCACAATAAAATAATTTGTTCTGCAATTTAATGGCCTAATAAGGTCTAACAAATTTGATTTTAAAAGCTGGACCCTGCGAGAGCGAATTAACTGAGCGTTGCGGCTCTACCCTCAGTTATACCTACCTACTCGAAATAACATTCTACTCACCCCTTAGGTAGGTACTCGAACGTCCGGCGCGGCGACCCCAATTCAGATTTCAGACGGGATATCGACAAACGGGAATTATTGAGCAAAACTGTAGTATTTTTGATTCTATCACACACACACACACACACACATACAAAATTAAATATTCAGAAAAAAGTATTTTAATTTTTGTTCCACTCTAGGTACATAATATATTATATTCTTTTTTTCATGTTACTTATATGTTTTACTTTTATGTTTTGTTTTGAATGGTAATCAAAAAATTTGTGTGTGTGTTTGTTTAATCCACTTCTATCTACATATAATCACAATTCATATTAAGTACAAATATGTCCAACTGCTGGGATCTTCGCTTACAATGCGACGGCCGCAAAGAACATAAAGACATCTGCAATTTTGCCAAAATCGTTTTTTTGCATATTTCAACTCAGAATTCTTTGTTCTATCTTGTGATATTTTTTTTTTCTCGAAAAATGTTGTTTTTTACACCAATTTTTCAACGTACAAAAAGACATCTGCACTACTTATTTAAAATTCGACAAAGTACAAACGGACATATACCATTTGTCCTTGTGTACGTCGCGCAATGCGGCGGGCCAGCTGTCCTTACGAAAATAACCTGCGAAGTCTCGAGGCTCTTCAGCAAGAAAAAATGTCTGATGATGACTGCTTGCAATTGGAATAATAAAATAATTGAAAATTGAATCCGGAAGTAACATTCAACCAAGCCACAAATGTAAAAAATATTTATACCTTTTTTTCCTATCTTTGTTGGTATGTTTGTTACCCCATAACTTCGTGTTGGCTTAACCGATTTTAATGATTCTTTATTTCCTTGAAAACTGGTACTTTTTTTGAGGTCTCATATAAATTTGAGCGACATCTGATGAGTAATTTTGAATTTACTTGAATAATGTGTAAGGATTTTTGAAAGTGTGTATTTATGGTTTTTTCCTAATAACTTTTTATTGAGTGTTCAGATTTTTATGATTCTCTTTTTATTTGAAAGCTGGTATTTGCATTGTGGTCTCATATAAGTTTAAGCGGCATCTGACCAATGGTTTTTGAATTATCCTTAATAATTTTTATATATGTATGTTACCTCATATCTTACTACTTAGAGTTCCGATTTTAATCATTCTTCTTTTAATCAAAAGCTGAGGCTTTAGGTTAGGTCCCGTAAAAATTTGAATTTCGTCAAACGAGTAGTTATTGAGTTACTTATGATACTGATACAAAGATGATGATTATGATACAAAGTACTGTTAAAATATAATTATTATTAGTAGTTATTTCTTTGAAATTATAATGTTTAGTTACTTTATATTACAAATACAATTATTAACAAGAATCACAAAACTTTTTTTTTATAAGACACCCTAAAACTCAAAATAGTTTAGGTATATCTGCAATTATCCAATAGCTTCAACGTAAGAATGCCGAAGTAATGTGAGACAACTACAGTATTTTAGTGACAATAATAATTATATTTGTTGTTTTGATGAAATTGGTTTTATATGATCAATAAAAATAAAAATCAATCATTAAATTAATAAAATAGTAACAGAATAAATAATTATCAAGTCCCAAGTAGAAACGAATATATGGCAGTTGACTCAATTTGCTTGTTTTCTTGATCGAAGTAGAAAAAGATATCTGCCGTAATTTTAAAAATTAAAGAATTATTAATAATTTACCTATACCAAATAATAGTTAATATTGTAATAATTAACTATTCCAAAATCGACGAAGATATCTTTGTAATTGTAGAAGTTATACCATTTTTGAACTAAAAACGCTCTCCTGAAAACTAACGTTTTTGTAGATGACCGTTTGTTCTTTGCGGCCGTCGAATGGTGATCTCCACGTTGGTCAAGTAGGTTCGATTTGACACACCTGTAAGAACATAAAAGAAAACTCAAATTTGCTTTTACCGAAGCATCAAATAATTTCTAATATGATGATGTGCAAGTTTTAAACACCATAGGTACAACTACAAGCCATGATTCTTAAAAGCCATCGCAGTGATCGTTTGAATTTGCAAATTCGGGCGCACTGTATGTAGGTAGGTATGTACCTATATGGTGACCTTTATTTGGCGGATGACCTTTAGTAAGTTGTCAGGGTCGTCAGGCATGTTTTTACGTGAGTAGGTAATTGTTAAATCAGAAGACGAGATAGTGGATGGTAAGTTATCATTGCTCGTGACCATTAATAACACCAAAGGTATAAAATACACTAGCTGCATGAGACCCCGCGTGAACGGGAAAGCCTTCGCACAGCATCAAAAGTTCTCTCTCTATACTTCTCCTCGAGGCTCGAATCCACACTGGAGCAGCGCATTGAAGTACTCTTCTCCATATCTCCTCAATTTTGAGACCCTTGGTTTGCAGTAAGCTGTTAAAATAAGCACAGGCTATGACCAACATTTTATTATTACTTAGGTATATGGTCGTACCTACCAAGCTCCTGCATTGCAAGAGCGCCAAGAGCACAGGAAAAACTTATCTAGGGGGATAATTCGTAGTTTCGAGGCACGTCTTTACAGGGAATAAACCGTAGTAGATATTTCATCCGAAGACCAAGAGGAACAGGTAGGTACGCTCATGACTATGACGTTACATTGCTATTTATCTACCTACTCTCCGTTCGCTCAAGTATAATTAACATGGTAGCTTAGATATTAGATAATATTCGGTATGATCTGACGATGACAGGGTCCAAAACTCCAAATAGCAATGCAAAATAAACCAGTTAACCAACCATAAGCAACAGTAACCAACATATTGGTCAGGTAAAGGAAACATTTTTCCACATGAGATGAGTCAAACCCCTTTCGTAATTATCAACAGGAAAAACAAGCGCCTAGGTAACCTTGTTTCTGAAACAGAAGCCTTCTGTTTCAGAAACAATTACCTAGGCGCTTTTCTGTCAGAAGGTAGGTATCTTATCGATTCAAAGAAATAAATAGATAAGTAGATAAACTCTTTATTGTTTGTACGCCGGGAATATACAACAAAGGAACAAAAAAGTATAACAAAAAGCACAAAACAAAATAGGCGGCCTTATCGCTACATAGCCTACAGTGAATTCTTCCAGGCAATTCACCAAAACATAGGAAATACAGATTGTATTTAGGGAAAGCGGCGTACATAAAGTTAACAAAGACAAAAGATAAAAAACTCATTAAATATACTTACTCATAAAAAATACCTTTACAACAGCAATGAAAGACAAACAAGAAAAAAACAAAGGAAATGAGGTTGAGGGGAAAAAAGATGAAACAGGAGTGGACAGCTAAGAATGGTGACCAGAGTTAAGATTCAAGATAAATATCTTAACCAATGCTTTAAAATTAATAAGTATTAATCGATTTACGAAGTAGGTACCTATAACGTCATTGAGGGCGAGAAACTATTAACGTAAGACAAAATAAATATGTAGGTACTTATAATTTTTATTTAAATTAATTCAAGTTGAGTTCGAAAGAATAAATACCTACCTACCTATTATAGTTGGCTTATGAGTTATGACCTTATGACAAATTATAACATAGCAATGTTCGGTTTTATTGCGAATGCAGAATAGAATACGAACGCGTACGATTTACAATTGGATCAGTATGATATTTAGTAACTGACGAAAGGGGTATCAGAGGCTCTTTAACTTATTTCGTTTACCGTTCACTTTGAAACCAAATAACAAAAAGAAACACTGAGTTCCTTATCTCCCTCCCTCCTTCCTTCCTCCCTTACCTTCAGGGCCCACAGGAGGACTTTATCGCCCCCTTAGGGAAAGACTGTTCTATATCAAAGAGCATGGCACCAATTCCCTCTCGTTAAAGTTAATCAAAATTTTTATCCTTATATAAATGGTAGGTACAACATACTCAGTAAATGTGTAGGATGGCGTAAACTTATTGAATTAGTTACATACTGCACACAGGAATAATTTTAGTCATTAAAATTTATCCTTCCAAGACGTACAAAAAATTGATAAAACATTCAAATAATATAAATAGGTAATGAAATAAAATTAATGAAAATTTAATGATGAACAGCTCTGTTTTTCTGGATCTCATTTTGGGTTACAAACTTCAGGCTAAATGAAGTAGAATGGTATAATGCAATCACAAAGTTAAGACAGTTTTCCGACATGGAGTCTTGCCTAGACTTGTCTATTTTGCCTATAATTTTACCAGTCTTTTCTCCTACGGCATTTTAATGTGGGGCAAAGCAGCTGACATACTTAGTTACCATATTTGTGCTGCAGAAACGAGTTGTTAGGGCTATTTATGTATAGGTTTACCTACTACGGAACCCTAAAAACGAGTGATTCTTGATAGGTAGGTACCTATACTAACAGTAGACCCTCGCGGTATATTTACAGTAACATTGTATTGTTAATAGAAATTTTTGAAAAACGACTACAATGTTCATTTTAGAACAGAGTGAATGAATTTAGTTACATCTTCGTTTCGCCTACCGCCGCCAACGTAAGATGCAGCGATCTTTTATGATGTTTGGTGTTCAATTTTACATAGCTAAGTAGAAAGTAGGTACCTATCTAAATTGATACATGATTTACCTGGCAAAGTGTTCAAGCGACGTGTAAAATCACTACCTACTTGTACCTACTCAAAGGATATCACAGCATTGCATACATATATCAATGACTAGCTGTGCCCGCGGCTCCGCCCGCATGGAACTCAGTGTGTCACAAAGTTTTTCCTGCGTGAATTCAGATCCTGTGGGATGTCTGGAATAAAAAGTAGCTATATGACGCTTCAAAACCTCCGCCACCTCCAGTGAAAATCCCATAAAAATCTGAGCCCGCGACTTCATTCGCGAATAAGAGCTTTTCCCGTCTGAATCCCAATCCCGCGGGAATTCCAGGATAAAAATATATGTTGCTCCATAACCTCCTGTATCTCCCAGTGATAAGCCTATAAATAAAAAGAACTAAGCCCGCGACTTCGCGCGAAGGAGCTTTTCCCGCGCGAATCCTGATCCCACGGGAATTAAGGGATAAAAAATAGCCCATTGATATGTTTGTCCACAATTTCCCAGAGAAAGTCCCATTAAAATATAAGCCCGCGATTTGGTGCATAGGAGTTGCCCAAAATGCCCATTGGCCAATATGAGTTATATTTGAAGCACCAGCCCAAATGTGACTGCATTCCTCAACATACATAGTCGAACTTGGGTTTTATAAAAGGTTAAAAACTGATGCCGGCCGCTGCATCTTCACAAGATCCCTACGTTTTGTTAGAACCGCCTAGTTCTAGCCTTGGATTCGATGAACCGACCAAGTGTAAGTTCGTTTGAGACAAATCTATATATATTTGTACAACTAAAAACGACATGTGCATTCTAGAGGTAAGTACATTTTGAAGATGGAGTTAAGGTCAATTATATGAACCATTGAATCTCACAAGATTGGCTGGTCCTATTCGGCCATTTGCTGGCTGGCAAGAATACCAAGCAAATATCTCTCCAATAAGTACTATGCTGTAGTCTACGTACCCATAGATTGGCTCAGAAAGCCTTTAACCCAGTTAACAAGGTCAGGAGATATAAGGCCGTGGGAAAACTTGGTTAAGGCTAATATCCTGATCAAATCCTTCAAGATTTCACCGAGGGAAACCGCAAGAGTCCCCGTTGTTTTGAGGACTTCGCCTCTTTATTTTGATGAGTGATGATGCTATCGACTTATTTTAGAAGACCCCATGTTGATAAAATGAAATGGCTTTGTAAGAAGTAAGTACTTATATCATTAGACACACGTTCATTATACACTCCTAAACATCCAGAGAATGGGGGTTATCAAAATAGATCGATATTCAGGGTCAGCGCGGCTTGTCTTTTTGGACACAGGCTGCGCAATGGCAAGCTTGCAAAATATAGGTACTAAGACTGTCTTTCTTTTCAAACGATGACCTGTCAGCACAGGAAAACATCCTGGTGCACACATGTTATAACATTTTAGCTCGAGCGCTGGACTTTATTGGGAACACTGGAATTTTTTACAACAGGTACTTACTTAATAAGACAAAACTTTGCGATTTCAGATCTAAACTCTGAACTAGATAAAATTGTTCTGTGGACTGAGGCATTTGGTCTCAAAGTTAATCCTAAAAAGACCCAGGTAATCATTATAGGGAGCTCGAGACTAGTCGCAAAAGTGGATTGGTCAGCGCTGCCAACAATATCTTTCGGGGGAGTTCCAATTCCGTACTCTAAGGTAGTAAAAAATCTAGGAATTCTAATTGATTCCAGTCTATCTTGGACACCGCAAATTAATGATGTTAGTAAAAAGTTATTTGCTACGATCGGTAGCCTGCGTAGATTAAGAAACTTCCTTCCTATGCCCACTAGAATTACTCTTGCGACCAGCTTACTACTGCCGATTCTTGACTATGCCGATATCTGTTATCTCGACCTAAACGAGGAGCAACTGAATAAACTTGAGCGTCTCCAAAATGTATGTATTAGACAGCCCCGAATCTTCATTTTTTTTTAGGCGGGGCAAAAACTGAAAAATTTATTTTCATCTTTATCATCCATATAATTCCAGCTATCAGATCACAAATTGTTTGAAATTTGGACAAAGCCTACTTAGGCCTTCCGTAAACAATGCATCCATCATTGTTCATAGTTTCTGATAAATCTTGCAGCATGCACAAAAAATTGCATTTTTTGTCTTAGAAAATAAAAGCCAAGATCTTTTAACCCTTTCGCAATTAGCCAACGTCTTACTGCCACATAGAAGATGTTAAACGTCTACCATTGCGTTCAGTATATCTAAATTCAATGTTTTCGGGGTGATTTTCTGCTAACAATACAGCCTGATTGCGAAAGAAAGAAGATCAGTAATTTTTTCCACCGCTGGTCAATTGCCTGGGTTCGCCAAATCAAATCCGGTTTTTTGCAGTTCATCCAATTCTGAGTTCAGGGATTTAGATCCTTCGTATTCTGGCTTCGTTTTTTCAAGTTGCTCAGGTTGCTCTTCGCACATCGATAAAGATGGTGAAGTTGGCACTGTAAAATCTTGATCCATTTGATCGAGTAAAGTGCCAGAAACATCCTCTAACTCAATATCAACTTCGGAAGTTGCAGCAGATAATGACGGGTTACCCCCTCTGCGAAGCCAATTTTTCATATTATCTGCACATTGTTTTCCCTGCAACTCCTTATATTTAGCCTTTTTCCTATATTCCGCTCCTAATAGTTTTTTTCTTGGCACACTCATAATTACAATCTGTAAACAAAAATACCTAATTATACAGAAGACCGAGGATTATAATCTGCCGCTATGTGTTGCCTATGTGGACTATGAGAAAGCCTTCGATTCTATCGAGACCTGGGCGGTACTAAATTCTCTCCAGTGGTGCCGAATCGACTACCGGTATATCGAGGTGTTGAAGTACATATTTATACACATCAGCCACCATATCCGTCAGAGTACACGACACAGCAACGAACCCCATTCAGTTGCAGAGAGGTGTCAGACAAGGGGACATTATATCCCCAAAACTGTTCACCACTGCGCTGGAAGACATGTTCAAGCTGATGGAGTGGAAACGACGTGGCATTAATATCGATGGCGAATACATCACACACCTGCGGTATGCCGACGATATAATAATTTTGGCGAGATTCATGGAAGAACTTAGTGTACAATGCTCGGGGACTTGAACAGCGCCTCACAACGGGTGGATCTTAAGATGGACAAGACCGTCTTGTCCATCTTAATGATTTTCGTCTTGTCAAGACGAAAATCATGTCGAATGTCCATGTCACGCCCGTACCGGTCGTTGTTGATGGCGCTGATCTCGAAGTTGTAGACGAATATATTTACCTGGGACTAAGTGATCCAAATGGGTAAGTCCAACTTCGAGAAAGAAGTCACTCGTAGAATCCAACTCGGATGGGCTGCGTTCGGGAAATTACGTCACATCTTGTCGTCAAAAATACCTCAGTGCCTGAAGTGGAAGATGTTCGAGCAGTGTGTGTTGCCAGTGATGACATACAGCTCCGAGACGTGATGCTTTACGATTGGTCTAATCCACAAGCTTAAAGTTGCGCAGCGGGCTATGGTGAGAGCTATGCTTGGTATTTCTCTACGTGATAGAATCAGAAATGGGGAGATCCGTAGACGAACGAGGGTAACCAACATAGCTCAAATAGTTAGCCAACTGAAGTGGCAATGGGCCGGCTATATAGCTGGAAGGACCGATAACCGTTGGTGAAGAAAGGTCCTCCAGTGGAGGCCCTGTCTTGGAAAAAGGAGTGTAGGACGCCCCCTACCAGGTGGTCTGACGACCTGAAGAGGACAGCGGGCATCCGCTGGCTTCAGAAGGCGCAGGACCGGTTACAGTGGCGCAAATTAGGGGAGGCCTATGTCCAGCAGTGGACGCAAAAACGCTGATGGATGGATGGGTGGATGGATTTAGGCATATTGTTTGGCTGAACCGATTTTGATACGGTTTTCAGCATCGTGTTTATCAGACTTTGGAGGATTTAGGAATATTAACCGCGTTTAACTGAACCGATTTTTACTTTTCGGCGTTAAAGTCGGTTCTATTTTGTTAAAAGTTATGAACTATGCCTACGCGCGTCGCGAATAATAAAATGTTCGTGCAGCACGTCTCACTCCGCGCTCAGGGTGTCGGTCAAGTTGATATGGCCATGAAATTCCTGTACTTGTACTATTATTTATTCCGTGGTCAAAGTTAAATAAATGAAGAGTTGTCCATTGGTCCGTGAAGTGTGAATTTGGCCGCCCCCTGAATTTGCCGCCCGGGGCATAGGCCCGGCTTGCCCCCCCCCCTAATCCCCCCTTGATCCGGGGCTGGTATTAGATTCATATTTGGTCTTCGCAAATATGATCATGTTTCCGAATTTCGTTCTAAACTCAAGTGGCTCCCTATTCGCCTTCGCCGGAATGTTCAAATTCTTTCTGCTCTGTACTCGGTGCTGTTTAATCCGTCAGCTCCTTCGTATCTCCATAGTAATTTCAAATTCCGTTATTTATCCCATAATCATTGACTTCGTTCCTCAAATACTCTTACTCTACTCACTCCTTCTCACACTTCCTCTTTCTATCATAAATCCTTCACTCTGACTGCTATTCGCCTTTGGAATGCGCTACCACTAGCTGTAAGAAAAGCCGATAACCTGGCTTCTTTTAAAAATTCACTCAAGAATTACAATCTTCTTTCCTAACTTACTTCCTTCTTCTGCCTTCCTTTCCTTAACTTTTCATTTGAACTTTTAACTTTGCTGTGTCATCATTGTGTGTATGTTGTTAATTGATTATACTTCGCTATTTATCACATCATGTACGCCTGTACCTAATTACTACTAGTGCTGTCCTTTTCTTCTATTGGGTTGCCTGGAAGAAATCGCTTTAAAGCGATAAGGCCGCCCATTGTTTGTGTTACCTTCTTGTGCTTTTGTATGTGTATTGTTTTTTTCTCTTTGGTGTACAAACAAGAAAGTGTTAAATAAATAAATAAATAAACTTTTATGTCCAAGTCCACGAGATCGCTCGATCTACTGCCCCCCCTGGACGTGCTGTCAGCGTGTGATGCACACCTTGCACGCCCACTTACGGCGCCCCTGCACATTTTAGTTCTAGATAGCGTTGGATTTCATTGGGAACACTGAATTTCTAATGTAAGTATAGCTACGGTAATGTTTTGAAAACCTTCATTTGTTACTTAGACTTGCGGCATATAAGCACTGCAATGTGGAAACGAACAAGTCTGCATTTTGCAAACAGCTCCACTGCCTGATCGTTGGTCAGAGAGGTTTGCGTCGCTAAGTTCAATTTAAATTTATCTTCTTCAGTGCAAGAATAACGTAAAGAAATGATGCAACTCATTCCAGTCTACTGATCTATAATGCAATACTTGCCAATTATCAAGGGAGTTGTGTTTAGTGTTCATTAGTTGTCATAACGACACTGATTTAGTGTGAGAGTGAGATAGTGTAGGACCTAATGGTAATGAGAGTCATATCTCTCTGAATCGGTTGTTACCTATATGCTGATGATCTACAAGTGTATTGTCAATGCTCGGTAGAGGATCTTACCAAAGCTATCGGGTGTATAAATACTGATTTGGCTTGTATCTTGAATTGGTGTCAGTTTCACGGATTAAAAGTAAATTCTCAAAAGACTCAAGCAATTATCATAGGCAGTTCCAGGCAACTTTCGAAAATAGATTGGCCAAACCTACCGCAGATTAGTTTTGAAACTGTAACTGTGCCTTTCAGCCAAAAAGTAAAAAGCTTGGGAGTGTACATGGACAGTTGTCTAACTTGGCATGCTCAAATTAATGATGTCAGTCGAAAGATCTTCTCTTCTGTAGGATCTCTTAGAAGATTTCAGAATTTCCTTCCAATCACAACAAAAATTACGCTTTGTACTTCTCTTCTCCTTCCGATCCTTGACTACGCTGATGTTTGCTATTTAGATCTAACCGAGGAGCAACTTAACAAGCTTGAGCGTCTTCAAAATGTCTGCATCCGTTTCATATTTGGTATACGGAAATATGAACACATATCTGAGTATCGCACGAAGCTCAAGTGGCTCCCCATTCGTCTTCGCCGGAATACTCACATTCTATCTACTTTATACTGTATCCTGTTTAATCCAAACACGCCCAACTATTTAAAAGAAAGATTTCATTACATGCATCTTTCACATAATACTCATTTTCTTCGTTCAAATGTAAACCTTGCCCTTTCTAACCCTAGTTTCTCTTCTTCATTCTACAGCAAATCTTTTACTTCAGTGGCTGTGCGGCTCTGGAATTCGTTACCTGTGTCAATTCGCCGTGCTCAGTCACTGGACTCCTTTAAAAAGCAAGTAAGAGAATACTACTTGTCGTTGTAACAGCCACTGTCGTACAATTGTTATTAATATTGAGTATTATTATTACTTTTTTGTGTTTTTTTTTCATCTTTGTCCTTTTCTATATAACTTTATTTCCTGTTCTTTTACTTTTAATTTTTAATTGCAATTATTAAGCTACTGCTGACATATCATTCTAATTAATTTATTTGTGCACCCCTACCCTTTTCCTGTGTTTATGTGTTAACAATATTTAAAGGTTGTCTGGAAGAGATCGCTAATTAGTGATAAGACCGCCTGTTGTACTTATAAATGATTATTTTTTATATTCCTGTGAAATTTTATGGTGTACAATAAAGAGGATTTGTATTGTATTGTATTGTTAGGAGAAGCAATCATCGTCCCTGTGGCTCGGGACCAGAATACGAGCTTCGGTATCCCCTGCCTGTCGTAAGAGGCGACTAAAAGGGGTTTTCGGGGTTGGGGGCGGCTAGAGTGGGAGCTCGAACCGTCCATCACCAGCCCCGGGAAGGATGAGGGTATGTGTGGCCGCATACCGTCGTATGGAGAGGGCAAGCGATGGGGCTTCTTGTCCCTCGTGGGCAGAGCCCGAAGACAAGGGCACCGCGCTTGGAGAGCTCCGGTTGTGTTCCGTTTGGAGATCCCGGAGTTCTCCAACAAGCGCCGAGGAAGGCCACCGGGGGGGGTTTTAGTGGGTAAAAATTCCACATAACCCTTTGTCGCTCCCACGGCACTGAGTACCTTTTGAAGGTTTCCCCCTCGACAAAAAAAAGGAGAAGCAATCATCAATACTAGATATATTCGTTGTTGCTTTACCATTTGAGAGATGCGATACGGCATGATTAATTTCCACGTTTTGCTCTCAGCATGTTCGGTCTTCTAGTATGGCAACAGCCAACACTGATTACGTGACACCTCATGTGACGAAGAGCTTTGCCTTGCTCAGACCATAGGCCGTTGTTGCAGTCCCTGCTCTAACCTTCGTTAATGTGTCCTGGAGATGCCCTCTATCCTCGGCGAGTTAGGATGGGATTTTAAGATGACAGATGCGAAGGGCGAGTGATGAGCATCACTCCAACCGTACGTGGAGTCGATCTGAGTGCAGGGCTGCTAGTACGAGATTAGGAAGCTGCGTTGAAGCCAGTGAGCTTAGCTGAGTGTCGAGAAGACATGCTGCAGTTGTCCGTCGTGAGATGTAAGATGAGTCGCTATCGGTATTCAGAAAGTTCGTGTATTAAGGAAGGAGAATGGCATAGCAAGACATGCTCGGGGGGCGGCCCAAGAGAATGCTCTCGGGGCGTTGTATATATGCGAGCGGTATCACCCCACCTCCATTCTCTGGATGTTTTGGAGCGTACGATGAACACGCGTCTCATGATACACTTATTTAGAAGTGATTTTATTAGCGGCCGAATCATGAGTTTCGCTGAAATTAGTCGATAGTATCATTTTATTATCGACTTAGTAATGAGGCGAAGTCCTTTAGGAAAATAGGGTGGCGCTTGTCATTCCCCAATTACAACAACAATTTCCTTGCCTTCTTAACTGGGTAAAGAATTTTCTGAGCCAATCTATGGTTACGTAGATGACAAGTTGTCGTCGACAACACAGCATTGGAGAGATATCGGTTATCTTGCTTGGCAGAGAGAAATCCTATTCAAAAAATGGGCCTTGGTGAAACACATTGGTATGAATCTTACATTCCGAACAGTGTACGAATGGGATAATTGCACATCTTGTAAAATTCAACGATTTTCAAAATTCGCCCATCCACTTCGACTCCTTCTGCAAAGTATTATCCGTGGGATGCACTGGTCGTTTTGAGTTGCGCAGATATATGTGAAATTATCTAAGACGAACCTGTACTTGTCTTGTCCATGTTAATCTTAAGACCCACCCGTTGTAAGGCGCCTTTCAGGTCTCCTAGCATTGCACTGAGGTCTTCCAGTGTTTTTGCCAGGACTATGTCGCTAGCAAATCGAAGATGTGTGAGATATTCTCCATTGATGTCAATGCCGAGCCCTTTACACTCCATTATCTGCACATCTCCCAATGCAACAGTGAAGTCTCGGGAGATGACGTCACCTTGCCTGCCACCGGATAAGGTTCGTACTTACTTCTGTCGTGTAATCGGACTGACATACCTACTTAACAACCATGAAGCCACTTGTTTAGATGTTTTAATTTAAGTTGAAAATGTAAGCCTGTAAGAAAGCTTAACCGGCTTCACGCCTTCATATCCAGTGGTAATTCCCCGGGTAACTCTAGGCTCTAACATCTATGAAATATTCTTTTTTTCATTCCATGCACGCGCATAGAAATTTGTCAAAAGTCAATTTGTATTAAGTATACTTTCTTTCCATGTCGAACTCTTTTATATTAGATACGTTACATTTAACATTATATTGTAGACTTACTTACTGTGCCCGCAGCTTCGCCCGCGTGGAACTCAGTGTGTCACAAAGTTTTTCCTGCGTTTTAATCAGAAAGCTTCGAACTGCTAAGCTATCGGGAGTTACACGTGGAGTCAACCATAAAAGATAGACATATGCTGTCGTGGGATATTTTTTATATAATTTTAAGGAGAACATTTCCGTCATACCATACATGATATCTGTGTAGCTTTAACCATTAAGGTTGCACAGTTGCACACGCGGCGGAAGCTTAAAAAATGGAGTAACTTCTCCCGTTTTCCCAATATTTCCTACATGAAAAGTATACTATAACCAGCGCTAATAATTTCAGTATTCTAGCAAACAATACAAACATAACCTCAATCAATATGTCGAGGCCTCACGCTGTATTGTATTGTATGAATTGTATCACGATTGTATTCAATTCAATTCAACTATTCACATTTGAAACTACGCTTCGCCTTGCTGTCTCTCGCTATTTCCGCTCTAACGCACACTAGAAATTTACACACATATACACTCAGCATATACATTATATTATGTTAATATAACTATAGCGTTGCTATGGATTGAGATTGAGAGTGTGAGTTGGGGAGAGGGAAAGAGATAGGTATGATATGGAGATACACGAATGAAGAAGACAGAAATATGATCGTTGCTCGATAACATTTTTGCTTCATGGTTGCGGTTGCGGCTCAATATATATTATGTACTTACTTTCCACTTCGTAACTTCGTATTTTATTTTTGTCATGTTGTGCGCTGTGCTCAATATCAGCGTAGCGACAAGCTACAACGTATTAATGTTGAATAAATTTTATCAGCAAGCCACGAATTACGCTGGTATTATTAATAATTAGTATCAGACTTCGCTCTAATAGCCTGATTAGACTGACTTGACTCAGTTTAGTACTTAGGTACGTAATAAATTTTATGTAAATGCAATCATTAGTAAGTACCTACTAATTTATATTAATATTCCTATCTAGTGTCAGGAATTCTAGACGTGCCATGTTTGTTATAACCTCAGATAATAAATAATTATAATAATAATAATATAAACATTGTATTTTCATCGCGGCACAAACTAACCTAAGTACATCAAACAGACTGAATTGCAAAAAATAACCCCATGGAAATTTTATTATCTAAGTGCCTAAGTATTTACATAATAATTATAATGTGCCGATATATTTATGAACAAAATAACAATTATTATACTCGTATTACCTAAAGTTAAATAGTAGGCAAGTCCTTACACTTCATTTGCATAAATAACAATAGGTAGATTATTACTCAAACTATAGGAAGGCACTGCCGGTAATAATAATTTATTTAGGCAATTACGTCACGCCGTGACAGTAATAATAACGTGACATGAATCATGCGCGCGGCGCGCCCGTTCGCTCGGCTCAAGTCGTCAAAGAGGTAAAGTTTGTGTTCGAATTCAAAGCGAATATTATTATTACTCTGTTCATAGCCTGAGTTCTGCGGCCGACGCCGACGCTAGCGAGCGAGCGAGGTCAAGTCATATAAAGATACAAAGGTTGCCTGCGACCGTTCCTATAATAAATGTTCTTGTAGTCGTCGCTCGTCGGCTTTCGCTCGACACGGCGTCATTAGCTCATTAGTGTCATTACTCGTCCAGAACGAGAGGGGGATACTACAATACAACGGGCAAGAAAGAGATACCTATCACAGCACTACCTAGGAATTTGCCAGGCAGCCAATACTGGCACGGCGCTATACTGGCACTGGCATCTGCGTCTGTTCTGCGTTCGCCTCCCTGCGAGTGAACGGAACAGAATTTTGTACGAACGGCCTGCCTAGATGCCTAGCTAGAGCTCGCTGCGTCGGATCGGATCGAAACGGCAGGCAGCTTCGGGTCGGGCTTCGCGCTTCGGTTAGACGTCGAGTTTAGTCAACAGTTATTATTATTCTAATTAGGGACGTAACTCGCATAATTAAATTAAAAATTCTTATGAACAACTATAATATCGGTTTAAAGGACGTACTTGTGATCGGATCCATCGGAGTGATTATTGACGGTCCAGTAGTACCTATCTAGTCGGCGTTCTGCCAAGTTTAGTTTATTTGGTTTGGCCGGCCATTTTGTATTTTCATGCAGGTGAAAGACACACTGTGAATGACAGAAGTTCGCGTAAAATAAAGTTTTTTGTGATTAACTTTATTGAATAACTATCGACTATCGATAGTATTGTTATGTATAAATGTGGAGTGAAATTTGAAGTTGCATACAGTACCACAACAGTACCGGATAGTTGTTTATTTTGATTGTGGTCAACCTGTTTATAAGATCGTCAAAAGACATTGCGAAATAAACAAGGAAAATTTAAATGAATGAAGAAAATAGTTTATAATATCATCGCTTTCCCTTAATAATTGGACGATGAAAGTGAGTAATTAAAATTTGGCTTCTGATTTGTAGCATGGCACTTAAATTGTGATGGCTTTGTTTTGGACTTGGTTATTTTGGTGGGTTGTATTGCATTCCAAATCAATGTTAGATGCACTTTTTCTATCCTAATTTCTTCGCTTTAGACTTGTACCTAATCTTTTTCATATAAAATATCTAACTCAATTAATTACATAGCCAAATTCATTGTTGTTTCAAAGTTTACATTTGTTTACAAGAACCAACTTAGTTAACTGTCAATTTATTGTCCCATAAATTGTTATTTAAATAAGTATGATATTTTGGTGATAATTTTAAACAGTTTTGTTTAAAATATACCCTGTGATGTAATTTACTTTATTTACCTACCTTTAATATGAAAAGAAAAATCAATGAATAAGCAACAATATTATTTATACCTATTACTGATAATTAAATAGTAATTTTTGAGTTTCAGTCAGGTTTTCAAGTCTTTTACTGAGGGGGAACTCGGGGAGAATTAAAATTACCTATTTTATACATTGAAGCTGGTTGAGATCTCTTGGACTGCAATCATTAATTGTTGATGAATTTTGTGGTACCTAACCTATATGTTTACTACCAAATTGGTATTTGGGGCGAAGAAGCCTAATTCAAAATTTAAAAAAAGGCTCTGAATTTTGCAGGTTTATCATGGAAACAAAGGTTGAGCCTGAATATGCGGCATCTCCTGCAAACAATGCATCAGGTTCGTTTTATTTTGTCTTTTTTATTTATTCATCAAAACAATATTTCAGTGTCTAGTAAAGCCTTCACTATTAACACGCTTCATTCATTGTAACTTTAGCACATACCTGTTTAAATAATCAAATCAATTCATATTAATTTCTGCATGGAAAAAGTGTAAAAAAGTAAATTAATCATTTTAAATATAAATCAACCAGCATGTTGTATTTTCTTATCAATTTATATATTTGAAATTTTCATTTTATTTAGTTTTTTTTTTTAATTTCTAGCATATTTTCCCATTTCTAGACAGTTGGTATCATATCAAGTTCAGTTAAGAATGACTTTAATTTTTTTTTGTCTTATTTTAAAAACTTATTTACCCACATTTATATCCTACCTATGTAAAGTTAAGTAGTTTTCCTCACCTCATAACTTTTGATTGGGTTTTCAGATTTTTTTAATTCTTTTTTTTGAAAAACTGTTGCTTGTTATCTCATATGAATTTGAGCGACATCTGACTGCTAGTTTTGGATTTCTCTACTTATGGAATTGAAAACCAGTTTTTTTTGTAAAAAGTTAGTTATTGTAATATGACTTTTCAGTATGAGAGTACAACCCTATTCATTATAGACCTCAAAAAAACTTTCATAATTATACATAATATCAATGGGAACATCTGTGCTTTAACTATTATTTAAATTGAATAACACCCATCTTACTGGCATTTTGTTCAGCTTACATTACTGGCATTCATCATAATATACTTCTGTCATGTTCGAAGATAAGGCCTAATTGAAAAAAAATGTGTAGGATTTATTGTGCTTAAAATTTGTATGACATAATTGTAACTGTTATTACATAATATTACATTAAGGTACATTAAGGTGATATCCTAATTTTATAGATGAAGTGAAGTCCTTATTTGGCAGTAGTTTTCGAAGTGTTTGTAAAAATATTTTTTTTTTCATTTCACTACATTTAGGTTAATGTTTTTATAGGCACAGTAAAGTTTAACTTACTTAAAAAAGGAAATTTTCAATTCAAGTATGCTTATACTTATTATTATTACTTATTATATATGTGTTATTTCAGAACTTAGAACTGGGTGTTTCGATTTTTGTAATTATTTTTGTATTCAAAGGCTGGTTGTCTGGTCCTATATAAATTTAAGCACATCTGTTTTTTTGCTCTCTCTACACAATTATATTATATTGATATTGAAGTCGGTTATTTTTTTGTAAAATTTTGTTAGGAGAATTTGCTATTTCATGGGAAATAGCAAATTCTCCTATCTTGTATGTTAGCTGGTGATATAAGAAAGTGCCTCAACCAAATGGCGGATCTGATGTCATATTATATAGCAAACAAACTAAATAAAAAAATATATTTTTTATTCATGCTTTTGCATTTTTATTTATTTATTATCAATCAAAGATAAATACAATTGAAGCGTGTGAAAATATTTTTTGATCTTAAGTTTTTTTTTACTACTTATTTGAATGAAAGGAATAATTTGTTTTGCTTTAAAGTGGTAATGCATGTTTTATTTACAATCTACCAACTAAAAGTATATTTCTGTGTTGTTAGGTATTTCCATAGTATTACTTGTTATTAATAATTTTAACTATTTAGCCCTAACCCTCCTAATGATTCTCTGATTAAATGCTTTAGTAGTTTAGTATTTGTCAAGGTTTTTTATTTTGAGCTATGTATAACACAACCTTTAAATGTTTTAGTTCTTTCTCAATTCATAAAATTGATACTGTTATCGAAAATATTCTCGATAAACTATCATTGATTTTGCAAAATCATGTGGGTTTTTTTCAAAAATGCTAACTTAATTTTTTCTACTTTTCTAGACGACGACGATCAAGATTCAGTAGACACTAATGAAACATCAAATCAACAAGGCAATAGAAAAGAGAATCGTGATAACTTTTCTGACGAAGAAAATGAAGAATTTGAACATGAGATTAAACCTGACATAAAGCAGAAAGTTATAAACCAAGTTCCTTTTAACAATAATGTTGCAAGCATACTAAAGAGGCTTCAATCTAGCGGAGCTCTGATCAAAAAACCCAAAGAAGAATATAGGTGTAATACTTGTGATAAAGACTTTGACGACTGGGAAGAACTAGAAAACCACTTAATTCAACACGTGTCTTTGCCCTCAGTGGTATTGGACAAGCTGCCTTCAGACGACGAAGAGACGGCACATTCTGGAGATGAAAATTGGTCAGATGATGAGGAAATTCCGCAAACCAAGACGCAAAATCCACAGAAAATGCCGCAAAAGATAGATATTTCCCAAATTCTTAAAAAGACCGGTATCTCACTGAAAAAAGCTGGCGACACCGATGTCAAAGCAAATTCTTCTGACGCATTGAGTAAACTAAGTGGTCTAGGGTTTACTATAAAGAAAAATACTACACCAATAAAAAAGGAACCTGATTCAGATGCAAAGACTGATAGTGTTATGCAGAAATTAGGTAAACTTGGTGGCATTAAATTGAAGCTGAAGTCAGATGGAAATAATGGGAATTCCTTTAAAGTTATTAATGGTCTCAAAGATTTCAAGGCGTCCGATGATGAAGATGAAGGTAGCGAGCCTGATGATGTTAAAGAGGAGGATGAATCTATGGAAGATGATAAAAATGGAGAAAAGGAGGGTTCTGAAGGCGAACATGAAAATGAGGGGGTCGAAGAGGAGGAAGAGGAAGATACGGAACTAGATATGGAACATATTGCAAAGAAACCTAAAATATCTGAAAGCGATGATGAGCAAGAAATGACTAAAACTAACGTAAATGTCTCAAATTTAAAACGCAATTTAGTACAAAGGAAATTGATAAGTCCTAAAAAAGAGCCAGAAAATTCACCTGCAAAGAAAGTAGTTCAAGCAGCATCAGTAATGAATGATACCACTCAAAAGAAGCCTCCAGGGAGACCGGCCATTAAACAGACTCCAAAAAGAGTGCTAAATCATCCTATGGTTGTTAAAGAAATGCCACAAGAAGTAAAGGAGTCCATACAAGTAAGAAGAGGATCCAATACCGGTCGAGAACCGACGCCACGTAGAGATTCTGCAGCGCATGCAGAATCCATATCAAGCTCAACTTCCCGCAGAGAATCTGTTACAAATTCATCTACGCCAGAACGAAATGAATCATGTGAATCCAATACTACTAATGTTGTAGTAAAACAAGAAGTAGAAGATGGAAGAACTGGAGAATCAACAGCTGTGCCGTTATTTTCGGGTGCGATAAAGTCAGAAAGAGCTTCTCCCCCAATTAATGATTCTTTGTCAACACCTATCATTGCAAGAGTTAAGGCTGATCCTGATGGACCACTAATCCATTCACAATCAAGTTTCAATCAAAGTTCATCTGCCATGTCTGCTACACTTCAAACTCCATTACTTCCTGTAACTAAGACAGAAGATACTGGTGTCACAATAATAGAAATAAATGGTGATTCCAATGATGAAGACGATGATTGTTGTGTCGTATCTGCTACTCCCGCTCCCGACGTTAAGCCTGTAATTCCGAAAACTGAAACATCTTTAGCAGCAGCGCCCCCTTATTCTACGTCTTCTTCATATTCAGGATCTAAAGCGAATTATAACTCAGCTCCAACTTTATCCTCAAGATTGTCTTCTACACCATCCACAGAAAAACAGCATAATTTTAACTGGAATGCTCCTGATTCCAAGCCACCTATTGATATGTTGGAAAAAAGTGCAGATGAGATTTTTGAAAGTCTTCTTTCATCAGCAACGAAAAAGGAAAACATGTCTTCATTATCTGATGCCAGTGAATATATATCGTTAGACACATTGGGTCCTCAGCATTCGTGTGATATTTGTAACACAAGATTTACAGATATTTCTTTATTAGAAGAACATAGAAGGGTGACTGGTCATTCCAAGAGTCTTGTTGCACCATCTTCAACTCTTATTCCATACTCATCTTCTTCAAATATCCTTTCAAGTTTACTTCCAGTAAAACAATTGGCAGAACAAGTAGGAAAGCTTTCAACCATGAATAGCGCAGGTCCAGGCTTTACTCATCAGCAGAATGTGATGATCAATATCCAAGCATATCCTGGGGCTGGTGGTGTAATGGTTCCATCACAACCATATAATGCTTATGGTCCTGGACAGAATATGCATCCAGGTTACCCACAGACTTCGAATAACATGTATGGTGGGGCTGGGCAAGTGCCAGGTCCATATCCAAATATGCAAGGGCAGAATTTTATGAGCCCAGGTTATGGGCAATATCCAACACCAATGTCAAAACCTGGATATCCAAATGTTGTGCCTCCTAACACTTACTCAAGTGCTTCTTCCCCTTATTCAAGTACTTCACCACTTCAAAGCATGCAGCAATCAGTATACGGTCAGTCATCTGCAGGAATGATGGGCCAGCAGCCAGGACAAATGGGACCTCCAGGTTCATCGCCTAATCAACCCTATAATCCAGCGTCAAGTCCCGGTGGTACTATGAAGCCACCTACAAGTAGTGGAGTTAGAATACAAAATGTACAAACGTTTCCTCCTGGGCAGTTGTTAAGTGGCCCTGGACAAAATGCTTCAGGTTCCTCTTCTATAGAGATGGCCCCGGGACAAATGGCAGCACCTGGGCAACCTGTAGGAGGACCAATGCCCATGACCCCTATAAGAATGGCTGCGGGAGCAAATATGTCGGGCCCGCGAACGCGCATGCCTGCCGTGAGGGGTCAGAGACCAACAATCAGACCAGGAATACAAGTTCACGGTCAAGTGCGTGGAGCGGGGAAGCCGGGACCTCGAATGCCAATGAAAAGGCCAGGAGGGATGGCAGGTCCGCCTGGACAGAAAAGACGGCCCGATATGCTGTTGCCGGGCAAACACGACAATGAGGACTGCCAAGTGATGGCAATGCAGAAACAAAGAGACGGCTTACCCATGATTCAAAGTGTTCAAGGTGCAAAAGATAAACTGAACCTCGGCGGACAAATCTCTATAACCAAGAAAGTCGTAAATAAGGAAGCTAACGCAATGGCAAATGTTTTAGCGTCCCGAGGCATTAGTGTCAAGCAGAAAGCGAAAAGTCGGTCTCCGACACCCGAGCGGCCAGTACCACACATTCCAAACCTTGGAGCTGGAATGAGTATCAAGCACACGTCGAAGTCTAGTAACTTCTCAATACCCGAAGCAAAGGTGGGTGGTGAAATGTTAGCATGTAAAATTTGTAAGAAAATGTTCATGAACCATAACTCTTTAACAGTGCACATGACTAACGCTCATCCCCAAAGTAAAATACCTATTTTCAAATGTGACGAATGTCCAGCGTCGTATCCGAAGTCTTTACAACTCCAGCATCATAAGAGAGTGTTTCATAATGTGACTGGGCCGAATAGGGAGTTGGGATTGCCAGTTGTTGATCTGTCTCAGGAAGATAATTTGAAGCGTTTGAGCAATTTAGGTATATACAGTTTTATTCCGTTGGCAAATCGCGAACAGGCGAGTGGATGTTTTGGGATTCCAGTGATATCAGTGCATAATGTTCAGAATGGGTTAACAACGAGTTTGCAGGCTCTTGGAGCAGATGGACTTTTAAGCCTTGGACCTTTAAAACCTTTACCAAATTCTTAAACAAGCTTTCTATCTTGCCGTTATCTGACTTGCGGATGCTGAATATTGAAAAATCACGTATGTGCTACTGTCGATAACGAGATAAAGCAATCTTTGGCCTGGTAACATAGGGCTTAGTGTAAATATATTGTCGAAAGTCTGATTTGTTTATTTTATGGAAAAGTGGAAGTCATGATTTGGTTATAAATAGATTTAAGTGAAGATATTTTTAAATGATGGCCACAATTATTGCAATATACACAATGTGGTTAAAATAATATAATTTCTGTTATATTCAGTTTATATTTGAAGAATGATAAAAAAGCTGTTATCGTAGGTCAGTTATATTATCATATTAGGTCAGTTTATTTCATGCATGCTTAAAGTAACTATTTACATGTGTCATGACGCTAATTGATTATGTTATTAAAGCTAAATATTTTGGGAAAATTTCTTAGATCTTTTTTATTTATGTTAACACTAAACAGGTATAACAATGTTTTTTTATGTTGCTTCAAAAAAAATTTAATAGGAATATCCACTGTACAGTTGTATAGGGTCACAATACATATTGTCAATTAAAATAATCATATTTTCAAGGAGTATTAGTATGTTTGATAATAAATTACTGGTTTATATTTTTGTCGACAACCATGACATTCACATAGTCTATGGTTTTTGACTTTATGATCTGGATTAGAAAATATAATTTAGTTCCTTTGATGTTGCCAGTATGACTGCAGGTTTTCTGTAATTACGACATTAATATGTTAGAAAAGTAGGTACATGTAAAAGTTAATTTATGCTGTTTCAGGGAAATGTAAGGCAGCTGGTTAGATTATAGTCAGTTCCAAAATTCGAAGATAAGATTCCTTTCAATATAAGATTCCAAATGAATATTGAAATGTTAAGAATATGGAATGGAACGTTACTTCGTTTTCTTTCAGTCTGTTTGGTAATTTAAACCTTTACATGGAGTTTTGGTGCTGGCTGTATAAAACTAGACTTAAACTGATTGCGAAAAGTTGTCTCATGCTATCTACTATCTTTAAAAAGCTTTTCAAGTCTTGTGTTAATTTGTTGAGTTTTGATTTTATTTTTGTATTTTCCATGGCACGTATATATTACGAAAGTAGCTAGTATTATTTTTTAAGTTGAAAAGCATTTATTGTATTTATATTTTAAACTACAGAACTAGGGTTTCGTCGTATAAAACATAATATTTATTTCTTATATTTGGCCACAGATTAATGTCTAGGCAGGCAACATTCAAACTTGCAAAAAATATTCTCATTGTGATAAGCTCAATAACTACCCTGTATAATTGATTACAGGTATAATAAGTTTGATGTTACTTACCTAGATTCTTTCAGATTCTGTTGATATCAACAGGGTATATACCCATTTTATGGATTTATTGACCATTCTTTGTACAGTAGGATGATTGCAATAATATACCTACACTTATTTGTAGACCTACTAACTTTCAAGTTACTTAAACTATTTTTATACACATTAACATGATATCTTAGTATGTATCTAATTAACATGATTACTTAGATAAAATTATTATAAGTACCTTACTATCAAGTAATGTATCAATTTAACATTAAAGTTGTACATACTGTTTAGTTTCAAAACTTCCTGCTAAGATTAACTATTAGATTTAAATTACGAAATAATTTAGAATTTTTTTGTTTGGATTTGATTGTTATCCCCGCTGATGAAGAGCGTTTTATTCAAGCTAAAGTACTTACTCATTGTAAATTTTATTGTGCAAATAGTTTATTAGATAAACTTAATTACTTAGGTAAGTAAAATACTCTTATGTGTAAATTTAACTAATATTAAAACATATACTTAGTCAAAATATGTATACAAATTAAAAAGCGGAAGTTGATATCCTTTATCCTTTTACAAGTCGGCGTGGGAGAAACAAGTTCCGTCTTTGGGGGACAAGGCACAAAAAGAGGTTGCGCCTTGAAGTGTCTATTCTCTGTGTTTCGTGTGTCTATTGCTTTTTTACACCATAGACAAACTTTTTCTACAACCACGATATTTTGTAATAAAATTCCACATCGACTATTATGATAGGTTTTGTAAATTGGCTAAAACATTTAAGGTTAAAAAGCTGATTTATCAGTGGGGATTTTATTTTTGTTTTTAAAATTAATTAATAAGAAAGCTATGATTCTATCAAGATTTATTTCTAATTTCTAAGAGATTGAGTAATATTTTAATACCTGCGCTAAATGTCACAAAATGATTTTGTACGAGTTATGAGTGAAACTTAGAATAGTTAAGGGTGTTACCAGACCAATCGATCGATCGTAATACGTAATCGATTACCGGGTACCGTAATTATATTACGAGCAGCATCGTACTGGCCAAGAACAACGCGTCTTCTGAATACATTTCGAAAGATGATGAAATATACCCAGGGTTAATCGATTAACGTCGACTGAGGGTCGATCGATTGGTTAGTCAAACGACATCGGTCGATCAATTAAAGCGACTATACCAATTGATCAACGTAGACCGATGGATTGGATCGATTGGTTAGTCGAAGGGAATCCGTCGATTAATTACAGCTCCCAGACCAGTCGATCAACTTTGATGGACGTTAATCGAGGCCGACGATCGATCGATTAGTCTGGTAACACCCGTCTGCTTGTGAATATTTTTTTGTACGGAAATGATTCACTAATGTGGTTAAGTTTCATAGAGCGCAATAGAGACGTTTTCAGTTACGATTAAAATAAGGAGTGATAATAAATATAAAGTATCGTTTAATTTCTGAATATTATTTAAAAGAGTATAACTATTAAGTAAAAATGTACATTCAAAGAGGTCGAGATTTGTCAATAAAAATATTAAACTACCTACTGATTTCGTTTTAATATCCATGATTAGGTACCGAACTAATTAATGCAATTGGTAGTTTTTTTTAGTCTATGCATGCAACATTCAGCGTCACAAACGCGTTGCCGCCCCGCACTGGTACAACATGGTTTTAACATTTCCAGGCGCGTGCAAAAGAATTTTGAAAAAAAATAAAGGGTATTTGAATTTTGAAGCAACTTGAAATTTTAGGCACTTCTCACACAACGCTATTTATGAGCTACGCGACTGCAACACAACCCAAAATTTGTAGTAGCGTAGCTAATAAATAGCGTAATGTGAGACGTGCCTTACTGTTACTATTTTTAGGGTTCCGTACCCAAAGGGTAAAACGGGACCCTATTACTGAGACTTCGCTGTCCGTCCGTCTGTCACCAGGCTGTATCTCATGAACCGTAATAGTTACAAAGTTGAAATTTTCACAGATGATGTATTTCGGTTGCCGCTACAACAGGAAATATTAAAAAATAGAATAAAATAAATATATAAGTGGCCGCCCATACTTCAGCGATAGTTTAGTTACCTTTCGGTACAAGAGATGGCGTTGCTTGTGGCTAATATGTGGCTACAAAAAACTAAAGTAAATATTATTTAAGTGAGGCTTTCATACAACAGACCAGATTTTTTTGACGTTTTTATAATGGTACGGAATCCTTCGTGCGCGAGTCCAACTCGCACTCGGTTTTATTTTATTATACTCAGTTTCCACTACAACATAAATATAAAAATCTCATATTGCCTCAAATACATTTTTTGGTGGAAAAAAATTCGTGGTCGGTTTAGCCCCACTACTGATCAGCCAGGTCTGCACTACTTTGTTGGGGTATGGTAGGAGAGCTGTGACAAGTTTTCAGCTTGCTTCAAATACCCACCCAAAATTGGTGCCAGCTCCTATTTCAAACTTTCAACATGCTATAAAATGGTAGCTCTAGGGTTGCCAATTTTTTTTACAAAATTAGGTATAATTGTGTAAGGTAGAACCAGAGTGGTCCAAGTGACTTTTTGCATTGACCCCCGATTTTGGCAAAAAGATCTCCAAAACTCAATATTCTTTTATTCCACTTTGATCCAATTGCCCTAGACAATGTTTTTGAATTGCAATTCTGCAACTGAACTGCAATTGGATCAAAGTGGAATAAAAGAATATTGAGTTTTGGAGATCTTTATGCCAAAATCGGGGGTCAATGCAAAAAGTCACTTGGACCACTCTGGTTCTACCTTACACAATTTAGGTCTGACAAGAATACAGTATTTTAGAAAAATGAACAGTATAACGCAATTTGACAGTGTAATCAAGATAAAAACAGTACATTGACAACCTTAGTTATCACATTCCAATCCAAGGGTTAGGGTCCTTTAGTCGTTATAGGTTTTCGAAAGATAAAAATGTTTTAATTTTTCAAGTATTTATTACTTCTTAAGTTTTATGATAAAGCTTTTGGTGTAATCTTACCAGTAGGTAATAAAAGAAAACTCAAAACATTGCAATTCATACAAACTTGTGCTTAAAAAAACTTACTAAATACACTGGATATCAAAATGCAGTAAGTAGAATAGTCAAAATATTTAATCTAACTATCTAAGTTCGCGAATTGACTTTTAAATTGATGTTGAACGTATACAAGAATATAACTTATTCCAGACTATGTAAATGGAGAATTTTGAATACCAAAGGAACTGCCAAAGTACATCAAAATTGATAATATAGCTTTTCGAAAAATGGCGGTAGGTCCATCCACTAGGTGTTAAAATCTTTGCTACCTAGACTGAAGTCTGAATATCAAGAAACAATAAAATAACACTATGCTATTCCGTCCATTTGTAACTCTTCATCAGTAACTCACATTCTGCAGTCGAAATTCGACCTAAGTTATTAAAATAAAGGCTTACTTAAGTTCAATGTCGGTACCCTGACAGAAGTAATTATTTACGTATTTGTATTTTATTGCTTTCTGCGCTTATCTGTGCAAATACTCCCACAGGCATTGTTATTATTTGAAAGACGCACAGAGTTTTCTCTTCAAATTTCTTTGCAGAGCGCAGCATAAGTTACTCAATTGTTAAGATGAATATTTATATATTGTTAGATTAATATTAATATAATTAATATTTCTCATTTAATACGACGCATCATTTACAAAACAGCACAACAGTCTTTCTTCTACTATATACAAACATTCTCCATTTACAATCTGTGTACAATACCCAAAGAACCTACCACATTTTAAAATCTACTGAGATTGAATAAATGCTTGTTTAGAAATGTATTGATGACACTATTCAAGGCGAATGAGTTCCACGTCGAAGATGAGGGTTGAGTTTGGTGGGATGACTCCGGGATGGCCTTGCTGGCCGTACGCGTAATCTGGAGAACACGTCAGCTTCGCGCGCTCGCCCACTGACATCTGAAATTAAATGCACAATAATTATATGTATATCAGCACAACAGTGTTTCATGTACAGTAGAAACTCGATTATCCGGCCCCCAGTAGTACGGATTCGCGTTTATCCGGACTACAGACCAACTGCAGGACCATCTAATGATGAAGCACTTCATGCTCTAGCTAGCAGCTATGCAGCTTTCAACTGGTTTGAACTACAGTTATAAAGGGTTGCTGTTAGCTGCATGTGCAATACCCCCTCCGTCGTCGCTTTTAATGAAATAATGTCTCGTGCCGCCCGCGTGCGGTGCAGGCTTTGCACGCCCGCTTACCCTGGACTAAAATACCTCTCCAAGGTGGCATTGATAAAACAAATAACACATACTACACCCATGATCTAAGAACCAAAAATAAATAGTGACAATGTCTATCGGGAATCGTAACCCAGGATTTCTCGCTTTGCAAGCAATGCCACTACAAAGTAGGTCAAGGATGATGAACCAGTGGCACATGAAATTAAGAATAAAAAGTGAAGTAGAGATTATTTATGATGATATGCAAGTGATCCTATGCTACAGAAACAATAAGGTTAAAAAAACCTAACAATCATAAAGTCAATATTATGCCACATCCTTGAGCTCATTAAACATTATTTAGAAAAATGGCACATTGCACACATACATAAGGTTTTGCTAGGTAATAAGGTGATATAAATCGAGTTTCATTATAATAACTCAGGATTTTTTATAGGACACTGCTGTGCAGGACTGAGGAGCTACAACTACAATCCAGGTGATTTAAGTATAATCAGAGTAGCAGTGGAAGCTCCATAGGTGTATTTGATGGTTTAGAGACTTTAGCATTTCTAATAACGCCTCTCTGATGTTGTAGACAATTGTAGAATTGGTTCAATCCCATTAGTAAATTATTTAGATAATTAAAATAGTCATACGTAGGGAACGGACAGTTAGGATTAACAGTATCAATATATCTGTTGTTAACCTACTCATAATTATCTGTGTGCAGTATTTGGTTAACCATTTAAATTAGTAACAGAAATAGACTGAATCGATTGAAACGGTTAATAATTATGAATAGGTTTTCCGATCCCTGGTCATACATAGTTGACATTGTCCTTTTTATGTGTTGTATTCCTAATTGCATAATTGTAGTTTTAGAGAACTAAATTGAGTACAATTAACTTCCTAATTGAGAAGCAACTAATATATTTGACTTCATGTAAAATCCTGCATGTTAATTACCTGCTGTGTCTGTGTTTATTTATTTTGTAAAATAATAATGGATTGAAAATTAAAGTTATACCTTGGCTACACCTTCATCCCATCCACGGATGACCTCTCCTTTGCCAATCTTGAACTTGAAGGGCTTGCCACGGTCGCGGGAGGAGTCAAACTTCTGACCGTTTGTTAGCGTACCGGTGTAATGTACCACCACTGTCTGCCCTCGCTTTGGATAAGTTGCCTCTGTAATACATTCAAGTACTTATTAATGTATCATGATTGTCAATACTTTAGTATAATATTATTGATATTTAATTTTTTTATCTCTACCAATGACTGAATGATTGTGTCAGAAAACAATGTGCTGAAGTTATTTTGATTAACTTTACTAGAGAGACAAAAGGTATGAGTTATTGGAATGCAAACTGTCTTGCATGCTATATTGCTATCACAATTATTTTAATACTGGTCACTGATGCAATAGTAAGGAATTTAAACTCATTATTTAAATTTCTGTTTCACTGGGAATTAAATCCAGGGTCTTAGAATAGGGATGCAGTATATTAACCATTGTACTATTCAGGGGCCTTATTATGAACTCTTAATTACAGGTAATAAGGCGCTGTCTCTGTCACCCACACATTGTGAATGTGAATTGTCTGGAATTAAGGATTCATAATAAGGGTGCTGGTCACCAAAAGTGTGATTGTGGATAACAGTGTACTATTTTTGGTTACATTAGTATGGCCACTAGTGAAGATTGGCAAATTATCCATACATGGATTAGATAACGAAGTTAAATACAGTGAGTCATTTTACCGATAAGATAAGAGTTTGAATGATTGCTTTAAGAAACAACTTATTATGATGTAAGTGTTAAACCATTATGGCCTTGTGAAGAGTTGGATTAGCTAAAGTTGTTGGTGATGTCATGGTTTGGTCTATTATAGGGCTGCCATACACTTTAGGGTATGTGGATTTCATGTCAAGTTTAGTATTTGGGAGTATTCCGAAGTGTCTTAAAGTTCTTAGGTTATGGACAACATTTACGTAAAAAATCCTGTTAACTGGACAGTTAGTAAGATCAAGGGTATTAATTTTAATACTCACAAAGGTTCAAGGATTTAACAGGTATTAACCTGTCCGGCAATTGACTCAATGGCACCTCTATTCTTAGTCCTAATTTATCGATCTAAAGTGCGTTTTGCATCACATGATAATTAAGGACATCTCAATGCCATTCAAGACAACAACGTAAAAATGTATCTAAGGCTCTTTATTAGTTGATACCTGGTTGATACCTATTTGGTTAATGACTTACAGAGGTGAGTAAGGTCATTGCATATGACGGTATCATAGTCTTCATAGAACGGTATCAATCGATGTATAAATTACTTTGGAGATGTGTTGGTAGAATATTAGCCAGTTCGGGTAATCATTTTCAGTTATCTATGACAATCTATGTTATAGGCATGGAGGATAGAACGTTATAGGTTATTTTCATCAATGGAGATCAGTAGATATTCATAAAGTTACGAGAATAATGATTCTGAATGTAAGCGCAAATTCGACTCCCAACTCAATATGCAATTTACGAGTTACGAGCGGTTTATACAAAAGGACATGGGCATTATTTTCATTTAAATTTGAAATGCGGCAATCGGCAATGCAGGTATAGGTAATCCTTGCTGCCTTTTTATGTTTTTCTGTAAAAGAACATGAACCATGACTTACCGTCGCCGGGTGAAATAGTTTCCACATTGACGCCCATGATGATTTGCTATTTACAAAAAGATGACTGTTTAATTGCACTAATTAAATTGCACACCACAAACCACAAAGCAAACCAATGTAAAATGGGATGGGCCAACCAATGGCGAATGACGAATCAAACCACAAAGCCACAAACCAAAGCGACGCGACGCCGAAGTCAAGATGTCAAGAATAGTAATTAGTATCAAAAAAAATATAGAATATATAGATAAAAAATGCTGCACAGACTAGGTATCTGATAATCTGATTTGACGTTTGTCATCACAGATAATAAATCGATACAGTAATCACAAAAGTAGGGCCATTTTAATAGGCCACATTTGACAACTGTTTGTCTTTGCTTCATAGTGAGGATAACCTGCTGAAAAACATCGATTAAATTGAATAAATCGATAAGGACTTCAAAAATCTGTAAATTGAATGCGATTGTTATAAAAAGTATAAATAAGCGAACAGTTCACACGACTAAAAAAATTACAAAAATAATGAGTCAAATAATGGCGCGAAATGAAATCATGACTTTTTTGTAACATTTCACGTTTCTAGATACTGACTTTTGAGCCAGACGTTATTATATAAATGAATGATTACATATTTTTTGGCCTAAAATGTAATAAAATTAATTTTGTTTGTATTAAAATACATTTTATTTTGTAATCGTGAAATACTTTTTGACGCTTAGTTCGACTTCTCGAATTCAACTTATCTACTCATCTGTTTCTTTCGGTACCATCCCTGATATTTAAAAAGAAAAAGAGTTCACTGACGTAACTTTGTAACAACGTCAGTTCCTTACTTTTAAGTGTAAAAAGTTTAACAACATCTAGTATGGAATGTATTAGATACTATGGGGTGCCTCCCTTACAAGGTTACTTTGGAAAATTTTGACGAACTGTCAAATGTGGCCTATTAAAATGGCCCAACTAAAATTAACCATACACTAATGAAAGCAATTTTTAGAATAAAGCTAAGGCCGCTATCGCACTGGCGTTTTACGAGCGTTGGCGTTTCTCCGATGTCAACGCTGCACAGACGCGACGTTGATGTCGCGTCAACGCGGCGTTACGCGGGATTTCGATTTGCAATTTCTCAAAATGTAGTTGGCTTAAACGGTTAAGGTTATTGAAATGATTGAAAAACCAACGGGACCACGGGTAAACACCCAATTCTTAGTACCTAAGTATTACCGTCCAGCGTTTCTATCTAACAAGTGGTTCAAAAGTTATAATAGGTTTATATTTATGTCGGAGACACTAGTCAGGGTGGTGGTACAACTGCTCATCATCTGCTGGATCATCAGGTTGTAAGGTGAAAAATAAAACACAGTGGGCGTTCAAACGTTAATTCTTAATGATTTAAATTAGGTTTCAGGTTACACAGTTTAACTTAATTTGATTAAAGCTTTTAGTTTAGGTTATGATAAAACGTGGTACAACTGAAATAAGCTTAGATTAACGTTATGCCGTCGGGCATAGGTACGATGCAGTATAGAATTTTGTTACAGAGTACAATTTGTTAACTTAATGCGACCTCGGCTCGACGTCTCCTCGAGAAGTCCTCCTCGCTGTTCGTAGGTGATTATTATAGGTGTTTATTTATAGGTATTATTAATCTATGTTTCGTGGGTATTATAGGTAGGTGGTTATTTTAGTTTTTTATGACGATAGCGATTGTAGATTGTCAACTTGGCTAAGCCTGCAGGTGCCCTCTGTTGGGTTCCCCCTCTCCGATATCCCATCGAGTGACGTTTACAATTCGCACAGAGTTGCCATTTAAATTACAGTTTCCGGATTTACGTTTTATTCAAAGTTTAATGATTTATTTAGCTTGATTTAAGTCTAATTTTTTATTTCCGTCTCCGACATAATGTATAAATAAGTACTTCACAAGATATTAAAGGATAGGTACTTCTGGATGTCGCTTTGCTTCAGGAGACGTTGTTGCTTACGTTTTTTTTTTATTTTTGCATCATTTTGTTTGATGCTCCGCTCCTACCTAGATCGTAGTGTGATGTTTAATTCAGTAAAGGACAATTTTATCCAGCACAAAAATATTTTTTTTCAATTCTTGAGATAAGCCCGGTCAAACAAATGAATAATTTTATCTACATAGATTCCCATATCAGCCTTAAACGTGTCTAGTTTTTATTATTGGTAAGAAACTCCAAAATGAAACAAACAATAGGTACAAATATAAATATTTAATAGCAAACATTATACATCAACATGTAGTGCCAGGACTAGTTTATGATTTAACATAACACACAGTTATAACGTTATACACGAACCATTAGTAAGACTAGAGCAATCACGTAGAATGAAGAGATAAGGTATCTACTGGAATACATCGTTAGAAATAAGTACCTAAAGTCGTACAAGGATCTTTTGGCGTGTGGGTGACAGAGACAACGCCTTACAGTTTGCCTTACCTGTAAGGCGCTGTCTCTGTCACCCACGCGCCTAAAGATGCTTGTAGGACTGTATTGTTGTTGCAGTAATCAAGACGTTTTTCGATGTAGCCCGCGAAATTCAATTTTTACAATTTATATGTATTGTGTGAATTTATATAATCTCACAGAATAATTCTAATTTGAAGGATTTAAAGTTAAAAAAAACCGAACTCCCAAGCATTTTTGATAATTTTTATGAAGGTTACTAGCTCGAAGGGTCGAAGTGTGACATTGTGTGATAAGGGGATGGAAGAGGTCGTAAATTTCATGACGTTGTCTAAAAATATTTTCATTCAATTTTTTTTATTTTTTGACGTAAGGAGGGGTGGGGGATGGCACAAATGGAAGGAAGTTACAAGTTTCGAAGAAAAAATAAAATTCGCAGGCCATATCGAAGAAGGTGTGAACGATCAAGCTATGCATAATATCATCAGTGAAAACGGACATTCAATTTCAGGATAGGTACAGATTAATATTATACGATATGAGAGAGCTGAGAATTCCTGTCTACTCTGATATTTTTGGAGGAAGAGATATAAATCTAGATGTAAAGCTGAAGATGCCAAAACAGCAATATGATGTCTTAAGGTCGCAAGACTCTTTAGACTGTTATTAAATTAAATTTATGTTTGGGAGGAAGTACGACAGGATAGACGATAGGTACCTTTAATATAGATAACTATCTTCTTACTACTTTATATATACAGCAGTTATATTAAACAAAAACAGCTGACAGCTGATTACTGGTATAGTTTACTTAATTACTGTCAACCGTGAATAAGGTTAGGTTAGTGGTTAATATAGTAAGTAAGTATTTTATTAATAAATCAGATAACTCTGCTTTTGGCGCGAAAAGAACTTTGCTGAATGGAGATTTGTAAAAAAAATAAAGAAGTGACTGATGATATCCGACGTGGAATGGATGACAGAAAACTTTCAGTGGTGGTGCTTGTCGACTTTTCAAACGCTTTTAACACAGTCGACCACAAAATCCTACTGGCCATCCTCTCCCACCTACAATTTTCTCCTACAGCTTTGGACTGGTTCGCATCTTATCTTCGTGGGCGTCAGCAGTCGATTCGCTTGGGGCAAATGACCTCCGATTGGAATGACCTCGTAGCTGGCGTGCCACAAGGCGGTATTCTTTCTCCGTTAATTTTTTCATTGTTTATTAACTCTGTCACCTCTATTCTCGACTGTTCGTATCATCTGTATGCAGACGATCTTCAACTATATGTACAAGTTGAGCCACATCAATTACATAGTGGAGTAGACATCATTAATTCTAATTTATCCAAATTGTATAACTGGTCTCTTCGCTATGGAATTTCTGTGAACCCAGGAAAGTGTCAAGCTATCCTAATAGGCAGTACTAGACTCTTAAACGGTATTGACCAACACTCACTTCCTGCTATTACTTACAATGGGAGTCAAATTCATCTGTGTGATTCAATAAAAAATTTAGGACTTTATATTGACCAGTCCTTAGGTTGGAGTGTTCAGATTGTCGAAACTTGTCGGAAGGTTAATGCTGCTTTGTGTTCCCTTTACCGTCTCAAGAACTTTTTACCGGTTAAGACTAAGCTGTTGTTGGTCAACACGCTCATTCTACCTTTAATCGATTACGGTGATGTGTGTTATCCAGACCTGACCGAAGTACTTCTTAACAAGCTAGAGCGCCTTCTTAACAACTGTATTCGATTCATCTTTGGCCTTAGAAAATATGATCACATCTCCTCATTCCGTCGTCAACTAAATTGGCTCCCGATTCGTGAAAGGCGTAACTCTAGGATCCTCCTGTTGCTATTTTCTATCTTGAACGATCCTAATTCTCCCCAGTATCTCAAGGACGATTTCCAATACCGCTTTACTACTCACGACAGAATGCTTCGGTCGAGTACTAACCTAAGAATGAATATTCCACCGCATAGCAGCGGCTTTTTCCATTATTCATTCAGTGTACAGGCATCGTTACTCTGGAACGCCTTGCCTGCGGAGTTGAGGAAGGTATCAACTAAATTTTCCTTTAAGAAACGTCTTCGAGAGCATTTTCTCAAATCTGTTGCCAAATGATATCGATGTACTAAAGCGTAATGTGCAAAATATGTATTTATTTTATGTACAATATTTATATATACAATATATATTTTTAATTTATATATATATAAATATATATTTACACATATATATTTATTTATACATACATATATATTTATACATATATATATATATATATATATTTTAGCACCTACCAACTGCCTTTTCCACATCCACCCAGGGCTGACTGGTAGAGAATGCCATTAGGCATTAAGTTTTGCCCTTGTATATCCTAGTTTTAGGTGATACTAAATGTATAAATAAATAAATAAATAAGTTAATTTAAGGCTATTCACATTCAGCCTTAAATTACGAAAATATTACTTACAGTCAAAATAGAACATTTTCTGAATATTGTTACACTTTAAATGTACTTCTGGGTACCAAATTTTCTCGTAATTTGTGGTGGAAATGTATTATTCTCTATAAATAAAAAATAATAATTTCTTCGGGTCCCCGCAAACTGACCGAAGCGCGATCCGGCCAACAGCCAACAGCTCCAATAACAGTGAGCAGAATAATTCAGCCGAAGCGGCTGTCGGCCGGACCGCGCTTCTAAAAAAAAGCGCCACAGCGCCACAGCCGCCGGTGGCTGCAGTCAGTTTGCGGGGACCCTTACTTATTTGTCGCAATTGTCCCAATGCTGGGCTCGTATCTCGTCTCACATTTCTAGTAGCCTGTTTCTTATAACATAATTATTGAAAACATAATAGAATAGATTTATATTTTTTTTCATTTTAAATAAGGTCACGCAAGGCTTTTAGTTATACCTACTGTTATTTTATTATTATTTCATGTAATAATTATAAACAGCATGGTTCGTGGCACATCCTTCTGACACGTTAGAAAGATGCATTCTTTTTAATTAATTTTTTGTCATATTCACAATATTTAGGACAATAATTTAAATAAGTAAAATTTTATTTAATTTCATTTCAGTATTTAGGTAATTCACAAACTTTACTAAGCTCTAGTAATGCGATAAATGCGTATAATAAGGCCAGGTGGGGCAAGCGCGCCATATTTTTTAGAAAGGTGATTTCGATGCGTAACAAATTGTATAAATGCAGAATTATGAGTGTACATTTATTAATTAAAAAATATTTGGTATTTTGTAACTGCAATAAACATCGATTGAATCAAATCTTTCATGAATTAAAGAGATTTATAAGCAATTAAAAAACATGGATCTAGACGCACTTAACCCTGACAAGTGGCAAGAGCCAATGCCAGTAAAAGTAAAATGGCGGGTATTTTGAGTTAAACTTGACAGCGCCACCAATGATTCAAAAGTAGAACTATGTTTTAGTTTGTTGCATGTATAAGTGAGGTCGTTGTGAAATGTAGTTGTGAAATGCCTATAGTTTTCGATATATTTATGGTAGACACGCTTACCCCGTCGGCGTTCTTGCCCCGTCTGACCTTAATACTTATAAATCCAATAAAAATTAATGACACCTACTAAATTATTATCTTCCTTACTTTTAACAATACCTACTTATTAGGTGGGTTTTGTAACATCTTGTTAAAATAGGCAAGTACATATTCGATAATTGATAATTGTGTTACAAAAGTACGAGTACATATAAATATTACGAATAACATTTTTTTTAACAATTATCAACTTTTATGCATTAACCGGATTTCAACACGAGATTTTGTTATCACAATTTTCTTTATAAGAAGTATTTGGAAAACTGTCCATTTCGACTAAGGAAATCTTTAATAAGTACAATAATTATTATTATTATGGCACTTACAACGAACTAATAAAAAAAATCGTGCGTGCAAACGCTGTGGTTAATTTATTAGTTAAGTAACAAATTTATACACAGGTACAAAATGGTAATTTTTTCAACATGAACATACAAAGCAATTTTTTTCTTATTCTCTTTTATAAAATTATTATTACATTGACGTAGGTACCCAATACATAAATACCTAGTTCTCTTGGCGTTTTGTGCATCGAATTACATAGGTACCTACTTATTTATTACTCTTAACTATAACATCTATAATAATTATTATCATAATAATATCTGTAAATAAGTTTTGATCACAACACCGATTTTAGACCATTCATACATTTACCTACTAAATAAAACTAGTTACATAATTACAACTACATACAAATATTAGTGGGGATTTACATAGTACGTTTTAATTATAATATTTTAACAGCCATTTTGTTTTCATATTCAATTAATGCTATGTTATTTTTATTCAGAAAACGCAACCTTAATACATCAAGTAGCATTTGAAATAGTAATTAAATAAATAGATAATAATATCCTTTTAACAAATAACGTATGTTACGATTTGTTTTAAGATTCAATGATAAGTAATACTTAAAGCTGGCCACTGGCCATAAGATGCTAGGATGTATGTAGGTACATGAGAGTGCGGGGCAGTGGTCCAACTGCTCTGTCCAGATAGGTTAACCTATGCAGTCGAATTATATCGGTAAAGTTAAGCATGTAGTTGCATAACTAACAAAAAGTTAACTGTAAAGGCAAACTATTCAAGTACATTTTAGTTGAAACATCTAAGCCTTCTGGCATAAAGTCTGGTCTTAAGCCAGAGATATAAAAACGTAAGATACGCCCTTACCATGCTTTAGTTTAGATGTACGAAAATAATGACGAGAAGCGGTGAATTGGTAATTCATTACGCATATACAACGTGTCCCAAAATTCAACGATAAGCGGGAACTGGAGGATGCACTTGCTCATGGCTACTTCAGGAAAAATAAGAAAAAAAAATCCAGCCCTTTTTGTTTTCATAAAAAAAATAATTTTCGAAAATTTACACCCTTTGTGTTATTTTGAGCTACCACGACCACAGTTTTTCAAATATTTCAGTTTTTTTTATCGGCAACCTAAAAAGTCCTACTATTCTTCACAATTCTTAAAAGTCCCAGAAAGCCTGAGGTTTTCCACAAAACTCAAACAAACACCAAAATTCCCTTAAAATTTTGCAAGATTTTTACTTTCAGTCTACTTTGACTCATCATTGTGTAAAAGCAAATGAATGAACACTACTGTGGCCAGTTTTTTTAAAAGTTGATGCATCTAACCAAGATTACAAAATGGTATTATACTCTAAGAAATGCAGCCACGAAACAAAATTCGTACCATTTTTAAACTAGACCAAAACTTCTTAATTGTTCAAGTTCAAAGTAATCACTTGGCTTTTCAAAGGGACATGACATGCTACTCGTTGAAGTAGGTAAGAGTCACTGTCATGGAAACCCATTTACATTTCATGGGCTGCTATTTTTTTGTTTCACTGGCATGTGCCTCTTGCACGTCGTCATCGGCTCGTTGGGTGCATGTAGACCACTTGGGAATCATTGATCTACGTGAAAGAAGTTGCGGGTTCCTGTCACATTCATTATAATAGTACAGAGATAAATTTGATGAATTTTTGTTTTAGATGTTCTAAAATATAATTTGCGGAATCTACAATGGACATTACCATATTATAGGTGACAATTTTCTACACATACACTAAATCACAAAACATCAAATTTTTCTAAAGTAGGATAAAAGAGCACAGATAAAATGAAAGTGTGTTTGAAAAGACGTTTTATCTCCGGTAATTTTTAATAGATAGTTTATTTAAAATGTTAGCAATTTTTTTTGATTATCTTCTAAAACATTCTAAATGCAAATGGGCGTATTAAATGTTATAATGCCGTTAATAAACGTCTTTCCAAATATACCTACATTTACGCACTAACAAACATTTTTATTTTTCATAAGATAACACCGAACATGAAGCCACGTTTAATCTAATTAAATTATTTTAATGAGTAGTAAGTGTGTAAATACGTTTGATTAGCTCTGATAAGATGAAGGACATTGTATGGGAAACATTTATTTGACCAGGTTTGGATTATAAAATATGCAGAAGAACAGAAGACATGAATAATTATGAATGTTACTATAACAGCAAAACGTCACATATCTTTTTGTATATCTAGAATTCTATTGTTTAAATTTAAAAAACGCTTTTCTATTTTATGAACTGTTAAAAGTATTTTAAATAGGGAGAAAGAGATTTAGGTGTCACTTCATAAAATAATATGAATGAGATTAAAATAATAAAGTAACTTTTGAAATGATAGTCTGAACTTCCCTAATTTATTGTTGAGGGAAAACTTGATTATCAAAATTATTATGAGTATTAAACACAAATTTCATTAATTTGGTATCGTAAATAGAATCCGATTTCACCGCTGTTGATGGTATCCGGCGATTATAATATAACGTCAATGGTCGTAGGTATATTTTAACGTCATTAAAATATAGGATCACAGCTATAGTTATCATTATTTATTGCAAGTCCATATTAATGAATTGACAATTAATTGACTGTTGTGCCGAAACTATTTGAGTTTAGGATTATAGATTATTTTATATCACAACGAATTTCAAAGCCACACCAGAATGGACAAATAAGTTGGATACACATTGGACAAAGTCAACTATTTTGCGATAAATGTTATATTTTGCATTTGATTCAGCTAATTTGCTTCAAATCTGTAAAACGTAATACTTATCTTGAATTTTAATCTTATATTTCTTGTTACCGATTTTAGTGGATCATGTACCTAAGTTTGCAGTATTTTTTTTATTAAAACTAATAGCCCATGTAAGTGGATCATTGATGGACTAATGAATAATAAAGTGTAGTAAAAGTTGTTTTAAATTTAGTTTTAAAGTAGTAGTATAGGTAGTAGTTTAATAATCACGGCTAGAAGAAGAAGGACACAAGAAGGATTTAAGCGAAAACGGAACTTATTTAATCACAGATATAAGTCAATGAAGTACTACAAATCTTAAACTGTTAACCTTTGCATTTTAGAAATACAGATAATACTGTGTAATTAATCATTTATAAAATTTCAAACGACATTTTTATTATTATCAAAAGACTAAAAGGCGTGAAGGCTGAACAATTATTGTAATAAGTTTGATACGATATGTAGAATTTACGATGATATTGAGTTTTGTATCCGAGTAGCGTTATGACCTATTAATTGTATTCATATGAAAATATATTTGAAGTCCGTAAGTGCGGCCGCACACCAGAGATACATTTGTATTACAATAATTGTAGCGCCACATTTGAAAAGCGACATATATATCGCCCCCCTATATTTGTATGTAAATCCGCACATCAAGGACACATTTGTAGTAGGTGCAGTTTCAGGAACACGTTCGATTTATGTGGCGCCGTGCTTCAAAAATGTCTACAATGACTTTACGAAAATGAAAGACAATACAACTAGACGCTACAACTACAACTGTGCTTCTGACGTGCGTATACACAACACATTAAATTTGTCGCCGCGTAAATATATCGCAATAATTTTGGCGCCGTAAATATATGTTGTTAGTAATATGACATGTGGTGCCGGTGTGCGGCCTCACTAAGTAACACATGTCACGTAAAGTATTCATAAAATATAGTCATTTAAATAAGTCGCGTCGCTCTATTCTTTACATTTGGCATTTGATTTGGCTTTAACGCGTTAAAAGTTGTATCTGGAGATACGATATTTGCAATGATTTTTTAAGTAAGGTACGAGATAGACTGAACGTATGAATGTAATATTTATTACGTAGTTTAGATTTAGTTTTGAATTTCTTCAAAATGTAATAGGTAAGTTAAATTAACAACTAAAAATTAATTTCTTTTGATTTTATCTTAAATTAAATTAGCCAAGGCAAATAAAAGTAAACGCGTATAATTATGGAAACAAATATAAGTCGTAAATATTATGATTGATATATATAGCTATAATTTTTTAATCAAATATGGTAAAGTTTCGTTTCTTACGACCATAATACGTTTTAGATCGTTACGATAATAATCGGAATAAAAGGTAAAACTTGGAACTGTACTAATTTGCCTCCGATGCCTATCTGCTTGTTTGCCAATCCGTCTGAATTTTACAAGGCCCTATCTGCACAAAAACAAGTACACACCTGAAATTTTCTCAGAATATGTGTTACTGTAGCCACTAATTAAAACAACAAATAAAAAATGGAAAGTTGGGTACTAAAGGGGATCCTTAAAATCTTTTTGTTTCAGCTCATAAGCCTTTGAAGTTAAGGTAAGGCTTGACATTTTCATAAAATACGAGTATGTGCCAATAAAGCCTCAATCACTAGAAATAATACTCCCATAGACAAACTAACGCATTTTCAAACATCGCGCCATACAGAAATAAATACCAAAAATTATTATTATTATTTCCATTGACATATTAAACATGAGGCGTCCGTTTCTGCTTATGATTTTTATACATAAACATTTTTAAGTCGGAAAAATACGGCGTTGAAATATTTACTTCAACGCCTCCATTTTTATATTCACAGCCCCTATGTGTTCTCTCTATGCCGTTGTGGTCTACGGGAATAAATCCTGGTTAACTGTCTTCAGTTTAATAAACCTATTTTATCAACGTTATGCTATAAGAGCTTCAGATATTGAATTAACCTCAAGTCAATCAGTGTAATGAAATTTAGCGTACCTCGTACCGCCCTTATGAATACCTCCTAAGTGTGGGGAGAACATGGGTGAAAATTCAAATTTAACACTAACGAAGTTAGCTAGTCAAAGCTAACATTAAATTTAGTAAATGTTTAGTGCAACTTTCTTCGCAAAATTAAACAATTATGAATATTTTAGTCGTAAGAATCGAAACTACCACTGACTATTTCATTTTGCAAAAGTAATTCGTTTAAATATCAGGACGGAGTGGCGGCTGCGTGCAGGATATCCTATGGGGTGACCACGTCTTCTTCTTGGTTGTGCTTGGCTAGTGCCAGCAATATCATTGTAAGTTGTTTCCTGCTAATCTTCCCTTCGCTGCTATATTCGACGCCTTGTAGAATCGTTTCTTCGAATTCCAAAAGATCTTGAGCGTCGTAATCCTGTAAATATAAAGGTTTGGTTAAAACGATACACACACAGTCTCTACAGCTCTCTAGACGCCAGGAAGTAGAGCTGAACCTAGCTGTTGAAAAAAAACTTTAACTGTTGAGAAAGTGTCATTTAAAAGTCGCTGAAAGATGCTCCGTACAATTACGCTCAGACGGACGCTGCATTAGTCGTTACTAAGGCCATACGTCCCGCTTTCGGCAGGATGTCCTACTTTGAGGTAGTCGGTCCCGCTATTCCTGGCAGGGACTAAAATGTCCCGCTTTGGCAAAGAAAGCAATGAAATAGTGATCAACTTTAATGGCGGATTAAAATCCTAAAAAGACAAAAAAGGTCGTCTAGCGACGTTTTTGGCATCAAGGTTGACGTATTTACGTAGGCGCAACGCAATATTTTATGAATACCAGATGCGTCCTGCCTTCACACAAAAACTTAATGGTCACCTTAGTCTTTATGTAAAACTATAATATCACAACATAACTATCCTGCTACCTCTGAAAAATGATGTAGGTGACTTATTAACAAAATATTGGGTATATTATTAACAATCTATTGGGTGTTAAGATATTATTTTTATCGTAGCTAATTGTATTTCCCAAGAAAAATATTTTCCTTACTTTTTTTACTAATTCTAGCAGATCTTTGAGGAACCCGCGCAATTCTTCATTTTCTATCGATCCATTGTTATCCTGCAAAATGAATTAATTATGATAAATTGAATCAAATGATTTGTTTTAAAATTATTACTAACAACTTATATTACGTATTATTGTACGGATTTATGTGCCCTCCGAAGCACGGAAGCGGTCAGGAAATTTTGCCACAAGCGTTCACCCGTCCAACTACCGACTGAGCCCGCAGTTGCTTAACTTTGTTAATCACTTAGGATCGACACAAGCTGTCGTGCTATGAGTGCTTTGAGTGAGGGTAGGTAAGGAACTTCATATAACTTAAGAGGGCGAAATTCATAATACTTAAGAAGCTCGCCTTCTTAAGTATTCAACATGATGACCTGGTGGTATAGTATTAACTTGTTTTCGGAAAATCTTGGCTTTAACTTGAAGCTTATAAGCCTTATTCTTGCATGCATCCATCAGCCTTTGTGCGTCCACTGCCAGGCACAGGCCTCCTGTAACTTTCCAGTCTGAACGGTCCTGAGCCCTTTGAGTTAACCGGATGCCCGCTGTCTTTTTAGGTCATCAGATCTGGTCGGGGGCGTCCTATGCTCTTTTTTCCGAGACGAGACCTTAAGGGTGCCGTTCCACCAGAGATGTGCTATGCTACGTTGCTAAAGATGCGTTTAAGATCTACCAATCACATACATTGGCGTGCGTAGAAACCCCCTAAGGGCTGAATGTGATTGGTGGATGGCAGACGCATCTATACCGACGTAGCATAGCACATCTCTGGTGGAAAGGCACCCTAAGCCCCTTATTCAGATTTCAGAATTAAAACTAAGGCTTGTATCATTTTATTACTTACCCTGTCGTACAGAGAGAACACTCTTTCAATGTCGTCCTTCGTTAATTTCGTAGCGCCCTGTTGAAATCACAATATTAGTAGAACATGTTTATTTTAAGGATTTTCAATGTTTTCCTTCGTAATCTACCAGTCGTTTTGTGTTCAGACAGATAAGAAATTGTCTAGACGTTAATAAAATAAACAATGTAGAATAGAAATGTAATGTAAATGTAAGTAGGTACTAGACTGTTGTTAGAAATGAATATCTATTGAGTAAAGCTAACATTAAAGAACATTCATGGTATGAGATTGTAGGCGTTTAATTACGTTTATCTCAGCTGGATTAAAATTAAGATTATACTTCTGAATATTTTAAAATAGTTCTACCTCGTTTTTTATGTCTAGATTAATAAATAATTCTAACAGTCCTACTGCCATCACTATCAAACCCAGTTTTAATAAAAAAAACTACGTAGAGGACAGAAAAATGTTTAGCTTTTGTTAGTGAGTGTACTACAATAAATGTGTGGATTTGTATAAATTCCGTTTCCAAAGTGACATAATTAGTATCTACAGTCAGTAGCTAGTTCGAGTTACTCAAGAACAAAACGCGATTAACGTTTTATCATTCATTTTATATCATTTCTTTCACATTTATATGTCGTTTTACTTTATTGTCTCGATAATCGGAACGAAACGATATTCACTACTGAATTTACTCCACGTATGAACACTAAACATTTCGTAATATATCTACTAAAAAATAAAGCTCGAATTGATCTGATATTTGCCTTATCCGTGCTTTAACTAGTCACAGACGTCATAGTTGTTATGAAACGAACACATTTATTTATACTATACTATATGTATCTACTTCTACATTCTACATCACTTAAATCTACAGTTGTCTAACAATGATGTTCGTCACTTACAGGCAGTAGAGAAAAACTCACGCCATAAAAAATAAATAAAAAAACTTACACAAAGAGAAAAAACTATCGATTGGAATAGGATAATGCAAGCCGAACTAATGATCGTATGCGAGCCTTTGATCCATGTCATAAAATGCCATCGCTAATTCTACGGCTACATCTGCGTCTTAACGCGTTAATTGAGTTTAATTAACGCGCTGAAGTGGTGAATTAATAAGTAACTTTTTACAAAAAAAAACCGATGTCAAAATCGCGATAACTCAAAAACTAATTTATAATTTTTGAATATAATTTATAAGGCACCACACGACAAGCACCACCTTTCGAACAAAAAAATTATACTGTCAGTAAGGCTTTGTATCAGGCTTTATTTGGCGAGCTAAATAAAGACTGGCTTAGACAAAGTAACTTTTGTTTAGACTACTTTAAACACTGCTTGGTTTTAGTAAAAAAATATTTAGACCTCATTAGCCCAAGCAATGTGTCAATGCATGAATATTTAAAAAAGTACGTAAAGAACGTATTAAGAACATATTTATTCGACCACGAACCTACCAAGTCAATTAAAACGTGCTTGAGCTGAAGAAAAAGGGACAGAATGAGTCTTAAACTTACTATGAATAGGTATGTAAGTATGTCATTTTGCGAACGATAAACGTGTAAGAAGTAAGAATGTAGTCAGACCTTATAGGGGTTGTGAATAAATATGTGTATATTTGAGCTGTAGCTACTTGGTATTGCCAGTATATTTTTTCCAAAAATAGTAACAGGCATTATGAATTGTTTTAATTTTTTAAAACGTGTCATTCAAATAATTAGCGTTGTTAGCACCTGCTTATTTTTTAGTTTTAAGTACATTTTTGTTGTATTGAGGAACAACTATTTACTTAATGGTTTAATAATATAACAATTTATTAATTATGTTTTAATTTACCCCAGTCATTTTGTTTAATCTGTTTACTAGGGTAAAGAGTAAGTAAGTACATATTATATACGATTATCGAGTCCAATATTATGTTACATCTAATGGAGGCCATTCCAGACCGCTGTCCAAAGGGTCCTGGGTTCGATACCAATTGAGGTGGGAGTGAGATGTATTAAAAAAAGGTTCCTGGATGTGTCTTCTTTTTGTGTGTTATCCAAGAAAACCAATGAACCAAGATAGGTGGAGCCCTACTATGTAATTTAAAAAAGGTGAAAAAAAGAAAGAGCAAAACTGAACTCATCAAAGCTTAAAGCTACAAAGTTGCAGGATAGTGGTAATTCTTTCCCTCAGACGTTTCTCGTAAGACGCCTGCCTTTCTTACGTGGCGTCGCATCATTGTTAGACGACAATGTGTACACTTACCTCGATGCCCTCCTAAGTGTGCGAGTGCGGGAGTAAGCGTAGGTAATTGTTAAGATAGACAGACAGAGACAGGCAAATTATACGTCATGCTAACTAAACTTTATAGCCTGTGCAAGTGCTGACCATAGACAAGGCCGTTTCTGTATCTATTTTTTGTGCTAAAGAGACTTTTGCATTGTGTTTCAGTTTCTACAAGATCTAGGAAGAGTTCTAGAAAAGTTTTTTTAAAGAAGTATAAGAGAGTATATATTTACATAAACGTAGAAATAATTTAATTGAAAATAAGCCCTATCAGCTTTATCATTTAGCTTTTAAAATAACTTTTTCACATTGTCAATCTTAATATAACATTATTTCATTATAATAATCACCTAGGTCATATTAAATGTTATAAATAGGTACATAAAAATACTTACCTACTTATGATTTATACCTTCGAAAGGAATGAAATATATAATGTGGTGAATGAACAATTCACGAAAATATTATGAAACGTTGAAATATCTACCAGTATTTAACTATAATTGTAATTAATTGATTATAAAAATATTCGAGATTCTTAAATCCCACCTTTAATAACCTATGCGACTATTTGATTTCAAATAAAAGCACGAAGTATGAAATTTTTGAAAAACCTACCTACATAGGAATACTAACTCAAACTTAAAGACTTTATACATGCCAATTGGGTGCCAAAATATAAAATACTATCGTTTCAGTTTTAATAACAATTTAAGCAGTTTTCACTTTATTTAAGAAAATTAATTATTAAGTGAAAGACGTACACAATAACGACACAACACACGATCAAACAAGCACGAACTGAAAAAAAGATAAGCGTTACATTTCGTAACTCTACGGCTACACCTACGTCTTAACGCATTAATTAAACGCGCTAATGTGGTGAATTAAGAAATAATTAGACGTCAAAATAACCAAATTATTTTTACGTTCTTGTGTGTAATTCATTTTGCGTTAGTTTGCCTTAGTTAAGTTTCTATAATAACAATTTATATAACATAAATTTGTAAAACATGATAATAATAGTAATTGTCAATTTTAACAAGTCTAATTTCTTCTTATTTTATCTCATTAGCGCGTTAAATATCGCGTTAAGATGCAGATGTGGCCATACCATAAAGCACTTTGTATGCTGATATCTGAATGCCCCAAGAGACGCTTAACTGAAATATTTAATGTAAGTTTGGATTACGTCTGTATAATTTATTATCAACAAAAGGGGAGAAGGAAAAAAGGAAGGGAATATACTTAATGGTTGATGAATGACGTGTTTAACTTAATGTGTCATATAGAGTAATAAAAAACATGTCGTCACTTCACTAACAGAGATAAAATAAAGTGAATATTCACATGATATAACGGCTATGAAATAACCTTTTATTTCACAATATTTTTGTAGGTCTTATGTTTTTATGTTTTCAGTAGGGTTTTATTTTTTGCGTGTACTGGTATGTTACGGGTTGTAGCCAAAATTGTTTGATGAATCTTAACTTATGATTAAGTAAGACCTGCATTGGTGCACTGGATACTGGATAGATATAACAACTCAAAAAAAAATGGTGGGCTTTGAAAGTCGTGTCAGAGATTTAAAAACAGCGCCCTATATGTCTTATAAACCTAATGTTTAATTAAAATACCTTTCACTTTCTATTTTTAATCAATCCCTTCAATTAATTTATAAATGCAGTTTTTGATATCAAAATTTGTCCAAATTAAATGCACTTCTTAAATATAGGTGAACAAAATGAAGTTTTACTTAACATATTTCATAGTTATTTAAAAATCGACTATCATCCTAAAAGTACTGTGTATTCTAATAGTAAAAATAACAGGTCTGTGTATTTTCTCAGTACCCATTCCAATCTAATTCAATATCATTCATCATTCTACGTAGCTCCGAACTAGTTGAAAAGATAATCCAGGCAGACTATTCATTGGAATTAGATTGAAAGTGTTAGTTTGATTTTGTATTGAATGGAGGGCTTTCAGATTGGTTTACGAGGGAAATAAAAACGTCATCACGTCATGGCTGTATGAGTGTATGTCACGACTCACCTTGAATACTTGTCTGCATAGGAAATTTTCTTTGACTGGTAGCAGCCTGAAATGTACAAGTAACCAATTTCATTACGCAAAGATGACTCATATCAGATTATGTAAGGATTATTTTACTTATAAGTCACAATGAGAAAGGTATATAAGATCATACGCATGCAGAGAGAGATAAAAGTACTAGTGGTAATCTTGTTAAAACTCATAATTTAATACTTTTTTATTGATTTGTGTGGGAGACAAGAACAAGTTAAATTGGGAGTAATGTGTATAGACCTTAAACATGTTTCCGATACTTACTTCGCCATTTCAGAAAGTTGCAATCTGCCGTCCTTATTGGAATCGAATACTTGTAACTGTAAATAAAAACATACATAAGTAATATAATTTTCAATAGTATTATGTTTCACAAAAACAACAACGTTTATTTAAGGAAGCCAAGCACTAAAACGATTTGAAAGTAAGTAGCTGTGTTCGCGATTTTGTTTGCGCGTGTTTACAACATTTTGTATCTTCCAGTGGAAGTCACATAAAAATCGTTCCAGCTGTTTCAAAGTTTAGCTCAAAAAACCTGATAGACAGACAGCAGCTGGACAAAATTTTAAAAATCGATTGTCTGTGTTTTAGTTTCTTTTAGTCTTTAATTTTATACAGAATAATAATTAAATTATTTCAATTAACTATTATAAATGATAACTAAAAATTATAACATATTCAGAGCCACCAAAACTCTACTATACGTCACGTGACTTAGATCGACATCATGATCCTTTTTAATCGAATTAGGGTAGCAAACAGCACTACCCTTCCACTGCCGCCCGTGACAATTGTGATCGACTTAGAACAAGACTCAATATTTACTGACGGGGATGGGACCATTTAGTAGAAGGAGTATTAGTTTACTAATTAGTGAAAGGACAGGAAATGTTAGTAATAGTTAGTCAGTTAGTTAATGTTAGTATTTTTTCAGTAAGTAAATGTTACTATGAGTCTCGTTCCGATTCGGTCACCGATGTGTTGCTACCTCTGAGGACTAAGATGGTCGCCTCTAAAAAAGTGAAACCGGCTCCACACGTTTCTATCCAGAACACAATTGCTCTTAAAACAAACATTATAACGATAACGAATATTAGTGAAATTTATGAGAAAGGCCCTATATTTTTGACCCTATATATTTTTGACCCTACTTTTCACTCAGTACGATTGTATGTGGCACAAAAACAATTTGTCTGACTAATTTATTTGCTATCATAATGCTACGGTTACATTTGCGTCTTAACGCATTAATAAACGCGCTAATGTGGAGAATTTTAAAATTATTTTCAAAAATTAAATTATTATCATACCTAATTATGTTAGAAATGTATGGTATATGAAGCCTAAGTAACAGGTTTCTATTATAAAAATATATGTATACTGAACACAACATTAGCGGTTAATTAAAGCGTTAAAACGCAGGTGTAGCCGTAGAGATAGAAACAACCGTCACGTAATGCGAAACAGATAATATTATCATTCTGTCTCGTTTTTTCTTATGTCATTGCCGTAAGTATAGTAAACCCAACTTACAGTCTTACATGGATCTTTTGGCGTGTGGGTGACAGAGACAGCGCCTTACAGGTAAGGCAAACTGTAAGGCACTTCTCACACAACGCTATTTATGAGCTACGCGACTGCAACGCAATCCAAAATTTGTACCTATGTATCTGACACTTTTCACTGACGGGAGACGCGTCCTCCTGTCAGTGAAAAGTGTCTGTGAGAAGTGCCTTAGGCACTATCTCTGTCATCCACGCGCCAAAAGATACTTGTACGACTATAACCTTGAAATGAAGAGAGGCGCTGTCGGACACATTGGACCAATAATAATAATAATAATAATAACTTTATTGGGAAAAACAGTACAGGTTATAAACTTTGCAAGTTGTTGAGTCCTTCTTTTAAGTATATAGATACCTGTGCCAGAAGGACTCACTCTTCCACATCTTGATTCAGCACTAAAATTGCCTGTATAAACTAAATGATACATTATTACAAAGTTATACGCATGCAAATAAAAACAAAGAAATGTAGTTACATAAATTGAACTAAAAATATAGACTAAAGTACGACATTAAACATTTATCACACTTGCATACGTGTGATCTGTGTGAGAGTATGGTGCACTGTACATGTGTTGTGTGTGTATGTGTGTGTGAGTGCATGCGTGCGTGCGTGTGTGTCAGTGTGTGTGTATGTGTGTGTGTGTGTGTGTGTGTGTGTGTGTATGTGTGTGTGTGTGTATGTGTGTGTGTGTGTGTTTGTGTTTATTTTACGTACCTAGATTCTTTATTTTGTTTACTTTATTTTGTTTACTTTATTTAATTATAAAATGCTATGCAGAATTAATTCGGTTTCATTATAGGATAATTTAATTAACCAGTCTGTGACGATCTTTTTACAGTCATAATGAGCTCTGGAATATATGGATAACTTTCTATTTATTTTGTTATAAAGATAGCCACTTTGGACGAGATACTGATGACGGGCAAATGAAGTTCGGACCTTAACTGGAGTTATGACAAGATATTTTCTTCTTTTATTCACAGTGGGTGGTTTATACGCAGTAGTTTTATGGGTTTTTAAGATACAATTCAAGATGAATAATTTCCTTATGGATAACAGATTGCATGATTCATAAAGATCTTTTGTGGGGAAACGATATGGTTTAAAATACATAGTTTTAAGAAGTTGACGTTGGGCCCTTTCTACATCCATAAATTTTGTTTTAGATGCACCACCCCATAAGGAAATGCAATAGGTAAAAATTGATTGGGCAAGAGCTATGTATATTTTCCTGAGTAATACTTCGGAGGCAACATGTCTAAGTATTTTGAAAATCCATATTAATTTTCTAGCTCGATCACTTACTAATTCAACATGCTGGTGCCAGGATAATCTGGGGTCCAAGATAACACCTAAGTATTTTACTTTATCAACTTTATTGATAGCCAAACATGTGCAGTTAGAGTTTATAATATTGCTACATTGATGCATTTTTATACTAAAGTCAGAATGAGGTTGTGTTTTATTAGTAAGACTAAAACAGATATAGTTAGTTTTGTGTATATTAAGCGTAAGTAAATTGTTTCTTAGCCAAGAAGCAATCCTAGCTGTACCTATTTCGGTGTTCCTACGTACTGTCTCCCAATCATCTCCGTTAAAAACTATAGCTGTGTCATCTGCGTAGGAGAAAATGTTAGCTCCATTTGACTGTAGTTCGCATAACCCATTAATATAAATTAGAAATAAGGTAGGCCCGAGGACGCTACCTTGAGGAACACCATATGTTATGTTTAGATCATTACTAACAATTTGCCCAACCTTTACTTTTTGTACTCGCTCCGATAAATAATTTCTAAAAAGTTCTAAAGCTTTTCCCCTTATTCCAATCCTTTCTAGTTTGTTCACGAGAATGGGAATAGAGACCGTATCAAATGCCTTTTTTATATCGAGGAATAATGCGAGACATTTTTTACCTCGATCAAGTAGCTCAGTGATGAGAGAGGTTAAAGCTGTTACTGCGTCTTCAGTCGATTTACCTCGTTGGAATCCATACTGTGACTTTGATAGTAATTTAAATTTCATTAAATAGTTAATTAAACGTTTATTAAGCAATTTTTCCAAGATTTTCGAAATACACGGTAAGACTGATATAGGTCTATAGTTGCAAATATCATCTCTATCCCCATTCTTGTGAACAGGTGTGATAATAGATTGTTTGAGGCATTTAGGAAAGATGCCTGTTTTAAAACAAAGATTCACTAAGTGAGTTATGATTGGGACTATTTCATGTTGAGCAAGTTTGAGAAAGGTTGCCGGAATACCATCCCATCCTGGAGCGCTATTTGATTTTAGATTATGTATATGTAACTTTACTTCACGGTCATCCGTGTCCAATAATACAAATGAGTTTAATTGATTGCACCTATCCATATTTTGGATATTATGAATATAGTTGCCACTATCAGATACAATGTTCTGGGCTAGGTCTGCACCTACACTAATAAAGTATTTATTAATAAAATTAACAGACTCAGTATGTGATGATCTTAAATTTAAAAGATTAGTATCTATTTGTGCGTTTTTCATATGGGTTATATTTGTAATGTTGTTCCAGAGTAGCTTATTATTTTTAGTAGATTTGTCTAATTGCTCCCTATTATATTTATTTCTAAGTTTTTTAATTAGATTATTACAAAAATTGCGATATCTTTTATAACTGATTTTAAGAATTTCATTGTGAGGATCATCTTTTAACTTTTTTTGCATTTTATTACGATTTTTGATACACTTTAAAACACCAGTCGTCATCCAAGGTTTCAAAATACGTCTACTTTTAGGGGTATGAGTATAACTAGTGTTATCTTGCAGTGCTGTTTTAATCTTAGGGCGCATTCAAAAAGAACGCTGGTTACCGGCGCCGATCTGCCAGTAGGTTTGGGTTGTTTGGGTAAAAAATATCGATATATCAAAATATCGATATTTTTTTCAGATTTAATATTTATTTATTTTAAGCTCTGCTGTCTGCTCATGGATCGCATCATGTACCTATTTGACCAATCCGATTTCTTAAATTTAGAAAAAGAGTAGGTATGCAGTAGGCTATATGGGTTTAGTTTCTTTGCTTCAAACACAAACAAAAATTACAGTCTATGACCTACTTGTCTATGACAATGACACTGCTTGTTGGTTTGGTTGGTAAAGTGCCACAAACTAATTTGACCCGGTAAGAGGGGCATAATAATTGCATATTGGGAAGAAATATCGATATATCGAAATATCATATACATTTAATTTAATTTCAGATACATTTGGAAAATATCGATACGATAAAATATGTTTTTCCCATTTGCCCATCCCTGTCCCTATCTGTCAGCACTTATCGGTATAGTCTATGATCCGAACCTAAATCGACATTCATCGGGTTGATAAGAGAATCAAAATAATTTTATAATAAATTTCGTATATTAGAAAATATATTAAAAATGGGTAGACAACAAAAATCCTGGACAGAATATAAGTAGATAAGTACCTATTAGTTTATACCACTCTTTAGTATTAAACAAATATTTCTTAGTATTTTAAATGATTTGTGTTTAATAAATCTGATATTCATTTATTACATATTAATAAATCTTTTAAAATACCTACTAAGAAATATTTATTAAGCACTAAAAAGTGGTCTCTAATAAATTATTTGTTAAATATTAACAAATATTTTTAACTATCAAAAAAGTTTCTATAAGTGTGTTTGATTTTTTTATCAACCCGATGAATGTCGATTTAGATTCGGATCTTAGACTATACCGATAAGCGCTGGCAGATCAGCGCCGGTAACCAGCGTTCTACATGAATGCGCCCTTAGCTATTAATTGTTCCGCCACATAATTTGGATCAGTCGAAAATAACAATTCTTCTAAGTTTTTATCCAGTAATGATTTTAATGCAGACTCAAAGTCGACTTTAATTTTCGTATTCTGATATTTATGATCTACCTTGGATTTTGTAAGTTTTAAAAGTAATAAAGAGTGGTCGGTTATCGTTGTATTCAGAATAGCAATATGAGCAGACATTTTTCCCGGTTGAATTTTTAACATAAAGTGATCTAGACAATTATTTAGTCTCGTAGGTATCGTATGGCCTGTCATTAAACCATGAGAGATTAACATATTAACATAGTTTTGTCTGTTGTTTCTTTCATGAATTTGTTCATTAGGTGTCGATAAAAGATTTATATTAATGTCTCCGGTTAAAATTATGTTATTGGAAGATTTAACTGTTTCCAAGTAAGAATTAAGAGAATTAATAAACATATCTGCATTGGTATTAGAGGGAGATCTATAAACTCCCAAAATCAGACTATTATTAACTTTAATTTCCAAGGCAGAGGCATGATTCAGTCTTATTTCTTTTACTTTTGCGGTAATATTATTTGTGACATAAGCAATTACACCATCGTTCTTATTTAAATGATAAGCTGTTTGATAAGCTGAGTAATTAGGAATAGTAGGTATCGGTTTATTAGGATTCAAGTGACATTCAGTTAGTATCAAGATATCGGGAGGTAATTTTAAACAGGCTAATGATACTTGTAGGTCATCAAAATTACTGTATACGCTCCTTATATTTTGGCAAAAAATTTTTAAATCATTTTTTTGTACAGGAATACGTTTAGACAGATCCTCAATATCACAATTTAATGCTTGCGCTATACTAGCATTATCTATTTCATTTATAGTTGAAAGCGAACTATCCATTTAAAAAGTACTTCATAATACTGAGGGTGAATCCAAAAATACTTCTGTGTAGGGTATATTTTAGCAATATCACATAAGACTGTAAAATATAATGATTATTACGTTTTTTAAATGTAAATAATAAAGCAAGAATGAAGTTACACATTTGTGAGTTCTGTGTGTGGCATGTTGTATTATAAGTGTGTGCGTTATTCGCTACGTAGGCGAGTAGAAATGTTACAATGCTGTGGTGTGATATAATGTTTCTTAAAAAGTGACATGACAATAAATTAACTAGTTTACTCAGACCATATAGTCAGGAAGATACAAGTTGTTGGATTTGGGTTTCACTCTTAATTAGAATTTTCGGGGCATTTTCATCCTTTTTTAGATATACTTTCCCGTACGCTGTCCAACAGAATTTGAATTTCTTAGCTTTTACTAGGTCACGAGCTAGGAAGTGTAGTCTAGCACCTTTAGCTGTCAGGTGTTCGGTAACAAAGATTGGAGTATCAGTATTAGTTCGTAGACCCACATGCTTGGCAGTCAGTTTGTAACTGTGTCTTGTGTTGAATGATTTGCATAATTTAAGAAAGTTGGTCTTCAAGATTGTAGAGGATGTTTCCACTATGATCGGAGTGTTGAGTTGATCTAATCTTTTATTTTTTACTCTGTATATATCTTTAATGTCACTCTTTTCTATTTTGCAATCAATATTACTCGAGAGGCATAACACCATTTCCAGCAAGTCTTCTTTTGTCTCTTCCTTTTTCTTAGGCACGTTTTTTATTTGAATATTGGATTTACGACTTGACATTTCCATATCCTCAATTTTACTTTCTAGAAATGACATATACACTCTATCTTTCTCTGCCTGTCGTTCTAGTTGCTCAAACTTAGTTTTTAACTCATCATTTTGTGTAGATAGATATTCCATGGAACATTCAATTTTTGTGTTTGTCTGCTGGATCTCAGACAATAACAGACTGATTTTTTTAATTTCTTTTTGTTGTTCTGACATAAGAGACTTTATAAAAGTTTTTATATCAAATGTTTCATCCTCCTCTCTCCTTCTTTTCGTGCTAGTAAAAGTGTAATTTGGTGGAGTTTTATCTATGCTACCTAAATCCGACTCTGAACATGACTTATCCATTTCGTGTCTCTCTTGTGTTTTTCACACGTTCAGATTCAGATTTTAAAAGTCGTATTTAAGTTGTTTAACGAAACTGGATACTAGGGTAGCAGAAGCATGTAAGCCTGTGTAAAATTCTTCTTTAATAAGCCAGTGATTGACAAAATAAATAATATAAGTCCAAGCGGTAGGCGTAGTAGTAGGAGTATTCGGCAGCAAAGAAAAAATTTGTCCAATTTTGTATGAAGAATAATTGCAGCGTGTACTAGGCAATATAGAGTAAGAGCCCGCGTCGCGCAGACCTTCGTTATATTATAAAAGCTGAAAATTCTTCTATATACGTCCCATATACAGGTATAAGCAAACCCAGCCTATGCAACCTGGGTCGCGGTGGCTTTGGCAGGTAACAGGTAGTAAAGGTGAGTAAAAATGTGTTTCAAATTTGTGATAGCATAAAACTTAGTTTTCATATATTTTAACTTACAATCATATTAGAAACCGCCTCGTCTATTGGCGGACACTTAGGACGGTGGCAACCCCTTGCCAGACACCCTCACAGTCTAATTATTTATAAATCTACTTTCGTCATAGTATAAAACCTGACTTTTATATATGTTATTCAGAAAATTATACGAATAATGTTTCCACAGTTCGCAGTCACTTTCGATGGTTCCCCTATCTTCCCAGACACATTGAAATCTACTCCAGGCGTGCGCGCGATGAATATACATGTAGGTTGGTGCGAGTGAAATAGCACGATATATACTCTAAACTTATCAAGAAAATAAATTATGCAGATTTATAACGGATTAAAAGTGTAAATTTTAAAAAAAAGATGTAAAAAAATTTCTTAAAACAAATTATGAAATCATTCAATTTTGAAAATTATCATTAAATATTTTATTCAACTAAATCATCATCAAGAATGAATTCAAGTGAATTTTATGGAAACAAGTTAGGATTTAAGAAAGTTGTAAAAAGTATCTATTGATATTTTTTTAAGTATTGTGCAGAAAATAATAAGAAAAATCGGCAGTTGATGATAAAATTCTAGAAGTTTAAAGTTAAGGAGATAAATTTGTATGTATGTTGGTTTTACTATAAGGAGAGAAAATAATTTAGATCGTAATGAAATCAGTGGAAAAAGAATTAAATTATACATTTAATTATAGCCATTACAAAACAAAGCAAAAAATAAAGTTTCAAACATTGTTATTGTTAAATTAAAAAAAAAACTATTATTTCCATCGTCATCGTCGGTATTTCCATTATCTTCATCACTGCTACTCCATTCTATGGATTTGTCCTCATCAATGACACTATCTTCAACAGCTTCTGTAATAATTAAAGCAAGTTAGAACAATTATGAATAGCCGATGATTTGTTTATGAACATTGAACATTATAACATACCTGACAAAGTTTGTAGAGAATCACTGACATAATGAGGTAGCTGATCTCCTTCAAACCATTTAAAATGGTATTGACCACTTTCCAGTACCCAGCCATTATTTTCAGGTTTACGTGAAGTAGGTTTACTTAAGTGAGCATTGTTCCAAATCGCACAATTATAATTAGCTCGTAAAAAATGCTGCAGTAGCTCATTTTTACAAGGTGGTAAACTGCTAGCATCAAAATTTCTCAATTTTTTTCGATTGAAAGCCTCATTAATATCAGATACTTTATACGAGTCTATAAACATCTGAACTCTAGCAGCATCAACATCAATTACATTCCGAGCATTATATACACTGCATATATATTTCTGAATACTATTAAAAACGTTCTTTCGTTCATCGCTGTCCTCCATTAATTCGCTTTCGCCAAACTTAATAAAAGCTTTTTGGTACTCGTCGAATTTTTAGTTTATAAGGTCTCAATTTTCCTTTTCTAAATAATGCCGGATTGTAATCGCATCCTGTAATGGCGTGGAAACCAGTCCAGCTTCGACACATGGATTCTCCTAACTGTGCGTGTATCTTCGTTAGATCCACGTACCTTACATTGATGATCACTGATGAGGACAAATCCATAGAATGGAGTAGCAGTGATGAAGATAATGGAAATACCGACGATGACGATGGAAATAATTGTTTTTTTTTAATTTAACAATAACAATGTTTGAAACTTTATTTTTTGCTTTGTTTTGTAATGGCTATAATTAGATGTATAATTTAATTCTTTTTCCACTGATTTCATTACGATCTAAATTATTTTCTATTATTTTTTTTACATCATTTTTTTAAATTTACACTTTTAATCCGTTATAAATCTACATAATTAATTTTCTTGATAAGTTTAGAGTATATATCGTGCTATTTCACTCGCACCAACCTACATGTATATTCATCGCGCGCACGCCTGGAGTAGACTTCAATGTGTCTGGGAAGATAGGGGAACCATCGAAAGTGACTGCGAACTGTGGAAACATTATTCGTATAATTTTCTGAATAACATATATAAAAGTCAGGTTTTATACTATGACGAAAGTAGATTTATAAATAATTAGACTGTGAGGGTGTCTGGCAAGGGGTTGCCACCGTCCTAAGTGTCCGCCAATAGACGAGGCGGTTTCTAATATGATTGTAAGTTAAAATATATGAAAACTAAGTTTTATGCTATCACAAATTTGAAACACAATTTTACCCACCTTTACTACCTGTTACCTGCCAAAGCCACCGCGACCCAGGTTGCATAGGCTGGGTTTGCTTATACCTGTATATGGGACGTATATAGAAGAATTTTCAGCTTTTATAATATAACGAAGGTCTGCGCGTCGCGGGCTCTTAGACCAATAAGGGTATTTAGGAGATGCGATAGGGTAGCAGGGTAAGATTTGGTCCAATATTATACTTTGAATAATGCCAGCATGTACTAGGCGCCCAGAAGTCTTCAAGAGATGCGATAGTGATAGTACGACGCAGCGTTTACTTGTGTGTTATCTCCTTAAGTCACATAGAGGGCTTATTGCGGTCTTGTTTACACAGCGGGATTGCTACATGGGACCAACAGAGACAGCAATTATCCAATCATACGCATAGCCATCCGTTAGATTATTGCTATTTCGTTTAGCGCATTGGCTAAACGCGGAAGTGCGACTGCAACAGGCCCGACCCTTGCTTGATGCACACACGCTTCACTCGAAAAGATGTTTTGCTTCGTGCGTTGTATGTACTCCTAGTATTTGGAATGAATTTCGGTAAACAATTTATTTAATAACTGATTTTAAACTTTTATCATCGCGGATTACACTCATTTTTTCTATAATGCGGGTTACTCACGATATTTTGTATTATTGGTGTGCCGATATTTCGACCCAGTTGCATGGATCGTGGTCACGGCGGAACTGCGGTGGCGCGGAGAAACTTTTGACACATGACATTTTACACTAATACATTAGTCTGTCTACCTTTCTTCTAACTCGTTTTTGTGATTTGTTGACTATATTACGACACACTACACTAACCACATCCTTGCGCTCGACCTCTTTAACTTTTTCCGACTTGCATAAACTAACCACTGGATTCCATGTTGGTGCTAATTTAAATCCGTCCTCCCTATTAAAGTTTTTGGGGTGTTTTTTAATCTCTATCGCCTCTCTTACTAACCGTGGGATGTAATGGCGTTCCATGGCGATAACCTGCGGGCTGTGAAGTTCAATCCAGTGGTTAGTGCCTGAATCAAGTAGATGTTCTGCTACAGCTGATTTCTTCCTCTCATTTTTCCTAATAGCTGCGATGTGTTCTTTTAAACGCTGCGATATTGCCCGTTTCGTCTGTCCAATGTAACACCTACCGCACATTGCACACCGTTACATTGGACAGACGAAACGGGCAATATCGCAGCGTTTAAAAGAACACATCGCAGCTATTAGGAAAAATGAGAGGAAGAAATCAGCTGTAGCAGAACATCTACTTGATTCAGGCACTAACCACTGGATTGAACTTCACAGCCCGCAGGTTATCGCCATGGAACGCCATTACATCCCACGGTTAGTAAGAGAGGCGATAGAGATTAAAAAACACCCCAAAAACTTTAATAGGGAGGACGGATTTAAATTAGCACCAACATGGAATCCAGTGGTTAGTTTATGCAAGTCGGAAAAAGTTAAAGAGGTCGAGCGCAAGGATGTGGTTAGTGTAGTGTGTCGTAATATAGTCAACAAATCACAAAAACGAGTTAGAAGAAAGGTAGACAGACTAATGTATTAGTGTAAAATGTCATGTGTCAAAAGTTTCTCCGCGCCACCGCAGTTCCGCCGTGACCACGATCCATGCAACTGGGTCGAAATATCGGCACACCAATAATACAAAATATCGTGAGTAACCCGCATTATAGAAAAAATGAATTTATTTAATATTTTGTAAAAACGAATGTTGTTAAAATCCTCAGGCACGTCAACTCTGTACAGAGGTCCGGGGGGAAGAGGAATCATCGAGAGGTAGTAACTGACAGACGAATGACCACAACGTACTTATGAATGACTTTTTAACATGTCGGCATTAGTTCCAATTTTTGCCATTTTCTTAATAACAATAATAATAATAATAATAAGTATTTTATTTCGAGTAACCATAAGACTCATATATTATGTTAGTATTACAATTACTTATTCTCTATGTTAGTACTTAACCTACGTACAAAAAACAAAGATGTGTGTCATTTCTGTACCATTCCACATGAAACGGCACAGCAATGACTCACATACATACAGTCTAGCCTGCTTGCAATCATTTTTAGGATGCTGTTGGTACTACACCGCAATCTGCGCACCATGGGGAGCCACATCGTTTGCGTATTGTAGCGTAAAAACAGTCCACGCTCGCCGTCGCAAACATCCCTGACGCGCTACAAAAGCGGCGCAGCCCCATCAGCACCGTAATATTATAATATATTGGACACGGTCTTAAGTCAATACATTATTACGTCTCGTACTCTTGTAGGTACCTACATGTTACCCTATGTAGGATATTCATACGCAAATTAGCATTGACTTTACGGTATCACGGATTCGTGTCTTATGCATTTATGTTGTAACAATAGAAGATAATTTATGTTGGCAATCTTGCTCCAACATTTCATGAAATCTGTGCGATAGCATACGTGACTATAATATCGTAAGAGATTATTTTAGAATACTAACACTCTGTTTTCAACTAGATTCTTCATTTATCCTACAGTAAGTATCAATTTTATCGCTTAACTTAATATAAAAAGCTAAAGGATTTTTTTTATTTCTTTTGCAACAACGCGCTTATGACTGGAACCGCTTAGGTACCTATTCGATTTTTTAAATATTGCCACATACTTATGCTAAAAAAATGTTTATTTACCATCGTGTCAGTGTATTCAATGAGTTTATCTTCGGACACATCATTGATCTTCTTGGCTTCTTTAAGAAGATCTCGAAGAAAATTCTGGGAAAGCAAAAGAAAATATTTGTCAGAAGGATAATAAAAATGTAGGTACAATTTTCCCTAATGTAATAAATATTTGATTGAAAAGCGTGGAATTTTACTGACATTCATAATATACCTACAGTGATTGTGTACCTAACAGAGGTATTCATCTTTTATTCGTCGTTTTAGATGTACATATAATATTGAAAGCTTCAGAGACAAAATCTTTTAAATGAAAAAAAAACATGAAAACAACTTCGAATAAGATTTCATTTAACTTTCTTTAATAATTCATACCTAGTTAACTATAACTTCATAAAAATTGAAATAGTTAATGAACATCCTAATGGTCCATCATGATATTCTAATAAAACAAGTATTTAAAATAGATAAAAGATACGGAAAAAGATAAGAGATACATTATTTCTTACCTTCAATTCGTCTGCCTCGATGTAGCCGCTCCCATCAGTGTCGTATTCGCGCCAGATCTGAAAATTTTAATGATTAATTGATCCCCCGGCGCCAGGGGAACGATCCTTCATAAGAATCTACTCATATTTCACGTGTGTCACGTATGAGATAACATTATTACAGCAGGTAAACACAAATTGTATCGTAATACAATAGCCATCTTGGGACTCCCCAGATGGGTAATGTCACGTGATTGTGAATAATTAAATCGCAGTAAACAAAATTTATATAGTTACTGAATATTATAAGAAATGTACTTTAAAGAAAGAGAGTACAATACAATACAATGACTCTTTACAACTGATTTTACATGACTATACTTGACTGTACTTTACTTAACTGTCAACCAGAAAATCAAAAATATACCTAACGAAAAAAATAATCACGTACATACAGAGAAATGGTATACAAAAGGTGATCTTATCGCTAAAGCGATGTCTTTTAGACAACCTTTAGTGCCTTTCCACCAGAGATGTGCTTTGCTACGTTGCTAAGGATGCTGAATACATATTTACTATGATCTATGTATTGTTCAAAGGATATTTTTGTAATCATTTAGACATAAATAAGACGTTTAACAACTTTCTTACCTTCATGAATTCCACACTGGACTCTAATGGGTTGTCAAACCTGAAGAGAAGCAAAAAGTTCTCCTCCATCGGTAATAACTGTGCCAACTACGACAAATAAAAAGAAAAAAATATAGCAGGCTGTAAGGAGGTTTTCTCTCTTTTAGGTATTACTTCTTCAACCCCTACTATGGATAACCCCTCTTATAAAGGTGTACTGAAAGAGGAAAAATTGCACATTAATGACCTGAATGACATTTTTGATTGCCGATTTTTCTATGACAACACTTGATTGCCGATTTTTCTATGACAACACCTAATTGCCGATTTTTTTATGACAACAAAGAACTTTGTCGACAAATTGTTCCTGTGTCACCTACAATAATACCTTCTCGTGCACTCATGTTGGACACGCTTACCAGAGGTCTTATTTTCCACGTCTATGGGTGTGTACCATATTGTAGAATGGAATGTAGGTACTATGGCGGTCGGTCCATTCTTGAAGTTTCTGGACTCGGTTGACGATCAAAGGAGACTTAAAGAAAGTTAAAGTTCTTAACTGTAATGTCGTTGTAATGACTAAGCAACGAAAACTTTATGGTTAATACCGTTTCGTACAGAGACGACGAAAATCACGACGAGGAAATGGCACTTAAAAGATTTTTCTTGTCCGTGCCTTCTCAAAAGTATGAAGCTTAAAAATCTCTTCTGCCAATGTTCAGATGATTGTACCTTCTACTGGAAACTCTAGTTCAGCTGTGAAACTCATGTCATAATGCTTTTAGGTTTAATGTATATCGTAGTTCATAAGAGCACCGTTAGATGTCAGCAGACCATAAAATTAACTTGAGGCAGATGAATTGCTTCTTTTTATGTTTTAGATTTTTTTATCTAAATGTATTCGATTTGGGGGAGAGGGGGTCATATCCCCGTAGCCCCTTGGATTCGCGCCTGATGACGTTATCCCAAATAAACCACTAAGGCGTTACCTCTCGTATATCGATCTTGCCATCCTGGTTGTCGTCGTAGGCCTCCATGAAACACGCCTTCAGCTCCACCAGCATAGAATCGGACACCGCCTGGAAAAATATGTCAATAAATATTTTTCTATTCAATTTCCAAAATGATACCAGGAAATTCAATTATTGCTCTTGCATGTGCAAGAAAATGGCATCATGTAACTGAGCCCTTACAGACGACTATCATTTATTGTCATTATTCCATTAACTTTTTATATCATCTCATCTTATATCGTGGACGTGCACATCATAAAATGGAATTGACATCGGAACTAAAGCAATATGCAAAATTTAAAGCCCGTAGTGTAAGAAGTAGTTGTAATTTAGCTTGCAAGATTTAACTCTAAGGGTGCGTACGATTATGTAACATGTTATATAACTTCTGTTTTATAACACGTCCACACTATCTAACATTGTTGTCTAACAATGAAACATGTAACAAGACCGTACACATTAAAATAACATGGTTGTATAACAGTGTTTTATAACAATTCAATGCGTTTCTTAAAATATAGCATATAACATTGTTGCAAAAACTAATAACATGTTATACTTATAACTTGTTTTTGTAACACATATCGTCCACATTAAAAAAACACGTTATTAACTATGTTTTATAACATGTTTTGTTATATAGTCTGTACGCACCATTACGTTCACAAACATCACAAGTTAAAATACCAGCTTCTATCCGGGATTTTAAACCTACTTCCGTGTAGTGACCGGGCGACTCATTAAAGCCTTCCTGTAAACTTACAATCACTATTCGCCGAGAAAACCTCTGGAAACTACTTAATTACTTAAGAGAAATGACGTTTTTATATGAATATCGGTTATTAAGGAGCTACAAAAGACCTCATAAGTGGTTTCTGCTGGTACTGTACCGGTTTTAAAAGATGTGCTTAGGAGTTGTTTTCGTCGTTCTTTCTCCTCTATTATAAGTAATTATTAAGCACTTTTTGGAAATTACGATAGAATCAAAAAATAATCCTAATTCCGACTTGACTTTTATTCTGTCGATTATCATGGGTAGCAGTGGAAGCTATAATCTTATAGGTATATAAAATTCTCGTGTCACAATGTTAGTTACCTTACTCCTCCGAAACGGCTTTACCGATTTTTACCAAATTTTATATGCATATTCAGTAGGTCTGAGAATCGGCTACTATCTATTTTTCATACCCCTAAGTGATAAGGGTTGTTCACCCTTAAGATTTTTTTGGCAAAACAACGTTTGCCGCATCAGCTAGTAATTCCATAAAAACATTCGTATTCACGCCGGATGAATTTAACGACTATATTATTACCGTAAGTAATATTTGTGTGCTGTAACTAAATATTTTTATGATCATATGGCTTTTTTTTACTTTACGACACTTTTTCGTTACTGAGAGACTGACAACGCACAGCCAAAACTACTGAACGCAAGAAGCTGACATTTGGCACGTATGATCCCTGGGTGGGTGAGTGTAGGGGAGCAATAAGTGAGGATTAAAAGGGGGATAAACTGAAACTTTTATTTCTTTACTGGATTCACTTGAAACTTGATGTACATTTCGAGCTTTTAGGAGCTTTGCCCACGGATCAACTTGAGTTGAGGCAACTTTCAACTTTTTTAAAAGTTGACGATCACTGGAACTCGAAACTCGAGTTGCTATGTGTGGGTAGTTCAATTGAAATGTATGTAAACAGCTAGTTGCCAGTTGCTGCAATAGTTGCTCTATGTGCAAAGCGCCTTAAGCAACGCAACGTATTTTGATGTACCTACTTTCACGATCATTCTAATAATTTCTTCCAGATTTTGAATAGGTAATATATGCATTATTTATTATTTATTATTACTTTAAAAACAAAACTAACGTAGACTTTGAGTAGATAATCTCCGTTATGTGTAAGCTGTTTTTAATTACGAGAGCGTCAGCCGCTCGCTCATCGGAAATTTAAATTTTGTTTGGATTATAAAATATCCGACAAAGCCGAGCAAGTAACAAACAAGCAGACTAAACAAGTTTTATCTCAAATATCCAGGAAATTACGGACCGTGATAAATTTCGCCGTATATGACTTTTTTCTGAACAAAGAATATAATTATATTATCAGCAATAATTATGGAATTATCGATAGAGTGCTTGAGCGGATTTTCCTGGTATCCGACTTAGGGCATCTTTATCAATGACTGAAACTACTAATATTATAAATACGAATATCTTTCTATGTCAGTCCGTCTAGTCTGTCTGATACCTTATTACGTCCTATGAAAGCAATTCAAGTTTAATCTGTTGAACTAATTTAGGTGGTATGGATTTGAGATTCGGGAAAATTCATATATGGAGATCGTATGATCTCGATACTATGATGTGTTACCTAAGTATCATTTTGTGACCAGGCAAAGGGTATAAGTAGGATAGGTTTTAACCGATAAATAAGTCCCCTTTGGATAATTTTAGTCCCGATAATATTTTCCCTTGTGATGAATTAAATCTGATAATAAGGTCCCTTGGGATAATTTTAGCTCCGATAATCATTTCCTTTGGGATGAATTTAATTCCGATAATAAGTTCCCTTGAGATAAGTTTAACCTCGATAATAAGCCGATATTTCCTTGGGATAATTTATATCCCGATAATACGTGGTAACCTATAAATAATAATTTTAATAATATCCAAACTAGTCAAAGTTTGTATGAAAAATCTGAACCGCTTGACCTATGTCGATTAATTTTCTCAAGAAGACAGTTGATGTCAAGGTCAAACATGAGCCACCCCCAAGGGGTTAATATAAGGGAAATATTTAATATTACTGAAGCAAAGTAAGGGCGTTGATTAGTATTTTTATAAATAGATTTCATAAATACGGTTAATTTATGGTAAAAAATGATATACCTTCTCATTCTGAGAAGAGACTCGTGCTCAATAGTGGGCCATTATTACTGTGTAATGTAACTATTACGGTTCACGAGATACAGCCCGGTGACAGACGGACGGACGGACGGACAGCGAAGTCTCAGTAATAGGGTCCCGTTTTACCCATTGGGTACGGAACCCTAAAAAGAAACTTCCCCTTAATCGCTTTCTCAGAAGCAATCGCAGAGTTTAAGAGCCTGAGTCATTGTCAACAAGTACCATGAACTATATTAACTGTAACTATCAGAGATAATCTTATCAGCTGCAAGACAGGTGGATGCTTGATATAAATATTCTTTAGATAGATAAGTACCTATACTTATCGAAGTGCTCACACCGCTATAATATTCTGCCGAGAAACAAGTTTGCTCTAAGGTACGATTTAAGAATTCAATTTTTAATAAGTAGGTATGAAATTAAAGATGAATTTTGGTGATATTATTGAGGTCGGTTAAAAAAAATTCAATTTTAAAAACTTTAAAAATTCGCCTCACTCCAAAAAACCGGATATTTAGTATTATTACCGACACTCAACAATTGTTAGGCGTGATGGTTTAAATTTAAACGGACCCTATGATTTTATTTATGAACTGATTGAATAAACCCCTAAATATTAAGTGAAGCTTACCACTAACCCATTTAACTTATCCGCTAAATATGTATACTTATCATTAAACAAAACGGCGAACATGCAAACAGAAAAAAATAAAAGTATATATTTTGGCTTATCTTGCGACAATAAAATCTTTAATAGCTTTTGAGTTTTACCACGAGTGAATTTTATTTTTATTTATTTAATTTTAGCGTCACTTGACAAGTAGTTTTAAAGTTGTAACAATACATGTATATTTAATTTACTTCAACTGTGCTGATGACGATTTCATTTTATCTTATCGATGTTGGATTTTCGTTTAGTTATTTTGTTATAAAACAATATCCACAGATGAAGTCCGTCCTGGTTCTCTGTGTGGTCCTGGCTGTGGCAGTCGCCAATGCTGCTGTGGTGAAGGCTCCCACATCCCGAGCCAACCTGAGCATCGGGTACATATATACTGGAGACAGGCTACTCCACAGGTAACGTAGCTTCTCTCTTCTCTTGGTTTCTCCTCGTGAATAAACTCCTTGGATCGCATATGCTGTGTCTAGACTATACCAAAGGTCGACTTCTAGCGTTAAGGCCACCTTTTGTATCATAGTTTTAAGATTATAATTATGTTATTATTCGGTTAATACTCGTAGATAAATTATTTTAAAGGAGACAAAAACGCAACGATAAGGTAACTGCAAGGTCTGAGTGAGAATATAACCTGAATCAGTGTACTAATTATAATAGAACTTGGTTGAGGGATTTCTTGCGAAGTGGAAGAAATATTAAATGATTGAAATAAATAAAAAATAATACTCACTACAGACAGTGTTATGGGGACGTTAGTAGAACACATCCTTATTTATCGTTATTTCATTTTATTTGTATTAACAGGCAACTTTGTTTATTTATATACCAATTGTGGTATATTTATGTTTTACAGTTTTAGTGGTAGATAGTTAAGTAAAATAACAAGTTTAAATTTAATTAAAACTAAAACTAGAAACTTATCAGCTACTAATCCCTATTACCTAATTTTAAAAATTAAATTAAAAATTTAAAAAACCCCCGACACGAACATTTAAAAAGTAAAAAATAATATCTCAAAAAATAATACGTCGCGTAGGGGGACCGCTCCTAACTATTCATTACCTACGATTTTTTTCATAAGTATCACATGCCTACCTACTTAGTCTTTTACCCAAGACTTATCATTTATCAATATTTTTTTGTGTTAAAGTTCGAAGTAAATGGAGCGGTCCCCCAACGCTACGTATTATTTTTTGAGATATTATTTTTTACTTTTTAAATGTTCGTGTCGGTGGTTTTTTTAATTTTTAATTTAATTTTATTTTATACTTTTTATAGGTAAGAATATTCTCGATTAAGTCATAAATATTCTCTTACTGTGCCCTTTTATTTGAGAGCCCACACGAGTATATTTGCATACATTCGGCTATTCTTCCCCGCTTTTACCCCCCACAACTTTTAAACGGCTCAACCGATTTTCATCAAACATATTTTAAAACATGCGCCCGTAAGTTCCCTTTAATAAAAAAAAAACTAAATTGAAATCACTTCATTCGTTCGGGAGTTATGATGTCACAAAGAGACACAGTGAAAATTCTTCCCCACTTTCAACCCCAACAACTTTTGAACGGTTCAACCGATTTTGATCAAACATATCTAAAAACACGCGCCCGTAAGTTCCCTTTAATACAAAAAAAAAAACTAAATTGAAATCGCTTCATCCGTTCGGGAGACACAGACAGACAGACACACAGACACGTCAAACTTATAACACCCCTCTTTTTGCGTCGGGGGTTAAAAATATATTAGCTGACCCGGAAAACGTTGTTTTGCCAAAAAAATGTTAAGGGTGAACAACCCTTATCACTTAGGGGTATGAAAAATAGATGGTAGCCGATTCTCAGACCTACTGAATATGCATATAAAATTTGGTAAAAATCGGTAAAGCCGTTTCAGAGGAGTAAGGTAACTAGTAACTAACATTGTGACACGAGAATTTTATATATGAGATAAAATGCGAATGCTCTTTCTCTGTAACTCTGTATGTTAGGCTTTTACGTCTAAACCACTGAATCGAGTTAACGAAATTTGGTACTGATTAGAGTTGAGCTTAGAAAAGACAGTATATTTTTTATCCCGAATATTATCTATAAATGTGATGAAAGGGGGAGAGTTATACCTAATATTTTCATGAATACCGGTACCCTCAATTTCCTTACAGGTATTTTGACGTTCTTAATAACTTCTAACGTTCTTAAAAACCAGTTCTTAATAACTTCGAATATTCCCAACACAGTTGAGTTCTTACGCACGACATAATGCCATAACATTTTAACCACTTTCATTAAGTTATAAAAACAGCAGTTGAAATAAAAATCTTTTAACTAAGAAATTAAATTCAGACATTATGTTCCAGCGATGTAATTATCTTTGTGTTCAGCAGAACTTTCAAAGCGCAGTTTCCAAGTTTACAAGAGCTATTCAGAGTTTTAGAGGGAGACGATATTGGAAATGGTAATATTTGCCGATACCTTCAGCGTCTAAAATATTATACCTGAATTTTTATGAGTTCGTTAAACCAAGCACCTTCTGCGAGATTTCGATTCAATCAATGGTGGAGAGATAAGATTCAATGTTCAGCATTATATTTGTAAATAAATTGGAGGTCGAATTTCAATGAAGTACCTATTAAATTTAATTAATAAAAGAAATTAATAAAATGCTTTATAGCAACCGTTATAGTATTGTAACCTCGCAGTAGGATTCTTTGTGTCGCGGGCAGCGTTTTGCCACAGATAAGTATACCTATGGTTATTTCAGGGACTACTGTACTGGGGTAAGTGGGGCCATTTATTATTCCCGGGACAATTATGTAACTTTCTATAGTGATAAGAAGGTATGAAAATAAAGATCTTGGTCTTAATTTCACATAGAACACTCACTCATTTGTTTATTAAAACCAAATCACTTCACGTTTAAATAGATACAAATAACTATCTCGAACTACGAACGAGGCTATGTCATCAAGTTGTAAATAGGTAATATATTCGAAGAGTCCTGGATTCGATTCCCAATGAGGCAGAAACTCTAAAAATGACCTTTTTCTGTTCCCGTCCTGTGTGTGTATTTTTTATGTGTTGTCCATGACATCCAAGAAAAAGAAAATTCTTGAGTAGGTATGTCCTTGCATTATTTATTTAAGTTAGTGTACAACCAACCACAATGAAAAGAAAACCAAAGTGTAACGAAGAATCATGATAAAAATTACAAGGGAAATTAAATAAGAATTAAATTAACGGTGAATATACCCTTTTAGCTTTCAAATTATTGTTAAAAGCATTTTACTATGATGAAAAGTGGAGAACTTGGGAACAAGAATTAATAAGCTTAATGAAGCGTCGCTCTCTCTTCGCCGAAAGGACCGCAATTTAGTTGACTAGCCTTCAATATACTGTTATATTTTGATCAGTACCTACCTAACAGCTATTGAATGAAATTGAATTTTCGTTCTGATATATTTCGTAAAATAATAAAAGCGGAATTTCATTTCAAATTTCATAGGACGACCTATTCCTCGTGGTCCAACTGTGATGTCATAGTAGGACAAAATAGTTGGACCACGAGGAATCCCCCGTTTATTCGTGAAAGTGAAGAGAACTTGTGAAATTATTTAAAGCGGAGAAAACTCAGTATAAAATTACATAGAAACCACATACGTAACACACAATAATATAAATTCCATAAATTGTTCACGAAACTGCCAGATATCGTTCACCACATTCCGCAATAAGACCTATGACCGTTGCACTCGTCACTAATTTTATTAGGTAATTGGTAAATTGCTTATGATCTTTGGTTCAACGGATTCTCTTGAACCACAGCTAACAGGCTATCCACATTATGGACAAACGAATTTCACGGTTTTAAAAACCTGCTACCCTTGTCGCATTATCATCGTCATCGCAATCTCTATCAATAATACCAATCTATTCTCATATAATAAAACTGAATAGTTTTTTTCTTGACCGGGCTAATCTCAGGAACTACTGGTGAAAATTGGAAATATATTTTTTTATTGAATAGTGAGTAATACATTTATTTATTGACGAAGTCTTTTAGGGTATATCACATCACGCTTCGAACAATAGGAGATAAAACAAGTTGCAAAAATGGGAAAATATTTAAGTTTCCCGAAGCGAAGCGAGGGTGTTCAGTAATTAAGGATATAGGACGTGGTGTATCACACTGGGCAAGTATTGATTGGCAGCTGTGACATACCTTTGAAAAATAAGGGAGAGGGTCTCAAGTGTGCAGGCCCCAATTATATTCTTTTATGCATATATGTAAATTTAGAAGAACATAACTACTACTTAGGTATGTACAAGTATTACGGATCTTCCGGAAGAACCAGTAAATTATAATTTAAAATGTCTGTACATGTACGATGCCTATTTGAGAAACTTTTATTTCGAGTGTTTATTTAGAAAATATTGTCTATTTTGTGGATTCCATCCAGTTTTTAGATTTTTCGTCGGAGTTTCAAAAATAAAAATGTTAGTTTTACCAGAGAACTGCTCAACTTAGCAAAGTTCAACTGAACGTAAAGTTTGCGAAGCTAGGGAATTTCAGTTTACTAAAAACTTTTGGGCTTTCAATACAAAATCAAATGTTTAGTTTCGAAGGTTTCGTCGAAATGATAGACGTTTGTTACTCTTAAGCGCAATCATCATGCCTGACTGATCGAAGAATCCTGGGTTTATTTTTCAGCGAGGCGGATAGGAGAACATCAGATTTGGACCTGGAGCGAACAGCTTGTTCAATACCCTCAAATAATCTTGCATATTTTAATACATCCATTTCATATTTAAAAGTCTAGTTACATCATATCATTAAAACATTATACCTACTATGATGAGATACTATGTGTGCGCGGTGCGTAAGACGACTAGGTATATTTCATTATTCCCATCATTTTCCGCAAAAACAGAATATGCACAATGTGGTAACAATATCCTCGATCTAAAAAGCGATATCTCATGCATGTTCATATTCCAGGCCCAAGGTTCAAAATTCTGTGCTTGGTCTGGGTTTTCATGTCTTTGTGTGTTATCCATAGATCCCACGACACTGGAACTCCTAGCATGGGGTGTGTGTGAATGTGTGATGTTATAAAAATATTTGTAGAACGCTGTTCTGTAAAGCAATAATTTGTTAGCTTTGATGATCTAATGTCTAGATGGAACATCGAATCCGCGCAAACGTGTCAAAAAATTGTGGCTAACTGTGAGCCACAATTTTTATATCATTATATCATTGATCAAGCACACATAGACAATAGACGAACGTGTAAAACATCGCCAGCACGCACACATGCTTGATATTGTTGCCTTGTTTTTTTGTTTTAATTGTAGGGCGACGCTCAATCTAGGCATTAGTTCATCAAAGTTTGTTAAACTAGCGGCACGCTATGATGGCCGGTTTGACGTTTGTCCGCTCATGAAGTTCCGTATTAATTGATAACGACTTTGAAGGAAATAATTGTATTACTTTATTGACGATAGTGATGTGCAGAGATTATCGAATGTAGTTTTAGGTTTAGGACTCAAAATTTATTTATTAAATTGATTTCTAAAATGTATACAAGTGTAGAAAAATCAGTTTGCACCATTTAAGGGGTGAATGTACTTGTGAATATGAACAATTTTCACTATGTGGACAAACCTCTGAAATCGCAAAAAAATATCAGCTGTTTCATACAAAAGGTAAAATTTTTATTTTTATATGATATATACCACAACTCATGAACATGTGACTAAAGGAGACTGGGAAAAGGTTGTGAATAGAACTGTTAAATTAATAAGGGAAGATTATGAAAGAGATGTGAAAATAGATAATATTATAGAAAACGAACATATAATTATTAATGTAGGTGATGATAGCAGTGACGACAGTGAAAATAGTAGTATGGACGAATCTGATTAATTATGGCCTTTTGTGGCACCTTTTTTGGTATCTTTTGTATTCATATGTTTCTTGTGTGCATATAAAGTATGTATATTCATTTTCATTCAAATATTCAGTTCGTTCAAATAAATTAAATAAACATTTACATTTTTGTTTTATTAAACCTATTTAATCAGGTACAAAAACAAAACTTAATTGTTTTTTGTTCGAGAATAAATTGACATTCCACATCACTGTTGTAATGTGTCAAACCGGCCATCATAGCGTGCCGCTAGTGTAGATCTGTTTAAGTAAATAGAATGGCTTTAGTACTTATTACTAGCGCAAGACCGTCTTAATTATACCGTCTTAATTACAGTAAATAAAGAAACAAATAAATAAAGATGTTACGTTCAGCGTTCGATTCTAAATTATTGAATGAACAAAATCATTCAAAATGACAATATGGTTTTTATTTCATAAATTGCTGCGATGCCGTATTCTGTAAAAACCCTAATGTTTACAAACAGCATCTGTAAAACCGTAAAAGCATCAAATATGATAATTTAATTTTTTATTAGTTATTATTCATTTTGGCCTTAATAGAACAAACGATTACTTTGCTATTGTAACGAATTAATTACGAATAAAATCAATGTGTTTATCATGTTTTAATGTTCAATATAAAATAAAGCTTTTTTCCCTGTTTTCAGACAATACGTTTACCAACCGGCTATTCAAAACGCAGTCCAGTACCAAGATGTTATATACCGGGGCAATCGGTCTACCAGGATAACAGCAATCCGTGCCAGTGAGGTGGGGTACACCCAGTATGGATCAGTGTGGGTACTCAGCGGTGGGATAGGCTATCAAAACGTGACTCTACGCGTACAATCCGCTAGAGGCTATGGGTACTACTACCTTATTGATATCTGGGGACGTTAAGGGACGGAATATACACATAGCTGATAAAATATTGAATGTCTGATATTGATAAAGTTAATAAACTATTTTATATTCATTTTTTTTGGTTTAATTTTATCTGAAACTGATTTTGATTGTTTTATAATAATACATATTAACGAAGTAACCAATCAACTTTATAAAACTGTTTTTGAAATGGATTAACAATTTGATGTTCTGTGTCGGTCACAGTTGTCAGGGGCGGCAGGGGAAAGGTGGTGCTATGCTCATTTGCTACCAATTAAGGTAAAATAAAATACATTATATTTGCTTAAGACCACAGGGAAGATTACTTTCAGGATATTAAACAGTACAGATTAATCTATGTACCTATGCATGCATATTCATGAAAAGCATTAAAAATTCAAGTGGTCAATTACTTAAACGTGGCCAATAACTCCTCAGTTTACCCTACAATTCAGATTGTAACATAAGCACTTACAAAACAGCCTACAACATTGTCTGTCTCACTGTTTCGTACTTCGTAATGTCGTCGAGTGTCTAATACTTGCCCAGTCAACCTAATTGGTTAATTACGCTGATTAATTCTATCTCCCAACTATGCTAATGCCTGGTTTACTAAGCTACTTTGGTGTCCATTAGTTGATCAACTAATTTGGTCGGGATTTGCTTCAGCTATAATAAAATGGTAGCTGATGTACATTTATGTCTGTACATTCGAGACAATAGAAACTAAAATGATTACGATATAAAAAATCTGTCTTGTTGTATGTTTGTACCCGTGACACGCAAAACTACGAAATGTAACAATTTTTACAGTAAATTTGTATTGCTGGAGGTACGTACATCTTATTTTTGTTGTACATATTTATTTTGTTTTTATTTGAGTTGAGACATTAACAATAATGTCGATTTTTTTTGTAGAAATAACAAATAAACTAAAAATCTGTGTTTTGTCTATTTTCATGTATATAGAGACCGTCTTAATAGCTTTTTCCATACCTATATCTTCCATGTACATTAATCGATCGATGACAAATAAAATCGAAAAATAATATTACTGCATTATTTGTTAGCCTTAAATCGTTGCCGGGAATTAATGATTTAAATGTTTTTATTGAAGAGCATGATTCTTGGTAACTTCATGACAGTTAAAATTTAATTACTCAAACAATTAGTTATCATCTCTAATTGTAGTAGTTTGAGTTTATCACCTCCCTGTATTATTAGAAGTAATTATAGCAATATTTGTCGATGTTTGAACATTGCATCAACTATTCGATTCTAATTAGTAGTCATAACACGATCAGTATTGAAACGAACATCATGAGATCTTTACCAATTTTGCTATGTTTAGTGTTATATTTAATTGAAACAACGAGCGAAATGTCATTAGTAGCGACTTCTCCTGCAGCTGATGTTAAAAGTTTAAAAGAAAAATCCACAAATCCTCATTTATCGAATGATGATGATACGGATATAAGGATAATTAAAAAAGGAAGTGTAATGCCAGTGGAAGCAACTAAAGATGAAGATTTACCGAAAGTGCCTGTGGATTCTACTGCAGCTGACGTTGAAAGTTCAAAAGAAGAACCCGATACTCTTTTATCGGAAAGTGACGTAGTGAATATTGATTTGGACTCCAGAAGTTTTTTCACTGGCGGATGTACGTCAGGAAGTGCTAAAGTTGGAAGCATGTGTGTTGAACTACATAAATAGGTTTTTGGAGATTTCATGCTTGGAGCCGGATTAGACCGCAAAATGCATTTGCATGCAATGCATGCATGCCTTGTGTCAATCCTTCGCCGTCATTTACGTAAATCAAGATTTTTGTAATGATATTAAAGACCTTTTTTACTGGTGCTGGTAGGTATATAAAAAACAAAGTCGGTAACATGCGTATTGTAAACTAAATAACATTTTTGGAGAACATCGCATGCATAATCCTGGAGTGGATAGCAAAATGTATCAGAAATATAAAGCAGAATCTCACATGTTATGTAAAGATTAAATACTCTGAAGTCATGAATCACAATTAAGATTTTCGTTTTAATATTAAAGAGCTGGAATATTTTTATTAAGATTTATTTCTTAACGGTGTACCTACATGAAGTAAAGTAAATGCGTGTTGGAAGTGATTTGTGTTTTTTTTTTAATTGGAGCGCGTGGAATAATATTGTTACGAGCCAGTAGCCTAGTAGTTGTGATTTTGCTTGCAAAGTGGAGGGATTCGGGTTTGATTCTCGGCCGGGGTAAATTGTTTGTGTCAGAAAAATGTTTGTTCTCGGTTAATGGGTATTAGTGTGCTATACCTAAGTAAGGTGATGCCACATAGGAATCCTAGTGTGGGGGTGTGAGAGTTTGGCTGTGGCTTCAACTTATTAACTACTGATCACGGGTCTCTCCTCATCATTCAGGAGGCCTAGAGCGTACTCCACCCCGCTTGTCCTAAGTTGGTTGGTGGAGGGGTTAGTGTATCCATGTATCGACTTCGATTTACGACTAGTAGCTATTGATAGCAACTGGTACCCACAGCTTAACGTGCCCTACGAAGTACGGAAGTGCTCAAGAAGTTTTTGCCACTAGTGGTCAAACATTCACCTACTACCGAGTCCATAGTTGCTCCCCTTTGTCGATCACTTAGGCACTTCTCACATTACGCTATTCATTAGCTACGCGACTACGACGCAATCCCAAAATTCTATGTATCTGACACTTTTGACTGTCAGGAGTCGCATCGTAGACGCGTCTCTAGTCAGTGAAAAGTGTCAGATACATACAAATTTTGGATTGCGTTGCAGTCGCGTAGCTCATAAATAGCGTTGTGTGAGAAGTGCCTTAGGATCAACGCGTGGCGTAAGTCTTGCGCTTCATATGTGCGCTTCTAATTTTTAAAATACATTATATTTACTACAATAAAATACCTAAAGATAAGTATAATTGATTAAGAAATCAGTAGCCAATCTTTGGCAACTTAATAGACAATATCTGCACTTATCATCAGCTTTGTAAACACAAGAGTTGGAATAGGTAAAACAGTTTGTAATCATTTCGTATCTAGTAATTATTGTACTTAAGATAGTAATTATTGTACTTAAAATTCTTATTATTGTACTTGAATTTCTAATTACTTACTGTACTTAAGACTAGAATTATTGTATTTAAGGTTGTTATTGTGCTTAAGTTGATTACTCACATCAGGACTGATGTCGGTGAAATTGGCACTTGACACGAACTCTCGTAGGAATCCATCCAGCTCTGTACCTTCTATGTAGCCGTTTCCTGTGAAAAAATATGTTATAGTTACTATAGGTTCATTTCTGTTGTCATTCAGTTATATTCGCGCGAACGTTTGTACGTTGTAATTTGTACCAATGTGTGGGAGGGAGACTACGCGAAGGTTCGTGGATCGCGCTTTGATGTGCGATCAAATCACAGACTTATAAAACAATCAGACCTAACATCCTTTTCATCACCACAAAGACGTAAGTAAGCAATAGTTTCATCTCTTTCTCTCCCATGACACGTACAAAGTCTATCTCGTTTTATTTTTGTTGTTGCAACATTCAAGCACACATAGACAAAATGGGGTTGAAGCACTTTCGCCATTTTGATAACTACAAGAAGCTCACTTTTTGTATGAGAACCATAGACAACATTAGACCATGAACAGTAGACCATGAATGTTTTGTATGGAGAATGTCAATGTGTGCTGCTTGTCTATGTAGTTGTAGTTGGCACGCTTTTTTCTCCCATATGTTAGGTCTGCTTATTTTTTTATAAGTCTGTGGATCAAAATACAGTTACAGCTTGGACAAACACGATTGTGTGAACTTCACATAATCATTTGCGCAGTCAGCATTAAGTAGGTACAGGTCTGTATTTTTATTCTAAAAACAGTCTAAAGGATGCTAGAATAATGTTCACCAAATGGCACACGATCAACTACGATGATACGTAGCGCAACGGTCACCATGTCGGACTGACGTTCAAAGGGCCCTGGGTTCGATTCCTAGCGAAGGGGAATTTTGAGCGATGAGCCTATTCTTTATTTTCTCAGTTTGATCATAGCACTCAAGAGGGGGTCGCGTTATTAATTAAATAGACAGCGCTCAATGACATAGCTTCCTCATTCTACTTCAAACCAATATTTTAACAAATGAGGACAAAAAAAACATTTAGAGACATACAAGTATACTAAACTATAAACTACAAGTATATAAACTAGTTTTAATCGTGTTTTCTTTCGATTGAACTTTCAAAAAATATTGTGGATAAAAACTATTTCAATATCTACCAGAAATCATCTTCAAGTTTTACTAACCATTCAATTCTATAATCATTTTAGGTTTAACAACTTTTTTCACTTAAATTGACCAATTTTTTGCGTAGTCAGGTTTTAAGTAAGGTACATGTATACTAAAATCGTCACTGGATATAATATTTTCCTTCGTATTAAATTCCTTAGTGACTTGCCCGTTTTTAAACGTATTTTATTGCCAGCCCTATATATCCGAAGTGTCAGGGCCGAGAAAATAAGGCTCCAATATTCCGCAACAAATACATATATTACGAGTCATTTCAATATAATGGTAATATGTTCCTGTCTCTAAGCAAATTTATTTGTACGTATCTGTTGACTTTAAAAGTAGAATGTGGAAGAGAAATTCGTTGTTTTTCTTACGAAATACGTTCTTATACTCAAAAAAAGGACAAGGGATGAAAAAAGTGGTGTTTATGGTAAACTGATCGTTATTGTTAAAATTACAAACTAACGTCTAAAAGGATTAATGCAGATTATTATTGAATGACAATGCAAGATTAGAAATTCCGTGTGGCAATTAATTTTAGTTAAATGTTTTTTTTTCGTATTTTTTATATTTTGTTTTGCCGAAATAAATTATTTCATGTAGGTATGTATACTTCATATATAATATATGTATCTTAAGTATAAAATAGGGGATTAGAAATATTTTATTTGATATTAACTTTTTTCTACCTTATTTCGCTTAAATATAAACTTTTGTCGAATATATTTTCAATTCCTTCGCCAATATAATAACAATTTTATTATTTTTTACAGTTATTGTTTAAAATGAATGTGTGGTGCTTAAACTTACTTTATTTATATCAAAGAGGTTATTTGTAATCGAAAATCAACCCTTAATCGTATCCTTAAACTACAGTCCTAATTCCGAATTAGGACCGGGATTTATTTTAATTGGAAAGGTTTTTCTTCTTTGGGAGGCTTACGGTTATATACGCGTTTGCTTAAATCGAGGCGTCGAGCCCAACTCGAAGTCTCAGGCGTAATGTGTGCTTTTCCAGTGCCATTAAATTTATCTGCCTTCTCCCAGCGTCGCTGAACAGATAATCAGGAATAGAATTCAGATTTTTAAGATTTCGTACTGAAAGATTGACGAAGGCAATCCTATTAATAGGATTAGCTTCTAGCCAAATCACGACAAATCGTTTGGTGGCTAAGTCAAGCAAGAAGCCGATAGCTCCACTAGCTAGGCCGGCTTTAAGCATTAAAATACAATCAATTAATAGCTACAATAAAACATTATACACACTAATAAAAGTCCCAATGCACACTACCATGGACACTACTCTGATGAAGTAGGTACCTACGGTCGTTGTATCCTTCAAAAAACTGCATTGTAAATCCGATTTCACCCTCCATTCTCCACGAATAAGCATTGAAGCTCTTAAGCAGGGTAAGCCCATGACCCCAGGTCTTGTTACAATATAAAGATTTATACCATAGCGACTAGCGTGTGTACTTGGCCTTGGTATTATTCCGTGCTGTAGGTACTTTATGCGTCTTTTGAGATCGTGTCGGGAAATTTTTTACGTAAAATAAAATAAGCGCTGTCGTGACAAAAACATAATTAAACTAACTATGTGAACTTGCAAGTTTACATTGGCACTTCTAGCGCGGCGACGTCTTATTTAATCAAGCAATAAATTACTATCAGAACTAGCACCTATTTCTGATAGTACCTAATTTATTAGTACATCGCTCAGCTGGCGATCTTCTCGTTTATCTAACGCACCGGTGGGCTCAAGCCATAGACAGCAACGGGGAAGCACTGGCAGTTAACCTAGATATCGCTAAGGCCTTTGTCCGGGTCTGGCACAGGGCTCTCTCGTAGTTACCATCATACGGTCTCCCCGAGAGGTTGTGCAGTTGGGTAGCCAGCTTTGTATCTGAGCGACATATTAAGGTCGTCGTCGACGGTTGTTGCTCAGATATGAAACCTATAAATGCTGGTTACTCCAAGGGTCTGTGCTGTCCCCTACCCTGTTCATTCTGGATATCAATGACATACTGGAGTGTGCAATCGGCATTCATTGCTATGCAGATGACAGCACGGGAGATGCCTATTGTACAGGCCTTGCAAATGCCTCTCGGTCACATGTGGAGGATAGCCGAATCAAACTTGTGTCTGAAGTCGAGAACTCTCTGGAGCAAGTCCTGGAATGGGATCGACCCAATTTAGTCGAGTTCAACCTCACGAAACCACAAATTTGCGTGTTTTCCGCCAAGAAAACCCCATTTGTCAAAGCGCCTCAATTCCAGGGTACCGCGCTCACCGTTAGTATCTAAAAGTGTAGGGGTTCTGGGTGTTGAGATTTCAGGCGACGTGCAGTATCGGTGTAACTTGGAAACTAAGGCCAAGTTGGCCTATAAAAAGCTTGGCGTCTTAAACTGGGCGAAGCAGTACTTCACTGCGGGGCACTTGTTGATGCTTTATAAAGCTCAAGTCAGGCCTCATATGGAGTACTGTTCCCACCTGTTGGGAGCCCAGTAATAGATGCCTTTATTACTCAATTACTTTTATTAACTGGAACCAATAAAGTTGACCAAGGAAACCAACGAGCGCGTACCTATGACTGGTCATAAGTCATAATTAATAGGACAGTTGTGTCGGGAAATCTTACACATTTTTCGTCCCAACTTTTATACATACCGTGCTATAGAAACTTCGTTAAAAAGTTGTCTTAGAGCATAAAATATTAAAAACTTCCAAAATGTATCAATAAAAACTTTTAAAACAAAATTAAATGTTTAATCCTTAGATAACAAAGTAGAAAGCTTTGGAAGTAAAGTTTCTTGACAAACGCCAATTCACATCTCGCTGTAGGACTCGGTTCTTTCAAGTTTCTACGTTGACAAAGACGTCTTCCCTTTGTTGTTTTACCAAACAACTAATCAATTGTTAAAACTCCTCAGTAACAAGTACCTATCTACCTAGGATTTATCGATACTATACTCCGTTTGTATTCGATCTGGAATTCGTTATTATCGCATGGCACACAAATACCATCGTTCCGACAATGCGATTAAGGTACATTTAAGATTGACGGTGTTATCTAACAATGTCCTTAGTATTTTTTTCTGACAAACTAAATTGAATTGTGAGCCCAAATAATAAGTTTGGTTTTGGCAGAGAGTGGCAACACCATATGCTCGATTATTCGACAACAGGATTGTATATATCGATACTAATATTATTCAGGGAAACCAACATTTGTTTTAAGAATTAAAATTCATAATTGACTGTTGCGTTTAATTAAGGCGGGGAAATGTTAGTCAGGAGTGAAAAGGAAAAAATACAGTGAAATGATGAGCACACAGACATGCACGAATGCAAACAGCCTTAAATGACTGGAAAAATCTTTGTGTCGTACACACAAATGTATGTCTGCATGAACCGCAAATATACTTTTTATTGTTTTATCCAGAGATTGAAACAGTAGATAGGCCTTGTGCTTCCGAAAAATGTGTTCGCGCCGTATACCTAATACCTATGTGCATGAAGATGGCGCGCAATCGAATTTGGTTGTTGTATTTGAAAACAAATAAATTACATACTAATAACACTCTCCCGCGTACCGGAATTAATTTGTGTGATTCATACATCCCAACTATGACCCATTTTCGTGCACCAAAAGTGTACTATGGTTTGTTTTTAAATATCTGGTTTCATCAAATTATTTTTATTTAGGTCACTGAGTTTGGCAAAATGCTACACTGTATTTGAAAACAAATAAATTACATACTAATAACACTCTTCCGCGTACCAGAATTAATTTGTGTGATTCATACATCCCAACTATGACCCATTTTCGTGCACCAAAAGTGTACTAAGGTTTGTTTTTAAATATCTGGTTTCATCAAATTATTTTTATTTAGGTCATTGAGTTTGGCAAAATGCTACACTGTAGGTTATACACTCTGTTCAAACGATACGTTTTCCGATCGTGAGCTTGTACAGCTCAGTATTTAAACTTTATCTCCCAGCCGAAACGAAAATGTGGTAACAACTACATTTCCACTGGAAAATCCGAAACCTAGAACACGGTTAGGGTTGCTTACTTTAAGAAATTAATTATTTTCAACAATTTTACTAACTACCCCGAAATATCCACATTACTTATTATAGCTTCCATATCAAAAAATGCTTTCTCTTCTGGCTACAAATCTAATGCTATTATAATTATATTACTAGGAGAAACTTGGGTACCTATGTAAACATATCGTAGATATTTTAACCAAATAATTAGCATTAATATCACTAAATGGTATAGAACCCTAAGTGCGAGTCATAACTGACCGGTTTTACTTATTTCGCAACTAGTATTTCTCAATTACTACATATATTTTTTAAGTAACATATGTTGTGGCAACGACAATAACACCATTTTTTTGTAAAATAATAAATCATACATCACTTTAAAATGTTTTCGTTGAAAAATAATTGTACTGAATTATTTCTTAAGGCACCTTTGCCACGTGACGGGTATTGCGTGCGTCGATATAAAATGCATTTTTTATTTATATTTAATTTTGGTGAAAGGTTTACTTAATTGTGATATAATGTTAGATTTTATCAACTTATTACACACTGAAACGTTTACCAAACAAAATAATTAATTTCAAAGTCATTGCGTAGAATGTGTCTAACCATTTCCACTGGTAAAAGGTAGTGTTCCTTTATGAGAGAAATTCTAGTATTAGTTACAAGGTCAACAATTAAATAATAGTAGTTTATGCAACTGTCATATAATGAAGGGTATTAAAACACGAGTGTGAGTTTATGAAACGAGCGCAGCGAGTTTCATAATAGTAACGAGTGTTTTAATACCCGTGTTATATGCAGTTGCATACACTACTTTATCTTCACTAATGCAATTTAATTTGTATTATAAAAACAAAACACATTGCGAAACATTAAATTCACGCGTACGTGTATTGTCACAGTGAACTTGCCGCCATTAAAATCTAACCAATGAGAGCGCAGCTGCGCGCGCAGGGCCAATCAGGAGCGAGCGCGCGATGTTATAATGAGATTTTACGATATCGATGTGGATATTATACCATCATGTGAAATTGCTTAAATTGAGTGTTTTGTTATCTGCGCTATAACAGTAGTAATTATAAGTCAAGTATTGGAAACATAAGTAGAATGTTATAACATTAGTGTAGATAAATAAACTTTAACACACTCATATCCTCGCACTAGGATTACATGTGCGGGTGGCATGGACCACATAAATACTAATACTATACAACCCGAGAAAAACATTTATCTGTCATATAAATGTCCCGAATGGAAATCGAATGTCCCCTCGTTTCATAGGCAGGGTCAATATTTTTTTCAAGTTCATGTTGTACCTCATATCATATTTAAACAGTACATTATGAATCATACTTTATAGAGAGGTAACTAATAGCTCACTCCAATGTATACCTAAATATCTATACATAGGAAAATTACATTTGGAGAGAGTGGCAACCCTAAATCAAAGCTCCAGGTAAAACCACTACCCACAAATTAATGAAAGTGCTCTCTCTGCTGGTCACCAGACGCTCCTGTAAGTGTGATTTACAGTACGTTCGATTACTGAACGGATTCGATTTTGCATAGTGACGTAACACATGAACACGCGTATGAGCTAAAGTCATAGCACTTTTTTTAGCTTCGCCGTAGTGGGGTTAAAATACAATTGATCGAGAGATTATTCACGAAACTTATTATTATTATTATGAATATTTTATAGCGCAATGATTTTAGATTTTTTTTTGTCTATTTTTATTTTAGGGGTGGCGGTGGCTAATTAATTTAAATTTTTTAATAATGTATCATAGTGAGGTTGGAGTAACATTTTGTGATTGATTTATTAGAATCAGTTTAAAAACAAAAAGTATTAAGTTGATTAAAATAATTCACTCTTATAAATGATAAACACGCACATACTCGTAGGGATACTGAAAACAGCGTATGAAAATAAAAATAACCGTTACTTTAATAATTATAAAATATAAATAATTAATAAAAAACAAACAGGGTGGCTAGGACAACACGAATAACATCAACAACACCAATGACTCGAAAACAAGCGTTTTATATGTCACATAAATATCTGTATCAGCCGGGAATCGAACTCGAAACTTCTCGCTTCGCAGGGCCTAAAGAAGTCAGAGAAATGTGTGAGTGTCGTATCGTAGAACACTCGGTTGGAACTATTGTTGCACTTTAGCTCTGATACTCGATCATTTGGCATACCTCATTTGAAACTATTACGAATCCTCAAGTTCTTTGGACACATCACCCGTAACGAGGACGCAATGGAAAGATTGGTGGTGCAAGGAAAAGTTGAAGGCAAGAGATCACGTGGGCGCTCTCCAACTCGTTGGACAGATCTTATTAAAACTGTGACACATTCCAACATCAACGATTGCTCTCACTCCGCAAAACATAGAGCTACATGGCGCCGCATCGCAAAAACAGCTGCGATGCGAGATTCGACAAATACATGACCACGACCACTCTGTCAAGAGTGCACGACTAAGAAGAAGAATTTGAAACTTGACTTACCAGACCTTACAGTTGGGAGGTTATTTGCTGCAGTTATAAATCTGTGACTGGGATCAATAACATGTCATTCCCATTTCTGTCACGACTAAACCTTACAACACTTTTCATTTTTAACCGACTTCAAAAAAGGAGGTTCTCAGTTTGACCGGTATGTGTGTATGTATATTTGTGCGCGATTATCTCGCGTTTGGTTGAACCAATTTTGATGCGGTTTTCAGCATAGTATTTGTCAGACTTAGAAGAAGGTTTAAAGCATATTGTTTGGCTAAACCGATTTTGATACGGTTTTCAGCATCGTGTTTATCAGACTTAGGAGAAGCATTTAGGTATATTAACCGCGTTTAACTGAACCGATTTTTACTTTTCGGCTTTAAAGTCGGTTCAATTTTGTTAAAAATTATTATCTACTCTCTATTCGTAACATGCGATAAGCAACTTCGTTCTAAAAACAAAATCACTTACCATCATTGTCGTAGTGACTCCACACTTCCATAAATTGATTGGCCGACAATTTCTTCAATTCTCTGGAGTCCGGGTCGCGAAACTGCCTCATAAAATTATTCGCCCGTTCCAAATTCAAATTCATTTTTTTAGCCGAACCATTCGAATCAAAACTCATTTTGAATTCTTTTTTATCTGTAGTAAATTTGACAAATATCTTTTCTTTTTAATTCTAAGTATATTGTAAATATTTTAATTTCAGTTTAAAATATGAAAACTTCATTTAAATCTAAATTGGTAAATAAATAATTTGGCTGGGATTATTGTCTGTGCGTTTATGTGTTTGAATGACTATATTTACATTAGTATGTGATTTTTATTTGTTTATAAAATTTATTTGATTTCTATATCCTTTTCGGTATCTTCAGTTCATCTGTAACAAAAGGAAAATACATTTATATTGTGATAGGTATGTTTACGATCGCCCTTAAAATATGTGTTATTTAACGTATAAAATAATTATATAAAAATATCACATGGACGTTTAAAAATAAAGATACATATGCACTGTCGTAGTGCATGCTAAATCTATGCTACACACTCATAGCCCCACACTATTATTCCCTGTGACGTGGGTGCCATGGACTACACACAAAACAAGGACACACACCCAGACCGAGAACAGAAATTTTAATTCATCTTTCAAATTTCCGCCTCGCTGTGAATCGAACCCAGGATTCTCGGAACAGCGATCTGGCATGTTAACCATAGCGCCATTAGGGTGGTCAAATCAGACACACACAAATAAAAGTAGGTAATTAAATTAATATAAAGTTAACATAGATTTTGTCTCATTAATTGTCTGCGATCGACCGCGAACGTATCTATACCAGAGGAGAAATGGTAAGTAAAATTTCTACCTCTTTTTCTACAATAACAACGATAAAGTTTGAACAAGAAAAATAACAAAGCTTACAACTAAATCCTATGGTGTTATTACGATCTGTAGAAATATAGAGTATATAGAATCATTGTTATATTAGATCGTTACATAGACGCGACTTGGGCTTCGAGTGCTCACAAAAATATTCTTAATACATAAACAGTTTTATACGTTTATTGCTTGGAATGTACAATGTAATATTGGTTTTTATTCCTCAAGTTGGTAAAAATGTCAGTAAAGTAATTAAAGTGACTGTCGGATGCGCCTTTTTTAAGTAATCGACTGAATGAAGCAACAGTGAGCGCAGTGGGAATAAAATTGTTAGTCGCGTAAATCTTTTGAATCTTTTCTTGCTTTGGAGAAACGTAAAATCATCTTCATCAATCACTGTGTTTATCATTGGCAGCAGTCCTTAAAGCACGTCGAAGACCTCTGGGCGGTATAAAATTTGATAATACTTGGCTACAGAACTACATACTCCTCAACCAATTCGCGCTAGAGCGGTATGTGTAGGCTTCCTCGGGCGGACTTGTTCAATAGTGCCCATTATTGATTAATGGATTTAGATAAGTCAAGCCAAGTTACTAACAAATACAAATATATGAAATACCTGTAGTACTTAGATTGAGTATTGGTAGCTAGCTAGGTATATTAGTTTCCTTATCATTTGGTACGAAAGTCAGGCAGCCCAGCAATTTATAAAATTCTACATTTCCACACCTTGCCTTTCAGGGTACGTTGTACAATATCGTCCTGACGAAAGCTGTAAACTCGTGAACGGAATTCCTAATTTCGTCCAAATTGCTGAATATTATATTGTGCAAGCAATGTTTTATTATTTTGAGAGGAAATTGCCATGCCGGAATTGCGTCGGTCAAGATCCCTTGAGTTGAGGCCCTTATTTTGTAATCCTTTGAAAAATAGGCTTTGTAAGGTTCATGGTTTTATTGGCTGAATATATTGTTGGAATTTTGAATTTGGAACACTGGACGGAAAAATAAAAAAGAAGATAAAATAAGGTACAGTCCTACAAGGATCTTTTTGGCTGACGTAAGGGTGACCGAGACAGCGCATTACAGGTATAAGGCAAACTGTAAGACGTTGTTTCTGTCACTCACTCGTCATCCACGTGCCAAAAGATCGATGTAGGACTATAATATGGTGAGTGGGGATCATAGACTCAGTGTATGCTAAATCTATGGTGGGGACATAATGGCGGAAACTGGGTGAAAGAGGATTATTTTACTATGTAGAGTCGTAATTACATAATATGTAGATAATTACTAGGAGGGAAATGTACCAATGTACCAAAGACAGAATTAGTATCTAGTTTTATAAGGACTACTGGGCTAAATACATAGATTGTTAAAAGTTGTACATATTATGTTCGAATGAATATAGTATTTTCCAGGATAATTATGCTAGAAAAATACAACAATTTTATTGACAAAATATATCTATGATTCAAAAAAAAAAGAACAAGCCTTTAGATACTTTATGAAAATATTTTTTAAAACGAAGTTCCATAATTCTTTGTTTTGTATAAGTACTAAAAACGAGCTAAAAACCTTTAGGTAACACACGCAATAAGACATTGATATGTTATTGATTATTTTACTCTTATTAAAAATGCTTCCTAAAAAGTATAATACAGTCGTACATTCTCGTAAAATCTACAAAATATAGTAAGGATATTTTGTATGTCTCAAAAACTACTAATCAGATGTCGCTTATTAAATGCTGGTCCCATTGAAAATGAGCATATCAGCTTTCTAATATAAAAAGAAGTATAAAATGGGTTCATCCAATAAAATGTTAATAAATATGAGGTAACATATAAAAAACAGTCGACATCTACATCATCTACATCAACATCTACATTTTTCTATTTACATAACTGTTAAATCTTCTCATTTCAGAAAAATCACTCCTGTCCAATCTTAAGCTTTGAAATGAAAAGAAAATACCGTACCTACTTCGAGAGTTAATTGTAAATTGCACCTCTGAACTTTTGTTATAACTTTTCCATTTACGACAAGCTCTGATAAGCAATTCGAGAAGGTTCCAAGCAACCATTACCGAGAAAAAATACGTTCCCATATTTTAAAAGGTTTTCCAGTCAATAACTTTGTTTTATGTGTCGTTTTGGTAGAAATGAAGAAATAAAAAATTACATACCGACAGATTCGTTTCATTCAAACAATGTGAGCTTTTTGATCGGCTTTGACGCGGATACTCTTTACTTATTCATGTGCTCTACCGCTCAGAATTGATGTAACCAAAGATGTAGCAAAGTAGACAGGTACCTACAAGATAAAATGTCATCTATGGCAATTATACCAGAAAAACGACACCTTACACCAATGGCAAGAGAGAAAATGGGAGAAAATTACCTTCTGTCTCTCATTGCGTGAAGGTTTTTTTCTATGACGTATAAAACCTTTGCTAATCAATTTATTGTTTCTGCACCACATAAATTGGTACCTTCTAGTGCTATCTCATATTCGGCACGTTCACTAGAAGTATTTTTATGTCTATGGGTACGAAAGATTAAGTTAAACCAATTTACGTAAGAATCTTCAAAATTGGCACACGTGTTAGGACTTTAGTTCCACACAGAGGTATAACATACGTAGACTAATAAACACATTAGGTACTAAGCTTTGCGCCGTGCAACCGGGTTATAAAAAAACCGACCGTATCATCTTTTACTGCCCGAAGGGTCGTGTAAAATTGTGTGTGAGGCACGTATAAATTATTCCGTGTACTCGCTGTATCCTATTAGGCACCTGTATTTACCTGCGTAATATCCAATTTGGTAGTGGTCAAAACATTGTGGTAGTGTTTCTAAACCTTACATAAAGAACGTACTATGCTATGTAACTTAGTTACCTACACAAGTATAAGTGACTAGGTTTAAACGTAAAGTTTTCTATGTAAGACCATATTTTCTTTCTTTATAACCAACTTCAAAAAAGGAAGGGTTCTCAATTTGACTCAATTTTTGATCTTTATCATCTTAACTTTTTACAGCGTGTACCGTTTTTGGTGATTGTTTTTTTACTCGGAAGCTGGTGGTTGTATTGTGGTCATTAAATACATAGATCGGATGAGCGATCCCTAAAAAGTAGGAAAATAACTTAAAATGGGTTAATAGTAAATAAATTGATAGTTTTTTGACTAAAAGTATTGTGATGGCAAATATTCTAAATAGATTAAGTTCGCGTGTAAGCTACATTGGTTGACGAGAATATTTTTTAAATACGTTTAAGGTAAAGATATTAATAGATAATTCTTTGTACATTTATTTCAGGTTAGGTAGAAGTGGCCTGAATCAATTTGGAGCACGTCCGCGACCCAAATAGCTCTTTATAAGAGGCCTCGTAATTAAATCGCTTTTATCAAGGTACATTGCAACCTTTTATTAAACTACTTCTGTTAAATTTTCGCCTATAATATGTATTAATACAAATATGTAACTATATAACATAAAACATGTGGAGGAAAAGGGGAGATCTCCCGCCAGGCGATGTCACTGCCTGGGGACCGCAGATATACAAACTATTTGTATATATAGTTTGTATATCTTGAAATCTTGATAGCGTGGTTGAGGATACGTCTCCTGATTGGCCAGTTCAGTATGACGCGTATGACGTAGTCTATTGTTTCACTGCACTGGTCGCTCGTGGTTGCGTGGTCAGCATTATGTGCGGCGCGCGCTCATGTTACTGTAGGTATGCGCCGCTACATCACTCCCCCTCCACTGTTGGGAGATGGCGTCACTCTCGTGTGCCAGTGTCTTCCATCGGCCATGTGTGCCGGAACGATGCGATGCGTGCGCTGTCACGGGAGGGAAACTGTCAAACCTCTGCTGCGTGCTGCGGATCGCTGAACTTGAGCCGGATGAAGGAACCAAGGCGCTTATGTTGAGGCTGCTCGTGGAACCTGGTCATTATGCTCGTTGCTGCTGGCTGGAACTGCTTGACTCCTTGTACTTGCTGTAGGACGTCAGATACTTTGAGAGGATTACCAAATCACGTCGATAAATCACGTCGACAGATCACGTTGCTTGAATCACGTCGGGGTCACCAATTGTGGAGGAAAAGGGGAGATCTCCCGCCAGGCGATGTCACTGCCTGGGGACCGCGGTCCGAATGTTAACTCGGACCATTCGTATATATGTTTAGATACTGTAGAATCTTCGTTAGCGCGGTTGAGGATGCGTCTTCTGATTGGCCAGTTCAGAGTGACGCGTATGACGTAGTCTATTGTTTCACTGCACTGGTCGCTCGTGGTTGCGTGGTCAGCATTATGTGCGGCGCGCGCTCATGTTACTGTAGGTATGCGCCGCTACAAACACGACCGAGAAACGTCGCCACGTTGCCACGCGCTCGTAACTTTCTGACTCTCCAGAAAATTTAAAGTCATCATTCAAATGTCCTCCTCGCTGGGAATCAAACCCAGGAACCTTGGAATAGCGATCCGGCAACCATTGCCCCATTCGGGTCGTCATAAAATATTTCGTATCCAGAATCATTCGATAGCACGATCATTACCAATAGGGTCGTCACAAAGGGTAATAAGAAGCGAGTTATTTGCCATGGTGCAGATCAGATGGGATGCGAAAGTTCGAGCACTCAGCGCTTTGTATCGATAACCTTGTTGTATGTTGCTTACTACATTTACCTAGACTAGTTTCAACATTAGTCTCACTAAGAGTACGCTTTTAAATTTTAAATCGCGGACATTAATCATTTTTTTATAATGATGCCATACCAAAGTTTTACTATTATAATTTTTTATGATAATGTATTTTTGTTAAAAAATTTATCTGTTGAGTATTTCTGCATTTACTATAAAGATTATTAATTGTAATAGGTACTTATGTTGTATTTTACATCGAGCATAATGCCACTACCAATAAAATAAATGTACGGATTTGACTCCATTAGTTTTATCTTAGGCAAAGATTAAACAATGTTAATAAGATAAATAAAATAAGCAAACGTTCATAAAATAAGATAATTAGAAATATAAAATAGGCGCACTCAAATCTATTTTTCCTTAGAGCGTGGGTGGCATGGAGACAACTAACTAGGATACGAAAATAAATATTTACTCAATATATAATTGGCCAGCGCTCCCGACAGACCCTCCGACGGGCAGGTAAGGTCACGACCAATTAAGTACAGGGTTGTCAGAGGTTTCGACATCAAATGGTTTTTACTTCGACTGAAAAAGGTACAGGAATTAAAGATAGGCTGTATTTTGTTGCAGGAATAATTTTCGAGACTAAGGAAAGGACAAAATACATATCTACGATTTTGTGTAGACGTCGCACGCCATCTATGGGCTCGTCTGTGATTTAAAAAAAAGACACTTATTTTAATTATCTGTGAGAGTATTGTACCTACTTCTACAATTCCGTCCTGCTATAAATTCTTATGTTATGTTAATGTAAATTCATAAATATGTCTTAAATAAATAAGCAGAATTATTCAGATTATTAACGTTTTAATTACGATTATATCGCAAGTAGGGTTGGAGATAGGTATTTAATATCGCTGGTCTTACGAGTAGGTATTATAGAAGATAAAATATTGTTCATACACACGGGGACGTTCTGAACGAGTCTATACTTGTGATATTAATTAGTTGCAGCTAAGAAAGTGTGCGGAAATGTACTCTACTTCATACTTGTGTAATTAATATTGTCAATAGGGAAGCGCAGTCACAGTAAAGGTGCAATCACATTACGTTACAAGGAAAATGTAAGTCGATGAATGGTGTCATTGTACAGAATTTGGACAATAGATGGCGCTATAATTTTGTGGGGATCCATCTTTGTGTAAGACTTATACACAATATGTACACACGTTTACCTGTTAATTGTAACCTATGTAAATGTGAGACAGTGACGCTTGCGCAGCGACATGTCACGGTCGCTTGCGCCAATAAACCAGTGGATGTGAATCGTCGTTTTAATAACCATCCCTCGTCACTTACCCAACATCGTATGGTAATTATAGGCACACATATACAACGTGGTTACCACCATACAACAATAAATTTAATTTTATGTACCTAATGATTACCTAAGCCCCCAAAAAATTTTTCAATCAAATACCTCCTTTAGCCACAGCATTTTTTTTTCAATATTCAAAATTTCAACACGCTGTATCTATTGTTATTGATGTTGCCGCTCTTGTCAAAAGTGAAGTGAGTGACCGATGTTTAGATAGGATGTTCTATTTTTTCCTCTATTTTTGTGCTATTTAGTTTGTTTGAAAAAAACATTTCTGTAAATAAGATGTTAGGCGTTTTTTTTTCTAAATGTAATATGTTCCTTGCATGAAGCAGGGCTCGTGATTTCATTTATTGTTGTTTGGTGGTATCCACCTTGTATACATCCACATATATACCGTACAATTTATTTTACAAGTTGACGTTCGCATAAATATACGATAATTATGTTTCATGGAAAATTAATAACGGATAGATTAGATTCACGATAGCATCGTATTAAAATGAAGTTCTTTATCGCCCGGTATGGATGGAAGGTAGAAAACGAAAAGTGCGTGTCGGAAATGGGAATGCATGCTATTAGCTGAGCCCAGTCACAGATGCGCGCGTATTGGCCAATCAGTAAGTCAGTCAGTCAAGGCCAGTCAGATTTAAAGTGCAACATTTTAACCTCGTTCCAATTTCGACCGAGTATTTTACGACACTCACGATTTCTTTGTATGTTTTAAATATTGCATAGTCATAATATGTAGAAAATTTGCTTCTGATGCCCTTCTAGCACCAGGTCTCATACTTCAATGTTCATTGTATTATGTATCCATGTATCCTTCTGAATTCATATATTTTGTATAGTTACACCATGTTGCGGACTGAAACTCAAACAATTTGCTATCTAGAAAAGTAGCCGCAGGCAAACAAAGTTGTAATATTAGAACGTCAATCAATGAAAATGCTTTTCCGAGCATTTTCCGAGAGCCTATTCCCGTTCTTTAACAGTTTTTAAGTAGTTCGTGCAACTAGTGGGTGGTAGGGAGATTTTAGTCGTACGCTTTCTATAATAACGGCTGCATCCCTCTTCAGGAGTGAATCATTTAAAGCTACCTATAATTTATGTCACACTATAGGGCAAAGTGGGGGAGGGGGAGGGGGGTTATCAATTAAATGTGAAATTGTGTGCCAAGGGGAGGGGCTAATAATTATCACGTCACATAGAGAATCTAAAATATTAAAAGGTAAAACAAAAAACTCTTAAATATTGTTTAACTTTAGTGTTAGGGTGTCCGAGACAGATTTAGAGATTATTGAGGGCTGGATAGTACATTATTATCATCCCCACTCTACAATGACCTCTCACTGTGTCCTCCTTTTCCACTCCCCAGCTAGGGTCATTTAAAGTTTCAGTAGGTCTTTATTTTGTAAGTATGTACTTTAAAAAAGGAAATAACTAAACATTTCACAGTTGTCTTTAGATTCTGACGTGTTTTAAATGTTCTAATTTTTAAGTTTTGCAATACTTTTAGCTAAAGACCGGCGCAGAATTTTAAGTTATGAATTCGCCAATTTCAAACCTGATACACGACACTTGTATTTCACACTTAGGTACATTTTAAATACCTACAACAATCGTGAGTAGGTAAATTTCGAAACGTTTATTCGGGATGACATAGATTGGCTACAACCCATTAATGGCCCAGTACTGAGCATGGGTCTCTCCTCATTATTGAGGAGGCCTAGAGCATACTCCACCACGCTGCTCCAATGCGGATTGGTGGAGGGGTTAGTGGTCAACCCACTGTCGAGTGTTTCCAAGCCGACCGAAGGCCTCCGACACGGCTTAAGGACTGCTATCAATCGATAACAACCGGGACCGACGGCTTTACGTGCCCTCCGAAGCACGAGCGCTCAAGAAATTTTGCCACAGCGGTCACCCATCCGACTTCCGACCGCGCCCGCTGTTGCTTAACTTTGTCGATCGCTTAGGATCGACGCAAGCCGCCGGGCTATGAGCGCTTCATGACATAGATTAAGAACATTTAATCTCAAAATGTTTATTGTTGCTGAATATATTTGATCCAGTATAAAACGCGCCGCTAAACTCTTAATCTGTGCCGCAGTAACCGGCCATTTGTTTCAGCGTGGACCGTGGACACATTCGTTACACTACATTTAGCTTGGGTTACATCACTGCTAAACGTTTGGTATGCCTTCAACCTAAAGCCGGCTCTCTATTTACAACCGGAAAGGCATTGGGCAATTTGGGCAAACGCCAGTACTTTGCAGATTGGGAGGGCAAAACCCACTCAACCCACGAAAAGCTTCGGATGTTTTTACGCTGAAACCATTGGTACATAAAAATATACATACTTATACGTTTTTAATTATACAATATTTAAAAATACCTTTACAAAACAAATAATTTAAGTTAAAATTTTAGTATTTAATTAATTTATAAATTCATTATTATTATTATTAATTTTTAAGTATGGTCAGAACTAATTAAACTAAATAAATTCATATTAATTGTAGAGTAACAAAATTATGCTGAGGCATTTGAAGCAATATATTAAAAATTTATTGTTATTAAAATACCATTTTCCATATGACCAGTGATATTGGGAATTCTAATGCGGGAGTAGGTATGTGTATGATAGCGTTTGTTAACCGAAATAAATTCGCGGCAGATTAAATATTGATTTATAGTAAACTAAAGCAAAACTTTTCTTATCTGTGGCGTTCGGGAGCCTCAGTAAACAGTGTAACAACCTTTGTTGACCCAAACTTGTTACGACATGTTGTAAGTTATATAACACTAGTAAACCCGCCCTCGCTTCGCTTCGGGGAACCAGCCCCTTAGTTAGAGGATAGCTCTCAGAAGGCTGATTATTTCCCGACTTGCTTGACAGTTACCGTTGTATTATGATCAAATTTTAAAAAATGTCTATAAATTTTTACTTATTATGTTATTCCGATATCTAAGCTACAGTTTTTTTACTGCAAAGTTTCATAATAATCCGTTCAGTAGTTTTTGCGAGCAAGAACTACTGAACGAGTAACAAACACAAACACACACACACACATCCTTACAAATTCTCGCATTTATAATATAGTAGTAGTGTAGTAGTAGTAGTAGGAGGTACTACTCCTACTGGAATATATACAGGATGAAAGAAAATGCTAAATTTCTGGTGTTAATAGGTAGTATGACCAGTGAGAAAATCTCAACACATAAATTCTTACTGGCCATACCAGTAGGACAAACCAGTATGACCACCGAGAATCACCCCTGGATTAATAGGATTATTAGAATATTTATTTTATAAAATTGTAGGTACGTACGTACTTTTGTTGTATGAGTAGATAGTATTATTATCGTTTAATTAAGTTATGAATTTAAAAATGCAGTCTCTGTAATACCAGTAAGGAACGACGGCATACACAATAAGATTTACTCAGAGACAATTTTTATATTATGTAAGGTAAGTTTTTCGTTGAAATATATTTTTTGTACGTGTCTTGGGAACAACAATTAATCTTGGAGAACTTTAAAAATAAAGTTAGAACCCAAGAGACAAGCGACCAGAATTAAATATAAGAAGGACTTGTACCAAGTTTTGTTGAAATATAATTTTTAAATTATGTTTCGAGAGTTACTTGGACAGTTTGTGTTGAGGATACTTTTCACTCTAGAGACACCCCTTGCTGTGACTATAGGTAATCCATGTAACTGGATCGAAATGTTGACAAAACGATTCATAACTTTTACAAAAGAAATACCTGACGAAGAAGATATTATGATGAGAATATTATAATTATAACTTAGTGAAATCAGGAAGTGAATATGCAACCATCCCCTATTTTTCTACTCTTAGGTTAGAATTTTTTCAAAATTTTTATGGAACCAACTTTGAGGTACTTATAATTTAAAGGTATAGATATTCGCGTATTTCAGCGTGGGTATATGTGTTTTGTCTAGGGTTCATAACAAAAAATAAATAATGGATGTTAAAAAAATGAATATATCAGAATATAGAAATACGCTGGCAATTGCGAAATAAACGTATCATTTTATCAGAAGTGACACGAAGATAGCAAACATTAGCATAGTAGAGGTCTGAACGTAGCGAATGAGTAAGATTTTCTTTGATTGAAATAGACATAGATTTTCCGCAACAGTACGTCATGAGGCTACATTTACATTCAAGATATCGGAAAATGTGGAAAATTTTTGCGATCTCGTACACAAGAACCTAGAAGTATAGTGCGTTTTTCACGTACTTTAAGATATGTTATATATGTAAAGAAATTTATCCGTAATATGCTTAATAAGTGCTGATTATACAAGCTTTTATCTATGACCGATTTAGAACAATACTCTACATGAGTCACCGAGAATATGGAATAGCCACTTACTGCTAAAAACAAACTTACAACCTCCGCTCACAGTTTAATTTTGCATGTTGGCAAAATTTACTTGCGGCATTTTAAAAGTTTTACTATCAATCGACAATGTACCTTATTTATTAAGGCGAAAAGTAGGCAATTGAGTGAAGGTACCCTGGTGGGTGGCGGTACTATCCCGGGTGAATTAAAGACTTCCGTCCATTGAAGAACATCCCTTCTTCTACTTTGTAAAGGATTAATTAACTCCCGCCGCCCTGTTAGCGGAGATAAGAGCAAATAATTGGTTTTGAGAGACAATTAGGGATGACAAATAGAGATCAGGAGAGATTTGAACAGAATGGTTTGAAATGAAATATTGACGGAGTTAACAGGCTTACTGGAAGGTAAACAGATCACCGAATAATTGTTTATATTTGGACCTAGAATTCTGTTGGCGACTTCGCCCGCGTTTTTACCTCCTAAGGAGGACGAAGGATGGGGAGAATTTCCAAAAATCCTCTCTTCGAGTTCCCCTACACTGCTCAGGGCCCAGGGGACATATACATATACATGCTATCAGCTTTGTGCGTTCAGTAGTGTTGGCTGTGCGTTGTCTATCAGTCAGTCATTAATTTAATTCATTGTTATTCATTTAATCTTAGTCATTGAACCCTGAAATTTATAAATTTAGATGGGTTTGAATATTATTAGAAATGAATAATTAAACACAACTTATTGCACTTTTCTTCAAACGCAAATCATAACAATTGACATGTTACTGTATACTGTGTAAAAATTGAGCTTAAAGTGCCAATGGGCGTTGCAAAATTATGTCAGGATCCATGCTTAAATATGTAATTTTACAATTTTTTATTAAAATCATGTCAGTTATACAATAGTTCAGCAATATTAATCATGTTTGAACTTCCTGCATACATAGAATCCTTCCTTCTTGGTCGACAATGCGTTATTACTGTCCATGGGCGACGGTGAATACCTACCATCAGGTGACCCGGTTACTAGTTTGCCGGCTTACGCCGTAAAAATGCAATTCAAAGCAAAAATCTAGTTCAAATAATTTTTGGGAGTAAGCCAAGTTATCATATCGCTATATGGAATAGCAATAATCAAAGTTTATTGATGGGGAAGAAAGCGAGCGATTTGGATACTAGCCTTGACCCATGACCTAGGGGTTTTAAACGTTTTAGCAAAGAGTGGTTTAACTTGCCTCATTATTATACTTGACGGCGCAATCGAAAAGTGGTGCTCCTATCTGGACAACTGACGTAATATTGGGTGCTAGTAAGGCATTCACGATCAGGGATGCCGTAAGCGGGCGTACATGGCGTGCACGGGCGCCACGCATGGGGGGCGGCAAATGGACCACGGCGGAGCGGTAAAACTAAACGTGTATGAGATTGATATTGAACGACGAGGGGGGGGGGGGGGAGTAAAACGGTTTTGCACGCGGGCGCCGATGCAGGTTACGGCGAATTTGTTCACGACATGGCGGCGGCAGTAAGAAGAGCCTTCATCAGGTTGTGAATGCTCCTTACGTGTGTTGGACGTTGTGATATGAAGATACAATCCGTGATATTTTGTTAAGTCTGATATGGTTGTTTGAACGTTATGAAATTATAAAATGTACCTAGTGTGCCATTGTAGCCACTTCTTTTGTATTCAAGCCCTGGTCTCCTTACCGCGATACTTAATGAATTCTACATACATAGGTATTCGGCGTCCTGACAACATACTTAAAAGTGTAACGAACAAACAATAGGTGGCTACAAACCATTAATGGCCCACCACTGAGCTGAGGGTCTTTACTCATTACTGAGGACGCCTAGAGCATATTCCACCACGCTGTCCCTGTGCGGTTTGGTGGAGGGGTTAGTGGCCAACCCAAGTCGTCCGAAAGCCTCCGACACGACTTAGCGACTGCTATCTCTCGATAACAACCGGGACCGAAAGCTTAACGTGCCCTCCGAAGCACGGAACAATAGGATGAAACAATTTCTATTCATTTAAATTGTGCAATCTATATATATAAAAGCGAAAGGTCACTGACTCACTGACTCATCACGAAATCTCAGAAACTACAAGTGCTAGGAGTGTGAAATTTTGCATGCGGGTTCTTTTAAGGATGTAAGTGCTCACTAAGACGGGATTTTATGAAATTCAACCTCTAAAGGGGTGAAATAGGGGTTGAAAGTTTGTATGGAAGACTGTCATTTTTTAAGTTAGAAACATGAAACTTTATTTTTGGGCTACTGATTAAAAATTAATAGATACGTATTTAAGCGTTTCTGGAAATTCTACCCCTAAGGGGGTAAAATAGGGGTTGAAAGTTTGTATGGAAGTCCGTCATTTTCTAAGTTAGAAACATGAAATTTGCCATGTATTGTATGTTCCTTGGGGAGTGTAGGGGACCAAGAGAGGATTTTTGGAAATTCCACTCCGAAGGGGATGAAAGGGGTGAAAACTATTATATGAAAATTCTACAACATTGAAGTTAGTGACTTGGAAATTTGAATTTTGGTTGCTTACTTCAAATTAATGAATACGTGTATCAGATTTTTTTGATAATTAACCCTCAACCCCTTTAAAAGGGGGGTGAAAGATTGTATGGGACTTAATAAAATTTTCAAGATAGAAAGCTGAAAATAGGTAAATACTCTTTAACCCTCCAACCCCTAAAAATACGGGGTGAAAATTTGTGTTTTTTTCGTTAGTTTCCAAGGGGACTTGAAAATGAATGTCCAGTCTCTTTGTTAAAATTAAAAAATGTGCTTCAGTATTTTTTCAATATCACCTTAAAAATATATAGGTAGGTGTAAAATTAAATAGAGATTTAGTACTCGAAATATTTATACGAGACGGGAAATTTACTTAGGACATTTCCACGGGATCGTAAAATGCAAATTCCTGAAAAATAACTTCCAAGCCAAGAGCGAGTTGGACTTTCTTATGAAGGGAAAGCAGCAAATATTAAACTACATGGGCGATTTTGTTCGATATTAAATTGAAGTTGTAATAAGATTTCAGCCTGAAAAATCTTTTTTTCTAAAATAAGTCTAAAGAAAAGCACTGTCGAGTTCAGTAAAAATACGCTACATACCTAACAAAATTCCACGCGGGCGGAGCCGCGGGCGGAAAGCTAGTCACTAATAGTTTGCAAATCCTTTGTATGTTGAAACTTTCATAAATCCATTAACCCAAATAGGAAAATATCATTATTGCTAATGAGTTTGCAAGAGGATGTTGTACCTACAGAGAAATAAGCGTAATGGGGATGATAACGATGAAATTAGCCAGGACGAAATAATTGTAAATGTCTTTATTAATCACAGTTCGTTCTACGTGCTATTATCCTTTAGCACTTCTCAAAGGAGTTGGTGTTAATGCTGTATAAGCTGTAATAATGTAAATACTGCTTCGGCGCAAAATGTACAAAACGCAAAATGAACACAACTCGCAAAATGTACAAATCGCAAAATGTACACAATGCGCAAAATGTACAAATCGCAGAATGTGCAACAAAGCCCACGTTCACAGCGATCAGGTATAAAAAGACAAAAAAAATTTTGAGCAAAGCTATCTAAAAAATTTATATTCTTGCTAAGTATTATTTATTATTGTAAGCTGCTCATAGAAAACTGCTTTTCCAGTGATTTTCAATAAATGTGGGTACCATACTAGCTTCTGCCCGCGGCTATTTCAAGCCTTTAGGGGTTGATTTTTTTTTAAAGTAGCCTATGTGTGACTCTGGGTCTTCAACTATTTGGCTTCCGAATTTCATCCAAATCGGACCGGTGTTTTAGCCATGAAAACGTCACAGACAGACAGACCGACAGACTTTCGCATTTATAACAGATATTAGAATAGATTCATTACAGTCACGTCTTATGCTTTTACTCCGTTGCGCAACTAAAAAGTAATAATAATTAATATTAATGCCAAAGGAACAACTCGAATGACATGACAAAACCCGAGATAAATTATATCATCTTTTGTTTTGCTCTGTCTGACGGTTTTTTCTATGACAGCAAATAACTTTGCCCGACAAAATTGTCCTTGTAATAAGGGCCTAGAGTTCACCCGGGGATGTACCACCGCCCGCCACCGTACTTAGTACCATTTCTACCGCCATAATAATTGCTTTAACACCAGCTGTGTTCCGGATAGAAAGGTGTAGAGCCGGTTACACTTTTTATAGGCGACCATCTCAGTCCTCAAGTGTAACAACGCACCTGGTACATAATTGGAACGAGACTCTTACTAACATTAATACTAACTGGACTTTTTCTAACAATAACTAACTGAACTAACTATCACTAACAGTCCCAAGTCACACTTTTTAACAAACTGACTAACTAATATTTTAACTCTGCTAACTGGACTCACCCTGTCCCTATTAGAGTCTTGTTCTAAGTCAGTCGCAGTTCTCATGGGCGGCAGTGGAAAGTGGTGCTAGCTAGCCTGGTCGTTTGCTACATTAATTCTTTAAAAAAGACATGAAATCATACTGGTTGCTTCTTCGAGGCCCTACAATAACGTCATATTGTAGTAGGACCTCGAGGAATGGCTTAAGATTATTTACCTTTTCTTGCTATCTCATATTCGGTACGTTCATCAGTGGTTTTCTTTTCTTATGTCTATGATACGACCAGTTACACAAAGTCATAGGGACTGCTGTTTTAGCGTTTATTTTACTAAAATGCTGTCTTGACTATTCGTTGACACACTTATTTGTTACAATGTAGAATATACTCCAACAAAGACGACGAAAACACCTATATTGTTTGGAAAGTTATCTAATGGGAGCGAAATGGAAAACTCCGTTCTCCACACAGTAAACACATTCAGAATAATTATGTCAGTGACGTAATGAAAACATTTCTACTCAAGACAATGAGACTGCAGCAGTAGTACCTATACAACTCGCGTTTTAATTTTGAATTTCATTACATTTTTATTAAAGTACCCCAGAACAAAATGTCTCTTTTTGGTAATATGATTGTAGGATTTCATTTTTGTACCTTATTGTTTTGGATGTTTTAATCATGGTTTTTAATTAAGCCTTAAATAGTAATGATTTAATTGCAGTTTTTACCATCAAATTTTATTCAAGGAAAAAGTCCAGTCGTTTAGTGTGGCCATAGAAAAGATATAAATAATGATAAAAAGTTTCTGTATCATAAAACATTTCTATAAAAGATATCAACAAAAATAACATTTACATTTGAACTTGATAAATTAAATTAGTTTATTGATATACCTTATATACAAAATACAATATACCTTCAACTGATTTTCCTACATCTGGTCTGATGGAGCTGCCTTCACTAGAAAAAGAAAAAAGGCCAGACTAAAATATCAGTTCTGTGCTTGCATGGCTAATCTATGCAGCATGGCTTATGCTGAGTCTGGGCCTGTTCAGGGGTCACACTTCAGCACAGGCACTTAGTTAAGACATGCAAATAATTAATTTAAGTACCTTTTTATTTTATTTTGCCGTTGCTTGTATTAATTGATCCTTGAATAAAGCTTTCATCCATTCATTAATTCATTCATATTTTTTCAACTATGTAAGTACTAAGTAGGCATATCATAATACATTATATTTTATACAATCTATTTTTTCGTTCGTGTAAATGTCACATTTTGTGTAATGACTGTCTGTCATAAATATTTGACTAATCCGGGAGTCGATCTCGGGACCCCTCACAAAGCAATGCTACTGCCAAATGGACGACGGGGTTGTCGCATTAGGATAAACACATTAATATCAAGAGATGGATTAGTTACTACAGAAGCCAGTGTAGTACAATGTGCATAGAAAGGCTTCTGCTATCTGTCCCTTCTTATCGTATTAATGTTGGATTGATTAATAGATATAACAAAACTGTAACTGAACGTATGTTTGTACACGCTAATCTCAGAAACGACTGAACGGATTTTTATGGGACTTTTACTGGGAGATGGTATTTTTTATTCACGCGGGAAAAAATCGAACGAAGTCGCAGCCACAACTAGTTAAAGAAATAAAAACTTTCGGTTTATCTCAGTTAATTTACAAAAATCCTCTCTTAGTCAACTGTTCTCCCCAACGAACATATTGTATACATACATATATACCAAACAGGTTGTAACAACAGTCATAAAGCCATGTGCCCTACAAAGCTTGTTGTTGTAGTCAGTATTTCTGAGCGTTACAGTATTATGATAATAGTGCCCCCGGCCCGGATGTCCTGTCTGTGTGTTGTCCGTTACGAGATAACGGGACAATATACTGCTGTTATGAATTGCCTTGTACAACATGGTAACGGGGCCTAGATGTCAGAAATTACATATTTGTGGGATAAAAGCTATCCTATGTCCATGCGAGAGTTTGAAACTATCTCCATAACAAATTTCTCGTATTTTGAACTGACTAATATATTATATTAAAAAGATTAATTATGTATATAGTAAATAAATATCACGGATGTTTGTAGTTTTAGCGATTTTCGCTTTTTTTGATAATAAGGCCAGTCTCTGAAAAAATCTTGCATAAAGAGTGACTGAAAACAAAACAAACAAAAATAATAATTTAACTTGCCTCTTTAAAAAAACTAAGTTAACAAAGACCCTTTTAAATTAATAGTAGTCATAAAGTTTTGCGGGTTACAATATTTTCTCGGCTGACCGCTATTATCCCAAAATTCCGGAAATATTCCTCATATTTATGTCTCTGACGAACACCTATTTTTTAATACTTTTTATAAGTAATGTACTGAAATGTAACATACCTACAGACCAAATTTTTAGTTGATTTTTTATTTATAATCAAGACGACCCGAATGGCGCAATGGTTATTTGCCGGATCGCCGTTCCAAAGTTGCTTAATTCCTAGCAAAGCGGAAATTTAAGTCATAAGCAAAATTCTAATCTTGGTCTGGGTGTGTGCCTTTGTCTTGTGTGTTGTCCATGGCCCACCCACGTCATACGAAATCCTGGTGTGTGTGATTTTTTTACGTGCGGAAACTTTGCACTGATTTTGATATTTATTTTCGATTCAAAAGCTAGTGCTTCACGTCTGGTCCCACATAAATTTGAGCGACATCTTACGGGTAGTTTTTGAGTTATCTTGACGATTTTGAAGTCGGTTATTTTTTTAAAGTTAGTTATTGAAAATATTATGTGAGGGAAAAGTTCGAACTTCCCACCGTTTAGGAGCCTACGTTAAAATCACCCAATTCAATATTTTCAAGGTTTCGAAGTTTGTATCAAGGTACAAGTACGAAACGGCTTTTGAAATCTGTCTTTCTTACTCCCAACGTGACATTACATACAAGAGGGCCATGAATAATTAAAACCGCTCTCATATTCACGTAACGTCACAAGGTCATGTCAGTTATGGAAGGAATTGGTTTGGGATTTCGACACGCTCTTCGATATTTATCATGTTTTTACGTCACCTACCGTATGAATTACAAATAACGAAAGTAACTTTATCGGTCTTTCTACCTGTCTATTTATCTGTATATCTGTATGTTACTTTTGCTACTGTTTAGTAGAATTATTGTAAAAAGTTTGAGAATCTGAAAAGGTCACAGGATAACATCGTTAATATCCTTGAAATATATTATGTTCCGTTGCGATAATTTTCACAGTAGGTATATTGTCGTTTCCCGACTCGACTCGGGCGAAGTCGTAGAAAAAAACTAGTTTCATATATTAATAAAAAATTGTAGCCCTGGGTGTATAAACATTTCAAATGCAAAAAGGTTACCAAGTCACTATTTCGAATTACCTATACTTCGACCCTGTGACAGTTCATGGTCAAGGCAGGACTGTCTCTTACAGTGCCACCAACTTATCTCTGAAATGACAAAAATTGGAACTAACGCAGCCATGTTAAAAAGTCATTCATAAGTACATTGTGGTCATTCATCTGTCAGTTACTACCTATCGAATAGCGTGCAATGAGTGGTCCAATGCGTCCGACAGCGCCTCTCTTCATTTCAGAGATAAGTTGGTTTTACTTTATGTAACTGATGTTTTATGTCAAAAGACTGAAAAACTGCCAAACTACCTAATAAAGGAAGATCGAGAAAGTTTAAATTAAGTTCAAGTTAAAAGGCTACGCGAAGCCTACGAATCGGTTACGACAGGGCTACGCGTACGTAGCATAACTTTATGCCGTAGCACTCGTAGAGCAGGGCTTCTACGGAAATAGTTTTCTGTTTATCTACATTCAATTGCCGTTATAAAATTACTAGCTGACCCGGCAAACGTTGTTTTGCAAAAAAATGTTATGGGTGAACAACCCTTATCACTTAGGGGTATGAAAAATAGATAGTAGCCGATTCTCAGACCTACTGAATATGCATATAAAATTTGGTAAAAATCGGTAAAGCCGTTTCGGAGGAGTAAGGTAACTAACATTGTGACACGAGAATTTTATATATAAGATTTAGCTATTCGCAAATAGAACCACTACCAAGTAGACTATAGCGTTATCACTCGGTAAAATTACAAATATTGTAAAAAATATAATGAACCAAAATAGAAAACTATATCAATCAGAGAAAGCTCCAGATAAAGTATATCTTAACAATATGTTGGCCATTTGATATCATTACACAAACAACTATAAATTCTTGGCATCACCCACTCAATGTAATGCCAACCAAACCTATCTCATGAAACTTTGTGAACGGAGTGCCAATTTTCATTTCGATTTCAGTATTCAGATTACATAAACTTGGCCACAAACAAGTTCATTTAAATTTGACATAAATTTTGTGAGACAATTTCAATAATAGTATTATTGAGTTCAAAGTTCAAGTTTCATATTAGTATTATTTAATTACTACTTAATTACTTTCTTCAATCTGTATATCTCTATCTCTATATCTATAGTCCTACAATGATCTTTTGGCGCGTGGATGACGTGTGGGTGACAGAGACAGCGCCTTACTGGGAAGGCAAACTGTAAGGCGCTGTCTCTGTCACCCACACGTCATCCACGCGCCAAAAGATCATTGTAGGACTTTAAACTCGACTGTTACTCAGTGGGTGACTTTTAGCTTCGAATTACACTAAAATGCTGATTAACTTTAAAATTTTCCTTTTAAAGTGGCCAGTGTTTTACGGCTTAAAGTCTCCATTTACCAAGCAAGTTTCTAAAATAATGTACACTTTTTGTTCACGAGGTATTTTTGACGTGACAACGTCTTATAAATTGGTTTGCCGGGAGGCACTTCAAGAAACTGCGTTAGTAAGCTCCGCTCACGTTCCTTGGTAACAGTGTACAGAAAATGCTACAGCGCCATCTATGGTTAAGTAGAGTAACTAGTTTGTTACCTCACTTAGTTGTGACTAATGGTTAATGGTCTAACGGTTAGCAGCGCTAGATGGCGGATGGTGTTACAATGTTTTAAATATAATTCTTTGTATACGTTTACCCCATGAAGATACGGGAACGCAGGGTCAACTTCACAAATAACCACAACTGCTTGCAAACCCAAAATAGCAGTTTATTATAAAACCAAAGAAGTCGACACATTGCCCTTTATAAATTTTTCTCAGATATATAAACTCCACGTTACACTCGTTAGCGCGTTTCACAAATTGGTACAATGCCATCTTGTTTACAAGTGAGGAACTATTTAACAAAAATAAAACATTAAACTTAAATTGCTTCCGCCTTCACATGACGGTTAGACAGTATAAATAAATGTTTTAAATTGTTACTATTATTTCATCCTTCTTCCTACTATACGAATGAATATTCACATTAAAATTATTTTACCACTTAAAGTCGTTGTCACGTAAAACTTTCGCCCGTATACCGACGTTACAGGCAACCAATTTTTTTTTTCCACCAGATACCGTCAAATTTGAATAAAAGAAAATCGAAAACATAAAAAGTCCTAAATAAACCCGAATTTCTGGAAATCACGTAATAATTTGAACTCAATCATATTTTGGAATTGTAGACTATTTGAGAAAACGTAAAAAAAAATTAAAATATAATGTCCATTTATGTTGCCAGCAAATAAATGTAGCGTAAGAGAGTTTAGTTACCGAAAAATAAAACAAAGGTCAAATTTTCGAAAACGGAGACACTTTTACTAAAACGATTTTTTAACATTTGGTAGGTCCCTCTGCAAGTTATTTTCCATTTCAGTTTGTTGTACAACTTATGGGACCCTGAACAGAAGTATAGATATAGTATAGATACCTTAATATTAGTGGCTGCATGCTAGATAATATTGAAAGTTAAAATATTGTGTTAGTTCGTTCGGATACAGAAAAAGTGTAGGTGGGATCTCGCTTACGCGGACGTTTTAAAGCGTTTTTAGCTTCGATATTCTACCGGAACCGTTATTTAGTTGGCATAATAAGCGTGGGCTAGGAATAGTTTAAAATTCATAAATATCCAACCACTGTGTCGGCTACGTGGGAGCTATTAATTATTGAACGTATTGATTTCCACACGAGTGACCCTGAATTATGCTTTGTTCAGAATTTTCTATTTTCGGAAGGATTCGTGGTATGAAATCGACTTTTCTTCGATTTTTTAAGTGAAACTTGTATATCGACGTATCTGCTTAAAATCTGAAGGAGGTAAAAAAAAATCGTTACGTTTTCATGAAACGGAAGTTGCGTCATTGCCCGTAAAATCTGACAGGGCGGAAGTTGCGTTTTAAAGACATGAAATAAACATTATGAGTTTTTTATCGTCTGAAATATCGGTTTGTTCGGATTGATTGATATTTATTTGTACTAGTTGTCGGTTTTCTGTTTGTGCAGATATCACACAAACCACCCTAAAGGTTTTACGATTTTTATATTTATGATAACGCGGTGAATTTGTTACGAGTACATTTATACAGGGATTGTTGTTGATAATTTGATTCAGAAATAACTTTTTCCAAAAAAAAAACGATTTCGTAATCGGAAAAGATAACTCAAAAATTACCAATCAGATGTCCTCTATCTCAAAAACTACTGACGCGATTTTAATGATAATGTTCCTTAAGTTGATGTAGGTATACTTAACTTAATTTTAGTTTTAGAGAAATTCGTGGACAAACACACAAACATACACTCACTGAATTAAGCACACGAACTTGGAAGCCCAAATGGATCATCATTTTCAAATATTATTCAATTCCAAAAATATTAGATAATAGATACATACATACGTCATATCAAATTGATAACCTTATTTTTTGAAGTCGGTTAAAAATTAGGTTTATTTGTAAGTCCTGACCAAAAAGCCAACTACCCCGTGCCCACGAAATTATCTTTACATATAAAAAAATAAAGATTCGCATATTTCTACACTACCGTGCATATAAAATATTTGCAAAAACATAGTTACTGGGACTAAGAATAAGTAAAAATTGAAATTACTATACCTAATTAAATGTATTACATAATTTCATCTGTTTTATGGGTTCAAAATCGTACCAATCTACAAATAACATCCATATCTCGAGGTAAGAGAGGTTTAATTTCATTGCGTTAAAATTGATGAACTGTATTAACAATTACAATGTTGTTATTAGACAAACGGTATTTATCGACATCCACGTATGTCTGACATGATGACATCCAAATGGGTAGTAATGGGCAGTGTACAACCAAATGGCACAAAATGCGCTCTCAGATCTGTTTTATTCTTAAAAGTGTCCACTTAATATGAAAATCTTTTTCAATGTACTCATCTTTTGTTCTAAAACTCCTTTCACGTAGCACTTTATTCACGGTCGTGAAGCGTCGAGGAGTTATTGTCTCGTTACAGGTACAATTTTATCACAATCAGTTCTGCAGGATCTCTGTGACTCCATGAGAATTTTTATGTAAAAAGTTGATCAAGAAGCAGATAAGTCATAACACGAAGTGGTGAAAAAGTCACCACTGTCCAAGGACAGTAGCTCTTGGACATTAACTCTTTAGCAACTTTTTTGGTTCCGGATGTCCAGGACTGTCAAGGAGGTTTTGACGACATTACTTTACCTTACGACAAACAGACACAGATACGTTTTAAAACGGCTACCTAGAGAATAAACTTGGAATTACTCTTAGGCCACTGGCTTTTGCTCAGTAAATAACTGTTAAATAAAAAAAACTACCAACAGATCTTAAGTGAATATGTTACGTAATATTCACCACACGTTAAAAGCTAATAAAAAGTTAATATAAACCCTATATTTTCGTCGTTACAGCGCTCGATGGACAGTTAGATATTGAACTCTCGAGGTGAATTCACCGTGACAAGCCTTCAAGGCGAGCAGACAGTTCAATGGCTGTTATAACGCCGTTTACCTCGCAATCGTAGAACCCTTTATCGAACTATACATAGTTGAATTATACATGTGCAGATCACAGTAAATGTGTGGAGAAAATATGTAAGCTACCATTCTCTAATTTCAGGTGTAATGAAATAAATTTCTTAAGAAATAAACAGTATTTTGTGCATTAGATCCTTGTCTTTTAATGTATTTGTAAACAATATATAACTTAAATTTGAAAAAATATATTTTTCAAATTCAAATTAATATTTCACTTATAGCTTATAGGGAAACGAAAAAACGATGTTATTTGGGGGCAAATAAACAACAACTGTAGAAAAATTTCGTAGCTGTAATCAATGAAATTAAAAAATAAAAGTTCCTTATGGCCTAAGGTGGAAAGGCCCGCTTCCTAGAACCGGAGATTATGGGTTCAAATCTCACCAAGGGAAACGAATTTGTAATAGAAACTGTTTTGCGTCGATTTTTAGAAAACCTTTCTTAGGTTTTCGTATATTATATTTTATTATAATTTACACATTATATTTATTTAATTGTTATTATAATATAGTTGTTACTATATCTATATAATTATAAGTACGTACTGCCTCCTATAATCGTAACTATAAATATATTTTTGGTTTTCGGTTGACGATTACTTTAAATGGTCTCTTAAAATACCTTATTCAGACATATTTATATATCTGCCTTTGTAAGTAGTTCGTAACGGAAATACGTCATTCATTCGCCTACCAACCTCGACTACATGGCAAATAATGCGATGAAAGACGTAACCTTCAATGCAACGTTACGGCTATAACTTTTACACGAATTTAAATTTTAGTTTTTTACAGAATTTTCTAGGTTAAGCACTCAAAAAAGTATCAAAAAGTATCAGTTGCTCAAAAAATCTGATTTGGATTGTATCTAAAACCATTTTAAAACTTCGTTTTGTGTATTCAATGTTAAGTGAAGTGAAGCTGAATAGGGCATGAGTTTTTAAAAGTGAATAATAGAAATTTGTCTATATAATTAGAAATTAATAAATGTTTTCGTAAGCTTAAAACAAACCATTAAGCCTTTACAGTTTAATATTTATAATAAACAAAATGAAATTGTAACAGACATTTCAGAATAATGCATAGAAATGTTAGTGATTTGGCACAGGTAAATTTTATATATTATGTAATACATATTACAATCGTATTATTAAAGAAAGTGTTCGTTTGCACGTTCACAGTGTCTTCACTGACACTCCTTCCACATCCTTCGAGGAAATAAATTTCTGTCAAATTTCGAGTGCAAAGCGGTTGGTTGTATGTACACATAAATCACAGAACTACATTCAAACAGTGTTTCTCACACGAAGTAACACGCGTAGCTACTGTAACAAGATTTTGGTAATATCGCTTGTTTTTTAACCTTCGAGCGACAGTAAGCCCATAAGCCGGTAGGTAAGCGGATTATCGCAAATAATACTTGCTTTTGTACGCGAGCAAGAGTAGAATTACTGAAGTGTCAAGGTACCTACATCTGAGTGTAAATCGAGAAATCTCGGTTGTTTATGAGATGAACCCATATATGACTTTTCTTCTCTCAAATAAACAGCGAGTCCCTATTTATAAAATTCACCTAACAAGCTCAACGGCCATAACCCATTAATTGCTATCATTATGACATAGTTCTGGATATTAGTGAAAGTGTTAGTGGATAACTCAAATAAGGAGGTTTTAATGTCGCCCGAAGGCCTTCTTGGCTTAGCCACTATTGCTTTACTCAATTAATGACTCACAAATCCACACTAGGCATAATGCTTTGACGTTATACCTACCTACTGTAATGTTCTATCTATAATCCCCGAATTAGTTGCCTAGCGAATAAAGATACATCATTAAATTACGTTTGTTGCTGTATGTTAGTACCTACATTGATTTTCGGTGGATAGATTTTGTTATTGGAAACAGTACTTTCTCATTGACGCATTGATAGCGCACCCTACTGCTTGTTTATGGCACTTACAATTTATCAGCCGGGATTTTGAAAATCCTGTAGCTGAATAGTAGTGACCTGACTGAATGATTCCGGCTTTCATTCCGGGCCGGAGAAAACATTCATTTCCGAGATGACGCTATGAAAATGGAACATATGCACTATATTTTACTTCCTCAGAGTGCAGGTAGGTAAATATAAAATATCTATAACTTTTCTACGTTTTGGTTTTTTCCCTCAGTGAATAATGTCCGCAATAATAAAAAGCAAGTTCGGAATTTAAAATTTCAGTAAAATAATCAAAATAAATGTATTTCAGTCGAAAGCTCTAGTCTCCTTTTATAAACACGTGAAATTCAAAATGTACTGTTATTCAAATTAAAAGCTTCATGTTCTCTTAGAATATTTATAGCTAAGAATGGAACGTTAATGTTTCAATACGACTCCGCTCGTTTCCTTGTACAAAAGAAAATATTCTATGAATTATTATGAATATGAAAAATAATTGAAGACTCTTTATTCCATTTTTTTAAAGTGAAACTTCTTTATCATTTAAAAATAAATCTCGCGACGACTAGTCTTTTTGGTAAAATATTTAATAAAGGTTTTTAACTGCAATATAACAGTAAATAAATTATAACTAAGTATTCAAAGATAGTTTAGGATGACTATTATAGTGATTTTTCCGGTGGAGTAGGGATAGCATGTCGCTTAAGTGGAGCTACTCCCACCACCAGACTTTACCGTTCAGAAATACATGTGCAGTCTCCTCACCTCACAGATGAAAACAGAGTGGGAGAAATGCCCAGAATCGTAAGAGATTGATAATTAGCGATTGATGCACTGAGTTGCGAACAATGACGATGATGAACAATACAATACAATTAAATTTATTTATAATTATAACAATATATTTATATTATGATATTATTATATATGTATATTTCCGTAAAGAAGTTTCACTTCTTACGTGTGTACACTAGTACACGAACACATTTTTTTTTAATCTTAGTCTCATTTTAATGAAATTTATATTCCCTTTCCATCTTCTTAAATCTATAGTATCTGCTAAGACTCAAACGGCATAGAAGGTTAATGACTGAGCTATTAGAGAACAAAACAACTCGAGTTGTTTCTTGGTAGCAAAATAGCTCCATCTAGCGAGTAAACACACAATTAAACAGAAATACATAATATAAGCTTTCAACGCTTACAAACATTTATTTACAGAACGCATATGGATCGAGATAATTAAACTGAACTGTTTACACATATTTCAGCGAGTAAATATTAAATATTGGATACAAATATTCGTTCGTAAATAACTCTGTTTGAACATTAATTATTTGTTAGGATGTTGGATATTGTTGAACAGATAACGGACAGGTTACAACCGACGTTCAGTGTTTGCAGATCTAGAGAATAAAGGCTGGTCCAATCTCATAGAGCCTTGGCCAGAAGAAAGCTGTCGTCCCCTATTACGCTATTTATAAGCTACGTGACTGCAACGCAATCCAAAATTCACTGCATCTGACACTGTTCACTGACAGGAGACGCATCGTAGACGCGTCGCTTTCATACATTGACAAGATCCTAGTCGCTTGCAAATAGCGTTGTGTGAGAACTGCCTATCAAATCAGGTTGGTGTCGCTGGGTAACGCTCGCTGGGTAAAATAAGTTAGGTTATAAATTGGGTATGTCAGAAATATCGGTATAAAAGCTATAAAATATACTCGTAATAACCGTGTGATAACGTTACCATTACCGGTTACTCTTGTTAAAATGTTTACTGTTCGACATGATAAAAATCATATGTTAAGTACTTCAATAGTCCTAGTTACCTATATGGTGCAGTATTTCGTATAAAATAAGTGCTTATTTATTTAAAACTGAGCTACATATTCAGTTTGCATTTCCTAATGATGCGCCGTGAATGAGAAAAATTTTAAGTGGTTTCCCAGAAAACATGAAAAATATTTCACTAAGTGCTCTCATTAGCGATGTAAGTAACGTACACTCCAATTTTTAAACTAGCAACATATGAAGCTATTTTGGTTTTAGAAATGTTCACGGTCAAACATTTTTAATAAAGAAATAGTTATGCCTGCGACTTTGTTCGTTCATAAGAGTTATCCTTGAATCCCGTTTCCACGGGAACTCCGAGATAAAACGTAGCCTAATATATGTTGCTCCACAACCTCCTCTATCTCACAGTGAAAGTCCCATAAAATCCGTTCAGCTGTTTCTAAGATTAGCGTGCACAAACATACAATCAGTTGCCATTTTTTATTCCATCATCAGATCCTTATTTCAACTTAAAAAAATGGTTTTCATATGAGAAATCGTTGTATATAAAAAAATATTAGCGTCCAACAAAAAGAGTGTGACATTTCCACCGTACAATCCTGTGGTAAAATCATACAAGTTTATAAACTCTGTGAAGCACAATCCAAGTTTAACTAGCTTTAAATTCCAGCCACTTCTTCGGAGGGCATGCTAATGAGGTCCTTCTCCGAACTAAATTCTCGTACCTTTGTTGATTCGAAACTTTTCGAAAGAAATTACCATACTAAAAATAACTTCACATCAATTGCAGTAAACATTTTTAATGAATCGGGTGCTCAAGATTTCTGCTCGGTGAGTTTCGTTATAAGCATGTTAAATGATTAAATTAATTAATTTATGGGTTAAATGATTGGTGAAATATTAAAGAAATCGTGAGTACCCGTTTGCAACCATAATCCATGTAACATTACAAAATACATAATATATATTCAGGATGGTAATTTACTCGCGGATATAAAAAAATATCATAAATTAAAAACAATGTAAGCTTGGAGTAACAGTGTTTGTTTTAAGCATTGAGATATTATGTACTAAAGTACTTTAAGTCGATATTCGATTTGCCGAAGCGAAGAGAGGGTAGGTTACTAGTCTAGTACATAAACTGAGATCCATATCTCAATTTAAACAATTCAGTCTAGATTTTTTTTAGTGTTACCAACCGAAAAAAGTGAGAACAGCAATTCGTTCATAATTCATAAGCTTACTTCAATTTCACTAACAAATTTTTATAGAACTTCGCTCAGAATTAATTATGAATTTTAAATAGCAAAGTTAGCGAGTGGCAGCCCTGGATAATATTATCAGGGCTCCGCAGCGTGCAATCCGCTGCGCACGTCTGAAATTACTGCTAGTTTGAATTTCCACTGCAAATTCGGATTAAGCTTTAATGTAGTCTCTTCAAGTTCGTGAAACGTGGTTCAAGTTACTTTATCAGACACAAGGGTCTTTTTACAGACGCAAGGAAAGTGGGATAAACTACTGAAGTTTACATACTGTTAGGTTAGGTTGGATTGCACCGTAGAAACCGTTATAGTTAATGTAAAAAGTAAGTTGTCAAATTAAATGTGTTATATTCAATTTTTTTATAGGGAGTTTACTTGTCGTTGTGGCAATTTCACTAAATCAGATATCTTAATTTCCGTTGTAACATTTTTTACCCTTACCATCCCTCTCCCCTCAACCACTTCCCGTCCTCAGATCGCTGATAAATTATGTTTTCTTTTATTTTTGTCATATCCTCTTCCTTTGAGAATAGGTTTCATCCTGTTACTATTTTTTTGTACTTTTGACCGTTTTCAAAAGCTTTGGCACTGGTGTACTAGTTGTAAATATGAATATAATATTTCAAAGCGAAGCGAGGGCGAGTGCCTAGTAATGACGTAAATGCGCAGTTATGTTGCTTGCTGTTGGTTGCTTCAAGCTTATTATGAAGGAATAAATAAGGCTTTGATACAGCGCTATCGAGGGAACGTACCGCTATCAAGGATGTCAAATTCTATACATACTTATATGTATTAAAGTGGCTTTTTACTTGATTAAAAAAATAAATGATAACTTAAAAAAATTAATAGATTGTTCCTTATATTTTTAGATGGCTTCAAAAAGAGGAGAAGGTTCTCAATTCAACTGTTTTTTTATGAGTTACCTCATAGCTCTGCACTTTGTGAACGGATTTTCACTTTTTTTCATTCGAAAGATCTCATAATATTGAGCGACATCTGACAATTAGTTATTGAGTAATAATGCGAATTTAATTTATGGTATTTTCCTTAAAACGTTTTACTGGGTTTCGTATTGTATAATTATTTTTTTCATCGAAAACTTATGAACCGATTTTGTCGTCGTCTGATCGCATATAAATATGAGCCACATTTTTGATGGATAGAGTCTGAGTTATCTCTACTTATCGATTTTGAAGTCGGTTATTTTTTTGTTAAAATATTTATTTATATGAATATTAATAATAATAGTTATTTAATATCTACTTTATTGCTTGCTGGTCACGTCTGGATAGGTACTTAGTATTCACACACTTTCAACATTTTGATGACGCAAATGGCGAAATCGTTTAACGGTCCTGGATTCAATTCTCAGCGAGTTTCAATTTCTGTACTCAGTCTGGGTGTGTATTCTTGTCTTGTGTTGTCCATGGCAGCCTTCGTTAGTATTATTTTTTTCTTTTTTACTGTTTCTCTTCTCTTCCAGAATACTGAATGTGAAAAATGTGAACTTTATCAGGGATAAATCTTCAGTAACGTTACAACGGTGGATTTACCGGCTTTGAGGATGGCCACTAAGCCATCGTATTTAGGGTAACCATTTCGACGTTTAAAAGTTCGAACGATTGCAAAAAATCGGTCTTTTTAAAAGAGATCTACCTAATTTAATACTATTTGAATATGTTTAAAGGTGGTTTTTATAGTATATTTGCGCGAAAAGTCACAAGTTAATTGTTCTAAAATCAACTCGTTTTCTACATTTTTATATCTTACAGATGGTTCAACCATTTGTAGAAAACGACTAGCCTAGAGTCTAGTCTAAGCCCTAGACCGTAAGTACCATCGCCCACCACTGTATCTAGTACACCACTTCTACCACGTAATAGGCAAATATTTTAACAGCACTCGTGATTGTTAATATTTTAAATTTAAGAAAAACATGAAAAAACTGAAAGCTTATTGAAATAATATCATCATTACTTTTTATCCAGTATATTAAGTATATTTTTATACAGTAAGTATACGACCCGGATGGCCCAATGGTTAACACGCCGGATCGCTGTTCCGAGAGTCCTGGGTTCGATTCCCAGCGAGGCGGAATATTGAATGGTGATTTTGAATTTCCGTTCTCGGTCTGGGTTTGTGTCCTTGTCTTGTGTGTTGTCCATGGCACCCACCACACAGGGAATCCTAGTGTGGGACCTATTAGTGTGTAGCGTTATTTATTTATTATATTTTTATCACGGCCAATATCAGAGAGGCCAAAGTCCCGACATGTCCGCATAAATCCAGATATGTGGTAACCGTATTAAAGCGTGGTAGAGCACGTTTTGGGCATCGTAAATTCTGGTAGGCACGTTGCCTCTTGAGTTTCAGCACTTCAGTGGAGTGGGATGGATTTATCCTCTTTGTTCATTTGTAGAGGTAAGACAAAGATGGCTATAAAATTTCATGTATATTGATTTTGTATACCACTAACATTGCCTTGATACTTACGTATTCGGCAATGTATGCGTCAATTACACAAAATACGATTGGGGACAAACGTTTTAATGAAATAAAATTAAGTTTATTCATTACTTGTTTTTTTACAGAAAAAAATCAGAATGCCCTGAGAAAAAGTTGGAATATTTAAGACATTTAAGTAAAGACAATTTTTTTATCTTGGCTTGAATAGTTAATAACCTGTATTAGATTGATATATTCTTAGTTTAAGATATTTCAATGTACTGAATGATTCGTGAGTGTTTGAATCCATTCGTCTAACACGCGGCCTCACGTACCTACTGTTTTGTCGGATTCGCCCGACTAGTTTCGAACCGATTCCAAGGTTCGTCATCAGGAGCCACCGGCACAAGAGAGCTCTCGTTTTTAACCGACTTCAAAAAGGGAGGTTCTTAGTTTGACCTGTATGTACTCGTATGTATATTTGTGTGCGATTATCTCGCGTTTGGTTGAACCGATTTTGATACGGTTTTCAGCATAGTATTTGTCAGACTTAGGAGAAGGTTTTAGGCATATTGATTGGCTGAACCCATTTTGATACGATTTTCAGCGTCATGTTTATCAGACTTAGGAGAAGAATTTAGGTATATTAACCGCGTTAAACTGAACCGATTTTTACTTTTCGGCGTTAATAATGTGTCTAGATTTAACTAATTAATATGCCGCGAGAACTGCAATATGCACTGGCAACAAACTAGCATCGTGTTTGACAAAAATTAATCTATCCATTACATATAATAAAACTGTAACTGAGCGCTGTTTATGCAATGTCAGAAATGGCTGAACGGATTTTATGGAACTTTCACTCTGAGATAGAGTTCCCGCAGGATCGGGATTCACGGAAACACTCCTATGTACAGACGAAGTCGCGGGCAACAGCTAGTATATGTGTGTACAAACCTTGATAAATAAACGATAAGATTACATAATACGATGTCATTTTTTTTTTTTTTTTTTTTTTTTACTTAAAATAAGTTAATGCTTGACAACGATCCCACCTGATGGTAAGTGGCGATGAAGTCCAAGATGTTGTACGCACTAACTTATAGCCTATTCACTCTTCTCTTGAAGACTCCCACATCATACACAGCCGGAAACACCGACGCAGGCAAGCTGTTCCAGTCCTTCGCAGTACGCATAATGAACGACGACGCAAATCTTGACGTTCTTATCTGCGGGACGTTTACGACGTAAGGGTGGATGCTCGCCGTACGTCGTGTTGTTCGATGGAGGAACGGGGATGGCGGGATTATGCCGAACAGTTCCTGCGCACACTCTCCAAAATGTATCCTGTAGAAGCACGACAGGCTGGCAACCTTGCGCCTATGCTCGAGGCTTTGTAGGTTGGTTTCAGCCAAATGTTGGTCACCAATGAGCCTCTTTGCACGCCTCTCCATCGAATCCAAGGCTGATAGTTGGGTTTTGGCGGCGCCAGCCCAGATGTGACAGCAGTACTCCACACAAGGTCGAACCTGAGCTTTATACAAGGTCAACAACTGTTCCGGTGTGAAGTACTGCCGCACCTTCGCAAGTACTCCCAGTTTCCTTGCGGCCGCTTTTGCCTTGGATTCGATGAACCGCCCGAAATTCAGTTTGGAGGAAATATCAATTCCCAACAACTGAAGGCGGTCAGTGTATTCCAAGGATACATTTTGGAAAGTAGGAGCCAAGGTGAACGGGCTCCTCTTGGCGGTGAACAGACACGCCTGTGTTTTTGTGGCGTTGAATCTCACAAGATTGGCATCGCCCCATTCGGACACTGCCCGAAGTGTGAGATTCATACGCTCCACCATGGCCACTCTTTCAGACTGTATTTCGTCCCTATTGGCCCCACTAGTCGGTAAGTACCTCTCCACTACTGTGCTGTCGTCTGCGTACCCATAGATACCGGGCATGAGCAGATCATTTATGTGCAGCAGAAAGAGAGCATTTCCAAACCCTCAACTGCTAGGTCCCCATGCATAACAAAGAACAGTTAATGGGTTAAAACACGTAGACATTATATAGCCTATCCTATTTAGAACAACAATAAAATAAATATAAATTGGTTTTTCGTAATACAATTAAGCGTGGTATCTCCGAATGAAATCTCCCTTAACGATGTTTTAAATGCATTGAAACCGACCTTTGTATTGTTAGAGCATACATTGAACCTTTGATTGGATAAATCTGAGTGCACGCATATTTGCTTTTGATTTTTAACGAATCAAATAATTTAACTTGAAAAAAGATTCAAAAACAACAAGTACCTACTGATAACTCAAAAAATTATGAGTTATTATAATTATCAAAATCGATGCGTTCAGTAAATCGTTATGAGCTAATATATATAAGAAAATACAACCTTCTTTAACCCACCTCAAAGCTAAAATAAATATATAGGTAATTAGATAGAAAGGGTCCTTTGAGATAAAATTTATTTCTCGCCCCTAAATAGAAGACAAAAGTTAGTAGGCTGTTAATTATGTTAAGAGGTTTGTAAATAATTAATTTCTTGAGTGCTGTTGTGCGGCTTCATCAATAAATATTTAATAAGGAGTAGCTAAACCTGGACACAATAATAATTGTCTATCTAAGCCCGACACGAATTGTTGAACGTAATTGCCTGCGAGCGTTAATGCGGGGTATTGTAATGCGTCTACAGATTAATGTAACGCCTATTACCTGGCTACAACCCATTAATGGCCCACTACTGAGCACGGGTCTCTCCTCATTGTTGAGGAAGCCTAGAGCATAATCCACCACGCAGCTCCACTGCGGATTGGTTAGTGGCGAACTCAGTGTCGGAAATTTTCAAGCCAATATCAATCGATAACAACCGGGACCGACGGCTTTACGTGCCCTCCGAAGCACGGAAGAAAAAGATTAGGACAACACTAGAAATTAATAGGTATAAGCGTACATGATAAACATAAATAGCGAAACATAATCAAATAACAAACATAACACACATAATTGACACAGCAAAGTCAAAAGGTCAAATAACAAATGAAGGAAAGGAAGGAAGAAGAAAGAATTAAGTAAGGGCGCATTCAAGTAGAACGCTGGTTACCGGCGCCGATCTGCCAGCGCTTATCGGTACTGGTCCGTTGACATAACCTCAGTTCGAAACTTGTCGGCGCTTATCGGCGCTGGTTCGGCACAAGGTAAGTATAGACTACCTGCGCCGACTACCTGCGCGGATAAGTAGATCGGCGCCGGTAACCAGCGTTCTACTTGAATGCGCCTTTAGGAAAGAAGATAGTGATTCGTAAATGATTTTTTAAAAGAAGCCAGGTTATCAGCTTTTCTTACAGCTTGTGCAAGCGCAATCCAAAGACGAATAGCAGTGAGCGTGAAGGATTCATGATAGAAGGAGCGAGTAGAGTAAGAGTATTTGAGGAACGAAGGAAATGATTGTGGGATAAATAACGAAATCCGTCAGCTCAATAGTAAAAAGTTTCTACAGAGATATGAAGGAGGTTACGGATTAAACAAACTCGGTGCGAGTACAGAGCAGAAAGAATATGAACATTCCGGCAAATAGGGAGCAACTCGAGTTTAGAAGGAATTTCGGAAACATGATCATTTTATGATGTCCATATGTGACATATCTATAATATGTTGGAAAGCTTTACTAAAAAAATAAATGTTTGTATTATTTCAATCCATTTATAAATTAAAAAGTTATGTCACTTTAAAAAATAACGCACAATTGACGACCACAACTACAGTTCAACGGATACCATCTACCGCACTCGCCCACGAAAAAGAACCATATGCGCTAAGAATACGAAAAAACGGGACAGAATGTACTTATTTGTTTCGCATTGCGTGCCGGTTTTTTTTCTTGTGCTATCTATTGTTGGACTAGTCACTAGCTCACTAGTCTATATCGTTCTCTGTCTACGATGTACTTGCGCAAACACATTGTTAGCTAGCCCATCCATCATCGCGCAGCCATAAGTGACAGGCTGCGCATAGATAGTGCCCAATCCCTACTAATATTATTAATACAAAATTAACCCTGTCTCTATATCGGTCTGCCTTTCTGTAAGGCTTTCGTGCCTAAACCGGTTAAGTAATACAGTTGCCCTTGGGAATAGGACAAAGGATATTAAAAAAATACATAAATATCCTATGTATTTTTTATCCGTGAAATTATACCTTAACCAGGTGAAAAGGATAGAGAGATATTGTAAAGTATCGGTTTTTACTCGCTGGTTTTTACCTACCCTTAACTTTTCTTATTTTTTTTATTTTTATAACAATAAAGAAGTTAAGTGTCTGGCATCGCCAGTTGATCATTTGGTCTTTTATATAGCACAATGGCGTCTTTAATTTTCCGTACTTTCCCTAAAGGTATTTTAACGTTTTTGTCCCTTACGCTGGCAAAACTAGTAGATATATCTATATCAACATTAGGTATTGTTATTTATTATGAATGAAATACATTTAATATAAATGATACTGATCACTATGAACTGAATATTACTATCGAAATGAATTAACTATTAATGCGGGTCTTTATCTCAATAAAACATTAAACTACGTTTTTAACACATTAATCCCCTTATTTTATTCAAGTTCTTTCTCGGGTCATGAGTGTTAGTGATGTTAAGATAAAACATGTTATGTGAAATCGGGTTAACACTCTTTTACCATGCTGTATATTATATCCTTTTAACACCCTTTATCTAACGGAAACTTAAAAAATTACGTATTATAACAATAAAATTGTTTTATATTCTGTATTCTTCTTGCCGATAAACAATAAAGAGTATTATCCTTAGCTACTTCCACTTCAAAAAAGGTCGGGAGACTTTGATAATAAAATTGTATAACATAAAAACTGTCGCTCGTTGACCCTTTGCTTCGCTTCACTGACTCGACCTTTGTTACGAGACAGGTCAGTCGCTTCGCTACCAATCTGGCTGTTTGCTTACATCTTGTGCCTAAAGTGGGCTTTACATTATCCAATTTGCAGAGCGCTAACTCAGTGCACTAACTAGTGCCCCTATAAAATAAATACACTGCTTTACACAATGCAAATTTAGCAACCTTGCTCAGTTAGAGTTCTGCAGCAAATTGTATAATGTATAGCCCGCTTATTAGTATCAAACCTCGGCAATAATCTATCTATACATTATTATATTAATACGCTAAGGTAAGGATGTTTGCCTCCCTTTTTAGAAAAAAACCTCACAATTACTCTACATAAATTATACAACGTGGTTACCACCATACAACAATAAATTTAGTTTTATGTACCTAATGATCACCTAAGCCCCCAAAAAATTTTTCAATCAAATACCTCCTTTACGGCAATTTTTTTTTTCAATATTCAAAATTTCAACACGCTGTAGGTATCTATAGATTGTTGCCGCTCTTGTCAAAAGTGAGTGACTGACGTTTAGATAGGCTAGTCTATTTTTTCCTGTATTTTGTGCTATTTAGTTTGTTTGAAAAAAACATTTTTGTAAATTAAGATGTTAGGCGTTTTTTACTAAATGTAATATGTTCCTTGCATGAAGCAGGGCTCCTGCTTTCATTTATTGTTGTATGGTGGTATCCACCTTGTATAATATCATTTTATAGATAATTGCTTGCTCTACCGGCATCCACAACTAAAAAAATTATTATCACTTTTGTTTTTGTAAATTAATTAAAGGTATACAACAGCAATGCTGCTATCTGACGGCTTTAATTTTGAAACAACGTCAACATGATTGACGGTCGGTTTTCAAATGAACTCACGTATATAAGTCCTACAAGCATATTTTGGCGCTTACAGGTAAGGCAAACTGTAAGGCGCTGTCTCTGTCACCCATACGCCAAAAGATCCTTGTAGGACTCTACATAAATACTTTTCGTATAGTGGCGCTTTAGCTCAACGCTTTTAATCTTTTGATACTTGCGCCAATTAGTGCGAATTGTTCTCAGGAGTATTGCTTACAAATAATAAAACTGTTACTGATCGTACATTTGTACACGCTAATCTCAAAAACGGCTGAACAGATTTTTATGGGACTTCCACTGGGAGATAGAAGAGGCTGTTGAGAACATATAGGCTACTTTTTATTCCCGCAGAATCGGGATTCACGAGGGAAAAACTCCTATGTACGAACGAAGTCGCGGGCAATAGCTAGTTGTACATAATATTCTATTATCTCCATAAGGATTTCTTTATTATTTCGGGCGTTTCACTACAACGGATGTTACCAGAGTCACACGATGAACCCTTTTCTGTCGGAGGATATTCGAACAAATTGGACTCTAGCGGAAATCCTCGGACGATTGCAAAGAACCGGGTAATTTGAATTTATGGCAGAGTCTCGTATCCGATCGAGCTATTATTAGAATCATTGCAAAAATCCATCTTTAAGATATATAATTTGAATTACAATTGTGTCAAATATCTGTTAAGAGTTATTTTTTGCACAAAAAGACCAGAGAATAACAGTATTTCGAAAACTAAACCAATTAAAAAAGATTTTATTCAAAACGCTGTGCTTTCGATTTAGTTCGCGCATGGGAGATTCTGGATCCAAAGAAAATTCTGGGATAGCAGATAGTAGGTCATGTATGTCACATCACAATCACAATCTCCTCTATCTTTCATCGAAAGTCCTATGAAATCGGTTTAGCCGTTTCGGTGATTACTCCGGAGAAAGAAACAGACGGACAAGTTTCGAGTATCTTGTAAATAACTGTATGCACTCGAAAAAAACACTGTTGTTTTTATATCACAAACAGACTCTTCAATTGTTTTATATGTAAAGATTTTTGAGGTAACTTTCTCGAACATGTTACCATTTTTTCATATAAAAACTACAGATCTTCAGAAGGGACCTGGCATATTAGCTGTACAAAATTAGCAAAGAATTTACTTGGATTTTTTAACACCCCAAAATTATCAAAAATATTCGATCAAAATAACCGATCCTCTACAGACACATGAGTACCGCCCAATCAAATCCAGTAAATAGAAAGCAATCGTAAACAGAGCCATCATAAAACAATAATAATCATGCCTTACCTAAGATTGTCGCGCTCGTAAATAAAAGCTCTCGGCTTTTGCAAACAGCGAATCGGCGAAGGCCTCAACACGTGGTTATACATAAAACTTAACGATCAGTTAAACTTACCTTAAAATGCAGTCGAGTCTCCCGCTATTCGACGTGTCACAGGACCAGATGTCAACTTTAGTGGTCAATTTGTTTATTTGCTTTTCACACGAGCGCGCGGTAATCGCTAAACCAGGCGTGCACCCCGAACGGGCGTCAAAACGCGAATGAATGAAAATCAGGGGTTGCTACAGAGGGCGGGGCCGGGCAACCCGTCCTACGCAACAAATGTGGAAAGCGGAACAATATTTACATTTCTTTCCCACCGAGGTAACGTTCAAATTTTGCCGGATTACGGAAAAGTCTGGCTCTCCACAGAGATTACCTTGCACATTTCGAGAGCTCACTGCTTCTATAGCTTCCGAACTGGCTAGATTGATTTTGCGATCATCAGGGTATATCTGATGTTTATTGTAGAAGTTAGTCAGCTATTGAAGATTTTTGTCCACAAAACTCTAGCTATATGCTCCAGCATATAGCTCTCATATCACGGACGCTGCATTCTTTTCATAAGTTACAACCGGGAATATTAAAAACGCTGGCTTTGCGTGTTGTCTGTTCTTTTGTTGAGTATTTCTAATACTCGACTATTGGTAGATACGTGCTGGAACTACTAGCACAAACAATTTTTTACTAGCCGAATATTTCTATGCATAGAGGGTGAATAAAAAATACTTTTTGGGATTTAGATTCCATTCTGCCTTTATTCAAGACTTTCTGCATCGCCCTGATAACTGGATAGGTTCTGACGTCAGAGACCTTCGTTTAATAGATTCTGGTTCTATTACCGTATGGATGATACTATTCTAGGGTCTTTTTATGTAAATAGCCAACAATTAATGAGCAGACCAGGATTCATAGGTACTCCGTTCGCCTTCGATATGAAATTCCTTTAATCGCAATCCACACATATGCCAGCTCCGCCCCATGCCTCCGTGATTAAGGTTTATTGTAGATTGAAGATTAGAATTTATACTGCCTTAAGTAAATGATATTGACAAAATACCTGCGTTAATAATAAAATTATTTTGACTTTGACTTTGATGCTTACAAGCTAAGTACGCAAAATTTAAGGCATTTTTAAGTTCTCGGCATCTAACAACGATGAACCTTAAAACGAGGGGTTATTCCCACTGGTCAGAGGGGCAGAAAGCTGATGACGTGTGGGTGACAGAGACAGTGCCTTACAGTTTGTCTTACCTGTAAGGCGCTGTCTCTGTCACCCTCACGTCAGCCACGCGCCAAAAGATCCTTGTGAGACTATACACATGTATTCTCGTACCTACCATTAACAAACATCTTAAAGTATGAGTATTGAATTTTTAAAATGTTTACGCGAATGTATGTACATACATTTTATTTGCTTTCAATAATGGATCTCGATAATTTCGTAAAGATGTTTCATTCTGCTAGGAATACGAAAAACTCCCAAATGGTTTACATTTTCAAACTGAAACAAACATCTTAATAAGCCAGTAGGGTTTTCACTGCATACGGATATTTTAATCTTAGTTTTTTATTCACGTTAATAGGTACATTGAAACAACAAATATTAAAATGTAAAAATTGGAGCCGGTTACACTTTTTTAGAGGCGACCATCTCAGTCCTCAGGGGTAGCAACGCATCTGTGACCGAATTAGAACGAGACTCATTGAGTCTAGTTCTGGGTCGGTCACAGCTGTTGTCATGGGCGGGAGCGGAAGGTGGTGCTGCATGCTCGTTTGCTATCTTAATTGCATAAAAAAAATGCTTAAAAATATAACATACCTAATTAAAACCAATAACAATTAAATTCTGAGATAGCACGAAAAGGTACAATGGTGTTAATCCTATCCTACTAATATTATAAATGCGAAAGTTTGTAAGGATGTATGTGTGTGTGTTTGTTGCTCTTTCACGCAAAAACTACTGAACGGATTTTCATGAAACTTTGCAGTTATATAGCTTAGACATCGGAATAACATAATTTGTTAAAATTTATAGAGATTTTTGAAGGGACTGGTTTCCCGAAGCGAAGCGAGGGCGGATTTACTAGTAATAATAATAAATAACTTATAGCCCCACACTAAGATTACCTGTATCGTGGGTGCCATGTACAACACACAAGACAAGGACACATAACCAGACCAAGAACAGGCATTTATTCTCATCATTCAAATTTCCGCCTCGCTAAAAATCGAAGCCAGGATTTTGGGAACACCGATCAGGCGTCTTAACCACTGCACCATTGGTCGTCATGGTACGTGACACATTACACAATAACTTTTTCCCTCTCAAAACTCTTTGCTATCGTAGAAAAATGTTTCACGCAATGCGAGAAAGACAGTAAGTGCCATTCTGTCTTTTTTTTCATGAATACGACGTAAGTTGCTCATTTTCTTGGGTAAGTGCGAGTATATAGTGCGATAGCGTCAAACACATTCCCTAACTGGGAATCAAACCCGGTAGCCAGGAACCGGGAATGGTAACCATCGCACCATAAGTATAATCCGTTAAATGGGACAATTCCAGTAGCAAAAACGTGCGTAAAAACATTCGTCTCCAACGTAAATATTTCCTCAGCCCGAGTAAAGAGTTTAGGGTCCTTAAGTTGGCAGGATCAACAAGCAAGTGAATAAAAAGCTGCGGGGTAAAGTAGAAAAACCAGACCTACTTACGTGAATATGTACCATTTAAATTGGAATAGAATAGAATAAAGTTCATTTCTGGCCACACACAAACTTATAAAATAACATAATACATTTTTGAAAGAAAATAATTTTTCTCATAAAATTAATTGTATTTTGCTGTTTTTTTATAGTCACAATTTTCTTGATGTCCATGGGTGACAGTGAGCAATTATCATCAAGTGGTTCGTTCGTTTGTTTGTCGATTATTTACATAAAAAAGAGCACCTGGTGGAAGAACAGTGGTAGGTAAACAAGACGGTAAACAGTTTCTTGCAAGATACAAGATGTAATACAAAATTGTCGCGAAAACCTTTCCACTCGATTGTTCCTACTTCGTGATAAAATGTCGTAAAGCAATAAAGCATCCATTGAAAAAACAATCATATCACTTCATAATACAGTCACAAATTGCCTGAAGGCACAACTAACTTGTGTCCCTAGTCTCGTAGCGTTTTATCTACGCAAAATTCAAATATCGCCCCAGAATGAAGTTCGGCCTTACTTTCGTGCTATTTTTTGTGCGCAAATCTTTCATTTAATAATTTGGGTGTTGCCTGTATTAGAAAATATATAACTTTGACGTAAAAGAATAGTTTCTATGAAAGGAATTATGATAATAATTTATTTTTGGAAGTATGATCCTTATCGTTACGTTAGGGATGGAAGCTAGAAAATTTAAATTGAACTGAACAGGAATTTGTACTATAGACTGAGCTCTTTCATAGATGCGCGCTTATTGGTCAATAAATTTTACTAATTGCCAATAAGGTGCCCGCTGTCAGGTCAGGTAAGTTAGCTGTCAAGTGAGATATGTCACGTTTCAGTATCAGAGCTAAAGTGCAACAATATAATATATCTTCGTTCCGACAGTGTGTTCTACGACACTCACGTATTTTTCTTAATTTCTTTCTATCCTTCAGTTCAGGAAACAAGTATCCTATTAACAATAACTGTTTTGAGTTATATATTCCCTATTTGACAAACGATTTTTACAAAGTCATATCCTCTTTTAATAAAAACAATGCTATTTTTTCCTGAGAACAAACTATATCATACACAACTTTCGTCTTAATATGCCCAGCGCATTCGTTAAAGATAGATAGAGACAATGTTACTCTCATATCAATCAATGTTTATAAAACTCTGCCGTTATCGAGGGACTGACACCGTATTTAACTATTCCGTGTGACTGACAGACTGACACAGCCGAAATCATTGATGTCTTTAGTACATAGTATCTCAATGGCCGAAATTATTAAACGCAAGAAGCTTAAATTTGGCATGTACGAGTATGTTCCATGGGGAGCTCGCAATAACGACGAGGGAAACACGGATAAGGAAACTCCTACGTGAGCGACGAATACGACGCGACGCGACGTTGCGATCGTAACGAGCGACGGTGATGATCAGTCACCATCAGGGAACCCATTTTCCCGTTTGCCTTCTTATTATTATTATTATTATTTACTCTTTATTGAAAAAACCTATAACTAGGAGTTACCCCTTGGATAGTTAACGGTGAGAAGTTGTGGTAGGTCTGGAACAACTACAAATATTTATAAATATTTATATAAAAATACTATATAACGCTATATTATTATTAAATATATATAATATAATATATATAATATAAATACATACATATATATATTAATATATAGGATATAATGTCTGTAGGTAAGTCTATACATACATAAAATAAGCATAATAATTATGAATGACAGAAGTAAATACCTACTTATCGAGAATAGAGAGATAATATTCCCGCACCTGTCTTAGGCCCTAAAAAAGCTCAAATGGCTCTATATTATACCCTTGTGCTTGAGACATAACACGTCATCGCACTGCTACTGTCCGAGTGTTGCGTAGACCAATGTTTTATTTTTAATATTTAGTATCTGTAGGTACTGTCTTTCTGACATTATTACTAAATTTTGCACCTTTTGCCAACCCTAACAAAGCATGAAATCGAATAACGGGATGGGCTGTTATTATCGATTTCTTGTTATCGACAGAATTTCGTGTAAAGTAACTCGACAGCGTTTGTTATTTGTATGTTTCCGCTGTGAATTAAGTATATCGTAATTGGACGGTGTATCCTACCCCGCAGTATTCGATCGATTGTAAAGCGAGAGCTAAGTAGACTTGTAATAATAATAATTATAAATCTATACACATATAAAAAAAATAAAGGTCTGTTTTGTGATTTCCAAATAGCTGTGTTTTTCCACTGCGTGTAGTTATCATATCATACTAAAACATAAACAAATAATTTAAAAAAAATATATGTCATAAATATTTGTCCCAGCTTTTCACCTAAACTTTTGTGTGGGACTTTCACTGGAAGGTAGAGGACGTTTCGGAGCTACATACACGCTACTCGTAATCCCGTCAATCCTTAAGCGGGAAAAACTCGTACGTGGAAACGAAGCGCGGGCACGATTCATGATACTAAATAATAAACCCTCAAACATTCAACTACGCAGTAGGATTCCCTCTGCCGCAGATGGCTTAATGAACACAAATTATACCACTAACATTCATAACGTGAGAATAAACATTTGTCTCACAAAGATATGTCGCCGGAAAGAAATACTGAACTTCTGAAATTCTTAAAAGGTCACTATGAAGTAAAAAGATGGGTTTTCCTATGCTCTATCTTGTAATAGACCAAGTAATAATAGTTTATATCACTCGAGTCGTCAAGACAAATCTAACGATGCCTCAAATGTTAAAATCTTTCAAGCCGTTTAGGTTGTATTGGAAAACATACCTATTGAAAACATACAAATATTCATGCACAAAAGTATATGTACCTACATAAAGCTCAAAATACTCAAAAAATATTCATTCTGGGGCAAGTCAAAAGTTTTAAGTTCCAGCCTTTGATGATGTAATGACTTGATGGAATATCGCATCCGCGCAAACGTGTCAAAAAATTGTGGCCAACTGTGGCCACAATTTTTATATCATTGTATCATTGATCACGCACACATAGACAATAGACGAACGTGTAAAACATCGCCTGCACGCACACATGCTTGATATTGTTGCCTTGTTTTTTTTCATTGTAGGGCGACGCGCAATCTAGACATTAGATAATCAAAGGTTCCAACTTATTTTTACACCTTACTCCCGATCAATGATTAGGAACTTTATAACGTCACTGGCTTGAGTTATTTACGCCTCGTACTTTGCAGATGGCAGCACTAAAAATAAGACTTCTTTGATCGAAATGCTACCTTTGATGTCTGTATGAGCTTGTAAATGAGACGAATTTTAAAAACATTCTGTGTATCGATTTCTGTTCTGAATGGTTTGTTTACTGAGTATGATAGATACCTATGTTTATAAGACAAAGTCTTGATTTTCTACACCTTACAGTTATACCCTCAATGATGCTACACAGCTACACACTTACACCAAACTCATAGCCTCAGACTAGGATTCCCTGTGTCATGGACAACATACAAGACAATGACACACACCCAGACTAAGAAAGGAAATTTAACCGCATCATCAAAATTTTCCGTTCACTGGGAACCGAACCCAGGACTGGCAATAGGAACAGCGTTTCAGCCTGGAAAGGAGTGGCAGTTTAATATACTCGGCGAGTCAAGTATAGGTCGGTGAGAGTTGTCATTGGCGGCAGCGGACGAGCATGCTCGTTTGCTACCTTAGACAGGTGCCCCACCGCCAGCGAGTAGCGAGTAACTATCCGCTATTTTCTCACTCAAGAAACGTACAGATATAATGACATTCTGTGTTAACAAAAGAGATGCATACGCGCGAGTAGGTACTCGCTGGCGGTGTGAATAGCCAGCAGCGGTGGGACATCTTCTTTAATTCAATACAGAAAAGTATTACTTTTCTACCTTCTTTAGTATTATTAGTCTTTGTTCTTAGTATTACCTTACTTATTAGTATTAGTCTTCATTTCAGGTATCACTAGTCCAAAAAAACCATAGACGTAGAGCATTCATTCTTTCTCCGCGCTAAAACGCCGGTCTAAACCCAGATTCCCTGGCTCAACAATCTCCTTTAATTTCCGTTCGTCTTCACGTCTTATTTCCTCTGCTGAAACGGGATACATTGACGTTATCTTTTGAATATTAATGCGTAAATAGATAATACAACTCACTTTCACAGAATCTTGAGGGATATGTTTAGCATTATTTTTTATTTGGGAATATACCTACATATCTTTTAAAAATATCTCTTTATGGAGTAAGGTACATATTCTACGATTTACGATAAACACCCGTTTTTTTTAATATTTTAAGATATGAGTTACATTACAGAACAGCAGTAATAAATTTAATGATGTAGGTATATCTATTGGCTCTATGTAGTTAATCTATTAGCGATGTATAACGCTATAAAACGGATTATAAATCATGACAAGATTGCAATTTTAACTCGACCCAGCGATAAGCGGCCAAAAGCGGCATCGCAAATTAACGGCGAGGAGGTTATTCTCGAGCGATAATTTATCATCATCTCCGAACTGGACAAGCTTGGGTTCACAGATTAATTAGACAAGCTCGTATATAACAAGTTGTATTAAACATTCTTGAATTTAAAAAACGTAGGAACAACTCGGGCTACTGCCCCTGAAAATTGCCCCTTGAGAGGGTAGGTTTGTCAAAAACTTCGTAAATTTTGAAGCTAAATGAATAAAAAATAGAATAACCGACTTTAACTCCGAAAAGTAAAAATCGGTTCAGTTAAACGCGATTAATATACCTAAACCCTTCTCCTAAGTCTGATAAACACGGTGCTGAAAACCGTATCAAAATCGGTTCAGCCAAACAATATACCTAAAACCTTTTCCTAAGTCTGAAAAATACTATGCTGAAAACCGTATCAAAATCGGTTCAACCAAACGCGAGATAATCGCGCACAAATATACATTCATTAAAAAGGTTTAACGAGAAAGTAGTATATTATGGTCAGTTTCTACTTGTAATCTTAATCGTTCAATAAATGACAAAAAAGTATAACTGCACTTCACGCGAATGAAATCGCGAGCAGAAAGCTAGTATTTTTAAAATGACATGCATTAGAAAAAACATTAATTAAGAAATAAAACGTTTCTCACACCAACATTTAAATCTATGTATAGACAATCTAGACATACTTTACACTACATAATTATGACATCACGTTTAAAATGTATTTATTTTAGTGTAATTATGATGCAATCCTATCATAAAATTAATTACTGTCGAATTTCGCGTGCAAAGCGGGTTTCTAGTTATAATTAAAACACAACAGTTGCAGTTGGGTTAGTTGCATATCTAACGTAAGCAGAATTGGATGTGGCAATTTTATTTCTATGTTTCATTTGCATTATTATTCATCTAAATCAAGGGGGTTATTATACTTTTTGCCTACAACGGAACAAAGTTCCCTACAACGGGAACGTTAGCAATGGCAGAAGGGATTTTTACGAGACTTTCACTGGGAGATAGAGTTTGTAGAGCAATATATAGGCCACCTTTTATCCTGGAGTTCCCGTGAGATCTGAATTCAAGCGGGAAAAATTATGCGCGAACTACGAGTAAGTTCAGCTCGTATTACATTCGCTTACCTTCTTATATTGCAAATCAGTAGGTTTATGTCTGGGCACGACTTTAGTTAACTTCATAACGGAACAAACTTACCCATCTTGTGGATTGTTCGAGCGCTGGGTAATTTATCATTGTCTTAAAACAGATAGTGCTTTCTTTAAAAGGAGCCTTTATTTGTCACTGGTATTAATAAGATAAAAGCAGCGGATAAAACTAAGTAGATAATGTGGTCGATTTGTTCGGGAAATACATAGATAATATATACGAGTATATGTATTTCCCTTATTACTATACTAAGATTGATTACTTAAAACAATACGTCTTCCAAATGGAAGAGATAAGGGACATGAATTTCAAATAACTATGTATTTACAAATAAAACCGACTTCAACGTCGAAAAGTAGAGAAAAAAAGATGTGGTGTCGTGGGACACCAGGCAGGAACGAAGTTCCTTCGGCTAATGTAGAATCGACACAATTTGCAAAAAAAAATCGTGCTCAATTTTATGTACCTAGGTTTTCTTGATTTTTCTCTTAAATTTTGCTGATTAGTTTTTATTTAAGTACAGGAAAGTATTTAGGAAATTCAGTATTTTAGGAAATAATAAATTACGTAAAATAATAATGTTAGTTCACAGTAACAAATGCCCCTTAACTGTCTCAAGGAAATAAAATAATATTCGCAGTCCAAAATGCACAGCAATAAATGTGAAATGTCGAGTGAAAAAGGTCCTATGTGATGCGGATTTCGAACACGCTTACGTTACGCGTCTTGATGAAACGTTTGCAATATTTAATAATTTGCAGTAATGCCACCCGCATTACTTTCTTTCTTATTACACAGCACTTAGTACTTCGGTTTTTAGGTCTAGAATCAACGTTTCACGCAAAAGCTATTACACTTCCTTATTGCTGTCGCGCCTGCGAACAATACGAGTATAACGCTTTTATTGCACGCATATTTTCTTACGGTTTTACTATCACATTTTTTTCAGTTCGGTCGCGCAGCAAAATCCCTATCTCCTCGAACTTCGTTCCAATAATTCAAAAACTACGCGCCAGATTACGCTCAAATTTATATGGGAGTCGACGACAAGTACTAAACAAAATCAAAATCGGTTCTGCCATTAAAAAGTTATTGAGAATATCATGGACTTAATTATATAAAAATCGTTTGCATTGAGAATTCCTTTTTTTTCTTGTTTTAAAGTTGGTTAAAAAATAGTTTTGTCGTATACCTATTTATTGTACCACCACATCTTCGCTGTATAAATCTGCATTCTGATGATGACGCATTCATGCGAAGCCGGGGCTGTTCGATAGTCCCAGATAAAAATAGACGGTCTATAACCAGAGTATCATTTTATCGCCGAAGCAAGGTAAACTAGTATTTCCCACGAAACTCATAACAACGAAATTAAAACTCATTCTACCTATAAACATCGTTATGGATGTCGTCCGGTAACACCAACGGTTTATGTCGTAAATGTAATGTTTGATCAAACATCGACTAGGTACCTTGTTTATGGCTGATTTTGTTTACAGAAATATGTTGCTATGCGCCATTTTGATTGCATTTTCCGTAGACAGAGTAGAGTAGACCAGTGGATGCTATCTATCGTACTCACACAGGTAAAAGTACAAGTTACGCAAAGGACACAAAAACCGAGATTGATTCAATGTTTTGTCTCGCATTGCGTGCTGGTCATTTCAAGGAATGCACAAACAGACTTAATTACTTAAACAAATATCAGTTGACTGTGAAATTTTTCTATTGCCACATAAAATTAATTGTTTTATTTACAAAGTCGTATGATAACGATGTCTGTGTTGTGATCTATCTACGGAATTTTCCATAGACCATGGACAAATTTTCAAGTATGACTACGAATGGAAATGTGCGGCCATCAGCATACCTACATTTTCAAATTCAGACATAGTTTCTCGTTGAACACTTTTAGTGTATTACAACACGAAACTGGAATATTGTGGGTTGGTTAGGTGCCAAGCGTTGAAAGTTTTTCTGCCGCCAAAAGTGCTTTCGGTGTAGATTTGGTATATATTTTTTATCTGGTTTAAACTACCAATTTTATGGGAACTCCTCGACCTCAACCGTGCCTTCTGTTGCTTAACTCAGTCGATCACTTAGAATTGACGCAAGCTACCGAGCTATAAGTGCATCACGATTATAGATTACGTGCGATTATCCATTACCTATTCTACATACATTTATACATATATCTATATTTTCTTCTTCTATCTATTCTATACAATTATAATAACAAATGTAAAAATTGTTTCTGGTTCTTGAATAAATCTTTAAATCTTTAAAATAGAATAGTAACTGATCGCCATTTGTGCACGCTAATTTCAGAAACGGCTTACCAGATTTTTATGGGGCTTTCACTGGCAGATATAGGAGACTGTGGAGCAACATAACATATCAGGATTCATGCTGAAAAAACTCTTATGCACGAACGAAGTCGCGGGCAACACTATTAGTACTGCAATAAAAATAATTTACTTCAATATACCATATTTCTACCAACTCTGTGCTGTGACAAAACACGTTAAGAATACTGCGCGTAGGTATGTAACTTTTAGAATATTTTATCTGAATTTCACACAAATGGCGCGACCATTATTTTTAAAAGTCACAACAACTACGCTGGTTGCAATTTTAAAATACAGTTGTGCGCTCGCGTTACCGCACGAATTCCGTGAAATGTGGATATTGCATTTTCCGCAATCGCTTCCAGAGATTCTAATATCAGAAGGCAGGATGTTGTCGTGCCAGTTTTGAATGCAGCTGAATTCTCTATAAAATGAAACTATTGTCGCAGAAATGTTTTATAATTTTATTCGGATCTTTTTCGATTCCCTCTTCTTAATATCACGTGAGATTTTTCAATTGGCATTTGTGTGAGGTTCCAACCTCCACATTTAAACGAATTTTCCTTTTCCAGCGGTCACTGGTCACCCATGTTACTTTATCCAGAAGGTACACTACAGCTACAGGTAGGGTTGTAAACAGGACTACCATTCTCTTGATTGAGGCAGTTGCCAAACGATAGAGTCATTTTCTCTCTCTTTCGTTCCTGATTTCTTTCTTGGTCAGTATCACAAACTTATAAAAAATAATAAACAACCAGACCAAATACAATTTTCACCACTACAAAGACTTATATAATAAGCAATAGTTTCATCTTTTCTCTCCCATAACACGTACAAAGTCTGTCTCGTTTTTTTTTTTTGTTGCAACACTCACGCACACATAGACAAAAGGGGTTGAAGCCCTTTCGCCATTTTGTTAAGCTACAAGAAGCTCACTTTTTGTATGAGGACCATAGACAATATTTGTAGACCACGAATGTTTTGTATGGGAATTGTCAATCATCGGCTCATTCAATAAAAACATAATTAGATGTAAAGGAAATTGAAGAAACAATGACAGGCTTTTACTCTATTTTAATTTTTAGCCCAAAAATTAACTGCTACAAAAATCGATATTAGAAACCAATTAAAAACCTATGTACATTCGAAATTGTTTGCGCGTGAAGGTAAACAAAATGTGCTCTCGCTACACGTTATAGGCGGAATTATATTTGGTCGCCCGCTCGTATTCACCTTTTATGAAAAAAAAGGTAATATACCTACTTACTCTTATAACCTTTTTTTTAGATTTTAGATAGCAAACGAGTACGCAGTATCTACAACCCTTCCGCTACCGCCCGTGACAACTCAGGCTAATACAAAACAACATTATACACAAAAAATAACTCAAAAACAACGAGTCAAATGGCTTTCAAGCGACTTCGAAAAATAAAGGTTTTTTTTACCCGACTGCGTCAGAATGAGGGTTATGTTCTTCGAGTGTATGTATGTTTGTATGTATGTCCATTTATTTGTGTTGCCCCACAGCCCAAACGGTTGAACGGATTTCGATATATGAGGTATCGTTGAATTCGTCAGAACTGTGAAACTGTCATAGGCTATATGAATTTTTTAAAATGGCGCCCGAAAGTGGAAGAAAAAGAGGGGATAATCTTGAGTTTTTTTGTTATCTTAGCAAAATAGGTATCAAATGAAAGACCATGAAGCATGCAGCACCATGAAGTACACTTGTTTTTTTCTTTTGAGTTCTTTTGTAAGCAGTCGGGTTTTTTGTTTTTATAATAATACTAGCTTTCCGCCCGCGGCTCCGCCCGCGTGGAATTTTGTTAGGTATATAGCGTATTTTTACTGAACTCGACAGTGCTTTTCTTTAGACTTATTTTAGAAAAAAAGATTTTTCAGGCTGAAATCTTATTACAACTTCAATTTAATATCGAACAAAATCGCCCATGTAGTTTAATATTTGCTGCTTTTCCTTCATAAGAAAGTCCAACTCGCTCTTGGCTTGGAAGTTATTTTTCAGGAATTTGCATTTTACGATCCCGTGGAAATGTCCTAAGTAAATTTCCCGTCTCGTATAAATATTTGGAGTACTAAATCTCTATTTAATTTTACACCTACCTATATATTTTTAAGGTGATATTGAAAAAATACTGAAGCACATTTTTTAATTTTAACAAAGAGACTGGACATTCATTTTCAAGTCCCCTTGGAAACTAACGAAAAAAACACAAATTTTCACCCCGTATTTTTAGGGGTTGGAGGGTTAATTCGAAAAAACACTTGATTTTTTATTTACAACAAAGAGTATTTACCTATTTTCAGCTTTCTATCTTGAAAATTTTATTAAGTCCCATACAATCTTTCACCCCCCTTTTAAAGGGGTTGAGGGTTAATTATCAAAAAAATCTGATACACGTATTCATTAATTTGAAGTAAGCAACCAAAATTCAAATTTCCAAGTCACTAACTTCAATGTTGTAGAATTTTCATATAATAGTTTTCACCCCTTTCATCCCCTTCAGAGTGGAATTTCCAAAAATCCTCTCTTGGTCCCCTACACTCCCCAAGGAACATACAATACATGGCAAATTTCATGTTTCTAACTTAGAAAATGACGGACTTCCATACAAACTTTCAACCCCTATTTTACACCCTTAGGGGTAGAATTCCCAGAAACGCTTAAATACGTATCTATTAATTTTTAATCAGTTTTTCAGGAATTTGCATTTTACGATCCCGTGGAAATGTCCTAAGTAAATTTCCCGTCTCGTATAAATATTTGGAGTACTAAATCTCTATTTAATTTTACACCTACCTATATAATATTTTTAAGGTGATATTGAAAAAATACTGAAGCACATTTTTTAATTTTAACAAAGAGACTGGACATTCATTTTCAAGTCCCTAACTTGGAAACTAACGAAAAAAACACAAATTTTCACCCCGTATTTTTAGGGGTTGGAGGGTTAATTCGAAAAAACACTTGATTTTTTATTTACAACAAAGAGTATTTACCTATTTTCAGCTTTCTATCTTGAAAATTTTATTAAGTCCCATACAATCTTTCACCCCCCTTTTAAAGGGGTTGAGGGTTAATTATCAAAAAATCTGATACACGTATTCATTAATTTGAAGTAAGCAACCAAAATTCAAATTTCCAAGTCACTAACTTCAATGTTGTAGAATTTTCATATAATAGTTTTCACCCCTTTCATCCCCTTCGGAGTGGAATTTCCAAAAATCCTCTCTTGGTCCCCTACACTCCCCAAGGAACATACAATACATGGCAAATTTCATGTTTCTAACTTAGAAAATGACGGACTTCCATACAAACTTTCAACCCCTATTTTACCCCCTTAGGGGTAGAATTTCCAGAAACGCTTAAATACGTATCTATTAATTTTTAATCAGTAGCCCAAAAATAAAGTTTCATGTTTCTAACTTAAAAAATGACAGTCTTCCATACAAACTTTCAACCCCTATTTCACCCCTTTAGAGGTTGAATTTCATAAAATCCCGTCTTAGTGAGCACTTAAAAGAACCCGCATGCAAAATTTCACACTCCTAGCACTTGTAGTTTCTGAGATTTCGTGATGAGTCAGTGAGTCAGTGACCTTTCGCTTTTATATATATAGATTTTTTATTACCTCATAACTTTTTACCGGGTGAACCGATTTTCCTACATCTGTCGGATAGTTTTTGAGTTATCTCTACTTAAGTAACTTTAGTTAAAAGTTGGTTATTATTGTATTAAAAGTAAAATAAAATTATTCCAGTTTAAAAATATAATCGTGAAAGCATAAACTCAAATGACCGGTCAACTGGAACCCAAAGCCAAATTCAATGGAATTTCATTGTTGTGCATCGTTTCGTGGTATTTCTACCTACATCGATTAAACAACGAGAAACGCAGGTGCATCTCATCCACGCCGTTTGAAGTTTATTTTCAAAACGCAACTCCACCCGATTTGTATGATTTGTTAATTGTATACATACACGTCATACACTGACACTAACAGGAATGAATTGACTCATTCCCGTGAATTGTGAAGAAGCATTCATCATTTGAAAATATCTCTGATGACACAAGATGTAGATTATTTTAATTTTTTATTTCAAAGTACCTAAATAAATATAGGCCAGAATAACTCCATCCAAACCTCTATTGGGGATTTAAAATAAATTAGTAGGTATTCCGTATTTTAAGGGCACGTTCCACAGCGATCAAAACATTGAAAACTGTGTTATGAATAAACTTTACATAGGGGAATGTGAGTATCGGTATTCGGTACTGCTAATAACTATACTTACTAAAGTAACTAAAAAACTTAGTAAGTATATGGCTATAAATCAAAACTGTCTTTATTCATTCAAATATTTACCGCCAATAAACAAGCCATATGCATGTTACTTGAATCTTTTATCAGAAATACTAATATGCCCTTGAAACAAAGCCGACAGAATACATAACGAAGAAAACAAGTCCCAATATTAATATAATGAATGGTTACAATAAAACAGGTTTCCTGTAAACAATTTTATTGTCCCTGTCCGCTAGAGTAGAAATTATCGCTGTTTGTGACTTTGCGAAGACCCCGATCGCTCGTCAGGTAGCCACAAGATAAGTAAAGAAGCGGACACCGTCATATCCTATTAATATTATAAATGTGAAAGTTTGTGTATTTGTTTGTTTGTTTGTTTGTTACTCCTTCACGCAAAAACTACTGAACCGATTTTCATGAAATTTGGCACACACATAGAGGGCAACTTAGATTAACATATAGGATATTTTTTATCCCAGAAATCCCGCGGGATCGGAATTTACGCGGGAAAACCTTCTTCACGTATGGGGTATAAATAGCTTTGTTACTCCTTCACGCAAAAACTACTGAACCGATTTTCATGAAATTTGGCACACACATAGAGGGCAACTTAGATTAACATATAGGATATTTTTTATCCCAGAAATCCCGCGGGATCGGAATTTACGGGGGAAAACCTTCTTCACGTATGGGGTATAAATAGCTTCTAAACAAACATTAATATAAAACTAACAAACATTAATATAAAACTAACAAGTCTGTCTTCCCGGAAATCCCGCGGGATCTGGAGTAACGCGGAATAAACTCCTGCGCGTACGAAGTAGCGGGCACACGCATAGAGGGCAACTTAGATTAACATATAGGATATTTTTTATCCCAGAAATCCCGCGGGATCGGAATTTACGCGGGAAAACCTTCTTCGCGTATGGGGTATAAATAGCTTCTAAACAAACATTAATATAAAACTAACAAACATTAATATAAAACTAACAAGTCTGTCTTCCCGGAAATCCCGCGGGATCTGGAGTTACGCGGAATAAACTCCTGCGCGTACGAAGTAGCGGGCACACACAAAGAGGGCAACTTAGATTAACATATAGGATATTTTCAGAAATCCCGCGGGATCGGAATTTACACGGGAAAACCTTCTTCGCGTATGGGGTATAAATAGCTTCTAAACAAACATTAATATAAAACTAACAAGTCTGTCTTCCTGGAAATCCCGCGGGATCTGGAGTTACGCGGAATAAACTCCTGCGCGTACGAAGTAGCGGGCACACACATAGTATTATAAATGCGAAAGTCTGTCTGTGACGTTTTCACGACTAAACCACCAGTCCGATTTGGATGAAATTCGGAATGAAAATATTTGAAGACCCAGAGTCACACATAGGCTAATTTTTTTTTAAAAATCAACCCCTAAAGGCTTGAAATAGGGGATGAAAGTTTGTATGAAAACAACGATTTTGATGAATTTTCCCAGGAAGATAGTTGATGACGTACTTTCTCCCCCACTTCCCCGGTTCGCGATATAAACGAATTCCACGCGGGCGAAGCCGCGGGCAAAAGCTAGTTACGTCATAAAAAATTGTTTACTCAAATAAAAAATAAAATATTTAAGGAACATAAAATTAAATTTAATGTTATAAATTCGCATCAGACACGATTGTTTTTAGTTTAAATTTACGTTACATTTGTTGTAAATAATATAATTCGTTCATATTTCTTATATACTTATTTCGTAAGTCGAATAAGGAACCTCCTTAATGAGCATGACGGTAATATACCTACTTATTTCTTTTTTGATAGTACTATCGAAAATTTCAATTAAGTAATTCAAAGTTGCTCTTTGCAACGTATTCTAATATTAAATTATAACAGTAACTAACAACTAAAAAAATGAACTTTTTTTCTTCTTCTTTTTGTCTTGGATCGTAATGTATCCGTGAAAGAAATCTAAATAATCTCTTAAAACATAAAATTCGAAAACAATACTTTTTGTCATAAAACAAAAAAAAATGAACTTCAAAATGATTTGTTTCTTACGATTTGTATCTATAATATACATGTACAAATAATAAGAATTCAGAGTACATTTTCTATTTCATAACAATAACATATCCTAAAATAATCTAGAAAAGTGTCACCCTAGTTTCACATGTTTCTAAATTGCGATTTCAGGACGCAAAGTGTTATTGCATCGTTTGCACGCGCCGTTCTGCCGAACACTGGCTTGTGTACCGAAATGTACGAAGTTTTCAGTGTCAAGGGCGTGATGCCTCAACAAAGAGAAATGGAGAGAAAAATAACATGGAATTATGTGATATTGAAAAGAATGAAAGGTTCAATAAGGATTTCTGTTCTATAGTTGCGATGGGTTGGAATAGTCATTATTATTATGTTTAAATTTCTGTGTGTCTGTGTGTGTGTGCGTGCGTGTCTGTGTGTGTTAATCAGTTATGACACAGGGAATCCTAACGTGGGGTTAATTAAGAATGTAGGTACCTATAGCGTTTTTTAATTAAATACTTATTTACTTTAATAAATTTATGTGCTGTTACTTCTTTATTATTATTCAAGAAAAATACGGCGAGATCTATGTAACTGAGAGGTCTCCCAAATATTATTTAAAGTGTATGAAGTTGAAGCGGCGCGCATTCCTGAAGTAACATGAGCGTGCGCCTCACATGAATGCTGACTAACATAGCAATGCGATAGAGAACAATACCCTACGTCACATGCGTCCTACTGAACTGGCCAATCAGAACACGCATCCTCAACCGCGCTATCAAGATTCCAAGATACACAAACGGTATATACAAATGGTCCAAAGTAAACATTCGGGCCGCGGTCCCCAGGCAGTGACAACGCCTGGCGGGAGATTTCCCCTTTTCCTCCACAAAGTTTTGCCACAGGAATTTTGCCAGCGAAACGTACCTACTATGTCTTAAATATTTTTGTAAGAAAAGACCAGAGATAAAAATGAGCTGATTTAAAGTAATTTTATACCGGACTTTATAAACTTTATTTTCATAAAAATGTAGCGATCGCAGCCCGGCGCGATGCTTTGAGTCAATTTGGCTTAGCGGAAATTGGACCTACACATTTGCAAAATGCATTTTCAGAAAGTCGCTTTTCGAATTGGTAAGGTATTTTACAACTACAGGTAATTTTTCTAATAAGTCCAGTGTCAAGATACTAAGCTTTCGATTCTAAGTAAGCGGCCGGTAGATGGATGGATGACCTCTGGCTACACCTGGCCATTAATGGCCCACTACTGAGCACGGGTCTCTCCTCGTTATTGAGGAGGCCTAGAGCATAATCCACCACATTGCTCCCGTGCGGATTGGTGGCGGGGCTAGTAGGTAAGTGGCTAACCCAGTAACAGAAGTTTTCAAGCCGCCCATCTAACTACCGACCGCGCCCGCTGTTGCTTGACTTTGTCGATCATTTAGGATCCACGCAAGCCGCCGCGCTTTGAGCTCTTCAGGATGAACTCTATCTGCAAAAATTCTGAAATGATTCCATGCTTCGCTGAGCATGCAAAGAGTTTGATGCCGGTTGTTATCGTTAGATATCAATCGTTCGGGCGGTTGGCCACTAACCCCTTTACCAATCCGCATTTTAGCGGCATTATGGTGAATGGCTTAAATTCTCTTCAATTATGAGGAGAGACCAGTGCTTTCGCAGGCCTTGCATGGGTTAAAGCCAATAAAAAAACTCATCGGTAGCCAACAAAATTTAATATTCCCTCATAAACGCTCGCTTTGTCAGTTCCGCGGCTTTCGACTTGTGTTTCATTTTTCTCACGATTCTTCTAGGTCAAGGCCGTGTTGAGCATGTTCCCGCCAACTGTATTTAAATTTGGAATTGTTAAAATTTTTGTGTATGAATTATTTATTTTGTTTATTTTTATTATCTGTAGGTATGTGAGCCACATGAGATATATGAAGATGAGATATGAGAGATGATAGAAAGCACGAGAAATAACAATATTATGTACCTACTAGTCCGTAAGGTAAGTGCCCCAAAGTGTGTGCCAATGCACACTGGTACACAACGTTCTTAGGCCGTAGAAGCAGACATTCGGTCGTAGAACTCGTAGACGGAGTTAAAAGACTAATGGCTGCCACCTATCGTCTATCGCACTCATACAAGCAAAAGAACAACTTACGCGAATGAAACGAATAAAGCGAGACAAAATAATATTTTGTTTTGTTTCGCATTGCGTACGGATTTTCTCGAAAACCTCCGTTTCTTGCTTGCTTTTACAGCTGACCGTCGAAATATTCTTGTGCCACTTATAATAATGCTATCTCATGTTTGGTACGCTCACCAGAGACCTTTTTGTCACGTCTATGGTTATAATGTATTTAAATGATGTCAACCGTGTACGGCCACGCAATGCATACGAAATTGTTGAGTGAAGCCCAAAAATCGGCCAAGGGCGCACAGAGACAGGTTATGTAGATTTAATATTTGCTTCAGTTTATATTTCCGCTTTCATGTGTTTAAAGATCAAGAACACGACCCAGTACTTCAGGGTTGTTGAAGATGATCGATACCTACACTTTTTTTCAATTAACTATTGTACTTTATTCTAAATAATAAGGTACACAACACACTTATACCTTATAGTCCCACACGAGGATTCCCTATGTCGTGGGTGCCATGGATGTTAGGTAACACACAAGACAAGGACTCACACCCAGACCGAGAAAGGTCTCATTATTAACATTCAAGTACCTATAATATTTTTTTATGATTTTAATTTTATTACTTTACCTAGAGATGACAACCCTACAAAAACGCCTTAAGTAAATACTTTGATGTTTTAAATGTCTAGATTAAGCGTCGCCCTACAATGAAAACAAAAAAAAACAAAGCAACATTATCAAGCATGTGTGCGTGCAGGCGATGTTTTACACGTTCGTCTATCTATTGTCTATTTGTGCGTAATGTGTGCGTAATGATATAAAAATTGTGGCTAACAGTTAGCCACAATTTTTTGACACATTTGCGAGGATTCGATGTTCCATCCAGATATTAAAAACATCAAAGAGTAAATATTATATTTATGAATCAGAATTGACATTCAACAATTATGTTACGTCGTAAGAATCTCAAAGTTGCTTACACAAACAAGTTCACCAGGTTCCATTATATTTCTTTGCATCGGATATATTTACAGTGGGTCGCAAAGGTTAGCCAAAAGTTAGATGATGTTTGTTAGAATAATGAGGACGAAATCTTCGGGGACGACCGTTTGGCGTCCGTCCAATTCGCGATGTTAAGATGAATTAAGTTTTTAAATAAGTACGTAAGTTAATGTCTTAGTATTAACTATTCAGTAACTTAAAGTATTGTTTACTTTATTTAAGTAAGCTTAACCTTAGCTGCGTTTATTAGTAAGACATAATATACTTAATTTAAATTAATATTAATACTGATAAGGTATAATAAGGCCACTCATATTGGGTCATATTGGGTAGGTGACTCTTTCTCTGCTGTAAGGATTGATGAGATTGTGAATGAATAAACAAATAAATACTTTTTAATCGACGTACCTTGACATTCCTAGCAAATACTTACCGTCTATCCGTCTATAGCTAAATAACTCGCCAGGGTTAACAGCGTAATAGAGTGCCACAGAACACTTTCATGGGCTATTAAAATTTATGAATGACGGCTATTTGTGGGAGAAAAATTGCTTTCCTACCGCCCACTGCCTTGAGAAAGAAGCCTGATAGCCTTACAATTGACTTTTTATAGCTTGTGTATTTGCTTCTGTCTTGTAAATAGCTGACAATGACCATACGAGCTAACTAAACGATCAGTTGGTCTTCTACATATAGAAGCGCTCATAGCCCGGTGACTTACGTCCATCCGATCGACAAAGTTGTAAGCAACTGCGAGCTCGGTCGGTTTTTGGATGGATGACCGCTAGGTCCGCTAGTGGCAAATGGCTAGTGCCAGCAACTAGGCGTTATTATCTTTAAATTGACTGAAATCTGAAAGTGCTTTATAGGTATTTTATTTTATTTATTATATATGCAAGAAGGACTAAAAGTGTTTTCAATGTTTTAATTAAAAATATATAAATGTAAGGTATGTATCTAAGTATATTTTTCGTTAATGTTGTTCATATTTATACTTTAAGACTTGTAGTCAGTAACAGTAGTCATACGAGTACAAATAGAATTAATACAAATCTGTAAAGTACGGGCATAGATCGGAAGGTAGAAATCGCATTTTATTTTCGTAAATCTGTACCTACTAATACTTGGTTATTTCAGCCATAGAGATAGGAATATCCGAGGGAATTTCATTTCAGCCATGTTTCACGTGGTTTCACTGTCATTATGACGGGAAATATATATGACAAGACTTGTCTGACATTCGTGACAATTTTGCATTTTTGCTTATATTTTTACGAAGAGTGAATTTCTTATTATTTATTGTTGATTTTATTGTTTCCTACGGTGTTTAAATCTTAAAAGGTAATGTCTCTGAAATGTTAACAATAACTTTATTCATTAATTTTTAATACATACTTAGTTATTAAAGTAAAACATGAATAGTTTATTGGTCTGAGCATGAATCAACATACAACGTAAAAATGCAGTAGCATGGTCAACAATCAGTACCTAATATATTATGTTAAAAAGAGTATGAAGTCTCCTAAATATGTACGTTACAAAATATTACAAATTACAAAATGTAATTAAAATTGTCGTTGTTACAAGTAAAGGCCGTATTGTGGTGACCTAGAATACTACTTAACCCCAATACCGTTACGGCAGACCAAGAAATCGTAAGAAATCATAGAAGCGGGACCCTACTTAGGTGGTATGGCTACCACCCCTAGCTTGAATCAGTCGTCATCGACTTTTCAAATTACGCCTGGTAGCACAAGAGTCAGTTTTTTCTTTCTGTCTCTTCTTAACTTACCTACTCTGTGATGCTTATGACCCATATCGGTAGAGGACGGAGCCGACTTACCATTATTTGTCAAAGTAACTCCGATTAAATCTTTTATGTAATTCTAGGATCACTTGTCAATGATGATGAGGTTAAAAGTTGGATAACACTTTCTTTTGAAGCTGTGATTGTGATTAATCTGACTCTTTTCGCTCGGTTAGCGGTTATATTTCACATGGAATCCTAAGTGGAGTCACCACCATCAGACCATTAAGGCAATCACTGCTCTTTAGGTTTAACATATGTTTTTCCTGGTCAAGAAAGCTGAGGTCATGATGAACGTCCTCCGGTCTATGTTCGGAGTGTGTAGCAGCTCAGCTGAGAAGGGAGAAGTTCACGACACGGTCCGGCGGATTTTCGGCAATGAGCTGGTCATGAAAGACAACACCGACAGGAATAATCAGTAAGTCTAACCTAGTCTTGACACCTATTACAATGGGAATAAAGCGCGAGTAAGCCCCTTCGCAAACGGCTTACAAATGCAGGATGACTTAGGTATGCAACATTTGTAAGCAATACAGGCGCCGGGTTTGAATTGAACCAATGATCAATCGATGGGTTAATAAATTTATTTATTTTATTTTTCTTAATCTTTTTCCAGGAGAAGTAAATATGTTAGCCATATAAGAGAAAACTTATCCAAGGTGTTGGACACTAAAATTGCAAATCAAAAATCAAAAAGTACAAAAAAACATGCACCGGTTCCTTCGGAGGTAATACATACAGTACCCGGCGAGAAATAATGCACATCGGTATTCAGGAAGAGATAATCGGTTAGTTACGGCTTTGTAGAGCGTTGTCTCTCTCGCACATTGCACTGAAAATGCAATATCTATTAAGAGCTGCTAAAGCACCCTATCAAGTACTTTTATAATAGTATAATATTGATATTCCATTGGAGGTTTCAACAACTCTTTATATTTATTTATGAGTGAACGCGACCGTCTTCCACCGAATTCGAAAGAAAAGTGACAAGTCAATTGTAAGCACTGTGTAGTAAGGACAACGCTCTACAAAGCCGAAACTAACCGATTATCTCTTTCTGAATACCGATGTGCATTATTTAATTTTCTTGTCGAGTACTGTAATTACATATTTTCCTTATTTTATCTCTAAGTATTTTTTTTTAATTTTTTATTGATATTACCAGGTTTTTTTCAGACTAACGAAGCAAATGATGATCGACCGGGCCGAGTTGGACCGAAACTCGTAGTCTTCGATGCCTCTACAGGTAACCTATTTAAGACCTATGCCTAAAACATTCGAAATATATGAATACCATTATTTTCCATAGAGGTACCTATTGTACTCGCAGATTGATCCGTCTGATAGAGAGAAAAGATTGCGACGTCTTCTCTTTTTGTTGGTGTGGTTGAATTAAAACAGATAGTATCGAAATCTTTTCTCTCTTTCTAACTGTCGGAGGTTTCGTTACAGTCAGCCCAATATCTCCCCTATACAATGCGTAATAAAGTTATTACGAAACAGAAAGACAAACGAAACGAATATTTAATAAAATATGGTCCACATCGATAACAATCTCTACAATATAATTATTATTTTTAAAAAAGAACGTTACAATTTAATTATTTTTCATCACGTCTTGATAACGACATTTTAACAGGTGCGAAAAGCACAAGTGATACGTACATTTGTTAATAAAATATTCCCAACTTCATTTCAAGAACCAGTTTCATATAGAAAATGTTCCCAATTCCGAATAATTTTTCAACACGATGTTGTTACGACGTTAACATAGCTGTGAAAATCATACAGAATACATTCATAAGCGGAACGTCCCCAATTCCTTTTCAATGTAAGACCCCGTGCACATACAAATGAAGTAGATAAACACACACAATCCTTACAAAGTTGTATTTTACGAGCGACAGTCAATCTTACTAAAACCCCGCTAGTAAAAAACCTTTTTATATCGAGTAACGAATAAAAAAGTAGTAAAACCTTAGTATTTCTATTACGTCTTTCATTGCAGCTAAAGAATTGAATTGATTGTTATACTTAGTACATCGTAGTAGGCGTTAGGCGTTCGTAGAGGAGAGGAGAGACCTTGTTTAGAATTTCTTTCAAATGGAACTCGAGACTGTTTTCATAATTTAAGTAAGGGTTTGTTACTTAATTTTAAAATGACTGAAATGCGATCAAGATACGAACCTGGATTAATCGACATTCCAACATTCAAATCGCTATCTATTTATCAAATTGCAAAAAAAATAATGAGAAGATAAGAGGTAAAAAAGTAGGTAAAGATCCATAATAAAATAAAATCATAACACAAACCAAGAATATTAATAATTATACATAGAAGTACATCAAGTCAACACAGAAAAGGAATGTAATTAATTTGATTTTACGAAACTACTTATGTACATAATTATTATCGTCTCAGGGATTATCTTAATCACATTGAGGCAACATCGCATTCACGTCACAAGGTGACGTCACCAAAGCCTGAATCACGCTATCGAAGAATTGCGCATCGCCCGCACATATACAACGCCCCGAGAGCATTCACTTGGGGCCACGGCCGCCCCCCAGGCTTGTCGTTTCGCCTAACGAGAGATCTCCCTTTGCCAAAACACTATAAAAATCACAAGTGTCCTAACAATAATTCCCTATCATTTTCAGGAGCAAAGAATATCATAATAATTATACCGTTTCGTTTATCGATATAATAAAGAATTGTATCATCACAATTATCATAAAATTGAGCATCATATTCGATATAAAAGACAATGGTGTTATATAAAACTATAATTTGATCGTAAACGCTGCAACTGGGATAGTGCGATAGGCATGGCGCCAGCTACTGGCCCGCTAAATTAATGCTATCAGTTACTGCTGTTACAGGGTAATTGCATCCTCAAACTGTGTGATATTATTGCCGTTTAAATGATCTCCACCCCATTATAGCCGGTTAACCCTTAATTTGTAATCCAATTGCTCGGATGCTCGGTAATTTTTAATTGGGTGCTATGTTCGACGCATTTTTTTTAATTTCAACCGTCGTTATTTGTAAATCATAAATAATAAATGCGAAAGTATGTCTGTCTGAGACGCTTTCACGGCTAAACCACATCCCAATTTGGATGATATTCGAAATGAAAATTGTTGAAGATCCAGGCTCACACATAGGCTACGTACTACAAAAATTAACCCCTAAAGGCTCGGAATAGGGGATTAATGTTTATATGAAGAATCCAAACCGCTTGACGGATTTCGATTAATTTTCAAGAAGATAGTTGAAGCCTCAAGGCCATACATACATACCTACATAGGTACTTATTTTTTCAAAAACCTACCACTAAAGGGCTGAAATTGGGGATGAAAATGAGAACAAAACTAATTCAACTCGGGCGAAACCGCGGGTGAATTGATAGTTTTAATAGGTATATTTTGCAATGCCTCAAAGTCTGAATCTGATTAAACCCCGGGGAAATCGAGGGAAGTCCTGGATTTTGTTGAAGCGATAGCACAGTTCGACTTTCGAACAGTGTTTGTAAAAACCAAGTTGGAATAATATCATTTCATTTCTATGCACGTATGTGTTCAATGTAATTTCTAATAGATATATTACATGACAATAATGAAGTCGCTTTTGTTTTTTATAAAATTGCACAATATCATCTTTATATGCGGGGTTTCTTGTTTTCTTGTTCATTATGGACGAATCGGTGACCCCTTTGATGTTTTAACGACGTTGTACCTTAGTTTGTGAGGATTCTGCTTGCGGAGTGAGAGGTCCAGAGGGTTGTTATCCCGAACGGGCAAATATTTATGTAACAGACAAATATTTGTTTTTGTGTGTTAGTGATATATTATTTGTGTTGCCCATGTCACCCGTGGCACATTCACACAGGATTCCTTATCCTAGTAAGAGCTATGAGTTAGCGTTTATTTATAGGTGACGCCGATAATTTGATTTGATAATTAAGAGGAAAGTAAAAATATTAATTCAGGAACTGGAAGATTGGTGCTAGTTGGAGACGAGCGAGTTAGTGTCCAAGGACTATCCAGCTTCTCAACTATCAGAGCGACTGCGTGTGTCTTCAGCGGCAAGTGGATGTATGAGGTTCAGCTTGGAACTAAAGGAATCATGCAGGTATGAAGGGCTATTGAGTCAATGAAGAGTATGTTAAGCAGGATTTGCCAGGGCCACCGTGGACCACCACTACGGTTGTCACGCCGGGATAGTGGAGTGAGATCAGCACACAGTCCTGGCACCAATACGAACGGCACCAACGTGTCGTCACCGTGTAGTTTTCCTCATACCTGTCTGGCTCTCCATGGCCGAATGGATGAGACGAGTCTTTCCTCAGGTTAAAAAAGGGTGGCAATACTAAGTAGCCCCAAACGTAAACTAACGACCTCGTAAACCAGTTAATAGGGACGGTAATTCGCAAGCGTGGAATCCCTTGTTCGATCTAAAGGGGAACGAAATTAGGTGACAAATAAATCTTATGCTCTTGGGCCAAGAGTGTTTATTGTAATTCCTTATTTGTTTAACCCGTGACACATAAAACAGTAATGCAGAGATCTTGCAACCATTTATATTTTTTTCCAAAGTAGGTTATTTACTAAGTGTTCTATTTTCTGGATGAAAAGTTTTATGTGTAGGTATTATTTCTTTGAAAAATTACATTTGCCTAAGACCTTCTAGTGGAGTATGTACTTTTAAGAAAATCATTATAACATACGAATCATTTTAAATGGACACGATTCAATTTTTTAAATAGACTTAGGCCGATTTTTCAGCGTCGGCTAGATTAAAACTTCCCAGACAAACCCATGATAGCAGTCTCTCTTTCAGATAGGTTGGTGCACAGCTGCCTGCACCTTTTCAATGGACACGGGCGTAGGAGACACTGCTAACTCGTACGCCTATGATGGAGGCAGAGTGAGAAGATGGAACGTCTCCACTTCACCGTACGGCGATGCATGGCTCTCTGGCGACGTCATAGGTTCCTGTTTGGACTTAGATAAAGGGACGTTGGAGTTTTATCGGTGAGGATTTAGTATGACAGTGATTTAAAAGAGGCAGACTTGGCAATTTTCCAACAGCTAAACTTTAACTAGATCTGTGGATTTTGCTGCAAAACTGTCCTAGGAAGCTTAGGGTCCTTTTGAAAGAATGTTATGACGAACAGCTGCAAGTGATGTGTTTTGTCCAAATCTCTCTCATGCAGCTCATGCTTCATTTCGTTCTTTACCTATCTATCTACTGCCATCTCTATCTCTTCCTCTGTGTGTGTGTGTTAGGTACTTATCTCGCATAAAGCCAACGCGCCATTGATTGATTTGTGTTTACCTTCGCATAATTATGATAACACAAAAAAAAAACAATAATATTGACATGAGCGTTCGTCGGGTTTATGGCTGCAAATTAAAACGTACCCAAACCGAAGTAATAACCTATCTTGCTCCACTTTTTTAGAAAAGACTAGTGAACCGCCCTCGCTTCGCTTCTGGACCCATAGGTATCAGCCGCGTAGGTTCCGCTCCCGTAGGAATCTCGGGATAAAAAGTAGCCTATGTGTTATTCTGGAACATAAACTATAACACTGCCAAGTTTCATCCAAATCCGTCTAGTAGTTTTTTCGTGAAAGAGTAACAAACATCCATTCTCACAAACTTTCGCATTTATAATATTAGTAGGAAAAGTAGGATAGTAGGATTACGAGCAACCTAACTTATCCAATATTATGTTAATGTTAATGTTTCAAACTTACCTATGCATTTAATTAAGACCGTAATACGCTCTCCACAAGACTCCATAAACAAACTTTTATGCTCCGAACGTTTTGATCTATTTCAAACTACTCCCAGTCCCAGCCAAGGGAATTCTATTGAAATTCAAACTCGGTATGTTCCAACTTTGTGCGGTTTCAAACTAGACACATCACCTGCAAATTGGGATACTTTGAGTCGGATGTTTCAAATGGAATATTCATCAGAAGAGCATGTTATTAATTTGGGTTATCTAATATTACTGAGCGAAAAGTGCTACGTTTGACTTCTAACTCAAAAATATATTTATAGAACTAGCTTTTGCCAGCGGCTTCGCCCGCGTGAATTTCGTTTAAACTTCACCCCTTTATTTCACCCACTTAAGTGTCATAAACGTAAGAGTAGATAAAATATAGGTATACTTAATCAGAAAGCTTCGAACTGCTAAGCTATCGGGAGTTACACGTGTTATTGTGAGTCAACCATAAAAGATAGACATATGCTGTCGTGGAATATTTTTTATATAATTTTAAGGAGAACATTTCCGTCATACATGATTTCTGTGTAGATTTAACCATTAAGGTTGCACACGCGACGGAAGCTTAAAAAATGGAGTAACTTCTCCCGTTTCCCCAACATTTCCCTTCACTGCTCTGCTCCTATTGATTGTAGCGTGATGAAAAGTATACTATAACCAGCGCGGGAGTATGAAAAATAATTGTACCAAGTTTCGTTAAAATCCGTCGAGTAGTTTTTGTTTCTATAACGGTTATAGGGGAGACCGGGGCTGGTTGTGACATTTTTTTTCTAAAATAGCACAACTTTTTATTTTAGCGATTATATTACTCAATTATAGGTTCATTTGATTAAGTAACTATTCAAGATTTAAATTCAAACACATTTTTGTATAACACACTATTAGAATCAGAATAATTGAAAGAATTCTAGGAAAAGAGGCTTGTAACTTTCAACCCCACGTCAGGGGCTGGTTGTTACAACACAAGGGGTAAAAAGTTACATAAAAAAACAAGCATAAATTAATCACAGTAGCGTTTAATAATTATTACTTCTCTTGAATAATCATACTTCTCTTAGACAAAAACAAAAAAGAAACACCTCTGCACCTTTATTTTTACAATAAAAATCAAATTTCTCTTAAACAAAAACAATCAGACTCTAAAGAATTAAATAATATCGTTCAGTTGCTACAGTCTGAACAATCGCTCTCACAATTCAAACAAGTATAAGACAACATTTCCTTTAGCACATTTCAGATGTGACCATCTCTTACAAACTATACACTGTACCCATTCCTGACCAGCTCGACCCTGGTCAAATGGGTGACATCAGACAAAAATATTCATCTTCTACACTTTCTTCATCAGTCTTGTAACGCCTTCCTTTTTACAGAAATCTTTTCTGCTTTCTTATATGTTTTTCTTCCATTATTCTTATTCACTTTATGATTTTTAGTTGATTTTCCCTTTTTATTTATATTAACCTTTTTCTTACTTTGTTCTAGAGCCAATTCATGTTTCACTGGCGTATCTGTTAAAATAGCCGATTTGCGAGTTTTGATTAGGGCCGAATAGCATCCGGGGGAAAATTAGGTTAATATAGTATAGATGGAGCTTTTCACATTCTCTTACAGCATCTATAACTCCTGAAACAGTCTTAAAAAATATTACCGGGCTGTTTATTACATGTCACAAGTGTCACAACCTACCCCGAGCAAATGTCACTTTTAGCCCCAACACCAAAACTAACCTTTCAATGTTACACAGTAAATACAATAATAAATATGAGTGTATGAACTTAGATTCATTGCAAAGAAAAAGCATAAGGGCATAGATTTCACACAAAACACATTTCATCTTCTACAGTCAACAGATTTAAGACCAATATTACTAAAAAATAAAAAAGTTACTAACCTGCGTTTTTTACAACCGCGTGCACGTGCTCCTTACACACTAGAGTTAGTGCCACTACAGGGTGCGCGGTATGTGGGCCGATGATAGCGTGATCATTTGGCTCTTTCTAGCGTCAACCTATCTCTATCCGTTTGGCCACTATTGCCGCTGTAACTACCTACCCCTGTAACAACCAGCCCCTGTCTCCTACATCAGACAGACAGACAGACAGACAGACAGACAGACAGACAAAAATTTTACTGATTGCATTTTTGGCATCAGTATCGATCCCTAATCACCCCCTGATAGTTATTTTGGAAATATATTTAATGTACAGAATTGACCTCTCTACAGATTTATTATAAGTATAGATTTGGTGACTTTAAGGCATGTGATCATGTCACCCACAAAATAAACAATTCTAAAGTGAAAGTTTGTGTGCGTTTTGAATTCAGATGGAAGTACAAAGTTGGATTAACATAATATGGTCCTATTTACCAGACACCAAGTAAAGAATTTTATGGCACGCAGAGATGAGTTAGTTGCTCCTCAATTAGGTACAGACATAGATGAGCTATTTTGCTCACCTGCGATTGTAATTTCAGACACACAAATGGGTTATTTGCTCATTATTATACAATGTGTCTGGTCACCAGTGTCAGAGACCTAGGGGGATGAAATATGGTATTTTTTATCGACAAATCACTATCCAAATTTTCTCTTGCCCCCTCCCTGATGAAATGGCAGCCATTTTGTTTTTTTAATCTCGAAGCTCGGGCACCTCCTAAAGAAAGATCCGCGAATCAATATTCGGACTGTGTGCTGAACCTAAACTTGTTTTGTCCTTCTATTTAGAAATGGCGTATCATTGGGTATGGCATTCGACAAGGTGGCCCATGGAACTGGCGTGGCGTACTTCCCTGCTGTATCTCTGGCAATGCAAGAGCATCTGTACGCTAATTTTGGACATGTCCCTTTTGTGTAAGTTGGATTTATTAATTACCAACCTTAGCTTACTGTTTGAACTGTTAGCTTACTGTCGTTTTTCTTCTTAATCTGGAATAATTAGTGTTTTAACGAATAGATGCAACCCAAGTATTTTTACTTCTTTGTCCTACGGCCTTCCAAAATTCCTTAACGCCGGAACACAATCTCGAAGCACTGTTAAATTGTCATCTCATCCAACGAAGGATCGCTAACACATTTGCTTAAAGAGAATAAATCCTGACGTAGACAAACCGCGGTCTCTCACATGCTTTTTTTTGTACATTGCACAAATTGTCACAGCTTTGACACCTATAAATCCCACAAATGTGGTAAAAACTTCACATAATCATTTACGAAGATACATGCTATACTTATCCGTGCTAATGTGAGTGAGCGCCATGATACTAAATTGACTATTTTCAGTTTCCCCATAGAAGGTTTTGCTGCCATACAAGCAGCGCCAGTCAAGGAGTGCGCGAGAGCCACACTACTGTTCAAGATGTTGGATGTCCTAGTCGATGAACTCACCATTTCTGATCTGAAGCCCCCAGTCACTGCCAAAAGTAGTAAAGTAAGATTTTCTGTGTCTTGTCTTATGATATTGATTACCTTAGGGTAATCGCGGGAAAAACGGCGTTTATAATTATAATTAACTGACTAGAGTCTATTAGTCCGTCAATACTTCCACTTACCTATAGATTTCCGGCACCTCCTTATTATGTTGTAAATTAATGGCAAAGAATATAAAAGTAGCTGTCGTCATGATTGAAGCAATTCGGAGGTAAGTTGATCAGATTTAGAAGAAAAGAATGAATGATGAAGAAACATTAGGATCAACGGAGTATTCCATGAAACGTCACGACATAATTATATTAGCTAATGTGATGATTAATGTTAATAAAAATTATTTACAGGCTAAGTCAGAATCTTCGAAAGCTGCAGAAGAGGAAGTAGCACTCCGCATTCACAGCTCCAATTCGATATACAGTCCGCGTGCATCGCCTCATAATATGGTGGATGTTCAGAATCCTGACGTGAAGAAAATATCCAGAAAAGTATGTATAAAGATTTATAGTTCCCTTTAAAAACATTTATGAAGCTAAGGTAGCAGACGGTGTTACAACATTAGTTAGACTGGAGCCGAATGTATATGGCTGTTCCTTCTGTTGTATATGGCTGTTATTAGTAAAAGTCTAGTAAGTAACCGCCATTAAAGTTTTTTTTTAATCTAAAATAAGTTAATGCTTGACAACGATCCCACGTGATGGTAAGTGGCGATGAAACCCTGGAAACACCGACGCAAGCAAGCTTTTCGAGTCCTTCGCAGATCACATAATATTTGCAATCAAATTCAGTCACGCGCGGTATTACTACTCTTGAGAATTAAGATAGTAAAAAGAAAAAATGTAACAATATTCTGAACGGGTATAAATCCTAAAACAGAATGTTTGTTAGTTATAGCGTGGGTGTGTAATTCAATACTCAAAGCCAAATACAGATATTTTGCCGAATTGTGTTTGGGTATTTTTGCAGGCCTGATATTTACGATCCGTAATAAATAACCTTTGATAGGTCAGCCGTACTCAAAGCCCACGGCTTAAATTAATTGGAAGCAAAAGGTCGAATAAAACAACGCAAAAATATGGAGAATTTAGATCCATGAGCGGTAGTCTTTTCTTTCTTCTTCTTTCTGGGCACTTCTTTTCTTCAGAAGGCCTATTAAGACTTTACTTTATCATACTTGAATTATACGGGATTGCTTGATAAAATCAATCATCCGAAACCCTTTGCCCAGGCCTTCCTGATCTCCCTCACTCGTCTGGTGGTAGCAGAACTGGGAAACGTTCTCAGGCTCTCCTACGTCGTGGTGGGGGAGCTACTGCCCAGGTTACGAGGCGCACTTGGTGTGAAGACCAGAAGCTTACAACCAGATCCTCACGCAGTGGAGTTTTACTTGAAAGCACGGAATGAGGGATTTGTTAGTGTTTTTAATTTTAGAATTGAAAAACAGAGTTACGTACCTACGATAAAATTTACATTATCAGAAAATGCAAAAATAGAAATAGGTATTTTTCTTGCAGTTGATTCTTCGTCTTTTTCGGCATTTTCTTGCATTATCCATATTTCTTTATTTCTTTGCCATGTAGAAAATTGTTATCGTCGCCATGAGGAATTTACTGTCCCTAATTAATCACAATGTTTCATCAGATAGGTACTTGACAGATATTACAAAGGAAATAATAGAAACACATTAACAAAGCTTCAAGTATAATAAGGACGATGACCGTCACGTAAACACTTACTAAGCATAAATTTCAACATATTGAGGCATTATTAAACAATGATGGTGCAATTTCGGAGCTGTTACAAATTGGGACAAATTTCAGCACAGAATAATTTTATAATAAAATATATTATAATAATTGGCCCTATATGCGCAGCGGAATAATGTAACAGGGAGATAGGTTCACGTATACATTCTACTGAATATGAAATTGAAAATGCATCCAACTTTTACTGCACTAAATCTAGCTTGTTATTGAGAAACTAAAGTTCAAAATAGGACACTGTATAGTAAGAGTTGTTTAAAGTAGCCCAGTCTGTGAAACGAGGGGAACTGGCTTCGATTTCCACCCGGAACAAATATTAATGTGACACACAAAATATGTCTGGTCTCGGGTTGAGACAGAAAATCCTACGGCGGGGGCAGAGTAAGTTAACGTTGATTTATTTTGCCCTAAAAACAGATTTTTAAAAATACTATTGCCAATTCGTTTATTTTCAGAATGGTATATCAACAAAGCTACTGGCTCAACCCCAACCCCGCCTGTGCACCCTGTTAGATTCTCTGTGGACATTCCTGGACGAAGCAGCGCTTTGCGACATATTGGAGCATTGTATTGTCAGAGAATGCTTACTGTTTGACTTAGTTTCGCCTGTAAGTAGATATTATAATCCACATCAGTACTAGGCAACAGCTTCAACATTATTTGTTGACTCTGTGGCTTTTACCATAGTTATCCAGAGTGTGTAATTAGTGACTGAATTATAAGGAGTGACTTTGAAACCGCAAGCACATAGTACAGAAGTTTCTTAATATGGACGTTTTGTATTACATAAATATAAGTAGAGAATAGTACCTTCTCATAGTAAGAAATTAAGTAAATAATGTAAGTTATGTGTTACGTCAGGTTAAATCACCGTATAAAATCCAAAATATCAAACAAATGGATTAATTTCTAGGATATGAACTTCACTCAACAAATAGAAGGAGTGTACGTGCTCTGCGGTCTGATGCAGCATCGAGAGACGAGGCACCATCTCGTTAAATACGTGTTCTTCAATAAAATATCGTAAAGTTCTTTCTTTATCTTTGTTAATATTTAAACAAAATTACTGTTAAATCTTTTCAATGCAATAAAATTAGAAAACAGTGCGTATTTTCATTTGCTGTCAAATAATCAGTTATTGTATGATTTTTTGCTTAATATCTGCACTTTAAAGTATGATCGTCATTCTATATTATTGGGACGTTTTTAACTTATTAAATTCTTTTCCAGTTTTGACAATTTCTTAAACATCAAGTGCCCTGATGAAAAGGTTCTTCGTTCTGTTATCCGCAAACCCTGGTGGCAGAGACCGACGTCTGTCCATGGGGAAACTGACCCAAGGATAGCTGGTAAAACTTCCTATTAGTATCGGCTAAGATAAAGAGAAATAAAGTATGCAATAAAATAATTCATGTGATTTCTGTATTTTCAGAAATGGCTGAAAAAGGCACCATAAAACACTCAGTGTTTGTGCCCAGTCCTACAGGTGAGCTAGTTGTGGTTTAATATTAACCTTATTGATGTAACATACTTAATTGTCATTACTCTCTTTTCTCCCTAGAAAGTGATAAATGTGATCTATTAAAAATGTTATTAAAAATTTAAAAAACCCCGACACAAACATTTAAAAAGTAAAAAATAATATCTCTAAAAATAATACGTCGCGTTGGGGGACCGCTCCTAACTGCTCATTATCTATGATTTTTTTCATAAGTATATCACATGCCTACCTACTTAGTCCTTTAACCAAGACTTATCATTTATCAATGTTTTTTTGTGTTAAAGTTAGAAGTAAATGGAGCGGTCCCCCAACGCGACGTATTATTTTTAGAGATATTATTTTTTACTTGTATCACATGCCTACCTACTTAGTCCTTTAGCCAAGACTTATCATTTATCAATGTTTTTTTGTGTTAAAGTTAGAAGTAAATGGAGCGGTCCGCCAACGCGACGTATTATTTTTAGAGATATTATTTTTTACTTGTATCACATGCCTACCTACTTAGTCCTTTAGCCAAGACTTATCATTTATCAATGTTTTTTTGTGTTAAAGTTAGAAGTAAATGGAGCGGTCCCCCAACGCGACGTACCTATTATTTTTAGAGATTATATTTTTTACTTTTTAAATGTTTGTGTCGGGGTTTTTTAAATTTTTAATTTAATTTTTATTTTATACTTTTTATAGTTAAGAATATTTTCGATTAAGTCATAAATATTCTCTTACTGTGCCCTTTCATTTGACACCCCACACGAGTATATTTGCATACATTCGGCTATTCTTCCCCGCTTTTACCCCCCACAACTTTTAAACGGCTCCACCGATTTTCATCAAACATATCTAAGAACACGCGTCCGTAACTCCCCTTTAATACAAAAAAAACAAATTGAAATCGCTTCATCCGTTCGGAAGCTACGATGCCACAGACAGACAGACAGACACACAGACACACAGACACGTCAAACTTATAACACCCCTCTTTTTGCGACGGGGGTTAAAAATGGCCCCACTATACTAGACCAATCGATCGATCGACGTCGACTAATCCATTCCACCATCGATCGATGCCGTCGATCGACGATCGATCGATTGGTCTGGTAACACCCTTAGTGAGACGTTAACTCTATATCTACTGGTGTCTCTAGAAAAGATCAGCAAATTACTTCCTACTCCACAAGATGATGCCAGCAATGAAGCTCAGTTCAGGGAAGATTGCGAGAAGATTACCAAAGCCGTTGACCCTTTGGAACAAATCCAGGTAAAGTGGTAATTGGTAGAAGAAAATGTATTATTTTCATACAAATTCCGAAGCGAAATACATAATAGAGTTGATGTACAATTTATTACCAGTTCAGGAAAAGAAACAAATCAAATCAAATACAGCATCTTGTTTGAATACTTTGACACATAGGTATTCGACACATTTCATACACAAAATGTTCCAAAATATTCATACGCCTGCGATTGATTCAGTTAAAATTAGCAGAATCAGGGCCCAGGTATTTTTAATTTGCCAGTACAAAAATGTAGGATTGTAAAATAACCTGTAGTCTAAATTGATTGTATTGTTAGTATTTGAATGCAGTTTTGTATCTTTATGGCGGTAATGGTTTTAGGGGCCGTAAAAGCCGTAAAATAATAGATTGGAGTTAATATTGTTTAAGCAGGCTGTGTGCAGATGTTTTACTGATTGGTTATCATGTTTTGTAAACTATTTGTAAAGATTGGAAATGCGTGGGAATATTGAGTAGTTGTTTATGTGCAGTCCGTTATGTAGACAATATGGCCGAGTAGGGTGAGAAACCCAACGAGGTATTGTAATTATAAGAAACGGACTGGAAGGGCAGTCCTGAAGTTCACTTCATTGTAGACAGTTCTTTTTCAATAAACCTATACTTGTAATGTTACTTGATCTCTGATGTGATTTCATTTAGATATTACTAACATCTTATATCTACCGTAGTACGATACAAATACGAGGATACTACAAAAATATATTTTAACAGTCAAGAAATAAACTTACAAAAGGGTCAATTTCAACAGGTCCATAAAAATTCTCATTTCCGTGGACTTTTTTATCTTAAAGATTTTTAAAGAAAATTTTGGCGTTAATTATAGTTCTTGATAATGTATGTATCCTTGCTTCATATCTAGCAGATAAGTTAAGAAACTAACGAGATATCAAGACTCAAAAATTTCGTTTCACGGCGATGAAACATGCGTGCACGGCAATGAAAAAATGATCCACGGCAATGAAAGAACTGTGCCACGGGAATGAACACATTCACGGAAATGAAAATCTATATTAAACATAATATTTTACCTGAGTATTATACTAACATGCAATAGATATACGCCTGTCTCCGAAAGAGAAAGACATACCCGGACTGTTTCTCTTCATCTGATCCTATAAATTCCTCTCATATTATATTACAAACAATGAATTGGATCCACCCAGAGTTTGTGTATGGGGTACCTAAGATTTCGATAGATATTACAAAAGAAGAATGGGAGTAGAATAAGGAAAGAAAGACTAGTACTGAGGTCTTTAAGTAGTGTTGCGAGTGTAACTCAACAGTCTTTAGTTACTTATTCTACTCTCATTCATTATTTATATAATATCTCCTTGCCATTTTATTACTTTGGTTACTTTTTTAATACTGTTTTCACACAAATAATTTGTGTGAAAACCGTTAGACATTATATGATATATATTTTTTTGAAATGATCTTTTCACGATCTTTCATTTGATACCCATATTGCTAAGGTAAGAAAAAACGAACCTATCCCCTTTTTTACATTTGCGGGCGCCATTTTGAAAATGTAACTAGCCTATGATGCTACCACTATTGTGACAAATTCAACGACATGTTATGTGTCAAAAGCCGTTGAGCCGTTTGAGCTGTAGAGCGTGCCAAAGAAATGAACATATAATTATACAAACATTTTATACAAATATAAAATACGTACATACTTACATACGATTTAACAAATCATTGCCCTTCTTCTGACGCAGTCAGGTAAAATGGGAATGTTCGATTTTGAGAGTCAAAAACACACTGCGCACGGCGATGAAAACATAAGCCACGGAAATGAAACACAAGGCCACGGCAATGAAACTCAAGTGTGTTACAAGGCACGGCAATGATTTTTTTTTTATTGCCGTGTCTTTTTTTTCATCTCCATAGCAAATTTTGGCCACGGAAACCACGGAAATGAAAGCATGGCGATGATAACCAAGGCTTAAATATAAAATAACAAAAAATCTATTAGTTATTCAAAGTAATAAACACTTCACAAATAAACATAACAGAAATGGCATTCTATCGATTGCTCAATCAAGAGGTCAAACTCATTCAAATAGAATTTATACCTATCTAGGGCGATGAAAGTAAAAATGTCCACCAACAGAAAAATGGAATACTTTTATTTATGCCGCGAAAACGCAGGCACTTGGGCATGTCCTTCCTTGTCGAGCACTTAGATGGCACTAATATGCAACGTTTAGTACACACGGGGCGGGACGCAAGTCCTTAGATAAAACAATATTCTTCAACATGTTTAGGCTATGGCGATGAAAGGTGGTTCTGGGACAAGTACATTTTTATTAGCCGTTCGTTGTATTGTTTAGATATTTGAATAATTGTATTACGTAACAATACATTAACTATTCACGTATCAAATAAACCTAAATTAAAATATAAATATTCAATAGATTTTTCTCAATGACTCTTAATACTCATCGAGGTGACTTGTGGACAGCCACGGCAATGAAAGATTTCGAGGTTTAACATTTTTTTTAAGAGTATCTATTATACCTATTAATAAAATATTGAGTGCCACACATAGATGACCAATTCAGCTAACCAGAAAAAAATATTAGAACATTACAACTATGTTTTTTAGTATCGATTTCATCGATGCCACGCAATTTTAGGTCGCGGGAAATTCACCCAAAAGTCAATAGATTGAACAATAGATAAATTTGATTGGCAGACAACTCAAGGCTCAAAGTTTCCTTAATAATATTCAGCGTAGGCGACTTCAACGTAGGCGAGCATTATAATTGGAACTGTCAAACTGACTAATAAGGGTCTTAAAGTTTACATCAATTCTTGCCTATTTTATAGAATTGACGACTCTGAGCCTAGTAGATCTGTGAGGAGTCACGGGTTCGATTCCCGGCCACGGCGGACTTTTATTATATCATCCTATGACATAGAAAGTCCTAGTGCGAGTATATGACTGTTTAGGTATTCATTTGTTTAGTTTAATTACTTATTTCGCGCGACTTTGTCTTCGTCTGTGTTCTTCCCCAAGGTTCATTCTACATGTGTTCCAAATTTTATGAAAATCGGCTCAGTGGTTGAGGCGTGACAGACTCACAAACAGAGTTAATTTAGGATTTATAATATTATTAGGGAAAATGACAGTACCTTCATCATCAACTACTTTACATAAAAAAGAAAAAATAACTTATTATAGGTACCATACTCAATTGTATGCCCCACTTTGTCTACGTTCCGTTCAAAGACTAGCAATATTCCTTATTTCTAATTCATAGTACTAAGAATAACATGTTTAAAGGATGCAGGGGAGACGTGAAATTGAACTTCCGTAGCGGGAACTATTTTCAAACGTAAGAAGTATATTTTACCTTAAATAACTAGGTATTTCTTTTCAGCTGGAATTCCTGATGATGCTGCTGGATAACTCAGACGGCACGAACATGGTTCCGTCAACCAGGAAGATCTTCCTGGAGAAGTTCAGGCGGTACATCATGGACAATTGCATATTGGACATGGTACTGGTAATTGATTTGGAGTCTTTCTGTTCATACACTTAATATATTAATTCCACGATTATTAAAAAGGAGTCTCTTAATTAGAGCATTAAATAGATGTAAAATACTATAATATAGGTATCAGTTATTACGAGTACTTACCTTAGGTACTTTAATTGGACCTTAGCAATTGTATACAAGGAGATCTAACTTTCTAGTGTTAATAATGTAGTATGACCACTGAGACAAACAAGTCTCACTGGTCATACCAGTATGACAACCCAGTATGACCACCGAGAATCACCCTAATGAAACTAGCTTGCTTGTAATGTCTACCAAAAAGAATAGACTTGATTTTTATTGTCTTTATATTATCTTTTATGCCAGTAACATAGGATTCATACTTTTATATTAACACGGACACCAAATATATCCCAATATCAAATGCAAACTGGAACTTCTGATTTCATTTTCATAACCGATTTTTCGACTGATTTCGACCCAATTGCATGAATCATAGTTACGGCGACATTGACAAAAATATGTTTTCGCGTCGTTTCCACGAAATCTAATAAGTATTTGTTGATAAATTGTAAATAATTATTTTCATGACAATACCTACCTACATATAACTAAAACCAGCACACCACTCACATGCTAAAACATCAACATAATTGATATAAGTAGGTACCTTCAATTCTCCACGCATTACTCAAAAACATCGCGCCATTTGAACCCCCTAGACGCTCAATTTAAGTTAAGACTTAGAATCCCAAGGAAGTTCACAAATATTCGTAACCCTGCAATCCCCTACGCATATAAAACAATAAGAACGAATAAGTAGATATTTAGGAGAATATAAGCTTTTATATCGAGCCAGATATTCAAAGCAGGTTTCATATTACATCTCTTATTGCCAGAGCCATTACGCTTCCAATATATTATTTACAGTTTGGTAGCCTGGTAAGGCTCCGTAACTCGATATCCTGCCGCAATATCTTCATGCACGGCTGAATGTGAATAGGTTCTTATTCCCTGGTGTGTTTATTAGGGTTCCTTAGAGTGGAAAAACGAGAAGCTCGCATTTCGGCTTCTTCGTCAATCATAATCTTTTTTGTCGTAGATGGAATTTACTACATACGTGTCACTTGAATCAATCACGAAAAAAGTATTATTTATCTACACAAAATAATTAATACTAAACATAAATAGAAGAATGGAAATTATATTAGTTTCGGAGTAGACTCTTTTTAAAGACACCATAATCAAAAACTTATCGGGATCACACCCAGAAAAAAACTATACATAGAGTACCTACCTAATTATTTATTTGAACTAAAAGCATTTCTCTGAAGTGAGGTAATAGCTAATGGGCTATTTGATAAATTGACTAGATAGATGGAGCTAAACATATTTATAAAATTGTAGCTATTTTTATATATCCTTAACGACCATCTTGACGCATTTCATAGTTCCAATCTAAGGAACGAATTTCAAATTTCATTGACTGCAAACTAATATCAGTCGATTTATAACGTTGTGACGATACAGCGGTAATGATATATAATGATATCGCAGAGGCTGTTCAACGTGTCTCGCAATTCACCAGCTATTTCGTGGTGTTGTCACGCTCGTCTTCTGAGCGCGGCGTTGAAGCTTTGGGCGGAAAATCCTCTTGGACATCAGTAAGTTAACAATGTTTTTGTTATTTAATAGCCGACAAATGAATAGAAGCGTTCATAGACCCGCGGCTTGCGTCGATCCAAAGTGATCGTCAAAGTTAAACAACTACGGACGCCGTCGGTAGTTGGATGGGGTGACCACTATATAGTGGCAAAATTTCTTGAGCGTATCCATACTTCAGAAAGAACGTAAAACCGTCAGCCCCGGTTTTTATCGAGATAGCAATTATTACGCCATTTTGGAGGCCTTCGGGTGGCACAAAAAAACTTCCAATAGGTACTTGATTCAGCCACTGACTCCTCCGTCAATCAGCACTGGTGCAACATGGTGTAGTAAGCTAAAGATCTCCTTAATGAAAGACCCACGCTCAGTACTAAGCCATTCACTGTAGATAGTAGCTAACCTGACATCATCGATTGTCTTTCAACTGACGCCCACACCCTCGAGAACACGAGTATTTATTTTTTTTCTTTTTTCTTTTAGGAAGTTGTTGCCCTCGATATTTCATTATTTCATCTATTGTTGTCTCAAAGAAATCGTACTGTAGCGATAAGGATCCCCTTTGTGTTTTACGAATAATATTCCGACGCCCACTTATAATTTATGACGCTTTTGATTTTTTTACATGATAAATCGCAATTCGCGATACATAACTGTTCTGTAACGGGAATTCGCTCCTTTCAAATCGTGAGGAGTATAGGCCGTAGTACCAGGTTGGCCAAGTGCTTATTTATAGATTTCACACAACTTTGACAACAATATAGAGAACACTCAAGTGTGCAGGTTTCCTCAGAAGTTTTTCCTTCGCCGAATCAGTGAAGCCTCTTTTATTTTTTGACAGAAAAAGACCGCGAGCTTAAAAATTATTTTCGCACTATTGACTTACAAATTATTGACACAAACAAATGCTTTAAAACATGTTTGATAAATACTTAGTTATAACTTAGCTGCAAACCATCGATGGCCCCTTACAATAATGAGGCCTGGTCTTCGCTGCTCCGAGCGGATTGGCGAAACGGTTAGTACACTACACCAACCTAAATAAGGGTAGGTAGTTTTATGCCATTCGTTGGCTTCCGAAATCTTAGACTACATTTTTATATACCTTACAAAGCACGCTATCACTTATGATTTTTTTTTACCATTATTTCTTTAATTTACATTCTTAGTAGGTTCAAACGGTTATATAAGTTAAATGACAAAGAAGCTAGGTGCTAATGGTAAAGGAGTTTTCGTAATTTTCGTTATTTTCAGGCACATGCCCCTACACATACCAGCTAAAACATTCATAGATGGCGAGCTGGACTTCTACAACGTAGACCGTCTTGGGGGAGTCCTACCATTCTTGGTAAGGACTCTGCGGTGAGTACAAAATCTGTCCTACACTGCGTTCGTTTTTGAAATTATGGAACTCGCTTTAATTGAGTACATCCGAAACAAATGTGTCCTTTCGCCCCTGTGCTTAAGGTACATTGTACATTGACCGTGAAAATTTAAAATGTCGTAAGTAAATTTTGCTTGCAAGTTAAATTGAACCGTAAGCACAGGTAAATACCTAAAGGACATTGGGAACTTTTTGCTCCGCTTTTCGAAAAGTAACGGACACAAACGAAACTTGTCTCAGATGATAGATAGGTACTATTATTCGCTTTAATTTCGTGCATCTTTTTTTCCTGTAACATATGGGAGTATTGAGAAAATAAGGTTTCAATAATCGCGCATAGCCCGGCGGCTTGCGTCGATCCTAAGCGATCGACAAAGATAAGCAACTGCGGGCGCGGTCGGTAGTTGGATAGGTGACCGCTAGTGGCAAACTTCCGTGCTTCGGAGGGCACGTAAAGCCGTCGGTCGCGGTTGTTATCGATAGATAGCAGTCGTTAAACCGTAAGCACAGGTAATAGGTACCTTTTGTTTTGAAGGGTGACTGGTAAATCCATATTGCTTATTCCAAATCCAAACAACATTGCACTTGGCTTACCGATCAAATTCATTAACCTCCTTTTTACTTCGCCGTAGTCGGATAAAAACACTATGATATAAGTTTTAATATTTTCGACTGGATTGAATTTTAATTAATTTGTCAGTTTGAGTTCCAATGAAGGGAACATTGCGATTTTAGTCAGTTTTTATCAAACCTTTTCAGGCAAGACCTCGTCAACACCCTGGGGGAGGATAACCTATTCATCCAAAGCTTCGAACCAAATTACAACAGAGCTGGTGGGATTGATACAGGTAAACAACTATGTATACCTATATATGTACCTTACAATATACCATAAATAAAGTATAAGTATATTACGAAATATCAAAAACTGCTTTATGTATAGCAGTTTAAAGTCGGTGAATATCCACTAAGAACGGATTTTACTTTAAACTAGGGGAAAGCTAAAGTTTGTTTGGAAATCAGTCAATATAGTACCTACATACTTCTACGCGGGCCAAGCCGCGGGCAACAGCTAGTGTTGTATAAAACAGCCAAGTACCTATTTAGGTACAACTTGTTGAAATTGTTAGGTACCTACTCGTTTTTTATTAAATTAAGATCTCCAATTTTTAAGAGGGCGATCCTTTATACATAGTAGAGCCATTAGCCGTTCAAACAACATTATAAATGTTGTTAAAATCCTGTGTTATACTACTAACACTATCTGTGTTATACTACTAACACTAACTCTATCTGATCCCTTCTAACTTCTTCTGGTGACCTCAAGGACATTCTAAGCTGCCTGCAAGTTATAATTATAATAGGGTTTATGCCCAATTTGTGTAAATGGTCTACAGAATTTAGTAACATCCGAACCCCGTCATAAAAGCCAAGGTGAAGTGAAACCGTCCACGGCCTCTGGAAATAACTTCCTTAAAATTAACTGTCAAAAGGAAAATGAGAAAAGTCATTGTACGCTCACTTCAAATAGCGAGTGAATGTGTTAGCAATTCAAATGTAAGAAAAATGAACGTTGGTGAGATGAATTAATTGCTGCGAATGTTATGTTGAATTTAAAATAGTAGTATTACTCGTAGTATTTGAGGTTATATGTATGGTTGTAATATCTCCAGGATGTGAATATAGTGCTATTGTTTCAATTGTAAATACACGCTTCTCTTATGAAAATCCATAGCGTAGTGTTGCGACAACGCCATCACGTCACACGGTGACGTCACTAAAGCCTGAATCTGAATCACGCTACCAAAGATTTCTACATCGCCGGCATATATAACTACAACGCCTCAAGAGCATCTCGGGGCCTTGGCCGCCCCCCAGTCATGTCGTCTCACCTGGCGGGAAATCTCCCTTTGCCAATCTTAGCCTCGTAGCCGTACAAGTCGTAGCCTAGAAGACTATCAAGAAACGATGAAGAAAAGCTCTTACCAAATTATGCTCTAAAGGTTTCTGGCCCTACGATACCGGACTTTGTATTTTTGAATTCACAAATAATAGTTACCTTCTTAACTATTCGCTTACCTGCATCATCCCTTACAGATATTGAGAGAGGGACTAACGTGTAACTCCTTATAACGTATTATTTACCAGGGGTAAGTGACATGGCGGCTGGTTCCCCAGGACTAGCCACGCTGCCCCAAGTAATCTCGTCGATGGCTAGGTTCATGCACCCGCCGTTGCCTCCTGCCGGCACGAGGTACAACATTTTATTAAAAGGAAAGAATATAACTTTTCTACATATAAGACTGGTCTCACCGTCAGCGAGTAGCACGTAACTATCAACTATTTTCTACTCAAAAAATATTTGTATGTGTCTTGCTGGCACCGCGGGACACCTATTAGCCTTAATGAACTTACCAAAGAAACAAGTTCTTAAAATACATAAGTACAATAACGGAAGTCCATAAAATATATAGAAAAATTTTAGGGATTAAAACTTGATGGTGAATAACGTTCTCGTTTAATAGCATTTTTTATAATTTTACATTATTCTCAACAATACAGCATATAATTCTAATTTCAATATTTATTTCATCGACGACATTTTCTAATAATCACAATTAAGATCTATCGCTAATTGAAATAAAATCAATTTTAGACTGAACGGTGAAACAGCGTTGGCTTTGAAAGGCACGAGATCGATGATGCCCGGCGCCGGAGCCATTGACGTGAGAGGAGGCTACTTGAGGCTCCTGGATGGGCTACTGGCATTGTATCATGGCTCCGCTATCAAACATGCTGAAAAGGTAACATTATCTTGTAATATTCGCTTAGCTTCAAGACATTAATGGCTATCTACTGCGCACGGGTTTCTCCTTATTATTGTGAAGGCATGAGTTTACTTCACCTTACTGCGTTAGTGCAGATTGTTAGAGCATATTAAAAATAACGACCGAACGGCGCAATGGTGAACACGCCGAACCATGTCCTTTGGGTCCTGGGTTCGATTTCCAACAAGGCAGAAATCTGAATGATGAGTTTAAACTTCTGTTTTCGCACTGAGTGTATCCTTGTATGTGTGTGATGTCCACGGTACCCACGGCACAAGGACTCCTAGTGTAAGGCTATGAGTGTGGAGCATTAATACATATATTAATTTATTATTTATTATATTATATAATCTGTTAGCTATGTGAACTGCGTGACAACCAACTGGACATGGCGGATTGTCTCCACGACATTGAACAACGCATGAGCTCGGTGCTAACTGAACTACACGTTGGTAAAGGTAAGTAAAGATTCAAGATATATGACGAACACGAACTCAAACTCTAATTTAAAATTCAGGACCTCTTATCTTAAAGCCATGTGTTAAAGTCAATATTTTAGGTAGATACCTACATATATTTTAGGCTCACTAAGTATATTACGCCAAAATCATATTGATAACGCATTTAAGACTCGAAATTTATTTGCTTCTACAACCTTGATTTAAATATCTACATACTAAAAATATTTCGCTGGTAAGAACCTCTATTAAATTTATCTGCATCACCGAATGTTTTAGGTATTATATAAGATTATAAACTCCAGGTATTTAACGAGAAAGCGTGACGTCAGTACTTGATGGATGGATCGTTATTTCCACTTCCAAGTATCGATAATAAGTTTCGTCGACAGGTGCCAACGGGGAGCTGACAGACGTCGAGAGAACTAAGCGGCTATTGATGGAAAAGATGTTGAACGAATTGGAAAGGTCTAAAAGTGTATATGAGGTGATTCATCAAAAGTTAAATAATGTTATACAGTAAGTGCCTACATTTTTTTTCTTTAAGGGAGAATATTTCAAAGATACCAGAACCGTGAAGACACGAAATATATCCACTTACATGTATCTTTATTACTAATAATATAAAGTAGAAGAGTTTGTTTGTTTTAACGCGCATTCGCATTCGAATTGACAAGGCATCTACTTACTTAATATTATGTTGCAGAACGATATCTGCTAGGTCAAATTAATTATGCAATCTTACGATTCTTTCATATTAAAAATAACATGTAGAAATTATACCTAAGTATATTTCGCTCACACAAAGGAAAAGCTAGAAGCTGGTTCTCTCCAAATGGCGTGGGTGATCGGAGCGACATGGACGAAGAAGCGGCAGATGGACCTCACCAAGCACTTCGCCGGCACGCTGCACTCGTTGAGGATAGCTTCCGATCCTGAATACGCCGCTCATACTCAAGTATGGCTTCAACCTATTAATGGTCCAGTACTGAGCACAGGTTTCTTCATTGAGGAGGATGTAGCATACTCCATCATGCTGCTCTAGTGATAAACTGAGCACGATCTCTCCTTGTGACTGAGGAGTCCTAAAGCAAACGCCAACACGCAGTTCCAATGCGAATTGTTGGAGGGGTTAGTGGTCAACCCAAGTATCGGAAGTGTTAATGATACCGTCCGGGTCCAACAGCTTCAAATACCTTCCAAAAGCATGAAAAAATGGAAGCGCACAAGAAATGTATAATCCTTACTTAATATTATAAATGTGAAAGTGTGTTTGTTTGTGGCTCTTTCACGTCGCAGCATGGCTATTATATGGTATGGTTTATGTGTGTGGGGATAGTTAGGAGGGTGGAGAGTGACGGAGGCTACTTTTTACCGCGGAATAACATTCCATTCCCATGGGAAGATCGATGTTTTTTAGTTGTTAGATATTTAGTTCCGGAGTTGTTAATATATGTCGTTATTAAAATTCATTTGCAAGTTCTGAATCGCGCTATCAAATACTACATGTAATTTACTTAAGTCATAGCTACTTTTTAGCCGAAACTCCTACGGGAGCGGGACCTACGCGGCTGTTACCTACGGGTCCCGAAGCGAAGCACGGGCGGTTCTCTAGCATGTTAATATCCATGGATGGCGTTGACCACTTACCATCACATAGTTTCCTAGTTTATTGGCCATTCACATGTATTTATTAGGTCTAACAACAACGTACAAATTGCTGACACCATAAAAATTACAGGCCACGAGTAAGGAAATATTACCTGGAAAGAGTTCCATCTTGGGTCAGTCGAGCTACGCATCCCTACAGCTGGAATATACTTCCAGTTCAGACCAAAGGTATTTCTAGAATCCTTTAATGACCACGGTTTAACTCAAATTTTTGAAAAACTTTGTATTACAAGCGAACACGTTCACTTATTACCTGACAATTATTCTAAAATGGTTGTTAATGTATCTATTGCATACAACAATAAACATTATGTATTTTCTCAAATGTCTTCCAAATAACTTACATAATTATCATCAAGAATTTTATTACATTGAATATTAAATTTTAATGTCTACCACAAGCCACCATAGCTTTTTAATTCCAACGACTACTATTGACAGATCTCCACCACCGCTTCATTTATTTTATTTACTCATCCCTTATTTACACCCCTAGCCCACAAAGCCCGACATCCAGAGCTACGACTCCCCGCGTGTCTTCCAACCCCCAAGTCGGGCCACCGATCAGGGGTAAATATAAATAACTTTGATACAGTTCTAAATGTATGTTTGACTTTGCCATTCCCGAAAACGATTTGGACGCTGTTTGATTTTCGACTCGATTACCGTTTTAATTGGAACGTGTTTGATTTAGCCGTGCTCTGAGGTAATTGAAATACCGATTAAAATTTTGGTATGTTCAGCATATTGTCATGAGTGAGTTGCTCATTTAAGTATTTGTATACGCTCATAGCCCGGCGGCTTGCGTCGATCCTAAGCGATCAATCAAGTTAAGCAACAGCGGACGCGGTCGGTAGTCGGATGGGTGACCGCTAGTGGCAAAATTTCTTGAGCGCTTCCGTTCTCCGGAGGGCACGTAAAGCCGTCGGTCCCGGTTGTTATCGATTGATAGCAGTCGTTAAGCCGTGTCGGAGGCCTTCGGGCGGCTTGAAAACATTTGACAATGGGTTGGCCACTAACCCCTCCACCAATCCGCATTGGAGCAGCGTGGTGGAGTATGCTATAGGCCTCCTCAACAATGAGGAGAGACCCGTGCTCAGTAGTGGGCCATTAATGGGTTGTATTAATTGTAGTCATACTGTGTTTAATACCTAACAATGGATTAAAGTATATATTATAATACTGTAAATAACTTCATGGTTGTCTGACAAAATTTGACTTTACGAGCGTATGAGATATAAAGTTATATGGGAAACATTTATACCGATAAATACGAGCAATATGGATGTTAGGCTATAAATTTACTATTTGTTCATCCTGTCTCTATTCATAGAAACAAATAATTCGGAGTTCCCGGAATCACTATTCGCCTTTGTTCCGGAGTATCATGTGGACGCTATGCTGGAGTTGTGCAACACTCTCAGACTGTACATGCACCCCACAGTACCCGTACAACAAATACCAGGTTAGTTGTATTTTACAAGCCATATTAGAAGAGTTAATGAACGAGGTGGACTTAGTTCGATATTCCAGAGTGACGAGTGTATTTTTCTTCTAATGTGAATAATAATGTTAACCTTCTATGTAATGTACCTTTCAGCTGGGTGCCTTATCCAATTTCACAGTAAGTTTTATTAGGATGGTAGTTGGGGTGACTAGTAAACCGAAAAAAATGGCGCGATAAATATAAAAACATAGTCGTTTACAGAATGGGAAGAGCTGGTAGTATCCTGTGCAGCGTTTCTCTGCTCTGAATTCGCTGACCAACGGATCGTCCTAGCCAGTACAAGAGAATCCTTGGTCCAAACCCTGGCTTCCTTCGCCACACAGCCGGCTACGATGAGGGCTATTGAACGAGTGCCTATGAAACAGTGAGTTCCACAGATACATTAAGATGCTTCAACTGCTGAACTTGGGACTCTTTATAATTTGATGGTGACATCGTATTATTCCACCATTTTGGCAAGGTTGCAAAGCTATTTCTAAAAAAATATAGAGATAACTCTGCTATACTAGTGATTGAATGCATTAGGCTAGTAGCGTATATAGCTACTGCTACATCTGCGTATGTAGGTATTATTGTTGGTATTAATGTTCACTACGCGTAACTTAAGGCACTAAAAATGCGCGTTGGCTACATCTGCGTATTAATGCATTTTCAATCTCTGCATTGCCGTAATTCCCGCTGTCCCGTTCCCGCCTGAAAGTAGGCATAAATCGTTGGCCACAGCTGCGTAGTGTCTAGTTTAGTGCTTTAATTAGCGCGTTAAGACACAGGTAGTACACAGTAGCTTAATTGAAAATTTGTAATATTTTATTACCCGTTTCTACCATAAAGATTCTGATTATTTGATGGATTTCTAGGCAGATGTCAATGGTGGAGGAGCTAATCCGGCCATATCAGAACCGCGCGTGGGCGCAGTCCAACTGGGTGCTGGTGCGGTTCTGGCACGGGACCGGCTTCGGGTTCCGCCACAGACAGTGGCCACACCTGGCGGCTAAGTACACAACATTATTTATTAGATTATCTATTTGGAACCAACCGTAGACTTGGTGTTATGGCTATTTTATTATTCATAAATTCTATGGACCACGCAATAGAAATAATTCGTTAAATTCTATTTGTATGTGTATGTTAACAGACTTCAAACAAGGAGGAGGTTCTCAATTTGACTGTATTTTTTTATGTTTATTACCTTAGAACTTTCGATGGTAAATAGATTTTGATGATTCTTTTTATAAAAAAAATTATACTTGTCGTGTGGTCCCATATAAATTTAAGCGACGTCTGGCGAGTAGTTTTTTCGTTATCTGTACTTGTCGAAGTTGAAGACGGTTATTTTTTGTAAAAAGTTATATTTTATGCTTACTAGTTTTATGTCTACGACGTTTAACTACCATGTCTATTATAACTTATTCTGTATTTAACATTTTCAGTTGTATTTGAATAGAATGAGATCATAAAGTTTTGTTGAAATAACGTAGGCCTTTGGGATTTTATGTATAAACGAGGCGGGCAAAAGATAAACAGGAATTTGTTCTCAAAATAATGATGCTTTGAGGGTCATTTGTTCATTCTGCCTTTATCTGTAGCGACAAATTATACGGAGGTCCTTTGAGGGGATACCGAATGTAAGAAAAAAAAATGCGTGACTGTCGTAGAACACTCGGTTGGAACGAAATTGTTCCATCTGGACCGTACGATGAGAAACTTTGTTCTATAAATTAGTAAGAAGATTTATTTAGTAAAAAAGAATCAACTGTTACCACAAATAAAAGAAATGCGCAATGTTCCTGGGTTCGATTGTGATGAATTTATACTTACTTCTGTTCTCGGTCTGGGTGTGTGTGTCTTGTGTGTTGTCCATGGCTTCCACGACACAGGGAATCTTAGTGTGGGCCTATGAGTGTGTAGCTTTATTTATTTATTTATAAAACATTATGCTTTTTAGGTATGGAGACAGGGAACCTACTGTGAACAATTTGGGCGCCAAAGTTGATGCGGGCCTGATGAGTCAGTGTTTCGGTAAGTGTCTACGAAATACAATTAGAATAATTTAGAATCGTGTTTGTTAAGTTGTGTTGTACTACTCGTATTTTACATTAACCTTGAACAATAATATATATTGCTCGGTGTTTACCTACAATATTCATTTGACGATACTTGTTCTTATTCCTGACAGCCGTTCGAAGGGCCCTGGGTTCGAACAAGGTGGTTAAGTAATGAGTTTAAATTTCTATTCCTAGCCTGGTGTGAGTTCATGTACCTATTGAATTGGTCATGTGTTGGCTATGGAATCCATAACCCGAAGAAATCAATTGCGTATTTGAATGTTTAGCGTTTCACTAATACCTATTCATTGCGCGGTTACTGAGTAGGTATCAGCGCCTCCATCCATCTTTCCTGCTGAGCAATGGACGGGCTATCTGTATACTACCATTGACTTACTACCAGGTCCATGCCCGTCAGAAGTGATCCAGACACGGATTAAAGAGTACCTCACGACCCACCCGAAGGAGGCCGCGGCATTCCTCAACTCCATGCTCAGCCAGTTGAACTGGTCTTTCTCCGAGTTCTTCACTATGATGCAAGAGGTATCAAACAACACTAGTTGATAATTTATTTTATACAGTTATTATTACTTCAAATTGATTAGGGAACGTACCCATACTACATGACTTGCCTGTCCAGGGGGGGTCTTAGCTTTCCTGGCAAATACTACGGGTGGTCACACAGGGGGGCAGGGAGCCAAAAAATTGCAAAAAATTGGTCACACGGTATGGTATGGTCTGGTATGGTATGGTGTGTTTCCTTAATAGTGAAGGTGTTTTTATTCTACTCATTCAGAATATAACTTTAGTATTTTTTCCTACTCAAAATCATATTAACGCAATCTCTTGTGGAAGCAATAAATTAATATATGTCACTAATATCGATCGTCACATTAGTTATATTAATTAAAACGATCTTAAAGCATCTGTGATAATACATTTTTTTTTAACTACAATAGAATTTCATACATTCATTTCCCTGACTATTTGCGAGGCACTTTTGCATTGCTTTGTTCTGGAAACTTTCCCAGCAATTGTAATAAGAAGTTTGCAGCTAGAAGCAAAACTCCCGTACCTAACTTGAAGTAAACAACCAAGAAACAAATATTTGTCGAAGAGGCAATTAAACTTTACTCTCGGGACGGTGAAAGCGTGCTACTATGTCAATATTTCCGCGCTAATACGTTTGTTCATAAGTAGGTACATACTTTGAAATATGGCGCATCGACAATAAAGTAACTCACTTTGTGCTTAATCACTTTATCTGAACCATATTTTATTTGTACTCGGAAAATTTAAGAAAGAATAAGATTGGAGACACAGAATCCTGGTAGATATGAAGGTTTGAGTTTATTAGCGTTTTCGTTGATGCATTCTAAATCTTTAGTAGTAAACTTCGTGTTTAGTGGGCACGTAAAGCCAGATAAATAACAGTCACTAAGCCATGTCGGAATGCCTTTGGGCAGCTTGAAAACTTCCGATATTGGGTTGGCCACTAACCCCTCTTCCACCGACCCGTGTTCAGTAGTGGGCCATTAATGGGTTGAAGCCAAGCTTCGTGTATGAAACTTCAATAGACTTCTTTCATCTAATTCTTATTCGGCAGATGGATCGCATCCAAGTAGACTCTCATCTCGAGCCGCGGCAGATAAAGCTATGCGCGACGTGTTTCGACTTGTACCACGGGTTAGCGCGGGCCCTGGAGATGACGTTGTGTCTCGCGCCAGAGATCCTCACCAAACCTGAGGCTAGTGACCTGCAGAACGATCTACTGCTGGGAAGAACTTGTCAGGTTACGGATTTACCTACTCAAAAACTGAAGTCGTAAGAGCTCCTTTTGTGATTTCAGGTGTGGAAGAGTTAGATTCAACTAACTGTAATTGTGTAATTTGGGTAAAAAATTGGATTAATGCCCAAATGTAGGTAAGAGTATCACCAATTTGCATTTGGAAGTAACAGAAAAAGAAAGGTGATGCAATTTAATGTACTTGAATGATGTGGGTTGACTTTATAAAGGGACACAAAGTATAGGCAAGTAAGTTAAGTCCTTTGCAGCAGCAGCACACATAATAAATAATGAATCAAAACATGTGATTATGATTATTTATAAATTTCACACAGATCCTAATGGCAGTGGTATCCCGGGTGTGTGTCCGTGGCGGCGGCGGCGCCGGGTTCCGCAGGCTGGTGTCCAGGGGTCTGCCGGACACGGACAGGGTCCATTACTACGTTGCTCTCGCGCCCGTTGCTGGGTGCCTTATAGGCATGCTGAACCCTAAGTTGCCGCCTGAGGTGAGTGACATGGAATACTGTTAAATTATGCTAGACAATATTGATTTCTTACCTATTAGCTTTTCAAGTGGAATGTGGCATCCATCGTAAAAGTCCAAAGTGGCGCTCGTCGCTTAAGTTTAAACCCGTTAATACTCATTTTAATATCTACCGTCGTCCTAAAAAAGCATATTTCGGCGCAGCGTTAATGCGCTGTTTCTTGTCTTTCCGGTGATGAGTTTAGTATCACTGATTTGGCGGCCATAACAATTTCCGATCAGAACAAGAGTCCAGAGTTAGAGAAAATTATGACACTCAATATCCTAATAAACTCACATGGAGGCCTGGTATTGTTCACAGCATCTGAACAAAGTAATGACGTCCCTAGTGACCGAGCCGCTGTTCCGGAGCGACGGGCTAGAGTTCATGATCGGCAAAGAGAAGGATGCGTTGTTCTCGTTTTATAAATGTTAGTCTATTTTTATTATATGGAGCCTATAACTTTTCTACGAGAATCTTAAGGGTGATAAGCGGTCTTAATTATTAATCAAGTATGCAGCTTTACGGCTCATTATAACTGTAACCTATACAGAACAACACTAATGAGGGCAAGAACAAGAATTGTTATTCTAGACAGCAAGGGCGCTCGTTGGTTAGTAGGCAAGATATTAAGATCGTTTGTTCATTAGAACGATGAGGACTGGGGTAGAAACTATTAGTACCTAATAGTTATATTATGTGTTCTTAGTAAGAATCCCATTCTAATAATAATAATAATAATAAATATTTATTTTGGAATACGTTCACAAATGTGTGACCCTTGAGGACTGGGATGGTCGCCTTAATACCGTTTTCATTTATGATTTGATGCTTTTACTATTAGTAATTTCCTGGTCGGTGGTAACCACTAAGTATACAAATTTCTTAAATTAACTGCATATCAAGTTAAAAGTTAAAAATAGATTCCTAGATGGACACTACGTATACATTAAAGAAAGCTATGGTAACACAAATATGCATCTGATCAGATCCAGAAGACGTGAGCCTAGAAGAACTGCGAGCTCTAGAGCTTGTGGTGGGGCGGCTGAAGCTAGCCAAGGAGGAGGCGTTGAAGACCAGGTCGCCCGGCTCCAGCGGGGGACAATCTGATCTGCTCTGTACTATCTGCTATGCGAGACCAGCAGATACTGCTTTTCTTCCGTGTGGACATCACTCTTGCAGGTTTCTGATCGTTGATTGATGTTTTTAGGCTTAAGCAGTGGTTTTGGAGCTTCCTGCCAAAGTTAAGTGGGTGGGTCCACTAAGCTCCCTCCGCCAAACTTCAATAGGTGGGTTCAGTAAGATTTTAATAAGTATGCATCAATCAGGTAATTGTATTTAGTAATGCATCAAAACGGAGTGACCCTAGAGGAACTGAGAGCTCTAGAGCTTGTGGTGGGGCGGCTGAAGCTAGCCAAGGAAGAGGCGCTGAAGACCAGGTCGCCCGGCTCCAGCGGGGGACAATCTGATCTGCTCTGCACCATCTGCTATGCCCGGCCGGCTGACACTGCGTTTGTGCCGTGTGGTCATCACTCTTGCAGGTTTGTGGTCGTTGATTGGTGTTTTGAACCTTATGCGGTGGTTTTGGTGCTTCCTGCCAAAGTTCAGTAGGTGGATTCAGTAAGCTTTTAATAATTATGTAAGTAAGGTAAGATATTATGTATGCAAGGGATCCAAACTGTGAGAAGTGAGGGATCCAAACAGTTTTAATTTAAGACTATGGTCTGATTAATCTGATTAATAACATGGACTCTATCGAAGCCCTAGTGAACGTTCTCGCTTTGCTTGGGGAAACAATTTATTCCCATTTTCGTAACTCGATCTATTGATAACGATCGATGTTGTGGGTTCGTGTATTCGCACGAATCTGAATGAGGGGCTGAAGGATTATTACAATAAAATAACCATTATTTCCAGGCCATGCATTATGCAGCACCTTTTGAACAGCAAGCAATGCTTCTTTTGCAAAGCGGAGATCGACTCCGTCAAAGAAATCGATCCAGCGAACAACTGACTCCAAGGGACATGGAGAATATTAGAGAGAATATCTCTTGCGATATGTGAGGCGTTAAATAAAATCACAGTTTTGGGTTTTTGAAGAATATTTCTTTAAATTATTTATTTTTTTCTTTCAAAATATATGATGTGACTGGTGTAGGGTTTTAGCAGTTTCTCTATAAAATATCTTAATTAAATACAGAAGCTATAACTTATGGCGTTGCGTTTCAATAACTATATTTCTATACAAAATTAATTTACAATTCGCAGATACTTTTTATCAAAGGTAACGTATCAAGAATGTACTTAGGTAATACTTATAATGTACCTAAAAGAAACGCATCGCTTCGCTTACCACAGTAAACGATAGATATGTTGGAAATCGGTTGAAAGCTACATAATTACATGGGTTTACGCCATCGATATAAATTAAAAATAATAATTTTGTAAAATGTTTGTTTTATACCGTTTGTAAATGTTTTAGAAATAATAATGTGACTTTTAATTGTTTTTCAATCAATACTGTCCTTTTTTCCGTCCTGTAGCTATATTGAATAGCATTGAATAGAATTGAATTGAATTGAATAGAATTGAATGAATTTATTTAGTTTATAAGTTGGTAAAGTGGTGAATAAATAAAAAATAATAAATAAATATATTACGTGAGGCATTTAGGTGGATGGGGACCGTAAAGAATTTCACACAATCTCACGTGGGCGGGGGAGTCGTCTCGAAAAATATTATCACGTAATATTCCACGTAATTTTTGCGTAGAAAGAAGAAAATCCAATTCAATAAGAATAAACTAAATATTTACACTAATAGGCATACGATAAATCTCACGAATACTAAAGGGGAAGCGGATCGAACAGTCTCACCAAAGGGACTAAAACTGTCAAAATCACCTTACGTAATCTATAACACTGGCTCAAAATATTTGGGTAATATATTACAAATTATGAGTACCTTTATCATAGTAATAAATATATACATAATACTGTCATGAATATCAGTGCAATCAATACATAAGGTTTGTGACTGTTTGATATATTTTTTAAATTAAATATAGTGATCTAAGGCCCCTTGGAGTTCCCTTGTGGTAAGTAAGCGTAGTACGCCAGACTGCTGGGACACTCGCAGGCGCCGCGCGGGCCCGGCGTGCCCCGGGGACCCATCGCTCCTGGGATAAACAAAGTAGATTGAGAAAACGAAAATTTACACCTGTCGAAATGAATTTCTTTCAACAACACATTCGGTTAAATAAAATATGAGTACCAAAAATAATTTTAATAACTATCAATTTTATTATTTTTATTAACTCATCATTATTTATTTCAACAAAAGCTAACAATTTTAAAAGCTTCATTATTAATTAATTTGTAAAATAAAAATTAATAATTTAATTATAAAGTTACCTTGCCGACCCGGATCTCCCCGTTCCCCTTGCCGCCCGTCTCTGCCTGGTGGGCCGATTGGACCTGATGAAACCAATTTGAACATGAGCATTTATTGGTTGTCATAATACCTACTCTACCGATGTCAATGAAAAATTAAATTATCAAATAAAATACAATTATACTTAATATAATTTTGTTTTTGTATAATCATCGTAATCGTCCTTAAGATTACGATTACGATTCACAGCTTGACACACTACTGACGACTACCACTATGTCTACAGCCCCTAATAACACTCATTCATAATGTCAGTAAACCTTTAAAAAATACTTCTGTAAAAAAATCCGTAACAAACCTGGAGATCCTCTGGGTCCTTCAGGCCCCTGTACTCCAACACCTTCGGGCCCCCGCTCGCCCTTGTCCCCCTTGTCACCCGCTGGTCCCGGGTTCCCGGGTCTGCCAGGCTCGCCAGGCTCCCCAGGGTACCCTCGGGGGCCTAGTGGACCTGACTCTCCCGGTATGCCTGAATTTTTTTTTATAAAATAAAATCTTCGTTACATAAACATACACAAAAAGACGTACATACAAAGTTCACAAACAAATCCTACTATCCTACTAATATTATAAATGCGAAAGTTTGTAAGGATGTATGTGTGTGTGTGTGTTTGTTGCTCTTTCACGCAAAAACTACTGAACGGATTTTCATGAAACTTTGCAGTAATATAGCTTAGACATCGGAATAACATAATTTGTTAAAATTTATAGAGATTTTTGAAGGGACTGGTTTCTCGAAGCGAAGCGAGGGCGGATTTACTAGTATAACAATAATACAAACAAAATTTCGCCATGTTTAACAGCTTCAATAAAGCAACATAACATTTTACTACAACGATCATTCTACTCGCTGATGGGGTACAAGGATTTGGATAATTCAGTTTAATTAATTTGTTTCGTGCTCTCATTAAGTAATTGAAATTCAAATTCTATTTGTTATAACGAATTTCTGTTTTACATAAATAATTAATTCAGTAGCCTCATCGTTAAGACACAAATTAATGCAGCAAATCATAAAAAAACCAAAGAAAATTTGAATGACGAGTCCTAAACAAATCCATTAAATTTAATAAAAATCAATTCAACAAGAAGATGAGAGGAGATACAGATAGTTTAAACAACCTCTGCACCGTTATAATTTAAGTACATATATACCTGGCGCCCCAGCAGGGCCCGGGCGGCCGGGCGGGCCGCGCCTCGCCGCGACGGGGGCCGCTGTGCTCGCCAGGAACGATGCCGCGAACTCTCTCATACGATCTGGTGATTATGTGAAGAAGTACCACTGTACCACCAATATACATTACTTACATAAAAATACTAGTTCAATAAAAAGGAAAAAAATACTAAGTACAATAAAGAGGAAAGAAACTGTTAGTTTTTGTTTTTTGTACTACAAAATAGAAGTATTACCTACCAAAAAAATGGACATTTTATGTTTGCGATCAATTTACTAGAGACCACAGTCTCGCCGTGACCATAGTCCAAGCACTTTTTATCCCTGCAATTAATACCATCCACAAAACTTTAATATACAAAAATTATGCATTACCTGCTATCAAGCTCTCGCACAGGTTCCTTACATCTGACTCTGTCATTTGAGGTATCTGTAAAAATAGCAAACCAAGCCATTAAAAAATAATAAGGAACATTATAGTAAAAGTTTAAAGTGACTGACCTGACTGACAAAGCTGCTAGCCCCAGGCAGCCCCGCGGGGCCAGGCTGCCCTGGACTACCCGGGATACCATCCAAACCATCTCGACCCGGCATCCCCGGTAAACCTGGGTCTCCTTTCTGAAGACAATTAGAGCAAAACTATATCTTTGGTAATGTTCAATTAATTTTTTTCACATCTGACGCGCTTAATAATAAATTGTAGCAAGGCCCCAGGGGCCCCAGATGAATCATTACCTCATTCCTTAATATTAGCACTAAAAATAATAGACTACATAATTATTTTGACATGAAAATATTAGGATAGAATTAGTAAACAAAATAAAATTAATATCGAAAAAGCGTCTCAGCTGAGGGAATTGAGAACAAAATGTAGAAGTTGGGAATGAGCAAAATGTTTGTCACGTTCGCGGATGCTCCAGTTCAGGACAAGAAATAAGTTTGTGTACATTTTATTGAACGATTCCATTGCACATTCTGTTAAAAATCACACTTTATTATTTATGATAGCTGTTTGCACGTGTTTGTGTTACTCGTAGTTATAACCTAAGCATGTAATCAAATTAGGCTTTGTCGTAAAAGATTCAATAAAAAGATCAATAATTCAATCAATCAATAAATTGTTGTATTAAATCCCTAATGAAATAACTACTCAGAAAGACCGAATTTATCGTCATTTTTGAGCATAATTATAACTATTTAGGTTTACCTGTCCTCTTTCTCCCGGGACACCCGGCGGCCCCGCTACTGGGACGCCTTGTGACGTCACTGACGTTCCCGGTGGGCCTGGGAGGCCTGGTTCTCCTCTAGCACCTTGGGGACCCTATAAACGTGTAACTCAGATAGAAATTTCAAAACATCATAGGTCAAACCATCAAACGGTATGATGCATGCCTTATTCATCAAACCGATCAGTCGGAAACTTTGCAAACACACATCATCGTCACTCATCATCATCATTAATTAATCGCCACTCATCGTTATCATTAATTAATCGTCACTCATCATCGCCAATTATCATCATTCATCATCGTCACTCATCATCCTCAATCATCATTATCAATCATCATTATTCACCATCGTCACTCATCATCGTCATCACTCACCATCATCACTAATCAACATCATCACTCATCATCATCATCATCATCGCTCATCGTCATGTCTCATCATCATCATTCACCATCGTCACTCGTTACCATCGTCAATCATCATCACTCATCATCGTCATCACTCACCATCATCACTAATAAGCATCATAAATCATCATTATCAATCACCATCATTAATCAATCATCAGTCATCATCATCATCAATCAATCATCAGTCATCATCATCATCAATCATCATCAGTAATCATCAATCATCATCTTCACTCAGCATCATCACACATCATCATCGCAACCCATAACTGTCCCATAGCTTAGGTCTCGTCTTACAATGTGAGGGATATTTCAATAACGGATTTCAGTATGCAAAGGTTTCGGACCGGTGGTCCTTCAGTTCCCCTTTCTCCACTTGGTCCTTGTGGTCCCGGCAGTCCTCTCTCCCCAGGCAGGCCTGGTGGTCCCGCCGTGCCTGGCAGGCCTGGTGAACCCTGCAAAAAAAGAATACCTGCAGTACAATGATAACTTTCCACACTAAAGGGAGGATAACTTAGGTACAAGGAAGTTCATAATTCAAAGCTCCACACTAGGATTTCATGTGTCGTTAATGGTATAAAAAACATGCAGTGAGACGGAAATAAACCCAAACAGAAAACAGAAATCTACATTCCTCATTCAGATCTAGGAATTTAATCTAGGAATCCCCGAAGAGCAGCTTGGCATGGTCATTGCTCATTGCACCAAATAGGTAATAGAGTATACATACAATACATACATACAAATACAATACAAATTTTAAATCACTATCTCTCCTTTGTATTCAAATTTTATATGGAATAAAAATTTAACTCTGTTTATGTGATAAGCTAATACTTACGTCTTTTCCATTGAGTCCATGGGGTCCTCTCAGTCCCGGTTCACCATCCCGACCGGGCCGCCCGGGGTCTCCCCTGTCTCCTTTAGCCCCTGGAATTTACTACAAGGTTAAATGCGATATAAATGATCCCAGGGTGGTAACTACGACGATGAATTTATTTAATTCGAACATCAATTATGTTAGAAGTCGACAAATAGTTGAATTAATCCCGATTGAATATATGAATATGACTATGAATAAAAAATGAATTGATTTGGAATTTTGTGCCAGATACGAGTAGTAATAGTAGACAAAAATGTTTTGTATCCCAAAAAAAACGTTTTTTTCCCAAAGTTCCCACCCCGAATGTGAAATATCAAGTAGGTAATTTGAAATATCTTCCAATTTGGGTACAATTTCTACAATTGTTTTAAAGTAACCGCCGCAACAATGAAACAATGCAGCATGTTTAGATGTCTAAGTAATTGATTTAGAATACAAACCAAGGATCAGCGAGGTATTGACATTGGCGGCAGGACCTGGTGGGCCGGTGGGGCCTCTTTCACCACGAGGCCCTAGCAGCCCCGGGGGGCCGGGTAGACCCTACAGGGATAGATCACATTATTATTATATTTTGAGGTTTTTTTATTTGATAGCGCCTGCATCTGAGGTGGTCCTATTGCCACTAAGTGATCATCTGACAATAGAATCCAGGAATATCGAGAACCTCTCAATTTTATATTTTTTATATTACTTGTCGTTTTCCTTTGCGAAAATTACTAATTTTGCCGTCTCCCATGCGATCATAAAACAACACCAATACCAATAATATTCGTTAAAGATTTCAAAATAATGTAAAACAATTATGGCGCATATTACTTCGGAAGGCTGTACCGTAAAGTTTTCAGTCGATAGTTAGTCCAACTCGCAGCTGGCCCATCGATCACGCGCACTGAACACGCTTTAGCACTCCGACAGTTTGTTGCTGAGTCCAAGATATTGAGCATTGAGTTTTGTATTGAAATAAACTTAATGTGTTATTGAGTTCTGTGAAGCGATAAATAATGGGCGGGGGATTTTGCAAAATCTATATATATAATAAATATGTATAATATGCAGCTTTCATACACACTCTACCGGTTATTAGGTAGTAGGTGCTTAAGATAAGGAACACTTAGAAACAAAAATAATAGAAATAGACGTTCAAAATACTTACATTTTTCCCATCCGCCCCCGGTATCCCTGCTAACCCAACCAAACCGGTTTCTCCCGGTTCACCTGCGAAAAACTTGAATCACTGAAATATGACTTCCAAACTTTAGTACGTACCTACACATTTTTCTATATTGTGTGCCGTTTTCATTTCTGTTAGATGTCGCTCTTTATATGGGACCAGACGTAAAGCACTAAAAGAGCTAACTAGCTTTCGAATCAAAAATAAATTATCAAAATCGTTTCATCCAGTAAAAAGTTATGAAGTAACACATAAAAAATATAGTCGAATTGAGAACCTCTTTTTTTAAATCGTTTAAAATACAAGTTGCATATCCGTAGGACATTAATAATAATAACCTTATACCCACTTACCACTTAAATATTACTAACCCTAGAAATAGTATAGAAATATAAAAAAACTGGTTGTCTGTAAAGTCGGTTTACTGACGATAGTTGAACGTGACAACGTCTTAAGAAAATACTGATGGAATGATTGACAAATAACCATTAGTCACAACTAAGTGAGGTAACAAACGAGATTACTTACTCTACTTCTTCAGAGATGGCGCTGTACCATTTTCTGAAACACGCCAACGTGTGTACGCCGTAGCTACCATAAGTAATGTTAAGGATGTCTGTCTCTCTCGCTCTTAGGCGGGCTAACCATGCCCGAGTGGAAGGGACGCGTGCCTCTCACTCGCTCTCATTGTAAGCGCATAACGTGAGCGGCGGAGCGTGACCGTGACACAGTTTCTTGAAGTGCCACCCGGTAATCCAATTTATAAGACGTTATCACGTCAAAATATGGTGTGATAGTTTCGTACCTTTTTGCCCCGGCTCCCCCTGATCTCCCTTGGTCCCCCGCCGGCCGGGCTCCCCAGGCTCCCCGGGGGGCCCCGACTGTGTGGTCACCTACAATTGACAGGTAAACGAGCGTTTCGACCACCTAATAAATCTTTATGATTCCCGCAGGGTTGACAAAAATTATAATGATTATTTGTTTTTTAGGTTCAACGGATGTGTATTTGTATAATCAATGATGTTTTAAATATCTAGATTGAGCGTCGCCCTACAATGAAAACAAAAAAAACAAGGCAACAATATCAAGCATGTGTGCGTGCAGGCGATGTTTTTCGCGTTCATTTATTGTCTACTAGCTTTTGCCCGCGGCTTCGCCCGCGTAAAATTCGTTTATATCGCGAACCGGGGAAGTGGGGGAGGGGGTACGTCATCAACTATCTTCCTGGAAAAAATCATCAAAATCGTTGTTTTCATACAAACTTTCATCCCCTATTTCAAGCCTTTAGGGGTTGATTTTTGAAAAAAAAAGTAGCCTATGTGTGACTCTGGGTCCTCAACTATGTTCATTCCGAATTTCATCCAAATCGGACCGGTGGTTTAGCCGTGAAAACGTCACAGACAGACAGACAGACAGACAGACTTTCGCATTTATAATATTAGTATGGATTTGTGCGTAATCAGTGCGTAATGTTAATTATAAAAGTTGTGGCCAACAGTTGGCCACAACTTTTTGACACGTTTTCGCGGATTCGATGTTCCATCTAGATATTTAATACATCTTTGTGTATAATATATAAGAGAAATGAGAAACAATGCTACAATTAATTGGTTTTTATGTCATTATGTATAACAAACATTTTTACCTATTGGATGATTTAACTGCTACATTTTTAAATAAATATAATTACATACTTACATTACTCAACCAGCCTGGAGGCCCTCTGTCCCCCTTCTCCCCTTTGAGGCCTGGCGGCCCCAGAGGTCCTGGCACACCTTGAGCTCCTCGCATGCCCTAAAAACATAATAGCTTTTTTAATTTAACATCTGATGTTAATGATTGATATAATAAATTATTTTAAGTATTTCTTTATTCAAAATGCATACCGTGAGTCCAGGATATCCTTGCTCTCCTTTTGGCCCAACTGGACCTTCAGGCCCCTAGAACAGTATAAGTAATCCCAGTTTACGCCCTACAATACTATACATACAATACAACCAGTAAGAAGGTATGAGGGTGCACATATATTATTATGAAAAAAAAATACAGTCGAACTGAAAACTTTTTAAAGGTTTAGTAGAGTAGGTACTATGAGTACAATCCTATTTTGTTTATTTATTATATTTTAGACAATTAATTAAAGAGAAGTACGATAGGTTCGTACTTCCTCTTATTTGTGGTGTGATGTTTTAAGCTATTGTATAGCTTTTATCGCGGGCCTTGAGCGCGGGGACCGAATTCAAAAATTTCGTAACGAAAATTTATTACACCCTACACACAGACATAGTTACTATGTCTATGCACCCACACATCGATAAATACCAGAACTTTTAACTGAGTTAACTAACTTTTACTTTATAACGGCTAAACCGATTTGGCTAATTTTAGTCTTGAAATATTCGTGGAAGTTCAGGGAAGGTTGCAGCGATGAGAAAATATGAAAAATTGCGAGCAAAATACTAAAAATATAAATTTTAATTTCCCATACAAATCTTACCTGTCAAACATTTGATTTTCGCCCCGTCGGTTCGGTGTTTTAAGAATAATTACATGTAGATCTGGATTAAATAAGGCGTTGGAATCGACAACATGTATTCATAATAGTCGAATTATCGCGTATTTAGGTTTAAAACATACAAAATAATAACATGACATAAAATAATGACACTATATTAATGACTTGAGGGTGATAGAGACAGTGCCATACAGGCAAGGCAAACTGTAAGGCACTGTCTCTGTCACCCACACGTCATTCACGCGCCAAAAGATCGTTGTAGGACTTAAATGTCAAATGTCAATTTTCTTTTTAAAAAGAATTATTTTGTCAAATGAAATAGTTCTTATGCTTTTGTTCAGAATATTTAAATCTTCTTTGCACAAATTAATGCATTATAAGCAGACCACGATAATTAGGCGCATGTCAGTTAAGACGTCATTGGAACTAGGGATGGGAATACGTAGTACATTCTGCAGTAGTACCAAAAGTACCATGGTGAATGTTTAATGGAGGTACAATTTTTTTTATGGAATTAAGATAGCAAACGAGCATGCAGCACCACCTTCCGCTGCCGCCCATAACAACTGTGACCGACCCAGAACTAGACTCAATGAGTCTCGTTCTAATTCGGTCATACATGCGTTGCTACCCCTGAGGACTGAGATGGTCGCCTCTAAAAAGTGTAACCGGCACCACACCTTCCTATCTGGAACACAATTGTTCTTAAAACAATTATTACACTGTAGGAATGGTACAAAGTACCGTGGCGGGCGGTGGTACTTCCCCGGGTGTGCTCTAGGCCCTACCACCTGTACTTGGTCAGTTACTGTACCTGCGCAAACATCTCGGAAAACGAATTTCACATCAGCCTAGTCAAAATGACCTTAATGTACAATTGTACACGACTGCGCCTCACTAGGGGACGCGCGGGGCTAGAGCGGGGTGGGGGGCCCGCGTGACTGCTATCTGTCATGCGCCTAATTATTGTGGTCAGGTAGTACTTATCCGTTTCTAATAAAGATTAAAATGTCTTGCACCTACTATAATGTGACGTTATGATGTACGTATTCTTAATAGCGGCTACAAACTCACGCCGAGAACCCCCGAGAACACCCGAGAAGCGTGAATGTGATCGGTTTCTCGCAGTCTCGTTCTCGGGCTCGCCTGTGCTCGGATCGGTGTCGGTATTTTGTTTTGTTAATTTATATATAATGATATGCAATAGCTTTACCGCGGCAGTCTCCGAGTGCCACACGTCTTTTTTTTTTTGTGCTGGTAAAATGTGTGCTACAGTCCTACAGTAGGTACATTCCACTTGACACTAATTCGCGGCTTGACAGACATATTATAGGCGATGTATTACAATAGGGATAGAAGATTTTACCAATTACTTACCGGCGGGCAAGTTCCATTACAAGTCGTCAGTAACGGGAATACCGTGGGCGGTTGTTGGGGAGATATCAACTGGAATCGATAACACACGGATACAATTTAATAATACGCACATATTCCTTTAAATTAGAGGTAAGTGCAGGATTCGAACCCATATCAGAGAGAAAGAGATAGAGAAAGAAGCATCGAATATAGAGATGAAATTAGAGATTTGTAGTTGTAAGCAGTAAAATAACATTTTACGTAATAAACTTACCGGTGGCGGTACAGTGGCGATCAAAGGTTCGGAAATCTCCTGAAATAAAGAGGAATATAAAATATCAGACGTATTATTTGGCTACTATACCTACCACAAATAATTCCGACGACGGAACTACTAATACTTTATTCCTTTTCTTTACTAAGACATTCTGATACTTACCTGCACATTTTGGAACTATCACCCACACAAAAAAAAACAAATAGGAGAAGTCACATCTACGAGGCACGAACATTTATCAATTAGTAATGATATTTACCTCGGCCAGAAATCGCACCTGAATTCTATATCAGGCCATCAATTAACTTAATGTTACTAAACTAAATAACGACAACAAAGTAACTAATTAACTTACAATTTCCTCACAGCTGTCCTCGGTCAAGTTGTATCGACTGCAGCTTAGAGACAGCCACTGTAAGTCTACCTAAATAACAAACAATTTTATTTTAAGTTCTATAAAGTAACAATGATATTACCTAATGCTAAAATATCGTAGGTACAATAAACACATACATGGTACTACGTACGTAGGGTCTAAGAACAGACTACAAACAACGACACTAATAATGAAACGTAGATGAGCATAATTTGTAAGCAAAACGTTACTTACAAATCTCTGTAAATTTAATTAGGTACAGTAAAGTTTCGTAAGGCAGGCTTTTTGCTTACAAATTCTCGGCAACCATAAGTATTTATAAAGTAATGGTAATAAACAAGTTTAAAAGTACACAAAGTAACTAGAGGAGAATTTTATTTTGAATTCTTTATATCTAATATGTAGTGAATAGCAAGTAATAAAATTATATCAATAAATTTTCCTGAAAATTTAGAAAAAATTATAAGTATTAATATTTTTACTTCAAGTAGAATTAAACGAACTTACCGGTGCTGGCGTGCCGTCATCGTTGGATACTATAGTTATAGCCGTGGTGTTGGTGAAATTATGGCCTCCGATGTACTGCGGCTCTAACTGTTAATATTTACATATTATAATTATGGTCACGTTATAACATAATATTTATCAATTTATATTATGTAAGTATTACGTAAATATTAAGAATATTCTTCGCAAGCTATAACCGTTCCACTGCCGGACAAATTTCTCCTCCGTCCGACGTGTAAACCACTTTTCTATCTTTGCTAAAAGTTCTCTCAACATGTTTAACATCTTTCAACATGAACCACGTACCTCAACATGATTACCTAACATACCTCAACATGTTTAACGTACCTCAATGCAGTCGACCGCCACGTAAACAGTGTCGTTGGTTATCGCCACATGGACTTTATGCCACCCCCATGTAAACAACTGCGAAAATGGAACAAAGTAATTGTACTGTATGTTGTAGAAATATAATTTATTACAAAAGGTTTCGTCGGTAAGTAATTCACTAAAATTAGGACTTATTTGTGTTAACTGTAAACAAACATAATAATTATGTATCACGTCACTCTCAGACGGTCAATTTGCTGATTCGGAAACAAATTAATTTTCATTTATTCTTATTAAAAACAAAAGCAAAATTAATAATGTTTCAAATGACTACGTATATTTCTTAAAAAAAATAGTATTTTTTTTTAGAAAATCCAACAATAAGTTCAAAGATAAAGGTAATCGCTCGACCAAAACCTGTTAATTTATAAATGCTTCAATTCCAAAACTACACAAAATTGTGTCAAACTATTCCAACACGACACTCCTGAATAATTTCTAAATCATCAGACTTACCCCTTAATAGAAAAAATATAAAACACAAGAACCACAATACCTCAGGACAATCAAACAAGATCCGCATCTTGTGGACGAGCACAGCCAGCTTCCTGGGCTGGGGGAGCAGTGTCAGCGCGAACTGGACCGTGTCAGCGCGGGCTCTGATGAGCGACCAGGGCCGCAGGTGGTTGTGACTGTTGAACGTACCCACCACCGTGAAGTACTCCGGCAGACCCAATGGGAATACTTTGCTGAAATGACGTATTTTTGAGAGCTTTTAAAAGGTAAATAAGTAGAAGATAATTGATGTCTATCGAACACCCAACCAATGGTGCAATGCCGCATGAAGTAACTCAATGAAATACGTCAGACCTCAAACAAATGCAGAGCTTAGTATTTAAGACTTATAGCTGAATGTTTTAAAAGTGAACGTGTAATAAGATATCCCTATCAGTTTCCTCAGGTGCCACATTTGCTTAAAGGGAATGGTGACCACTTACCATCAGATGGGCCGTTTGCTGTCAGCTCTACAAGTTTTGTAATGGATTTAGATAGATGTTTGCTCAAACAGCACTACCATGCAGTGCTGCCTGTTACAACTGTGACCTACACAGAACAAAACTCAAATTGCGATAGGGTAAGTCCAGTTAGCAGACAGCGCTAACTACGTTCGAGCGCGGACTATTAGTAATGGTTTATCATCTTATTCGTTATTAGCAATAGTAAAGTTAGCAAATGTCTCAATTTAAATCGGTCACAAGTGTTTTGCCAAGACAGATACCTTTAAAAGCCTTTCGAGAAACCATAATGTACTTACTACAACGGCAAGGTGAGATTAACGCCATCTCCAATCCTATAAGCTCGCTGCAGATCCTGGGAGCCCTGGACTAAGGTGATGCCTGTGGTCTCCAGTCGGTCCAGCTTGTACACGGCTATCAGATCCACGGTCTGGAAGTCCACGTCTCCTGGCCGTAGGGGGAAGCATACTGATACGTTGGTCAGAGGCGATATGGTTGTGAAGTTACCTGGAAAGAAATGGGGCTTCAAATTGGGAAGATGAATATTAAGCAATTAAGTTGGTGTTAGCAATTATAAATAGTTGATTAAGTTAAAATAAGTAGTTGGTGGCATCTACTGAGGGCATTGCGTATGGACTTCTTCGTTAATCCAACCATAATCTTTAGCTGAGTTAACTAACTAACAATGGGTACGTTAAGAACGTCTTTGCATACTTTGTGAAAGTGCATGTAACATGTTAAGGCATGCTATCTTTCTTTCCTTCGTCCTTGTATCTTGAACATGGAAGCACTTCCAAAATTATGAACCCATCCCTAACTTTTTAAGTATTTACTTATTACTTAGAACTTTTCAACTAACCTCAACCCTAACTATTCAACTAACAACAGCCCTAACTTTTCAAGTATTTATTGCTTTGGATAATAGGAAGTACCTACTTAAGGATGTTATCGCATGTGATCTCTGACCCTCATTATTTGCGCCGGACGGTTGTTGGGCTTTTAGTTTAGAAGTACCCCAATTAGACTGGGACCTTTGAAAGGGCGGCTAAAGAAGGAAATTTTAAACAACTTACCTTGCTGTTGAGCACTACTAGTAGAAAATATAACGATGATCACAAAATGCAACCTGTAATTAAGAAATATTCATTATATACATAAGTATCTATATGTGTCTATATTCAGAAGACCAGATTTATAGTGTCTAAATAAAAAGCGTTAGCGTTTATTATTATTTTATTATTATTATAAAAAATACACGACGTTTCAAACAAACTTTTACCCCTATTTTACACCTTTAGGGATAATTCAACAGAAAATCTGTTCTTAGCGGACGTCTTCTACCTACATAACTATCAACTACGTCCCTGTCAAACATTATACCCAACTCAAGCTATTTTCGATATTTTGACGAGTGAGTGACCTTTCGCTTAATTTCTTCGTTTAGATTTGTGTGCCAAACTTTAAATTAATAGTTTTATAATTGCTCTCTAACTCAGAATCCTGTCAGGCAAACAAACAGAAACAGACTATTCATGTTTCAATAACAGAGCCAATAGTTTCAGAGGTCACACGGCCTTGCCTTGTGAGGTCACAAGTCACAACAATTTAGACCGATCCGCTAATGACCTGCTCTACCAACTTTTCTGGGAACATCTGGACTTTGATAGCTTTCGAAGAACTTGCTATCTTCATTAACATTTAGTTCTATTGTGTATCTACTATAAACACTTGGTGCCTGTGACATCGTTCTCGGAACTATTGTTTTCTATATTCCTTCTTTCTTCTGTGTAACCGATTTCAAAAAAAAGGAGTTTCTCAATTCGACTGCATGTTTTTTTTCTTGTGTGTTACCTCATAATCTCGCACTGGTTGATACAATTTTGGTGCCAATCTTCTGATCCTTTACAGTGACATCTGACGAGAAATTTTTGAGTTATTGAGATATTATCAATTTTGAAATCGTTTATTTTTTTAGCCGAAAACACGTCGGCGATAGCTCAGTGTATCATACCAGTTTGTGTATTATGATATGATTACTTGGTCCCGGCCCTTGAAAACTTTTATAAGAACAAAATTTAAAATAATGCAACTCAATACAATAAGTCACAATAACGATGATTTCTTTTCGATGTCTCCATATGACCCAGTTACAACATCGACAAATGATCATAAATCTCCGCATTTCGCACATCGACAGATCCACTGCAGCGGCAATCAATGTGACTATTGATACAACCAATTCGGGTCATAAAATCTCGATGGTCTCGATACGTTCAGGGTTAACAATTAATTGATCTGCGAGCAGACGCCATGCGGCCCAGTTTCGCGGCCTTCGATCGGATTCCAGCACGCGTCACGGGGACTCGCAACGATCGAATTATAAATCGATTCGATATCGATACGCCATCGTATTGTTTTTTAAACGATACGTCGTGTGGTCGCGCTCTAATTGTTATATGAACTATTTTTGACATTGTACGAGACTTCTATAAGGAAGTACCCGGACAAGACCAGTCGGGCTACCTGAAGACACTGAAGTAGTCACAATCGCCCAGGATCATTACTAGTGCCAAAGGCATCACCGAGATATCTCTCAAGCAAGCAGGAAGGGATAAAACAATGAAAGTATAGTAAACCCAACTTAAGATTGAAACGAAAGAGGCGCTGTCGGACGCATTTGACATTCATTTGACCAATCATTGCACACTAGTAACTGACAGATGAATGACCACAACGTACTTATGAATGACTTTTCATTAGTTCCAATTTTTGCCAATTCAGAGATAAGTTGGGCGCACTGTACTGGCTTTTAAGTGGTCACGGTCACGTAGTGGTAGGTATGATAGCTACGGCATGGTGTGGGTTGCCATTATAACGAATTCCATATCGAACGGGAAAGGAGTAGGTACAGACAACATAAATTCCAGCAGTTTGCCGTGCATACTTAATATTTTTTTTAATTTCTATTAGAATTGCTTTTAAATATCACTATAATCGAATCCAAATAGAATCGAACAGATTCTAAGAGGAGTCATCTCTATCTATGTACATTTACCTATTATTAAAAAAATAAAAAGTGAGATATTTTTTTTATTATAATAGTTTAAGTTTTTTTATTCGAATGTATCTTTCGAATAATGAAATACACGCCCGTTGGATACAGAGCTTTACGAACACGAAAGCCATTAATTCAATTTGAGGCCAGTACCAATTAATTTAGGCCATAAAACATGAATTAATTTTGATAAGAGAAACAAAAATAGTTAAGAGTTTTTTTTAAGTAAGTATTTATAAATTTTGAAATAATAACTTAGGTATATGTTATTATTTGGAGTGAAGCGCTCATGACCCGACGTCTTGCGTCAATCCCAAGTGGTTGACAAAGTTAAGCAACTGCAGGCGCGGTCGGTAGTCGGTGTAGTAGGTGGTGGCAAAATTTCCTGAGCGCTTCCGTGCTTCGGAGGGCACGTAAAGCCGTCGGTCCCAATTGTTATCGATAGATAGCAGTCCTCAAGTCACGTCGAAATGCCTTCGGGCGGCTTGAAAATTTCTGATACTGGTTTGGCCCCTATCCTCTCCACCAATCCGCATCGGAGCAGCGTGGTGTAGCATGCTCTAGGCCTCCGAAAATAATGAGGAGAGACCCGTGCTCAGTAGTGGGCCATTAATAGGTTGAATCAGAACAGTCGTACAATGCGTTGCGCGGTTAGGTAGGTACAAGTTGTTTTGCTTTTAAATAGAAAAGTAATTGACGTATCGAAATAATTATTTCACATATTTTTTTTATTTTTGACAGAGAATATGAAGAGCTGATAATCAAAATTTGTTAACAATCTTCATCCCAACGCACAGAAATAACAAAAACCGGCCAAGTGCGAGTCGGACCCTCGCACGAAGGGTTCCGTACCATTATGTATAAAAACGCCAAAAAAATCTGGTCTGTTGTATGAAAGCCTCACTTTAATAATTTAATTGTTTTATTGTAGCCACATATTAGCCATAACGTCATCTCTTGGACCGAAAGGTAAATAAACTATGGCTGAGCTGAGGCGTCGAAAGTATGGGCGCCCACTTAAATATTTATTTTATTCTGTTTTTAGTAGGTATTTGTTATTGTAGCGGCAACAGAAATACATCATCTGTGAAAATTTCAACTGTGTAACTATTTCGGTTCATGAGATACAGCCTGATGACGGACGGACGGACGGACAGCGAAGTCTCAGTAATATGGTCCCGTTTTACCCTTTGGGTACGGATTACGGAACCGTAGAAAAGGGGGGTAAACTGAAACAAAAATTCTACGAGGGCGTAGCCGTGGAGGGATATCTAGTTAATAAATATTTTTTTACAAAAAAATAACTGACTTCAAAGTCGAGATAACTCAAAAACTACTCGCCAGATGTCGCTCCAATTTTTAAGGTCACCTACCTTAAAAATTAGGTACCTCCAATTTATAAGCAATACCTTTCGAACGATAAAAATCATCAAAATCGGAACACCCAGTCAAATTCACTTTAATTAAAACCTCTAAATTTTAAATTAAGCGTTTAATCGCTTTCTTTACCCACAACGTGTGTTTACGATGATCGGATGCGCCCAATGATGTTCTAATGTAATTGGATGCGCCTGAATAATGTCACAATTATTATTACTATTAAGCCGTTTGTTCGTTTAATGGCTGTTACCATAAAAACGTATCTACGTAGAAAGTAGTCTTCAGCTCCGTCAAATATGAAGATGCCGCCGGTATCACCAGTTACAATAACTTACATGCAACCATCTCAGTCCGCATTGGTAGCAACGCCTCTGTGACAGAATTAAAACAAGACTCATTCATACCCACAATTACTAACTGGACTATTTCTTATATCAACTATCTAACTATCACTAACAAACATAGTCACGCTTATGTAAAATAAACATCCCTGAAATAACAAACCCTGTAGCCTAGTTGTTAGCGACCCTGCCTACGACGCGACAGGTCCCGGGTTCGATTCCCGGCCGGGGCAGATATTTATGTGGCAGATAAATATTTGTACTCGAGTCATGGGTGTATATAAAATTGTAATGTGTTATATGTGTAGTCCATGCCACCCGCGACACAGGTAGGTACCTAGTACCTAACCTACTGCGGGGGTATGAGTGTGTTAGCGTTTATTTTATTTATTTAAACAAACCAACTACTAATACCATCCCTTAACCTTAACTGGAGTATTTATCCTAGTCCCTAAATAGAGTCTTGTTCTAGGTCGGTCACAGTTGTCATGGGGGGCAGCGGACTTCAGCGGAGGGGCGGTGCTGCATACTCGTTTGCTACCCAACGTAAAAAAATCGCGACTAAAGTTCGCCAAGTCAGTTTACAGCCTAATGACGATTACGCCATGATTTTTTTATTTTTAAATTGTCTCTGATATTTCATTACAAAAGGTTATCGTGTTTCCCGACAATCCGAGATGTGATCATCAATTTAAATAATCTGCACTAAGATGTGGTAATCTGAACTAAGATGATACAATATCGTTTTCTGTGTCACCATTAATTACAATTCATATTTTAATTATTCTTTTAACAAAGCTTAATATGTTACTGACATCACACAAGTTCACAGCAGCATATACCTAAGTAGGTACGAGACTATGTGTTATTGCGTCCGTGTACCTACTTAAATACCAAGGTACCTAACTCTGTGTGGATTTGTCTCTGTTAATTCGGCACTCTGAGTATGGCGATAACCATAAAATCTCTTCACGTTAATTTAACTCGTGCGCAACATCAAAACCTGAATAGTGTGTTTAATGTACCCTTTAAAGCACGGAGCGTTTATGAAATGTAAAAGTGCTACAAAGTATAAAATAGAACTTCCCAAATGGGTTTTCCGTTCCTCAGTATAAATAGCTTGTAATGTAATTTATTTCAGCTTTACGATATAATTTTCACCTGCTTCTTAAAAATGAAATTATTTTATGTATTTTCCTTCTTGTAACACTAAGTTTTAATGTATAATTATAGATTTTAAAAATTACTTACCATAACAGTCTCATGCTGGCAGTTATAAAACTAATAATTCAAATAATTAGAAAAAATAAAATAAATGCACTTGTTGTCTATGAACATATTTTATAGTTTTTCATTTCACAAAAGTACCGTGTATGTATGACACACTGGCCGGCTAATCAAACACTCGCACGGTTGAGATTTGTCCCCAACGCAATGTACATCAATTAATTTGTTCGTTGGCAGTTGCTAGCCTTTTTAATACCCACCATGCGCATCTGTTTAACATCGTGCAGATTCCGAGATGAAATCTTGAAGAGATTTATAAGTATGAAGCTTTTGCTTTGAAAGTCGGAATACTAATTACGATTACATTATGGGTAACGTAGGCAGATACATACCTACATTAAGTCGCTCAACTTATAGCTGTAGGTATTAGGTCCCTCAGAAAGTAATTTAATTAGTAGATTGTGTATAACAAGGGAGCAAAGTAATATTTTCTGAATCCAGATTTTTTGAATCCAGCTTTTCTGAATCCAGATCGAAGTGAGGGATTCTATAGTTGAATCCTGAACGTAGCGAGGGATTCAAAGTACGTCACCCGAGCTAAAAATATTTGCTTCCAAGTGATACACTCTACTTTTCATCCCCCCCCTCCCCTCCCCCGATGAGCAAATAAAAGGTGCTTCTAATTCAGGAATTATACCTTCAAAGTCACTTAAAGAACTCATTTTTCAAAACAAAACCATGAATTTCTAACTATCCGAACTTAATTCAAAAAGTGCGCGGAAAAGATAATATCGGCGTACTTAATTCAAAAACTGCTGGACACAAATCTCGTCTCATGATGAGATTGCTAAGGCCATAGTCCACCACCCTAGCCAAGCGCGAATTAAATTGGCAAAGCTAACACACGCATTTAAGTTTTGCAAACTCGCTGAAATGCAACTGCAAGTTTCCTCACAATATTTTCTTTCACCGCTATTGCGGGTGACATGTGACATAATATAAATAAATGCAAAACGCACATGACTTGGAAAAGTCAGAAGTGCGTGCCCTGGAATTCAAACCCGGAATACCAGAGTAGGAGGCCAAATTAACCATTAGCACTGCTCTTATACATGTTTCAGTTGAATATTAATCTTCAATTCGTTTTCGATTACTTAATCGAGATAATAAAACAACCTAAGACAATTTCCCTCCTTGTCAAATTATCTGACCACTATACTTCCACCTTTTATAATCAAGGGTTGTCCGTGACGCCCTTGATATAATACTTAGGCTGGAAACAGTGCACCGACCGACCGAAGTGACCGACGGTACGTCCGTACCGTACGACCTGACCGTCAGCGCTGACCGTCGGTTGCGAAAATGCATTATATATAAAATATACGTTTTTATATACTCGTATGTTATCAATTACCTCCCCACTTTGTAACAAGAAAGAAATCTTGCCCCACAATCTGTAGGATCATGGGTTGCAAACAACAACAAATACTTACTTAATAAGTACGTATATTGGTAGATACATTACCTACTGTTAAATTAAGGAAATACTCGTAATGAAATAGATTTAAACCTATTTCGTGAGGATTTATTACTTGTAAATTGGGACTACATACAGCAACTCTCTGACGTAAATGAAATGGTTACTCAGTTTACAAATCAGTTACTATGCCTGTTTGATGCTCATGCTCCATTTAAATCCATTTATGTTAGAGACTCTCGGCATCCCTGGGTGACTTATAACATCAGATTAATGATGAGGAAGCGAAACGAAGCACGTAATCGGTGTCGAAAATCTAAAAGTGACTCTCATAGGATATTGTATACAGATCTAAAAAAATTGTCTCAACAGCCTTATGCTCGGAAAAGAAAGCTTATTTTAACTATTATATTAACTCCTACCTTAATAAACTCAATTTAATGTGGAAAAATCTCAAAAAAATTATAACTGTTAAATCTAAGAATGACATTCAGCTCCCAGTAACTTTAGCTAATGGTAATGAAATTAACAACCATTTTTTAGATGTTCCAGGAGACAATAGCGTTTCTCTCTCCAAAATTACATATTTCGAATACCATCGTTTTGGCTCCTCATCATTTCATTTTAATGAAGTATCGGAGGAGCAAGTTTTAAAAGTTATTAAGTCTCTTAATTCTAACGCAACTGGGGTGGATGGGATATCGCTGGACATGCTGCTTTTAACGTTACCAGATTCTCTTCAGGTTGTTACAAGCATTATCAACAAATCCTTTCAGACCAACACGTTTCCAGCTATGTGGCAGGAAGCGCTTGTGAAACCAATCCCAAAAAAAGATAATGTTTCCGAGTTAAAGGACCTTCGACCCATTAGTATCCTCCCAAACATGTCGAAGGTACTTGAAAAAATCGCCTGTAACCAGTTGACTAATTATTTAGGTAACAATAATATCCTCCCCAAAATGCAGTCTGGTTTTAGGCAAAACAGGAGTACAGTCACAACCCTAACAAATGTCGTCGACGATTTGCTTACCGCTCAGGACTCGGGAAAGGGATCTATCCTTGTCCTGCTTGACTTTACTCGCGCTTTCGATTGCATTAATATTCCGCTGTTACTGTCAAAATTGTCGTATTACGGGCTTTCCACCGATACAGTGAAGTGGTTCGATAGCTACTTTCAGAGTCGCTCGCAATGTGTTGTTTTGAATGAGGAGAGTTATTCTTGCTCTAAGCCGATAAAAAGGGGCGTTGCACAGGCCCCTCCATACCTGTATGACAAATTAATATGGTTGAAAGATTCCAATAGCCGATTTAGCCCAAGGGCGTCTTCTTTTGTTCTCGCATATCCTGTGCACCACACAGCAGCATTCCGTGGTAGCTTTAAATATAGCGCCACGAAATGCTGGAACAACATTCCACCACCCATTCGTGCAGCAGAGACTGCTATAGGTTTCAAGAGATCGTATGTATAAAAGGTATCTTTTGGATTTGCAAAAATCGCATGAGGTGATCTCGTAGGAGCAGTCTGATTCTTTTTTTCTTTTACACACACACAAACACACACACTCACCCTCGCACTCACTCACACACACACACACATACGCGCACACACACACACACACACACACACACACACACACACACACACACACACACACAAACGCGCGCGCGCGCTCGCACGCGTACACACACGCACAACGTTCACACACGGGATTGCGGGATCTGTCGGATTGAGCAGAACTTGTTGAAATTAAATTACTGTTATGCTATTTTTTGTTTTGCTTCGTAATAATATAAATTATAAATTGGTTTTATTTTAAATTTTAAGTTCATTTTAGGTAAATACGTAGGTACTGAGGTAAAATATGAGGTGCATGTGTGGGTCCTTTGAAATGTTCCTTTTTTTTCTGTGTTTTGTTTAGTTATTGTATTCTATTCTATAAGTTAAGCATTTAGTTATTTAGTTAATAAATATATATGTAGGTATATTTTTATGTCACTGGTCGAACTACACGAATTGGGGTTACCCTGAAAACCAGCGGCCGTGGTTTTCTGCGGCATTGCTGAGTGTGCCCCCATGTCATCAAGTGTGTACTACTGTTATTAATTCAATTATATATATAACAATCATAGTAGTAAGTTTATTCTGTACTGTAGTGTTAACTTGAAGAAATAAATTTTATTCTATTCTATTCTATTCTATTCTATTCTATTCTATTCTAATGACAAACAGAAGCTCAGATCAAATGAAAAGGACGTCGGTATGTTTGTGTTAATTAACTACATTGTCAAGGGTAATACTAATGAATGGGAGATGGTCGTTTGGTTTCCCAGGAATTTGTGTCATCTACAATTAGAGCAAATGATGCTGGTTTGCAAACAATTATTGATATTTATTCATATCAATTATATTTATTCATAGTTATGCAGTGCAGTATTACATCGGCAGTTGTTTTATTACAATAATTGATTTATTTGGAAAAAAATTGTAATTCATTAATTAATTAAAATTGTTATTTGGGTAGGTATACCTACCAACATCTTAATCTGCAAATACACACATCAAAAGTGTCTAGGGATCAAGCATTTTTATGCGGATTTCTTGAGATTGAGATGTGGCTTTGTAATAAATTTATGATTTTATAAATTTATATGGATCCTTTTTGGTGCATTTCATAATTTGAATCAGGAACTGTCAATCAAATTCGAGTAAAAGATGAAAATCAGCTGTCAATATTTTCCCTATAAAAACATACAACGCATTGAAGACATTATTAGTGCTACTGTTTCCCTACTACTGATTAAAACCAACGTTATTATGGAGCGGCGACGTCATTTAAGTAGGGAAGAAATGCTCAGAGCCGTGGGAATGATAGAAGCTGGTTCCCGGCAACGTACTGTGGCTTTAGCTCTGAATACAAGTCAGAGTGTTATCAGTCGACTTTGGACACGTTACCGAAGCACTGGTACCGTGGCTGAGCGCCATGGAGGACGGTATCGCTGCACCACACGGAAACAAGACCGATACATTCAAATCTTAACTCGAAGAGCTCCAACAATAACCGCCATGATGTTAGCCGTGAGGCTTCATCACTCTTCAGGGAACTTAATTAGCGACCAAACAGTCAGAAACCGCTTGCATGAAGTGAACCTTCATTCCCGAAGACCGCTACGGGTACCACCTATAGCAATGCACAATCGTAGGATTCGATATCAATGGGCTCTTGAACACAGAAATTGGGCAGAAGAACAATGGCGTTTCGTGTGCTTTTCTGATGAGTCTCGTTTTGGTATGAGACCGGATACAAGACGTATACGACACTGGAGAACCCCTGGACGCCAACAGCGATTAAAATCCTGCCAGGAAGTCCATCCTTATAGTGGTGGAACCATCATGGTATGGGCGGGTATTTGGATCGGCGGAAGAACTGAGTTGATTTGGATCAGAGGCAACCTCAACGCTCAAATTTATGCTGAGACGATTGTATCAGACGTCATCGTTCCTCTACAAGTGCAAATCGGTCCCTTATTTCAGTTAATGCATGATAATGCACGACCGCACACCGCAAGAGTTGTAAGACAAGACCATAGAAAATACACTATATACCGGAACAAGACTCTCGCCGCAGCTAACATCAATGTCCTGCCCTGGCCTGCTCAGTCGCCAGACTTGAACCCGATTGAGCATGCATGGGATATGCTACAGAGAAGAGCTCTGCCCGAATATGGAGGGTATCCAGTGGCAAGAAGACCTTTTTTTGTTGTTGCAACGAACATGGGCGGCCATTCCACAGCGTGATTTGGATGAACTCATTTTGAGTATGCCAAACCGATGTTCTTGTGTTGTTAGTGTTCGCGGTAGAAACACGGATTATTAATTGTTTAAGTTACCCAATAAAATTTTAAAACTGTTATTTCAGTCTTTTTTTCGAACTTTAATGTTAGTGGTTCAAATGTCAAAAATCCCTTTTATTAGGAAAATGGCAAATTTCTTTATTAATGCAAAGGTGACTTGGTTTATCGTTACTGTGACAAACGAAAACACTTTATTTGATGAATCCTTAAAGAAAATTTTAATTAATATCAATCAGGAGAAAAGTTATTGCAAAAATATATGTTGATCCCTAGACACTTTTGATGTGTGTATTACCGAAACCGATAAAATAATATACTTACCTACCTAATTAACTAGGCACTTCAAAATTGTAGTTTCCTCTTTCACTTGAGCGAAGACAGCTTTTTGTTGATTTAAGGGGACGTAGTGCCTCAACACTAGGATGTTTCGAATGTTTGTTTATTGTTTATTAGTCCAGCTAGTAGTTAAGGTGCGGTTCCACTGAGGCGGAGCGAAGCGGAGCAGTGCGCGATTCACCAATCACATGCCTTGAAAATCACGCGAGGCACAATGAGCGGAGATTTCAAGCCATGTGATTGGTTAATCGCGCACAGCTCCGCTCCGCTCCGCCTCAGTGGAACCGCACCCTTATCCTCTACTAGCTGGACTAAACAATAAATCGTTTGTTCTTATTGTATATCGATCGATGGGGTTGGTGTAGAAGGTAGGTTAGCAAGAATGTGAACTGAGGCTGGGACTGTTAATAATTAGTCCAGTTAAATACTTAATTTTAAATAAAAGTCTAAATTCAAAGACAAAATATTTATTTCATCAGCAGTAAATAACACAACAATAATTATTTTATTCTACATTCTTATACAATACAATTATAATTATTCCAAATATTTTTATACAAACATTTATTAAGAGTTTATCTTCTTTAATATAAAAATAAGTCGGGTTTTCCTTCCTGACGCTATAACTCCAGAACGCACGAACCGATTTCCACGGTTTTGCATTCGTTGGAAAGGTCTCGGGCTCCGTGAGGTTTGTAGCAAACAAAATTCACGGAAAATTGCAACAGAAAAGGAGGAAAACAGGGAAAATCATTTTTCACCTACCTACAGCGCCATCTGTGATACATAGCATGTACTACAAACCAAAATTTTATTCCTTTTCAAATACAAAACGAAAAAAAATTTATTAATCCCCAAACGAAATGTTACAAAAAACGAAGCCATCTGGTGGCGAAACGGAGTTCGCCGGGTTTGCTTGTATACGATAAATAAATATATTATTCAAAGTAGGTTTTTTACAAACGATTTTCCAAAGTCAATTTACGCCATCGCTTCAGCAAACCCTACGGTGATTGGTCTTGGAAAAAGAAGCGGCAAGAAACTCCCAAGGAGTCTTTTTTCTCTTGCTCCACTCACAGTTACAGGTTGCACTTACTACTTACGGCTAAAATACGAAACTCATGTCCAAGCTGTTTTATCTGACGAAATTGCATCAAGAAATGAGTCACATGTGACTCCTGAACTTATTCCAAAAGTTCATTATGAGTCATATGTGACTCACAGGACAGTTAAGTTGTTAAAATATTCATCAAGTTTGTAATAACTTTTCGTCATAAGAATGCTTTTGGCATGAGTTTTAAATTATGGCATTTCTGTCAGTTATGACGAAATTTTACTATAGATTTTAATCATTTTAATTTAATACATCTACCTATGAATGAACGAGCCACCAGTTTTGCTAAGCCTGAAATTTGGTACCTACAATCAGTTTAGCCTTATTGCTAATATTAACATTGTGAACTCGCTCTTTTTAACAAAGCTATCATAGTATTTTTTTACATAATTATTGTCCAAAATATATTGTAAAATTACAGTTGATATACATATTTATTTCTTACAACAACAGACCGTAGGACATAATACTATATAAGTAGCTAAAATAGACTAATCTTGCCCTTTCTACGTCTGTCAAGTCTCCCCGACAAGGCTTTGATGTGAGGACTCCATTGTAAATGTGAATCTATCGAAGTCCCGAAAATGGCGATGTATCTACTAGTTCTAATATAAGAGACTAGCTGACCCGGCACACGTTCTGCAACATTATTATAAATACACCCTATGTTCATCAGGGATAAGGGTGCGGTTCCACTGAGGCGGAGCGGAGCGGAGCAGTGCGCGATTCACCAATCACATGGCTTGAAATCCGCACGAGGCGCAATGAGCTGGGATTTCAAGCCATGTGATTGGTGAATCGCGCACTGCTCCGCTCCGCTCCGCCTCAGTGGAACCGCACCCTAATGTAGGATTCTAATGGAATAAGTTTTTTTTATCGGTCCAGTAGTTTCGGAGCTTATTCAATTCAAACAAACAAACAATCAAATCTTTCCTCTTTATAATATTAGTGTAGATATCGAATAAATGGTCTTATCTATACATATAAATAAAATTGAAGTGTCTCTTTGTAATTCCAAAATATCAGTGTTTTCCCAGTGGTACGGGAGTCGACGATGCTAAATGTGGATTTACTCGAGCGTCATAGAGACCTATTGGGTTGCAAAGCTTAGATGATAAGAAAAAAATTTTATATAATGTATATCTTTTCATCGGTGGCGGAAGCGGCTATAGACTTTTGAATATGTAAAAAAATAATGTCCATGTATACAATCTCGAGCGCTTCAGATATTGTAAGCATCAATGTTCTACGTATTTTTAATAATGTACTATGTTAATCTGATCGTTTGTTTGATGGGGGTGACCGTACGTAAGGGTTGAAAATGAGAGAGAAAAAATTTCGCCGTTCTTATCGCGGCTTATACTGAGTTCTGTCCGATTTACGGCTTTATACCGTAGCACACATTGGGCGTGTTGTAGTACTTATCTAGTTGTTTGCATGTTTTTCCTTTTTTTATTTTTTTTTCCCTTTTAAATTTTTTTTTTTAATTTGGTAATTTTTATGCCTTTTAATTGTTTATAATTTAAAATATTGTGTAGTATTAAGTTGTTAAGTTTGTATTTAATTTTTTCTGTATTATGCTGCTTATGGCCGTAAATAAACATTTTCTTTCTTTCTTTCTTTCAAATCGAGCACGGTAAATTTTCTATGGGGGTGTTAAGTGAACCTAAAAAAAGCTCTCATTCAATAATCTGACGATTTCGATGTGACGCAAACTCGCTACCATTATTATAATGTGCAAAAAAAATTCGAACTTATATATGGGGCTCATATTTGGTGGAGCTATTTAACTGGGTACCAGGTACCCCCTGTACCTTAATCTGATGCGCTCGAGTAAATCCAAAAATCCCCTCTTGGGCTCCCTAGCTACAGTGCATAATATAAATATTTACATGATACCAAAACATAAACAAAAGATTTTTAAATTTTTGTCTGTCTGTCTGTTTGTCCGGACTAATCTCTGGAACGGCTGAACCAATTTCAACACAACTTTCACTAGAAGATAGAGGAGGTCATGGAGCAACATACAGACTACTTTTTATTCCGGAAATTCCGCGGAATCGGAATTTATGCAGGAAAAGCTCCGGAATGGCTGAACCGATTTTTAGGAGACTTTTAATGGAAGATAGTGCAGCAACATATAAGCTACTTTGTAGCCCGGAATTCCCGCGGGATCGGGATTTACGCGAAAACTCTCACTCTTACGAAATAGCGGGTTTAGCTCGTTACTAATAATACAAATAATTACAGATGAAACTTATTACTACTTAAGGCTATATAAATAACTAATAACTACTTTATACTTAACTCATGTCTAGGCTGTTTCGTCCTTGAAATAATCATCCGATTCATAATAATAAATAATCTAACCGTCAATTCTAAAGAAATGTTATTATAAATTTTTACACATCTACCCAAGAACGAGCCACCAGTTTTACTGGGCCTGAAATTTGGTACAATCAGTTTAGCCTTACACAATATACAATATTAAGTTACGGAACAATATATTACAAACAGGTATGAAACTGAATTGAATTTTTATTCGAACTTGGTTTATAAAAACATTTTTCGAAAGTCTAAACTACATCATCATTTCAACAAATTTCTTTGATGATGATCTTGGAAAAAGAAGTAGCAAAAAACTCGCAAGGAGTTATTGGTGGATTGATTCCCTATGAATATAATGACACAACCCACTTAGTATTATACCTGTTTCTAATATATTGAGCAACTCCTGTCCAGGGTCCGATGATGGTAGGATTTTATGGACCTAAATCTTCCAAAGTGTGATAGTCCTCCCAACATTGCCCTAAACACAACGGCACTTGGCACAATTTGCACATAACTGTGACCATGACCCGTCGTTTTAGGGCAAGGCACCGAACACATCGCACTTGACTGTGTTTCGTCTTTCCAGGGTCTCGTTTGGTGTGAATAGGAAAGTGATGCCCATCCTGGAGGCGCAACGCAGACATTTGCACTGTTCTAGGAGCCCTGACTGGCACCGGTGATTCGCGTGGGAATCGGCTAAGTAGCCCTTCGGCGATTTTTTGCCTGAATTCGCTATGGGAGTACTTAAGAGACTTGGGGTGCTTCTTATAGATTATGAAAGCGTTTAGGAGACTGCTATTACACAGCCTCCTAAACACTTTTGTATACCACTTTTTTCTATTTTTCCTCTCCATCGGGAACTTAGAAAGCTTTTGATCCTTTAAATCTACGCCCCCCATGTATCTATTGTACTCCTGTAGAGCAATCGGCTTCCAAATCGCCTGTCCCACGCGAGTCTCCAGTACCATTTCATGTTGGTGGTATGAAGATATTGCGGTGACTAGTCGTCTGTTTTTCCACGCAAACAACGCGATGTCACCGCAATGTCTTGATACCACGGACCCACGCTCCATTTGACGTGGTATCAAATCCTTTATAGATGGAGGTATGCCGCTGCCACGACAATTTAATGTGCCCAATACGTCTGTACGCCGGGTTTTAAGGTATCTCGTTAGGGCCAATTGGTTATACCAATTGTCCATAACGAGTACGTGACCTACATCCAGATACCCCTCCATGAGATCCAAGACACGCTTTGCAGTATAATCTCGGAACCCATGTAAGGGTTCAGGATGCAGGTCAGCACTTTGACCCGTGTGCAGCCGGAATTGGAGCAAATACCCGGTTTCGGCCTCACACAACTCAAAAGATTTGATACCGGATCTACCAGCTGTGGACCGTATACCCTGCCTCAAGCTTCGACCCCGCCATAAAAGCATGGATTCGTCTAAGTTGAGATGTTGCGAAGGAGTGTATAGTTCTGCAAACTTTCGATTGCAGTGGTCCACTACTGGCGCAACTTTTGCGATTTTGCGGTTATTCCCCGTGGTAAGCAAATCGTCGTTAGGAATAAAATGCAAGAATTTGCTTATCAGTGTAAATCTATTCCTCGACATCACTTTACGGAAATCCTGCATGCCCATGATCCCAGTATGCCAGTAATCAGTAATTCTGTAGCGTTGGCAAAGAGATAATAAAATAAGCACAGCAAAATATCTATAGAGTTCATCGACAGTGATTTCAGTCCAAGCATCCAAGTATGTTGGAATCCCTGGGCCAATATCAGGATCGGAACTCATTGAGATTATTTCCCATGCGTATTGATTAGTCTCTTTGACAACCATCTCCATAAATTTGTGATCCCATATCTTTAAAAAGATATCCACTGGATCATGGGCCGCAAAAGTTGGGCCAGGAACGCGTAGATACGACTCTTTCTGGCCTGTGAAAGATATAAAGTCTTCCGACCAGCAATAAGTCGTATTTACGCGCTCAGCTGATATAAAGGTACATTCTTCCCTTCCTTTCTCATTCTCATTCTCATTCCTCACATCCATTTCATTTTCACTGATAACTCTCTCATTATACTCTTCCACACTAATATTCCCGCATTCTAATAGTACTTCTAACATTCTATCGCACACACTCTCTTCAACGACCACTATCTCACTTCCATGGTCGTATAAAACCCTATCTTCATCACCCTGGACTATACGGTCTCGCATTTCGCGAGCCCGACGCCGCATGGCGAGGAAATCTTCGACGTCGCCTTCATCGCCGTCGATGTCCCCCTCCAAACCCAAGGACCCCTCATCGTCGCCGTCGCTCCCTGAATCATTGAATATATTGAGAGTATCAACATCACTCAAGTTCAGGGCACGACGTCTCTTCTTGGAGGCTCCCTGGACCGAGGAGGTTTTCGGCCGCGGGGAAGACGCCGCCGAAGGGCTGGCCGTGACAGGTGGCTAAAAAGAACAATAAAACTTATTAGGATACAAAAGTTTCACAGAAATATAAAACGCACAGGTTGGTTTCTGCGTACTTACTATAGTACATAGATTCAACTGAAAAAACACCAGCACCTGTTTGCAATACGTAAGAGATCTAGGCATCCCAATAGATTTATAGAAACAGTCAAACAGTGATGAAAACAGGTCTTTATCTAAGGAACTGCTATGGCATGTGTGTTCGTATTTATAATACAAAACCGAATGGGTTGAAAGAGAAATCCTTTAATTTGTTTAAAAGAGATTTATGTTCATTATTACTATGTAGATGTTATTATACAGCAGAAGATTTATTTAATGATAAAGACAACTTAACAGAATGACATTAAACTAAAGTCCTACAAGGATCTTTTGGCGTGTAGGTGACAGAGACAGCGCGATACAGGTAAGGCAAACTGTAAGGCGCTGTCTCTGTCACCCTCACGTCAGTCATGCGCCAAAAGTTATAGGACTCTACATTGCTTTTGACATTAATAACTATGATTTTATCTTTTCAATTTTATTTATTTTTTTATATCTGGATTTTTTTAAACTGACATTTTATTAAACTATGATAATTACAAAGGATAATTATGTTTTAGTATATAGTAAAAATTTAATTAAAATTAAATTCTACCAAATGTTGCATGCTCACGAAATCCAAATATGTATGGACGAAATTATTTATAACATCTGTTGTAACTATATTATTATTATTATTAACTTCAAACAGACGTTATGTATAAAGCTGCACGGAGGCAACCACTCGATATATTCCTGTCCGCGCAAACTTTACAGTCTATCAGCGCTGGCTAGTTGTCGACAATGTGCACAAACCTGGATCAGCGTCGCGTCGCCTTCATCCCGGCGCGAGCCGCCAGGCGTCTCCGCCCAGGGGTAGCGAGGGATATCCTGCCTTGCCCGTCCTGCTTTGCGCTTCCTGTTCTGTATCCCGCTTGGCCCGGCGACAGCGGTGTCTTTTCCCGACATTGTTTCTGATAGAAGAAACAAAATATTATAATAAAAATATTAATCATTTATTTAAGTTACCTGCAGAGGTGAAAAAATAACAGGCTCTGTGAACCTGGCACCCGACTTTAAAAAATCGAACTTTTTTTTACTGAATATTATAGATTAGGGTTTGTAGTTGATTGTAGTAACATTTTTTTTGTTTGTAGTAACTCCGAAAAAAAACTACTGCACCTTAAAAAAAACGCAGCACCCGACTTTGACAAATCAAAAATTTAAAAATTGGGGATTAAAAAGGATCGTTTGTAGTTGTTTGTAGTAAAAAAAATTTCGTTTGTAGTAAGAAAAAAAAACAAATTTTTTTTTTCCCAAGTTGCGACATTAAAAAATCGAACTTTTTTTTATTGAATATTATAGATTAGGGTTTGTAGTTGATTGTAGTAACATTTTTTTTGTTTGTAGTAACTCCGAAAAAAAAAATATCGCACCTTAAAAAAACTCAGCACCCGACTTTGACAAATCAAAAATTTAAAAATTGGGGGTTAAAGAGGATCGTTTGTAGTTTTGTAGTAAAAAAAATTTCGTTTGTAGTAAGAAAAAAAAAACAAAAATTTTTTTTCCCAAGTTGCGAAATTGACAATTGAAGTTTTTTTTCTTATTTCTACTAGCTTATAGGTTATAGTGAATAGTTTTAAAGTTATTTTGTTTGTAGCTCCTCCTAAAGAAGAACGAACGGACTTTAAATATATCCCACTCCTCGAATTGATCAAACAAAACTGGTCTTACTACAAACGATAATCTAGCTACTGCAAACGAAACCGCATTACTACAAACGAAAATTCGGCTACTACAAACGAAACCGCATTACTACAAACGATAATTCGGCTACTACAAACGAAACCGCATTACTACAAACGAAAATTCGTCTACTACAAACGAAACCGCATTACTACAAACGATAATCTAGCTACTACAAAGGAAAACGCGTTACTACAAACGAAAATTCGGCTACTACAAACGAAATCGCATTACTATAAACGATAATCTAGCTACTACAAACGAAACCGCATTACTACAAACGAAAATTCGGCTACTACAAACGAAACCGCATTATTACAAACGAAAATTCGGCTACTACAAACGAAACCGCATTACTACAAACGATAATTTAGCTACTACAAACGAAACCGCATTACTACAAACGAAAATTCGGCTACTACAAACGAAACCGCATTACTAGAAACGATAATTTAGCTGCTACAAACGAAACCGCATTACTACAAACGAAAATTCGGCTACTACAAACGAAACCGCATTACTACAAACGATAATTTAGCTACTACAAACGAAAACGCGTTACTACAAACGAAAATTCGGCTACTACAAACGAAACCGCATTACTACAAACGATAATCTAGCTACTACAAACAAAACCGCATTACTACAAACGAAAACTCGGCTACTACAAACGAAACCGCATTACTACAAACGAAAATTCGGCTACTACAAACGAAACCGCATTACTACAAACGATAATCTAGCTACTACAAACGAAACCGCATTACTACAAACGATAATTTAGCTACTACAAACGAAACCGCATTACTACAAACGAAAATTCGGCTACTACAAACGAAACCGCATTACTAGAAACGATAATTTAGCTACTACAAACGAAACCGCATTACTACAAACGAAAATTCGGCTACTACAAACGAAACCGCATTACTACAAACGATAATTTAGCTACTACAAACGAAAACGCGTTACTACAAACGAAACCGCATTACTACAAACGATAATCTAGCTACTACAAACGAAACCGCATTACTACAAACGAAAATTCGGCTACTACAAACGAAACCGCATTACTACAAACGATAATTTAGCTACTACAAACGAAACCGCATTACTACAAACGAAAATTCGGCTACTACAAACGAAACCGCATTACTACAAACGATAATTTAGCTACTACAAACGAAACCGCATTACTAAAAACGAAAATTCGGCTACTACAAACGAAACCGCATTACTACAAACGATAATCTAGCTACTACAAACGAAACCGCATTACTACAAACGAAAACGCGTTACTACAAAGGAAAATCTAGCTACTACAAACGAAACCGCATTACTACAAACGAAAATTCGGCTACTACAAACGAAACCGCATTACATAATATAATTTTTTTTTAATATAATGTTTGTAGTAATGCGGTTTCGTTTGTAATAGCCGAATTTTCGTTTGTAGTAATGCGTTTTCGTTTGAAGTAGCTAGATTATCGTTTGTAGTAATGCGGTTTCGTTTGTGGTAGCCGAATTTTCGTTTGTAGTAATGCGGTTTCGTTTGTAGTAGCTAGATTATCGTTTGTAGTAACGCGGTTTCGTTTGTAGTAGCCGAATTTTCGTTTGTAGTAATGCGTTTTCGTTTGAAGTAGCTAAATTATCGTTTGTAGTAATGCGGTTTCGTTTGTAGTAGCCGAATTTTCGTTTGTAGTAATGCGGTTTCGTTTGCAGTAGCTAGATTATCGTTTGTAGTAAGACCAGTTTTGTTTGATCAATCCGAGGAGTGGGATATATTTAAAGTCCGTTCGTTCTTCTTTAGGAAGAGCTACAAACAAAATAACGTTAAAACTATTCACTATAACGTCTATAACCTATAAGCTAGTAGAAATAAGAAAAAAAAACTTCAATTGTCAATTTCGCAACTTGGGAAAAAAAATTTTATTTTTTTTTCTTACTACAAACGAAATTTTTTTTACTACAAACAACTACAAACGATCCTCTTTAACCCCCCATTTTTAAATTTTTGATATTTCAAAGTCGGGTGCTGAGTTTTTTTTTAAGGTGCGATATTTTTTTTTCGGAGTTACTACAAACAAAAAAAATGTTACTACGATCAACTACAAACCCTAATCTATAATATTCAGTAAAAAAAAGTTCGATTTTATTAAAGTCGCAACTTGGGAAAAAAAATTGTATTTTTTTTCTTACTACAAACGAAATTTTTTTTACTACAAACAACTACAAACGATCCTCTTTAACCCCCAATTTTTAAATTTTTGATTTGTCAAAGTCGGGTGCTGAGTTTTTTTTAAGGTGCAATAGTTTTTTTTCGGAGTTACTACAAACAAAAAAAATGTTACTACAATCAACTACAAACCCTAATCTATAATATTCATTAAAAAAAAGTTCGATTTTTTAAAGTCGGGTGCCAGGTTCACAGAGCCAAAATAACAAATAATTAAAAAATTTAAATCGCTTCACAAAAAATTCAATTATATTCTTCAAATATATTATACGCTTCAATTATATCACCTTTTAAATAAATATTTAAAAGGTGATATAATTGAATTGATGTGACTAGGATATAATTAAATAATAATTAAATATATAAAGGAATGCATATTTATAAAATAGGTTTAATTAATGAAATTGAATTACATAAATAATAATAATTTTGTACTAACATTAGGTTTTAAGACTTAACTAACACTATGGATTGTAACCAAAAAATGGAGTCCGAAATAAAGATTATTATTATTATTATTATTATTATTATTACAAACAATAGAGTTCTAAAATTATATCGTTTATTTCGCAAGATCTATAATATCGATGAAAAATATAACAAACTAGTAAATCCGCCCTCGCTTCGCTTCGGGAAACCAGTCCCTTCAAAAATCTCTATAAATTTTAACAAATTATGTTATTCCGATGTCTAAGCTATATTACTGCAAAGTTTCATGAAAATCCGTTCAGTAGTTTTTGCGTGAAAGAGCAACAAACACACACACACACTCACTCACATACATCCTTACAAACTTTCGCATTTATAATATTAGTGGGACTAGTAGGATAATAAAAAGAGAATCATGAAAATCGGGTCACAAACAACAGAGTTCTAAAATTAATTATCCCGCGGGATCCAATTAATTTACCGGGATAAAAAGTATCGGTGAAAAAAACCACTAACAATAAAAAAAGCATAAGTAATCAAAATCCGTTCACAAACAATCAAGTTCTAAAATTATATATCGTTTATCCCGCGGGATCCAATTACGGCCGAACGGGATAAAAAGTATCCTATGTGTTATTCCTGGTTCTAAGCTATCTCTCCACCAATTTTCAACCAAATCGGTTCATCCGTTCTTGAATAGTGTAACTAACACCACTTTCTTTTATATATTGACACCATTGGGTAGAAAAGTCGTATAAACCAAAACCCCACTTATCAGGAGAGCAGAAAAACGGTTTTTTTTTCACAAAAAAATTCATAACTTTTTTTTTTGAAGTTATAAAAAAATTATCTATGAGAAAGTTTCTTACAATTTTGCTAATGGAAAAGGTTAAATCATCAAAATCTATCTATCTTCTTTAATTTTAAAGTTAGCTTGGATTTATGTCTAAGAAAAAATTAATTCTTGATGGTTAATGCACCCACCCCATGAAAATGAGCTTCGAAAAACAGTTTAGGTCGTATATCCACTTTTGGTGAGCTAATGGTCACATTTATTGTCCCGTATATGTAATTTTTTTGTATTAAAAACCATCTAAAATCTTAGTTCAATTGAATTCTGACAAATAAACAATCCTGTTACTCCCAGAACTAGTAGGAACTCAATTATTATTATTCTAATACCCAATAACTGTCGATCAAAATAAAATAACTAAATTAAAGTAATCAAACATTTCAATTATTTATAAAATTAAGACTTGATCGTTTTTTAATTTTTGTACATATTTAAATGTAATTAAATGATTGAATTAAGCCTTTGTACTAAGGCTTACTTACTTAGTAATTTATTGAATTACACCTAATAAAAAAAATTAAAAACGATCAAGCACTAACCTTAACTAACTTACGTACTAAAAGTAACTTATTTAAATATTTATGATATAAAGGGCATTGGGCGTTTTTGACCCAGTCGCGTTCAGTAATAAAATAGTTTTTTTTAAAGGTTTGGGATTAGCATTTCATGCAATGTTTTTATTTTGATCCAAATTCATGGGGGAAAAAAGTTATGCACTTCTACGCAAATGTAAATTTTTCATATTTATGTTTAATTCAAATATTTTAATTAAAATGAGACCACGCGGCAGACATTAGCTTTCGAATGTCGAAAGAATTATTAACAGTACAAAGTTATGAGGTAACAGACATAAGATGAAAAAAAAACATACAGAAGAATTGAGAACCTCCTCCTTTTTTTGAAGTTGTTTGAAAATCTGTAAAATAAAAAGTGGTTTATTTCTCATTGAACAACAAACAGCATTAAATAACAACATTTTACATTACATTTAAATCAAATCTTCCTTTGCTAATAAAACAGCTTTACCATGCTTTTGAGCAATGCGACTCATTTCATTGGTAAGTATTCATGGTCATTTACAAACTCTGACTAGTTTCATTACTGAACGCTGGTGGGTCACTGGTCCGAACAAAATGCCCATTTACCTTTGTATTCATAATTAGTTTAAAATTATTTGTGAATTATTACTATGAATTATTTTAATTATTTTTATAATTATATAGGTAATTATTATGTAATTATATAGGTAATACATTTAACACATTAGGGCGTACAAACCATAAAATCCTGAATTAATATAATTTATGGTCATTACAATCATCCTACAAAACTAAAAAAACAAAAAAATTTGGCTTTTACATTGAATATTTACCATTTTTAAGAGGCTATGACCAAAAATTTCAGAGTCGTATTAACCATTTTTGTGCGAATTTCTGCATTTTGTATATATACCTACTGATCAATGGAGAAAAAAAAACCTGAGTACCCAAAGGTGTCGAAAAAATAACCGACTCCAAAATTAACACGTGTAAAAAGCTCAGACTACCCGTTAGACTTCTCTAATAATCATAATGACAATATTATGCTACAAGCACTAAGTCTAGCTTTCGAATTAAAAAAAATATTTTTTATCAAAATTGGTTCACCCAGTAAAAAGATATGGAATAAAACAGTTTTCACCTTATTTTACGTCTGTTTAAAGATATAAAAAATAACACGCCGGGACAGGTGAACGTAAATAAAAGATTGTAAAAGTTGAATATTTATAAATTGAACCCAAAAATCACCATTGTTTTGACTTATATCAATCTAAAACAGTGTAAAGTAACGATAATAAACGAAACTTACAGCTTTTTATCCGTATTTTCTGAGAAATCCGTCTTTTTTCACTCGGTCGGTATATTTCGCTAAACAATGCCGCCGTTGCCGTTGCCGCGTTCGAAAAGAAAGAACTGACGTTATCTTTTTTTTTTAATGAAGTCGAGTTTAGTCGTCACAGAACACTATACTCCTGTCGGTTAGTCGTCGAGTGAATCGGCGGAGTGAATGAAGAAGTTTGACTTGGACTCTGGCATTTTGGGAAGTGGGAACCATTGATCTAGTGGGAACACATCAAACACATGCTCTATTTTGGACATAGACAATAAAGTCTAATACTATTATAAAAACGCAAAAATCCGCGCGCGAGCAATAAGCCATAAAGTATGAATTCATGCTCTGGGTATTAACGATATCGGGCCCGCGGGCATGAATTCATACTCCGGGTCTGATTACTAAAGCACCGGTTGTTGTTAGTAATAGCACAAATTAGATCTGATAATACAGATGTAAAGCTTCATACAAAGTGCGCTAAACCAACGCCAACGCACACATAGGCACCGTTCACATACACCAAATATCGGAACATATCGGACCACTCGGACCGCGGTTATTATTTCTAACAATATAACATTTATAATACACAAATAAGATACTTTTCAATCAATCAACCAATCAATGAATTAAATAACAAGATCCAATCCAAGACCATTGCGGAGTCGTTAACCCTAAGGCAATTATGTTTTAAATATCTAGATTGAGCGTCGCCCTACAATGAAAACAAAAAGAACAAGGCAACATTATCAAGCATGTTTGCGCGCAGGCGATGTTTTTCACGTTAATTTATTGTCTATGTGTGCGTAATCTGTGCATAATGATATAAAAATTGTGGCTAACAATTAGCAACAATTTTTTGACATGTTTTCGCGGATTCGATATTCCATGTAGATATTTAAAACATCAAAGCCTACTTAAGCTTACGCACTCATGCGAAACCTAAATCGAGGTACATACATGAGCTTAACTTCTGTACTATCTTTATTTTGTAATATTGCTGCCGATAACAACCGCGTTCAGAGTGGTCCGATATGTTCCGATTTGTCGTGTATGTGAACGGTGTCTATGTGTGCGTTTTTTTTGAGCACAGTATGAAGCTTAACATCCATCTTAACATTTATCTAATTTGTGGCTAAAGTATGTAGTGCAGTATGCAGCTGCAAGATAGCTACAAACCATTGATGTATAAGTATCTAGATGGATAATCGAATCCGCGAAGACCTGTCAAAAAAGCTGCGCCAACTATTGGCGCAGAAGTACTTTCCCGCCAATTAGTGCCGATCGCGCCGCTTTCGTGTCACTACGTATTACGCGCGCAATTTAAATAAACAAATAAGAGGGATAACATGACGAAATGTGCTATTAAACTGTGCCGGAATTATAAAGGAAGGGTAAAAAGCTCAAAAAACATCACATATCATAGGCAAGTAACCAATAAACATATTTTTAATTAAATTTCAATTTTGATTTTTATTGTAACCAAATTACGTCATTTTTTTGTCAGTGTTGCTAGTTTCTATTTTTATGCTCCCGACTTAACATCATTTTTGTGGGTATATAAATTGGTTTATGGTTACGTGTATATTATTTAGTTCATGTACTTTTATAAATCGATTAAAGAAAGGTGGTGTTTACCAATACGTTTGTGTTTATTTATAATAATATAACATTAATATTCGTATGTTTATGAGCCCATTTTAATGATTATTTTTGCATTGGGTCGAATAAACCACTTTTAAAGGTACAAGAGTAATGTGAAAAGGAGACGATCCAAAATTGTATGTAGTCTGGGCCTGGTTTTGTACCAGTGATAAAATAAGATAAAAAAGAAAAATAAACCATTTTTGACTAATCAAATCCACGAACTCATCTTTATTTCATTGCAAAAAATATTTATTAACTCCACGTGACGAAATTATTCTACATAATGGCGGGCAGCAGACCAGAGGATTCATAATTTTTGACGTATGACGTTAGCTGTCAATATGCCTTCTCTATGCTTGAACAATGGCTCGAACTCAGAGTGAAGGACGCCATCTTGCAAGTGTTGCAAGTAGTACCTACCGAATAACTCGAAATTAATTTTATTTTAGCAAGTCATTTATTGCGATTTGTGAATTTATTATATTTTTAATGAACTTTCTGTATTTTTTGCTTTTTCATGGTTTAGTGTACAAGATCAGGCCCAAAATGGACCATCTCCTTTATTTATTGAAGTTTTTTTTAATGATATGCATGTAATTAACTTTCCAAGTAATTTTTTTATTAAATTAGATAGGTAACGTAAATAATTGGCTCTTCTTTAATTAAGTTACAGTCTGTCAAGAAAGTCATGAAAAGAATGTTTGAGGAACTAATGCTTTTGCTTTTACTGGCAACACTGACTTTGTTTGTCTGAGAGTACATTGACTGTCACGTTTTATGCGCTGGTAGTTGATTTGCGAGTATATTTCAGTTTTTTAGTAGAGAATTGCCGTTTTCAAAGCTAAAATGAGTCGGAATGTTTATAAGAGTGGTGCACGAAGTATAATATTTAAAGTATACCAGGAATTTTTGGCGGAATTTAAAGCCGGAAAGATCCTTTCCAACTTGGATGATGTTTACGGTAGAACAGCAAAAGTAACAGGTATTTATAAGCAGATTTATATTAAACACAGTAAACGATCATTAACCTGCTAAAGATCATTCGTTTCGATATTATTTTAACCGATTAACATCATTGTTTACATATTTTTTGAGGTTATGGTGTTTACGTAGCAAATACATAGCTATAGGTATAAATATTAGTACTATCTACCGTAAACAATTTTGATCCTTTTGTATTTTTCGTTGCTTGTTATATTCATAGTGTCTGTTTATATTTAAGATATTCTCGGTTTTAGGTGTATCTGAAAGTACAGTTCGGCGCATAGTGGACCAAGGCATGAAAAGTGGTAGTAAATTTGTAACGCCTGGAAAACATAGGAAAGGAAGACCTAAAAAAGTAATTGATGATTTCGATTTATGTGCCATTCGCCAAAAGGTACAATTTTTTTATACAGTAAAAAAAGAAGTACCTACACTGAGAAAACTGTTGGCAGTTTTAAAGGAAGATATTAATTTTGATGGCAGCCATGAATTATTAAGACAAATTCTTATTTCTATCGGTTTCAAATATAAAAAATGTCAAACAAATAGACTTGCTCTCATAGAGAAGCCAGCAATAGCTTCAAAGAGGGAATATTATCTCCGACAAATTCTTGAAAACAGAGCATTGCCAGAAGAACTTCAGAAAAACATAATATATCTGGATGAGAGTTATATTCACGAGTCATATAAAGTAACAAAATGTTGGCAGGCTCTCAATATAACTGGTGTCAAACAAGAGATATCAAAAGGAAAGAGATGGATAATTGTGCATGCCGGTAGTGAGAAAGGTTTTGTGCCGAATGCACTTTTAATATTTTCTGGTAAAAATAAACAGGAAGATTACCATTCCGAGATGAATGCACACAATTTTACTAAATGGGTAACCGAAAAGTTACTGCCCAATATTAAAGAACCATCAATAATTGTGATGGATAATGCACCATATCATTCAATTGTAACAAATAAGGTATCTTAAGAAACTATATTTTTCTATATTTTCATTTTATAAGTATTCATGACTGAAAAAATTGTAATTCAATTGATTTACTTTATTGCAGGCTCCTACAAGTGCTACAAGAGTGGAAGAGATTAAATTGTGGTTATTAGAAAATAATATTCCATTTGATCCAACATTACGGAAACCATCATTATTGATGTTAGTAAAAAAACATAAACCTGAACCGTCGTATTACGTAGATGAACTCTTAGGAGAGCATGGTCATACAGTAATGAGACTACCTCCTTATCATTACGATCTTAACCCGATTGAATTGATTTGGGCAATAGTAAAAAAACGCATTGCCCAAAAAAATGTCGGTCATCAAGATATAGCAAAGTTGGCAGAAGAAGCATTTCAATCAGTAACCGTACAAGACTGGAAAAATTGTGTTGACCACGTTATTAAGATTGAAAATGAATATTATGCTCGAGGAGGAACTCTCTATAATGATATAGACGATTTTGTCATCCCGCTGGGCGAAGATAGTTCAAGTGAATCTGAAGATGAAGAAATTAACCAATCTCACTACTCGGAGGTTATCTCGGAGGGTGAGGACAGTTCTAGTGTTTCTGAAGGTGCTGAAACAGAACAACCTCATTGTTCAGAAACAAATTTTTCAGGAGTTGAATACCTGGATTTTGATTCGGATACAAACTAATTAATAAAAATTCTTTAATCTTAATAAATTTTGTTTTTTTTTTTAATTTATTCTGTTGATTCATTTAAGTATATTTAAAAGCTGCTTTTCGTAAGAGAATATTTCTTTTTAACATATCTTTTTATTTTGTTAGGTTTAATTCTCATTGAAATCCAAAATAAGCATGTGAATATTTTGTAATGTAGGTTATTTCTACCACTGTTTTGGAAAGGTCATGAAAATGTAATGAGAGGGTGAATTATTTATTATCATTAAATTAATGAAAAAATGACAATAATTAATGTAACTTCATGGTAATATAACTTGTGACGCACATGAGAGCATGCACTTTTAAATGTAAAACATTTATGAAGAAACAAATAAGAATAATCAAAATCTTATGTGCTAGTGGTCATCTGTCCAATAATATTATTTTGTGAATAAAAAAAAATCAAGTATCAACACTATTTAATCCAACTACATAAGACATAGAGTAGTGTCATGGTGATGCCATGTAAACTATAGTGGCGCCCTCCTTTTTTTTCATGACTTTCTTGACAAACTGTACCACCTCAAATTAAGCTAAAAATTTGAGGGGGGGAGGGGGCTGACGCTCACATCTTCCCCCCACCATTTTTAAATCTAGGAAATGCATACTTTTTTTATTATAAAAAAATCAAGTTTCCAAAAATTATAAAGTGACTACCTCAAATTAAGCTGAAATTTTTTGGAGGAGAGGTTGGTGACTCCCCCAACTTTCCCCCCAAATTACTTTTTCGCTATTGTTAGTCCTGTTTGCCTGTTTGGCTGCATCTTCCGCAGCGCCGGAGATGTCACGATTCAAAATTAGGCCCAAAAATCAAATTAGATCTACTTAAGTTATTTATTTTTTATAATGTAGTTTAAAACACACACACACACACACACACACGTCCACACACACATATACATACACTTAAGACTTCGAGCGCTTACACATTAACCAATGAGACCACATAACCTTAAAATTTTTAGAGATTTAGAAAAATAATTTTAAAAAAGTAAGTACTTTATGAGAGCAATATTTAGTTTGGGGGGACGAATGAGAGTGTAGAACCCGTCCTCCCTTCAAATTTTCACCTTAATCTGAGACGGTAACTTTACAATTTTAGAAAAGGAGATGGTCCATTTTGGGCCTGATCTTGTACACTAAACCATGAAAAACCAAAAAATACAGAAAGTTCATTAAAAATATAATAAATTCACAAATCGCAATAAATGACTTGCTAAAATAAAATTAATTTCGAGTTATTCGGTAGGTACTACTTGCAACACTTGCAAGATGGCGTCCTTCACTCTGAGTTCGAGCCATTGTTCAAGCATAGAGAAGGCATATTGACAGCTAACGTCATACGTCAAAAATTATGAATCCTCTGGTCTGCTGCCCGCCATTATGTAGAATAATTGCGTCACGTGGAGTTAATAAATAATTTTTGCACTGAAATATAGATGAGTTCGTGGATTTGATTAGTCAAAAATGGTTTATTTTTATTTTTTATTTTATTTTATCACTGGTACAAAACCAGGCCCAGACTCCATACAATTTTGGACCGTCTCCTTTCCAACTACAAACTGCGTAAAAAATATTAATTTAATTAACTTAGCTGGTTTATTACAACATTAACATAAACAACTGTAATTAAATTAAGTAGGGTTTTTTATTTATTCATGAAAATAACCACTCCATAAATTAAGTTTAATGTGTGATTTATGGGAAAATTTTAGTAACTGGTATCATTGATCACGCAACATAGACACTAGACGAACGTGAAAAACATCGCCTGCACGCACACATGCTTGATATTGTTGCCGTGTTTTTTTTGTCTTCATTGTAGGGCGACGCTCAATCTACCTATTTATTGCATCATTGCTACAAACATTCGAATTCAAATAAGGCACCCTTTTACGCTTTTTTAACTCCCAGGCGATTTTAGTGCACTGAAGCAAAAAAGCAGGTTTCAGAACAACCGGCACAAAAATGACCGGTCCGGTGAATAAAAATGTTCTAAATTTTGTGTTTACAAAACATAATTTTTAAAATACTTGTACTTATTCTAGTTAAATACAATTTAATGGAGATTGATACTCTAAAAACATTTTTACGCAAATAAATATTTATAGTTGAAAAACTTTACAATACCAACGCTGATGCCACATTCTGTAACTTTAGATGTGTGTAATTCCGCTCCGGTTCAATCCGAATATTTCTAACTTTTAAATCTATGACTGTTCACGCGCCTAGCAACTAGTTATTAACATTTTTATTTTTTGTTTTTGTTAATTTCTCTGCATTTGTAAAAGTATTATAAGACTTGTAACACTGTTATTTTTAGTTAAGTATGTATATCTTGTTATAAATATGTACTTATTGTTATCGATAGGTTTCTCTGTAAGTGAATTGTATAATTGTTAAGAGGAACAATAAAGATCTTAAACCATATATAAACCATTTAATATTAACAGGAATATGAAATGCATTCGTATTTAAATACAGATTTTAATTTAAATACAGTTAAGTATGTACGTAAACCGATTAGTTATAAATACCATCAACCATGTAATTGTAATGGCGGCTGTACACACTGGGCCAAGGTATTGGGCCAGCAGTTGGGCCAAGATAATAAATTGTAATAATGTCTCTGTTTACACATTGGTGTATTGGCCATTCTGCATTGCATTAGCTCTTCAATATACAGGGTGTTCCGTTATGAATGGATAATACAGCACCTGCGTGTAGAAGGCATCATGCCGGTTCAGATAAATAAATGTTATGTTCAGTAAAAGTCTTTCCGTTTCTGAGATAGTCGACATTTTCGAAATTTTAAAATTATTCCACCCTTCGCCATTCCTTTTGACGCCAGAACTACAAATGAAGACATTTTTTGTATCTGTTTTTTGGATAGTATTCCTGGATAGATGTGCTATCGAATGTTATCAATTATTTTTATAACAAAAGCACGGATTCTTTTTAAATTAAGATTTAATACCAACTTAAGGTTTTTTCATATTTCATTCTTGATTTTTACTCTGCCGTGGTTAAAAAAAATGTATGGTGGCTTGAATGCCAATTTCAAAAAAAACTTGCCCATTTCACGCAGATTCTGAAATGGTATGTTACAGGGCATAATCCACCTTTAGATTTTAAATTATTTTCTTTTAAAACGAGATAGATCCCATTTTTATGATACTACAAGTTAATTCCAAAATTTGGTTTGTTAGCTTAATAAGCTTCAAAACCATCAAAATTCACTTGACTGCCCCTTATTTGTCAAGAGAACAAAACGTGTGCTCTAATTTAAGAGATTTAAACTTAATTTACTTCATTACCTACTTAATACTTAAACCCCTTAAAAATGTTAGTTTCAGCAACCAAACAAAGCAATCAAATGATCATTTGCGTTGATAAGTATTTTTAACTGACTTCAAAAAAAGAAGGAGGTTTTCAATTCGTATCATGTGTTTTTTCTTATGTCTGTTGTTACCTCAGAACTTCATACTGGGAGAACCGATTTCGATAATTCTTTCGCCATTCGAAAAATAGAGACTGCTGTCTGGTCCCTGGTACCTAGTGCCTGTCATGTGGTCCGTTATAAATTTGAGCACCACCTCGCTGTCCTAGTGCTTGAATGGCCAACCGACCAATTTTGTCTGAGTCGTTTTTTTATTTCAAACTATAGCAATTTTGATTATGCGTCTTGCAATATGTATTTTTTATTATTATTATTGACCTAAAGTCTGAAAGTCAATAATAATAATAAAAAATATGTGTTGTGGGGCGCATAATCAAAATTGCTATAGTTTGAAATAAGAAAAACGATTTGGATAGGATTGGTCAGTTGGCCATTCAAGCACTAGGACAGCGTCCTGGCGAGTGGTTTTTGAGTTATCTCGATTTTGAATTATTTCGGTTATTTTTAGTTAATAGTTAGTTATTTTAATGAGTGTTCAAAGGTTATTTGCTCTCTTCGCTATTAGAGGGTAAGAGGCTATTTGCTCTCTTTATTCTGGTGCTACCAGAGTAACCAGACTTAGTCATATTCTAACATTTCATATTCATAACATAACATTCATATTCTATGTTGATAGGAAATGACTCAGAATCAATAAATCAATCCTGGGCAAATTAAATAATAATAACGCTACACACTTAGAGCCCCACACTAGGATTCCCTGTGTCGTGGGTTCCATGGACAACACACAAGGCAAGGACACACACCCAGACCAAGAACGGAAAATTAAACTCATCGTTCAAATTTAAACTATTAAAAATCATTGTAGTATTTTGATATTTTAATTTAAGTATGGAAAATATTTTTAATCTCAGGTTTTTGAATAAAATTAAATCAGTGTTTCAAATCCTTGTAATAATATTACAAATTATTTATTTTGCCCAAAAATTATTAAATCTCTGACGTGGTGCGTGTGTTTGTCCACGCCATCGTAACTTGGGATCAACAATTTGACTCACGCGCGACTGTACCATCTCTGCTGACGAATGACAACTAACTGAGTAAACTGAATAAAGTGAATAAGGCGCCAAAGTGTGAACACCGTTGGTGGAGTGCGCCAAGATCCTTTGATTGGCGCACGAAAAACCGACAACTTTCGCCTGGCCTGGCCGGCCAATGCCGGCGCCAACCACCAAGATACCGCCAAGTAGGCTTCTACACGTTGGCCCAACGTGCGGTCCCAAAACCTTTGCCCAATGTGTTCTGACTGCTGATTGCTGATTGTGCTGTCAACTGTCAATTTGAATTGTCATCGACGGGACGGTCAACGTGAACAGTTTGATTTCATCATTTTATTATTTTCTTCTATAAAATATTTACAGAACGCAACTAAACATAATACAAGGTACGAAATATTTTGATCGGGCCATTGACGCCATAAAATGTCGTAAGAAATTTTGTAAATATTATAGGTTATTTCGACCAAACTGGTTCGTCGTTAGAGAGCAGACACATTTTACTAGATAACTGAGTTCCTAATCTTGTATAGGTCTAAGAAATTAGTCTATTTTAAACAGAAACTGACATTTATAAAGACGCCGGAATTGTCAATATTTTTTGTGTTTCTTAGTTAATGTACGACTACAGTTCCGTTCCATCTGATAAGTACTTACTAAATGGTGATGCTTTCTTTGAAGCACTCGTATATAATCAGCCATATATCACACAGATATATTTTTTTAATTAGAAGATTACTTAGATTTATTTGGGCTCAGTACATGGGTGTTATTTATGTTGCCTGTGCCACCTATTTTATCCCTAACAGGGATTTATGTTATTTCTCTTACTAATGTAGTTATTTATGATATTAAACACTTTATGATATTACACACATTGTGACATACTTCACCAAAACTATTTAATTGAGATATAAACTGTAAATGACTATTTCAGATGCCGCTGTCATGTAGGTTTTATCAGGAGAAGTATCCAGAAGTAGAAGATGTGGTCATGGTGAATGTCCGGTCTATAGCAGAGATGGGTGCATACGTCCACCTCCTAGAGTACAACAATATAGAGGGCATGATATTGCTGTCCGAGTTGTCAAGAAGACGTATCAGATCCATCAACAAGCTTATCCGAGTAGGCAAGACTGAACCTGTTGTAGTTATTAGGGTTGATAAAGAGAAAGGTGAGAAATAAAAAGCTTATACATGTTTTTTCTGCCTCCAGTGATAGTCAAATGGTTTACATATTATATGACCCCCTGAAACATGGGTTTCAATTTTGTAACCTGTAATTATGCACCTCTTATAAAAAAAATGGTGTGTCTGAATTTAATGATCACTTGCGTCAGTGAAGGACAATTTTCTAAAGAAAACTGCCTATTTGAGATTATTAGGTACTAGATGTGCCAGCAGCTTCGCCCGTGTGGAACTCAGTGTGTCACAAAGTTTTTCCTGTGTTATAATCAGAAAGCTTCGAACTGCTAAGCTATCGGGAGTTACACATGTAATTGTGAATCAACCATGAAAGATAGACATAATTATGCTGTTGTGGGATATTTTTTATATAATTTTAAGGAGAACATTTCTGTCATACATGATTTCTGTGTAGCTTTAACCATTTGCACCCACCATGGAGCTTAAAAAATTACTTATGCATTATTGTAATTTTTTATTTTAAAAGATACAGAGGAATATTTTTTCGCCGTTTTCTTCTCCTTTAGCACTTTTCCAAAACAGTGGAAGAATAAAAAAAATTGACGTTCATAAGTGAATTTGTAAATTCCTAAATTGAAATAAACCATTTTGAATTTGAATTTGAAAAATGTATTGTACTACACAGTAGCCGCCAATAGCCATACAGCTTACAAGGTGCACTCACATTGTGAGAGTAAACCTATACCTAGCAATGGGACAGACTTATCAGTATTGTAATGATGAATGGTTTTTGATGACAGTTCTTGTTGAAATTTTTGTTGAAATAATCTAAATGCAGTGTAAGATTTGTTAACTGCAAAAAGAGAATGTTACCCTTTGTGTTATAAATGTGCATTAAAATTCGAAATTGTTTAATTATCTTTTTGGTTATTGTTTGGCCTTTGTTATTTAGACATTTGTTTATATTGAAGCATTATAATTTAGTGCTCTAGCTATTTGCTTTCACATGACCCATATGCTTATTACAGGGTACATTGACTTATCAAAACGTCGAGTCTCAGCTGAAGACATAGACAAATGCACAGAGCGGTATGCAAAAGCAAAAGCCGTCAACTCCATCCTTCGTCACGTTGCCGAACTATTGCATTATGAGAGCTCAGAATAGCTTGAGGAGTTATACAAGAGGACCGCTTGGCTTTTTGAGGAGAAGTATAAAAAAAGGCTTCGGCTTATGATTTCTTCAAACAGGCTGCAGTGTAAGTAGTTATTTTTATATTGTTTCTGTTATAAATAAATATTTAGACTAAGCTATATTCTGGTCTCTGTGGCATTGTAGCTCCTAGACATAGGGACTAAATTAAATGCATTTTTTTTTCTTTAAAACCATATCAAGATGATTCTTAGCTACAATTTGTGGAGATTTGATCAGTTGTTTAATAATGCCCAACTCATTAGAGGGTTTCTTATTTGGAGTCTTTATGGTACTTATGAGCAATACTCAATATAATGACTGTATTGAATGTTACAGGGACCCATCAGTGTTAAACAAGTGTGGACTCGATGAAAACACCAAAGAGGTGCTTCTAGCCAATATTAAGAGGAAGCTGACGTCACAGGCCGTGAAGATCCGAGCGGACATCGAGTGCGCCTGCGGTTTAGGTCTGGTGGTTCCCCTTTTCAGTTCCCCCAGGGGGTCCATGAGGACATATATGTCCTAGTGGTTCCCCTTCAGAACATGAGGGGGTCCATCTGGATTTGTGAATCCTGTTGGTTCCCCTCCTATTAGAAAAAATGCTGGCCATCCACATATATTATTTTGACATACCACATTGAGATGACATTGTGACATTGTTGACGATACATGTAAGTAAAAAAGTGCTTTGTTCACATTTCATATCCTGCAAGTAAACGCCTCTTATGTTATAAATATTATGTACGTAAAAAATATTACGATAGCTTTCTTATGGTGCGTACAGACTATGTAACAAAACATGTTATAAAACATTGTTTAATAACATGTTTTAAAAATGTGGACGCTATGTGTTACAAAACAAAGTTATACAACATGTTACTAGTTTTTGCAACAATGTTATATGCTATATTTTAAGAAATGACACGCATTGAATTGTTTTATAACATTGTTATACAACAATGTTGTTCTACACATTAGAACAACATTGTTGTCGGTCTTGTAACATGTTTCATTGTTAGACAACAATGTTAGATAGTGTGGACGTGTTATAAAACAAAAGTTATATAGCATGTTGCATAATGTGTACGCACCATTAAAAAGCGCGATGTTCACAATGTTACCTAATACTAGGAATAATGCTGCACATGATTGTACAAAATTTCACACGAAAAGACAAAACAGCTTGGACATGAGTTTTGTATTTAAGCTATAAGTAGTAGTAAGTGCAATTTGTAGCTGTGAGTAGGAAAAAAAACTCCTCGGGAGTTTCTTGCGAAAGTCGAAAAATTTGTATTGGAACATCATAGGCTAAAGAAGAAACAGTTTTCAGAAATGGTTGGAGTATCGGATACAACCATTTTCAAACCTCTGCATGATCATCTAGGCAGAAATGTGCAAAATCTGTAGATATATATAAATATCTTGCGTTACTGAGTGACTGACTGACAGACAACGCACAGCCGAAACTACTGAACGGAAGAAGCTAAAATTTGGCATATGTATATGTTCCTTTGGGTGTGTAGGGGAGCACTAGTGAGGATTTTACCCGAAGGGGGTAAAGTAGGGGAGTGAAGTTTAAACGAATTCCACGCGGGCGAAGCCTGCGGGCGGAAGCTAGTATACTATATAACGTATTTAAATACAAAACTTGTCATTTTTTTTTCAAATACAAAATACAAAATAGTTTTTCAGCTAATATTAAAAATACAAAATACTTAGTTCCAAAATACTTTATTAAAATAAAATACCTTTAATTTTAAACTTTGTTTATTTAATCATGTTATTTAAACACGTAATCAAAATTTTAACAAAAACAAAATTGTTAAAATAATAAGGATCGTTTAACATTTTTGCACCTGCCATTACATAAATTTAATGGCATTGACATGTCAACATTTCATAAGTAGGTACTATGGAGGTTTTATTTTATTTTCGGTGGGGGGAACAAAACGACCTTAAATTTATTAATTTAACTAGGTTTCTTGGCTCCCCCATCTAAGTGGGTCCATTAGGACATTTTTATATCCTGCTGGTTCCCCTGGGGAACTCGGAGGGGAACAAACAGACCTAAACCGCGCCTGCTACGGATATGAGGGAATTGATGCAGTGAAGGCCGCACTGAAAGCTGGCCTCACACTGTCCACCGCTGATATGCCTATCAAGATTAATCTCATTGCTCCTCCTTTGTATGGTTAGTATGAGGTTAATACAGATTATGAATAGTTTTTATGGAATTAGAGGCGCTCATAGCCCGGCGGCTTGCGTCGATCCTAAGCGATCGACAAAGTTAAGCAACAGCGGGCGCGGTCGGTAGTCAGATGGGTGACTGCTAGTAGCAAAATATCTTGAGCGCTTCCGTGCTTCGGAGGGCACGTAAAGCCGTCGGTCCCGGTTGTTATCGATTGATAGCAGTCGTTAAGCCATGTCGGAGGCCTTCGGGTGGCTTGAAAACTTTCGACACTGGGTTTTCCACTAACCTCTCCACCAATCCACATTGGAGCAGCGTGGTGGAGTATGCTCTAGGCCTCCACAGTAATGAGGAGAGACCCGTGCTCAGTAGTGGGCCATTAGTGGGTTGTAGCTTAGCTTTTTTAGCTTAACTTATGGAATTAAGGCAGCAAACAAGCATAGTATACCACCCATCTACTGTCGCTCATGTCATGTCATGTCGCTACGTGACTGACAGAACAAGACTCACATGGGTACTCAGATGATTAATCCAATTAACAGATGAGAGAAGATTAATTGGCTGGTTTGTTAGTACATAATTGGATTGTTCAATTTCATAAGATTGTGTTAGCACTTTCATACACAGGAGAGATTGAGACAAATCTTATTTTTCCTACAAAACTACTCTCTACAAATACTTTTTATGAATCTGTACTTCTTTGTACAATTTCAGTGATGACCACATCGACGCCCGAGAAAACGGACGGTCTCAAAGCGCTGCAGGACGCCATCGATAAAATCAACGAGACGATAACTGCTTCCGGCGGTGTCTTCAACGTACAAATGGCGGTAAGGCGTTTTTCATATAGAATATAGCCGATAATCGAATAAACAAAGCGCTGCATGATGGCTTGCGTCAATCCTTACTTTTCTTGAGCGCTTCCGTGCTTCGGAGGGCATGTAAATCGGCCCCGTAAATAACAATCGTTAAGTCATTTGGAGGCTTTCGGGCGGCATAAAATCTACCGACATAATGTTTGGCTTCTACCGATCACATAAAAAAATAATTCACCTACATTTCAATTACACGCATAGATTTGTAGATCAAGAATGCTCGCAATGGCCCCATAGAAATACTTCCAGAACTGTTTTACGACAAAATATAAAAAGACGTGTGGCACTCGGAGACTGCCGCGGTAAAGCTATTGCATAGCATTATATATAAATTAACAAAACAAAAAATAATACTGCATTTGTGATAATAATAATAAAATGAATGTATATAGAGTAATAACTCATTTTCTTTCACAATTTTTTCGTGACTTTCTTCATTAATAAATGCACTTTGTTTATTCATATTTAAAACACTTTGTACACAAATTATACGAGTACAGATATTCACTGTTTTACAGTGGGCCAAGAAAGTGGTGTACCAGTTTTCATTTAGTTGCCTAGTTATCAAAAGTTACATCAAAGTTCATAGGCAATATCACTGAAAGAGACGCATAATAATGACGTAAGCCTAATTGTTAAGAATACGTACATCATAACGACACATTATAGGTGCAAGACATTTTAATCTTTATTAGAAACGGATAATGCATTAATTTGTGCAAAGAAGATTTAAATATTCTGAACAAAAGCATAAGAACTATTTCAGTTGACAAAATAATTATTTTTAAAAAGAAAATTGACATTTGACATTTAAGTCCTATGCCGCCTCTACACATAGGCCAGCGCATTCGCCAACGCGCTGGCGGTGCGCTTGCCAACGTGCTTGTGAGTTAATCCACACATTGGAAGGTCGTTCAGTATGCTTTGGTTCGGGCCAATGTGCGGACGGATCAAAAAATGGATGTTGAGTTGGTAACAGCTGCAGCTGTATATTTATTCACAGCTTATAATTACTACGTAAAAGTGTACAAGAAAAGGGTGATACTTTCATATTTATAATATTAAAATAATAATAAAGTACGATGCTCTTACTTTGAAGTAAAATATCGTAAGGAAAACGGAATGTCCAAGAACCTTATTTATTTAGCATTTTTAATACTTACAACATTTTTATTTTTATGGTACTTATTTTTTGGATTCCATAGGCAATTTTCACTCTGATAGAGCTCAATAAATTTAAAAGTTTCATTATTACTCATATTACCTATACGCCATTTTGTTACGTTAGGTGTTAATACGCCACAAGAAGAAAATATGCACTCTTGATCGCTGCTCCGGACAAACTGATCGCGCGGCCAATGTGTGGATGGTGCGCCAAGCTTGCGACAAGTGTTCTTTGATGATACCGACACCGCGCGGCAAGCTCGCAAGCGCGCCGGCCAACGTTCAAATGCCTACCGCCAACGTTCCAACGCCCGTTCTACACATTGGGAGCCAACGCACTTGCCAACGTGTTGGCCTATGTGTAGAGGCAGCATTACAACGATCTTTTGGCGCGTGCGTGAATGACGTGTGGGTGACAGAGACAGTGCCTTACAGTTTGCCTTGCCTGTATGGCACTGTCTCTATCACCCTCAAGTCATTAATATAGTGTCATTATTTTATGTCATGTTATTATTTTGTATGTTTTAAATCTAAATACGCGATAATTCGACTATTATGAATACATGTTGTCGATTCCAACGCCTTATTTAATCCAGATCTACATGTAATTATTCTTAAAACACCGAACCGACGGGGCGAAAATCAAATGTTTGACAGGTAAGATTTGTATGGGAAATTAAAATTTTCATTTTTTTAGTATTTACCTCGCAATTTTTCATATTTTCTCATCGCTGCAACCTTCCCTGAACTTCCACGAATATTTCAAGACTAAAATTAGCCAAATCGGTTTAGCCGTTATAAAGTAAAAGTTAGTTAACTCAGTTAAAAGTTCTGGTATTTATCGATGTGTGGGTGCATAGACATAGTAACTATGTCTGTGTGCAGGGTGTAATAAATTTTCGTTACGAAATTTTTGAATTCGGTCCCCGCGCCCAAGGCCCGCGATAAAAGCTATACAATAGCATAATAACGTGTGAGCTCAGGCCAATAAACTATAGACTGCGCGCCGTGAACAAAAGCGTGAAGCCGGCAAAAAGTCAGCTTAAGCACACATCGAAACCAATAGAATGCCCTATGTTGACAGTTTGAACTAGAACAAATTTACTTTATTTTTTGGAACACAAAGCTTCATTTATTTTTTATTATTTAGAACACAAAAGTCGTTTTGGTGTGAGTGCCGCCGTATGTATTACAATGCTAAGCTGACTTTTTGCCGGCTTCACGCTTTTGTTCACGGCGTGCAGTCTATACTTTATTGGTCTGAGCGTGTGAGTGGACCCATGGAAATATTTGTGTATCGTGTTTCCCGTGTCCTATATAGACAAGTGTTAATAATAACGTGTGGTGTGTGTGTGTGTGTGTGTGTGTGTGTGTGCAGCCGAAGGTGGTGACGGCGACGGACGAGGCGGAGCTGGCGCGGCAGATGGAGCGCGCGGAGGCCGAGAACGCCGAGGTCGCCGGGGACTCCGCCGACGAGGACGAGGACCAAGGTACCCGACTAATGGTAGCTCATCATCACATTCAATGACTGACCGCTTCTTGGCATGAGTCTCTCAGAATAAGAAGGTTTGAAGGTTGGAAGTGCAGATTGGCGGACTTCACACATATTTGAGAACGTTGTGGAGAACTCTCAGATGTTAAGGTATCCCCACGATTTTTTCTTTGATGCAAGTGATTAATAAATTCTGTTTTGTATACTTTTGGAAAATTAGAGCAAGAGTCGTAGGTACAGAAATCAAAATGTTCAAATCAGGCAACAGACACAGTCATAATAATTAAATCAAATGTTATTAATAAGGTTAATATTTATATTTTTCAGGAATGGGAGATGCTGGAATGGACGAAGAACCTCAGCAAAACGGCGCTTCCGACGAGGAGGAGGACAATTGAAACTGAAAATTATATTGCAATATCTATATAAATATACAGCGGCGGTGGAAAGCATAGATCTGGTACATATTGGTGTTGCGAAAACTAATCCTTCATTCTGTAACAGTCTTAAGGTTTGACTGATAAAACATGCTCAGCATTAAGTCCGCCTTTTGTGACTTTACTTAGGTAAGGTTCAGCAGGAATAATAAATAAATTCATATATAGTTTATTTGGGTAAAGGCGATTAGGCGAAAATGGGGATATTTCGAAAATAACCAATAACTACTAAAATATCAAACATTTTTTACTCTGGCAACATTCTATGTTGATGAAATTATTATTCTATCACTAGTAAATCCGCCCTCGCTTCGCTTCGGGAAACCAGTCCCTTCAAAAATCTCTATAAATTTTAACAAATTATGTTATTCCGATGTCTAAGCTATATTACTGCAAAGTTTCATGAAAATCCGTTCAGTAGTTTTTGCGTGAAAGAGCAACAAACACACACACACACACATACATCCTTACAAACTTTCGCATTTATAATATTAGTAGGATGATCTATGTTGCCAGAGTTAAAAATGTTTCCTATTTTAGTAGTTATTGGTTATTTTCGGAATATCCCCATTTTCGCCTTTACCTCAATAAACATTTACTTAACTGAAAAATAAAAATATTATTTTTCTTTAGGCTCCATTATATCGTAATTGTTTTTGAAAAGATTTACAACGTTGGAAAATATGAATAATATTATGTTCCAACGTTTTGTCACAAATCTTGATTTCTTTACCCGCGTTTTATTTTGCCAGGCTATAATTTATTGTTGAAACCAGTACCGAATTAATTTTGTACCACGTATATCGTTTTATCTTTTCACCGCCGCATTATACTGTAATACTTCGGACTACAAAAATATACACCTGTTTTATACAATACTGAAGTTTTATTTTATACATTTTGGTGGCGTACTGATGTCATTATCCTGGGCTATGGGGAGGAATAACTGAAAGTAAGTTTTAAATATCCAAAATAGTAGCTTATAACTGTAAATAGCTTTTAATGAAATTGTATTAACGATTTGGGAGTATTGGGACTATGAAGTTTCTAGTAATTGTTACATTACATATATAGGGTCTTTCATTAAACAATGTGACTTTACTAGTCGCGCTTTATTCGTAAATTGCGACGAGGACGCCCACGCGCAGCGGTGATCGATGCAGTGGGTACTGCAGATTGTCCTATGGACAATGAAAATAGGAAAAAACAGGAACAAAGTACTTTGCAGGAACAAAAAAGGTATCGATATTTTTCCCTGTAAGTGAATTGTATAATTCTTATGAAAAAAAGGAAAAAAACAGGAACAAAGTACTTTGCAGGAACAAAAAAGCAAGTACGCATCGTGCAAACTGATAGCGCCGCTATAAAAGATTTGATACCAAATCGAATGGAGCGTAATAATCATTTTCCTAGAAATAATTTATATGGTATAACAACGTTTGCGGGATCAGCTAGTAATAATATGTTTATGTCACGCTTACGAAATAGCGGGTTTAGCTCGTTACTAATAATACAAATGATTACAGATGACACTAATTACTACTAAAGGCTATATTGTAAACTCATGTCCAGGCTGTTTCGTCTTTGAAATAATCACGCGATTCATAATAACTAATAACCATTTGTAATAAAAATGTCTTTGACATGAGTTTTTAACTTACAGTATGGCATTTCCGTCAATTCTAAAGGAAAGTCATTATAAATTTTTACACATCTACTCAAGAACGAGCCACCAGTTTTATTGGCCCTGAAATTTGGTATAAGTTTAAGTTTGGTTTAGCCTTACACAATTTACATAATAATATGTTTATGTCACGCTTACGAAATAGCGGGTTTAGCTCGTTACTAATAATACAAATGATTACAGATGACACTTATTACTACTAAAGGCTATATTGTAAACTCATGTTCAGGCTGTTTCGTCCTTGAAATAATCACCCGATTCATAATAACTAATAACCATTTGTAATAAAAATGTCCTTGACATGAGTTTTTAGCCTTACACAATATACAATGATATGTTATGGTAAATATAATACAAACAGGTATGAAACTGAATTGAATTTTTATTCGAACTTGGTTTATAAAAACATTCTTCGAAAGTCTAAACTACATCATCATTCAAAATTCAAAATTTCTTTGGTGATGGTCTTGGAAGAAGTGGCAAAAAACTCCCAAGGAGTAATTGGTGGATTGATTTCCTATGAATATTATGACCCAACCCACTTAGTATGGGTGTCCCAAAATGCGTGAATTTAAGTAATTTTGATAGAAAACACAGGTTTTTTATTGTTTTATATAATAGGGTTATGTATGGAATAGCATATTGGGTAAATGGCCTCCACGACTTTGCTGGCACATACTCTTTTGTTGAAATTTTCCCTGGTTGTTTTGCATAAATGTGGCTGAATTTCGTTGATACAGCGCTCTTTAAATCGCATGATCTGGGCGGCCAATTCTGATCACCAAAACGGGAAATTACACGACCAGAATGCATGGCATGTGGTACAGTCTTGTTGAAACCACATGCCGTCCACATCCATATCTAGTGTAGCGCTCCATTTTTAATAACCCTGAACTCTCAGCTGTCACGCTGTATTTTTTTTGTATGGCAACACTTTACCACACAAATGACGCTAAATTCAAGTCTTGCGTGATTTTTGGGACACCCGTTATTATACCTGTTTGTAATATATTCACCTGTCCAGTCGATTCTGGTAGGATTCTACGGACCTATAGTCTGGCTATCGAAAGCTGAACCCAGCAACACACACTATACCAGGTATATGGTAACACACACTATACCAGGAAAAAAAATTGTAAAAAAAAGCTGTAATTAATTAATTAGGGTGATATTGGCGATGAGAAAAGGCGCTGAAAATCATTTCAGTAAACCACTCCGACAAAAATACAAAGGGTACTAATTAAAAGAGAAAAGTTTTGAACTTTCGAGTTTATCCATCTTCAAAATGTTAAAGGATCAAAGATCATTCTTACAAGGATCAAAGTGTCTAAGACGCCATGTTGATTGTTGACATTTGTCACAGTGTGGCCGCTACAAAAAACACTGGGTTCAGCGTTCGTTAGCCAAACTATAAATCTTTCAGACTGTGGTAGTCCTCCCAACACTGCCCTAAACACAACGGGACCTGGCACAATTTGCACATAATTGTGACCTTGGTCGTCCGTTTTAGGGCAAGGCACCGAACACAACGCATTTGACTGTGTTTCGCCTTTCCAGTGCCTGGTTTAGTGTAATCCGGTACATGCAGTAAAGGCTGGAGGCGCAACACAGACATTTGCGGTGTGTTTGGAGCCCTGTGTGACACCGGCGATTCGCGCGGGTATCGGCTAAGAAGCCCTTCGGCGATTTTTTGCCTGAATTCGCTATGGGAGTACTTAAGAGACTTGGGGTGCTTCTTATAGATTATGAAAGCGTTTAGGAGACTGCTATTATACAGCCTCCTAAACACTTTTATATACCACTTTTTTCTATTTTTCCTCTCCATCGGGAACTTAGAAAGCTTTTGATCCTTTAAATCTACGCCCCCCATGTATCTATTGTACTCCTGTAGAGCAATCGGCTTCCAAATCGCCTGTCCCGCGCGAGTCTCCAGTACCATTTCATGTTGGTGGTATGAAGATATTGCGGTGACTAGTCGTCTGTTTTTCCACGCAAACAACGCGATGTCACCGCAATGTCTTGATACCACGGACCCACGCTCCATTCGACGTGGTATCAAATCCTTTATAGATGGAGGTATGCCTCTGCCACGACGATTTAATGTGCCCAATACGTCTGTACGCCGGGTTTTAAGGTATCTCGTTAGGGCCAATTGGTTATACCAATTGTCCATAACGAGTACGTGACCTACATCCAGATACCCCTCCATGAGATCCAAGACACGCTTTGCAGCATAATCTCGGAACCCATGTAAGGGTTCAGGATGCAGGTCAGCACTTTGACCCGTGTGCAGCCGGAATTGGAGCAAATACCCGGTTTCGGCCTCACACAACTCAAAAGATTTGATACCGGATCTACCAGCTGTGGACCGTATACCCTGCCTCAAGCTTCGACCCCGCCATAAAAGCATGGATTCGTCTAAGTTGAGATGTTGCGAAGGAGTGTATAGTTCTGCAAACTTTCGATTGCAGTGGTCCACTACTGGCGCAACTTTTGCGATTTTGCGGTTATTCCCCGTGGTAAGCAAATCGTCGTTAGGAATAAAATGCAAGAATTTGCTTATCAGTGTAAATCTATTCCTCGACATCACTTTACGGAAATCCTGCATGCCCATGATCCCAGTATGCCAGTAATCACTAATTCTGTAGCGTTGGCAAAGAGATAATAAAATAAGCACAGCAAAATATCTATAGAGTTCATCGACAGTGATTTCAGTCCAAGCATCCAAGTATGTTGGAATCCCTGGGCCAATATCAGGATCGGAACTCATTGAGATTATTTCCCATGCGTATTGATTAGTCTCTTTGACAACCATCTCCATAAATTTGTGATCCCATATCTTTAAAAAGATATCCACTGGATCATGGGCCGCAAAAGTTGGGCCAGGAACGCGTAGATACGACTCTTTCTGGCCTGTGAAAGATATAAAGTCTTCCGACCAGCAATAAGCCGTATTTACGCGCTCAGCTGATATAAAGGTACATTCTTCCCTTCCTTTCTCATTCTCATTCCTCACATCCATTTCATTTTCACTGATAACTCTCTCATTATACTCTTCCACACTAATATTCCCGCATTCTAATAGTACTTCTAACATTCTATCGCACACACTCTCTTCAACGACCACTATCTCACTTCCATGGTCGTATAAAACCCTATCATCATCACCCTGGACTATACGGTCTCGCATTTCGCGAGCCCGACGCCGCATGGCGAGGAAATCTTCGACGTCGCCTTCATCGCCGTCGATGTCCTCCTCCAAACCCAAGGACCCCTCATCGTCGCCGTCGCTCCCTGAATCATTGAGTATATTGAGAGTATCAACATCACTCAAGTTCAGGGCACGACGTCTCTTCTTGGAGGCTCCCTGGACCGAGGAGGTTTTCGGCCGCGGGGAAGACGCCGCCGAAGGGCTGGCCGTGACAGGTGGCTAAAAAGAACAATAAAACTTATTAGGATACAAAAGTTTCACAGAAATATAAAACGCACAGGTTGGTTTCTGCGTACTTACTATAGTACATAGATTCAACTGAAAAAACACCAGCACCTGTTTGCAATACGTAAGAGATCTAGGCATCCCAATAGATTTATAGAAACAGTCAAACAGTGATGAAAACAGGTCTTTATCTAAGGAACTCCTATGGCATGTGTGTTCGTATTTATAACACAAAACCGAATGGGTTGAAAGAGAAATCCTTTAATTTGTTTAAAAGAGATTTATGTTCATTATTACTATGTAGATGTTATTATACAGCAGAAGATTTATTTAATGATAAAGACAACAGAATGACATTAAACTAAAGTCCTACAAGGATCTTTTGGCGTGTAGGTGACAGAGACAGCGCGATACAGCCAACTTATCTCTGAAATGGCAAAAATTGGAACTAACGAAAAGTCATTCATAAGTACGTTGTGGTCATTCATCTTTCAGTTACTAGTGTGAAATGATTGGTCAAATGAATGTCAAATGCGTCCGACAGCGCCTCTTTCGTTTCAATCTTAAGTTGGGTTTACTATAAGGCAAACTGTAAGGCGCTGTCTCTGTCACCCTCACGTCAGTCATGCGCCAAAAGTTATAGGACTGGATATCTGGATTTTTTTAAACTGACATTTTATTAAACTATGATAATTATGTTTTAGTATAGTAAAAATTTAATTAAAATTAAATTCTACCAAATGTTGCATGCTCACGAAATCCAAATATGTATGGACGAAATTATTTATAACATCTGTTGTAACCATATTATTATTATTAACTTCAAACAGACGTCACTACATAGTATAAAACAAAGTCGCTATTTTTGTCCGTCTGTTTGTTTGTCTGTTTGTCTGTATGCTTAAATCTTTAAAATTACGCAACGGATTTTGATGCGGTTTTTTGTTATAGGTAGAGTGATTCAAGAGGAAGGTTTTTCTGTATAATACATGCATATATTCCCACGAGAACGGGATCCACGCGGGTGAAACCGCGGGCGGGCCGCTAGTTATGTATAAAGCTGCACGGAGGCAACCACTCGATATATTCCTGTCCGCGCAAACTTTACAATCTATCAGCGCTGGCTAGTTGTCAACAATGTGCACAAACCTGGATCAGCGTCGCGTCGCCTTCATCCCGGCGCGAGCCGCCAGGCGTCTCCGCCCAGGGGTAGCGAGGGATATCCTGCCTTGCCCGTCCTGCTTTGCGCTTCCTGTTCTGTATCCCGCTTGGCCCGGCGACAGCGGTGTCTTTTCCCGACATTGTTTCTGATAGAAGAAACAAAATATTATAATAAAAATATTAATCATTTATTTAAGTTACCTGCAGAGGTGAAAAAATAACAAATAATTAAAAAATTTAAATCGCTTCACAAACAATAGAGTTCTAAAATTATATCGTTTATTTCGCAAGATCTAATTAATATCGATGAAAAATATAACAAACTAGTAAATCCGCCCTCGCTTCGCTTCGGGAAACCAGTCCCTTCAAAAATCTCTATAAATTTTAACAAATTATGTTATTCCGATGTCTAAGCTATATTACTGCAAAGTTTCATGAAAATCCGTTCAGTAGTTTTTGCGTGAAAGAGCAACAAACACACACACACACTCACTCACATACATCCTTACAAACTTTCGCATTTATAATATTAGTGGGACTAGTAGGATAATAAAAAGAGAATCATGAAAATCGGGTCACAAACAACAGAGTTCTAAAATTAATTATCCCGCGGGATCCAATTAATTTACCGGGATAAAAAGTATCGGTGAAAAAAACCACTAACAATAAAAAAAGCATAAGTAATCAAAATCCGTTCACAAACAATCAAGTTCTAAAATTATATATCGTTTATCCCGCGGGATCCAATTACGGCCGAACGGGATAAAAAGTATCCTATGTGTTATTCCTGGTTCTAAGCTATCTCTCCACCAATTTTCAACCAAATCGGTTCATCCGTTCTTGAATAGTGTAACTAACACCACTTTCTTTTATATATTGACACCATTGGGTAGAAAAGTCGTATAAACCAAAACCTCACTTATCAGGAGAGCAGAAAAACGGTTTTTTTTTCACAAAAAAATTCATAACTTTTTTTTTGAAGTTATAAAAAAATTATCTATGAGAAAGTTTCTTACAATTTTGCTAATGGAAAAGGTTAAATCATCAAAATCTATCTATCTTCTTTATTTTAAAGTTAGCTTGGATTTATGTCTAAGAAAAAATTAATTCTTGATGGTTAATGCACCCACCCCATGAAAATGAGCTTCGAAAAACAGTTTAGGTCGTATATCCACTTTTGGTGAGCTAATGGTCACATTTATTGTCCCGTATATGTAATTTTTTTGTATTAAAAACCATCTAAAATCTTAGTTCAATTGAATTCTGACAAATAAACAATCCTGTTACTCCCAGAACTAGTAGGAACTCAATTATTATTATTCTAATACCCAATAACTGTCGATCAAAATAAAATAACTCTTCTAAATTAAACTAATCAAACATTTCAATTATTTATAAAATTAAGACTTGATCGTTTTTTAATTTTTGTACATATTTAAATGTAATTAAATGATTGAATTAAGCCTTTGTACTAAGGCTTACTTACTTAGTAATTTATTGAATTACACCTAAAAAAAAAATTAAAAACGATCAAGCACTAACCTTAACTAACTTACGTACTAAAAGTAACTTATTTAAATATTTATGATATAAAGGGCATTGGGCGTTTTTGACCCAGTCGCGTTCAGTAATAAAATAGTTTTTTTTAAAGGTTTGGGATTAGCATTTCATGCAATGTTTTTATTTTGATCCAAATTCATGGGGGGAAAAAGTTATGCACTTCTACGCAAATGTAAATTTTTCATATTTATGTTTAATTCAAATATTTTAATTAAAATGAGACCACGCGGCAGACATTAGCTTTCGAATGTCGAAAGAATTATTAACAGTACAAAGTTATGAGGTAACAGACATAAGATGAAAAAAAAAAACATACAGACGAATTGAGAACCTCCTCCTTTTTTTTAAGTCGTTTGAAAATCTGTAAAATAAAAAGTGGTTTATTTCTCATTGAACAACAAACAGCATTAAAAAACAACATTTTACATTACATTTAAATCAAATCTTCCTGTGCTAATAAAACAGCTTTACCTTGCTTTTGAGCAATGCGACTCATTTCATTGGTAAGTATTCATGGTCATTTACAAACTCTGACTAGTTTCATTACTGAACGCTGGTGGGTCACTGGTCCGAACAAAATGCCCATTTACCTTTGTATTCATAATTAGTTTAAAATTATTTGTGAATTATTACTATGAATTATTTTAATTATTTTTATAATTATATAGGTAATTATTATGTAATTATATAGGTAATACATTTAATACATTAGGGCGTACAAACCATAAAATCCTGAATTAATATAATTTATGGTCATTACAATCATCCTAACAAAACTAAAAAAACAAAAAAATTTGGCTTTTACATTGAATATTTACCATTTTTAAGAGGCTATGACCAAAAATTTCTGAGTCGTATTACCCATTTTTGTGCGAATTTCTGCATTTTGTATATATATACTGATCAATGGAGAAAAAAAAAACCTGAGTACCCAAAGGTGTCGAAAAAATAACCGAGTCCAAAATTAACACGTGTAAAAAGCTCAGACTACCCGTTAGACTTCTCTAATAATCATAATGACAATATTATGCTACAAGCACTAGCTTTCGAATTAAAAAAAATATTTTTTATCAAAATTGGTTCACCCAGTAAAAAGATATGGAATAAAACAGTTTTCACCTTATTTTACGTCTGTTTAAAGATATAAAAAATAACACGCCGGGACAGGTGAACGGAAATAAAAGATTGTAAAAGTTGAATATTTATAAATTGAACCCAAAAATCACCATTGTTTTGACTTATATCAATCTAAAACAGTGTAAAGTAACGATAATAAACGAAACTTACAGCTTTTTATCCGTATTTTCTGAGAAATCCGTCTTTTTTCACTCGGTCGGTATATTTCGCTCAACAATCATCAACAATGCCGCCGTTGCCGTTGCCGCGTTCGAAAAGAAAGAAATGACGTTATCTTTTTTTTTGAATGAAGTCGAGTTTAGTCGCCGAGTGAATCGGCGGAGTGAATGAAGAAGTTTGACTTGGACTCTGGCATTTTGGGAAGTGGGAACCATTGATCTCATTGAGATAGGAATATGATCTAGTGGGAACACATCAAACACATGCTCTATTTTGGACATAGACAATAAAGTCTAATATTATAAAAACGCAAAAATCCGCGCGCGAGCAATAAGCCATAAAGTATGAATTCATGCTCTGGGTATTAACGATATCGGGCCCGCGGGCATGAATTCATACTCCGGGTCTGATTACTAAAGCACCGGTTGTTGTTAGTAATAGCACAAATTAGATCTGATAATACAGATGTAAAGCTTCATACAAAGTGCGCTAAACCAACGCCAACGCACACATAGGCACCGTTCACATACACCAAATATCGGAACATATCGGACCACTCGGACCGCGGTTATTATTTCTAACAATATAACATTTATAATACACAAATAAGATACTTTTCAATCAATCAATCAATCAATGAATTAAATAACAAGATCCAATCCAAGACCATTGCGGAGTCGTTAACCCTAAGGCGATTATATTTTAAATATCTAGATTGAGCGTCGCCCTACAATGAAAACAAAAAGAACAAGGCAACATTATCAAGCATGTTTGCGCGCAGGCGATGTTTTTCACTTTAATTTATTGTCTATGTGTGCGTAATCTGTGCATAATGATATAAAAATTGTGGCTAACAATTAGCCACAATTTTTTGACATGTTTTCGCGGATTCGATATTCCATCTAGATATTTAAAACATCAAAGCCCTAAGGCTTACGCACTCATGCGAAACCTAAATCGAGGTACATACATGAGCTTAACTTCTGTACTATCTTTATTTTGTGATATTGCTGCCGATAACAACCGCGTTCAGAGTGGTCCGATATGTTCCGATTTGTCGTGTATGTGAACGGTGTCTATGTGTGCGTTTTTTTTGAGCACTTAGTATGAAGCTTAACATCAGATCTGTATTATCTAATTTGTGGCTAAAGTATGTAGTGCAGTATGCAGAGCAAGATAGCTACAAACATTCGAATTCAAATAAGGCACCCTTTTACGCTTTTTTAACTCCAAGGCGATTTTAGTGCACTGAAGCAAAAAAGCAGGTTTCAGAACAACCGGCACAAAAATGTCCGGTCCGGTGAATAAAAATGTTCTAAATTTTGTGTTTACAAAACATAATTTTTAAAATACTTGTACTTATTCTAGTTAAATACAATTTAATGGAGATTGATACTCTAAAAACATTTTTACGCAAATAAATTATTATAGTTATTAACATTTTTATTTTTTGTTTTTTTTTAATTTCTCTGCATTTGTAAAAGTATTATAAGACTTGTAACACTGTTATTTTTAGTTAAGTATGTATATCTTGTTATAATTATGTACTTATTGTTATCGATAGGTTTCTCTGTAAGTGAATTGTATAATTGTTAAGAGGAACAATAAAGATCTTAAACCATATATAAACCATTTAATATTAACAGGAATATGAAATGCATTCGTATTTAAATACAGATTTTAATTTAAATACAGTTAAGTATGTACGTAAACCGATTAGTTATAAATACCATCAACCATGTAATTGTAATGGCGGCTGTACACACTGGGCCAAGGTATTGGGCCAGCAGTTGGGCCAAGATAATAAATTGTAATAATGTCTCTGTTTACACATTGGTGTATTGGCCATTCTGCATTGCATTAGCTCTTCAATATACAGGGTGTTCCGTTATGAATGGATAATACAGCACCTGCGTGTAGAAGGCATCATGCCGGTTCAGATAAATAAATGTTATGTTCAGTAAAAGTCTTTCCGTTTCTGAGATAGTCGACATTTTCGAAATTTTAAAATTATTCCACCCTTCGCCATTCCTTTTGACGCCAGAACTACAAATGAAGACATTTTTTGTATCTGTTTTTTGGATAGTATTCCTGGATAGATGTGCTATCGAATGTTATCAATTATTTTTATAACAAAAGCACGGATTCTTTTTAAATTAAGATTTAATACCAACTTAAGGTTTTTTCATATTTCATTCTTGATTTTTACTCTGCCGTGGTTAAAAAAAATGTATGGTGGCTTGAATGCCAATTTCAAAAAAAACTTGCCCATTTCACGCAGATTCTGAAATGGTATGTTACAGGGCATAATCCACCTTTAGATTTTAAATTATTTTCTTTTAAAACGAGATAGATCCCATTTTTATGATACTACAAGTTAATTCCAAAATTTGGTTTGTTAGCTTAATAAGCTTCAAAACCATCAAAATTCACTTGACTGCCCCTTATTTGTCAAGAGAACAAAACGTGTGCTCTAATTTAAGAGATTTAAACTTAATTTACTTCATTACCTACTTAATACTTAAACCCCTTAAAAATGTTAGTTTCAGCAACCAAACAAAGCAATCAAATGATCATTTGCGTTGATAAGTATTTTTAACTGACTTCAAAAAAAGAAGGAGGTTTTCAATTCGTATCATGTGTTTTTTCTTATGTCTGTTGTTACCTCAGAACTTCATACTGGGAGAACCGATTTCGATAATTCTTTCGCCATTCGAAAAATAGAGACTGCTGTCTGGTCCCTGGTACCTAGTGCCTGTCATGTGGTCCGTTATAAATTTGAGCACCACCTCGCTGTCCTAGTGCTTGAATGGCCAACCGACCAATTTTGTCTGAGTCGTTTTTTTATTTCAAACTATAGCAATTTTGATTATGCGTCTTGCAATATGTATTTTTTATTATTATTATTGACCTAAAGTCTGAAAGTCAATAATAATAATAAAAAATATGTGTTGTGGGGCGCGTAATCAAAATTGCTATAGTTTGAAATAAGAAAAACGATTTGGATAGGATTGGTCAGTTGGCCATTCAAGCACTAGGACAGCGTCCTGGCGAGTGGTTTTTGAGTTATCTCGATTTTGAATTATTTCGGTTATTTTTAGTTAATAGTTAGTTATTTTAATGAGTGTTCAAAGGTTATTTGCTCTCTTCGCTATTAGAGGGTAAGAGGCTATTTGCTCTCTTTATTCTGGTGCTACCAGAGTAACCAGACTTAGTCATATTCTAACATTTCATATTCATAACATAACATTCATATTCTATGTTGATAGGAAATGACTCAGAATCAATAAATCAATCCTGGGCAAATTAAATAATAATAACGCTACACACTTAGAGCCCCACACTAGGATTCCCTGTGTCGTGGGTTCCATGGACAACACACAAGGCAAGGACACACACCCAGACCAAGAACGGAAAATTAAACTCATCGTTCAAATTTAAACTATTAAAAATCATTGTAGTATTTTGATATTTTAATTTAAGTATGGAAAATATTTTTAATCTCAGGTTTTTGAATAAAATTAAATCAGTGTTTCAAATCCTTGTAATAATATTACAAATTATTTATTTTGCCCAAAAATTATTAAATCTCTGACGTGGTGCGTGTGTTTGTCCACGCCATCGTAACTTGGGATCAACAATTTGACTCACGCGCGACTGTACCATCTCTGCTGACGAATGACAACTAACTGAGTAAACTGAATAAAGTGAATAAGGCGCCAAAGTGTGAACACCGTTGGTGGAGTGCGCCAAGATCCTTTGATTGGCGCACGAAAAACCGACAACTTTCGCCTGGCCTGGCCGGCCAATGCCGGCGCCAACCACCAAGATACCGCCAAGTAGGCTTCTACACGTTGGCCCAACGTGCGGTCCCAAAACCTTTGCCCAATGTGTTCTGACTGCTGATTGCTGATTGTGCTGTCAACTGTCAATTTGAATTGTCATCGACGGGACGGTCAACGTGAACAGTTTGATTTCATCATTTTATTATTTTCTTCTATAAAATATTTACAGAACGCAACTAAACATAATACAAGGTACGAAATATTTTGATCGGGCCATTGACGCCATAAAATGTCGTAAGAAATTTTGTAAATATTATAGGTTATTTCGACCAAACTGGTTCGTCGTTAGAGAGCAGACACATTTTACTAGATAACTGAGTTCCTAATCTTGTATAGGTCTAAGAAATTAGTCTATTTTAAACAGAAACTGACATTTATAAAGACGCCGGAATTGTCAATATTTTTTGTGTTTCTTAGTTAATGTACGACTACAGTTCCGTTCCATCTGATAAGTACTTACTAAATGGTGATGCTTTCTTTGAAGCACTCGTATATAATCAGCCATATATCACACAGATATATTTTTTTAATTAGAAGATTACTTAGATTTATTTGGGCTCAGTACATGGGTGTTATTTATGTTGCCTGTGCCACCTATTTTATCCCTAACAGGGATTTATGTTATTTCTCTTACTAATGTAGTTATTTATGATATTAAACACTTTATGATATTACACACATTGTGACATACTTCACCAAAACTATTTAATTGAGATATAAACTGTAAATGACTATTTCAGATGCCGCTGTCATGTAGGTTTTATCAGGAGAAGTATCCAGAAGTAGAAGATGTGGTCATGGTGAATGTCCGGTCTATAGCAGAGATGGGTGCATACGTCCACCTCCTAGAGTACAACAATATAGAGGGCATGATATTGCTGTCCGAGTTGTCAAGAAGACGTATCAGATCCATCAACAAGCTTATCCGAGTAGGCAAGACTGAACCTGTTGTAGTTATTAGGGTTGATAAAGAGAAAGGTGAGAAATAAAAAGCTTATACATGTTTTTTCTGCCTCCAGTGATAGTCAAATGGTTTACATATTATATGACCCCCTGAAACATGGGTTTCAATTTTGTAACCTGTAATTATGCACCTCTTATAAAAAAAATGGTGTGTCTGAATTTAATGATCACTTGCGTCAGTGAAGGACAATTTTCTAAAGAAAACTGCCTATTTGAGATTATTAGGTACTAGATGTGCCAGCAGCTTCGCCCGTGTGGAACTCAGTGTGTCACAAAGTTTTTCCTGTGTTATAATCAGAAAGCTTCGAACTGCTAAGCTATCGGGAGTTACACATGTAATTGTGAATCAACCATGAAAGATAGACATAATTATGCTGTTGTGGGATATTTTTTATATAATTTTAAGGAGAACATTTCTGTCATACATGATTTCTGTGTAGCTTTAACCATTTGCACCCACCATGGAGCTTAAAAAATTACTTATGCATTATTGTAATTTTTTATTTTAAAAGATACAGAGGAATATTTTTTCGCCGTTTTCTTCTCCTTTAGCACTTTTCCAAAACAGTGGAAGAATAAAAAAAATTGACGTTCATAAGTGAATTTGTAAATTCCTAAATTGAAATAAACCATTTTGAATTTGAATTTGAAAAATGTATTGTACTACACAGTAGCCGCCAATAGCCATACAGCTTACAAGGTGCACTCACATTGTGAGAGTAAACCTATACCTAGCAATGGGACAGACTTATCAGTATTGTAATGATGAATGGTTTTTGATGACAGTTCTTGTTGAAATTTTTGTTGAAATAATCTAAATGCAGTGTAAGATTTGTTAACTGCAAAAAGAGAATGTTACCCTTTGTGTTATAAATGTGCATTAAAATTCGAAATTGTTTAATTATCTTTTTGGTTATTGTTTGGCCTTTGTTATTTAGACATTTGTTTATATTGAAGCATTATAATTTAGTGCTCTAGCTATTTGCTTTCACATGACCCATATGCTTATTACAGGGTACATTGACTTATCAAAACGTCGAGTCTCAGCTGAAGACATAGACAAATGCACAGAGCGGTATGCAAAAGCAAAAGCCGTCAACTCCATCCTTCGTCACGTTGCCGAACTATTGCATTATGAGAGCTCAGAATAGCTTGAGGAGTTATACAAGAGGACCGCTTGGCTTTTTGAGGAGAAGTATAAAAAAAGGCTTCGGCTTATGATTTCTTCAAACAGGCTGCAGTGTAAGTAGTTATTTTTATATTGTTTCTGTTATAAATAAATATTTAGACTAAGCTATATTCTGGTCTCTGTGGCATTGTAGCTCCTAGACATAGGGACTAAATTAAATGCATTTTTTTTTCTTTAAAACCATATCAAGATGATTCTTAGCTACAATTTGTGGAGATTTGATCAGTTGTTTAATAATGCCCAACTCATTAGAGGGTTTCTTATTTGGAGTCTTTATGGTACTTATGAGCAATACTCAATATAATGACTGTATTGAATGTTACAGGGACCCATCAGTGTTAAACAAGTGTGGACTCGATGAAAACACCAAAGAGGTGCTTCTAGCCAATATTAAGAGGAAGCTGACGTCACAGGCCGTGAAGATCCGAGCGGACATCGAGTGCGCCTGCGGTTTAGGTCTGGTGGTTCCCCTTTTCAGTTCCCCCAGGGGGTCCATGAGGACATATATGTCCTAGTGGTTCCCCTTCAGAACATGAGGGGGTCCATCTGGATTTGTGAATCCTGTTGGTTCCCCTCCTATTAGAAAAAATGCTGGCCATCCACATATATTATTTTGACATACCACATTGAGATGACATTGTGACATTGTTGACGATACATGTAAGTAAAAAAGTGCTTTGTTCACATTTCATATCCTGCAAGTAAACGCCTCTTATGTTATAAATATTATGTACGTAAAAAATATTACGATAGCTTTCTTATGGTGCGTACAGACTATGTAACAAAACATGTTATAAAACATTGTTTAATAACATGTTTTAAAAATGTGGACGCTATGTGTTACAAAACAAAGTTATACAACATGTTACTAGTTTTTGCAACAATGTTATATGCTATATTTTAAGAAATGACACGCATTGAATTGTTTTATAACATTGTTATACAACAATGTTGTTCTACACATTAGAACAACATTGTTGTCGGTCTTGTAACATGTTTCATTGTTAGACAACAATGTTAGATAGTGTGGACGTGTTATAAAACAAAAGTTATATAGCATGTTGCATAATGTGTACGCACCATTAAAAAGCGCGATGTTCACAATGTTACCTAATACTAGGAATAATGCTGCACATGATTGTACAAAATTTCACACGAAAAGACAAAACAGCTTGGACATGAGTTTTGTATTTAAGCTATAAGTAGTAGTAAGTGCAATTTGTAGCTGTGAGTAGGAAAAAAAACTCCTCGGGAGTTTCTTGCGAAAGTCGAAAAATTTGTATTGGAACATCATAGGCTAAAGAAGAAACAGTTTTCAGAAATGGTTGGAGTATCGGATACAACCATTTTCAAACCTCTGCATGATCATCTAGGCAGAAATGTGCAAAATCTGTAGATATATATAAATATCTTGCGTTACTGAGTGACTGACTGACAGACAACGCACAGCCGAAACTACTGAACGGAAGAAGCTAAAATTTGGCATATGTATATGTTCCTTTGGGTGTGTAGGGGAGCACTAGTGAGGATTTTACCCGAAGGGGGTAAAGTAGGGGAGTGAAGTTTAAACGAATTCCACGCGGGCGAAGCCTGCGGGCGGAAGCTAGTATACTATATAACGTATTTAAATACAAAACTTGTCATTTTTTTTTCAAATACAAAATACAAAATAGTTTTTCAGCTAATATTAAAAATACAAAATACTTAGTTCCAAAATACTTTATTAAAATAAAATACCTTTAATTTTAAACTTTGTTTATTTAATCATGTTATTTAAACACGTAATCAAAATTTTAACAAAAACAAAATTGTTAAAATAATAAGGATCGTTTAACATTTTTGCACCTGCCATTACATAAATTTAATGGCATTGACATGTCAACATTTCATAAGTAGGTACTATGGAGGTTTTATTTTATTTTCGGTGGGGGGAACAAAACGACCTTAAATTTATTAATTTAACTAGGTTTCTTGGCTCCCCCATCTAAGTGGGTCCATTAGGACATTTTTATATCCTGCTGGTTCCCCTGGGGAACTCGGAGGGGAACAAACAGACCTAAACCGCGCCTGCTACGGATATGAGGGAATTGATGCAGTGAAGGCCGCACTGAAAGCTGGCCTCACACTGTCCACCGCTGATATGCCTATCAAGATTAATCTCATTGCTCCTCCTTTGTATGGTTAGTATGAGGTTAATACAGATTATGAATAGTTTTTATGGAATTAGAGGCGCTCATAGCCCGGCGGCTTGCGTCGATCCTAAGCGATCGACAAAGTTAAGCAACAGCGGGCGCGGTCGGTAGTCAGATGGGTGACTGCTAGTAGCAAAATATCTTGAGCGCTTCCGTGCTTCGGAGGGCACGTAAAGCCGTCGGTCCCGGTTGTTATCGATTGATAGCAGTCGTTAAGCCATGTCGGAGGCCTTCGGGTGGCTTGAAAACTTTCGACACTGGGTTTTCCACTAACCTCTCCACCAATCCACATTGGAGCAGCGTGGTGGAGTATGCTCTAGGCCTCCACAGTAATGAGGAGAGACCCGTGCTCAGTAGTGGGCCATTAGTGGGTTGTAGCTTAGCTTTTTTAGCTTAACTTATGGAATTAAGGCAGCAAACAAGCATAGTATACCACCCATCTACTGTCGCTCATGTCATGTCATGTCGCTACGTGACTGACAGAACAAGACTCACATGGGTACTCAGATGATTAATCCAATTAACAGATGAGAGAAGATTAATTGGCTGGTTTGTTAGTACATAATTGGATTGTTCAATTTCATAAGATTGTGTTAGCACTTTCATACACAGGAGAGATTGAGACAAATCTTATTTTTCCTACAAAACTACTCTCTACAAATACTTTTTATGAATCTGTACTTCTTTGTACAATTTCAGTGATGACCACATCGACGCCCGAGAAAACGGACGGTCTCAAAGCGCTGCAGGACGCCATCGATAAAATCAACGAGACGATAACTGCTTCCGGCGGTGTCTTCAACGTACAAATGGCGGTAAGGCGTTTTTCATATAGAATATAGCCGATAATCGAATAAACAAAGCGCTGCATGATGGCTTGCGTCAATCCTTACTTTTCTTGAGCGCTTCCGTGCTTCGGAGGGCATGTAAATCGGCCCCGTAAATAACAATCGTTAAGTCATTTGGAGGCTTTCGGGCGGCATAAAATCTACCGACATAATGTTTGGCTTCTACCGATCACATAAAAAAATAATTCACCTACATTTCAATTACACGCATAGATTTGTAGATCAAGAATGCTCGCAATGGCCCCATAGAAATACTTCCAGAACTGTTTTACGACAAAATATAAAAAGACGTGTGGCACTCGGAGACTGCCGCGGTAAAGCTATTGCATAGCATTATATATAAATTAACAAAACAAAAAATAATACTGCATTTGTGATAATAATAATAAAATGAATGTATATAGAGTAATAACTCATTTTCTTTCACAATTTTTTCGTGACTTTCTTCATTAATAAATGCACTTTGTTTATTCATATTTAAAACACTTTGTACACAAATTATACGAGTACCATTGAGTTACTATGTAAACTAGAGAAGCTACGTCAAACAAAAGTCATGTTCCTTTTCTCGGTTTAAAGCTATCCGTCGCTGCAGCGCTACAAAAAATCATTCAGTCTAATCTATCAATTTAAACCGCAGCGCTTAATACGCTTAATAAGATGCATAATAGTCCTACAAGCATCTTTTGGCGCGTGGGTGACAAAGACAGCGCCTTACAGTTTACCTTACCTGTATGACGCTGTCTCTGTCAAGCACGCGCCAAAAGATGCTTGTAGGACTGTAGGTCGTTTCATTCATTACTCGGTCACTATGACGACGGAATATAGATTATGACATTTATGACACAGAACGGTCAGTGTGTGGTTTTTACATGTTTTTTACCTATCTGGTTCATCAGTTTGAATGAAACAAAAAATTAAAATTAAGTATTATTGTGAATATTTTATCCCCCAAAACTCAGTTGTACTGTAAAGTGTACACGTTCTACATTTATTAAGTACAAACATCAATATCCTACTAATATTATAAATGTGAAAGTTTGTGTATTTGTTTGTTTGTTTGTTTGTTACTCCTTCACGCAAAAACTACTGAACCGATTTCCATGAAATTTGGCACACACATAGAGGGCAACTTAGATTAACATATAGGATATTTTTTATCCCAGAAATCCCGCGGGATCGGAATTTACGCGGGAAAACCTTCTTCGCGTATGGGGTATAAATAGCTTCTAAACAAACATTAATATAAAACTAACAAGTCTGTCTTCCCGGAAATCCCGCGGGATCTGGAGTTACGCGGAATAAACTCCTGCGCGTAGTTGCGGGCTTAAATTTTTATGCGACCTTTACTAGGAGATTGAGGAAGTTTTGAAGCAACATATAGGGTACTGTTTATCCCTGAATTCCCGCGGGATTAGGATTCACGCGGTAAAAACTCATACCCGGGAATGAGGTCGTGGGTTCAGATGTTTATGGGACTTTCAGTGGGAGGTAGAGGAGGTTATGGAGCATTATATTATAAGCTACTTTTTGTTCCGGACTTCCCGCGGGATCGAGATTTACGCGGGAAAAGCTTCCATGAGCGAATGAAGTCGCGGGCTCATTAATATCTATATATCGGGATATCTATACATATATCGGGAATCGAACCGGCTTTTTTTCTCATGATCAACTTTATGTTGCTTTTTCGAGGGTCAGCATCGCTTTAGCTGGTCTTTATGTTTTGGCACCCGAATGAAAAACTACCAATGTAGTTTAAAAATATAATAGTTTGGAATGAAAAAACCCCGACGATTATATCTTAGTCTTTTTATCGATTTTCTCAAGATCTACATAACGGATTTTTGTACGGTATGACTAAAACGTAGTAAAAAATCAACTGTTCTTAAGATGTGTGGAGTGTGTCTTAATATGTGTGGGGTCGGGATTAACGCAGGATTAACTTTGTGACACACTGAGTTCCACGCGGGCGGAGCCGCGGGCAACAGCTAGTATTTCTTTATTTTACAAAAAGTCTAAACAAGTAACTAATTAAAATTTGGGGTGTCTGTTTATAACATTGAAATAACCACTTTTTACTAAATGCATGGATAAACATTAGTATAGACCGTCTATTCGTATACAAAAAAAAACCATTTTTTGCAATAACAATAATTATTTAGGACTCGTCAAACTAATTTTGGAGATACACAATAATAACCAATAATAATAATAACGAATTGAAAAAGGGCTCACTTACAAGAGAGGATACAAGAATTAATTAAAACAAAATATATTTTTATAAATTTTTAATAAATAAACAAAAACAAATGTTTTAATTATAAAAAAACAAGAAAAACAAAACAAAAAAGAATTATTTAAGTATAGTAAAACACGAAATTAAAATGTTATCCTCAGTCCTTTATACAGTACCAGTTTTTCGTCCGTGGCTTTTCCCGCGTGGAATTTGGTTATATCGCGCATTTTCACTGAACTTGACAGTGCTTTTTTTTGATCCACTCTTTTTTATTTTGTTTGGTATTAGACAGAACGTGTACTGTGAATGGAGTAGTAACTACAGTCTTAATATTTTGTGAGATATTCGCTTCTAAGATGGTAAAATTTGTCAATTATGTAGTTTTGAACTATGGGGTGAAAAATATAGGTTTTGATTATGCTAGGCAGACGGAACCGCGGACAAAGAATAAGAATTAAAACATTACAGAGACATGAATGTCAGCGTGTAAAGCTGATAATATTGTGTTTAATGTGATGTCAACAAATTGTACCTACTATCACTACTGGACGTTGTTAGTCTATGAGAAGGACACAATATGGCAGACGTTAAATAATTTTTCGTATTTATTTGAAAATAGTGAAATATGGTTACTAACCGATGAAAAGTTACTCCTGTGCATTTATTTGAGTTCCTGGAGTTATTGCGGCAATTACGTAATACACAATTGGGCATTGTTCACGCTAGTTTTAAAGATTCACTGACAGGTCTCAGACGTTTTACGCGCATGCGAGCTGGCAAGCGAATGAGAGAGTTGAGGTGCATTCACCGCAACTGACTGGCGAATAAAATTTCTTTGCGGTGTCTTCTCTAGTACTTTAGTACATAATATCTCAATGACGAGTACAGATATTCACTGTTTTACAGTGGGCCAAGAAAGTGGTGTACCAGTTTTCATTTAGTTGCCTAGTTATCAAAAGTTACATCAAAGTTCATAGGCAATATCACTGAAAGAGACGCATAATAATGACGTAAGCCTAATTGTTAAGAATACGTACATCATAACGACACATTATAGGTGCAAGACATTTTAATCTTTATTAGAAACGGATAATGCATTAATTTGTGCAAAGAAGATTTAAATATTCTGAACAAAAGCATAAGAACTATTTCAGTTGACAAAATAATTATTTTTAAAAAGAAAATTGACATTTGACATTTAAGTCCTATGCCGCCTCTACACATAGGCCAGCGCATTCGCCAACGCGCTGGCGGTGCGCTTGCCAACGTGCTTGTGAGTTAATCCACACATTGGAAGGTCGTTCAGTATGCTTTGGTTCGGGCCAATGTGCGGACGGATCAAAAAATGGATGTTGAGTTGGTAACAGCTGCAGCTGTATATTTATTCACAGCTTATAATTACTACGTAAAAGTGTACAAGAAAAGGGTGATACTTTCATATTTATAATATTAAAATAATAATAAAGTACGATGCTCTTACTTTGAAGTAAAATATCGTAAGGAAAACGGAATGTCCAAGAACCTTATTTATTTAGCATTTTTAATACTTACAACATTTTTATTTTTATGGTACTTATTTTTTGGATTCCATAGGCAATTTTCACTCTGATAGAGCTCAATAAATTTAAAAGTTTCATTATTACTCATATTACCTATACGCCATTTTGTTACGTTAGGTGTTAATACGCCACAAGAAGAAAATATGCACTCTTGATCGCTGCTCCGGACAAACTGATCGCGCGGCCAATGTGTGGATGGTGCGCCAAGCTTGCGACAAGTGTTCTTTGATGATACCGACACCGCGCGGCAAGCTCGCAAGCGCGCCGGCCAACGTTCAAATGCCTACCGCCAACGTTCCAACGCCCGTTCTACACATTGGGAGCCAACGCACTTGCCAACGTGTTGGCCTATGTGTAGAGGCAGCATTACAACGATCTTTTGGCGCGTGCGTGAATGACGTGTGGGTGACAGAGACAGTGCCTTACAGTTTGCCTTGCCTGTATGGCACTGTCTCTATCACCCTCAAGTCATTAATATAGTGTCATTATTTTATGTCATGTTATTATTTTGTATGTTTTAAATCTAAATACGCGATAATTCGACTATTATGAATACATGTTGTCGATTCCAACGCCTTATTTAATCCAGATCTACATGTAATTATTCTTAAAACACCGAACCGACGGGGCGAAAATCAAATGTTTGACAGGTAAGATTTGTATGGGAAATTAAAATTTTCATTTTTTTAGTATTTACCTCGCAATTTTTCATATTTTCTCATCGCTGCAACCTTCCCTGAACTTCCACGAATATTTCAAGACTAAAATTAGCCAAATCGGTTTAGCCGTTATAAAGTAAAAGTTAGTTAACTCAGTTAAAAGTTCTGGTATTTATCGATGTGTGGGTGCATAGACATAGTAACTATGTCTGTGTGCAGGGTGTAATAAATTTTCGTTACGAAATTTTTGAATTCGGTCCCCGCGCCCAAGGCCCGCGATAAAAGCTATACAATAGCATAATAACGTGTGAGCTCAGGCCAATAAACTATAGACTGCGCGCCGTGAACAAAAGCGTGAAGCCGGCAAAAAGTCAGCTTAAGCACACATCGAAACCAATAGAATGCCCTATGTTGACAGTTTGAACTAGAACAAATTTACTTTATTTTTTGGAACACAAAGCTTCATTTATTTTTTATTATTTAGAACACAAAAGTCGTTTTGGTGTGAGTGCCGCCGTATGTATTACAATGCTAAGCTGACTTTTTGCCGGCTTCACGCTTTTGTTCACGGCGTGCAGTCTATACTTTATTGGTCTGAGCGTGTGAGTGGACCCATGGAAATATTTGTGTATCGTGTTTCCCGTGTCCTATATAGACAAGTGTTAATAATAACGTGTGGTGTGTGTGTGTGTGTGTGTGTGTGTGTGTGTGCAGCCGAAGGTGGTGACGGCGACGGACGAGGCGGAGCTGGCGCGGCAGATGGAGCGCGCGGAGGCCGAGAACGCCGAGGTCGCCGGGGACTCCGCCGACGAGGACGAGGACCAAGGTACCCGACTAATGGTAGCTCATCATCACATTCAATGACTGACCGCTTCTTGGCATGAGTCTCTCAGAATAAGAAGGTTTGAAGGTTGGAAGTGCAGATTGGCGGACTTCACACATATTTGAGAACGTTGTGGAGAACTCTCAGATGTTAAGGTATCCCCACGATTTTTTCTTTGATGCAAGTGATTAATAAATTCTGTTTTGTATACTTTTGGAAAATTAGAGCAAGAGTCGTAGGTACAGAAATCAAAATGTTCAAATCAGGCAACAGACACAGTCATAATAATTAAATCAAATGTTATTAATAAGGTTAATATTTATATTTTTCAGGAATGGGAGATGCTGGAATGGACGAAGAACCTCAGCAAAACGGCGCTTCCGACGAGGAGGAGGACAATTGAAACTGAAAATTATATTGCAATATCTATATAAATATACAGCGGCGGTGGAAAGCATAGATCTGGTACATATTGGTGTTGCGAAAACTAATCCTTCATTCTGTAACAGTCTTAAGGTTTGACTGATAAAACATGCTCAGCATTAAGTCCGCCTTTTGTGACTTTACTTAGGTAAGGTTCAGCAGGAATAATAAATAAATTCATATATAGTTTATTTGGGTAAAGGCGATTAGGCGAAAATGGGGATATTTCGAAAATAACCAATAACTACTAAAATATCAAACATTTTTTACTCTGGCAACATTCTATGTTGATGAAATTATTATTCTATCACTAGTAAATCCGCCCTCGCTTCGCTTCGGGAAACCAGTCCCTTCAAAAATCTCTATAAATTTTAACAAATTATGTTATTCCGATGTCTAAGCTATATTACTGCAAAGTTTCATGAAAATCCGTTCAGTAGTTTTTGCGTGAAAGAGCAACAAACACACACACACACACATACATCCTTACAAACTTTCGCATTTATAATATTAGTAGGATGATCTATGTTGCCAGAGTTAAAAATGTTTCCTATTTTAGTAGTTATTGGTTATTTTCGGAATATCCCCATTTTCGCCTTTACCTCAATAAACATTTACTTAACTGAAAAATAAAAATATTATTTTTCTTTAGGCTCCATTATATCGTAATTGTTTTTGAAAAGATTTACAACGTTGGAAAATATGAATAATATTATGTTCCAACGTTTTGTCACAAATCTTGATTTCTTTACCCGCGTTTTATTTTGCCAGGCTATAATTTATTGTTGAAACCAGTACCGAATTAATTTTGTACCACGTATATCGTTTTATCTTTTCACCGCCGCATTATACTGTAATACTTCGGACTACAAAAATATACACCTGTTTTATACAATACTGAAGTTTTATTTTATACATTTTGGTGGCGTACTGATGTCATTATCCTGGGCTATGGGGAGGAATAACTGAAAGTAAGTTTTAAATATCCAAAATAGTAGCTTATAACTGTAAATAGCTTTTAATGAAATTGTATTAACGATTTGGGAGTATTGGGACTATGAAGTTTCTAGTAATTGTTACATTACATATATAGGGTCTTTCATTAAACAATGTGACTTTACTAGTCGCGCTTTATTCGTAAATTGCGACGAGGACGCCCACGCGCAGCGGTGATCGATGCAGTGGGTACTGCAGATTGTCCTATGGACAATGAAAATAGGAAAAAACAGGAACAAAGTACTTTGCAGGAACAAAAAAGGTATCGATATTTTTCCCTGTAAGTGAATTGTATAATTCTTATGAAAAAAAGGAAAAAAACAGGAACAAAGTACTTTGCAGGAACAAAAAAGCAAGTACGCATCGTGCAAACTGATAGCGCCGCTATAAAAGATTTGATACCAAATCGAATGGAGCGTAATAATCATTTTCCTAGAAATAATTTATATGGTATAACAACGTTTGCGGGATCAGCTAGTAATAATATGTTTATGTCACGCTTACGAAATAGCGGGTTTAGCTCGTTACTAATAATACAAATGATTACAGATGACACTAATTACTACTAAAGGCTATATTGTAAACTCATGTCCAGGCTGTTTCGTCTTTGAAATAATCACGCGATTCATAATAACTAATAACCATTTGTAATAAAAATGTCTTTGACATGAGTTTTTAACTTACAGTATGGCATTTCCGTCAATTCTAAAGGAAAGTCATTATAAATTTTTACACATCTACTCAAGAACGAGCCACCAGTTTTATTGGCCCTGAAATTTGGTATAAGTTTAAGTTTGGTTTAGCCTTACACAATTTACATAATAATATGTTTATGTCACGCTTACGAAATAGCGGGTTTAGCTCGTTACTAATAATACAAATGATTACAGATGACACTTATTACTACTAAAGGCTATATTGTAAACTCATGTTCAGGCTGTTTCGTCCTTGAAATAATCACCCGATTCATAATAACTAATAACCATTTGTAATAAAAATGTCCTTGACATGAGTTTTTAGCCTTACACAATATACAATGATATGTTATGGTAAATATAATACAAACAGGTATGAAACTGAATTGAATTTTTATTCGAACTTGGTTTATAAAAACATTCTTCGAAAGTCTAAACTACATCATCATTCAAAATTCAAAATTTCTTTGGTGATGGTCTTGGAAGAAGTGGCAAAAAACTCCCAAGGAGTAATTGGTGGATTGATTTCCTATGAATATTATGACCCAACCCACTTAGTATGGGTGTCCCAAAATGCGTGAATTTAAGTAATTTTGATAGAAAACACAGGTTTTTTATTGTTTTATATAATAGGGTTATGTATGGAATAGCATATTGGGTAAATGGCCTCCACGACTTTGCTGGCACATACTCTTTTGTTGAAATTTTCCCTGGTTGTTTTGCATAAATGTGGCTGAATTTCGTTGATACAGCGCTCTTTAAATCGCATGATCTGGGCGGCCAATTCTGATCACCAAAACGGGAAATTACACGACCAGAATGCATGGCATGTGGTACAGTCTTGTTGAAACCACATGCCGTCCACATCCATATCTAGTGTAGCGCTCCATTTTTAATAACCCTGAACTCTCAGCTGTCACGCTGTATTTTTTTTGTATGGCAACACTTTACCACACAAATGACGCTAAATTCAAGTCTTGCGTGATTTTTGGGACACCCGTTATTATACCTGTTTGTAATATATTCACCTGTCCAGTCGATTCTGGTAGGATTCTACGGACCTATAGTCTGGCTATCGAAAGCTGAACCCAGCAACACACACTATACCAGGTATATGGTAACACACACTATACCAGGAAAAAAAATTGTAAAAAAAAGCTGTAATTAATTAATTAGGGTGATATTGGCGATGAGAAAAGGCGCTGAAAATCATTTCAGTAAACCACTCCGACAAAAATACAAAGGGTACTAATTAAAAGAGAAAAGTTTTGAACTTTCGAGTTTATCCATCTTCAAAATGTTAAAGGATCAAAGATCATTCTTACAAGGATCAAAGTGTCTAAGACGCCATGTTGATTGTTGACATTTGTCACAGTGTGGCCGCTACAAAAAACACTGGGTTCAGCGTTCGTTAGCCAAACTATAAATCTTTCAGACTGTGGTAGTCCTCCCAACACTGCCCTAAACACAACGGGACCTGGCACAATTTGCACATAATTGTGACCTTGGTCGTCCGTTTTAGGGCAAGGCACCGAACACAACGCATTTGACTGTGTTTCGCCTTTCCAGTGCCTGGTTTAGTGTAATCCGGTACATGCAGTAAAGGCTGGAGGCGCAACACAGACATTTGCGGTGTGTTTGGAGCCCTGTGTGACACCGGCGATTCGCGCGGGTATCGGCTAAGAAGCCCTTCGGCGATTTTTTGCCTGAATTCGCTATGGGAGTACTTAAGAGACTTGGGGTGCTTCTTATAGATTATGAAAGCGTTTAGGAGACTGCTATTATACAGCCTCCTAAACACTTTTATATACCACTTTTTTCTATTTTTCCTCTCCATCGGGAACTTAGAAAGCTTTTGATCCTTTAAATCTACGCCCCCCATGTATCTATTGTACTCCTGTAGAGCAATCGGCTTCCAAATCGCCTGTCCCGCGCGAGTCTCCAGTACCATTTCATGTTGGTGGTATGAAGATATTGCGGTGACTAGTCGTCTGTTTTTCCACGCAAACAACGCGATGTCACCGCAATGTCTTGATACCACGGACCCACGCTCCATTCGACGTGGTATCAAATCCTTTATAGATGGAGGTATGCCTCTGCCACGACGATTTAATGTGCCCAATACGTCTGTACGCCGGGTTTTAAGGTATCTCGTTAGGGCCAATTGGTTATACCAATTGTCCATAACGAGTACGTGACCTACATCCAGATACCCCTCCATGAGATCCAAGACACGCTTTGCAGCATAATCTCGGAACCCATGTAAGGGTTCAGGATGCAGGTCAGCACTTTGACCCGTGTGCAGCCGGAATTGGAGCAAATACCCGGTTTCGGCCTCACACAACTCAAAAGATTTGATACCGGATCTACCAGCTGTGGACCGTATACCCTGCCTCAAGCTTCGACCCCGCCATAAAAGCATGGATTCGTCTAAGTTGAGATGTTGCGAAGGAGTGTATAGTTCTGCAAACTTTCGATTGCAGTGGTCCACTACTGGCGCAACTTTTGCGATTTTGCGGTTATTCCCCGTGGTAAGCAAATCGTCGTTAGGAATAAAATGCAAGAATTTGCTTATCAGTGTAAATCTATTCCTCGACATCACTTTACGGAAATCCTGCATGCCCATGATCCCAGTATGCCAGTAATCACTAATTCTGTAGCGTTGGCAAAGAGATAATAAAATAAGCACAGCAAAATATCTATAGAGTTCATCGACAGTGATTTCAGTCCAAGCATCCAAGTATGTTGGAATCCCTGGGCCAATATCAGGATCGGAACTCATTGAGATTATTTCCCATGCGTATTGATTAGTCTCTTTGACAACCATCTCCATAAATTTGTGATCCCATATCTTTAAAAAGATATCCACTGGATCATGGGCCGCAAAAGTTGGGCCAGGAACGCGTAGATACGACTCTTTCTGGCCTGTGAAAGATATAAAGTCTTCCGACCAGCAATAAGCCGTATTTACGCGCTCAGCTGATATAAAGGTACATTCTTCCCTTCCTTTCTCATTCTCATTCCTCACATCCATTTCATTTTCACTGATAACTCTCTCATTATACTCTTCCACACTAATATTCCCGCATTCTAATAGTACTTCTAACATTCTATCGCACACACTCTCTTCAACGACCACTATCTCACTTCCATGGTCGTATAAAACCCTATCATCATCACCCTGGACTATACGGTCTCGCATTTCGCGAGCCCGACGCCGCATGGCGAGGAAATCTTCGACGTCGCCTTCATCGCCGTCGATGTCCTCCTCCAAACCCAAGGACCCCTCATCGTCGCCGTCGCTCCCTGAATCATTGAGTATATTGAGAGTATCAACATCACTCAAGTTCAGGGCACGACGTCTCTTCTTGGAGGCTCCCTGGACCGAGGAGGTTTTCGGCCGCGGGGAAGACGCCGCCGAAGGGCTGGCCGTGACAGGTGGCTAAAAAGAACAATAAAACTTATTAGGATACAAAAGTTTCACAGAAATATAAAACGCACAGGTTGGTTTCTGCGTACTTACTATAGTACATAGATTCAACTGAAAAAACACCAGCACCTGTTTGCAATACGTAAGAGATCTAGGCATCCCAATAGATTTATAGAAACAGTCAAACAGTGATGAAAACAGGTCTTTATCTAAGGAACTCCTATGGCATGTGTGTTCGTATTTATAACACAAAACCGAATGGGTTGAAAGAGAAATCCTTTAATTTGTTTAAAAGAGATTTATGTTCATTATTACTATGTAGATGTTATTATACAGCAGAAGATTTATTTAATGATAAAGACAACAGAATGACATTAAACTAAAGTCCTACAAGGATCTTTTGGCGTGTAGGTGACAGAGACAGCGCGATACAGCCAACTTATCTCTGAAATGGCAAAAATTGGAACTAACGAAAAGTCATTCATAAGTACGTTGTGGTCATTCATCTTTCAGTTACTAGTGTGAAATGATTGGTCAAATGAATGTCAAATGCGTCCGACAGCGCCTCTTTCGTTTCAATCTTAAGTTGGGTTTACTATAAGGCAAACTGTAAGGCGCTGTCTCTGTCACCCTCACGTCAGTCATGCGCCAAAAGTTATAGGACTGGATATCTGGATTTTTTTAAACTGACATTTTATTAAACTATGATAATTATGTTTTAGTATAGTAAAAATTTAATTAAAATTAAATTCTACCAAATGTTGCATGCTCACGAAATCCAAATATGTATGGACGAAATTATTTATAACATCTGTTGTAACCATATTATTATTATTAACTTCAAACAGACGTCACTACATAGTATAAAACAAAGTCGCTATTTTTGTCCGTCTGTTTGTTTGTCTGTTTGTCTGTATGCTTAAATCTTTAAAATTACGCAACGGATTTTGATGCGGTTTTTTGTTATAGGTAGAGTGATTCAAGAGGAAGGTTTTTCTGTATAATACATGCATATATTCCCACGAGAACGGGATCCACGCGGGTGAAACCGCGGGCGGGCCGCTAGTTATGTATAAAGCTGCACGGAGGCAACCACTCGATATATTCCTGTCCGCGCAAACTTTACAATCTATCAGCGCTGGCTAGTTGTCAACAATGTGCACAAACCTGGATCAGCGTCGCGTCGCCTTCATCCCGGCGCGAGCCGCCAGGCGTCTCCGCCCAGGGGTAGCGAGGGATATCCTGCCTTGCCCGTCCTGCTTTGCGCTTCCTGTTCTGTATCCCGCTTGGCCCGGCGACAGCGGTGTCTTTTCCCGACATTGTTTCTGATAGAAGAAACAAAATATTATAATAAAAATATTAATCATTTATTTAAGTTACCTGCAGAGGTGAAAAAATAACAAATAATTAAAAAATTTAAATCGCTTCACAAACAATAGAGTTCTAAAATTATATCGTTTATTTCGCAAGATCTAATTAATATCGATGAAAAATATAACAAACTAGTAAATCCGCCCTCGCTTCGCTTCGGGAAACCAGTCCCTTCAAAAATCTCTATAAATTTTAACAAATTATGTTATTCCGATGTCTAAGCTATATTACTGCAAAGTTTCATGAAAATCCGTTCAGTAGTTTTTGCGTGAAAGAGCAACAAACACACACACACACTCACTCACATACATCCTTACAAACTTTCGCATTTATAATATTAGTGGGACTAGTAGGATAATAAAAAGAGAATCATGAAAATCGGGTCACAAACAACAGAGTTCTAAAATTAATTATCCCGCGGGATCCAATTAATTTACCGGGATAAAAAGTATCGGTGAAAAAAACCACTAACAATAAAAAAAGCATAAGTAATCAAAATCCGTTCACAAACAATCAAGTTCTAAAATTATATATCGTTTATCCCGCGGGATCCAATTACGGCCGAACGGGATAAAAAGTATCCTATGTGTTATTCCTGGTTCTAAGCTATCTCTCCACCAATTTTCAACCAAATCGGTTCATCCGTTCTTGAATAGTGTAACTAACACCACTTTCTTTTATATATTGACACCATTGGGTAGAAAAGTCGTATAAACCAAAACCTCACTTATCAGGAGAGCAGAAAAACGGTTTTTTTTTCACAAAAAAATTCATAACTTTTTTTTTGAAGTTATAAAAAAATTATCTATGAGAAAGTTTCTTACAATTTTGCTAATGGAAAAGGTTAAATCATCAAAATCTATCTATCTTCTTTATTTTAAAGTTAGCTTGGATTTATGTCTAAGAAAAAATTAATTCTTGATGGTTAATGCACCCACCCCATGAAAATGAGCTTCGAAAAACAGTTTAGGTCGTATATCCACTTTTGGTGAGCTAATGGTCACATTTATTGTCCCGTATATGTAATTTTTTTGTATTAAAAACCATCTAAAATCTTAGTTCAATTGAATTCTGACAAATAAACAATCCTGTTACTCCCAGAACTAGTAGGAACTCAATTATTATTATTCTAATACCCAATAACTGTCGATCAAAATAAAATAACTCTTCTAAATTAAACTAATCAAACATTTCAATTATTTATAAAATTAAGACTTGATCGTTTTTTAATTTTTGTACATATTTAAATGTAATTAAATGATTGAATTAAGCCTTTGTACTAAGGCTTACTTACTTAGTAATTTATTGAATTACACCTAAAAAAAAAATTAAAAACGATCAAGCACTAACCTTAACTAACTTACGTACTAAAAGTAACTTATTTAAATATTTATGATATAAAGGGCATTGGGCGTTTTTGACCCAGTCGCGTTCAGTAATAAAATAGTTTTTTTTAAAGGTTTGGGATTAGCATTTCATGCAATGTTTTTATTTTGATCCAAATTCATGGGGGGAAAAAGTTATGCACTTCTACGCAAATGTAAATTTTTCATATTTATGTTTAATTCAAATATTTTAATTAAAATGAGACCACGCGGCAGACATTAGCTTTCGAATGTCGAAAGAATTATTAACAGTACAAAGTTATGAGGTAACAGACATAAGATGAAAAAAAAAAACATACAGACGAATTGAGAACCTCCTCCTTTTTTTTAAGTCGTTTGAAAATCTGTAAAATAAAAAGTGGTTTATTTCTCATTGAACAACAAACAGCATTAAAAAACAACATTTTACATTACATTTAAATCAAATCTTCCTGTGCTAATAAAACAGCTTTACCTTGCTTTTGAGCAATGCGACTCATTTCATTGGTAAGTATTCATGGTCATTTACAAACTCTGACTAGTTTCATTACTGAACGCTGGTGGGTCACTGGTCCGAACAAAATGCCCATTTACCTTTGTATTCATAATTAGTTTAAAATTATTTGTGAATTATTACTATGAATTATTTTAATTATTTTTATAATTATATAGGTAATTATTATGTAATTATATAGGTAATACATTTAATACATTAGGGCGTACAAACCATAAAATCCTGAATTAATATAATTTATGGTCATTACAATCATCCTAACAAAACTAAAAAAACAAAAAAATTTGGCTTTTACATTGAATATTTACCATTTTTAAGAGGCTATGACCAAAAATTTCTGAGTCGTATTACCCATTTTTGTGCGAATTTCTGCATTTTGTATATATATACTGATCAATGGAGAAAAAAAAAACCTGAGTACCCAAAGGTGTCGAAAAAATAACCGAGTCCAAAATTAACACGTGTAAAAAGCTCAGACTACCCGTTAGACTTCTCTAATAATCATAATGACAATATTATGCTACAAGCACTAGCTTTCGAATTAAAAAAAATATTTTTTATCAAAATTGGTTCACCCAGTAAAAAGATATGGAATAAAACAGTTTTCACCTTATTTTACGTCTGTTTAAAGATATAAAAAATAACACGCCGGGACAGGTGAACGGAAATAAAAGATTGTAAAAGTTGAATATTTATAAATTGAACCCAAAAATCACCATTGTTTTGACTTATATCAATCTAAAACAGTGTAAAGTAACGATAATAAACGAAACTTACAGCTTTTTATCCGTATTTTCTGAGAAATCCGTCTTTTTTCACTCGGTCGGTATATTTCGCTCAACAATCATCAACAATGCCGCCGTTGCCGTTGCCGCGTTCGAAAAGAAAGAAATGACGTTATCTTTTTTTTTGAATGAAGTCGAGTTTAGTCGCCGAGTGAATCGGCGGAGTGAATGAAGAAGTTTGACTTGGACTCTGGCATTTTGGGAAGTGGGAACCATTGATCTCATTGAGATAGGAATATGATCTAGTGGGAACACATCAAACACATGCTCTATTTTGGACATAGACAATAAAGTCTAATATTATAAAAACGCAAAAATCCGCGCGCGAGCAATAAGCCATAAAGTATGAATTCATGCTCTGGGTATTAACGATATCGGGCCCGCGGGCATGAATTCATACTCCGGGTCTGATTACTAAAGCACCGGTTGTTGTTAGTAATAGCACAAATTAGATCTGATAATACAGATGTAAAGCTTCATACAAAGTGCGCTAAACCAACGCCAACGCACACATAGGCACCGTTCACATACACCAAATATCGGAACATATCGGACCACTCGGACCGCGGTTATTATTTCTAACAATATAACATTTATAATACACAAATAAGATACTTTTCAATCAATCAATCAATCAATGAATTAAATAACAAGATCCAATCCAAGACCATTGCGGAGTCGTTAACCCTAAGGCGATTATATTTTAAATATCTAGATTGAGCGTCGCCCTACAATGAAAACAAAAAGAACAAGGCAACATTATCAAGCATGTTTGCGCGCAGGCGATGTTTTTCACTTTAATTTATTGTCTATGTGTGCGTAATCTGTGCATAATGATATAAAAATTGTGGCTAACAATTAGCCACAATTTTTTGACATGTTTTCGCGGATTCGATATTCCATCTAGATATTTAAAACATCAAAGCCCTAAGGCTTACGCACTCATGCGAAACCTAAATCGAGGTACATACATGAGCTTAACTTCTGTACTATCTTTATTTTGTGATATTGCTGCCGATAACAACCGCGTTCAGAGTGGTCCGATATGTTCCGATTTGTCGTGTATGTGAACGGTGTCTATGTGTGCGTTTTTTTTGAGCACTTAGTATGAAGCTTAACATCAGATCTGTATTATCTAATTTGTGGCTAAAGTATGTAGTGCAGTATGCAGAGCAAGATAGCTACAAACATTCGAATTCAAATAAGGCACCCTTTTACGCTTTTTTAACTCCAAGGCGATTTTAGTGCACTGAAGCAAAAAAGCAGGTTTCAGAACAACCGGCACAAAAATGTCCGGTCCGGTGAATAAAAATGTTCTAAATTTTGTGTTTACAAAACATAATTTTTAAAATACTTGTACTTATTCTAGTTAAATACAATTTAATGGAGATTGATACTCTAAAAACATTTTTACGCAAATAAATTATTATAGTTATTAACATTTTTATTTTTTGTTTTTTTTTAATTTCTCTGCATTTGTAAAAGTATTATAAGACTTGTAACACTGTTATTTTTAGTTAAGTATGTATATCTTGTTATAATTATGTACTTATTGTTATCGATAGGTTTCTCTGTAAGTGAATTGTATAATTGTTAAGAGGAACAATAAAGATCTTAAACCATATATAAACCATTTAATATTAACAGGAATATGAAATGCATTCGTATTTAAATACAGATTTTAATTTAAATACAGTTAAGTATGTACGTAAACCGATTAGTTATAAATACCATCAACCATGTAATTGTAATGGCGGCTGTACACACTGGGCCAAGGTATTGGGCCAGCAGTTGGGCCAAGATAATAAATTGTAATAATGTCTCTGTTTACACATTGGTGTATTGGCCATTCTGCATTGCATTAGCTCTTCAATATACAGGGTGTTCCGTTATGAATGGATAATACAGCACCTGCGTGTAGAAGGCATCATGCCGGTTCAGATAAATAAATGTTATGTTCAGTAAAAGTCTTTCCGTTTCTGAGATAGTCGACATTTTCGAAATTTTAAAATTATTCCACCCTTCGCCATTCCTTTTGACGCCAGAACTACAAATGAAGACATTTTTTGTATCTGTTTTTTGGATAGTATTCCTGGATAGATGTGCTATCGAATGTTATCAATTATTTTTATAACAAAAGCACGGATTCTTTTTAAATTAAGATTTAATACCAACTTAAGGTTTTTTCATATTTCATTCTTGATTTTTACTCTGCCGTGGTTAAAAAAAATGTATGGTGGCTTGAATGCCAATTTCAAAAAAAACTTGCCCATTTCACGCAGATTCTGAAATGGTATGTTACAGGGCATAATCCACCTTTAGATTTTAAATTATTTTCTTTTAAAACGAGATAGATCCCATTTTTATGATACTACAAGTTAATTCCAAAATTTGGTTTGTTAGCTTAATAAGCTTCAAAACCATCAAAATTCACTTGACTGCCCCTTATTTGTCAAGAGAACAAAACGTGTGCTCTAATTTAAGAGATTTAAACTTAATTTACTTCATTACCTACTTAATACTTAAACCCCTTAAAAATGTTAGTTTCAGCAACCAAACAAAGCAATCAAATGATCATTTGCGTTGATAAGTATTTTTAACTGACTTCAAAAAAAGAAGGAGGTTTTCAATTCGTATCATGTGTTTTTTCTTATGTCTGTTGTTACCTCAGAACTTCATACTGGGAGAACCGATTTCGATAATTCTTTCGCCATTCGAAAAATAGAGACTGCTGTCTGGTCCCTGGTACCTAGTGCCTGTCATGTGGTCCGTTATAAATTTGAGCACCACCTCGCTGTCCTAGTGCTTGAATGGCCAACCGACCAATTTTGTCTGAGTCGTTTTTTTATTTCAAACTATAGCAATTTTGATTATGCGTCTTGCAATATGTATTTTTTATTATTATTATTGACCTAAAGTCTGAAAGTCAATAATAATAATAAAAAATATGTGTTGTGGGGCGCGTAATCAAAATTGCTATAGTTTGAAATAAGAAAAACGATTTGGATAGGATTGGTCAGTTGGCCATTCAAGCACTAGGACAGCGTCCTGGCGAGTGGTTTTTGAGTTATCTCGATTTTGAATTATTTCGGTTATTTTTAGTTAATAGTTAGTTATTTTAATGAGTGTTCAAAGGTTATTTGCTCTCTTCGCTATTAGAGGGTAAGAGGCTATTTGCTCTCTTTATTCTGGTGCTACCAGAGTAACCAGACTTAGTCATATTCTAACATTTCATATTCATAACATAACATTCATATTCTATGTTGATAGGAAATGACTCAGAATCAATAAATCAATCCTGGGCAAATTAAATAATAATAACGCTACACACTTAGAGCCCCACACTAGGATTCCCTGTGTCGTGGGTTCCATGGACAACACACAAGGCAAGGACACACACCCAGACCAAGAACGGAAAATTAAACTCATCGTTCAAATTTAAACTATTAAAAATCATTGTAGTATTTTGATATTTTAATTTAAGTATGGAAAATATTTTTAATCTCAGGTTTTTGAATAAAATTAAATCAGTGTTTCAAATCCTTGTAATAATATTACAAATTATTTATTTTGCCCAAAAATTATTAAATCTCTGACGTGGTGCGTGTGTTTGTCCACGCCATCGTAACTTGGGATCAACAATTTGACTCACGCGCGACTGTACCATCTCTGCTGACGAATGACAACTAACTGAGTAAACTGAATAAAGTGAATAAGGCGCCAAAGTGTGAACACCGTTGGTGGAGTGCGCCAAGATCCTTTGATTGGCGCACGAAAAACCGACAACTTTCGCCTGGCCTGGCCGGCCAATGCCGGCGCCAACCACCAAGATACCGCCAAGTAGGCTTCTACACGTTGGCCCAACGTGCGGTCCCAAAACCTTTGCCCAATGTGTTCAGGGCTCTCAATGAACATGACATAAAAAAAATTGTCTATGACCGTTCAAATGTGTCAATCTTTACTCTGAGGTCAATCTGTTCTGCCATTTATACAGTCCGCCCAACTTATATATAGGCCGCGTTCCTTAAAACGACAGTTTTTCATAGTAATTTGAACGTTTTGGTCGAGTTACGGAACGCAGCCATATAGTGTTCTGTGTTGCTGACTGCTGATTCAGGGTTGGATTTCGTAGTATAATTATACTATTTGTACCATTATTTTATGATGTGTAGTATGTAGTATCGTAAGGTCATCATACTACGCGAAAATACCATAATTTTACCAAAGAGGGTCCTTTTATTTTTTGTTAATAATTATCCTACAATATCAGATTTTTTGTAACAAATTTTATGGCAATACCAAATCAAGCAATGGCGGTGATTCCCCACTGGGAAATCCCATCGTGTTAATGCTAAAGACGAAATTCCAATCGACGAATTATCTGAGAGTGACGTCCAATTGTCTCAATTTGACTGTCGAGTTCTGTTAATTTGTAAGTAAGAGTCTGGCTATCCAAAGCTGAACCAAGCAAAGCGCGTTATATTTAAAGAATAAGCATAATATGGTAACACAGAATATACCAGGAAAAAAAAGGTTTGATGCTTTTTAAAATTTATAAAAAACAAAATACAATCGGAAGTAGGAACTAATTTAATAAGCGTGATATTGGCAATGAGGAAAGAGTGTATGAAAATCATTTTAGTAAATCACTCCGACAAAAAATACGATTGGTACTAGTCAAAAAAGATAATTTTTGAATTTTTGAGTTTATCCATATTCAAAAAGGATCAAAGATCAAAGTGTCTAAGAGAAGCCATGTTGATTGTTGGCATTTTTGTCACAGTGTGGCCGCTGCAAAAAACATTGGGTTCAACTTTGGTTAACCAAACTCTACCTAAGTATAATAAAACATTTAATTTTGTAATTATCAAAAGATTTCTATTAAATCCCAGACAAAAACACAAACGAAGAAACGTAGTATAATTTTTTGAAAAGTAGTATAATTTTAATTTCCATAGACAATAATTTTCTGAAGCTCTGAATCCAACCCTGTGCTGATTGCTGATTGTGCTGTCAACTGTCAATTTGAATTGTCATCGACGGGACGGTCAACGTGAACAGTTTGATTTCATCATTTTATTATTTTCTTCTATAAAATATTTACAGAACGCAACTAAACATAATACAAGGTACGAAATATTTTGATCGGGCCATTGACGCCATAAAATGTCGTAAGAAATTTTGTAAATATTATAGGTTATTTCGACCAAACTGGTTCGTCGTTAGAGAGCAGACACATTTTACTAGATAACTGAGTTCCTAATCTTGTATAGGTCTAAGAAATTAGTCTATTTTAAACAGAAACTGACATTTATAAAGACGCCGGAATTGTCAATATTTTTTGTGTTTCTTAGTTAATGTACGACTACAGTTCCGTTCCATCTGATACTAAATGGTCATGCTTTCTTTGAAGCACTCGTATATAATCAGCCATATATCACACAGATATATTTTTTTAATTAGAAGATTACTTAGATTTATTTGGGCTCAGTACATGGGTGTTATTTATGTTGCCTGTGCCACCTATTTTATCCCTCACAGGGATTTATGTTATTTCTCTTACTAATGTAGTTATTTATGATATTAAACACTTTATGACATACACACAATGTGACATACTTCACCAAAACTATTTAATTGAGATATAAACTGTAAATGACTATTTCAGATGCCGCTGTCATGTAGGTTTTATCAGGAGAAGTATCCAGAAGTAGAAGATGTGGTCATGGTGAATGTCCGGTCTATAGCAGAGATGGGTGCATACGTCCACCTCCTAGAGTACAACAATATAGAGGGCATGATATTGCTGTCCGAGTTGTCAAGAAGACGTATCAGATCCATCAACAAGCTTATCCGAGTAGGCAAGACTGAGCCTGTTGTAGTTATTAGGGTTGATAAAGAGAAAGGTGAGAAATAAAAAGCTTATACATGTTTTTTCTGCCTCCAGTGATAGTCAAATGGTTTACATATTATATGACCCCCTGAAACATGGGTTTCAATTTTGTAACCTGTAATTATGCACCTCTTATAAAAAAAATGGTGTGTCTGAATTTAATGATCACTTGCGTCAGTGAAGGACAATTTTCTAAAGAAAGCTACCTATTTGAGATTATTAAGTACTAGATGTGCCAGCAGCTTCGCCCGTGTGGAACTCAGTGTGTCACAAAGTTTTTCCTGTGTTATAATCAGAAAGCTTCGAACTGCTAAGCTATCGGGAGTTACACATGTAATTGTGAGTCAACCATGAAAGATAGACATATGCTGTTGTGGGATATTTTTTATATAATTTTAAGGAGAACATTTCTGTCATACATGATTTCTGTGTAGCTTTAACCATCTGCACCCACCATGGAGCTTAAAAAATTACTTATGCATTATTGTAATTTTTTATTTTAAAAGATACAGAGGAATGTTTTTTCGCCGTTTTCTTCTCCTTTAGCACTTTTCCAAAACAGTGGAAGAATAAAAAAAATTGACGTTCATAAGTGAATTTGTAAATTCCTAAATTGAAATAAACCATTTTGAATTTGAATTTGAAAAATGTATTGTACTACACAGTAGCCGCCAATAGCCATACAGCTTACAAAGTGCACTCACATTGTGAGAGTAAACCTATACCTAGCAATGGGACAGACTTATCAGTATTGTAATGATGAATGGTTTTTGATGACAGTTCTTGTTGAAATTTTTAATAAATAATCCAAACATGAACAATCTAAATGCAGTGTAAGATTTGTTAACTGCAAAAAGAGAATGTTACCCTTTGTGTTATAAATGTGCATTAAAATTCGAAATTGTTTAATTATCTTTTTGGTTATTGTTTGGCCTTTGTTATTTAGACATTTGTTTATATTGAAGCATTATAATTTAGTGCTCTAGCTATTTGCTTTCACATGACCCATATGCTTATTACAGGATACATTGACTTATCAAAACGTCGAGTCTCAGCTGAAGACATAGACAAATGCACAGAGCGGTATGCAAAAGCAAAAGCTGTCAACTCCATCCTTCGTCACGTTGCCGAACTATTGCATTATGAGAGCTCAGAGCAGCTTGAGGAGTTATACAAGAGGACCGCTTGGCTTTTTGAGGAGAAGTATAAAAAAAAGGCTTCGGCTTATGATTTCTTCAAACAGGCTGCAGTGTAAGTAGTTATTTTTATATTGTTTCTGTTATAAATAAATATTTAGACTAAGCTATATTCTGGTCTCTGTGGCATTGTAGCTCCTAGACATAGGGACTAAATTAAATGCATTTTTTTTTCTTTAAAACCTTATCAAGATGATTCTTAGCTACAATTTGTGGAGATTTGATCAGTTGTTTAATAATGCCCAACTCATTAGAGGGTTTCTTATTTGGAGTTGTAGCGGCGCGCATTCCTGCAGTAACATGAGCGCGCGCCTCACATGATATGCTGATCATAGCATTACACCACATGCACCGAGCAAAGTGAACAATAGACTACGTCATACGCGTCACTCTGAATTGGCCAATCAGAAGACGCATCCTCAACCGCGCTAACGAAGATTCTACAGTATCTAACATATTATATACAAATGGTCCGAGTTAACATTCGGGCCGCGGTCCCCAGGCAGTGACATCGCTTGGCGGGAGATCTCCCCTTTTCCTCCACAATTGGTGACCCCGATGTGATTGCACCGACGCCGTGACGTGATGTTCAACCGACATCATCAACCGACGTGACCAACCATGCCAGCAGTGACGAGCACAACGACCAGGTTCCACAAGCAGCCGTAAAAGCGCCTTGGTTCCTTCAGCACGCTCAACTTCAGCGATCCGCAGCACGCAGCAGAGGTTTCTGGTTTCCCTCCCGTGACTGCGCACGCATCGCATCATTCCGGCACTCATGGCCGATAGAAGACACTGGCACACGAAGAGTTACGATATCATCCCATCAGTGGAGGGGGAGTGATGTAGCGGCGCGCATTCCTGCAGTAACATGAGCGCGCGCCTCACATGATATGCTGATCATAGCATTACACCACATGCACCGAGCAAAGTAAACAATAGACTACGTCATACGCGTCACTCTGAATTGGCCAATCAGAAGACGCATCCTCAACCGCGCTAACGAAGATTCTACAGTATCTAACATATTATATACAAATGGTCCGAAGTTAACATTTGGACCGCGGTCCCCAGGCAGTGACATCGCCTGGCGGGAGATCTCCCCTTTTCCTCCACAGAGTCTTTATGGTACTTATGAGCAATACTCAATATAATGACTGTATTGAATGTTACAGGGACCCATCAGTGTTAAACGAGTGTGGACTCGATGAAAACACCAAAGAGGTGCTTCTAGCCAATATTAAGAGGAAGCTGACGTCACAGGCCGTGAAGATCCGAGCGGACATCGAGTGCGCCTGCTATGGATATGAGGGAATTGATGCAGTGAAGGCCGCACTGAAAGCTGGCCTCACACTGTCCACCGCTGATATGCCTATCAAGATTAATCTCATTGCTCCTCCTTTGTATGGTTAGTATGAGGTTAATACAGATTATGAATAGTTTTTATGGAATTAGAGGCGCTCATAGCCTGGTGGCTTGCGTCGATCCTAAGCGATCGACAAAGTTAAGCAACAGCGGGCGCGGTCGGTAGTCAGATGGGTGACTGCTAGTAGCAAAATATCTTGAGCGCTTCCGTGCTTCGGAGGGCACGTAAAGCCGTCGGTCCCGGTTGTTATCGATTGATAGCAGTCGTTAAGCCATGTCGGAGGCCTTCGGAGGGCTTGAAAACTTTCGACACTGGGTTTTCCACTAACCTCTCCACCAATCCGCATTGGAGCAGCGTGGTGGAGTATGCTCTAGGCCTCCACAGTAATGAGGAGAGACCCGTGCTCAGTAGTGGGCCATTAGTGGGGTGTAGCTTAGCTTTTTTAGCTTAACTTATGGAATTAAGGCAGCAAACAAGCATAGTATACCACCCATCTACTGTCGCTCATGTCATGTCATGTCGCTACGTGACTGACACAGAACAAGACTCACATGGGTACTCAGATGATTAATCCAATTAACAGATGAGAGAAGATTAATTGGCTGGTTTGTTAGTACATAATTGGATTGTTCAATTTCATAAGATTGTGTTAGCACTTTCATACACAGGAGAGATTGAGACAAATCTTATTTTTCCTACAAAACTACTCTCTACAAATACTTTTTATGAATCTGTACTTCTTTGTACAATTTCAGTGATGACCACATCGACGCCCGAGAAAACGGACGGTCTCAAAGCGCTGCAGGACGCCATCGATAAAATCAACGAGACGATAACTGCTTCCGGCGGTGTCTTCAACGTACAAATGGCGGTAAGGCGTTTTTCATTATAGAATATAGCCGATAATCGAATAAACAAAGCGCTGCATGATGGCTTGCGTCAATCCTTACTTTTCTTGAGCGCTTCCGTGCTTCGGAGGGCATGTAAATCGGCCCCGTAAATAACAATCGTTAAGTCATTTGGAGGCTTTCGGGCGGCATAAAATCTACCGACATAATGTTTGGCTTCTACCGATCACATAAAAAAATAATTCACCTACATTTGAATTACACGCATAGACTTGTAGATCAAAAATGGTCGCAAAGAAATACTTGTGTATCGTGTTTCCCGTGCCCTATATAGACAAGTGTTAATAATAGCGTGTGGTGTGTGTGTGTGTGTGTGTGTGCAGCCGAAGGTGGTGACGGCGACGGACGAGGCGGAGCTGGCGCGGCAGATGGAGCGCGCGGAGGCCGAGAACGCCGAGGTCGCCGGGGACTCCGCCGACGAGGACGAGGACCAAGGTACCCGACTAATGGTAGCTCATCATCACATTCAATGACTGTCCGCTTCTTGGCATGAGTCTCTCAGAATAAGAAGGTTAAGGCCTACTGCAATAGTCCACTACGCAGGCCTAGTGCAGATTGGCGGACTCCACACATATTTGAGAACTTTGTGGAGAACTCTCAGATGTTAAGGTATCCCCACGATTTTTTCTTTGATGCAAGTGATTAATAAATTCTGTTTTGTATACTTTTGGAAAATTAGAGCAAGAGTCGTAGGTACAGAAATCAAAATGTTCAAATCACGCAACAGACGGTCATAATAATTAAATCAAATGTTATTAATAAGGTTAATATTTATATTTTTCAGGAATGGGAGATGCTGGAATGGACGAAGAACCTCAGCAAAACGGCGCTTCCGACGAGGAGGAGGATAATTGAAACTGAATATTATATTGCAATATCTATATAAATATACAGCGGCGGTGGAAAGCATAGATCTGGTACATATTGGTGTTGCGAAAACTAATCCTTCATTCTGTAACAGTCTTAAGGTTTGACTGATAAAACATGCTCAGCATTAAGTCCGCCTTTTGTGACTTTACTTAGGTAAGGTTCAGCAGGAATAATAAATAAATTCATATATAGTTTATTTGGGTAAAGGCGATTAGGCGAAAATGGGGATATTTCGAAAATAACCAATAACTACTAAAATATCAAACATTTTTTACTCTGGCAACATTCTATGTTGATGAAATTATTCTATCATGATCTATGTTGCCAGAGTTAAAAATGTTTCCTATTTTAGTAGTTATTGGTTATTTTCGGAATATCCCCATTTTCGCCTTTACCTCAATAAACATTAATTACTTAACTGAAAAATAAAAATATTATTTTTCTTTAGGCTCCATTATATCGTAATTGTTTTTGAAAAGATTTACAACGTTGGAAAATATGAATAATATTATGTTCCAACGTTTTGTCACAAATCTTGATTTCTTTACCCGCGTTTTATTTTGCCAGGCTATAATTTATTGTTGAAACCAGTACCGAATTAATTTTGTACCACGTATATCGTTTTATCTTTTCACCGCCGCATTATACTGTAATACTTCGGACTACAAAAATATACACCTGTTTTATACAATACTGAAGTTTTATTTTATACATTTTGGTGGCGTACTGACGGTACTGATGTCATTATCCTGGGCTATGGCAGAGATACTCATACCGAAAGTCACGCGGTGAAGGATCAGACTAAGAGCAGCCTAGGGGAGCTCACCCTGTGAGGAGAGAGGAGAAGGAAGAGCAACGGAGTAGGAAAATTAGAGTCTGGTATCCGGGCGGTGACCTGGAGTTTGTGTGTTGATAATGTTGTAGTGTGTAGCGGCGCATACCTACAGTAACATGAGCGCGCGCCGTACATAATGCTGACCACGCAACCACGAGCGACGAGTGCAGTGAAACAATAGACTACGTCATACGCGTCATACTGAACTGGCCAATCAGGAGACGTATCCTCAACCACGCTATCAAGATTTCAAGATATACAAAGTATATATACAAATGGTCCGAGTTAACATTCGGACCGCGGTCCCCAGGCAGTGACATCGCCTGGCGGGAGATCTCCCCTTTTCCTCCACAATTGGTGACCCCGACGTGATCGACCGACGTGATTTGTCAACGTGATGTTTGACCGACGTGACTTGGTAATCCTCTCGAAGTATCTGACGTCCTTCAGCAAATACAAGGAGTCATAGAGTTCCAGCCAGCAGCAACGAGCATAATGACCAGGTTCCACGAGCAGCCTCTAACATAAGCGCCTTGGTTCCTTCATCCGGCTCAAGTTCAGCGATCCGCAGCACGCAGCAGAGGTTTGACGGTTTCCCTCCCGTGACGCGCACGCATCGCATCGTTCCGGCACACATGGCCGATGGAAGACACTGGCTCACGAGAGTATTTGCCGTACATAATGCTGACCACGGTTGCGTGGTCAGCATTATGTACGGCGCGCGCTCATGTTACTGTAGGTATGCGCCGCTACATCACTCCCCCTCCACTGTTGGGAGATGTCGTCACTCTCGTATGCCAGTGTTTTCCCATCGGCCACGTGTGCCGGAACGATGCGTGCGTGCGCAGTCACGGGAGGGGAACCGCCAAACCTCTGCTGCGTGCTGCGGATCGCTGAACTTGAGCCGGATGAAGGAACCAAGGCGCTTATGTAGAGGCTGCTCGTGGAACCTGGTCATTATGCTCGTTGCTGCTGGCTGGAACTGCTTGACTCCTTGTACTTGCTGTAGGACGTCAGATACTTCGAGAGGATTACCAAATCACGTCGATAAATCACGTCGACAAATCACGTTGCTTGAATCACGTCGGTCGATCACGTTGCTTGAATCACGTCGGTCGATCACGTCGGTCGACAAATCACGTCGATAAATCACGTCGACAGATCACGTCGCTTGAATCACGTCGGGGTCACCAATTGTGGAGGAAAAGGGGAGATCTCCCGCCAGGCGATGTCACTGCCTGGGGACCGCGGTCCGATGTTAACTCCGGACATTTTGTATATATAGTTTGCATATCTCGAAATCTTGATAGCGCGGTTGAGGATGCGTCTTCTGATTGGCCAGTTCAGTATGACGCGTATGACGTAGTCTATTGTTTTACTGCACTCGTTACTTGTGGTTGCGTGGTCAGCATTATGTACGGCGCGCGCTCATATTACTGTTAGGTATGCGCCGCTACATAGTGTGTATTAAATGAGCAGAGGCTTTTATGTTTGTCGGACCCTAACAGGTCCAGGAGTCGGGCTTGCCTTTATCGGCTGGCCCAGCCACGGAACACAGAGACATACCAGGGCCCAGCGGCCACCTCGGTGGCGTGGGATGGCGAACAGGAGGTTCGCGTGCGCGGTGGGCCCGTCAGTCATGGTCTTGTGGCTGCCGGGCTGGTTTCGGCCACCATCGGGCAACCTGTTATCCCGCAAGGGACCAGGGGGGCTTGCCTTCATTGACCGGCACTGAGAGGGGAAAACCTCAATAAAAAGTCCTCAAAGCTTCGTCGTTGGGTAACGTGGCGACGGGGCGCCCTTAGTGGTGGTGGACAGAGTGTAGTCCGCCCGCTAGCGTCCAACCCGGGGTACCGCCCGCCCCTCCGGTGTATTTAGGGTTACCCAGGTGCAGGGGGCATCGCCTGGGCCGACATTTTAGATCCCCCATACTCGTGGGAACAACATGGATAAAATTGAAAATTTAAATTTACAAAAAGAAGTTTTAGAAGGCGTTAATGATGTGGAAAATACGCTGTCGGGTTCCGATAGCACATTACATGTGGAAGATGAGCAGGCAAAGATTGCCAATGAGCCTACTCAGGCGCAAAAAGCGGGAGATGAGAGTGAGTCTGATGGACGTTCATCACGGTCACGGAAAAAGAGAAGACTGAACGAAAAGAGAAGGCCTGGCTCGTCAAGTGACGAACCCAAAAGTTCAAGTGCTTCTAGACCGACTTCGGTAGCATCGACTAGTCGAGGAAGAGGTAAGAGGTAGAGGCCGGCCACCCACTACTGGGAAATACGTGGGCTTGGCACAGGCTAAGAAAGAATTGCTCCGCCAGCAACATCTGGAACTAGAGCTTAGGGCGGAGAAGGAGCTATCTGAGATATCTAGGGAGCCCGTGATGACGAGGGCATCCACAGAGTCCCTACTTATGCTCACTGGAGATGAGGAGCCAGAGTTGCAAACAACTCAGGCTATTACAGCGCGGGTTCAAAACTCATTAGAGATACTGACAATGGTGGCCAAACGCTCTCGGAATCTTAAAGGGCAGTTTGTGGCTAATATTAATCAGGCAGTAGAAAATATTCGAGAGGATGTCAACGCTCTTGCAAAGCGCAGTGTCTCCGACGAGACGCGTCAATTGCAGGAGGCGAACGATCGGATGCGAGTAGAGCTTGAAGAACAAAAAAAGAAGGTCGCTGAGCTGGAAAAGGCTCTAAAGGAGCTGCATGAAAAATGCTTTCCCACAGGCAATCGAAGCGGAACTGGTGACGCGATAAACGCCGTTACCAACCTGGAAGAGTTTGAGAATCAGCTTCTGGGCCGAATGATGGCACGTCTCAATGCTCGCATTGGAGGGTTAGAGCCTAGACTCAACCCTGAGCCACGGCTCCGTCCCTCTCTACAGCATGAGAGAGCAACTCTGGAGTCGGCGGACCCTCACGTGCCAAAAGCATCTAAGGGTAAGAAAAGGAAGGAACCCACAAAGCCAGCAACAGTGGAGTCAGTTCACGATGGCAATTCCAAGACGGTTTCTTCAGGGGAGGGAACAAAAGCTGCGCCATCAAAAGGCAGTGAAGCGGCTTTAAAGGTTGTGGAATCGGCCCCAAACACTTCAGAGTCTTTCCCGACTCGCAGGCCGAGAACCAGGAAGGAGCGAGACAAGGCTGTACCAGAGAGATCCGGGGTAAGGGAATCACGGCCGTTACCACCAGCGCCTGTATCTATGTCTAAGGAGTGGACAACGGTGGTCCGGCGCGGTAAGGGACAGAAGCCCATTAAACCTTCCCAGCCCCAAATGTTGAAGAAACATTCCCCGCAGCAGCCGAAATTACGACCACCGAAAACGGCAGCTGTTGTTCTCACTCTACAGCCTGGCGCTGCAGAGAAGGGGACTACATACGGATTGGCGATTGCAGAAGCAAAGGCGAAAATAAATATTGCGGAACTTGGGATAGACGGGGTCCGGTTTCGCAAGTCACTGACTGGTGCAGCAGTCCTGGAAATATCTGGGGCCGATAACGAGGAGAAGGCAGACAAGATGGCAGAGTGCCTCAGACAGGCTCTTAATTCGGAGCTGGTCAAAGTTTCCCGACCAGTGAAGTGTGCGGAAATAATGGTCAGCGGATTGGACGACTCCGTTACCATCGAAGAGTTGGGGCAAGCGATTGCTAGAGTGGGTGACTGTCACCCCGATCAGGTCAAGGTCGGGCCAATCCGGCAAAACCGCTTCTCTATGGGCGCAGCCTGGGTCAGCTGCCCCATGGTAGCGGCCAAGAAGGTTACTTCGGAGAGGTTGCTGGTGGGCTGGACAGTCGTGAGAACGAAACTCCTGCAGCCACGTGACATGCGATGCTTTAGATGTCTAGAAACAGGGCACGTGAGAGAATTTTGTACATCGCAAACCGATCGCAGCCATCTGTGTTTTAGGTGCGGAAATACAGGACACGTCGCTTCTAAGTGTGAGGCGGAACCCAATTGTCCTCTGTGCGCGTCCGCCGGAAAACCGGCTAATCATCGTTTGGGTGGCAAGTCGTGTTCGGCCCCCAAGCAAAAAATGAACAGAAGGGCTCAAGTTGTAGCTGCGTTACAGCCGCAACTGCAAAGCTGCCCACCGAACGGGCAAGTCGCAGAGGTGGATATGGAAATCATCTCTTAGATGGCTCTTTCCTTCTTACAGGCGAACCTCAACCACTGTGCTCGGGCACAGGATATTCTTCTCGAAACAGCGGCACGGTGGTCGAGCCAAGTGCTAATCGTTTCCGAACCATACTTCGTTCCAGATAGGGATAACTGGGTTGGAGACTTGGATGGGCTAGCTTTGGTTGCCGTTAATATTGCAGCTGGTGCTCCTACCGTAAGACGGTCGATGAGAGGACACGGTTTCGCTGCAGTTCAGTGTGGCAGCGTTGTTATAGTGGGGGTTTATTTCTTGCCGAACCGTCCGCTTGTGGAGTTTGAGCGATTCCTCTCGGACTTAGACTCCTTGTTAGGTTGGTGTAGGTCATACGATGTCCTCATCGCAGGTGACCTGAATGCGAAGTCAACAGTATGGGGTGCTCCTGCTACAGACGCGAGAGGCGAATTGCTTGGGGAGTGGCTGGCCGCAAATGGTTTAGTTTGCGCTAATATGGGGACCGTAAATACGTGTGTACGTAGACAGGGTGGCTCGAGAGTCGACGTAACTTTCGCCAGTTCTGTCATTGGAGGTCGTATTCAAGATTGGGAGGTCGTCGTGGGAGAGGAAACGCTTTCGGATCATCTTTACATTCGTTACAGAGTCTCTCCACCCACAAACGCTTCGGTCAGCATAAGTCGTGTCCCTGGGGAGCGTGGACCAAGATGGGCCATTAAGTACCTTAATAAAGACGCACTAATATCTGCGTCCTTGGTCGAGAGCTGGAACCCGGAACCGGATCAATTTTTGGTCGACATAGAGGCAGCCTGGTTTAGGGAATCGATGACGCACATATGCGATGTCGCAATGCCTAGGGTTCGCCAACTGCCAAGGCGTAATCATGTTTACTGGTGGTCAGAAGAGCTCTCGCGTCTCCGCGCGGTATGCAGAGCTGCGAGACGCTTACATGCTCGGTGTCGCAGACGCCGACAACGTGATGACTAGGAAGAGAGCCGCCTTTTCATCGCCTATCAAGAGGCAAAGAAGGCCCTCCGTGCGGAAATTGCTGCGTCCAAACAACTAGCTTGGCAAGAGCTACTAGATACGTTGGACAGGGACACATGGGGCAGACCATACAAACTTGTCATGAATAGGCTCCGTCCATGGGCCCCCCCACTCACGTCCACCATGGACCCTGTCGTAGTGCAATCAGTGGTGGCGACACTTTTCCCACCACAAAGTGATGTTGTGCCACCTTACAGTGCACAGCTCTCCACGGCGGCGGATGATGGTCTCACTGTCCCCGCAGTTACGGAGGCTGAACTGAATGTTGCTATAGAAAGGCTGCGGCGAAAAAACACGGCCCCAGGACCTGACGGCATTCCCGGAAAAGTCTGGGCCATTGCCTTATGCAACGGTTTGGGACCCCGTTTCAGAGCATTTATAACCGCATGCCTGACCCAGAGAAGGTTCCCACAAGAATGGAAGACTGGGAAACTGGTCCTTCTCAAGAAGGTGGGACGACCTGTCGACTCCCCCTCAGCCTATCGCCCGATAGTTCTATTGAACGAAGCCGGTAAGCTGATGGAAAGGATAATGGCGAACAGGCTCAATGAGCATTTAAGGGATGTAGGGCCAAACCTGAGCAATAATCAGTACGGGTTTCGACGAGGCAGATCTACCATTGACGCAATCGCACATGTGAAGACTCTTGCCCAGGAGGAGAATGCAAAAGGAGGCGTTCTGTTGGCGGTATCGCTGGATATTGCCAATGCGTTTAACACCCTCCCGCATGCCTGTATTGAAGAGGCTCTCAAGTTTCACCAGGTCCCAACCTACCTACGAGAGACCATAATGGCATATCTGTGTAATCGGAAGGTGGTCTGATGGATGGAGCGAGCGTGATGTTACCTCTGGTGTTCCACAAGGATCTGTTCTTGGACCGCTCTTGTGGAACATAGGTTTTGATTGGGTCATCCGAGGATCGAACCTCCCGGGGGTGCAGGTAGTCTGCTACGCGGACGATACTCTGGTGACGGCACGCGGCGAAGACTTTCGGTCCGCGTCAATCCTCGCGACGGTCGGCGTCGCACAAGTCGTGGATCGTATAGCAAAATTGGGCCTGAGAGTTGCTCTCAATAAAAGTGAGGCCCTGGCTTTTTATGGGCGTAGAAGACCTCCTCCCGCGGGAGCAGAACTTGTTGTGAGTGGCACCTCCATCGGCATCAGGTCAACGATGAAGTATCTAGGACTCGTTCTTGATAGCCGGTGGAACTTCGAGGCTCACTTTGCACAGCTCAGCCCGAAGTTAAAGAAAGTCTCGATGGCCCTCAGTAGGCTTCTGCCTAATCTGGGAGGCCCGGATGATGGATGTCGTAGACTCTATGAGGGTGTCGTAAGATCCATGGCACTGTACGGGGCGCCAATCTGGAGTGGCAACCTTACACCCCGAGGCAAGGCTTACCTACGTCAGTCGCAGAGGGTGATGGCGGTTCGAATAGCCCGAGCCTACCGCACGGTTTCATACGAGGCCGCTTGCGTAGTTGCCGGCTCCATCCCGTGGGATTTAAAGGCTGAGACCTTCGCAGCGATGTACGTTAAATCGGCGGAGGCGAAAGCTCAGAGCGGTCCGCCTACGACTGACCAGTTAAGGGCGTGGAGGACAGAAGCTGAAGAACTTGCCTTCAGAATATGGAGTGACCGACTGGAACGACCAACGGCTGGGCTTCGCACCGTCAATGCGATACGTCCAGTCCTCAAGGAGTGGATTAAGCGGCAGGGTGGAAAGTTGTCCTATCGTATGACACAGGTACTTACTGGGCACGGCTGCTTCGGCAGGTACCTGTGTAACATTGCGAGAAGAGAACCAACCCCTGAATGCCATCACTGCGGTGCGGCCGAGGACACCTCTGAGCACACGCTAGAGGTATGCCATGCATGGTCGTCTGAGAGGGCTGTATTGATGGCTGCAATTGGTAGGGACCTGTCGCTGGCAACGGTCGTCAGGAAGATGGTCGAAAGCGTTAGGCTTTGGCAGGCAGTGGGGAAGTACTGCGAGAAGGTACTTTCTCAAAAGGAGGCTGCGGAGAGGACCCGCGAAGAGGACCCCTTAGCCGATCCCCAGAGACGAAGGCGTTTAGGACGCAGGCGGCGTACCTATGCCGCGGCGACCTTTACGACTTAAAAAAAAACCCACAGTGTAGAATGAGTGGAGGAAGCGGAAGTGCCAGATGTAGAGTCTAAAAAGACGCAGAACATGCAAGGAGAACGAGGACATAAGGCCCAGCTGAAGCCTCCTTTCCTTGCTGACTCTGGAAGTAGGAATCGTAGAGGGGTTTTTAGTGGGTAGTCGTGGTGCTTTGCGTTAACGCAACCCGCGGAGTCCCACATCCTCCCGTGGCAAGGCACGGCCACGGGACATACGTAAATGTATTTTCCCCTCTTAAAAAAAAAAAAAAATGGGGAGGAATAACTGAAAGTAAGTTTTAAATATCCAAAATAGTAGCTTATAACTGTAAATAGCTTTTAACCCATTAACCGCCGCAGCTGTATATAAGCAACTTATCATTTTCGAGCCCCTGGCGCCGCAGTTGTATATTCGCAACCTAAAGTTTACGTAATGATTTTCAATCGTTTTTTTACTTGCGTAGCAGCAATTTTATAATAATCTTAAAGGCCACCTTTGCCATTCAAGGAATTTCTTTTGTTTTCCCTAAAATCACTTACGCAAAGCGCCAAATTAATGGTAAAAAAATAGAAAAACCCCACCGCAAAATACAGGTGTGACCTTAACCTGTACCGCCAGAGTTGTATAAATACAACAGTAGTGATGTGACACAAGTTTATTTATTATTATTTTATTTGCATTAACCTTATAACCATAATTTTAGTTTCAAACAATGGTGATTTACCTGGACGTTGATGATTATCTAAATAAAGAACACTACCGCTTGTGCATTCGTGATTTTAAATGGCCGTGGAAGGAAACGCACTTCGTGAAACGAAATGACTGTTTCATGTGTCGCTTGCCTACTGATCCAAGACTGCCTCGTCATTTTGTTTGTCGCACTGATATACACACATCAAAAGTGTCTAGGGATCAACATATATTTTTGCAATAACTTTTCTCCTGATTGATATTAATTAAAATTTTCTTTAAGGATTCATCAAATAAAGTGTTTTCGTTTGTCACAGTAACGATAAACCAAGTCACCTTTGCATTAATAAAGAAATTTGCCATTTTCCTAATAAAGGGATTTTTGACATTTGAACCACTAACATTAAAGTTCGAAAAAAAGACTGAAATAACAGTTTTCTTTAAAATTTTATTGGGTAACTTAAACAATTAATAATCCGTGTTTCTACCGCGAACACTAACAACACAAGAACATCGGTTTGGCATACTCAAAATGAGTTCATCCAAATCACGCTGTGGAATGGCCGCCCATGTTCGTTGCAACAACCAAAAAAGGTCTTCTTGCCACTGGATACCCTCCATATTCGGCAGAGCTCTTCTCTGTAGCATATCCCATGCATGCTCAATCGGGTTCAAGTCTGGCGACTGAGCAGGCCAGGGCAGGACATTGATGTTAGCTGCGGCGAGAGTCTGTCTTACAACTCTTGCGGTGTGCGGTCGTGCATTATCATGCATTAACTGAATACATGACGTCTGATACAATCGTCTCAGCATAAATTTGAGCGTTGAGGTTGCCTCTGATCCAAATCAACTCAGTTCTTCCGCCGATCCAAATACCCGCCCATACCATGATGGTTCCACCACTATAAGGATGGACTTCCTGGCAGGATTTTAATCGCTGTTGGCGTCCAGGGGTTCTCCAGTGTCGTATACGTCTTGTATCCGGTCTCATACCAAAACGAGACTCATCAGAAAAGCACACGAAACGCCATTGTTCTTCTGCCGAATTCCGCATAAAAATGCTTGATCCCTAGACACTTTTGATGTGTGTAAATATTACTTTTCAAATGCTATGTAACACTATCCATTTTTGGTGCCTAAATTGTGCGTTTGCCATTTATGAGCATTACTCGAGTGATGAGTGCGAATTTTGTTCTGTATAGACAGTTGCTTCAAATATATTAAATTGATGATGTTGTCATAAATTCTAAAAAATTGATTCAATAAATCTATATAATATATAAAAGAAAGTCGTGTTAGTTACTTACACCATTTATAATTTGTGAACGACTGGACCGATTTTTATGATTTTTGTATTTCTGAATTTGTTTTCGCATTGGGACCTTTGGGTATGGGATATATCCTTTTGGGTATGGGATATTTTTTACTTCACTTCGTCAGTCGCGGCTTACCAAAGGTTAATGCCAACTTAATTTTATTCAAAATACTATACAAATAAAATAGGCATTCAAAATTAGAAAGTAATTCAATGCTTGTTGCTGTTTAATTCCATCATCTAAAACTTCACATGATTTATGGTATATTCATATTACATTTGCATAGACGGTTTTCATCAGATTGTATTTTAGTAACAACCCTAGGCACTTTAATGTTATCAAAAGAGTCCAGCGCCGGAGTTGTACATATGCAACCGCTTGTGACGTCATAAGCGAACTCATAATGATAATAGTGAGGGTACATCTGTTTTATTCGTTTACAATTATTAATAAATTAGTGGGTACCTAGTTTATTTCATTGGTCATTGCGACTGTGTTTAAATCGCAAAATGTCGAGTGCAGAGGAATTAATAAGGATTTTAGAAGATTACGAGGGAGATTTAGAAGAATTTCTGACATAAAAGTATAAGTAGTTTGAGCAATATCGATAACGGAAATGATGTCACTTTCCGCACTATCTGCGCTGTTGTTTATTTCGAATGCTAGCGCCGGGGTTGTATAAATGCAACAACAACAATAGTGATTCCAAAGACCGGATGTTGTAGAATTACGAACTAAACTCTATCTTGGCTTTGGCTGTGTCTATGTACATGGTTATAGGTCTTTTTATGTGGGTAGTTTTCATATTATTTTTATGAGGTTAATGAATTATCAAAACATTAGCTTCTCGTAAAAACTTGTAATTTTACCCTTAAAATCTAGTTTGTTGTAGGGATTGGTTCACATCACTATAGTTGACCTTGAAAATACGTGTTTGGCGCTAGGAGCACATTTTTTGTAGAATTGTCTGGCGGTTAATAGGTTGAAATTGTATTAACGATTTGGGAGTATTGGGACTATGAAGTTTCTAGTAATTGTTACATTACATATTTATAGGGTCTTTCATTAAGTACGGGTAGAATTTAAAATTGAATAAAACAAGTTGTACATGAGATATCAATAAGGTTTTATGTTTATTTGAGAGCCTCATCAATGCCATTTTGAGTGAGATATAACATCGTTCAAATAGCCGCCGCGGGTTCGCTGGTTGACGCGCATTCGAAAGCTCCAGTTTTTGATGATTTGCGCATAAATCAGGCTGAATTTGACCGATGGCATCGATTATGTTGTCTTTGAGGGCCGCGGTGGTTTGCGACTTATTCGCATAGACCCGCGACTTAAGAAAGCCCCACAAGAAAACGTCTAAAGGGGTCACACGATCTTGGTGGCCAATTCACGTCGCCTCGGCACGAGATAACCAAGCCATGAAACCGCTCGTGCAGAATGTCGATTGTGTCTTGAGCTGTATGGCGTCTTCGCTGTCCATATTATCATAAATCATATTTTATTTCACCCAAAATGGCATTGATGAGGCTCTCAAATAAACATAAAACCTTATTAATATCACATGTAAACTTGTTTTATTTCATTTTAAAATCTACCCGTACTTAATGAAAGACCCTATATTATTTGGATTTCTGGGCATAAAGAACCAGTATTCGTAAGAGGTCACTGCGGCCATTTCTGATCTATTACCGATTATCTATTGTGTTCTTACAGGTGGCCAATACAAACATTGAATCAAATGATTGGAACTGAAAAAATGATTATGAGGTACTTACTTATAATACAGACGTATACAAATAATAGAAACTTACTGTTATAAATAAATTTATTTATTAACAATCAGGGTCATAAAATTATTTACATAATTCAGAAACAATAACATCATAACATAGTTCAGGAAATTTATTATTTTATAATATAGATCTACAAATAACAGGATTCCTAACATAGTAAAAATTGCTTCATTTATCTATGTATGTACTTCTAAAATTGTACTAATTGGGTGGTTTATTTTATTACCTACAATACGTCATAGATACATCCATAGAAATACTGTTTCTATACAATACAGTAATTTGGACTAGTCATCAATACTATAAACTACATCAGATAAAACAGAATGAGATTTAAACAGGCCGGCCGCAAGCGGGTGTGCAAGGCGTGCACAAGGAGTTATCACGAAGTTATTCTTTCAGTAAAAGTAAACCTAAACCAATGTCAACTCTGTTTGAAGTCTGTTATTATAATATTGGCTTTGAGTAGTTGCCGATAGGTTTGTGTATCAGTCATGAATTAAGTGATTATCATTAGCAACGGTCATTTTTATGATTAATAACCAACGTCTAATAGACTAGACACTGAAAACGTTACCCATAAGGTATGATTTGTACTGAAATAATAATTATTACTTAATAATTATCTACTGTTATTTTTTAAACAACTGTCGAAGCCCTATCACAATACGTTAAAGTACTAACGTGAAATCTTGGAAATTTCTATGATATCAATTTTAACACACAAGTTCAAATCGGATCATTATCTAAAAATTTTCTAAAATTGTCTAATTTACATTAAACCTTCCGGCCATTAATTGTCCTTAACTTATTTCTCTGTAGTTTGTCAAAGAAGAGTAGACCAGCTGCGCGCTCTATTGTTTCTGGGGGCACCTGAAAAAAAAACAAATTTAGATTAGAGAATATGCGCGCTCAATACATTATAATACTAAAGTAAAGTGATTACTGAGTCTAAACTTGATTGAAAATAAATGATAAATGAATATTTTATTCCAAGTAGGTTTTTTACAAACACTTTTCAAAAAAATGGTGTTGTTGAACACCATCGCTTCAACAAAACCCAACGGTGAGTGGTCTTGGAAGAAGAAGCGATAAGAATCTCCCAAGGAGTTTTTTGACTCATACAGCCAGCGACAGCCCTGTTCCCTAATACGAGAAAACTAAACATGACTTACCCTAAAAGCCGCCACGGGCGTATCGTCGGATATCTTCTGGTTGGGCATGACGTAGGCCTCCATGTCGAGGCTGCCGTCGGGCGCTTCGCCCACCACCACCTTGTAGAAATGCGTCGGCACCGCCACAGAGTTCGCGCCGATCACCTGATACCGCACGTAGCATTTACCGTCTATTTCTTTCCTGAAATCATTTGTAATGTCGTGTACTCATAATTCACCGTTTACCATATAGGTAGGGTTGCCAACCTCAAATTTAAAAAAACCAGGATTTGCAGTTGGAGAAACCAGGACAATTCAGTTTGAAAACAGGACGCAGTACCTAATAGATTTGCAATAGTTAAATTAATATCTAATGAAAATAGGTGAAATGAAATTCAAGTAATTAAAATAATCATAATATGTTTTAATAAAAGTATTTTAATAAAATTATACGAGTTGAAAACTAGTTATTAAAATATAAAACAAACACTTCAGTTTGTAACAATTTTTTTAAACTTGGGTTAGTTATATTATCTAATAAATTATTATATTATAAATAACCTATTTAAAAAGAAGCGCGCGAATTTAAAAACTCAGGACGCTGCTTAAAAACAATTCAGGACGTCCCAGGACACTACAAAAACTAGGACATGTCCTGGGAAAACAGGACGGTTGGCAACTCTACATATAGGGGACTAGTAAACCCGCCCTCACTTCGCTTTGGGGAACCAGTCCCTTCGAAAATCACTATAAATTTTAACAAACTATATTATTCCGATGTCTAAGCTATATTACTGCAAAGTTTCATGATAATCCGTTCAGTAGTTTTTGCGTGAAATAGTAACAAACCCACACTCACTCACATCCTTACAAACTTTCGCATTTATAATATTATTAGTAAGAGTAAGATTGTGAATAAAACTTTTAACAGAGTAGTTGTAACAGATGAAAAAGGTATGCATTACAATGAATCATAATTATTCTAATATATGAAGCATATTAAGGTCTCTGCACCATCATATCTATCCTATCCGCTCCAGTGACTAAGGTTCATTGTAGATTGTCGGCGAGTGTGGAGCACAGGAAATTTTGTTTTTAGCAGGGGGTGGGTGGGGGGGGGGGGGGACTTATTCAGCATCCTCAATGACTATGTATATGTATTATTAAGAATAAAATGTGAACCAAATATCAAAGATGGCCTTCTTACATTGGTAGATAGAGAGGGCCAGTGCAACAATACACATTATCGTAGACATTGGTTAACTTCCTCACATGCTTCTCGAGACGATTCCACGCATGTCTGTTGAAACCTTCACCAACCTGAGGGAGATTAATCAAAGAAACTTTAATTATAACAACTACATTTTCATGTGATGCTAAGAAAGAATATAACTTTAGATGACAAAGTGGCTACAACCCATTAATGGCCCACTACTGAGCACGGGTCTCTCCTCATTATTGAGGGAGCCTAGAGCATACGCCACCACGCTGCTCCAGTGCGGATTGGTGGAGGGGTTAGTGGCCAATCCAATGTCGAAAGTTTTCAAGCCGTCCGAAGGCCTCCGACATGGCTTAACAACTGCTATCTATCGATAACAACCGGGACCGACAGACGTGCCCTCCGAAGCACGGAAGCGCTCAAGAAATTTTGCCACTAGCGGTCACCCATCCGACTACCGACCGCGCCCGCAGTTGCTTAACTTTGTCGATCACTTGGGATCGACGCAAGCCACCGGGCTATGAGCGCTTCATGAAACTTAATAACATAAAAAAGTTATGTCCAAAAAACTATGGAAATTATTTGAAATGCTGGTCTGTAAAATTTGACAAAATGAAGATTTTCTAGGACTATGATGAATTGTTCCCCATGCCCAATCTGCAAAAAAATGATAACAAACCACCTAACAAAGCTCACAGTTGAGTAGGTATTTATATTGTACCTGAGGAGCCATGTTAGTGAGGTAGAACGTCTGCTCCACATGCTTCTGAGCCATTTTGTGGTTACCCGCGGCTGCCATGTGGCCTCGGTCAAACCCTGAGCCCTTGTAGTCACTGTTCAGGGATCTGTACAGGCAAAATTAAAAAATTAAATGATTATTAAATTCCTTATGCCACATAAATCTATCTTACTTTATTTATCTAGGTAATATCTTTCTTTAACATACAAAAACATAAATGTCAAAAGTATATTCAAAGTTTTAAAACAGATTTTTTTGTTACTACTGGGTTAATAAAATGAGTACATACCCAAAAGACAATTATTTTTTACAACTTCCTTAAAAAAATCATTGTAAGTTTCAATCAACATACCTAAAGAAAGGATGTATGCTTTCATCGGGCATGAAGTCACACTTGCTTCTGTCCACCTGGTCATTCTTCATTACATGCTGCTTCGTCAAATGTTCAAACACCCAGTGAGGTACTCGAGTCCGACGGTCATAGGACAGGACAAAGTCATCATAAGATCTCACATTATCTAGCCCCGGAAAACCATATTTCATTATTTGTGATACCTTCCGGAAAAAATGTGGATATTGTAGTAATATTTTAAGCAGTAAGAACAATACTGAAAATCAATTGAGCATTAAAGAGAATCTACATATAAAACAACTTTGAATTGAATTACTGTATATTTAATTTAAAAAATGCAAATTTATTAAAAAATCAAAAAATTAAGGCAACTATGGTATACACATGGAAAAAATGCAATTATTACTGAAATTAAACAATACTTACTCTATCTTTGGGTGTTCCAGACTCAATGTAAGGAGTAGCGGCAGATACAGTGCCGAATATAGGCAACGCCGGCAGACTAGACAAGATTTTCCCATCGACCACTACATTTTGCTTGAGTTCATCTCTTTCTCTTTGAGAAAATCCTACATAATAACCTGACAGACCTACTGCGCTTAGTTGCGCCAAGTGCAAAAGGCGCTTTGATAACATTGAAGTTAAGTATTTATTTGAAAACTTCAAACAATTATTACAATAGATATTAGATAATGAGATTGATAACCATTACGAGTGTTCTCTCCTCAAGGACCGTCATAATTAGCGATGTAACGACTCGATCTATCAACCCGGTTCAAACCGGTTTGAGTCACAAACCGTACGAGTCGGTTTGATCCTATGTCAAACCGATCTGGACGAGCTGAGCTGTTGTGATCGTGAGTCGCTCGGCTCGGGTCGGGAGTCACGGTTCGCGCGCTGCGAGCGGGATCGCGGGCTGCATGCGGGGGTCGCGGGCGCGGGCTGAGGCGAGTCGGCGACAGTTTACGTCGATTTCAGACCGTTTTATAAATTTTTAACGAGTCGAGTTGTAAGTAGTTGAGCAAGTGCAGGGAGTGTTTGTGGTTTGTGTTTAGTGTTTTATTTCAGTGCGTTTAGATGGCTCTTTATAATTATAAGACTATTAAATTCAATTATAGTAATTTTCTTAGAAGTGTACAAATTTAATTATTTCATGTTTCTTGATCTCATTAAATAAATACATAAGTATATTTTACTCGCATTTTTTTTCTTCTTTAGGGTTATGAAAATAGGAAAATACAAAAACGAATTCGTTCTTGGTCTCTACCAGAAATGAATGAGTTAAAGTATTCATAATCCGGTCATAATTCTAGCAAGAGCAATACAAATGGTCCATCGCATGGACTTCGGTGTCAAAGTTGTCAGTTCGGTTTATAACTCGGTTTCAAACCGGTTTACGTAGATTTTTACGGTTCGGTTTACAAGTCGGTTTGCATAACTTTCAAACCGAACTAATTCGGTTTGAAAAATTTCGAGATCGTTACATCACTAGTCATAATGAATCTATAGTAAACCCAACTTAAGACTGAAACGAAAGAGGCGCTGTCGGACGCATTTGACATTCATTTGACCAATCATTGCACACTAGTAACTGACAGATGAATGAACACAACGTACTTATGAATGACTTTTCGTTAGTTCCAATTTTTGCCATTTCAGAGTTAAGTTGGGCGGACTGTAATGATAATTGATAAGAATTCAAGTCAAATCTCAGCTCAAAATCTCAACGTCAACACATGTTAGATGTCAAATGTCAAAACAAATGACATGTCATTGTTTTTTTTTGACATTGTACTATACCACAGACAGGTATTTTATATCTCTATGACCACAGATGTACAATAAAAAAATATTTATGGTGAGATAGGTAATTAATGCGCTCACCTCAGTATAACGGATTTTAGCGTTAATAAAAAAATAATGGTAGGCTTGACAAAATAGAAAGTTTTGGATAAAATCTATTGGTAAACATCACGTGCATAAAACAATATTTTTCTGCTGTAGGGCTTCAGAAACAACCTACATTAATGTGAACTCTTTTTCGGAATCATAACAAAATATACTTATCATCGCCACCGTACTTACTTACATGTTTGAAAAGCACGCCAAAATTGAAAACGCCTACAACGCTCCACCGATTTATATCATAAATAATAAATTAATCAGTACTCAGTAACATCATCACGACTCGTAACATTATAACTCGTAATGATGTCATCATCCATGACATCATCACCGCGCAATGCGCATAGGCATAGAACGATAATGATCACCAAGTGGAACGGTTTCTGATGTTTTATGCGTGTTGATCGCAAATTGGAACGTGCCCCCTCCCTTGTGTGTCAACTGTCAAGAACAGAGAATCAGCTGTTGTGTATTGTTGAAGTGCGACTTGTAGAAAACTACCTATCGATTTTGTAGTGGAAACAGAATAATATTGAGATATCAAATATCTAATTTGTGAATCCTAAAATGAACTTAATTACTCGTGGACAATTCCATTAAATTAAAAATACAAGCCAAAATCATGACAAAAATACTAATTCGTTCGAGTCGCTTTATATCTAATTTTAAATGTTATTATAGCACCGCACCAAAATCAGTGGCCACTTTACACATAAATGGAAAAGAATTTCTTACAGACGAATACACAAATGTAACACCGAAGATAATATCCTATTTAAATAGAAATTTACATCTTAGAAAAGACAATCCTCTGTCGCTAGTCAGACAACGGATAGTGAATTATTTTTATTCTTCTTTCACGCATAGAGGTAACCCGAGTTTTAGTGTCTACGATAATTTATCCCCTATAGTGTCAACGAAGCAAAATTTCGATGACTTATTGATACCGGAAGACCATCCGAGCAGAGCAAAGACGGACTGCTACTATATTAATAGTTCTACCCTTCTTCGCGCTCACATGACGGCACATCAAAGTGAGCTCTTGAGGGCTGGGTTAGAGAACTTTCTGATGATTGGAGATGTTTATCGGCGAGACGAGATTGATTCAACACATTTTCCTGTGTTTCATCAAGTAAGTTGAATATCTGGTTTACTTTATAATCTGTGTACACAGTTTAATTGATGGCTTGTGAATATAATTAAAAAGATGGATCCAATTAACAACTTTATAGGTTCCCGATTTAATGCTATAGATAGACATTTTAGGTGTTTACTTCTATTCTATTGCTCATTGCCTTAATTTAATTGTATCTTAATAAATTATATTGATATTACAGATTGATGCCGTGAGATGCCAACGTAAAGAACAACTGTTTGAAAAACATCCAGATTTGGACATATTTGACCCCAAATTTGACCCAAACAACCCCCATGCATTCACCAACTCAATAGCCGATCCAACTAGACAAAGCTGTCACACTTTGGAGGCAACAAAACTGATGGAAGCTCAACTGAAGAGTCATTTGTTAGGTCTTGTTAAAGTTCTCTTTGGTACTGAAATTGAACATAGATGGGTTGAAGCATACTTTCCATTCACGCATCCTTCATGGGAACTAGAAATATTTTATGAAAATAATTGGTTGGAAGTTCTAGGTTGTGGTATAGTCAGAAATGAGATTTTAGCCAACACTGGCCCTAATAACTCGATAGCTTATGCCTTCGGATTAGGTTTAGAAAGATTAGCTATGGCTCTTTACAAAATCCCAGACATTAGATTGATGTGGAGTAATGATTCAGGGTTTCTAACCCAGTTTCAAAATAAGGAGATCAATGCCAAAATTATATACAAGCCGGTCTCTATATATCCACAGTGCACTAACGATTTGTCTTTCTGGTTACCTCCTAATATGACTATAGACACATTTGCAAGTAATGACTTTTATGACCTAGCTAGAGATATTGGGGGCGACATAATCGAACAGGTTAGTATATGAATTATAATGGCCACGGATTTAGAACCATGTCCTGCATACTTGTTAGCTAACTTAAATCCTTAAAAAACTAAGCAAAATCTTAGCAAGTTTTGTATTTCTTATTTAATGTTATGAGCTTGAGTCCAATCCCACCTGATGGTAAGCAGACATGATATCTTGGGCGGTAAAATACTATAAGTCATGACTTGGCCTTTTTATTTAAATTAATTTTTTTAATCACTTTATTTCAGGTCAATACAATTTCCTGGTTTTTATAATATGCATATTCAAATTTAACTATTCTGCAACTACTGTTTTAGGTTAAACTGAAAGATAAGTTTGTGCACCCCAAATCGAAGAAACACAGCCTGTGTTACAGCATAATCTACAGGCATCTGGAGCGGACCCTCACTCAGGCCGAAGTAAACCAAGTCCACAAGGAAATTGAGAAGGCGGCTGTCAAAGCATTTAATGTTGTTATCAGATAAGTTTTTCTGTTTGTACTATAGTAACTGAATAAAGTTTAGAAGTACTTGTTGACATAGCTTATTCATAAGTAAGAGATGTGGATTGGAATTGTCAAGAATGTAGTTTCTCACACCACAAATCATATATATAGTCGTACAAGGATCTTTTGGCGTGTGGGTGACAGAGACAGCGCCTTGCAGTTAAGGAAAACTGTAACGCACCGTCTCTGTTACCCATGCGCCAAAAGATCCTTTTATGGCTGTACATTGGATGTTAACTCCATACGCTTGTGCAACGCACACATATAGACACTATTCACAGACACATTTTTCAATAGTGGCTTTACAACCAATATAAATATAATAAAATTACTAAGTCATAGGATGGGTTCTTACTTACAGCTCCTTTTTGTGTTAGTATGGGGCATACAGATTATCATAATGTTCCATTTATCTGAGAGACAACTCTTTTGTTGTATTTTTATGAAATCAAAAGTACAAATATATTGTGAACAATGATTTAAAAAGGTATGTTGTTGGCTTAGGAGTAGTAGAACAAAAATACTTAAATATCCAAAGGAGTTTTAATTTTCATTCTGTGTTACACTTACAAAATGTAATACTTATCTAATTAACTTTTACTTACCATTAAAATAAAAAATGAACACGTTGGAAAACCTTAGAAACCTTATTAGAAACACATTGGAACACCTTAGAAAGCTGTCAAAGTTAAAATAAAAGAAATCTATTTGATAAAACAAATTCTTCAGAGCGAAACTATATCACAGTACTCATGTTTATATGTAAACAAACATTAATGATAAAAGACAACTAACAATAATATATAATAGTTATTCTACATTAAAAAATAATATATTACACATTTTTTTACCTAAGTTATTTTCTTGTTGCTATTTTGTACTCCGTTGCCTTTTCGTCTTGTAACAATGTTATATTATTACAATAATCATTGTTAAATTATTACAATATTGTTCAATTAGCCTTTTCAGTTCAAGTCCATTCTCAACCTTTTACTTTGCAATGAAGCACTCAAGTTAAACCTCACAAAAATTTAGCTATTTGAAAAAAGCTGTGGGGAAATTTCAGCTGGTGTGCTAATTTGTACTGAAGAATTATTCATGGATGCACATAAAGATATGAGTGGTTGTAGCTGTGCAGGTTCCAGTTCAGTTCCAGGATTAATAGCCAGACCGACCTCATTGTCCAACTGGACTAAATTTACACCAGGAGGTAAGATAACATAGGTAGGGAGTGGTTTTTGGGGACCTAATTTTTTGGGAGTTATTTCAGGTAGTGCTGATTTTTGGACAACTTTGACAGGTAATCCTGATTTTTGGGCACCTTTAACAGGTAATCCTGTTAGTTGGGCACCTTTAACTGGAAAACCTAATTTTCCGGGAGCTTTTACAGGTAGACCTGATTTTTGGAGAACTTTGACAGGCAATCCTGATTCTTGGGCACCTTTAACAGCAAGACCTAAGTTTCGGGGAGCTTTTACAGGTAGTCCTGATTTTTGGAGAAATTTGACAGGCAATCCTGATTCTTGGGCACCTTTAACAGCAAGACCTAAGTTTCCGGGAGCTTTTACAGGCAGTCCTGATTTTTGGAGAACTTTGACAGGCAATCCTGATTCTTGGGCACCTTTAACAGACAAATTGGGTAAAATTCTTCGGAAAGTTGGCATTGTTGCAACACTCGCTTTATGTCCATGACTGGTTGATGGCTTGGCAACAGGAATATTGACTTTTGCCTTTTTACACTGCTCTTTTCTTATAATCATTGAGTTGACAGAGTCCCGTGTATGATTGATGACTTTTGTTTTTGCCGGGATTTTATTTAAGCTGTTGTCTTCTTTGGTCTCGAAATTTCTCAATAAACTAATATAACCAATAGTGTTATCTAACACATCGTGATTAATATTAGTCTTAAGGAAAGCATGATTATCAGTAGGTCCGTTTCGAATATTTTTTGTATTGACTAGAGAGTCTTTTAGTAACGAGAAACCTTCAACATTAGTGTTAGAAGTATTGTTTACTCTTCCGCTTATAGTAAGGACGCTGTTAATATTTGGGGAAGGTGTAATTGTTGTATGTGGTGAAATGAGTTTTGTATTATTCGTAACAAGATCTACACGACAGCAACAAGTGCAGCAGTTTCCTATACACATGTGCTTGCTGCACTCCAAATCAGAATTCTCTTCAGTTCTAACAATTTTTTCCCGCGCCCAACAACAATATATAGGTTTATTTGATGACCAAGTTGTTGATGTTCCAGTATCAGTTTTTAATCGTTTGCTAGGCGATTCTTCTAAGGAACAAATGATTTCTGATGTACCATTATCATTATTGTTGATAGTATTAACTGTAGGTAAATTTAATAAAGGCTGGGTTATTGTTGGCTGGGTGGGTGTTATTTCGGCTGTGAGTAAACTTTGATTGAGCAGACGAATCTGGTCTTTGTCTGGAAGATTTATTACTTTACTTCTTACTGGTATCTTTGGAATTTCATTAGCCATTGAATCACTTTCATCCTGGCTATCAGATGTAATTGCTGCAATAAGATCTCTAACGTGCTCCGCAAATTTCATGTTTTGATCCTCTGTTAATTTATCGGATATTGATGGAGGTTCAAATGTAGCTTTTTGATCTTGAAATGGAGTTTCTACATCAGGTTTAGATGGGACACTATCATAGTCATACCCCGAAAAAGCTTGTAGACGACTTTTATCGTCTTCATTTTTTTGAGCACGTTTACGAACTGGTTTATTTTGTGTCTCTAAATGTTCGATCAACCTTCTATCTCTAAGAGAATCATAGTCAATGAATTTAAAAACTTCCATGCGGTCTATTTTTTTTGTACATACTTTGGTATCCATCAGCAACTTTGGATCAATCTCGGGATTGTCATTGCTTTCATCTGTATCACTTTCATCACATGTACCAGTTTCTTCGTCTGTATCAACTCCATTATCAGAACCTCCAGATAAATCTGAAAATAAAAATATATAAATAATTTCAGATATGTTCATGTATTGTGTTAAATAAAAAATAAATAATCAATTTTTAATTATTCTCTTACCTGTCGTCGATTCAAGTTTTTTCGTTGTATATTCACATCCATCTTCAAATTTGATACCATCATCTGCAAATTCAATATTATTTTCATCAAAATCTGCTTCATCAAGACCTTCTTCAGCTTTTACTGTTTCTTTCTTAATAATACCAATTTCTTCAACTTCCATTCCATATATTTTGGAGCTCATATTATTAAAATCATCAATTTCTTCATCAATGATTTTACCTAGTGTTTTTAAGTTTTCAGGTAATTCAATACTCATAATATCAGCTTTTTCCTGTAAGATTTTATCCATTTCATCATCAGAATCGCACGATATTGGTTCATTGTTAGTGATAATGGGTTTGGTGATCGGCTTTTGCACTGCTAGATCTACCTTAACCTGATTTTTAGATTTATCACTAATTACATTTTTGTGTGAAGCGTCAGATTCTAAATGTGTTTTTGATATATTATTAGTATTTTTTATTGTTTCTGGTAATGTATCTGAAATTTTCTCTGGTTTTCCACTAGAAGTATTAGTAATTTCGTCATCAGAATCTAAATCTATTATTTCAATTATTTTGTTTTGGTGTGTAGGATCTTTGAGTCTTTGATTGACAATTTCATCTAATTTCTCTTCAATATCAGGTGGAGATACATCTGGCACAATGCAAACAACATCATCAGTAGTATCAGCAGTAGAAGTATTCATCTCAGAGTCAGAAACCTCTTTCTTTACATGCAGGTACCATCCTTCACGGGCTTCCACTTCCGTCCACTTGTTATTCTGTTTTAGTACCTAAAATTTAAGAACATACAGTTGTCATAATTAATACAATGTTGAATTATCATTATTGTTCCCGACCGGATGTCAGTGAATCATCAGTGGAAGAACTTAGAGCCACTATTTTTTGAGTTTTAATATTGTTTATCTTTAAAAATTTTGATTTTTATTTTTTAAGCTGGTCCCTACATAATAAACAAAAATATAATGTTTTCATAACACACTGTTTGACTCACCCTTTCAAATTCTTCAGGTAATATAACACGATTTTCTTTTATAAGTTTAGTCCATGGAGATAAATCCTGCAGTATAATTTTCTGGTATCTGAAAAACGATAAACTTGAAAGTATGACGAATATTAGGCTACATTACGTAAGGGAACGTAATGGGAAACTAAGTACTCTCTGCATTCTGCTGAACAACCTATGATACATCCTTTCTCAGGGAAGGTTAAGGTAGACACTATTTACTAGGTTTTACATGCATGGAAATAAGTTTTAAGATATTTCGTTTGCATCGTTTGTAATCATGACAAGTTTCTCAACTGACGGCGCAATGGCAATGTTAGGCCCGACTTATCTCGTAAATAAATAACTAATATGGCCTGCCGGAAACGTCATGGAATAACTTACTTTGCCGCTATTGAAATCAACAATTTGCTTTGCCTTTGATATGCGTGCTTGAAAGGATTGTAGACTTGGTGTCGCGTCTGCTCCTTTAGCTGGTGCCAACGCAGCTGCAGAAGCATCGGAGAACACAGGCGACCTCTGCCACAGAATTTATTGTAATTTGTTGAGAATGAATATGTTTTCTGTCAGAATTTTGATACAGCAAATATAGAAAACATTTAGTGTGATTCATTGACGCGTTAAAGCGCCCACTGATAAAAGGAAATTGGCGTCGCGAAGAAGAGAAGGTCACCATTTGACTATGACTCCATGCAATACAATTCAATATAATTTATGATAATTTCTGCAACTCACCCACTATTATACTTCAACGTCAGATTTATCCACGCTTCAGCGAGTTTCTCTCCTATCAGGTTTTCCACGTCATATTCTACCACTAGCTTGAACAAGTCGCGTATACATTTCGTCTCCTAAAAATACAGATATAATGTTTGTTACCCTTCGTACATATTGAATTTTTACCATCTATTACTCTACAAGCAATAATTACCAGAGACTCATAGCTGATGCAGTTTACTTTCTGGTGCACCTGTACCAGGTCAAAGAGAAGCCATTCGACTTCAGATAACCGCATCGATGGGCTAATGTCTTGTAATACGTCGTTTGCTTCCAGCGATTTTTGAATTTTCCTGGCGGTTGCGCTGTACATTTCAGTCCTGTCAATAACAGAATTCTATATACTTTAAAATTTCGTTTCTCAAGGTACAATCAAAACTACGAAAAAACAATGTAGTAAAAACTTTTCGTTAGTTATGAAGATTGAAGTTATGATGATGAGTGTTATTAAACTCCCAAGTTTTAAATTTCAATTAACACTTCAACAAGTTTGAACCTTTTTTCTGAATGATGTATTTATTCCCTTAAGTACATGAATAAATTTTTAGGGACATGTTGTAGAAAAGTTAACACATTACCCTATAAAATTACATCTTAATATTTGGATGTCGTTGTAGAGCTACAAATATTTTATGATTAGTCTACATAACCTCAAAATCAGAAAGTATTTACCATATCTTTTTGCAATCACGTTTCGGTAACACCGTTTCGTTGAACTTATTCCACAAATAGTTTGTCATTTTCATTTTTGCCACCTGTCTTACCAGCTGTACCTTGAAATTCTCCATATCTGTAGGATTGTTACATGCCATTTGCGGTGTAGTTTGTACATCGTCTGTTGTTTTATCCATCACTTTTTGAAGAGCCGCGACTAATTCCTCATCATGTTTTAAGTCGATAATTATCTTATCATCTGCAACGGTGCTGCTTCCTTCTGCATTTTTTATCTTATCAAAATCCTCCATTTGGTTCTCATCGAATTTTATTAACAACATCATAGGTTCATCTAGTGGGTCTGGCGCCTGAGATAAGTTCGGTTTATTTTCGAAGTTTATGGGTTTGGCAGTGGACTGTGAATTAAATATTATTTTATGTTTTTTGAAATAACTACTCTCAAAATGTTTAAATGAAAACTCTATATTAGCTCTATTTCTCTGACGTGTCTGATGTAGATGTGTTTATTTCTACCATAAGAATATTTATAGACAATCTAAAGGTTTGAATAACATTTTGCGTGTAAACCTGGTGTCTGACAACACTCAATAACTTTTGCTCTATCTAGTAATGTGTATCAACTTTTTAAAATAGCCGAAAAACAAGCAGAAAAGTCAAACAGCAAAGAAAACACCGACGAAATCGCTAACGAAAGAAGAGGCAAGAAAGAGCAAACTAGTATCTCTTACGTCCCCAGCCGATTCACGAATAATTTGACGGTTGACTCAAGCAAGATAATAAACTGTTTTTTCTGTCACCTCTAAGACACCCTGGTCTTCCGAAAATATAACAGGCTGCCTCAATAAATCATGTGCACTAAACACAGCTTATAATTCGATCCAACCAAACAACCGTATGTGTAAACTTGATCCAAAATACTTACAAATTCCTCAGCCAATATCACACGCATTTCAGATATAAGGGTCTCCCATGATGGCCAATCCTTCGTTATAACGGTGTTATACCTAAAAAAGTTAGTGTGTTATATCAGTGTTATATCTCAAGTTTCGTGCATGATATTTTCGAAATATTGGTTTAGGTTCATAAACTGTAAAGACGGTAAAAAAAATCCACGGCGAGTGGTTCAATCTATGATATTAAACGCACTAGATGTCCAATGAGGCGCAAACGGTGAAATAAAGCAAGTTTGTTTTTCATGGCGACTAGGATTTCATACGTCCATATAGGAATACCTAGTCTTCCAATAAGTAATCACCATAGAATTCCCTTTGGTTGGTGGGATCATAGCGGTATTTTTGCACAAAGAGGAGAGAAGATAATATACGGATGCCTGTAAGAGAAACCATTCAAAGCATAAATTTAAAAAATGCTGTAATCTATCTTTTTCTTTCTAAAATGTATGCATAATAAAGGACAACTTGTTTTCAAAATATTTTCAATACCTAAAGGTGTTTAAAGCTATAAAGTACCTACACGCAAGAAAATAAATTCAAGAACAACAACAAACCGTCGAACCGTCGTTTTATGCTCCCTTTTCAAGTAAATTGCACATACGCGAGAATAGAGAAATAGAAAAGATACAGCAATCTTCTCACTCTATCTCAGTTATCAGTTACGTTTTGTGGCGTAGCTCCCCTGCTCTATGTTTAATACCTCTATGATTATGATTCTGTTTACAAGTTTCTTGTTTCGTCTTATATTTTAGGTGATATGGAGTGGAACAGTGATGGCTTGCGGCATGCCAGCCCATTTACCAACAATTACATTAAAATAATAGGAAGGTTGAAAGGTACTCACGCCACAGCAATTTCGATTTGCAATACAGTAAGTTGGATCACAGCGCTCGGCTCCAAGGTTTTATTGATGTCCTGGTTGTTGGTACGGTTATAATTTTTGTAAAAACAGGATCTGGTCAATGTTTTCATCTGATACCAACGCAGCTGAAGCATCATCGGCGAGCAATGACGACCTCTGTTGTTACAAATGGTACATAAGGCAAACTACAACTTACAGAAAGGATTTGGAATATTCAAGTTATAAAATAGCAATTGGGATGAATAACTTTTTTGCAAATATTGGATCCTGCAAATATTGTTTTTGAAAGCAAGTTATTTTTATTAAAATGTTCTTGTATATCAGTTACCTGCTATTGTACTGCGACGTGAGGCATGCCCAAGCCTCCATGAGTCGTACTCCAAACAAATTTTCAATATCAAAGTGTTTTACAAGCTCAAATAATTCTTGCAGACATTGTGGTTCTTCCTTATTGCTCGTAACATTGTCCTGACGATTTAATAGTTAAACAGGTGGATAAGTATGGTGAATCGATACATTATGCTAGAGTAAATGCATTATCCTAGACTACCACAATGCATAGTTGGCTTACATGGCTCGTACAGACCTATCAGTTTATCATTCATTCATACAATAATACTTGAAGCACAGCAGTTATAGCAATTAACCTTTTTACCGACTACTACAAGACTAAAACAAATATGAAGTAAAGAATAGTGTTTAGCAGATATAACATTCAATAGATAATTGGTATTTATAAGTAAAGAGTTTTGACAGAGTTTTGACCAATTGTCAGAAAAGGTAACCTTGAATAACTTACCGAGGGGTCAGTGTTAATCACATTAAATTGCTCGTGAACTAGAATGTGATCAAAGAGTAACCAGTCACTCCGAGTAAGTTGCATCTCTGTTGGAATGTTTTCCAATAAATCATTTGCCGGTACTAACCTCATGATTTTATTTTTTACAGTCTTCACCATATCATTCCTGTAATGAAATGCAAAATAATAATAAAAATTGATATTTTCAGTGTAACCAAAAACACCTATTACACATGACATGCAATTCCTACTAAAGAAGTATATAAGTTTAAAAATGTAAGTATTTATGTAAGAATAAACTTACCACACAATCTTGTGATTATAGCCAGTCTCCTTCTCTATCTCTTTCCACATTACATTATCAGGGACCTTTCGTTTTAATCTCTCAGCCACAGCCTTTATGAGTAATTCTTTGTACACTTCGTTAAGTTCTACTTCACTTTCAAAAAGCCGAGAAGTCTCACCATCATTGCTTTGTACTTTCTCTGTTGCAGTTTGATCAACATCCATATTTCCATCCTTTACATTCTCTTCATCATCAACAATTATATCATCTTCTTCTGAATTCAAAAGCTTGCTTGGAAGACAGGTAGCAAGTGGGCGTTCCCAAATTCTTTTTCTACCTCTAATTGCTCTGGCCATTGTAAAGGTGTTCCAACATTCAACTGGTATTGTTTACCTAGAAATAAAAACTAAAAATAAAATATATTTTCCAATTTAACAAATGGTTGACAGAAGCACACCTTGTTCTTAGAGTGGCATATTCTTTAGTCCTCTTCAATGAATACGAGAGACCAATGCTCAGCAGTGGGCCATTAATGGGTCAGTCAAACCTGACTAGCTACCATCTCTTTGATAGCGACTGCCACTATATCACCTGTCTGGGTCCCTTAGAGGCACTCCTTCTTGTCTTTACTTTCTTAAAATGCATCGTACCTTTGGTATGATGTGTCCAATGGTATGTCCAAGGACAGTGGTCATCACTCATCATTAGGTGACTAAGTTGTTCATCAGTTAGGACTTCAATGAGGTGCCTGGTATGTTTTTAATGGTAAGTTTGTTAAAGCATCATAGACCAGGGAATATTTTGGCAATAATTGCTAGTCCTTAGAAGCGTATCATATTATGCTAATGGACTTCTGTAATATACTGTAAAATATTATTCAATAATTCTAGTCGAGAGTAAAAATAATCAAGCTAGGTAAGAATCATGTAATAAGTTCGAGCCGCACTTTGATCCGTTCCGATCACATTACTGTATGGAAGCGAAAGATAATCACAAAACGTATAAAACAGAGTGAGGTAGCTTGAAACTTACACTATCTAAGGGAATTTAGCATATTAATTTATTCCCAAAACTTGATAGTGTAGTGGACGGTGTAGTGGATGATGTGAATAATGTGTTATAAATTTTACGTATACCTTTACTATCCCATCAACATTGGATTTTTATTAGAAAATATATAAAGAAATTACATTAAGTGTCGGTACCTATCGCCATGCAGTGATCAATGATAGGTACCATCTGCCGAGTTTCGACTCTGGAGAATATTCCAGGACACACGAATGTCTTCTTATAATAATCCAGCGATCTCTTTAAAATAAATACGTAAAGAAAACAAGAGCACACATGGGCTATTTACTTTTAGGACAAAACTCAAATATTAATTATCCTCTTTTCTCTTTTACTTGTTTGTAAACATAGACACTAGACGCAGAAGATACAGAAGAATAGGTATACTGTCTCTTTAGTGAATTTAATCTGTGGTCGGTGACCATAGATCTAAAGTCACAGAGTATGTACCTAACTTCAAGTTTCAATTCAATTTCATTTCAGAACTTCATCCTATCCTTCCTACTAAAATTATACTTAAATGCGAAAGTTTGTAAGGATGTATGTGAGTGAGTGTGTGTGTGTGTTGTAGCGGAGCGAGGGCGGATTTACTAGTTTTCCAATATTCTTTTGTGAATGTAGCATGACTTATTCATGTATCTATCATATTATATTCTTTACCTTTAGATTAAAATGGACACAAACGCTATGAAAAAACGATAATTAAATTTTCCTCTTAGGTAGGTATGTTTTGCATTCATCTATAGCCATAGAGATATTACACTCTATAGCACGTTTCAAGGTTTCAACTATGACGTCACATACGTTATTTCCTTCCTGTCGGCATGGTCGGCTCGGTATGTTTAGGGCGTTTATAACCTGAACATTTCATGAAATGAACATTGTATAAAATAATATTCGATCAAATGAACATTATGTCAATCAATATTACACAAAATGAATATTCGATCAAATGAAAATTATGTCAAACGATATTAAAGAAACTGATTATTATCTTAAACGTTGTTCGATTTATTAAAATTATATCAAAAGTTGTTATACGAAACAAGGGTCACCCGGCAGCACATCACCTTGGTAGTGCCATGGGTATAAAAAAGTACCCATTACACTACCGGTGGTGCAAGCCGGTGGTGCTATGGGCCCGAAAGGAGTTTTATTATTACGCTGACTTTGTTCTACTTCTAACCTAACTAAATCCTTATGTAACCTAACCTAAGCGAGATAATTCTATGCCTTTACCACAATGAATATTATAACTTAACTCACTTGATAGCTGACATACAACCAGACAGTTGGCCCAAAGGCATGCGCGTGACTATTTGATTATTACAGAATTTTTGTCCTAATCTCCATCCGTTCCATGCGTTAGGAGGATCATTCCAAAAACTTGTATATGAGCAGAGCTGTAAACTTTTCATTATTACTACGGCTGACATCACTGTCCATTCGAAAATGGCTCATTATAATTTGCTCCTAATGCTATTTATTATACCTAACGTAGTAGTGATAGATCATTGAGTGATAGGTATGTACCTACATAATATGAATAATACTCGAGTAGTAGATTCCTTTTCTTTGCAGACTTAGTCCATGGGTTCCTTGCGTAGTCGTACTTGAAGTTACCTATGTATATAGGTACTATCAACGAATCATTGTCTGGGCCGCCGTAAGTGGGCGTGCAAGGCGCGCACGGTTCGCGGGCAGCACGCATGGGGACGGCGAATAGACCACGGCGAGGCGGCTCATCAGTTATGCATGTGAGGTTGGTATCGAAACGACGGGAGGGAGGACGATGCAAAACGGTTTTGCACGCGGCCCTGATGTGTGTCGTACTCGTACCTATTGATTATTTCCACTTAACATCAGAGAATTTACATATAATGCGATGTATTCGTTTGAAAGTTATCGCCCTTTACCCCCTAACATCGCCACTGACTACTTACCATCAAGGATTAAAGGCAAGACGTGCTAACACATAAGGCCACGTAGGCAAACACATTAGACATGTGCGTAGGGGCGCGAAGTTATTCCCTAATGCTGCTTCAGTGAGGGTTGAAATGGCGAGATTAGGTACAACTTTTGTATTGGTAGTCTTTATGCCGGCAGGTTAACTACTGCTAGGTAACTGCTAACTAAAAATAAGTATCTACCGGAACCGGCCTTTAAGTGCCCTAAGGAGCACGTAAACAATCAAGAAATTTTTGCCACTAAACTAGCGGCACGCTATGATGGCCGGTTTGACGTTTGTCCGCTCATGAAGTTCCGTATTAATTGATAACGACTTTGAAGGAAATAATTGTATTACTTTATTGACGATAGTGATGTGCAGAGATTCATAAATTTTATCGAATGTAGTTTTAGGTTTAGGACTCAAAATTTATTTATTAAATTGATTTCTAAAATGTATACAAGTGTAGAAAAATCAGTTTGCACCATTTAAGGGGTGAATGTACTTGTGAATATGAACAATTTTCACTATGTGGACAAACCTCTGAAATCGCAAAAAAATATCAGCTGTTTCATACAAAAGGTAAAATTTTTATTTTTATATTTATAAGATTATGAAAGAGATGTGAAAATAGATAATATTATAGAAAACGAACATATAATTATTAATGTAGGTGATGATAGCAGTGACGACAGTGAAAATAGTAGTATGGACGAATCTGATTAATTATGGCCTTTTGTGGCACCTTTTTTGGTATCTTTTGTATTCATATGTTTCTTGTGTGCATATAAAGTATGTATATTCATTTTCATTCAAATATTCAGTTCGTTCAAATAAATTAAATAAACATTTACATTTTTGTTTTATTAAACCTATTTCGCACACCTAGCAGTATAATGGCACATCTACAAAAATAGCGAAATTGAGTTTTTACGGCATAAATGTTTAAAAGTGGATAATCTATAAAGCGGCAAAACGGCACGGTGTTAGTTTTCATATTTGTCGAGAGAGGGCGTTCAGTGTCATTGTACTACTTGGTACGTTCCCCCTGCTCCCGCGTATAACAACGGCTTATTTGTCAGATGTGTCAGAGACTTTCCGCGAGGTGCAACCGCTTCTAAAACTGTGTTGGCGTAAGTGGCAAATATGACATTTTATTAACTTAGTAAATAAGTAGAAAAATGGCACATGTGACATCGCAATGTTTTTTTATAGCCTAAGCAGGCAAACGAGTAGACGGGTCACCTGTTGGTAAGTGATCACCGTCGCCCATGGACATTGGCAACACCAGGGGCGCCACCAACGCGTTGCCGGCCTCGAAGGAAGCGATAGACCCGCTTCTTGAAGGACCCCATGTCATAGCACTGTGGGAATACTGAGGGATGAAGTTCGTTCCACAGTTTACACGTACGCGGCAGAAAATGACGTGAAAACCGTACTGTGGACGAACACCAGGTACCCAGGTGGTGTTGGTGGAACCTGGCTTTATCCCGTGAAGTGCGGTGGCGGAAGTTAGCCGCAAGTATTAAGTTAAACAGTTCCTCACAACATTCCCCGTTATACAGACAAAGATACAGAGAGAGCCCACATCTCTCCGCAGTTCGAGTGGATCTAAACCGTCTGTGAGCTCGGGATCGTCGACAAGACGAATAGCTCGCCGTTGGATACGGTTAAAAGGGTCTACTTGGCAAGCCAGGGCCCGAGCCCAAAGGTGGGAGCAGTACTCCATGTGAGATCGGACTTGTGCTTTATCATGCAACATCCTATGCTCAGGCATGAAGTACCGCTTAGCTCTGTAGAGCACCCCTAACTTCTTTGAAGCCAGTTTAGCCTTACCCACCAAGTGGTCCCGAAACTAAACATCATTCGAAATGTCGACACCTAGGATCCCAATGCTCGTAGAGATGTTAAGGGGAATGTTTTGAAACTGTGGTGCTATGACGAATGGGATTTTTTTAGCGGTTAACGCGCAAACTTGTGTCTTCTCGGGGTTGAATTGGACTAAATTCAGTCTGCCCCATTCCGAGACCCGCTCTAGAGATGTCTCGACTTCCGACACAAGTTTTATCCTCCTCTCCTCAATCTGCACCCGAGACATATTTGCACGGCCTGTGTACCGGGCATCACCCGTACTGTCATCAGCATAGCAATGGATATTCTTAATGTCGAGCAAATCATTGATATGCATGATGAATAGTGTGGGCGACAGCACAGAGCCTTGTGGGACGCCAGCGTTTATGGGCTTAGTGTCCGAGCAGTTACCGTCGACAACGACCCTGATGCTCCGCTCCGATAAAAAGCTGGCGACCCATTTGTATAAAGACTCGGGTACTCCATAAGAAGGCAGCTTAGACAATAATGCCTTGTGCCATACCCTTCGCCACACAGGCCTTCGCGACATCCAAACTTAAAACCAATGCTTCACCTTTGCTCTCAATTGCTTCCGCCCAACAATGAGTAAGGTACTCAAGAAGATCACCACCAGATCTTCCGTGGCGGAAACCGTATTGACGGTCACTGATCAACTGGTGATCCTCTAGGTACCGGAGCAATTGGATGTTGATTATTCGCTCCATTAGTTTGGAGAACAAAGAGGTTATTGCAATTGGTCTGTAGTTAGATGCGTTTGACCTGTCGCCCTTTTTGGGAATAGGGTGGACAAGAGCTACCTTCCAAGAAGACGGCATGATGCCGGCAGAATAGGAGAGCTGGAATAGGCGCGTTAAAACCGGGGTCAACTCCGAAGCGCACGTTTTTAGCACAAGAGCAGGTATACCATCCGGCCCACTCGACTTATTGATGTCGAGGGAGAAAAGAGCTTGACGCACAGCATTTTGATTGAAACGCACGTCAGGCATCAGCTCATCACACCGCGAGATGGTAGGCGGTGCTTTCCCCCCGTCATCAAAAGTCGACTTCGACGCAAAGATACTTAAACGTAAGTTTAACTTATTTAAAATTTCGGAGCGATAAGGTAAAACCTGATTTGAATCTGGATTTCATTATCGTACGTTTATTTCAACTTAAACTGCCAAGTTTAAAGTGCTTTTGTTTTTAAAACGGAGAGTAACTCATATTATATCTCACCGTAATTTGAAAAATTTATGATGGTTACCTACCTTTACAATTAAGAGAAGATACGTGATTATGCTTTATTTTATTAACCAAATATAGGATATTATAACTTTTTAGTTAAACATTTTCATGTATGTTGGTTTCGAATAAAAACTTTTAATTGCTATTAACCAATTGTCTTTATTTCTTGGTTTTTATATCCTGTATAATTATGGTTTTGGGGGCATATATGACATTTTTGGAACTTTTTAAAAGTATAACGGCACATTTGCATGGCTCTTCTTCTTCTTTGACTGTTATGAAGTAACTCCTGGAAACCTGAAGTGGATTTTTTTATCCCTAAGTATCTATTAAGGTCTATACTAGTTGCTAAAACCATAAAATCCATGACAAAATGTAAAATGAACTCATAACTTCGTTTCAAACATTCGTAAAATCTTTGGCCTTAATTTCTGTAAAATAAGAAAAAAGTAGATGTGTCATTATACTGCTAGGTGTGCGATTTAATCAGGTACAAAAACAAAACTTAATTGTTTTTTGTTCGAGAATAAATTGACATTCCACATCACTGTTGTAATGTGTCAAACCGGCCATCATAGCGTGCCGCTAGTGTAGGGTTCATTTGCAGGGGTGCATGCACGTTTGCTATATTGATTTCTTATTATCAAACCATCTAAACCTCATTCGCCGGGAACCCAATTGCAACTCCCGGTTAAAAAAAATACAAGCACCGCCGCTCGCAGTTCAATTAACTGACTGCAGTACAGGGATGCTGAGGAAATGAGATTTCGGATCTAGATACGAATATGATGTAGGAATAACATTATAAGTACCAGTTTCAGATAATGTGATAACGGATGTGTAAATATTTCGGATTATCCGGTAGTTTCGGATACGGATATGAGATAATAGTTATGAGTAAGCACAGAAATGATAACAAAATACAAGAATCGCGCGCGCGATAATATCGATTCGGCCGGACAGAACAAGAACCTGCCATTTAAGATAATTTGAGGTTCCGGCCCCGCATCCAAAATTAACCGAAACTTTAATACGGATTCGGTTGCGTTAAAAATTATGATTTATGTTCCCGTTGAATAAGATACAAAAATTATACTGATTTAGAAAATATTGTAAGGATTTCCTGTAATGGACATGTTTTTTAATAAAATTAAAAAAAAATTACGCTTACATAATTATGTACTTAAAAGGAATTTGGTAGCGCTGATGGCATGGACAACATAAATAAGACAATTGCAATTCTTTAAATAATACAACATTTAATACGGATAACTCAAAAACGGTCATAGACACTATTATTATATTAGACATACCTCTATGGACATACCCAATTCTATTTTAAATGGTTTGGTAATTGCTTTTGACGCTTACCTTCCTAAACAAATTCAATTTATAATTTCATTTCTTTTAAACCGACTTCAAAACCGACATGCAATTATAAATGTTTTCTTTCTGTGTTTTGAAGCACTACAATTGAAAGACAGTCGAATGCACTCCTCAACGATTTCCAGCAGTTATCTTGTGTTTTGTGCTTGATTAATTTGTATTGTCGAGAACATTACACCTATAACATAGCAACAACTAACAATAATCAAGATTGACGTAAAAATATAAATATTTATTAAATCATGTCCATTAATTTTTATTGTACTGCAAACTGCAATGTTAGGTAAACTTCCTATATTGAAATATTATACGTACATATTATATTTTTTTAATCTTTTTTTTCAACATAATTTCATTTGAGTGCATTTTAGGGCCTATAATGGGCATCCCCCTTTTAGATGTATTTGCCATGTACAGACAACGATCATTAGTTAGTTTGATTATACATATGTACATGTGGATAGTTCCAAAAATAATAATTGTACTAGTCAACACATAAATTTTAATGTAATTGTTTCAGGTCATACACAAAAGAAAGTGTGGGTTGATGGCACTATCCAATCTTCGCGACAGGCATTTCTAGACGGACTAAGCACTGGCTTAAAAAATTCCTCAGGACAAGGAAAACGACTGATCATAAGTCATATAGGGGGAGAAAATGGATTTGTCAGCGATGCACTCATGATGTTCGAGGCTAAGACAGGAAAGGAAGATTACCACCAAGAAATGAATTCGCAGTGTTTTGAGGGTGTTTTACCAAAATTGACACCAAATTCAGTAGTTGTGATGGATAATGTCCCGTACAACTCCAGAAAAATTGAAAGTCCACCCAAGTTATCCTGGACGAAAACCAAGATTCAAGAATGGCTGCAAAGCAAGTGAATTCAATTTCAACCTGAAAATGATAACAGCGACTTTAATTGACTTAGCAAAGCAACATCAAAGCGTATATCAAGAAAAATATGCTGTAGACGAGATGGCAGCTACGCACGGAATTACTGTGATTCGCTTGCCGCCTTACCATTGTGAGCTCAATCCCATTGAGTTGTTATGGGCGCAAGTGAAAGGCTATGTAGCAACCAATAATAAAACGTACAAAATTAAGGACGTAAAAGAGTTATTGATACAGGGATTGGAAAAAGTGAAGAGAAATAGAAGAATTGCATCGAACATGATATAAAAGAAGAGGAAAAAATGGGCCACCTTGAACACCAAATCGACACCATCTCCGATCGATTTTTAATTAATTTAGAGGAAAGTGAAGACGATTTGAGTGATTCAGAATAAATTCCTACTAAAATATAATGTTTGTTTATTTTATAAACCTTACCAAGTCGTAATGTTATGATTAGAGCGGGAACTACGAGTTTTTCTAAAATAACTCATTTAACGTATAGTTAATAGTTACTTGCATACCGAAATATTTTTAACCCAGCACTATTTTTATTTCAATAAAAAGTGGCAACCCTCGTAATGTCAGTTTACTTCGTTTAATTAAAAATCCAAGTATAGATGGGTTCAATTGAGCACCATCTGGCGAGTAGTTTTTTAGTTATCTCTGTCGATGTTGAAGTCGGTCATTTCTCTTTTATATAAAAAGTTTACGTCGCTACTTAAAGATGTAATAAGTAATAATCTATCCTTGTAATTTTATATTTACAACATTGAAATAACTAGGTATATATTACTAGATCCGAATTTTTATCCTATACATATTTGTATATGTCTTTACATATTTGTATCATGGCTTATATTTGCATCTTCAAACAATTCTTTTTCAACTTCTAACTGAATTATTTTTTTTTGTCGTTATTTCTATTGGTGCAACTGCATTAAGATTACATGTATTTTTCGTCTGTTTAACCTCAAAAATTATAGGTTTTTCTTTTGTAATCTTATCTTCAAATTACATAAGAACATTACTACCTATCGTTAAAAGTTTGCATTCACTAATAAATCCTATTTCTTGTGCAGTCAAGAAATGCTAGTCTTAAGGTAGCCATTGACGATACGTCCATTTGGAATGCTTCTAAATGAAAGATTTCCGAGGTACTTCCATATGGAAATCTTCCATTTAAAAGCATCGTCAATGGCTTCCTTTAGGTACCATTTTTAGCTTATTATTAAATCAGGATTGTTGAGTAACTGCATCGAATTATATTTCTGATTTGATTTCTGTAATAACCAACTTGTAGACTTTATTTTAGGATATGCTCTTTGTCCAGTACAACCATTAGTTTGGTTACTATTGATTTTCTAATTCGAAAATGTTTTGTCTCCGATTTTTTTATTTCTTACTATTTGTTTGGTCTTACTTGAATTTTGGAATACTTTCCAATGTTGCACATTCAATCACATTTTTATCCCTAACACTATCGTAAGCGATATTTTTAAAAACTGTCATGGAATCTAATTTTCTTGTACAAACAACTGCACTCGACAATAATTTTGGATCGATATCGTTATCTTGTTTGATCTCTGTACTATCGTTATATTGGATCCTCACACTATTATCTGAAAAAATAAAAATCACAATCAATATACAAATAGGTATATCGTATAAAAATATGATTTGGCTATCACCACAATCTAAGCAGAATGAGACAATTAGGTATTACCTATATCTTTACGCCTTTTACTTTTAGACACATCTGCCAATGTATCATCTGTATCATTAAGCTTATTTTTCTGCTTATCTTTCCCCTCTTTGAATGCCAATTCATTATTGTGTTTGATATTATCTAAATTAGGTTCCGATGATTCACTTATTACTTTAACTTTATTGTGTAAAACTTTGCTAATTTCAATATCAATTTTATTTTTACTTCTTGCTCTTACTTTATTTTCTGTTACGTCTACACGATATTTAGATTCGTCTTTAGCGATAACTTTTTTTAATGAATCAACTTCGTGGTTAGGCTTGGTTGTATTTGAATTTATAATATCCTTTGCGTTTTCGCATATATCTTTAATTTCATCATCAGAAGTCACATCTGTTTTGGGTTTATTGACATCCACAAAGCTTATTTCTTGGTTTTTGCAAATTACATTATAGGATTTCATAAGATTATCATAAGCCTCAGTATTTACTTGAAGATACCATCCTTCATTTGCTTCACCATCTGTCCATTTGCCATTACGATTAAGGATCTAAAAGTAAATATTTAAGTTATTAAAAATCATAATAATTAATAATAGCATATAAGAAGTTACATCCTATAGTACAAATCAACAATACTACGTTAGTGAGCAACTCAACACTAATACGAATTATTTTCTGATTTTATAATGATATCTACTGTTAACATTCGACAAAGTAAAATTACAAGGCAATTTTTCTTTATCAAATATTGCTTTTTGTTTAAAACCGCCAAATCTATTACGATGGATTGGATCATTTACAAAACCCGCATAATTTTTTAAATTTTCAATGAGCTCTCTGGCTTTTAAAACTTGTTACTGATGAAACTGTGAGTGACACTGCATGTCATGAAACAAAGAAATGTAAAGGTAGCCATTGACGATGCGTCCACTTGGAGTGCTTCTGAATGGGAGATTTCCATTTGGAAGTGCCTCGATACATTTAGAAGCATTCCAAATGGGCGTATCGTCAACGACTTCCAAAATTTGGAGGCATTCCGAATGGACGTGTTGTCAATGGCTACAATAATAAAAAGACGACATAAGGGATGGATGGGTACATTTTAATGCATTAACTTACCCTTACGAACTGTTCAGGCAATATAACACGTTTCTCTTTTATTAGTGTATCCCATCTTGGAAATGGTTGAGTTACAATTTTCTGATGCCTGAAATAAAATTGTCGTTTAAGTATCCTTTAGATTCAAAAGCGTTTCAGCATATTTTAACGATATAACGTCCTATACATCGATGATCACCGGCTGCATGCACGAAAAAGTGTCACGTTCCGCCTGATCCGAGCGTGCAAGCGAGAGCGCGGAACAAGTGATAAAGTGGCAGGATCGGCCTAACCGTTCCGACAACAAACCCCTCAAATGAATGAGCTAATAATGGCACTTACTTTATAGCTATATCATGTAATACTTTAATTGTGCCCTGATCCCTGGTCGCATCTCGATTGAAGACCTCACTTCGCGACATCTCCTTCAGCTGGTACCAACGTAGCTGTAGAAGCATCGGAGAACACTGGCGACCTCTGTCAGATAAATGCCAAGTAAAGATAAAATTCCAAAATAGTATTTTGTATGCTGGTGCAAGTATTGAGGCATTGAGGCAAACAAAAATTTGCTATAACCAACCTAGATGCCTGCTGGCTGCCTGGTAAAGGGTTGTATGTTATATTTAAAACTTATCAAACTATTTTTAGAACATTATTTCATTGACTTTATTTGCATTTCAATAGATAACTTTACCACTGCTGGTGACCAACTTTGAACACTGTTGGGAATAATAAATTAATAATGAAAAACTTTTGCAAGTTTCCTCACAATGATGTCCTTAACTAAATGAAATAATATTTTTTTTTCTATTATTAAGTATATATCGTAATTTCCATAGTGATACTGTTTTGTTATGACACATTCTATTTTGGACATTGGTGTTATAAATATTTATGCCTGCCTGTGACCTGTGATTGAATTAAAAATTTAAACTCGGACTGAAAGTTTAATCCATACACATTTACCAGCCACTAAAAGGTTGGTAGCAACTGGGTACATTATGACAAAAAAATAATAATTCCCTCACCCATTATTATATTCCAGCGTCAATTGTATCCACTCGTGAGCCAGTTCATTTCCACATAAGTTTTCCACATTATGCTTTTTTACTAAATTATATAATTCTATTAAACACTGCGGCTGTAAAAAAATATTTGTAAAAATACTTAAATAATAACACAAATAACAATTTAACTCTGCATATTATTTTTTATTGCAAAAAGCAAATGACTTTTGACCTAATTGGTAGCCTGGTATAGGTGAAGTATACCTTAATACCAGGCTGACACAGCAGTATAAGAGGTAACAAAAGCTAACTTCTAAGCATAAGGATTATATGACACATTAAAACTCTGAAAATTTCCAATATAAAACAGGCAGTCTTTATGCTAAAAGTGAACCTTTCCAGACACCCTTATCTTGCAGAAATTAAATACAGAATTTGCAGGTTCTTGAAGGAGGATAGAAAATGGTGCTCAGGATAACAGTAAAGAATTAGGAAGCAGAAATTTTTAAATTAATAAAGTGAAGTTAAATTTGTAACGAGGGGTTTAGATTGAAATCAAGGGAACTTTCACTTTCATGTGAATGCACAGAAGACAAGAATAACATAATAATATTATCTCTGATCCCTGCAACAGCTTATCTTTTTATCATGTAAATTGTCAACAAGTGAGCAAACAAGCATAAGATAAAATTCCATCAAGTAGTCCATAAACAATTACAAGCTCACATGCATCAAATACGCAGTTGAAAACAATATATTTCATATTTCAATTGAGTAATTTTTATGGATTCTCTTACCAGCACATCACATTTGGTTACAGTTATTTTCTCATGTACCAATATTAGATCAAAGAGCAGCCAATCAATGGAAGAGAGACGTTTTGTATTTTCAATATTATCCAATATATCATTTGCGGGTAGCATACACAGCATTTTATTAGTAGCAGAGTATACCATTTGAGACCTGTTTTGGAAAGTAACAGAGAAGTAACTTAATATAAAATAAATAAATCTTATCATATCTTATTAATTAACCTGCCCTCGCATCGCTTCGGGAAACCAGCCCCTTAGTGGAAGATAGCTTTGAAAAGGCTGATGTTTTTCTGACTTAGTTTAGAATTTATTATGGCCAAATTATAAAGATCTCTATAAATTTTAACTTATTATGTTATGATTTCTAAGCTAAGTCTAATATTACTGCAAAGTTTCATGAAAATCTGTTCAGTAGTTTTTGCCTGAAAGAGTAACAAACATACACATACAAACGGTTTATTCCGGAAATCCCCACCGACAAGTCCCCACCAGTGGGGATTGTTATTTTTTTTTCCGAAAATCCCCACTAATAAAACTAACTCAGCTTAGTGGGGATTTCTGGAAAAATTACTAACAATCCCCACCAGATTTTATAGTTTCAAAATTCATAAAAAATCGTTAATTATTTAATTAGATCGTTAAGTAATCATGTCAATATTATAATCAACTTTATTTCGACGGCAGCAAAGAACATAAAGACATCTGCAATTTTGCCAAAATCGTTTTTTTTGCATAATTCAACACAATTCTTTGTTTTATCTGGTGATATTTTTTTCTCGAAAAATGTTGTTTTTACACCAATTTTTCAACGTACAAAAAGACATCTGCACTACTTATTTAAAATTCGACAAAGTACAAACGGACATATACCATTTGTCCTTTTGTGCGTCGCGCAATACGGCGCGGCGGGCCAGCTTTCCTTACGAAAATAACCTGCGAAGTCTCGAGGCTCTTCAGCAAGAAAAAATGTCTGTTGATGACTGCTTGCAATTGGAATAATAAAATAATCGAAAATTGAATCCGGAAGTGACATTCAACCAAGCCACAAATGTCAAAAATATCTATACATTTTTTTCTATCTTTCTTGGTATGTTTGTTACCCCATAACTTAAAAAAAGAATCATAAGAATCGTTACACCTAGTCAAAAGTTATGAGGTAAAGACCATAAATAGGTATTCTTACGGATAACTCAAAAACTACTCGTCGGATGTCGCTCAAATTTATATGGGGCTAGACAACAAGCATTAGCTTTTGAATAAGATAACAAACGCTCTAGCCGCCCCTACAATTATTTCTCGATTTCTCCAAGATGCCATCATCAGATCCTGGTATCCTGATCATGGTACCAGCGTCGGAGTATCTACTTTACAACAAAAAAAGAATTATCAAAATCGGTTCATAAACGCTCGAGTTATCCCCGAACACACATAAAAAGCATATATACGGTTGAATTGAGAACCTCCTTCTTTTTTGAAGTAAAAATATTTCTGATTATCGTTTCAATATAAACAATTTATAATAAAACTGTTTTATAATATTGACATGATTACTTAACGATCTAATTAAATAATTAACGATTTTTTATGAATTTTGAAACTATAAAATCTGGTGGGGATTGTTAGTAATTTTTCCAGAAATCCCCACTAAGCTGAGTTAGTTTTATTGGTGGGGATTTTCGGAAAAAAAAATAACAATCCCCACTGGTGGGGACTTGTCGGTGGGGATTTCCGGAATAAACCATACAAACGCACACACACACACACACATCCTTACAAAATTTGGCATTTATACCATATTATTATATATGTTATAAAATGTAGTAGCTCTTGTGTATAGGAGATACTTCAGAAAAACATGCGAAGGTTCTAATTGGGCTAATGGAAGGAAATAATAATTCAAATCTTTATTTCTTCGAAGTAGGTTTTTACAAACTCATTTCGAAAGTCAAGTTACGCCATCACTTCAACAAATCCCTACGGTGAGTGGTCTTGGGAGAAGAAGCGGCAAGAAACTCCCAAGGAGTCTCTTTTTTCTCTTTCACCACTCACAGTACAGGTAGCACTTACTACTAATTATGGCTAAACAAAAAAAAACTAATTCTAGTCTAAGGGCTCCCACACAAAACTGCGATGCGATGCGATGCGAATTCGCATCGCAGGAACTTGCGTTGCGAATTTCTGCGATACGATTTTGTGCGGCAAACCGTTTGGTAGGGCGACCATTCCTTCAAGTCACTTGAGAGAGTAGAGGTGTAAAAGTAACGAGAAAAAGCAAACCCGAATGTATTCGTTACTTTAAAAATGAGTACCCGTTACTATCGTATCGTTACTCGTTACTTTTGATAACTTAGTATAACCCAACAAAACGAATCGATTCGTATGTTGTATCGTTGGGTACGCTTGTAGAACTGTTAATGAACTGTTAATGGAATCTCTAAATTATAATGAAAAAGCAACACATGTATTGTGTCAAACTTATTAATTGACAAAACATTTCAACAATAAAATCTTTTACTATTCAACTGAAATTAGACATACTAAATAATAAAACATACGTATTAAAAAAAATCTTTTGTTCTTAAAATGAAATGAGACATTCTATTAAATAAAAACATAATGTTAAATAAATCACTAATACCAAAATCACCCAATATACGAAATAATGCGAGGAACGAAATCGTGCGAGTAACGAAATAAATTCGAGAGTAACGATTCGTTTCTCGGTACCACAGGGCGCACCCGTTACTCAGTACCGAATACATACGGTTTGCTACAGTAGACGTGGGTCGTTACGTTATTTTCACGTAACGAAACTAGTGACTTGGTCGGGGTCACCTGTTTTAAAACTAGTGATTTTTGTAACTAGTTATTTTCATTCAGCTATTTTGCATAAATACGTTCATTAACGATACAGTTACACACGTAACGAAAATAAATTAAATCACTGTTTTGTGATTGAAACTATATTGTTGATGACGGGGTCGATCGGTCGGTGCGTCCGACCAACTCGTCGTTGACTGTAGTTATGGATAGGACTAGTCCGACTGAAGATGCGAGTAAAAGTACTTGCGTTCTTGTTAGGTATCCTTTATTACTATTGATCTATTACATAAAATAGTAATGTCCAGAGAGGAATCGCTACGGTTCAGGTGCTGAACCAACTAGTCGTTACTAACTACTGCTACTGTACTATGTCGATCTGATTTAATATCTTGTGTCCCTCTGAAACTGTCGTAAGATCCGATCTGATCTCAATGTTTGCCTACAACTTCCCCGAAAGGGCTTTGAAAATAACAACTTATTGTAATAGGTAGTTGTTACATTGGACAGACGAAACGGGCAATATCGCAGCGTTTAAAAGAACACATCGCAGCTATTAGGAAAAATGAGAGGAAGAAATCAGCTGTAGCAGAACATCTACTTGATTCAGGCACTAACCACTGGATTGAACTTCACAGCCCGCAGGTTATCGCCATGGAACGCCATTACATCCCACGGTTAGTAAGAGAGGCGATAGAGATTAAAAAACACCCCAAAAACTTTAATAGGGAGGACGGATTTAAATTAGCACCAACATGGAATCCAGTGGTTAGTTTATGCAAGTCGGAAAAAGTTAAAGAGGTCGAGCGCAAGGATGTGGTTAGTGTAGTGTGTCGTAATATGGTCAACAAATCACAAAAACGAGTTAGAAGAAAGGTAGACAGACTAATGTATTAGTGTAAAATGTCATGTGTCAAAAGTTTCTCCGCGCCACCGCAGTTCCGCCGTGACCACGATCCATGCAACTGGGTCGAAATATCGGCACACCAAAATACAAAATATCGTGAGTAACCCGCATTATAGAAAAAAAAAAAACAACTTATTGTATTCATTTTACACATTAAAACTTATTGCCTATTTTAACAGCGACTTTCTACATCTGCACGACTGCACGTACGCTACAGTATTTTCTTACAAAATAATTTACAAATAAAGAATCCCTCTGGACAATACGTAATCCATACTTAAAGAATAAAAATAAAATTGTACACTTATTTTAAAACACATTACAAAACTTAACTAACAGATCTACAACTGTTTTATTACACACCCCGACTGTAAAAGTATTGTCCGCAACACTGAATACTCGCACCAGATGTGTGCTTTGTCGATGGTTCTCACCAGACGTCGCTAACATATACAGTGAAATCAATAAATTAACGCTATACTAAATCTATGCGAATAACGCTTTTACAAAAATCACCACTTGTCATTTGACATGAAACTAGTGATTCAGTTATTTAACGCGTCACAGGTTTTTATAACTAGTGAAGTGAAATAACGCTCACGTCTATGCTACAGGTCTATTCAAGTGTAGTCAGCCGTACTGGACGTGTTTTTTGGAAGCGTAAGATGGATCGCAAAAAGATTATTGCACTGTTGTTATTGTTAAATAGATATAGAAAAAGAAGATTCTGGGTTAATATTTTTCAAATTCCTCTCTGGGCATCACAAACAAACTACTGAATAAAATTTGATGTGCAGGTATAGTGCTAGAGGTCAACATAAAAAATATATACATATTTAATTTTAATAGGCTGCTTAATACCTGCGATTTTTTTTCTAAAGTTTTTTAATGTTTTTTACGACAGCATCTGCTGGTTCAGATCGTAAATAATAAAACAAACAAAAACCAACATATGAAAATAGAATTAAATGTTCATGCAATGTGTCTACATTGTAATTATTTTGATATTTAAGAATATTATTTGTTACAATAAAAATATTATTATAAAAACAAACGTAGTACTTGTGATAAATCTTTTTTTACCCGTAGGTAGCAGTATAGTTTGTCCCCGCCTGCAGCACCATGAAGTATTTTATGTTGATATTGTGACACTTGTTTTTTTCTTTTGAGTTCTTTTGTAAGCAGTCGGGTTTTTTGTTTTTATAATAATATTTTTATTTCAGACTTTTTAGTGTTTTCACCGAAAAATTCTACTTTTTGGGATGGTTTTTGACAATTTGTGTTAAAACGACGTTATATGATATATATTTTTGAAAAGGTCTTTCGGGCGCCATTTTGAAAATTCATATAGCCTATGACACTTTCACAGTTCTGACGAATTCAACGATACCTCATATGTCGAAATCCGTTCAACCGTTTGGGCTGTGGGGCGGTCCAAATAAATGGACATACACACATGCATACATACATACACTCGAAAAACATAACCCTCCTTCTGACGCAGTCGGGTAAAAAGTCTTCAACCCTTTTCTTAGTTGGTGATATTTCTGGCGTTCAGGAGCATGGAGTGACCATGTTATTATGTGAAAATGTGAAAATTGTTAAATATTGTCACATACCACAACCACTTGCAATCACAACCAGTCTCTTCTTGTAGTTTTGTCCACAACAAATCTAAAGATTTCTTCTCCTTTGCTGTTCTTGCCACTTCTCTCACTAGACGTCTCTGGAACTCCTCATCTTTACTGACATCTAAATTCCCATTAGCCTTTTCTGCTTCACTGCTTTGAGGTAAAACTGTGTCCATCTTTTGTGACCTTTGCAATGTTTTAAATAAACATTAATCATTGTATTTATTTTGTAATTTACCTACTCGTTTAGTTTTAATGAAACAATATTTCGTGAACGCACTCCAGGCTTCATTTGCAACCCATGTGCCGCCCGCGTGCGATGTACGCTTTGCAAGCCCACTTACGGCGGCCCTAGATTTAATGTCGACAGAACATGGCAGTCACCCATCAAACTGCGCCCGTTTTGCCTAACTCGACAGATCAATTTTATTTATGAAGACAAACTGCTTGTCATAGCATAGCTCAAAAATTCTCATAGCATAGAGCTGCTGCTGCTATGAGAACATTTTTAGAAACTGGCCTGTTCTAATTTTAATGCTAGCTTGCTCCAGTGAACTTTATCTTTCTAGTACACGCGCAACAGCAGGGCTACGTAATCGCAGTAACCGCAATAAAACATTAAAAAAGCAAAATAATTATTGTAAGGATTAGAGATGTTGTAGACATTTACCGTGCAGCGAACTAACGAAGCAGTAGTCTTGCCTTCTTATTCTTAGAATAAAATATTGCGAGTTCTGGATTTAAAGTTCATAACAAACATGCCCTATTTCTATTTTATAAACATTTTATGCACAAACGACTTTATTTGTTTATGAGCCTTTGATTGAAGCCAAAATTTTTGACTTTTCTAACTTTCAGGGTTGCCAGACATCAGCGAACTCAATTCTCTCAATTTTCTGTGCCGAGTTATAAAAAATAAGAAACAACCAGACATCACAGACCTAACAAAATTTTCACCACTACAAAGACGTAAATGTAAATAATAGTTTCATCTCTTTTTCTCCCATGACACGGACCTACGTAGTCTGTCTCGTTTTATTTTTGTTGTTGTTACATTCACGCACACATAGACAATTTGGGGTTGAAACACTTAAGCAATTTCACTTTTTGTATGAGGACCATAGACAATATTTTGTAGTCCACGAATATTTTGTATGGGAATAGGGTATTTCCGTAATGAAAAATAAACTATGAAATTTGATAAAAAGTAAAATGTACGCCGAAATATACAGTCAATCGGGGAAACTTTGATTTTTTAGGGTAACTTTGACAGTCGGCTCACAAAATAGTTTTTTATTTTTTACGTGAAAAGCATTTGGCGCATAAAAGGAGATCCGCCATATCCCATACAAAAAAAACCCAGGCCCGGCGCCAAAGAAATGTATCTCAGTTTTAAGAGTAAGTATAGTAAAAATATTGTATATATTCGGTTTTCTTAAATTCACATGATATTTTTTTGCCCGTTGAATTTCCATAGGCGCTCTATATAAAAAAATATAAGAGAAACGTCATTATTCACGTCAGTGTAATGCTACATCTATGGGTAATACTGTGATTATGGCATTTAAGCATGTATATTATATTGAAATAACTTTTATTTGCAGTTTTTCATAGTTCATTATTTTTCACTTTTTCATAGTTTCGATTTTCTAGGTAATTTTTTCATAGTTATTTTTTTTCTAAATAAAAATATAGCTGCAAATGAAAAATATGTAAATATAATATACATTATACATGCTTATATGCCATAATCACAGTATTACAATGAATATAATGACATTTCTCTTAAAAATGTATTTTTTACATAGAGCGCCTATGAAAATTCAACGGGCAAAAATGTGTTAGCATGTGAATTTAGGAAAACCGAATATAAATATACAATATTTTTACTATATTTACTCTTAAAACTGAGATACATTTCTTTGGCGCCGGGCCTGGGTCAATTTTGGCGGATCCCCTTTATTTATTACATTTTATGTACATAATGAACGTCGTTAACGTAATCTTAAATAAAAAGTTGTTTTCAAACAAAGCTTATATAAAAAACTTTGATGTAAGTATATAGTAAAATGGAAGATTTCCATATGGAAGTACCTCGGAAATCTTTCATTTAGAAGCATTCCAAATGGATGTATCGTCAATGGCTACCTTAAGATTAGCATTTCTTGACTGCGCAAGAAATAGGATTTATTAGTGAATGCAAACTTTTAACGATAGGTAGTAATGTTCATACGCAATTTGAAGATAAGATAACAAACGAAAAACCTATAATTTTCGAGGTTAAACAGACAAAAAATACATGTAATCTTAATGCAGTTGCACCAATAGAAATAACGACAGAAAAAAATAATTCAGTTAGAAGTTGAAAAAGAATTGTTTGAAGATGCAAATATAAGCCATGATACAAATATGTAAAGACTTGGTATATAAAATATTTCAATTACAAGGATAGATTATTACTTATTACATCTTTAAGTAGCGACGTTTAACTAACTTTTTATATAAAAGAGAAATGACCGACTTCAACATCGACAGAGATAACTAAAAAACTACTCGCCAGATGGTGCTCAATTCAACCCATCTATACTTGGATTTTTAATTAAACGAAGTAAACTGACATTTCGAGAGTTAAGGAAAAAAAGTCCCATTAGTCCTACGGTAGGACTGTTCAGTAGAACTAATGGGAATGAACCTGAGAAACATGGGTGGAATATTATCAACTCCGGAGCCTTTGGATACATCTAGTTTGCGAAGTTCCTCAAGAAGAACATCTTTGGATATAGACACACTGCTTAGCAAAAGATCAGAGGTAGGGTTCAAGTCCGGAATGCTATCGATATTGTTATGTATGTAACCTTTTTGGTATTTTTATTATCTAATATCTTTAAACGAGCAATTCTTGTATATTTATTTATTTATTTATATATAATCACGATCTCGGAAACGGCTGCAAAGATTTTCATGAAAGTTACAGATTAGGGGGTTTTCGGCTCAAGGAATCGATTTATCAAGGTCCCAGGTTCGAGAAAAGCTCGGTTCCCGAGATAAAGAGATTTTAAAAACATCATACTGACGCCATCTATGAAACATTAGGATAACTTCTATGAGGTACTGTTTGTAACGTGTTGAACTGACGCCATCTATGAAACATTAGGATAACTTCTATGAGATACGGTTTGTTTGTTTCAGTAGTATGAAACTAGATGGCGCTCGAATATATTTTTGTTCGGCTAATACTAATATTATATTCATTCTTACGTTGAAGCGCTATTTTTGCGTTATACCTACCTATTTTCTGTTTGAATAAAATTAAAAATCAGTGCGATTATCTCGCTTGACCTCGCAGGACGCGTAGTGATAGTTTAACGTGCGTTTGTGATATTTACGAGAATATTTGTAAATAAATGTTAGTTTTGTTATTATCGATTTAATAATATATTTTAATAAAGTTTTAAATAAATAATGGTCAGATCGATGAAATTACTATTGTTGTAAATAGAATCAATAAAATTTTAAGTACGCCTAACAACTTGCTCATTAAACTAAAAGTATATTTATTTATGTTGTTTAATTATCATAAACCCTATTTAAAATGCAATTAATTCGCTCACACAGTTAACTTCTATGAGGTACTGTTTGTAACGTGTTGAAATTTCAGTAGTATGAAACTAGATGGCGCTGTACAACTTTGTGAAACACGCTGTTGAGATCCTTTGGCCGTAACATAAGTAAAATGAATTTTGTGCTCAGTGAACAGTTCGCTGCTTTTCATGAATACTCGCACAAAACAAAATTTTGAAAATAACAGTTTATAACACAGCCAATTCCAAAATAGTGCTTATTTCATGCTCAGTAAGACTCACATTCATAACGGCAAAACCGGCATAATGGCGCGCAAAAATGTTGTTTTGTGATTGGTTGATTTATCACGCCATATTTGTGCAACAATCTATGTTCGCCAGTTGCTATTATTGTTTTCGCGAGAGCACATGAAACTTTCTAGAATAATAACTTATTTCCAAATAATCGAGTGTTAAAAGTGTTAATTTAGGCAATATTTTCTACAATATTGATTTATTTTGAGTTGCTTGAATATTGAAGATAAAATTGCGTCTATTTTCGATCATATTTTTAATAATTTTTTATATTGAAAACTACTTATGTATAGTATTTTGATTTATGTTCCTATTCATGATAATATACTAAAACTCATTTTGTAACAAGTCGAATGACGTGCAGTTTTTAATTATTAATTATGGTACTTGATGATAAAAACCAAAATATTTCGATTTTGATTAAACTTTGATTAATGCCCTTTCAATGTATATATTTTATTTTTCTATTGATAAAATACATGAAAAGATAAGAGAATTAATATTTTGTTTGATTTTTAAATGGCTGCCCTGTAAAATGTGTGTTTTTTGGATTGTGTGGTTATTCGTGCAAACCAGCGAGTTGTATGATTTGACTCCTGAATAGATGGCGGAATTCCTCGTATTTCTTGCGATTCATACTAAATATAATTTTCAACCGAGCAAAGCTCGGTCAACCAGGTACTTATTTTTATTACTGACGGCTGATGTCACTGGCTTTTGTTCCGTAATAAATATGTCGGGAATAACATGTGTTTTTATTGCTGAAATGAATTATAATAGGCAATTTTGGTCGGCTAATTAGCGCAGACTTCTCAGTGGCGACGAGGATACAGTACTATTGTATTTAAGAAAATGTCGATAGCAGCAATCGGGCCGTTCTGCAGAGTTAAAGATGACTGGGATTCTGGGATTGATCAATTAGATCAATATTTTATAGCAAATGATGTGAAGCCAGCGGTGAAAGTGGCCACATTGATAACTCTAATTGGAAGTGAAGCATATGAGCTCATGGTAAATCTTTGTACGCCAGATAAACCATCAGCGAGGTCGTATGAGGACCTAGTTACATTGATGAAAAATCATTTATATCATACTTGCTCAGTAACTAGGGATTACTATGGTGGAAAGTCTCCTTGTAAGTTGGTGTTTGCAATTCAAGGCAACATTACGTCGCACTATGCTTGAATTGTAATGTTCACATTACAGTTCAAGCTATGCAAAACTCCTTGGTAAACAATCTCTTTTCTTATAAAATAGTAAGAAAACTTTTTACTGAAAAAAAAAACACTGAACATGGCGGCATTTAATTTCCATACATTTCAAACTATGCAAAACTCCTTGGAACTCAGAGCCGTAAAAAAAAATAGAAAACTATTTACGAAAAAAAAAATGGAAATGGCGGCATTTCATTTGATCTGAAAGTTTGTGAAGTTTGTTCGTAAAGGGATTTGTAACCATTTTTTTCTATTTTTTCTCTTAAAGGAGATGTTTCAAAATGTATGGAGCCCCGGCCACCACTTTGTCACCATACTCAAAAATGGAGAAACACAATTAAAACAGTTTTCAATCATCCAATTCCTAATTGCTTTAGTTTTGTGGTAAGTATAACACAAAAATGTACACTTAAAATTGCAACACAAAAACAAAAGTCCGTCATGGCGGTCAAGTTGTCATCACGCGCCATGTTGGTTAATTTGATAGAAGTTTGACATGTACCTACAATTCTGTCATTTAAAGTGACAGTAGACAGTTCGCGATCTATGATCAATGACAACTTGGCAAGACGCCATGTTGAAAATTGATAAAAATGAATTATAAATACTAAATTTGTACCAGAAAAGTATGCATTTAAGCAATTTATCTTTATTTTTCCCAAATTCCATGAATTTTTCTCGATTTTTCGAGGTACTGTACATATAGTGGGCCGGATTTGAAACATCTCCTTTGCTAATTATTGTAATTAAAATTTCATTTTGCATTACCAATGTTTTATTTACCTCACAAGAATGATATAAAGTAGAATGCTTACCTCGGTTGCAAGTAGCTATTACACCCTCGAACTATATTCACCCTCGCTCGCTGCGCTCGCTCGTGTGACTAAATATCTCGGGTGCACGCGATCCATTAGCGCCCTATGCGAGCTGCGCTCGCACTGGCGCCAAATTGGATCTTGTTCTGTAATAGCTTACTTACGTCCCTTGTGTAACAATCTACTATTACAACCGAGACCAAGTCTATTATCAGAGCGGTTTAAATTTAGGTTGCGGTTTCAAAAAGAGGGGGAAACAGTGGCTGATTACTTAACAGAATTAAAAAAAATGTCAAAGGACTGTCGGTTTACAGGAGACAGCTTGAAAGAAAATTTGCGGGATCAGTTCGTGTGTGGTTTACTCAACGACAATATACGTCAAAGGCTGTTTACGGAAGATAATGTAAACTTAGATACCGCTTATAGAACCGCAGTGGCCATAGAGGCAGCAGAGAGGCAGACGGCATTAGTGGAGGTGCACAAGAAAAGAGGTAGTGCATCAGAAACGGAGACTTCGTTGTATTCAGTAGCACCGGAAATTAAAAAAGAACACCGGGATAAGGGAGCTAACTGGCGTAAATCAGTTGACAGTCACAGAACGGATGACGTCGGACGGGTTCAAGAACAGCAGAATAACTGGAGATTGCGTACGGGAGCGGTTGCTAACACGAGGAAGCACAACGTGGGTATGACAAGCTTCATGTCACAACAAAAAGACGCCATACAATGCGTTGTGTGTGGGGGTCAGCAGCACGAGGCTAAAATATGCAAATTTAGATCATATGTTTGTCGGGTTTGCAACCGAAAAGGGCATTTAAAAAGAGTTTGTCCTAATCTACAAAGAAGTTCTGCGCTATTCAACATGACGGAACATAGCGTTGGGGCTGTTGATAGTGAGGAGAGCAGCAGCGAGGTGAATAACTATTCAATTGTCATTCCCAAATTAAAACATTTTGCACCGTATACAGTAGAGATTAGTATTAATAATTGTAATTTAACTATGGAGATTGATACAGGGAGTGCCATATCATGTATAAGTAAAGACTGCTTCGAAAAATTTTTTGCTGCATGTAATTTAAGTAAGAGTACTCTTAAATTGCGTTATTATACAGGTGAAGTTGTGGAACCGTTGGGAAAGTTCTTACCTTTAGTCACATACAAACAAATAGAGAAATTTTTAGATTTGTATGTAATACCGAATGGCAAAGCAAGTTTGTTAGGCAGAGAGTGGATAAGCGAGTTGGCAATGAATTATTCTTTTATTGCATGTCATAGGGTATTTAGTAAAGAAACGAAACAATTTAATTTAGAGGAATTTAGTTCCAGATTCAGTGAAGTTTTCGCCGATGGTCTCGGGAGATTCACTGGAGGGACGGTTGGATTTAGATTGCGTGAAGGCGCGCGGCCGATATTTATGCGGGCTCGTCCGCTTGCTTATGCGCTGCATGCAGAAGTGGAGCGAGAGTTGGACCGGCTGGTGGCAGAAGGCATAATCACACCGGTTGCTACATCCGACTGGGCCACACCTATCGTACCGGTAATGAAAAAAGATGGTTCTATTCGCATATGTGGTGATTTTAAGATTACTTTAAATAAATGTTTGGAGATTGACCGTTTTCCGTTGCCTAGGGTAGAGGACCTTTTAATGAAATTACACGGAGGCGAAAAATTTACCAAGATTGACTTGTCGCAGGCTTATGCTCAGTTTCAAAATCATCATGCACATCTGTGGCCTCAAAAACGGAGCTAAAAATTTTTGAAAATAAGTTACATATTTCTTTAGGTTCATTAGGTAACGTCTTTATATTGCATAGAATCAGGTATGTCGGGCTTATCCTTTTGACTGTGTATAAACATCCAGAAGAAATTAATATTGTTATGTATGCTTTGTTCCACAGAAGTCATGTAATTCCGAAAACACCTTAAGGATTCTGATTTAAATCTTTCCCGATACATAGAGAACTCACATTCATCCGATTTATTGCCATATTTTTTCCATTTTATCCACAATTTATTTTTATTTTTAAAAATGTGTACCAGGGCGGGTGAAAACCATACTGGATATTGCGCGATTTTTACTATTTTAGTTGGAACGTGTCTTCTTATAATAGAGTAAATTGACTCGTAAAACGCAGTTACTACGCAATTAATATCATCGTTCGTATTACATACATCGTTCCAATTAATACTGTCCAAGTCCTTGTTAATTAGGGAAAAATCTGCCAATTTGTAGTTGAACTCGAGCCGTGGCTTACATTGCAATGGAACCATATCATTACGTAGGGTTATATAAGTACGTAGAACGCTGGGTGGCTATTATCTAAAGGCACTAGCGACACTGGAGCTAGAAAGGTTTTAGAATTGTGTATGTTTGTGATAAATAAATCAAGGAGCCTGCCTTTGTTGTTTTTAAAGATATTTAGTTGGGTGCCGGCACAAAAAGCTAAGAAATTAAGTACCTAAATATTTATTATATATATTAGGCAATAGTGGGGATGTATAACAGGTTGCGAGTACATATTGTAAATTGTCCATTCTATAGTTGGGAGATTAAAATCCCCCAATACAACAGTAATTATTGGCATGCAGCTCGAGCAACACATATTCCATATGAGGCGGAGGTGGTGGCGGTGCGGACACGGAGCGGCGCGTGGGGGCCGCGGGGGGCACGGGGGGCACGGGCGCCGCGGCCAGCTCGCGCCGCACCGCCACCAGCACCCCGCCCCCGTCCCGCTTGCCGCAGCGCTCTAGTGCCGGTCGCAGCGGAACGGAACACGGTCGCGGTACCTAGGGTCAACAAAACAACTATCGGCGACTCGTTCCTGTAACCACGTTTCGGTCAAAATAATAACGTCGTAGTTATGCTGTAAAATACTCATATAGATGTTATTTAACTTCGTATTCAGACCTCGGCAATTCTGGTAATATACTGAAAGAACGTACTTAGCCATTGTGTGGAATATGATATAATAGAAATAGATACAATATTAATTTGACGTTTAAAGAATAAGGTTGTTTTTACCACAAAAATGTTAGTGCGAGTATTGCAGTAATGCAAATGGGATAGTAATACATGAATACAATAAACACATTATATAATATAAGCACCTTTTTTTTATGTTTTTTTTTATGGAATTAAGAGGATGCCCCAGTGGCGAAAAATTTCGAAATCCATTATCAGCCAATTCTATTGCCGTCTCGATATCGGCTGTACCCCCGCGCGAGAGAGCTACTATGTGTGGGTAAGCGAGCTACGCGTGTGTGCGTGTAGCAGGTAGCAGTAGATCGCCCGCCCGACTCGGGAAACTTGATAGTGAATTCGTGTACCAACTACATTAAAGAAATATTGTAAGTACCAACCTTATTATATTTGTATCTAATAATAAATAAAGACTTTAAAAGTCGTAAAAATAACTAAGCTGGCCGGCGTGGCGTCGTATTGGTAACAGCAACTTTCGTCCACTCATAATATTTGTATTGTTGTGTATTAAATAAACAAATATATAAGTAAATAATACACAAATTGTTGTGATTATTTGTTTCCTATATATTTGTTTATTAACTATATATTTTGAAGATAATGCACAAAAATATGTGTATTATTTATTTACTTACGGCCCCGTAGCCAAGTGGGTAATGATCCTACCTGGGAGTAAGTGAAGGGGTCCCGGGTTCAAAACCCGGCGGGGGCAGATATTTGTGTGACGGACAAGACAAATATTTGTTCTCGGGTGCCATATATTATATTGTATTGTATGTATATGTATTTATTGTGGTGTGTTATAATGTGTCGTCCATGCCACCCACGACACAGGTTAAATTCTACTGGGGGGTATGAGTGTGTGGCGTTTATTATTATTATTTTATTTATTATTACTTATATATTATTACTAAATGACCATGCGAAGTTCGTATGTATAGGATAACATTCAATGACTGCTAGGATACGAAGTGCGCTGGGTCAGATGATTGAGATTTATAAACTATCCTATCTTTCAAGCTGGATAAATCTACGCAAGTGTGCAAAATTTAATTGAAATTGGTTAAGTAGTTTAGGAGTCCATCGCGGACAAACAACGTGACACGTAATTTATATAATATAGATGTTACGGCTAATACCCGAAGTGCGGCTACACCTACATAGTTCTAGCCGGCTACAGCTAGGTGTAGCCGGCCACGTGTTGTTAGAACTAGGTGTATCATATTTAATCAGTTTGTATAATATCGTTTGACATAATTTTCATTTGATCGAATATTCATTTTGTGTAATATTGATTGACATAATGTTCATTTGATCGAATATTATTTTATACAATGTTCATTTCATGAAATGTTCAGGTTATAAACGCCCTAAAGTCGGTTCTGGCACTCGCCGGCCGCTGCCGCGGCACGCTCGCTTCGCTCGCTCGGCTCGTGCGATGGTTCCTGTTAACCTCACACGCTCGTCGCTTCGCTCCTCGCTAACCTAACTACTTTAATTAAAATTAGCGCATTTGAACATTCGATAAAAAGATAACCACCGGTGTACGGCTATATCTAGTTCTAGCCGACGACAAATAGGATACACCTAGTTCTTACCGCACGTGGCCGGCTACACCTAGTTGTAGCCGGCTAGAACTAGGTGTAGCCGCACTTCGGGTACTAGCCGTAACATAGATATTTGTTTCTTTGATACTAGCTACTGCCAGCGGTTTCATCCGCGTCTCGTGGGAACTACTTCGCATAATTCGGATAAAAAGTAGCGTATAGCCTTCTTCGATAAGTGGGCTATCTAATACTGAAATAATTTTTCATATCGGACCAGTAGTTCCTGAGTTAAGCGCGTTCAAACAAACAAACTTCAGCATTATAATAATTAGTGTAAATGTAGCTATTTATTTATCATGCATAGGAATATATATATATATATTTATTTACATTAAGTTATATTATATATTATATATATTTATTTACATTAAGTTGGTCGCCTATAACTTATTAGTTTTTATTTACTACTCAGCTCTGATAGTTTTCCTTTAAACTTCGTTATATATACTATTGCTGTAATTTTTTTCACGAATCCACATAGCATAGCATTCCATAAAGCCGTTGAGCAGATAGAGGGGGGGGGGGACACTTACCCCTAACAAAAAAGTTAACTTTAAAATCAAATATTTCAGAAACGGATCCCTAAATCGAGAAATGGTGTTCTCAACCTCATAATGTTTTTAAAAGACCTATTCAACGAGTCTTAGCAAGTGAAATATTTATTATTTTTTTGAAAAATCGTTACTTACGTGCTAGTTGGATTTGAGCCCACACCCCCTCGAGTGTGAAGCCGAATTCTTACTACAGAGTTAACGCCGCTTGTTAAACATACCTAAGAAACGCCGCATGCTAAACGTACCTAAGGCAAGAAGAATATTAGTGGAAGTGGTTACAGACCCCCTTTCCCTGACTATGACGTGGAAGTTCAAGATCAGAGTGAATAACAGTGGCGATTCCTGGTGTTTATAATTGGGGTGGCTCCAGCTTTTGTTATATAGGGTGTAGTGTTAAGTGCGCATAACCGGAAAACCATTTCTTCAGACAGACAATCTAACAAACTTGCAGTCTTTCATTAAGGAACCTACTTTGAAATCGCAAATAATTGCTTTTTACAAAAAAATAACCGACTTCGATCTTGATAAGTAGAGATAACTCAAAAACTACTCGCCAGATGGCGCTCAATTCAACATGTAAGTGTAAAGTTCTCGTCGCTACAAATTAATCAAGCCCAAACACTAGATAACTGCAGTAAATCGTTGAGCAGTTCCCTCGACTGTCTTTCGGCTTCATCAGATCGACTCCAGATCTTCATGATATAGTAGCGCTTTAATGTACTTATGGTAACATGAACAAACACACTAGTTGCCCATACAATTTTCAAAAGTTCCCCTCGATTTCCCTGAGATGCCATCATCAGATCCTGGTGTCCTTATCACCGGACCCCACTGCGGATATCTACTTTAGAATAAAAAAGAATTATCAAAATCGGTCTATAAACGACGAAATAATCGCTGAACGTACATAAAAAAAGCATATATAAGTATACGGACGAATTGAGAACCTCCTTCTTTTTTGAATTCGGTTAAAAAGAAATTTCATACAATTTGACATTTTTATTTTTGTATGAAATAGCTGATGTTTTTTCGCGATTTTAGGGTTGATCCCATAGTGAAAGTCCATTTTCCACTATCAAACGGCAAACGATCTCGTCGTGAAAGGTCTTTCTAAAAGTTCTTGTATCACAGATTTTATTGAATCACTCATAATTTCATGTCATTTCATTATAAACTAATTACCTACTAAATAAAAAGTAAATTAAATCAATAGAAAGATAGAAACCGTAATCACAAATCTACACTATCACGAAAAACATGCGAAAACTCGTTAGGTAATGCGCCATTCCCAGCGCCAGACCCGCGTTTCAAACTTAGTGATACGCTGATACCACAGTACAATTTTACTATGGTGATACTAAGCGGTCGAAGATGCGCGGGCGGCGCGGGCCAACGACTTTGTATGGACTATGCATGCGCTAGCAGAAGCGCATGCCTCGGCCGCGCTCGGCGCCGACCGAACGCGAAGACAATCGCCGCGAGTCGCGTTCGTGATAGAAGACCGCAGCGCTCGTAAAATGTAATTAATGTACTTAGGTCTAAATAATTAGGTTGTAAATATATGATTTTTTACATTTTATTTAATGCTTAAAAATTATGGTATGGCGGCGCCATACGCGCCAACTTAGAGAAATCGCCACTGGTGAATAATATATGCTTTTCTTAAGTTAATGTGGACCATCTTGGACCACATCTTCACTTCCCATCCGGTGTGATTCTGGTCAAACATTAACTTATTTGATATAAAAAACACATCGATAATGAAGAACAACACTATATCGATATATAATTTATCGACTACGACGACGAATCACTATTTGTATACGTATTAGTTGACCCCTCCGTCTCACCCCTCACAACCGTAAGCGGGACAACTGCAGCTCGGACTGAAAAAACCTACAGAAAATTGATGAAATCGGCATTACGCTCTTGTCTGTTTCCTCCATGAAAACTGAACGGATTTTGAAAATTTTTTCAGCGTTCTATAGATGAAGATATTGGCCATGTCGGTATGTTTTGATTTTTTTCTGAATTTGCGTTTTATTTGGTTAGATCGACGTCCGTAAATGAACAATGAGAAATGGTCAATTTCGACGTTTTTGAAGCTTTATAACTTCTATATTAATTAATTTATCAATAAAAGCAAAACATACCGACATGGTACTCGTAGTGATGTATTGTTTTCCAAAAAATCTTTGCTCTAGTGTTAAAATCCAGCGAGGAAACAGACTACTACGTTTGTATGGGCTGAACGAGACTCGGGCATCCTCTTAAGATAGCAAACGAGCATGCAGTACCACCCTTCCCCTGCCGCCCATAACAACTGTGACCGACCTAGAACTAGACTCAAAGGGACTAGGATGGTTAGTCCAGTTAGTAGATGGTGTTAGAATATTAGTTGGTTAGTTTGTTATATAAGTGCGAGGACAGGGTATGTTAGTGATAATTAGTCCTGTTAGTTAATGTTAGTAATAGTCCAATTAGTTATTGTTAGTATGAGTCTTGTTCCAATTCGGTCACAGATGCGTTGCTACCCCTGAGGTCTGAGATGGTCGCGCCCATAGAAAATAATAAAATAATTTAATATTGCTGAGTAGTAGTTATTTTTCATCTGACTGTATTTTTAACGCGCGGAGGAGAATGAGAATTGACGAAAATGACCTGCTGTTTAGAGGATGTTATTATTATTAGTAAAGACTAAAGAGTACAATTTTAGTGTCGAATCAGTGCAAATTACTTGGTCGTTCATGCAGTAACTTAAACACATGTTTAGGTTATATATAATTGTTAGCTCACAATTATTACACATCACAGTACAACTTAAACAAAACAATGTTTTTCCATTAAATACAATAACAAAATCATGTTGGTATGTTATAAACTTTATGAATAGGAAATGAAGGTATTTACTCGTCGCGCTCATACCTAGCCATTTATAGCGTACGAAAACAATTCTGCCGTGTTACCGAAAAAGGGCACAACTAACATTTTTTGTGAAATTGAGTTTTAAACATATTCGGAATCAGGAAAAAACGGCCTATCTGCCTGATTTTTTGTGGATTTTTAGGTATAAAAGCAACAGAGATAGCATAAGCTTAAAGGGCATAACTGCAAAATTTTTAAAGTTTTATTACAATAAAAGGGCATATAGTAAGATATGCCCACTTTTCACCTTTTTATTTTAATTGATTATTATAATTATTCTAATAATTTACAATGAAAAGGCACTATTACTCAGTTGTGCCTTTTCAACTGAAAATTATTATAATAAATAATTCTTATAATTTACAGTGAACAGGCACAACTGAGCAAAAGTGCCTTTTCATAACAACATTTTAAATTTTTACCCAATTTTTTTTTTTACAATGAAAAGGCATATTTGGTTATATGTGCCTTTTAAATGTAATATTGCTCTTTTAATGTTAATTTTTATGTTAAGTTAAAGAAAATTTTGCTAAATATTCAGTATATCCAATAAAATTAAAAATATAATATTACTATCAATGTGTACATACTAAACAAACTCAACTATTAACATTCACACAATTTCGTAAAAAATAATTTAAACGTGTTTTTCTTAACAAAATTCAAAAAATATTTCAATCTCGATTTTCTCAACATTTGCAAAATGTTAGTTGTGCCTTTTTTGATTACGACGGCAGAATTATGGGTAAGAAGTAAATCATAACTCTCAACTTTGTCCATGTTACATGGTCGGTCGTGCAATAATATATGAACATTAACAGATCATACATTAGTGTTAATCTACAGTTGATTAAACTTTTACAACTAAAATAGGATAGTCTATTAACACTTACTAAAATAACAAAATCGTGAAAAAATATAAGTAAACACAGTAAATATATGCTTCTTAGGCTCATATGGAAAAAATGTTCGTTTAATCTTAGACAGATCTTGGTGTGATCTGATCGCAAGAACCGGAGACGTTTCAGACTTAGGTACGCATGAGTACTTAGTACTTACCCTCTTTATGTGTACTTACCCATACTATGTTAAGTAAGTAGGTTATTTGTTTGCTCAATAATATTTCCCATTAAAATATGGTAAAGTAACAGTTTTCACCAACAATTTCACACATACCTACACTACCTACAATACACAAAACATACTTCAACTGAATTAGTTTAAAAAGCAGTAAAGATAAATAATTATGACTAAAGCACAGTATAGATAATTATAAGTGCAGGCATACATGGTGACTATTTTCTAACCTGCGGTGCGGGTTTGCGTCACTCAATGTCATAAAGTACCCTCATGTTATATATTTTTTAATTTCTACCTTCGCGTTTGCGTCACTCATTGTCATAAAGTACCCTCATGTTATATATTTTTTAATTTCTACCTTCGCAATTTTTAATAATTCATTTTTGAACGGCGTGAAGTTGGCGTCATTTTCCATGTAAAAATGAGCTACTTACGCCACTGAAAACTGTGACTTAAGTGCGGGTTTAAGTCACGCTGTGCTATAAAATAAATTAAGATACCTACATAAGCATACATATAATGCAAAAACAAACTGCCATAGACACATTTAAAAACAAATTTTAATCTCTGACCATACACACAAGTGCCTTACTATAAAAAGTTTTAGGAAACAAAAGTATTTGCAGGGAAACCGAATCTCCTTCTTCCCTAGGGCTTCAGTGTGTGAACTTAGGAAATAGGTACATCGACCAAAAAGATTGAGCATGACAAAACATAATGTTCAGATTTTTCTTCAGTAAGTCAAAACCACGACGCGCGCCTCTGTTGCATTCACTAAAATTTGAGCAAGCATTTCCACATTTTTTGTTTCAATTTTCGTCCAAAACCTCTAAAGACAAAACTACGAGTACATGATTACATGAGCTTCCACAGCAACCAGATACTTAATCATTTTGCATCTATTTGGATCAATATAATTTTTCAATACCTAGGTACTTACTATATCTTTGCTCACACTTTTGTCTTTTGTTATATTATACAATAATAATAAAAAGGTATCCACTAGAATTGTAAATAAGAATAGATAAATCACTTCTATTGGCTGCTATAGGTACATCATACACTCGCTTAGTTACGGCACGTTACGGCATCTTATTCACATACTATTTAATTGATGTTGATACGAAACTGGAAACGAAAAAAGTGAACCCTCTAAACGTACTTTCGCGGAAGGCGGGAGTCAAGATTTTGCACAGAGATAGAGATTTTTAATTTTTGACTATTACAACGTGACAAAATTTATTCATTAAAAATTATGGTCATTTAACTAAAATGACTTAGAAATTAGGCAATAAGTTAATTGTTTTATAATTTCAATAAGTGGTGAACCTTATTGAAATTATAAAACAATTTCAGGGGTTTAAAAAGTTTATGTCGTTTTGTTTTTTTATGTAAGACCATACCAATCCGAAGTCTATAGGTAATATTCACAATCAATGCTCTGAACAAATTGAATAGATCAATGGAAATAATCATGTATTATAATTTGCAGGTAAATAAAATGCCGCAAATTTACAAAAGCAAACCTATGAAATAACAAAACAAAAAGTCCTTAAGTCTAAAGATTCTTAATAACGTACAAGCGTAACTTTTAAGATGTCAACTAATTATTAACTATATCACAGTTGGAAGGGATTATTTTAATATTAGCCTATTGGTAACAACTAGGAATACTAATAGGATCATTATTCTTACAGTAAAACTTAAAGTATATTTTAAACTTCGAGATTTTTTATAACTAAATACGTTATACTCCTAAAATACACATATCCTCTTCACTTTCACTTCCTTCTTCAAATGCAACCGGATGGAGTTCTGGGTTGACACCTTCTATGTCCATGCTGTTCATTTCTACATCACTAGTGTCACCATATTCACAACTCACGTCAGGAATATCGTTATTAGTAGCCACTATTTCCTCCGAAACAACGGGTGGGACGCAGGATTCCAAACTGTCTTCAAATAATGGAATTGTTTCCTCTACGCTAGTCTCCGCAAGTTCTTTACGTTTGCATTTTTTTGCAAGAGGTTCTTCATCGGACGAATCAAAAGAAGAATCCGTTTGGATCGGGTGATCCTTATGATTCGCAAGTTCCTTTTCAACGTCAAGTAGTAAATATCTATTACCTACATTGAGTAATTGTTTCCGCCTATGTTTATTTACTCGTATTGCCCTTTTCGGATATATGACTGCACTCTCCTTCAGTAAACTTCTGTGATTACGGTTTAAAATTGTTGGATGAACAGCTTTGAACAATTTAATTGGCTTAACTTCTTGCTTATCTTGTGGAATGTCTTGAAACTCTGCACATGTTAAATTTTCTGAATCACATGCGTCATCTGTTAAATCTATAAAAGCCTTTGGCGTCATATCTTTTACAAGCCATTTAGGATTCTTTTTAATTAAAACATTTATTTCTGAAATGGTACCCAAATCTACATCCAGTTTATAAAACTGTCCACCGTTTAAATATACATATTTAAGCTCCGCAAACGAAGTAACTGCATTGAGATCCGGTCTAAGTTGAGCAACGCAGTTTAGAAGATGATTTATAGGCGTAGTAGGTGGAAACGAAAATAAGTTTGAGTAAGGTCCCGCGATAGTAATATTTTGGAGCATACTATTATTACAAGGTGCAATCGGCGTATCATTTCCACTTACTCTGGTAATAGGGATTATATTAGGTGGTAATGGAATTATAGATGGACAAGGTTCTGCGACTTCGGGAACCAAACTAGTATCCTCAGCGGATATTCCAGACATTTCCATTAAATCAGATAGTATAGTTTTTCGCGCGTTGAGATTTTTATTTTCACACAAATCATTATTGTCTTCCGAAGGAGGTCCTGTTAATGGAAGTACATTTTCAGAATTTTGAGAAATATTTGCTTGGTTTTTGGTAGCTGATTCAGGCTCAGTGATATTATTTTCTACGTGAGTTTTTGTTACTTGCTGTTCTTTAGTAGATATTAGACAGTCAGGTTCTGTACTTATAATCTCTGACTGCTTTATTTGTGCTGAGGCTTCTACTTCACTGTTCAAAGGTAATGCCTGACTACCATCGTTTAAATTTGAGTTTGAAGACTCAGTTAAGGCGTTGTTGTCGTTGATGACCAAATTATTACTCTGCGTGGATTTGTTTTGAGTTTCCATTGGACTATCAATATTTTCTACAGTATTTGTAACAATCTCTTCTGGTATAGTATTTTCTTTTATCACACTGGCATCGTTGTTTTCTTGTGGAATATCTTGGCCTGGGATATTATTGGTTATATTACTTCTAAGGAACTGCTCTTGCACTAAGGACATAAGTGCAGGCAAAGAAGATAACAGTAACTGTTCCGAATCTAACTGTATACCATTATCAATAGATAGTGTTAGTTCACCATTAGACATCACAAAATTCACACCGTAAGGCAAAACAGGCAAAATAGGAGGATTTATAGGCGCCGCTGCTACCTTTGTGTTTTTGAGAGAACACAATAAAATTTTATTTTTTCCTAAATATATTGGAGTTCTTGTTGGTTGATTAAACATTTGACTATTATTCAAATATAATTTCCGCTTTATAAGATTTGAAGTTTCTTCATCAGTGTCAACAATTGATTTTGCAGTCACTGAATTTTGTTCTTGATACCCACTGCTAACAGTTTCAATACGTTTCTTATAAGCAGGTCCGTCAGCAGCGTAAACTAAAGTTTTGCATGACTTTTGCGTACTTGTCGCATCTTTTTCGATGGCTGGATCGATTGACGAATTAACTTGAGGCATTTCTGACTGGACTATAACATCCTTATCATGAAAGTTTGTAGACTTACGGCCAATGATGGTCTTAGTAATTGGTACTAACGAAGGTACCTGAATTTCAATAGATACTTTGTTTAATGTTTCCGTTGGAACAATTGATGTAGCTGTGAGATTTTCTAAATTATTCGTCTTATCAACAGTTTTATCTGCGTATTCGGCATCTGGGATAGCCGGGATATCCGGTGTAATATTTTTGTCATTATTTTGAGTAGCTTTAGACACATCATCGTCGTCTGAGAGAACTATTGTTGAATTATTTTTCTTAACAGTTCTTGAGTGCGAATCCGTTGGATTTTTATGTTTAATCCACGAGACCAGTTCATGGCGACAACAACAACGACACCAATATGAAAAGCATGCATGCCTACTGGAATGCATCTGCTTATTTTGAGTAATACTAATAATTTCTTCACGCGCCCAGCAACAATATATCCCTACATATTTCCTTGCTCCACTGTTAAGTCGTGGTTTACGAGTTCTCTTTTTTTGGGTTTCAGGTTGGTTGGTTCTGGCGTTCAATGCATTATTAAATTTTCGTGAATCCGGCTGAATTATACAACTTTCATGGTCATTTTTGTCTTGTTCAACAGGATCGTTGGTTTTTGTTTGGGTAATGACATCTGTTGTTGCCGACTTCATTGCAATATCACATTTTATTAAATCAGCTGGATTTACTGCTAGAGTTTCTTGCTCACTTTTGTCTTTTTTTTTTATGTATGAAGCAGGCAGACGAGCAGACGGGCCACCTGATGGTAAGCAGTCACCGTCGCCCATAGACACTCGCAACACTAGGGGCATCACCAGTGCGCTGCCGGCCGAGAAGGAAGCGATGAATCCGCTTCTTGAAGGTCCCCATATCATAGCACTGTGGGAATACCGTCGTTGGTAGCTCATTCCACAGTTTACACGTGCGTGGCAGGAAATGTCGTGTAAACCTTACTGTGGACGAATGCCAGGTGTCGATGTGATGTTTGTGGAACCTGGCATTGCGGCGCGTGGAATGATGTTTAAAATTTGCCGCTGGTATTAGGTTAAACAGTTCATCAGAACATTCCCCGTTGTACAGATGGTAGAAAACGCACAGAGAACTTACGTCTCTGCGCAGTTCGAGCGATTCTAACCCGACTGTAAGCTTGGGATTGTCGATAAATCGAATTGCCCGTCTTTGAATACGATTAAGAGGATCCACTTGGGTAGCCGGTGCCCCGGCCCAAAGATGGGAGCAGTGTCTTGTGTAATTTGTGCCTGTTGCTGTTGTTGTACTTCCTTCAAACCTTTTTTCTGTTTACATGAACAATTTTTTATTTCTTCTTCATCTCCATTCAATAAAAACAATATTTTACTCAATGTATCTAGAGTCAATACACTATCGATAACGTGATTTTTGGGATATTTAGGTGACCATGACAGTTTCCCAGAGAATCTTGGAACGTATGTTAGTTTGTTAACAGGTGATTGATTTTTTGGTTTACCTAAATTCTTAGGCTTTCTTCCAACCTTGTTTTTTGTCTGAGTTTGTCGTCGAAACGATTTTTCTACATCAATACTAAGAAGTTCATTTTTATCTACTTCTGAGATCTGATGAGATAAATTGATAATTTGGTCGTTAATTTTATTAGCTATTACATCTTTACGAGAACTAATTTCATATTGAGGTTTATCGTCTTTAAATTACAATTTATTCTTGTCATCCTTATCAAATTCCAAACGCTCCTTCTTTATTTGTGCTAATGGATGCAATGATATGGGTTCCACAAAATCTTGATCTATTGCGGGCTTGACGAGTTCTTCATATGAAATAGTTTCATTCGTTTTATTTTCGATTCGGGAATAAAACGAATCAAACTATTCGGATTCACATATTCAGTTAATATTCTTTTTGTACATACTTTGGTATCCATCAGCAACTTTGGATCAATCTCGGGATTGTCATTGCTTTCATCTGTATCACTTTCATCACATGTACCAGTTTCTTTGTCTGTATCAACTCCATTATCAGAACCTCCAGATAAATCTGAAAATAAAAATATATAAATAACTTCAGATATGTTCATGTTATAGAACATGTATTGTGTTAAATAAAAAAAAAATGTGTGCGTGTACTAGTGTACACACGTATGAAGTGAAACTTCTTAAATATTTTACCAAAAAGACTAGTCGTTGCATACCGTATAACGAAACATTAATCTTTAGCTAGTCTGTGCATATTATGTCATGTCAATGTCAAGCGAATATTTTGTTTTGATTGTATTCTAATAAGATTGTAAACTTACAAATAGATAAAAATCACAATCTTATTAGAATCGTAAAAAGAAAATGTAGGTTTTTTCTAATAAGATTGTGAATAGATAGAGGTCTGTGGTTGTCTTGGTTTTGTTATTTTAAACACAATTGTATGGTGTTTGTTTTGTTCGTGTTTATTTCAATGAAACTACCACTTTAGTAATTTTGCTCCGAAATACTTTTTCTAAATAAAAAAAAGTACTACTTCGTCTGAACCAACCGTAAGAGGGGCAAAATAAATAATATAATAACAATAAAAATAAAAATACACTTAAAAACTAAATACAAACATTACGCCGTTTATTGTCCAATAGTCGCCGTCTTGAGTCCAATAATAAGATGCCAAAATTAGGTACCGTTATAGTGCCACAAACATGTCAAAACATACCTGGCTGGTTATAAATAATTTGGATAAAAAACAAACTAAAGAGACGTCAGTTACAATGACAAATAATGTCATCAAAGTAAACAATCAAAAGAAATCGTATTTAAAGTTACAGAAATGTATCAATAAAAATAAAGAAGGAATACAGGAAACATTAAAAAAGGTAACATTTAAAATTTATAAATAGTCCCAGAAGTCAATAACAAAGTAATAATTGTATACATTACCAAAATATCTACCTCCAAAGTAATCAACATAATCTTGACATGGCGCGCGTCAAAAGCGTAACGCGTCAAAGCGTAACGCCTCAAAGCGTAACGTGTCAAAGCGTAACCGAAAAATGTGACGAAAATTATTTTCCAACGCCGATAAAGAAGTTTCACTTCAAAAATAAATAATCAATTTTTAATTATTCTCTTACCTGTCGTCGATTCAAGTTTTTTCGTTGTATATTCACATCCATCTTCAAATTTGATACCATCATCTGCAAATTCAATATTATTTTCGTCAAAATCTGCTTCATCAAGACCTTCTTCAGCTTTTACTGTTTCTTTCTTAATAATACCAATTTCTTCATCAATGATTTTACCTAGTGTTTTTAAGTTTTCACGTAATTCAATACGCATAATATCAGCTTTTTCCTGTAAGATTTTATCCATTTCATCATCAGAATCGCACGATATTGGTTCGGGCACAATGCAAACAACATCATCAGTAGTAACAGCAGTAGAAGTATTCATCTCAGAGTCAGAAACCTCTTTCTTTACATGCAGGTACCATCCTTCACGGGCTTCCACTTCCGTCCACTTGTTATTCTGTTTTAGTACCTAAAATTTAAGAACATACAGTTTACTTGAAGATACCATCCTTCATTTGCTTCACCGTCTGTCCATTTGCCATTACGATTAAGGATCTAAAAGTAAATATTTAAGTTATTAAAAATCATAATAATTAATAATAGCTTAAAAGAAGTTACATCCTATAGTACAAATCAACAATAGTACGTTAGTTTGCTCACTAACGTACTATTGTTGATTTGTTGAACTCAACTCTAAGGCCGCGGCCTCGAATTTTGCGGGCAGCGGCGCGGCGGCGGCGGCGGCGCGGGCAACGCAGGCTAGTTCTCGAAACTCGCGGCGGCGCTATAGCGGCGTAGTGTTGTGTCGCTGAGATATTTGTTTCATTCGCGAACGAAATGTCTGAACAACGGAGACAACATCTTTTCGATTCAAATTTATTTCTTACACTCGTTTTATTGTGGGCAAATGAAGAAGTGAATACCTACTATAGGACAAGAAAAATAAAAGGCGAGTTTTATCGAAATTGTGAAGAACAGAGACAATGTCCCGACAAATAAATAACAAAGTATCTAATAATTAGATTAATTATCAAAATACCTAACTCCAAAGTAATCAATATAATCTTAAAACATTTACAATTTCAGTTAAAAGAGAAAGTAAAAGTATTAAAAATTGTAAAATAACATAAAATAACAAGTCATAAACAAAGGCAAGGATATTAAAGGAAATGAACAAGGAAGAAGATAAAGAGGATAAAGATGACAGACAAGGAGTAAAGAAGTAAATAAAGTAATATAACGTATACGAAACCTAAATAAATTGCACAACACTACAATGCGATTGCGCGGGCTGTCACCGTGTGCGTTACCCTAGCAAGAACAGCGAGAGGGATACGAACTATCAAAATAAAATATTATTATAATTATAGCTATAATTAAAATATTATTTTCACTATTAATTGCTACCTAATTGTTTCCTAAAAACCTAGTAGTCTGGATTCCGTAGCTTTTAAGGATAAATAGTCATTAACAAAAACCGTTTACGAAACTCTGAACACCCTGATTTTATCATTGCAGAAGAAAAAAGTTATTCAAAACAAACTACATTCAAAATAAGTAAGAATATATATATTAAACCGACGTTCTTTTTTCAAATAAATGAATTATTTAAATTTATAAGTAAGTCCAAAAAGGTTACAAGTAAAATAATTTAGATAAAAAGCAAAAATAAACAGACGTCAGAGTTACATTGATAAATCCTATTATCCTACTATCCTACTAATATTATAAATGCGAAAGTTTGTAAGGATGTATGTGAGTGAGTGAGTGTGTGTGTATGTGTGTGTGTTTGTTGCTCTTTCACGCAAAAACTACTGAACGGATTTTCATGAAACTTTGCAGTAATATAGCTTGGACATTGGAATAACATAATTTGTTATTTATAGAGATTTTTGAAGGGACTGGTTCCCCGAAGCGAAGCGAGGGCGGATTTACTAGTAATTTCATAACAATGCAAATATGAAATCGTATTTAACGTTACAGAAAATAAAAATAAAGAAGGAATACTTAAACATTAAAGAAGGTAACATTTAAAATAGTCCTAGAAGTGAATAATTAGATACATTATCAAAATACCTCACTCCAAAGTAGTCATTATAGTATCATTTTACAATTTCAGTTAGAAGAGAAAGTACAAGTATTTAAAATAGTAAAGCAACATAAAAATATTTCATAAAGAAAGGCATGAATATATAAGGAAGGGAATAAGAAAGAAGATAAAGAGGATAAAGCTGACAGACAAGGGAGTAAAGAAGTAAATAAAATAAAATATTACTTAATATACTACACCAAAATAAGCGAGAAAGTAGCAGAGAGAGGGATATAGAGTAGGACATAAAATAAGTGCTCAATCTGCTGTAAATGTGCTATACTATTTGGGTTTTAAACCTAAAGCACATAAATGACAGACATTAATTTCTGTATTGTGCCCACATTTGGGATTTTTGGGATTTATTCTATAATATAATCCGATATAAATCCTACTTCCTACTATCCTATCTAACCTATCCTACTAACTATACAATAATTATTATAAATGCGAAAGTTTGTAAGGATGTGAGTGAGTGTGTGTGTGTGTGGGTTTGTTACTCTTGCACGCAAAAACTACTGAACGGATTTTCACGAAACTGTGCAGTAATATAGCTTAGACATTGGAATAACATAATTTGTTAAAATTTATAGAGATTTTTGAAGGGACTGGTTCCCCGAAGCGATGCGAGGGCGGGTTTACTAGTATCCCTATATACGAGTACATTGAGCGTACGGTATAGAGTACTATAGAGTATCGTAGTCGATATCAAGTCTTAAATTTTAAATGGAAAGTTATCTGTGATTTTGATTATACACGGTATAAATAAAAGAACTTTTTGTGTTCGAATATACTTAGGATTTTTTTTTCTAAATCTACATCAACGTTAAATATGAGCAGACCCGCCATTCTGACGCACACGACGCGAGAGCGGTCACCGCTTGACGTTGTCAACCACCGCTCGTTACCCGCTCTTACACCGCCGCCGCGCCGCAGTTTTCGAGGGTCGGTCCATTTGATAACATGCAAAACATCTTGCGCGCCCGCGCCGCCCCCGCCGCCGCGCCGCTGCCCGCGAAATTCGAGGCCGCGGCCTAATACGAATTATTTTCTGATTTTATAATGATATCTATTGTTAACATTCGACAAAGTAAAATTACAAGGCAATTTTTCTTTATCAAATATTGCTTTTTGTTTAAAACCGCCAAATGTATTACGATGGATTGGATCATTTACAAAACCCGCATAATTTTTTAAAATTTTCAATGAGCTCTCTGGCTTTTAAAACTTGTTACTGATGAAACTGTGACACTGCATGTCATGAAACAAAGAAATCTAAAGGTAGCCATTGACGATGCGTCCATTTGGAGTGCTTCTGAATGGGAGATTTAAATTTGGAAGTGCCTCGATACATGTAGAAGAATTCCAAATGGACGTATCGTCAACGACTTCCAAAATTTCAAATATTTCCATAAGGAGGTACTTCCATTTGAAGGCATTCCGAATGGACGTGTCGTCAATGGCTACCTTAAGAATAAATCTATAATGAAAAGACGACATAAGGGATGGATGGGTACATTTTAATGCATTAACTTACCCTTACGAACTGTTCAGGCAATATAACACGTTTCTCTTTTATTAGTGTATCCCATCTTGGAAATGGTTGAGTTACAATTTTCTGATGTCTGAAATAAAATTGTCGTTTAAGTATCCTTTAGATTCAAATGCGTTTCAGCATATTTTAACGATATAACGTCCTATACATCGATGATCACCGGCTGCATGCACGAAAAAGTGTCACGTTCCGCCTGATCCGAGCGTGCAGGCGAGAGCGCGCAACAAGTGATAAATGAATGAGCTAATAATGGCACTTACTTTATAGCTATATCATGTAATACTTTAATTGTGCCCTGATCCCTGGTCGCATCTCGATTGAAGACCTCACTTCGCGACATCTCCTTCAGCTGGTACCAACGTAGCTGTAGAAGCATCGGAGAACACTGGCGACCTCTGTCAGATAAATGCCAAGTAAAGATAAAATTCCAAAATAGTATTTTGTATGCTGGTGCAAGTATTGAGGCATTGAGGCAAACAAAAATTTGCTATAACCAACCTAGATGCCTGCTGGCTGCCTGGTAAAGGGTTGTATGTTATATTTAAAACTTATCAAACTATTTTTAGAACATTATTTCATTGACTTTATTTGCATTTCAATAGATAACTTTACCACTGCTGGTGACCAACTTTGAACACTGTTGGGAATAAAAAATTAATAATGGAAAACTTTTGCAAGTTTCCTCACAATGATGTCCTTAACTAAATGAAATAATATTTTTTTTCTATTACTAAGTATATCGATGGGTCCTATGTATATGAGCCAAAATAGCATCTTATCGATATAATGAACCATGTGAGCTATTAAAAAAAAAAGATTTCAGCATAGAAACACGATTTTTTATTACGGTATAACGGCATATGTAACATGAATTTAAACGTATAAGTTCCTAAGCGTAGTTAGAGATTTATACGCGGGGAGTTTCCCGCGCGTTTGTTTATAGTTTGGAACAATCAGCCAATTTGACACTAACTTGTACGTTGAACGGAGCATCGGCCGCACTGTGATGAATAAAGATGAATACGAAATGTAATTGTTGTGTTTTTGGGTTACAATTTAGTTTAATAAGTAAAAATGACATCTAATTATCACGCTAAGATGTCTAGATGTCGGAATTTTGTGAATTTGGCTTTGGGAAATGAAAACAACAATTAAAACGAAGATTTTATATTATATTCTAATTAATGAATTATCAGTTACTTCAATCGTTTATTGATTTTATAGATAAAAAATAAAAAAAATATATATACATTATGCTAATTAGCGTAGGTAATACGCGTATAATGGCCAACATGGTATATCGGCCCTTTTAGGGTGTTTTCAAAAAAAAATAATTTTAACAAAAACTAACGTAGAAGGGCCAATGTGACATTAAAAAAAACAGATAAATGTAGGTATATATAAAATACTACAGTGTAAATGAGGGAAATAGTTTTCTTAGCAAATAAGCAAAGATTCGAGAACTTCGGTTTTATCAATATAAAGTTATAGTAAATTGAAATTTTGGAAGCCTCTCCTGTAAAGTTTTAATTTTACATTTTGGCCCATATACATAGGACCCATCGATATTGTAATTTCCATAGTGATACTGTTTTGTTATGACACATTCTATTTTGGACTTTGGTGTTATAAATATTTTAGCCTGCCTGTGACCTGTGATTGAATTAAAAATTACCAGGCACTTAAAGTTTGGTAGCAACTGGGTACATTATGACAAAAAAATAATAATTCCCTCACCCATTATTATATTCCAGCGTCAATTGTATCCACTCGTGAGCCAGTTCATTTCCACATAAGTTTTCCACATTATGCTTTTTTACTAAATTATATAATTCTATTAAACACTGCGGCTGTAAAAAAATATTTGTAAAAATACTTAAATAATAACACAAACTAACACAAATAACAATTTAACTCTGCATATTAGTAGCCTAATTTTTTAGGTGAAGTATACCTTAATACCAGGCTGACACAGCAGCTTATAAGAGGTAACAAAAGCTAACATCTCTGCATAAGGATTATATGACACATTAAAACTCTGAAAATTTCCAATATAAAAACAGGCAGTCTTTATGCTAATAGTGAACCTTTCCAGACACCCTTATCTTGCAGAAATTAAATACAGAATTTGCAGGTTCTTGAAGGAGGATACAAAATGGTGCTCAGGATAACAGTAAAGAATTAGGAAGCAGAAATTTTTAAATTAATAAAATGAACTTCAATTTGTAACGTGGGGTTTAGATTGGAATCAAGGGAACTTTCACTTTCATGTGAATGCACAGAAGACAAGAATAACATAATAATATTATCTCTGATCCCTGCAACAGCTTATCTTTTTATCATGTAAATTGTCAACAAGTGAGCAAACAAGCATAAGATAAAATTCCATCAAGTAGTCCATAAACAATTACAAGCTCACATGCATCAAATACGCAGTTGAAAACAATATATTTCATATTTCAATTGAGTAATTTTTATGGATTCTCTTACCAGCACATCACATTTGGTTACAGTTATTTTCTCATGTACCAATATTAGATCAAAGAGCAGCCAATCAATGGAAGAGAGACGTTTTGTATTTTCAATATTATCCACTATATCATTTGCGGGTAGCATACACATCATTTTATTAGTAGCAGAGTATACCATTTGAGACCTGTTTTGGAAAGTAACACAGAAGTAACTTAATATGAAATAAATAAATCTTATCGTATCTCATTAATTAACCTGCCCTCGCATCGCTTCGGGAAACCAGCCCCTTAGTAGAAGATAGCTTTGAAAAGGCTGATGTTTTTCTGACTTAGTTTAGAATTTATTATGGCCAAATTATAAAGATTTCTTATTATGTTATGATGTCTAAGCTAAGTCTAATATTACTGCAAAGTTTCATGAAAATCTGTTCAGTAGTTTTTGCCTGAAAGAGTAACAAACATACACATACAAACGCACACACACACACACACATCCTTACAAAATTTGGCATTTATACCATATTATTATATATGTTATAAAATGTAGTAGCTCTTGTGTATAGGAGATACTTCAGAAAAACATGCGAAGGTTCTTAATTGGGCTAATGGAAGGAAATAATAATATTTTTCAAATTCCTCTCTGGGCATCACAAACAAACTACTGAATAAAATTTGATGTGCAGGTATAGTGCTAGAGGTCAACATAAAAAATATATACATATTTAATTTTAATAGGCTGCTTAATACCTGCGATTTTTTTTCTAAAGTTTTTTAATGTTTTTTACGACAGCATCTGCTGGTTCAGATCGTAAATATGTTGGTTTTTGTTTGTTTTATACAAAAACCAACATATGAAAATAGAATTAAATGTTCATGCAATGTGTCTACATTGTAATGCTGGGTCTACATTAGCGGGCTACGGCGAATATTCGAGTTAACGCGATGAATGTGGCCGGGTACATCGTGTCATTGCGTAGTATTCGGGCGAAGACGATGTAGTATCGGGGAGCTGTCGGTAAACTGGCGCGGATCAAAGGGATTTGTCGCGACAATATTCGCTTGAGTGGCTACACCTACGTCAATTCAGTGTTTTCCAGAATTTGAAGCAAGACGGACGTGTCTGTATTTTTTGTACACTATGGAGTATGGAGTGGAGTAACGAAAAAGTGTTAGAGTTCATTCAATTTTATGAAACGGAGAGTATCATATGGAATCCTAGTGACCCTGACCATAAAAAGAAACACTTGGTGCATATTTAATGCGTCGATTCGAATTAAAATTAACCTCAGTTGACCTACCACAGAAGAAGAAATGAAGAAGAAAGAAGATTCATTGATGGCATACTACAGAGCCCATCTCAATAAAATTAAGAAATCGATTCAGTCAGGAGCAGGATTCAGTCAGTCAGGAGCTCAGGAGTCAGCACAATCCGGCACGATTAATCGCGTGAACTCGACACGAATCTTCGTCCGCCTTAATGTAGACAAGAGCATCGCCTATGCCCGAACACGATGTTTTTGTCGCGCCAACACGATACGAATCTTCGCCCGCTAATGTAGACCCAGCATAATTATTTTGTTTTTTTTTTTATGGAATTAAGGTAGCAAACGAGCATGCAGCACCACCCTTCCGCTGCCGCCCATGGCAATTGTGACCGACATAGAACAAGACCCAATTTAGGGACTAGGGTGGTTAGTCCAGTTAGTAGATGGTGATAGAATGTTAGTTGGTTAGTTTGTTAATAAGTGTGAGGACAGGGACTGTTAGGGATAGGTTAGTCCTGTTAGTTAATATTAGTATTGTCCAGTTAGTAATGATTAGTGTGAGTCTTGTTCCAATTCGGTCACAGATGCGTTGCTACCCCTGAGGACAGATGGTCGCCTCTAAAAAAGTGAACCGGCTCCACACCTTCCTATCCGGAACACAATTGCTCTTAAAAACAATTATTATGACGGTAGGAATGGTACAGAGTACCTTGGCGGGCGGTGGTACTACCCCGGGCGAACTCTAGGCTCTACCACCTGAATAAATAATGATTAAGAATATTATTTGTTACAAAAAGTCACCAACCCTTTTCTTAGTAGTTGATATTTCTGGCGTTCAGGAGCATGGAGTGACCATGTTATTATGTGAAAATGTGAAAATTGTTAAATATTGTCACATACCACAACCACTTGAAATCACAAACAATCATTTCTTGTAGTTTTGTCCACAACAAATCTAAAGATTTCTTCTCCTTTGCTGTTCTTGCCACTACTATCACTAGACATCTCTGGAAATCGTCCATCTTTTGTGACCTTTGCAATGTTTTAAATAAATATTAATCATTGTATTTATTTTGTAATTTACCTACTCATTTGACTACCAAGGTGATATCGGTTTAGTTTTAATAAACAATATCTCGTGAACGCAACCCATGTGCCGCCCGCGTGCGATGTACAAACATTTGAATAAAACATTTATGTTGTTTAAATTTTAAATAAGTTGATGTCTAGGTTTGATGTAATGTATGTTATACGAAATTAAACAAGAAAGTAACGCTGAGGACGTGTTTTTCTTACATGCTATAGCTTCAATTCGTCGGCCATCCTGACATGTAAGAAAAACACGTCCTCAGCGTTACTTTCCTGTTTAATTTCTTATAACATACATCAACCCTAGACATCAACTTATTTAAACAACATAAATGTTTTATTTAATTTTACAATCCAACACACCAACCTGTGCACCAACTACGCTCGGTCGCTCCTGACAATATTCTACTCTACCAGAACCTTCCCATTCGTTTTTCAAAATCTAATTTATTTTTCTTAATTTGCCGCTTTAAAAATGTGCCAACATCAAATAGTATGACTCTAATTACCTATCTGTCATTGCTAACAATTCTCATAGCATAGCTGCTATGAGAACATTTTTAGAAACTGGCATAGGTTCTAATTTTAATGCTAGCTTACTCCAGTGAACTTTATCTTTCGAGTACACGCACAACAGCAGGGCTACGTAATCGCAGTAACCGCAATAAAACATTAAAAATTAGAGATGTTGTAGACATTTACCGTGTAGCGAACTAGCGAAGCAGTAGTCTTGCCTTCTTATTCTTAGAATAAAATATTGCGAGTTCTGGATTTAAAGTTCATAACAAACATGCCCTAACTATTTCTATTTTATAAACATTTTATGCACAAACGACTTTATTTGTTTATGAGCCTTTGATTGAAGCCAAAATTTTTGACTTTTCTATAATAGAGAATGCTTTTCTAACTTTCAGTCAGCCGCGTCCGATAACAATATATTATGTTTCCAGCTTCAATCTCAATACGCTTGGAGAATTGTACATCGATGCAGTCATACGTCACGCAAATTGTGGAAACGAAGCAAAAATTATGTGGAACGGGGTTCTACATCAGTGATGAGTGGATCGGTTGCTTGTTATTAGCGGGATTGTCAGAAAAGTTTATGCCTATGATCATGGCGACCGCATTCTGCCATTCAAATAACAACGGACGCTATTAGAACGAAGCTCATGGACATAGAACCGGAAGTTGGTCAAAGCAATGAAATTAGCAGTAGCAGTGCGTCATGGCAGTGCGTTTGCTAGTCAGAAATGGCAACATAATAAAACTAACAAGCTGTCAAAGTCTACGGCACAGAAATGTCAAACGAAGACAAATGTCAACGTCAATGGCGGTGCCGGTGCCAAAGGCCAAAGGACATGTTAATGTAATGTTATAATTAAGTATGTTATCGGTGTAAACAACCGGATCATTATAAAAATCAATGTACCAATCGTGGTACCAATAGCAATAATACTGAAGATAATAAGAAAACAAAGCAACTTAGATTAGACACAGTAACGCATTCAGTGCGGACTGCGGTGTTTTTAAACGGTAATTTCAGTAAATACGACTGGTAGAGTACATTGACCATAGAGTAACTTACATTGACTCTGGTGCGACTGCGAGCAGTGTTGCCAACTATAATTTTGAAATTCCGTTAAACCTGTGGGTAAATTCCGTCAAAAATCCGTCAAATTTTTTTTGTGTCCGTCAAAAAAATCCGTTAAATAAAAAATACGTTTTATAAATGCGAAAGTTTGTAAGGATGTATTTGTATATGTGTTTGTTACACTTTCAAGAAAAAACTATTGAACGGATTTTCATGAAACTTTGCAGTAAAATAACTTAGACCTCGGAATAACGTAATAAGTTAAAATTTACAGAGATTTTTTTATCATTTGGTCATACTACAATTATAACTGTAAAGTCGAAACCAGTCAAAACAAAATCCACCTTCTGAGAGCTATCTTCTACTAAGTGGCTGGCTCCCTGAAGCGAAACGAGAGCGGGTTTACTAGTCAATATATAAAAAAAAAGTTTTAAAGAAACAATCCCAATCGTCATCAGACACAGAAAACATAAAAATAACTTTATAACAAAAAATCAGAATCATCATCATCGCTTCCAGTTGATGTTATTATACTCGCTATGGGAGCAGCTGTTAAGGTGGATGGCTGATTTTTAATTTTATGTTTAGCATTGATCCTAGCATAGCAATAAGAGGTAAATCAAAAACGTAGGTAACATGTCTTGCCATTTCTTTTTAATGCAGAACGAATATTGAAAATTGCGTTGATCATTTTTTCATTCATTTTATTTCTCAATTTTGATTTTACTCCATTTAATTCACTAAAAACTCTTTCTACCTCCGCGTTTGAACAAGGTAGCAATAACATTTAAAAGCAAAATCACAATATACTTATGTGTTGGAATGGATTAATGTTTGTTGCACCTTCAGATTTCTTACCTCTGACCAAAATTCTACAGTTCGTTACTAGAACACTAGAACTAAATTCTTGATTTTTTTTCAACTATTTTCCCGTCAAAAAATCCGTTAACCGTTAAAATATATTTTCTCCCGTTAATACCTGACCCTAATCCGTTAAATCTAACGGGAAATCCGTTAAGTTGGCAACACTGACTGCGAGTGTTCACTTGACTGCAAACGATGATTGAATGGAAAATGTTACCTACATAATATCACGAGATGAAACATATTTGTGTTGCTAATAATGAAAAATTGCAAGTAATTTGTTCAGGCGATGTGACCATTGTGACGAAAACTGAACAATGTGAATTTAAAATTCCAGTCAAAGGCGTTTTATGTGCTCCAGGATTGACTACTAACCTATTGTCAGTGAGCCAAAAGTAAAGTAAAAAGTAAAGTCCGGAAATAGTGTTCAGTTTACCAAAGATGGCTGTGAAGTATACAATCGGAACGGTGAATTGGTGGCCACAGCTATATTAATCAACTAGCTTTTGCCCGCGGCTTCGCCCGCGTAAAATTCGTTTATATCGCGAACCGGGGAAGTGGGGGAGGGGGTACGTCATCAACTATCTTCCTGGAAAAAATCATCAAAATCGTTGTTTTCATACAAACTTTGGTTAAAGTTTAGTATGTGGACCGTCGAATTTAGGGGTGTGGGGGTGGGGATGGGGTAGGGAGGGATGAGGGGAAGTTCCACCGCGAAGCCTGAGACGCGGAGCCTTATAGTTTTTTTTTTATCGAATTTTGAAATCTTTACCTAAACAGTACTAAAACGACTAAAACACGAAAAGTAGGTCCTCGAAATACAAGAAAAGGGTAAGGGGATGTAGGAGGTTGATTCCCGGTTACATCGATGCCACCCACAAAGCTCTGCGACGCACAGTTTATGAGAAAAACAAAAAAAAAACGATTCTAACCTCAAAGTGCTAACATTAACACTGTACACTACAGCTACATACATGGGGTCAGTTTTCTAATACGGTCTAAGTTTAAACTAGCTAATCCCCACCTATTAGGGCAGAGAGTGTTGTAAAAATATGTCGACGGGACCCCCTTTCGGGGGTCCCTTTTTTCTGCGTGGTTCTATTACAGTCGAACCTAACCTATACCCAACTAGAGTGTGGTTGGCTTTTTGTTATTTTTTTTATGGCGGGGGGCTTCGCCCCCCGACCCCCCCTTTACGGGGGGCCTGCGGCCCCCCCGTCCCCCCGCTACCCCCATTCTTACCGCTATTTTTTCGTCATCCTACTCTATTGACCTAGTAGGTAATTGCAAGTATGTGTGAGTAATTGTGCCGCACACACACACACACCCGCACGCACACTCTCACACACTCGAGCGCACAATCACACACATCCTACGATGCGGGGTTCTGTCGACATATGTGACAAAGTCATTTAATTGTGACACCTACTTGCTCTTCGATCGTCATAACTGACCCTATGTACTTAGCTGTAGTGTTAGGTTAGAATGATTTTTTTTATTTTTCTCAAAAACTGTGCGTCGCAGATTGTTGTGGGTGGCATTTTTATAACCGGAATTCAACCCCCTACATCCCCACACCCTTTTCTTGTGTTTTGAGGGGGTATTTTTCGTGTTTTAGGTGTTTTAGTACTGTTTAGGTGAAGACTTTAAAATTCGATAAAAAAAAAACTACTGATTTCCGCAGTCTGAAATTTTGCGTAAATATTCCTTATACTAAACTCTTTTAGATATAAAAATATGGTTACCCAATTCAACGGTCCACATACTAAACTTTATCCCAAACTTTCATCCCCTATTTCAAGCCTTTAGGGGTTGATTTTTGAAAAAAAAAGTAGCCTATGTGTGACTCTGGGTCTTCAACTATGTTCATTCCGAATTTCATCCAAATCGGACCGGTGGTTTAGCCGTGAAAACGTCACAGACAGACAGACAGACAGACAGACTTTCGCATTTATAATATTAGTATGGATGGGGTATATAAATTGATTATGCCTGAGAGTGCAGTAGCTAATTTATCTGTATCTGGCTATACTTGGCATCGGACATTGGGCCATGTTAATACCTAGTAATTATCTTAATAAGATGAAAAGTGCTGTTGAGGGAAATAAACTTAAAGAAAAAGTTGTTCTTGATAAGTCATCATGCACAATATGCTGTGAGGGAAAGCAGTGCCGTCTCCCATTTACAAGTGAAGGTTCAAGAAGCACAGAATTGTTGCAACTAATTCACACAGATATTTGTGGACCTATGGAGTGTGAATCTTTAGCGGGTTCAAGGTACTTTATACTATTCATTGATGATTTTAGTCAAATGATACATGTATATTTTATCAAGAATAAAAGTGAAGCGCTCAGGTGTTTTATAGAATTTAAAGCAAAGGCTGAGAAACACACAAATAAGAAAATTAAGATATTGAGAAGTGATAATGGCTGTGAATATTGCAATAAAGAATTTGACTCATATCTTAAGAATGAAGGTATCCATACTCATCATCATCATCAAAGAAGCAATCCATACTGTCCTGAACAAAATGGTTTGTCAGAACGGAATAATCGCACAATAACAGAGAAAGCCAGGTGCTTGTTATTTGATGCGAATATGGGTAGAGTTCTGGGCAGAAGCAACAAATACTGCAGTTTACCTACAAAATCGTACAGTACTTGCCTTTACCTGCTTTAAATGACAGAACACCTTACGAAGTATGGACTGGTCGTAAACCAGATATAAGCCATTGGAGGATATTTGGTAGTAAGGTTATGGCACATATAGCTAAAGAGAAGCGTAAAAAGTGGGATAGAAAGTCAATGGAACACATACTAGTGGGCATGGATGTAGAAAGTAAAGATGCGCCCGTAACATACATAAGGCGCACAACGAGTGGTCAACATTAGGTTGTGTGATTGAGTGATTGATCAAGTCAGTCTGTTGTAGACAGCAGCGAGGTACACATCTTCCTTACGCAAAATTGATTTCAGTAATTACGTCCACAAATGTAGAAAATATGGCTTCCTGTGCCTTCAAAAATATTCTACACCACCATATTCACCTGTGATAAGACATTCAACTTTAAGATTAATGTTTGCGTTGTCTGTTAAACTTGGATTAGATGTAACACATCTTGATGTTAAAACAGCATTTTTGAATGAGGTTCTTGAGGAGACAATTTACATGCAAATTCCAGAATGTTTACCAATTTCAGAATGTAATAATAATAAGGTGCTTAAATTAAATAGAGCCATTTATGGTCTTAAGCAATCCTCAAGAGCCTGGTATAAAAAACTGGTTGTCTGTAAAGTCGGTTTACTGACGATAGTTGAACGTGACAACGTCTTAAGAAAATACTGATGGAATGATTGACAAATAATATCATCAAAGTAAACAAACATCATGAAATCGTATTTAAAGTTACAGAAATTTATCAATAAAAATAAAGAAGGAATACAGGAAACATTTATAAAAAGGTAACATTTAAAATTTATAAATAGTCCCAGAAGTCAATAACAAAGTAATAATTGGATACATTACCAAAATATCTACCTCCAAAGTAATCAAGCTGCCGAACGCAAAGGCCGATTGTGCTTTTTATGTCTGTCTCTCTCGCTCTTAGGCGGGCTAACCATGCCCGAGTGGAAGGGACGCGTGCCTCTCACTCGCTCTCATTGTGAGCGCATAACGTGAGCGGAGCGTAACGCAGTTTCTTGAAGTGTCACCCGGCAAACCAATTTATAAGACGTTGTCACGTCAAAAGGTTGATGAATGTCTTGTTAACAGTGGCTATAAACGCAGTAAACTAGAGCCTTGTTTGTACATTAAAAGTAAAGATAAAATGAAAACAATTGTTACATTATATGTAGATGATTTCTTTGTGTTTTCCAATGATATGATTGAGTGTGATAATTTGAAAAATATGTTAGCTAAAAGATTTAAAATAAAAGATTTAGGACAAGTCAAAGAGTGTATTATTAAGTAGTAAGTAGATTAAAAACTAAGTATTAAGTAGATTCAACATGACAGAGTGTAAACCAGTTGATACACCGTTAGAGTATAAATTAAGTATTAACTTAAAAAATAATAAGTGTGATAGTCAAGTTCCTTATCAACAACTGATTGGTGGGCTAATGTATCTAGCAGTAATGACCAGACCTGACATTGCCTATTCAGTAAACTTTTTAAGTCAATTCAACAATTGCTATAATAATGAAACTTGGGCTTATGCTAAGCGTATTTTAAAATATTTAAAGAAAACAAAACATTTTGGTTTAAAATATACTAGAGATGGCAACACAAAATTAGTGGGTTTTGTTGATGCTGATTGGGGAAACAATGTCATGGACAGTACAGTAGCTCAATTCTGCTATTTGTTAACCGATACGGATCGGCTGCGTTTCGGCTTCGTTACAGTTGCGTTTGTAATGGCAAATGGTATTCCACTAACTTTACGTTGGCAGCTGAAACGCAAACGAAACGGAAACGGTTGGTTTTAGAGCCGCATATGAATGGCTTATGGTGTGGCAACTCGAAAAAATTTAGTTGCGCGTACATGCTACTTTTGTATTGATACATTTCAAAGATTTTTGGCTATATGACATGTGTATCTTTGCTCAGTGTAAAAAAAAAGTTTACTCCACGAAAAGTGAAAGTTTCAACTTGACAGTTGACATAATATTATGACAAGTTTGTTGTTTGTTTTGATTTCACGAAGCGCCGGCGGGCGAATTTCACAGTGCAATAAGATAAGTAAAAATTATCGGAACATATATGGGAATATATATTTGGAGAAGAAAACGAAGATTCGAGTGCAGGCTGAGAAGTTGGTTTCGCGCAACGCTGTAAATTTCAGCTCTTTTGCAGTGCGAGTACCAACCGAGGGATTGTCGACCTTCCTAAAAGAGAAGTTGTGGCCGAAGGGGGTCGTTTTCCGCAAATTCCGTGGATGTCGGTGACCACCAGCAGTCCCCGGAGACGCGTCTCACTTCGCCGAAATTAAGTGACTTAGTTTTAAGTTATTATAATGCGTATGTATGTTAGTCGTTAAGGTATATGTGTAAGGTATGCCTGAAATAAAATGATATTATTAATATTTTTTATTTAATACGTTCTACATCCTATTGCTCAGACCGCTCAGACGAAAAGACGAAGAGGTTCGGGCTATAGTCCACAATTCAAATTTGAATTTTATCTTGTACAATTACTTTCTTTTACTCATCTTAATTTCAAGTTTCTGTCGTCGATAAAAAATTTAATAAAAACTGCCTCAGCATCATATCCCAAGCTAAATACGAGCTCACCAAAGAGTGCCCACCAAAGAGTGGTTCAGAAGTTACCTCTCAAACAGAACCATACGCACTGTTGTCGCTGGTGAGACAGGGCTGGAGGATCATGTCACACAAGGGGTACCCACTGGTTCGGTGTATGGGCCAGTAGGGTACATAATGCATGTGAATAGTGTAACAAATGTATTAAAATCATGTAAAGTATATAAATGTATGCGGATGATATGTGTTTAATGTATTCTTCGAAAGATATTCATGAAATTCAACAAAACTTGCAGTGTGATTTTGAGAACATAACTAAATGGGCACTTGATAACGGAATTATAATCAATTTTAGCAAAACAAAATGCATGCATATATGATCTCCATATAACAGGATGGCAATGAATTATGTTAGTAATAATGTCCACATTATAGGACACACATATGAATGCTTACACAACAATAAAATGGGATGTTCTTGTAATAAGTTGCAGTATGTTGACAATTTTAAATATTTGGGATTGATAGTGGATACAAAATTCAGTTGGAAATTGCACATAAGTAGTGTTTGTAACAATCTCAGACGTATACTGTGTAAATTTTATCATTTACAAAGCGTGTTGAGTAAGCATACCATGTACACAGTATATTATGCACTTGCTGACTCACTAATTAGCTATGGATTAAGTGTTTATGGTCGTACCTTTGATTCATATTTGCAGGAAATTAAAAAACTTCAAATTAGATTGCTGAAATGTCTGATAGTTAATAAAACAAAAGATGCTCTCAGGGGGGACTATGAACAGTTATTTCAACATTGTAAAATATTACCAGTTACCAAAAAGATAACATAAATGGTTGCACATCAACAATATCTTAGTGAGGAATACAAAATTGAAGTTGAAAGGAGATATAATAGTAGGCATAATAAACCGAGTAAATATATGCAACCAAGGGCTATAAATTATTATGGGGAAAGAACAAGTAAATATTTGGTTCCTAAAATATACCGTAAAATAGATGACATCAGACTGAAGGATAAAATTAGTTTAAATATATTTAAAACAAAGCTAAAAAGTATATTATTAAAGTCAAATTAAATATATTATTATATAATAGATCTTGTACTAGGTGTATATTAGGGTTCTTCTTCATGAGGTAAGTATACATATTTAGACAGTAGGTACTTGCTTAACTTCTTTAATTGTTTAAGGTTTACTTATAGATTACTTTGAGATAGGGTACAAATGTGTGAAAATCTGTGCATGCACCTTGCCAATAAACTGTTCTTACAATTTGGCAAGATAATTATAATTGTTATATAATAATGTACCTACCAAGTTCTTGAATAAATAAAAAAGAAATAAAAAATTATTTCTGCAAGAATAATGTACGTAAGAACATATGACTATGACTACTTGGATATAGGTACAAAAAACTTAAATGATAACTGTTGTAAAACAATGATAATACAATGAATTTTAAGTTCCCAAAAAGTTTTAGCTCACAATCAACACGCGAAAAGGAATTTAAATCAAATCAAGGTGGTACCTTCGATCAAAACTTAATCGCAATATTATCAAAAGCTACTCATTCGCTGCCGATGTAAAACCGCTATTTTTGACATTTCAACTAGGGATGTTACGGATGTGGAGTTTCGGATCTGGATACGGATATAGGAATAAAATTTTATCGGTTTCGGATTCGGTTACGGATATCAAATTATTTCGGATTATCCGTAAGTTTCGGATAGTTTCGGATACGGATATTACATTAAAGTAAAATAAAAAGGTAAGTACCTAATTTGACTATATTTACTATCAAGTCTAGGTTATCATTTGGTAATATGTACAATCAATAAGTCAGATAGGGGAAACTGAGAATTAATGTGCTACTTGAAATTACAATGTTTTTTTATAATAAGAATTGCGATAGAGTTACCGAAGTTTATCATGATGAAAAAATGTCCAAATTAAACTTGATTTTGGACGCATTTTGCCTTTAATTATAAATCAATTAAGTGCGCAGTACAAAACTTTTCCTTCACTTTATTAGATGAAGTACTCAATATCCATACTAATATTATAAATGCGAAAGTCTGTCTGTCTGTCTGTCTGTCTGTCTGTGACGTTTTCACGGCTAAACCACCGGTCCGATTTGGATGAAATTCGGAATGAAAATAGTTGAAGACCCAGAGTCACACATAGGCTACTTTTTTTTTCAAAAATCAACCCCTAAAGGCTTGAAATAGCGGATGAAAATTTGTATGAAAAATCTACACCGCATGAATGATTACGATGAATTTTCCCAGGACGATAGTTGATGACGTACCTACCCCCTTCCCCGGTTCGCGTTATAAACGAATTCCACGCGGGCGAAGCCGCGGGCAAAAGCTAGTTAACTAATAAATTGACCAGATTCTTAATATCGTTTAATGAAGATTATTTCATCAGGGATTGATTATTACGATACTCATTACGACTAAAAAAAAAACAAACTTTTACAAATATGCAATATTTACATGGCGCGTGAGTGGTGAAAAAACACCTGTCGTAACGTGCTTTATTTAAACTCCGCCCTTATCCGAAATTATCCGAAACTTTTTTAGCGGATACGGTTACGGTTACGGATATATTTTTATTTCGGATATCCGATAGTTTCGGTTACGGTTACGGATATCCATAACATCCCTAATTTCAACCAACGCAGAACCGTAGCGTTTCGGCCTTACCAACTGTCAAAAACTTATCAGAATACGAAATACGTGTTCTTACCAGAATACGACATCCAAACCGCTTCGGCTGCGTAACCAATGCGTTTCGGTTTCGTTTTGACCAAATTGTTAGTAGAATACCAAAAGTAGATTCCAATGCGTTTCAGATCCGTTTCGGCTTAAAATAAAATAGCAGAATTGGGGGGCAGGTCTATGTTTTATGTTATCTGGTAGTGTTGTGTATTGGGAGGCAAAAAAGCAAAAAACTGTTGCGCTCTCAAGCACTGAAGCTGAGTTTATGAGTATAACTTCAGCATGTAGGGAGGCTATATATTTGTATAATTTGTTGAAAGAGATAATTATTAATGAGTCACATACAATTACTTTGTTTAATGACAACCAGGGTGCACTCAAGCTGTCTTCAAGTAATAGTTTTAATAGTAGAACTATGCATATTGATATACGCTATCATTTTTGTAAAGAGTGTGTTGAAAATAAATTTGTTAACTTGAAGTACTTGGAAACAGCTGAAATGCCGGCTGATCTGTTTACCAAAGCATTGAAAAAGGTCAGGCATTATTACTTAATGCAGTTGTTAGGTGTACAAGATGTTAAGTAGGTAATAATTATTTAGTTAAATGTAAATAGTACATTATGATACAAGTGCGCGTAGTTGGTCATTACAGAAAAAAGCACACGCGTATCATACGACGTTTTTCAACACACTTGCGAGGAAAAAAACAATTAGGTAGGTACTTACTTTTTCAGTCACAAATCAGCAAATTATAAGTAAACGAACAAAAGTTTGCACAAAATGGCGCGGAGGTTTATTTTTTCGCGCGCCGTATCTTTGGTTGAATAACTATGCGCGCGCAGGTTAAGTCCAGAGACACCGAACACACCGCTATTCAGCCACAATATATTAAATAATTATGTATAATAATGTTAAATAATTATGTATTTCTAATAAGAATTTACGGTAATTAATGATTTAAAATATTGTATTTTTTAAATGCTTTAATAGATAATTAGATGAAGTATAATCTTATCAGATTTTGACTAAGTACAACAAGTTTATTTATTTACAAAATAATAAATCTTTTGGTAACAATCTCTTTACGGATATTAAAAAAAAAGTGGAATAAGAAAAACACTAGTGCGGCAATGAAAAGTAAAACGCACTAGTGTGTAATAAACCGCATTCCGGGCGTAAGACTAAAGAAAAAAATATAGCAACTTTACGAGCAAGTGTGTTGAAAATTTTGTTTCATATTTCATTATTTTGATGGGAGTATTAAGAGGCTTTGGGCAAAACGTCCCACTTTGAAAACGTCCCGTGGGACGTTTTTGTCCGGTGATTTAATTTAATATTTTTCTTTGGGCTAAACAGCCCACTTATAAGAATATACAGAAATTCTATTGTTCGCTGCAATATTTTGTACAGTCTACAGGAAAACAAATAAATAGTTTGAAATAAAACAGAATATTCATGAATATAAAAATATTTATTATTAATTAAATATAAACATATATTTATTTAGGTAAAGTACGTTGGGGTAAGATCGGTGGTGGGGTAAGACCGTTGGAATCAAATAACTCACTATTTTGGCTTTATTTTTCAATGTTAGCCACACTGCGTGAAAGATAATTTTGTTACGCCCCACCCAGCAGTGGTCGCCAGTCGCTCCTGCAAGACGCACGTATGCTACATGCTTTTAAAGTTAACAAGGTAAATTTTCCAAAATTTTTGTCCATCCGGTCTTCCCCCTCAATTTTTGATTGAATATTGTAGCGAAAGTATAATGTATTTTATTATTATTTTGCCTAAATACTAAAATTTAAGCAGTGGTAATTAGATAGAACTAATTGATATCCGTCTAGTATCTCTGCAGGCTGAAATCCGGTGTTATCCTCCTCAGGTGAAGATCGGATAAAAATATCCGATCAGCGCCAAGTGATAAAATTTGTAGTGGTTGTCAAACTTTTATAATATATGATTAAAAACCAAGATAGATTATAATAACAAAAATCTGATTATAGAATAAGTAACGTAACTTGAAGTACTTATCCTAATAGATTAAATGCATAAATCGCTAACAAAATATATAATTTAGAACATTAAGAAAAAAATAACAGCTATAATTATTAAATGTATGTGCTTGTTAATAATAATAAAAATAATTCTTAAAGCTTAATAAATCTAATTTTCTACTAATGTACACGCTTATTATTTTAAAAACTATTCTACCAATTCATAATTTGGCTCTAGTCTCCTTGGCTTCCCTTTATCACTCTCTCATATCCATAGTTTTACTTATATTTAAACACATAAATTTGCTTGAAATTACTACTTGTACCTATACGTACATAAAGAAGTAAGTAGTAAGTAAAGGTCATTCACTTGTAGCAATTTAACGACAATTCTATTAGAGACAAATGTCGAGAGAACCTAAACTTTGGGAACCATTAAATCGCCTAATTTTAAAATAAGGGGTAAGATCGGACAGCCCGAACGAAAAAAAGAGCGAAAAAAAAGTAATCATCTGGAACATCTATGTTCGTAGCCTTAAATAGATTTCATTGATATCATATTAAAGCACATAAAAGATCGGATATATCCTTGTCATACACCTTGTGTTCTTTGCAATAGAAACAGTTTTAAATTACTGTCCGAACTTCCCCCTTAATGACCAAATTGTGATTATACTCATAAAAAAGTATATCGAGTTTTTCTAAGCGTATAAATAATAAAATATTGAGTGTACGAAGAGAAATGCTATTTTAAATTATGCTATGTTTATTCATCATCCGTTTGCACTATATTTCATTGACATAGCACTTACTGAACTCACAAAATTTAAGTTTTTACAACATCCTTCGAACTTGTCGTAAATCCGTCCGGTATTACCCCAACGTACCTTATAGTATATTTTTTATTTATAGTATAAATCAACATTTCTTTTTAAAAAAATATCACAAAATGCCACACCAATTACTAAGAATCACATTAAAATCACAGTTTAGTTATTATTATTATTTTAAATTAAGTTAAACACTACTCTAGAATCCAATATCAACAAAAACATATTTTGTAAGTTTCTTATGCCTAATAATAAATAATTAATAAATCATATTTATTAACAACAATATTGTAAAAATCACAGATAGGAATTTTAGGTTCACACATAATAATCACAGATAGGTTTCTACAAATATCAAAGTACGATTCTTTTATTAAATACTTAAACATAGTTTTAAAAATCAGTCTCTTATTATGGTACGGGAGCCGACGATGCTAAATGTGTACTTGCTCGAGCGTCATAGAGACCTATTGGGTTGCAAAGGTTAGATGATAAGGAGAAAAAAATGTTATATAATGTATACCTTTTCATCGGTGGGGGAAGCGGCTATAGATCTTTAAATATGTAAAAAAAAACTGCCGCATGGACATACTCGAGCGCGTCAGATATTGATACCATCAATGGCCTACGTATTTTTAATAATGTATGTATGTTAATCTGACCGTTTGCATGGTGGGGGTGATCGTACGTAAGGGTTGAAAATGAAAAAAAAAAATTTAATCGAGCGCGTCAGATTTTCTAAGGGGGTGTTAAGTGCACCAAAAAAAAGCTCTAATTCAATAATCTGACGATTTGGATGTGACCCAAACTCGCAGTCATTATACTATTATGCAAAAAAAAATCGCCATTTTGAAATACTCAAGCGCGTCAGATTAAGATATATATGGTTCATCTTTATGCCCTAGACTTGCTGTCTCTTAATCTGACGATTATCTAGAGGGATTTCCCTAATCTGCCAAAAAAAAAATTAAATCATTGAACTTAATTAATAGAAAAGCTCAGGAAATAGCATGCAAATAAAAAAGTGTATGTTTTTAAGTAGAATACTTGTATTTACATAATATAAGGGCCGTAATATCAATCATAGTTTAAACTATGCTTCAGAGTTTAGTCACGAATTATATTTTCTTAAGATCAACGGTAGATAATCGATCAAGTCCAGTTTAAATTATTTAAACTCTCCCGAAGGTTGGTTAAAAACCTCCTTGTGAGATTAACCTTTCGTTTAATTTGACGTTTCTTCAAGATAGTTTTTGAGTTATTCATAATCATAATAATGTGTATTGAATTTATGGTAGTTGCCTCATAACTTTTGACTGGGTATTCCGATTTTTATAATTTTTTTTTATTCGGAAGCTGGTGCTTGTCTTGTGATATTGTATAAATTTGAGCAACCTCTAATGGGCAGTTTTTGAGTTATTTTTAATAATGTGTGTTTATGGTCGCTACCTCATAACTTTTTACTGAGAATTTAAATTTTCATCCTTTCATCCTTTTTTTTAATCGAAAGCTCGTCGTATGTTTTCGTATAAATTTGAGCGAAATCTGACGGGTACTTTTTGATTTATCTCTACTTATCGATTTTGAACATTAAACTTTAATGACGAATTTTTGTTATTTAGGCTCTTATAAATCGTCAGATTATATATTTTTCGTTATCCTTGAATCATTTCCTTCAAAATAAATAAAAAATTAGCCACGCTCGAGAATGTCAAGATGGCGTTTTTTTTTAACAACTTTGTAGCCCTCCCCTTTCATTGCGTCATTCTCAAATTGTCAGATTAGTGGAATACACACTTTTTAGCATGTAATTAACTCACCGTACCTTAATCTGACGCGCTCGAGAATGTCTGATGATCAATTTTTTTTTACTAATCTGATCCTTTATTCTTGAGGCGCGGCCTCATATATGGGGCTCATATTTGGTGGAGCTACTTAACTGGGTGCCAGATACCTCCTGTACCTTAATCTGACGCGCTCGAGTAAGTACAAAAATCCCCTCTTGGGCTCCCCAGCTATTATATTATTTAGTTTTAGTCTTAATTTTTTAAGCAGTGTCCAATTGGTCTAAGATCCCATAACACTTTTGCTTCACCCATCGAGTATTTGATTAAAATCATTTTTTTATGTACAATTAGGCAACGAACAATATGTTTTTCCTGGTGTGCCTATCGAAAAATTGCCGCGAGTATGTTTAATTAACGAAAGAAAAATGACTTTCTGGGGCGAATTTACATGCATCTGTTATTTATATAAAATATGCTCCAAGGTCAAGATATACACCTAGAGGTCCTGAAAAGTCGGGTGTGCCATATGGCACATGGCCGCAACCTGTTGGCAGCCAGGCATAAAGAGGTGCTATTCTGGGGCAAGTTTCCACCCATCTGTTATTTAGATCTTAGTCCCTATTTGAGTCTTTTTCTGACTCGGTCACAGTTGTCATGGGCGGCAGCGGTTGTTGGTGCTGCATGCTAATATGATTGGTCCAGGTAGTAGACGAATACGATGTTGGAACATTAGTTGCTTAGTTTGTTAATAAGCATGAGAACTTGGACAGCGACTGATAGTGATAAAAATAGTCCTGCCAGTCGTTGTTAGTCCGGTTAGTAATTGTTAGTATGAGTCTTTTTTTAATTCGGTCACAGAAGTGCTGCTACCCTTGAGAAATGAGATGGTCGCGTCTAAAATATGTAACCGGCTCCACACTTTCCTATCCGGATCTCAATTGTTCTTAAAACAATTATTACACGGTAGGAATGGTACTTAGTACCCTGGCGAGCGATGGTACTTAATGGGGTATGGTGATAGATCTTAGTATAAATACATATTTGGCCGCTTAAGAACTCATCCACAGTGTGTTCACGTCACAAAATTCAATGATTAATTCGTACGTTCGTGGCTTGAAAATTCGAAACTTGCAGGTATTTGGTGCACATTTGGAGAACCCCTCAAAATAAAAAACGCAGTGGAATAACCATATTAAAAAATATATTAAAGCGAGACCAAATATTGCTCTGTTCTAGGAAGTGTTACAAAAAAGTGTTAAATATTATTCTTATGCATTGGTAATTCCTAACAGGATTCAACTTTCAAAGAGGACGCCTGAAACATTAGAAATTAACAGAAAGATCGAACACATGATTGGTTCATTCACCATGCGAATTTAGGTAGTTCCTGTTTTAAAATGAAAGGGATGATTCGCCCTCAAATTGACCCATCTACCTAAGCAGGTGGCATTGTATGAGCGAGACAGAATAATATTTAGTTCCTTACTCTTCAGAACTCGTGCCCTTTTACTTGAACTAATGCCATGTAATAATTTTTGTATTATTAAGGAATATTTTATGTTTTTGCAGTTATTACGATTATTACTTTTATAAAAAAAATACTTTTTCATAAAGCTTGAGATGTGGAATTTGTATTAGTTAATGTATAATAATTTAAAGATCATTTCTATTACTGTACTTAAATTTATTTTTATAATCAAATAGAAGTTAACCTTAATAATATTTAAAGTAAAAATATGTAACACAGAGCATGTAAATTTTTCTGCTGACTATATAATTTCATCTTGAATTTCTGGGACCAATTGACCACGTCAAAAAAGTTCTTGGGCAAAACGTCTCACGGGACGTTTTCCAAATGGGACGTTTTGCCCAAAGCCTCTAAACCGGTATCAAAATAATATATCTGTATTGTCAGTTCAGTTCAGTTTCGTGCATAACAACTTTAAGCCCGTTCTACACTTAGCCCGTGGATCGCGCGCGATGGCCGCGATAGGGCGCGAACGCTAAGTGTGGAGCCGTTTCATATTCTTCGCAGTTTCGCGCTTTCTTCTTCATTTTTCGACGGTTTTTGGTTCCGCGTCAAAGGGAGCGCGAAGCGCGAACGCGACGCGAATGAGCATGACTCCACACTCGCAGTTCGCGACGGTCAGTATTGTTCGAGTATCCTTGATATAGTTAGTATCCTCCGTTTTCTCCGATTTTTAATTTGCAGTTTATTTTTAATATGTACATAATTATAGTACGCTAACGAGCGCATTGTTAGGAGATTATAACGGTACCACGTACCGCCGCGGTAGGCGGTGAAGCGGATTTCAAGTTGTATTGGGGTCTAATAAATCCGTTGATGTCTAACACACGTACACCAAATGACCGCTCGCGAAATGGTTCGCGGTATTTTCACAGTTACGTTGCGAGTGTAGAGCATTGTTACATTCGCGGCAAGTTCACGCCGTGATCCGCGGACTAAGTGTATACTTAGCAGCCAGTTTTGTGAATATAAGGTTTTGCATTGGTTCTACTCCGTTTCGTACCCTCGTCAATATTCTTAAATTTTTCAACTCGGGCAGTGTTTACCCTGCATAAGGGCGCTTTTAGTGTCATGCGGATTTGCTCACGCACGCGGGATTGCTCCGCATGCGTGAAATTTCACGCTGCGGATCACACGCAGTGTAAGATTCAGTCTTCTTCGGGTTGACGTGCGGGTTGCGTAGACGATTAGTACAATACGGTGCATGCGCCCCGCACGACTCTAAAATGGGCACTGAAGTTGTATGGATAGGCCACGCATGTGGATGCCCCGTTGCGGGATGACGCCCCGCACAGCGTCCCGCATCCTGCGTGCGTGTTTCACGCTTTACAGTAAATTCTATATGAATTTGTTCTTTGCGGGTGCTACGCATGCGGAGCAATCCCGCGTGCGTGAGCAAATCCGCATGATACTAAAAGCGCCCTAACTGCGTTACATTATAATTACATCGATTTAGATATTCTAGCGACGTTTTGGTCGGTTTATAAATTCAGCACTCCTCTGGCGATATCGCTCACAAGTCACACGATGACGTCACGAATACCTGAACCACGTTATCGAAGATCCGTATATGTATATCGCTCGCGTATACAGTAGTGATGTAACGAATGTCATTTTTTGAACATTCGCGAATGCGAATGCGAATATCTGCTTTTGATATTCGCGAATGCGAATGCGAATATTCAGTTTTTTTTATTTGAACTCAATTTTCTATGCGTGATCCATTTGCATCTTTTTCCGAAAATTACCGAGTTGATTAGAACTCGCCTGACGGGTCACACCGCTAGAGGGCCGTTCAAGTATTGGGTACCTAAGCATTTTTTTTAAATCACACACGAAACGAAACAGTACATTGGCGGTAGAAATCTCAAAATCGGTTATAAGCGTTTACTCGCTTAGAATTCATTATTTTTGAAGCCCGAGTCTGCCCGACTCTTGATCAAATCTATTTGCAATTTGGGAAACGCCAGAATTGCGTTTGGTTCGAGCATAGACAAGCGGGTTCGCCCTATGCATTTAATTAAAAGTAGATACCAAATTACGGAAAAAAATCAGTCCCGCCTACTTGATCTACTATTTGATCAAAAATAAGCAAAGCAAACATTCCTTCCCCCTTCTAACCCCCCGTAGTGCTTAGGTAATACTCCTATAGACCAGTGCTGAAGCCTTTGAAATTGGTCAAAAATAAAAAAAAATAGTAACAGGATGAATGAAAAATATAACAACTAGTATTTACATTAAACTCTTAATGACATGGGGATCTTCAAGGAAGGTGTAAGAGTTCTTCTTCAGGGCCGGCGTTGCACTGGTGACTCCCCTGGTGTTGCATAGGCGACGATGACCACTTACCATCAGGTGGCTCGTCCGCTTTTTCGTCAGCCCTTCAGGCTATAAAAAAAAGTTATAACTTTTCAAGGGTTGATGATAAAGGCCTACTATAGAACACTTTTTTGCAGGGGATGACTCCAGCTAACCGGTGGTAGTAACGTTTGATCCACGACTTTTTGCCCACCTCTATGGTCGGTTGATCTGTTGCCGGTTGCGGTTCTGCATCAGGTGCTCCAGTTTCTAAAATCAATTATAGCATAATATATAATTATCTGTTGCCCAAGCTTAATATTTACGTATAACAAAAAGTTTCATTCAAATTCGTCCAGTAGTTCTTCTAGAGATTAGCGTGCATGTACAAATTGACAAATAGATAAAAACATTTTTTAGACTCGTGTTCTATTACTTATTATTTCATGTCTCCTCAATTATTTTTTATAGGTGACCCGACAGATGCTGTCCTGCAATATATATAATTAGTACTTAGACGCTCTGACTTTGCTCCCCTCCTCTTGGCCGTACACACTAGCGTGATATACATAGTTGATAGCCTTCCTCAATAAATGGTATAGGTATTGAACACAATAAGTAGTTCCTGAGATTAGTGCGTTCAAACAAACAAATAAACTCTTCTGCTTTATATTATTATTACTTAGTACCTAAGTATTTACTTATAGTTGTACCGACACGCTCACAATACACTCAAAAACTACTCAACGATTTTTCACTAATAGAGGGGTCCGGTGAGATAACTTTAGGTACTTAGGTACCTACGCCTACACAATTTATAAATAAATTATACAAATCGTTTGAAATACATAAATCAATAATGTCTTGGTTACTGCTGTGAATGTCGGAATTATACATATTATAGTAAGGCAGCCTGGAAGCTTTCGGCGAACTCACTCCTCTTTATTGAGGCCTTTTCTCCTCCACGATGCTACAGTGCGTTTGGGTTTGTGGCATTGTGGCCAACCCAAAGATGTATTTATGACGCCCGCAGGCCTTCGACATCGCTTTACAACAACAGCGCACCTTCGGTGCAACAAAGTCACAACTAGCCAAAATTGCAAAAGTAAGTATGCCAAATCTATACTAATATTATAAAGCTGAAGAGTTTGTTTGTTTGTTTGGTTGAACGCGCTAATCTCAGGAACTACCTACTGGTTCGAATTGAAATTTTTTTTTTGTGTTGAATAGACCTTTTATCGAGGAAGGCTATAGGCTATATAACATCACGCTGCAACAATTAGGAGCGAAGAAATAATGGAAAATGTGGAAAAAACGGGGAAAATTATTCATTCTCGAGGGCTTTCGTTGCATGCGTTGCGAAAACGATTCAAGATACCAAAAATATATGTATGAAAGAATTATTCCTCTTGAAATGATCTAAAAAAATGTCCACGACAGTATATGTCTATCTTTTAAGATTAACACACTAGAACCGTTTTTATGGTAATCAAATTTGGTCGAACCCACTGCCATACCAAACTTGCCGCGTTTCCAAGTTTAATATGAATTAATCTTGCTGTGATCCTTTGCTACTTTGCTATTATTTTGTCGTAAGCTTTATTTCTAAGTTTAATTTAATTTAACCTGAATTAATTTTGGTGATAGTTTATTATCTTCCCGAAATTCCTACGGGAGCGGGACCTACGCGGTTGATACTTACGGGTCCCGAAGCGAAGCGAGGGCGGTTCGCTAGTTGTCTATAATATAAACCATGCCTTTGTCTGGGGAAACACCCGCGGAAGTAACACAAAATCCTACTAGATGGCGCGAGTGCTTTTGTGGAAATTGTGATTTTTGCCTGAATTATGGTTCGACAGTCTTAACGGCGAATAGTGCCTCCGCTACTGCGAAATGTTTGACGTATATTGGAGCTACAAAAACTCATCTAAATTTAAGATTCAATTCGTTTGTGTAAATTACAAATATTTTGGAGCAACAAAAACATTGGTTATAAATAATACCTAATGCATAAGTCAGTAAGTACCTAAACTAAGTAAATCCTGGTGCAACAAAGTCACAAATCAGGACACATATTTTTGCCTATTTATTATTTATTTAATAATTTAAAAAAAGAATTTTACATGAAACTGTAGCATAAGTATAAAAAATTAATAGTATAAATATTTTTAACCTACGACAGGTGGTAATCCAGTAATATGGAAATAAATGCGAATAAAATCTTAAAAGTCCTGTAAAATTACAAAATGTGCTGTTGCGACTTTGTTACACCGAAGGTGCGAACTATAGATCGATAACAACCGGAACCGACGGCTTGTGTCCTTCGAAACACAGAAGCGCCTAAGAAATTCAGCCACAAGCGGTCACCCATTGAACTACCTACCGACCGCGCTCGGATTTGCTTACTACCTAACTTTTTCGAGCACTTGGGGTCAATGCAAAGAACCTGGCAATGAGGATATTGACGTGGCGAAAATCAAAGGCCTCCCGCCCCCCGCGTAGTCAAAGGTGGTATTTTCAACAACGGTAAGTGTTTTCACACCTTGACTGGTCACGTGGGAAGTGTAGGTATATTTCCTCATCTCAAGCAAATTAAAGTAGGTACCTATACAGCTAAGTAGCATGTTCGTCTTAATTTAAATGTAGGTATGTATATCTCAATATGGATATACTTTTTACTAGTGTGTATTTTCTTTTCTATCTCACGACTGAGGATATACCTACATAAATTGAAGATCTGTTTTTTCAGACTCAAGGAACAGTTGATGTATTAGGTAAAATAGATAATCAAATTGTATTTTGCTGTGCATTTTAATAAATAAATTTCAAATCACATGAAGGGTCAATCCAATCATGACCCAATTCTCCTATGCCTTCTTATACTTATGCCATAGGCAGGTGTGCCACCGCGGGCGACATAATTTATGCATCTCTTTTGTTTACACGTTACACGGAATGTCATATTACTTATTTTTTAACGTGTTTTGAGCGAGTAAATAGACGAGATTTACTTACTCGCCAATTTGCAGGTGGTGGGACACCTGCCTTAATATGGAAATTCTGTTTATTACACCGATGAATAAATGTTTACTATAAGAGAAATGAAGAGTCAAATTGAATCGAAGACTAATTACCTAACATAATAATTAGCTAAATTAGACAACCAAACTTTTTTATAAGGTTTAATTAAATTAGGAAAATTTCAACATAATGAATTTTTTTCCTCCGTTTCTTTCATTCCACCTCTGCAGTGGCATTACATTTAAGTCCAATAAGAAGGTTTACTTCAATAATGTACAGTCTTGTCTCAAATTAAAATAAAAAAACATTTTTCACATTCGTATATACTAACAAACACAGAGTTCTCTTGACAATGGTTTAAAAAGCAACCGTTATCCCCTACAATCGTTACCAATCAGTTTGAACGAGATATTATAATTTCTGTGGATGGTAAGTATCGCGTGTGCTTGGCGAAAGATAAGACTGTACCTACAGCTACAGCACATTGTTTCGTATTGCGAGGAGCTAACAGGCACTTATTATAGGTACTAAATTGCCATAACAACATAGTTGATATTTGAACATTTATTCATTGGACAATATTAGAAAACACAAGTTAAATCAATTATTATGGTAGGACAGCCACAAGTTATAGATTGATGTGGGATTTGCTAGTTCCAACATATTTTATACGTTACAGTAACATACAATAGAATAGATACAATCACGCATATTAGTAAATATTACAGTTCAATCTGATTACAACGTTGACGCAAAATATAGAATAATTAAGTCATTACCAATCACACCCGAAAAACAGTCTCTGAAAATACCTACTGCCGTCATTTCAAGTAGGTACAGGAAAAACTGCAGTAACAGCTAAAAGTTTACATGGATACTGCGGTAAAATAAATTAAGATAGGTATACCTACTTAAGCATACATATAATGCAAAAACAAACTGCCATAGACACATTTAAAAACAAATTTTAATCTCTGACCATACACACAAGTGCCTTACTATAAAAAGTTTTAGGAAACAAAAGTATTTGCTGGGAAACCGAATCTCCTTCTCCCCTAGGGCTTCAGTGTGTGAACTTAGAAAATAGGTACATCGACCAAAAAGATTGAGCATGACAAAACATAATGTTCTTATGATTTTTCTTCAGTAAGTCAAAACCACGACGCGCGCCTCTGTTGTATTCACTAAAGTTTGAGCAAGCATTTCCACATTTTTTGTTTCAATTTTCGTCCAAAACCTCTAAAGACAAAACTACGAGTACCTACATGATTACATGAGCTTCCACAGCAACCAGATAATACTTAATCATTTTGCATCTATTTGTGCTAATCGCCAGTTTAGTTGCTCAATATAATTTTTCAATACCTAGGCAGTGCCGGATTGCCCGGATTTAAGCATAAGCAACATAGGCAGTTGCCTATGGGCCGCCACCACACCACAAAAACATTAAATTAAATCGATAGAGGCTCAGTAGAGCGAGAGAGAAAAAAAATACTGAGTTTTGTTACAAATAGACGAAAATCTTTTTTCATCCCACCTATTCGAAAAAGACGACTTGGTTCGGACTTAAGGGGGCCCAAAGTTGGTGTTTTCTATTTAGCGGGCGGGAATGAATTTTCATATTACTTTCCCTCCCCGGGGGAAGGAAGACGGGGAGGAAAAGTAAATTTAGTTCGGATTGTTAGAAAGGAGAACTGCCATTGTTGACCCAGACCCGACATAAAAGAAACATATCCCAGTTTTTTTGTTTTGTTGAGTATAACAAATATCTATTATTGTTATATTCGAAATAAGTGGCTAACAACAAAATATTTCACTTTAAACTTTGAATTTTTTCGTACTAAAAAGAAATGTTTGATATTTATTTACACAAAAAACTTGCAAAATAATAATTATAATGATTGGATTATCCAGATGACCTAAAGTTCTAGTAAATAATAGTACCTACGTAACTATTGCGGTAAGAACTCACGATGCGGAATTTCTCCGCGTCCGCCGCGGAAATGGAATTCGCTGCGGCGCACTTCGCGGAGCTAAAACGCGTCGTGAGTTTTTAGTTTGCTTTTATTTTATAATTAGGTATATTTTAAAATTTCAAGTAAGTTATATCAATCGAGTGAATGAAGTGAGTGAGTGAAGTGAATGAACCTTTCATTTAATCTTCGAAGGTAAGGAATAAAGGTACCATTAAAAATCTGGGAGATTGATAGTGGAATATAATATTGATTGCTCTAACTAATGGAGATTAAAGTTTGGTGACTGTCTATATTTCCTATTTTTATTAACTTTGGGTCATTCTAAATGGATACAATTGCTATTAAGTGAAAAATAAATGGTTTTCAAATATTTCACCTGAGTAAAGTCACATAGCTATAAATAATTGTTAGCCACTGTTATTTAAAATACTGTTACTATATTTTTATAATATGTAATATAACAAAAAAACTGAGGTACTTTTCATTACTGTCGGGCCTGGGTAAATTTTCTATGGACCATGGCAGTTCTCCTTTATGGTTTTGTTTTGAAAAATGAGTTCTTTAGTTAGTTTAATTGGTTTAGTTGGTTTAGTCGGGTTAATCGGGTAAGTCGGGTTAGTCGGGGTTAGTCGGGTAAGTCGGGTTTGTAGGTTTAGTTGGGTTAGTCAGGTTAGTTTTTGGCTCGGGCGACATACTTTGAATCCCTCGCTACGTTCAGGATTCTACTAAAGAATCCCTCGCTACGCTCGGGACTCTACTCTAGAATCCCTCACTTCGCTCTGGATTCAAAAAAGCGCCCTCGCCGGAAAAATATTACTTTGCTCCCTTTGATTATTTTGCTCCCTTGTCATACAATCTACTATTTTAAGCGGGAAAAGTTGAACATTTAAAACTCTACGAGTTGATTTCGCATGAAATATGAACACAAATGGCGCCTTTCGCGCATTCTACCGCGCTGCCCTAAACCAATAGCAAGAGTGGAAAATGGCGTGTCACTCGGCGCGCGCATTATTTTTACCTTAAAAAAGGCAACACTATTCCCATTGAGAAAGTGAGTGAGACGCGTTTATGAAGCTTTAGAGCGGCGTCTCGCTCCCTCTATGGAAAAAGTGCTGCCGCCGCGCCATCGCCACCACCGCTTCGCCCGCCCAAGCGCGCATACGGGTACCTACCTACGTATGCAGCATGCACTTCGCTCGACATGAATGAACTGGTTTTTTGTATAGACAGTTGAGTATCAAAAGTCAACAGGTGTATTTAGTATTAGTACAAACTTGTTTCTTTTTCGTAAGTCATACAGGTGGTAGGGCCTAGAGCTCACCCGGGGAAGTACCACCGCCCGCCACGGTACCACGGTACCATTCCTACCGTGTAATAATTTATTGTTTTAAGAACAATTGTGTTCCGGATAGGAAGGTGTGGAGCCGGTTACACTTTTTTAGAGGCGACCATCTTAGTCCTCAGGGGTAGCAACGCATCTGTGACCGAATTGGAACAAGACTCACACTAATCATTACTAACTGGACAATACTAATATTAACTAACAGGACTAACTATCACTAACAGTCCCTGTCCTCACACTTATTAACAAACTAACCAACTAACATTCTAACACCATCTACTAATTGGACTAACCACCCTAGTCCCTAAATTGGGTCTTGTTCTAAGTCTGTTACAATTTCCATGGGCGGCAGCGGAAGGGTGGTGTTGCATGCTCGTTTGCTGCCCTAATTCAATAAAAAAGGTAATGAATGTGTATATAATATGTGTAATATAATATGAATGTGTAATTTTAATCCCTAAAGTTTATGTTATTCAAACTATTTGAGGGCCTCCACCACACGCTCTGCCTATGGGCCGCCGAGGTCTAAATCCGGCGCTGTATCTAGGTACTTACTATATCTTTGCTCACACTTTTGTCTTTTGTTATATTATACAATAATAATAAAAAGGTATCCACTAGAATTGTAAATAAGAATAGATAAATCACTTCTATTGGCTGCTATAGGTACATCATACACTCGCTTAGTTACGGCACGTTACGGCATCTTATTCACATACTATTAATTGATGTTGATACGAAACTGGAAACGAAAAAAGTGAACCCTCTAAACGTAATATCTGTCTTTCGCGGAAGGCGGGAGTCAAGATTTTGCACAGAGATAGAGATTTTGAATTTTTGACTATTACAACGTGACAAAATTTATTCATTGAAAATTATGGTCATTTAACTAAAATGACTTAGAAATTAGGCAATAAGTTAAATGTTTTATAATTTCAATAAGTGGTGAACCTTATTGAAATTATAAAACAATTTCAGGGGTTTAAAAAGTTTATGTCGTTTCGTTTTTTTATGTAAGACCATACCAATCCGAAGTCTATAGGTAATATTCACAATCAATGCTCTGAACAAATTGAATAGATCAATGGAAATAATCATGTATTATAATTTGCAGGTAAATAAAATGCCGCAAATTTACAAAAGCAAAGCTATGAAATAACAAAACAAAAAGTCCTTAAGTCTAAAGATTCTTAATAACGTACAAGCGTAACTTTTAAGATGTCAACTAATTATTAAATATATCACAGTTGGAAGGGATTATTTTAATATTAGCCTATTGGTAACAACTAGGAATACTAATAGGATCATTATTCTTACAGTAAAACTTAAAGTATATTTTAAACTTCGAGATTTTTTATAACTAAATACGTTATACTCCTAAAATACACATATCCTCTTCACTTTCACTTCCTTCTTCAAATGCAACCGGATGGAGTTCTGGGTTGACACCTTCTATGTCCATGCTGTTCATTTCTACATCACTAGTGTCACCATATTCACAACTCACGTCAGGAATATCGTTATTAGTAGCCACTATTTCCTCCGAAACAACGGGTGGGACGCAGGATTCCAAACTGTCTTCAAATAATGGAATTGTTTCCTCTACGCTAGTCTCCGCAAGTTCTTTACGTTTGCATTTTTTTGCAAGAGGTTCTTCATCGGACGAATCAAAAGAAGAATCCGTTTGGATCGGGTGATCCTTGTGATTCGCAAGTTCCTTTTCAACGTCAACTAGTAAATATCTATTACCTACATTGAGTAATTGTTTCCGCCTATGTTTATTTACTCGTATTGCCCTTTTCGGATATATGACTGCACTCTCCTTCAGTAAACTTCTGTGATTACGGTTTAAAATTGTTGGATGAACAGCTTTGAACAATTTAATTGGCTTAACTTCTTGCTTATCTTGTGGAATGTCTTGAAACTCTGCACATGTTAAATTTTCTGAATCACATGCGTCATCTGTTAAATCTATAAAAGCCTTTGGCGTCATATCTTTTACAAGCCATTTAGGATTCTTTTTAATTAAAACATTTATTTCTGAAATGGTACCCGAATCTACATCCAGTTTATAAAACTGTCCACCGTTTACATATACATATTTAAGCTCCGCAAACGAAGTAACTGCATTGAGATCCGGTCTAAGTTGAGCAACGCAGTTTAGAAGATGATTTATAGGCGTAGTAGGTGGAAACGAAAATAAGTTTGAGTAAGGTCCCGCGATAGTAATATTTTGGAGCATACTATTATTACAAGGTGCAATCGGCGTATCATTTCCACTTACTCTGGTAATAGGGATTATATTAGGTGGTAATGGAATTATAGATGGACAAGGTTCTGCGACTTCGGGAACCAAACTAGTATCCTCAGCGGATATTCCAGACATTTCCATTAAATCAGATAGTATAGTTTTTCGCGCGTTGAGATTTTTATTTTCACACAAATCATTATTGTCTTCCGAAGGAGGTCCTGTTAATGGAAGTACATTTTCAGAATTTTGAGAAATATTTGCTTGGTTTTTGGTAGCTGATTCAGGCTCAGTGATATTATTTTCTACGTGAGTTTTTGTTACTTGCTGTTCTTTAGTAGATATTAGACAGTCAGGTTCTGTACTCATAATCTCTGACTGCTTTATTTGTGCTGAGGCTTCTACTTCACTGTTCAAAGGTAATGCCTGACTACCATCGTTTAAATTTGAGTTTGAAGACTCAGTTAAGGCGTTGTTGTCGTTGATGACCAAATTATTACTCTGCGTGGATTTGTTTTGAGTTTCCATTGGACTATCAATATTTTCTACAGTATTTGTAACAATCTCTTCTGGTATAGTATTTTCTTTTATCACACTGGCATCGTTGTTTTCTTGTGGAATATCTTGGCCTGGGATATTATTGGTTATATTACTTCTAAGGAACTGCTCTTGCACTAAGGACATAAGTGCAGGCAAAGAAGATAACTGTTCCGAATCCAACTGTATACCATTATCAATAGATAGTGTTAGTTCACCATTAGACATCACAAAATTCACACCGTAAGGCAAAACAGGCAAAATAGGAGGATTTATAGGCGCCGCTGCTACCTTTGTGTTTTTGAGAGAACACAATAAAATTTTATTTTTTCCTAAATATATTGGAGTTCTTGTTGGTTGATTAAACATTTGACTATTATTCAAATATAATTTCCGCTTTATAAGATTTGAAGTTTCTTCATCAGTGTCAACAATTGATTTTGCAGTCACAGAATTTTGTTCTTGATACCCACTGCTAACAGTTTCAATACGTTTCTTATAAGCAGGTCCGTCAGCAGCGTAAACTACAGTTTTGCATGACTTTTGCGTACTTGTCGCATCTTTTTCGATGGCTGGATCGATTGACGAATTAACTTGAGGCATTTCTGACTGGACTATAACATCCTTATCATGAAAGTTTGTAGACTTACGGCCAATGATGGTCTTAGTAATTGGTACTAACGAAGGTACCTGAATTTCAATAGATACTTTGTTTAATGTTTCCGTTGGAACAATTGATGTAGCTGTGAGATTTTCTAAATTATTCGTCTTATCAACAGTTTTATCTGCGTATTCGGCATCTGGGATAGCCGGGATATCCGGTGTAATATTTTTGTCATTATTTTGAGTAGCTTTAGACACATCATCGTCGTCTGAGAGAACTATTGTTGAATTATTTTTCTTAACAGTTCTTGAGTGCGAATCCGTTGGATTTTTATGTTTAATCCACGAGACCAGTTCATGGCGACAACAACAACGACACCAATATGAAAAGCATGCATGCCTACTGGAATGCATCTGCTTATTTTGAGTAATACTAATAATTTTTTCACGCGCCCAGCAACAATATATCCCTACATATTTCCTTGCTCCACTGTTAAGTCGTGGTTTACGAGTTCTCTTTTTTTGGGTTTCAGGTTGGTTGGTTCTGGCGTTCAATGCATTATTAAATTTTCGTGAATCCGGCTGAATTATACAACTTTCTTGGTCATTTTTGTCTTGTTCAACGGGATCCTTGGTTTTTGTTTGGGTAATGACATCTGTTGTTGCCGACTTCATTGCAATATCACATTTTGTTAAATCAGCTGGATTTACTGCTCTAGTTTCTTGCTCACTTTTGTCTTGTGTAATTTGTGCCTGTTGCTGTTGTATATGTACTTCCTTCAAACCTTTTTTCTGTTTACATGAACAATTTTTTATTTCTTCTTCATCTCCATTCAATAAAAACAATATTTTACTCAATGTATCTAGAGTCAATACACTATCGATAACGTGGTTTTTGGGATATTTAGGTGACCATGACAGTTTACCAGAGAATCTTGGAACGTATGTTAGTTTGTTAACAGGTGATTGATTTTTTGGTTTATCTAAATTCTTAGGCTTTCTTCCAACCTTGTTTTTTGTCTGAGTTTGTCGTCGAAACGATTTTTCTACATCAATACTAAGAAGTTCATTTTTATCTACTTCTGAGATCTGATGAGATAAATTGTTAATTTGGTCGTTAATTTTATTAGCTATTACATCTTTACGAGAACTAATTTCATATTGAGGTTTATCGTCTTCAAATTGCAATTTATTCTTGTCATCCTTATCAAATTCCAAACGCTCTTTCTTTATTTGTGCTAATGGCTGCAATGATATGGATTCTACAAAATCTTGATCTATTGCGGGCTTGACGAGTTCTTCATATGAAATAGTTTGATTCGTTTTATTTTCGATTCGGATTGGAGTAACTTCAGCAGTAAGTAAACTTTGATTAAAGCGACGAACTTGATCAATGTCAGGTAAATTAATTATTTTTCTTCTTTCATTACACGCATTCTTCTCCGTGTTGGTCGATAAGGGTATATTATCTTCCAGATTATCGAATTTGTTTGGTACCACTGTTGAAATATTATTTGTGGGATTTGTAAATAACATACTTTGACCTGGTGTTATTGGTTGTAACAAAGAAACAGGGTTTTCTTTTGTTTTGTCGGTTTCGGTAGCTTTCGCACTTTTAAAATCACCGCTTTTCAAATACATGGTTCCATTTACAAGTTTCTTTTCAAAAGCTTTGTGGAGGTCAATTGTCAAGGCTTTGCATTCCTTTAATAATTCTCTATTTCTTGTTGAACTAAGAAAACCAGCAGTCAGTCTCTTTAATCGAGTATTAAAATCAGGATTTTTACACAGTTGAATTGGATTATAACTGCGATTTTTTGGTTTCTGCAACAACCAACTTGTACATTTTACCCTATTACATGAATCTTCTTTTGAGGTTTGTACAATATCACTATCACTTTGGGTTTCATCCGTTTCATAGCCAAGAACTGCTTGTTCCCGAAACTTTTTAATATCCTCATCTTTCAGTGCAAGTTTATCAATTGGTTTACTTTCGAGAATTGCACATTCAATGACTTTTTTATCATTGACAGATATATAATCTGTGAATTTAAATATGTTCATTAGGTCCAGTTTTTTCGTATAAACTGTTGGGTTCATCAGTAACTTTAGATCTATTTTAGGATATTCATCCTTATCCATGGTACTTTCGTCTTCTGAGGCACTTGTGGGCTCTGAAACGTGGAAAGACTTGGTTACATTGTCATTTTTAAATACCATACCTACCATAAGTTTAGGGAATTGGAGACGAGTTTTGTCTTAGTTGGAAGTTTTTTTTTGCCGAGGTGATTTTGGGTTACATTCTGGGCCCAAAAATATAATCGACACACAAACCACTACAAAGATACTTCAAGTACTGGTTGCCAATAATTATTATCCTATTAGTGATATTAATTGAATTATTATAAATTAATTTATTATTTATAATTAAGTATGTATTATTATTGGAATAAAATTTCTTACTGCAATATGTAGGAAAATCGTACGTTCCTTTTATGTCTGCGTAATTAATATTAGTAATAAATTTTTGACAAAAACATAACTAACTTCAAATAAGATTAGTAGGGATAACTCAAAAAGTACCCGTCAAATGACACTTAAATTATTCGAATAAAAAAGAACGTATTAAAATCGAAGACTCAGTCAAAAGTTACGAGGTGAAAACCATAAATTGGATATTATTAATAATGTATTAAAAACTCGAGAACTACCCGTCAGATGTCGCTCAAATCTATACCGTACCAAACGTGAAGCAATAATTTAGCTAAAAGAAAAAAATATTAAAATCGGTTCACGTACGTACACACCATAATGTTAAGAGATAACAAAAATGCAGTCGAATTGAGAACCCCTCTCTTTTTCTTTTGTATTTTTGTACAATTTTTATACCACTAGGAAATAAACAGTTTTACCTACCGGTTTTCAACTCCATTATTTTCTTTTGTCCTTGTGTTTCTTCCACCAATTCAATACCGTCATCTACGAATTCAATTTGATCATCATCAATATCAATGTCATCAAAGCTATCATCGTGGATTTCCTCTTTTATAATATCTACTTCATCATTCTGATCCATCTCTAGATTATCAGACGTTATATCGTTATCGATAATATTTTTAGATGCATTTTGAGTTTCAATGTGGCTGTTTTCAGCTATTTCTATGTTTGTTTCAAGCGGTGTAACACTTATAAATTTACGCGCTTTTTCCTGTAAGATTTTATCTATATCGTCATCAGAATCACAGAGTGACAATTTGTTACTGATGGTAATTGGATCATTTATCGCATCAAACTCATCTTCTTCTTGTATGTTTTCAATAGTTTCTGTGTCTTCTTGTACAATACTGACTTCATCATCTGGATTGCATTCAGATTTTATCTGGGTTATTTCAATGTTCATGAGGTTATTTGCCTTTTCTCGTAATATCTCGTCCATTTCACCATCAGAATCATGCTGCACAGTTTTCGAATCTTTGATTTCCTTACACTGATTATCAATAATCATCGTTTCACTTACGGCGTCATGTACATTATTTTCATGTTCTGTTGTTATTTTCATTTCCTGTTTATCTGTTAGTTCTACTGGCTCAACTATGTTTCCGACAACATTTGTAATTTTTGGCAATATTTCTATTACATCTGATTGAGGTATTTCTTCAATAGAATTGTCACTAACATTTTCAGAATATTGGTTATCATCTGTTTTTTCAAGGGGGATATGCATTGTTTCGACATCAGATAACCCATCTAATTCTAATACATCATCATCCAATTCAGACTTAACTACTGGTTCACTAATTAACTTATTCTCTTCAATCGCTTTGTTTTCATCAATGTCAAGTGTTGACTCTTTATTGCGGTCTTCAGTCATGTCACTTTGTTCTGTATTTAATTTTTTTTCTTCGTTCTCGACATCTTCTTTATCAGAACACTCTTCTAATTCTATTGTTTCAACTTCAGGTTCAATTACTTCAATTTCCTCATCGTTTTCTGAAATATCAGAATATTTTTGTTTACATTGTTTGTAATTTCTAGTACGAACAAATATGTAATGTTAGCTTGGAAAAAATAACGTATTATATAGGTAAGCGTAAGTAAAAAGCTATAATAGTTTAGAATTATGTTACCTTCACGAGGCTTTTCCGCTTTCCGCTTTGCTTGTCGATTCAATGTCTGGGGAAAACAGAAGCATATTAAATTTTTTAAACAAGTAAAGTTAAACATTTAATTTTTTGAGCTACTATGATCACATAAGGAAATATTATAAACGCGAAAGTTTGTAAGTATGGATGTTTGTTACTCTTTCACGTAAAAACTACAGAATGGATTTAAGTAAACTTTTCAATGATATAGCTTATACATCAGAATAACAAGGCTACTTTTTATCCAGAGATTTCTACGGGAGTGGGACCTACGCGGCGGATACCTAACGGTCCCGAAGCGAAGCGTGGACGGTACATTAGTGTAATCACATAATCTAGACATAACATCTCTTTGAGACAGTAAAGGAGACAATCAGATGCAATGCAAAAGAAAAAAATAGAAACTCACGAATTCCTCTGATAATATTACACGTCTCTGTTCTATAAGTTTTTCCCATTCCGGATATGTCGTTGTGACAATATGTTTATATCTGCAATAAAAAGTACATCAAGCTGAGACAAGAGTTTACAGTTATAATTATGAGACGATTTCTGATTAAATATATGGTTGTAAATATACTTATTATGATCATGTATGACTATGAGTACGATTTGGAACTGTCACTAGTTATCGATATTATAAAAGTAAAGGCCATTCCTAATAAACTATCTAATTAGGTATTGTATATTATGAATATCGCACACACATCACACGATGACGTCACAACAAGCCTGAATCACGTCATCGAAATTTTCTACACAGATAACAATGTATATACGAGTATAAGGTCAGAACGTGACCAGTCAGCAACTTTCCAGGTATAACCTTTGTTACTTAGAATTTTCAGGATGTTATATGAGGCGCAGGAAGGTCTTACTTACTCTCTAGCTATAGCAGTTTGAAGCACAGTAGGTTTGGACTTCATTGCTTGATCCAATAACTTAAAATTTCCCCGGTAGGCGCACCAGAAGTTGTAGAACCTCGCTCGTGTCAACTCCTTCAGCTGATACCAGCGCAACTGGAGAAGCATGGGAGAACACTGGCGCCCTCTGAAGAATTCATGACAAGTTTGAGACTATATATTGTGACAGCCCTGGCGTATTACCTCGTTAAAACAATAAACAATAGGGGCCATAAACATGTCGCGCCAACAATAGGGCGCGTGCCCATCTCGAAAGTACGCATGACGCTTTGACCTCACGGCAATAGCCATACGGGCGAAAGTTGGTTGCAAGGAACATACTAGAACTTTATTTCGACGCGGGTCCGGACTTAGCGGGAATATTCTCGATTGCCATGAATGGTGCGTGAGTGGTATAAAAAGGGGCGATCGGTCAAGTGCGGACATTCTAGTTTCGGAAGCGAAACCAGGAAGATACCAGCGATACCTACGAGCGATACCAGTGAGAAGTGAAGTGATTTCTGCGGGCGATACAGTGTTCGACGAGTGTGTTTACGAGTACCTACGTGTATAGTGTTGTGGTGTGTACTGTGTACAGTGTGTAATTGTGTATCTACGAGTACAATAAAGTCTTTGTGGTACATTTTGGCATTTTCTCGAACCCCATACTCCTGACACGTAACAATTGGTGACAGAAGCGGAATGCCTGTAGTACCGCAAAGTGAAGACGGGATTCGCACGCGACGGCAGACGGCATTGGACGCCGCGCGGATGGAGTCGCCCGGGCGTGACCGCACGGAAACGGAGGCCACCGCTGAACCTTCGACTACGTCAGCTGCATCAGCACCGACCGCATTTGATATGGCCTCTTTATTAGCCGCTATACAGCAGAGCCTAGATAGTAAACTGGAGAGCCAGCGCGAAGCCATACAGCGGAGCCAGCGCGAAGCAATGGAGATCCTGGAAAGTAAATTGGAGACGGGGCTGGGGACAATCGATGCAAAGCTGGATGGTTTCCAGGGAGATTTGAACATCGTGAAGGAGGACCTGGAACTGGTAAAGGTGCGTTCATCCGAGCACGACCAAGCCCTCAAAAGCCATGACGCGTTAATCAACAACCTCAGTGCGTCAGTAAACTCCCACGAAACAAGGCTTGTGGATTTAGACAACAAGCTGCAAAAAATAAAGATTATGAGCACGGTAGCAACCAGTTCAGCTCCTGGGGCCCTGAAATTTAAGGTCCCAAGTTTCGACGGCACAACCTCGTGGACAGCTTTTAGGCATCAGTTCGAGGTTGTTGCAAGCGGGAATGGCTGGGAGGACGAACACTCGCTGGCGGCACTCACTCTAGCTCTTCGAGGGGAGGCACTGCTGGTGCTTGAGAACCTGCCCGCCGAGCGACGCACCTTGGAGTCGCTATTTAAGGCCCTGGAAGCTCGATACGGGGAAAAGCATCTCGAGCACGTATATCGCGCGCAACTTAAGGACCGAGTACAGAAGTCGAGCGAAGGATTGCAGCAATGGGCTACGGAGATCGAGCGCCTCGTACGTCGAGCCTATGCGTCGAGTTCCACACCGGTTGAAGACAAAGTATTAGAGGCGTTTGTCAGCGGTATACGGGACCCCGAAGTGAGAGCAACGGTGCGCTTGGGTCATCACGCAACCTTGGAAGCAGCTTTAGCGCATGCCCTTGAAGTTGAAGCAGTACGAAGCGACTATAGAAGTTGTAAAGTGCGCGAAGTCGTAGCGACGATTCAACCTCGTACCGGGCCTATCTGCTACGGATGCGGTGAACGAGGTCATATTAGGCTTAGCTGTCGGACACGGAAACAACCGAAATCGGTGTGGAGGGCTACGCAAGTGCAGGAGTTAGAAGCCGCCGCCGCCGCTAAGAAGACTGCCAAGCCTCCTACGAAGACCTCGACAGCTACCCAAGTCGACACCCAGGAGCTAGAAGCCGCCGCCGCCGCCGCCGCTGCCGCCGCTAAGAAGATCGCGAAGCCTCCTACAAAGATCTCGACGGCTACCCAAGTCGACACCCAGGAGCTAATAGTCGCTGCGACCGCCCCCGCCGCTACGAAGACCGCCAAGCCTTCTACAAAGACCCCGAAGGCGCCCAAGCCGATTAATGCCGACGCCCTGTCACAACGCCCATGCTTCGAAGAAGGTCGACGTTGCTGCAAGCATGAGGGTAAAGAAGAGGTCAGGGTGATAAGGATGCAGGACTTCGACGAGCCTTGGGGAACGGAGCAAATAAGCCAAGCTCAGAAGAAAGACAAAGACCTCAGCCTGATCATGGAATGGAAAGCCAAAGGACAGAGGCCCCTGTGGAGTGATGTGTCAGCATCAAGCCCAACGACCAAGGCTTACTGGGCTCAATGGGACAGCCTTATATTGGAGAATGGCGTGCTTTACCGGAGCTGGGAATCACTCAACGGAAAGGAAAAAACCCTGCAAATGGTTATTCCCAGGAGTAAAGTGGCTGATTTGCTGAAGCTCGTACATGATGGCACTTCTGGTGGGCATCTCGGCATCAAGAAGACCCTCGTAAAGATACGAGAACGCTTTTATTGGGTGCGGTGTCGAGAGGACGTTGAAGATTGGTGCAGGAAGTGTACCGTGTGCGCTTCAGTGAAAGGGCCCCGCACTAGAACTAAGGGAAAACTACAGCTGTATAACGTCGGAGCCCCTTGGGAAAGAATCGCCATAGACGTTGCTGGCCCATTCCCTCAGTCTGAAGACGGGAATAGATTCATCATCGTGGTTCAAGACTACTTCAGCAAATGGCCGGAAGCGTTTGCAACTCCGAACCAAGAGGCGAAGACCGTGGCCAAGAAACTTGTCGAGGAGGTAGTATGCCGCTTTGGTGTACCATTGGAGTTACACAGCGACCAAGGCAGGAACTTCGAGTCGACGTTATTCCAGGAGATGTGTGATCTTTTGGGAATAAATAAGACACGTACCACACCGGCGCATCCTCAATCTGACGGCATGGTGGAGAGATTCAACCAAACGTTGGAAAATCACTTGGCCAAGGTCGTCGAGGAACATCAGCGAGACTGGGATCGGTACATTCCTCTGTTCCTGATGTCATATCGCTCTGCCATACACGAATCTACGGGATTTACACCGGCTAAAGTTAACTTCGGAAGAGAAATGCGTCTGCCATTGGATTTGCTTACCGGAACACCGCCAGATGCCCCGAAACCAACAGTTGAATACATCGCGGACTTACGGAAACAATTTGACGAGACACATGATCTTGTAAGGGAGCAATGTTTGAAGACCAGCGAAAAAATGAAAACCCGCTACGATCGCGATGCTCGGAAACATGGTTTCAAGGAGGGAGATTCTGTATGGTTGCACAATCCACTGCGGAAGAAAGGGAAGTCTCCGAAGCTACAAGCACGATGGGAAGGCCCTTACACAGTTGTCACGAGGATTAACGACGTGACCTACCGAATCAGACAGGGGGACAGAAGAAAGCCGAAGATCGTGCACGTGGACAGATTGGCACCATTTCATGGATCGAATAATGCTCGGGACGAACATGACTAAGAGGGGGGCAATGCGACAGCCCTGGCGTATTACCTCGTTAAAACAATAAACAATAGGGGCCATAAACATGTCGCGCCAACAATAGGGCGCGTGCCCATCTCGAAAGTACGCACGACGCTTTGACCTCACGGCAATAGCCATACGGGCGAAAGTCGGTTGCAAGGAACATACTAGAACTTTATTTCGACGCGGGTCCGGACTTAGCGGGAATATTCTCGATTGCCATGAATGGTGCGTGAGTGGTATAAAAAGGGGCGATCGGTCAAGTGCGGACATTCTAGTTTCGGAAGCGAAACCAGGAAGATACCAGCGATACCTACGAGCGATACCAGTGAGAAGTGAAGTGATTTCTGCGGGCGATACAGTGTTCGACGAGTGTGTTTACGAGTACCTACGTGTATAGTGTTGTGGTGTGTACTGTGTACAGTGTGTAATTGTGTATCTACGAGTACAATAAAGTCTTTGTGGTACATTTTGGCATTTTCTCGAACCCCATACTCCTGACACGTAACAATATTATATATGTGTTCATGTAATACGTTTTGGTTAAAATAAGGAGGATTTTGTTATTGTTGTTGTTATATTATGTTAACAGAAATGTGTGTAATCTGTCATTCGTAGAATCGCCCGGAAATGTTAAATAAATGATATTGGATACATTTCTTAGGGAATCTATACATTTCGTAAATAGCAATCGGAAAAGTAAAAAATTTAAGTAATATCAGTAGGTACGTAGTTGGAGCGGTAGGTAGTTGGATGCTTGGAGCTTCCGTGGTTCGGAGATGACGTAAATCCGTCGGCCCCGGTTGTTATCCATCATGAAGCAAATATAGCGAGGAGACGTTGTATGTAGATTTCTCTATGAAAGATCGCGTGACGCTTTGCGGGGCGAGGGGGATAAAGAAATGGGCGGGATCTAACAAGATCCCGCCCATTTCTTACCAAATACGTCCCTGTGTTTTTGCTGTTGTAAGTAGTTGTCAATAGATGGCGTTGTTTACAAAATGATTATAAAACTAGAAAAATAATATTTGGTGGTAAAAAATTGTCTAGGAAATAATGTAGGACGAATTTCAGTACGTATGATTATCAAGATATAGTAATTGTTAGCTCTACGCACCTATGCATTTTTATTTCCCCTGATACAAAGTGTCGCCATCTAACGTCGAGTAACAATTTATTTGGTAAGAGCCGTCAGTAGACTGACTTAAGGCCACGCCCACTGTGATGACGTCAGGACCTAGTTGAGTCACAGTGCACAGTTGCTTAGGCCGTCTCCTCCCTATATTTGCTTCATGTCATGTTATCCATAAATATTAGCCGTTAGACATGTCGGAGGCCTTCGGACGGCAAGGAAAAATCCAAAAACTTGAGTTGGCCACTAAACCCTCCACCAATTCGCACTGGGGAAAGTATGAAGAATGCTCTTGGCCTTTTAATAGGTATACTCTTATGTGCGTAGGTAAGGTAACATGACGAATATAGAACTGACGAGCCGTAAACTTAATCATCATGCAAGGTTAAAAAAATGCACAGACAACAATCAATTATCTACAGTTTTTTATATCTATAGATATGAACGTATAGTCGGCACAATCATAAGATTCCGATATGACGTCTGTCATGTATGAACACAAACTAACCTTGTATGGACGTCTTCAATTTACTTATTACGGAAATATATTTTTTAAATTTGAACCGCTGGTAATGATACTATGAAGTGAAGATATTTCGTAGTGAATGATAGGTCACTTTGGTTAAATTATGCAATGCACTATTTACTGTGCATATACAGTACACAGTTTATATTTATTATCAATGAAGCTTTATAAGTAGGTACATAATGTACTTGTGAATCCATCTCCTCTTCGCTTTGGAAAATTGTTTTTATGTTTACAGATAATAAACACTTCTTCCCATTTTTGCAACATATTTTATTGGTACATCGCTTCTATTGCTCGTAGCATGATGTTATAAAATTGCCCACAGTTTGTTTAATATTTTAATTAGGCATTAGTCCGTAATATTAAACGCAAGTTACTAGCGGGTTAAACGAATTGGAGTAATATTGTTTACTTACTACGAGTATTTAGATAGGTACTTACTTACTTATACGTACTTACATAGGTAAATACTAGAAATTCTGGCGAAATATGTAAACCATCCCTGCTTGTTTTTTATTTGTGTTATTTATAAATTGTTAAAATAATTTTATTTTATTTTAATCAGTTTACATCATAAATTGTGCAAAATTGAACAAATATTTAAGACGTCACTACAATGTTTTATAAGGAGGCTGGATTTATAGTTATGTGACCTCTTGAAACAATTTATGAATCGACCATAATCGATACATTACTATAATCGAAAGTATGTGCTACCATGTCACACCCAAAATAAAATAGTTATAGATTCCTTAATATGTCTAAAGCATTGCGATTTTTCGTAGCTATTATAAATTCCCGATACATACGTTTTTAAGCCTTTTCCACTCAAATCGGATAATTATTAACCGTTTAATAGTTTCTTCGTTTTCACTAGATTAATGAAATTTCCATTTTAATAAGTAATATAATTTCCTCACCTTAACTTACTAGTCAAATTGTCTTATTATCCCTTTCGGTGTTAATCTCAACGCTACATCTGTTTTTACCTGATTTTAAGAAAACAATCAGAGGTCGGTTTATAAATTATCGTTCCGAACTTAATCGAAACGATTAGAAAGTCTTACTTATAATCGGTTAAATTTATAAATCGGTTTATTTAATGCATCGATTTTTGTTGTACTTCACTATTGTCACTGTGATGACAGCCTTCATATCGGAATCTTATGATTGTGCCGACTATAGGTATATTAACATATTATTTTCATGTCTTTACAAAATATTTTTTTTATTGTAAGGTAGACAATTTTGTACAAGTTGTGATTTTTAATTACTAAATCACTACTCACCTGCTGTTATACTGTAAGGTAACACGTATCCAAGCTTCGATGAGATCGTCTCCAGATAATTGCTCCACTTTATGCTCCTTTATCAGCTCGAACAAGTCATGGAGACACTGTGGCTCCTCCTTGTTGTCATCTTCAGCGTTTGTCTGAAGTATTCCAACAATCATTACCAAAAAAACAGCGAGTAGAGAAGGTTATTTGGTAAACAAACTACCATCCAAATTATAAGCCGCACAAGGTTCTTTTGGCGCGTAGATGACGTGTGGGTGACAGAGACAACGCCTTACAGGTAAACCAAACTGTAACGCACTGTCTCTGTCACACACGTCACACACGCGCAGCGCACACACGTCACACACGCGCACACACGTCATACACGCGCCATAGATTCTTGTACGACAATTGTTGTGTACAGAATGTGTCAAAAATGTTTCAAACTATTTAATCTAGCCGCAATTGAAGTATACATTAGCACAATACGGACTCTGGTTTCCAATCCAGGAAGCATTTTTTTTTAATTAAAAATATATTTGCATGTTACAAATTTGATAAAAATTGCTTCAGTGAAGGTCAAACATCAAAAGGAAACTTTCACAGATACCTAAAGGTTACCAAAAATCCTCGAAAAGTTGTGCGTATGTAAATTCTGCCATCGTGGACTATGCACTAGTGCATCGTGCTTTTATTTGTAATATTTTACGGTAATAATAAAAAATAAACAATAAAATGTATAAATAAATAAATCACTGAAGATTACGACTTGTCAATGTAAGAGAATAAAAAAATTCGATGTGCGGGACCTACCAGGGCAACATAATTATAAAAGAATATAGTTTACCCCATCGTTGATGCTGATGACGTTAACTTTCTCGTGGACCAATATGAGATCGAAGAGCAACCAGTCAGTGGCGGTGAAGCGCGCGATTTTCTTTAAGTTCACCAGCAAATCATTTGCAGGTAACAGACGCTTCAGTTTCTTCAACGTAAGGGCTCTCATATGTTGCCTGTTGGCAAACAAAACACATTATTAAATACTAGGTTTTGCCAGCGGCTTCGCCCGCGTGAATTTCGTTTAAACTTCACCCCTTTATTTCACCCACTTAAGTGTCATAAACGTAAGAGTAGATAAAATATAGGTATACTTAATCAGAAAGCTTCGAACTGCTAAGCTATCGGGAGTTACACGTGTTATTGTGAGTCAACCATAAAACATAGACATATGCTGTCGTGGAATATTTTTTATATAATTTTAAGGAGAACATTTCCGTCATACATGATTTCTGTGTAGCTTTAACCATTAAGAGGATGCCCGAGTCTCGTTCAGCCCATACAAACGTAGTAGTCTGTTTCCTCGCTGGATTTTAACACTAGAGCAAAGATTTTTTGGAAAACAATACATCACTACGAGTACCATGTCGGTATGTTTTGCTTTTTTTGATAAATTAATTAATATAGAAGTTATAAAGCTTCAAAAACGTCGAAATTGACCATTTCTCATTGTTCATTTTCGGACGTCGATCTAACCAAATAAAACGCAAATTCAGAAAAAAATCAAAACATACCGACATGGCCAATATCTTCATCTATAGAACGCTGAAAAAATTTTCAAAATCCGTTCAGTTTTCATGGAGGAAACAGACAAGAGCGTAATGCCGATTTCATCAATTTTCTGTAGGTTTTTTCAGTCCGAGCTGCAGTTGTCCCGCTTACGGTTGTGAGGGGTGAGACGGAGGGGTCAACTAATACGTATACAAATAGTGATTCGTCGTCGTAGTCGATAAATTATATATCGATATAGTGTTGTTCTTCATTATCGATGTGTTTTTTATATCAAATAGCGAACCGCCCTCGCTTCGCTTCGGGACCCGTAAGTATCAACCGCGTAGGTCCCGCTCCCGTAGGAATTTCGGGAAGATAATAAACTATCACCAAAATTAATTCAGGTTAAATTAAATTAAACTTAGAAATAAAGCTTACGACAAAATAATAGCAAAGTAGCAAAGGATCACAGCAAGATTAATTCATATTAAACTTGGAAACGCGGCAAGTTTGGTATGGCAGTGGGTTCGACCAAATTTGATTTCCATAAAAACGGTTCTAGTGTGTTAATCTTAAAAGATAGACATATACTGTCGTGGACATTTTTTTAGATCATTTCAAGAGGAATAATTCTTTCATACATATATTTTTGGTATCTTGAATCGTTTTCGCAACGCATGCAACGAAAGCCCTCGAGAATGAATAATTTTCCCCGTTTTTTCCACATTTTCCATTATTTCTTCGCTCCTAATTGTTGCAGCGTGATGTTATATAGCCTATAGCCTTCCTCGATAAAAGGTCTATTCAACACAAAAAAAAATTTCAATTCGAACCAGTAGTTCCTGAGATTAGCGCGTTCAACCAAACAAACAAACAAACAAACAAACTCTTCAGCTTTATAATATTAGTATAGATAAGTTAATGTTTGACCAGAATCACACCGGATGGGAAGTGAAGATGTGGTCCAAGATGGTCCACATTAACTTAAGAAAAGCATATATTATTCACTCTGATCTTGTACTTCCACGTCATAGTCAGGGAAAGGGGGTCTGTAACCACTTCCACTAATATTCTTCTTGCCTTAGGTACGTTTAGCATGCGGTGTTTCTTAGGTATGTTTAACAAGCGGCGTTAACTCTGTAGTAAGAATTCGGCTTCACACTCGAGGGGGTGTGGGCTCAAATCCAACTAGCACGTAAGTAACGATTTTTCAAAAAAAATAATAAATATTTCACTTGCTAAGACTCGTTGAATAGGTCTTTTAAAAACATTATGAGGTTGAGAACACCATTTCTCGATTTAGGGATCCGTTTCTGAAATATTTGATTTTAAAGTTAACTTTTTTGTTAGGGGTAAGTGTCCCCCCCCCCCTCTATCTGCTCAACGGCTTTATGGAATGCTATGCTATGTGGATTCTTAGAAAAAATTACAGCAATAGTATATATAACGAAGTTTAAAGGAAAACTATCTATATATATATTCCTATGCATGATAAATAAATAGCTACATTTACACTAATTATTATAAAGCTGAAGTTTGTTTGTTTGTTTGTTTGAACGCGCTTAACTCAGGAACTACTGGTCCGATATGAAAAATTATTTCAGTATTAGATAGCCCACTTATCGAAGAAGGCTATACGCTACTTTTTATCCGAATTATGCGAAGTAGTTCTCACGAGACGCGGATAAAACCGCTGGCAGTAGCTAGTATCAAAGAAACAAATATCTATGTTACGGCTAGTACCCGAAGTGCGGCTACACCTAGTTCTAGCCGGCTACAACTATGTAGGTGTAGCCGGCCACGTGCGGTAAGAACTAGGTGTATCCTATTTGTCGTCGGCTAGAACTAGATATAGCCGTACACCGGTGGTTATCTTTTTATCGAATGTTCAAATGCGCTAATTTTAATTAAAGTAATTAGGTTAGCGAGGAACGAAGCGACGAGCGTGTTAGGTTAACAGGAACCATCGCACGAGCCGAGCGAGCGAAGCGAGCGTGCCGCGGCAGCGGCCGGCGAGTGCCAGAACCGACTTTAGGGCGTTTATAACCTGAACATTTCATGAAATGAACATTGTATAAAATAATATTCGATCAAATGAACATTATGTCAATCAATATTACACAAAATGAATATTCGATCAAATGAAAATTATGTCAAACGATATTATACAAACTGATTAAATATGATACACCTAGTTCTAACAACACGTGGCCGGCTACACCTAGCTGTAGCCGGCTAGAACTAGGTGTAGCCGCACTTCGGGTATTAGCCGTAACATCTATATTATATAAATTACGTGTCACGTTGTTTGTCCGCGATGGACTCCTAAACTACTTAACCAATTTCAATTAAATTTTGCACACTTGCGTAGATTTATCCAGCTTGAAAGATAGGATAGTTTATAAATCTCAACCATCTGACCCAGCGCACTTCGTATCCTAGCAGTCATTGAATGTTATCCTATACATACGAACTTCGCATGGTCATTTAGTAATAATATATATTACTAGCTGTGCCCGCGGCTCCGCCCGCGTGGAACGCAGTGTGTCACAAAGTTTTTCCTGCGTGAATCCCGACCCCGCAAGAACTCTAAGGTAAATAGTGGCATATATATTGCTCCACACATATTAAGTACTCTACACTTGATTTTTTACTATGTTTTAGACATACCGTACAAAAATCCGTTATGTATATCTTGAGAAAATCGATAAAAAGACTAAGATATAAACGTGTTTTTTTGTTCCAAACTTTAAGCATAAATTTAACCACGATAATTAAAAAATATATAATTTTAAACTCCATTGGTACTTTTTTCAGGTGCTAAAACATAAAGACCAGAAGCGATGCTAACCCTCGAGAAAACAACATAAAGTTGGTCATGAGAAAAAGAGTCGGTTCGATTCCCGATATAAAGATATCCTGATATATAGATGTAAATGAGTCCGCGACTTGATTCGCTCATGGGAGTTGTTCCCGGGTAAATCTCGATCCCGCAGGAAGTCCGAAACAATAAGTAGCTTATTATAATACTTACTCTATACCATACCTCTACCTCCCACTAAAAGTCCCATAAATATCTGAACCCACGACCTTATGAGTATGAGTTTTTACCGCGTGAATCCTGATCCCGCGGGAATTCCGAGATAAACTATACGTTGCTTCACAACTTCCTCTATCTCCCAGTGAAAGTCGCATAAAAATCTAAGCCCGCGATTTGGCGCATAGGGGTTTTTCCCGTGTGAATCATGATCTTGCGGGAAGTCCGGAAGAAAAAGTAGCCTATACGTTGCTCCAGAATTCCCCTCTACCTCGCAATAAAAGTATCATAAAAATTCAAGCCCGGGCCTTCGCGCATAGGAGTTTTTCCCGCGTGAATCCTGATCCCGCCAGAATTCCGGGATAATAAGTACCCTATGTGTTGCTCCAGAACCTCCTCTATCTCCTAGTGAAAGTCCCATAAAACTCCAAGTTCAGGACTTGGCGCATAGGAGTTTTTCCCGCGTAAATCCTGAACCCGCTGAAATTTCGGGATAATAAATAACCCATGTGTTGCTCCAGATTCTTCTCTATCCCCACTGAAAGTCCCATATATGTAAATCTAAGCCCGCAACTTCGCGCATAGGAGTTTTTCATCATAATTTTTTGAGGATTTGTCAGGATAAGGATTTTAGGTGATAAAAAGTATTATAGGTACATTAACTTCATGGCAATAAAGTAGAAATTTCCATTCCAGCTTTGAGTATGCTTCGGGATCCTTCAGTACGCCGTCGCCCACTGTCGCGTCGTCACCTTCGCCCAAGCAGCACTCGGTGCGGCATGCTTAAGGACGCCTCGTCATCCCTAAGAACGTTGTAGCATGCCAAGGCCATGCCAATTTCCGACAGTGTGCGCTGGCATGTAGGGATGCCGAAAGATCCCTTTCCTTGCCGATGCCGATAATGGGCGCCGGGCCTAAGTGTTGCTCCAGATCCTCCTCTATCTCCCAGTGAAAGTTCCATAAAAATTAAAGCCCGCGACTTCGCGCATAGGAATTTTTCCCGTGCGAATCCTGATCCCGCGGGAATTCCGGGATAAAAAATAGCCTAAATGTTGCTCAGGAATCTCCGCTATCTTCCTGTGAAAGTCCCATAAAAATCCGTTCAGCCGAACCGGAGATTAGCGCGCACAAACAGACAAACAGACAAACTTTTTTTTTATTTTAATTATTTTTTTAGGTTGTTGTTCTAGTACTCTTTCTTAACCTCCCTATGGATTTTGTTTTGTCACTTAAGTCAACTTGAATAAACACTGTAGGTACCTCTAATTGTACCAACGTTATCCCCATTTTTGCACCCTTTGCTGGCTTTTTTTAAATACTGAATTTACATTGAAGATTACTTATTTAACTATAATAATTTTAAAATATGGGGTTAAAATCATTTTCAGTTTAGTCAGAAAGTTACCTTAAAAAATTACAAATTTCCGCATTCATTTGTGTTTTTTTTCTTTTCCTAACAAAATATCGAAAAACTGAGAAACACGTATTCTATTAATTTATGTGATAACCCTTTGTTGCAAGTCTGAAGCAAATCGGACGACGTTATAAAAAAATTCCATACAAACTTTAGTCACCTATCCCTAGGGAACCTTAATATTATTCGAAAAAAAAAAGTAGCCTATAATAGACACCAGTATATAGGTAATAACTTTACCGAGTTTCAATTAAATCCGTCCAGTGGTTTACGCGTGATGATCGGTCAGACAGACAGACAGACAGACAGACAATAAATAAAAAAAATATATTTTTGAGTTCTATCTCGATATGTAAGTGCCCCTTAGTCGAAATTTTAAAAAAATATTCAATGTACAGAACACGTGCTCCTACAGTTTTATTATAGTATAGATAAGTAATAATAAATAAAATAATAATAATAAACGCCACACACTCATACCCCCCAGTAGAATTTAACCTGTGTCGTGGGTGGCATGGACGACACATATAACACACCACAATAAATACATATACATACAATACAATATAATGTATGGCACCCGAGAACAAATATTTGTCTTGTCCGTCACACAAATACGAGTATCTGCCCCCGCCGGGTTTTGAACCCGGGACCCCTTCACTTACTCCCAGGTAGGATCGTTACCCACTTGGCTACGGGGCCGTAAGTAAATAAATAATACACATATTTTTGTGCATTATCTTCAAAATATATAGTTAATAATAAACAAATATATAAGAAACAAATAATCACAACAATTTGTGTATTATTTACTTATATATTTGTTTATTTAATACACAACAATACAAATATTATGAGTGGACGAAAGTTGCTGTTACCAATACGACGCCACGCCGGCCAGCTTAGTTATTTTTACGACTTTTAAAGTCTTTATTTATTATTAGATACAAATATAATAAGGTTGGTAGGTACTTACAATATTTCTTTAATGTAGTTGGTACTTGGTACACGAATTCACTATCAAGTTTCCCGAGTCGGGCGGGCGATCTACTGCTACCTGCTACACGCACACACGCGTAGCTCGCTTACCCACACATAGTAGCTCTCTCGCGCGGGGGTACAGCCGATATCGAGACGGCAATAGAATTGGCTGATAATGGATTTCGAAATTTTTCGCCACTGGGGCATCCTCTTAAGGTTGCACACGCGACGGAAGCTTAAAAAATGGAGTAACTTCTCCCGTTTCCCCAACATTTCCCTTCACTGCTCTGCTCCTATTGATTGTAGCTTGATGAAAAGTATACTATAACCAGCGCGGGAGTATGAAAAATAATTGTACCAAGTTTCGTTAAAATCCGTCGAGTAGTTTTTGTTTCTATAACGGTTATACATCAGACAGACAGACAGACAAAAATTTTACTGATTGCATTTTTGGCATCAGTATCGATCCCTAATCACCCCCTGATAGTTATTTTGGAAATATATTTAATGTACAGAATTGACCTCTCTACAGATTTATTATAAGTATAGATAGATATAGATTAACGTACTTTAGTACATAGTATCTCAATGTTATTATTGACAGTCAATCTTCAACACAGACATTTAAGGGCTTCGCATTTCATCGAAATTCCGACTGTACTCCAATTCAACAAAGACGAAAGTAGTAAAATATGAAAAAGTTCATACCTATCATGTTCTTTACAGGACAATTTTTTACGTTTACTTGAAAGAATACATCCGCGCGATATTGAGGCATTGTATACCTACATACGGCCAACGTCGATCCGACTGAAAATTCAACCTTAAGTAACACGATCTAGGTACATTTTATGGTTCTAAGTAAGATCTACCTTTTATCTCACATATCACTATTAGTCGTGTAATGCCATCGCATTGCTAACGACAAAGAGTAAGTCTTTATGATAAAATTAAATTTACACCGATCGGTAAACCAACTATGTTAATTTTGCAAAAAAATACAGAGCACCTTTTCAAGGACCTGACCATCTATATGCACAGTAAGTTTAGTTCGTGTGGCTATAAGCATAAAGTTCAAATTTTTACTCACCACAACATCGTGCAGTCACATCCAATCTCTTTCTTCAAGTCCTTCCACATCTGCTGTTCAGGTTTCTTCTCCTGTATATGCCTTGCAACCGCTCTCACCAGGCGTCGTTTGAACTTGTCTAGAGGCATCGCGTTTGTCTCTCGTTTTCCCTCTGCACTATTTGATTCAGACTTTGGTGCGGAATTCACAGTGTTCGCAGGCAAAATTTCTGCAGCTTCATCCACCTCAACTTTATCTGGATCGTCCATTTTGTTTTCTAATACCAATACCTCTGTGTCTACGGTCGCGTCAGCGGGATTCATTTTGTCTTGCGTGCCTGCGTCTGGGTGGGTGATATGGGTGTCTGATACATACGATTCTTCCTGACTAGAACAAGTTTCTTCTGCTTCTTTTATGGTATCAAATAGCTGCGAAAACATTTTCAGGTTAATTCTATTATTAATTTTACTACTTTCAATTTAACCAATATTCAAACAAATTACTTTTTAATCGACATCTCGGTATTATTCTATTGACGGACTACATAAATATGTGAATGATATGGCAAAGTGTGAGTAGGTTCACGAACACACAAAGTATGTATGTAGGGCATGGATGTAGAAAGTCTAGATGGGCCCGTAACATACATAAGGCGCACGGCGAGTGGTCAACATTGGGTTGTGTGATTGAGTGATTGATCAAGTCAGTCTGTTGTAGACAGCAGCGAGGTACACATCTTCCTTACGCAAAATTTATTTCAGTAATTACGTCCGCAAATGTAGAAAATATGGCTTCCTGTGCCATCAAAAATATTCTAACAATTCAAGAAACACAAATAAAGTCCAAAGGAATCACATTTCATTATGTAAACATTGAATTGTAAATTAACTTCACTATTTCTAAAATAATAACTTTAGTAAAATGGCGCGTGACATATGTAAGAGTAACAAAGACAGCACGACTAAAACTTCGAAACGCGGAAGCGAGATATCACTATGTAATCTGTTCGTTTTCAAATATAGTAACAAAATTCCATCGCGCCAACTTCACGCACAAACCGATTCGATTCAAAATTGGATTGTTCCAACTTGACGCACATTCGAACGTGCAAGGCCCGTCTAGGTATATATGTCCATGATGTAGGGTATGTAAGTAGGTATAATTATGTAGATTAAAAAAACATTCACAGGGAAAGAGTGTTGAAGTTAAAACTTGTTACACGCACAAACATACTCTATGCACACTACCATGCAGTTACCACGACGTTATCGACACGTTTAGCAAAATTAATTGCGTTAGAATTTCGAACACAAAGCGGGACCCTTCTCTTCATATTATTATACATCAGATTATACTCCTTAGACACATGTGTAAAACACATACATAATTATATTGAGATGACTAAAATACATGATTACTGATTACAGTTTCATCTGGTGCTGAGAATTCCAATAGTAATCATTATTTTAACTACGGCTTACGATTACATTTGGAGGCACGCAATAGGGAATATAACGCAAAGCTCGGCGTAGATGGCGCCATCAGCACATAGGTACAGTAAACAAATCATAAGCCGCGTTCCATAACTTGACCAAAACGTTCAAAGGAGAATGGGCACTTTTGTATGGGGTGCGTACCAACCCTTGTAACAAGTTGCGACTTGTATAAACATGTTGTCCTGGGACTGTTATATGGTATGCATACAAAAATATTTAATAACTGAATGCAGGTAAAGAATTATTTGCATTCCAATGTTTTAAAAGTTTTGTAATAATTAAGCCCTATTTTAGGGTTTCAATGAAATAAAAATATGTGTTACACACATGAAGCAAAAAAATATAGATAGGAGGCGGCCTAAGCAACTGTGCACTGTGACTCAACTAGGTCCTGACGTCATCATCACAGTAGGCGTGGCCTAAAGTCAGTTTACCGTCGGCGCCTGACTTGTGCACAACGTTATGGACGTTTACATTTTCAAAGAAAAGGATGAAGTGCTGTCTACTCGACATTAGATGGCGACACTTTTCTTATATTTTGAGTCCGTCCCTGTTATATCCTACATTTATTGACATCTAGTGTGAGATAGTGAAACTACATAGTAAAATCGATATACAACGAAGCGAGTAGTTTTGCTATTGACCGTTATGCCCGGGATACACGAGGCTAGTTTTTCAAGCTTGGATAGCAAGCTAGTGTCAGTAAGCTAGCAAGCTAGTACTTCTGGCTTCGTGTAGACAAAACTAGCTTAATTTATAAGTTATATTTTATGAAGCTAGAAGCCAGAAGTACTAGCTTGCTAGCTTACTGACACTAGCTTGCTATCCTAGCTTGAAAAACTAGCCTCGTGTATCTCGGGCATTAGATGGAAAATAAACAAGTGGGCGGATGGTGGGCGGGATCTAACACCCCCTCGCCCTGCAAAGTGTCACGCGTTCTTTCTTAGGGAAATCTACATACAACGTCTCCTCTCTATATTTGCTTCATGGTTACACATGATTTATTAAGTTTTTTTGTTAGTGTTATTACTCGTATATAAGTCGTTTACATATCTGTAACCATACCTAAGGTAAATAAAATTAAGTAAAAGAAAAATTCTCCGGCCATTTTTTTATTGTTCATCAATAATAATATCGTCTAGAAACGTAGCAGGTAACAAAATGCTCTGCTGGTGTCTTGCCCAACCGAGATACCAAATAATGCTCATTAAATGAGCGCAGGTTCCCACCGTTCGTTTTCCTGTCAAACAGGAGCAATAATAATTACTTATTGCTTCTCTTGCTGTTTCAAGCGAAACTCGGTCTTGCATCTAACACCTCTCTTGACAATTCGTGTCTCACTCGCTGTCGAATCAAAGAGCGTCCACAAGTCACACAATGTTGATTCATAGTTCAAAATATAGAGGTCGTAATCAGAGGTCCATAAAACAAGCGTAGGTCAACGGTTTCCACTTAAACGGTTAAATAAAACTGATATATTATACACAGCGCAGTCACACAACGAACGAACGATCGTGCACGACTGAGTAGCCAGCCACAACTCACTTGACGATATTGAGAAACAACGTGACAGGGTTAATTAGCCAATCATAAAGCACATTATACTCGTATTAGACAATAGCTGCGGGTAGAAGTTTATTTACCTCTACCCGCAGCTATACAATTTAGCTGCGCGGGACCATCGACTGGTGAGTGCGGGGCGAAGGGGAGTGAGGTAGCGGCGGTGCGGTGCATAAATGCGCGATTACGAAGCGCGCGAACGTGCTGAATTGCATGATAGCGCGCATCATAGAATAGGCTATATCTTTTTTCCTGCACTAGATCCAGACTTGCTGCCATACAAAAAGTTTTAGTACTTTTTAAGACCTTTTTAATGACATACATCATAAAGTGTTACAATACTTGGTACGAAACCGCCCATTCTCCTTTCTATGAAATAGTAACATTTTGGGCGTTTTCGTCCAGTTACGGAACGCGGCGGAGTATGTGCTAGTGCTGCACTCTGGCGTCAAAATTTGGCCGTAAGGTCTCCTATTGGTCAAAAATTTTGTTTAATGTTTATGCTAGTGCTGCCCTCTGTCGACAAAATTTGGCAGTAATATATGCTATTCCCGCCAAGTAGGTACATACCTACGCTCTGTCCTTTCTCAGAAGCGTCGAAGTATAATAGAGAAATGTAGGTCTGACGGTCCTATAGAAACTGTTCCCTCAAATGTGTCTTAAGGGGTGCGGGTAAGTAAAATAAGAATACATTTATGCAATTCCATCTTAAAATTCATCATTATATTTGCAATAAAGTAAACGTGATAAGCAATAATTTATTACGAACGTAATTGCTATTATAACAAATTGAAACCTACTCTCAAGAAATTATGATTAGGTACATTTTATTCAATGTTTAATTATACTCGTAGATGTAGAGCCGTCTATGGTTAAAATGCAAATGTGTTTTACTAATTTTAAAATAGTAAATAGACGTCAATGTGGCCGTATAGTGAAAGTATTGGAAGCTAATCATATTATACTTTTAATTTAAATCCTAATAAATGAATAGGTATATACCCTATTAACCCACTACTGAGCACAGGCCTCTGCTCGTAATTGAACAGGAAGCTAAAAGCTTACTACGCTCCTCCAATGCGGATGGATTGGTGGAGGGTTAATGGCCGACCCAAGTATGTATATAGTTTATTATGTCGCCCGAAGACCTCCAACATCGCTTAGCGGCCTCAAATCAACAAACTATAGACGGAGCGCCGGGAACAAAAGAGTGAAGCCGCCAAAAGTAAGCCGAAAGCACACATCAACACCAATAGAATGCCATAAATATGTTGACAGTTTGAACGCAACAAATTTTTTTGGAACACAACTTTATTTTTTTGGAACACAAAGCTTTATTTATTTTTTATTATTTAGAACACAAAAGTCGTATTGGTGTGAGAGCCGCCGTGTGTATACAAGGCTAGGCTTACTTCTTGCTGGCTTCACTCTTTTGTTCCCGGCGCTCCTTCTATAGTTTATTGGTCTGAGTTAGCGGCTATCAAACGATAGTGAGCGAAACCGACAGCTTTACGTGCCCTCTAAAGGACAGTAACGCTTAAGAAATTTTTGCCACTAACAGTCACCCATCAAACTAGCGAGACTAGTACCTAATATACTTAGTCTTTACTTTTTTTCTTTTATACCTTTTGCATAAAAGTGCGCCCACCTCCTTCCCGATACAAGTCAAAAAGAAAGCACTCAATTGTGAGCATTATATCTAGTTTCTTATGGCTGTATTTCGAACATTGGGAAGACCTACTTACTAAGAAAGATCAGACTCGATTACTTAATTGTAATTAACCGTTATCAATAGAAAATAAAGCTCATAATTGAATACGTTATAGTTAACGTAATGTGCGCCTGCGCAGGCCTTAATTCCATCAAACATAAGGTTATGGCGCTAGGGTGCGCCCAACTTATCTCTGAAATGGCAAAAATTGGAACTTGGAACTAATGCCGCCATGTTAAAAAGTCATTCATAAGTACGTTGTGGTCATTCATCTGTCAGTTACTACGTGTCGAATTGCGTGCAATGATTGGACAAATGCGTCCGACAGCACCTCTCTTCATTTCAAGGTCAAGTCGGTTTTACTATAGCCACCCTGTTATATTTAAGCACTTAATTTTATTAGCAGTTATACTGTTACGTTACATATCGTACTCCATACATTGCATAACAAATGAAACTTGATAGAAAATGCAAACGTATTTTAGACCTTAATACCCATTCCACTTCCGCCACCGCACTTCACGGGATAAAGCCAGGTTCCACCAACACCACCTGGATACCTGGCGTTCGTCCACAGTTCGATTTTCACGTCATTTTCTACCGCGTACGTGTAAACTGTGGAACGAACTTCATCCCTCAGTGTTCCCACAGTGCTATGACATGGGGACCTTCAAGAAGCGGGTCTATCGCTTCCTTCGAGGCCGGCAACGCGTTGGTGGCGCCCCTGGTGTTGCCAATGTCCATGGGCGACGGTGATCACTTACCATCAGGTGACCAGTCTGCTCGTTTGCCTGCTTAGGCTATAAAAAAAAATTCATAAACATGTATTTTCCAGCGAGTTGGTTTTCCAGAAATTATAATTAATCCGTTAAATAGAAAAGATTAAGAATGTGTACCAAATATCAGGTCAATCTGCCGTCAGGAAGGGGGTAAAATCCCAATTACTTTTGACCCACACAAACAAATGAACAGGGCAAGCTAAATAAAACCGTTTAAAAAGCGAGACTGTAAGGAAACCAACCAAACCCTTAAATAAATCTTTCTACACCAGGGTTACCACATAGCCGGGTAATCCGAGATTGTCCCGGAATTTTGAACTTGTCCTGTGTCATATAATTACACTTGTCTGTCATTTATACTTATTTACTTTGTTAAATTCCTAAAATACGTTAAAATTAATCACTGACTTATTTATCTATCAAAATCCCTAGGATAAGTCCCGAAGTCCCAGAAAGCTGAAATTTGGTATGCAGAAAATTTAAACCCTTCTGGCATTATCCAAACCCAAATTAGGAGGGATTTGAAAGTAAGACGAAATTATTTGTAAAAAATTAGGTGGAACGGACTTTGCCGGGCATTTTCCTGTGTTTTTGCCCATTTGTTAGTCCCTAGTCCCTAGTGTTTCCCAAAGCTAGTGCATAACAAAATGCTCACAAAAATAACACTAGGTCTACTAACTACGTTCAATTTACAATACATCAACAAATGAGATAGAATGACGAACGCATATAATAGTGCGAGCAAGACCGCTGCATTCAAGCATAAGCAAAAAAAACTGAATTACAAAAAAAATACTAACTACAATTAAAATTAATACAATTACATACCACAAAATAAGGTACAGCATCTTTCGTCACCTTTTTCTCTCCCCTAATATTTCTAAACACATCTCCTGGTTTAAAGTGTGACGTACACACTCTACTATGTTTATCCGGTACCCATTCGGGATCACCCCTCTGTCTACGGATGACGTCAATCCAATCTTGTTTCAAAGGTTCTTTTGGAGGAAATCTGCAAAATAATAAGGCCTGTTCGATAGCGTTCGATATTATAGCAAAAATTATCGCGCGAATCTTATATGTCAATGGGTAGCGGTAGGACGAACCGTTTGCGAAAACCGTTTTATGGTTGTAAAAATACAACCGATGCAACGTTGCACAATTTTTTTTGGGATACCGCACAAATCTGGATTGGCCTTTACGTGGTTTACGTGTTTCTGTCTCTTTGCATTAAAAGGAATATACAGTGTCCACTTTATCACCCATCTCGTCTCGTTCTATCTCATTTGCGCAATGACTTAGATGGTATACTTACGTGAGAAGAACGATCCCACTCTCGAACGGTCTGTTCCTATGAAATTTCTGGTTCGGACAATCAATAAACGAACAATATGGTTTCATTTTTTATGGATTTAAAACAACTATACAGTGCTTTAATTTATTTTCAATTAAATTGAGAGATCCACACTCCATCTGCGACAAAAGGATTGTATTTAATATAAAAAATCGGGGCATTAGAATCATCAGAGGCGGATTAAGGGTCGAGAGCGCCATAAGCAAACATAATCATAGGTGCCTTGGCAAAGACCTCATCGGCAGCAGTATAGCCATATGTTTATGTTTGAGATTATTCTTTGTGCTGACAAACATTAAATGTTATTTCTGCAAAATGTTTCGATGATGCTCAGCTCCAAACCTTCCTTGATTGGCCTTTCTTCCTTTCATGAGCTTATCCATCAGATAAAGAATTTTTCAATTCGAGCCAGTAGTTCTTGAGATTAACCTCTTCAAACAAACAAACTCTACAGCTGTCAAATATTATACTATGTAGAAATGAGTACTTAAACAAATTGAACTAGTACTATAGAATAACATTTTATACATTATTTTTTATAAAATGTATGTTAATTATTGTATTTGAAAATTTTCGGGGCCACGCCCGCGCACCTTTATACGTCACGCTCCTAGGCACATACCCAGTTTCCCAATTTTCCCATAGTGATAATCCACCACTGAGATTATAATTAATATGGTCATGTTTTTACTACAATATTATAATATGTATTTTTATTGGCACTTTAACAATCGCTCATCTATTCGTTTTGAAAATGTTTTCATGTTAAAGTGTAACCGAGACCCACGTTCAGTACTTACAACCAAACCATCATGCAAATTCTTAAAACCATTATTATAAAATAAAATAAAAACTAGTATAGGATATCTACACCAGTTCCAGAATAAATCAATAATTTTTCATTTATTAAATGTAACCCACCGTGCTTCGCTTCGAGAAAGCAATGTTTAAGTTAAATCCCTTAATATTACTACCTATAATCTTATTTATTATAATTAAAGTCGTCAATAAAAATCACATCAAAATATGTTTTACATTAAACAATAAACAGATTAAAAGTATACAATAAACAGACAAACCAACAAATAGAGACAAAGCAAAAAAAGCAGTCTTATCAGAACTATTAATTAAGAAGTACCGGATTTTTTTCGGATTTTCTTAAATAGCCTCGATTAACAATAAAATGTAGAGATTGCATGGCTTCATTTGATCAATGCTCTAACACTCGGGACGATTTTCTCCTCATTATTGAAAAGACCAAAAGAAGTCTGGATTATATTAACAAAATAGTCCTTCAAATTGGTCAAACCATGTTTGGGACGTTTTAATTTGCCCGAAGATCTCCAAGATGGCTAATACTAATGCTATGTTATAAAAACAACCGAGACCTACGCGGCGGCTTTACAGAAACAAAAGTTACTGTTGTCTAGCAATTGTCCCGACTTTTTTACCCCTAAACGTGGCAAGCCTACACTTAAGGGGACGTACATTGTACCTACTTGTATCACCACAGCAATAAAATTATTGAACGTATGTAAATGTATACGTATACTATAACTACGTAGTTATAGTGACCAGTTATTTATATTTACTTACATAACCTACGATTTGTAGTGTACCGAGTATTTTTCAATTCAATTCAATTCAATTCAATTTATTTGTATAAGCATAGGTACATATTAAGATGAAACATTACTATTTTATTTGCATTCCAATATGCTTTGCCAGTGTTGGCGTACAAATGTCTATTCATTAATATAATTGTTCCAAGATAATAAGTCAACAACACATTTCATTAAATTATGTCACAAAGGCATTAAAAAAAATGTATTACATTATTATTAAAATTATCAAATATCATGCATTATATAATAAAAATTATTAAGTATGTCAAATATTATTAAATTATATTATGTCAATTAATTACATTATTAGGATTATACACACAAATTTTATACCTCTAGAAATTCCTTAACACTGTAGAAACACTTGTCTATTAGCCACATTTTAAGTTTTTGTTTAAATAGTTTGTTAGGTAAATTTATTATGTCTAGAGGTACCTTATTATATATTTTGCGACACATTGCATAGCTGTTATTACAGTATAATTTTGTTCTGGGGATATATGGCAACACAATTCTATTTTTGTTTCTCGTTCCCCTAGGAAAGATTTCGGAGGCCTTTACAAATAAATTCGGATTTGTCTTTACTTTGTTACTTTTTGTTTTTAGCATTAACTCCACTTTTTATTACGAACATTGAAACGAACGCTCTTTAACCTAGGGCACAGAAATATTTTACTAATGGTGTTTTTAATGCCAAGAGCCTTTATTAGAATTTGTGTTTATAGTAATTTATTGCAAGAAAAATTTGTGGGGAAATGGAAAGTTTCGTAAAACTTGATACTAATAATAATAATAATAATAATAATATATTATATGATACCTACATCCAGTTTATAAGCATACCTCATGTTATGTTACTACGTAGGTAAAATACTTTAAAAATAATTGTACCTATATATTCTATCATTTTGTTAAATAAATTCGATTATTTATCATTAAAACATTAAATTCAAATTGATTCAGTGGTTTAGTCATGGAACCCTAACAGATATTTTGCATTATATAATATTATATAGTAGAGATAAACCATACTAAACAATATACAGTTTAAATTATATATTCTAATGCGGAACCATAAAAAGGAAGTTTACTATGATTTATAATTGGCAATTGTTGCTTAAAAATACACGTATATAAAATTCAGAAATGAAGACCACACATAAGCAGAGATACCACGGGTAAACACTCGATCTGTTTACTAGCAAAGTCACCCTCGGCAATCTCGGCATCCGTCTGTGGGTCCCTTTCTAAGTTTTTTTCTTCTAAACCATGCAACGGATTTTGATGTGGTTCTCACCATTAGACAGAGTATTTCTCAAGGAAGGTTTATACGTTATAAAGTGTATGTACTCTGAATATGAACTCTGAAATATCCTACAAAATCCGACACTTGGGTTGGTCACCTCTTCCATCTATACTAGACTTCCAGAGGACTATACTAGCATGGCATCTACGACTCATTCTTGCCGAGCAATTAATACCTAATTGAAACATAATTATTATTAATTAGGAATGGTTAGCCTCATAGCCTGGCTTGTAGAGTCGATACTAAATGCTAAAACTCTTAAGAAAGTGATCGATTAAATAAATAAATAAATAACGCTACACACTCAAAGCCCCACACTAGGATTCCCTGTGTCGTGGGTGCCTTGGACAACACACAAGACAAGGACACACACCCAGACCGAGAACGGAAATTCAAATTCATCATTCAAATTGCTGCCTCGCTGGGAATCGAACCTAGGACCCTCGAAACAGCGATCGGCATGTTAACCATTGCGCCATTGGGTTGAGTTAAGCAAGAGCGAGCAGGTCAATAGATGGCTGTGGACAACTAAGTCCACGGTCCCGGTTTAAGTCGTTAGATAATCGTTCGGCCATGTCGGATGCCGTCGGGTGAAACTTTCAATAAGTACATTTATTTTGGTTACTAAACGCTTTCGAGAAGCTCTAAGTTTCCTCGATTACGAGGACACACGTGCTTAGTAGTGACCAGACTAATTTTATTGGGTAGAAGCAATTAGTCAGGAGTCAGGACCTTACTTACTAATACTTGGTTGTCTTGGTACCCAATGCCCACGTAACTGTTACGTGGGCATTGGTACGTACGTACGTACTGTGTTAATAACTGCAGTATGTATACCCATAGAATTTACAAGAAAACATCTGCTCATTAATAAACAAACAAATCGTTATATAAAGAATTCTTATGTACTTCCCTGATTTTTAAATGATTTTTTAAATCTCTGTGTCCTCTGCCTTAAGGTTGTCTGAAAGATATCGCTTCTACAGCGATAAGACCGCCCATTGTGTTTATTAATAACTAGCGAACCGCCCTCGCTTCGCTTCGGGACCCGTAAGTATCAACCGCGTAGGTCCCGCTCCCGTAGGAATTTCGGGAAGATAATAAACTATCACCAAAATTAATTCAGGTTAAATTAAATTAAACTTAGAAATAAAGCTTACGACAAAATAATAGCAAAGTAGCAAAGGATCACAGCAAGATTAATTCAGATTAAACTTGGAAACGCGGCAAGTTTCGTATGGCAGTGGGTTCGACCAAATTTGATTACCATAAAAACGGTTCTAGTGTGTTAATCTTAAAAGATAGACATATACTGTCGTAGACATTTTTTTAGATCATTTCAAGAGGAATAATTCTTTCATACATATATTTTTGGTATCTTGAATCGTTTTCGCAACGCATGCAACGAAAGCCCTCGAGAATGAATAATTTTCCCCGTTTTTTCCACATTTTCCATTATTTCTTCGCTCCTAATTGTTGCAGCGTGATGTTATATAGCCTAAAGCCTTCCTCGATAAAAGGTCTATTCAACACAAAAAAAAAATTTCAATTCGAACCAGTAGTTCCTGAGATTAGCGCGTTCAACCAAACAAACAAACAAACAAACTTCAGCTTTATAATATTAGTATAGATTTACTCTGTTCTGTTTTACATTTTCAGTCTGCACAATAAAGTATTTGTATTGTATTGTATTGTACTTGACTATAAACTATATAAGAAATCTAAACTAATATATTATTATAAAGAGGTAATATTTTTTTTTGTTTGTTTATTTATTTTATTATTTATTTTATTGTTTATGTACACAGAAAAATTAAAGGACAATATAAAAAATATATAATGTACAAAGGTACTGCTTATCTCTAATGAAATCTCTTCCAGCAGACCTGCGACTGGAGAGGTCGCAGGTCTGCTTGTTTGTAGCTGCGTGCTTAGTTGTGTGCTGCTTGCTTGTTTGCAGATTGTTTGTTTGTATGTATTGAATAGGCTCAATAACTACTGGACCGATTTCAAAAATTCTTTCACCATTATGAATGTACATCTTTCCGAAGTAACATAGGCTATATTTTATTTTGAAAAAAATTAGGGATCCTTGCGAAAACTTCAATAACATAAACCACCGTCGATAAAAATCACTATTGAAATACCTTAAATCGCGTGCGCTGCAATAACTATTGATGATGGAGCAAAATAATGTACTACGATTTTGTAGACCACATTATTATCTACAGAAAAGTCCGCGGTAGGGTATATCTAAGTATTATAGTTGCGCCAATATAAAGACTTTTATAGTTTAACAAACTATTTAAATCGGCAACGAAAATAAGATGTCGATATTCATACCATGGTATTTATACTTATCTAAATAACTTACTTTTTATTTATCAGTAGTTCAATACCTTTACATTGCTGTTTAAATTATTTTAATCGGACACTCCATTCAAAAGATAAGTATAGCGAGTTTAAAAATTTGGGTAAATCACTACATAGTATAAAACAAAGTCGCTATTTTTGTCCGTCTGTTTGTTTGTCTGTTTGTCTGTTTGTCTGTTTGTCTGTATGCTTAAATCTTTAAAATTACGCAACGGATTTTGATGCGGTTTTTTGTAATAGGTAGAGTGATTCAAGAGGAAGGTTTTTATGTATAATACATGCATATATTCCCACGAGAACGGGATCCACGCGGGTGAAACCGCGGGCGGGCCGCTAGTTTGCTTATAAATAACGCGCTTCGCCGCATCGCGTCGCGATGTTGATTGAGCGTACTAAAGAGCGCATGTGCATGCAATGTATAATAAAGTCATAGGCAAATGTTATAGCCCAAGTTCCAGTATAACATAACATATAGGCTACTTTTCATCCCGAGAATCCTACGGGAGCGGGACCTACGCGGCTGTTACCTACGGGTCCCGAAGCGAAGCGAGGGCGGTTCTCTAGTATAGCTATATACTCAAACAATAGTAAAGTAGGTTCATCGAGAATTTTAAAATAGGTAACAGAACACTTATTTGATAAACGATATCAAACGTAACTAACGAAAGTTAAAAAAATCTAGATCTGTGTGTGTTCCATAAAAACTTGAGCGTAGCAACAAACCTCACTCAACCATCAGACCAACGACACGAGTTCGAGATTCGAGTCCCAGTACGTAATTCGCATTTCAATTTCAACCGTGATACGCTGCAGACGTTCCTTTACTACAAACCAGTATCATACCAACAATCGCACCCTCAAAAATTAAGCGACGAGAATTTTCCGTGCACGTCGACTCGACTCGACCGGCAATGGCAAATTACACCAGACTCTCTAACAGAGCGGACGTGTCTTACGTCCGTACAAAACAACATTATACAATGATTTAAATAACAAAATCAATACATCTTTACGATAAACTCTCTCAAATACCACGTGGACGGCGAAAGTATCATTGTGATAAACGACCTAAAAATTACAAATCAATCATAATAAAAAAAAACTACAAATGAAATTTAGTTACCCATATGGCGCGAGACTCCGCTTTAACACAGATTAAACACAACACACACTACAAGAGTACGTTTTTCACGGTTATACCATAATTCAACAGCTTTAGGACACAAATCATGTTTTAAATTCAGATTTGCACGGAGTCCTTTACGCATTGACGATTGGAAACAAAATGGCGATTTTCAACGTTTCGGGGAGCGGGGAACGACGTGTTTGTCGATGTGTTGAGTGAATGCGAGGGGTGACAGGTTGTCTTGCTCTCGCTGTAAACCGAGTGGGGGCGACGCGCGAGGCCGAACGACCGCGAGAGACGCCAAGCCAGAATTGATTTTATTTTTGTTTCGTGTTGTGTTGTTTCATTTCATTTCTACTACAGCTGCGAAATCTGACGGACTTGTATTACGTTGTAGTTTTCGAAATATGTATCTTGTTTACAATTATTACGATAATTTTATGGACCTGATAGGTAAGGTACGTTGGGGTAATACCGGACGGATTTACGACAAGTTCGAAGGATGTTGTAAAAACTTAAATTTTGTGAGTTCAGTAAGTGCTATGTCAATGAAATATAGTGCAAACGGATGATGAATAAACATAGCATAATTTAAAATAGCATTTCTCTTCGTACACTCAATATTTTATTATTTATACGCTTAGAAAAACTCGATATACTTTTTTATGAGTATAATCACAATTTGGTCATTAAGGGGGAAGTTCGGACAGTAATTTAAAACTGTTTCTATTGCAAAGAACACAAGGTGTATGACAAGGATATATCCGATCTTTTATGTGCTTTAATATGATATCAATGAAATCTATGTAAGGCTACGAACATAGATGTTCCAGATGATTACTTTTTTTTCGCTCTTTTTTTCGTTCGGGCTGTCCGATCTTACCCCTTATTTTAAAATCAGGCGATTTAATGGTTCCCAAAGTTTAGGTTCTCTCGACATTTGTCTCTAATAGAATTGTCGTTAAATTGCTACAAGTGAATGACCTTTACTTACTACTTACTTCTTTATGTACGTATAGGTACAAGTAGTAATTTCTAGCAAATTTATGTGTTTAAATATAAGTAAAACTATGGATATGAGAGAGTGATAAAGGGAAGCCAAGGAGACTAGAGCCAAATTATGAATTGGTAGAATAGTTTTTAAAATAATAAGCGTGTACATTAGTAGAAAATTAGATTTATTAAGCTTTAAGAATTATTTTTATTATTATTAATAAGCACATACATTTAATAATTATAGGTGTTATTTTTTTCTTAATGTTCTAAATTATATATTTTGTTAGCGATGTATGCATTTAATCTATTAGGATAAGTACTTCAAGTTACGTTGCTTATTCTATAATCAGATTTTTGTTATTATAATCTATCTTGGTTTTTAATCATATATTATAAAAGTTTGACAACCACTACAAATTTCATCACTTGGCGCTGATCGGATATTTTTATCCGATCTTCACCTGAGGAGGATAACACCGGATTTCAGCCTGCAGAGATACTAGACGGATATCAATTAGTTCTATCTAATTACCACTGCTTAAATTTTAGTATTTAGGCAAAATAATAATAAAATACATTATACTTTCGCTACAATATTCAATCAAAAATTGAGGGGGAAGACCGGATGGACAAAAATTTTGGAAAATTTACCTTGTTAACTTTAAAAGCATGTAGCATACGTGCGTCTTGCAGGAGCGACTGGCGACCACTGCTGGGTGGGGCGTAACAAAATTATCTTTCACGCAGTGTGGCTAACATTGAAAAATAAAGCCAAAATAGTGAGTTATTTGATTCCAACGGTCTTACCCCACCACCGATCTTACCCCAACGTACCTTATGTTTAGTTAGGTACGTTATTTTTGTATAATTCAAATTAAAGAATAGAAAATTTCATATCAGTACTTTCGGGTTGCAACCAAAATTAATTAAACTCTAAGCAGAATAAAAATTAATATACTTACCTACCTATTTACTTTGTTTCTTTTAACATTGAACAGTATTATGCAGCAACTAGTTATCAAAGAAATCATTATCATCATCATATCAATCCATCGTTGCCCACCCACTAATTGTGCACGGGTCTCTTTTCAGACTAAGTAGGTTAGCCATAGTCCATCACGCTGGCCAAGTGCGGATTGGCGGACATCACACACCTTCGAGTATCAAAAAATACTTTATACTATGTATGAAATTCATATAATTAAATAGAAACCTAGCCTCGCAATACGAGTTCATTTTGAATTCTTATTCTTACGGTATATTTTTGTAGGTGTGGATACCCCTACTTATGATTCCAGAAAAGAATTATTTTAAAGAAATTTGTACCTACCTATACTTTTTTACATATTAATTATAGCGTACTTCGTTACTCAAGTAATCCGTATACTTTGTTTAGTATTACCTAATCTATACTATAATAAAACTGTAGGAGCACGTGTTCTGTACATTGAATATTTTTTTTAAATTTCGATTAAGGGGCACTTACATATCGAGATAGAACTCAAAAATATATTTTTTTTATTTATTGTCTGTCTGTCTGTCTGTCTGTCTGACCGATCATCACGCGTAAACCACTGGACGGATTTCATTGAAACTTGGTAAAGTTATTACCTATATACTGGTGTCTATTATAGGGTACTTTTTTTTTCGAATAATATTAAGTTTCCCTTGGGAGAGGTGACTAAAGTTTGTATGGAATTTTTTTATAACGTCGTCCGATTTACTTTAAATTTGGAACAAAGGGTTACCACTTAAATTAATAGAATACGTATTTCTCAGTTTTTCGATATTTTGTAAGGAAAAGAAAAAAAACACAAATAAATGCGGAAATTTGTAATTTTTTAAGGTAACTTTGTGACTAAACTAGAAATGATTTTAACCCCATATTTAAAAACTATTATAGCTAAATAAGTAATCTTCAATGTAAATTCAGGATTTAACAAAATAGCTAGCAAAGGGCGCAAAAAACGGGAATAAAGTTCTATCTATACTATAATGAAACTGTAGGACCACGTATTCTGTACATTGAATATTTTTGTGAAATTTCGACTAAGGGGCACTTACAAATCGAGATAGAACTCAAAAATATATTTTTTTTATTTATTGTCTGTCTGTCTGTCTGTCTGTCTGTCTGTCTGTCTGACCGATCATCACGCGTAAACCACTGGACAGATTTCATTGAAACTTAGTAAAGTTATTACCTATATACTGGTGTCTATTATAGGCTACTTTTTTTTCGAATAATATTAAGGTTCCCTAGGGATAGGTGACTAAAGTTTGTATGGAAATTTTTTATAACGTCGTCCGATTTACTTCAAATTTGCAACAAAGGGTTATCACTTAAATTAATAGAATACGTGTTTCTCAGTTTTTCCATATTTTGTAAGGAAAAGAAAAAAAACAAATGAATGCGGAAATTTGTAATTTTTTAAGGTAACTTTCTGACTAAACTGAAAATGATTTTAACCCCATGTTTAAAAATTATTATAGTTAAATAAGTAATTTTCAATGTAAAATCAGTAGGTATTTAAAATATTGCCAGCAAAGGGTGCAAAATGGGGATAAAGTTGGTACAATTAGAGGTGCAGTGTTTATTCGAGTTGACTTAAGTTTTGTCATTTTTGTTGCGGGCTTAGATTTTTGTGAGACTTTCACTGAGAGATAGAGAAGGTTACTTATTATCCCGGAATTCCGTGGAATCCTTATTCATGTGGGAAAAACTCATATTTGGGAACGAGGTCGCGGGTTCAGATGTTTATGGGACTTTCAGTGGAAGGTAGAGGAGGTTATGGAGCATTATAATATAGGCTAATTTTTGTTCCGGACTTCCCGCGGAATCCACTCAACTGCTCTGTAGAAGTTGTCAAAAAATTCATTAAACATTTTCACGCGCCAAAAATACTCGCACACACAATGCGAATTCTGTGGCATCCTACTTATATTATAAACGTGAAAATTTGTATGTTTGGTCCTCAATCACGCAAAAACGGATCAATGGATTTGTTACCTACACGGATAGTTTATAACCCAGAATAACACATAGGACACTTTTTATCCCGGAAATCCCGCGGGATCCAATTTTATGCGGAAAAAACTTCTACGAGAATGGGTATAGCTTCATAACAAACATATTAATATAAAAGTAACAAGTCTGTCTTTCCGAAAATCCCGCGGGATCGGCAGTTTATCCTAAAATTCTTACGGGAGCAGGACCTACGCGGCTGATACTTACGGGTCCCGAAGCGAAGCGAGGGCGGTTCGCTAGTGATAAAATAAAATAAAGGACCTTAGAAGTTTCTCGCCGTGCGCACATAGGTATACTTAATATTTTTACATGGCTTTATGAATATTGACATACCTAATTATTGTAGATTAACGGCAAAATGATATAATAGGATATTTAATTAAAAGTAATGTGGTAGATAAGTACTTTAATGTTAATTCAAGCAAGTAAGTACCAGACTATCAAATTCACAATCATAGGTAATAGTAGGTACAAATCATAATTCATAATGCAAAAAAACAAAGCACAGATCCAGGTAAGTATCCATCATAAATAATTCTTATGAAACGTTTAACGAAAACCGGCCAAGTGCGAGTCGGACTCGCGCACGAAGGGTTCCGTACCAATTCGTATAAAATTTGTACAAAAACGCCAAAAAAATCTGGTCTGTTGTATGGGCGCCCACTTAAATATTCATTTTATTCTGTTTTTTAGTATTTGTTGTTGTAGCGGCAACAGAAATACATCATCTGTAAAAATTTCAACTGTGTAACTATTAGGGTTCGTGAGATACAGCCTGGTGACAGACGGACGGACGGACGGACAGCGAAGTCTCAGTAATAGGGTCCCGTTTTACCCTTTGGGTAGGGAACCCTAAAAATGGGAACTTGTAAAATCTTTTCAGTTCGTGTAAAATACTCACTTCATATTTAATACCTACTCACTTAGACTTAAAAATTCTAAGTTTTTTTATACTTCATTATTATACCACAATTTGGTAAGTACATCAATTAAAATTCAAATTATGCTCCAACTTTCTCTGTAACTACATTTTCGTTCTTTTTCCTCATCACTTTTGCGTATAAAAAAAATTCAACTCGATCGAACTTACATCGACTAACCAATGAGTACATGTTACAGTAGTGAAGTACAATAGTAGGGGACCGACAGACACGTGATGCTATTCCTAACTGCGATGACGTCAGGCACCATGATGGCGGGCGCGCCGCGATCGCGCCATTCGTTTGTAGTACTCTTTGGTTTGTAGAGTCGACAGCCACTAAGCCACTATCTCGTAAGATTGGTAACTCACATTTTGCACGAATACGCGAACAACTTTTCGGATCTTCGCAAAATGTGCGCAGTTTTTTAACAATTTCGTGGTTTTTTAAACTTTTTTTTTTGGAATTAAGATAGCAAACGAGCATGCAGCACCACCTTCCGCTGCCGCTCATGACAACTGTGACCGACTCAGAACTAGACTCAATGAGTCTCGTTCTAATTCGGTCACAGATGCGTTGCTACCCCTGAGGACTGAGATGGTCGCCTCTAAAAAAGTGTAACCGGCTCCACACCTTCCTATCCGGAACACAATTGTTCTTAAAACAATTATTACACGGTAGGAAATGTACTAGGTACCATGGCGGGCGGTGGTACTTCCCCGGGTGAGCTCTAGGCCCTACCACCTACAGAATAATATAGAATATACCACCTATAGAATAAACTGTCAAACCTGTGGGACTGTGACAATTCGTGCAATGCAAACCATGGATGTAGAAAGTCAAGATGGGCCCGTAACATACATAAGGCGCACGACGAGTGGTCAACATTAGGTTGTGTGATTGAGTGATTGATCAAGTCAGTCTGTTGTAGACAGCAGCGAGTTACACATCTTCCTTACGCAAAATTGATTTCAGTAATTACGTGCGCAAATGTAGAAAATAGGGCTTCCTGTGCCTTCAAAAATATTCTTTCAATTCAAGAAACACAAATAAAGTCCAAAGGAATCACATTTCATTATGTAAACATTAAATTGTAAATTAATTTATTTTCACTATTTCTAAAATAATAACTTTAGTAAAATGGCGCGTGACATATGTAAGAGTGACAGAGACAGCACGACTAAAACTTCCAAACGCGGAAGCGAGATATCACTATGTAATCTGTTCGTTTTCAAATACTTATAGTAACAAAATTCCATTGCGCCAACTTCACGCACAAACCGATTCAATTCAAAATTGGATTGTTACAATTTGACACACATTCGAACGTGCAAGGCCGGTCTATATTGTTATGTCTATTGATGCAAACAGGTTCGCGCGCATAATTTGCATGAGCGCGGTAAGGTCGGTTACTCACAAGACAAAATAATGATTATGCAAAGTTTTTATTTAACACATTCGTGATTTTGCCAAGCTATCAAATCTGTGAAGGTTTTTGGTCGCACATCAAAGCGCGAATCTCCCACACGCTTGTGTAAACATAATACAAAAAAAAAACACATTCGCGCGCATGTGAGTGATAGTGACTGTGGTTAAGGAGCAACATAATTTACACTGTTTTATTAATTATTAATTTATTTTCCATACTTAAGTACTCTACTCATAAACTTATTATGTACTTAATTTTTTTATTAAGTGTGGCTAAGGTGGCTACACTAAATTTAGTTACCTGGGTCAGGGTTAAATGATACTTACATTAAAATTATTAATTACTTATGTACGTATACGTAGGATGGCGTTTATTTTGATTGGGTCCCATACGCCACATCGAATGCGACTACATCGAAGTTCATGATATCGAACACGTTCCATCGATAATTCATTAGATCGAATTTTCATTATATCGAATTTTCATTATGTCGTTTTCATGATCTTTCGATTTGATAAGGCTTCGATGTCACAAATTCGATCTAATGAAACTTCGATTTCATAAGCGTTCGATGTGGTGAAGCATCGATGTACCTAATAAACTTTCGATATAATGAAAATTCGATCTAATGAATTATCGATGTAACGAGTTCGATATCATGATCTATTTTCCGCGTTTTTACGATTCGGCCAAACGTTGATGACCAAATCGTGAAACGTAGACGATTTTACGATCTGGCCAAACTGAGTTAACCATTTCATGAAATGCGACCATTTCATGATATGGTCGATCATTTCATGATGTGAGCAATTCTACGATGTGGCCACGACATCAACACAAATTGGTATTCTGGTAGCCAGTCTGGTCTTCCGCAATTTAACAATCTACCATCCGTTACTATGCAGACTAACTGGGTAAAGTGCAAATTTTACACTTTAAACTTTAACGAATGGTATCAGTGAATCTGCAGATTACCTAGTTCATGTGCACATTAACTTATTATGCATTTTAACGGTAACATATAGATGTACAGATTGTACACACAGTTACACACTACACAGGTCGAGGAAAATCGGTATAAAACTACAATGTATGCATATTATGTACCTAATTCGTTTTAATTTATTCCTACATAAATATTATCTTTCTACCCTTCGCTATAAGTAGATTTTGGTTACAATGTGAGCACAGGTAGGTAAACAAGTGATAAAGTTATTAGCGGGCAGTGGCAATTCCATAATTCTCGGCACTACAGATAAATGAATTCCGGTTATACACCCCGTTGAGAGCTGATAATTTCCAAGTAGGATACAGGATATAATCCATAAATAGGTAAGGTAGAACCAGAGTGGTCCAAGTGACAATTTTAACTTTTCGAGAAAACGAGGGAAACGCGTTTGTACTTATTGTAGCGAAACTAATAACTTTTAACTTGTAATTCTTTATTGAAATTACAGCTAACAAGTTAGATTAAAGTAATAAGATATGTTTAATCACAATCATTTGTATTTAGTATAACAAATTGATGGTTTTTCACAAAAAAATGCACACGGACCACTCTGGCACAAACAAAAATTTAAAAAATTTAAAAATTCTTGCACATGGACCACTCTGGCACAAACAAAGATTAAAAACTCTAACAAATTTATCTATATGTCCGTAATCTACTTATGTTTGTGTACGCTAATCTCAGAAACGGCTGAACAGATTTTTATGGAACTTTCACTTGGAGATAGATGAGGTTGTGGAGAATCATATTAGCTACTCTTTATCCCGGAATTCGGGATTCCCGCAGGAAAAACTATTATTCTCAAACGAAGTCGCGGTTTCAGATTTTTATGGGACTTTCGTTGGAGAATAGAGAAGGTTGTGGAGCAACACAAAGTAGGCTACTCTTTATTCGGAATATCCGCCACATCGGGATTCATGCGGGAAAAAATACTGTTATCGAATGAAGTTGCGGACTTTCACTGGGAGATGGAGGAGGTTGTGGAGCAACATGGAGGCTACTCTTTATCCCGGAATTTTGTGACATATTGAGTTTCACGCGGGCGAAACCTCGGGCACAGCGACACAGCTAGTATATTAATATGATTCAGAACTGACTTTTTACAAAAAAAATAACCGACTTCAAAGTCAAGATAACTCAAAAACCACCGGCCAGATGTCGCTCCAATGTACAAGGTACCATAATTATGACAAGCACTACTTTTACTTTACCTTCGAACAAAAAAGAATCTAGTGAAAATTCCATAACGAACCGTTCAGCCGTTTCTGAGATCAGCAAGCACAAACATACTACAAACATATAGAAAAGTTAAAAAAAACTTATTCACCGATCCTTTTTTTATTTTTTTTATCTTTGTTGGTAAGTTTGTGACCCCATAACTTCGTGTTGGGTAAACTGATTTTGGTGATTCTTTATATCCTTGAAAGATGGTGCTTGTGGTATGGTCCCATATAAATTTGAGCGACATCTGACGAGTAGTTTCGAATTAACTTGAATAATGTGTAAGGATGTTTTGTACTGTGTACTTATGTTTTTTTCCTGATAACTTTTTACTGTGTTTAGATTTTTATGATTCTCTTTTTATTTGAAAGCTGGTACAGTGCAAGTGGTTCAATGCAAGTATCATTGTAGTCTCATATGAATTTGAGCGGCATCAGACCAGTAGTTTTTGACTTACTCTTAATAATGTGTATTTAATTTATGATCGTTACCTCATAATTTGTCACTAGATGCTTCGATTTTGATAATTCCATTTTTTATTCGAAAGCTAGTACCTACTTGACGTGTGGTCATATATAATTTTCAGCGACATCTGACGAGTAGTTTTTGAGTTATCTATACTTCTCGATTTTGAAGTCGGTTATTTTTTTGTAAAAAGTTATTGTATTATTTGAAAGCTGGTACTTGTCGGTGGTCCCGTGTAAATTTGAACAACAACTGACGATTGGTTTTTGAATTATCCTTAATGTGTATTTATGTTTGTTATCTCATAACTTTCTACTGGGTATTCCAATTTTGACGATTCTTTTTTTACTTGAAAGCTAAGTGTATGTAACTCAAAAACAACTTGTAAGATGTCACTGAAATTTATATGAGACCCCACGTCAAGGACCTACTTGCTTTTGAATAAAAAAATAATTTAAAAAGTCGAAGCACCCAGTGTTAAGATATGAGGTAACGACCATAAATTAATTACACATTATTAAGAGTAACTCAAAAACTACCTACTGGTTTGATGTAAATCAAATTTAATTTAACGGAACCACACGACAAGCCCAGGCTTTCAATTAAAATAAGAATCGTCAAAATTGGAATACCCAGTACAAAGCTATGAGATAACAAACATAAATACACATTAAGGATAAATCAAAAACTACTCGTCAGTTGCTATTCAAATTTATACGGGACCACCGACAAGTACCAGCTTTCAAATAATACAATAACTTTTTAGAAAAAATAACCGACTTCAAAATCGAGAAGTATAGATAACTCAAAAACTACTCGTCAGATGTCGCTGAAAATTATATATGACCACACGTCAAGTAGGTACTAGCTTTCGAATAAAAAAAGGAAATATCAAAATCGAAGCATCTAGTGACAAGTTATGAGGTAACGATCATAAATTAAATACACATTATTAAGAGTAACTCAAAAACTTTATGTAGAGGTTATCTCGACGGACCAGCGCTGGCAGATTAGCGCCGGTAACCAGCTTTCTACTTGAATGCGCCCTTACATTGCACTTTGATCAAATAGTCTTTTCACAAAATTAGAACCATAATCATCCAAGTACAGATTTGTCACTTGGACCAGTCTGGCACACTAAGATTTTCCAAATTCCATTAAGTCCAAAGTGAGAGGTTGCGTTTTTTCCTAGACAATGTTTCTGAATGACAATTTAATCAAAGTGGAATAAAAGAATATAGAATTTTGGACATGTTTTTGCCAAAATCGGGTTTTTTTCAAAAATGTCACTTGGACCACTCTGGTTCTACCTTACACAAATAGTCTATTATATATGCTCGACGACAAGTCAGCCGATTCAGAATTGACAAGAGTCGGAAACAATGTTTTCTTGAGCGCACAATCAACTAACTATATTTGAGAACTTCGGACACGTTAAGTAAGACTTCCGTACAAGCGTTGACCACTAACCCTTTCACTAAACCATACTAGAGCGTGGAATGTGCTCTAAATATTATTATAATGCCAGTACTACCTGACCACAATAATTAGGCGCATGACAGATAGCAGTCACGCGGGCCCCCCACCCCGCTCTAGCCCCGCGCGTCCCCTAGTGAGGCGCAGTCGTGTACAATTGTACATTAAGGTCATTTTGACTAGGCTGATGTGAACTTCGTTTTCCGAGATGTTTGCGCAGGTACAGTAACTGACCAAGTACAGGTGGTAGGGCCTAGAGCTCACCCGGGGAAGTACCACCGCCCGCCACGGTACTTTGTACCATTCCTACCGTGTAATAATTGTTTTAAGAACAATTGTGTTCCGGATAGGAAGGTGTGGTGCCGGTTACACTTTTTAGAGGCGACCATCTCAGTCCTCAGGGGTAGCAACGCATGTGTGACCGAATTAGAACGAGACTCATTGAGTCTAGTTCTGGGTCGGTCACAGTTGTTATGAGCGGCAGCGGAAGGTGGTGCTGCATGCTCGTTTGCTATCTTAGTTCCATAAAAAAAATTGTACCTCCATTAAACATTCACCATGGTACTTTTGGTACTACTGCAGAATGTACTACGTATTCCCATCCCTAGTTCCAATGACGTCTTAACTGACATGCGCCTAATTATCGTGGTCGGCTAGTACTTATAATCTGGCCGCGCTGACTTTGCGTTCCTGAAGTCTGTCATTCGACTGGGCGATGTAACTTTGAACTGGCGTACAATTAATTGTCAATTTTTTAATATCTTTTATTTGCCTTATTAACGAGTGATAACATTAAAATCAAACATTAAATCGAATAATTATGCCAACTTACAATAGTTGTATTAATCTTGGGCTAAAATTATTACAATTACTTAAATAACAAATATAAAAACAATACCTTTTAAAAGAAAACCACGTCAAACGGCGCTCTTTCAAGGTTATATCCATGTCATGTCAACTTTTTGTTTTTGTAGTGATGTGACATAATAACAAGGCAATTGTAATCTAATATTTTTGTAATGTTAACACAATGTTGGTAAAATATAAAATAAAACGTTATAATTTTATAATATATTATATAATGTACTAAGTATTCAATAAAGCTAATAATATTATTATAATAAAGGTACGCCCAAACATAGCTTCGGAAAATTTGTGTTATAATATCACTCAGGTGAGTCAAATGAAAATAAAATAAATGTAGGAACGGAACGCAGTGTTGTATTAGGAAAAATTAAAAGATGTGAGCGGGCAACACAGTGAGTATGGTGGCACTACTGGGAAGGAAGACGATCGAGTGGAGTCTAGTGGTTTGCACCGGAGCGGAATCTTGATAACCGGTGAAATTCACCGGTGATTTGGCGACCTCCGGTTATTCACCGGTGATCTCCGGAGAATCGTGTTCAATGTTGTATTCTAGATATTATGTTTGAAGACTAGAATTAATTACATCTTTATCTATATAATAAGAGAGTAGATAAGTCGTGTCTGTTTTTTTAAGAAATTAACAAAAAAAATATGGAGGAGGGTTAAGAAACTGTAACCGAACATGAATCAAAAAAAATTTTTGAAATTAAAAAAAAGTTTTTCTGTTTGCGCGCGCTAATCTCCGGATCGGCTGAACAGATTTTTATGGGATTTTCGCTGAGAGATAGAGAAGATTCTGGAGCAACTCACAGGTTACTTATTATCCCGGAATCCTAGCGGGATCAGGACCACATGGGAGAAACTCCTATGCAAGAAGGCGCGGGCTTAAATTTTTATGGGACCTTCACTGGGAGATAGAGGAAGTTGTGGAGCAATGTACAAGCTACTTTTTATCAGGATTTACGCGGGATAATCTCATATGTTTATAGGACTTTCAGTGGGAGGTAGAGGAGTTTATGGAGCATTAAATAGGCTACATTTTTCAAGTTGTTTACCAAGATTTCTTACGAGATTTTATACAAGATCTACAGAACGGGATTTTTGTACTGTGTGACTAAAACATAGTAAAAAATCAACTACTGTTATGTGCGGAGTAATATATAGTCCACTATTTATCTTAGAAATCTCGCAGGGTCGGGATTCACGCAGGAAAAACTTTGTGACACACCGAGTTTCACGCGGGCGGAGCCGCGGGCACAGCTAGTTTTCTAATAACCGAAAACTGTTCCGGAAAGTAGGATGCAAAATTTTGGAAATACGGCATACCGTACCCTGTTCATACTCGCACAGGCGTAAACCCGTGAAAAATTTTAAACTCGTAGCAAGCATTTGTGCTACACTTGTGGTTATTTTCGAATTCAAAGTTCTAAGATTATCGTACAGACCATAAATGATAGGAATTATAAGATTAGATTATTCAAGTTGAATCTGAAAATTAAGTAACCGGAGAAAACCGGTTTTTCTCCGGTGTTTTCACCGACTAATTTTACCGGTGAATCACCGGTGATTCTCCGGTACTCACTGCTCCGGTGCAAACCACTGGCTGGACGCGTTGTATGTGAGTCTCGTGCTAAAATATTAATTGTGATTGTGAAGAAGTACTTAATAAAGCTGGAAAAATACGGTGCAGTGTTTCTCTGAATTCTGTCCCAAAAAATTAACATCTTCTACATTTTGGGGGCTCGTCCGGGATAGAATTCGAGAGCACTTGTACCTACGGCGTGGCGTGGTTGTACAGCAAAAGACGGCGGACATTTTGGCGTGTGCGAAACGACGTTAATTTACTTTACCTACGACGAAAGACGGCGCAAACGCAATGTCATTTTGCGGTTCGGAGGCGGAATCGAAATTCACGATGGATGGGCTGTGCGGCATAAGTAAGTTTAGCGGCGACGAAAAAACTTACGCGTCGAGCAAGTGGGCACAAGACATTGAAGACAACGCGGAGATATTTGAATGGACACCGCAACAGAAGTTGATAATCGCGAGAAGAACCCTTACAGGCACCGCGGAATTATGGCTAAGGTCAGAAAAGACATTTAAAACATATGAGGAACTCAAGGCGGCTTTGTTAAAAGAATTTCCAGAAAGTGTCAATGTTAAAGAGATGCATGAGATAATGGCGGCGCGGAAAAAACGTAAGGATGAGAGTTATTTTCAATATATGCTAACTATGAAGGAGTTGGGAAAACGCGCTAAGTTCCCAGACTATGTATCGATCCAGTATATAGTAGATGGCATAACGGATACAGAAGTAAATAAGGCCATATTATACGGAGTCACGGCATACCCTGCATTAAAAGAAAAATTATTTTTATATGAACGTATGAAGAAAAAGATGCATCCAAACGACGAAGTTGTTAAAGATCGGCAAACAAAGCAACGTCAAATTCCAGTTTACAATAATAAGAAGAAATGTTACAATTGTGGGGGTATGAATCACATAGCAAGTACATGCAAAGTTGGCATAAAATGTTTCCGATGCAATAAATTCGGTCATATAGGTACTCAGTGTACGGCGGCGCAAAGTCGAAACGTGGGTCGAGAAAACGCGGCAAACGTGACCACAGAGACACCGACGGCGATAGGAGGAACAAAGATGGCGGACACCTACCAACCCATGAAACAGCGGTCAGCGATGTTCGGATTTAATTCGGCCAATGAGAGACGTGACGCACCGGACGACAGCACGGCAAACGACCAATATCAGTTTCGTCAATATAACAATGAAACTTCTGGCGATGTAATGTCAATAAGTTCGAAAGAAATGTCGGGTTGCAAAAAGTTGTTAAAACCTATAAAACAAGTCTTAATTTGTAATATTTCGGTTAATGCGTTAGTTGACTCTGGTAGCGACGTAAATTTAATGTCATTAAGATTGTTTTCCTTGTTAAATATCGATAAATGTGATGACGATGTTATTTTATCTGGACTCGGTCAGTGTAAAGTTTTTTCACTTGGTAAAGTATGTTTAACTATTCAAATAGATGGTCATTGTTATAAGCAAATTGTGTTTCACATCGTGTCGGAATGTGTCATGCCGTATGATTTAATATTGGGTCAAGAATTGTTAAGCAGTGTAACCATGATAATGAACGAAGGGTCGGTAAATTTCCTGCCTAATTATTGTGAATGGTTGAATCAAATAGAGTATTTTACAGGTTATACAAGTTGTTTGGACCACGTTAGCAATCAATCACTAAAAGAAGAGGTTATGCAGTATATTACAAACTACAATCCAATTCAAACCGAAGAAGCACCCATCGAGTTGAAAATAATATTAAAGGACAATATACCAGTGAGACAGCGGCCTAGAAGATTAGCTATTGCAGAACAACAAATAGTTGAAAAACAAGTAGAGGAATGGCTACAGGACGGAATCATCAGGGTGAGTTTTTCTGAATATTCTAGCCCAGTGGTTTTAGTGAGAAAGAAAGACGGCACAATGCGAGTTTGTATTGATTATCGACAGCTCAATAGGAAAATGGTAAAGGACGAGTTTCCACTTCCGGTAATTGATGACTTGATTGACAAGCTGCGGGATGCGAAGGTGTTCAGTGTCTTAGATCTGAAAAATGGATTTTTTCATCTTAAAGTGAGTGAGGAATCAATACCTTACACTTCTTTTGTAACTCATAATGGTCAATTTGAGTTCTTACGTGCCCCATTTGGTCTGTCAATCTGTCCGAATACATTTATGCGTTTCGTCAGCATAATTTTTAGGGATTTAATAAAGCAGGGAATATTAGTAATATTCATAGATGACATTCTAGTTCCAGCCATTGACGAGGCACAAGCACTCCAGAGACTGAAGCAAGTTCTGGAGGTAGCTTCAAGATACGGCCTGAAGATTAACTGGAAAAAAGCAAAATTATTACAGCGAGAAATAGAATATCTTGGCCATGTAATCAAAGATGGTGAGGTGAGACCAAGCCCTGAGAAGACGGATGCAGTAAGTCGATATCCGATACCATGTAATATTAAACAACTACATAGTTTCATAGGTCTGACTAGTTACTTCCGAAAATATATTGAAAATTATGCTATTATTGCTAAGCCGTTGACAGATTTATTGAAAAAAATGAGCAATTTAAATTCAATGATGAACAACAAAAAGCCTTTCAGATGTTGAAACTTAAGTTGACATGTAAACCAGTTTTAAAAATATTTGATCCTAGATTAAAAACCGAATTGCATACAGATGCATCGCAGGTGGCATTTTCTGCGATTTTAATGCAGTATCATCCTAATTCGGGTCTTCATCCCATACATTACATGAGTCGTAAAACTAATGATGTTCAAAGTAAATACTGTAGTTATGAACTGGAGGCATTAGCTATAATTGAAGGAGTGAAAAAATTTCGGCATTACCTATATGGAATTCATTTTAAGATAGTTACAGACTGTAAAGCATTCGAACAGACTCTAAAGAAGAAAGATTTAACAGCTAAAGTTGCAAGGTGGGTTATTATGTTAGATGAGTATGACTATGAAATAGAACACAGATCTGGTGCAAGAATGCAGCATACTGATGCACTAAGTAGATACCCCTATGTATCTTTAGTCACATCGTTCCAGGAAAACATAAGAATGGCTCAAGACAAAGACCATGGTATTCAAGCCATTAAAGAAATTTTGAAAGAAAAGTCCTGTAAAGATTATTGGTTACAGGATGGATTATTATATAAAGGAGAACAGAAGCAGTTAGTCCTACCAAAATCATTAGAGCAATCAATAATTCAAAAAGTTCACAGTAATGGGCATTTTGCTAAAGCGAAGATGAAAAATTTGTTACTTAAGGATTACTATATCAGAGATGTTGACAAGAAGATTGATGAATTTTTGTTAACCTGTATCCCATGTCTACTCGCAACAAGAAAAGAAGGAAAGCAGGAGGGCTTGTTGAATCCCATTGACAAAATTAGTATTCCATTTGATACATTACACCTTGACCATATCGGACCATTGACAGAGACAAAGAAGCAATATAATTACATTCTAACAGTGGTTGACGCTTTCACGAAATTTGTTTGGCTTTTCCCTACCAAGTCTACTTCTAGTAAAGAAACATTGGCTAAACTACAAATTTATCAACAGGTTTTTGGAAATCCACAGAGAGTTATTACTGACAGAGGGACGGCTTTTACAAGTCATGAATTCGAAAATTTTTGTAAGGAAGAAAAAATTCAGCATGTGTTAATTACTACAGGTGTACCAAGAGGTAACGGCCAGGTGGAGAGAGTCCACAGGGTAATTATACCTATTTTGACTAAATTATCAATAGAAAATCCCACTTTATGGTATCGTCACGTAAGCAGTGTGCAAAGGGCCTTAAATAGTACCTTTCATAGGAGTATTCATTCTTCTCCTTTTGAATTACTAACTGGGATAAAGATGAGGACTAAAGAGGATGTTAATATTATTGAATTGTTACAGAAAGAAGAAATTTTACAGTTTGATGAAAATAGGGATAAAATTAGAGAGCAAGCTAAAGAACAAATTCTTAAGATTCAAGAGGAAAACAGAAAGTACTACAATAAGCGAAGAAAAGAAAGTTATCAGTATAAAGAGGGTGATCAGGTGGCAATTAAGAGGACTCAATATGGTCCAGGGCTTAAATTAAAACCTAAGTACCTAGGTCCCTACAAGGTGATAAAGTGTAAACGTAATGATCGCTATGACGTGGAGAAAATTGATCCATCTACTGAAGGACCCATGAAGACATCATCTTCTGCTGATCAGATGAAAAAATGGCCAGAGGGTAATGGTTCTGACAGCACAGAAGAATGACTTCTCATAAAGGTTACAATCCTATTAATTAATTTTTTTTTCAGGAGTTACATAATTTTGTTTTAGTTGAATCATACTTACGTTTTGCATTCTATAATTTATACTATACTCATTCGCTTATTATCATGGTTCATACTGGGAATCGTATAAGCTGACCTATGTAATAGAGATATTCATAGTTGTTATTTTTGTTATTTTTGTGTGAAGTAAAGCCAATTATTAAAAAACTTACCTATTTCATATCATCTAAGATTTTGTGTTGTCAACAAAATTGGTTAAGTTAAACCTACAATTTCTAAAAAAAGATGTGTAATATGTTTAGGTGTATACAATGTGCTATAACTACAACTAAAAGTAAATACCTATTATTGACAAAAATGTGTAAACATGTCAAGTAAATTTTTTGTTTTGCTTATTAAAATGTTTGGAATAACATTCAAGAGTAATGTAGGTATAAGGTTGCATTATAGAAATTACATTTTGTGTTAAACATGTTAATTAAAATTAATGGTTGTATGTTTGTGTGAGCAGTGTATATTGTTGTATGTTGGTATGTAGCTCTTAAAGTAATATTTTTAGTATGAATGAGTTTAAGGTGAAACATTTATTTGTCAATGTAATTTGAACCAAGTATGAGAGGTCTTAAAGTTTAGTATAATTTCGAAGAGTGGTATTTGATATAGTACATTAAGCTGTATTGTATTCCTAATATCTATTCTTCTTACTGATGTGTTATATTCATGAAACTAACTACTTTAGTTTTCATTGAGTATTGAGTACAGTTAAGGGTAAATGTTAAAGTTTCATGTAGTTAAAATTAAAATATTGTTGCCTTGGGAAATTGAAGTTAACACATCATTGTTAAGTCCTTACTGTTTAAGATAGTTATAGTTAGAAATATATTGTTACATACTTATTAAGATAGTTAAAGCTAATACATTTCTTGTTATTTAGTGGAACTCTTAGAGCATTAGGTTCATAGTTATATCTTTAATGTATTGTTGTATTTTATGAATGGGATGTCTGAGGCCAGACATATGAGTGCAGGACGGCCGAGATGTAGGAACGGAACGCAGTGTTGTATTAGGAAAAATTAAAAGATGTGAGCGGGCAACACAGTGAGTATGGTGGCACTACTGGGAAGGAAGACGATCGAGTGGACGCGTTGTATGTGAGTCTCGTGCTAAAATATTGTGATTGTGAAGAAGTACTTAATAAAGCTGGAAAAATACGGTGCAGTGTTTCTCTGAATTCTGTCCCAAAAAATTAACATCTTCTACATAAATAAATAAAACATTTTAATTTTTTTCTCTTGATTACATTCAGAAATTATGATTAAATTCAATTAATTGATTCCTTAAAATTTTATTTACATACTTAACGAATATTATTATTGAATATATTGAAACATAATTCCTATAAAAATAACAACATATAAATTGAATAAATATTATGCATAATGAATGCATGTTGTTATTGTTATTTGTTACAATACAACGCATAATGTCATTTATTGTACATCACTAGTCATGACGAATTGACAGACTTCAGGAACGCATAGTCAGCGCGTTCTACTATAGTTAGGTATTAAATGGGTGGTAGCCAAACAAAATAATTTAAAATTTTAAATAATACACATGACAAAAATAGAAACAATTTTAATTAGGTATTCGAAAATTTTATAATCAACACATAACGTTAACCTACTTAATCTGTGGTTAACATTTGAACTTTTATAAAATGGATACACATAACATTGGATTTTATCGCAACTTAAAAATACTTAGGTGGGTACTTAAATGTATGGAATTAACAAATTAATACTTAAATAGTAATATCTTAAGGAAGAATAAATTCAGGGCCGTCGTAAGCGGGCATTCAAGGAGTGCACAGCATGCGGGCGGCAAGCCCGGGGAACAGGCAAATGGATCGTGGACGGACTGCATGAAAATTTAAATCAACGAAACGATAATAAACCGGAGTAACCGGTATCAACGAAAGTTAACTGGTATCAGCTTGGTAGTCGAAGCGACGACGACGGAGAATGCAAAACCGTACACGCGGGCACTCAAGTAGCTAGCGACACCCCTGAATATATTCCGAGTGAATGAGCGAAGGCCCATTTTCCGTTTATGTGACCTTAAGTCTCACTAACGTTGACTACCTTCAGTATACGAGGATAATATAATTATTATTGTTTTTTTGGTAGTTTTATTAAATTAAAAATAACAAATAATTACCTAACTTTGTACCACAGCACTAGTCCGGCAATGAATGGGGCCGTTTTCGTTATACCTAAAAAGAATAAGACCTAAATATATAAAATAAGACCTATTTTGCCTAAACACTTCCAAGTGGCCTGATCATTTCAATTAACAACCAATTTACACAAAACCATAAAAATTATACAGCTGTATTTGTTTTAATATTAATTAGATATTATTGTTATATAAATTACCTTCAATAACTTTAAGGATCAAAATTTAATTGTTATTTAATAAAATTCTTGCACCTTGCTAACTTATAGGGATTTGAGAAATCTCACTCATTTTCCCATCAGCATGTACTACCAAGAACTTTGGGTTGTCTATTACGGGATCATTAACAGGGAGCGACAATACTTGAAAAGTTTCCAGTTCAGGCCTAACGTCTTTTAGAGGAATGTTAGCGGGAACGGGAATATAACTGGCACCCGGTATTATGTCTATAGCTGTCAAAGGCACTGATGGAATTGGATAACATTGTATATTATTGATATCACTTGTTACAAACGAGGTATCTACAGCTGAGGGATTGTCAACAATAATTTCCGCAGCGGTTTTAATCCTAATCTTTGGCTGCTTTTTATGACGTGGTGGATAAGTTTTACGTTTTCGTTCATTTGGTATATTCGACATTGTGTTGTTATCCATAATGGTTTTTTCACTCATTTCGTTTATAAATATTTCAGGATTCTTGACACTTGCAACACCATCAGTTTCAGTCATTAGAACAGTATTGTCTGATCGTGTTTCTAAAACATTTGAAGTAATACAATTAGTAACGTTTAATGAAAAAACATTGGTTATTTTTGGTGATGGCTCAACTGTGTCGCCCAAATAACTACGAAATGATATTTCATACTCTTTCTTTTTATGGGCAATAATTCTTGAAAAGTTAGTTAGGAATTTATTATTTTCTTTTTTGTTGTTGTTGTTGTATTTTTCTTCCGATGACTGGATATTGTGCTCAACAGCTTTTTCAGAATCAGTAGCGACAACTTCACTTGAAGCCGCAATTTTGGTTTGAATAGAAGACGTTTCTCCTGTGGAATTGAACGCCAAGGCCTCATTTGCATTCCAAGACGTACCAGGTTTTAAACCTAATTTATCCACTTGAATTTGCGCATGATGAAGGATTTCAGACAAAATTTTTAATTCCGAATGAGATAAAGTGCTTAAAGGTGCGTTCAGAGCTGCAGCAACCTTTCCATCAGCGTTTATTGTTAAGAACACATCGCGAAATCTATGCAAAATATCCTTAATTAAGTGATCAATAGTGCCAGAAAACTGTTCATCCGTAATATTTGGGTTTGGCTGCGGACTACGCGGTTTTTTTGGTTGTGACTGTTTTTGCTTAGCAACGGGAGGTGGTGGAACTGGTTGGCGCATTTCTGATATAATGGATAAAATCTTCAATTTTTTGTAACTCGCTTCGATAAAATTTCTTACGTGCCGTACTTTGTATTTCATCAATACATCTTCCTCACAGTATTGCTTAGTCTTTTCAAGAATTTTTATTGGAATTGCATTCCTCAGAAAACATTCTGCTTCATATGAAATTATATTATTCGTGTGTTTGAAGGGTAAAAGACATTTTTCTCGGTCGATTAGAGTTCTCAATTTGAAAGTATCCCTGTTTAAACAATGAGTCATTGTTTTATGCAACCAACTGGATTTATCAGCGGAGTCTTTTACGATTTTACTGTATATTACATCATCACGTCCAAATTCATAAAACTCTGTTTTACCATTGGTATTACTGAACTGTAACAACTTGTCGCAAATGGGTCTATTTTTTAAATTAAAGTCACTTGCTCCTTCTGGATATCCTTTCCATTTAGATTTTTTTTCATATTTCAAAGCAAGTTCAATAAGTTTTAGCCCCTTCCCGCATGTGTTGGATATTTTTGCTTGCGAATCAATCGCAATAGTATGATTTTCAATGAATTTGTTAATTGCATCTTGAGGTTCAGTACTTTGCTCCGAAACGCAACAGCATGTACAAGTTTCCGTACATGGATGAGTTGTTTTAATAAATCTGGCAATATCGATATATTTGTCATAAGTCAATAGTATTGATATATAAAGTTGTCTCTTTTTCCAACAACATGATATAATATTGATTACTAGTTCGCATCTTTTCATTGGGAATTTGTTAACTTCAGTATATTTTTTTGTCGTATAATCTGTTACTTTATAACAGTTGTCAATTTGATAGGCATCTAAATCCTTTCGAAATAAATTATAAATTACTATAACACAATCTCGAAGATCCATTTCCATTAAAATATTTTTAAAATCATTTATGTTTTTTATTACAAAATTAGAAGTAGAGGAAAAGGTTTTACCCGCTGAGATATCACTTTTGCTGATCGGATTAATTTTCTTTTGCTTAATTAATACAACATCGTCATCAGAATCGGATGAAATGTTTAATATGTCTGGTTTATTTTCGTTCTTTATTTTTGGTGGAATCTTACCTATATCGATAAGAACAATTTTCAGTGGTTTACATAAGGCTAGAAGACTTTCCAGTTTATTGGTTCCTTCGGAATTGATATCTGTTTCAATTTCTGATTTTATAGCCACTTCATTTTTTGTACTGGCGCTGTTTGTTTCACTTTCAATTACAACTAATTTTGACTCAAGTTCTTCGAATGTTTCAATTTCTGATTTTATAGCCACTTTATTTTTGGTACTGGCGCTGTTTGTTCCACTTTCCATTTCATCTAATTTTGACTCAAGTTCTTCGAATGTTTCAATTTCTGATTTTATAGCCACTTTATTTTTGGTACTGGTGCTGTTTGTTTCACTTTCCATTTCATCTAATTTTGACTCAAGTTCTACGAATGTTTCAATTTCTGATTTTATAACCACTTTATTTTTGGTACTGGTGCTGTTTGTTTCATTTTCCATTACAACTAATTTTGACTCAAATTCTTCGAATGTTTCATGTTCAGATTTTATAACCACTTCTGTCTTGTTAGCGGAGTTCTTATTTTTGTTATTAATTACATCGAGTTGTGACTTAAGTTCTTTAAATGTTAACTTAAAACTTGGGCTTCGTTGTAAATGTTTTCTCTTTCTTTCTTTGTTAGTTGTATCGTGCTCTCTTTTTATTATCTTAGCTCTTTTTATAGGATAAGCAATCTTTTGCTGTGGCTTACTTTCATAAATAATGGCTTTTATTATCTCTTTAGGATTAGCTGTACTTAAATCTTGTTTTAAAATTACCATTTCGTCTAATCTTGTTGTATAAACTATTGGTAAATCACATAACGATTCTAAATTCATGTTTACAACGTTTCTGCTTGTATCAGGTGCATTGATATATCTGAAAAAGAAGACATTAATCAAGTTGTAATACTTAGGATTCTAGATATTATTCAAGTTTCATAATATAACGCTAAATAGTGTCAATTAATACTAATTAATTAATCAATTATCAAAATTGATCGGTAACATTTTAATTATTTGAGAACATAATTAAGTTATTTAATACAAAAAATAAAGGCAAATTCTTTAAATCAGTTATTTAGCGTTGAAGTTATTGTTAAATAAGTATAATAAACATTACATAAATAAATATGGTTATTGTATGATAAAATATGAAATAACCTACGTTCCATTTAAATACACAATTAAATACATTAAATAAATTCAACAGTATTACCACAAGTATTACATTGTGTTAAAAAAACAGTTTTCTAAAACAATTTAAAATGCTTTTTAATTTGTAATTGTAATTTTTTTTAAATGCTTTTTAAATATGTATTAATTATAGTATGCCAACGCGCGTATTGTTAGGGACCCAGCAACAGCTACTTCGACGTCCACGGTCCATTTCGTTCAACGTTGCGAACGTAGCTGTGAAAATACCGCGAGCCATTGCGAGTGTAGAGCGTTGTTAAATTCGAGCAAGTTCGCGCCGTGATCCGCGGACTAAGTGTAGAGCGGCTTTTACACGCGACTGTCGTTTTTTACCATTATTACGTCATCAAAATGGCTGACAAGTGCTGACAGCGTTTTTCCGGAAATAAAAAAAGAATTAATATTTTATTTTATGACGAGAAAGCGTGTTTATTTTGCCGAAATGTAGTTTTTGTTGCTTTTTATTAAGAAAATCAAGTTTATTTTTCACTACCGAAAGTACCTACCCTATTAATTTATAAAGTGTTAATGATAAATTTTATTTCTGTTCTACAATCCATAGTTTTATTAAAAAATAATTATCGTAAATCGCAATTTTTAAGTACGTAAATAAAAGTACCTACCCTATTAATTTATAAAGTGTTAATGATAAATTTTATTTCTGTTCTACAATCCATAGTTTTATTAAAAAATAATTATCGTAAATCGCAATTTTTAAGTACGTAAATATCTACTCTTATACGATATTTATATGATATTTACGTACTTAAAAATTGCGATTTACGATAATTATTTTTTAATAAAACTATTAGTATTATGTACTCTTTTATATCATGTTCAACAGAGCACAAATTTGTTAAAACTTGAACCAGAGCCGTTGTAATCGGGCGTTCAAGGCGTGCAATGCACGCGGGCGGCACTTTCGGGGAGCGGCGGCACGAGATATCATTTCATTTAACGGCCGTTCCCAATATTCAACCAATGGTTAAGGTTAGATAGCTATCCCTTGCGATTAGTAAGTTCTTATCTATCCTTATAAGGCGTCCCTATAACGTCTAGTAGTTTTACCTATCTATGGTTAACAGTAGATAAGTGATCAATCCAGGCCCTCCCAAATAGCGGCTACAGACTCACGCCGAGAACCCCTGAGAACACCCGAGAAGCGTGAATGTGATCGGTTTCTCGCCGTCTCGTTCTCGCGCTCGCCTGTTCTCCGATCGGTGTCGGTATTTTTGCCCGCTTCAAAGGGTTTCTCGGGCGAGAAAAGATTTCTAATTAAAATAATCTACTGTCTGTGGTCGCCAAGCTATTACTTTAGTACTTCAATTGATTTCTTTCTAATTTTAGTATTCACAAGATTATAGTATGCTAATGCACACTAAACCAAATCCGCTGCACTGTCGTCCATTCCGGATGACGATCGAGAATGCGAATGAGAAGTTCAAATTCAAATTTAAATTCAAATCTTTATTTCTTCGAAGTAGGTTTTTACAAACTCATTTAAAGTCAAGTTACGCCATCGCTTCAACAAATCCCTACGATGAGTGGTCTTGGGAGAAGAAGCGGCAAGAAACTCCCAAGGAGTCTCTTTTTTCTCTTTCACCACTCACAGTACAGGTATCAGGAAGTTCGCATGAGTGTAGATGCCTTCTCGGTTCTCGCGCAATTTCTCGGCAACATTTCTCGACGAGATTTCTCGCGTGAGTCTATTGGCGGCTTTACGTTTAAATTCAACACAAATGCCAGCCAGATGTCAAAACTCGTCGTCAACACAAAAAAAGAATCGTCCATTCATTCATTAATGTTTGGTGCGTTACTTTTTAAAAGTTTTTAAACATGCTTGTCAATGTTAACAATAACAGTAACTGGTGTAATGGAGAAATTCCATGGTTTCTGAAAAAAGACAGTATTTTAAGTAGGTACTTTTGCAATACACAAATAACGTGTGACAAAAATATAATAGTATTTATACCTACTTATTATAATAATATTAATAGTATTTACCGTTTTGAGGACACCTTTAGGAAGGGATAAATTTCGGAGAGCAAAGTTAACTCCACTTTTATTTAATCGAAATCTATACGAAAATCCACAATCATCCAGTTTATTCATATATTAATCAATCCGCTTTTCGTATGATCGTTTCCTACAAAGTATGAAATCTGCCTCCTCTCTTTCCCAGTCTGATAAATGTTCCAAAATTTCATCGTCACTTTCAGAATCGTAGTTCAGGGATGACTCAAACATTTTTTTTTAAAAATGAACTGAATATAACAAACTTCTATTTACCAAATACTTATTAGTTACGAACAACTATCCCCCAAAATCTTTCGATAAGAGTAAACAATACTAGAGATAGACAATGTAACTAACAGTTGTGACGTTAATTATTATTGGGACGCTTCATCTGTCAATTTCATACAAAAACATATCCCCGGTAAGCTATCTTTCCTCCCGTCGATAGATAACTAACAGAGATAGAATTTCATATCCATAGTAAGATTATTGAGACGGTAAAATAAGAGATAGATAGATTTTTGTACCTCTAGTACGACAAAACCATAGATAGATTGAATATTGGGAATGGCCGTAAGTGAACCGATAATAGCTTGATTTTTGGAACCAGGGAGTTGCAAAACGGTATAGCACGCGGGCGCTCATGCAGCTAGCGGCGCCCCTGCATTTCACTAGTAAGTACTACGCGATTTGCCATAAAAAATATAATACTTACCCTATGTAATATCTATCTATGGTATACTAGTAGTACACAGTCCCTGCCGCAGATCACCTATACTTAAATTACACTGTACTTATTATTACGTCGTATTAAGTATATGAACATTAGCTGCTGTACTCTGATAAATAACAAGCCGACCGCTTTTACATTACGCCTGCGAACTGATCCCCCCGCGCCCCTCTCGACACTACTCGAGCCAAGAGAGCATAGACTACCGCTATACAGAACTTTAACTAAAATATCAATAAAATATTAGTAAAAATTTATATTACCTTTCAATCTAGTTGTATTAACCACTTTGATTTGAAAATGGGTTTGTCACAATGTACATAATAATAATAATGTGTACAATTTTGACTGATTATTCCGCCAACTTGTTTCTCTGAGCCGTTGGAGGTCGTGTCGTGTCGTGAGTCGCGCGCGAGCGCTGTTCGGGCGAGGCGGACGCGGGCGGGGGGCGCGCGCGGGTGGGAACGAAACGAAAGCGGCTAGCTGGCGTGTGGAGTCACGTAGGCATGCGCCATTCGCCCGGTGAGGTGCGGGGGACGATGAGGTGCGGGGGAACGCCCTGACGGTGAGGTGCGGGGCGGGGCGCACCCCTCGGAGCTCGGAGCGAGCTACGGGCACAAAGCAATAATACGCATAAATATTTTCTACGATTAAAAAGCAGCTGTTATTTGAACTTATAAACGAGCAAGGTTTATGATTATGGTCGTATTGTGATGTGAATGTGACCGTCATTTATTGCTCCGCTGTTTCATTTCGTAATTTTTTAGATGCTTATCAATATTTATAATTATATTATCTTATGTACCTAATATTTTCCTGTTTATACTTTATACAAATAAAACTTTATGCAAATTGATTATCGCTCTTTTTTTCTTATCTTTTCATACAATTTTCATTATTGAAATATTAGATCGATGGAAATAGGTCAGCTACTTATTAAGTAATTCAAATCCTACCTACAGTTCTACAAGGATCTTTTGGCGCGTGACTGTAGTGAGGGTGACAGAAACAGCGTCTTAGAGTTTGCCTTCCCCGTGACGCTGTCTCTGTCACCCACACGTCATCCACGCGCCAAAAGATCGTTGTAGGACTAATTAATGGACTAAGTATACATTCATTGGGGTTAGACAAACGTGACCGTGACACAGTGTTTGCGAATAAGTGCACAATATTTTCGCTGATGGTGTGACGGCTACACAATAAGTAGATACTTAATTTATCTTCCTGTTGATTAGGTATAAATGTTTTAGGAAATGCGTAAAATTTTCGTTACTAAAATATAAGCCCATTTATAAATCTCCTCCTGCATGAAAGTTTATTAATAAATATTTCACAGAAACATTAAATTGTTTATTCATAAGTTTCGCTGATGCACAAATACTGATGAAGTAATAAATTATCCAACATTTCATGTTTTAAACTTTAACAACTTTTCACCGACGCGACGGACGCGGCGACGGCGCATAATGTATAATTATTGCTCGCATTGCTCGGTATGTACAGAGTGGGAGATCGGAAAGTATGAAAAAAAAGTGTTGTGTGATGTGTGAAGACGAGGAAAAAAGATACGTCGGGGTCACACTGGTGTTAAAAACTTGGTGTGACCATGAGTCGGATATCTATAGTACGCGACAGGTTGAGATGGCATTTTTCTAGTGATTGGGCATCACATAGGTTTGGTTTACCTATATCGATATTTTTTCCATGCAACAAAATAAAAGTAGCATTAATAAAAAAGGTTTAATAAGTAAAATGTAAATTAGTCATATTTATTCAGTTTCGGCTATCGTGGTATTAGCACTTATGACTACACTTAAATTAATATTGTTGATAGACAGACAAGTAAATATAAGTAATTTTTATGTAGATAAATAAATAAATAAATAAGATATGAGCTAGTAAGAAAATTTATAACTATGTTGTTATAGAATAAGAATGAATGAGATAAGAATATTTTATTCATCACAATCACAATGTGAGTGAGATTAAAATCGATAAACGCGGTCGATATGGGCTCGTACATTAATTAATATATAGTAATATAGTAAGGCCGGCTCCACACGTTGGCGCCAACGTTCGCGCCAACGTTGGCGCCAACGCCATTTTCTAGCTCCACACGTTGGCCGAGTAGCGCCTGCCAACTCCCACCGCTCGCCCCAACGTTGGCGCCAACGCCATTTTCTAGCTCCACACGTTGGGCGAGTAGCGTTGGCGCGAACGTTGGCGCCAACGTCGGCCCCAACGTTGGGGCAGTTTTTTCGTGAGGCATCCACACGTTGGCTATTATGCCAGTTCTGTCCCGTCAGAGCCAATGTAAAGATGTCTGATACAGAGATCGAAATTGCTGTTAGCGCTTTTACAGTACTGACTGCATAATTATAATACCTTATGTTTTATGAAAAAATGAAACGGCCACGTCAAAGAACGTGGTGGATGTTGACACACATGTTGAAACTATAATACTTAATAATAATAACCAATAATAATAAATATAACACCTCGAATACTTAGTACAGGACAGTCTAAAAATATTATACAATCCTCCTTCAACGTACATACATTCTTCTGTAAAAGGCGACAATAGTTAACACTTGCGGAATATGTAGTAAGATTTTTTTAAAACTTGGACGAATAACTATTTTATTAATAAAACAAAATCTAATGTCCTTTGGCTAATAGATGTGCACTACCCCAGAAATATCAGTTAAATATTACAGATAATAATTAACAGGAATAATAATAACTATAACTTAAAATTCAATTTGAATAGTGCGCCATGCAATGATATTTAAATATAGATATGTTATGCCCTTACAAATCAACCTAAAAATCTGTTCCGAAAGGAACTATACAACACACCACGTTTATCTTTTGTTTCACTACACCAATCACAACATCGGTATTTGCACAATTATGTAAAAGGGATGGCATTACTAAAACCATATTAGTGAAAAAGACAGCTAGTGTTTGTCGCTTGCGTCACCCTCTCGCGAGACGCGAGAGCGATAAAACTATATCGCTATTTCTTTCTTCACCTCAATATGGCGTCTTTGCATGAGTTATTACATTATTTGGAAAAATAATTGAAATATGCTAAATAATCTAAGTATCTTAGTATACTTACGCGTGGTATGAGATTCCTTGTACTTTGTTGACCTTGGAGTGATAATTGGTGCACTTCCAAAAGACACACGATGGCATTTTTAATTATTTTCATAACAACGTATATCAACCAACGGCACGGCACGCTCGTAGTTGCGCTTGACGCGGACTAATCACAAGAAGTTCCAATTGGAACTTTTTTGACTCTTCACAACGCGTGCGCGTATAACGTATCTGCCTCTTGTAATATATAATATCATTGGCGCCATGCATGTATTAGCTATTAAGTTTTTATTTTTGTGGTCATTCCGACTTGCGGTTCATAATATTGGATGTGCCTGGTATATTTCTAAAAATTCTAAAAGTTTTTGATGCGGATTTTGTTGATATGGACGCCATTGTCGCCCGATTTCTAGACGTGTGTACTCGTTACCTGCTGTAACAAGACTGAGCGAACCGCGGCCGGCTCCACACGTTGGCGCCAACGTCGGCCCCAACGTTGGGGGTTACCTGCTGTAACAAGACTGAGCGAACCGCGGCCGGCTCCACACGTTGGCGCCAACGTCGGCCCCAACGTTGGGGCCGTTTTTCGTGAGGCATCCACACGTTGGCTATTATGTTATGCCAGTTCTGTCCCGTCAGAGCGTCAGAAAAGACGTCCGATACAGAGATCGAAATTGCTGTTAGCACTTCGCTGTTTTGGCGCGAAATTCAAATTGAAATTTTAAATAAATCTTTTTAATTAAATTTAGTGATTTGAAAAATTATTTATCAATATTTTGGACTATAGTAAGTAATTATACGTCGATTTAAATACTTTCCCAAAATTAGTCAAATCCCTATTCCTTCAATTAGATTCAGATTAATGTTACATAATTAGTACACCAATTAATGTTACATAGTAAAAAATGAATTGGCATATGCCCGTGTTATTTGAGTATAGGTACCTGGTAAATCCACAGAATATGTATGAATAAATTAAAAATAATAATTATAATGAAAACTAATAATAATAACTATAACAATTAATTCAATTGTGTAAATCATGCCCATATCATTTTGAATAGTACGCCATAATATAAGAGCTATTAAGTTTTTATTTTTATGGTCATTCCGACTTGCGTTCCATAATAATGGATGTGCTTGGTAAATTTCTAAGAATTCTAAAACTTTTTCATTTGTTTATGTGGATTTTGTTGATATGGACGCCATTGTCGCTCGATTTCTTGACGTGCGTACTCGTTACCTGCTGCAACAAGACTGAGCAAACCGCCAACGTGTGGATGGATCGCGAACGTTGGCGCAGATTCCTTTGATAAAACCGACACGCGCCCGCCAACTCCCAACGCTCGCCCCAACGTTGGCGCCACACCCATTTTCTAGCTCCACACGTTGGCCGAGTAGCGTTGGCGCGAACGTTGGCGCCAACGTGTGAAGCCGGCGCCAACTCCCAACGCTCGCCCCAACGTTGGCGCCACACCCATTTTCTAGCTCCACACGTTGGGCGAGTAGCGTTGGCGCGAACGTTGGCGCCAACGTGTGGAGCCGGCCTAATACTAAGGCGCGCATGGGTGACGTGCGGTATGCGGGGTGTCCCTTCCCCCGCGTCTCACCTCATACCCCGACTATTATTATAGCACTAGCGGACCGCCCGCGGTTTCACTCGCGTGGATCCCGTTCTCGTGGGAATATATGCATGTATTATACATAAAAACCTTCCTCTTGAATCACTCTACCTATTACAAAAAACCGCATCAAAATCCGTTGCGTAATTTTAAAGATTTAAGCATACAGACAAACAGACAAACAAACAGACGGACAAAAATAGCGACTTTGTTTTATACTATGTAGTGATTATTAAAGTGTTAATCGTTATGATTTAGCCAAGTAAATGTCCAGGGATTTTGAAAGCATAGAATATTGCGATTTGCTCATAGATCTATTATTACTCACTTATCCATTGACTCACAGGCTCACACATTTTAATTCAACGGGAACACCGACGCTGCCGCGCTGTGTCGCGAGCAAGTTAACTGACCTATTAACCCGGATATATGGTAGATTGGTATCCATGGAGACTAAACTTGTTATTGTTAATAATCAATTAGTTAACTCTTCTTTGAATTAAGGGCTCCGCTATCGTTTTGGGGATATCATATTATTTAGGTTTTTATATTCATAATATTGTGTGATAGTACCTAAACAATAAAGTTAAGTACTTAAATTTAATGGTGAAATTATGTTCAGTGTTAACCGCGTCAATTGTTTACAAGGTGTCATACCAATACTTCCCATTATAATCATGGAATTAATAATCTAATATTTAAGGTGTTTACAAGAAAAAAAAATTTGATAGGTTATGTTCATATTCAGCCGTTTGTTCTTAAACAATAAATATTGCCTACGGAAATTGTAAATAATGTGTCAAACGACAATGTTTATGCGCCTGAATAATTAAACTTAGATATGTACAGATGTGTTCAACAATAGGTTTAAAAGTTTAAATTCGACAACATTGAAGTCGCTTTCTGAAATGTAAGTTTTGTTTTAATTATTATTATGTAAATGTATTTAAATGTTTAAATTTAGTAATCAAGGCGCTTAATTTCACACCAACATGGCCTCTATATTTTTTTACTTTACAACATGGCTTTCCAACGACTAAATGCGTCATTTTTAGGGTTCTGTTCTGTTAATTTACCTACTTGGATTAGTAGATAAATATTGGGGAAGGTAGGTCCTCGAATGGAGACCACGTCTTGGGAAAAGGAGCGAAGGGCGCCGCCTGACCAGGTGGACAGACTACCTGAAGAATACAGCGAGCATCCACTGGTTTTAAAGGGCTCAGGACCGGTCAGAGTGGCGCCAGTTGTGGTCGATGGATGGATAGATGAGTTGCCGGAAAGAAACCAATTCCAACCTAACTACTAAAAGTTTTGCATGGTCAATGACGGAATATCATTCGGTGGCTATAAGGGCTCCCTTCAGGTTATTGCTTAGTGAGCCCTTGGCCTAAGGGACGAGAGTCGCCTATGTCCATGGTGCATTTTACATTTGTGGTTTGTTTATTGTTTCAGTGCGATGGGCGCAGCGCTTATTAAGTTGTTCTCGGCCACAAGCGTGCAGGCAGCGGGTTCGGTGCTCGACCGGGTCATATCGCAGCCCAACACAGAGGAACATACTGTGCTCTATAAACTGGCCGATTATAAGAAAGGTAGGTACTCACAATATGTATTTTATGCTCCAGTAGGTACGTCAGTGCTCCTATATACCTAATGAGAGCGATTTAGAATTATTCGATAGCGTGATTCAGGTTCGGTGTCGTCACCATTGGACGTGTGTGCTAAGTTTAATCTGTAACAATACTTATAATTAATAATGGAGTTCCGCAAAGTAACACCTGATACAACTAAACAATTAATTCCTACAGGAGGTCTTCTGCTGGAGACGTATACTAAAGGCGGCATGGCGGCGGCAGAGCGGCTAATTCGTGAGGAGTTCTCTGCCTACATGTACGCTGGCGGGCGCGGCCGCGTCATCAACAGGGCCGAGTACCTTCGGTGGAAGTTTCGGGACCAGGAACAAGTGAGTTATCCTTTGTTTCTCTTTATGTTTATAGCGTCCTCTGCCCAACGGTTGTTGGGAAGAGTAGCGGTAAGACCGCCTTTTGTACTAAAATTCGACTATCGTAAATGTTACCTTTTTTGTGGGTACAATAAAGGGATTAAAAGGTATTCTACGCTATTAAGTTAAATCCATCTAAGTATTAGGTACATATTTAACCGTAGCGACTAGCGAAGCGAGTGCGGGTTTTTTTTTTGCTTGATGTTGTAAGTTGTGAGGTTGAAAACTTGCAACTTACATTTGTTCCAACTAGTACTGTAGAGCAAGGGTTGATTTCAGGTGGTTCTGCCAATCGAAGCGTCTCTTTCCCCACACGATCCCCTAGCCAAGTGGGAGGACCACACGGCCTGCTGGCAGATGAGCTACCGAGGAGCCCTGGGGGAGTCACTGCTACATGTCCTCATCATATGTGATACAAAGGTAACCAACCATGCGGATTCAACGTAAATATATTTTGTATTGTAATGAAAATAATGATGTGATTTATAAAACTTATAACATACTGGATGCTAATCATCAGGGCCGCCGTAAGCTAACGGCTAAGCAACTTAACGGATGATTATCTAATAAATTATTCGTCATAATCCAGTCAATGACCGACATCTGATCGTTTCAGATACACACGAGGCTGGCGAGAACGTTGGTCAAATGTTTCCCAAAATTATCTTTGGACGTGGTTGAAGGTGAAGAATATTTAGGTAATTCAATTATTTTAAAGAATTTGCGACATAAATATCTAAGTATAAGTTTTTCATAAAATTAATAAAACTCCAAATCAAAGGGACCACGGAAAAACTGGTCTTGTTACTTACATAGGTGTAAGTAGTTACGTACCTAAATTGTATCTTCTCCTTTTTTTCTTACACAGGAGCCAGTTCCCTGCACTTGGCAATAGCATACAGCAACAATGAACTGGTCCAAGACCTAGTAGAAGCTGGTGCTGATGTCAACCAAAGAGCTATTGGTAAACCACAATATTTTTTCTTTATTTACTGAAAAAACGCTGTGGCTGAGCTACACCATCGTCCCGTAAAGTCCACTAAAAACTTATCTGACTGTGAAAAACTGTTTAACCGTGTCTGCGATCCATGTTATTGAGTTAAAATATCGGCATTCATAAATATTAAATATCTTTAAAAAAATAAAAAATCTGTTCAACATCCACACGTAATAAAATAAGAATAAATTAAGAAAATGTCAATCAAATTAGCTTTAAATAGGACCACGCGATACGCTCTAGCTTTCGATTACAATAACAATTATGTATTAAAATTGGTTCATCCAGGAAAAAGTTATGATACATAGAAAACACAACACAACCAAATTGTGTACCTTCTCCTCTTTCGAAGTCGATTAAAAACGTGCCTGTATATAATCCAAGCTGGTTTGCCACAAAGGCAGTTTCTTTCTCCCTCGGGACCAGCAGTGCGTGCCGCCGGCGCGGCAGACCAACTATGAAGGCCTGGCGTACCTGGGCGAGTATCCCCTGGCCTGGGCCGCGTGCTGCGCCAACGAGGCTGTCTACAACCTTCTCCTGGACTCCGACGCCGATCCTGATGCCCAGGACTCCTTCGGCAACATGATCCTTCATATGGTCGTCGTGTGCGATAAGTTGGTGAGTTTGGGTAAATAAAAGCTTCTTGTTATTTAGCAGCAAGCAATTAAATTATTAATAGAAAGTGGTCAACGTTACCTATGAACATGACTTACACTAAAGGCATCATCGCGATCAACGATACCAAGGTTGTAGGTCGGTTGGTTAGTTATTGCAGCAAGCCCCAGCCACATTACGATAAGTGGTTTAGGAGCCAACGCATGGAAAGGCGGTAAGTAAGCCGGGCGGGTTTCACGAAAAGATGCTTGTAATAATTTTAAAACTTCTTCACAATATTATAATTCTTACGTGAAACACCATAATAAAGCCACCAGCCACAATAAAGGGACCAATCTCAATAATTATCTCTTACAATACTCTGATCTGCTGGTATAGGATTGGGAATAGTCTCCAATGTGCCGGCAAAGGATCGAGACTAGTCTTTTAGGCCACCAAAATACTTAACCTCTTCCCCAGGACATGTTCGGCTACGCGCTCCGGCACCCGAAGGTGCCGGCGAGCAACGGGCGGCTGAACCGCGCGGGCTTCACGCCGCTCACGCTGGCCTGCCAGCTAGGCCGCGCCTCCGTGTTCCGGGAGATGCTGGAGCTCTCCGCCAGGGAGTTCTGGCGGTACTCCAATATTACATGTTCCGCGTATCCGCTCAACGCCCTGGATACGCTGCTGCCGGATGGGAGGACGAGTGAGTGTAGCTTGTAATTCAGTATCAGGGAGAAGGAGAACTGGAGGTGACAATCTACCAGACTTAAGATAGATCAGGACGTGGATAGATGTACGCTCTAGTTTTGTGCAGTAAGCTAAAGAATAGAAGTTCCGGTATCTCTGAGTAGGAATAGGTCAATGAATAATTTTTCTTTATCCACAGATTGGAATTCTGCGTTGTTCATTATCCTTAATGGTACAAAGCAGGAACATCTCAATATGTTGGACGGAGGCATTATACAAAGATTGCTTGAGGAGAAATGGAAGACTTTTGCAAGGGTAAGTTATCATGTACTTTTTACTGTACCTACAAAGAACAGGTTTTAAGAATTTCGTAAAAAATGTGTGGATAAAATATTGACGAGACTAAAGCTCAATTTGACATTTTTTGAATTCTCGCTTAAGTAAGAGTACGAACCACATCATCCGTCGGTTACCTGATCCGATGGATATAAGGTATCATTATGCGATGAACACTTTTAATACATATACCTACTGCCAGCTTACTGCGTTGTACTTCTTGAGGATACCTACTTTTGAATTCCTGGGCCTTTAATGCCTAATTTCTTAAGATGACCATCTTTCCAGACTGTCACTAAAAACATTATGTGAATGTCCTTTAATTTTCCAGAAAAAGTTCCTCAAACGTCTCATGATTCTAATGCTGCATTTGCTTCTACTATCCGTGTCAGTATACTTGCGACACAGCAGCGTGGAAGCCGATGCGCATCCCGACTGGGGGCTGGAGATATCTGATGCTCGCAGTGGGATTAGACTGGGATGCGAACTTGGCACGATCCTCTCCACACTCTGCTACATCATACTCCAACAGGGCGATGAGATCAAGAACCAGGGCTTAATAGCGTATTTCAAACAACTGGTAAGAATGCTACGTAAAATGGTTGGACCTCATAATAGGTATCTTAATTCGTATGCAGAATGAAAATATAATGTTTGGTTTCCTTAGATCCACGAACCGGCGAAATTCATATTCCTCGCGTCAAATATCCTCCTCCTCGCATGCATACCCTCGCGGCTGAGCCGCCAGACGATGGTAGAGGAAGCCATTTTGATATTTGTCCTGCCCGGCTCTTGGTTCCTGCTTATGTTCTTTGCAGGGTGAGTGATACTCCGACTAATTCCATCAAATAAAGAAGTAAACAGTGAGCTGATTGTATGAATGCAGCACCACCTTTCCGCTACCGCCCATGACAACTGTGATCGACTTAGAACAGGACTCAAATGGGCACCAGCCTGGTTAGTTCAGTTAAGAGAAGCTGTTGGAATATTAGTTGGTTAGTATGTTTATATTATTATTCCTATCATTGCTTTAAATTATTTGTTTGATTGTTCCGCAGCGCGGTGAAGCTGACGGGTCCGTTTGTGACGATGATCTACAGCATGATCACGGGTGACATGTTCACCTTCGGCATCATCTACTCCATCGTGCTCTTCGGGTTCTCACAGTCCTTCTACTTCTTGTACAAAGGTATGTGGCAGGAGCGCGGTTGACATTAGGCAAGGATAGACAGTGCCTAGAAGCTTAGTGCCCTGTTGATTTTGTTCGCTTCTAATTAAGGAGTGTGTTAAAGTTTTCCGGATATTTTCAGGATATCCGAATGTACAAGGTACATTGTACTCGAGCTACCCTAGCACTTGGATGGCGCTCTTCCAGATTACGTTAGGTGATTACAGCGTAAGTATTCCTTCTTTTGTAAAGACCAGCTACTGTCACAGTTGTCAGGGGCGGCAGCGGAAAGGGGTTGTATATACTTTTAAGCTATTTTATGTCAATGGATACTTTAATTTCTAACCAAATAATAGCCGATTTCAAAATCGATAAGTAGAGGATAACTAAAAAAAAAACCGGCCAAGTGCGAGTCGGAGTTCGGAGTCGCGCACGAAGGGTTCCGTACCATTATGTATAAAAACGCCAAAACATCTGGTATGTTGTATGAAAGTATTTTATTATTGTAGCCACATATTACGCACAACGCCATCTCTTGGACCGAAAGGTAATTAAACTTACGTCAAAAGTACTGCCGCCCACTTAAATATTTATTTTATTCTGTTTTTTAGTATTTGTTGTTGTAGCGGCAACAGAAATACATCATCTGTGAAAATTTCAACTTTGTAACTACTACGGTTCATGAGATACAGCCTGGTGACAGACGGACGGACGGACGGACGGACGGACGGACGGACGGACAGCGAAGTCTCAGTAATAGGGTCCCGTTTTACCCTTTGGGTACGGAACCCTAAAAATGACTCGTCAGACGTCACACATTTATATGGTACCAGACGAAAAGCACCAGCTCAAAATCGGTGCACCCAGTTCAATGTTGTAAGGTAAAACAAAAACGACAATACATTTGAAGTGAAAACCTCCTCCTGTTTTGAACTCGGTAAAAATAATCTCTGTCCGATCCACGGTCTCCAGTACTCGGACCTGGGGCTGACGACGTACCCGAACCTGTCGAAGACGGTGTTCGCGCTGTTCATGGTGTTCGTGCCCATCCTGTTGCTCAACATGCTCATCGCCATGATGGGCAACACGTACGCGCACGTCATCGAGCAGTCCGAGAAGGAGTGGGTCAAGCAGGTACTTAATGGCTGACTAGGGTGCAACTACGCAATACGTAATGTTACGGGTATAAGGTAGTGCTTGACAATAATTCCAACCTATAGTAAGTAGTTTCATTGATATTGAGCGCACTAACTAAATAAAAGCCTATTTTTTTAATACCAAATCAGAAAAATGTTGGGAACACTGATGCATGAAGGGTATTCTTTCAAATTGTTCGTGGTACGCATTAGGAACGACGACGGAATGTTAATATATGCACGACACTACAAAATTCATACTGTATTTTCAATATATAACCCGATTAGCGCTCTGATTAACATGCCGGATCGCTGTTCCGTGGGTTCTGGGTTCGATTCTAAACGGGGCGGAAAGAATAATGTTATACTTAATCAAATTTTAGTCTGGGTTTGTCTTTGTTGTGTGTGTTGTTTATGGCACCCATAACACGAAATCCTATAATAATATCCATAATCGAAAGCGTGGGGCTATGAGTACCGTTATTTATTTTCATATAAGTACATTTCACCCCGTTAGGTGCACTTTAATAATTTCAATAGATTTGTAGGTAACTTTTGTTTGTACGCGCAGTGGGCCAAGATAGTGGTATCCCTGGAGCGCTCAGTAGCTCAAGAAGACGCTCACCGCTACTTACAAGAGTACTCCATCGGTCTGGGCCCGTCCGACGACCCGCGCTACGAGCAACGTGCCGTCATGGTCATCAAGAGCAAGGCCAAGACGCGCGCCAAGCAGCGGAAGGGGGCTCTCACCAACTGGAAGGTATGGGCTTGAGGAGAGTCTGAGGGTTTGGAAGTTTCACGCATTAAGGCGGCCTAGAATGACCGCGATCTTTTACCGATACTTGTCCGAGACACTTGCTCGAGTTACTTGCCCGAGTCACTTACTCGAGATACTTATCCGAGTTACCTGCTCGAGTTATTTGTCCATGATACCTGCTCGAGTTACTTGTCCGAGATACCTGCTCGAGTTAAGTACTTGTCCGAGTTACCTGCTCGAGTTACTTGTCTGAGTGACGTACTCGAGATAGGAACATACTCGAGTCAGATGCTCGAGATGTTTTCTCGCTTATGCAATAATATACATTACATGGTATTGTACTTAATACCAGTATAATTCACGTTCCGTCAGTGATTTAGATAGATATTTTTCAGCGTGTCGGGAAAGTGACTATCGCAGAACTGAGAAGAAGGGGCATCAGCGGTGAGGAGCTGAGGAGACTCATGTGGGGCCGAGTGTCCATCTCCACCCCTACGAAAGCTCCTAAAAAGTTAGTGATAATTCCTCAGGACCTACTATTCTTCGTCTCACCCTTCAATATATTAAACTTAAGCACCGCTTGGTACCTCGTACTAAAGACTTTCTGTAATAGCTTTTCTTATACGCCTGCTATAAGGTACGTACCTAGAGGAATCGATCGGTTACAGGTAATTAATAGATTTGTACTTTCCCAACAGAGTGCCACCCCCGGATTGCGTGCTGACGACAGAGGGGGCATTAGGGCCGGGCGTAGGGGTTGTGGGCGTGGGCGTGGGCGCGGGCGAGCCGGGCGGCGGCGTGGGCACCGCGCTGTCCAGTGCCCTCAATGTCATGGCCTTCACGCAGGAGATGGACTTCGGACCTACTGGTATTGAGATTATGTGTACCTTTAATAAACGCTTTCTTAATTATACCTATCCCCGTACTACTGTCTCACCAGTACCATGGACAACGCTAATAAGAAATCACCCGTGAACAAACATTTCGGTACCTATCCGTCACTTATCAATATGGTAGCGAAAACAATATTTACCCCGGCCGAGAATCGAGCTCGGGACTCCTCGTTTAGCGGTCATAAGTATGCGGTCGTTTATCTATTCTATTAGTAGGTAAGTACTTAAGGACTTAGAACAATTGTAAAGAACATACCTATTTCTTTTCTATTCCATTTTATTATATTTCTTTTTAAGCATAGGACCTTAACTGAAGATTTTTGTCAAAGGTACGGAACTCCAAAAGCAACCAACACCAGATCTCCTAGTTACCGACAAATCCAGGGTCCCTGGCCTCCCACCAACTACGACGCACCAGACCCATCAGACACCTGCAGCCGCGACCTTCGCGCCTCCCACCAAGGCCAGCTTGGAGACTAGGGTACCACCAAGTCTTCCAGTGACGTCAGGGGTTAGGGCACCAGTGACTCCTGCTGTGACGTCAGTCAGGGCACCAACGAACCCTGCAGTGACCACAGCAACCATTGCGCCGCAGTTACCAGGAGACCAGAAGATGTTAACAGTTCCTGCGGTAATGCCAACGGATGCTCTCAAAACTAGAGAGACAATTATAAAGCCAGTTCGTAAGTATTTTTTTATTAAAAGTACATAAGTTATTGTTTATAGATAAATAATTGTTATATTAATTAATAGGGAATGTCAACTATGTAATTTAGAAATTTTTATTAATAACGTAACGCACAATTAAGTATTATTGATGAGTACTCGAAGGACCAAAATGTTAACGATTGCCTTTTTTTCTTTTTTTAAATTTACTATTTAGCGTAAAACGGGTCTCGAGTTATTAAACAAGATATTTCAATTATTTATTAGCGGTCATCAAAGAAGAGGTATTCCAAGACTACATGTTGGAGCTAGTAGTTCTGTCGGAGGTGTCCAATCCCAACGACCCCAAATTGAAGGAACTGGCCAAGAAAGCGGCAGATCTTAGCGGTGTGCCCGAGATAGATATCAACGTATCTGTGAGTAAATTGATTTGGTACCTGCCTACTTATTTTGGTAGTTACCCCGTAGTAGTTTGGTAGTTTCCAGTTTTCAAACTCACGAACTATTCAGCTTTAGTTAGATATAATTTTAGTAGGTAAATCTACGGTAGGTATTTCAATCAAGTTGAATCACCCCGTCAAACAAGATACCAACACTAATCCCGGTACTCCCGCAGTCGGCGCCGAAGTCGGCGCGCAAGGTGGTGGCGGGCGCGGTGTCAGGCCTGTTCGGCGTGGCGGCCGACGCGCCCGCGCCTGATGCCGCCTGGCGCCGCGACCGCCACGAGCACAGCGACAGCGACCCTATCTCTGGTACCTACCACCGGCAACACACTACTAAAATGACTAGAGGTTCTAGCGACAAGTTTTGGTAATGCAAAAAGTCGGAGAAATTACTGCTTCATTTTTTTACCGACTTCAATATCGTTAAGTACAGATAAATTTAAACTGCTCGCTAGATGTCGCTTTTTATGGGACCAAACAATAAGTAACAGCTTCTAAAAAAAAGAATCACATAAATCGGAACACAGTAAGTTGTTATGAAGTAAAACACATATAGTCCGTTTTTTTAGAATAGAGTTAACTAAGACACTGACATTACACATGTACAGTAAACTTAACCTTGAAATGAAGAGAGGCGCTGTTGGAAGTATTGGACCAATCATTGAGAGGTAGTAACTGACTGATGAATGGCCACAACGTACTTATGAATGACTTTTTAACATTGCGGCGTTAGTTCCAATTTTTGCCATTTCAGAAATAAGTTGGTGGCAATTATTATCGAAAAAAAATGTCAAACATGTCAAGTTCTTGTTGAAATGCATGTTGAAATTATTCATCTGTGAAAAGTGAAGTTGATGGATTTGCACAATGTATGAAATTTATTCATTATTATTGTACTTAATTTAAAATCAGTTTTTGATGTAAAACACAGGGCGATATACCGAGTGAACCGATTGAATTGTTTGTAAGTTGTTTCACGCGTGTAACATTATGGAAATTTGATGTTTCGGAAACTCAGTGATTTGTTTTGTAGTTAACTCTACTCTAAAAACACGGACTGTAAAAAGGACAGTCGAATTGAGAATGCTAAGACTGTAAGAGTTCGAACTGTTCGAACAGTTTGCAAAGTCGGAACCGTTTTCTGTAACCGTTTCATTCAAAACAATTGCGTTTCTCTTTTCAAAAATTCTGCAACGATCCACCGCTAATGTACATCACTATGTTTTTATAGAGTCTGTGCTCCTGGGCCGTGCGTCACGAGCGCGCCGCGCGCGTTCCGCATCCCGCCGCGCGCCCCCGCCCCCGCCGCATCTGTATGTGCCCGCCAGGTACATATGTGTTAATAGTAGATGGTATATTAAGTTAGCAAAATTATATTTTTACGGCAAGTGCGCTTTTTGAAACCAGAGCGAAGTGACGGATTCTTTAGTAAAGTCCTGAACGTAGCGAAGGATTCAAAGTACGTCGTCCGAGCCAAAAATATGCTTGCGCCCGACCCGAGTGATAGCTACAGTCTAATTTTCATCCCCCCCTATGAGAAAATAGAAGGGGCTTCATATTCAGGAATAATATTATCACTGTCACTTAAACAACTCATTTTTCAAAACAAAACCATGAATTTCTACCAATCCGAACACTTAATATGTTAAAAGATTCAAAAAGTGTGCGATAAAAGACTCAATTACTGCCCGCTAAAATTTTATGTAAACGACACAATTCATGAGTGAAACCTTTTTTTAATAATTGTAATCATTCCAGATCCATGTATCTAGTGGCATCAGAGAGCAGCGCGGTGGAAAGTGATGCCCCGTGGGATGATGCTCCCAGTTCAGGACATGGCTCGTAAGTTCCATGTCTTACTTAAAACTCACTTTAAATTCTATTTAAAATTGTAGGTAAGTAGGTACTGTATAGAAGTTCGCATCCGAACTTCCGCCTGAATTTTTCTTTTATTAATTTTTACTGAATTAGAGACAAATTCTTTAATAAATTCTATTAAGGTACTCACTGTTACGATTTTCTACTTTTTAAATGTGAAAAAGTCCTTATTTTATGTGTTAAAAATAAAAGAACGCTTGCGGTCGGGTCGGAGATTTTATTGCAACAACCATAGACAAAGAATGCATGGACTTTAAAGTATTATACAGATCAACAGATAATTAATTTGATGTTTCTAACAAAATGTAATAATTAAAAATACCGGTATCCTATAGTACGCAGAATTTTCCGTTTATTTTTCTAGCGGTGGGCGTTGCGACGATGAACCGTTTGCAAGAATAAGGGCGGCCACATACAGTCGGAATTCCGACGGAATCCCGAATAGGGTTGCAACCTTGCAACGATATATCGGAAAACCGATAATATTATAAGAAAACCGATAATATTATAAGAAAACCGATAATATTATATTGTAAGAAAAAGCTAATGTTCAAAGCTCATACTGCCTTATCTAAGGTCGTGAATTATCGATTTTTTTCTTCGGATATGATATCGATATTATCATATCGTTATAACGCAAATATCGATAAAAATATCGATGTGTCCTCTTCGATATTATCGGTTTTCCGATATATCGTTACAACCCTATTCGGGATTCCGTTTCGGAATTCCGCATGTATGTGGCCGCCCTAAATAGTTTTGATTTATAATGATTTAACCGCTTATAGGTACGTCCTGGGTCCGATCAGTCATTGTTGCACGAACGTGTCTTCGAACTACCCACTGTTTTTTTATTTCACTATTCAAATTCAAATATTTCATTCCATAACCCATTGCTGTAACGAAGGCACCTACCGTTTCAGTCATCAGAAAAACTAGTTGGTTAGGTACGTATTTACAAGTTAGGTACATTTCTTGTTTTCAGAGCAGTAAATGGACGCAGAGACGATAAAATGAAAGCTGTTCGTCCATTCTGTATACAATTTGCCACTGGACAAGCTCAAGTAGAACACTCATTATACATTGCCGGTAAGTAAGACGTGTTTATAGAGCCTTACCTCACAATCCCTAACGTAATGTCAATAAACCATTAACAGAATAATAACAATACAAAATATTATTATAAAAAATTGGTTGCCTGTAAAGTCGGTATACGGGCGAAAGTTTTACGTGACAACGACTTTGAGTGGTAAAATAATTTTAATGTGAATATTCATTCGTATAGTAGGAAGAAGGATGAAATAATAGTAACAATTTAAAACATTTATTTATACAAAGAATTATATTTAAAACATTGTAACACCATCCGCCATCTAGCGCTGCTAACCGTTAGACCATTAACCATTAGTCACAACTAAGTGAGGTAACAAACGAGATTACTTACTCTACTTCTTCAGAGATGGCGCTGTACCATTTTCTGAAACACGCCAACGTGTGTACGCCGTAGCTACCATAAGTAATGTTAAGTGTCTGTCTCTCTCGCTCTTAGGCGGGCTAACCATGCCCGAGTGGAAGGGACGCGTGCCTCTCACTCGCTCTCATTGTAAGCGCATAACGTGAGCGGCGGAGCGTGACCGTGACACAGTTTCTTGAAGTGCCACCCGGTAATCCAATTTATAAGACGTTATCACGTCAAAAACAAAAAACCCGACTGCTTACAAAAGAACTCAAAAGAAAAAAACAAGTGTCACAATCCTTACTAATATTATAAATGTGAAAGTGTGTTTGTTTGTTTGTTTGTTTGTGACGCTTTCACGTCGCAACAAAGCTATTATATGGTAAGGTTTATGTGTGTGGGGATAGTTAGGAGGGTGGAGAGTGACGTAGGCTACTTTTTACCGCGGAAAAACATCCCATTCCCATGGGAAGATCGATGTTTTGTTAGTTACTAGATATTTATTTTCGGAGTTGCCAATAGATGGCGTTAACAAAATTCATTTGCAAGTTCTGAATTACGCTATCAAATACTACATGTAATTTACTTAAGTCATAGGCAAATGTAATAGGCTACTTTAGCTCTGCCTCGAGAACTCCCCGCTCCGGCTGTGTTCAGTGTACCGCCCGCCCGCTGGCACTATCCTGTTGGCTGATGTCCGCAAGTTGCTGGACTCGCCGACACCGGTGGTGGGCGCGGGCGACTGGAACTGCAAGCATCCGGGGTGGAATAGCCTAGCTGCCAACAGAAGTGGAAGGCTACTTTTTGATGCCGCTGAACAGCACGGCTACACTGTCGAGTGTGTTGCACACCGTTACCGCGGCTCTGAATAAGAGAGAACGCGTGTGTGCAGTATTCCTCGACATGGAAAAGGCGTTCGACCGTGTTTGGCACGACGGCTTTCTCTACAAGATCTCGCAGCCATCGGCGCCCCGGAGTGCCGTTAAGATGATCTCCAGTTTCCTCGAAAATAGAAGCTTCAGAGTAGTGGTTGAAGACGCCGAATCCACCGAGCGTCCGATCGCAGCCGGCGTCCCGCAAGGGAGTTGCCTGTCCCCGGTCTGCTACGCCTGCTACACCGACGACATCCCGGCGGCAGGGGGGGCGTCGCTTGCCCTGTATGCCGATGACGTGGCGTACATCACCACGTCGCTGAATAGAACCCACGCCATTGTCAAGATGCAGCGTGCGCTTGATGCCCTCCCCGAATGGCTCGCCGCGTGGAGACTGTCGGTGAATGTCGGGAAGACGCCGGCTGTGAACATAGGAGGATACCTCAACAGGCGGGACCCTACTCTGGAGCTTCATGGACAAGATATCCAATGGGCCCCACAGCCCAAATACTTGGGCAAAATCGACGGAAGACTCTCGATGAAGCCACAGGTTACGAAAGCCGTCGCGAATTCCAGAAGTGCGATGGCAGAAACCAGTGCTCTCCTCGAGCCTCCCTCTCGGACTGAAGCTCGGGGTCTACAAGACCTACATCAGACCCCGCCTCACGTACGCGGCAACGGCGTGGTACGCGCTCGCCAGCGAACCGCAGCGCAAGAGTATGCGCGCAGTTCAGGCGATTGCGCTCCGCCGGCTGACTGGTGCGCCGAGGTACGTCAGGAACGCCGTCATCCAGAGGGACCTTCGAGTCGAGAGCCTGGACGACTTCATCGAGCGATTGGCACGCAACATGTTCCGGCGTGTCGACGCGTCGCGGTTCCCGCATCTGCAGGACCTGGCGCCGCTCCACACCCGTCCACCGGACCGCTGGGCCTTCCCGCGCGACTTGCTGGTTGCGCGGGACGGGCCTAGCACTGACTGATACTGGGGCTTCGTAAGTCGTCGCCCGACACTGATCGGCTCCTGCTGGGCTTCCCACCAGCGGGATTCACCCGGTAGGGGCTCGATCGCCTGGGCGGCGCGAAGATGAACCCCATCCCGTTTAAGACTCTGTGGCCTGTAAAAAGGTCACCACTCACCGGACTTGACCTATTGGTTAACCACAGATGGACAACCAAGGGCCTTAGGGCCCAACCCAAGCACTGGCCCGTTTTAACGGGCCGCGAGAGACATCCCCAAAGGGGAACTAACTGTCCCGAGGGCTCCACACACCTCAGACAGGGTGGAGTGAAGAGAGCGAGTAGTAGGCTACTTTTTAGCCTAAATTCCTACGGGAGCGGGACCTACGCGGGTGTTACCTACGGGTCCCGAAGCGAAGCGCGGGCGGTTCTCTAGTATCAACATAAAATACTTCATGGTGATGCAGGCGGGGACAAACTATACTGCTACCTACGGGTAAAAAAAGATTTATCACAAGTAGGTACTACGTTTGTCCCCGCTTGCAGCACCATGAAGTATTTTATGTTGATATTGTGACACTTGTTTTTTTCTTTTGTAAGCAGTCGGGTTTTTTGTTTTTATAATAATATTTTGTATTGTTATTATTCTGTTTAATGTATGTTATTACGTATTCTTTAATTATAAATGAATAATTGTCGTATTTAATTAGTGAAATAAGTTATTAAAATCGATAAATATATTTTTTTTATCTGTGATGCTCCATTTTCACCATGACTTAAAAGATTCGTCTATTGTCAAATAATAATAAAATTATGTGGTAAGATAAAAAGTTACGATTCATAAAACCGGTATCGTAGTACAACACTGTATCTAAAAAGCTGGGAACATTATTTCGAATTTTGACATTTGCATGTGTCAATTTAGTCCGTAGCGAAAAAAAACGGACTACGTCTTGGTCATTACGACGGTTGGTTGTACGAGTATATTAAATTTGTGAGACGTTCTACTCTCCACCGACTCCTGACCAACTCCGAACCGACACGAAGCATAAAATCGCAACTCAACCGTAACGACATATTAAATCAAATCCACAACGCTATGGGCTATGGTAAATAAATTTCATGTACTTACCTATGATTACCTATGATTTCTGTTTAGGTCCAGGCAGCGGTGTAGATGTAGAGAGCGCTGCGCCTCCACAAAGGTCAGAAATAAGAAAAGCTAGACCTAAAACGGCTCGACCCCGAAAAAACAGGTACAAATATACCCATAGTCGTGATTAGGTACCTACCTGTTTTTTTTTATGGAATTAACATAGCAAACGAGCATGCAGCACCACCTTCTGCTGCCGCCCATGACAACTCAATGAGTCTCGTACTAATTCGGCCACAGATGCGTTGCTACCCCTGAGGACTGAGATGGTCGCCTCTAAAAAAGTGTAACCGGCTCCACACCTTCCTATCCGGAACACAATATTGTTCTTAAAACAATTATTACACGGTGGGAATGGTAGTAAGTACCGTGGCGGGCGGTGGTACTTCCCCAGGTAAGCTCTAGGCCCTACCACCTAAATAGGTAATAATGATACAAAACCATGGGAGAGTGGTACTGGTATATTGTGTATCCTAAACGAAATTGGAAATTTTCCTGTAGCTGTTTTTTCACAGAATATTATCTAATTTAGCAAAAGATCTAAAAGTGAAATTATTTGTCTTGGTGAATTTCAGAATATCACCAGTACCAGAAACGGGCAGCCCGCTAGAGCCGTGGGCTACAGCTCCCCTGTCGCGGCTGTCACGCCTCATCAGGTCTTCGAGCGGCTCGTCCACGTCCCTGGCTTCTAGTGCCTCCCACGACGATACTCCTCCTCCTCCAAAATACTAAATAAAATGCCACACGGCCATTCCAGAATGTTCAATTTTACCGCTTTAATTCGGCATAGGTTATTAAGATACAGAGTAATAAAAGTGTTTCTATCAGGATAATGTTGCCAGTATAGGAGATTATATAGACTATGTTACGTATACAAATAAAACAACAAATATTATTTTCATGTTTTATTCTTCAAATCCCTGTTAGTCGCGATTGTGGCATCGTAAAAAAATGAATTTTAAAATATTGAGTTAACTTGCAATTCACACCACATTTTCTCTCTCATCAACTTACTAACACTGTTTAAAAAAAGCAATCACTAGGACAGTAGAAATATTCACTGAAAATCATCATAGATCACCTAAGCATACTAATAAGATAACATAATTGTTTCAAAGTTGAAATTCAAGTAAAAATTACTCATTTAAATATTAGCAAATTTTTATCCTACAGCCAACACTAGGTAATAATAATTTATAAATTTTCCAATCATAAAAATTGATTATAAATAAAAATAAGATAGTAAGAAGCCTGAAACACAGCTATGACGAAAAGATTTTGGATTTTTTTTATTTTTTCGCGGATCTATCTCCGAAAAGAACATCAAATTATTCATGGGATTGTTTTCAATTAAATGAAGTTTCATTTTTAGTGAAATTCAAAATTTCTGAGTCACCAAGCTATAATAAATGAAACAAAAAAATAGACTGTTTTATTTTTGTAAGGATTATTCCAAAAAAAATTATTTCTCAGACAGAATGTAGGTACCTATAACGAGTTATAACGGTTTCAAGAAATTGTTTCATAGTCAAGATTAAATATTTTCACTCCGTACAAAGTTATTTTTTATGCGACTTTTTTAAGATTTTAAATGTAGCGATAATGACCTTCGTGCCGGTGTAGTAAAACCTTCAATTTGAATTTCGTATTATTTAAGATCCTGATATCACAATCCATCTAGGCAGAGTGATATTATTTGCTAAGTTATTTATTATTTTATTTGCGTTTATTATTTTATTTTTATAATATTTCCGGATAAACAGAAGGGAAGTGTCAAAAAATAATAGAAACCTGTAGTCCCTCCTGTGTACTTAAATCCCCACGTTACGTAAAGTGCATTTAAAGGGCAAGATTTTGTAATACAAAAAAATTGATAAATTAGTTTAAAAGACCACAATACATAATAAACGGGCATAAAGGATTAATTAAAATATATTATGTTTACCTCGATAACTGTCAATTTAAATGCACTTATAACTTTGGAGAATGCGACTGTGACAAATTGGATAAAGTAAACAAATGCCAGAAGTAAATAATTGTTAAGTTGTATATAATATTCTTTGTAAATAAAAATGTATATTATAGCTTTATTCTGCCAATCATCGAAGTTAATAATTTTGCTGAAGATATTTTCAAATATTTCTCTCAGTGGCATTTAGTGGTAGTATGTATTTTTAGTGTAGGCAGGTACATATAAATTTGTCGCAGCGTGTAGTGTGTCCAGTTAATACCATTCGCCATCATTACGACTTACCACGTCATCCACACGCAGGCGCCTCACTATGTCGGTTTCTCGTCACGTTTTGTTGTATCGCTCGATACATTTGAACCGTTTGGGTCTCGTATTATCGTATCAGTATATAGAAATAGTGAAGTGATGGGCCACCTTTAACAGATCGACAACAGTGAAAAATCATAGCATGATATGCGAAATAATTGCAACACAGTTCAATAAACAAGATATACACGCAATAACGTAATAATATAGAAGATATAGGGCACATTAGGAACAGTATAAAAATACAGGTAGATTTAAAAATAGACACTCCAATATCGTTAAATACTGTCGTATGGTGGTTAGCTTCCCGCCATGAAATGTGTGTTGCTGTAAAGCACATGATAAAAGGTCGGACACCTCACAAAAACCATAGAACACAAAAAAATTAAGCTATATGGAAAATTGCATTCAAATATGATGTAATGACGACGATGAAAGTACGCTGTAAAGGATTCATTTCACATAATATTTAAAAATAATTATGTAAATCTTTATGTTTGCTACCATCTATATTTTAAATAAAGAAGCACCATATTTATATTTAGTAGGTACGCACTAATCGTTAGAAAGTGTCAGAAGATAATATTGGCAAAACTATCATAAGCTGTAATTTTTTTATTTAGTTGAGCCATTGAAATATTTTACTTTCCCCTTAGTTTTATAAGTAAAGAATATGAGTACCTAATTGAAAACATTATTTAAAGTACCCAGATGAAAGAGTCTTAAAAACCTTAATAATATATTTTTTTAATTTCCTCGTGAATGAATCACCCGCATAAAATCTGTGCAATAATATTTGACTATCACCATCAGAGACTCATAATAATGTATGAATACATACTGTAACGTTATGATAAGGGCACAATATAATTATTACGTGTTACACCCCTTTGGTACAATATCTCAGGGATTATGCAAACATATTACATGTATTCCAATATTCCCAACTTAATTAGAAGTACCTAAGTCTAGTAATGTAAATAGTACATTTGAAAAAGAAAAAGAAAAAGACGATCGCAGTATCAACATTAAATATTGTTGTTTCGTACAAATTTATGCACTTCAAACGTCCCTTCAGCTACAACTGATAAGTAGCCTGCGGGACACCAATCAAGAAAAACCTTGAGCGAAAAAATCACACAACAAAAACAGCATCAATTGCCAACGATGGTACACACAAAATTGATCATAATTCACATATAAAACACAACTGGACATGATTTATACGACAATAGAAAATAATACGATGACCCGTTGAAATTGTCACAGTCACTAGTAGGTATATCGACACAGTAGAGCCAATATATAAATCGTTCAAGTATTGACTAGTGTATAGGGTGACTTACCTGCAGGTCTGTGAAGAGAATTCAATGATTATAAATAAAATGAACACATGTCAATTAACATACACTTTATATCCTTAACATTAGTACATTGACTGTTGGCGCGGGGCGGGGCGCTTCGTCGCATACGTTTTAATATAATTGAACAATTTTCGAGGAATGTAGATCGCTTTACATTACCTTCCCGTTGTTTTTGTTTTTAAACACCTAATTTCGTAATTACCAAAAAAATCTTAAGTTTAATATTAAAAATACATATTCTAAGTTATGTAACTGCAACTTTACGGCCTGTTAGTGGATCGAGCCGCTCAGAGTGCGCGACTCGGACGCCGCTACTTACAACTAAGACAATTCATTTAAAGTCACGAACGTGAACCAAGATTTGGTGTAGTCTCGCATTAATTCTATTACCATAATGTCAATCTCGAAGCCATTGGTTCAAATTCGCGTTGAGATTACACAAGACAACGGTGGAATTACATTTCGAATGTACACTATGTCATTCTCATTATACAGTACAATGCATTTACCTCGATTTCTCGCTGCGGCGAAGTATCTCTCTACCGTTTCTCTGTCTCTCTCTATAGCCCCGTCGGTTCTCTTTGTTACATCTTTAAAGGCAGTGTGGCATTCTATAGTTTACACCTGGACAAACTGGCACGGACATATCAGTATCGGCACAGGACAATTGGCATCACACGGTAATAGTTTCAGTAACAACCAATAGTTTCAACATACGGTACACACGAACCAGATACCACACGGCCCAGAAACATTATCGATTCAATGTGAAGCGGTCAATAGAGTGAATCTCAAATACGAGCATTGCCCACAAGAAATAAAGGCGATATGTTGGTACATTACTTAAATACAATAAAATTACTAATAATAGATCGGGCTGTTTTATTTGTTGTGGGTGACGCGATGTTTTAGTGAGGGGTATTGTTTTGTTTTATCGAAAAATCTCTGCTTATATTAGAGTTTATAATCTACAATGAAGTTGTGGGGTCCCCGCGGGCGCTACACCGGCGACTGCGCTCTGTAATCAGACAAACAGACAACGTGGCAACATTGTGACAAGTGTGGTGGCGTGGGGCGGCGGACCGGAGCGCCCGCCACGGAGCCCCGACCATCTGCAACACTACACACGCTACGCATCCGACACACGACCGGCCAAGCTTTATAAATCTTTATATCGATTGAGCTAAATTTAATATATCAAAATAGGATATATGCACACTATTCTAGTCTATACCAATCAACAATTCAACATAGATTTTTTTCTTCATTCAATTTGATTTAATGCTTGATTATGGCAAGGACTGACGGCTATATTCTAGGCTTGTTATTACTGAAAGTAAATCGACTAAGTTATATGTCACAGATTAAATTTTTCCATGATATGATAAGTGTACCTATTAGGTGACAATAAATTCACAGCATTAATGCGCCAAAATGACGGCAGTTTATCTTAATTTTATACAACTTGTTTAACATATATTGTTTCTCATAAAATGTTAGAAAATGCATATATCCTATTCAAAACTGTACAAATTCTAGTTTAAAATTACTGTAAGCATCTTAAATGCGTAGCTTATGACATAAAGATTGGCGTTCACTATATCAATGGTGGGGTAAAACTACATAACATGTCCATAATATCGCTTGCATAACTCCATACATACTCCAATAACAATTTAACACCAGACAATATTTCAAAAAAGAATTATAACACATGCAAGAAACTGAAAGAAAATATTGTTCATACTCGTAATACTAAAATCATAACATGCTTATTTATGCACAGATAAAATATTATAATAACGATAACCAGAATCCCTGAAAAGTAATTATTAAGCCAATATTGTGTAAATATTTCTAAATAGTTATCTACTAAACAAATAATAAAATACATTTATGTAAGTAAGCTGTTGAATCTAAGAGCATCTGACAAACGGTTTAGCTACATCTGCGTCTTAACGCGCTAATTTGGCCAAATCAGGAAGAAATTAGACTTATCAAAATTGTCAACTATTCTTTTTATATTCATACTAGCGACCCGCCCCGGATCGCACGGGTGCAATAACTATTTAATGGATGTTATTATACATACAAACCTTCCTCTTGAATCACTCTATCTATTAAAAAAACCGCATCAAAATCCGTTGCGTAGTTTTAAAGATTTAAGGACACAAAGGGACAGAGAAAGCGACTTTGTTTTATACTATGTAGTGATAATATATTTTGAATTTATGTTAAATAAATTGCTATAATAGAAACCTGTTGCTAAGGCTTTATTTAACATAAAATCCTATTATATGGATATAAGAAAACTTGACAGTTTTGAAAAATCTAATTTCTTAGTAATTCACCGCATTAGTGCGTCATATAACGCGTAAAGACGTTTGTGTAGCCGAACCCAAAGATTAATAATATATAGTGGTCGATTACACCTTCATTGCAAAACAATTTAAGAGTGTGCTGTGTAACCCTCCACCAATCCACTAGTACAGTATGGAGTATGTTTTACGCTTCCTTCATTACATGGGACCTTGTGTAAGGAATGTTGGGTTATAATTGGCGTAGTTTGCGCGACGACTATGTTTATGACGATTGGTTGATTTTATGCCATTTCGTATCACGTCAGGGTTGTCTGTAAAAAGTTATAATTTTAACATTTTTTTTGACATATCAGGCACAGGAAAATAATAATAATGTGGTTATCTTGTAAAGCTATAACACATAACTTAGTTATTTTACACATAGCATAAAATTTATTGAAGAAAAGTGTATTTTTAACGATACTTCACGAAATAGAAATTAAAATACACATAATTCATCACCACAAAACAATGTCAGCAACCATTTAGCTACACAGTTTAAATTCAATACATCAATGTAGGCACACCAAATAATATGATATTATACAAATATAACACGAATGAAATGTCCAAAATCAGAGATAATAATATACATAAAAAATATCTAACTTCAAAAAAAATATTAGTCTCGTTTTTATACCCCTGCAGTAATTTAAAATTTCATGACCTGCCACTTTTAATACTTTTGTACCACAAATGGTAAGAAAACACTATTTTCTAATCTGGGAGTTCTAAACAAATTTTTGAGGTCAAAGTAACAATTTATTTATAAAATATAGTTTGTGTATTTAGATCTGGACTCTGACGGAATTTCTCAATTTATACTAAATTAATATTTAGTTTTAATATCAGCTATTTAGGAACTTTACTGGTAATAAATTAAAAATTAAAAAAATCCCCAACACAAACCTTTAAAAAGTAAAAAATAATATCTTTTAAAATAATACGTCGCGTTGGGGGACCGCTCCTAACTATTCATTATCTACGATTTTTTTCATAAGTATCACATGCCTACCTACTTAATCTTTTACCCAAGACTTATCATTTATCAATATTATTTTTTTGTTGTAAATGTAGCGGTCCCCCAACGCGACGTATTATTAAAAGATATCATTTTTTACTTTTTAAAGGTTTGTGTCGGGGTTTTTTTTAATTTTTAATTTAATTTTTTATTTTATAGTTTTTATACGTAATAACATTCTGGATTAAGTTATAAATATTCTCTTACTGTACGTTTTCATTTGAGACCCCACACGAATATATTTGCATACATACGGCTATTCTTCCCCGCTTTCACCCCCCACAACTATTAAGCGGCTCAACCGATTTTCATCAAATATATTTTAAAACATGCGCCCGTAAGTTCCCTTAACTAAATTGAAATCGCTTCATCCGTTCAGGAGCTATGATGCCACGAAGAGACAGAGTGAAAATTCTTCCCCGCTTTCAACCCCAACAACTTTTAAACGGCTCAACCGATTTTCATCAAACGTATCTAAAAACACGCGCCCGTAAGTCCCTTTTAATACAAAGAAAACTAAATTGAAATCGCTTCATCCGTTCGGGAGCTATGATGCCACAGACAGACAGACAGACACACCGACACACAGACACACACACACACAGACACGTCAAACTTATAACACCCCTCTTTTTGCGTCGGGGGTTAAAAAGACGGAGTTACTACTGATTCCTATGACCAGCATTTTCGAAACATTTTCATGTTATTACTTTAGCTCTTGTCAATTTAATACCCGGAAATAAACATGGATTCACTAGTTTTAAAGTTTTGGATGTTAAAGATATTCATAGATATGCCAGTTGATTTTATTCTTCACTTTATCATGAGTGATTAAAAACAGCTTATCAGTTTATTCATAGTTGTCTTATAATAGGTAACCCAACATTTTAAGATGTATATTTTGTGTTTGGGTAACTCTGACTCTTTCCTACTTCGGATATGCAAACACGGCATAACTATGGATTATGAAGCATAACTTCATATCTTTATACACGAAGCCAAACCTAAAAACGACGCGCCTGTTTAAAAATTAATAGATATCACAAAAACTTTATAAATATTATCTTTATATAATATGTACTTCATGGCCGGAAACTATATCCCGTGCACGTAATACGATAAGAACAATTGATGATAATCCAGTGTCCGTACAATATAACATAAACATCATAATAACTAAACATATACCTTTGGCAGCAGTAGAACAGCATTAATATTCAAATAAATAAAATCCATGTGACACACACGAATAAAATTATTCTAAACACGTAACCATAATTATTTTATGTAATTTTCCCCCCAATTATTAGCGTCTGACAGCAAGCAGGGTAAAAAGATTTGGAATATAGAAGCCATAGCACATAGTGCTGATATAAAGTATGTTTGTATTGCAACAGAAAACTAAGCCCAAAACCAAGCGAGACAAAACTAGACTACTTGTTGCGCTAAAACCAAAATTCTAGTTCACTTTCGTATCAAGAAGATCTTCGATAGATAGTCGCGAATCTTCCTAACGCCAGACAAAAGTAACAGACAAGTTAGATAGTAACGAAATAGCAAACAAAAAACGTTCTAAGTCTAAATAAACTACGGTCTTGATGTAGATATTTATTGTATGTTGATGTATGTTACATAAACATAATGCAAGTCGAATGGAAGAATCGCGAGTACCCTTAACATAATATTATACCTATACCTAAATTCGGTGTTCGAAAATTGGTGTATAGCATAAATAGATGCAATATATTCTTGGTGGAGCTCATTCATCCGATTCAACAAAAATTAAGCAATCATATACTGATAGTATGAAACAGACTTAGTTAGATTAAGTTAGATAGTTAATTTTTTATGTAACAATAACTTTATATAAAACTCACAAGTTCTATAAAACTACTATTACTACTAAAACAACTATAAAACGCGCTAGTTCGCTAACTTCCCGCCATTCAAAAATATAACACTTTACTAACACGTCTCATAGCATTAAACAACACACCCTACATTATCGTATTCTGAGTAACCACCAACAACACGTTACATCGCACACAACCAATCAAGCATCGACAACCCTACTCACCCACTATACACACACACGCACACACACACTACACTCACCTCACTGATGCCCCTGGTGGTTCCCGTGCTCGCCCGGGCCGCCCGGGCCGCCCGGCCCGCCGGCGTACGGGTAGGGCGCGTAGCCGGGATACACGCCGGGGTACACGCCGTACTGCGCGCCGTACTGCATCATCGGGGACGAGCCGGCGCCGCTGCCCGGCGGCGTCGGGTTCGGCGCCGGCGTCGGCTGCGGCGTCGGCGCCGGCGTCGCCGCCTGCGCACACAGGTTTCATTTTATATAAATGTTGATACACCGCTTATACAGAAAGGGTAATCATACTGTCGATAACAAGGACGCTTGAAAGTAGATAAACAAACTCAAACGTGTGTGAAATCTACCAATTCAGTGTGGTGGACTATGGCCTTTCTGAAAATATACCATGTAGTGTTCACAAGTGGGCCACAATGGGTTGAGATGATAATTGCTGTTACAACATGTGCCAAAAATTTTTGTTCGTTGTTCCTTCTTCACTAAAAAAACTAATATCTTGAGGATTATACTCTTCTCAATATTATAATAAATCATCAACATTATCACTAATTTAGCTGCCACTGTATTCCAATCATTCCTTGAAACCTGTCAGGCTTTCCACTACTATGACCAGTACAATCTTTCTACAAAGAATGACAGGCGACCTAAAACTGTATACATTGCGTGGATAACCAATAGCATTCAACTCAAATTTCGACACAAAGAAACTCCCCACCAATAGTTTTAGGCTAAACTAAACATACCTTCAGTTTTATCTGCGCCTCGATAGCCTCGGCCTCCTTGATCTTCCCGATGGAGCGGTAGTACTCGGCCCACTGCGCGCTGTAGTCGCCGCCGCCCGCGCCGCCGCCCGCCGCGCCGCCCGCCGCGCCGCCGCCACCGCCGCCGCCGCCGCCGCCGCCGCCGCCGCCCTCGAACGGTGGCACTACGATACAAAAATAACAATGTTCTGAGGAACTGTTCAATTTAATACCTGCCGGTAATTTGCCGCACCACATACTACGGGGCGGGGTAAAGTCAGGTTTCATCAAAAACACTTGGACACCTGGCATTCGTCCACAGTTCGGTTTTCACGCCATTTTGTGCCACATATAAACAGTGGAAACTGTGGAACGAATTTAATCCATCGGTATTCCCACAGTGCTATGGCAATACATGGAGTCCTTCAAGAAGCGGTTTCCATCGTTTCCTTCGTGGTCGGAAACGCTTTGTCAACGCTCCTAGTGTTACCAATGATCAGGTGCCCCGTCAGCTCGTTTGTCTGTTTAGGCTATAAAAAAAGTCCCAGGTATGACGTCACTCACCGGGCTGCGGCTGCTGCTGCTGCTGCGTTTGCTTGGCCTGCTGCTCGACGGCCTCCGCCTCGCGCACCAGCCCCAGCGAGCGGTAGTAGTTGATCCACTGCTGCGAGTAGTCCGGCTGGCCCGTGTTCGGGTTTATCTGCACCTGTTGCTGCACACAGAACGACGATAATTATGATTAGCTATGGTGGATGGTTATGGTTAATCATTTACCAGATAAAATGAAACATCTGAGTTTGACATGTTTTAAATGTAAATTAAAATCAGAACTTGTAAAAAAAAGCTACTATGACGTTAAAGAATATTTAGATGATAAGAAGTTGTTTGTATAAAAATGCTGGAAAAATTTATGAATTATGAATGTTATTTATGGTATTTAATATTATTATTAATTGTAATTATTTTAAATTTGACATTATTTTTTTATTTTTATTTTAAATTATTAGGACATTATAGATAATTAGATTGGAAATAATAATAATAAATATGATAATCCTATTTGAGCTAGTAATGTAATATAATTTTATTTACTTTATTTAAATCTAATTAATCTAAATTTAAACTGATGCATGAAAAATTGACATTTAATTTAATTTAATTTAATTTTTGAAGATTGTACACCTATGACGGTATATTACAGAGATCATGTATTTTGTAAACCAGCTTTAAGAACCTGTAATAATGCAATAAAGGATTATGAATTATGAATTATGAATTATGAATTATGTGTTGTGTATGTATTTGTGTTTAGTAGGGAGTATGCATTACTTTCTTGCAAGGTTAAATGTGTATTTATTTTAGCACTAATCACAGTAAAAAGAAAATAATAAACATATTTGAATCACATGCATTCTATTGCAAACGATTTAGTCTTTGGGCTAGAACTGCTAGATTTTTTTCTGTCTCGGTCACAATTGTATATGGAACCTAGAGCATAATAATTATATACATCCACCGGACGTAAAGGCACGCATCGTAAACGCGTCTCCTGTCAGTGGAAAGTGTCAAATATGTACATACAAATTTTGGATTGCGTTGCAGTTGCGTAGCTCATAGATAGCGTCGTGTGAGAAGTGCCAAAATGTGCACGAAAACTTGTTGTAACTGCTTGTTCGTACGCACCTGTTGCTGCGGCTGAGTGTTCTGATGCCAGTGCGGGTTGTAGCCCCAGGCGGGCGGGCCGCCGTCGCCGCCGTAGTAGTCGCCCGGCGGGCCGCCCGCGCCGTTCCCGCCGCCGTTACCATTGCCGCCGCCGCCGCCCTCTTGGATGAAGTTCACCGGCTGTGCGGGTGGATAGGAGATTTTGTGATGAGATGGTTATATACAAAAATCAACGTAATCTGACAAGTATGTGGACTTAAAGTTAGAGTCATTGTGAAGTAGGCCTTAGGAAACTGGTGAAATTTTCGCAATATGCATTTAAATTTTTTGTTCACCTTTAGGTATTTACATGGTTATGTAATGTATGGTTATGTAAAAATAGTACTCTTATAGTCAACCAAAATTACTCAAATGAATCACGAAGCACAAAGACGCGTTAAATATTCCCCGCATCCCCTACAGGTTTTATAAATAAATTATAAATAACGCTTCACACTCATAGCCCCACACTAGGATTCCCTGTGTCGTGGGTATCATGGCCAACACACAAGACAAGGACATACACCCAGACCGAGAACGGAAATTCAAACTCATCATTCAAATTGCCGCCTCGCTGGGAATCGAACCCAGGACCCTCGGAACGGCGATCGGGCGTGTTAACCATTGCGCCATCCGGGTCGTCAGTATCATCGTTGTTTGCCTCTCACGCGTCCGAAACCACTGGTAAAACCACCCCCAACCCACCATGCCGACTTTCTCCATGATGATCCGCTTGCAGTGGTCGACGGCGTCGGGGTGGCCGCGGATGTAGAAGGTGCGGTTGTTGCGGTCGGCGCCCTGCGCGCGCCGGTCCAGCTCGCAGTGCGCGCCCGACTGCGCGTTGATCTGCTTTATTACCTCGCCGCCTGACAAACAAACGGATATTTATACTATATTTATTTTATGGAATAGAAAGAGAACTCATTTCTCATCTTTATAAGTTCAGCGCCCAAAAAATACACAGATCAAGTCTGCAAACATAAAAAGATAATCTGTTAATAAGTTAATTTTACAGGGTGTTGCATTGGAATTCATGCAGTTTTACAATTCGACAAACATACTGTTACACTAGCGGCACGCTATGATGGCCGGTTTGACACATTACAACAGTGATGTGGAATGTCAATTTATTCTCGAACAAAAAACAATTAAGTTTTGTTTTTGTACCTGATTAAATAGGTTTAATAAAACAAAAATGTAAATGTTTATTTAATTTATTTGAACGAACTGAATATTTGAATGAAAATGAATATACATACTTTATATGCACACAAGAAACATATGAATACAAAAGATATCAAAAAAGGTGCCACAAAAGGCCATAATTAATCAGATTCGTCCATACTACTATTTTCACTGTCGTCACTGCTATCATCACCTACATTAATAATTATATGTTCGTTTTCTATAATATTATCTATTTTCACATCTCTTTCATAATCTTCCCTTATTAATTTAACAGTTCTATTCACAACCTTTTCCCAGTCTCCTTTAGTCACATGTTCACAAGCTTCTTCTAATAATTTTAGCATTTTTTTTGTGGTAAATGGGGGTTCTGTATTGTGTCTTGCAGCATATCCCTTAATTTGAGCCCACACCAACTCAATCGCATTATACTCACAATGGTAAGGCGGTAACCGTATAACTCTGTGCCCATGTTCTAATGCTATTTCGTCAATGACGTAAATTTTCAATTTAGAAAACCAAATGCCGAGTTGTGGTATATATCATATAAAAATAAAAATTTTACCTTTTGTATGAAACAGCTGATATTTTTTTGCGATTTCAGAGGTTTGTCCACATAGTGAAAATTGTTCATATTCACAAGTACATTCACCCCTTAAATGGTGCAAACTGATTTTTCTACACTTGTATACATTTTAGAAATCAATTTAATAAATAAATTTTGAGTCCTAAACCTAAAACTACATTCGATAAAATTTATGAATCTCTGCACATCACTATCGTCAATAAAGTAATACAATTATTTCCTTCAAAGTCGTTCATGAGCGGACAAACGTCAAACCGGCCATCATAGCGTGCCGCTAGTTTAATCACAATTTAAGCACAATTTTTGGGACCCCTTTAACGCGACATTATCAACACCTAAAAAATTATCACCAAAACAACACCAAATCAAACTGAACAAATCCACCCACAAGCCATATACATCTCTACAAAATGACCTCTCCCAATAATGAGGCTGTACCTAACATTTGACACGGTAACTTCTAACATTTTCCAACAACTAACCTTTCCCAATAATAAGGCCGCATTTCACGTTGGACACGGTGAAGGTGACCCGTATCTCCTGGCCGTCCTGCCACTGCGGGTAGTCGCGGTCCCCGTTCCGCTGGCCGGACGAGTTGCGCGCGCGCCCCGACCGGTTCTCCTGGTCTCGCCGCTGCTGGGGACACCAAACATCGCGGGGTCATATCTGTACTGGTTATCACGGACTTAGGGTGGTTGCACAGTCAAGATTACCATCAGCACGGTTGACCCGCGACGATGAATCGCGCTAGAAATGTACGTTACATCTGCTCGGTTCATCGGCGCGGGGCTCTTCTCACTATACAACGGTACAAGAGACTTATAAGCTCGTGTCCCGCGCGCCAGTCAACCGCGCTGGCGGTAAGCTTGACTGTTCAAATTAAGTTTACTTACGTTAACACTGGCAATAAGATCCTCAATCATCTGGCGGGCTCTGTCGACCTGGTGCGGCTTCCCTTGTAGGTAGCATCTGCAACACATCATGGTTTAGTCATGTTTACTGAGGTTAGCTTTATTACGATACGGGTAATGCGTTTATTAACGCATGAAAATAAGAGAAATTGACAATCTTGAAAAGTCTATAGTCGGCACAATCATAAGATTCCGATATGACGTCTGTCATGTATGAACACAAACTAACCTTGTATGGACGTCTTCAACTTACTTATTACGGAAATATATTTTTTTAATTTGAACCGCTGGTAATGATACTATGAAGTGAAGATATTTCGTAGTGAATGATAGGTCACTTTGGTTAAATTATGCAATGCACTATATACTGTGCATATACAGTACACAGTTTATATTTATTATCAATGCAGCTTTATAAGTAGGTACATAATGTACTTGTGAATCCACCTCCTCTTCGCTTTGCAAAATTGTTTTTATGTTTACAGATAATAAACACTTCTTCCCATTTTTGCAACATATTTTATTGGTACATCGCTTCTATTGCTCGTAGCATGATGTTATAAAATTGCTCACAGTTTGTTAAATATTTTAATTAGGCATTAGTCCGTAATATTAAACGCAAGTAACTAGCGGGTTAAACGAATTGGAGTAATATTGTTTACTTACTACGAGTATTTAGATAGGTACTTACTTATACGTACTTACATTTAGGTAAATACTAAATTCTGGCGAAATATGTAAACCATCCCTGCTTGTTTTTTATTTGTGTTATTTATAAATTGTTTAAATAATTATATTTTATTTTAATCAGTTTACATCATAAATTGTGTAAAATTGAACAAATATTTAAGACGTCACTACAATGTTTTATAAGGAGGCTGAATTTATAGTTATGTGACCTCTTGAAACAATTTATGAATCGACCATAATCGATACATTACTATAATCGAAAGTATGTGCTACCATGTCACACCCAAAATACAAATAGTTATAGATTCCATAATATGTCTAAAGCATTGCGATTTTTCGTAGCTATTATAAATTCCCGATACATACGTTTTTAAGCCTTTTCCACTCAAATCGGATTATTATTAATCGTTTAATAGTTTCTTCGTTTTCACTAGATTAATGAAATTTCCATTTTAATAACTAATATAATTTCCTCACCTTAACTTACTAGTCAAATTGTCTTATTATCCCTTTCGGTGTTAATCTCAACGCTACATCTGTTTTTAAATGATTTTAAGAAAACAATCAGAGATCGGTTTATAAATTATCGTTCCGAACCTAATTAACGAAACGATTAGAAAGCAGGGGCGTGCGGTCCTTGTAGGCATAAATGCAGTGCATTACTTGCCATTTACGATATTTTAATATAACGTTTGTACGTTTTAGATGACTTTAATTAACAGTAAATAAATGAATATACAAAATATAATAACTTAAAAACGCCAAATATTTTATAAATAACACGTGTTTGCGTATTTGCAAGCAAAAGAACCCCAGGCGTTTGAACATCGTTTGTAAGTAATGCCAGCGCGGTCGGCAGGAGATTTGTTTGCATGTGTGTAGTAATTTTGGTGTCCGTACACAGTTCGCAAACGCACACATTCATATAATATCTATAGCAAGGCATGCTGGCAGGCTTTCGAACCGAACACGTCCTCGGAAGTAATCGGACATTTTCGTGCTTATAATCCGAGGAAATCAGGTATGCACATTACGCATTTTTGTTTAGTAGGGTTATATTTCGCGCCAGCCATGTTTATTTTATTACTTTTCATGTGACGAGCTTACGTATTACATAATTGTTTGCGAATTGCGAGTTATTAATATAGTTTTCATATAAGATTTTTTCATTTTAACATTTGAAAGTGCGTACATTTAATAGTTTATTACTGAGTTACTATAATAATTGTAGTGATTTGCTTTTACTAGTGCTAGTCTGTTGAATTTTTTAAAATGTTGGATTGTGAAGTTTGTGTGGATAATGTGTGTTTACTAAAACTTAAAAATAACAAGTTCTCACTATTGTCATTCAGTGAAAAGAATCAAATTGTGTCTAAAGGTAGGTGTGTACCCGAGTTACAAAATTTAAACCAGCAAAAAGGGAATGTAACTCGAAAGTTTCATGTCAAAAGTTATCACTACATAGTATAAAACAAAGTCGCTATTTTTGTCCGTCTGTTTGTTTGTTTGTCTGTTTGTCTGTATGCTTAAATCTTTAAAATTACGCAACGGATTTTGATGCGGTTTTTTGTAATAGGTAGAGTGATTCAAGAGGAAGGTTTTTATGTATAATACATGCATATATTCCCACGAGAACGGGATCCACGCGGGTGAAACCGCGGGCGGTCCGCTAGTGAAACGTATAACTAGCTGTGTGGTTGTGTACACACGACTAAATTATATTGTTTTCCTTGCATATTGTTTAGTAATTCTAGTACAGTGTGGACTGATTCAGGATATTCAGATTTAAATAAATAATTGCATTAATTTACATCGGGATTTTTAGTAATCTCAAGTAACCAGAACCTTGAATATGTGAAAATTGAAGCTGACTAGGTGAGTAATTATAATATTTTAGCTTATTATTTTATTTATCAGAATTTCTTCCGCTGCGACGATCGATCGCTGTTTTGTCTGCGTTGCCGTAGAAGATGTACATGAATAGTACTTATTACATAAACTTCTTCTATTGGAACGGTTTCCGACTTAGAGATCCTTAGCGTGGCTGTGCCTATGCCTAAAATCTATAAAAGAAAATGTTTTTGTGACCGAGTACTTCGCCGCATACCCTGTGTCATAATCCTGTGCACGCCACTGTTAGAAAGTCTTATTACTTATAATCGGTTAAATTTATAAATCGTTTTATTTAATGCATCGATTTTTGTTGTACTTCACTATTGTCACTGTGATGACAGCCGTCATATCGGAATCTTATGATTGTGCCGACTATAATTCTACTTAATTCACCACATTACTTAGACACTGATATAGCTATGTGACATGTGACAATCAAAAAAACGAAAAAAACAGCCGAGCTTTACACGGTGATTCGCCGGCGGTCGGATTCCTGCCTCAGCACGTGACACTGAAAAGCCAGAAAATAGCCGATCTTTACTCGCTGCCTCGCCGGCGGTGTGACACCAGCCTAAGTACCTAACACTAATAAAATAGCAGTACAGCTAATTAAAGTGGCTCCCATACCTCTTATCCCCGGGCCCGTCCTCTCTCTCCTGGTGGAACTGCACGCGCGCGCCGGTCTCGGCCTGGATCTTCTTGATCATGTCCCCGCCGCGCCCGATCACCACGCCCACCGCTATCTTCGGCACGAGGACCTGTTGCGGCAACGTTCGCGTGTTAGTTATACTGTGGAGTTGCTAACATGGGGTGTATGGCGCTACGGTTACTAAGCCGGACTACGGATTTTTTTTCTCATTTGGCATTGATTTTAATCCCCGACGTAAAAAGTTGGGTGTTATAAGTTTGACCTGTGTGTCTGTCTCGTGGCTTCGTAGCTTTCGCACAGATTCAACGATGTCAATGCGGTTTTTTTCATTCAAAAGTCTGCTTTTTTGCGCGGTTTAAACTATATTTGGTAGAAATCGGTCCAGCAGTTTGAAAAAAAAAATAGCTCTACCGAAACGATGCAAGGCATTTCAGCGCTATCTTGATGGCGTGCAGTAAAAAAATATTGATGGAGGAAAGCTAATTGCCATTAATGAAATTGTAATATCATTTATACTTCACTTGCAATACCAGATGGGGCTGTACAAAACATTGGGGTCTTTTAAATTTCCAATTTGCAGTTAATAAGTGGATTGGATAATTGATATTGTTAGGTCGCCATGACCCGCTACAACAAATTGTAAGAATAAAGCCACAGAAAGCACCATGGAATTTAGCATAGAAAAATCCAAATCCTATGAACATTATTGGGTGCATAAACACATTCTGCCACATAAGTGTAAATAGCAAAATTTATGCCTTTTAAAAACGTAACACTTATAACTTAATCTGAAACATGCCAACTTAACTTTTGATCGAAATAATTTATTAATGACAATATAATATTTTTATACTATGAAATATGCCTTATTTTCCATTTAACATGTTAAGGTAGCGTGATATAGATTGAGCTATAAGATAAGCGTCACGTTTTTAAAAGGTTTTTAAATTCTCCTAACTTATAAAAGATAAATACATAATTATGAAGATTTTGGTTAAGGCAAGCCCCTCATCTTTATAGAATTAACTAATCTTTGATACCTACACTTAATTTAAATTTATAATTTTTTGTATTACAATATTGCCATGCGCGCGCCTCTAGACACGTGCCTAGTTTGCTTTTGGGATAATACGCCTCTGCCCACACCAAAGTTCTGTAGCGACTACTCTACAAGCCATGCACACCAATACCACATAGACAATAAATGTGGACTCATAACCTGTATCTGGATCTGTATACGGTCTTTCACCACTTTATAACAATCTACAAATAGTTTGTCTGCTCAAATAGTATATTATATTAAGATATCATGGAAATAAAAATTATATAATAAGCAAAGGTGAGAAAACGATTCTTTTTAATATGCAGAGATCAAGCATACTGGCAGAAATATCAATATGTTACAATCATAAATATACTTATTACAGCTAAAATATATTATTTAGGTTCAGTAGATTATCTGTGAAGAGCCAAATGGAGCCAAAAAGTCACGTATCATGATCGGCCGTCCTACAAAGAGTGTCACAGCCAAAAAAAACTACAAAGCTTAACCTATTTGAGCGAATATACAGTTACACAACACCGACACCAAAAGCACTGCGCACGTTACAACGACGCGGCAACGGACTAACTAAACCAAAAGCAATCAATTGTGATCTTTATGTCTTTGCTATTACCGTTGTATTCTTGAATGACGTACCTACAGTAGTACGCTATCCACTCTTGACCAATTCCGAACCAACACAGAGTAAACAATCAAAATTCAACCTAAACACCCAAAGCATAAAGACCATAATTGAATTCTTTCTTTTTAGTAGGTACATTACCGAGCCGTTAAACATGCGCAGTCCTCACCACCCATGCTCACCAACCCACCAACCCACCAACCGCAGCTCACTCCCAACCAACACCAACCCAGTCTTGATCCAACATATCTAACCTCAAGATCACAGACCTCAGTGGAGTTGGTGGCGAGGCCGTTGCCCTGGTCCTGTGGAGCATACATGTCGTCGTACGGCGGCCGCGGCGGCTGCTGCGGGTCCTTCTCCGCTAGCAGCTCGTAGACCAACTGCTTCGCGTGCTCCACTTTCGCCATGTCGCCTGATATACGGAGCGGTTTCTCCTGTGTGAATAGCAATGGTGTTGTGAGTGATTGTTTGAGTATAACGAAACTTTAAATGAACTGAGATAACCTGAACTTTAAACTGTGTGCATAAGTTCCTTGTATATAGTGGGAGAGCACTGGAAAGGGGATGTTTTGTCAATTAAAAAAAAAAATGTTTTTTTAAAACCGGAAGAATGGGTCTCAGTATAAGAAAATATGATTTCAATATTTGAAACTTGTAGTTTCCACATGTTGGTAGTACAATATATCTGTTCCCCACCGGTAGGGTGATAATAAGCACAACATTCAAATGATAAGCACTCACATATTCAGTATTGGGTCCATCTTGTATGACAACCATTTTTGCACCCGACTGTTCTTGAAGTTGCTTGATGGTCTTCCCACTCTTGCCGATAATCAGACCCACTTTAGGACCTGGTAGCATAATTTCCTCCTGCAAAAAAAAAACATAACAATGCTAAATTTTAATAGCCGCTGTAGTCAAGTATTCTTACAAAATTAATTCTTTTAAAGCTTGTTATTTTTTACAAACTGTTTTGAATAACTAATTTGGCGACAGCGAAAGCACGATTCTTCACGCCCGCTAGCCATTCAAACCATAAAAAACATCAAATCAATCACAGATTAACTCACAGTAGTCCCGAGCCCGCCGCCCGAGTTCCTGCCCATGGGCGGCATGCCGCCGCCCTGCCCGCCGCCTTGCCCGCCGTCCTGGTGCTGCGGCGCGTTCTCCCGCCCGCGGTGGTTCACTATTTGGTTTACTAGTTCCCTGGTGGAGATAAACAATTGGTTTGCTATTTGATTCATTAGTCCCGTGGTTTCGATAACGCTGTCGCCTTTAATCATAATCGACAGCGACCCTAGGCAAAGTTCTTACGACAATGGGGAATTCTAGTGTAGACGAATAAATGATTGATGAACTTTGCTCAGTGGTCACTTTATTTACGCGCTCCCTTATAAGCTCGCCTCTCTGTACATCTACATTGCCTTAGGGATAATCCGTCACTGCATGGTGGAATATGGATACACAACAAGACAAATAACAAGATCTAAGTTCGTAACATATAACTCGACTAGGTAATAAGGATCAGAAAATTTTGGAGCAAATGATTGCTAAACAACTTTAAAATCCTAAATAATAATTCAAAATGAAAACTTTTTAGAAAAACCTAAACATGAATGATAGAATAGTCAATACCGTCAGTAAATTTTTATTCTCTTTATTTCTCACTGTAACTGTGGCGTGTGGTTGCCGCCATATTTTATTTTGATTAGGTCCAATCATGGTCTTCATTGTAGGGCCAATTTATTGACATAAAAATCTTCATAATGCGTCCACGGGTTTGATCACTGATATAACTTTAGGCCTCTTTGCTTTAAAGTTTATGATCGCTTGTTAGTTTTACTATTCTTAGTTTGTTTTTTACGGTAGGTAGGTGGCATATGACAAACTATCATAGTTATCTTTTGAATCTGAACATTGCTATGTGCAGTGTGTGATAAAACTATAATAAAAACTATATTATTTACACATGTTCTTATATAAGGTTTAACAAATAAATATAACATTTTAGTTTTTGTATAGGTTTTAGAAAGAGACTAAATAGTTAGAAAGTGAAAAATGCGTCACTTCTGTGCTATTTATGAATTTTATAACACAAATTCAGATGCCATTATAATGATTTTTTGTTCCTAGCCAGAATTTAGTTTTTGAAATTCCTTTGTGAACTATTTCATTTTAAAATGCAGAAGTACAGCAACAGTTCAGAAGAACTCGTCATACAATAGACCGGTTGATCTTGATAAGTAAACAATGTCAATGGACATCATTTTAATGATAATGTGTGATCATAAAAAAAACACAATAGGATAAAGACAATACAAAAGTTACAAACGACAACACACTTTCTATCTACATTCTTTCTAACAGAATAAAATAAATTAACCAAGACAAATTTAGACACGAAATATTATTAGAACTGTAAAATATTCACATGATCACATTTATTTATTAGTGCTTTCCAATAAATATGTATACAGAACTTTATAAGTTTGTCTATAGATGTAAAATCTGTGGTTGTAACCAGAAAGGGCAGAGAAGGAGTGGAGGGGTGTGCAAAACGCCGGTTTTGCACGCGGGTTCCCATACACCAAGCAGTGGCCCTGTATGGAGCTGAGTACGCCCATGGCAAATTCAATTACTCTGGCAAAGACACTCAACTACATAGTAATGTTAGTATAGATAGATAACTAGTAATGGTAGTTAAATATAGATAAGACTTACTTGGCCCTCGATATAGCCTCCCGGGAGCCGGTGAGCGTGCACAGGCGGTCGGGCTGGCCGCCCGAGTCGGGCGCCATTTGGATCTTGCAGCCGGACTCCGCTTGCAGCCTGGTGATTTGTTCGCCGCCGCGCCCGATTACTACGGACAATTATTATTATTCGTAACAAACAAAAACAGACTTGAACATCCACAAGTAATAATATGAGAACATAATTTCGTAGTTGAAATCGATTATGTATGCATTAGGGATATCTCAAAAATTACTCGTCAGATTTCGCTTAAATTTAAAATGGATCGCACAATAAGCACCAGTTTTCGAATATAAAAAGAATTATCAAAATCGGTTCTCCAAGTAAAAAGTTATCAAGTTACTTACATTCATTCAAAACTATTCAGTCGAATTGGTTCTCAATTCGACTGAATATTTTACTCCTTTTTTGAAGTTGGTTACAAAAACATAATATTTTGACATAATTCCTAGTCTATTTTAAAGCGATTTTACAAAGTAAGTTTATATGTATTGTATTCATGAACGACATCTTCCAAACCAGATCACTTAAATCAAAGACTATAAATATTTTTATACAGGGCGAGAAAAAAATCATAATGAAGTAATGTTTTACCTACAATATAATAAACCATACGTCTACCATCATACTAAATTGAACTGTATAAACAATTTTAAATTGTCATGCACCTTTGACTGGTAATTGTACCAATTAGTTACAAGCACATTAACATTCCACATACCTACTTGAGATTACTTACACATAGTTTAACACTTTTAGAATTTTTTTAACAATTTATATTTATTAGTTGGTTGATTTTATTATCTGTTATATTTAATCCTCCATGAACATTATAAATCAGAGTAGGTACATTTATATTAACAATTTTTGAGTCGCCCACGTTTATATATTATTTTGTAAATTTTTAAGAAGCAGAAAAACAGGAAAAGGAACTCCTGGGCGAGTTTATCTCGCAAAAAGGTCGCTTTTTAATTTAAGCTGCTGTAAATGTTTTTCTTCTGTGTGCACTAAAGAGTATTTTATCTATCTAAACCTTAAACACTTTTTTGATGAATAAAGTTAACTTACATTCAATGCTAATTCATAATGCTTCCATTTTGTACTGTAACCAGAGTGGGCAAAATGTAATCACGATTATAGAACAGATTACAATTACATCTGGGGCCACAAAATTGCTCCCACCTAGACCGACCACACTATTCACCTTTTCACAAAAAACTTTTCATATTTTCTAAACCTCCTAGCTTCATCATGGAGATATCCAGAAGGGATCTCATAATTATGATTTCTGTAATCTTGATTGCATTTTCCATCTCTGACTGTAACTACCCAATAACAACAATAAACAACTTCTAACAACACAAAACATCAAAAGCATTTGAAGCTCTACATTTAAGTTGCAACACTGATTTGAAATCTTAGAATAAAACAATTTTAGAAACTTTTTATCTAACAACAATTTATTTGTACATATTCCTTATAATTTATTTACATGTATCAATATCATGCTAAACATACATAAATACACCACTGTAAATTGGCCCTTCTATGGCATACGGGACAAGGGCCGGCAATGCGCCCGCAATACGATAAATAGCTGTCTGTAGACTGCATAGAGCTCATTTTAGCATGCTTAATTATTATTGTGACTAATTTAACATTTAAATACTAAATGTCATGCCATGCTTTCATAGGAGGGCCAAGAATTAAGTTAAAATATTTTTTTTTGATTTAATCAAATACATCAAAAGTATGTGTCATAAACAACCTATTTAATAGTTACACATAGCTATATAATTATAACGATTGCAAAAGCTTATGCAACAATTTTTAAAACATACATGAATTTTCCTCAAGTGGTTAAAATTAAACCAGAATTTTTATTCTTATTCAAAAGAATTATGGCTAGATATACATCTCAATTGCTAAGATCCTTTGAGGAAAACTTAAATATGCATGACTGAAACAGTTAATACTTACTCAAGCCAACCATATTATCAGGAACCCTGATGTATTCATTAAGGGTCTGATCAGCCATCATGTTGAGGTGTCCGCTGGGTAGAGGTGGCTGGCTGGCTGGTTCACACATAGCAGTATGGAATTATTGCAAAAGCTTGTGCAACTGTACAATTATTGTTAAACACAATGACTTTTCAGAAGTAGTCAACATGAAACATTATTATTAAAAAAATCATGAAATCACTAACAGTCCCTGCCCCAGTTCTACTACACAGTAACATTATAATACACACTGACTGCTAAGAAACTAATCATCCTAGACACAATATGAGTCTTATTCTGTGTTGGTTACAACTGCAATGCGACAGCCGAAGGATGGTGCTGTGTGCTTGTTGTACATGATAATTCTTTGATCAAGACAGTCTTTTGGTCCCAGGGTGATACAACTTCTAGAGTTAAATAGATGATACTTACTCAAGCCAACCATTTTATCGGGAACCCTGATGTATTCATTGAGAGTTTGATCAGCCATCATGTTGGGGGGTCCGCTGGGGGGAGGGGGAGCCGGTTGGTTTCCCCCCTGGCCGGAAATACGCGCTGCTGCTGCCGCCACTGCCGCTGCTATACCACTGTAGTACAAAGGTAGATTAGAATATCATTCTGACTCACACCTATAGTTGAATGGCTGAGAATGACTTTAGGAAATCTGTCTTTTGTAACTACCTAACTTTACAAGTAAATGCAATAAAGTATGAATATATAAATAAGCAAATTTAGTTCTAAATAACTAATTAAATCATATTGCATGCCAACACACCAATGAATGTATGAAAGTGGAATAGACTGTTTAAAAAATCAACTTTGTAAGTTAATGTTTGAAAACAATTCCGCTGATGGTAAGTGGCAGAAGTTTTTAATATTCTTTGTTCTAACTTGATAAAAGCTTATTGAATCTCTGCTTGCAGACTCCCTCAACCTAATATGTTATTCACAAGAACACATAATGAATTGCAAGGCAATCCATATAGCAGTTTTTTTATTGCCATATTTTTTTAATATAGTGAGCTTTTCATTATTGTATTAACTATTTGTTCTTAAGTTACTTTACCAGAATAAAAAACCATCACACAATAAATGACATCACACGAACACAAAATCGCATACAGAAAATATTTTAACCACAAGTAAAAGACAACTACACCATTATAGACTATGGATGGCAGCATTAGAGATTCAGATAGTTTAATCATAAAGTTAATATTGCCCTTAATTTATTAATTAATAGATGCAAATTAGTTTGATAGCTTAACTACCAAGTTAAGTTGTTATGAATTGGTTTATTTAGTAAATATTCTACAACTTTTTAATCATTAATTAGCCAATTAAAAAACCCTCGTAACAAAATACATAATAGTATCTTTGAAAATACTACAAAACTATTTGTATAGTAGTTGGACCATACATGTTTATGTAGGTGTCATAAATGACCTATGAATGTATTTACTGACTTTATATAATTGTTGTTTTTGCACTGTGTAAGCATGTATTGGAAAGTTGTGAGTGGTTAATGGTAACGTAAGGTAACCGGACGAACCTCATTGGCGGTGTGGGCTGTTGTTGAGGTTGATACGCCGATTCTGTTGACGCAATTTTTTTCGCACTCGGTTCTGCACTCGCTGATCCGTCTTCCAAAGGCCTTTTCGCGGCACTACTCTCGATTTTAGCTGCGATCTACCAAAACAATCACCGTTAACAATGGCCACGGGCATAAATTCGCCAAAAATAACGCAATTAAATTCAAAAGTACGCCAAATCAGAAGTAGGTTATGCGAATGTCGTGCAAATTTACAGTGGAGGGAAAACGTAAAACATTATTATGGAGGGTCAAATGATTATAAAAGACGGTACTGCGATATAAAGAAGGTATTATACAAAATAGTATCTGTAAATACGACGCGATTGTGTCAGAAGTGCCTAATATGCGATTACGGGTATCCTTACCAATCTTGCACGTTGTACAGCAGCCACATATCCCCCTGTTTGACTATTGTTTTGGAGCGTAGCCATAGAAGAATAATCACTCATGTTTAAATTATATTGGACATTCAACCGAATAATACGGCAGCCATGAATAAGGATCAAAAGATCCAACAAAAATTAGTTCACTATTGTCTCGCAAGTTGCGAGTTGCGAGAAAGACGCTGACCATAAACTAAAAGAGAGTTGTAGGTTGTAGTAGTGGTGGGCGTTCCAAAGACGAACCGTTTTCGAGAACCGTTTTTGGTCTGCGACGATAGAACTAGTTTCAGAACGTAATTCAAAACAGTTCTCGTTGCAACCTAATTTGTGTTGCAACGAACCACAACCTGTCCTTTGGCGTACCCGACCTGTCGCTCGCAACGCTTTCTTTCCCGATCGTTTTCAAAACCTTTCTATTTAAAGTAGGTACATGCAACAGCCCGCAACGCAACTGTTTCACTCGACGAAACTGTTTTAAAACTACGAAATTTTCTTCCGAGGCGGACTTAAAACCAGTTGCAACGAGAACCGTTTTCGCAACTAGTTTTCGATTCCTGGAAAACGGTTCCGTTTCGTCGTCAAAAAATCATAGAACGACCCACTAGGTATGTACTAGTAGGTTGTAGTTGTAGGCTTGTAGCCAGTGTTGCCAACCATACGATTTAAATCGTATTTGTACGATTTTTTTACCACAAATGCTGTGTACGATCATGACCTGAAATCGTACGCCCTATATACGATCTTTTTAGTCATACATGCTTCATGTAATTTTATCGATTTTAAAGTTTAATAGCGTCATTGCAACATTTTTTTCATGAACATATCCTTAATCCGTATAATGGGTGCGTTCCAATGAGCGACCAAATTCAAAACGCAACCTTTTTCTATGGAAAATTGCATGTTTTAAGCGTTTTACATGCTAAACTGGAACACACTAAATAATAATAAGGAATATTGCTACAGAATGTAGCCTACAGTTATAAAAGTGTCTGAACTTTTTTTACGTGTTAAAAAAGTGGTGGAAGTTGGAATTTTTTCTGCTTCTTCTTTGTGAGGATTCTGTGATGTTAATGTTGTATGAAAGAATTAATACTTCGGCAATGAGTACGAGTACATACCGAATTAGGTAGTAACTAAATATATTATGTTCCCTTATTTTTCATGTTGTTTTTGTGATATTAATGTTAATATATTAAATGATAACACTATGCTCAACTAAATATTATCCTTTTGTTGAAAAATTTTAGTGTACGATTTTTTCCCTACAATTTCGGCCAAAATACGATCTTTTTAACTCTCATGATACGATCTTCTTCAAAATATAGTTGGCAACACTGCGTTGTAGCTGAAAGGAAGCCGAAGTTGGCGAAGCAATAGAATAGCACATGCCGTCACATGCGTCACTTTATGTAAATTATAACCAATAGCATTTCAGTGAACCTTTCCGTCATTGGTTAAAATGTTTGTATTGAAGGTGAAATTATATGAAAACAATCTTATTTTCAGTGTAATGTAATGATATAACTTTTTATTAGTATAAATTTAACGAACATATTGAAAATTAGGGTTATTGCAATTAAATAATTATGTGTTTTTCCTTTATATTATGATTGTTTAGTAAGTCACAGATCACAGATCTTTTAGGTAATGTAAAAGAAATAAAATAAAATTGACATTTTTCTTGTCTATGGTACAAATGCGCTATGCGTTTCGTTTATGCTGAGAAATGCCGCCAAAATTTTTATGGATACTTAGATTATTAAAAAGTTTTCAAGTAAATAAAAATTAATTCATGAAATCGTATTAAAATAAAAAAAATATTACGACACTGAAAACAACGATGCCCCTTTCTTATGGTAAAAGCTAGTATTTAATTTAAGGTTTTTAATTTTATTACATACTTAACAATTCTGAAATTATTTATAACACATTTTTATATTATTGAATATTATGATTTCAGATTTAATGCAATAAAAGTGTCAAAGTTACATGATGTGCATTTTGCTTCTCAAAGAAACGGAACGTGTATTTTTTTTCTATGTTGTGGGTGCGTGCATTTGTGTTGTCCGGTGTTTGAAGACGCTTGGAATTTGCTTTCAATTTCTTCGTAGGAAAAATGTCGGGTGATACCGATAAAGCAAAAATCAGTGATAATCAGGTATAGTTGTGAAATTTATTTTTCTATTAATTTTCTACATATTAGTGCGCGTCTAGTAAGAACAATTTTAGCTGTGAAGTGGTGTTATTTCCGTGTTATATCACTAATGTTTGCCTGCGTCTCAACATGGCTGACAGAACGTTTGCTTCCCGCTAAACGCGGGAACTACGCCACGGAGGGTTGTGATATTAGTCAATAATTTGCATTTAAAAGTGATGATGCGGTCTCGATCAGTTACTGAAACTGATTCTAATGGCATATTTTTCAGGATTTCGCATATTTCGCACCCCCGCCCCTTTGCATTTCGTTGCAGGGCCTTTGTTAAATGTGCACGATATAATATGACATTGATAGGAAATCCGCATGACCTTGATATATTGGTTCTTGCGAAATTTCTATTATAAGGTATCATACTATGTCGTTATTCCATTGATGTATAACTTGGCGCGGCTTTCTTTACGCTCGAAACACATCGGGCAATGTAAATAAAAGCTTAGGCACCAATCTCCGGGGCCTTTATTGGTGACCTCCTTCGTTTTTTGCCGACTTTTTTGCGTCTATTAGAATATAATTTTGCTATTCAATGATATGTGCGATTGCGTTGTTTAATGCGAATTGATCGCAATATGTCTCATATTGACCTTAACATTTGAATAAAAATGTATTTTGGGTAATTCATCCTAGACGTATCTACATATCCACACATAGCGTATATCTAACACGGTAGTATGAACTCGTGACATCGCATTAAAAAGTAGGTCTTATGCTCTTGTTTATAAGGTTGATATTTGATTGAAGGTGTGTGTACACTGACGCCAACGTAAGACGAAGCCTGGAAAACTGCTTTTTTATTCATAAAATTGATTATACTTTGTATTAGGTACATATTTAATAATAAATTATATTTCGAATATTCAACAATTCTACTGAATTTAGTCTTATCTTTATAATAAACTCTATCACAATTCACTAAAATGTTGGCTGAAAAAAATGATTTATTAAAAATTAAAGTTAATTTTGCTATTCTTATTGGAGGGAACATGACATGCAACAGATCATCCTTTTAGGCATACACATAGATATTAAATCACTAGCAATACTAACACAATGATTTGTTATTTGTTGTCTCGTTGTATGTATCCAATAACTAATTCATGGAGTTAAAAACAAATTGTTATCAATAACATTATGTTCCAAAAATGGATGTATGTATGTTACATTATACATACCTCCAGTGTCTATTACACACAAATTTTTACCCATGGCTTTGTCAGTGAAAGAAAGTATCATAATTCCATTTAAAATTGTTCCAAGAGAAATTTTCTTGAATAAAACTTTTCTATGTATTCTAACTATTCCAGGCTCTCAGATCTTCTCTATACCAAAATTCATCTAAATTGTTTTAAATGATGTCTTGTGAAAACTTAACAGACAACAAGACTTGTTTCTTTGATGTTAATAATATTAGTGTGGATTAGTTACTGGATACTGAGAAAATGGTCATTTGGACTTCTTGTATAAAGTTAAATAATTTATGAAAATTACAACTGAAATGTCATCCATTTTGTCTATTCACTTAAGTTTTAATTTCCTGAATCTTTTTTGCCTAATTCAAGGTTAGAATTATTGTTTGTTTACTTCCTTAATTTTATAATAATAATTGTTTGACCAATATTTGTCCACTCATGAATAGAAAAACGTTATTTGTTATTAACCTAAAAAGACATTATTCTTACCATTTATCAGTAAGTTATATAAAATCCAAAATTGACCTATAAGTTAGTTCTTGTCATCAAAATAACAACAAATAACTGCCAAGCTTTGTCCTAATCTCTGCGAGAGACAAATACTATTTGCCCCAAAATGACAAAGGCAAAATTGGTAGATTTCATTCATTGAGACTGTGTAAAACTCTTAGTTGTAAACTTTCTTATAATATGATTTGTATGTATTATTTATTTTATAATTTATTAACATGTCTAAATACAATAAATATGTATAAAAAAGTCATTTATGTACATAAGAAATGCTTGTTTCTAAAAGTAATGTCATCTTCCTAAAATTGATTCCTCCTCATAGAAGACTACAGCTAAAATATGTACTTGTTTATCTCTGCTGATAGAAATATTCAACTATAGTACGGTAGAGAATAACGTTTAAGCCTTAATTTTCTTTTTGTTCAGGATGAAGACAAGAAATCCGGAGCAGGTGACGGACAGACCACAGAAGATGAGTCCTCCCAAGATTCTAAGGGTGAGTTGGTGGCACAGGAGCCGGCAGCCAGCGCTAGTGCTGATGTAGATCCTCCGGCACCTAACGGTGAAGATACCTCAGGTCAGCGTCAATCTGTGATCTGTGTTCATCTACATCACCAACTAACCTGGGGCTTGTGTTTTGTGTTCACTCCCATGTGTGATTTGTCTGCTTAAAGGTATACAACATGTTTGTTTCACTACTTCATACATACAACACTATACAAGGTGGATACCACCATTCAACAATAAATGAAACCACGAGCCCTGCTTCATGCAAGGACCATATTACATTTAGTAAAAAACGCCTAACATCTTATTTAAAAAAATGTTTTTTTCAAACAAACTAAATAGCACAAAAATACAGGAAAAAATAGAACAGCCTATCTAAACATCGGTCACTCACTTTTGACAAGAGCAGCAACAATCTTCTACTATTACAATAATAATAGATACAGCGTGTTGAAATTTTGAATATTAAAAAAAAATTGCTGTAGCTAAAGTAAAGGAGGTATTTGATTGAAATTTTTTTGGGGGCTTAGGTCATCATTAGGTACATAAAATTAAATTTATTGTTGTATGATGGTAACCATGTTGTATAAAGTTCTCACAAATAAACACTACATTTTTTTAACAATTTGTTAAGTTTTTGACACTTCATATTAATATAATATTGGGCCTTTTTAATGTTATAACATGTTTTTTAATATAAATCACAGACTTATTTGTACATAATTGGGAGAAAAAACCTCATTGATTTTTGTTGTCAATTCATTAAAATATAATCCATTTGTGTTCAACATAATTTTACTAACTCCCATGTCTAGAGATTTAGTGGTTTTTATAAATCACTAATAAGTTGAAAATATTAAAAGAACAAAATAATAAAGAATACTGATTAGTAGGTATGCTTTATTATTTTGATTTGATGTAAGATTTTAGTTAAACATCCTTACCAAAAAGTAAAATGAAAAATAATTACAATTTTACAAATGATTCAATTGCGTCGTGTTTAAATAGTTTGACACTATTCCGACGCGACACAATTGAAGTACTATTTATAAATAACCAAACTGGGACTCCAGAGATATCTCAAAAAATCATTTTTTTCCTTTTAAATTATTATTATTATTTATGACATATTTTTAATGTTATAGTTATCATTATTATAAAATCCAAACCAACAATGTTAATAAATAAGTATCATTATTAATATGTTCTGCTGACCGAGAGTCTAATGGCCCGTTTACACGGTTCCATGGTTACGCTTGATGACCACGACTCAGTCGGCGAGTGTGAACGACGCGTCGGGTTTTTTACTTATTGTAGAAGTCCAGACAGACTTACTTCCATAGTCTGTTACTAAGTTGATCTAGACTTTCGTTAACAGTATGACAAGTAACTTGACACTTGACAAGGTAATTTTTTGAAGTAACTCGTTGGCTAGATTTAATTTGAAAAAGTAATTTTCACAAAACGCTCTCTTCGTTACACACCAAGAGCATTTTAAACGAATGTAACTAAGCATCCATGTTAAAGTTATTATTATATTCTTGCTTAAGATAGAATATAAATAATTTTATAAATAGAACATAAGCAACTTTGCTGTAACTTTTGTAAATAAATATAATGTTACTAGTGACAAGATTTACATGCAACATTAAAAAAAAGCGAATCATACGCGGGCCCCGCGACGCTGAGACGTATATTAACATAAACATTATGTGAATAACCTGAAATACTTCGAAACATTCGGATTGTGTTGCATTTTTATTCAATGTGTTGTTCGACTTTAGCTGTATTGTTATTATATCTGTTTGAACTCTGTAGGACTTGAAGAAACAAATCGGATTAATGTTGTAAAACTTAATCGCAGTTCATAATCAGATTGATCCGCTCATACCCATTTTTATGGTTATCTAGCAACTGCCGAGGTCTCAATAAAGTGTTGGTTAACGTTATGAATTGATATTATGGAGACACCAAACTCCGGTTAATTTATAAAGGCTCCAATTGCGTTGTGTCAGAATAGTTGACACATTTCGTATACCAAGGGCACGTTCCACTGAGCGATCAAAATTCTCAAAACATTCCTTTTTCAACGAAAAAAAAAGAGTCTTCTGAGCGTTGAAGGAGATTAGTGAAACTCGTCCTAAATTTAAAACAGTTTGACACATTTGGTATAGGAAATGTGTCTTAACTATTTTAACACGACGCAATTGAAACATTAGAAATTAGCTGACTTGGGCCTCAGATAGTAGTATGTATGGGTGGAATATTCGGTACGGCCGTATATTTTAATAGTAAGAGTATTGATTCAATTCCGATCCATCCCAGCAAGTCACCGTGCGCGCACTGTTAGATCAGAGAGTACGCTGCAGCCGCGGTGAGAACGGTGAAAGGCAACAGCCACGACCACTACGCTCCGTTCGCGTTCGATCTGAAATTCGTTTCAATTGCAATCCACACAAATGACAGCTTTCCTCCCTTGTGATTAAGTTCATTGTGGATTGACGGAGAGAATTTAAAATGACTTACGTAAAGTTTGCTTACAAGCGAAATTGAACTGTGAGCGCATGTATTAAATTGGTTTCAGGGGGGGAGTGGCAATTCCATACCCTCGGCGATTCAAGTATAGACTCGATATAAATGTTGCTTTTAATTCTAAAATAGTACATCGTCAGTATTAGAGGCGTGTACGTCAATGGTCATGATTTTAACGCGGCGATTAAGAGATATGAAGTTTGTTAAACGGTTATTTTACGATTTATCTGACGAATCGAAATCTGATTTATCGAACTCATACAGTTGGATTTCCAGCGATGCGGAAATTTGAACGATGATTTTAAATTCTGTTCTTGCTTCTTGGTTTGGTTGTGTTTTTGTCTTCTTTTACCACCAATGACTATATAGGATTTGCCATATGGTTTGGAAATCCGTTGGCCGATTAACCTAGTGATTGCGACACGGATTTATATGTAGAAGCCTCTACTATAAAGGAGTCTTAAACCGAGATGATTTAAATTATAAGTTAGTGCGTTCAACACCTTAGACTTCATCGTCAGTTTCCACCTGGTGGGACTGTTGTCATATAAAATTTACCATAAAAAAATTACCATTTATAAGTTCCACAAGCTGGAAGTTTTAATGACATTTGAATCATCGATAAATAATTTAACAAAACAAACAGGGCCGATATCGATGGTTCGGCGTATGAACCGATCAAGATGTTATTGCTTTCACAGTTTTCAGATGACATGGTTGCGTCCGATGATGTCTCAGATCAGATCTCAGGGCCCTTATTCTGCTAATTTATAAATGCTTCAATTGCAGCTTAATTGAATACTTTGACACATTTTTGACACATCCCATACAAAATGTGTCAATTCAATTCATTCATTCAGGGATCCAATTTAACCATTTATAAATTAGCAGAATCGGGGGGCTGATCAGATCATTTAAAAATGATAATTGGGTCTCGAACTCGATTGAATAGTTTGACACATTCCGTATACAAAATGTGTCAAACTATTCAACGAGGATATCCAATTTATAAATTGGCAGAATCGAGTCTTTGATCAGACGCGACCATGTTCTCTGAAAATATTGTGTAAGCACTAACAGGTGAGCAGATTTGTTCACACTGAAGTTCCCAATGTTTCCTATGTTCTGCTAGTGATAATTAAATTAAGAGGTCTTCATTCACTTCATTCGGGAGTCTAATGTTCAAACCATTTGGGTGATAAACAACGTACAAGAATTCTGATAATTATCTACTAATGTTTAAAAATCCATTTGTCATTCAATCTTTGACAGATAGGCCCGGTGTACGTCCGTGTATCTACGGTTATCGACACCGGTGGCCGGTACCTATAGATGGAGTTATCAGCGATCTTAGTTTATTTCGAGACTCGAATCGTTTACCTACTTACTTTTGTTTACGCAAATCTGTAGCTTATTGTGATAATTGAGCTGCTATTTGGATTGTGTGCGTATAATACGGATACACGTAATATTATGCGTTATTACTTTCTTCCCATTAATGCGGTACACGTGATATAGAGATCCATTCCTTTCTTTACATCATTTGATATTGTAGAACATTTTCAGATAATATAATTAAAGAGGCGTAAAATTCGTAAAGGCCGTGTTGCACTCTTGATCCGCTCCGAAGACTGCTATCATGGAGAGTAGATCATACCTACTTGTGTGTTGTGACAGAGAGATAGGTTAAATGAAAATTGAATTTAACTGCCTCTCTTTTCGCGCGCTGGTGACCATAGTCTATGGTATAGTAACATATTATGGCGTCCATTTTATAATAATGCATAATTTTCACTATTAAATAATTGCTATTAAATAATTTAGAAATAGAGACCCGTGCGGGCCATTGGTAGGATAAAGCCATGTTCTATGTGCAAACATCGATCAGTTACTGTAGATAACTATCTCCGATTTGGTTTTCGTGCACTTATTTTATCATCGCTTCCTGTGGCGAGCGGAGCAGAGACGCGCGTTTAAGTGTTTATTTAATAGAAATAAATCCTATGGTGGGTAGTGGTAGCGGCTTAGTTTATTTTATGGTCATCTCTAACCATTTTGTACTCAAACAGTACATTCTACAAGCTAACTTGGTCTATTTTGATGATAAAATTATAAAAACAATGATAGCCGGTTGGCTGGCTTGGGTTCAACTCCCTCACGCTCCTCTACTCTATTATTCTCAAATGATGTCTGCATTAGAAATTAATTATCACTTACTTTTCGGCGAAGGAAAACATCGTGAAGAAGTAAAAAGTAGTCCATAACAATGGGGGTAGCAATTAATACCGTATGGATAATAATAATGAATCAAATGATAATCAACTCATATCGAGAACATGTAATTGTCTGCCCGATAATCAACAGGTTCGCTCATTTAAAAAAAAGTAAATGTCAAAAACAAAAAAAACATTAATTATAATTATGTATCCACTATGTCTGAACGTTTTGTAATAATTGTCACTATTAACCATTAGTAAAAAAAACCTCTTATGGCCTTAACCTTGTCATTCTGAGAACTTAGTCTGAGAAGAGACCCGTGGGCCGTGATGGGTTGAGATGATGATGATGATGAAAAACCTCTTGAATTTTGACATTGATACAAAGGGGTAGATATTTTGTAACGCTAAAGCATCTATATAATGTTTCCAGATGTAATAGTGCTTTATCTATAGAAGATATATTATTACTTTGAATTAAATACGGCTGTGGAAGAGATTATAATAATAAGAAGGACTGAATGTCACTCGGTTCAACGAAAAGGAACTTAAATTACTATGAGGAAGTAAACGGCACAGACCATAATTATCTAATCCCTAAACCATCTAGCGGAGTTAGGCCGTGGCCGCACTACGGCTAAACCGCCGCGGTTTCTTACCGCGTAGGTAAATTTTGTAACTCAAGGAAAGCAATACAAGCGGCCGCACTTGCGGTTTCTGATAATGTATGCGAATTGTGCGGTTACGCGGTTACCGCCGCGGGAAAAAACCGTGGTGCGGGCTCGCGCTTATATGCTACGCACAAGACAACATTCGTAAACGACACCCCAGTGTCCCCAAAGCGTAGTGATGTCACTGATAATATGGGTTTTTACATGCTTTTATTTGACTTGTCCTGCTACTATGTATAAGCAAAAACGTTTAGATCAAGCTGTATTGGAATATGGTACTTTATTATATTCTTCAAAAATACAATTATGAATATTGTTTAAAGTTTCAATTTACCTACCTTCTCGCTTCGTAAAAGGTTAAAATGAAAAAGGTTAAACACACACACACACACACACACACACACACACACACACACACACACACACACACACACTGACGCATTCCTATAAATAATTAATTTTTGTTTGCTTTTATAGAAATTGTTTTTGCAGTCTGCTTAATTCTGTGTAACGTTTGTGCTAAGGAAGAGTGGGGCAACCTGCCACAAGTGTAATTTACATTACGCTTACTAGGTTGCCTCATCAACTGTATAACATTATGTAAAGGATAGACTGAATAAAGATTTTTGATTTTTTTGATTTTGAAAATGTGTTGCTTTAGTTCTGACGACGATGCACTTAATATTAACATAATAACCCAGACTCAAAATTTTATATAAGAAAATGCTGATTGCATTACAAGTTTGTTTGTTAATAGTAAACTTTATTTAATTTTATCAATAAACAATTCATTCATTCGATCAGTCGATTCGAGCGGTAGAGTTAATAAATTTGTAATGCGGTGCCAATCACGGGTTAGGGATAAGGGTACTTGGTGCGTTCTCTTTGTTTGTATCCCTGTTGCATAGTAACACCGATTAATTGGTTCAAAATGAATGTGCTGAGCAAGCGACAACGCGAGCGACGCCCTAATCTTTTAAGTGGAGGCATCAGGAAACGACACATTTTGTTTACCAACAAGAGAGTATATGCGTGATTGTTTTTACTGTTTCTTTAATAAAATGTATTAATATTGCTTCAGAACGAATGGATTTTTACAGTATATCGTACAATCAATTTACTGTATTTAATTAGTTGCACTGACAAAAGATACGTCTACACTGTTATAAGGCTGCGTCCTCAGTAGGCAAACTGTTTGCCGCCGACTGATTTAGCTGCGTATCGGTTTAGTACGCACTTCACAGTTCGGCAGACAGTAGCAGAGCTCAGAACAGTATGCTTGAGACGTCTGCAAATTAATCTGAGTTTGCAGCTGACTCGAATTTCTATGCGGCTCACTTAGTCGGCGGCGAACAGTTTGCCTACTGTGGACGCACCCTTATGTAAGTGATTCACAAACGGTAACATTAGGTAAGCGTAGCCTCAATAAAGGAACGAATGTCATGAGCAGTTTTTAAAAGTTAGAAAGACACTATTTATGTAATTCAAAATAGCATAAAAAAATATTAAGACTACCAGATTCCCACGGCTTCGTGCGCGTGGCAGCTTTTCTCGCGTAATTCTCGATCCCCGCAGGAATTTCGGGATAAAAAGGAGCCTAAATGTAGCTCTACAACCTCCTCTATCTTTCAGTTAGTCCCATACAAATCGTTTCATCTATTCAGGAGGTTAACCCGGTCCAACAGAAAGACAGACGGACATTTTTTAAACCCTTGGTTTGTGTTTTAGTATAGTGTAAATAACAATACTCACTTGAAAAAACACAATATGAAATCACACACAGAAATTTAAATTTAATTTATAATTATGTATAGTGTAGGTATAGATAGATTCATTAAAGTTTATTGAAAAATTAAGTCATATTCACATACTTTACAGTGTCGTACATTCGTAAGAAGTCTCGGATGTTTCCCGTTTCCTTTGTCCGTACATTGAGCAGGGATCCCTCGCGCGTTAAATATTACATTGGACGAACGCATACTACAAGTTGATGTACACGAGTCGATGTCTGCACGACATTGTTCGCGGTGCTATCGATTGGGATTGCCACAGAAGAGATGCACAGGTAGTCAAATAGAAGTGTCACGTACGCTAATGTCGTGTAATGTAATGAAATGATAATTATCTTGAGAGGAATTCTCATAGCGGCAAGTGTCTTAGTATATTTAGTCAAAAGAATACTGTATGAATTGGCTAATTAATTAGGTTTCTTCTGTAGTTCGATCACCATATTTCTGCCTCTAGTGATTAACAAAAATGTCCTAAAATAAGCTTAATTATAATTAAATTATAATTAGTGCTTTTAATTGTTATTTTTTTCGGTAATGTACTATTTATACTCGTATTACATTGCAAATTGCAATAAACATAAATAATTGTGAGTGATAAAATGTTACCATTGTTTTGTTATTGGAAATTTATTGCAAGCAACAGGTGCAGACCCTGCAGTGATAAATTGATTATAGTGACCGAGTTGTGATTAGGCTTTGTAATAATACAGTAATCAAATTTAATACTCAGTATTTTTGTTCTCTTTTGTTTTTTTTTCTGATAAAGCTGTTTATTCTTAATTAATTTAATGAAGTCAATCGGGATTATCCATAATTCTTCTTCACAGTGTGATCCTGTAAAAAAGTATACTGAGTTATAAAAAAATCTCTTAAATTATTTTCCAATACACAAATCTTTTCTACTCTACATGTATTCTGTGGACATTACGAATGCGATTGTGATAAGGGTTCAATTTAGACTGGGCTGTTTGATGCCCGTCACCGCGGTTGTCTAACGCACCTTGAGCTACAATTACATGCTTCCTCCTACTGTCTACAGTTCATCAATATTGGTCGTGCGCAGTATTATGCACGTTGGTACTCTTTGTTGCTATTTTCTCGAGATTACTTCTATTATAGCACTGATAATGTAATCACTAGTATGTGTGTCACAAATACAACGCCTCGTCAGCTCCATATCTACTATTATTATAATCGGCGTAGCGTTGGTAAAAGATAGATGTGTTTTAGTGATTAGGGTACATTGGCCATTTTGGCCATGTTTAATCTCTGCAATCGTTGGGCCCTTGTTTCTCACTATTCCTCATCGTTCTCCTCACCATTTCAATACAGAAATGGTAATGTACAAAAGAATACAATTGGAATATTTATGTATAACTAATATCATGTTTGCGTTTCGAATAATGTTTTTTTTAATCAATGCAATATATTAAAAAGTCATAGATCCTATCCTTTACTTTTATATGCAGCCAGTTATTGGTTATGGTTAGTTCTGGTTTTTAGGTTTTCTACATAACTAAATCCGAATCAATTATGTAAGTATATGACAGAAACATTGTAAAACTTGTGAAATATTTTTTTCTTGACGAAATGACGTGTTGTATATGCCGGTTTATGTTAATTTGCATAAAACAAGTTGTTCTTTCGCAAGTTTTAAAATCTGTCTTAGCTATTAATACTAATGACTGGTACCAATCGTGTACCTTGTAAATAATTGTGGCAACGTATCCCTTGCTAAGCTATCGATAGACCTTTAGAGATATCTATCATAGTGAATGTGAACTTAATAATTTTTGGAGGTCATAAAATACGTCAGTGTTCAATATTGGCGTTCAAAAATTCATAAAAAGCTTCTTATTATGCTATGGCACCATTGCGTCTTGACGCGTTAATTAACGCGCTAATGTTGTTAATTAAAAATAAATTAGACTTGACAAAATTGTCAATTTTCATGTACATTTTTATTAAATAAAGCCTACTTAAAGTACAGGTTTTTATTGTAAAATTTAATTTTAACACAAATTCTTAATATGCACATGAAACAAAAGTAATTGGCTGTTTTGGGAAATCTAAGTTCTTGTTAATTCACCACATTAGCGCGTTAATTAACGCGTTAAGACGCAGATAGAATCATAGTGTCATTAGACTTAAACAGGTTCTTTGCATTTTTACTATGAATAATGAAGTATGTAAATTGAAAAATAAGCAATAATACATGATACATAATAAATACATACATATAACATTCAGCACAACATCACTCATTGGCACAACACAACTAACAGTGATCATGATTAAACATTTCTTTAATCTATAAACTGTATGAAATTGCTGTACCTATGTTCAGTTATTATTACCGACAATATTCGATTGTCTTAGACAGTATTCCTTTGCAATAATTTTAAGTTTGAAATAAATGAGTACCAAACCTGCTAACTATTAAAGTTTTCAATTTCGCCGTGTATGTTTTGATTTTGACACATTTTGTAGGTGCTACGAAATGCGTTAAACTAATTATTTCTTTATGAACTAATTTTATAATTAGCAGTTTTGATTCCTAATATCCATTTACTTCTCAAGCTATCTCTGTTTATTGAATTGGCTAGAAAACATCGCTGTAAAGCGATAAGGCTGCCCAATGTTTTGTATTACTTATGCTTTTTATGTGTATTTTTGTGGCGATCAAGCTATAAAGAAAAGAAATTGACAAAATGTATTGTAGTCGTTGTTATGAAAGTATTGAGAGAAACATTTGATTTGTACAGGTGATGCAAAATCAACAACGGCCAACGGTAAAGAGGACGATGACGCCGGCGGCGATGAGAAAGACGACAAAAGAGATGCTAAGGCGGATAGCGACATTAAAAAGGTATTTATTTTTCTTCTAATTCAACGGCTGACATAATGTCTAAATGGCCAGGTAGTTAAGACAAATTGCAGTGGTTGGTTAAGTTGGTTTACTAATTGTTAAATTAATATTTGTCATTAGGAAGAGAACGGTGAGACCCATGAAGAGAATGACAAGGAAGGCGTAAAGGAGAACGACAAGGGTGCAAAAAAGACTGTAGCCGCTAAAAAGAAACCCAAGAAAGAGGTGAGAAAAAGAGTGAACATATTTTTAGGAAGGAAAAGTAAATATACATATGTCATCTTGATAACGGTAACCTAGCTCCTCTTCGAAACAAGTTCTAACCATAAAAAAAATAACAAAAATAGGATTTGTTTTAGTTAAGCTGATCAAGTACATTTAACATGACTATTGGGAGAAAACTGTTATTAAAGTGTAATCAATGCACAGTATGTAGAGTTTTGTGTTTACACAGTTTGTAAATTCAATTCAAAATAGTGTCAATATAAATAACATAATCTATTAGAAATGTACCCAGAAAGATAAAAATTATACAATTTGTTAATAACTTATTTAATAGGACACTGAAGAGGAGGATGAGGAAGACGAGGAAGAAGAAGAGGAAGACGAGGAAGGAGAGGAAGGGGACGAGGAGGACGAAAAGGATCAAAAGAAGCCCAAGCCCAAGTGAGTACTGTCACTGCTGGTCCTGTCGATATTGCTTATTTACTCTCATTATCTGAAATATTTGTCCAAGTAATGACTGTCTTCTTTTTTTTTGCAAACATTAGCATTTGCATATTGTTTCTGACTAGTTGACAGACATATTATATTATTTATATCTCAGGTTCTAAGCAGCGGGTATCAAAATAAAACATACACATCTTTTAAGTTAGCCCTTCAGTAATAATCACTGCATTAACTACTAAAATTTCATTTACTTAGTACTTAGTTTTTGCTGATTCCCTGTCAAAAATAACGGACAAAAATTCTAAAAATATTCTTATGGTTTCTATTGACCCTTCAAATATATTTTTTTAATTTTTTTACATTATATAAGTTAATGCTAGACTACAATCACATCTGATGTAAACGCAAACGTAAACCAGTTACAATATTTTGTAGCATAAACAGTGGCTGTAAAAAACATCATACTTCATAATGGCACATCCATTGCCCCATGTTGGGAAAAATGACTCTTATTTCTTCTCAGAAGTCCCATGGGGTAATACACAAATGTCCAAAGTACACCAATAATCTAATCTATTTAACTTAGTAAATACAGGTAGTAATTCATCCAACACAATGTCAATGGAACGTTTGTCCTCAGAGCAAAGAAGCCGGTAAAGAAAGCCAAGTCTGCGGACGAGGAGGGCGATGAGGAAGAGGGCGACGAGGAGGAAGGCGAGGAGGAGGAGGAGGAAGAAGAGGAGGAAGAGGAGGCGCCCAAGCCCAAGCCTAAGAAAGAGGTTTGTTATTGAAACAAATGTCTTATCGTCTTAGCTGTACTTCTGGTGCAGCTGGAGTGATGATAATCTCAACTTTACATAGACATCTCGAACGCACATAACAAGTATACACTATACGCGTAAATACAATGATTTATTTATTTACTTTACAGAAAACTAATTACATTTTTTTTAACTATATGTATATTTAGCTGTTTGTTTCCTGTAAAAATTAATGAATAAATAAATTAATTATAATAATGATTAAAATCGACAAATTAAAGGGAGCTCGCTTGCACTTTTAACGCCCGCAACAACTGACGATATTCTTTATTACCACTCGTTATTGTTTACTAGTAAACCCGCCCTCGCTTCGCTTCGGGGAACCAGTCCCTTCAAAAATCTCTATAAATTTTAACAAATTATGTTATTCCGATGTCTAAGCTATATTACTGCAAAGTTTCATGAAAATCTGTTCAGTAGTTTTTGCGTGAAAGAGCAACAAACACACACACACACACTCACTCACATACATCCTTACAAACTTTCGCATTTATAATATTAGTAGGATTGTTTCTTATTTTTTGTTGCCTGCAATTTGCAGGCTGCATAGAAAAATAAAGATAAATACACATAATTTAAGTGAAGAACTATACACGTTATTATATCGAGTCAACATCTTCTGTTTTGACCGAGAACACTTCAGTAGCACTCAATAATCTCAATATTCACCTTAATAATTCTTAACACTCTAAATAATTCTTAATAAATAATTCTTGCTTAATAGTGCAAGATTATTTCTTGCACTATTAAGACCCAAAATCACATGAATAACTTTTTATCGCAGCCAACGGAGCCGCCAGTCCCTCTGCCCGCGGGCAAGGGCATCCCCCTGGGCCACATCAGCAACGTGGAGGTCTCCCTGTCGCGGTTCAAGACGCAAGACCAGAAGATACTTCATCAATATTTGTATGGCGTAAGTGTATCGTTTTATATACATATACTCGTAGTACTAAGGTTTACGGTTATAATGTGACATGATTTTCAGTTAGTAATTAGGTGTAATTGTATAGCAATTATATTCAAGCAATTATTGAAATGTCAAGTCTAGTTACCAATTAACTGTAAAACTTTCATTATGATAAAGTTGATTCGTAATCATTAATTCTAAGGAGAGATTTGTGCATTGCTAATAGGTTAAAGGCATCCTATGTAGTAATACGATTACGACGCACCAAGGCTGAAAAATAACATAAACATGTCCCTAACTTTGACTTATTTTCAACAGCAACTCTGCCTAGACCGTAACGTGAAGCGCAATATCAAAAAGTTCAAAGGCTACGAATGGGCCATCGGCTCATCAGAATACAAAGCCAAGCTAGAGGAAACTACCAAGATGGAACCAAAACAGCTGCGTACTATGTGCGAGATGCTCGACTTAGATAAGAAAGGTAAGTGCATAGTAAATAAAGTTATTCTTTATATTATTATTCGAAAAGTGTGGATCTGGTTACACTTTTAGTGGCAATCTTAGTTCTCAAAAGTAGCAAAAAACCTATGACTGAATTCGACCGAGAATCTTCGTAAGGAAGATTATGGTAAGACCATAACTTACAAAAACGGGTTTAAATAAATATATATCACTAACAGTCTTTAGGGGACTGAAAGCCCAAAGAGGGGCAGTTAAATCCGGATATTGACATACTTTTAAGTACCGGTTTCTGTCACATGTTCCGTAATCTTTGGCATGTATAATTAAAGTTAAAGGCTAGGCCTCTCTAGGCTCACCCTATCCCTCCGCGGAGATGTGAAGGCCACCAGGGCCAACAGCAAGTATCATTTCGAAAAAATAGTTACAGTAATAAATCATTGAAGTGGATCTAAGGATCGTCAATCGACGGCATCGATCGATGGTGGAATCGACTAGTCGCCGTCGATCGATAGTTTTTACTAAAACCAATCGAAGATCGATTGATTGGTCTGGTAACGCCCTAATCGCCATTCGCTTTGTATGAACGTAACGCATCCGCAGTTATACCGTTGGTGCTAGCGCTAGTGGTAGTAACGCACCGAGGTAATAATTGTAGTGGTACTAATAGAGTGACGTCATCGTACCGCCAGGCTCGACATCAGACCTGGCGTCCCGCCTGGTGGGTTTCCTGCAGCAGCCGACGGCGAACTCGCCGCACGCGCGCGGCGTGGCCCGCGCCGCGCCCGCCGCCGCCGCCACCGCGGGCGGCCGGCCGCGCCGATCGGCCGCCGTCAAGGTGCACAACAGAGGTATGTGGGGTATAGGTCGACGATAGCTTTTAGTGGTAGCACGCGGCTTGGCCCGTGTTGCGGTGCTTCGAACAAATTCCAAGTAGATTTTGATAACTTAGTTACTTTAAGGGGAGTCCTTAGAATGCGAATGTGACAAAATTCGTTCTTAGCGGAATTATTCTAAGAACAACCCCTCTGCCAAATTTCATCTATACGTCTAGCGGTTTTTCATATATTGTGATGAGTGACCTTTCGCTTTTCTATATTTAGATTCTATTTTTGTTGTGTTTGTAAATAAATTATAAAATTACACATTATTGTTATGAGTCACTCCGGCAGGAATTCATTTCATTCGCAATTACAGCATACTTATTAAACAATATTATAATATAGGAATAAAAAGGTTTTTAATAATTTTATAATAAAGTGCAGTTGTTTATGTTCTTCTCAAATTAGACTTAAGACCATTTTACAAGCTCAAAAGTTTTTAAGCATATAATCTACTTGTGTGAAAAAGAATTCATTTTATATGCTAAGTGTGGTTATAGCATTAATTAATGCATTCTTTTGCAGGTTATTCAGACGAAGAATATGAGTCCGATCCAGAAACCAAGGTCAAAGGTCCTAAACCACCCAAGGATGGTTCAGAAGATTCAGATGTAAGTTTAATTATCTTTAAAACATTACGTCAATTCATTCACTCATTTTACTAATTAAGTACTTAACAATTGTCTTGCATAGATAGATATAGGTCTAGCTGTCAAAAATTTAAAAATCTTATTATAATTGCTTAAATTAAACACTATACAATGTACAAAGCCATTTTTGTATAGTTATTATAAACAAATGGAAATAACGCATTAATAATAATTTTTGTATTTTTCGATTTAAATAGTCGACACACGATCAGACTGAGCCCCGATTATCGTCCCGTTTCGATAGTTTGACACATTTTGTATATGGCACCAGAGCACGCACGGTCCATTTCACCCACGACCCATGACACAGAGAATCATAGTGTGTAGCGTTGATAACCTGTGTTGCGTGTGCGCGTGCGCAGGGCTCGTTCAACCCGAGCGGCTCGGAGGCGGACTCGGACTTCGACCCGGAGGCGGGCGAGAGCGCGGCGGGCGCGGGCCGCAAGCGCAAGTCGGCGCCGCGCCGCCGCTCCTCCGGCAAGTCGGGCAAGGGCCGGCGCGGCCGCAAGGGGAAGAAGGCTAAGGTGGGTTCAGACATTAGCGATAGATTGCTGGTTAGTACTGAAAAAGTGTCTGGACAAGTTACGGAATCGTGAGATCTGTGCTTTGTATTTAGGACTCATCAGAATCTAAGAATCGTGAGATAGATCTATTTGTGCTTTGTAAACACACTTTTGTATGACACTTTTGAAGTAATAGTTTCTATTGCACCCTGAATCTTAGCTCTGTTATATACCTATCAGTGGTTAGAAACGAAGCCGACATGATCCCATCATGATGTCACGACTCTAATAGATGTATTCTCATAGTGCTATGACATGAGGTCCTTCAAGAAGCGATTCCATTGCATCCTTCTTGACCGGCAACGCGTTGGTGACTTCCCTAGTGTTGCCAATGTCCATCTGAGACAGTAATCACTTACCATCAAGTGACATGTCAATATTGCCTGTCAAGGCCGTAAACAAAATATTGAATAAAAATCCTTGAATGTTAGAACTGTATTTATTCCGACAGGTGGCAGGCAAAGGGCGCGGCAAGAAGGCCAAGTCGGACAGTGAGGAGGAGAGCGAGAAGTCCGAGAGCGAGAGCGAAGGCGGAGAGTCTGGTAGCGAGGGGGAGGAGTCTGATGTGAGTAGATATTGTGTACTAGCTGTTTTTTGTGGCTTTAACTGATTTTCAAACAAAATTTTATACCTTAGTTTACCCCCATAGGTATAGTATTCAATGGGCTTGTTTTATATTTTTTATATCATTTGATTTGACCCAAATGAACATACCAACTTGACTTTGTAAGTCAGTTGGTCTTTACATCCCCTACAACCTAATTAATTAGGATTTTTTTTACTTAAATACAACATAGAATGTTATCACTTCAAAAAGTCGGTTTACTGACGATAGTTGAACGTGACAACGTCTTAAGAAAATACTGATGGAATGATTGACAAAAACGGATTTTCATGAAACTTCGCAGTAAAATAGCTTAGACCTCGGACTAACGTAAGAAGTAAAAGAAGGATGAAATAATAGTAACAATTTAAAACATTTATTTATACAAAGAATTATATTTAAAACATTGTAACACCATCCGCCATCTAGCGCTGCTAACCGTTAGACCATTAACCGTTAGTCACAACTAAGTAAGGTAACAAACGAGATTACTTACTCTACTTCTTCAGAGATGGCGCTGTACCATTTTCTGAAACACGCCAACGTGTGTACGCCGTAGCTACCATAAGTAATGTTAAGGATGTCTGTCTCTCTCGCTCTTAGGCGGGCTAACCATGCCCGAGTGGAAGGGACGCGTGCCTCTCACTCGCTCTCATTGTAAGCGCATAACGTGAGCGGCGGAGCGTGACCGTGACACAGTTTCTTGAAGTGCCACCCGGTAATCTAATTTATAAGACGTTATCACGTCAAAAAAAATTAATATTTTGATAAATATATAATAATGGAGCGTACCTCGCAGGAGCCCAAGACGAAGCGCGGGCGGCCGCCGGCGGTGGCGAAGGGGCGCAAGGGGCCCGTGGCCAAGAACGTCGCCGCCAAGGCCACGCCCGTCAAGCGGAAACCACCTACGCCACCAGGTCAGTACACTAGCGTGAAGATATTGTACGTAATGGTTGATCCGTACACACGTGGAAACGTGAGGCATAATTTAGTTGGTCTTCTGTAGCCGACAGACTAGTAGACGCGCCATTTCATGGTGAGTATACGACGTTCGTAATATAGATATCATCACTTACGATGTTAGTGTTAGGTGGAACCGGATTTCATATTGCTTCGTTTTGCTAAATATATTTTATTATCAAGATGACGATATGGATGTAGCATATTCTCAGAGTTCATATTGTTTATGAGTTATAAATATAGAATAAGTTATGAAGCGTCTAAAGTCCTTTAGTAAATGTAGTTAAGATGATTGGGTCGTCATACAGCTCAATAGAAACGTAATTGGTAACCACAGTGGCAATAACAACTACTTAATCAATATTTGTAGGCGCAAATAACCAACAAAAGTATAATTCGACAGCTAAAAAGAAGGGCGCAGCGGCCAAGCCGGTGGGGCGGCCGGCCAAGAAGGGCAAGAAGGCGTCGTCGGACGAGGAGTCGGGCGAGGGCAGCGAGGACGACGAGGAGGAGGGCAGCGAGGAGGACGACAGCGGCGAGGAGTCCGACGGGCCCGCCGACAAGAAGGCCAAGCGGCCGCCCACGGTCAGTATTATATCGGGTTATTATAGGTTCGAATTAAGTTCTACGTACATTAACAACTTGAGAACCGACAAACTCAAACGAAAGCATTCAATTATGGTTTTCATGTATTGGTAGTTACGATTGTATACTGGTAAGACTTGTTACTCGCCACCGACTCCTGACCATCTCGGAACCGACACCGAGCATAGAATCGAAATTCAACCGTAACAACTAAGGCGTATAGATCATAATCGAATCCTTTCATTTAACTAACCGCAAAAGGGTTAAGTTTGTCGGTAAACGGATCGTTATATGTGCGCAGTCCTTTACGCTGTGAATAGATCCGCACTCAAAATCAGTACAAAAACTGAATGCGATCATTTCTATATGGTGCTTAATGATATTTGCATTTTAGTTAAGAAAATGCCTATGTTGAAGCGCTCATAGCCCGGCGAAGCGCTCATAGCCCGGCGGCTTGCGTGGGTCCTAAGGGTCAAATCACACCGAGACGAGACGCGACGCGACGCTGCGCGCAGTCTTTCAAAGAGCGGCTCAAAATAGAACTTTATTTTCTACACGAAAAGATACACATTTCATTGTGAGAATTCAGAATACGTTGCTTCATGCAGCGCTGCGTCTCGTGACGCCTCGCGGCGTAGCGCGGTGCATCGCTACGCAGCCGTGCGTCGTCGGTACGCGCGGCGTGCAAGATTGCCTACTTTTACGATGCACCTCGCGGCATTGAGATGCTTCTCGTGGCGACGCGCGGCGCAGCGCGTAATCACTGGCCTCTTCCAGTATCGTTGCGTCGCGTCGCGTCTCGGTGTGAGCTGACCCTAAGCGATCGACAAAAGTTAACTTTGAACCCTTTGACTTCAGAGCGCCCGGAAATTACATTTGGCGCCTAACATGAATTCATGTCGTCTGAAGCTAATGGATGCAACAGCGGGCGCGGTCGGTAGTCGGATGGGTGACCGCTAGTGGATAAATTTCTTGAGCGCTTCCGTGCTTCGGAGGGCACGTAAAGCCGTCGGTCCCGGTTGTTATCGATTGATAGCAGTCGTTAAGCCATGTCGGAGGCCTTCGGGCGGCTTGAAAATTTTTGACACTGGGTTGGCCACTAACCCCTCCACCAACCCGCATTGGAGCAGCGTGGTGGAGTATGCTCTAGGCCTCCTCAGCTATGAGGAGGGACCCGTGCTTAGTAGTGGGCCATTAGTGGGTTGTAGTTTAGCTTAGCTTTTTTCTTAGCTTTATGCCTATGTTGGTGTGATATTTTTTTATTTATTTATTTATTTATTCTTTATTGAACCTTACAAAAGTATTTTTCCTCTTATTATGTACATATTAAATCTTCTACATGACGCCCTGTACGTGGGGTCACGTAGAGCTGTGTAACAAACAAAGATGGCGAAAAAACTGTCACTAAAACTAGGTAACTGACATAATGAAGTCAAATTATGTTTTTGAGACATCTAACTGCATGGTGTCGAGGAGCCGAATAGCATAGACATTCATAATGATGATAAAGTTGTTATTGTTACTTCCATTTTACGTCTTACCCATCTCTGATTGTAAGTTTTGGACCAGTTAAAAAAGTTCGTCGTTGTGTGACAGGACGAGGAGATCAAGAAGTACGTGAAGCAGATCCTGGAGGGTGCGAACCTGGAGCAGATCACGATGAAGACGGTGTGCAAGCAGGTGTACAGCCACTACCCGGACTTCGACCTCGCGCACAAGAAGGACTTCATCAAGGCTACAGTCAAGTCGGTCAGTGCGCTTTTGTATACAGTTACTTAGACATAGACATTAAATCATTGGGTGTTAATTTGTTTACTTACATAATATTTATTTATTTTTATTCTTTATTGCAACCTTAGCTTAAAGGAATACAAAGGGCGGACTTAATGCCAAGTGGCATTCTCTACCAGTCAACCCTGGGAGCTGGTGAGAGGTTGTAGTAGGCTCCACAAAGCAAAAATAATATATAAATAAATAATATATAAAAAAATAATATAATAATATATGTGTCTATAAGACACATATTTAGATGTTGAGTGTTAGGGATACTTTGGTTAATAAATAATGTTACACGCTCAAAGCTCCACACTAAAATTTCTTGTGGCGTGGGGGGCCACAGGTGCCACACATACAATGTAAAGACACACTTAGACTGAGACGTGAAATTTAAATTCATCATTCAAATTGACGTCTTGCCTGGGATTTGAACCCAGGAACCTTTGGAACAGCGATCGGCGTGTTAACCATTGCGCGTTGATGTCTTGTTCATGTACCTAATGATTTACTTGGAAGGTCATGGATTGACTCTACTGGAGCGTTATTGCCAGTTTGTTTTATATTTGTTATTGTTTTATGTTTGATATTTTGTATGAGTTAATGAAGAATGACTAAATAGATTTCCTCTTCAATAATTTCGGAATCATTTTTACTTATCTGTGCTGTACTGCTTCAAACCAACTAATGACTCATTTACTGAGTACAAGTCTCCTGATAACTGAGGTGAAATATGTATGTTGGTACAAGACTTTTACGGTTATGATTGGTAAAATCAATCAATGTTACATTTGTGGCTGGTTAAAGATGCAATGGGTATATAACTATTTATCTTAACGAGTTGATATAATGTTTAGTTTTTGTTAACCTTATCAATGAACTTTACAAATATTAATTCAGAATAGATGAAGCATGAAATTTAATTTATTTGCAGCATGTTCTCGCGATTTTATTTTCGTAATGTTGATTTGTTTTTATTTTTGTTTGTTGCAGTGTATTTAAGATGTTAGGAGTTAAGAGCGGAGTGTAGATGTCTACATAGCATACCTATAGTTTATAAAAAGGACATAGTTATATATTATTATAATAATAATATATTATGAAAAATAAAATATCTGAAACGAAGTGGAATGGATTAAAGCCCGCTTTTCTTCTTTTCTACAAGGTAGCCATTTTATTTTTGCTTTATTTTGCATGTTAATTGAGTACACATTATTTATTTTCACCTTTTTCATTAGTTTTTTTTTCATTGCATAGTTAATTGTTAATTTATCTTCATAATTATTGGCAATAAGAAGTAAACAAGGCCAATTAAATATTTTGTTAAATGTAATGTTGATTATGTCAGTACAATGAAGGACTTTACAAAAGTCTGATTCAATCATTTTGTTTCTAAATAATTCTGTTTATATGTAAAGTAAAAAAAAAATCTACTATACATCGGTATGGCAGGTTTATCGTTCACTCACATCTACATACAAAAACTCATTGGATTGGTTTTATTGTGACGTTAATGTATTGCATATTTTAATGATATCAATTTTGTTTGCAGCTCATATCATCGTGAGCAGTGACCACTCGGCCGCAAACACATAGTCAGTAAGCTACACAACTTAAAACTTAGATTTATTACTGGGCCCGCGTCGACGCCGCCCGACACGGACGGCCGCACTATGGAACGCTATCGGAATACGCGCGCGGGACGGATCTATGTAATTTTATGTTGTAGGAATAATTCCCTCTAGAAATAAGGATAACCCATGGAACAGCTGTAGGATATGTAAGGACGTTTTGTTTACAGGCCGTTCGGTAGCGCGCGACAGATGGATGCGTGTGCCGCGACCGTAGATAGCGTTACTTTGTTATTTATGCCGACATGACTGCAAATGTAGTCGTCAGTCGACTGTTCGCCGAATATCGGGTGTTTCTCGATGGTCATACTGCTATGTCATTCCAGTAAGAGTTTTTTACCGATGGTCATACTATACGTTAACACTTAAAACTAACAAGGTTTAGGAAGTTAATGGGTGGTATGACCACCAATAAAAACGATTCTTACTGTTCATACTAGTATGACCACCGAAAAATGCCCCGACAATCGAAATCTACGGTCCTATCACACGCCGTCGCCTGTCGCGTCCTGCAGAACAGCACCATACGCTGTGTGCGTCGCCTACTTTTCCTTTCATTTGACGTTTCGTTGACGGCTCGTGTGGCGAAGTGCTGGTTGAAAATGTCGAAAAGATTATTATTGTTCCTTTATTTTTATTGTATTATTCTCCCATTGGTACGCAATGTAAGAGGCGCCGCGTCGGGACCACGTTTGTTTGTTATACGCTGTTGTCGCACGAGTCTACTTCTCTTCGCCGGTCAAGTTGGCTTATACACGCTTTGGGAAGGAATAATTGCAAGTGATGAGTTTTAGCGGAGTAAACGTATTTTGGGCGCGTTTTGGGGCTCAAACACTGGAATTACCAGTAAGATTTATTCAAAGAGCTAAATCTTGTATGTCCGTGTTGTTTTACACTTATCACCACAAAATTATACATTAAATTAACTTATCACTTTGTTTTGTTACTTGCATTTTGTACTTCACAAAGTGTATATTAGCCATTGTTACATCGTTTATTGATAAGCATCAGATACTTGTACAAAGGTGACATTTTGCAGTTTGGTTATTTTTATGCATATGAGTTTTGTTTTATTCAAAAGTATTGATATTATTTTTCTAACATTTTGACATCTGTGTAAAGACTTAGTTAAAAGTGATTGTTTATCGGTCTCGGAGGGTTATGGATTAATATTATTTTTTTAATGCAATGGTTAAGTGTAATAGTTCTTCCGCAGTCTGGACTATCGCGAAATAAACTATTTGATTAGGGTTCGATTAAGTGTACTATTTAAGATGTGTAAATAAATGCACAGGACTGCAGCGTTTTGGGGCTAAACGTATTTTGGACACTAAATTTTGTCACGAGTAATAAATTGTTTGACAAAGTGAAAATTATCAAAATTATTCTTTGATGAGCTTTGCAGACGGCGTGATTTGCCTGCGAGTGCGCAGGAATATTTCATATAATCTCTTATTGATAAAAAGTATTTAAATAATCAACAAAGGTAGTTAAAAGAGGTCGAAACATTCGCTACATTTTTTTGCAGAGTCAGCAGATACTACGCTTGATTGATTTGACAATGTGCAATAATAATACCTTTGTCGGTAAACGTTGTTAGACGGCCGCTCGCTAGCTCTAGCCGGTCGATCCGAGAGCAGTGTTGATAGCACATTGTTCTAGTTGAGGCAGTGTAAATTATCTTCAGAATTCGCTTCGTTCACTGGTTAAGTTTAGGTGCTTTTTGATTGCAAAATGTATTTTTCGTGGTGTATCTTGTGGCCGAACTGTCGCTATGTCCGTGGATGAGCTAGTATTAGGTTACTGGGTTCGGGCGCGCCTAGACATTGAGTCCAATGGGTCCACCGCAGGAACGCCTGTTAATGTCTATATTTGATGTGGTGACGACAGAACAAGACTGATTCAAAGAACATGGTCCTTGCCGGAAAGTCTAAATAAATATTTTTGTCTGTAGACGCGAAATAATTATACTACGACGTTACTATCGTGCATAATAGTGTTTTGGACCATGATATTGGTAGAAATATTGGTACATTTTGGATTAATCTTGTTCTGAGGTTCCCATGTTCTCTGCGCGCGGACTCATTCGATCGCCACGTGTCCCCCATACAGCCGTTCAGTGGGGGATGAAGACGCAACATTTCGTCAGTAATTACGTTTGTCTCCAACAATTCTCTCGGCACGTCCGAACCACTAATTCTAAGATAGTTTTAATCAACATTAAATGTGTATTTGTGAATTTTAACCTTATTTTGGTTGATGTTTCTTTATATTGTGTAAATGGCTGAGATCAGTAGTGAAGTAGTGACACGGAGTGATAGAGTGACTGGTTCCCTTTTACAATTGGAATAATAGATAATAAAGTGAATAAAAGTTTGAAATGTCTCTTTTATTTTCTCCTCTTACCCTATTTACAGTCGATTAGTATAAAAATATACATTATTATACAATAATACAAATTTTACACTTGTATAAGTTACAAAATTTTAAATCTTACGAACACAACACTTAAGTTAGGTTTGTTAATCTGGATATTTTCAAAGTTCTGAGTAAAAGCAGAGATTAATCTAGCAGCAACGAAAAAAGAAATTGAGCAGATACTTAACATATTAAATGAATGGGAATTTGCAGAATTGTCATAGCCAAGATTTTACACATTTAGTTTGCACTGATCTGTCTTTTAACTCATAGCAGCAATCTACAATTTGGAAAAAGAAAATATGTCGATTATAATACTTTAGGAGGTTATCTGATAGCACCAACTAAGCACAGCGGTCTGCGCGATAGCAAATACCGATAAGAACTACGCACAAATTGACACTATAACGCGGCAATGTGCAAATGTAAGCGGTCTACGGCCGCATTTTGATTTTTGAGTGTGGGACGGAAGTTTCTCTAAATACCTATAATTAATACTCTTGAAAAGTCAAAAGATTGGTCATAAACAGTAATTGAGAGTAACCAGCTCTTGATGCCAGCATTTGAGCAAATCGGATTTTCGATTCAGATTTTTAGTGTACAACAATCGTAATCATCCGAGGTACAGGGAAGCTGCATCCACTTGGTTACGCCTATGCAAAATTATAAATATTTACTAAGTTGATCCCTGAGTCGTCGATTCTTTAGGCACTTTGCCCACCCACGGAGCAACTATTGCAGCAACTGGCAACTAGCTGTTTACATACATTTCGATTGGACTGCGCACACATAGCAACTCGAGTTTCAAGTTCAGGCAATCGTCAACAGTTTTCAGTTGCTGTAATCGTTGACTAGGTCAGTTCCTAATTGCCGCAACTAGCAACTGTTAAATATTATACCGGTTTTTAAAGTTGCTGGTTTCCGCAACTGTCAATCGCTAATCAATCAATCAAGTTGCTCACAATTGCTATAAAATTGCGGCAACCGTAACGTTGTAGCGACTATCAACTTTTTACAGGAAACTTTTAAGAAGTTGATAGTTGCCTCAACTTGAGTTGCTCCGTGGGCAAAGTGCCTTAAGCTTAGCATCCAAGCTAGTGTCGCCTACAGCTCAGTCTCGGGTTTGTTGGGCCGTCTTGGCGCGCGGCGTCGCTCGGGCTCGCGGCGCGCGGCCCCGCCCCCGCCCCCCGCGGCCCCGCCGGCCAGCTGCGAGCGCGCCGAGCCGCTCGACCGCCGCGAGCTGTCGTTGTCGCCGCTGTCCACGTCGCCTGTACACAACCATTATAACACGATTATATTAGCGTGTCTATTTTAGTCTTTGATGTTTCAGATATCTAGATTGAGCGCCGCCCTACAATGAAAACAAGGCAACAATATCAAGCATGTGTGCGTGCAGGCGATGTTTTACACGTTCGTCTATTGTCTATGTGTGCGTAATGATATAAAAACTGTGGCTAACAATTAGCCACAATTATTTGACACGTTTGCGCGGATTCGATGTTCCATCTAGACATTTAAAACATCAAAGATTTTAGCCTACCATTCACCAATTTCAAAAAGTTATTAATTTATTTGCATAAAGTTCAAGGTCGGAACGGAACTCCTCGACTGTTACCACCAGCTGGAGTAAATTAATATCTCTGCGTTTATTATTTCGCTTTCTTTTTTAAAAGCGTTTATGTTTTACAGTTATTTTCATTACATAAATTACATTAGAAATGTTTTTATTAAAATATTTCTTAAAAACGAGCTCATACGCTCGTACAAAACTCTAGTAGCCCGAACCCGCTATAAGCCACTAGAAGCGGGTACTCACCGTCGCTGCTGTTGTTGCTGGGCACGTGGTCGCGCAGGCGCGGCCGCCGCCGCCAGTAGCGGAACTCGCGCGGCAGCGTGTACGACCGCGGGAGGGAGATCTGACGACAACACGCATTATTGGGGGTGTACTCGTATATTGTTTTATATCGAATTACACTTAGTCGAATTCATAATTTATGTAAATTCATAATATGTGCTATATGAGCGGGCCTGTGTGATTAGTCCATTTGGTCCCCCCCCCCTCCCCGTTCTGTGAGTGCCGGCCGTTTCCGGGGCACGCTTAGCATCCGTAGGTACTCCTCATATAAAATTAATAGAATTGAATCCACAGCTTATATTTTACTGTTAAACAAAAAACGTTATTTTGAGTCAAATAATTTTGTGTGTCGGGTGCCACTCCCAAACTATTTCACCCGGAGCGAACCTTGCTACGTCACTGGTCATCCCCAATTAAGCTACAAGACCATCAATAAGTACCATAACTATAGTAAGTATAATAAGTAATAAGTAGGTACCTGGCTGTCAATATCGCTGGGCGGGCGCGGCGTGTCCCGCGCGGCGCCCTCAGGCGCGGACTCCTCGCCGCTGCTGCCGCCCACGCCCTCCTCTTTCTTCCTATTACTGATAAAACATTGCTACAATTATTACGAGTTATTTACCAATAGATAAGAGATTGGAATCGATTTTCATTTCTGAGCAAACAAAAGCAGTTCAAGAAAAGAGTACATGCTGTAATAAGTAAGGTTACTTTACTACCCATCTTTACCCGTCTTATTATTATCAGAATAACTCAAATAAATAAAAAGGCTATAACCGCAATGTTGACCCCGTTAGAGCGACCTAGAATACTGACCACAATACTGGGAATCACTGAAACGTTCTCTCTCTGTCGGCAACGCATCGGTGATTATGTTACTGAAGTTCTAAGGTTCGTCTACTCAATCTCATCTGAACACAAAAATATACTCACGTATACGAGCCGCCCCAATGACAGCAGACGGGCCGACTGCAGCCCTCCAGGTAATGCGGCGCCAGCAGGATCTCCGGCGTCCGACACCGCTGCATCTTCCTCATCTGCTCCATCTTCTTCACGCCCAGCACCGGATACGGAAACCGGTCGCAGTTCTGACTGTACTGCCCACACTCATACACCCGCATATTCTCCACCCCCTGAACGCTCGCCAACGCATTATGCAACGCTGTAACGTACTCATCCTTCGTCTCGTATTTGCTATACACCTGATTGTCGCAGTATCCAAACTCGAGGTTTTGTCTATGGTCATCCGTGTATATGTTACTCTGTGGCGGCATCCGCTTGTCCATGGCCGATTCGTAATTCGAAGCTACGTCGGCGATGTAAGCGTTTCGCGGGCTGCTATTCACGGTTCGAGGGCTTCTACAAGGATTCGATTCGTAATTCCGTTCGTTCAGCGCTAAATAATTCGGTGATCGCATCGGGACCCTATTTTCTCTTAAATTCGCGGGATTCTCGTAGAATGATCTCGCGTCTTGAGAGTATCTTAGTTTATCGTTGGGAGCTGCTTCGGTATTAAAGTTTTGCACGCCATATTCCGGCTTAATTTCCGTGTAAGTCGGATAGGGGTTGCAAGTGTGGGGTAGAACAGGGTAGTTTTGGTAGGAGTGGGTCATTTCGATGGTGGGCCAGGCGGGGGGCTCCGCGTGGGTCTTCGCCCTCGGAATGGGCTGTCTCTGGAGGCTGCTGTAGATCTCCTCAGCGGCTACGGGAGTCGTCTTAGCTAATTTCCCCTGTTTGATCTCCTCTTCAATGACCCGGAGTTCAGCTAGTTGTTTTTGCTTCTTCTCCTGAAGTTTTTGCTGAATGTTGACTCGCGAGCCCACGCTCGAACCTTCGTTTTCTGATGACCCGCCCTGGGAATGGAGTTATGGTTAGTTATGATGTAGTTGTTGGAGTAAATTTAAATAAATGGAGATTAAATGCAAGATGATTTTGAGAGAGTAATTGAGCAATAAGCAAAAAACAAGGATAACGTCGCCGCCATTGGAAAATTGTCGGCTCTGTACAACCCACCATCAGGGTTGCGAAACTTTATGAATCAATTTATTTATCATTACATATTGAAAGACCGAGTTAAACCACAGCATCATTCATATAGATGTTATCAGATATTACTAAAACACTTCGCACGTATTTTCCTTGATTCTGCAAGTTTTACTGAAGTACTTTATATTGGAGAACGACGAACAGTCCTCAACACATCTATGGAACCAAAAGCCATGATACAACATAGCTGATGTAACCCTCACGTGATGATGATGGGCGGGCAGCGGGCGGCGCCAGAAGGCGGGCGGCGGCGCGGCGGGCGGCGGCACGAACGACGTCGGCTTCTTCTTCTTGCGAGCCGCCGCCGCGCTGCGACAACAACGGACTTTAATACCAATAATCTCAGACCAATAAACTATAGACTGCGCGCCGGGAACAAAAGCGTGAAGCCGGCAAAAAGAGCCTTGTAATACACACGGCGGCACTCACACCAAAATGACTTTTGTGTTCTAAATAATAAAAAATAAATGAAGCTTTGTGTTCCAAAAAATAAAGTTTCTAGTTCAAACTGTCAACATAGGGCATTCTATTGGTTTCGATGTGTGCTTTAGCTGACTTTTGCCGGCTTCACGCTTTTGTTCACGGCGCGCAGTCTATAGTTTATTGGTCTGAGCGAATAATAATACAGAACTTGATTTATATATGCTTCCGCTGTCTGTCTGGTAATCAGAGGGCTGAATACTTTTGCTGTGCCAAATTCTATATTCGTTTGTTCTCGTAATTTTCGCAAACCCTTTATATCTTAACGGGATTTAAAATTTGTAGGAAATGTGAAAAAAGCGAAGTATGATGAAGATATTTTTTTTGGTATGAGGGTTGTATCATGAAAAAGGTTGAAAAACACTGATTAGCAACATGAAACATCTAGAGATTCTAGAGTAATGTCGATAGAAAATTAAACATTTGGAATAATTTTATAAAATGATAGAAGCTCTTACCTGCTGTTGACAGGATTGGAAAACCTACAGTTGAACACGCCCGGTATCGCTGCGTTGTCCGTTGGGTTGCCGTGCTTGCCTGTACCAAACAACAACTATTTAATTTTATTTACATAAGTTCCTATTCCTACACATTACAAACTTTTTTATGATCGAGTTATGGGTTTCGATAACATACGCAATAAATAATTAAGAAACAAGTACCTAGGAGTACCTACAGACAGATCTGTAGTTAATTAAGTTGACAAATATAATTATTTACTTGTATGTCGCAGAAAGTTGAAAACTATTACCGTTTTTATTCTGTGACGAAGCGTTAGTGCTGTTGGTGCCTTGTTGGTGCTCCCCCAGCATGTAGCCCAGTCTCCTCACGTGGAAGTACCTGCCATTTCAAAGGATTTTGGAATTAAAAATTGGTTCTTAAAATTGTAGAGTATTTTAAACACTTTGAGCGTTGTCGCCCCGTAGCCTACTACTGGTAACCTTGCTGCGAAGCGAGGGTTATTATTATAAAATATTATTACAGATAAAGACATGCGAAAGACTGCAATGACTGCACGATGCAAAAGAAACACGAAACATTGTTCAATAGCGGTGCAAACTGGTTCCATAATTAGTGTCCGTGAACGGTGTGTATGTGTGCATTGTGTGTGTTGCTTGTTCTCGCATTGTTTGAAACTTCACATCTGTGCTATTGTATAATTCATGCTTTCCTCCACTGTGGAGTCAAGTAATGACAGTAGTAACCAGCAGTAATAAAATATGTGGTTGTACATTCCCCCGCTGTGGCATCAAGTAATGACAGTAGCAACATGTAGCAGAGCAGTGTATAGTTGATGCTTTTATACTGAGGCGCCGTAAGCTGTATCGGCGTCCACGTGTACAAAATCGCTTTACAAACATCTTTCAATATCAATCTTATACAGGTTTACTTTTATTTTATGTAGCTCCACCTTGGTGCATTTGCTCCCTACGCATGCCGCCCGCGTGCAGTGCTCGCCTTGCCCGCTTACGGCACTCCTTGAGTACATTCCCCCATTATGACCCCAAGTAACGACACTATCACCTGTAGTAATATAAATAGTAGTTGTACATTCCCCCACGGCAACCCTAAGGTATAGTACAACCAACTTATCTGTGAAAAGAAGAGAGGCGCTGTGGGACACATTGGACCAATCATTGCACGCAATTCGAGAGGTAGTAACTGACAGATAAATGACCACAACGTACTTATGAATGACTTTTTAACATAGCGGCATTAGTTCCAATTTCTGCCATTTCAGAGATAAGTTTGTGGCACTGTAAAGGCGGTATCACCTGTAATAGAGCAGCATGAAGGAGAGCCCGGCGAGGAAGGCGGCGGCGGCGGCGCCGGCCAGGGCGGGCGCGCGCGCCGCCCCGCCCGCCCACCACCACGCCGTCACCAGCACCCAGTTCTCCACGCACATCACGCAGTAGAATATCACCTGCGGTTTGAGGTTGTGTTGGGTAACACTGATCAATAACATCAGAGACAAACACACAAATTCTAAAAATATTAATGCAAGTTTCTGAACGACTTCAGAAATAGAAGCAGGTTCTCAATTTAAATGTTTTTTTTTGTTGTTATCTCATAACCTCGTAGCGTTTTTCGTAAATTCTTTTTTTTTTACTTCGATAGGTATTGCTTGTCGTCTAATCTTCTATATCTAACTATCTTCTATACTTATAATAAATCTGTAGAGAGGTCAATTTTGTACATTAAATATATTTCCAAAATAACTATCAGGGGGTGATTAGGGATCGATACTGATGCCAAAAATGCAATCAGTAAAATTTTTGTCTGTCTGTCTGATGTATAACCGTTATAGAAACAAAAACTACTCGACGGATTTTAACGAAACTTGGTACAATTATTTTTCATACTCCCGCGCTGGTTATAGTATACTTTTCATCACGTTACAATCAATAGGAGCAGAGCAGTGAAGGGAAATGTTACTCCATTTTTTAAGCTTCCGTCGCGTGTGCAACCTTAATGGTTAAAGCTACACAGAAATCATGTATGACGGAAATGTTCTCCTTAAAATTATATAAAAAATATTCCACGACAGCATATGTCTATCTTTTATGGTTGACTCACAATAACACGTGTAACTCCCGATAGCTTAGCAGTTCGAAGCTTTCTGATTAAGTATACCTATATTTTATCTACTCTTACGTTTATGACACTTAAGTGGGTGAAATAAAGGGGTGAAGTTTAAACGAAATTCACGCGGGCGAAGCCGCTGGCAAAAGCTAGTCCTATATAAATTTAAGTGACATCCACTGGGCAGTTAATGAATAATATTTAATGAATCATCAATACATAAAATTCTTTTATTCTAAAGTTGCTATAATGGGATCCCATATAAATGTCTAGTTCCAAGTAGTTCTAGTTAGAGCGGCATCTAGTTAGGGTAGTTTTAGAGTTATCTATACGTCAAGTTATTTTTTTTTGTAAACAGTTAAATCTCATAAATCTTCCACATACACATAGCGACCAATCACACCGACATTATTGTTTCTTTATTTCAGGCTCAGGCCAACGTGCACTAACCATCTTCTGTCGATGGTTGAGCTCCTGCAGGTTGACGTAGGCGAAGACGTAGACGAAGGCGATGAGCGCGGAGAGCGCGGCCTTGCGCGGCCGGCTGATGCGCTCGCCGTGGAACACGTTCTTCGGCGAGATTAGCCACAGGAACATCGACACCCAGTGCAGACCTGGACGGTGGACGTATACAGCAATAACAACTAGATGTCGGGGAAGTGCTAGGAAACCGTTTTCAAAAATAAGGTCTCGTTTCATAATTCATAATATACATACAGTACCCGGCAAGAAATAATGCACATCGATATTCAGAAAGACATAATCGGTTAGTTACGGCTTTGTAGATCGTTGTCTTTCTCGCACATTGCACTGATAGTGCAATATCTATTAAGAGGGGATAAAGCACCCTATCAAGTAGTTTTATAATAATGATATTGATGTTCCATTGGAGGTTTTAACAACTATTTATATTTATTTATGAGTGAACGCGACCGTCTTCTACCGAATTCGAAAGAAAAGTGACAAGTCAGCGGTAAGGACTGTGTAGTAATAAGGACAACGCTCTACAAAGGCGAAACTAACCGATTATCTCTTTCTGAATACCGATGTGCATTATTTCTTGCCGGGTACTGTATGTCAGCTATTGTTTTGTTAAGTCATGTCAGGGGAAGTAACGCTATTAGCCTTATAGCGGTCGTAAACTTCGATTATTTATCAATACCAACTAGATGTTGGCTCAGTGCTGAAAAACCGTCAACATCCTACTATCCTACTTATATATTAATATTATAAATGTGAAAGTTTGTGTATTTGTTTGTTTGTTTGTTACTCCTTCACGCAAAAACTACTGAACCGATTTTCATGAAATTTGGCACACACATAGAGGGCAACTTAGATTAACATATAGGATATTTTCGGGATCAGGATTCACGCGGAAAAAACTCCAATACGCGAAGTCGCGGACTTAGATTTTTATGAGACTTTCACTGGGATTAGAGAAGGTTCTAGAGCAACACATAGGCTACTTATTATCCCGGAATTCCAGCGGGATCAGGATTCACGCGGGAAAAACTCCAATGCGCCACGTCGCGTCGCGAGCTTAGATTTTTATGGGACTTCCATTGGGAGATAGAGGAAGTTGTGAAGTAACATAATATATAGGTTACTTTTTATCCCGGAATTCCCACAGGATCAGGATTCACGCAGGAAAAACTATGCGCAAAAGCGCGGGCTTAAATTTTTATGCGACTTTCTCTAAGAAATAGAGGAGGTTCTGGAACAACACATAGGCTACTTATTATATCAAAATTCCGGCGGGATCAGGATTCACGCGGGAAAAACTCTTATGTGTGAAGTAGCGGACTTAGATTTTATGGGACTTTCATTAGGAGATAGAAGAGGTTCTAGAGCAACACATATGCTACTTATTATCCCGGAATTCCGGCGGGATCAGGATTCACGCGGGAAAAACTCCTATGTGCGAACGCGCGGGCTTAAATTTTTATGCTACTTTTATTGCGAGGTAGAGGAGGTTCTGGAGCAATGTATTAGGCTACTTTTTCTTCCGGACTTCCCGTGGGATCATGATTCACACGGGAAAATCGCCTATGCGCCAAGTCGCAGGCTAACATTTTTATGGGACTTTCACTTGGAGATAGAGGAAGTTGTATGCCTATATGTTATTTTATCCCGGAATTCCCGCGAGATCAGGATTCACGCGGTAAAAACTCATCCCCGGGAACGAGGTCGTGGGTTCAGATGTTTATGGGATTTCAGAGGGACGTAGAGGAGGTTATGGAGCATTATATAAGCTACTTTTTGTTCTGGACCGCCCGCGGGATCGAGATTTACGCGGGAAAAACTCCCTTGAACGAATGAAGTCGCGGGCTCATTAATATCTATATATCGGGATATCTACATATCGGGAATCGAACCGGCTCTATTTCTCATGACCAACTTTAAGTTGTTTTCTCGAGGGTCAGCATCACTTCTGGTCTTTATGTCTTGGCACCCGAATGAAAAACTGCCAATATAGTTTAAAAATATATATTTTTTAATTATCGTGGTTAAACTTATGCCTAAAGTTTGGAATTAAAAAACTCGACGTTTATATCTTAAAGTCTTTTTATCGATTTTCTCAAGATCTAGGTAGGTACATAACGGATTTTTGTGCGGTATGACTAAAAAATCAACTGTTCTTAATTTGTGTGGAGCAATATATTTTATATGCCACTATTTATCTTAGAATTCTCGCGGGGTCGGGATTCACGCAGGAAAAACTTTGTGACACACTGAGTTCCACGCGGGCGGAGCCGCGGGCAACAGCTAGTAAATAATGAAGATCCTGCTTCTATGCCAGCTCTCATTATGTTTAATGACGAATGATCGAAAGTATAAGGCTACTCACTCACATTCCCGGAATACGCGAACCCATGTGATTTTTTCAGGTGTTAAAGTTGTGACAATTCGTTCAATGTGCAAAATTTCACGCGTATGGGAGTGAACGCGATAATATAATGTTCAAACATTTGTGACTTTGCTGTAAGGTAACATCGTTGTAATTAAAAGTAACGAAATTGTCATTAACAGTAGTTACCTATAACTAAGAAGACCCAGTACTCGTAGACTAGAGCGTACACGGTGAGCGCGCATATCCGCGCAGATATCGTGCCCAGCCGCCACAGAAACTGCAACAACACATTACATTACAATTTTATTGCAATACATTATGTTACACAACCATCGAACCATCGAGAATTTTTAACCATTACCAGTATCGTTGTCAGTGTGTGTGTGTGTGTGTGTGTGTGTGTGTGTGTGTGTGTGTGTGTGTGTGTGTGTGTGTGTGTGTGTGTACCTGGAAGATGACGCCGAGCCAGGTGAGCACGAGCCGGTGCACGTTCTGCAGCCGCACGTTCTTGCTGAAGCTGGCCAGCGCCCAGCACACCGAGAACATCGACAGCGACGCCGAGATCACGTTCAGCTCCGCGAACGCCTTGTTTGCTGTAACAACGATCATACAGGCCCATAAATAAATAATCATAGCCCCGTACTAGGATTTCCATCACTAAAAGTATTAAAAAACAATCAAACATAGCTACGAACCAACGCAAGGAAACTGCTTTCCATTGAAAAAATCCGCAATGAAATCTGTCACTCCATTTGATAACTACAGTGCCATGAGTCACAAACACAGACAGGTCAAACTTACAACACCCCTAATTTTGCAACGGGGCTAAGACAAACAAAAGTGTAAAACAACATACCGGCAGGCTCGTCGATGCTCGGCTCCGGGGTCACCCCGAGCTCGGCGGGCTCGCGCTCGTCGCGCAGCAGCAGCAGCATGGGCGCCGCCTCGCGCATTTTGCGACGGGGGCTAAGACAAACAAAAGTGTAAAACAACATACCGGCAGGCTCGTCGATGCTCGGCTCCGGGGTCACCCCGAGCTCGGCGGGCTCGCGCTCGTCGCGCAGCAGCAGCAGCATGGGCGCCGCCTCGCGCATTTTGCGACGGGGGCTAAGACAAACAAAAGTGTAAAACAACATACCGGCAGGCTCGTCGATGCTCGGCTCCGGGGTCACCCCGAGCTCGGCGGGCTCGCGCTCGTCGCGCAGCAGCAGCAGCATGGGCGCCGCCTCGCGCATTTTGCGACGGGGGCTAAGACAAACAAAAGTGTAAAACAACATACCGGCAGGCTCGTCGATGCTCGGCTCCGGGGTCACCCCGAGCTCGGCGGGCTCGCGCTCATCGCGCAGCAGTACGTGCAGTTGCAGCAGCAGCATGGGTGCTGCTTCGCAGAACGCGTGCACTAGGCGGAGCATGCCTGCGGGGTAGTGCGGTGTTGTAAAGTAGTTGTTTACAGTTTTATTGTAACTTGGTTGGTTATATTCAAAATTGTTAGGACTCCTTGTAATGTACTAAAAATGATAATCTAGTGAGTAAGGGCCAACGCACATTTAGCGGAGCGTAGCGCAAAGCGTTCTTAAAGGCGTTAAACATTAGCGGAATTTCTATTCGAGTTCACTTTGCGGTGTGCAGGTATACGATTGACTCTGAGTATTATTTTACTGCAGGCAAGGTTGATAACAGTTTGACAGAGAAAAATACGCTTCGTTGCGCTCTGCTATATGTACGCCAACCCTTAGACTCATTAAGATACTTGTGGTCAAGAACGCGCAAACTCGAGTACGGACACAACCCTTTCGATACGAGTATTCGCTAGTTCGCGAAATCGAAAAAAATACATTTGTGTTTCTCACGTACTGCAAACCAACATCAACAACAAACCACAAACAACTCACACAGATCCCGCACTTGGTGTTTAACCCGGCGCAGCTCGACGGGCACCAGCAGGCGGGCGTAGCGCCACAGCACGCCCACCTGCAGGCAGTGCAGCAGGATGGGCAGCCACGGCGGCCGGTCCTTGCGGCCCTCGCTCGCCCACCACACGTGCAGGTACCATCTCAGGGATAGCACCTGGGAGTAGGGGTGACACAGTGAATAAGTGAAAATCGATAACGAGTTAATAATTTATTAATAAAATAATGCAAGTTTAATCATAAAAGTATTTATTTCAGTTATAGTACAAAAAATAGTCTTGAGACAATTTGAAATGATAAAATTATGATATTCTATCGAACGAAGTCACCGTGACAACAACAAAGAGTTAGGATTAGGATTTTCATCAAATCTCCATTTTCGCCATTTTTGCGACAAACTACGAGATAACATTTGACGAACTACATTTAAGCGTCTTTAAGCTAAACTGGAGAAAATCCTAAACATAATAACGTAATATCAACTAAACTACGCACATTAAACTCTTACCTGCGATATCAGGAGCGAAGTGAGCACTATAGAGATGGTAGCAGCGAACGTGGCCTTGTACCCGCGCTCCAATAGCGCGTACCCCATCACCAGGTCGAACACCACGTCGCAGAAGTACCCCGCCAGGGAGATCACGTTGAACAGAACGTCGCACAGCGGCAGGAACTCGGCCATCCTGGCACATCGCTTCACCTCACTGCGGCGGGTAGGTGCTTTGGTTATTACTCATATCTGTTTAAAAAAACTTTTTTAAACTTTTTTAAACTATAAAAGTAGTTAAATATTAGCTTAGAACCTCATGAGATGGGTAACTTAACTAAATAGTAAGTACGTTTACTATTAATTTCCTGAAAAAAGAAATCCAATATTATGTTATTTAAATAAATTCCACTAAAGGTTTTAGGTGTACTGATCCGTATATTGATTAGCCGATTAACCGGTATCAGTTTAAATACCGAAATTGCATAACCATAAACAACGAAATACTGTGACATGACATTATAGTAGTCTGTGCCAAAGGACGCGAGTTGTTTATGGTTGTTAGCGGATGTTGACCTAACGTCATTGTCATTAACGCGAAATGTCATTTAACTTTAACAACGTCACTTATAATACGTTTGTTTTCGTCCGCGTAGGTAACGAAGTTTCTTGAAAGTTTATTCTAGGAAATTCTGAATTAAAATTGTGTAGCAAAATGTCCAATTATACAGATATAGTTAGTAAAATCGGCAAGGAATCGTCGAGAGCGGCGTGCAAGAAGTGCGGTTATGCTGGACACCTTACCTTTCAGTGCCGAAACTTTATAAAAGTAAGTTTAACCTTGTTTATGTTGGCTTACTGCAGCTGTTTTATACTGTTTGTATTTTGTTGAAATTGGACCACATTTTTTTAAATGTTTTCGTGAAACTATAATTTATCCTTAATTTCCTTATTTCTTGAGAACTTCTTAATTAGCATGTTAAAGGAAAAATGTATTATTTTATTATTACTCTTATTGATAGTTACATATTTTGAATGTGATTATTAATAGTAAAACCTAAATAATACTCTCAAAAGTGTGACATGAGTAACTTATTGATTATCAGTTTATCATTAGCCAGGGCATCATGCCAGAAGTAGCTGAGTCATGATTTTAATCGTGTTCATAAAATTAATCTTGTATTAAATTGGTTATCTTCAATTGCAGGTAGACCCAAACAAAGAAATAGTTCTAGATGTAAGTAGTACAAGCAGTGACTCGGAGGATGAGTATGTTACGCCACTTCAAAACCTAAGAGAAGCAGAACTCAAACAGAAGTTACAAGAGAAACTCAAGAAGGTTAAAGAAAAAAAGAAGAGTAAGAAACGGAAGAGGTCAAGGTGGGTACTTTTTTTAAACTATCAATAATAAACCGCTACAATAGAATTTTGGTGAATAGTCAACAAACGAGGAGACAAGTCTTCTAATGATAAATAGTTACAATAGCCTAAGCAGTTCACTAGTGCATAGTTGGCCAACATCACATAGGTTGTAAAGAACACCACATTGTAAAAGCGGACCTGGGCTTATCAGTGGGACGGATGCGTTAAGAGTTTCAATGATCACAATGATGACACTATTATGTATTCTTTACAGATCTTCAAGCTCTTCATCCTCTAGTTCAAGCAGTAGCAGTAGCTCAGACAGCAGTGATTCAGACTCAAGAAAAAAGAAGAAAAAGCATAAAAAGAAATCAAAGAAGAAAAAATCTCACAAGGAACATAAGAAGAGTAGAAAATAACACAAAACTTCTTTAATAATTACATACAACAGTAATAAAATGGACTGTATTAAATGTTTTCTATTTAAAATGATTTTTGACTTTTATTTAGTAATTTTGATGGATTTTCCTCATTTTAATTATGGTCATTAAGAAAAACCAAGAAACTTTGAACATTATATAAAGTACAAAATACTTCACATAATTATCTTACTTTTTAGAGACATTTTGTGTTTGCATTATTTAATATCAGAAGAGATCACAGGAATATAGATTGATTAGTTGTGAAGTATTTTGTTGAGGTATGATTACTAACAATATTAATACTTTGAAATATAACGATCACTAGCTTGTGCCAAATGATCATGCAATGATAAGGTTGGCATGAGAACTGGACGGCCCTTGTTCATAACCTGCACGCATCTCTAATTTTCGAAAAAAAATTTGGTGATTTGAATTTGACTATCACTTGCTTTAATAGGAAAATCTTCATCCTTAATAAGGCTGCTGCCTTTGTCAACAAGGATTGTTGTAATGGGGCCTAAGTTTTTGTATCCACAACTTTTTAATCATTATTTTTACATAAGAAAAAGATGAGGAACTTGATTAATGACACTGATGCATTGCAGCCGATAAATAAATAAGTTAAGACTTAAATAACTATCAATAAAATCAACAATAAGTAGATAAACCTTAAAAAGTATCTGGCAGATGTTGCTTAAATTTATATGGGACCAACTACTGACCATATCCATGAAAAATATAATTATCAAAATAGGTCTACCCTGTCAAAAAGGTATGTGTGATTTAACATAAAAAAAATATGCCTCAAATCGAGAACCTCCTTTTTTGCTGTTCATTAAAAGATAGGAATAAGAAAGTACTGAAAGTAGCCCTTTACTATATTATGGGTAATTAACTGTTTATCTGCTGGACATAACAAATGGATAGTAGCTAGTGGGGAAGGCTTCACAGAAAAATAAAGCTAATATAAGTGACACTAGTAATAATTTAAACGACAATTATTATTTAATTTCTTTGTATACAAACGGGTAACTTAAGTTCTCCGTGAGGTGCTCCGAGAAGTGAAGCCCACAGATTAAAATTAGCCCAGTGTTCTACATTGTGGCTACCTTCGTTAAATTGTGTTCAGAGCCCCACATGGTGACAAGATAATGTTAAAATTACAACTTTCAAAGATTTGACAATGGCTATTTAAGTAACCATTCGGAATGTAAGTCCCACAGGATCTCTAAATACCTTACTGAAAGTTGGCAGCAGATAATAGAAATCTAGCAGTTTCTATTAGAAAATTTTCACTAAACATTTGGAAACTGCTATTGAAGAAACAAATTATTAACTCATAATATGGCTAATTGGTACAGTTTATAACTAAGTTTTCAAAGCCTTATTTTATTTAAGTATAGCAAGGACACTTTTTTACTTTCATTTGTATAGTAAAATGATATAAATATTATAATGATTTTTATTGGCTTTTGTATGTGCTTTTAGTTGTACTCAACCAAATATGAATAAAATAGAAAGTGGTCTTTGATTTCTAAATACTTCTCAAATACCGAGCTAAGTATATAATTACCTATAAAACAACAAAGTTATGCAGTTGGCGCGTGGAATATAATGAGTCATAAGTTCTATGATATATAAAATAGTTCAAACTTACCGTTTTCATGGGAAAATTCTTGAATTACAAAGTGTTTACTAGCACCACATCTAAAACACCATAACTTATATTGAAAATAAGAAAAACTTGAATAAACTTTTGTTAAACTATTAGAAAATATCTTTACACAACTATTTACATCTTTTATAACACATTATGTACAAAAAGCTTAAATATTTTGGTTAAGTTATTGTAGTTTATATCAAGTTCACGTCAAAAGTTCACAGGCGATGCGACGCCATCTAGCCAGCGGAATGTGAAACAAGAAAGCTCGATCGATGGATTTGCTGTTTGTGTTTGTTGCTATTGTGAAACGCATCAGTTGCTGGATGAACGCATCCAATACTTAATTTGAATTCGCTATAGTTTTGTGTCTTGAATCCATTATGAGTTCCAGGTAGTTTTTACGAGTAAGAAAATGTTTTATAACGACATTTTGATCCGTCAGGGTCAGGTGGCTCGAAGGCTTATTTGATGACAAGTCCGATCTATAAAAAAATATCACGTATTACAAACTTATAATCCTGCCCTGACTCATATTTCATATTTATGTTTATGTTTATTAATAAGTTATATTATCTATATACAAAAGTACATACTGTATGCATAATAAAGAGCATGCACTTAGCATTCGTAAGAACCCAGGCAGCGCAAATTGTAATGAAACTTTTTCTTGTGCTAAGGACTTCAATATTTTTATAGGATCTGTTGGCATTTCCGATAAGTTGCATATTTTTACCTAAAATTAATAAAAGTTTTTAAAAAAGGCCCTGTGAATTATCAGGTTAATTTGTCGTTTTTCTGCCTTGTTTTACCTTACGTTATTTTACGTACCTTAGTAAGATTTAATATCTCCTGTTTTTGGTTTTCGATACCTCTTACAATATTCTTGGTAATTTGTTGGCACTGTCTGCTCGCACGTCTAACGCACTGTTTATAGGCTGTTTTATTTCTTTCGCATTTCTTTTCAACGCTTGAAGTTGCTTTAGTAGCCTGGTAAAAATGGAAAATTTCCTGTAGGTAGGTACCTACTAAATTCTTCATTTCCTCCTTCTTATTAAATATCATTCAACTAAGTATGTAAATGACAAAAATAATTGTTTGTTCTTGAGTTGTAATCCTAAGCGTTGGTGAATAGCTGTAAGTGGTAGTAGGTAAGTGCAATCTCTAAATGTAAGTAGGAAAAGAAACTCCTTTGGAGTGTATTGCCGCTTCTACTTCCAAGACCATGTACCGTACCTAGGGATTTGTTGAAGTGTTGGCGTAGTTTGAATTTCGCAATGTAATATATTTTGTACGTGATTTGCGAGAGTAAAGCTAGCCGGGATTTACTCGCTGAATCGCCGGCGGTGGTTCACCTTCCTTAAAGTGTATTACTTATGCGTCTTTTTTGGAAACTGTTTAAAAGTAAAACTTAAACTTACAGCTCTGATGTCTCTAAGTAAAAAGAATGCTTCTTTGTTGTAAGTATTAAACATATCCATTAGCATGGTCCTGGTAAATAGAACCATGTCTCTTTGGGTTGGTATCTCGTAAGGACCAATGTTAGAGGGCTTTTCCTCTTCAGGGCAATCGAATTTTGTGGTTTCAATTGGATTTTCGTTGGTAATTGATGTGATTTCTCTGGACTTATTAACCTTCGATTTCGTTGTTAATTCAATGGTATGCGCTGTGCTTGTGCTGGGTTTACTTTGAGGATGAATTTTGGTTGTATTCTGCAGACAATAGGAAATAAGGTCATTAGTCATTAATTTGTTTGTGTGGTTCTTACATGGTTTCCTACCATAAGAACGTAGGTATTGGAGATAGGGGCGCCGCCGGTGTGCCCCCCCCCCCTTGGTTCAATACGAACCTCATACAGATTTATGTTTATGTCGCCCCGCCGGGGTCCATTTACCCTCAATTTGCCGCCTCCTCAAGGGTGCCGCCCGCGTGCGCCGCACGCCTTGCACGCCCGGTTACGGCGCCCCTGATTGGAGACGCTCCCAGTTGCAATATAGGGATGCGAGTCCTCTGGTTTGGTTTGGGGTGGGATTGATGTTGTTGTTAAGGGGGTTTTGCTCGGGGTTAACAATCCACCACTTGTAAAAAGCTTAGGAAAGATAATATAAGAGACAACAAGTGATATTAACCAAGAAAAGTTCAATTAAATAAGGATTGCCATGCATACAGTGCGCCCAACTTATCTCTGAAATGGCAAAAATTGAAACTAACGAAAAGTCATTCATAAGTACGTTGTGTTCATTCATCTGTCAGTTACTAGTGTGCAATGATTGGTCAAATGAATGTCAAATGCGTCCGATAACGCCTCTTTCGTTTCAATCTTAAGTTGGGTTTACTATATTTATAATTTGATGTTAAACCCACAATTGAGACGGGACTTCCCGTGTCAAATCTGATGATTTTCTTCACAAATACTTAACTTTGAAATTGTACGCGTTGTTTTTTTCCGTTAACTTTCAAAATTAAATAAACAGAGATTTGCATATTGCATGGTCATTAATTGTATCAATATCTCAAGTTTTTTATAAAACGATGACATCGATGCCAGCACTTCAGCGAAAGCATTATGAGTCACTATAAACTAATATAAGCTATTTATGTGTTTACCTGCTGGATTTGAAGGGGTGCTAGAGATGTCGTTGTCTTTTCATTAAGGATAAAATTTAGAACAATTTCTGACGCTGTGTCTGAGGTGTCGTTGACATCAGGCGAGTCGAATCCTTGGAATAGTTCATAGCCCGCGTAACAAAAACAATGCGATGCACTTAGAATAATGATGAATACATCTGTGAAATAAATATTTAATTGTTGCTGCAGATTAAATTCTTTTTATTGCCGAAGTGGGTATCTAAGTTTTTTTTTAATTAATAAATTTGGATCTGGGTACCTAAGCTTGAAGAATGTAATTTACTTTTAACTTTGTTAACATACCTACTCTCTTTATAGATGAAGCTCAGCTCTCAGCCGTACTAGAAAGATATCCTAACTTATAATACATGCCTAGGTTTGTGTATGTGAGCTTATGAAGAAACATTATGATCACACTTTTTATACAATATATGCTAACTATTTATATTTTTACTATATGTATACTATGCTATAGTTGACAACTGTGAGTTTTAAAAGCGTTTAACGATGCGCGTCATATTTTTATAAGTATAATAAATTAAAAGTAGTTCGAATAAGCGCGAATATTCTTTAGAGTTAGAGGATATGATTCCCCCAAAAGATATGAAAAACGCATATTATTTTTGAAGTCCGCTAGCCCCCTGGACTGGTCAAGCCATTCCCTAAGTTCGCGATAGTTAGCTTGTAACCCAAAACACTCACGTGTGCACATGGTCGGGTTTAACGAACGTCAACAGCTCGATGGTAGCGGCCGCGTGTGCCGCTGGAATCCCGCACTTAACTCTCTGAGCACGTTTGATGTTATGACGCGACTTGTACGGTTTGAACGCTCGTACTTCAAGTAACTAACGCAAAAATTGCTCGCCAGATGTCTCTCAAATTTATATGGGGCCATAAGAAAAGCACCAGCTTTAGAATAAAATAGGATATCTAATAATACCTAATTGAACAACTCAGTAAAAATTTATGAGGTATTACCATAAATTAAATATATTGTTATGGATACCTCAAAAACTACCAAGTAGATTATATGGGATAAGGCGACCTACTTTATTCGAGGTGCCCCCACCTCCCGGTATAGTGTGCGTCATAGACAGCATACAAAGACAACAACATACAAGCATACCGAGAACAGAAAAAAGCACTGAGACTTTGAACCCATGACCAGGGCCCGATTTAGGGGGGGGCAACCCGGGCAATTGCCCGGAGCGGCGAAATTGAGGGGCGGCAAAATTGGGGGCGTGCGGCGCGTCGGCGGCAAAAATTTGAAAGATGGTTAAACAAAAAAAAACCCACCCCTACACAAAAGTTAGAGCATAATTTATTACTATTGACATGACTGAAATTTCACATCATATTTTAGTAGATTACAAAAATAAAACGCTGTCACACTGCGTCCTTCAACCTGTGCATGTTTTGCACGATGGTGCACACAGCACGATTGGGCATGACGGCCGTACGCGTTTGCGCGGACGCGGACGGACAGCAAGATGGATGGTGCATAGTGTGCGTGGGGTTTGGGGTTTCAAAGATACAAATACATTACTTTCACTCGCGCTACGCTAGTCAGTTGCACTTTCTTTATTCCTCTGTTGTTTTCTATTCTATTAATTGAATTTAACGCGACCAATTTCGAAATCGCGAGAAAAAAATCAGCTTTTCCATACATTTTGGTCGACCGGATAGTCATTTTACTATGGAACAGCTGATTTAATTAGCTGATTTGATTTAAGTATACTTGTTCCCGCATATGAGTTTTTCCCGTGTGAATCCTGATCCTGCGGAAATTCCGCGATAAAACGTAGCCTGTACATTGCTCCACAACTTCCTCTATCTCTAAGTGTAAGTCCCATAAAATCTAAGCTCGCGACTTGGCGCGTAAGAGTTTTTCCCACGTTAACTCTGATTCTGCGGGAATTCCGGGATAAAAAGTAGCCTGTACATTGCTCCACAATTTCCTCTATCTCCCATTGAAAGTGCCGTAACAATCTAAGCTCGCGAATTGGCGCATAGGAGTTTTTCCCACGTGAATCCTGATTCCGCGGGAATTCCGAGATAAAAAATAGCCTATATGGTGCTCCAGAACCTCCTCTATCTCATAGTGAAAGTCCCATAAAAGTTTAACCCCCGCCTTCGTGCATAGGAGATTTCCCCGCGTGAATCCTGGATCCCGCCGGAATTTCGGGATAATTAAGTAACTTATGTGTTGCTTCAGAACCTCCTCTAACTTCCAGTGAAAGTCCCATAAAAATCTAAGCCCGCAACTTCGCGCATAGGAGTTTTTCCCTCGTAAATCCCGATCTGGCGAGAAGTCAGGAACAAAAGTAGCCTATATGATGCTCCATAGCCTCCTCTACCTTCCACTGAAAGTGACATAAATATCTGCACCCGCGACCTCGTTCCCGCACTTGAGTTTTTCGCGTGTTAATCCTAATCCTGCGAAAATTCCGGGATAAAAAGTAGCTTGTAGGTACATTGCTCCACAACTTCCTCTATCTCCCAGTGAAAGTCCCGTAAAAATCTAAGCCCGCAACTTCGCGTATAGGAGTTTTTTCCGCGTGAATCCCGATCCCGCGGGAATTCCGGTTTAAAAAGTAGCCAATGTGTTGCTCCAGAACCTTCTCTATCTCCCAGTGAAAGTCCATTAAAAATCTGAGCCCGCAACTACGTTCGCGAAGCTAGTTTTCTCGCGTGAATCCCGATCCCGCGGGAATTGCGGGATAAAAATATATGTTGCTCCATAACCTCCTCTATCTCACAGTGATAGTCCCATAAAATTCTAAGCCCGCAACTTCGCGCGTTGGAGTATTTCACGCGTGAATTCTGATCTCGCGGGAATTCCAGGATAAAAAGTAGCCTATATATTGGTCCACAATATCCTCTATCTCCCAGTGAAAGTCCCGTAATAATCCGTAGAGTTAAAATTCATCTTTATACATCAAGCTGTTTTCGATTAAGTAAATAACCTTTCAACCCTTATTTTACCTATTTAGGGGTTGATTTTTAAAAACTTTGATACTTATGGGTTTTTCATTATTGCTTTTTATAATTCTAAATACCAATTTTCATAATATCTGGTCTACAATTGACGGATTTGCATACAAACTTTGAACCCCTATTAGACCCCCTTAGGAGTGGAATATCAAAAAATCCGTTCTTAGCGGATACCTTCTAACTATAAACTACCTCCCTGCCAATTTCATCTTAATATGTTCAGCGGTTTCTGAGATTTCGTGATGAGTGAGTCAGTGACCTTTCGCTTATAGACAATGTGTTATTTTACACTTGATCAAAAAAATGTACGGATACTAGATAAAAAATTATCGTTAAAAAATGGGAAGATTTTTTTTATGTCAGCTATTTCGAAAATAGAGGCACCTTAATATTTCTTTAAGGAAAATTCTCATCTTTCGGTTTAAATTTTTTTCTCCCATAGAAAACGGTGTATATTTTTCAGAGTGGTCTTATTTGAAAGCTAAAAAGTGTAACTTGCCAAAAAAATAAAAAAACACCTACGATTTCAAGCACGAAATTAGTTAAAAAAAATTAAGTAGATATTTTTTTTATAATAAAATTAAGGTTATTTTAAATTTTTATCTGCAACTTCAAAACTAGCACAATGAGATAACTTTTTAGCATGTTTTATTAAACTACATGACTAACTCTTCAAGTTCGTCAAAATAACATGGGTTCTATTTCTTTTCGTTTTTAAAATAATCAGCATCAAACAGTACGTAGTGTTCAATTACGTGCAACTGTTTGTATGGATGAGAACGGTGGTCTATTTGAAAATTTAATAAATTAAATCATTTTACTTTCCTACTGTTCCTGTTTCCTACTGTACAATATAGGTACGGAAAATTTGTATTTTATAGGTTAAAATTACACCATCTATGGAATAACGTAAGGGCGGCAAATATTGTTTTGCCCAGAGCGGCGAAACAGCTGGATCGGGCCCTGCCCATGACACTTTGAACAGCAGTTCGGCATGGTAATCATTGACGGCATACGGGTCGTCAAATTTCAACCCCATCACCAGGGCCTGATTTACCCTATAGGCTAATTAGGCTGCAGCCTAGGGCGCGAGGATCGGGGGGGGGCGCCGAAATCGAGTCTTCGCTTGCACTACTAATCTACTAGCATCATTGCACCCTACATATTTCAACTAGATCGAGACCAAAATACAAAAACTAAATGTTTGCAAACTATTGAGTTTGAAAAAATTGTGGAAAGATTTGCAAGCGCTAAGGCCCGAAAAAGGACTTTTGTATAAGCTTATTATTCTTATTAATAATAAGTACATTATTAATATAATTTTTAAATAAATAATTAATCAGTTACAAAAATGTTTCACTTATATGATGTCTCTCGTCTGTTTAACAAAAAGGTAAAATATTTAAAAAATACTCAAAATCAAAGCAACTTTCATGTTCTGACCACGTTCATGTGCAATGGTCGCAATAACTAAGTTGTCTATTGAGACTAAGCCAATACAAGACTTGCGGTCAAATCCGATATGGATTTGGTTCTCTACTAGGTACGTAGCCTGCAGTCAATTGTTATGATTTTGGGACGATTTGGTAACGGCAGGTCAGCTAAAAAAATGTTGCCAGCCTAATGTTGAATGTCGTGCAAATTATAAAACAATGTTAGTTTCGCTTGCAGTTCGATTTGAAAACTTTTTTATAGTATATAATAAATAACGCTACACACTAGGATTCCCCGTGTCGTGGGTGCCATGGACAACGCACACGACAAGGACACACCCAAACCAAGAACGGAAACTTAAACTCATCATTTAAATTTCCGTCTCACTGGGAATCGAACCCAGGACCCTCGGCTTAGCGGTCCGGCATGTTAACCATTGCGCCATCCAGGTCCAACCATGAATCATGTTATAAACATTAATAGCCCGAACGCGCGACTATAACACGCTTATATTATGGACATAAACCTGTATGAAATTCGTATTGAACCCGGGGGGGGGGGGGGGGGTGCAAATCGGTTTTGCACGCGGGCTCCAACACACCTTACGGCGCCCCTGTGGGGCCCGGGGGGGCGCGTCCTGATAATTAGCCTAGGGCGGTCAGAACTCTTAATCAGGCCCTGCCCATCACAAATAAATAACATTATTCCGATTCCGTCTAATTTTTTTATAACAATAAAGAAAAATGTTTTCCAAAGCGAAAACGGTAATAGGTTGATAGATTAAACTAGTCGGTATAAATTGAGACGTGATGTAATTCAAGTAGCAGAGTTATACGACGCTATTGTACTCCTAGTGTTTGGTCAACACCGCGGCGTGAACTTGATAAAACTCTCGCAAACTACTTCGCCAATTATGCAGCATTCATGTAAAGTAGTTGCATACTTGCATCAAACTAGTTTGATGTGTACCTTCTATACTCATAACATTAATTATAACTACTCCTTACAGATATGTAGGTATGAAACAGATTCTGTATTATTCTTTTTTTAAATATCAGATAATGACGAGCTTACGAATTAGCTATGTGGTCACTGATCACCTTTGGACTTACTTAAGTACCCGTTCAAAAATTACAGTATCTAGGTACCTATATTAGTTTTTTTTATTATTACTGTTTTAATTTCAAACCATTAAAATACACCACAAGAGTGAGTACCTACCTACCTATTCATGCTATTATCACAGCGTAGTAAAATAGTGAAGAGGTGGTCTGCCAGGTCGAGATTAACCTGGCAGGTCTCTTACAGTGGAGCTGAAGATCTTCCAGAAGGTCGAGAGGTTTCTTGAAATAAGATTTTCTTCAGAATGGTTCTGAGCTGAATTGATTTAAGTATTGAGTTTTTTTTTTCTGACCAGACGAAATGGAATTGGTCTACCCTCCGGACAACGGGGGAGGGAGGTGGTGAATGCTCATGGTGGGACTCACGACAAGCAATACGCTTGTATAACCTACGTGCCTTACCCACTAAACACCACCTGAGGTTGGCTTTGGTCGCATGACCTCTAAGCCTTCATCGAAAGCGACCCCGATTGGAGAACCGGGGCGCAAGCAGTGCTCCCTAGGGAGCACCGCCGGAGACTACTATAGACTTATAGTTGGAGGGGGACTTGCGCTCCCATCAGGACTTCTACTCCAGGCGTGCGCGCGATGAATATACATGTAAGTTGGTGTGAGTGAAATAGCGCGATCTATACTCTAAATTTATCAAGAAAATTAATTATGTAGATTTATAACGGATTAAAAAAGTAAATAAAAAAAAGTAATGTAAAAAAATTCATATCAACAAATTATGAAATCAACAATATAATAATGCGATTCATTACGCTATTAACTTTGCAAATTATCATTAAATTTTGTGTTCAACTAAACTTTGAATTTTTTCAAGTGAATTTTATGAAATCAAGTTATAATTTAAGAAAGTTGTAAAAAAATATCTATCGATAATTTTTTTTAAGTATTCTGCAGAAAATAATAAGAAAAATCGGCAGTCGATGATAAAATTCTAGAAGTTTAAAGTTAAGGAGATAAATTTGTATGTATGTTGGTTTTACTATAAGGAGAGAAAATAATTTAGATCGTAATGAAATCAATGGGAAAAGAATTAAATTATACTTTTAATTAAAGCTATTACAAAACAAAGTAAAAAATTAAGTTTCAAACATATTTTGTTAAATTAAAAAAAAAACAATTATTTCCAACGTCATCGTCGGTATTTCCATTATCTTCATCACTGCTACTCCATTCTATGGATTTGTCCTCATCAATGTCACTATCTTCAACAGCTTCTGTAATAATTAAAGCAAGTTAGAACAATTATGAATAGCCGATAATTTGTTTATGAACATTGAACATTATAAATTATAACATACCTGACAAAGTTTGTAGAGTAGAGAATCACTGACATAATTAGGTAGCTGATCTCCTTCAAACCATTTGATTTGTTTTATTATTATTGACCACTTAATTTGTTTTCATCCGTTTCTTCTGTTTCCATTATAACACTTTACCACAACTGGACCACTTATTCAATAAACTTTACAAATTAATTATTCAACGGTTTCTGTACGTATAACAGTTTACACTACACAATATACAATACGGAGTACGAGACAGCTGATGCGCAGAAAGAGATCACCGTGGACCGACCATGCTATTTCACGCGCACCAACGTACATGTACATACATATATTATATTCATCGCGCGCACGCCTGGAGTAGACTTCAATGTGTCTGGGAAGATAGGGGAACCATCGAAAGTGACTGGGGACTGTGGAAACATTATTCGTATAATTTTCTGAATAACATATACAAAAGTCAGATTTTATACTATGACGAAAGTAGATTTATAAATAATAATTAGACTGTGAGGGTGTCTGGGAAGGGGTTGTTACCGTCCTAAGTGTCCGCCAATAGACGAGGCGGTTTCTAATATGATTGTAAGTTAAAATATATGAAAACTAAGTTTTATGCTATCACAAATTTGAAACACAATTTTACTCACCTTTACTACCTGTTACCTGCCAAAGCCACCGCGACCTAGGTTGTATAGGCTGGGTTTGCTTATACCTGTATAGGGGACGTATATAGAAGAATTTTCAGCTTTTATAAAGGTGCTTCTAAACGGGCAATGTTTTTCGGCAATTTGTGGCTGCAACACAGTGGCTGACAATATTGCTGGCAATACCAGCAATATAGCCACACATGTTTGGTATGGCCGATATTGCTGGCCATGGTTGCCGGAGGATCGCTGAGCGATCGATATTTCTGCAATATTGCCCAGCAAGTTCTATTGCTGTTTCCGTCGCTCTCTATTAATACGGTATAGTGCATCCTTTTCTGCGGGATATGAAGTTTGTGAGTGACGATATAAGCCGCTGCAACAAGTGTGATTTCGGCAGCCATTGTTGTCGGTTTGTGTAGCTCGTTTAGGCGTCTGTAACATGAGCCATACTATTGCAGACATATTGCTCGGCCATGGATTGCTCAGCCATAAATATAGCCGGCAATAAGTAGCCAATGATGCAGCCACAAATTGCCGAAAAACATTGCCCGTTTAGAAGCCCCTTAATATAACGAAGGTCTGGGCGTCGCGGGCTCTTACTCTATCCGGCAACCCTTGCCAGCAATATCGGCCATACCAAACATGTGTGGCTATATGGCTGGGATTGCCAGCAATATTGCTGGTATTGCCAGCAATATTGCCAGCCACTGTGTTGCAGCCACACATTGCCGAAAAACATTGCCCGTTTAGAAGCCCCTTTAACAAGAGGCGAAGAAACATATTGTCATGACAACCCATTGTTATGTCAATATCGTAACTCACGTCAATATTCAGACACGAGTTAACCACGAGCAAAAATATAAATAAATAGGAAATTGAGCAACAGCATGTCCAAAATGGATAACCTTAGTGCAGACGACATAGCAGCGATGGAGGGACAGTTGAGGCAGAACATGGAGGAGGACCGCAAGTATTGGCGAGTGAACGACGTGAAATGTGACGCCATACACACCGCCAAGACCTATGAGGAGTTTGCGTGAGTACATTTACGATTTTAAAAACCGAATTAAAAAATTAAGTGAATCGTGAAAGCTGGGCAATGGCAAGCTATCACTTGGCTTCAACACCTTAACTGTAGGAGAATACTATAAGCGAGAATGCTCCGTGCAACTATGATTAAACTTCAACCCATTAATGGCCTAATATAGAGTAAAGGTTTCTTCTCATTATTTAGAACGCATAGGCTAGGGTTTGAAAATACTACAGCACGCAGCTTTAGTTGCTGCTGCGGATTGGTCGAGGAATTAGTGGCCAACCCAAGTGTCCGAAGTTTTTACACTGCCTAAAGGCCTACAAAGCGTTCAAGAAATTGCCTACCGAAGTAGCAAATGCGTCCGCAGACAGGTACTTTGTCGATCACTTAAGATCGAGCAAGTCACCAGACTATGGGCCCTTCAATGAATGGTATGACTAGCTTACTTAACGTTATTGTTGCAGTGATCGCGTGGCAGCAGCTCATTTAAGACCTTTGGAGAAGGCAGATTATAAAAATAAAAAGTCTAGAAGTTGGAATCTGTGTGCGTCAAAAGATGCTGAAAAAAATTAATAAATATCCATGAAAATTAAGCTCAATTATTTGTTTTCCCAATAACTAATACGTACCGCCTGCTTCTTTGTAATCGGCAACGCCACTGCTCATGTTAAGGCGGTGCCCTACGTGAGCGACGAATGTATTGTGACAGCCCTGGCGTACCTCGCTAAACAATAAACAATAGGGGCCATAAATATGCCAGGCGAAACAATAGAACAATGGACGGCCATCTCGAAAGTACGCACGCGCACGACGCTTCGACCATTACGGCAATAGTCATACGGGCGAAAGTCGGTTGCAAGGAACGTTCTCGAATCTTGTTCGGAGCGGGTCCGCGGAATTAGCGAGAAAGTTCTGGATTGGCGTGAATGGTGCGTGAGGGGTATAAAAAGGAGCGATCGGCCAACCGCAGACATTCTAGTTTCGGAAGCGAAACCAGGAAGATACCAGCGATACCTACGAGCGATACCAGCGCGAAGAGAAGTGTTCGACGAGTGTGTATACGAGTACCTACGTGCATAGTGTTGTGGTGTGTACTGTGTACAGTGTGTAATTGTGTATCTACGAGTACAATAAAGTCTTTGTGGTACATTTTGGCATTTTCTCGAACCCAGTAGGTACTCCTGACACGTAACAATTGGTGACAGAAGCGGAATGCCTGCAGTACCGCAAAGTGAAGACGGGATACGCACGCGACGGCAGACTGCATTGGATGCCGCACGGATGGAGTCGCCTGGGCGTGACCGCACGGAAACGGAGACCACCGCTGAACGTACGACTACGTCAGCTGCATCAGCGACGACACCGGGCGCATTTGATATGGCCTCCTTATTAACCGTCTTACAACGCCTGGAAAGTAAACTGGAGAGCAAACTGGAGAGCCAGCGCGAAGCCATACAGGAGAGCCAGCGCGAAGCAATGGAGAGCCTGCGCGAAGACATGAAGAGCCAGCGCAAAACCATGGAGGCGGGCCTAGGGACAATCGATGCAAAGCTGGATGGTTTCCAGGGAGAATTGAACGTCGTGAAGGAGGACCTGGAATTGGTAAAGGTGCGTACAGCCGAGCACGACCAAACCCTCAAAAGCCATGACGCATCAATCAACAGCCTCAGTGCGTCGGTAAACTTCCACGAAACTAGGCTCGTGGATTTGGACAATAAGCTGCAGAAAATAAGGATTATGGGCACGGCAGCAACGAGTTCATGCTCTGGGGCCCCGAAATTTAAGGTCCCAAGTTTCGACGGCACGACCTCGTGGACAGCGTTTAGGCACCAGTTCGAGGTAGTTGCAAGTGGGAATGGCTGGGAAGACGAGCATTCGTTGGCGGCGCTCACCCTAGCTCTACGAGGAGAGGCACTGCTGGTGCTTGAGAACCTGCCCGCCGAGCGACGCACCTTGGAGTCGCTATTTAAGGCCTTAGAAGCTCGATACGGGGAAAAGCACCTTGAACACGTGTACCGCGCTCAACTTAAAGACCGGTCACAGAAGTCGAGTGAAGGACTGCAGCAGTGGGCCACGGAGATCGAGCGCCTCGTACGCCGAGCCTACGCGTCGAGTTCCACACCCGTCGAAGACAAAGTGTTAGAGGCCTTCGTCAGCGGTATACGGGATCCCGAAGTGAGAGCAACGGTGCGCTTGGGTCATCACGCAACCTTGGAAGCAGCTTTAGCGCACGCCCTTGAAGTAGAAGCGGTACGAAGCGACTGTAAAGGTTATAAGGTGCGCGAAGTCGTAGCGACGATTCAACCTCGTACTGGGCCTATCTGCTACGGATGCGGTGAACGAGGTCATATTAGGCTTAGCTGCCGGGCACGGAAACAACCGGAACCGGAAATGGCTTGTGGCAGTTTCGCGTAATGCCTTTTGGGCTATGTAACGCTCCTGCCACTTTTGAGCGTCTCATGGAGCGAGTGTTAGTTGGACTTTTGGGGGACGCTTGTCTGGTTTACCTCGATGACGTCATAGTCATGGGACGAAGCTTTGTGGAACACAAGCGAAACTTAGAGAAGGTATTCAGACGATTCCGTGAGTCCAATCTAAAGCTCAATCCGAAGAAATGTGACTTCTTCAAGAAGGAAGTATCATTCTTGGGACACATCATATCGGACGAAGGTGTTCGCACTGATCCAGATAAGATAAGAGCTGTTCAAGAATGGCCGACCCCAAAGAATAAGACCGATGTAAGAGCGTTCTTGGGACTATGCGACTATTACCGTCGGTTTGTGAAGAACTTCTCCGAGATAGCCAAGCCATTACACCGTCTCACAGAGGACAAGAGAATCTTCAGTTGGGATTCCGATTGCGAAGATGCGTTTGTTCGCTTAAAGGAACGTCTGTGCTCGGCTCCGATTCTTGGCTATCCCAGAAGGGAAGGGAGATTCATAGTGGACACGGACGCTAGCAATACTGGCATCGGAGGAGTATTATCCCAAGACCAGGACGGCCAGCAGGTGGTCATTGCGTACTTCAGCAAGACCCTGTCGAAACCTGAAAGGAACTATTGCGTGACTCGGCGTGAATTACTGGCTGTGGTGAAGACCCTTCAGCACTTCAGCAAATATTTGCTGGGACGCGAGTTCACAATAAGGACGGACCACGCCGCTCTGAGATGGCTTCTGCAATTCAAGAACCCGGAAGGCCAGGTTCAAGAGTTCAACTTCGTAATAGAGCATCGTAACGGAAGAGCTCATTCGAATGCCGACGCCCTGTCACGACGCCCATGCTCCGACGAATGTCGACATTGCATCAATCATGAGGCTAAAGAAGAGGTCAGGGTGATAAGGATGCAGGACCTAGACGAGTCTTGGGGAACGGAGCAAGTAAGCCAAGCTCAGAAGGAAGACAAAGACCTCAGCCTGATCATGGAATGGAAAGCCAAAGGACAGAGGCCCCTGTGGAGTGATGTGTCAGCATCGAGCGCGACGACTAAGGCATACTGGGCTCAATGGGACAGCCTTATATTGGAGAATGGCGTGCTTTACCGGAGCTGGGAATCACTGAACGGAAAGGAAAGAACCCTGCAAATGGTTATCCCCAGGAGTAAAGTGGCTGATTTGCTGAAGCTCGTACACGATGGCACTTCTGGCGGGCACCTCGGCATCAAGAAAACCCTCGTGAAGATACGAGAACGCTTTTATTGGGTGCGGTGTCGAGAGGACGTTGAAGACTGGTGCAGGAAGTGTACAGTGTGCGCTTCAGTGAAGGGACCCCGCACTAGATCCAAGGGGAAACTACAGCTGTACAACGTCGGAGCCCCTTGGGAAAGAATCGCCATAGACGTTGCTGGGCCATTCCCTCAGACTGAAGACGGGAATAGATTCATCATCGTGGTTCTAGACTACTTCAGCAAATGGCCGGAAGCGTTTGCAACTCCGAACCAAGAGGCGAAGACCGTGGCCAAGAAACTTGTCGAGGAGGTAGTATGCCGCTTTGGTGTACCATTGGAGTTACACAGCGACCAAGGCAGGAACTTCGAGTCGACGTTATTCCAGGAGATGTGTGATCTTTTGGGAATAAATAAGACACGTACCACACCGGCGCATCCTCAATCTGACGGCATGGTGGAGAGATTCAACCAAACGTTGGGAAATCACTTGGCCAAGGTCGTCGAGGAACATCAGCGAGACTGGGATCGGTACATTCCTCTGTTCCTGATGTCATATCGGTCTGCCATACACGAGTCCACGGGATTTACACCCGCTAAAGTAAACTTCGGAAGAGAAATGCGTCTGCCGTTGGATTTGCTGACCGGTACACCGCCAGATGCCCCGAAATCAACAGTTGAATACATCTCGGACTTACGGACCCAATTGGACGAGACACATGATTTTGTGAGGGAGCAGTGTTTGAAGACAAGCGAAAAAATGAAAACCCGGTACGATCGCGATGCCCGGAAACATGGTTTCAAGGAGGGAGATTCCGTATGGTTGCACAATCCACTGCGGAAGAAAGGGAAGTCTCCGAAGCTACAAGCACGATGGGAAGGCCCTTACACAGTTGTCACGAGGATTAATGACGTGACCTACCGAATCAGACAGGGGGACAGAAGAAAACCGAAGATCGTGCATGTGGACAGATTGGCACCATTTCATGGATCGAATAATGCTCGGGACGAGCATGACTAAGAGGGGGGCAATGTGACAGCCCTGGCGTACCTCGCTAAACAATAAACAATAGGGGCCATAAATATGCCAGGCGAAACAATAGAACAATGGACGGCCATCTCGAAAGTACGCACGCGCACGACGCTTCGACCATTACGGCAATAGTCATACGGGCGAAAGTCGGTTGCAAGGAACGTTCTCGAATCTTGTTCGGAGCGGGTCCGCGGAATTAGCGAAAAAGTTCTGGATTGGCGTGAATGGTGCGTGAGGGGTATAAAAAGGAGCGATCGGCCAACCGCAGACATTCTAGTTTCGGAAGCGAAACCAGGAAGATACCAGCGATACCTACGAGCGATACCAGTGCGAAGAGAAGTGATTTCTACGAGCGATACAGTGTTCGACGAGTGTGTATACGAGTACCTACGTGCATAGTGTTGTGGTGTGTACTGTGTACAGTGTGTAATTGTGTATCTACGAGTACAATAAAGTCTTTGTGGTACATTTTGGCATTTTCTCGAACCCAGTACTCCTGACACGTAACAGTATATATGTATAAAGCAAAGAAAGACAGCGCTAATTCTCACAATGCGCCCGCGAGCACCTTTCTGGGAAAAATGTAGAGTTTTTGGGGGCAGCATTTTCGTGTCACCTGAAGTAATCGTAAATCTGAAATCTTGATTACATTTCCCACTATTCTACTATCTCTCAGCAAGGAACACAACACAAGTGGTATAAAAATACTTCCAATAAAATAATTGATCACATTTTCTCTTGCAAGTATTAATTTCATGCTATCTATTCTAAGAATGTCTTGTTTAGAATCTTATAAAACAAAGTGCACTCGAAGGTTAATTAAAACAGCCGTAATTATTGTATTGCAGGTAAAAATATTTATTGTACAACTAGATTCTAAAATATATGGACAACAAATATTTTAAATTTATATTTAAAAAGTTATGCTACAAATTATCAAAACGCTACTTTAAGAACAAATATATTCCAAAGAATTTAAATAATATGATTTTATAAGCAGGAATGAGTGGGATCTCACCAATATTATTTTTTTTATAAGCTAATAAAGTTGATTAAGACTTAAGCAAATTAACTTATGATAAACATTGCAACAATAGTTGTAAACTTATTTATCGCTTTCTGTGTCTTAAAAGGTCATGTTTTACCGACAACATATTGTATTTTGGGATCGCGGCTGAGACATTTAAAGTTGACTTTATGCTTTTTTCTGGGGATTGGACATGAGTATAATGATTTCGATCTTGGTGTGCGTGCTCTCTCGTTTCGGCTGGTAGAAGCGGCGGTCGCTCCTGTTCATCGCCACCAGCGGTTTGTCATACCAGCCGTATCTGAAAATTGAGCTAAACAATAAATATATTTCAGATTTATCAGTGGTAAGAGCCTAGAACTCACCCATGGAAGTGCTACCTTCCGCCACGGTATTTAGCACCATTTTACCGTCATATGTAGTTGCTTTAACATCAATTGTGTTCCGGAAAGAAGAGCGTGGAGAACTTGAGACTTATACAAACAATTATTAACTGGATTACTACCAACATCAACTAACAAGACTACCACTAACAGTCCCTCTCCTCACGTAAATTTCTCCCACACTGGAAATTCTGCCGCCTCTTACCGAGACCCTGGATGGTTGATCGAAACTCACATCTGGTTCTCAGTAGCAGGCGAGGGGTATTTGCTGCGTGGTCCTTTGGCTCTGGTCTGAGCCACGTTGTGGTGGTAATTATCCACCTTTTCCGTCTGCTCCCGAGACTCTGCCTTCAGCTGGTCGTGCGCTGCGTAGAACTTGCCCGTTACTGGTATTGCTGGGCAAATTAAGACAACTCTGTAATTCTGAAGACTACCTAGAGGACGTGATGTACATATCCAGTATATTCTATAAAGGGGTCAAAAGTGGCTCTAAATGGTTCAGGTTATATTACACACCGTGTTGCACGCCAATTATGTTAGCTAGAACTTGGCTTGACACGCTCCCGTATGTCTAGATACTTCAGAGAGGACTGGAATTCGTTTTAATTGCGGTCCACCCAAATTTAATGCCAGTTTTCCGCCCGTGATTAGGTACATTGTAGATTGATGGTAGGAATTTAAAATGCCGTAATAGTAGAAGATCCGAATCTATATCGACATTCACCGGGTTGATAATAGAATCAAACTTATTTTATAATAAATTTCGTATATTAGAAAATATATGAAAAATGGGTTGACAAAAAAAATCCTGGACAGAATATTTTTAATTATTTAAAAAAAATGATTTTTCATAAAATGTTGTACCTATGATGAAGATAATAATAAAATTTTATACTGGACTTAAAGTATAGAACATAATTATAGAATGTGCAGACGTAGGATAGACTATTATTTACCTGGACGAACTACTGGGTAGACAGGTATAAACAGATAATAAATGTCAATACTAGTTATTTCACTCGATTTGATAATAGTCTGCACATTCTATAATATATGTTCTATACTTTAAGTCCAGTATAAAATTTTATTATTATCTATCTTCATTATGCAATATTTTTGAAAAATATTTTTTTTTATATAATTAAAAATATTCTGTCCAGGATTTTTGTTGTCAACCCATTTTTAATATATTTTCTAAGATACGAAATTTATTATAAAATAAGTTTGATTCTATTATCAACACGGTGAATGTCGACTTAGATTCGGATCTAAGACTATAAGTGAATTTTGCTTACAAGAAACTATGAACGCAGGTATTTAAATTATTTTTAGCGGGAAAAGGCAATTCCATATTTTCAGAGAATCAGATGTTCGTGGTGTAAGGTGCGGTTTGGTTATCAAATAATTGAGTTGTTTTAGTGTAACTAACATCCAAAGTTCGGGCGGTAGATCTTGTAGTTGCGGAAGTTCTTCACCTCGCGGTAGATGATCTCGTTCAGCATGTGGATGTCGATGGGCATCCGCGTGCCGAACGTGCATTTCCCTTCGTTGCCCATCGCTTATCTGATAATTAAACATAAATAGGTATTTTGTATACATCTAGGTATAGTATTAATATAAAGCGGATGAGTTTGTTTGTTTGCTTGAACGCGGTAATCATATGAACTAGGTACTGCTTAGAATTGAAAAAATATTTATGCGTTGGTTAGTCCATTTATTGAGGAAGGATATAGGCTACATGACATTACGTTACACCTTTGGGCAAAGGTGCTTTTAAATTTGAAATAACTTTGTGAATAGTAGTATTTTCAAGAGCAGGTGTAAGAGTTTTATTTATTAAAAAAGGAACAGAATAATTAAATTAGAATGTACTCATGTCAATAATGAGTTCCAATCTGACTTGACTCTAATACTCGTATAATGGTGAATAATTAAGGTATGCAATTGCTTCAATCCATTTATGGCTCGCTTTAGATCACGGGTCTCTCATAACTCATAATTGAGGAACTCTAGAGCACACCTTACATTCTCACACTCCTTATATGCAAATTGGTAGAGGGGTTAGTTAGGGGTTGCGTTATATTGTTAGAATGAAGTTCTCACAATTAAAGTGACAATATCAGCTGTTTTAGATGTTCCTAGGCACTCATAGGTATGTCAGCCCTGTAACGTAGCTTTTGTGAATCATAATGTCATTATTAAATACAATATACATGAAATAATATAACTACTTTGTAGACCGTATACATACGCGTTATTTTCGTAGATTTAAATAAAGATAAAATTATAGAAAGCACACAAAGAAAGCACGGTTTTTTCTTGAGTTTGTTTTGTAAAAATTGACGTGAATCTTGTCATATTATTGTGACGTTGACTATCATCAATTATTTATGTAACAGACAGATTATATCCTACTAGTCCTACTAATATTATAAATGCGGAAGTTTGTAAGGATGTATGTGAGTGAGTGAGTGTGTGTGTGTGTGTTTGTTGCTCTTTCACGCAAAAACTACTGAATGGATTTTCATGAAACTTTGTAGTAATATAGCTTAGACATTGGAATAACATAATTTGTTACAATTTATGGAGATTTTTAGATAAATGTGTTTGTAGATAAATATAATCACACAGACAGACGAGCAGACTTTCGCATTTATAACTTTTTTGTGTTTATAATATAAGTACAGTACCCGGCGAGAAATAATGCACATCGGTATTCAGGAAGAGATAATCGGTTAGTTACGGCTTTGTAGAGCGTTGTCTCTCTCGCAAATTGCACTGAAAATGCAATATCTATTAAGAGCTGCTAAAGTACCCTATCAAGTACTTTTATAATAATAATACTGATGTTCCATTGGAGGTTTTAATAACTCTTTATATTTTATTTATTTATGAGTGAACGCGACCGTCTTCCACCGGATTCGAAAGAAAAGTGACAAGTCAATTGTAAGGGCGCATTTTCATTGTTCGTTAGGGCCCGCGTTCGGGGTACGGGAGATTTCTGTAAAGCATGCCGTAGGGCCCGAATGCGGTAACCGTTTTCATAAGTCGATGGAACTCGGATGCGGGGTACGGGAGATTTCTGTAAAGCATGCCGTAGGGCCCGACTGCGGTAACCGTTTTCATAAGTCGATGGAACTCGCATGCGGGGTACGGGTTTCGCATCGAATAATAATCGTAAACTAAACCCCCGCAGCACGCACTATGCTTGCTTTACACCAACCGACGAATTTCATTGGTTGTTGAGCCCGCATGCGGGGAGTCCCCGCATGCTGTATATCGACTACATATTGACGACGCACTTTCACTAGTTGTTATACCGTATTCGGGGACTCCCCGCATGCTGTTTATCGACCGAGTTATCGACCAATGAAAATGAGCCATAAGGACTTTGTAGTAAGGACAACGCTATACAAAGCCGAAACTAACCGATTATCTCTTTCTGAATACCGATGTGCATTATTTCTTGTCGGGTACTGTATGGATATGTCTAGATTCAATTCTCAAAACCTCGAGATAATAACCGTGACATTCTCACGTTGGGGTGGAAGCGGCAGGCCACCGCGCCGCAATCAACAGGTAATGCCGAGCTAATTTTAATTGGGCCCGTAATGAAGTTGGCCTACACGGATTACACCGAGATGACGGACAGATTACCTACTCGATGGTTGGGGCTACCTACCTACTAGGCTACCTACCTTTAATACCATACTTTAAATAATAGGTAACTTTTTACAAATAAATAAACCACTTCAAAATCGATATAGGTATCTGTAACTTTAAATTTTAATTTAACTTTAAATTTACCTACCCATCCGATGTCGCTCGGTTTTTGAGTTATTAACATAATATCTTTAACTAGGTGTGTTCCGATTTGTATTATTATTTTTTAAATCGAAAGCTGGTGAATGTCTTCTAATCCCAAAAAAATTTGAGGGACATCAACAGTTGACTTTTGGGTTATATAGAGATGTTATCCTTTTTTTTAGTCAATTATTTTTTGTAAAAAGTTATATTTCTAATTTTCTAACTATTAAGTTTGTTAATCTTAAGGTAGGTTTCACTTATAAGAATGATTTACTTTCATCTATCGCTTTCAAACCATTGTTTAGTAGGTATTTAAAACAGCGATCAAAATACGTATGATAAAATTCTAATAAATGAAGATCCTTGGACTGAATTTAAAACCTTGAGGCGATATCTGCCATTCTTCACGCTATCCCAACGCGCGTGAATCACCTTAGGTAGCTACTACTTTGACTGTCCGAGCGGAAAGTCCACTTAATTTTTAATATTCTTATTCATTTGTTTGCTGCTATTTTCAAATGTGTTGCTTTTCACAGCCAATGTATTATTATTGTAAGAGAGTGCTTGGATAAGTAAAATTATTAATTAAAGCTAATTCGGGCAACTTTAATAATTTTGTCAAGCTCTTTTTGTTGGAGTGTTATAGTGTTTGTAAAAAACGAGAAGAATAAAAATAAGAGCTTAATATAGACAAAGTAAGTTTTCCATGATAATATTGTTTCTTAATAAGGTACACCACAAGTTTTATTTGAATTTCTTTCTATTTTTCATAGAAAAATGGTAGCAAAAGAGCATGCAGCACCACCCTTTCGCTTCCACCATTGACAACTGAGACCGCCCTAGAACACGACTTAATTTAGGGACTAGGATGGTTAGTCAAATTATTAGATGGTGTTTGATTATTATCTAAGTAGTTCGTAAGTTTTTTTTTTTTGTAAATATTGCGTTGTTTGGTAGAAGTTAATTCAGTGCATGATGTTAAAAAAAATTTTTCGTCTATAACTAGACATGTAAATTATTAACCTAACTAGACTAACCATCCTAGTCGTTATTTTAGTTTTGTTCTAGGGCGGTCACAGTTGTCGAAGCGGCAACGAAAGGATGGCGCTGCATGCTCTTATGCTACCTTAATTGCATTAAAAATATAAAAAAAATATTTACAGTTACAGACATTTAATGTAGTTAAAATAAGACAGGCTTCAGGGCAAAATATTTTATGATCATAAACAATTACTTTTAATTTTAATTCCCTATAAACCCGCTGCCGCTCCGCTCGCCTCTGAGCGCGCAACGTATCAAAAATTCCGATCGGCGATCGCATCTCGTCGATATTACGAGCATCCGCGAATCCAGCGCCCCACCAGACAACTATTTCATAAGACGTATAATTGGAATAGCCGCAGCGCCGGGTCGCAGCCACACTTATGGCACTTCTCACACAACGCTATTTACGAGCTACGCGACTGCAACGCAATCCAAAATTTGTATGTAGGTATCTGACACTGACAGGAGTCGCATCGATACGACTCTTGTCAGTGAAATGTGTCAAATACATACAAATTTTGGATTGCGTTGCAGTCGCGTAGCTCGTAAATAGCGTTGTGTGAGAAGTGCCTAATGGGGAGAGCATTTTGGGGGTCACCTCCGTATGGGGCAGGACGTTTTTATGCTATGTGGCAGCGGTGTGATGTAATCTTGTTACAGATTACAACTTCATCTTGTGTAAGTTGCGTAAAATGTAATTTTGATAACGAGTTACGATTACAACTGGAAAATAACTTAAACAAACAAAAACGAAAACGGCAACACGGGCTAAGTTTTGTATATGATAAGTTGGACTTGGTTGGACTATTGGGCAGTCGCTGTAGGAAACTGTTATGAGTGAGATCTAACGGTGGCCTAGATCTGTTTTTTTTATAGCCTGAAGGACAGACGTAAAAGCAGACGAGCCACCTGATGGTAAGTGGTCATCGTCGCCTATCAACACGAGCAACACCAGGGGAGTCACCAGTGCAACGCCGGCCCTGAAGTAGAACTCTTTTACACCTTTCTTGAAGAGCCCCATGTCAAAGCGCTCTGGGAAAACCTCAGAAGAAAGCTCATCTGTAACCGGTCGCTGTTTTTATATAAAACAAATGTAGGAGAGTTCAAGTTAATATTTATTAACAAATTGTAATTATTACTATGTAGGGCGTTTTTAGTGTCATGCGGATTTGCTCACGCACGCGGGATTGCTCCGCATGCGTGACATTTCACGCATGCGGAGCAATCCCGCATCATTGGTTTAAAAAAATCTTTGGTTTAAATTTAAACCAATTTGATACATTAGGTATTAGAGTGACGTCGTAAATCTCCGACTGAAACTAATTAAGTTCTAGCAAGACATCTAAACAATCAAGCGATTACGACCAAAGAGTATTTGCTGAGCTTTTCATTGAGACTTCCAGAAGTTTCCTCGTTTTACGATAAAGTCTTCTTAATCACTAAATCAAAGCTTTTCAGTTAGTGTGTATATTGTACTTTCTTTTCAGGTATTTATTGTTTTTTTTTAAATACCATATACTACGATACCTACGGGATACACGTGTATTTTGTATATGTAGGGTTGTCGCAATAATGAAAAAAAATAGCAAAAATATCCTTGCAAGAAATACATTCCGCATCTGTTATTATGTCAGATGTAGTCACAACATAATAAACCTAATTTTGTACAATAAATCAAGCACAAATAAATATTATCACAATAAAAATCACGACACGAACATAAAGAGGTTTATGTCAATCGCGACTCACTGTCGAAGGGTTTGATGAATTATACTTGAATCTGGTCGCAGGCAATGCTACTGACATCAGCCCTCGAAGCTAAATGGGAAGCTGTAGGTACGTTCAGGAATGAATGGAATAAAAAAAACGTTTGAAAGGATTTTAAATGCAAAATTCAGGTTGTAAAATTTGACCTGTAGGTAGGTACCTAAACATTGCAAGCGTATAAAACCTCAACGTAAAAATTCACCAAAATCGTTGAAGCGGTTTTTGAGGAATGAATTTCGTATAATATGTATACACGAATATAGATTATTCAAATTTGCTTGTTAGAAGATTACAAATCTCCCCAGATCCCTCTTTTGAGTAAATTCTTATCCTGTAACAAAAGTAAGAACAGAAGTGATTCTAAGGACATAATTGTGACATTTTATTATTGCGATTAACGAATGAAAGCCAGCTTCAACGGTATTATTAATTTTAACGGCTAAACGGCTTGTGGGATTTGTTATTGAAGTAGATGCGAGAATTCCCTGGCACGGAGATTTCTTGGCCGTTTCAAATTGATACTTGAAATGTGGTTGGGAGAAGTGTTTGAAGGTTTCATTACCAAATTACATTGAAATTAATATGTTGATTCGTTGATTGTTTAAAATGTAACAGGTCTCATCATAATTGAGTCGTACATTATTGCAAAGTAGATAAATTTTCGAAACGAAGTTTATTTAGCACGGTACGTAGCTCCGTATCGTGCGAAAATAAACAGTGTAAGATTTTTGCGTGAGTTGGGTCCAACCATAGATAGATACGCGCGTATTGACAAATTAGTTTAATCAATTGCAGCCAATAAGGTGCCAGCTATCAGGTCAAGTAAGTCACCTGACCGGTGAGGTATGTCAAATGTTCAACTGTTAAAGTGCAACAGTAACCAAGTTCTAGCCAAGGGTTCTACGATACTCACGCGTTTTTATTTACTAGTTATCACGCTGGTGTCACGTCACGTCAAATCCTATTGTGACGACAATTAACCCATTAATAGCCCCCTACTGAGCACGGATCTCTCCTCATTATTGAGGAGGTCTAGAGCGTACTCCACCACGCTGCTCCCGTGCCATGTCGTGAGGCCTTCGGGCGGCTTCAAAACTTTCGGTACTGGGTTCGTCATTAACCCCTTCACCAATCCGCACTGGAGAAGCGTGGTGAAGTATGCTCTAGGCCTTACTAATAATGAGGAGAGATCCGTGCTCAGTAGAGTAATGGGTTGTAGCCATTACATGACATAAAAACCTAAAATTGCTCCTTAGCTAATCATTGTAACCTAATGTGCCTTATACCGGCCAGATAGCTTATCGCTGTAATAAAAAAGTTATAATATGAAGCTAAAGAGGTCATACACGTACTTAGTCACGGCTTTTATCATCTCTGTTCTTTGGAACATTCAAAATTAATACTTTTTATACCCTTACACGGTTCGCAGGTTTCGCTGCCGTAAGGAAATTATTAAAATGTGGCCAACGCGCACTTATTGCTCATTGGCTAGTAAGATTGTAATAAATTTTGGATATCTTGCTTCCTGATTTTTAATATTTTTCCGGTCTAGATCTAGTGAAGTGTCCCGTTTGATACTCGGCAAAAAATATTTTTGAGTATGTAGTTGACATCCGAGCTTACGTATTTATTATAATTATGGTTGGTGAACTGTCACCATCATATGATTAACAGTCACACCAAAGGCACCAGCATGTATAAAAGCGAAAGGTCATTCACATATCACGAAATTTCAAAATCCTATTGAAGATGAAGTATAGCAGGGAGATAGTCTATATTTAATATACAACGTGGTTACCAAAATAAGACAATAAATTTAATTTTATCTACCTAATGATTACCTAAGCCCCCACTAACCCCACAAAACTCAACCGCATATTAGGAATATTGTACATACAACTATCACAAACTGCAATCAATACAACTTACAGAAACAAACACACAAACACACAAACACAAACACACACACACACACATTCATACATACACACACATACATACATACTCACACACGCACGTACTCACATACAAAGACAGTACCATTATAATATAATTTACTTGTAATTTCACACATAGTTTTATTTTTAATTTAATGTTACGGAAGAGCGGAGCCTCCTGACACAGACATTTCTATGTTTACTAGGATGGCTCCAACCTAGATTATAGTTGTACTGAACTATTGTGAAAGAAATAAAGTTCATTTTCATTTTCAGGTTTAAATTTTTTTGTCCCTGCCATGCCATGCCATAATTCTCTAAAGTCAAAGGTTACGTACAAAAAGAAGTTAGACTCGGAGTATATTTACGTATGTAGGTACACCTATATTAATAACAAGTTGTGAGTCTGTGCCACGCGACACGTGTAATGTTTGTGCGATGATAAATAAAGGCGCGATTCCACCGAACCGAATCGTACTTAAGTGTGCGTTTAGCGTTGTCGCTTTGTTACGGAAGGCGGGCATTCAGGGTTAAGTATCGTGGATACCATCCTCGTAAATAAATGGACCATGTGTGAAGTTACATTTATATAGGATCCTCCATAATCTATGACATGAATCCGTGTTTGCGCGCGCACGTGTGTGTGTGTGTGTAACGACATCTGGCGAGTAAGTTTTGCGGTATCTTTAATAATGTGTATTTAATTTATCCTTACCTCATAAGTATTTAAATCAGACCCCAAAGTAATAATTACCGTAACACGTGTAGAAGTAGCAAATTCTACTAAGATTAAAATTGTTTCCACGCTTACTAGCCTACTACGTACATGCTACGAGTATCGCGTAGACTTCGTAGCTTTTGTAGACCTACGGTACGGCTCGGGCGCGGCGTTGTAAGTTGTTTTAATTCGCGTAATTATTCAAATAACTACGCAATAAAAGAGGCCTGGAGATAGACAAAGGATGAAGATAATCTATTTACTTTATTATTTCTTTTTGGGTATATGTATAATTATAAGTGCCTGAAGAGTTTACGAAAAACAGAAGAGTATAAAGTGATTTGTCTGTGAAGCATTGTAAAGGCCAATGCTTCCCGGGTGCAATTTCCCGGGTGAGCTCTAGTCTAGGCCCTACCACCTTCAGAGGTCGCTGGACTATGTACCGTCTAATAAGTCTAATTTAATCACGATTGTAATCACGCTTGGTGAGGCTATCGACAGACGATTAATTGCGTGTCGCCTGAGGGCTTGAGTTTGGGAGCCAGTAGTTAAGTGACTTCAAAAAAGGAGGTTCTCAATTTGACTGTATTTTTTATGGTCGTTACCTCGTAACTTTTGTATGAAGGTTCCGATTTTTATAATTTTTCTCTTATTTGAAACCTTGTGCTTGTCGTCTGGTTTTGTTGAAATTTCAGACACATGAGAGTTATATATCTACATAATGGATTTTGTTTCTTTTTTGTAAAAAGTAAATTATTTACTTCCTCTTCCGTATTTTTTTGATCAACAACACCTTTAGTGTTACTGATGTTCGGGACGGACACAACTTACCATCAGGCAACTTGTATGGTCATTTCCTATTTGTCGGTCACCAATCAATAGGAAAGCCAGTATTTATCACTTGAGAACTTTAAACCGTGGTTTTGAAACGAAGAATGGGCAATTTACTATTGTTTTCATAATGTTCAAAATGTAGCTGTTAGGCCGCGATATATTATGCGTTTTGTACATTTTGCGCCGAAGCGTTAAAATCGAGCAGGCCGAAATTAAAGTGACCTTCCTTGAAAAGAAGAGTCACCATTACGGACTAGTGAAATTAAAACTCACGTGTTTACTCTATATAACCTTACTCTGGTAATGGATTAAGATTTACACACGCTACGAAGCTGAGAGCGCATAAAGTCCCGCACAGACTTGCGTGTAACGTTCGCTAATAGTGTACAATAAGTTACTTTTGAAGTAAGATTGATTATATTCGTTCATCTCACACGTGGTCAGGGCCATCGTAAGCGGAAGTGCAAGGTGCGCACTACACGCGGGCGGCAAATGGACTACGAGACTACGACGGGGTGGCATAAAAGTAAACAGGTTGGTTTAACACCACTTTAAAAATCATATCGTGAACTCTTCGTACACATTTTGTATTACATTACATTTTATTAATCTCAATTCTTTCATGTTATTTATCCAGTTTAAATGGTATCGAAAACGCAATCATGCTCTTGTTCCGTTTATTTTTCGTTCATTTAATTTTTTTATAATCTGCCAAACTGTAAAACAAGCTATCGGCAAAATAGCGCTCTCTCGTAGAACTCCTCATTCACGAGTGAACGACGTGAACGTAGAACATGTCGTTTCCGTATGGACCAAGCAAAAACTATACTATACTAGCTACCCGCCCCGGCTTCGCACGGGTGCAAGTTAGATTTACCATAGCAGCGCCATCTATTGATTACTTAGGTACTCAACCCAGTCGAAAGGTATCGACATCTGTTACATATAATTGTGACTGTCAAATAATAACACTCTTAATTTAGTTCTCTTGTGTGGCGCTAGGTGTCTGTTCATCTGTGAATAAGACTGCCATGTCAATTGTCATTACTTGCAAAACTTAATGTCAAATAATAAGAGACAAATAATTAGAAATAAATTAAAATTGCGACTATAATTTGAGATTTAAAGTATTCCTATCTCTCAAGTTGGATCGAACTGCACATGGTGTGCGAATTTTATTATAATCAGTTAAGTGGTTTAGGAGTCCATCGCGGACCAACATTGTGACACGAGATTTATATATATTAAGATAGTAGTAGAGTATGACGATATAACGAACGTTAGAACCTTCACGAGTGAACGACGTGAACGTAGAATGCGTCATTTCCTTGTAGACCTAGCTAAAACTATACTCGTAGTACTACGACTACATGTAACATACCTCGTTACACGCGAGTGTTTCAGCGTCCCTGTATGAGACAGCCTTAAGGACGTGCATGCTCGTTGACGAGTGTCAGGTACACGCGAGGGTCGCCATGCAGTGTCCGGTCGCCAGTCGCTCCCGACGCTCGGCCGCGACCGCACGCGACTCGCGACCAGCCGACAACTTTGTCGTGTTATCACAAGTGTACTGTGGCTCGCGGCGTACTAGTACTTCGACTAGATATGGAAGGTAACATTTAAAATTTATATTTTTTTTATTTCAATTTTTTATTGAATATTTATTTCAGTTTTTAGAATTTTTTGCGACAAAGACGTACTGAATAATTATTTTTGATTAATTTGTTTGGTAATTACTTAGGTAAATCTTATTTTCTTAAATATTATGGAACTTTTAAGTATTGCATACCTATTATGTTAAAAAAGATATGATGAAAAATTCATTTTTGAACGGTTCCAATTTCTCGTAAATAAAAAATCTCAGAAAAATAAACTGCCTTATAACCAATAACTTATTTCGAAATATATTTATCAGTTTTATGAAATTGAAAATAATATGAAATAATTGCTATAAGGGTTATAACAAACAGTTTACATTCTAGATCTTAGTAACTCTTTCTGTCAAGAAAGGAGTCCTGAGATCTATGTATTTCCAAAAGACAAAATTATTTGATTTACATATATAAATGTTCCTTCATCATGGATAATCTGTACAAATGTTCAACACCTGCGCGGTAATTTGTAAAGTATTGAAAATCAAGAGGGTATTTCTAACAGTACCTTGGCCTTTCCTAGAAATGGTAATCTAGGAAATAATCTAGTTATAATTCGAGTACAAGACCAAGACCTTAGGGGATTAACCTTACCAGTGTGACTATTAAGTCTATAAAAATAGTGTATTAAGGAGTTATATTTGGGATTGCGTTCCCTAGAGGATACAATTTTATTTTTTAGATGTTAAAAGGGATGTCATTGTAAAGTTAAATCCAAGTTTGTGGAATCTTAACCCTTGACACGGCCGCCATCGCGTGAACTACTTATTGGCTCAAAAATTTTAGATTTCAGTTATTATCATATTTCATTACACTTCTGTTTAATAAAATGTAACATTTCTTAAATAAATGTACCGTCCCCATGGACTAAAACTACTGGATTTAAATTGATAACAATTTGTAACCTGAAGACGAACAAGCGACGAACGACTTCATTTTATATTCTGATAAGGGTAGATAAAGACATTAAGGTGTAAATATATGCAAACATATTTCATAGGCGAAGTTCAATGTCGAGAATTCACTCGTCAGTTCAGCGGTAACCGTTATTCGATATCCTCTCGCACACAATTTGATGCGCACATTGAAATGTTATTTGTTATGGAAAATCAAGGGAAATTCCGGCGGAGGATACTGTTTTCGTAATATGCGTTTACAAAAAGTGAGACGGATTTAACTACTTCATTTTTTATAAACTTAAATAACTAGGTACGTTGCTAATAACCTGCAAATTAATTAAATATTTTTAAAAAAGACCTAAAAGTATAGGTGAAAGAAGCACCTTATAACAAACTGTAATAAAAAGTTATATATTTGTTAATAGCTATGCACAAATATCCAGCGCCCCATGCTTTTCAGGTTGGCATGAGTGGCAGTTACCATTTATCACGAAAGTAACCGGCCTTAAGATAGTGAGAATTTGTATTGTACAATAGCTCAATTGGTGTCCCAAGTCCTATATCTTCAATATGAAGGCCCGGTTTATATTCCCGAAAAAAAACCATTAAATAGATATGTCGGATGATAAATTATTCTTCCTAGTCCAGGTGTGTGAGCGCAATATTAAATTTAATTAAAAGGACGAATCTTTAAAAATCTCAATATAACTTGCAGACTTAAAAAGGTTATAAAAAACAAACATTTTATAAAGTTGTCTACGATTCTTGTCTGCAAGTTGGTAGTAGAGCTCAGTCACCCGAGCTCATTCATTAGACACGATTTACGAACTTTGTCCTGTCGTTCAACTTTGTGCTGTATGTTTTGTGGTTTTTTAACTTTCTAAATGATAAATGAAATTGTGGTGTTCTTACGTATTGTTTGTGACCATTTTTTTACGGAATAAAGGTAGCAAACGAACATGCAGCACCATACGCCGCTCAAGATAACTGACTCTACGAATTAAAGAACTAGGATGGTTAGTCCAGTTAAAAATGGAATATTGGTTTGTTAGTTTGTTAACAAGTGAGGATAGGGACTGTAATTGATAATAAGTACTGTTAGTTAATGTCAGATTGCTTTTTATTCGTGTTTTATCTCCATTAATTACCCAGTTTAGCAATCCATTTCTTTTTGAAATTATACTTGGGAGTTTATGAAAATAGATCAGATTTTAAAGTGTGACGGAATTAGCGTTGACGTTACTGATCTTATTTTATTGTATGATAGAATTATTTATTCTCCTTCTATAAGTTACGCAGGTATACCTGACTTAGAAACGTAAAACAAAAAAAAAATGGATATAGGTTCTATATTTGTTTATTGAAGCATAAAATATTGAGTCAAGTTGAGCTACTCCGAATCTCAAATAGTTATTGATACGTAATAGCTACCGGTGATTAAGACCGGTTGATGACAAAGTAATTAAGTATTAATGTATTATTATCAGGTTATCACAAAGTTATTTAGTAGGATAAAGATATTTTATATAAAAAATTAATTCGCTAATAATACAAAGATATAAAAGCGCTTTCTTGATTCTGAGGATGAGAAGCCATCAGCTCTGGAACGGTGACTTCAGTCGTTATAACGGCTTCCAACGTTTGTGTAACTAAACCGTCCATAAAAATGAAATACAGGTAAGTGAGATGATTTCAGCAGTGAAATATTTTTTTGCTCTATAATATAATAGGTATACCTACGGATAGTAATAATATAAGTACAAAAAAAGAAAAATGTTTCATTTACTTATACATTATCTTATACACCGAAGTATTGACCATCATCGTCACCATTCATCATCATATGAGCACAGGGCTCTTCTCAGAATGAAAAGGTTAAGGCCATGGTCCACCAAGCTGACCGCGTGCGGATTAGCAGACTGAATATATCTTTGAGTATTGCAAACTCTCCAGCATGCAGGGTTTCTCATGATTCTTCCTGCACCGTTATAGCGAGTGACAGTGCCGGATTTAAGCATAGGCAACATAGGCAGTTGCCTAGGGGCCGCCACCACAAGGGGGCCGCCACCACACCACAAAAAAATTAAATTAAAAAAAAATATATTAAATCGATAGAGGCTCAGTAGAGCGAGAGAGAAAAAATACTGAGTTTTGTTACAAATAGACGAAAATCTTTTTTTAAGCGGGAAAAGTTGAACAATTAAAACTGTATGAGTTGATTTCGCACGAAATATGAACACAAATGGCGCCTTTCGCGCATTCTACCGCGCTGCGCTAAACCAATAGCAAGAGTGGAAAATGGCGTGTCACTCGGCGCGCGCATTATTTTTACCATTAAAAAGGCAAGACTTTTCCCATTGAGAAGTGAGTGAGACGCGTTTATGAAATAAGAGCGGCGTATCGTACGGCGAATGAAACTGACCCTTGTGTGGGTGGCTTGCTAGCTAGCCTGTTCTCGCTTTAACGAATTCCCATAAGAGTAAAAGGGAAAGAATTACGCGCGTAGGTTAATATTGCCTATACAAGTTGAATGGCGCGAGCACGGGCGCGAGAAGCCCGCAGAGGGCTTGTGCCAGTTTTACTTTCTAAACGTCACCACTGCAAGCCCGCAGAGTTCGCGTAACAGTTACGAAGTTAAAAAATACGAGTAAGTAGGTAAGTATTAGTTGACAGTCAAACTTTAAAACAAGCATGTATTTAATAAAACTCATTATTTCATTGAATGGTGGTTTTTAATGTCATCTAGGGTCAATAAGGAAGTTTCATATAACAGATCAAAGAAATACTTATATACCTTGGTAGAAATAAGGAATAAGTACCTATTTTATTTTATTTTTCAAATTTTATTTTTATATTTCGTCCGTCAAAGTTAGCTGATTAGTTTGTTTCATGGGTAGTTATGACGTAGCTTACGCCGTAGAACAATGAAAGTGAAATCAAAAAATTTGAAACTTTCTCATTGATTACAAATTTGTCAAGGAATGCTTAGTTTATTAAAATACTACCTGTCCACCGTGCAGTCTCGCCCATGTGGATTTCGTTTATATTGCGCTCCTTGAGGAATATGTCAAAATTATAGGTAAAAGGTAGCCTATGTCCTTTCTTTAGGTCTACTCAAAGATGTATTAAATATCTAGATGGAACATCGAATACACGAAAACGTGTCAAAAAGTTGTGGCCAACTGTTAGCCACAACTTTTTTATCATTGCGCACAGATTACGCACACATAGACAATAAATGAACGCGAAAAACATCGGCTATACGCACACATGCTTGATAATGTTGCCTTGTTTTTTTTGTTTTCATTGTAGGGCGACGCTCAATCTAGATATTTAAAACATCATTGGGTCTACTCTATCTCTGCAAAATAATATTTCATTGAAATCGGATCAGTACTTTAGGCGTGAAAGACGGACAAACAAATGAACGCATTCTCACGTTAATAATATAATTGATTTATTTGTTTTTAAAGATGAAGCGACTTAATATGGACCGCCATTTATCCAGTGCTGATCGCCATAGAGGAAAGCGAGAACATCTAAGCGGAAGTGAAAAACGGAAAGCTGCTGCTGAAAAAGAAAAGAGTACTCAAGAAGTTTTAGCTAAATCACGTCGTATGACTGATTTTTTTACTGCACCATCTAAGGCAAAGAGTGATGTTGCAACTACTTCTCACTCTCTTAAGGATGATACCTTATCTCGTTGTGGAAGCCCACTGCAAGAAGATGACTTGGTAACTGCAGACGATTGCAATATGGTAAGCGCTTACAAAATCCTAAAAATTTTTTGGAACGAGATGATCTGTCCGTATTTATACTGGGTGAAGATACTCGTACCTAATCCTTAAGTGTGCACAGAAGATTATTCTGTACATGAAAAAAATTAACTGATATCGAAAGTACGTTAGGTACCTAATTAATAATCTTTTTGAAAATAAAACGAGAATTATTCAAATTTTGGATACCTGATATACTTCCACTTTACATTTAGTATGAAATTAGTACTACAATGTTTCTAAGTTTCAGTCTACTTATATTGAGAATAATAAACAAAATTTTTATAAACCTTGGGTGTTTTCACATTGAACGATAACGATAACTACACAATATCGTCGGACTGGTAGTTTCATATAATCTCTACTAAACGCTTTCACACGGTGTCGTTGTAGTTAACGATACCGTCGCCGACACATTGTCGTGCTGATATCGGATGATCTTTTATTTAAATATAAAATATAAAGCAAATGTAACTTGTTCACCGCTGCCATTATTACCACTCGAATATTCTATTACACTGTTGGAATCACGCGGTTACCTTTGCTGGCGCAATGCAAATAACTGTATGACAAGCTGTTGGTTCATATCGTGTCACATACCGATATCGTTGTAGTCCGAGCAGACGATATATGGAGGATCGCGTCGCGTCGGTGTCGTTATCGTCGCAGTGTGAAAACGACCAATACAATAAACCAGTTTTTTCACACTTTAAATCAATTTTAATTTAGTATTTTTTAAAAGGTGAGTTCAAAGTTTTGTATATAAATAAAAAATATGGGAGAGTTTAATGTTAAAATTTTGAACGCTATTTGTTGTTTTTTGAATTACTTTCTGATGTAATTTTAGTCATTCGTTCGGTAACGTACTTTTAACATCAGTTTAAAGTTTTTGATGTTTTTAATCATAATAATACAGAATGCTCATCTATAGTGTACAGTGCGTCTTAAAACCTGGATATATGTTCGTACCGTACTCCAGCATAAAAATAAACTTATCTAATTATACGATTATACTAATTATTTCTTTCAGGTGCCAGAAAACGCGCCTGCGCCATCAACAGAATCCACTGAAGCTCTGGATCATCGGCTGTCTGACAACATATGTGAAAGTTTGAACTTGGAAAAAGACATTGGTCTGTGGCCTGAAATTATGACCCCCGGTACCATTGATTGTTGTATTAAAATGGACATCCCCTCCCTTCAGTATTGCAACGAGGAACTATTCGATAAACACTCAGCTCCGCAATTTTATACCGAGGCTGGAAAAACAAGTATATATACAAGGAAATGCAAGAAAAGCTTTTTCATTCGAAGAACAAAAAACGGTGAGGCTAAAAAACGCTGGTGGTTATGTTTTTCTCCAAGCAAAGGGCATCTCTTCTGTTTTGTATGCAAGCTTTTTTCACCCGTACGTTCACAGTTTACCCAGGAGGGCTTTTGTGATTGGAGAAATGCCGCCGCACGATTGATTGACCATGAAACCTCAAAATATCATTTAAAGGCTTCAATCGATTATACTGGGCGATCCCAATTAATTGGTCGTATAGATCGGGAACTGACGGAGCAAATGGAAAAAAGTGTTAAGTATTGGCGAGAAGTTCTTAAAAGACTATTACGAGTCATAGTTTTTCTCAGCGAAAGGGGATTGGCATTTAGAGGGGACAACGAAACTCTTGGATCTTGTAACAATGGTAACTACCTTGGAATATTAGAACTTTTAGCTGATTACGATATTTTTCTAAAAAAACATTTAGAAGAACATGGCAACCGCGGAAGTGGTCATACAAACTACTTATCGTCCACGATTTGTGAGGAACTATTACAAATTTTAGGAAAATCCGTTTTGAAAAAAATTATTGATCGAGTGAAAACTGCAAAATATTTTTCAATTTCTCTGGACTCGACTCCTGACGAAGGCCATGTTGACCAATTGACATTAGTGGTTCGGTTTATTGAGGGGCACGCTCCTGTTGAGCGTTTTCTTATGTTTATACCTAACCAGGGTCATAAGGCGAAGGATATGTATGAGGGCTTGATTAATTTTTTAGAACAACACGAGCTGGACCTAAAGAACATTCGTGGACAGTCATACGACAATGCTTCTGCAATGAGTGGCAGATATAATGGTCTACAAGCGTTAATACAAGAAAAAAATAGTCTAGCAGCTTGGGTGCCATGTGTTGGGCATTCACTTAATCTTGTCATACAATCGGCGGCCAGTTGTTGTCTCAAAGCAATAAGTTTCTTTGATTTTTTAGAAGAGCTGTATGTATATTTTACTGCTTCAACTAACAAGTACAATATAGTCATTCGCTGTTTAAGAGAAGCGAAAACTGACCAACCTATTCTGGTACCGAAAAGAACGACAACAACTCGCTGGTCATGTCGAGTTGAAGCCACTAAAGCACTCTTGCGGGGCTACAAAGGTTTTATAAATGCCCTCGAAGAAATTATTGAGAACGAAGAAGACACAGCTAAATCAAGAGCAACAGCTATTGGTCTGCATGATAGGATGGCAAAATTAGAAACAGCCATATACACAGTTTTTTGGGATGATATTTTGGGACATATAAACAAAGTCAGTGAAAGCTTGCAAAATCCTAGGTTGGACTTAAACACTGCTACAGCACTGCTTACTTCATTAAAATCAACAATTGAAAATAAAAGAGACAATTTTAATGAATACGAAGTAAAAGCTCGAAAGCTTTTACTTCGTATTCATTAAAATTGTCTCTTTTATTTTCAATAGTTGATTTTAATGAAGTAACTAGCTCGAAAGCTAGTTGATTGCCGAAACTACGAAGAAGAAAAAAGGAGAAAAACAAAAAGAAACGTCCGGTTGTCCACTTTAGATTGCCCGCAAGCTTCGGAAGTTCAGTTGTCACCCTCGGACAAATTTAGGACCCAAAGCTACATCCCAGTTTTCGACCAGCTCATGAACGCTCTTCAGAAGAGAATGGACGCTTACTCACTTTTAAATGAACGATTTGGATTTTTAAAAAATTTAAAAACTATTTCTGATCAAGAAATTTTGTCCACCAGTCAAAACTTGGTGAAAACCTACTGCGATGACGTAGATGATAATCTTGGCAACGAATTCATACATTTCAAACTATTTATAGTTCAGTATGAAGAATCTGAACAGAAAAGAAGAGAAGAGATTAGCCACGAAACATGGATGTATGAATTGTTGTGTAAAAACAATGTCAAAGAGTGTTTTCCCAATGTTGAGGTAATTTTGAGAATTTATCTCACACTAATGGTGACAAATTGTACGGCTGAAAGATCATTTTCAAAACTAAAGCTTATAAAAAATAAACTCCGAAGTTCCATGAGCGAGGACAGATTAAATATTTTGGCTCTCCTTAGCTTAGAAAGTGATGTTTTAAAGGAAACTGACTTCGACGATATAATCAATACGTTTATAAATGCAAAAATCAGAAGAAAAATAATTTAGCTTGTAGGTAAAAAAAATATATATTTTAATAAATTTTGTTACCCAACTTATACAGTTGCTCTATTCTTTACCTTAACCTTAATAAAAACTTTCAACAGTTAACCACAAACTATTTGAGGGCCTCCACCACACGCTCTGCCTATGGGCCACCGAGGTCTAAATCCGGCGCTGGCGAGTGACATTTAAATGCTTAAAACGCAAATAACTCTGAAAAGTCAAACGTGTATGGCTGTATGCCCTGGGATTCGAACCCTGAGTAAGAGGCCGAAATCTTAACCAATAGACTTTACCGCTAATTATAAAAAGCTGATTCTTACTCTTAATACTTACTATATTAAATGTGTTTAAGTACGAAATTAGATTACGTTTTGTATAATATAATGTTACACAGATAAATAAACAAAGAAATACGTCAATATTTCAATAACGAACTACGCAGTTCACCTGTAACCGGAAACCGTGCAACTAGATCGAAATATATTATGACGTAGGTACTACGCAGTAGTTAGTCATTTGAAGTTTTACTTGCATATTCGCAGAACGCTTTCTACTAGGCTAACACGTCAGTAATGCTTCGACGTTAATGACTACGTACCTACCATCTGTTAAAATGTTTGCTTGTTTACTGCCTGTTTTTGTTAAACAAGTTTAGAATAGTTAAAAATCATGCTCGTTTATAGAAGAAGGTCATAAGTGCAATCGATTTTGCTTTTAATAACTTTTTGAGATTACTACTGCACTTCTGTACAAAAGGTACATTCGGTTACCTTATGCACATATCGGTGCAGATTACTTGCGGTAGCTTTTGTGTTTGGTCGAAATCGGTCCAGAAGTTTGAAGAGTGTCAGTTCTTATTCATAATCTGTAGAGGAATTCTCAGTCAGTGGTTTTTAAATTTAATCTCCCCAATAAAGAGGAGAGCGTGCTCAGTACTGAGCTATTAATAGGTTGCAGCCAAAGTGCACTAAGCACAGGGACCACTGAAAAGACTTCATCCGGTGTTTAGCAGGATGAACCACGAGTGTGGCATCGGCTTGGACTTAAAAATGTATGAATCCAATTTGACGACCCGAATGGGGCAATGGTTAAAACGCCGGATCGCCGTTCCAAGGGTCCTGGGTTCGATTCCCAGCGAATCGGAAATTTGAATGATGAGTTGAAATTTCCGTTCTCGGTCTGGGTGCGTGTCCTTGTCTTGTGTGTAGTCCATGGTACCCACGACACAGGGAATCCTTGTGTGGGGCTATGAGTGTGTAATGTTAAAAAAGGGGTCTCTATTCGTGGTTCGAGGACCTTTCTTCTTCTTGTATACTGTCTATAAGTCTAATGAAATCAAATATTGACAATCCGTTTAATTTACAATATTTCTATTATTGAAATTGTTTTATAGCATTCAATAATTTGAAAGCGGACTTTAGGAATATAGCAAAAAAGAGCTTTGTTTTGTTTCATTCAATTTAGTGATAGTCCGATTGGATTGTTTGCGAAGTTCGCAATATAAATGATCTTTTCAATCGCACAAACGAAAGAATATAGACAAACGATGTCCAGACCAGAAGTCAGATATTTAAGCCTTTTGTAATGGCAACTTATACGAGTACAATAAATTACGATAGGTAAATTACATTTTATTTAACAAAACATGGCATTAATTCGGAGAAAGTGACTTTTTTGGTCCAAATTTTCCATTTAAGAAGTTAAATAATTAAGGTAGTAACATTTAACTATTACTTTCAAAATCATATTTATAAATAATTATACCTATCAGTACGATTAAAATTGTAACGACATCGATTCTGTAAATAATTATAATGTAGGTTAAAACGTTGGTTGGCTTCAAATTAACTAAGTGATTTTTCCTTTTACAAGTACAATTAAATTCCTTAATAACATTCGATTAACTCTAGATTTAACTAAAATACTCCACCAGCACACAAGTAGGGTCGCGATAAAACGGTACAAAGTTTAGTAGAAGCAAGAAAAAGTAAAAAATCTTGATATTTTTCGGAGGGCACGTTATACCATTGGACTTGGCTGTTATCTTTACCGAGTTGTATCCTAAGCCGTATTCCATCATATGGTGGTGGAATTAATGATATGGGTGGAAGATATTTAATGAGGCCATAGTGGTACCGTAAAATTTTTGACTTTGTGATTATTTGGATAATCTCCTTTCAGTTTTAGGTAATCAGGGGTCGAACACTCCGTAATGTAGTATAATCACTGGCGTTCACTTTTCGTAAATAATACCTACTTCTCATTTCCGTTCTTACTAGCTTTCCCTCACGGTTTCGCCCGCTAAGTATGGTTGTTGCATTTTATCCCTTTTAGGGGGATTTCCAAAATCCTCTCTAAGTGCCCCCTACACTCCCCATGGAACATGCATGCCAAACAGCTCCTTAAGTTCAGTAGTTTTGGCTGTGCGTTGTCTGTCAACCAGTCACTCAATAATGGAAGAATTTTATATATAATGATGATTGCATAATGAATTTTGTGATTGGTGACGTGTCCAAAATATTGTGTCGCGCGCCATTGGTTCGCCATTCCTGACCTAGATGAATAAAATTTATAGTGCGCCCATTTTATCTCTGAAATGGCAAAAATTGGAACTAATGCCGCCATGTTAAAAAGTTACTAGTGTGCAATGATTGGTCCAATGCGACTGACAGCGCCTTTCTTCATTTCAAGGTCAAGGTGGTTTTACTATACCTACTCTTGATCCTATTGTAGACATTGCAATAAATGCTTATTGGCTTTTAAACGTAATTGATGGCAAGATGGTCGCAGTCACAACTCAATAATGTTGCTCTCAACTCGCATTACCGGTATTAAATCCAATATTGGTGTTGCGGCGAACAATTTAATCAGTGCTCATGAACTTGTTATTGTTTTTTCTTAAGTTCTTCGATATAAGAAGAATTTTCCCAATTGGACTGTATATTAATTTATATTGTAATCTCATAAACCTTGTGTCATAACTGGGTGAACCAATTTTGATTTTTTTGTCGACGTCTGGCGGTTAGCTTTTGAGTAGGGATGTTACGGATGTGGAGTTTCGGATCTGGATACGGATACGGATATAGGAATAAAATTATATCGGTTTCGGATTCGGTTACGGATATTAATTATTTCGGATTATCCGTAAGTTTCGGATAGTTTCGGTTACGGATATTACATTAAAGTAAAAAAATACCTAGTATGTAATAATTTGATTATATTTACTATCAAGTCTGGGTTATCATTTGGTAATACAATGAATAAGTCAGATAGGGGAAACTGAGAATTTTGGGACACTTGAAATTACAATGCTTTTTATAATAAGAAGAAGTTTATCATGATCAAAAAATGTCCACATTAAACTTGATTTTGGACGCATTTTGCCCTTAATTATAACTTAATTTAGTACGCAGTACAAATCTTTTCCGTCACTTTATTGGTGAAATACTCAATATTAACTAATAAATTGACTAGGTTGTTAATGCGGTTTATAATATTATTATTATTATTTAGGTGTCTGGGCATGGGGAACTAGTATTCCCATGAGGCCAATGCGATTACTATTTAGATAGGGTGATACCAAAAAATATTGATCTGACTCATTTACTACTAACAATAACAAATATGCCATATTTACATGGTGAGTGGTGAAACAAAAACCTGTCGTAACGGGTTTTATTTAGACTCTGCCCTTATCCGAAATTATCCGAAACTTTTTTAGCGGATACGGTTACGGTTACGGATATATTTTTATTTCGGATATCCGATAGTTTCGGTTTCGGTTACGGATATCCATAACATCCCTACTTTTGAGTTATTTATTTTTATTGTTACCTTATAAATTTTTACTGAGTGTTCAAATTTTTATAATTTTTTTACTTCGAATATTGGTGCAAACTGTGTGGTCCTATTTATATTAGAGCAATATGCGTTACGAATAAGTTTAGAGTTATTTTTATCGGCTTTTTTGTAAAATGTTAATTATTTGTTTACATACTTCTTGTTAATTAGAAGGGTTTACTAATCAACGCATTTCAGATTTTAAAAATTTTACTCTGAATGTTTGAGTAAAATTAATTAGTTTAGAATATACTCGTACGAGTGTATTTACTGTAATTAGTTGGAATACAAATGTGAATTTAAATAACGTTACTGTTTCATCACAATAAGTCCATTATAGAGGGATCATCATACTAATCATTCCATCATACTAACAATAACTAACTGGACTATTACTAACATTAACTAACAGGACTAATTATCACTAACAGTCCCTGTCCTCACACTTATTAACAAACTAACCAACTAATATTCTAACACCATCTACTAACTGGACTAACCGTCTAGTTCTAGGTCGGTCACAGTTGTTACGGGCGGCAGCGGAAGGGTGGTGCTGCATGCTCGTTTGCTATCTTAATTCCATTAAAAAAATAGATAGACGGACCGACATACAGACATCCGAACCCAGAACTCCGAACTCCGAACAGTTCCGAACTCTAAAAAGATACAAATAAATTAATACTCATAGCATTACCACTGTGGCATTACTTAAAATCTGATCTTTTTGTGATGTGTATTGTGTGATAGATCAGTCACAGTGTCCGTAGCGGTCCGTAGTAGTGTCTACATCGTAGCAGTGCTACGATCGTAGTGTCTACATTTAAAATGTTTCTTTTGGACTGTAATTTTTAATTTATTTATTACATTTTATTTTACACCATAGTAATTAATAAGGAGATTAAGCTATAATTAATATTAGTGTTGTGCAAGAGGCAGCCTTATCGCTCAATAGCGATTTCTTCCAGATAATCTTTGGGAAGATAATCAAGGAAAAAACAAAAAATGTTGGTAGGGTTTACAGTGTAATAATAAAAAGAAATGAAAATAGACATACAGATATACATTTATAATGCAGTTTTTTAGTACTAACTTTTTCTGCAACTTTGCTCTCGTACATTTTTGATAGACTTAAATGCTTTGTTAACATGTTTGTTAACAAAACCATATTACAAAGGCTTCGCTGTCCATCTGCCACAAGGTATGCCTAAAACTATAGTATCAAAAAATTACGTATATCACCGGTGACATCTACATGAATAAATTTATTTTTTATTTGAAATCAAAATACTTAGGTAAACGCTTGAACTTCGTCGTATCTCAGTTCTGATTCAAGGGAAGGCAAGGGCCCTACTTTCCTGATCCAAGAATGGAGAGGGAAATCGGATTTTGAAGGCAAATTTTGTGAAGGGTACAACAACCTTGGGTATTCCCCCCAGTCCTTACCTACGTCCATGCTATGCACTTGAAAATAATATATTAACAACTATGCAATTTCACCAACGTGTCTGATTCACTTCGACCATTTTATCGGAATTAATTTCGGTTATATATATTTTCAGGTTTCCGTGCTTTAAATACAACAATAGCATTTCCTCGTGAATTAATAAAAAAAGTTCAATCACATAAAACAAAGAAGACTACTGTAACTTCAGCTTTTGGTATGTTTTTATTATTTCATTTAAATAAAGTAAATTAACATCAGATAGATAACAGCTTATTAGTGTACAAATAAAAGGAAAAAATATCTTAATTACACATTATCACGGCATGGTTCATGAATAAACATCTCTTAAGGTTTTTACTTCTCCTAATCTTTATTTATTTGACTATTATTTATATTGATATGGAATTTAAAAAAATACATTTAACTGTATCGATATATCAATAGGTATGTTTATCTTTGATGTTTTAAATATCTTGATTGAGCGTCGCCCTACAATGAAAACAAAAAAATAAGGCAACAATATCAAGCATATGTGCGTGCAGGCGATGTTTTACACGTTCGTCTATTGTCGTGTGCGTAATGATATAAAAATTATGGCTAACAATTAGCCACAATTTTTTGACACGTTTTCACGGATTCGATGTTCCATTTAAACATTTAAATAGTTTTAAAGTTTGTTATGAGTGGCCCTCAGTATTTTTATATTTATCTAACGATGTCGGAATGTTTATGCAGATACTGGATGCGACCATAAATTGTTTAGATAAGAAGCTTCCGTTAGCGATTTAAACCAATGAGTTGAACTTATCATAAGGCTATCAGGTAATGTTGTACAAAATGTTTATACTAATAAATTAAAGTGGAAGGTTTTATGTCTGTTTGTTATAGTTAATTTCTGGAACTGCGAGTGATGTTTTAAAAATACGTTTAGTGAATATATCCACATTCCTGAGAAACAGTTACTGAGTGACTGACAGACAACGCACAACCGAAACTACTGAACACAAGAAACTGATTTGGCCTGCATTTTGTTTATTTCTTTCTCTTAAGGGATAACAAAGAAATATTTTTCGGAACCCTTCTCCTAAAGAGGATAACGGGGATAAACTTAAACAATAATTCTACGCCGTGACGAGAAAGCTTGTAATATATAAAATCGTTTAGGTATTTCGTCAAAACACGTCAAGTCATTTTGGTTTTACTGTCGTCTGCTAAACCGCTATCTAGTTTGGAGTCGTATCAGTCAAATACAGGTTTTCGTAAATAAACTAATACTTGACACAAGTTCCATTACTGACAAGGAAACCGATGTTTCTAAGAGTTATTTGCATCCACCTTCCCTTGACTTCTTTAGGTATTGCTCGCATTCATTAAAGCGATGAGATTTCTATGTAGATATTATAAATCAATTCTATGTACTGTTAATCGGCACTGCTTGTGCAGCACACACAAAACACACTCACACACACACACACTCACACAAACACATTGTTATTCACTGGAGTGGGTAAGGAGTAGGAAGGGAATAACGCCTTTTTAATATCTATAAAACACACTACGTACACACACACACACTCACATGCGGATAGCTAGAAATAATGCCGACCCCCTGCTTGTTTAAAAAAAATTAAACGTTCATTTTAGGATCCGCGTTTAATAACTGCTTAATGCGGATACTGTAGACTTATCATTTCAACAAGTATAAAACGAACAGAAAAGAAAAAAAAGAAAGCTAGTTATCGCCGTTTCCAATCATTTAACTATCCATTATCTCTGGCTATAACCACTCTAATGTTGGATGTTGTTCATTGTATATTGCAACATGCTTGAGCCTCGTACGTGGATACAATATACCTGTTGAGAACGGCCGTAACTTAGATAGTATATCCTCGCTTCTCGTCGACGAAGAGACAGGTGCCTGAAACGTGTGACGTTTAATTAAGAGTTCTTCAGACGAATGACTCGACGATTAACGGATAAACGACTAGATAGAGCCTTGGGACTCATTGCCTGCATTTGTTTTAACTTTCGCTATTGCATTAACATTATCTATCATTATATCTACCATTATTATTATCTATTCTGCCAGTTTAGTTTTTTTATGGCCGATTTAGATACCTTAAGGTTTTTAGCAACCTAGACACGCGGAAGCGTGTCAAGCCAAGTTCAAGTTAACATTAATGGCGTGCAGCACCGTGTGTAATATTAGCCGAAACGTTTAGAGCCACTTTTGACCCCTTCAAAACTCAAAAACTATTAGACATTAACGTGTAAATCTGGGGGTACATCACATTTTCATAATCTAATTAACAATACACAGAAATGTAGTAGCAAATTAGTAAACCTTGGCTGTATACTCACAGTAAATTCACAGCAAAATTAGGAAAACAGCTAAACAGCGCGTCTACCATGCACGTCAAGATTAGCTACTTGAGTCGGCAAAGCGAGTATGTTTTATGAAGCTTTTAGTTCGCTAATCGTAAAAGCTTTCTTATTATATTCTAGAACCAGCCGCAAAGCTTAAACAACATGTGTAATAATAGTAGCAATTTGCTGTGAGCTTTTATCCTCTGATGTAAGACAAACTACTATGTACTTATTTTATATAATAGTAGTTATCCGCCCGCGGCTTCTCCTGAATGCAATTAGGTTTTTCATTTTCATCCCCTCCTTTAGTCCTTTAGGGGCTGGTTTTTGTCAAAATAAATAGCCTATGTTCTTGGGTTAACTATATTCCTAAGAAAATTTGTCAAAATCGGTCAATCGGGCTTCAGTCGATATTTCATACAAAATTTCATACCCTATTTCAAGACTTTAAGGGATGATTTTTAAAAAAAGTAGCCTATATCCTCACCTATTTGTAGCCCTGGGTCCTCATTTCGAATTTCATCTAAATCGAGCCGTGGTGGTTTAGCCGTGAAAAAATAACAGACAGACAGTCAGACTCGCATTTATAATACTAGTATCCGATCTGCTTCGGGTAACGTATAAGTTAATTCTCCTACTCGAAAAATGTTTATGGGACAAGTTGATAGAAAAAGTTATAAAAAATGAAGTTTCATTCTTTTTAGCGCATTTTAATAAAAACTTGCTTTTTAATACATTTCAATCTTAAGGTTACGTTCGCACAGGCAGGTTAGCGCTAGACAGGCTTAGCGCCTAGAGCCTAGTGGTTTGTACTCTGGCTACTTGCTAGGATATACGGTGTCCGCACTGAAGGTGGTTTACGTGGTGAGTCGCTAGGTGTTTTTGCTTCTCGACGCGTTGACGAGATGTCACTTTCAAAAGTAGCTCTAAAATTGTTACTTACAGAAAATTCAACTGTAAAATATACAATTTCACGACCTTATCCTTCCTGTTGGGTTCATGACATTAATAAGTGCCGGTCAAAGCGTAGGGAGTTTATTGTTTTGTATAAATAATTGCGTAATTTGATGAGAAATTTTACGAATATCTGCGTAGGAATAGACAACCATTTGATCTATTTCTCTATAAGATTCAAGGAAGATTAACTCATTTAGATACTTTGATTATTGCTTTTTACTAAAAAAATAACCGACTTCAACATTGATAAGCAGAGATAACTCAAAAATTACTCGCCAGATGGCACTCAATTCAACACATGTAGGTGTAAAATTCTCGTCACTACAAATTAATCAAGCCCAAATACTAGATAACTGCAGTAAATCATTGAGGAGTTCCCTCGACTGTCTTTCGGCTTCATTAGATCGACTTCAGACCTTCATGAAATTGTAGCGCTTTAATGTACTTATGAAAACATTAACAAACACACTTGTCGTCCCTACAATTTTCGAAAGTTCTCCTCGATTTCTCTGAGGTGCCATCATCAGATCCTGGTGTCCTTATCAGCGTACCCCAATGCGCATATATTATCTACTTTCCAACATAAAAAGAATTATAAAAATCGGACCATATACAACGAAAAAATCGCTGAACAAACATAAAAACCCATATATTATACGTCGAATTGAGAGCTCATTCTTTTTTGAAGTCTGCTAAAAACTGATGTAATTAATATTTCATCTATTTGTTTCTTCTAAAATACCTCGCGCCTGGTGACAAAAAACTAACACGTTTGTTAACCTCGATACACGCCAAACGACTAGCTAGGCGTCAAGCACGCAATGCGAACAGTCGCGAACATGCTAGAACGTTCGTTATACTAAGCTACTCGCTATAATAGGTGACTCGCTAGGCTCTAGGCACTAAGCAAGCCACCTGCCTGTGCGAACGTAACCTTAATGTATTAAGTATATTCAGGACGCAACCCTATTGCCATATCCGATTCATATTCCTGCGATTTTTAACCTCTCGTCCATCACCATGTCCTTGAAATATTTTTTTTATCGCTTGTCTGGAGGTTAACAGTTATTAAACATTTTTACGTTAGACATTCTGGAGTGTCATCTGAAGCGTGATCTAAAACGACACAGCGTCAAAGGACCAATAAATGAGGTGGAAAAGAAATTGCGGTCGGAACGGCGGAAATTAAAACTGTCAGTCGGAAATTGAGTGGGTTTAAACTGTAAACAAAGTGTTTACCGGCAGTTACCGGTGCGAGCGCAGAGTAGCTGTCGGGTACACTCCAAGGTCGCTGCACCAGGTTATACCTATACCTACTGTTTTCGACAATGGTGTTGTGTAATATATTTGCCGATGTCGTTGATTTTCTTTCTATTTGAGACTGAAATAGATTAAGAAATATAACATTTATTTTGAAAATATTTATATTTGTATAAAGTTTGTTTTTCACAGAAAAAAAGAAAAACAATGAATTAAAAAAGTAAACATAAGCTCTGAAGTAGTGCATTGGAAAAGACATAATATTATATCTGATAATAATGATAAACTAATAAATATTTTTTGTAATTACACATTAAATGAACTTCTTTATTCGAATGCAATAACCAATAGTAACTACCTGCAGACATTGTATGACCTTTGAGAAGCAAGAAGAGAATCTTAGCCTCATTATAGAAACCGCGTAAAAGTAAGTTTATACGTATTTATCCGATGGTTTATTAGCAGAACAAGGCGACAAGCATGTTTGGGGGCTACAATCGCTGTCCTTTGTCTAAACCAGACGCCTCGGTAAGATAACCCGCGCTGACTGTAGACAAACGGTTCTAACTCTATGAACTTCAATTAACTCCTTCGCATTAATTGTCACAATAAAACAGAATTTAATTATACGAAATGCATAATTAATAATTCCGACGCAATCAGATATAATATACATACAGTCCTACAACACGACACAGACAGACGACAGAGACAGCGCCTTACAGTGTGCCTTACCTGTTAGGCGCTGTCTCTGTTTAGCAAATTTGAGTCAAAACTATAGAAGGAGAAGACAATAGATCGACGGATGTCATCTATCGCACTTACACATGAAAATAAACAACTTCATTCAATAACACGGAAAAAAAGATATAGAAGTGCAATTTATATGTATAGTAAACCCAACTTAAGACTGAAACGAAAGAGGCGCTGTCGGACGCATTTGACATTCATTTGACCAATCATTGCACACTAGTAACTGACAGATGAATGAACACAACGTACTTATGAATGACTTTTCGTTAGTTCCAATTTTTGCCATTTCAGAGTTAAGTTGGGCGGACTGTACTTATAATTATTATTAATTTATATTTGTTTCGTTTAGCTCGCCGATTTTCTCAAGGTGAGCACAGCTACTTACAAGTTTTGACAGCTGACCTTTGAATTTTTCTTGTGCCATTCAATCGTGATTTCTCATGTATATTATAACCGACTTCAAAAATGGAGGTTCTCAGTTTTACTTGTATCGTTTGGTTGAACCGATTTTGATGCGGTTTTCAGAATACTATTTGTCATATTTAGGAGAATGTTTTAGGCATATTGTTTGGCTAAACCGGTTTTCAGCATCGTGTTTATCAGACTTAGGAGAAGGATTTAGGAATATTAACTGCGTTTAACTGAACCGATTTTTACTTTTTGGCGTTAAAGTCGGTTCTATTTTGTTGAAAGTTATTTCATTAATATTATTGTGCAAGAACACCCATCGTACATCGTACACACACATTATTGAATCTGTAGATCAGGAAGAACGAGAGTGTTGTACGAGAACGTACCTATCATGTACCGAGTATCCGATAGGGCGCTATCTCGGCAATTAGCGACATTTTGGCACAACGCAGCGCCTTATCTACCAACAGCTTTACGTCGCGCCTTATTACTTACTAATACGTCGGGAAATCTAGGTCTTACTTTAGTGCAAGCTTAGTATCCATTTATTGTAATATGTATTAAATCCTTATTTCAATCCACTGTGGATCATAGATACAGTACAGTTAGTAGATAAAGTCGCTAGTTCCGCATTCTCACCTTCACTGTTCACAAAAAGTGGTCACTGTACTAGGGTTTATTGGGCGTTATAGTATATTAAGTTGTTGCGTTAGATTTTTTCACGTTTAAATCATATTTTTCCTACTAGTTATAACTATTTTAAAATTGCATTAAATTCTGTGTAATTTTTAAGCTTAAATGTATTTCAGAATTACAATTTAACTATTGCAACTTACATATTTGTGTGTCAACTCTATACTGTAAAATATCATTAAAATCTGTCAGACTTCACTGATATGTGTGAATCGTCCCTAATTCTTTATAATTTTCCTGTACATTATATCAGCGACATGTCAAGAACGAGCGCGGTACCCTGTCGCCGCCCCGGTCAATGAAGTGTCATCAAATTATCCCACTTCAGCGGTAGCTCATTAATTTTAAATAAATCACCTCTCAAGATGTTGGTGTTGTAAATCTATACTGTTTGTCTGACCGTATCGTCTGATTGTCTGCCGATTTGTTAGCACTAACATTAGAAAAAACTGAACCGATTTGAGTGCAGTTTCACTAATGTAATGCGAGCTTCATCTTATAAAATATATAGACACAATTCATTAACATAAGACACAAAAATCGACAAGACAGTATAGATTTAGCATACACTGTTGGTAACATATATACGTATAATTATAATAAACGTATGCAAGACACGAAATAACCCGAAGAAACACGACGATTTCCGAGACTTATGAAGTGGATGCGCTGCTCACTAACGTCTTTTTAGCTTTTAAATCGTTCTATTTGGTGCAAACTTAGAATCTTACGTATAGGTAAAGTAGCTCTTTTCGCTCTCCCTTATGAGGTTTATTCAAAGACGTTTAGATATTGCTCAGTTTAAAATGTAGAAGAGAAAGCGGTTTAAAACGTCTCATATATACGTTTACTTAATGCATAAAAGATTTATCTGTAACCAGCTGTAACCGCGACATAAATGAATGGTAAAGAAAGATTGGAGGTAAACAGGACCTACCAGATGTTAAAAACAATTTAATGAAAGTGTTACTGTTTTTGAGATTTTGACTTTATTTTCGGCACCAACACATCATTCAAATTTCCGCCTCGCTGGGAATCGAACCCACTACCCTCGGAACAGCGATCCGGCGTGTTAACCATTGTTGCCATCCGGGTCGTCAATTCAGTACTTATTATATGTATAGAAATCATATGTATAGAGATAATTTATTATAGGCAGTTTTATGACTTTTATGGGTTATTGCGTCACAGATGGAATCGGCATAAAATGAAAGTCGATTGATTCTGAATCGTAAACTGATTCCGAGTCACTATCGTATGAGATATGAACTTTGGTTTCATGAGCTGTCTTATTACCGATGCTGTGCTAATGTTGACAATATTAATATTGATTCGTTTTTAAGCTTAATATCCAGTACTTTCCTTCTTCCTTCTTCTTTCATCTTCTTTAGTTAATTTTAAGGAGTTTAAGCTTGAAATGCAGTACTTTATTTCTTCTTTCCGCTTTTTGGTAAATAGTGCTGGAATTTAAGGTTGACAGCCAGTATTATTTCTTTCTTCTTCCTCCTTTCTTGACCGACGACGTATTATTAGACACACCATGGTGTTACCGATGTCCATGTAAAACGGTGACCATTTATCATCAAACTCCTCTTTTTTCTTGACTAGTATTTACATGAAAAAACTGCCAAGCAGTGGACAAAATCGTTGACACACAGGTGTAGAGAACCTTTCCTCCAGTAATATTATTAGACACTACGAAGGGAGAAATTGATACCGGGACAAAACCGGGAAGTGCCCGTATAATCTAATTTTGTAAGTACACGCCACACGAGGTGATACAGTCAGTGTCGTCGGAAGTAATATTCAAATGGAAGCTAATTGATATTGCTCTAAATCCCTAGAGGGATTTAAATTGTTTATAAACTTCATAGGTACAAAATATACAAGGTGGATAACACCATTCAACAATAAATGAAACCAAGAGCCCTGCTTCATGCAAGGAATATATGATATTTAGTAAAAAACGCCTAACATCTTATTTACAAAAAAAGTTTTTTTTAACAAACTAAATATCACAAAATACCGGAAATAATAGAACAGCCTATCTAAACATCGGTCACTCACCTTTGACATTAGCGGCAACAATCTTCTGCCTGTGTCTTCTGCTATTACAATAATAATAGATACAGCGTGTTGAAATTTTGAATATTGAAAAAGAATTGCTGTGGCTAAAGTAAAGGAGGTATTTGATTGAAAAATGTTTTTAGGGGCTTAGGTAATCATTAGGTACATAAAATTAAATTTATTGTTGTATGGCGGTAACCACGTTGTATAATTACCTATGCTGTTAGTTTTCTTGTGTCAATACGATCACATCACTGTTTTTGTATGGCTTAACACAAGACAAGAATCCAAGACATCATTGCTCCACAATCTCTTCTATCTTTCAGTGAAAATCCCATAAATATTCAGTTCAGCCGATCCGGAGATTTACCCGGTCTAACAGAAAGACTGAGAAAAAAATTTAATCGTTTGTTTACGGTGAGGTAACGTGTAAAAAACTATATGCCGTGAAAAGCACGGAAGCTCTCAAGCAAAGCCACTAGCGGTCATAGACTACGGGCCCATGTCGAAAATGGGGGGGTCATACGAACCACCAGGTGATGTATATAGGACGATATAAGAGCACAAAATAATAAGATTCAGCACTATGCCGTCACTTGTAAGCTGTCCAACTGAGTGCTGGTGAGAATTCAAAAGTGCAGGTAGAGGGAGTACATTTTGGTCATATGATTCTGTACGGCATTTTCACCATCGATAGATCCATGAAAAATAATAAGAAAGCGCGCAGTCCCGTAAAAAAATGGTGAGCCACAAAGTCGGTAAATTTGTTTGATTTTTTGAAAATTCCAGGGTAAATTTAGTCATTTGATCCTGTACGGCATCAGTTTCATGCTGTTTCAATACAGCTTCTAATCCATTATTCCGCAACGCCGTACAAAAATCATGCGACAAGGGGAAAAAATCGAGGGTTGAAACCCCCTCTATTTCCGTGGTCTGGGGGGTGATTTGAAAAAGTACGGCTTCGGTTCCAAAACATTATCTAGCACTCAAAAGTACTATTAAAAATAATGCCGTCAAAAAGTTATTGTTCATTTGAATGTATATTAATAATTGCCTTAATTTCATGGTATACTTGATTTATAAAGCTGTAATGTCATTTGACACTGTACGGCAACTTTTTTTTTAACATGATATTGTAAAATATAATTGTTGCATAGTATTGCCGTTCAAAAGAAACTGTTCTAAAAAAAGTTACAGAGAAATACAAAAACTGAAATTTGTTAAATTATTGCAGAAGTTTAAATATTCATAGATTAATAGAATATAGCAATTTCCTACATTTTTCCCTTGTTCTAAATAGTATTAAGATACATAAATTAGGAAAAAATGATGCCGTACATTTTAATGCAGACTATATTTTTCATACATTTCGTTCTATGGATTTTTCCTTGAATTTTTTTTCCCTACAAACCTTTGGACCAACGAAAATGTACGGCATGTAAAAAAATATTATCTGTGCATAAAATACTTTCAAAATAAATTAATTTTATGTTGTTTCAAATCACCCCCCAGACCACGGAAATAGAGGGGGTTGCAACCCTCGATTTTTTCCCCTTGTCGCATGATTTTTGTACGGCGTTGCGGAATAATGGATTAGAAGCTGTATTGAAACAGTATGAAACTGATGCCGTACAGGATCAAATGACCAAATTTACCCTGAAATTTTCAAAAAATCAAAAAAAATTACCGACTTTGTGGCTCACCATTTTTTTACGGGACTGCGCGCTTTCTTATTATTTTTCATGGATCTATCGATGGTGAAAATGCCGTACAGAATCATATGACCAAAATGTACTCCCTCTACCTGCACTTTTGAATCCTCACCAGCACTCAGTTGGACAGCTTACAAGTGACGGCATAGTGCTGAATCTTATTATTTTGTGCTCTTATATCGTCCTATATACATCACCTGGTGGTTCGTATGACCCCCCCATTTTCGACATGGGCCCGTAGTCTATCACCCATCTAACTACCGATCGTCGTCTTAACTCGCTCTATCACTTAAGATTGACGCAATCCGCTGGGCTACGAGTGGTTTTTGTTTACTTTACATTATGTACTTTACTGTTTGTTTGTGTTTGGTCTATAATTTTAACTAAAGTTAAATCATATTTGTAGGTGGTAAGAGCTTAGAGTTCATCCGGGGTAGTAGCACCGCCCGCCACTATACGAGTACCATTTCTACCGCCATAATATAATTATTTAACACCAATAATTGTGTTCAAGAATAGAGGCGACCGTCTCAACTCATCATACGTCAACGTCGTAGCAACTATGATAGTATTCTAACACTATATTTTAACTGGACTAACTATCCTGTGCCCTAAATTGAGTTTTAATCTAGGTCGGTCACAGTTGTCATCGGCTGCAGCGGAAGGTAGTTGCTACATGCTTGTCTGCTACCTTAATTCCACTTTTTTTGTCTTTTCTCCCTTTTTATTTTTGCCAGTAACGCAATGCATTGAAAAAACAAAAGTTAAATTTGTATTTTTTGATACAAAAGCTCAAATGAATGCAGCAATCAGTCACCATGCTGCAATGAATAAACATGAAGAGAGCTCGAATTTGGGATCATTGAATTAAATCATGAAATTTGCTTCACGAATTAAATACTTATTGAACTCGAGTAAAATTATTATTTGGTTGTATGACAGTCTATTTAATTGATGTGCTCTCACAAAACCGTCACTACTTTGACAGCTAACGAAAACCGCGGATGTATCCAAAAATTCGCTTTATTACAATTACACTGTGCTACTCGTATAATCATTTTTCCAATAAAATTGTAGGACGAAATTCGTAATAATACGCTAATTATTAACATTTTACAAATTATTTTGAAATTAAAATCACACTGTTCATTTTTTGCATTCAATTAATGAAATTGTCTGAACTTTTTATATAATTAAACAATATAACAGTTACCACAAAGATAGCCTTACAAAATAATACGAGTCTGTCCGTACTTGCTCTCAGACGCCGGGTCGGCTGACAAGCGTGCCATCAGATAAGAAATGAGCTTTTCTACAAATACAGATTTTCTCTGCGTATGACACTTTTATAATTGATAAAAAATACTAATTTAAGTTACTTCTATCAATTCTATTTCCTTAAGTAAAAAAAGAATATTTCATTCCTAATTCTTTATCACTGAAACCTTTAATGTGAAAGCAGACTTCACACACGTTTGAAATGTTATGAAGAACTCTAGGTGTGTAGGTTTCCTCACCAAGTATACTTTTACATATAATTTTGAACAACATCTGACGAGTAGTTTTGAGTAATCTCTGATTTTCGATGTTGAAGTCGGGTATTTTGTTTGTAAATAGTTATATTAATATATTTAACTGTATAGTGTGTATACGTGTATTGTTGCAGGCATAGCGCAATGAAGGAGGGGCGCGAGTAGCGGGCGGCATGGCGGGCATGCCCACTCTGGGCAACAGCGTGGGCGTGGGGGAGCTGCGGGATGCGAGCCGAGGTCAGTGGGCCCAGCAGTGGGCAAAGTGTCATTATTACAGATTCGTAGTCGTAGTCATGAACAAACACACATGACATGTACATACACCCACCGAGACCAAGAAAGAAAATTTAAACTCATCATAAAAAAAATTCCTCGAATCCAGGACTCTTGGAATAACGATCCTGTATGTTAACCATCGCGGCATTCGGGACGTTTGGAGGCATGGAAATATCCTGGTCAAATTTTCCTCAAAAGGCGAAATTTGACCTAATAGTTAACCTTCAATAATGTGCCAGGGTCTCGTTTCTCATAAAAGGGATAAGACACTAGACAAAATAAAAAAAACCTAACCTAACCTTACACTTTCTAACCTTATCGCATTCAAGCGTACAGATTTTTCTGGGCAATAAACTATGCTTGGCATTTTTAAGTATAAAAACTAGTTAATTGAAAGCCTAATTAAGCTTGCCTTCAACACCACACAAATGCCATGAAACGAAAACAAACGAATGAACTGGCATTAACAAACTGTTTGTTTACCGGTTCGTTTGGAGAAATAAACCGGTAATATTCTGCTATCAAGGTTATAGCTCATATAATGAACGCATACCTTGTTTTCATACATATTGAGTTACTGTAATGAATATTTTCAGCGAAGCAACAATTTTATTAACGAATGTCGGCATTGAATAATATTTTGTATATTTAAAACTGATATTGTGGGTTTCATGCTCGAATGATGCAATATTTTGTTGATATTTTATTTTTTGTTGAATTAAATGTTTATGATGGAAGGTACAAAAGGTATCATTAATATTCCACTGAAATCCTTTCTAACGGACAATAGATGAGTCATATATCATGCTCACAGTTCGCTACGCGGACCTGTGCTACGCAGCTACGAAGGAGCTACGGTACGGTGCTACGAACGGATTAACTTTGTGACACGCGAATGATTCGCTCTGTGTCGGTGTGTGTAATTATGTAATTATATGTGTGTGCGCGTGCATTTGTGTATTTTGAAAAGTAGATTTTATGTTCGATGCCTACAGATTTTATAGTTGTCCACGGATTTCTGTCTTTTGTGAACCGATTTTAAATTTTAATTTTATTCCAAAGAGCGTACTTCCGAAATGATCCGATTACCACCACGTTAATCAATCAATCAATCAATCAATCAATTTATTGTGAAATACAGGTATAAGATGGTCTTACAAATAAATACAATTTCTTTCCTCCGTATTTCCGCCACATAATGGGCATACAATTCATAAAATGGGAAAAATTAAATTAAAATTATCATGCAAAACAAAACAAATTAAAAGACACAATTAAATTAAATTAAATACAATATTAAATTATTGAGAATTAAATTTATTAATATTAAAAAAATTTAGAGAATATAACTAAATGTCAAATAATTCATTACAATTTCAATTCAGTCAATTTTGTCATTTAAAAAGTCATTTATATCATAATAACATTTGTCAAGGAGGAACTGTTTAAGCCTAATTTTAAATAATTTTATGTCATCAGTGGTGCGTATATTTTTTGGTAACTTATTAAAGATCTTGGGTGCCTTGCAAACGATACTTTCTTTACAAAGATGAGTTCTGCATGGTACCATCCTCAATTTGTTACCTCCTCGTGCCCTTGTACATGATTCAAACAGTTCTATATTATTTTTTACAAACAGACTACATTCCAGAATATAGAGACAGGGTAATGTTAAAATTTTTAATTGTTTGAAGAGTGGTTTGCATGTATCTCTTTGTCTTAACTTACATATGGACCTTAAACACTTTTTTTGTGCCTTAAAGGCCAGGTGTTTATTTGTAGAGTTACCCCAAAATATTACGCCGTATCTTAGAATGGATGACACACAACCATGATACGCAGCTAGCAAAGCTTTTTGATTTACCGTTTTCCTTAAAATTCTAAGACCGTATGATAGAGTACTTAATTTTTTACATATGTAATCGATTTGAGATTTCCACCTCATATTGGAGTCTATGTAAAGACCCAGGAATTTAATCACTTCTATTTCACCCACTTCATGTCCTGAATAATTTATTTTAAGTTTGGGTATGTCAAGTTTTCTTTGTCTGAAATTCATTATTTTGGTTTTGTCAAGATTTATTTTTAAATTATTAATATTGAGAAATTGAATTATATTTACTAATGATAGATTAATGTCACTTTGTAATTGATTAAAATTTATATTTTGATATAATACAGTGCTGTCATCTGCAAATAATGTCATATGATGTTCAGTTACCTTTGGTAAATCGTTTATGTAGATTATAAATAGCAAAGGGCCCAAAACACTTCCTTGTGGCACTCCAAACTGAATATTTCTAAGGTTAGATTCATAATCTATGTTACATTTAGTTTTGCTGCAGATTTTACTTATTTTCGTATATTGATTTCTATCGGTTAAGTAAGATTTCAAGAGGTCATGGGCATTACCTCTTATTCCATAGTTATATGCTTTATATAATAACATATTGTGATCTACGCGATCAAAAGCCTTGGAAAGGTCCATAAAGCAGTAGGTAGCCTTTTATCCATATTTGATATGACTTTGTCTAGTAAATTATAGATAGCAAGGTTAATCGATTTATTTTTTCGAAACCCAAACTGATTCGATGTTAATACTGATTTGTTTTCTAAAAATGAATATAAATTATTAAAAATTACTTTTTCAAAAACCTTAGAGAATACGGGAAGCAAAGCAATAGGCCTATAATTATTGACATCAGATGTATCGTTCTTTTTATATAATGGTTTTATAACAGCAGTCTTTAATTTATTGGGAAAGGTACCATATTGATAACATAAATTAACTAAATAAGATATAACTGGTGCAATTACTTTGGATGAATCTTTTACTATTTTTGTAATAATGCCATCGCATCCTGGACTTTCAGTATTGTTTAGCGATGTTATAATTTTCTCAATGTCATTTGCTATAGTCGGAAATATAAAAACGGAGTCAATATTATTAAATGTCAAACTGGTGTTAGTATTTATAATTATATCACTTTTTGCTACGTCTATAAAGTGGTCATTAAATATATTAACAATTTTTTGTGGATCATTAACTATCTTATTATTAATTTTTAAAGAAGTGACATTCGTTTGTGGAAATCTTTGTTTTGACTTATTGATGATAGACCACATAGCTTTAGATTTATTTATTGAATTGTAAATATAATGATTATTTTGAGCCTTCTGTGTCAAATTAATTATTTTTCTATAGCGATTGCTGTACATTTTAAAATTATGCTTGTTTTCGTCATTAGGTGTAGTTCTATGTTTCCACAAAAGTTCTCGTTTACGTTTACTACAAATTCGAATACCTTTTGAGATCCACTTGGGCTTAACATCGCTTACAACTTTTATTTTTCTTTGTGGAAAGCATTGATCATATAAGAGTTGAAACCATTCATAGAATATATTAAATGCTTTGTTTGGGTCTGACTCATCATACACATCTTTAAAACTTAACTGTTGAAGATAATTTACGAACTTTTGTCTATTTTCTGTCGAGTAGTGACGTTTATAGATGTACCAGAATTTTAAGGTACAAGATTTATTTACTGGGCATTTCAGAATTTGTGCGGCATGGTCTGACAGGGCTAGCTCTATAACTTTACTTCTACACCCTTTTACGTTATGTGCAATATTATCTATGCAAGTATTGCTGGCAAAGCGTGTTGGCTCTCTTATTTCAATCCTAAAATTGTAAGTTAATAGTAGACATTCGAATTCCTTTGTATATTTATCATCTTTTAGCATATCTATATTGAAATCTCCGCATATAACTATTTTCTTTTTATGTTGTGTCACAAGTTTTTTTATCAAAAGATTTAATTTGTCGAAAAATATGTCAAACGATTGGGAATCAACTCTAGGGGCTCTATATACACAAATAACGCAAATTTTATGTTCTAAAATTTCGACGGCAGAGAATTCAACTACACCCAATAGTGATAACTCATTTATATCGTGCAATTTGTTATATTTATGACAAGATTTCACGAGGATACAACAGCCTCCATGTCTGCTATGTCGCATGCATGATGACGCTAAATTGAAGTTTGGTAGCCATAAACATTGCTCATCACCCTGTATCATATTATGCTCAGATATGCATATGACATCAATACATGTACCACTGTTGTGTAATTCATCTAAACACACGTTTAATTGATTAGATTTCATAATTAGACCGTTAATATTCTGATGCAAAATATTGATATGATTATATACGAAATAAATTATTATCATCATTATTTATACAGGCAGGCAAAACATTATCACTTGGTATTTCAATGGAATTCGTATTATTATTATACATATTTAAATCAATGTCATCATTATTAAAATTTATTTGCTCAGTTTGCGTACTCGCATTGATATAACTTTTACAATTTTTTAGTTGCTTAAGTTGCTGATAAGTTTCCATTCTAGTTTTATATGACAGTCTTAATATTTCCTTTAAAAGTGATCGAGCTAAGTTAATAACATAATATCGTTGAAATGGTATAAATGTACTATAATTTAAATCTAAATACAATGAATTGCTGTATTTTCCGCATAAGAATTTTAATTGATAGTTTAATTTCTTTACATTCAAATATCTATTATACGGTATTTCACCTATTATCACATTAGTATTGTTAACAGTTGACAGCCATGAATAAAATTTAAAACTAAAATCATGTGGGTTATTATCGTGGATTCCGCCTAATAAAATGACATAGTCGTTTTTATCTAACTTTGAAATGTCTCTCTTCATACATTCGATTACACTTGTGAGAGGTGCGTTGGGCTTAATGAAGCTTGTGACAATATATGTAGATCCCAGGAGATGTTGAAGTGATTTACGTAAGCCGATTCCTTGGTTATCAGCAATAATAATAACTTGAGATTTCCTCTGTAATTTTTGTTGAACTTTTTCACATCTTGATAATACGCAGGGTTCCTCTTTTTTTGTTACACCTGTGGTTGTTGGTTTCTGTACATTTATAGCAGATCCACTACATTTTAGTTCCGATGTAAATGGTTGGAATTTATTTGAAGTTTGATTTTCGTCTAGGTCACCAACTTTGTGCAGTTTCTTAAAGGGAGTGTTATTTAGACTTCGACATATGTATTTTCCTTGGTGAATGGGTGATATTCGCGGTGCATTCAGCTTAATTTTCAGTAATTTCTTAGATAAAGGCGTAGCGTTTTCAGATTGTATTTTTAAAGTGAAGTCTTGCGAGAGTTTCTTTAGCAATAGTATTTGTTTACTTTGTTTGTCAATAATATCTTTTAAATGACCATTTTCGAGATTTAAATTTTCAATTTCGTTATCAGCTGACATTAATTTTTGTTTTGTGCTTTCTAATTCCGCTTTTAATTCTGTATTCTGGCTATAATTATATATGCTTTGCAGACTAAGCGCAGAAGATGTCTCAAGTAGCGTAGAGTTGTGTATATTGTCCAGTGATAGTGATAGATTCGCTCCGGATGTACATTGCCCCGACTTTTTTCTCATTGTTATGTTCTCCATAATTATTTAGGTCAGGAAGACTAGCGGTATCTATTGTTGAGAGGCATAGAAGATGTTGATCTATGTATTATTTTGCTAATCTCTTATGCCTAGGAAACTAATGCCCTCTGTTGAGAATATCGCTCCGTTTTTAAGTTTTTAAATGGTATGGAGCACCATCTATCCTTGAGTTGCTACAAACTAAGTGTTGATGTCGAATAGTTCAATAGGCCATTTATATATTAATTACGCCATCTAGTATTGAGTAGAGTAAGTAATTCGCGTTAACTATTGGTAACGGCTATGTTTAAAAGTCCCGTTATTTTTCTTCCTCTTTTTGAATAAGACGATTACAGAAAAATCAAATTATCAACATAGGTTTTGTACACTTCACTTAAGATTCACACCACAGCAGTTTAAGATAACTTTATTTGTAGTCAGGTCTAATTCATGACGGCTATTTATTTGTTTTGTTAATGTTCGATCCTGTATAATAACTTTAAAAAAATTTTCACTATTATGCATTGACCTTTTCTGATAACATTGTCACTGTCTAATTGCACGAGCACACACTGAATAAACACTGTTTTATTTAGAAATAAACATTAATTATATTTTTTCCACTGAAGACATAAGGAGACTTTGTTTACTTAACAGCGCCACCTGGCGGAAAATTAAAGTAAGGTTCTGATGATTGGATTCCAGGAAAGTCGAGGGCTCTATAGAATTTATTATATTACTTATCTTTTTTGTTTCTGTTACATTTATAGCATCATGCATGAGTCATAGTATTACTATTAATACAGTCGATCAGCCAGTTTTATTATAAAATGTATGAATATGCGTTTAATCGAGTATTTTGTTCCAGACGCGAGCAACAGGTCTTCCAGCAGCGGGTCTCGGAGGGGCTCTTCTCCTCACAGAATTCAGGTAATTCATGACCTATCGTAAAAAAATTCTTGTTCGCAATATTTTGCTTCACCGCAGCAAGTCTTTCAATATGCTCGTAACTTTGAGAATTAGTGATGTGTTCAGGATTTGAACCTAGTAAAGTTATCATCATTTTTCGAAGTCTTGTTCAACGTCAATCATAGTTCTTATGACCGGCAGCGGAAGGGCGGTTTTACATGCTTGCTTGCTGTCTTAAATCCGATAAAAAATTAATACTGAGTAATGACATACATTACTCAGCGATACACGTGCAAACGTTGTGTGCCTTTGAATCGCTTCCAGAGAGAATCTGCAGTTGGCGTGACAATTGTGATAGGAGTTCGAACCTCTTTAGATAATTACTGTCTTTTGTATGAGACAATCTAATTAACGGTTCTATTATGCAGCTCAATGCTCTATCAACGTGTCCCAATTCTTATTTTAGCAATTTCTTTATGTCATCAGAACCGATAGTAATCCCACTTCTAGGTTAATCTTGTGTCAAAACGGGAGCGAGTTGAAAAGTGTTCACTCAATAAGAGCTATTATCAGTATGTGCTTGCTAAGTTGACCCAACATCAGGACTCAACTACGATTTAACTGATTTTACTTTTTATCGTTTCAATTCAGATAAAATTTGCTACTCTTTACTTTATAAACTGTCTGATACCTGTTTAGGCACTGTACTGCTGAATCGATCGTAAGTACCTATAACGAAATAAAGTTCATATTTCAGTGGTTTCCTATGAATTGAATGTGAGTCGATTTGGAGTTGAGTTAATGTAATGTAGGTACCTACGCACTACGCAGTCCTTTAGGATGCGGTTCCACTGAGGCGGAGCGGAGCGCGATTCACCAATCACATGGCTTGAAACCACATCTCATTATGCCTCGTGTGGATTTTAAGCCATTAGACTACAGGCCCATGTCAAAAATGGATGGGTCATATGAACCACCAGGTGATGTACATAGGACGATATAAGAGCACAAAATAATAAGATTCAGCACTATATGGCGCCACTTGTAAGCTGTCCAACTGAGTGCTGGTGAGAATTCAAAAGTTCAACCCTCGATTTTTTCCCCTTGTCGCATGATTTTTGTACGGCATTTTCACCATCGATAGATCCATGAAAAATAATAAGAAAGCGCGCAGTCCCGTAAAAAAATGGTGCGCCACAAAGTCGGTAAATTTTTTGATTTTTTGACAATTCCAGGGTAAATTTGGTCATTTGATTCTGTACGGCATCAGTTTCATACTGTTTTAATACAGCTTCTAATCCATTATTCCGCAACGCCGTACAAAAATCATGCGACAAGGGGAAAAAATCGAGGGTTGAACTTTTGAATTCTCACCAGCACTCAGTTGGACAGCTTACAAGTGGCGTCATAGTGCTGAATCTTATTATTTTGTGCTCTTATATCGTCCTATATACATCACCTGGTGGTTTATATGACCCATCCATTTTTGACATGGGCCTGTAGTCTACATGTGATTGATGATTTGCGCTCTGCTCCGCTCTGCTCCACCTCAGTGGAACCGCACCCTTATGCCTGTATATGTGACGCAATGCGAAACAAACCCTTCTCCTCGTACGCTATTCCTTAATTAGTTAATTTTAAAATTGTATCAACTTTTTTGTACAGGAAAATGAAGTTGAGGTCCGGCCAGACCTCACCAATACGCCGCCGCCCCGGACCAGGCCTACTAGCTATGAGCGGGAAAACTTCGATACCAAAGTGCCCACTATGGTAAATATCATGTCAAAGTATAGCTGATGTCACTTACCATCAGATATAATTATCGAGGCTTGAGAGAACATTATAATTTTGTTTCCTTCAAATTATATGATTGACGAGCTGAGTCCGCAACTTCGTATGCGTTGGAGTTTAAATCCGGATCTCGCGAGAAATTTCAAGTGGCCAATTACTAATCGGTGACCAGTTCCCCCTCACGTCTCAGTTTCCCCTATGTGATAGATACCTAATATAATTATGTGGGGGAAGCATTAATTAACTTGATTTTGCTATCATTTTTTGTCTTCCATTATGGCAGCAAGAGAAATATTCATATTTAAGTTTTTCCATCAGGCAACCCTAACCGGCAGTGCAGTGGTGACGCACACAGCACCGTCGTACGAGGAGCAGCGCGCCAGCCCAGCACTGCTGACGAGACACGCCGGGGGGACTCCGGGTGGTCGCAGCGCCCGTGACGACGGGTACTGCTCTGCTGGGAGTACGCCACGGGCTTTAGGTGAGTACCTGACTTAAATTCATTAATGGCCCACTGCTGAGCAAGGGTGTCTCCTCATTATTGAGGAATCCTTGAATGCCCCCGTACGAGGAGCAGCGCGCCAGCCCAGCACTGCTGACGAGACACGCCGGCGGCACGCCGGGCGGCCGCAGCGCCCGTGATGACGGCTACTGCTCTGCTGGCAGCACGCCACGGGCTTTAGGTGAGTACCTGACTTCCATTTATTAAGACCTACTACTGCTGAATACGGGCACCCTCGTACGACGAGCAGCGCGAAAGCCCTGTGCTGCTGACGCGGCATGCTGACGGGGCTTCTGGTGTTCGCAGCACCCGCGATGACGGGTACTGCTCTACTGGGAGCACGCCGCGGGCTTTTGGTGAGTACCTGACTTCCACTAATGGTGCAGTACTGAAGTCTCTTCGCATCTTTCCATGACGATGCCTACCGCTCCGCTGGCAGCTCGCCACGGGCTTTTGGTGAGTACCTTACTTTTACACAATAATGATACAGTAGCACTCGTCTCTTCTCATGATTACTAACATCACCTAACAGGAGTAACTATCACTAATGGTTCTAGTCCTCGCACTTTTTTATGGAATTAAGGTTGCAATCGAGCATGCAGCACCACCCTTCCGCTACCGCTTATGTCAATTATGACTGATCCAAAAGCCAGAACAAAACTTAATATAGGGACTAGGATGATTAGTCCAGGTAACACATAGCTACAGACTACATGGCTGACTTCAATTCATAAATTGTTCAATGGCACCAATCTCTCCTCGTTATAGAGGAATACTATAGGTATAGCGTCACACAGTGTTCTAGTGGGGATTGTTGGAGGGGTTATGTGGCCATCCCAATTATCGCAATATTTTCATGCCACCCGAATGCCTCTTACAAGACTTAGAGCCTGTCATTTGTCAATACCAATTGGGTCGAAGTCTTTACGTGCCCATGGGAGCACGGAAGCGCTTAAGAAATATTGGCCAGTGGTCATCTAACTATTGACCGCGCCTGCATGTGTGCTATGAGCGATTCATCCTTATAAATCTACACACGGGTTACGTAATTTACCAAATGCGTATATAATTATGTACTTACAATATATGTAGGTACATCATGTAGTCTAAGATCCGAATCTAAGTCGACATTCACCGGGTTGATAATAGAATCAAACTTATTTTATAATAAATTTCGTATCTTAGAAAATATATTAAAAATGGGTTGACAACAAAAATCCTGGACAGAATATTTTTAATTATTTTTTTAAAAATAATTTTTCAAAAATATTGCATGATGAAGATAATAATAAAATTTTATACTGGACTTAAAGTATAGAACATATAGAATGTGCAGACTATTATCAAATCGAGTGAAAGTAACTAGTATTGACATACCTGTTTATACCTGTCTACCCAGTAGTTCGTCCAGGTAAATAATAGTCTACCCTACGTCTGCACATTCTATATGTTCTATACTTTAAGTCCAGTATAAAATTTTATTATTATCTTCATCATAAGTACAACATTTTATGAAAATCATTTTTTAAAAAATAATTAAAAATATTCTGTCCAGGATTTTTGTTGTCAACCCATTTTTAACATATTTTCTAATATACGAAATTTATTATAAAATAAGTTTGATTCTATTATCAACCCGGTGAATTTCGATATAGATTCGATCTTCTACTAATGTAACATGCTGCGTAACTTACCTATGCAAACTTCAATTATTGATAGGTATATAAATGCTGTGTTTGCCTTATTAGATTTACATGTCGCTCGAGATTTAAGTATATTTGTGATAAGTAATTGTTCATGTTAAAACTGTTGGTAAACATAAAATAAATGAATATTCACTAAAATAATATCAACAATCCGACCGACGAGACCCCTAATTATGCCCTATACTATAGGCTGGTTGGAGCCGTGCCTGCAAAGCAAACGAACCTGCGTTCAGTTCCAGGCCGGGCATATATCGTTAGTTCTTGGATTATACTCGTACATAAGAGTGTTAAATATTTGTGTTTATTTATTTTTTGTGGTTATTGTTCCTTGACCTTGCGTCATCAACTATCTTCCTGTAGAAAATTCATTGAAATGATTCAAGTGGTTAAGATTTTTCATACAAGCTTATTTCAATCCTTTAGGGGTTGATTTAAAAAAATTGCCTATGTGTGACCCAGGGTCTTAAATTATTTTTGTTCCGAAATCCATTCAAATCGGAATGGTGATGTAGCCGCGAACGCGTCACAGATAGACAGACAGACTTGCGTATTTATAATTTAAGTATGGATTAGTAAAAACACCACAATCTAAGAAAACAGTTGCACCCCACGTTTAAATAACAGCCCTTGAAGTAAGGCCGGCCGTTATTGCCTCTTCAATACTAGTTCCGTGTTACCCGTATTTCTTTTATTAACTGTCCACGATCTATTGAATCTTCCGCTCCGGACAATTGACTTCATTTTATACTAACTCGTTATTGTACAAGCAATACTGAGAAATATCAGTCAGGAAATATGACATTTATGTTATTTGTTGCTTCGTATAAACTGATGACAGCGTGACTTATTTTTGCTTTTCTTCGATGATCAATGATTATTAAAACATAGAGTATTTAAATAAGTAATTGCTAAGTACAAATACACCATATAGCTTAAAACATCCCTCTAGTACCAACGTCGCTTTTTGGTTCATCTCTTATTTTGCGTACCGCGAAAGACTGGAATGAAATGTCAGCGTCGGTGTTTCCGTCCGTTAAAACGAGGGTGTCTTCAAATGAAGAGTTAATAGGCTGCTACTAAGTTTGTATGCTCTACCACCCATGACTACGTCACGGCTTACCATCAGATGAGATTGTAGTCAAGTATTACTTACGTTATAAGTGAAAAAATATTTAGGTAAGTTTGTACATACATTATACTTATACATTATACATACATACATACATACATTGATTACTTATTTGGATTTTAATATAAAAGGACATAATTAGGACGTAAAGTAAGGATGGTCTAGCAGACAACGACTGATCGGTCCATAAACGCTAAAAGCGCTGACGCTTCATGAAATAAATATAGATGAAAGATTACTTTTATACGGCAAAAATCCCTTGTTTGACAAAATGTTCACGCCTAGGCTAAAGTAGGTATGTGTTATAGGTATTGGAACTTAGTATAAAACTTCAATAACTTAGTAATAATCTTTTGTCTGCCTGCATCTTATTTACCTAAGTTACCTAAAAATCAATTACTTCTATTTGAGTCGTCGAGGATAGCGAATAGCCACTCTCTGCTAAAAACCAAATTCAGTTGCAAATACAACTTTTAATTTTAATGTAATGAATATTACGTTTAAAACAAAAATGAATTATTACCCTCGCAAATTAAAAAAGAGAATTCACTGCTAAATAGTAAACTTTATATAAAAAATCAACAAAGTCGTACAAAGTCGAAAGTTGTGAGAAATGCAAGGAATCTTACAAGTGCAAACCTTGAAAGATCTCGACGTCGAGTTGTTTAAGAATTTCATTGCTTTCTCGGTAAATTGAGTTCTCAACAACTGCCGGGTACCAAGTTTGGAAATACGTAGTCGGTTAACATAGGCAGATTATGTGTTTAAATAGACTTATTATTATGATTATTATGATAAGGTTTGCGTTATTTTTAAAATATGTACCTAGATACCTGTACTTATAATTTTATTATTATTAATAAGAAATATGCGAGTTCCAAAAAAATTACATATAAAACTTTTTTTTAATAGTTCTTATTCTGGGCCAGCGTTGCACTGGTGATTCCCCAAGTCGGTAGGTTTTCTTAAATCACCTTTAAGCCTCCTAAAGAGCTTATCAATGGAAAAGCTTAAGAAAATGTTAGCACCAGTGGTTACCCATTATGTACCGACCATGGTTGCAGATAGACGTAAGCCGTGTGTCTATAAGTGTTTCAGTAAAAACAAAGATTTCATAGGATGGAATTTAGCAACTTTCAGTAGAAGGGAAGGGTTGATGCTATCACCTCGTTCATTACTTATCAGAATGCTTCACCTCTACAGCACTTTGCTAGGATTTGTTGGACTACCTGTGCGTTACCAAAGATGACTAGCGTACCCTGGAATCGATTCCTAGTGAGACAATTAAAATTTTAGTTTTCTGTGTTCCTATTCTTATCTTCGTGTATCCTATCCTTGGAATCCTAAAAAGTGTGTTACATTTATTATTTTTATTAGGTACACTAAATATACGAGTACCTAAAGAAGCTATATCCACGCTTTACTTTAGAAATTTTATAAACAAAGAACGTGGAGGCATTAAAAAATAAAACGGCTCTATCGAATCAATTACCCGTGGATTCCAGCGGTGAATTCCATTTTTGCATTCCAATAGATCGGCGCCTGCGAATTATTGTGGAATTCCCGCATCGGCATGCAATGGGATCCATAATAATGCGGGCTCCGATCACGGGTTATTAAGAAATGTCGTGCCGTGTCTGAATGTGAGGCATTCGTTATTGGGATGCGGTCAGGTGCTCGCTATAAAACGATATCCTGCGAAGTAAGATAAAAAAGTATAGCAACACATAAAGTATGGGGTTTGAAGTCTATCACAAGTTATAACCAGTAAGTATTTACCTATATTTTTTGTGACAATATTTTTTAGTAGTTAACTGAACTACTTCTGTCTGTCTTCTGTATGTTGGGTGTATATATCACAGCCAACTGGTTGAATTAGACATTCAATTAGAACCTTCGCATTTGCTCGCAAACGATACTCGCGAATTGTTGCAAAAGACTCTCAATTAAGAAATAAACGAGCCAGCTCATATAAATGGCAACTACTATGAATATCAGTAACAAGAAAGCCGTCACGATGCGCTGCCCACCATGGAAGAGGAGATAAGAAGCTAACAAAACAAATCCTATTCAAATAATTAAACCCAACCAAGCCACCAATCCTCGTCAATATAATAACAAACTTGTTAAATGATAATTAAATTGTTTCAGATCACAAATCAACAAAGGGCTCCGTGGTGACTCTGTCGTGCTACAAAAGTGAGTATCGCGACAAGTTTAGTTTAAATTAATTACGTTGTTGTCCATTACTGGAGCCTGCAGCGCCTCGGGGAGATCGCTTCGGGGACATTGCTTCGGGAGATTGCTTCGATGATATCGCTTCGGGGAGAACGCTTCGAAACCGGTTCCTGCTGAGATAAATTATTTATCGCTCAGTTTCTTTCGTAAAATCTCTATTAGTGGTTAAGCGATTGTTCTAATTAATTTCGCTTCTGCAAATGAACGCGCAGTTTAGTGAATTAGTGATTGATTTTTAATTATTGAGTTCTAAATGACTTACTGGCTTAACTGCAAAACGTAGACTAGCCGCACACCTTCAATTTTTATTTATTAGTGCGATATTTACGGTTCGCATACGCACATTATTTATTGTTATAGATACTAGGGTATGTCCCTGCACTGTCTGTAGATATCTACATCTTAAGCCAAACTCTCCCACTCACAGAGCAAAAAAAATATAGATAGTCATCGATGTATTATAGTCCATTGAATTACGCAAGTGTGGTTTGCCAAAATTCATACACCTTTGAGAACATGAATTAACATTATGTAGAACTCTCCGGTGTGAAGATTTCTTCACGATGCTTTCCTTATCCCAAAACAAGTGATAATTCATAATCAATGCACACGTTACTATGATAAAATTAGAGGCCTAAATATAACTCTGGCACTAATCTAGAACTAATAATACATACTAGTCTAAACTAAACAATAACGGTAACCTAATTAATAATGTTGCAGATAAAACATTTAATTTCAAAGCTAAAAATAATTACTTAACCAATTATAAATAACTTTATATTTTTGTGAACAAAAAATTTTTGTATTTTGTAGCCTGCTCTGGGTTGTGGCATCCCTAAGGAGTTCATAGCGTCGACATCGTCCAAATTTTTTAAGTATTTTAAATGAATTAAAAAGTTGATCGTAGATACGAATAATAAAGTAACTAGATCAGCTATACCTCTTAAAAACTTAGCATTTTGGTTGTAAGAGTTTTTAACATCAAAATCGGTTAAGTTAAGCCATGTCGAAGGCCTTTAAGCGGCATAAAAACTTCTGATCAATGATTGGGTTAGCCACTAATCCCCCAAATTTTCTCTCAAAAGCAGCGAGATAGAGAATGCTCTAGGCCTCCTCAGTGATGAGGGGTCACGCGTGCCAAGCCATTAAAGGGTTGAGGTCATGAAATTTGGTGTCTCTGGGCAGGAATTCTCAAGTGCTTATTTACCAACTATGCCTACATAATATATTATAATAAATACATTTTAAATTTGTTCTCAGAGGAGCCCAAGGTACAAATCGAAGAAGAAGGATACTACAGCGAACCGTCAAAACGAGTTAGAGCCAATAGCATTAAGGCAGGTGAGCACAGCAAATCGTATTACAGGGTAAATGAAACTGAATCGGGTTTGTTTCAATGCAATAAAGAGTTTCAATAAAAAATATACTTTTCATCCGGAAGAACGAATTGAAATTGTCCTTACTTACAGTCATACAAGGATCTTTTGGCGCGTGGGTGACAGAGACAGCGCCTTACAGGTAAAAGATCCATGTACGACAATACTTATTTTAATGGCGCTTTGATAAAAGCATGATGATTATCGGTATCGGTACTACGAGTATACAATAGAATCAATATCTGTTAATGGGTTAGTAATTCTGTCTTATTGGTCCAAATGACGTCATTACGATTCTAATTATTGCCTTTTGGGAGACTTAAACGTAAGTAAATAAAAATTTGATTAGAAATATTTCTTTCAAAAACTTTAATACTTTCCTAAAAGCCTATAATGGGCCTCTTTAGAAATAGCCTTAACATTACCTACTGTTTTTCTAGAAGCGAACGATGGACGAGAGACTTGGGGCACGGGGGCAGACTTTCTGCTCTCCATCATCGGGTTCGCAGTGGATCTCGCCAACGTGTGGCGGTTTCCATACCTGTGCTACAGAAATGGCGGAGGTAGGTCTTGCTTCATCATCGCTATTCATAACTGTTACACTGCTGGACACGGGACTCTTTTCAGACTGAGAAGGTTAAGGCCATAGTCAATCACATTGGCAAAGTGCAGATTGGCGGACTTCACACAACTTTGAGTTTTGCGAACTCTTTGGTATGCAGGTTTCCTCACGATGTTTTCCTTCAGTGTTTTAGCGACTGATATTGGATACTCAAAACGCACATAACTCTGAAAAATCAGAAGTGCGTGCCCTGGGATTTGAACCCGGACCTCCAGTAGGGGGGCGAATGCTTAACCATTAAGCTATCGCCGCTCCTAGGTCTAGGTCTTGCTTGTTTAGGATTATTGAAATTGTTCGCTTAGATTTGGGTTCTTAATGTAGAAGCATTTTAGTCTCAAATAAACAATTTTATTATGGTGTTCCGAACGTATTTTCCAAGGTAAAAAAATCTGCTCATGTCTATTTTAAAATTGGAACTTAATCACATTCTAAATTAATAAGATGAGTAATTGACCAGGCCTTGGAATGTAATTGTCCGGCTTAGATAGTTAAATGGAAAACCAAAAGTGAATTAGGTGAAATCATACCTTTTTTATCGTTGATTATTTAAATAAGTAAAAGCATTGGTTTTATATTTCTTCTATTTAATACTTTAGAGACAAAGATGTTTCAAAGTAAAAATCATTTTAAAGGTAACGGGTAGTTATGGTTGCACCATTTGTATTGACTCAATTGTACGAAATTCATCAATCGTGAATACTCGATAATTAAATGTTTTATCGTTAATTAAAATCATTCTTTAGAAATAAGATCATTTATTCCACTAATATTTTTGTAATTGATTGTTTAAACGCAAAAATTATGGATGTTACAATACGAAGTCTTTGTAGTGAATAAAATCTTTGCTTGTAAAATAAATGTGTACATTGTTTCAGGGGCCTTCCTAATCCCCTACATGCTAATGCTAGTCTTTGGAGCGGTACCCCTGTTCTATATGGAGTTAATACTGGGACAATACAATCGACAAGGACCCATAACGCTGTGGAAGATTTGTCCCTTGTTTAAAGGTAAAATACATGTAGGATATGTAAACAATAAGGTTATCACAGTGAAATCTGTGTTACCGATACATATTTGAGATCTTTTTATGCAGATAAACTTTGTGACTAATTTAGTGTTACATTCTTTGTTTGTCTGTCTGTCTGTATGAGTATCTCGCGAAGACCATTAAGTACATTGTTTTTGATAATATTTGGCATACCTATATTATATGAGTTGTACTAAGGGTGCAGACTTTTGATATTTTTCATTGTAATAAAATAAGTTATTTTTGTGAGACAACAAGTAAAAGTTAGTACTGACTATAGAGGTTTTATGGAAAGATGCGTTACTTTCCGACAACAATTGTGCAATGACATTTTTTTTTCTAAATAGTTAATCTCCTTCGAAGGGGATCTTGGAAGGGGATTTGTGGAATAAGCCATCTAATGAATAATAAAAAAATGTGTCCTGAATTTGTAAAGCAGGTAAACGTAACACCTGAATTAATATTAAATTTTGAAACGACCCTAATCCAAATATGGTAACTAAAAGATTAAGTAGAAGATTAACGGATGTAGCTAGGTATAAAGCAGTTTACACTAATGGATTCAAAATTATTAGTTAAAATATTGAAGTGTTGTGTGAATTTATTGCAAAATGTAGTTAAGTTACATATTAAGCTCATTTACTAATCAGCATTGTAAGTGTATTGGAAATAATTGACAGGCTTTATTCATATTTTTTTGGTTGCTCATGGACATTCGTCACGTTAAATACAGTAAAACCAACTTAACCTTGAAATGAAGAGAGGCGCTGTCGGACGCATTGGACCAACCATTGCACGCAATTCGAGAGGTTCAACTGACAGATGAATGACCACAGCGTACTTATGAATGAATTTTTAACATGGCGGCGTTAGTTCCAATTTTTGCCATTTCAGAGATAAGTTGGTGGCACTGTACTTATCTACCTAAATATGGCGTTCAATGGTCGTGAGTGGTTGTTAGTCAGGTACATAACAGCATAGCATAAATTGAAGAAAGGGATCCATAGCGTCATTTGTTGTCGGACAAAGAGCAGGGGAAATTGGCTTAGGTAGGTATATAGATACTTACCTACTAAACTAAAGGATGAGTAGGACGTGTTACACTCCAAAATGGCGCTCATTTGAAAACTTTGAAATATAAACAGTTTTCTTATCCACAGGTGTGGGCTTCTGTGCTGTGATGGTAGCCTTCTACGTTTCGTTTTATTACAACGTAATTATTGGTAAATATCATTACTTTCTTTATAATTACTAACATAGGACTTTACACTAACTTTATTTGTTAACCTTTTCTGTCTATCTGTTTGTACGTTAATTTGAATGAGCTACGTAGGTATACATAGAAAATCTTACACATTTTATGTCCTAGCCCTCACGCAAACCATGCTCTAAGTCCTCTAAGGAGCTTCGTTCCAAATGCCTAAACGAAAATCATTACTTAAATCAAGATTTCCCTAACTTCATTCCCGTCCCCAGGCTGGGCATTGTACTTCCTGATATCGTCCGCGCGCTCGGAGCTGCCGTGGTTGCACTGCGACAACGCGTGGAACACGGAGCAGTGCTGGGACGCGGCGCGGCTCAACGCCACCAACCGGACCGACGTGCCCTACACGGGGCCGCTGTCGCACTTCACGCCCGCTTCCGAGTTCTTTCAGTGAGTAGCGTTCAGTTTAAATTTAAATTAGGAACCGGCTGAAATTCGCTGGGACGCGGCGCGGCTCAACGCCACCAACCGGACCGACGCGACGTGCCCTACACGGGACCGCTGTCGCACTTCACGCCCGCTTCTGAGTTCTCTCAGTGAGTGTTCAGTTATGATTTAAATAATTAGTGACTCGCTGAAACTAAAATTCGCTTTCGATTTCGGCTAAAAAGCCTGTTTCGGTTGGGCACTAATTAATACCCATGTTTGTGCTAACTGATAGATAGTTTAGAGAGAGATGGGGGGTGAATTGAAGTTCTTCACGCACTTTAATAATATTTATAGTTAGGTAGTCATGACATTAATGCGTACTCATTTTATTTCGATCAAGTTTGTATGACTCGTGGATAGTTAAACAAAGTACCTACTCGATGAGTTACATATTAAACTACGGTGCTTTTTCTAATCATAGATAAATAAATAGTACTTTTAATTAACGATAAATTTTATGAAACAGACAAAGGTCTAGTCAGCCCTATCATCATAGCCTATAGAGTATGGAAGTTGAAAGCAAAACATCCTTGAATAACTTTACTTCCAGTTAAAGGGCTATTAGGTAGGTACAAGCTTAGTTTATCAAGATAACGCACACGTCTAAATTACTATCATTACAGATAAGAAGTAAACTGGGTAAGTACTTCATTTGCAACAGGAAATTGCGTTACAAAAACTTTCGCGTATACCGCCGAGCTGAGAGATAGATTCTAACGTGAAACAGGGTTTACACTGTACATAAACAGTATTAGGTAGGTATACCTACCTAATTTCTAAAAGTCGTAAGTAAGTAAGACGATACAAAAAGGCCTGAGCCAAAAAGATTTATTACCTACTTAATAATTTTTACACGTTTTTTTGTAAGTATTCATGACTAACCTATGGAATTCATTCAACTATAAACTATATATGCAAGGCCTCACATCTATATGCAGCTCGCGAGCAGTGCAAGCCTTGCGCGCCCCCTTACGGCAGCCCTGAGTGCAAGCAATCGTTCGCGGGCATGTGAGTCACCGCAGTTATAATGTTACACATTTCAAATTTAGTAATAGGTACGTTAATTTACGGTCTTCTTTTCCTTCATTTTCAGCCGAGCAGTTCTGGAAATGCAGCACTCTGAAGGACTCAATGACCTGGGACTACCAAAATGGCAACTTGCTCTGTGCTTGGGGGTTGTCTACATTACCCTCTATCTATCGCTGTTCAAAGGAGTTAAAAGTTCAGGTAAGTGCTTTAACCATTAAATTCCTTCAGAATACCTACCATGTTTTTAAAGAAAGAGATAAGGATGAAAACTTGATAAAATCAAGTGTATGTATACGGATAACGTTATATTTTGTAAAAATAAGGATCATGTTACGAGTATATGAAGCGAAGCGAAATAGATTATTAAATTACATTAACTTTAACATAAATACATATATACACACACAATACGAGGCATAGAAACTTTATTGATATTAAAAAAAGGCATTCTTAAAAAATATTGGAATATATTATCATAACTTTTTAATGTAATTTCGAACGCAACAATGTGTAACAACACAAAAAAATGTGGATAATAATTAAAACAGGCAAGGTGGTATGGTTGACTGCTACAATGCCGTACGTCGTACTGTCAATACTTCTCGCCCGAGGCCTGCTCTTGCCGGGAGCCACTCGAGGCATCGCCTACTATCTGCACCCCGAGTTGACTCGTTTGAAGGATACTCAGGTAATACATTTAACGACTGCCAAAAAAAGGCGTCAATACATTTATTTCTCCATCGTTTGTCATTTCATTAACTTTTTTATTGAAAGAAGCTTCTAAGTAGTCGCATTGTGATTAAGTAAAAATCTAATGATATTTTTTTAGTCTTGATCCTTATGTTATTTTGTTTTGTTCTACCGCAACGTTTTACTGTAGTTTGTATGTGTATGTATTGTATATGTATTGTATGCTTAATATATTTTAAGGTCTGGGTGGACGCAGCTGTTCAGATATTTTATTCAGTCGGAGCTGGATTTGGTGTTCATCTGTCGTATGCCAGCTATAATACATTTCACAACAACTGTTACAGGTAAAAGAAGTTCTATTAGAATCTTGTTTTGAAGTTACAATATTTTTGTAATTTTGATTTTTTTATCTTATTTGATTTCAGAGATTGCCTCGTAACTACTCTGGTTAATTGCTTCACATCATTCTTCTCTGGATTTGTGATATTTACGTACCTTGGATTCATGTCTCATAAACAGGGCGTTCCCATTTCTTCAGTGGCTACTGAAGGTATATCTGTAATAATATTATATAGACTGAAAGCATATCATTGTTTTTAACTCTTGTCTTAGTGTATCCAAAATTTTTGTATATTTAATATCGATTACAGGTCCTGGCTTAGTATTCCAAGTATACCCCGAAGCAGTGGCAACACTGCCAGGAGCCAGCCTATGGTCGATGCTATTTTTCTTTATGCTCATCATGCTTGGATTGGATTCAGGGGTAAGACTTCATTTCATCTCCTATGTTTACAACTGTTATTGATTCTCCGAAATAGCCTGACTACGGTTTGATTTGTAAGTATATGGCACATATAAAAGTCAAGAAATCTATATTATAAATTATCTGCATAACTCGTGGACTTCTTTGGCTCTTGGTCTCAGTAGCTCAAACGTTCTGCCTTTCGAATAGTAGGTAATGATTAGAGATAGGTGTTATTAAAACATCTTAGTTACTAATTTCATATTCGCCTTTACAGATGGGTGGATTAGAGTGTGTGATCACTGGCCTACTGGATCAAGCGAGGGCGAGCGGTGCACACTGGCTGCGACGAGAACATTTCACTTTGCTTGTGGTGTGCGTCTCTTTCTGCGTGGCGTGCATTAATATTACACCGGTAAATATCATAGCTGTATTTCTCTGTTATAACGTTATGATAATAAATACTTTTACATATTATTATGTGATGTTTTATTTTATGTTTTCAGGGCGGTATTTACATGTTCCATCTGCTCGATACTTATGCTGCTGGAATATCGCTGCTCTGTTCAGCTCTTTTCGAGGCAGTAGCAGTGTCCTGGTTTTACGGTAATATTTGATACACGATAATTTTTTTCTAACATCACACAACTACCAGTAGGTATAACTATTTATATCGATTACAGGTCTAAAGAGGTTCTCGGATGATGTAGAGGAAATGCTTGGATTTAGGCCTGGATTATATTGGAGGATATGTTGGAAATTTGTCAGTCCAGTTTTCATTATCGTAAGTTTAAAAACAATATCTTCCCATTCAACCCATATTTCCGTAACCCGTAACCATAATTAATATTTGTCACTGCCTGATAAACGTGTCAGTTAATATTTCCTAGTCATTAAGAGATGGTCGCAGTGGCCTAATGGAGATACTAGTTCCCCATCCCCAAACTAATAATAGTATGTAACCATTTTAGGGTGTTGTGGTATTCGGGCTGATCTACCAACAACCACTGCAATACCAAACGTATACCTACCCACAATGGGCTGTAGTGCTCGGGTGGGGACTGGCATGCTCGTCGATACTGATGATACCGCTCGTGGCTATCTACAAACTGGCTACTACTCCTGGAACCTGTCGTCAGGTAAGACCGGACAATAAAATTACTTCGATCCGAATTTTAAAATCTTGAGTTGTTTCATTATTGCACTGCGCTTAGCACTCTTGTTACGCTCAGACACTAACTCCGCTCCATGAAATAATATACCAATTTCTAGCCTATTTTTTATTAAATTTCAGCGTGTAGCTTGCTGTATATCACCGGAGTCCGAACATGAAGCTATTCGTGGAGGAGCGCCTGTCAGCAGATTTACGTGGCGTCATTGGCTCTACGTCTAAATGACATTGGATCAACAAATTAGTATAATTCACTAAGACACATTAAAAACTATGTCCAACATGTCATGCTGTGTGATAAACATGCCCTTGGACAATTTTCCTACCTATTGGCATTTGATGTTCTAAGATAGATGCAATTAGAATTTCCTTAAATTAAATTATTAAACTTAGCAATCGTGTGAACTTCACATGTCGTTGAATCATACAGTAGTTATAACTACTTAGTAATCTTAATTATATATGTATATTATACTTATACTACTAACGTACTTATGCATTGTTATGCCAATAAATAAATATTAATGTTATTTGTCCTTAATACAAATATAAAGATATGATATGAACAATGTTGAACTTATTATGATTTATAATTTTATTGTTATAAATGACTACCTTTAATATTTAAATATTACAAAGTGTTGTTGTGGTTAAAATCAATATATTTCTCGTATTGTTATTAGACATGTTATAAACAATTTTTTTCTTTGCTTATTATTTGAATAATATGTGCTGAACTAAAAACAATATAATTTCTAAGATAAAGATGATAAGTATCAAAAATAATTGTAGTAGGACAATTTCATAGTCGAACTATTTATAAATGAAATAAACAAAGAAAAACGAACTTAGGTTTCCTTAATCTAAGATTAGTTATAGGTACGTCTATATCGTAGTTATACGGTTTGGTATTCATAAGAAGGTACATAGATATTCGTTGTAAATTGAGTACGTAGTCATGTTAAATATCGGAATTAACATATTTAAGCTCTTCTCTCTCGATCTGCTTACAACATAATAAATAAATAAATTTTATGTAAGTATACAAGTTATGTATCAACGTTTTGAAAGTTTTATATCATTTAAAAATTTCTAGAATAAATTCGTTGACTGCAATTTACCATATTATCTACGTAATACTTATAATTTTTTTGTTTATATTATATAGACTTAAAGTTGTTAAAAAAGGAACTCTATTTAGTATTAGAAAAGTAGGCCTCTTTATGAATGAATTTCAACGTGTAGCTTGATGTAAGTGCTCATAAATATTATATCATAACATATAAGATTATGTAAAGTACTAATTTAAATAGTAAATATTATTAGGAAATAGAAGTGAAATTATTTGATCTACCAGTACATATTTTTAAATTTATTCGAATAAACCTTGGGGTGCGTGGAAAAGTAAAGTACTACTTTTTAGGTCTTTATCACTATCGGTCTCCACTGCTGTTTATTTGTGGTTTGAACAATGCCTATTAGAATGTTAGGGTAGAAAAGTTAAGTCTAAGCGCTTTTCGAGAATATTTGACCGCTCTTTAAAAGGGGTAATGGGGCTTAAACTACTTGTAACAAATGAGCCGCAGAGCGGAAGATTCAAGCAATGGAACATTTTTATGTGTTGAATGGTTATTTCCTCTATTATCACTTCTGTTCTCTAATGATGTTATTAATGTATTAGCAGAAAGAAAAATCAACTATTTTAAATAATGTAGAATGTTTATATGCTCGTATAAAACGCATAAAGGGCGCCTAAAAGTCATATTTTAATAAAATATATGCATTTCATGTTACACATACACTTAAGCAATTGTATCGTCCTTATTTGGACCAACTCGCAAACAAATCTGTGACAAACACAATAATTTTGTAAATAATGTTATCTTTGTATAACTATAACTATACCTGAATAATGTACACACTATATTATATACATACCTTATTTACCCGCATATAATCTTCTTATTATATATTTTGTAAAGAAGCTTTCGAACTTATACTGCTCTTCTAAAAATAATTTACAAAATAGTTCTAACTCTAATAAAATTGTAGACTACTTGCATTAGATACTATTCTAGTCATACATAATAAGTATATTCTGTATGTATGTATCTCATATACCATTATACACACCGCTATAAATCAGTAATTCCGTTCAATTTACTTCAAAAAGCCCAAATGAAAAATTTATTTATGAAAAAAAAATAATTAAAAACAATATCAACCAAATAACGTCCAACAATAGGTAATTATTGTATTTACCCTTATATTATTCTCATGTATAAAGTAGTTAACAGCAATATGATCATAATTTAACATAAAATTCATAAATCCGCTATTCTTAGACGAATTTTATTTGCACAATTATGTAAATAAATACTTACTTAAAATCTACTATTTACCTAAAATGGAAGTGAGTGATTAGTTATTAGAACTTCGATGTAACTGTTAGTATACCTATTCCTTCCATCTTGGATTTAAAATAAAAAAAAACAGTATGATCGCTTGAATAAAACAACTTAAAAATTCTATAACTACACGAGGCATTTTGTTCGCAAGTTACCTCGCTGCGTCTCTCCATACCTTTACAATAGAAACGCCTACAAAGCTTTTAAATGAAATACCTAAGTACTCTATAAAATCGTTATTAAAGCATATCTTATTATATCTTACTGTTTAGAAAGCTTTAAGTCTATTTCTATATTCTATGTAACCAAATAATTGAACTTAGCTATAAAATAATACTGCTCCGGGAGAGTTAAAAATCGAATATTTTATGATATTAAACGTAGTCTTGTAGAAGCTTTATATCAAAATTGTTGTAAATAAAGACGATTGATGTAAAAATGTAGAGCATTAGTGTGGACTGTGTTCATTTATTTATAAATAAACGTGTTAGTTGACTGTAAACTGATTTTGATTTGATAACCCGACATTGTAACTACCTACCTACTTAAGTATTTACTACTAATGGACGCCCTCCAATGTTTTTCAATTCGAACTAATACATAAGAAATATAAATAAAAATTCTTGTTTTTAATACTAATACAGATAAATAGCTATGCAAAAGCTGAAATATATCTAAATATTAATTAACGATTAATTAACTTCTTAATAATTTATAATAATATTCCTCTGAAAAAGCCCTACCGACTGACCAGGGTGGGGCTAATTTTATACTTAGACCATGACTTAAGACTTTAACTAAGTAGGTATCGTGGGACAAGGCTATTATTTTAGGCCTCTGCGATACGGCAAAATTGACTTAAGACAACACATTTAGGTAGGTATAGTGTTCAGTGTTATAGTTACAAAATTGCTACTTATTTAGGTAACTATTTATTTCTGTAACTGACATTTTAATTAGTTACACAATCGCTAAATTATCCATCGTTCATTAGTTACAAAACCACTTCGAAATTTTATTGATAGTTCATTAGTAGGTACTCCTACATAATACAATTTATGAGTTACGCAATAATTACATTTTATTGATTGTGCATAATTAAATTATATTTGCTACAAGCACCAATAATAAAAATGCCACGAACCTACATTTGTAAGTAAGTACCTACATACCTACATAAAAATAATATAGTTTATAAGTCCATTATTAGTAGGCTACGAAAATCCATCCAAGTTTTAGTAAATGTGTAAGACCAAACTTATATTTAATATAATTAAATAGTAGATCCGTCTGATAATAACAGGTGGTAAGAGCCTAGACTCTACTCTAGGCTTCATCATCATCATTCATCCGGGGAAGTACCTACCACCGCCCGCCAAGGTACTTATTAGCATTTCAACCGTCATAATACATACAAGTTTGCGCGTTTTCCGCTAAGAAAACCCCATTTGTCATGGCGCCTCAATTCCAGGGTACCGCGCTCACCGTTGGCAAAAGTGTTGGGATTCTGGGCGTTGACATTTCGAGCGACGTGCAGTATCGGAGTCATCTGGAAGCTAAGGCCAAATTGGCCTCCAAAAAGCTTGGTGTCCTAAACCGGGCGAAGCAGTACTTCACTGCGAGGGACCTCCTGATGCTTTATAAAGCACAGGTCAGGCCTCACATCTCTGTCGAGTACTGCTCTCATCTCTGGGCAGGGGCGCCACAATACCAGCATTTCTATTCCAGTCCATTTGACGCCGTACAAAAGCGCGTGGTTCGAATTGTCAACGACCCACGAGTCACTAACAGGTTAGAACACCTAAGTCTGAGGAGAGACATAGGATGCCTCTGCGTGTTCTATCGGCTTTACAACGGTGAGTGCTCCGAGGAATTGTTCGATTTGGTGCCAACTTCACCCTTCCATCATCACACCACTCGCCGAAGATTGAAGTTCCATCCACATCGCTTGGACTCGTGGCGAACGACTACTTACGGTCCGTTTTTCACGATCGTTTTTGCCGCGGACATGCACGATGTGGAATGAGCTTCCTTCTGAGGTATTCCCGGAGCGCTATGACATGGGGTTCTTCAAGAAAGGTGTAAAAAGAGTTCTCCTTCAGGGCCGGCGTTGCACTGGTGACTCCCCTGGTGTTGCTCGTGTCTATAGGCGACGATGACCACTTACCATCAGGTGGCTCGTCTGCTTTTACGTCAGCCCTTCAGGCTATAAAAAAAAATTGCTTTAACATCAATTGTGTCACGGATAGAAAGGTGTAGAATAGAACCGAGTAAAATTTTTTAAAGGCGACAATCTCAGTCCTCTAGAGTAACAACTCATCTAGGAGCAAAATTATTCGTAGAACGAGACTTACTTACAATATTACTAACTGGATTATTTCTAACAACAACTAAGTAACTGGACTACCTAACTACAATCCCCACTCAAGTCGTCACGCTTATTAACAAAATAACCTCCTATTATTGATAGATAGATAGATAAAATCTTTATTTGTAAGGTAAAGCAAAGTTCAAAAATAATAAATATCTGTTACGTTACGACCCGTCGCATGCGGAATGTAAGAACATCACCTTACCAAATGGATCCTACTCAGCATTATGCTGGTGACACAAGGAAAACCAGCGCTGATCTTCCGCAGGAGACAAGTGACACCACGAACCACAATATTTTAACACATACAGCTAACTTCCTGTCCCTATTTGCCTCTTGTTCTGAATCGGTCACAGTAATTGTCATGAATAGCAGCGAAAGTTGGTGTTTTTTTTGTCGAGGGGGATACCTTCACAAGGTACCCGGTGTTGCAGGAGCGACAGAGGGTTATGTATTAAGAGGGACAAATGCCACATATCTGGTCTTCCCAGTTTACGGCGGTATACCACCGTCCTGCCCGGGGCTTACTTACTTGGATGTATGTTTTAATTCAGTAAAAAAAAACATGCAAGTAAGTTACCTATGGTACGGTAATATTAAAATACCCACCTAATATTTTGTCAGCACTATTATCTTCACGTATCAAATATACCGGTAAAATATTATCTTTAAAATTGAACCTCAGGAAAAGATGTAATAAAATCCATTAAACACACAAGGATATTACATTATACAATCAAATCAGTTTAACCAATTATTGCAAACGTTGACTATTCTCTGTGTTATGTTATTTAGAAACGAATGAGCAGAATGAGGTTAATGCCTTGGTAGACAATGTTTCTCATAACGATCTATAAATATTGTCTATGAATATCTAATAGCGTTCCGTTGTACGCATATCCGTTAAATCTGATAACATTTATTTCTTGTTAGTTATGCATGAAATTGTATCGTTGTCAAATAATAAGCCAAACTTAATATTTTATTTAGATATTTTATTGATATAAAATAATAAATTTTGCAGCAAGAAATATTTTTACTTGTATTTTATATTGTATTTTATATATAGGCGTAATATCATACCTACTTACACTATGTAAATAGAAACGTTAGTTCAATCCAAATGGCAGACTTGTCATGTAGTTTCCATTTACGGATTGTATGATTTTATTTTTAAATACATAATTTAAATGAAAACAGTGTGTGTAATGGTGTTGTTGTGTTTTGTAGTGTATGTTTATACGTATAAAGTCTCTAAAGCATAATATTTGTTATGTGTAAAGAGAATAAGTGAGATCTCCATTTCATTATCTTAGAATCGATATAAATAAGAAAGTATTGTAATTTGCGGCGAACTGGTTATCTACTGTGTCAATAAAGTTATGAGATAACTAAAGGTGAGAAATAACTACTGATTGCCTGGTTAGTTGCGTTTTTAAATTCGCTTTTTATTAGTAAACATATGTTATTGACGTTTTTCGCAAATTTCTTATCGGTGATAATTGATAATCCCTTACGTTAATGCTTTCACCGGTGATTAAAGACTTCTAAAAATAGTACCAAGGATCTATAAATCCTGTTTCAATGTTTACGTCTCATAAAGTTCTGTGACAGGTGGATACATATTGAATAAAAATAGATCTCATCCTATAGCATTACTCTATTTTAAATTATAGAAGGCGTTGAGGATATAAACCGAATAACCTAGCAAACATTATTACTTAAAATTGTTGGCCTGGGTCTATTTAAACATTAGATGCCTATTGAACATTATATTTCTACTTAACACACACATAGAAACATGTAAACTCACCACACAATATTTTCAATTAAGGTCAACAAAAATCTATAGTATGTACCTTAAAATAATTCTATCTTTGTTACCATTACAAAATATGTCATTGATAGGGCCATTGCCTTGTTGGCTCTGAATTTAACTATAATTTTATATACTTTATTTAGAGATGATAGATAGGTCTAAGTTAATGATTGGTAAATAAATAAAGATTAAGATTTAATTCATTAATTGATTTAGCATTTAATTTGGCCACTGCTAACCATATCATATCAATATTTAAAATTTAAATATTACTTAGAAATCTCTATTACAAAATTGGTTACTGTAAATTACATAATTTGATAAAGTAATAGGAAATTAAAAAAATAATAATACTCACACAAAAAATAATTACACTCACAGCCCCTCACTAAGATTTCCATAAAACAAGAAAAGAAATTTAAACTCGTCATTCAAATTGATGACCCAAATGGGACAGTAGTTAACTCACAGGATCATTTCCATTCTCAGTCTCGGTAAGTGTCTTGTGTGTCCATGGCACCCACGACACAGGGAATGCTAGTGTGGAGTTATGAATGTGTAGCGTTATTTTTTTATTCCATCTTTTCAGCACCTCCATTATAGAATATGCATAAAGTAATAAATCATCAATTGATATCATAGTTAATTTGGTTGTACATATTGCATTAAAGAAATGTTAGAACAAGTGGATGGTCCTAAAAGATTATGTAAAAGAGCCCTTCCTTGCTTTATTCTTCTTCTCAACCACTGAAGTATTTACATAATTATTATTATGTTGATGAACTTGAATTTTTCAAAATTGTTACACAAACCAACTTTTAAAAAATGTTATTTGTTTCACCTTGTGATGATTGCATCTAAAATCTAAATAGCATCTAAATAGGTACATAAGAATACAATATGAAACAATCCTGATTATTTGTTTATTTATTTCATTTGGTGTAGTTCCAACTAGGAACTGACAGGTGGATATAATGAAGTTGGTTACCTGAATGACTCAATTACATTAGCAAGGCCAATAAGATGAGTCACTTACTTTGACTCACCTTATTAGCATGCCTTTATTAAAAAATACCTGTTAAACCTTTGCATTGTATTTGCTGAATGTCTTGTCTTCAAAATTGATAGCAATATAACCAGGTTCTGTTGAATTTCTAAATTAAACCGTTATATTAACTTGAAGGTCAAAATGTCCCTGGAACGTGAGACGGTAGGCGTGATGCCTTCCGCAGTGAGTATTGGCACAGGGTCGGTGGACCCTCGTTCCCAACTCCTGCAGGAGATGAGAGAACAGAACTTTGACCTCATCCGATTTGCCTCCTACAGAACTGCGTGTAAACTCCGTTATGTGCAGAAGAAATGCAATTGTGAGTTATATAATTTTTGTATTATTATCTCTTACAAAATAATATGAAAGAAGTTTGATATTGCACAGAGTCACTTATTGAGGCACTTATTTTGTAATCTTTGTCTTGCAATGATGTATAATCAATAATTAACTTAAAATGTTAATGTAATATGTATATTATTGAAATAATATGTATATTATAGCAATAATATTTATTGTATTAACAATTATGTCCCAGTTAGATAAGTACCAAGTAATATTTGTATCATACAATTTTGTCCGTGAACTTGTAACATGTTAATATGTGTTCTATTCTCCACAGTACACGCAATAGACATATGGAACGTAATAGAAGCGTTCCGTGAGAACGCTCTCAACACGTTGGAGCCAACAGCATGTGTGAACGTGACGCGGCTGGAGACGCTGGTCTCCTCACTGTACCACAACCTGAACAAGCGGTTACCGCCAGCTCACCAGGTGTCCGTGGAGGCCTGCTCGGCTTTGCTGCTTAACTGGCTGCTAGCGGCTTACAGTACTGGGTATGATACAGATGTTAAAATTTAAAATTTTCTGTAAATTGAGTCGTGTACCTGGTCTATGTAAAAAGTTATACTTTTTTAGTGATAATGGATTATTTTTTGCATTTAAAAAATATTAACAGAGCAAATTGCAAATCTTTTATAAGTGCCAGTTATGAATAAAATAGAAATAAAGTTTGTGGTTACAAACCTCCAATGTAGTCTGAAGTATAACATGTAGCTATGTAGAAGTTTATTTGTTTTCAGAGAAAATGTGGGCAAAATCCGAGTGTTCTCTATCAAAGTTGCGTTAGCGACGATGTGCGCGGGCAAGCTCATGGATAAGTTGAGATGTAAGTACCCATCTATTTCACACACTTGCTTGTTTTATATTCTTTATTATTATTACATATTATTTAACTCATATTTGTACTTAAAGGGAATAATTAGAAGGATTTCTCGAGTATGTACTTACAATCAGGGTGTTTAAAAAGACTGAATGTTCAGCACCCTGTAGCTTAATTGGTAGTAATCTTGTCTCGTCAAATTGACGGATCTCGTATTCGATTCTCGGTAGTGACAAATTTTTATATGACAAATAAAACAATTTCCTCTCACTCTCCTCTCACCCCACCATCAAAGCATAACCAAGCCCCAACTAACCCTAACATTTGTTGCAGACATATTCTCGCAGCTGTCGGACGGCAACGGCCACCTGCTGATGAAGCGGCTGTCGGACTACCTGCGCGAGGTGCTCGCATTACCGGCCGCGGTCTACGAGTCGCCCTCGTTTAGCTATAACGACTCGCTCGCGCTGTCTATATTCAATCAGGTAAGGATGTGAAGTTATTGCTGTAAATAATAAGTTGACTAGCTATCCGCACGCACCTTCGCCCGCGTGGATTTCTTTTTTTAAATTGTCATCCCTATTTGAACCCCTTAAGGGTTGGCTTTTGAAAAAATGTTTGACTTTGCATCATGGGAAATTTAAACTATCTTCGTGGGAAAATTAATCGAAATTGGTCAAGCGGTTAGCATTCTTCAAAGAAACTTTCATCGCCTATTTCAAGTCTTTAGTGGTTGATTTTCGAAAACAAAATAGCCTTTGTGTCTTCAACTGTTTTCGTCACAGTTATCATGACCGCAGTGGAAGGTTGGTGCTGCATGCTTGTTTCCTATCATAAATCCTTGAAAGCACTATACCTAACTCATACGGCCAAAAGTAACAGTGTAGTAAATAATTACTGATGAAACCACCAAAACACCACCAACACACCACAAACCACATTGACCCATATATAAACAACATCAATCAATTATATTATATTGAACTAAATTGAAAGACCGTTAGTTAATATCTACGTCATCTATACGAAACTACTATATTTGTTGAGTTATCAATTGACGTGTATCCATTGTCACAGAACGGCAAGATAACGGTGAACGATTTCCTGGACACCCTCATGTCGGACCCCGGCCCGCCGTGCCTGGTGTGGCTGCCGCTGCTGCACCGCCTCGCTAGTGTGGAGAATGGTGAGTGTGATGTTGTTTTGGAGGAGAAGAATGTTGAGGGTAGTTTTGTATTTTCTGGTTAGAGGGTACTTGTAATAAAGTTATTTTTTGTGTTACGGCGAGTCTGAGTGTTCATTAAAATGATTTCTTATGGAATTTATTGTGTAGTAATTTCTGACCACGGCCTCACCCGCGTGGAATTCATTTGAACTTCGCTCCTCTATTTCAGCATCTTAGGGAATTTCTAAAAATCCTTTCTCAATGCTCACCTACATCATGAAAGGAACCCCTGTACCAAATGTCAAGATTGTAGGTACAGTAGTTTAGGATGTGCGTTGATATGTTAGTCAATGTGTCAGGCTTGCCTTTTATATAATCAGATTGATATTTATTGTAAAATTATGATGACGATCTTAATTATTATGCAAGACATTTTCACGCGTGATTGAAGGTACACGACTTTATTACGCGACAACATTGTTGTTTTGAATTGTTGAGCTTAATAAAATAAGTGATAAATAATGTAATGTAGTTAATAACGACGACTTCCGCGTTCGATTCCCGGCTAGGGCAGATTGTGTGACAGGTGAATGTTATTTCTCGTTTCGTCGGTGTAAGAGATGTGTTATTTGTTATTTTCGTTAATCCAAGTGTTGAAAGTAGCAGTGTCGTCAGTAATGGGTTATTAATTGGTTGAAGGCTTAATTAACGAAAAAAAATTATCATGGTCATTAGCTAAGTGTCGTCTTTCTTAGTCTTACGGCCGTATTCTATGACTTAGTCTATGAGGTCTCATAGCGTTGAATACAGCTCAGTCATTGGTCCAATTGTCAAACCAAATGACCCTATGCGTTCGTGAGCACTGTGAGACTTCGTAGTACTGTTTGTGAATACTGCTGTCAGTCTATGTTGCTCATAATCTAAAGGTACATACCGCACTACTACACAACACGATCAAATATTCTACGGATTACAATTTTGTCGCACAGTGTCGCAGAACATAGTTACTTTGCGATGCTTCATCTCATACAATTATTTAATACGAACAATATTTGGTCTTGTCGCGTAGATATTTTTTTGTGATCGACCAAGGCCAAGGTACAATTTAGAAACTAGGCCGGGCAGTTCAGTTAACAGATGGTGTAATATTAGTTAATAAATGTGAGGACAAGAGCCTGCTGTTAGCGACAGTTATTCCTTTTATTTGGTGTTCGTAATAGACCAGTTTGTAATTGTTAGTATGAGTCTCGTTCCAACTCGGTCACAGATGCGTTACTACCCCTGAGGACTGAGATAGTCGCCTCCAAAAAAGTAAAAAGTACTCTTAATTACATTTTACTTATCTCTTAACTGTACAAATCTTCAAACACTACTAATAACCTATCTCTAACTATATAGAACGATATATCTATCTTCATACACTACACCTACTACCCTCCCCTCCCCGCCAGTGGTCCACCCGCTCGCCTGCAGCGCGTGCCGGCGCGGCTCGCTGACCGGCTTCCGGTACCGGTGCACGCGCTGCGCCAACTACACGCTGTGCCAGGACTGCTTCTGGCGCGGCCGCGTCTCCGGCGCGCACGCCAACGACCACGAGGTCAAGGAGTACTCCGCTTATGTGAGTTACGACGTTTTATGTTAGTGTAAGAGCGTATTTCAGCTGTTGGCACACTTTTCGGGACAAGGGCCGCACAAAGGCACACTTTTCGGGCCAAGGGCCGCATAAAGGCACACTTTTCGGGTTAATGGCCGCATAAAGGCACACTTTTGAGGTTGAAGGCTACTCAAAAGCACACTTTTGAGGTTAAGGGCCGCACAAAAGCACACTTTTGAAGTTAAGGGCCGCACAAAGGTACACTTAAAGGGCCATGGGCCGCATAAAGGGACACGTTTTAGGCCAATGGCAGTACAAAGGCATACTTTTTCGGACAAATGCCGCTCAAAGGCACACTTTTCGACCCAAGGGTCGCTTAAAGGCACACATTTCAGGCCACTTTATTAAAAAAACTGTTAGGACATGATAGTGAAAGCCAATTAATGGTGCAATTATATGCTATCATTGTAGCTCCGCTCCTATTAGTCGAAGCGTGATGTTATATAATATAGCGTAAAGTTTTTCTCGATAAAACAAACTAAAAAACTGGTCTAAACCAGGTTTAAACCAACAAACTCTTCAGCTAAATAATTCTAGTATAGGTTAATACCAGATAACATCATCATAACATCTCGAAGCCCTATAAGCTATAAATAAGTGTAACTCAGTACCAACTGCCGTTTGACCGCAATAAATATAAATATGATGATTGAATTGTGTACGTCGCCGTCGGTATGAATATTAAACCGAGTTGTAACTGGATCCGGGTGTAACAAGTTAACACCTTAACAGCGGATCACGATTACAACCTGTCGCAGTGAATTGGTTCATGAGCATTATTGAGCATGCTCAATACAAATATTGGCGATGTTTATTGCGAAATCTAGTTGTTGGATCGTATTTCTAAATGTTTGGGATTACGGCAGTATGCATAATGATGATAAGTGACCCTACCTATTCACATTACACGAACTAGTTACTACTCACACAAGATCGTTATTAATTTATATAAAATAGTAAAAAAGACATGACGATCTTGCTTTTCAGACATCTCTGGTGTGTTATTGAGAGACGTTATAAATTAGAATTGATTAAAGGGATACTAATATAGACCGAATATTGAACGAATTCAAGCAAGTCATCTCTCATTATAACGAACCAAACACGTCATCACATATTAGTCGTTTGTTAAATGGTCTATTTATAACTTAAGAACGAGGTACCGTAGATGACATTAGTAAACACAACAATTGATATTGTGAGACACATAAATTAACATTAATTGTTGTTGCGAACGGGTAAAATTTCATTCATACCTACCAGCACATATCGTATCCATCAAACAGACAAGCATAAAGTTTTAAAGTTTCACGATAGCACACCCTGCACGAACAGGCGCTATCTAGACTAAAGACGTAATTTACTGCCACCGACAGGAATCGAACTTGCTAGCACGGAAAATACATTATTATTGAGAATGCTGGCCGGTACACTAATAAAAATAATAAAATGAAATGTTTATTGAGCATAACAGTTTTACAGCACTTTCATATACATGGATAAAATTACAACACTATATAAGTTATTTAAGTGTTCAGTTGAACTCTGATATCCATGATAAGATTCAACTTGTGTTATGGGTAGATGTGAATAGGTACAACCATATACACCTGAGCCACCGAGAATATGAAATTGCCACACTCCGTTAAAAATCCTCCCCACTAAATCTGTGCGCTCAGAGTTCAGTTTAGGTTGTTAGCAAAATTAACGTACGGCATATTATACTCCGTTTGAATTCGAGCTGGAATTCGTTATTATCGCATGGCACACAAATGCCAGCGTTGCGACAATGCGATTAAGGTACATTTAAGATTGAGGGCGTTATCTAAAAATACCCTTTGTAAATTTTTCTGACACGCTAAATTGAACTGTGATCACTACCTGTGCTCACATAGTTTGGTCACTTAAGTTTGGTTTTGGCGGAGAGTGGCAATTCTATATGCTCGATGACTCAACTTCAAACTCAACTTTCATGCTGACATTTGTTTAGATTTACAGTGCGCCCAACTTAACTCTGAAATGGCAAAAATTGGAACTAATGAAAAGTCATCATAAGTACGTTGTGGTCATTCATCTGTCAGTTACTAGTGTGCAATGATTGGTCAAATGAATGTCAAATGCGTCCGACAGCGCCTCTTTCGTTTCAATCTTAAGTTGGGTTTACTATAAATTAAAACCCATTTGACATTAAATTTTTTTATATTAAACAAAAACACAGCATAGACAAATATTTTTTTGTCTGTGACGTTCAATTCTCTATATTAATTTGTGACCACATTTAAAATGCGTATGACACTAACAATATGTGTGTCTGTCTGTGTGGTGCAGAAATCCCCGTCGAAGCAGATCGGCGCGACGCTGCGCAAGTCGTTCCGCTGCGTGCCGGAGCGCGCGCGGCCGCAGCTGCCGCGCTACCCCGACCAGCCCGAGCGCACGCTCAACCTGAGCCACATCGTGTGAGTGATACACTGCCCGCGTCGGTGGTGCGGTTTGGTGAAGTGTAATCTGGTGCTATTGCCGTATATGGTCATGATCAGGGATTACAATATTTCAATCAATTCAGGGACCACGTGTGGTTTAGTGAAGTGATTTATAAGAAAGTGTTCTTTTTATTTATGTTAAAGTATAGTATTAGTAAAGTATAGTATTTTGGCACAGAATAATTAGTGAATATCTGAACGCATTCAATTAATTTCCTTCCTCTAGTCTTTCGCGAAATCTCACTTACGTATCCGACAAAATTAACACATAAGTTAAGCTGGGATATACACCCAACAATACTGACTATAATGTTGTCCCCCCCACAGGCCCCCCTCACCGGTGCCGGCGCACAACGGCTTCCCGGAATACGTTGGTGGATATGTCAACACCGGCTCGCTCGACTCGCGCTCGTCTCGCTCCACGCATCGCAGTATGTGTACTATATTTTATTATTATAGCACTATCATTATTTATTATAAGGCCCCTCATACGATTGACACCGCAGTATGTATTTTATACTTTATTATTAAAGCGCTATTGCTGCTTACTATAAGGCCGCTCACACATGTTCGTGAATGTTTGTACGTTGATCGACTTGTCTTTCAGCTTTTAGCTTTAACAGCTAGGAAAATCGTCGTAATCTAAAACTTTGCATAGTAATTTGAAGAGGTCCGTCTGTCCGTGTAACACTCGTGAATTCGCGTATTCGCGCGAATATGAGTGATCGGCTTTATACTAAACAGCACGTAACCATAACCTGTAAAAATAAAAAATTGACTTTTAAACATGGTTTTAATCAATTGGTGAATCTATAATGATTCTATGATCTATAATGATTATTTTATTTATTGTAGGTATAGCAGAACACCTTTCTCGCGGAGTGGATGATGAACACAGGCTGATAGCGAGATATGCAGCGAGGCTCGCTCATGAAAATCGTACTATGGTAACATTATATACTTTGTTTTATTCAACTTAACTCCACAAACACAACTTTAAGCCGCATTTATTAAAAAGGCTCTAGAATCTAGATTTACTTTGGCAAAAGGAAATGTCCCGTCAGATGGGCGTCATGAGAGGAGCGGCAGGAGAGCGGCCGAGCTCTGACTGATCTCGGTCGGAACTTGTATACATGCGAGTAGTGCAGATATCATCGATAGCAGGATTCAAGCTTCGAGACATCACCGTATGCTATGTTATTCCGATATGTTATTCCGAATGCAATTTAATGGTGAATTTGTATTTGGTTACAGCCTCGTGCTGGAAGGTCGGCATCGCTGACTCCTGAGTTGGTAAGAAAATTAATTTGATAATCTTAGGTTAAAGAGTTAGAGGGTGATTCTATGAGTTCGTGTAAATCGGAGGAAAAACAGAGAATTTTTTAGATTTTAAAAATAGGGCGCTAGGATCAAAATATACGAAGAGTTATGCAATTTCACCATTTTTAAACAAATTGCACCAATAACTTTTGGAGTTATAGACCTTTGAAATTTTACGCTGAGGATGGTAATGACCAATCATCTGATGGTAACGATTATGGAGTAGAGAGTAGTGATTGAAGCCTTTTGGTAATGATTAATTGTTCATGAAATAAAAAAAACAAGTTTTTTTTAAATGTCCTGGAGTCCTGGCGCTCCGGGAATACCTCAGAAAGAAGTTTGTAAAAAAACGATAGTGAGAGTTAAGACTCAGGTACTCCACGAATCCAATAAATTTGGACAGAACTTCAATCTTTGGCGAGTGGCGTGAAAATCGGAGGGTGAAGAAGGAAGCACCAAATCACCTATCTATTTATTGTCTGCAGCGATATCTGTTGTCAGCGTCTCTGACATTTTAGAGACACCAGTCTTTCCACTATCTGGATTGTGTCTACACAGGTACGGATAACGTTCTTAACATATGTGTCTACACAGCGCACAGCGGCAACCAGGAGATAATTATTTTGTTTGAATATCTTAACGTGGTTGCTGATGAAGCATTACATCAATGCCCTACTACGCAGCTAGTCTTTCTGAGGGACTTCAACGCATGTCATTGAGTCTGGTTGTTCCCATACCAGACGACTGACCATGCTAGAAGAGAAGCGTTGAATTTTGCCACATGTCTTGGGCTGTCGCAGCTGGTAATGCAAGGGACTCGGGTGCCCGTTATCGATGGTCACACAGTCGATTGCCTGGACCTTCTGTTAACACCTGATCCAGACAGGTATACAGTTGAGGTTTGTTCAGCACTGGCTACTCTTTCCTTACAATCATCTGGAGGTGTTCGGCGATTAAGGCGTTACAAATTAGCAGATTGGTAAGGGATGCGGCACTTTTTCGCATCTAATCCTTGGGCGAGGTCTGCGTTTCTTCTTGATCCGTCAAGTTGCGCGGATGTTATAGCCAATAGGGTGCGTCAAGCCGTACTTCATACCATTCTCTGTCGCGCTTAAAGGTGGCAAAACTCCATCCATCTCATCCATCCATCAGCCTTTTTGCGTCTACTGCTAGACATACGCCTCCCCTTAGTTGTGCCACTCAAACCGGTCCCTCTGACTTGTGAATCCAGCGGATGCCCGCTATCTTCTTCGGGTCGTCAAACCACCTGGTCGGGGGGCGTACTATGCTCCTTTTTCCGCGACGGGGCCTACATTCAAGGAACTTTCTTCCCCAACGGTTAACGGTCCTTCTAACTATATGGCTAGCCCATTGCCACTTCAACCGGCTAATTCTCTGGGCTATGTCGATTACTCGTCTTCGTTTGCGGATATCAGTATTTCTGATTCGATCACGTAGAGAAATAACGAGATAACCTTTCCATAGTCCGCTGAGGCCATTAGGCCAATAGTGAAACACCAAGTCACGGAGCCATATGTCATCGCTGGCAAAACACACTTTTCGAATATCTTCGTCTCCAGGCACTGATGTATTTTGGATGACAAGATGTGACGTAATTTCCCGAACGCAGCCCATCCGAGTTGGATTCTACAAGTGACTTCTTTCTCGAAGTTGGACTTACCCATTTGGATCACTTGTTCCAGGTAAATATACTCATCAACAACTTCGAGAGCAGCGCCATCAATAACAACTGGTACAGGTGTGACATGGACATTCGACATGATTTTCGTCTTTTCCATGTTCATCTTAAGACCCGTTGTACGGCGCTGTTCGAGTTCCCGAGCATAGTACTAAGTTCTTTCATGGAATTCGCCAGAATTACATATAGAAGATATGTTATGTATTCGCCATTGATGTTAATGCCACGTAGTTTCCACTACATTAGCTTGAAAATATCTTCCAACGAAGAGGTGAACAGTTTGTAGACCAAACCTCGCATTTCCTGACACCCCTCTGCAGTTGAATAGGGTTCGTCACTGTGTTGTGTACCTACTCTGATGAACAATTGAACAACTCGATATTCCGATGGTCAATCCGGCACCGCTGGAAAATTTAGTACCGCCCAGGTCTCGATAGCATCGAAGGTTTTCTCATAGTCGGCATAGTCCACATGCGTTACATATAGCGGCATAGTATACTCATCGGTCTTCTCTATAATCTACCGTAACGTATGAATGTGGTCTATGGTACTGTAGCCTTTACGGAATCCTGCTTGTTCGGGAGGCTGGAAGTGGTCAAGCCTGCGTTCAATACGATTAAACGGCGGCAAAACTCGTCTATGGTTTATAACCGAATGTGCTCAAGCTGAGAAGCTCAAACACTCGGCGTATCTTGCCTTGATTGATGCTTGACACCGCAAAGCTCCGGATATCAGATCCAAGAAGAAAGTCTTTAACCTAGTCGCCAAGTCCTGCAAGTAGGCATTACAGAAAGCTAGTAACAATCACATTAGGCATATCCGCGCAAAACTCTCGGCCCGATCTTCTGGCAGTAGAGATTTTTAGTCATGGCTTAAAAGGTCGAAGCTAATTTCTGTAAACCTACGCTGCCTCCATTAGTAAATCCAGATGCCCTCCTTGCCATTTATTTTTCTTCATAGGTTTTCCTATTTTTTACTTTTACCATTTCAATATCTGTAAGTATATTCGTTTAGTATTTGTGCTGTGATTATGACGATTGTGATGATGTATAGATAATAGTTACCTAATATAAGACAAAAAATAATCCAAGTTTAATTTTATCACTACCCTCAATTTGTGATCATTACCTTCATATTAAAAACTGATGGTAAATGAAGGCAATGACACTGAGGGTAGTGACCTTTTGCAATATTTTTATTTATAGCCACGTAATTACAGAAGCATTTATTTTAAAACAAATAACTAGAATATTAGACCCCATAAGTGTTGCGTTAAAAAATAAAATAAGCATTAAAACCAATCGCTTACTGTGAAACTTAGACGACGGTAGTGATGAAAATTCCGTGACAAACAGCCTTTTTGACGACAAAATAAGGTTTTTTCCTTCAACGCCAATGCGCTTCCACCCACTGGTAAGTCTCTTGGCCGACTGAATGGTGCGCGAATGTGAATTACTAGGAGTCACTGAATTAGTGTTTATACTTTTGGATATTTTATCAAATCAATTTTTGATGAAGGTAAGGACCAAAATCCCGTGACAAAGTTTGTTTATTTTTTTTTGACTCAACTAATATGTTTGTATTTGTGAAAATTTATATAATGTTTCCTCATAATGTATGTGTTAATATATAATTTTACCAAGTTTCTGAAATATCAACTTCACCAAAATATTGGCAGTGGAAGTGAAAAACATGTGATTGGGACACTGAAGGAGGTGACATTTCGACCTGTTTTTGATTTTTTTTCATTATTAATTTATATAATTACGGGTTTATTCGACGTGCGAATTCTAGCTCAATGACTGATGCTTCGTTTAACATAAAAGAATGATGTAATATGTTAATACTTTTTTTTCTACAACCCCGGACACCTGATTTGCACGAACTCGTAGAATCAGCCTAGAATATTAAAATTTAAAGGAATTTAATAAAATTACCTTCACCTTTGTCAGGTAGGCCTTAAACTCTGATATATCTAATGTCAGGGAGGCCTTCCACTTTTATGTATCGTCAGGAGGTCGGAAACTGTGTTGTATTGACATGAATGCCTTAAACTCTGATGTAATGTAAGGGAGGTCTCTAACCCTAATGCATTGCAGGGCCGGTCGTCGTCGGAGGGCTCGGAGGTGGACGCGGCGCGGCAGCAGCGCGAGCTCATCTCGCAGCTCGAGGCCAAGAACAGGGAGATCATGCGGGAGATCGCGCGCCTCAGGTGACTATTGTGGTCAACTGTTTGTGTTACTATCTGTTGTTTAGCGGAATTTATTTCTTGATTTTCTGAAGAAGTGTTTATAGCTTTGCTTGCGTTGCTTCGATCTATCGAGGTATGCATGTGCGGATGGCTGATAGATACAAACCCTTTGAGCATTTCCGTGCTTCGCAGGGCACAGTCCGCCGTTGGTTCGTCGTTGGTTGGTTGGTCGAAGACTTTTGTTATGTCAGACGACAGTTGTCATGGGCACGTTTGCTTCCTTAATCCTATAAAAAATATTTCCATGGGTGTGCTCCTATTCTTCAAAACATTCCTTTTTTTGTCGTCCATGTGTCGTCTTGAACATTGTGGTCGTGGAATGCGCTCTATAGGGTTTATCCTTATACCTATAAACATGGTTGTCCCCCAGACGGCAGCAAGAAGCGGAGGCGAGCGCGAGCGCGGCGGGCGGGTCGGCGGGCGCGCCGCTGGTGTCGGAGCTGCGCGCGCTGCGGCAACGCAAGGACGAGCTGGAGGGCCATCTGTGCTCGCTGCAGGAGTCCAGGAAACACCTCATGCAGCAGCTGGAAGGGCTCATGCGGATGCTCAAGGTTTGAGCAGAGACAGACTCGAAGTTTTTTTTATAGCAGCTACGTCATCTGATGGTAAGTGATCACCATCGTTCATGGACATGGCAACACTAGGAGCGTCCCAAACGCGTTGCCGGCCACAAAGGGTGCTCAAGGTTTGAGGAGAGACAGGGTCTCGTTAAAAAGTTTGCTAGGTTAAATAGTGATAGTGGATATGTGCTAAAACTCGGGATGCTCCTATCAAATCACTGACTTTGCCCGGTTTAGAGGTATGTGCGCAACGCAAGGACAAGCTGAAGGGCCATCTGTGCTCGCTGCAGGAGTCGCGGAAACACCTCATGCAGGTGCACAAGGGGCTCATGAGGATGCTCAAGGTTTGAGGGAGACTGGGTCTCGTTAAAAAGTTTGCTAGGTTAAATTGTGATAGTCAGTGGATGTGCGCTAAAACTCGGGTTGCTCCTATCAAATCACTGATGATGGTGCCTCCAAGTTTAACGTCATAAATGTAGTTTTTTTCATACGACTATGAAAGCAACTTTGTCTGCTACGTTTTCAGACGCGTACATATTTTAGTATAACCATAGCCTGAGACGGTGGAAAGAATAAAGAATATTTTATTTACGAACACTCATTTCAAGGAAACGTTAACGATGATTAACTAAATGTTTATATTCTAGACCCAACAGTCGTCTCCCCGCTCGACGCCCAACTCGTCGCCGCGGTCCACTAAGAGCCCCCCGCTGCCTGGCTCGCAGCCCCAGCCTTCGGCGCCCGAAAGGTAACAGTAACTTACTATCAAAGAACAAATCTATCTATAAAAAATAAAATGCAATTAAAGATTACATACATATTTCAAATGGATTAAAATTTAACTAAAATTATTTTGAACTCTAAAAGATTTGTTGAACCGATGGTATAGTGTGAAATAAATTCGAGAAATGTTTGCAGTAATGAACTTCGAATAAATTATCATAGAAAAAGATAAATACTTAGATAAAAAGTTAAACAGATAGAAAAAGAGAAGATAATTAAAATGTTATGTAATGGTGTGCAGGGAGTCAACGCCCCGCGGTACAGTGCGCAGCGCGCCGCAGACGCCGTCGCTGGGCGAGCGCGAGCGCATCGACATGACGCACAGCCTCGGTAAGTCATTATGACGAGATAAATAAACATTGCTTTGTTAACTTTACCTCCCTTTTGGCCCTTTGTGTGAGGTATAATGCGTGTCGGTGTCACTTTTTTTCACTTATTCGTTACTCTTGTTTACTATTATATAAGTATTATTCAATATTTTTTGTTGCACACACTTTATACAGAATCATATAAATTTTAATAGAATTACCAGGCGAACTTTGATTAGAGTATACAGGTGTATAATACAGATAACCGACGCATTACCTCTATTTGTGGTTATATGAGAAAATCATTTGAAATGACTACAAGACAGCCCTACTATACTCGTACTCGCAGTATTTGCAACATAAAAATGCTGCCAAAATAATCGTTGTCAATGAGGACTATTATATAGCGTGATTAATATTTATTTGTATTCCTAGGTGGCATGGAGAGTATGGGCAATGACGTTAGGAACTTCCATCAGAACCAACGACCGACTACAAGTGAGTTTTATGATAGTTACAGTATTGGGAAATGGAATTTGTATTATATAGCGTTTCTTAAATATACCCAAATAAATCATTAGGTTTTGTTATAATGTTCAACTTATACAATATTACTTAGCATGAAATGTTATACAAAATGACGTGTTTCAAGTTAACACTCTCGGAATTAGTAGTGTTTTTAGGACTCATGGAAATCCTGAAAACATTGCATTCAAAATAAGAATGCTATTCGTCGATTGCTATTATTTGTGGCGTGTATATTTCGTCATTTATGTGTTATTTTTTTAGTGGGCATAGACAACAGAAGCCTCAGAAGTGATTTGCTGTACGCGGCCGACTCCGTAACCAACGCCATGTCTACGCTCGTCAGAGAACTCAATTCTGGTGAGTATTGATATATTGTTAATAAATAATTGTTTAATGTAAAAAAAATATTTAATCGTCCAGTGAGCGCATACAGGCAATTTTAAATGAAAATATAATTGATAATTTACTGTAAAAGATTTGAAATATATTTTTAAGTATTTAAAGTAAAGTTTGAAACGTACTAATAAACATCAGTGACAAAAATGTTATATTTGTGTATTTAAAAATATTCAGTGCGCGCACACAATTTTTTTTTGTATATAAAAAACTAGTTCAGTCGAAGTAAATTTTTAATGTACACATATAATAATTATGCAGCTTATGGAGAATATAACTACAGTCCGAAGAAGTAAAGCTATTCAACACGTCTAGAGGAGAATATTTAAGAAATATAAAAATATGGTGCTAACAATTCCAAGTGGTAAAACTAGGACTTTATATACTATAGTGACTTTAGACATTCATTAGGCATCATTTTTCTTATGAAGTTATGATGTAGAACCACAGGCCACTATGATTTTTGGATATGGAATCTACTGGTTTTAAGTAGCTTTAGGCATGCCATGGAGTGAATGACTATTATATGAGATATCATGTTATTAATGAAGTTCTTTGATGGTAATTGATTACCGGTGATTATTAACAATCATAAGACAATCCATGTCAAATGCACTAGAGAAATTGCAATTTACCATTGATTTACCATGATGGTTTGGATTTCAGGATAGATGGAACATTTCGGTTCTTTTTTTAGTGGCTACCACAGAAAGAAAGAGTTTTAGTTGAAATGGTTTTACTAGTAATTAGATTTATTTACATTTTGCACAAGTCATCTAGATTCACAATTTCACGATTTGGTCAGGTCAATTTTAGTATAAAATAATATTCATATAAAGTCAGCGACTACGTGCGTGTGAAATTATTCATGATTGACGTGTGATTTCGTTCATTCAACGTTACAGAATAACCCACAACACTAGGTGTTCATTTCAGAATAACCCACAATATTAGCAGTGGCGATTTCTCTAAGTTGGCGCGTATGGCGGCGCCATACCATAAATTTTAAGCATTAAATAAAATGTAAAAAATCATATATTTACAACCTAATTATTTAGACCTAAGTACAATAATTACATTTTACGAGCGCTGCGGTCTTCTATCACGAACGCGACTCGCGGCGACTGTCTTCGCGTTCGGACGGCGCCGAGCGCGGCCGAGGCGAGCGATGCGCTTCAGCCAGCGCATGCCTAGTCCATACAAAGTCGTTGGCCCGCGCCGCCCGCGCCTCTTCGATCGCTTAGTATCACCATAGTAAAATTATACTGTGGTATCAGCGTATCACTGAGTTTGAAACGCGGGTCTGGCGCTGGGAATGGCGCATTACCTAACGAGTTTTCGCATGTTTTTCGTGATAGTGTAGATTTGTGATTACGGTTTCTATCTTTCTATTGATTTAATTTACTTTTTATTTAGTAGGTAATTAGTTTATAATGAAATGACATGAAATTATGAGTGATTCAACAAAATCTGTGATACAAGAACTTTTAGAAAGACCTTTCACGACGAGATCGTTTGCCGAAAAACGGTTGATAGTGGAAAATGGACTTTCACTATGGGACAAACCCTAAAATCGCGAAAAAACATTAGCTATTTCATACAAAAATAAAAATGTCAAATTGTATGAAATTTCTTTTTAACCGACTTCAAAAAAGAAGGTTCTCAATTCGACCGTATATATTATGCTTTTTTTATGTACCTACGTTCAGCGATTATTTCGTCGTTTATGGACCGATTTTGATAATTCTTTTTTTATTCTAAAGTAGATATGCGCAGTGGGGTCCGGTGATAAGGACAGCAGGATCTGATGATGGCATCTCAGGGAAATCGAGGGGAACTTTCGAAAATTATATGGACAACTAGTACATTAAAGCGCTACCATTTCATGAAGATCTGGAGTCGATCTGATGAAGCCGAAAGACAGTCGAGGGAACTCCTCAACGATTTACTGCAGTTATCTAGTGTTTGGGCTTGATTAATTTGTAGCGACGAGAACTTTACACTTACATGTTGAATTGAGCGCCATCTGCCGAGTAGTTTTTGAGTTATCTCTACTTATCAAGATTGAAGTCGGTTATTTTTTTTTGTAAAAAGCAATTATTATTTGCGATTTCAAAGTAGGTTTCTTAATGAAAGACTGCAAGTTTGTTAGATTGACCGTCTGAAGAAATGGTTTTCCGGTTATGCGCACTTAACACTACACTCTATATAACAAAAGCTGGAGCCACCCCAATTATAAACACCAGGAATCGCCACTGAATATTAGGTGTTCATTTTATAATTCGATTTTCATAAAATCATTTAAGATTGTATGTATGCGCTAGCTCTCATACACAACCTTACATTATTAGGATTTTAGCTGTCACATTAGTTTAGTTTTTACGTTTTCATACACTGCCGTGCAAAGATTAATTACAATAAGTCACTAGGGTATCTATACTATAATAAAACTGTAGGAGCACGTGTTCTGTACATTGAATATTTTTTTTAAATTTCGACTAAGGGGCACTTACATATCGAGATAGAACTCAAAAATATTTTTTATTTATTTATTGTCTGTCTGTCTGTCTGTCTGTCTGACCGATCATCACGCTTAAACCACTGGACGGATTTCATTGAAGCTTGGTAAAGTTATTTACCTATATACTGGTGTCTATTATAGGGTACTTCTTTTTTCGAATAACATTAAGGTTCCCTAGGGAGAGGTGACTAAAGTTTGTATGGAATTTTTTTATAACGTCGTCCGATTTACTTTAAATTTGCAACAAAGGGTTACCACTTAAATTAATAGAATACGTATTTCTCAGTTTTTCGATATTTTGTAAGGAAAAGAAAAAAAACACAAATAAATGCGGAAATTTGTAATTTTTAAGGTAACTTTCTGACTAAACTGGAAATATTTTTAACCCCATATTTAAAAATTATTATAGCTAAATAAGTAATCTTCAATGTAAATTCAGGATTTTAAAAAATACCCAGCAAAGGGCGCAAAAAACGGGGATAAAGTTGGTACAGTTAGAGATACAGTGTTTATTCGAGTTGACTTAAGTTTTGTCATACATAACGATGTCTAAGATGTGTTTGTCTAAGATGGCGATGTTCAAGTAGCTGAATCACGCTAATGACTATTTCGTAGGAAAACTATAAATATTGCAAAGTCTCATGGTATTTTGTTTATGGTATATTTAAATCTAAAATTTTGGAAATACAAACCTTCTAAACATAGTATTGATACTTTATTTCGCATCTTTCCTATTCTAATTAAAATTGTTTTTATATTTAGGATCTGTTTAATTAGTTTCATTTCGTTAGATTCACGCGGGAAAAACTCCTATGCGCGAATTCGCGGGCTTAAATTTTTATGGAACTTTCACTGGGAGAGAGAGGAGATTCTGGAGCAACACAGAGGTTACTTTTTATCCTGGAATTCCGGCGGGATCAGGATTCACGCGTGAAAAATTCCTATGCGCCAAGTCACGGGCTTCGATTTTTATGGAACTTTCACTAGGAGATAGAGAAAGTTGTGGAACAACATATAGGCTACTTTTCATCCCGGAACTCCCGCGGCATCAGGGTTCACGTAAGAAAAACTCCTATGCGCGAAGTCATGGATGGGCTTAGATTTTTTATGGGACAGGCTACTTTTTATCCCGGAATTCCCCCAGGATCAGGATTAACGCGGGAAATCTCATATGCGGGAACGAGGTCGGGGGTTCAAATGTTTATGGGACTTTCAGTGGAAAGTAGATCAGGATATGGAGCATCATATTAGGCTACTTTTTGTTCCTGACTTCTCGCGGGATCGGGATTTACGCGGGAAAATCTGTTATGAGCGAATGAATTCGGGGGCTCATCAATATCTATATATTTATACATAAGTAGATACATTATGAATATCTATACATTAACAAGTAAAAACCAAATTAAAAAATATGTTAAAATCTAAACTCATAGACTCTGCTTGAACTTTAGAATAAAATCCTCTACATTTATATCTTAGTCTTTTTGTCGATTTCCTCAAGATCTACAGAACGGATTTTTGTACGGTGTGACTAAGACAAAGTAAAAATCAACTGCTCTTTGTGTGTGTTGGTATGTGTGGAGTAATAATATAGTCCATTATTTATATTAGAATTATCGCGGGGTCGGGATTCACGCAGGAAAAACTTTGTAACACACAGAGTTCCACGCGGGCGGAGCCGCGGGCACAGCTAGTAGGAAATATGGGTTGGTCTATTGATCATAGTCACAATTAAAGAGACTTGGTCATTGGTTATGGTTGTAGTCATAGTTAATATGACTTGGTCTATTGACCGTAGTCACAGTTAATATAACTTGGTCTTTTGATCATAGTCACAATTAATATGACTTGAGCTATCGATCGTAGACACAGTTATTAAAACCATTCGATACAATTGTCGTTTTAAAAATTGCTGGATTTTTTACGATTACGAATTTACTTACTGTAATTATATTTTACACGCCAGAAGGCAGGATATGCGATGTGCATGTTTTCAAATTATACATATTTTCAACTTGGCACGTATTGAAACTTTCTGCATGGCTTAATTATGGATTTACTGACTTATTTTTTAAATATTTATATAGTTTGAACTATAGCCGCGAAATAACAAGAAATCAAGGTTTACACATTCAGTAACTACATATTAACATATAAATAACGAAACTATAATTTTTTTCGCAATTGTTTATAAATTAAATTATTTATTAATATTTAGGCAATCCAAAAACTTAAGATTGTATATGAGTTGTCGGAATTTTTATATTTTTAAGGTATTTATCTCTAATTTAATCCAACAATAATTAACATAATTATACAAAACATGTCACAACAAAGGTTATTGAAAGGTGATACCTTGATACATTAATTGTATTGTGTTGACGTGTGTGTGGTTTTTATGTCGATAAATGTTTTGCAGAGGGCTCCGACACCGAAGACACTGTGAAAAGCGGCTTGGACGGTAGAAAGCAGAGAGGTTAGTTATTTCTACAGTTTTCTTATACAAAACACGTGCAGTTAAATCGAAGCTTGACAGACAGGATTACTAACAGATATACAGTGCGCCCAACTTATCTCTGAAATGGCAAAAATTGGAACTAACGAAAAGTCATTCATAAGTACGTTGTGGTCATTCATCTGTCAGTTACTAGTGTGCAATGATTGGTCAAATGAATGTCAAATGCGTCCGACAGCGCCTCTTTCGTTTCAGTCTTAAGTTGGGTTTACTTTACACTTGATTTTACTGTCAAAAACGGTCACATTTGATTTGATCACCTTTATCCTTCGCGGTATCGAAGTGGAGACTTATTTGGGTGGCAACATCATTATCGGTGATGTTTTGCGTCGTCCAATCAATTGGTCGTTTGTCGGCTTTTACAAAGTGAATATTTATTATTCAAATTCGCTTTTTGGCAAACATTTACCGAATATCGAACTGCAATATTGTATACCTATACCTCGGGGAATTTGGGAATAAGAAGAGACCGCAAGAAACTTCTACACAAGATATTTTATATTAACATTCGACACTAAACGAAAAGCAAATATTTCAAAATTTTTCACAATTTTTTTTATATTTTGCAAGATATGTTTTAATCTCTCTCGATGTTTTCGTAATTTCTCATTAGTCCGGGTTTTGTAGTTTACTCGATTTATTTTTTTAAAGGTAAATTTATTTTATTATATCAATTAATTAAAATTTAAAGTGTTATTAAATTAAAGATATATGGAATAAGTTTATCTTATTTTTTTATCTTTATGCATGATTATGATGCATGATTTTAAAAACAATAGCACAATTCCATCCGTTTTTTTCTCTCTTGGTTGGCAACACATCTGTGATTCATGTAATGTTTCCGGTGTCCGTGGGCAACGGTAATCACTTACCATTAAGTGGATCGTCTGTTCGTTTTTCGGCTTTTATTAAGTACTTTTTAATAATGTTTGTACTGCTGTCTAAACAAAATGTATAAGATGGAGCGAAAAAAGTTCAAATGCTTTTTAAAAGTCTGTAAGGATAAAATATTTTTTGAAAAATACAAAAGTTACATTACAAAAGAGAATTCTCAGGTGTAGTGTCTAAATTGTATTTAATTCTACGAAATATTGCGCGCTTATGCTCGACGAATAATTTATTTCAGAGAAGGTTGTCTGCTGTTTTGTCTTCTAAATACATAATTACAACTCCCGTATGAAGTTCCTCCTTTATGAAGGTCTTTTTTGTACTTTTTGTTACAATAAATAAAAACGCTAAGAAAAAATGTTTTTTTTTTTCAGATTTCGAGGAAGACGACGACAGCGACGAACCCATGCCCCGCCCGCGCCCGCAGCTCCCCCGCCACTATCTGCACGATAACAACGTACAGGTCAGTTTGAATTTGAATCTAATCGGCTTGGCAACAAGACTTGTTTTTGTTTGTATCGCTTCCCATACAAGTAGGCTAAAATACAATTTCAGAAAAGTTTGTTTTATTTATAGATTTAAAGCTTTTTTTTCACAATTTGGTTATATTTCAGTTTATGAATGTAAATATTATGGACTTAAATTTAATTTACAAGCTTTCAATACTTTTTTTATGAATTTATTTATTTGTTTTTGCTACCAATATTTTCTAAATTTACATTAAAAAAATATATTTTTGTACATATTTCAGTGCTGCAATTTGGTGGATTGGTTTTTTATTATTATTTTTTTTGGTTTGGAATCAGTATTATGATTTTCTTTCCAGAGCATGGCTCCTAGCGTTACAACGCAGTCGTAAAATTTTGCTTACAAGTACATATAGCTAAAGGTTCGTTATTTGTTCATGTTTTGTTTTTTTTTTACTTGCATGCAATATTTTTTATTAAAATAATATTTTTCATAATTATCTTACCTAATGTGTCATGTTGCCGTTTTAAATACAAATAATTTATAATAATATATTATTTTGTATGTGGTTGCTCATGCTTGATGTTTAAAATATGCGCCCTTGAACATGAAAATCAAAAACTTTTTATTTTCAGGGTGTTATAATATTTAAATTTTATTAACATAATATTCTCACGCTGAGCAACTCTTAAGTATTAAAACGAAAAAAAGGCTCGATTTAGGCGTCCGGTTTCTAAATATTTGACGCGATTAAAAGTATTCCACGATGTTTCTTCGGTTTTTGTCAGTTATAATCGTGTCTGACCGCTATTTACAGGACACCCCGCCGCCGTTGCCCGCGCGTACTGGACACTACTACCCTCGCACATAGCTTTACACACAGACACACACTGTTATATACATATATATCTATTATATTGTAATAAATCCGCTACTCCTAATCCTAGTGAGTAGGCTTCTCCTACGACCTTACTGTACCCGAATGCCTTTGAGAATTGTAACAAGTGATGAGAACTACCTTCTTGATATGTATTTATAAGTATATTGATTTGTAATTGATTATAACTACTCTTAGTGTGTATTCGGACGTTGGCTTGGGAAGTTAGGAAATCGGTTATACAAACTATTTTACACATTTCAATAATACTGCGTCGCCTTATTGTCGAAATTCTGATACTAAAAATTTTATTCACATAATATATCTACCCTAGTCTTAAAATGTGTGAACATTTTAACAATAATAAGTAATAACACTACATACTGTTAAAAATAGGTAAAATTTTACATAAAACATTAAATAGATACAAGACGTATTACTTCAATTTCATCTACCCATGTCAACGATCGGGTACAATTCAGTGAAATGTTATAACAGTGTTTACCAAACTCGCAAGAACATAAACGTCTAGACAAAATGAGAACAAAGAGGTAGGAATCTGATTACTTTTCTTGAAATAATATCTTGTGCGGCCTCTCCATTGCTCCCTCCATTGCCCGCTTACGTCGGCCCTGATGAGAGATATTCTCTGGTTACATTCATGCCCGCACTGTTGTAATATTTCCACTGTATTCTAGATAATAAAAGTACCACCTAAAAGCTGAATGTTTAAACCAAAATGCCTTTTATGTATGTTTCAAACGCCATGTTCTTGTATGTGGTAGGATATTACTATGTTACTAATATATTTATACAAGCATGTTACCATTTATTGAATCTTGTATGTGACTATTATGGGAGTGTAGATGGATGAAAACACGAATTATGTTCAGGAAGGACAGACATAGTGCTTTATGTGCGTGGATTTAAGTTTATTTTTGAACATTGAACTGTAAAGAAACAATCGATAAGTACATATATGTAGTATTAATCAATTGAAGTAATCCGTCCTCAATCATTTCTTATTCAAGTTATTATTTAATAATGTTTACACCTTTTTTTTATAATTTTTTCCTTATTCCTCTTCCGGAAAAACGTGATCAATGATGTCAAATATTCGAAAATTGTTTGTGAAAACCAATTCGAACAACATTAATTCATCAATCATTGGTGTGGTTGGTTAGTGTGTTTAGTCGATTAATTAAGTTAAAATTATCTATATTTAATGAAGAAAGGAAAGGAAACTTTTGGACAAATAATCCAAAGATTTTTCATATTCGTCCACCTCTCAAATAGTTACATACAAGTGTTATTTGGCCGTTGAATTACCATAAGGTTATTTAAATATAATGTAGATATGTACTTTTATATTACTACTTGATGTGCAAGATACAGTTCGTACTTCGTAATATTATTAGTTAATATGATGTACTACAACTTGTTAAAAGACGTTACATACTGTGAGGTGGCATGGAGATTACATGACCACGTTGCGCCACAAGGGACGGAGCTATAGAGTGGATTAAACCACTGGCAGTTAGTTTCTGTACCCAACTACAGTCGCATTCTTGTAGTCTTTGTTCGTCGTTAAAGTGACAAAACCTCCTAATCAAAAATGTGATGTAAAAATAAAAAGATAAGGTTCAATTAAGCATAATTTCTATTGTCTCGTAAATTTATCAGAAAAAAAATCAGTAATACTCGATTACACATTTTTTTCTTCTACTGTTAAATGTGTATTTTAAAAGATATGGTTACTTTTGCGAAGACATAAAATGCTATTTGATTTTTAACTCATATGAGTATAATTATTATTGCGAATCTTATACATTCAAACGTTGTAGGTATTCACAGTTGGTGTACACCAATGTGGCGTAAATACATCAATCAATTATGAATCACCCGCTAAATTTAAACTTGCTAAGCGCGTTATTGCAGCTCAATAACTAAAAGTCATTTATTTTAATTTCCTAATTTTTAGCAAAAGGCAACTAAGAAAAGAAAGAAAGTGATAAATTATAATTATACAATGGACTTAATATGACTTTGACTAGTAGAGTAAGTGGACTTTCCTTTTACTATAGGATTTTGATAGTTTTAAAAAGTATGCATAATATTGTATGTTGTGAATGTGTGAATGGTCACAGATAAAAAACGTGTCAATTGTTTATATGTTTGGTTTGAGATTTAAAGATTGAACGGTCATTATTAATGTTTATAACTTGTATTGCGTCATAAGGTTTCATTATTTAATTTAATGGAACAACATTGGTGGATAAATAATCATTGTATTTGTTTAAATCTATTAACTTCCAACGACAGCATATGCTGTCATGATTTCATAGTACGTTCACTTCGCTGGAATTCAAAGGGTATCTAGATTTTTTTCAAGCACGCAAAGGCGAGAACATTTTGACGTTAACTAAAACGGAAGCAAAATTCGTAAAAAAATTAAGGAGTAAGTTACGATGTTTAAAAAATAAACCTCTTGATAAAACTCACTTGCCAGTCTTGAATTTAGGAATAAGAAAGTATCTGAAATTTTTGAGATGCGGCAACATTTAAAAAAAAAGCTTTTGTTGTGCTGTTAATTTTATCTGTATATAAAAAAGGTGTTATAATTTTATTCGCCTATGTGTCTAGTCCCAATTTGTACTTGAGTTATTTTTGAAAAAGGAATTTTTTAAGTTGCGTATGCGCAACAATACCGACTTTAAACCCCAAGTTTAGAGTATATCTATCACTTTTCCTCAATTTATTTTCTGTCTTCCATTTGTCAATTCCTTCCAAATGTACAAAATTGTCAATTGATTCTTCCCACGTCATATCCTTGATCTTAGTTAGTGAAATGTTTACTTCGCATCTATTTTAATACCTTTTGAAATGACATCTTAAAAACAATTTTAATGCATTTTAAACAAGTATTAAATAATATTTTACTGTCATCAAATTGCATTTTAAATGTTTTAACCAAAATATTAGTCCAAATATTAGAAACAGGAAGAATTAAATTCATATATTATTAAAATAAATGTAAAAGGCTTCTCATTTTACTGTGATACGGGTACACACGATATGTATTTAGGCGTACAAAATACATAATTATCGTGTGTACCCGTATCACAGTAAAATGAGTACAATCCGCGATGAGTTAAGTTTAAAATCAAAAGGCTTCTGTCGCTAAAATTCATTTTGTATCACTGATTATTTCAAATGGTATTTGAATAAAATGTCAGATTTTTCTGATTTTGAGCATAATATACTTTTGTTTTAATAAACAATTCTATGAATGATGTTATCAATAACTTTGCACTTGTTGCACGCTTACCGATCTTTTATATTATCTGAAAGATTCAAACTTAATTTATATCAACTTATGTACTTAAGTTTGCATTAAAAATATACAATAATATGATTAAATAAAATCGTAACTGATAAAATAGCACATTCAATTTTATGTTACTTAAACTTATTAAACTCTGTTTTTATTATTTAAGTTAAAAAATATATATTGAGGTATATTAACTGCATTGTCGTCATTTTGCAAGTGTAAACATACAACATTACCTATGTACATTTATTATTTGTATAAATATGTACCAATAAAAACGCGTTGGCGCTAAAATAATATAAATAAAAAGTTTAAAGGTTTTTAATATTGGTTTACTAAATAAATTCTAACTAAATTGTAATACTTCAAATTTGCTCACGCATAACACGCCGTTAAAGACTGATTTTTCTTTTATGAAAATAATGATACGAATCATGTCAACCACCGAAGTGGAAAGCCAAATTGCTGTAAACCAAATTAGTTTAGTTCTTACCTTCTTACTCCTGTCGCAGATTCAGGTGTTATTCTACATTTGAATTAAAAATATCCGATAAGAGTAATGCATAATATTATATAGTCACATCTTATATGGAGTTTTTGTATAAGTTTTATACTTATTTTTTTTGTAGTTCGACTCGTTTCGCCTTTGTTTTAGTATTATGTTCTTTTGTTTATTTATTGTTTTTCATTTCGTTCACTAGGCTAGGTATTTGCATATCATTTATTTTTAGAAGTTTAAGTGCAATATGCGGTCGGTATGAGTCTTGCCGTGAAATGTGATGGAATTACGTTTTATTTACATATTTAATGAATTAGTTACTTAAATTCGAATAGGTTAACATTGGTTAAATTTAACCCAAAGCATAATATAGTCTTAATATCAGTAGTTTGTAAGCCGTGTTGTACTTATTTGATCCAAATCTCCCATAGATAAATACCATGATATTTTTTTAAGTAGTCGATATACCCCCTAAATGGACATTATGTCCGACCATTAAACAGTGCATTGTTTAAAGTAAATTGTATTTGAATACATAATCTTTTATACCGTGAAGATATATAATAGATTTCATATAATATAGAGTAGGAAGTAGTACATTTAATATTGTAAGCGACATTATTACTATAAACTGTTATATGAGTATTGTTAGATGAAGCACAAAGTCAACACTCGGTTCATATATAATTATGTCGGTTTTTATCTGTATTGTATACGCCGAGGTCGCGTACATCTACTGTATTGTATGTATTGTATAATCATGTATTTTACGCAGTGTTTTGTATTTGTGTATAAATGCTTCAGACTGAAAAAGAAAGATGGTCTTGCTTTGTAAGGACATGATATCAAAGTATGTTGAAATGTAATAAATATAATACTATGTTAAATGAAAAACGAGCGAGGAAACTTTGAAAGACTTCAACATAAATATTGCTTTCACTTAATGCGGTGTTTATATTTATAATTTGGGAATATAATAATGTTTGTTATTGGTGTAATGAAAGTAATCTAAATAATATATGTTGGAACATGAAATTCAGTTTCTTTAAGTTTTACAATTGATTACTAGTAGGTATTTATGGAAGGTGCTGTAGGTTATTTTCAGGTATTATAATTTAAGATAAAATGTATAATTAAAATTTTGGTGGTTATAATTGGTTTTAATTTTAAAGTATGTAATTAATTTTTTATTAATTGAATTTTATCATTGTAATATTTATTTTCTTCAACGCTTCGCTATAACATATTATTTTAAACTAACATACAGCAATCTTTAAAAAAAAATCTTATAGAAATAATGTCATAAAGCAAAACAACCATCAAATGTGTTTCAAATAAAAGTCGAATATTTATAATTTCTATGATATTATATACCTAAGTAATAAGCTTGTTCATACAACTTATGTCGGCATAAAACATAAAAGTATATTCCCAGATTATAAGCAATTACTATGTTTTTGTAAGCAATTGCTTGAAGGTTGTGATTACAACGAAAAGTTGGAAGGATTCTGATATAAACTCAATATAACTGAATAATAAATATTTAATATTTGTTAACAAAGTAAGACTGTCTTTCTGGACGAGGCTTGACTATGAACATCTATGTATCGTAAAGATGGTGTCATTGCAATTATAAACATTCCATTGCTTGTGGCTCTGTGTTTTATTTCTGGGTAATCCCAACTTTTTCTTTCTTTCAATAATTTGATTAATTAAAGCTTACTCGTGCAATTTCAATCTATAATTATTTCATATCACAAGATATTTTAAGTAAGTACAAAATAAAATCTGGATTTTAATGCTATTTTTATACTATAACGCTTTTAAGTGTCCATTACAGATAATAATATCAATTAAATAAAAACACGTTTAAAGATACAAATATCTTAATATTATGTTTTTCAGCATTTCAAACTTATTCTACACAATACAGAGTTCGGAGGTCTATTCACACTTAACAACTAAATCGATATAAATAATGGGCGCTTTAAATTTTCGCCTTCCATCTACAATGAACCTTAATCATATGAGCAGAAAGCTGATATTTGTGTGGGGTGCAATTAAAACGAATCCCATATCGAACAGAGTATAACACAGCGTTTCATTACACACACAACAGTACATTCCAACCGTATCGTATGGTTACAGCATTAAGGCTTTCATTGCCCAATATATTACCACGTAAAAACACGGATCAGCTAGAGCTAGAAAATAATTAACGGAACAACATAACTATTTATTGGAGATCATTGTGTACAGCTACCCTACAACCTAGTGACAGCTGCCTCGCAATCCTTGCCTTTCCCCGCGAGCTCAGCGTATATCTCCTCGATGCTTCGTCTCTTGGTCTCGGGCACACAGCACGCGATGTAGACGGTGCTGACCAGGCATACTGCAGAGAACATGAGGAAGACCGCGTGGAGGCCTAGCGAGACGGCTAGGGGTTGGAATACTCGCAGTTCGACGGAGACCAGCGCGCACGCGAATGCTATCACTACTGATGTTACTGTCCCGCGGAGCTGGAAGTAAAACGTGGGTTAAGTAGGTACACAGTTGGTCGGTAAACTCATACCTACTATTAGAATCGACCATTTAAATTTCACACGAATTCGCGGGTTTTTTAAACGTTTAGCTACTTATCGTACGGAAGTTGGATTCCCGAATTCAGTTCAAGTTCAGCACGCACCTTTAATTTTCAAAAATGGTGGCCGGTTATAATTATAACCACTTGCGATACGTATCTGGAAGAAACCTGCATACTAGAGAGTTTTCCGTAATGTCCCAAAGGGTCTGTGAAATGTGCTACTGCACACTTTACCAACCTATCGCTTGCCTCATTATGGGTTGCGACGATAAGGTTTTAGACTAACGTTTTGCTGCTCTCAAATCTACGATAGTATAAGTGATTAAGTACCTAATCGATTCTAATCCTGTACTGAAATCCGAGGGTACACGTACTTACCATGTAGGTACATGCAACAAGTAAGCTCATATAACCATTAAATTTTTGGTCGCGGAAGTAGGTACCTAACTAACACATACCTGGAAAGGAAACATCTCGGTCATAACAACAAACGGCACGGGCTGCAGTCCCGCGGCGTCGCAGTAGATGCAGAGGCACAGCGCGAGCACCGGCAGCCACGCGGCTGTCCCACTGCCCACCCAGAACCACGCGCCCAGTGCGCTGAGTGACAGCCCGGAGACCAGGCAGGTGGTGCCGAGGAGGACCTGGGGAGAAGAGTGAAGGGTACAGTGGTAAATAGATGTATTTAGTTCCAAACAAATCTAACTCGGCACAGGTCACTTCTCAGAATGAGAAAGTTAAGGCCATAGTCTTGCTCGTCATGTGTTCTGAAACTTTCCTTTACCTACTATTAGAGCGAGTGACATGTAAATGTATAAAAATTGATAGCTAACAATATCAAATTGATTAAAGAATTCATGTTACTCAGACCTATTAATGGCCCACTACTGAGCCCCGGTCTTTCCTCGTCATTGAAGAGGCCTAAAGCAAACTCCACCTCACTGCTCTGGTGCAGATTGGTGCAGGTGTTAGAGATTGATCCAAGTATTGGAAGCTTTCAGGCCACCCAAAGGCCTCTGACATAGCTGGAAGACTGCTATCTGGATAGATCTATTTTATCAATAATCAAGATGGCTTGGCAAGTTTAAAGCTTTAAGTGCCCTCCAAAACACGAAAGCCGTCGTATCTACTACTTACTTTTCCACTAACTTTGTCTTCTATACCTTAATATTTATCCACATGAACCATACGTCACACAAACCTTCCGTCCAGTCCTCTCCACCAAACTCGAAGCGGTACAGGACCCAATCAGCTGCACCACCCCAAGTATAACGGCCTGCTGGTTGGGAGACATGACCCAGCCGCCCGCCTGGGCGAAGATGAGCGACGCGAAGTGCAGCACGGCCAGACAGCCGCAGAGTTCCCGCGCTATTGTTATGGTAAGCGTTATGCGGAACGCGCGGAAAGTGCTGCGGTCGGTCACTGTGGAGATAAATTGTAAAGTTAAATACGCCTAGGAAACAAAAAAATGATTATGGTAGGGGAGCCGACGATGCTAAATGTGTACTTACTCGAGCGTCATAGAGACCTATTGGGTTGCAAAGGTTAGATGATAAGGAGAAAAAAATGTTATATAATGTATACCTTTTCATCGGTGGGGGAAGCGGCTATAGATCTTTAAATATGTAAAAAAAAACTGCCGCATGGACATACTCGAGCGCGTCAGATATTGATACCATCAATGGCCTACGTATTTTTAATAATGTATGTATGTTAATCTGACCGTTTGCATGGTGGGGGTGATCGTACGTAAGGGTTGAAAATGAAAAAAAAAAATTTAATCGAGCGCGTCAGATTTTCTAAGGGGGTGTTAAGTGCACCAAAAAAAAGCTCTAATTCAATAATCTGACGATTTGGATGTGACCCAAACTCGCAGCCATTATACTAATATGCAAAAAAAAAATCGCCATTTTGAAATACTCAAGCGCGTCAGATTAAGATATATATGGTTCATCTTTATGTCCTAGACTTGCTGTCTCTTAATCTGACGATTATCTAGAATCTAGAGGGATTTCCCTAATCTGCCAAAAAAAAATTAAATCATTGAACTTCATTTATAGAAAAGCTCAGGAAATAGCATGCTAATAAAGAAGTGTATGTTTTTAAGTAGAATACTTGTATTTAGGTACATAATATAAGGGCCTTAATATCAATCATAGTTTAAACTATGCTTCAGAGTTTAGTCACGAATTATTTCTTAAGATCAACGGTAGATAATCGATCAAGTCCAGTTTAAACTATTTAAACTCTCCCGAAGATGGGTTAAAAACCTCCTTGTGAGATTAACCTTTCGTTTAATTTGACGTTTCTTGAAGATAGTTTTTGAGTTATTCATAATAATGTGTATTGGATTTATGGTAGTTGCCTCATAACTTTTGACTGGGTGTTCCGATTTTTATAATTCTTATTTTATTCGGAAGCTGGTGCGTGTCTTGTGATACAGTATAAATTTGAGCGACCTCTAATGGGCAGTTTTTGAGTTATTTTTAATAATGTGTGTTTATGGTCGCTACCTCATAACTTTTTACTGAGAATTTAAATTTTCATCCTTTCATCCTTTTTTATCGAAAGCTCGTCGTATGTTTTCGTATAAATTTGAGCGAAATCTGACCGGTACTTTTTGATTTATCTCTACTTATCGATTTTGAACATTAAACTTTAATGACGAATTTTTGTTATTTCGGCTCTTATAAATCGTCAGATTATATATTTTTCGTTATCCTTGAATCATTTCCTTCAAAATAAATAAAAAATTAGCCACGCTCGAGAATGTCAAGATGTCGTTTTTTTTTAACAACTTTGTAGCCCTCCCCTTTCATTGCGTCATTCTCAAATTGTCAGATTAGTGGAATACACACTTTTTAGCGTGTAATTAACTCACCGTACCTTAATCTGACGCGCTCGAGAATGTCTGATGATCAATTTTTTTTTACTAATCTGATCCTTTATTCTATAGGCGCGGCCTCATATATGGGGCTCATATTTGGTGGAGCTACTTAACTGGGTGCCAGGTACCTCCTGTACCATAATCTGACGCGCTCGAGTGAATCCAAGAATCCCCTCTTGGGCTCCCCAGCTATAGTATCACAAAAGGGTATGTAAGTGCTTATGGAAATACGTAAGTAGGTATAAATAAATAACGCTAAATGCCCATAGCCCCACACTAGGATTCCCTGTGTCGTGGATGCCATGGACAACATACTAGACAAGGCTACACGTAGACCGAGAACGGAAAAACGCATCATTTAAATTTCCGAATCGCTAGGAATCGAACCCAGAACGATTAGACAGTAGACACTGATTCGGCATGTTACCTAACCATTGTGTCATTCGGGTCGTCAAAAACATTTCTTTTTATACCTACTTACTTGTCCGTTGCTTGGGTGAAGAACAACATTGTGAGGAAACCGGTACATCTGAGAGTTCTCTTTACCTAATAAAGTGCTTTTAACACACTCATATCCCCGAAGTAGGATTTCCTGTGTTACGGGTGGTTAGGACAACACAACACATTACGAACACACGACACGAGAATAAATTATATCTAAATATCTGCCCCAACTGCGAATCGAACCAAGCTTCGTCAGTAGGGCCGCTACCATCTAGCCTACAGGATCGCAAAGGCAATGTTGTTACAGGTGGTGTGAGTGCTATTCCGCACGTAGGTAATTAACGACGTGGACCACGATCTGTTCCCCTTACATAACGAGAGGAGACCTGTGGCTAACTAATTCTAATATTTCTAATTTCTATATTAGGCACAACATAATTTCTTTATAACGATTTACCAACCTAGGCACAAGAAAATATTCTTTCTATGATTACCGATGTACCTGATAACAAAACTCATCAACAAACAAAACAATCAAGAAACATCGACGGCGATCTTCAAAAACCGTTGCTAAACCTGATCCGAAGCAGTGTTCCCGACCACCGACCACTTACGAGCGCAAACAAACGTCATTACCGAGTAAACAGTGATTACGGGAGTACTTAATGTTTAGTTTGCGAGCACTCCGCTAACGAGAAGTTACTCGGTTGCCAGTACGGGTCAAGTGTTTGCTCATTAGGTGGGTTCCAGGGTTTCCGCCGAATTATATGAACACTTACGACGTATTAATTTTTCGTTGATGCTTAGGGTGTGGTCCGGTTTTTGGGGTAAAAAAAGGTGTCAGGGTCGCGTGTTGATTTAATGTTTCTTGGTAATAATTAATTTATCGATATAAGGGTAAAAACTGTTTATCATTCGAGTTAAAAAAACCGGCCAAGTGCGAGTCGGACTCGCGCACGAAGGGTTCCGTACCATTATATATAAAAACGCCAAAAAAATCTGGTCTGTTGTATGAAAGCCTCACTTAAATATTTAATTGTTTTATTGTAGCCACATATTATATACCCACAACGCCATCTCTTGAATCGAAAGGTAACTAAACTATTGCTGAGGTGTCGAAAGTATGGTGACAGACGGACGGACGGACAGCGAAGTCTCAGTAATAGGGTCCCGTTTTACCCTTTGGCTACGGAACCCTAAAAAGGAGGAGATTCTCATTTTGATTAATTCGAGCCTCATAAGTTTGTAGGTACTGAGTGAGTCGATTTTGTAATTAATTTTTTTAACATAATGTCATTGTCCAGTGTAAAGAGCGAGACCCATACAGAGAGCGACATCTGGCTAGTAGTTTTTAAATTATGCGTACCTACCTGTTGAAGTCGCTTTTTTAACTTAGTTATATGTATGCAGTTTTTGTTTTTCAGTTTCGAGTGTCTTACGAAAAAACTGAGGGTAACTCGTCCTGCTTTCACGATCAGAAGTACATGAAATCAAAACATTGCAACTCATTTATATCAGGGGTTGCATAAATTTCTTGTTTACATCCTTTTTTAAGTATTTTTACTAGTAATTTTTATAGAAGGTACAATTTTTAATAGTATTTTGCAAAATTATACCTATAAACAAGACTTTTAAACCAGCTTTAGAGAATAAGTACCTAAATACTTAAAACATTCCTTTGTAACTGTGAAATTGAGATACTATGTAATGAACTGTGGTGCGATTATTACCGAGTATTATGGTACTTTATAAATCTGAGCACTAAGCAATTGTTCCAATTTCAGTATTTCAGGTAGGTAAACTAGTCGGGAACGTAAACATAGGTTTCAAGACGCGAAGTAACATCGGATCAATGACTCCTTTGTAAGTAGTACTAATGTGATAGGAAACTTCGCTTATTTTCTCTACTTTCATGGTCGGAAATGCGTTATGCATTCTCCCGATAAGAGAACGATTCTGAGTTAGGGTTTAGTACAAAACGATTATCTCTACAATAGGTATATATTTTTAGGTCTTAATAATTTTAATCAATAGTAACTTAAACGTAAAAATCACTAACCAATTGATTTGATAGTGCTGAAGAATCTTCCGTCATTCTTATTCTCTAACTCCAGGATCAAACGTTGCATTTCATCTTCCACCATCACGTCGGTGTTGTGGCGACAACGAAGCCACGCCAGGGTGTCACGAGCTTGCTGAAAAAGATTGTCATTTACCTATATCATTTTGATTAAGGTGCTCTCCAGAAAAAAACTACCATAAAACCAGAAAAAAAACTACATAATTTGAATGAAGGAAAAGTTTAATAAGAGTAGGTGCGGCTTGTTATCACAAAAAAGAAAACCGTGACCCCAGTCACTAATTTCCCTCAATATACCTAATATTTGTGTCCTTTCGAATAATTATTTCTCATGTAGGTAGTCAGAATTGACCCCATATTACATGTTTTAGCACTAATATAAATAGATATACTTAGCAACGTTTCTCGTATTCGGAAATAGGTAAAAAATGCGACGCAAAACCAGAAGAAAACCATAAAATTCCAAACACTCACTTCAACTTTTCCTCGTTTTATCAAAAACGAAGGTGTCTCCGGCATCGCAGTGAACACCAGTATATGGATCAGAGGAATGGACAAGCATATCCACAACGTCGCATGGTAACACAGATACTCTCCGAGGATGTACACCAGGAGATTCCCCAGGTTCTGCGAAAGCACCACCAAGCTGCCAAGCATGCCTCTGATAGTGTCTTCGCTTATTTCCTTGATATAAAGCGGTGTGACCACGTAGCAGCCACTTACTCCGAAGCCCACAATCGCTCGCGCTGTGATCAGTGCCCATGTTTCTGTCGAATACAGCTTTAGGCTCCAGCATAGCTGAAAGAGTTACAATCGAATTTATACTTCATTTGCGTTTGACGATTTTTTACGGCAACACGCAAATGCCAGCTCTCCGCCTTTGTCATTAAGGTTTATTGTAGGTCAATAGCGAGAATTTAAAATGTCTTATGTAAGTTTTGTTTAGAAGCTAAATTGAACCATGAGCACACGTAATAAATATGTTTTCCATATTCTCGTCAACTCAAGTAGGTACCTATAGAAAACAGTATTTGTTCTTTTTTTCATGTAAAGTACTTTAGTACATAATATCTCAATGGTAAATGCTCCATAAAATCAATCTAACAAGCGGAACAGTGACACGTACTGCACGCACAGACTTAATTTTGTTTCAAGCAAGACGCAAAATACAATTCGAATGGAAGATTTTTACTCGGTGGTACAAAGCACAGAGCCCTGTGCTATTGTTATGGACCGGAGGCGGTACTAATTCTCCACAATAAAGAAATTAAGTTGATTATTAGTCAAAGTCAAAGTCAAAGTCAAACTGTTTATTTCATCTAGGAATTTACAAATTGACTTAGGAACGTCAATTTTTTGATTCTACCACCGTTTTGGAAAAGTGCTTGAGGAGAAAAAAACGGCGAAAAAAAACTCCTCCGCATCTTTTAAAATAAAAATTACAATATTACTTAATTGATACAGGTAAGCACTAACCTAGCGGAGTTGGTTGCAGAGCTGGTAATTTCCATGCCTTTTTGTCATCTAAATATTCCTGTATACTATAGTAGCTCTTGTCTACGAGTTGTGCTTTTACATGCTTCTTAAACAACTCTGAAGGCAGGTCACGGATTGCCTTAGGGACTTTATTATAGAACTGTACACCAAGCCCCATAAAAGAACGCTGCACTTTACCTAGCCGATATGAAAGCGTCGCCAAATCATGCATCTTTCTTGTTAAGCGATTATGATAGTCGCTGTTTTTTTATATGCATTTATGTTGTTTCTTACAAAAACTATATTACTATATATGTACTGTGAGGCTACTGTAAGTATACCTAATTCTTTAAATTTATCACGGCACGATTCCCGATACCGTAGTTTATGAATAGCTCTAATGGCCCTCATCTGCAATACAAAGATTTGTTGTATATCGCTTGCTTTACCCCACAGTAATATGCCATAACACTATGAAAGTATGCAAAGTAAACAAGCCTTGCAGTTTCTACGTCAGTAAGCTGTCTTATTTTTCTAACCGCATAAGTAGCCCTACTAAGTTTCGTCGCAAGAGTTGCTAAATGCGCGCCCCATTGTAGTTTACTATCCAGGTAATTCCTAAAAATACTGTTGATTGTTCCATTTTTAATGCTTCCTTATTTAATTTAAGTGTCTTATCGACATTCTTTACATTTGGTAGGGTAAACTCTATACATTTAGTTTTGCTTGCATTTAGGAGTAAATTATTAATTGTAAACCACTTTGATATATGCGACAAAGCATTGTTCACATCGTCAAAATTACGTTTATTTCTGTCCGTCTTAAATAATAATGATGTGTCATCAGCAAACAACACAATGTCCATATGTTTTTTTACATAATATGGTAAATCATTTATATATACTAAGAAAAGAAAAGGACCTAAAATTGAGCCCTGTGGAACACCCATCACAGCCTTAGACCCTGATGATTTAATATCATTTATACTAACTTTTTGGACTCTATCACTTAAGTAAGACCTAATCAGGCTAAGCGACTTGTTTTTTACCCCATAATAATTAAGTTTTAATAGTAATATTTCATGCTCAACACAGTCAAAAGCTTTAGATAAATCACAAAATACACCAATGGCATTCTGTGATCCCTCCCATGCATCGAAGATATGTTTTAAAAGTCTAGCCCCAGCATCAGTAGTACTACGACCTTTTGTGAAACCGTATTGTTCGGGGTGTAGTAGGTTGTTGCTGTTAAAATGGGCAAGCACTTGATTTAAAATAATCTTTTCAAAGATCTTACTGAGTGCTGGCAATATAGAAACTGGCCTATAATTATTAACATCGGTTTTGTCACCAGTCTTAAAAAGTGGAATAATTTTACTGCATTTCATTAGATTTGGAAAAGTATAGCGCGTGGTACTAAGGTTATTCTTTCTACAGCGGGCAACCCCGTTTAGTTGCCCGTTTTGCCGCTAGGCTGTAATGGCGCAAGTGTGCATGCAACGCCGCAAGGGCAGTACACGAACGACTCCCGCGGCTCGCGTATACATAGGTAAGTTTTCTTTCCGTTCGCGTCATAAGTTTAACAAGGGTTCTTATGTTGTTTTCTGTAAAACGTTGTGTGTATTACAATAAACAAGTGTCATACAACACGTTTTTATGTTCTCCGCCCTGAAATAGTACTTCTGAGCACTATAAAAGTGCCTAAATCGACACATTTATTAAAAACTACGGCCAAAGTTGGAGCTATGATATCTATTATATTATGTTGTATTATTTTTGTTGAAATGCCCCACAAATCACCTGTATTCTTTATTTTAAGCGACTGAAAGGTCTTAATTATTTCTCTTGCGGTAGTATACTTAAATTTAAAAACAACATTACATTCACTGACATTACTTTTTAAAATAGAAAGTGCTTCCATCGGCGAAGAAGCTAATGAATTGGTTAATTTTATTGGTATATTACGAAAATGATTTTCAAAAACGCTTGCTACTTCTGTGTCAGAAGTGATTTTATTTCCATCATCTAATACATACTTCATAACTGAAATCGCGGGACTCGACGTTACCTGTCTCGCTGCTGATAATCCTCCAGGTAGCTTGTATTTTATTTTCTGAATTAACAATTTTATCCTTAACGTACATTGACTTCGCCTGAATACAAACCTTTTTAAAAGTTTTCGAATAATTCTTTACATATGTAGTTTTGGAAGCTTGGACAGAAATTATATTGTCTTTCGCCATAGAGCTCATTTATTTCTACTTTTAAAAATACCTACAGTAGCCCAATCACTGAATTTACAATTTTTGTTTTTATTTATGTACCTACACTTAAATATTCTATTAAATTCGTCGTGTATACTTTTATGTAATTTATAATAAAGATTAATAGGATCATTATGTTCAATAGTAGTTGGTTTACCTATTTTGGAGTAAATGTTTTCTTTGAAAAGTGACAATTTATGTTGCGTTATAGGCCTACATTTAATTAAGTGCTTTTTATTAGCGACAGGATTATTGACTGAAATTCTTTGACCACAGTGGTCTGACCTCAGCTTGCTAAATATCTCCTTTTCAAGTATCTCACAATTACAAAATATATTGTCTATACAAGTAGCTGTATTAGCGGTTATTCTGGTGGGGTCAGTAAACATGGGATTTAAATTGAAACATTTAAACAGGTTCAGTAACCTAGAGACATCAAAGATTCTATTAAAATATCTACATTAAAGTCCCCACATACTATTAATCCTTTCCTAGAAGTGCATAAGCGTTTAAGAACATCCTCCAGTGTATCTTCAAAGAGACTAAAGTCACCATAGTGATAGTGATGACTTATGTTGGCGATACAGTAATTCCAAGTGCTCTATGCACGCCCTCCTCATACCCTATGAGTGTGTGACCGTAGAAAACCACAAAAATGACACTAACAACCATAGAAAAAGACGTCAACATCAGCGCTTTCTTCCTTCCGAAGTTATCGACGATGAATCCGAAGAGGAAGACACTGGGGGTCCCCACGATGTAGACGATGGAGGCCATCCAGGAGACCACGTCGGGGTGGACCGGCGCGGCCGCTGGCGTGTCTGCGGACATGAGCCGCTGACCCATAGGTGACAGCCAGCCCACTGCTGTGCCGTAGGACAGGACTGGGAGCACCACTGGGGACAACACCAAGTCTTAACTAATTTCATTGTTGCAGGTAAACCTACTCCATTCGCGTTCGATAGATATGGTATTCGTTTGGTTTTGACTGCATGGCACGCAAATGCCAGCTTTGCTCCCTGTGCTTAAGGCTTTTTAGGAACTATAGGTACCTACTGTAAGATATCAGCGACTCAAGTGTATGTCAATTTTTTGGACAGCCGGTTTACCACATTTTTTGATCACCTACACATTTGTGACGTCACTGATGATGCGTACGGTTGACCTTGATAGGTGATAACTACCATAGATTCATTGTTTTATTGTCAATAACATAAAAAGTAGTAAAATATATGCACATAGCTTATGATTTTATGATGAATCCAATCAAAGATAACTGGTTTCATTCATATGAATATGAATGTGTTAATCATCCAATACTAGTGGATACCCCGCACTTGCTTCGCTTCGGAAAACTTAATTTTAAGTGAAACTGTTTAGAGACGGTAGCGTTAAACCATGAAGCATTTGCTTCATGCGTTAAACATTTAACGCTTCTGTAGTGACGCTACTGTATTTTACAATGGAAGTTCAATCATAAGCATAACGTATAATAAAATGCTTTCGTTTTAGTTGGTCGGGTGCCGGGTCGTAGTAATGTAACGTTTATTCAAGCTTAGGTACCAAAATTCGTACGCGCAAAATGCTTTTATATACTTTCAGCCATTTCTGAGATTAAGTTGAACCAACTCACACACGGACACAATTTCCAAATATCCCTATCCCAAATAAATAATCTCTAATAACTTCCACATACAGACATCGATTAATAACCACTTTATCATTCTAGATTCGTTAGTTATGTAATAAAATCTCCTGACAACAATGTAAGGAGTTGTTTACTGCGACAATTAGCTCCACGGGGATAGTTGCTCCCTATTAATTAGGGTTCAATCGAAGTCAAGGACGGTTTAAGCTTACTTCTAAATTACACGTGTAAATAGGATTGAAAAGCGTTTTCTACGTCTTTAAACAGGCATTAGAAGGAAAAGAAATATCTGCATAATACAATATTCTTATGTTTGTACCTATTTCCTATTTAGTCCCAATTAAATAAATGCGTAACGCATCATGCGTTAGGTTCTTATAAGGCGATTTGCACTTTATGATCCGCTCCGATGACGTTAATGCAACTATGGAAAGATATTTACAAAGCGTATGATACAAAAAGAAACTAAATGAAAATTGCACTAATTAGGGGAATTTGAGTGTTTTTGTGTGTTTTCAGCGTGTTTGTGACATTTTAACTGCTTCATTCAGCGTCCTTTGGACATTACCAATTCCCGTGTGAATTTTGTAACTTTGGAATAAACGTTACGTATATAGAAGGTACACTGTTCTTGAAATTAAGTATAATATCTTAAATGACAATATTAATTCATTGAACCTACTACCTGCACCAAAAATAAACATTCAAACCTTTAGGTACGTAGGTACGTACGTAAACTGAGCACCATTTAATTATTTGTTTTTAAATAGGCTTTCTCTAAGGAGGGACCTAGTTCAGGATTCCCTAACCTCTTAACCGCCCTAGTGATGAAGATAGACTGTTCAATTGTCCCGTGGACCGTAATAGCAATTACGAATGGTGCACTTTGATTCTGATACAATATCTGATTTAATTGTTTTGTTGTTCGAGCGCTCGAGCGGTCGCCGGCCTGTCTGCTGATGATTCTAGAATAACGCTGAAATGGAGAAGGCCAATTAAAATTCCACTTTGATCATTTGGTACCTACTTCATGTAGGGTATTTGTGCCAATGATGAAGATTCGCCGCGCTCATTCATATGCGCGCGAAACTTTGTACATCGCACAAACTGTCACAGCTTTGACGGAATGCAGCTTTAATACCACGAAATCAAAAACTTCGCATAATCATTTGATGTAATTGTCTGTTAATTATAATTAGTAAAATTGTATAGGTAAATTAACTATTGTCGAGCATACTTTACTAAGTGTAGGTACATCTACTTAATTAACTCGTAAACAGATAAAAATAATTGATTTCAATTTCAATTGGTTCAATAAAATTATTGTGGCACACTGCGCCATATGTGGTCCATAACGGGAGCATACACCTTACCAATTGTACTAGCATGTTCTCATTCATGAATGATGCGTACACGCAATATTTTTCTTTGTAAATGGCAATCAAATAATAAAGTTGCGTAGATGACCTATAGCCATCAATTGGCTACATCTGTGGGCAAAAACACTGCGTGCTACTTAGAATGAGATAGATAAACAAAGAGTCTATTGAGGAAGACAATGGGTTTCAGAGGCATTCGGTATTCAGGATTCATTTAATTTTTTCCGAACTTACTGAATTGACTTAGATAAAATTTCGTATGGAGATAGTTCGACAGCCTTTATGCCTACCTATATAGAAACCATCAAGGCTGCCGCTGTCCGTATAAGCACCGCGTGCAATAAAGTACTACTGGACTCCTTTCTCCTTCAGCTACCTAATCTCTAGGCCTATGCTCTAGCCCCTAGAGCCCTAGACTCTAGGGCCAACACCAAGCTACCCCAATAGGTGAATATGACTACAACCCATTAATGGCCCACTACCGAGAAGTTTTCATACTGCCCGTAGGCCTCTTCAACATGGTATAACTACTGCTATGTGTCGATAACAACCGGGACCGACAGCTTTACGTGCCCTCCGAAGCACGGCAGCGCTCAAGAATTTTTGCCACTAGGTACCAGTCACCTCTACCGACCGGCTGCTTTAGCTCAGTCGATCAGTCTGCAATGTCTGCATCGACTGAGCAGCAAGCAGTGCTATGAGCGAGGACGGTTCACTAATTATGTAACATCAAAGATAAGTAAAACTGAACACTCGTTACAGTTGCTTACTTAATTTGTAATTAGGCAAAGTTATCATGGGTACCGGTCAGTGCTATTATTAGAAAACCCTTTGAAATATCTACGGGTTCAAAGGTTCAACTTAGTCGCTCAAGGTATCATCTAAAAATTTGAAATGTCAGGGCAATTTGATCACCACGTAGCATAGGTAATCTAGTTGGTGGTGATTTGTGCAACAGGTCCTAGGTTCGATCCCGACCGGGACCGGGGTAAATATCTCTGCTAGTGGCGTGTTATTTGTTTTGTCAATGCCACCCACTACAGAACCCCGTCATTTGTAAACGGACATTATAGGCACAAAATAAAAGTTATATTTAGTTAGTTCGTATAATTAGTATAGTTATAATTAGTATAATTATTATAGTTCGTATAATTAAATACCTAAGTACCTACTAGTATTTTTAATAAAAACTTAGAGCAAATAGAACCTCCTCCTTAAATTCTGAAGGTTTTATTCAGGTTTTTTGTGTATTCGGACGAATCAAATCCAATGAAATCGAGACAGTTGGTAATCCAACATGCACCTGAATGTATTGAATACTGATAGGCTGGATTCCTATGGCACCAGCTATTTACATGTCTCCACTATTTTTAGCTCCCTGCTGTCACGATTGATGTCGGTTCCTGCCACGATTAAGTCAGGGTATATTTAACTTTACGTATTTTGCTTAAGTAGTTGACACGTCATGCCGGTAATCGGTTAATTAATAGAAAGTATGTAAAAACTTAGGGCGATTTAAAGTTCCCGTTGGGAAAATTGATAATTTTCGAAATTAATTAATTTTATTGGTTTCATCATGGATTTTCGAAAATCGAGCTTTCATCAGATTAGCACGTTTTGAGGTCCTAGGAAATTATACCTAGGTACTGACTTTTCCCACGATGGTGTCTATAGATCTGTATGTATGTGTTTGTGTACCTCACAACTTTAGAACGGGTTGCCGAAGCGAGATAGCCTCTGACACCGACGAAACGAATTAAAATCTTACCAAAATTTTAACCTGGAGACACTTAATCAATCTCAGTCAGTCATCTCAGTAATTTAGCTACGTTAAAATGTATGGCCCCGCACAGTAGGGCGTCCGAGCCACGGAACTGTTACTGGGAAATCTTTACAGAATCGAATACCTGTTATCGAGAGATTTATTCGCCGTGTTTATAAGCACATCGCTTTGGACACGCGAAGTTATGAGGTGCGTGTGCACGTATTGGACACTTTTACGGAACGTTTTGAGTTGTAAATATGCATTTCATTTCGTAATTATATAGAACTAGCTTTCGCCAGCGACTTCGCCCGCGTGAAATTCGTTTAAAATTTTTTTTAAGTATACAAACTTTCATTCCCTATTTCAAGCCTTGGGGTTGATTTTTGAAAAATAAAGTAGCCTATGTATGACTCTGGGTCTTCAACTATTTTCATTCCGAATTTCATTCAAATCGGACTGGTGGTTTAGCCATGAAAACGTCACAGACAGACAGACAGACAGACTTTCGCATTTATAATATTAGTATGGATCCTGTAATATTAAAAATATTTACAATGTTATTTGTAGATCATTCAGTTACTTATGTTATGTATTTTATGATTTTACATAATTACATAAGTAAATCGTCGCTGTTCGCTGTTCGTAGGGGTCTGGGTTCGATTCTCAACGAGGCGGAAATTTCAATGATGAGGTTAAACTGTTCTTGGCCTGAGTGTGTCCTTGTCTTGTGTGTTGTCCATGGCAACCACGACACGACACAGGGAATGCCTACTAGTGTAGGGTTATGAGTGTGTAGCGTTATTTATTTATATTTTATTTGTATAGCTAGATTAAAGCACTAGTAATATCACGGAACACAGACACCAGTGGAAATGGTACAAGTGTTGATTAGTATGGGAACCGTCCTAGCCATCCTATAATATTCGTCACGAAATGCACAACCGAGGCAGCTCAGTGACAAATAAGCTATGACGGCAAGTAAGCGGAGCTCCTCATATTGGTCGTTGTGCCACGCCTACTTCTCACTTCCACCTGGTGTCTGTGTTCCGTGAGTAATATCTTGGGGTGTAAAACCATTCATGTTTGAATCCTACCTTTGCTGCTCGTGTTGTAGGTACCCGAGGTTACAGCGCCCTGTGCTTTTAGAGGTCGTTGAACTTTATACCGTCCGTATTCAGAAAAAAATGTTTTTAATTATATTTTTAAATCCATAGAAGCCTTCCCACGCCAAATAATTATAATATTAATTTATATTTATAACAAATCCATATGTATATCGCGTTTACTACCTACTTACAATTAAAAAAAACGCAGGTACCTAAGTACCGTATCTACCAAAATCGTGTAACTGAGAAACTGGTCAGTAGATAATTTATTCATAAATAATAAATATACAGCTATGTAGACATACTATTAAGGTTACTAGACTACTTAGTGCAAAATTAAATATTGAAGTAACTACTCTCTACGCCGCTAAACATTTGGCTCGCCCATCGGCCAATATTTGCTCAGATGGTCACTTTATTTATGTAGGCTGTCGTTCTGCATTGGTGCAGATCTGGCCTTGTTTTAATAATTTGCAAATAAATATAAATAAAACTAAAATAATGCAATTTTCGACATCAAGATCTTCCCGTATTGAACTAAATATTCAACGCGATGGCCAGCGGATTGAGCAAGTTGAACATACGATCTTCCTGGGTATCGCTATTGACCAACATTTTACTTGGGAAACGCATATAAATAAAATTTGTGACAAAATAAATAAAGCAGTTTATCTTTTTCATAGGCTACGCAAAACTTCCTCAATAAATACCCTACTTACTGCTTACCACGGTTACGTAGCAACTATATTAAATTACGGTGTATTTATATGGGGTAATTCAACTCATGTAAACAAAGCATTTATTGCACAAAAGAAATGCATTAGAGCTATGTGCGGCAAACCACCGTGGGAGCCTTGCAAACCGCTTTTCAAAAATCTGAAATTGGCTACACTACCCTGTATGTATGTTCTTGAAGCAGCATGCTTCGTAAAGACAAATCCGAATTTATTTGTAAAGGCCTCCGAAATCTTTCATAGGGGAACGAGAAACTAGAAAAAGAAAATAGAATTGTGTTGCCATATATCCCCAGAACAACATTATACTGTAATAACAGCTATGCAATGTGTCGCAAAATATATAATAAGGTACCTCTAGACATAATAAATTTACCTAACAAACTATTTAAACAAAAACTTAAAATGTGGCTAATAGACAAGTGTTTCTACAGTGTTAAGGAATTTCTAGAGGTATAAAATTTGTGTGTATAATCCTAATAATGTAATTAATTGACATAATATAATTTAATAATATTTGACATACTTAATAATTTTTATTATATAATGCATGATATTTGATAATTTTAATAATAATGTAATACATTTTTTTTAATGCCTTTGTGACATAATTTAATGAAATGTGTTGTTGACTTATTATCTTGGAACAATTATATTAAGGAATAGACATTTGTACGCCAACACTGGCAAAGCATATTGGAATGCAAATAAAATAGTAATGTTTCATCTTAATATGTACCTATGCTTATACAAATAAATTGAATTGAATTGAATTGAATTGAATTGAATAAGGGTACCCGGAATATCTAGAGTCTAGATTCTAGACTCTGTGAAGGTCCGGTGTGGTCCGGTCGCTGAATGCTCTATTTTTGAATCGAAACTTATTTTAACTAGTAAATGCCCTCGCTTCGCTTCGCGAAACTTAAATATTTCCCCATAAAGGGGTTAGTTTAAAGAAATATCTACCTACTTGTTTTTCCTTGCGTCAAGATAGGTGCTTCCTAAGAAAATTCATCGAAAACGGTCAAGCAATTAAGATTTTTCATTCAAACTTCCACTCCCTATTTCAATACTGTAGGGGTTGATTACAAAAAAGTACCCTATGGGTACTTAGGGTTTTCAACTATTTTCATTCCACATCCAAATCGGCCCCATGGTTTAGCCGTGAAAGCGTCACAGACAGACAGACAGACAGACTTTCGCATTTATAATATTAGTAGGTACCTAGTAAGTACCTATGTATAAAGATGCCTCTATTTAGAATCTCTATTGTCTGTTTATTGGCGAACCGCCACGTTGGGTATGGGTCGCGGGTTCGAATCCCAGCCGCACAACCTGCGACCTTTGATGCCCGACTTCTTGTCATGCCAGTTTGTTCCACCATATTTTTATGACAGTGAAAGACGTGTGATATTTTTACATGGTTAAAAATTTTGTTCATTAAGTAGGTAAGTAGGTACCTAATTTAATTATTTGTTCATTAGGTATCATTGTCATACGTTTGAAAAATCGTCGCAATGTTTAAACCCGAAACGCACCGTCAATATACCGGCTTTAACCGCCACTTATATTATTTACAATCGTACTTATTGTGAACTCATTAATAAGAAATGATTCGATAAAAGCAAAACACTTGATAGGTATTCAAGCATGAGATCGCAGAGGATCGTCTCTAGAAAGCTGGTACGAATATGCTGTTTTGTGATTGATAGATTATATACCTACTGCTGAAGCTGAACTAGCCTTTGCATGCTAATGATAATGACACATTGCTTTCAATTTCAAACTTAACGAGTAAAACGGACTTTTGTAAATTAATGAATGAACATTAAAAAATCATGGGAATTATTTTGTATTTAGATTTAAGATTTTTCTAAACTAAACAAAAAAATATGAAAATAATAATTCATCACATAGCACGTAGGTAGTAGATACCTACATGGTAAAATGAGGTTCTTAATTTTTTTTATTTTGTATGTGTTTTATGTACTTAAAGATAATTCAATTTTGTCTTTAATTTTATTTTGTACTAATAAAAATATTTACTTACGGTTATATTTTTAATAATTAATAAAAAGTGTAAATTACTTACTGAGACTTGCTATAATAATCTGGTTGACTTTGCTTCCCTCCGAACAATATTTTTTCACTGTGTATTTAAGCATTTTGCACTGTATTAAAACACTTTGTTCTCAATAAAAGTAAATATAAAAAGAAAAAAGTATCACAGGTAAGAAACAAATAAATATTACAGAGTAACTTTTGAAATCAGCAAAAGCGCGCGGCTACGGCCGGATTCGAATTTCGAATGAACATATGTGTGTTATGTTGTGTTGTACAATGGTAGTTTGTATTCAATTAATAGTCTTGTCGCCTTCAGAACCTTACTCAAGTATCATCTACCTAGTATCATCATCATCAACAAACTACTTTGGTGCCCCTTTAGGATATAAGTACCATATTGATACATCGAGGGGATTATTTTAATCTTTGTGGGCGGCATGTGGCACTTGCCTGTTCCTAATACCTATTTGTTGAGTCCTAAACTCCTAACTCCTAAGTAAAGCATTACCTACTTAGTCTACTCTCTACTCTAGTGTACCTAAATAGGTAGCCAATCCGAGTATCTTACATTTGGCTGATCCCATGTAATTATTAGTGACATCTGACGGGTAGTATTAATTCGTAAGTTTGAGTAAGTATACCGTATCTATTTATACTTTAAAACAAAGTGTAGGTCACTATACCACCACAATATTCTCTTAATTAGATAGTCTCATTTAAATTGGACATGAAATAATTGATTTCAAAATATATTATTACAAAACTATTACTCTGATTATTACCAAATCACTTAGATAAAATCATGTAAGCCGAAGTTTTTCATAATACCTATTGCGTATCCCTAACGATTGCATAAATTCATAGTAAAACATAAACCAACAAGACACAAGCGACGTTGCAGCCTAGCGACATGTTATTACTGGCCGTTTCGTGGAATAGGAAAATTGCATTTGAATGGAACAGAATAATTTAAATGAAAGTACTCTTTATATTAATCGCTGCACGTAATGTATGTCTGAGAAGGCGAATGCAAGGAAAGACGGCTCCGCGGAGCATCGGGTAGTCGTTGACACCTCGGCTCGGCCGATGTACGCTTTGCTAAAGTAATAAGACAGAATTAAAGCTCGCGCGTTCGTGACGTGGTTCGTAATTAAACAAACGCAAAGGAAAAGCTATTTGAATGAAGTTAAACGTTCTCGTGTGTACATAAGTAATTATCTATAGTTAATTATGAATATTATGATGATAATAAAAAATGATAGAAATTATCAAATTATGATAACATCTATTAAATTGTAGCTTAGAGATATCAGATATATACACCTGAATCAGTCTTGTATCGATTTTGGAGTTTTCCTACCGGAAATTTTGCGGGTGACTTTTCAAATTCGAGAATGAACTATAAAAAAATTAAAAAACAAAATTTAAAAACCTGCTTTTTTATATATTTTTTATCTTGGTGTACCAAACATTCGTGTGGGTATTATTTTTATCTCGTAAGCTCGTAACATAATTTCCTGATAATCCTTTCCAATTATATTTTGATGTCATATTTTCTATACTCATGGAAAACCATTCCCGGCCTTTACTAGTCCTTGGCTGAGTGTAGACAGGTATAAGCGAACGTCATGTCGAAAAAAATATTCGTTCGATTTCAAACATAGCGCCAAAAGTTGTGTTGTGTTGTGCGTAGGGGCCTAGTGGCTTATTTATTTGTGCCTGCTAAGCTTGAAGGGTCATTTAAGGGCCAATTTCATCGGTTACGGATAAAGTTTGTTATAATATTAAGCGTTGCTTAAGTATGTTAAAGGAGTTGAAGCCTTTTCAATAACGTAGATATCTACCTAAGTGAAGTTAACATGAATGAATAAATGAAGTGGTTGGGTTGGTTTAACGCTATTTTACCTACATAGCCATAGACAGGAAGATTAAATTGAAAAGTTTAACTCGGTAAGTAAACATGGCTCTACGTCTATCCACGCGACTGACTAATGAGGGGAATCAAATCTACTGATTTCTTGTTAGGCAGATAACCGAAGCACGCAACAGCATGGCGCCTATATTAGGGTATATTTAAACGTAATCTATGTTAAGCGGTTTTACAGATATTAAAATTATTGCGTGAGATCACATCTTTCCGGCTTAGTGCCGGTTTTTGTAACCTTACTGCTTAGGAGAGATGTTGGTAATTTATTATTTAGTTCTAGGTCGGTCAAAGTTGTCATTGACAACAGCGGAAGCTGCATGCTTGTTTGATACCTTAACTCCATAAAAAAATAACGAACTCCTCGCGGCCTTCGTAGGGAGTGTGCTAGGACCCTAACTTATTATTATCTACGACGTATTATAATATAATTCTAGAATTTCTAGTTTTAAAACTCTATCAATTTTCTATCTATACGCCTATTTTCATAAGCGGTCTAATAGTTGACAACACCTGCCATCGAACATGACAAGGGACAAAGCAGTAAACACACACTTAAAGGGGGAATTCAAAATTGTACAATGATTCAGTCAGTTTTATTGATTGTGGTGTTCACCAGCGTATTCTTACCGGGTCACCAGACAGCCCAGCGTAAGACATGCACGTCTTACGGTTACATGATCATCAATGGGAAGTTCGGCAAGGAAAATCATTTGCTCTGTCTGAAACTAAAGACCATTGGTATGTTTCTCCAGGCTTCTTTGTTTTGTAGCTTAGTTCCGTAGTTTGTCCATGCCACAGAGATAGGGAATCTAAGAGTGTTACCAGACCAATCGATCCATCGTCGATTGACGGCATCGATCGATGATGGAATGGATTAGTCGATATCGATCGATAGTTTCTACAAGACCAATAACATCGATCGACGTCGATTTATCCATTCAGATCCATAGATGTGATTTTTACTGAGGTAACATAATACAAGCGTGTACACACTCTTGCATGACAATTAAAAACACTAACAAAAACATTTATCTGTTATAACTACTCCGGAATCGAACCTTGAACCTCGGTAAGCAGGTTAAACTGAGCTAGAACGTCGGTCCCAGTCGTCTTATTTGTTTAACCATAATGAGACATGATTTACGATTTACGACCTAACGGAGAATTGGTAATCCATACCAACTACATTCATTATCTCCAGTTAGATAAACTCGCTAAGCAGACTGGTTTTGCATAACCTCACGTGAAGATATGCAGTTAAAATATACGCAGAACGTTTGTTTTGGTGCGGCAATTATAACTGTAAATTCGATCTTTGTATACTGGACTCCTCATAAGTGACCCTTATACCTCATTAGTGAGGAAGCCCAGAGGATATTCTACCACGCTAGTCATACTTACTTCAAAGTGTCGAGGCTTTATCCTCGACTCGATTCAGAACTCTTATACAAGTACATAATATAAAAAATTAAATTAAAAATTTAAAAAACCCCCGACACAAACATTTAAAAAGTAAAAAATAATAACTCTAAAAATAATACGTCGCGTTGGGGGACCGCTCCTAACTATTCATTATCTACGATTTTTTTCAGTATCACATGCCCTACCTACTTAGTCTTTTACCCAAGACTTATCATTTACTTATTTATCAATATTTTTTGTGTTAAAGTTAGAAGTAAATGGACCGGTCCCCCAACGCGACGTATTATTTTTAGAAATATTATTTTTTACTTTTTAAATGTTTGTGTCGGGGTTTTTTAAATTTTTAATTAAATTTTTTATTTTATACTTTTTATAGGTAAGAACATTCTCGTTTAAGTCATAAATATTCTTTTACTGTGCGTTTTCATTTGAAACCCCACACGAGTATATTTGCATACATACGGATATTCTTCCCCGCTTTCACCCCCCACAACTTTTAAACGGCTTAACCGATTTTCATCAAACATATTTTAAAACATGCGCCCGTAAGTTCCTTTTAATACAAAAAAACTAATCATCATTCATCCGTTCGGGAGCTATGATGCCACAGACACACACACAGTCACGTCAAACTTATAACACCCCTCTTTTTGCGTCGGGGGTTAAAAAGTAATATAAAGCATAGTCACCCGTCGCCCGTCACTTACAAAAAATTACGACTCAAACTGGTTATATTTGAATCCATTCATTTATAACATAAAATGTTCATATTTTAATTATAATAATTTTAATCTAATTTATTTTGTTTAATGTAATTTAAAAAACTGTAGACATTTAATTAGCTTTTATGTAATGACATGGTATTAATCAAATCTGTCCTCCTTGACTTTGCAATGCCCTAACGGGGTTATTCATGCACACACATTGAAATATTGTACCACCTAGTTCGTAAGCATGATGAGCAATAAACGATTATAAATTATGAATATTTTATGTGTATAGTGTGAATTCGTACTATTAGCCGTAACAGTATCAGATACAACTCTGACTCACTGTTTTACTACTCCTATTTTAGTAGTCGTCAGGCCCAAATGTCTCTGCAAGCTGCAAGAGCAAAGCGAAATTTCAGTTTTAAATTCGGACAATTACAAAAATAATCATAAATAAACCGTCAAAGAGATAATACTTGGTCGGATCCCAGAAAATGGGGTCATTCAACGAATATTGAGAAACTTTTGACTCAATCCCTGATGGATAATATGGGTAGCCTAAGGCAGGTGTCCCACCACCGAGCTCTACTCGCTACTCGCCTCACCTCCAACAACGTGTAACTGGCTCTAATTTACAAGTAAAGTTTATTTTATGCTTTAGAAGTTGGTTTCATAGTGCTAGACTCATTCCCGGTTCATTTCAGGATCTTCCACTCTCACCAGCCACCATTCCGCTCTGTTCCTGGACCCGGAGGAAGAAGAAGAGGGGAACTCCATCCAAGCATTTCCTCTAGCCGATGTAACCATGGCGTATGGCTTCCCGTTAGAGGATCCCTCCGCAGGATCTGCAGAGGGATACATCGGGGATGACCATCAGTTTTATGGTGTTTTGCATTTGGGTAATGCTATGAATCTGTGATGCTGTACTTTTTCTTCCTTTGCTTGGGCAATCTGTCGGTGATGACAACAACGACCTGGATAAAGCAAGAAACATCTGACAAGTACTTTTTGAGTTATCTATTACGATGTTGATTTTTTTCGTAAAAAGTTAGATATAATTTTGAAGTCTGTTAAAATTTAAAATATATGGACCATAGGAAACCGCACCCTGCACGCAGACCCGTACGGCAAGGATAACCTGAGCAGATTCTTTGGTGCGTTCGAGAACGACAACATGGCGGCGCCCGTGCGCCCACGCCGCGACCATGCCCAGGTGATCAGGTGATGATTCATAGTATCTTAGTAAATCTGTTATGTCCGGTTTCGGAAAACAATGCCCAATCCCACTCGAAAAAATGTTTAACAAGAGAATTTTAATTTTTTTGTAGATATCTTTGATATAGGTTCATTCAAATCTATAATGGGGACCTACATTCATTTTTTTGATACTTCCCTATCTAGAACCCATGTAAAGTTATTATTATTAGCATATAATATTATTAGCATAGAAAGTGCCAAAAATTTCACATTGGTACGAAACACATTATAAATAGCTATTACATCTGGAAGAAATCATTTAAATCTTACTAAAAATCGCATCAAAACCCCGTTGCGTAGTTTAAATTTAAAGATCAAAACGTACAGGTACGAAAAGCAGATGGACAATACAAATGACCCTTCACTCTAACCACGCAAACATGTAATAACCATAACTTTCCAGTTCGGAGCGCTATACAGCCAGCTATCCAACATGCCCTTCGGCATAGACAACTACAGGAGCAAGTCTGGCGTGGCTCGCGCCAGGATCTGTGACCTGCTGCTGCTCGCAGACAAGAAGTTCTTCGAGAAAGACGCCAACTCCAGCCTCAACCACGTCGTCAGACGGATGATGCACGCCGTCGCCCAGGCTGATGTCATATTCCGGAACGCGGATTTTAATGAAGATGGTATTCCTGATAATATTGGTGAGTTTGTGTTAGATTTATTTATATTGGTGCCTTAAAGTTTGATGTATGTAATATAATCTTTAGATTATCTGGTAATCTATTTAGATGTTTTAGAAAATACTCTAATTGAGGGTATTTAGCAATGCAACAAATCCTATAGCTATGTTTTATTTGATAGTTTTTATCTGTTTTGTTTCTTCTATTTCTCTAATTTCCTTGAATCCATTGCAAATGCAGAAATTGACGCCTTGTCGAGCATTTTCTAATAGTGATGATGACAGTACAGTGCCAGTGGTTCGACAGGTTTTTCGGTCAAGTATATCTTAGTGCTGACGTCAAACGAGACCAACACCAGAGTGTTTGGAGACCTTCTAAAGGACCACTCTGTGGACGGCCGAAACTACCTGATGCGGTTTGCCCGGCTACGGCGTCTGTCTGAAGTGTGCCTGGGAGTTGCCTTCTCTGGTCATGCGTTTCATAATAGGACTCTTGGATTGAGGTGAGTACCTACCATTAAATTATTGGTTTCTTTTTTTTATAATTTTGAGGCAAATGAGCATGCACGAATAATGCAAGAAGTGCTCATGGCCTGCCGAGTGGCATTGATCCTAAGCGATCGACAACGTTAAGCACTGTAGTGTGTTGGTAGTTGAATGGATAGGCCGCTATTACCTAATAGAATGTCTTGAGCGCTTCCGTGCTTTGGAGGGCACGTAAATCCCCAGTTGTTATCGACAGATAGCAGTCGTCAAGACATGTCAGAAGCCTTCGGGCGGGATGAAAACTTCCGAAACTGGGTTGGCCACTAACCCCTCTACCAATCCACACTGGAGCAGCGTGGTGGAGTATGCTTTAGGCCTCTTCAATAATAAGGAGAGACCCGTGCTCAGTAGTGGGCCATTAATGGGTTGCAGCTAATTTAAAAAGGTCACCCAAGTTCAGGGGCGCCGTGACCGGGCGTGCAAGGCGTGCGGCGCAAGCGGGTGCCACTTATGGGGGTCGGCAAATGGCTGGGCGGCATAAATATAAACCTGTATGAGATTACTATTGAACGACGAGGAACGAGGACACGCGGTCGCCGATATACCTTGCTGCGTCCCTGCCCAAGTTTTAGTTCAACACTCCGTCAACAGCTTTACATCCCTCGGCGGCGGGCTAGGCGGCGCGGCGGGCGGTCTGTGCGACCGGCGGGCGTACGGGCGCTCGTTCAACACGCTTGCATTAGCGCACGCCACGGCCGACGAGAAGGAACGCGTGCCCGAGCGGATCGCTGCTTTGACTTTGGCGCATGAGATGGGTATGCTGGAAACATCACGTCATATTGTCTTAATCGTTGTAACTGTTTTCGTCCGCGTCGGTGTTGTCCAGTGAATATATATTTTTAAAGTTAGGACACGTTACTATTTAGGGGCTAACTTGTCTCTTACCATATCGAACCGTAGCCCGTAGTCAAGGTCAAGCTACTTACGTGAGATAATTTTGGCAAAGCGTCCTTTCTTTCTGCACCCGTGAGATTCGATGACTTTCGTCCTAACTTCCTTCCCCTTAGGTTATTTATGGATATCTCCATTACATCGTCATTCCTTCATCGGATTTAGCGCAATAACATGGTAGACAGACAAATCTTCACATTATTACAGACGACATCAACTCCCAACATTACCATACAACTAACCAACACCACTCCAGCAGTAACCTCCCCCAGGACACAGTTTTGGCGCGCACCACGACGACAACTTCCCTAACCCGGAGTGCCGCGGGTACCTGATGGGCTCGCAGTCGGGCGGCGGCGCGGGCGCGGCGGGGCAGTTCCAGTTCTCGCTGTGCAGCAAGCGGCTGATTGCAGCCACGCTGGGGAGTATGAGCTACTGCCTGATTGAGGAGGAGCGGTCGTTCTGTGGGAACGGTGAGGATTTGTCTGCGTTTTCTGGTTTTAAGCGGCCTTTTCCGTTTAGACATAAATGCTGGTTCTACTTTTTTTGATGCGACCATCTCAGTACTCAAGGGAGCAATGGCTTTGTGGTCGAATTAGAACATCCGAGCCATCCAGCGCCTATCTACGGATTCGAGCCGGTCCTATACGGATAAGCTCTCAGCGTCCTCCGTACGCGAGCCTACTTATTTATGCGGCACTAGCTTAGGCTAAGACACAAACTAAATCTGCACCGCATAAAAAAGCGCGCGGACGCCCGGTTCACACGAGCGACGAGTTAGTACCCACCATCTTAACGTGACACAAGAATTTAATAGACAGTAAGGCTTCTCATGATGATTAAGAAGATCATCTTGTTTTACATACATGTACTATTCGTATTACATCCAGGTATAGTGGAGGAAGGCGAGGCGTGCGACTGCGGACTGCCGTCGCAGTGCAGCCACCGGGACCCCTGCTGCACGCCGCGGGCTGGTGGTGCCATTGTCTTTGAAGATGGGTTTGTCTTATTGGCTATCCTTAAAATACGCCCCAACAATTTCAGAATTTTTTGACCCGTCGGGAGATTCGAAACTCAGTTTTTAAACAACCGTAGGTACTTACAGGCAGCTGCCTCCCCCATGCCAGTGCCAGATTACCATGCCATGCCTCTGTTTAAGAGTGACGTCACATGGTTAGCAGTTTAATTTTGCTTTTAATATTTGTGATTTAAATATGACCACACCAGTGGCGATTTCTCTAAGATGGCGCGTATGGCGGCGCCATACCATAAATTTTAAGCATTAAATAAAATGTAAAAAAATCATATATTTACAACCTAATTATTTAGACCTAAGTACAATAATTACATTTTACGAGCGCTGCGGTCTTCTATCACGAACGCGACTCGCGACGATTGTCTTCGTGTTCGGTCGGCGCCGAGCGCGGCCGAGGCGAGCGATGCGCTACTGCCAGCGCATGCCTAGTCCATACAAAGTCGTTGGCCCGCGCCGCCCGCGCCTCTTCGATCGCTTAGTATCACCATAGTAAAATTATACTGTGGTATCAGCGTATCACTGAGTTTGAAACGCGGGTCTGGCGCTGGGAATGGCGCATTACCTAACGAGTTTTCGCATGTTTTTCGTGATAGTGTAGATTTGTGATTACGGTTTCTATCTTTCTATTGATTTAATTTACTTTTTATTTAGTAGGTAATTAGTTTATAATGAAATGACATGAAATTATGAGTGATTCAACAAAATCTGTGATACAAGAATTTTTAGAAAGACCTTTCACGACGAGATCGTTTGCCGAAAAACGGTTGATAGTGGAAAATGGACTTTCACTATGGGACAAACCCTAAAATCGCGAAAAAACATTAGCTATTTCATACAAAAATAAAAATGTCAAATTGTATGTAATTTCTTTTTAACCGACTTCAAAAAAGAAGGAGGTTCTCAATTCGACTCAATATGCTTTTTTTATGTACGTTCAGCGATTATTTCGTCGTTTATGGACCGATTTTGATAATTCTTTTTTTATTCTAAAGTAGATATGCGCAGTGGGGTCCCGTGATAAGGACACCAGGATCTGATGATGGCATCTCAGGGAAATCGAGGGGAACTTTTGAAAATTGTATGGACAACTAGTGTGTTTGTTCATGTTATCATAAGTACATTAAAGCGCTACTATTTCATGAAGATCTGGAGTCGATCTGATGAAGCCGAAAGACAGTCGAGGGAACTCCTCAACGATTTACTGCAGTTATCTAGTGTTTGGGCTTGATTAATTTGTAGCGACGAGAACTTTACACTTACATGTTCAATTGAGCGCCATCTGGCGAGTAGTTTTTGAGTTATCTCTACTTATCAAGATTGAAGTCGGTTATTTTTTTTGTAAAAAGCAATTATTATTTGCGATTTCAAAGTAGGTTTCTTAATGAAAGACTGCAAGTTTGTTAGATTGTCCGTCTGAAGAAATGGTTTTCCGGTTATGCGCACTTAACACTACACCCTATAATATAACAAAAGCTGGAGCCAACCCAATTATAAACACCAGGAATCGCCACTGGACCACACGAAGTTTATGACTCGTCCCTTCCTCCTACTGTCACATTTTGTCGATCCGCCTACCTCCTTTTCCCTCCTCCTCAGATGATTTTAGTATCACAGTTGTGAGGTAACCGTGTGTTTGTGACCAGGGCCTTACACAAGGAGGGGTGCTCCGTGGCCCCGGCGGCCGCGTGTCACCCCTCGCAGGGGCTGTGCTGCACCTCGATGTGCGAGTACGCGAACATCACTAGCAGTGGTATTGTAAGTAACTACTACTACAAAATACTATTCAATACAACTTCAAATAAAACTATCATGGTGGGGTTTAACAGATTTAAGGCCCACTGCTGAGCACGGGTCTCCCCTCTATATAATTGGGATATAGAGTAGGTATATTCCTCCACGCAGTTCCAATACAGATTGTTGGAGGAGTCTAGTTAGTATACATGTATTAGAATTCTTTGTCACTGTAAGTCCTCCGATAAGGCTTGAGGATAGCTATTTATCTATACCGATAATGATTCGGACCGAGTGATTTCAATGCTCCCAGATCTGAACTCCTAAGTGCTCAAAAATCTACCTATATTACCTGACTAATTTGATCATTTAGGATCGACCCTAACAGCAGGACTATGCGCTTCAACAATCACCAAAAACTAAAACCCTCAAAACAAAATCCAGCCCCCTTACAGCCTGAGACAGCGCCTTACAGCCTGTAAGGCGCTGCCTCTGTCACCCACACGTTGTGAACGTGAATTGTCAGGAATTAAGAGTTCATAATACGGCCCCAGGACTGCACAGCAAAAGACACAGAATGCACATGCAACGACATGGCCCAGTGTCGGTGCGGTCTGGGCGGGCGCTGCCTGCCCGACGGCTGCCACGCCGCCGAGTGCGCCGCGCTGGGGTTGCCAGAGTGCCGCTGTGGTATGCGAGGACCGGTATGTGTAACTTATCATGAAGTGTCTAATTCTGACCAGCTGCGACATGTGGGTACGACAGAATATAAAGTAGAAGAATTGAGGCTGAATTTGGTTTTAATTCAAAAAGTAGTTTACATATTGAATTGGAATTGAGAATACGGCGAATTTAGTATTTTGTAAAATTGCTATTCAATATTGTGATTCAAACTCAATAAAAACATTCCACGATTAACTTAAGGAGAATGAATAAAAATTCAGCCAGCTAGGAAATCTTAAGTCTCGTCTCAGCTCAATCTAGAGAATCATGCCGACAAACGAACAAACGATCTTCCTGATGATAAGTGGTCGACGTCACCCATGGACCGATAAGTATACTATATAAATCAGAGATACGGTATCAGCTAAATCAGAAGGAAGAGGAAAAATACTGGCTCTATAGCTCACATCACGATATATAGTTAACGAGCTGACTCAAAAGCAATTTTTTTTCTGTATGCTGCTCATCGCTCTGGTAACATCGTCGCGGTGTTCTTGATGGAATATTATTATTATTTCGCTATATAAACTAAGAAATACATGCACCCCAGGGCGGAATACTCGGCAAGTTGCATCACTGCGGAGTGTGTTGCGAGCTGGAGCGCGGCGGGGAGAAGGGCAAGCAATGTGTCGGCGCCGAGATAGCAGCTCAGAAGGCGATGGCCGAAGACAGGCTGCCCGACAACTGGCCTGATAAGGATTATAATGGACGTGAGTTTTTACCAGCTTTTATTTGACTAGCCATGTTTGTGAGTATGTGCGGGACAAATCTAGGAAGTTGAATTAGTGCTATACTTGAGTCGCCGAAGATATAGAATTGGATCTTACACATTTGTTTCCATAAAGAACGCAAATGCTGTATAGAAGCTTAGGTATACCCAACGTCGCCGCTAGCCGTATGAGTACCTAGCGCTTGCGAGGATACCGTTTTGCAACCCCCCTCCTTCCTTCGTCGTCGTTCCAATACCAACCTCACAGATGTTTACTTTTAAACCGCCTCCGTACGGTGCACGCTTTGCACGCCCGCTTACAGCATCCCTACTTATACTTATACTTCATCAATGATCCATTATTTACAGCCAACATGACCCTACAGCTCTGCAAGGGCAAGGCATGTAGGACGGTGTCAGTCCGCGCGTGGCAGCCCGGCGACTACTGCGTCTCGATGAACACCGTGGGCGTGTGCTCCCCGCGCGGCGCCTGCAAGAACGTCAGTCTGACGCCCCGGATTAACGTCTACCCCACTATATTGGTAATTGACCGAAAATCACCAATGATGATGTGCGTATGTCAGCGGTTATAGAGTCGGTCGTTAAGTAGCTCGAAGGACCAGTAAGTATTAAGAAACGTCTTCGAATTATTAGCATTTATTCTAGCGGCACGCTATGATGGCCGGTTTGACGTTTGTCCGCTCATGAAGTTCCGTATTAATTGATAACGACTTTGAAGGAAATAATTGTATTACTTTATTGACGATAGTAATGTGCAGAGATTCATAAATTTTATCGAATGTAGTTTTAGGTTTAGGACTCAAAATTTATTTATTAAATTGATTTCTAAAATGTATACAAGTGTAGAAAAATCAGTTTGCACCATTTAAGGGGTGAATGTACTTGTGAATATGAACAATTTTCACTATGTGGACAAACCTCTGAAATCGCAAAAAAATATCAGCTGTTTCATACAAAAGGTAAAATTTTTATTTTTATATGATATATGTATACCACAACTCGGCATTTGGTTTTCTAAATTGAAAATTTTTAAAAATGGAATCTAATACGATCGTCACATAGGATCGCTGGCTAGCACAACTACTACCTCCGGCAAACTCGCGTCAATGCTCAATGCAAAACAAAGCAGTTTCGAATTGACGTTGCTTCGAAAAGTATAAACTGTCAGTGCAATGCGATTGTGATATAGTTTTGACCTGGCTTTGGATTTCAAATATTGATACTGCATTACTGTTGACCCTTGCTCGTTAATTTGGACTCTGTTCAAGCCCTTTGTTGTGGATTTCGTCGATATGACCGAACGAATAAATTGACATTCCACATCACTGTTGTAATGTGTCAAACCGGCCATCATAGCGTGCCGCTAGTGTAATTATGATTAATCACGACAAATTGATGCACACAATACCTAAAACAACCTAAAAACCTAAACCTAAAATAAACTTCAAGGTAAAAGCTTGTAGGTTTTTAAATTTCAATGTAAACCTGGGAGCTTGTTAAATCCAACCCGTGCTTGATAACAAAGCAATGGTAAACTAACGAAAACTTCTTATTTCAGAATATGAAACTAATGAAGTCATATCGCAGTTCATCTATAAATCCACAAACAAGTGTTTTAAATTGTTTGCTGATAGCCTTTTATTGTTTGGAATTTCAAACAGTTTTGGCAAGAATTTTTCAATAAAATCTTTTTTTATTTATTCGATAGTTTCATTTACATGTGCCTCCATAAACGCTTTGCTTAATCAATTTTAATTGAATATACCTGTTTGCATTTTTTATGACCAACCTAGATAAAAAATTCACCTGGAATGCTAGTGCTGCTGGAGCTAGTGCTGTTAAATTTTTTCCTTTAGAATTATATTGTTATTCTATGTTTTTATGGATAAATAATCATACACAAAATAAATAATAAATTTTATATTACAATAATACAACAATAACAAACTCTGTATTTTATATAATCTCAATATTTATTGCAAAGTTTTTCCAGCATTTTAAAATAGCAATATTTAATATCAAACTCCATGTCATACCAGAAATTAACCGCTATGCATCCGTGGCTTTGTGTTACGTGATGGAACCATAGACTAGGGAGGTAGAGACAATCGCCTTTGTTCAGCCTTATTTTGTATCTGTGCGCTTTTTTGAACTCTGGATGTTTTGAATAATCGGGGTGGAGCGGATCTGAAAATGAAGACAATATTTATGAGTATCTAATATTTGTAATTTCTGTAACAAATACACGCGTATAATACAGCACATATCGCATATACTAATAACTTTCTCCCCTGGCCCTGGTGGAATCGACCCCGAGACCTCTAGGTTCGCAGAGAGGACTAGACTACTAGGTCATTGATAATACAAAATAGTCAAAATACAGTTTTACTGTGTTGAATCCATACTAATATTATTATTATTAGATTGTAAAAAATATTCTTATCACATTTTAAAACAGTATTATGTGAAGCTGCAATCAAAAACTAGTATACTATACAGACACAATTTCATGCATTTAAACATTCATAACAAGTAAACTTACCTACACAAATCCAAGGTAAACCCGACTCTTCCTCCGTACCATTGCTAATTTTCTCTTCATCATCACAGTTAACCCTCACAGACTCTATTGGAACAATCTCCCACTTATCATGTGTCCGCTTAAATTCAGCCTGAGGGTACCTTTTGTAAGGAACGTATGGTAAGTCAGTAGGCGGTATCAAGACAAACTCTTTGTACCCATCAATAACACAGTAGATATTCTCATATGGATCTTTGTGCACTGGAAATTAAATTAAACCAAATATTATGGATTATATTCATTAAAAGATTCAAAGAAAGACATGGGCATCCTTCATGCTAAAACTAAAAAACAATCAATCAATCAAAACCAAAGCAAATTAATGAACAAAAATCTTTTTTTTTTATTTTTTTTTAAAGTACTAAGTAAACAGTAGTGTAATGAAATGTGTCATTATTAAGGTATTGAAATTATTTTATAAGACCAGTTGCCAAAAATTAAAATAAAAAAGGTTTTTTTGATAGGAGTTGTTTCTGATAGGGTACTTACTTGAAGTAACAGCTCTTTCGTCCCCCATCCAAAAGTTAACGGCGTCTGGACTTTTGTTGAATGCTGCACTTGCAAATGGCACTTCTGGTAGGACATCCTCCAACAGCTCACTGAAGTCTTCAGTCAAGTTTGAGTTCTGTCTTTGGATGTAAGGAATTACATTGTCTCTGAAATTAAGTTGATTACTTAAATAAATAAATTGACAACACAAGTAACCTCATTCAAATCTATAGCTGGAGATATATAGTCACAAACAAAAAAACATTTTCTCCATCACATTTATTGGGCAAATATCTGCTACAGCCAGGAACCTAAGAAACTCTTACTTATGAGTTATTATTTAGATCTTATATCTCATAACACACAAAAAGATTACAATTCCAAATTCTAATACTTACTGTTTAGCTTCTAAAATATCCAAAAATTCAGATATCGAGGGTATAGTGCTCAAACCCAATAAGTGTATAATTGTCACTTTCGAGATATTCAATATTTAAGTTTTGAGGTCAAAAATACCCATGTTATTAAATTAATATCGTTATAGTGAGTATTTGTGGTAAAAGTGTATACATTGAATTAGTGTAAAGCAGTATTTTTAAGTTTCTGATTTAATCCGTTTTATCATAAAAAGAAAATAAGTTACAAAGGGTACCGACTTATTGGGTTTTAGCTCTAGAGAAATGAAACATATAATTTACTTTAACAAATGGTTTAATAAACGAATTACAAATAAAAATAAGTTAAATCATTCTTCGTCACTTTCAAATGCTGTTGGTTTGGTGTACCTGATCAATAGGGTGTCCCGTCAAAACGTTTTTTTTTTATTTCCTTAACAAAAGACTTCTAAAAAGTTGCGTAATTTATAGTAGACTAGTAAATCCGCCCTCGCTTCGCTTCGGGAAACCAGTCCCTTCAAAAATCTCTATAAATTTTAACAAATTATGTTATTCCGATGTCTAAGCTATATTACTGCAAAGTTTCATGAAAATCCGTTCAGTAGTTTTTGCGTGAAAGAGCAACAAACACACATACATCCTTACAAACTTTCGCATTTATAATATTAGTAGGATTACTAAAGAAATTGAAAAGTAAAAATAAACTACATCTTTAAGACCCCTACCGGTCTTCAAAGTTTTGAAAAATCTTCAATTTTATGGTCTAGATACCCAAGGATACGCAGATGACTTGGTCATAACCATACGTGGAGGATGCCCAAGCACGGTAGCAAGCAAGCAAGGTAAGACACATCTTACCTTATGCAAGCAGCTTTATATAAAGTAGAACGCTGGTGCAGCAGTATCGGGCTTAATGTAAATGCTAACAAAACGTTAATTGTACCGTTTACATGGAGAAGGAACATAATCGATCTCCACAACGTCTTCCTGTTCGGAACTACAATACCGTTCTCAAAAGAATTAAAATACCTAGGGATCACAATGGAACATAGGCTTACTTGGAACCAACACCTAGCGCAGGTGAAAAGGAAAAAATCGCTCTGGGAACGTGCTGCCGTCTTACAGGCTCCAGATGGGGCTTGAAACCCAAACAGGTGCAATGGATTTACACGGCTATTGACAAACCCATTGTGACCTACGGATGTATAGCCTGGCAAAAAAGTCGACCCAGGCGACTTGCATCAGAAATTTAACAGCACCCAAGGCCTAGCCTGTCGGATGATAACTGGAGCTCTAAAAACTACTCCCATAGCAGTAATGGAGGCCGTTCTCAATCTCGAACTTCTTCACGTCCTTGCTCAAAAAAGGCAGCAATACTCCGGGCCGCAGAGGGAGGAAAGCAGAGCTGGAAATCGAATGTCATGAGGAGAATTTACGAGGACCTCATGACATGCTCAGTAATGGCTATGCCTAGCGACGCCATGTATAAACAACTAAATCTCAATAAATTTTTCGCAGTAATTATACCGCAACGGGAAGAATGGGACGATGCGGTACCGAAACCCTTGAGAGGAGGAGACAAACCCAAGATAAGACTGAATACAAACTGGGGCGGTATACAACCGTATTGCAGGCAGAACTTTACGAGATAATTGATTGCTTGCACCAAAACCTGAACAAAGGTTACGTTAATAAACGTATAACAATACTATCCGACAGCCAGGCAGTGCTTCTGGCCCTAAAGTCTGAGATAGTCAACTCCAAATTAGTAGTACTACGGTATCCAAGCAATAAACAAACATAAGGGTATACGAGGAAATGAGAGGGCAGATGAACTAGCAAGGAACTGCAGAGGCGCCCACCATAGGTCCCGAACCCCTGGTGGGTGTATCAAAGACGACAACTCGAGCTGTTCTTAGGGCATTAGCCCTGAGGCAGGGCGTTAAGCAAAGACCCTCATTGCTAGATACTCGCGAAATAATAATAAAGTGCTCAGCCTAAGCCGGACTGAGATTCGAATATTAATTAGGCTGCTCACTGATCTTTGCAGACTTAACAAACACCTACACACAATAGGTTAAGTAACACTGCAACATGTACATTCTGTGGTGTGTGTGGCAGAGGAAACTTCCATCCATATCCTCTGCGAATGCATAGCAATTACCCACTGTATGATTCTTATATTGGGTAGGCATTTTACACCCGACCAAATCAAGGACCTAGACCCTAAAAACATAATATAACGGTTCGCCCAGACCGTAGGAGTAGGAGACCAGATCTAATTTCAATGGGATGGCCACAATAGATAGGGAATGGTCGCAGTGGCCTTACGGAAATACTTGTTTCCCGTGGCCTGTATCACCAAATAATAATAATAGGGGTCTTTGGTTATAGAAATTCAAAAAAACGTTTTGACAGGACATCTTACTGATCACGTCTGTTTCAAATCCCCTCGATTATTGGGTTTTTCTCTGAACAAAGTTTGAAGAAAGTTAGTTGACGAAGTGAGCGAATATCATATAACTAAACATAACTTGTTACTTTGGAAAAATAATCGAACAATCAAACCCAACAAAAATATTTATTTGATTTAGCTTTTGGTTCTGTTTGGTTTCTTGTCTACATTATGTAAAGCTAAAACCCGATAAGTGCAGATAGTGGTAACTGCCTTTTAGCTGTTGGGTAATTTTCGTTGATATCATTGGACACTTATTACCAATAAATAGCTTTATTTGGTTTGAGCGGGAAATAAAAATATTATATATCAAATTAACACATTTTATTGGGTTCTTGTTTTTAAGCTATGACTAAAAGTGGTCACTTTATTGGGTTCTTACATCAAGTAATTTTCTTTCTACTGCGAATTCCACTAAATGGATTATACCACTGGAAAGAGCGTCAAAAATGCATTAAGATGATTAAATAAAACGATTTTGCATTTTTCGGCACTTATTGGGTTTTAACACTATACCCTCGATATAGTCATATTTACTTCATGGGGCATCACAAAATATTCCATGCCACTATCATTTGTTGTTACACCATCAGCTAACCCATTTGGGGTAAGAGCAACTGTCACCTTTTTGTCTGCATACTTTTCTCTGCAACATTACAATCACAAGTAAGTGATTAATCCTGCGTTGTGTAGGTGTACCATAAGAATGCTGGTTACAAATTACCATCCACTCTTTTCCTTCACCTCAATCTATAATATCAAGTCTTTTTCACTTTTACATTGAATCAAATAAATTATTTAAATGTTACTGTGGTGTGAGATGACCAATAATGCATAAAACGGGAAAACGAAGCATTATATACCTCAGGAAATGAGAATTCCATTTGGATACCGCTGGCCACTCTGCACACCCTCCTCTGATGACAACTGGGATATTCTTCGAAACATATTCCCTGTGGAACTCGAGTGGCTGCAACGACTCCACTTCTGCTAACTCACTACCGAGATATAAAGCTGTTAAATTAATATTTAACATGTATCACAAATTTATCTCTAAGTAAGAAATATAAGAACCAAAGCGATTAAAAAGCATATGCCTAGCAATTAAAGAAAAAGCAGGAATCTGCAGGAATAAATGAGAGACAGATATTATATTTTCAGCACTACGATTTAACATCAGAGATAATTACCAGATGATTCCTCGTACAACACTTCGATGGCATCCAAAATCTCGGCAGATAGACTACACATTTTTTTCAATGAAAAACGAAGTTATTCATTTAATTGTTCACAATAATTTACATTACAATTCTCAACAGTGACTGAATAAATAAAGTTTGTTATCAAATCAACTGCTGAAATACCTACCTAACCTAACCTCAAATTTCAAATAAAAATAGAAACTTATATTATGATTTATGACAATTTACTTGACATTGACACATTGTCATTATTGTCAAACAGAGCAGACGCAGACAAATAAGCTAATCAAACAATAGACAAATGACTGAGAACTGAGTGTTTGAATGTTGAGTGGTCGAGTGTTGAAGTGTATCCCTTTTTGTAAAATTAATATGCTTAAACTATATATATTTCATCGGCATCGGTTTCTTCAATATTCCTCTGACAGGCGGCGCACTATTGTCAATATGAGGACTCTTGGGTGGAGGTGGTGGTTCAAATGGCGCAGTGGCGTCCTCTAGCGGCAAAGGCATTTGTCTCGTACGCCAAAATGCTCGTGGCATAAATGTGTAGGACGCATCAACAGCGCTCACTAAAAATATAATGAGTACATTAATTAGCTTGACTTCCACATCCAGATAAAATTATTGTTTAACGTTTATGAAAATAATAAATACTTACTTTTTGGTTTTCGATTGGTAAATTCCGAAATAGCCATAGCACTCTGCGCCCTAGGTCCAGGCAGCATGTTCAGCTCGAAAAACTCATCAGCTCCTTGTTGCGATAAACTCAGTTTATGTTTTTGGTTTAATTGACGAAGACGTACGGCTTTGTCGAAACTTTGAAGAAACGTTTTAGAAGTGTTGTGGATTTGTGTGCCATCCAGTATACCTAAAAATATGGGAATATATTATAGAACAATTAATATAGCGGTGTAAAAGTACAAACATGCAACAAACAGAACAGAGAGACAATTAAACATTTTTTTTGTCTTTTGAGGGTAGAACCTCAATCGATTAAATTTAAAAAATATATACCATGTATTCATATCAGTTAACATTAAAATAAAATAAAATTTTATGTAAAGAACAAACAGAATTATCAAGAAAGTTTCGTCAGCTGAAGACCAGGCAAGCCACCCGATAAATGGTCAATAAACATCAGCAATAAAATAACCAAAAGCTACTAAAGAAAGAGTTACCGGCCTAGACAGATAGAAGGGAACAGAAAAAAAATGTCATGTATACACACGTAATTGAGCACATCTTGCTATGATCGTTTCTTTATATCGATGTTTTTTGGTCATTGGGTTCCCTGTAAAATTAATTTCCACGAGACACAGTAATGTGCAGAGATTGTCAGCTGTAGGCTGAAAAATATGTTAATAGTCTTCAAAATGACCTAAAAAATTTAAATAAAAGCTAAATTAGAAGAGATCTTGGCAGCAAATTATTCAAATTCTGGACAACCCGACTGTTTAAATGTTTCATCACGAGAATTCTATTCCAACGGGTATGTTAAATGTTATTTCTATCATGTCTCGATTGCGATAGTAATATTATAGTAAAATTGAAAGCGTCGTGGTCTGTGAATCTCGGTTATATTTTAAGGGTCTTTTTCTGATTGGGATAATAAAGGCGCTAAAGGACTTTGATCGATGACGAATCTAAAATGTTACGCGTGAATGCTCGCGGTGAGGGAGCACCTTTAAGCACCAATTCGCACCCCTAACAGGTTGGGTGTCTGTAGTTCATGCCAGTATAATTCTGTGGAGATATCCGTCTTTGGCTGTTAATGGACAAGTCAAAACTAAAACAGAACTTACCTCAACATTTTCTATCTTATTCTTCTTGGCAATTAAGACTTCCAATCTTCGTAAAGGTTTAGCCCAAGAAATATCAGTTATTTTATTTTCAGATACATCTAGAACTCTTAAAGACGCCTGTAGAATCACCAATATTTTTTACTTCCCAAAAATCATATTTTTAATATATACCAACAAATATAAATACTTAATAAAATATAATTAATTAAACTCTTTTTAAGGTTAAAATAGCCGGCGAATAAATACGAGTCAATAGTGAAAATATAATAAATGTTCCACGGCGCTTCGAGCACTAAGCAAACGGTAAGCGGACTTTTTGTATAATCGGACTGTTGTATTTTATTAAATTTTTATGTACCTAAGTATTTAAAGCCGTCGATGAAGAGTTACACATACACAGACATAAGCACTGAAAAAATATTACCCTTTTGCCGCAGTCGGGAAAAAAGCGCTCAAAAAAAGTTTACATACATACTTACATATATACTTTATACAAGACGTAGGGTCAAGTGACAATCAGAACGGTGGCATATTAATATTAATACTTATATTTAAACCCCTTGAGTGAGGATCCTTAAAAGATTATTATTACTTACCCCAATAGCTATCATAGTTCTCGGGTCGAAACACAGTGGATCCGGTATATCAATGTTTTGTTTTTCAATATGCAACTCTTCCAAGTATTTCAGACATTCTAAATTTTCAACAACGCTGATGCGGTTATTGCTCAGGTACAATTTTTTTAGTTTTGTTAATTTCTCAAGACCTTCAATTTTATTTATTCTATTCCATTGCAAATGTAAATGCGTTAGATTGTATAAACAATCTAAATTTTCTATTTTCCAAATGAAATTATTATGATAATAAGCGTATATAATGTGACTTGGGTTCTTCGGCTTAGTCTGAAAATGGTCGATAAAGTAATCATATCAGTAACAATCATTACAGTATACTGAATTGAAAATAATTTTTACTTTTTCCCACGGCTCTGTCTACGTTACGTGGGAGTCGAAAAACGATAAATTTAAAAAATACCTAGGAAACGTATTATCGGGAAAAAATCAACTCAACTCAAACTATCTCTACACAAATGTTCATCTAATTCAGTTCAGCGGGTTAAGCATGAATAGGTACCCGACAGAATTACATTTTAGCGTTCATGATTATTATTTTATGGTATTACTATTTCAAGTGTGCGAGCATGGGGAACTAGTATCACCGTAGTTAGTATGGAGTTGTGCGATATTTTATCAGATAGAGTTTGGCAGATGCAGAGATTACAAGACGAGGCAAGTACCTAATTAAAATTAGAAAGATTACATTAATTTACAAAATGCTTACTATTTCAGTCAGAGATTTTTCATGCATAAACAAATGAGTCTGCTTTTTTGACTGATCGAACTTCTGTTTTAATATTTTTCTGGCTTGTTTACGCATTTGTGCTTCCTCTTGTTTTAATTCCGCTAATTTTGTAGCACTTTCCATAAGCTTGACGGCTTTTATATCTTTTAACATATTGAAATTCACTGAAATCTATTTAAATGCAAAATATTAAAAAAATATTGATCAAATGCATTCGAAAAAAGCGCTTTATACTTTTTATGATACTAACACAAATATCAATAAAAAATAATGTCATGGTAACCATAACAGAATAATTATGGAAAACTGCCCTGACATTAATTTATTATTACTCTGTGAATCTTTCCAAACGTCTTTAACGTCTGTTACAATTTTGTCTATGGAAAATGGAAAGGTTAATCATAGAGATAGGAATATACTTAGAGACGCCCTAGGTGAGCCCTAGGTACCTATCTAAATCTAATTTGTGCCTAAACGTCATAATTATAAAATCAGCTGGCAATTAAATAGTGTGGCAGGCCGGCCATTTTCTCTACCACTCAAATACATGTCATCTCGTGTCAAACATTACAGTAGTGATGTGAAATGTTTATTTAGTATCGATAAAAATATGGTCAAGTGCGAGTCGCATGAATACCTTTTTGTAGTCATGATAAGTAAGAACGAATTAAAAGTTTGTATATCATTAATATACAATGTGTCTGGTCACCGGTGTCAGAGACTTAAGGGTGATAAAATATGGTATTTTTTATCGACAAATCACTATCCAAATTTTCTCTTATCCCCTCTATGATAAAATGGCAGCCATTTTGTTTAGAGAGATTATTACACAGCAGAAGTTATTGTGTTTGTAACAATTTAATTTTTAATTTTCCTAAAGACATTCCTACAAAACCCAAATTGTTACATCCAAAATTCAGAGTCAGTTTTTAAAGGAATTAAAAAAAAGACGAACGACATGTATTTTTGCTGTTGTAACGTACCTTAATGACTTATTAAACTAAATATCGATAGTGTTTCCGGCCACGTAGTGCGCACAACACTAGTAGAATCGGCCATATCGCCCATATCTTGTTTTACTAAAATTTTGACAGGCATTGTCAGGCTCGCTATTTTTGCTTTAGTGTCTAAATAGATCAATGTTGCAAATCTAACGTTTGTTTTTTTAATGAATTAAGTTACAACACAGGAAAGAAAACAAGTTGTATTCACACGTTAGCTTTGTAAGTGTAGTCTTCTTGCTAAGATAACTTAAAGACATACTGTACTGTGAACATAACCTCAAACAACAAAAATGGGTGAACGATACAATATTCACAGCCAGTTAGAACATTTACAAAGCAAGTATATTGGTACTGGCCATGCAGATACTACGAAATACGAATGGTTGACAAACCAGCACAGGGATTCTTGCTGCAGTTATATGGGACATCCGGATTTACTAAGCTATTTTGCAATCGTGGAGAATGAATCAAAAGCTCGAGTGAAGTTTAACCTGATGGAAAGAATGTTACAACCCTGTGGACCCCCGCCAGAGAAACCAGAAGACTAGTAACTCCGAACACTTTCCATCATCATAGTTTGCTCTTATTATGTACACAAGCATCAATGCATTCCATTCTATAAGTTGTTCATAAAAACCGGCCAAGTGCGAGTTGAACTCGCGCACGAAGGGTTCCGTACCATTATGTATAAAAACGCCAAAAAAATCTGGGCTGTTGTATGAAATCCTCACTTAAATATTTAATTGTTTAAAAGTAAACGCCACAACGCCATCTCTTGGACCGAAAGGTAACTAATCTCGCTGGCGCGTCGATTGTACGGGGGGCCACTTAAATATTTATTTAATTCTGTTTTTTAGTATTTGTTGTTGTTGCGGCAACAGAAATACATCATCTGTGAAAATTTCAAGTGTGTAACTATTACGGTTCATGAGATACAGGCTGATGACAGACGGACGGACGGACGGACAGCGAAGTCTCAGTAATAGGGTCCCGTTTTACCCTTTGGGTACGGAACCCTAAAAAGGCAACGAGGATCATTTATAAACTACCATCAAAGTACATGATATGAGCATAAATATTAATCTTATTAAGTTAAATATGTAGAAAAATGTGTTGTTTAAGGAATAAAGCTTTCTCACAGTATAACTTTGTTTTGTCTGTGTGTGTAAAATTAAATAAATAGATAATATATTCCACTGTTTATTCTATATACCTATTGTATTTTTTTCCATTCAAGGTGGTGCTACCTCTATCTACAATTCTACACAATTAAGTGTAACTGTCTTATCAACTTTGTATCAAATTTCTCAATTTTGAATGGCAGTACTATTCTTTGGAATGGCTGAATGAAATTTAAATTGGATGCCGGTGAATGATAAAGGAGGTCATAGGGCCACTTATAGACTACTTTATATCCCAGAATTCCTGCAGGACCAGGGTTTATGCAAAGAAACTCCCATGTGGATAAATCACAGGCACAGCTGTTAATATTAAATAAAAATCATATATTGTACAACATCAAGAGTTTATTAAATTTTTCCATTCCTGTAGTTTTGCATCTAAAACATCTTCCCATTTTTTATTTTCCTTATCTGCAATCTTTTTTAATTCAACATTCTTAGCAACATTTGATACAAGAATCTGTTTTATGTTTGGTACTATTTTTGTACATTCTTTTTCTAATGCATCCATCACATTTGTGACACAAGCAATGTCTATGGAACCTGTCAGTCTTACATTTGATATTTGTTTGAGTGCATGTAGCATAGACAATGTGACTGTTCCATGGTTTGTGCCTTCGCTATGTGCTTTTAGAGCTAGGTTCTCCTCGGCTTCTGTTGGATCTATAAATATATCATCACCAATGACTGCAGCGGAGCACGCTGTGATGATGTCATACATTGGGACCACTGCATCTGCTAAAGCCAGGCCGGCTGCATCAATTGCTGCCGCTAAACATGATCCATCATGTTCCAAAATAAATACAAATATATCAATCTGGAAAAAATAAGTGTATTTATAAAAAAAATTGCATGTGACTCAATTATAATACATGGCAACTGATGGCCTTGTAATATGTATATGTAGACCCTGCCTGCAAACTGAGGGATCTGGGGTTTGGTTCCCAGTTGAGACCTCATTTGTTTCCTAGTCATATAATATTCTCAGGGTGTTATTGATGTATTATTTATGTACGATATGTTAGTTGGATACCCACGCCTTAATAAAATGAAGTGTTCTAAAATGAAATTTAAATGAAATGTTCTAAATGAAATGATATAATTTGGTCCTTTGGTTTTTGATAGTTAGTCCTATGATTTTAGATAGTGAATTGATTCAGGCGTTACTTTGCGGAACTCCATTATTACCGATTAGAGGTTAATCTACTTTGCAACAATCCACGAGCAAACTCGTATGTATAATGGTTAGGGGTACGTAAATTTCGCAAATAAAAAATCATGATTTCGCATTAAAAAAAACTCAAAATAGAAAATTTCGCATTTATTTCGCAAAAAAGAAAATGCAGTGTTAAAAACTCAATTAAACGCTAGAATTGTTGTAATTCCTACATTTTCATCTTTCATTGTTTGCCTGCGATCAGTTACGACAATGTTGTAGATACTAACGTACCTCTAGGCATCAGCATCAACATTATTGACAGGGCAATTGAGACATTGAATAGCTGCTTTTGTAAATCCAGGGTAGCAAGATTTTGATGCAACTAAAACTTGCATTGTCACTTGTCTTTGTCTGTTTTGATCAGAGTTGTAATAATTGTTAGCGCGTCTGATCAACATTTGAAAGCACGTAACGTAAAAAGGTGCGAAAGTGTTTAATTTTCAAATTTCGCTTTTATCGCAAATAAAATGTAGATTTCGCTTTTATCGCATCTATTTCGTAAAAACGAAATTAACGTACCCCTAATAATGGTGTATACTGGTATGTGTGTAATGTGTTCAATAAAACAGCGAGAATTCGGTAATTGCGTTTAATGAGCTAGGTAGCCATTATTCACTGACATATCAATCTACCTACATTGCATATTCCTATGTACCCACATATAGCACTAACATTTATCTTATTTTTTAAAATAAGGCAAAGAAGTACCACCTATTATTCCATATACAACATACCTCCGCTATGAGTTAAATACAAGGTATTAATTACATCCTACAAGAAATCAACACAATACATATTAACATAACAATCACAATACTAATATAATGTAAACTCTTAATCAGATACCATGAAAAACTAATTAATAAAGATAATTTTGAGATGGTCTCTCATATGGAGATTTTGAATGAATATTTAATTTATTTTTCACTTTTCCCCCAGCCGGACACATATTTGCCTGTTCAGGAATTCCTAGCATCTCTGCCCATTGTTCGGAGCTGGGAATCTGTACAATTTGTTCCTCTTGACTCCAGCTGTCTGTTTCCAATTCCATGTCATCATTTGTGTTGTCCACAGTTGCTCCCTGATATTCTTGTCTGAGCTCTGACTCTTCTATATTATCCCTGTTGTCTTCATTTTCTCTTTCCTCTGTTTCTACATTTTTGTCTTGTACCCGTACAAGTTGATCAATATGACGATTGACTACTGAACCGGTATCTGTCTCAATACTATAACTAGATGGGCCTCTTTTATCTACGATCTTGCCAGGAAGCCACCTCTGACCTTCAGTGTAATTTCTAAACATCACTCTTTGACCTACGCCCGCTTCTCTGTGCTTCCGCTGTGAATTAGTCAGTACCTGTTGTTCAATTTTCTTATTTTGAATATTATCCGGATGTATTGTATCTAATAAGGTCCTTAATTGTCTATTCATTAGGAGTTCAGCTGGACTCTTCTTCGTCGCTGTACACGGTGTTACCCGTAAACCTAACAACATATTAGGAATTTTAACATCCCAAGGGATATCTTCCATCTTGCGCAACTTGTCTTTCACGGTCTGAACCATACGTTCAGCAAGCCCGTTTGTTGATGGATGATATGGGGCTGTTGTAATATGTTTTATTTTATTAGCTTTTAAGAATTGTTTTATTTCTGCTGATACAAATGACGTTCCATTGTCAGACACTAAGGTTTCACATAGCCCGTGTGTAGCAAACAACATTCTTAAATGTTTAATTACCGTGCTGGACGACGTATTATTGACTAAAAATACTTCTGGCCAACGTGAATAAGCATCCACTATTATCAAAAATGTCTTATTTCGAAAAGGACCAGCAAAATCAATATGTAACCTTGACCAAGGTCTTGTTGGTGATATCCATTCATGTGTAGACTTATTAGGCATGTGTCTATTTTTAAGACATTTTGTACAGCCACTGACTAAACCCTCTATGTCTTCGTTTAATCGCGGCCACCACACATAACTTCTTGCCAACGCTTTCGTCTGAACAATACCTGCATGTGACTTGTGTAGTGCTTGCAATGCAGGTGTACGAAGCATTGGCGGCAATATGACACGACAGCCCAATAATAAACAACCGTCTTGCACCGAAAGCTCTTCACGATGTAACCAATAGGGTCGCAGGTTTGTATCCGTCATACGTGCTGGCCACCCTCTCTGCACGTAGTGCCTCACCTGTGATAAGGTTTTATCCCTAATAGTTTCTGAGGCGATTTGTTCTATATCACAGGGAAAGTCATCTGGTGTTTCAGCCATCAGTAAAATTTCACAAATTTGCTCTTCGCTTTCCTCTTGGACCGGTAGTGGCCATCTACTTAAAGCATCAGCGTTCCCAATATCAGGACCTGGTCTGTAAACAATATCATAGTTGTATGACGTTAATGCAATAGCTATTCTAGTCAAGCGTGGTGACAGCATGCTTGACATGGGCCGTTTTGGGTCAAAAATCCCAACCAACGGTTTGTGATCCGTCACGATAGTAAAAGATCTTCCAGTTAAATAATTTTGAAATTTTTTAATGCCAAACATAATAGCCGCAGCTTCCTTATCCAGTTGTGAGTATCGACGCTCATGTACATGTAATGTGCGCGAGCCCATTGCTATCGGGTGTTCCTGGTCATCGTCCATCTTGTGCGACAACACGGCTCCTACACCGTATTCAGAACTATCACACGTAAGCAACAATGGTTTTTTAAGGTCATAGTGGACAAGTGTCAATCCAAAAGTTAACATCCGTTTGGCCGCTTCGAATGTGTTCTGCTCTAGGTCCGTCCATTGCCACACATGATTTTTATCTAAGAGTCTATGTAGTGGCTCCAGTAGTGTAGCCTTATGAGGAATGAACCTTTCGTAGAAATTGTATAACCCTAAGAAAGCTTGCAATTCCTGTTTGTTTTTGGGTCGGGGAGTCTCTCTTATAGATTCTACCTTGCTAGGGGCAGGGTGAATGCCATCGCTATCGATTACAAAACCTAAGAACTCCACTTGCTCCTTGGCCATCTTACATTTGTTTTTATTTAGACGCAATCCCGCTTTTTCAATGCGTGATAGTACCAGATCCAGACGTTGCTGCATTTGACTCAAGGTGTGACCACATATGATGATGTCATCGATTAACACTGCTACGCCAGCTATTCCCGCCAACAATGATGACATTAGTCTTTGAAATATCCCAGGACTAGCCTTTACCCCGAAAGCCAATCTATGCACCGTGTATAAACCTTTACACGTATTTAAAGTCAATAATTTGGCCGTGTCGTTATCCACAATCACTTGTGTGTATGCTCGATCCAAGTCCAACGTTGTGAAATATTTACCTCCTGCTACGGTAGCGAATACTTCGTTGGCTGTGGGTAAGGGGTATGTGTCAGACTCAGTTGCCTGGTTCACTGTACTGCGATAATCACCGCAAAGACGAATTTCACCGGACTTTTTAACTATCGGTACAACAGGTGTAGCCCATTCTGAGTATGACGTGGGGCGTAGCACCCCTTCTGCAACTAAACGATCGATTTCCTTTTCCACACGTTCTTTAATAGCAAATGGAACAGCACGCGCTTTCAAGAATTTTGGCCTCGCCTCCGGTTTCAAATTAATGGATACAGGTGGCCCACGGTAGGTACCCAGGCCTTCCTTAAACACCTCCTTATATTTAGCCATAATCATATCAGTCTCTATGGTATGTGGGCCTGTCATAAAGTTTAATTTTAAACAGATGTTTAATGGAGCTAGCCAGTCTCGTCCAAGTAAATTGGGACCGTTGCCCTTGGCCACTACGACATCTAAATCGCGCGCCCTGTTGTTGTACACCACACGCACAGAAACTTGCCCCAAAAGTGTGACTGGAGTGTCTGTCCAAGTGCGTAATGATATCGGTGTGTCTTGTAAGACCGACGTGGAGTGAGAGTGAGGTAGATCTCGCCACGTTCGCTCGGTTATCACTGAGAAACTAGCTCCGGTGTCCACTTGCATCAATACTGGCACGCCCTGCAATGTTACTTCAATTTCATAAGGGGGTACTCTATTTACACTGCGCATATTATACAAGCCATTTAATTGTTCGTTGTTTTGTTCCTCTACTAGATTTAGCTTTTTATGCATGTTTTTCTTTTTAACAATACAAATCTTCTCTAAATGCCCCTTCTTATTGCAATATCGACATATCGTATTGATAAAACGACATTCCCCGGGATGCCGTTCGCCACAACGATAACAAAAACGATTGTTATTCCGCGTATGTACGACGTTAATATCCATGGGCTCCGGCGCCGGGGCCCACCCGCCGCCGCCGCCCGTCGGCATGCGTGCAACATCGCTCCGAATTAAGCGAACACCTCTTCCCGCACTCTCCGACGACAACATAGCGTCGACCACGTCTTGATAACACATAAAAGGGAGCCCAGAAAACAATTATTTACTGTTTAACTTGTTTATTTAATCATTCAAACATACATCTTTTCCCATAGTAAAATATTCGTGTTCTCGTTATGTCTTCGTCTGACAGTTGTATTTTTAATATCCTTTTATAAGTAAACGGCCTGTTACTCCTTCTTGTTGACATAATTAGTGATTGTCCAAAAGGAGTTCCTTACAGTCGGCCTTCCTGATACACTTCGCGACCCGCAAAGTTTAGTTCATCATTATATTCCATTTATTTAGCTGAAAATAAACTCACCTCTGAAGGTGATTTACTGAAAAGCAAAATTAAATTAAAACCAAGACTTCTTAATGACTTGTTTAAGTAAGTCTTCTTAATGACCTACAACACCAAGTCTTCTTAATGACTTGTTTAAGTAAGTCTTCTTAATGACCTACAACACCAAGTCTTATGACTTGTTTAAGTAAGTCTTCTTAATGACCTACAACACCAAGTCTTATGACTTGTTTAAGTAAGTCTTCTTAATGACCTACTACACCAAGTCTTATGACTTGTTTAAGTAAGTCTTCTTAATGACCTACAACACCAAGTCTTATGACTTGTTTAAGTAAGTCTTCTTAATGACCTACAACACCAAGTCTTATGACTTGTTTAAGTAAGTCTTCTTAATGACCTACAACACCAAGTCTTCTTAATGACTTGTTTAAGTAAGTCTTCTTAATGACCTACATACAACACCAAGTCTTCTTAATGACTTGTTTTAGTAAGTCTTCTTCATGACTTACATGATATTATGTTGAACTTATAGTACTTGATCAAATACCAATATAAAATTCTTAATGGTTTATAACGGATACAGAGCTCGATCGATTTAAATAGCTTATGACAATAATTGGTTATTAATCATTAATCATACTTCTTTAAGTTAAACAAATTAATATGCTGACTTCTTAATGTCAATAAAATAAAAGTCGGACTTCTTAATGTCCATAATTAAGTTATAATACGGACTTCTTAATATCCGTGAATAGTTATATATTAATCAGACTTCTTAATGTCGATTAATGATTAATGCTTAATTAACTTCTTAATGTTAATCAATTTCATATATTTTATTGCGATATTTATTGTGAATATATTTTAGTTCTTATAATTATATAATTAAAGTTAATACAAGTAGCATGCTTTGAATTTGAATCATGAAACAATTTCAACTTATAAGTATTTGCGGTCACCATGATGACATTACATATAACGCCTCTCAAGGCTCAGAGGTACCTCTGTGTTCCATAACAATATTGATTAAGATATTAAAAATCATTGTCATTGCTAATATTGCATCGAATCAACTAAGTCAGCAATAGCTGTATCTGTCTCCGAAGACAATAATTTTTAAAATCTTTAAAGTTTAACGTCTTACCCATGTCACTGATAATACGAAAAGGCAAACGTTTTTTTTGTAATTAACCAAAGCAAATATAACATATTTATAACTTACGTCACGAACAGCCTCCGATCATATATAATTTATACTCATTTTGTTACGGTAAATAAATCAATAATAGCAAGAACGATCATATTATTAAGTTATTACGAGATTATAGACGATTAAACAATGAAATTATTTTTATAATTTTAGCAATAATTTAACGCGCTCTATATGGGGCGAGAGGGATAGTAATCAAATAAAGGAATATGAATTTCTTTGCCATTCGAGACTACGGCTTATACACTTCCCAGCTGAATTTAACATATGTGCTGATAGGATGTGTACAGACAGCCGCCATAAGATGTTAATAGATAACCTGTACAAACATGTAATAGATATACTTACTGAGAGTGCTAAAAACTGTTATAAAGATTTGTTAACAAAAAAGGGAAAGAGAATAATAGGATGGAACAGACACGTCGGCGGCGCCCACCGGCCTGTATGAGCCTAAAGATATAGCCGATGCGTTCCAGAAGCATTTTAGGGTTGACTCGCCACTAGGGTCGACGGGTGTTATACTGGAAGATGAGCAGTATATAGGGCAACCTGTACAGCTCACCACAAGGTTTTCGACCCACACCGTGGCCCGTGTAATTAAGAGAATGGTTCGAGGTAAATCCCCAGGGCACGATAGCCTCAGTATTGAGCATTTACAGCACGCTGGCGTCCACCTGCCTAGGGTCTTGACACTTCTGTTCAACCTTTGCATGAGTCACTCACATCTACCCGATGACCTTTTGAGGACAATTGTTGTGCCAATTATCAAAAATAAAACTGGGGATGCCTCAGATATGACAAATTATAGACCAATATCATTGGCTACTGTGATCGCCAAGGTACCGGACCGTTTGCTTGATGGATACCTCGAAAAATATTTAAAAGTAAACGATGCACAGTTTGGTTTTCGGCCAAACCTATCCACGGAAAGTGCTATATTTTCTCTCAAGCAAACTGTTCGGTACTACACTGATAGAAGTACACCGGTCTATGCCTGCTACCTGGACTTGTCCAAGGCATTTGATCTGGTGTTTGCTGTGGGAAAAGCTGGAGAGGGAGACCGCCCTACCTAACGATGTGACGACAATTCTACGTACATGGTATAAAAATCAAACCAACACAGTAAGGTGGGCGGGCTCCCACTCAGGCGTGTATGGGTTGGAGTGCGGAGTGAGACAAGGGGGGATTACCTCTCCGAAGCTCTTCAACCCATATGTTAACCGTCTGATCGAAGAGCTTAGTAGCACTGGTATAGGGTGCCATATTGATGGCGTTTGCATCAATAACATAAGTTATGCTGACGATATGGTGCTTCTAAGCCCGTCGATTGGAGCTCTGCGTAAATTATTGCGCATCTGTGAAAGGTATGCGAAGTCCCATGGGCTTAGATACAATGAAAGCAAGAGTGAGTTTATGATCTTCAGAACGGGTAATAAGCGAGTTCTAAACGCACCTCCCGTCTCAATTAATGGTACTCCTCTTAAGCGAGTTTCGCATTTTAAATATCTGGGCCACTGGGTTTCCGAGGACATGAAAGATGTCTTTGATATTGAACGGGAACGCAGGGCGTTGGCCGTCCGTTGTAATATGCTGGCTCGTAGGTTTGCTAGTTGTACCGCTGAGGTAAAGGCGACGCTTTTTAAAGCATACTGCCACTCTTTTTACACGAGCAGCCTGTGGGTCAGCTATACGCAGAGGACGTACAACTCTCTGCGTGTACAATATAATAATGGGTTCAGAATGCTGATGGGGTTGCCGCGCTTTTGTAGCGCCTCCGGGATGTTCTCAGAGGCTCACACTGATGGCTTTCATGCCATCATCCGGAAGCGATGCGCCTCCCTCCTAAACCGCTTGCGCGACAGCACCAACACCATACTGGGCACACTAGTGGACAGGTGGGACTCACCATTTCTCAGGCACTGGGTAAGTCTACATGCACGTGGTGCAGTACAGACTGTGCCTGGGCGTGGAAACCCCCATTTCCAGTCCCCAGTTTAGTTAGTTTATAATTCTTATTTTGTCAGTATTTACTAACCCCTAGATATAAGTACAAAATGTTACTAACAAATATTGGCCTGAACCTGAAATAAAGAATTATTATTATTATTATTATTATAAAATCAAAATGATGACGGCACCGATACCTCAAGCACTACCTATCAGGTAGGATATTACGCTTTTAACATGACACTGTCAAATCGGCATGATTTTCAATCCACCAAATCTATTTATAACGATATTAGGAAAGACTTTTTTTTTGAGCAAGTGACTGACTTACATTTGTTTACCAAGACCTACCAAAATTTAATAAACCGTAGGTACACATTATGACAATCATAGGTAAATGTTAATAGTAACATAATATTTAGAGATAGATTTATTTATCTAATATTTGGTGTATCATGCATTACTTGTCACCTGTTCAATTTCGAGATTTTAACTTCAAACACTCGTCTTTAGTATGACTATGACCAGTTTTATTACAATAACTACATTTTTTTATTTTTAGTAAAACAATCATTTTCAATATGACCCCGTTTCCTACAAAATGAACAGATTAAATTGTTTTTATCACATTTGTTTTGTACTTTAGTCATACATTCAGATGTAATATGGCCAAGACCCTTACAAATGTAACATTGAGGTTTGTAAGTGTAACTGACTTCTTTCTGACGTTCAGCTTCATTTAGAACCGGGTGAGCAAATGATGATAAATATTTCAAGAGCGTTGGAGGATCGTGACATCTATCAGAAATAGCGCCAACTTGTATCAAATCATTGTTAAGAGTTCCTATGATAGCTTCCGCAATCAGTGACTCGGGTAATCCACATGCGTTACCTAAAGCTAATTTATTATAAAAGAATTGTATATAATCTTGATCAAAGCGTCTTAATGCATTGACCAAGTCTCGCATCATATTTAATTTACTACGATTGGAAGGAAAAACTGTTAACAGCATTGCCCTCCAATCGGACCAACTTAAATTTGATTCACATATAATTGCTCATACCATAGTCGAGCATGACCCTTCATCTTAGAAGTGCAATTAAATTTAAGAGTCTTTTCATCCCAACCATACATATTAGAAATGCCTTCTACTTTTCTTATCCATTGCTCCATAGTGGTTATTGATGTTTGTGGGTCAAACTCTGGCAATGGATCACTACGGCCCATATATCGAAATGTCGAAGAACACGATGATGGTCCGGGCATAAAATAAGTAAATATACCCCGGTAATGATATATTTTGTCGAGATGCAGCATTATCATGGCTTTCAGCCAACGACTGTGCAATATGTGATGGAATTCTGTCATTGTTGGTTACCACCTGATCGACCTTATTGGACGGTGTTGATGTAGACGGTACCTCATTAGGTTCATATAATTTACGGGTTTCGACCGCCTTCAATAATTTACGGCGTAAATAAGCTTCCCGATTATCATCATTATTTTTACATTTCTTATGACGGCCCATTGTTCGTGTTTAAAATTTTCATCTTTGACATAACAAAATCTTTACTCAATTCAAAGTATGTAAATGCATTTTATCAGGACTTACGTGAGTTATTTCCCGCTTCTGAGCTAAAAGGGAGCCCAGAAAACAATTATTTACTGTTTAACTTGTTTATTTAATCATTCAAACATACATCTTTTCCCATAGTAAAATATTCGTGTTCTCGTTATGTCTTCGTCTGACAGTTGTATTTTTAATATCCTTTTATAAGTAAACGGCCTGTTACTCCTTCTTGTTGACATAATTAGTGATTGTCCAAAAGGAGTTCCTTACACACAGATTGTCTTTTTTTAGTAACTCATACTGCAGTTTTTCATCACTCATTCCGCATACCAGTCTATCCCGTAACATACGTTCCAAATCTTGAAAATTGCAACAAGAACTGATTTTCCTTAACTGTGCTATGTACTCTGAAGCCGATTCACCTTGCCTCTGGTCGCGTTTATAAAATTTGTATGACATAGATATTTCGTTAGGCTTTGGACTGTAGTGTTTGGTTAATATTTGTTCCACTTCGGTAAAAGTTATATCACTTGGCTTTTTCGGCGAAATTAACGCGACGAAAGTCTCAAACACTTGTGAACCGCACACAGTAAAGAAATTTGCCCTTCGGACGGCATCTGTTATGATTCCATTTGCTTCAAAACAAAATTTTAGTCTGTCAATGTAATTGTCCCAACTGTCCACTTCGGGGTTAAATTCCGGAAATTTCACCGATCTTTTATCCATAATCACTACTTTTAATACTCGTCGCCACTAATGTGTTCAATAAAACAGCGAGAATTCGGTAATTGCGTTTAATGAGCTAGGTAGCCATTATTCACTGACATATCAATCTACCTACATTGCATATTCCTATGTACCCACATATAGCACTAACATTTATCTTATTTTTTAAAATAAGGCAAAGAAGTACCACCTATTATTCCATATACAACAGTGTGCAAAGTAGATTAACCTCTAATCGGTCCTATGATTTTATCATCAAGATGTGGGGAGTAGCACTCCAGACTGAACAAAACCTTGAGTAGTAAGCAATTAGGTGGTAAAGAGTTAGTCATTATTTACCTGGTAGTTCGGAAACATTTCTCTGCATACAGCAGGCTCTAGAGCTTTCTTCAGATCCGCTGACAAAGCCTTTTCTTCTGCATCAGGCACATATGGCCGCCTTTTGCGGGGACACGCAAATGGTGCAAACTTTACTTCCACAAAAAGTTGACCAAGTTCACTAAAAAAAAGAAATAAAATGGAAAAACTTTGTTAAATTCTAATAAAATTTAGTACCTGTTTTGAATGTCCGTAATCGGATTTTAAATTGAATTACCTATTTGCAAAACTTAGGTACCTGAACTCATTTTGGTGGGGTATTTCTCTTGGATCAAACACAGAACAAACAACTTTTGTCTTATCCAATTCTATGTACGCAGAACCTTTGGCTTGAGATATCATTTCTGCTCTGCCAACTTAAAATGAATATTACGTTTAGTTAGAACAGGTATGTCATGTTAAATACTGATCACAAACAAAGAAAACACGTACAAAACCTACACAAACTTCGCGCTTCATCCAACGCGCGCCCATCTCTTCTTAGGCCGTTCTCATTGAAAAGTTCTTTAAATTGCTCTTCTACTGACTTCACCTGACTCTTTATATAACTTTTGTAAGATTCACTATTCTCTGGTCCGTTAAATCTTCTATAATCTAAAGGCATCTTTAAAAGAAAAGGTTACCTATGCTACGCTACAAGAAATTCACTAGGTACTACCTGACCACAATAATTAGGCGCATGTCAGATTGCAGTCACGCGGGCCCCCCACCCCGCTCTAGCCCCGCGCGTCCCCTAGTGAGGCGCAGTCGTGTACAATTGTACATTAAGGTCATTTAGACTAGGCTGATGTGAACTTCGTTTTCCGAGATGTTTGCGCAGGTACAGTAACTGACCAAGTACAGGTGTTAGGGCCTAGAGCTCACCCGGGGAATTACCACCGCCCGCCACGGTACTTTGTACCATTCCTACCGTGTAATAATTGTTTTAAGAATAATTGTGTTCCGGATAGGAAGGTGTGGTGCCGGTTACACTTTTTAGAGGCGACCATCTCAGTCCTCAGGGGTAGCAACGCATGTGTGACCGAATTAGAACGAGACTCATTGAGTCTAGTTCTGGGTCGGTCACAGTTGTTATGGGCGGCAGCGGAAGGTGGTGCTGCATGCTCGTTTGCTATCTTAATTCCATAAAAAAAATTGTACCTCCATTAAACATTCACCATGGTACTTTTGGTACTACTGCAGAATGTACTACGTATTCCCATCCCTATTTCCAATGACGTCTTAACTGACATGCGCCTAATTATCGTGGTCGGCTAGTACCTACCTATTATAACCTACACGATTTTATGACATTTGTATTGTATTGTTTGTGTCATAGAGATAGGAGGACCTACCTACCTACCTACCATGGAGAATAGAACTAAGGAGGGTCATCTGTGTATATGAAAAGTGTCCAGTTGTATGCGCTAAATAACAGTTCCAAAATCCTCCACTGGTGGCGCTGGTGGATTCACAGGGTATGGTATGAATGTAGCAATCGTAGAGCTTTACATGGAGGATATCCTCCATGCTACTTTAGTCGATAATGACATTAAATTTTTTAACTCGGCATACTTCAATTCAATCAATTCATCTACGATTGCTACATTCATACCATACCCTGTGAATCCACCAGCGCCACCAGTGGAGGATTTTGGAACTGTTATTTAGCGCATACAACTGGACACTTTTTCAACTTTTCTCCCATATAAGATGACTCTCCTTAGTTCTATCCTCCATGCTACCTACCTACTTACCTAGTTTATGTACTATACCCATAGAGTAAAGAAATCATTAAAAAGCAAGATTTTGTCTATGGAGTAAACAGATAATTAATTACAACAGTTACATTCCAGTAACGCTCATAACGATCACGCCCTCAACGTCTGAATTTCGAGTTCCAGTAGCTTTTTGTGTTACAATTTTGTACCGTAGTGGAATGGGTTTGAGCGTTGATATAAACAAATGGCGAGCTTAAAAAAATAAGGTGGGAATTTAAAGAGGTTAGATTACAATATAAATCCACAGACTTATAAAAAAAAAGAAATAAGCAGACCAAACATAATTTAAACCACTACACAGACGTATGTAAGCAATAGTTTCATCCCTTTCTCTCCCATATCACGTACAAAGTCTATCTCGTTTTATTTTTGTTGTTGCTACACTCACGCACACATAGACAAATGGGGTTGAAGCACTCCCGCCATTTTGTTAAGCTACAAGAAGCTCAATTTTAGTATGAGATCCATAGACAACATAGGACCATAGACCGTAGACCACGAATGTTTTGTATGGGAATTGTCAATGTGTCCAGCATGTCTATGAAGCTGTAAGTGGCACGCATTTTTCTCCCATAATTATGTTAAGTCTGAGTATTTCTTTCTTTCTGAGTATTTCATTTCTTTAAGTCTGTGTATAAATCTCAAAAGTGTAGGTTTGTGCGTTTAGGTCACTTACTGGAACGCCCTGTTGCCTACATCAGAGCTGCCAAAGCCAAAGTGCCAATTGTCAAAGGGTAACAGCGTGTGAATTCGCCGCTAGAGGCGCTAGTGGAAAGTGAGGTCTGTCTGTCACTTCTCACCAATGATAAAAGTTTAATCATTGATAGTAGGTATTCCTATCTCTATGAATCATACTTCTCGCTTGTCTGAATGTCACTTGTCACTGTTTATGTATGGGCGGGCTTTGACAGCAGGACCTCACCTCGCCGGTGGCGCCAACTGGTGAGCACAAAAACGGCGACCCTTATTCAGTCAATTGCTGTCATTCTCTTGTCATTAATTTAATGATTTAATGTCATTTCTCTGTTTAGTGGAGAATCGTTTGTGTCAGTAATTTTCTAATTTTGTTTTATTGTACGTTTCAAACTGAAATGATAGTTAATTTAATATGTTGATAAATGCTTAAACCTTAGCTTAATGTAATGTGTTCAATATAATTAAGTTAATAATCGACTAACTGAGATATTCGATGTGTCAAATGTAAGTGCTGGTTAGGAATTGTATTTGGACTGACCGTGACCATTCACTACACTACCGGTGACGTTTCATGGCCTGTGGATTATTGTAAATTGTAACTAGTTTACTACCTAAAAAATTATATTAACATCGCGGATTGATAAAGTCAGCGTTATCGTCCGATGGATATAACACGTTCAGAATAGATTCATTATGGGCGCATAATAATTAACTATTCAAATTAAGATTAAAAATTCAGTGATAACTCCACGGTAATTGATTCCTGATACTATCACTAATAATTAATAATCAATGCCATTTGTAATCAGTTAGATTTGCTTATAATTGTAGTCAATTGGTAGTACTCACTGTTTTTTTTTTTATTTAGACTTTTGCACTTTTTGAATTTTGAAAACCGTTTTTATCACTTAAACTTAACCTTTAGTTATTATTTTGTTTCTATCTGATGCTTATTACTTATAATCTTGTGCACTTTACATTTCGTTATAGTCGTAGAACAGTGACGCTGGCACATTTTGTTAAATTTTACAGGGCAGCTGTTTCAAATAATTTCTATTTTTTTTTTTGGACAAAACTCTCATAACAAACCCTTTCTAATGGATGTGATTCATTCTTCAACCATTTTGACCAGATTTTATAATGAAAAAGTTGCTTCCAAAACACAATAAAAATTATTTGAAAAGCTGCTCTATAAAATTTAACAAAATCAGATCCGTCACTGTTATACAACTATGACAATTTATATGGCAATGATAAATATTTTTAACTTAGAATTAAGTATGGTATAACTGGATTTATGATTATTTATTAAAGAATTTCATAAATAATAGTCTATTATTATCTAGCTATATGTGCTATTGAGCAGTGGGATCCAATTGTGCATGTACCTTATAGTTCTTGTAGTTTGACATATTTAAAAGAGAATTAGCTATCTATATATTTCATAAACTGTAATTGATGGCTGAACGTAGCATATTGGAGCAAAACTATCAATTGGGTTATTGTTTAAATAACAATTATATTTTGTGCTCAAATGATTTTTTGTGATTATATTTCTAGTTGTTTACTATTTTTGAAATCAAATTTCAGATTGAAAATGCTGCGGTTACGAAGTGTTCTACTCGCTGTAGTGGCATTTGTTGCAACATGGGCACTCTCGGCTGCAGACGGTCAAGTACCATTACCACCATCGTCATCGGTGGCCCCAGAGGTATGTACTTAAATATGATGTTACCTATTAAATTAACAAATTATGACTCAAAAACTTAAGTCACAATAATATTTGTGTCACAAACTTGGTGACCATCTTTAATAGTATGTTTTTAATCTTAAAAAATAATGTTTGAGTTTCACAACCAATAAAAAGACTCACTGTGACTTGTAATATATTTACAGGCCAGCTATAGATACGCACACAATTAAGTTTAAAGAAATAATGCTAATACTATGGTGAAAAATACATTAGGAAGTGCAGTTTGTTGACATTTGTTTTGTTTGATACTGGGAAATTACACAAGTTAAACATTTCATTTACAACATATAACATTATCTTTAATTACCTTGTTAAACACAATAGTTTTTGTGTGCATTTAAGTTACAATATGAATTAATCACTTGCTTAGTAGTAATAACTTTAAATTAGAGCATGTAGTTTATCATTGAACTATTAAACATGCATGCTTTGAATTCTGACTTTGATATCACATAATTATGTGATAGTATACACTATACATTGTAGAGATCTAGGCATTATGTCACATTATCTGAATTAATATAATGATATAATCATTTATGTAGGGACTAGTTTATGTTTGCGATTTTTTTTAATACTCTATCTATCTTGATTCTTGGTCTATGTTTATATTTTTATTTATTTGTAAAAACTTTTGATCTTCCTATTACATGATTTAGAGATTTTAGAATTTGAATTTAAAAAAGAAAAACCCTGCTGACCAAGCTGAATAGTTAAGTAGAATGATTGTCCCTTAATTTTATTGTCAATATTTATAGAATTACTTTGGAAGTTTTAGTATGTATTTTAAATGTATTTTCTGTGCATATGTTAAGTAAAAATAATGGATTCATGTATTTACACAGATATTTAGCAAAGTAGCATCCATCCTCTTTGTTCACTATTAAATAAACATCTTAACTTATTAATGTACTCTGCGCACTTAGCACATATTTTTTCATGATATTGTTGTTCAAGGCAAACAAAACCTTATGTAAATGGATTATTGTTGATTTTAGATTTCAATAAGTAAGACGAATACATGTTTTGAATAGACACTCATTATGAAGGACTGGATTAAAGAAAATTGTTGTATATTATAATTATCTGCTGATTACAGCATGGGGCTTTCCTTTTAATCATTGATTAGGCTTGGAGGATACTCCACACTGATTTGAATTATAGGAATTAATCGCAAATTCAAGTGTTGGAAATTCTTATGTAGTTTGTAGGGTTTTGTCTTAAGAATTGATAACTAACGATAAAAACAATGTCCGGTTTACGTGCCTTCTGAGGCACAGAACTTGCAAGAAAATAAGTGAAAATAGCAAACAGGAGTGCAATAGCACCGTTCCATTGCCGCTTATCATAACGGTGACCTACACAGAAGAGGACTGAAATAAGGATTAGGATGGTTTGTTAACAAACGATGTTGGGATGTAATTCGGTTAGTTTGTAACATGTCAGCGCCGATATAAACGACAAGATTTGCGTCGTCGTTCAGTGATTACGTTCAGTATAAAAATTATTGCCTGAGGCATTCATAAATATGTAATCTTTACGGCATTTTGAAACTTGCAATTCTATACATAACTAATCTAATAAGTACACGCTGAAACATTACTAATCACGACATGAACATTGAAGTTTTCAAGGTATTTTGTATAAATTATAACTCTTATAAACCTGAATATTGTACAGCATAATGTTTTTATAAGATATATGAAAATATTTGAAATACTGTTGAACTTCACCTGCGAATACAATGGTGAAGGGAGTCGCGCCAACAACCTCGATAAAGAGGCCTTGTTTCCCGTTTAAGGCCTCTCAGTCTTGACGGTCGTGAGACGTTCCATGTCAGTCCACATGTGTTCCATCTCAGTGCTTTAAGAAATATGTGTTTAAAGTTGAAACATAATACGCCTGCCTATTTAGAATTGTTTGCAGAAGAAAGCAAAGTGATTTGCTTGGTGACTTAGTCTATATGTTAAGTTCACTACAATGGAATAACACAAACAGTATCTATCTACTCGATATCGATTTTATTAATTGACCTTTTAAATGAAAGCATACGACTGATTTTTTCTTTTATAATGTTTTGCTTCACGTGTATACTGCTGAGCCATTTTTGTCGCATTTCTTCATTTATTGGGAAACTGGAATATTAGTACGTACAATAGTAAGACTAAGAACCTTACTCAAACACACAATACAGGAATTTATAATTCATGGTTCATGGTCACCACAGTTATTAGATTCATAAAAATGTCAAATCATCGACGTCATTATGACATTCATGCGCTTTATAGTTAACCCATAGAGATTAACGGGTTACCTAATGGTGCGTACAGACTATGTAACAAAACATGTTATAAAACATAGTTAAATAAAATGGTGACGCTATGTGTTACAAAAACAAGTTATACAACATGTTATTAGTTTTTGCAACAATGTTATATGCTATATTTTAAGAAATGACACGCATTGAATTGTTATATAACATTGTTATACAACAATGTTGTTTTAATGTGTACGGTCTTGTAACATGTTTCATTGTTAGACAACAATGTTAGATAGTGTGGACGTGTTATAAAACAGAAGTTATATAACATGTTGCATAATCTGTACGCACCATAATATATAATATAGTGAAAACCGCATTAAAATCGGTTTAACCTTTTTTTAAGATGATCGGCAAGAGACACACATACCTAACAGACAAAAATTCTAAAAAACATTATTATGCCATTTGTCGCCATAGAAAATCACCCGCTAAGTAATTAGTAATTACCTCAATCCGTCATAGCCCACTATTGAGCACGGTTCCCTTAGAATAAGTTTATGGCCATACATAGCCCACCACGCTGGCCAAGTGCAGATTGGTGGACTTCCCGCACCTTTCAGTTTTGCGAACTCTCCGGCATCTTCCTCACGATGTTTTCCTTCACCGTTATAGCGTTAACTATTTAAATGGTCGGAAGAGCGTGCCCTACGTGCGTACGAATACGAACCCGGACCGCCCGAGTAGGAAGCCGAATTCTGAACCACTTGGCTCTCGTCGCTTTTTTTTACATCGTTACTAATATTTTTTCTGCACGTTTGCTGACTGTATTATCGTGAAATAAAATTGGAGACAAGTTGTGATCATTGAATCATTCTATCAGTCTTAAAGTTACCAAACAGTTATAATAAATCCATTTTGTTCCAGTCGAATAGCTTCCATTCAATGATTAAATAGACCAGAAAAAACTATTAATGTAGAGAATTACTGACAAGGCAAAACTATTATTGTTGGTAGGGGTTTTTGCATTCAAAGTTTTGGTGGCCATCATTTGTGACGTGACCTTGTCGAGAATTGTTTTTGTTAACATCTAAGGCGTAATTTTATGAGCAATGACATTAAATTTAATAAATTATCGGATCTCACTGGCGTTTGCCCGCTTAGGTGGTGTGTTTATGCCGTATTCTAAAATGAACTTTAATTAATATTTTTTTATGTTTATAGGCAAAACCAGATGGGCTACTTCATGGTAAGTGGGCACCGCTGTCCATGGACATTTATGCAACCAAATCCAAATCCAACGACAAATCCAGCAAATGCTTCGCCATTGCGTTGAACTAAAGGAACAGATGAATCCGATACATAATCAGTCCCATAGAAATTTGGATGTGTAGAAATAATCACGATTTTAAAGGTCAAAAACCTTGTGACCAATTACCCAGTTAACTTAACACTTGGCTTAACACTTGGCGGCAGAATCCGAAAGGTATAAGGGGCTCTCTCCAACCTTAAGTTCAGAAGAACTTCAATTTGTAAAGCCTAATGAAGAACTAATGGAGCTATTGCGCGATGACACCAGTTTCTCCTGTTGAGAAAGTATCTTAGTTCTGGTTCTGTCTTATTACTCACTACTCAGTTACATCCGACGGTGCGTGTATGATGGCAGGGAATATTTCCTGGTTAGCTACTACCCTCCTATATTCGTAGTCGTACGTATTGTCGCGGTCCCAGAATAACTGCAAGTCAGACGTTTCCTTTTCGGTATAAAATACCTCCAAAATGTCTAGATCGTCCATGGTGACACCTTCAGGTGACTCGTCTCGTTTGTAGGCTATTTAAATCGAACTCATAGTATCATTATAGTAGCATCTAAATAAAATCGTTATTGTTTATAACAATTTACATTGAATGTGTTATATCAATAGCTTTTTCGAAGTGAACTTATAACATTTTTTGTTGATCTTTTTAATTGCATGGTTTACAGTCTGTTGGCGAATATGAGCAGAACTATATATACTCCGTTTGCGTTCGATCTGGAATTCGTTATAATTGCATGACACTCAAATGGCAGCTTTCCCTCTATGCGATTAAGGTAGATTTAAGATTGACGGCGTGATCTAAAAATGCCCTTAGTTAATTTTTCTTACAAGCCAAATTAAACTGAGAATATGTTTGGTTTAGGGGGGAGTGGCAATTCTATGTGCTCGGCGACTCGAGTATAGATATATAATTTCTGACCATCAAGTAGCCCTATAGCCGTGGTTTGCCGGACTTCAGACATCTTTGAGGACAGAACTCTCAGGTGTGCTGGACCGAGGCAAGTAATAATTAAATTTAGATTTATACTCTTCAATTACCTAGGTACATTTATATTAGAGATAACCACTTACTTTTTTATAATTTTGTTACCAAGTTAATTAATATAAGTAACGTGAATCATTTCACAGTATGATACAGCTGGTGTGTCTACATACTCGTACATGTGCAAATTTGTGTACTAAGCTGAGTAATTCCCCGCACTGTTCTTAACAATAGGTACTAATGACTAATGTCAAGTCATGAATTAAGTTACATCGCGCCGTAAAGTGGCTTTTTATGTATAATAAATAATTGACGAACGGACAGACGGTATGGTGTAACAACTTTATGGTGTAATCAAGACTGTTAGATGTGTGTCGGCGAAGATGAAAGCAAACCCATGTTCAGTTACATTTTTTTTATGGGTGAAATATTAAACTAGCTCACGCTTCGATGCGGTAGCGGTTACCATGGCAACGATATTAGCATCTTTTCCTAGTTGTAACTGAATGCAAAGCCTTTAAATAAAATGCTTTAAAATTATCCATTCCCATGGAAACTTAGGGATAACGATTAATCTCTTTTTGATATCAGCATATGAGTAGAGTAGCAACTAAATCAATGAAAATATTGCATATTTTGAACCGATTGCCTTAAGTATTTTGCTTGCTTGCATTTTGATTGTCTTAAATATTTTCTGATACAAAGAATCTGTACGGTTTATTTGCATCCCTATGAAATGTGGTGCCCTGTATCACGTTTGTCTTATTAGTTCAACGTTTTAAAACTAGATGGCGCGGAAAATACTAATTGGTTGTAATACTAAAGTGTAACCATAATAGATTATTTTTCAAATAATATACATGTTATTTATATTTGAATAAAAATTACAAAAAATTTGTAGCTTATTTCTTATAGTTCGAGAAACCAGTAATAATAAAAATGAAATTGCATTTTTAAAGGTATACATGTATAGTAGGTAAGTAAGTTGTTTTAGTATCATGGGACATGCTACATATACTTATAATAAAGATTATGAACTTATTTTTATCGCGAATTTAAAGAGTAAAATAATTATATTAACCGTTATAATTCGAATTAGTCCTTGTTACAGAATCAGAACTTTGGTAAAAGGCGTTTTTTCACATGCCTTTTGACCTGTGAAACCAGTCTTTCTCAAAGTACGCGATAATACTTCTTATCTACCATACCATCTTGTAGGCGCTGAAGGCCTAGAGAGGGTGATGAGGAGCACGAAAAAAGTTATTTTTAAGTTTTGCCAAAGTAATGAAAGGGGTCGCTGAAAAATTGTTGACTTTCAAAGTCGGCGGTACACTAAATTAGGGGTCCGGACCCGTGCTCCACCTAGGTTCTCCACCTGGGTGATGGCGTTAGTACAGTGAAACTGATGGCGTTAGTACAGTGAAACAGTAAATTGTTTTCCTTAAATGATTCAAAAGATCTAAACAATTATAATAGGCTAGCTAATGTGGTGCACAGAACGGAGTTTAAGTATTATTTACAAACCTTCTTGGTGCACAATTTTTAATTAAAATTAAAAATAAATTCAACGCGTCTGCTTTTCAACTTTTATTTCTTTAAATCGCTGACAAAAAGAGACACACAGAGGTTACATTTAGCCATAGCTACCCGTGCTCCACCCAGGTGGAGAACCTAGGTGGAGCACGGGTCCGGACCCTAAATTAGCTTTAAAAACTCTGTGTTAATGTGATATACCTTTTCCTTTTTGAATTCAAATAAAATTTAACTTCCTTTCCACGTTCCAATGATGTTTTAAATATCTAGATTGAGCGTCGCCCTACAATGAAAACAAAAAAAACAAGGCAACATTATCAAGCATGTGTGCGTGCAGGCGATGTTTTTCGCGTTCATTTATTGTCTATGTGTGCGTAATCTGTGCGTAATGATATAAAAGTTGTGGCCAACCGTTGGCCACAACTTTTTGACACGCTTTCGCGGATTCGATGTTCCATCTAGATATTTAATACATCTTTGCCACGTTCATATTCACATTAAACACCTGGTATTTTTAGCTTTGATTCGCTACACAGAATTTTAATGATATATTTCAAAGTTCCAGGGATTCCCCTTAAAGGAAAACCACAACATTAGACTCAGTATTGTATACTAATTGTCCTAAAAGAAATGGTTACAGATTTCTTTTTATTTTCTTATTGTCTAGGGATTAATGACTAATTGCCTTAACTGTCTTGATGTTCATAGTGTAAGGATGAGTTAAACACCGTACAGTCGTACAAGAATCTTTCGGCGCGAGGATGCCGTGTGGGTGACAGAGACAGCGTCTTACAGGTAAGGCAAACTCTAAGGCACTGTCTCTGTCACCCTCACGTCAGCCACGCGCCAAAAGATCCTTGTAGGACAATAAGTACATAGTGTGTGACAAAAGATTTTAAAATGCTTGAGATACAAATAGTAAACCGTTAAAATGATGTTTAAAATTTTGAACTTATACAAGAAGTTGAGACAATTATGTCTCTTTTTGTTATGACAAAAACATCTTGGAGGTGAAATGAATGGCTTTTGGCTAAGTCGTCGGCGTAGATAATATTGCATTATGCTTTTGACTTTTAAATGAAATTCAGTGTGTACTTATTTAATGTATTCGCTCACTGAATGCAAAAGGGCCACAAATCAAAATGCATCCTTTTTATACGACGGCCAAAACAAAATTTAGAAAACGATAGATGCGTTTTTACGTGCTCGATTGATTAAAATTTCGATCAATGTCATAAAAATTGTCCCCATTTTAAAAATATAAATAGTTTATTATAATTATCTTCTTCGAAATAATAATTATTCTAAAAAGTCTTTTAGTAGTGACAAAAACATGATAGTAAACAGTCAATAAAACATTATCTAATATACATGACAACATCTAGCAAAGCGTCATTAGCAAAACGGACGTTTTCCAAAATATGGCACTTTTGCAGAGAACTATGAACTCGAACTGCATTATTATTTCGCTTTGTGGCCTTTTTGCACTCAACTGACGTACGTTCGCGTCGAGTTTCGGATTGCAACTGACAAAATGGCTGCTTTGCTCTGAAGTTAGCTAACAAAACGCACCAATGCAAAAATTGCAGTCAGTCGGTTTGGGAATAGTGATGCGAAAATGATGGGTGTCTTTTTTACTAAAATAATTTAGTCTATTTAGACCTCATTTTTGCAATAAAATGATTTTGAGAAAATTTTCATTTGTGGCCCTTTTGCATTCAGTGAGCGAATTGTTCTTAATTCGTCACGTGCGTGAATCATTACTAAGTTAATGCTGTCATGAACTCACGATTGTTAATGCATTCGTCACTTCGTCAGCCATGTTGGTCATAAACGTTTGTTTGATGGTTTCTTTATCTTGAATTTTCTTTGAAGTGATTTTGTCATCTATTTGTTGTGTTAGGGTTTAGGATGGTTAACAGTTTATGTATAACTTTTTGCAAAAAATAATTTCGAAATTGTCAAGTAGTAAAATGAAAACATCATTAACATAGTCAAAGCCAATTAAATACGAATTATAGAAAACTCAAACCTACTCGCCAGATGTCGTTAAAATTTATATGGTAGGAATAAGCAGTACCTTTGTACATCCTTACTTAAATATAATTTCTGTATTATACTCTGTTGTGTGTGTGTGTGTGTACATGGTACAAATGACAAGTAGGTACCTACTAACAGTCGAACTGAGAACCTCCTACTTTTTTAAGTCTGTTTAAAATGGGAATAAAAATTATTTATCGTCACTATCACATTTCGATGTTGACTAAAGTATGTATAGTTTACGTGCAATATTTTATTTATGACCATGATTCATGGTCAGTCTGTCACGAATGGACTCGTTGGCTCCATTCCATTTTTATGTTCTTTGCGTGTTGCCACTGTTCATTGCTTTACCATACGAAATAGGTATAAGCTGTTTGAATATATTTTTGAACAGATGACGTCCATGCATATTGGATGGTTCGAGAGCTTACTTCCGCCGTAAAAACTGTAAAGATTTATATAGGAACTAGAAATGTAATTACGTAGTTAGTAGGTACTAAACTGATCTAGAGGGCATATTTTACTTTCCAATGTATGTGGTATACAAGAAAAAGTTTTTTTGTCGTGCTACGTCAGATATTATATTTGATTTTTTATAAAATAAGACCCCAAGGAAAACCCGGAAAAATCTTTAAGGTAAACCACTCCAATTGAGGAATCTACGTGTAACATATCCTACTATCCTGCTTCCTTCCTACTAATAGGATAAAAGCGAAAGTTTGTGAGGATGTGTGTGTGTGTGTGTTTGTCACTCTTTCACGCAAAAACTACTGAACGGATTTTCATGAAACTTTGCAGTAATATAGCTTAGACATCGGAATAACATAATAAGTTAATAAATTAAGATAATTTACTCATAATATAACGATAACTGTCAAGCAAGTCGGAAAAAATCAGCCTTTTGTGAGCTATTTTCTATTAAGAGACTGGTTCCCCGAAGCGAAGCGAGGGCGAGTTTACTAGTAATGTCATATTAATAAGAAAACATAACACTCATGTTTGACGTCATGTCTCTAGGTCACCCCTCAGTAAAATTTCCCCTAATCATGGCGGTGGCAACAATATTGACTTTGACGGTCGTGTGATATGTCTGTAGGTCACGAGAGGGTGTGTCGCTTCTAATATGCTCTTAATTTCGTGAATATTTTCTCCTTGTTTACTTACGACAGGAACAACATAATATATGACGTAAATAATGTTAGGTACCGTGTACTGATAGGTATGCAAGTAGGCACCTACATAATAGAAGTTTTGACTATAAAATATATTTAATCTACTATGTCAGCTTGATAATTAATATTTAATATGTATCAGTTAATATTATAAAAATTAATTAGTTTAGTTTAGTTTCAGAATTCCTGTTCTTTTGTTCATAATCTAAGCATCTAATTAACCCGGTTTAGAACAAGGTCTAATGGCATAGCAATTTTCTAACTACACTTTAACAATTCATAAAATTATCTACAGTTAAGTAGGTCGAAATATTTGTCTATTACTTCATAGTAGGTAATCCTTAATCTGTCGTACTTGTTGGGCTTGGATCTTTTCTAACTATGTGAGGTTTCCAGTCCCAACACAACAAACTACACTAGGTAGGTCTAACTCTAACCCCAAATATACATTAGGTATGTCAAAATCTAAATTTTTGCTCTTGTCATATTTTCCAGCTTGTTCTATTGTTAACTATTTCTTCATGATTTAATTAAATTTTATCTTTAAAGTAAAGTTTTTTTATCCCAAGTATTTGCATAGAGCTGCAGGGTTTATTGGTTTATCTGAACTACTAGTTCGAATTGAAATAATGTATTGTGTTTGTGTTAAATTATAATCTAATTATCGAGGTTTATACGTTATATACCTATCTCTACGCTACGACCAATACGAACGAAGTACCTATCACTGAAAAGTTTTAATAATGGGAAAATGTTTGTTTTTAATATTTGTAAACATGTGAGTGAGCGCGTAAAGAAATTTTTCAAGCTATTCAAACACGACGCAATTGAAGTACTTATTTATAAATTAGCAGACCTTAGCTCTATTGTGAATGAAAAGTGTATAAATGACTGTGATAACTGGCCCTACTTGCTGTGCAAATAATATTCTATTTAGATCGTTTTCCGATCATTGTTAAGGAAAACACTATAGATACATTAAAAGTGAATAGACGACACGAAAACATTTCGAAGGATAACATTGTCTGTCTGTTCTGGTTGCAAGTATTATTGACAAGGATTGTTGTAAAACAAGTAGTGTCATTCTTAATACTTTGAAATAGGGGTCCTATAATGTAAATTTTTAACAGACTTCAAAAAAAGAAGGTTCTCAATCCGACAGATTTTTTATGTGTTACCTCGATTACTTTTTAATGGATGAACCAATTTATTCATATTGCTTTCCGTGTAGTCCCGTATAAGCGACACCTGTCGCGTAGTTTTTCTGTTATCTCTACTTCCCGATGTTGATGTCAGTTTTTTAAATTATGTATTTGACTAATATTCTACAGACTACAGATAAACTCATGTATAATATTTCAAATGAAATGTATGAAACATAGGTACAAATTCAATACGTTTTCGTTAATTGTTTAATAGATAATGATTATGGTTTTGTTTCGGGCTTTGGACGATCAGTCGTTAATTTTATTGTATACTTGCGGAAAGAAACAAGGTTATAAAGTGTGACATCAGGCCCTTATCTTGAAAAACGTCAATTCTGAATACCAATAACCTTAAGACACCATTATAACTAGGTATAATTAATTTCTTGGCCTTTTCACTGTTCACGCAATCGTTGATTAGACCTAATTTTGTGTAAAGAAATAAGGTGTAAGTAACATATAACTAGTAAGTAACATAGTATAGTTTTCATCCCACCTATTCGAAAAAGACGACTTGGTTCGGTCTTAAGGGGATCCAAAGTTGGTGTTTTCTATTTAGCGGGCGGGAATGAATTTTCATATAACTTTTCCTGCCCGTTATTTAAATAGCGGGCGGGAATGAATTTTCATATAACTTTTCCTGCCCGTTAAATAATAGTCGGGTTAGTCGGGTTAGTCGGGTTAGTCGGGTTAGTCGGTTTAGTCGGTTTAGTCGGTTTAGTCGGTTTAGTCGGTTTAGTTAGTTTAGTGACTGTGTCAGTATTATTCCTGAATTTGAGGCGCCTTTTATTTTCTCATAGGGGGGATAAAAAGTAGAGTGTATCACTCGGGAGCAAGTATATTTTTGGCTCGGGCGACGTACTTTGAATTCCTCGCTACGTTCGAGATTCTACTAAAGAATCCCTCGCTACGCTCGGGATTCTACTCTAGAATCCCTCACTTCGCTCTGGATTCAAAAAACGCCCTCGCCGAAAAAATATTACTTTGCACCCTTGTCATACAATCTACTATTATTATCTTCATTGCATGTTTCTATGTGGGTGGGAGTTAATTTTTAGGTTGCAATACATCACTACATAGTATAAAACAAAGTCGCTATTTTTGTCCGTCTGTTTGTTTGTTTGTCTGTTTGTCTGTTTGTCTGTATGCTTAAATCTTTAAAATTACGCAACGGATTTTGATGCGGTTTTTTGTAATAGGTAGAGTGATTCAAGAGGAAGGTTTTTATGTATAATACATGCATATATTCCCACGAGAACGGGATCCACGCGGGTGAAACCGCGGGCGGGCCGCTAGTATAGAATAATAAATAAATATTAGTTCTCGGGTCGTAGGTGTTACTTAGTGATGTGTTGTTTGTGTTGTTGATGCCACCTGCGACACAGGGAATCCTAGCGCGCATATAATTATGCGAATGTTACTTTATTTTATTTATTTAATGTACATATTTATGTACTAAGTCGATATTATAGTTACAGTTATTATTTAACATAACACTTATGAGTAAACAGTTAACCTTGCTACATATGTACCGATGTTATGTAATAAACTCAAACAATACAGCACTTGACTGTCAGGGAGTTATTATTTGCGGTGAGATAGGAACGGCACACAATGTCTGCTCAGGGCGACGCGTGTAATGCATTCCATGTATATTATTATTGAACTGTAAGTGAAGAATATCAGCTGTGTTTTGAAACGTATTTGAAATCCTATTGCTTTGGTTGGTTTGGCTGAAAAGGTATTACCAAACGATCGACGCCATCGGTCGATGGTGGAATGGATTAGCCGACGTCCATCAATAGATTCTACTTGACCAATCTATCGATCGTCGTCGACTAATCCTTTTCACCATCGATCGATTGGTCTAGTAACAACACCCTTACGGTGATCAGGGGTGGCATACAATAATAACACAATTCGTGGGTTTTTTACACCCTTTCATTAGCTTGACCTGTGTTTACGTAACGGAAACTTTCAGGCTAATTTGACCAATTTCAAGGAGACTGATTGACTTGAAAATTTGCACAGAGGTCAAGAGCCGATGACAAAGCAGCGTTATGAGTGTTATGACAAACATGGCCAAATAGCACGTTCAGAATTGGTTCCATACATTCAAAGGTTAATGGCACATTGAATACATTTATTGCTTTATACTTCAGTTCACTTTATATCGAGTATAATGGGATTTTTATAGTGTTCCAATTTTTTATACTTATTCATTCATACTCATACATACTTTGTTGTTTATAGACGTTGGAACTTGGAAATATTTACTTATGCTTTAAAGCCCCATTTTGAATAAAATAATGTATTACGATGTCGTTTAGGGATTTGTATTAAGTAATAATCCTTAAGGCTTAAGATAAGTTTGAGGAAGCTACTACGTCAACTATAATATAATTTAGGCTACAGTACGCCAATTGAAAACAAGGACATTTCCTTACATTCATTGCTGATAGTAGCTGGGTATGCAGCCAATATAGTAGCTGTATATAATGGGTGTAAAGAAAGAGGCCCGTATGCGGGCGTGCAAGGCATGCGCCGCACGCGGGTCCTATACTATGGGAAGGGGGGGGGGGTAGGGTTTAATGCACACTCATCGTCTACACTAGGAATCACTGTATGTGCCAACAACAGCATACCTGTAGACAACACACTTAGATCTCTTTAGGCTTAGGAGACTGAGAGGATAGTGAAGGTCCTAGATAACCGGTCCTGAGCCCTTTGAATCCAGCGGTGCCAGATGTCTTCATCAGGTTGTCAGTCTCCCTGGTCGGATGGCTTCTTAGGATAGGTCTTGGTCGAATAGGTTCTTGGGTTTTAGTAACGTTTTATTTGTGTATCCTGGAGGCTCTTTACGAGTTTGTAATCGTTTAAATGTTTATTTTTTTACGTGTACTTCTGTCTACTTAACTTCGTGTCAATTAGCCACGCTGTTGCATTATTTATTTGTACGTATGGCGTCTAAGAGTCTACCGTCCATGAAAGTTGACCTTGCCGAACAAAATGGCTGGACGTGATGGCTTATCGCATCGATTATACGTACTTATTTGAAATTGCCATAGAACGAGACATAATGTAGAAGTAGAAGTTATGTTACAGCTTTTGTTTTTTTTTTCTTTTTTAATTTATTCCGACTAAAGCTACCCTAAGTGATCATCGCTTTCCATCGATATCAGTATCATATCAATGCGGTGTGAGCTAAATAAACGCAGGTTTTTATTTACTTAAGTTGCCAGAAAATGGAATTTCTAATGCTACAATAATTCATTACATGTGCTCACGGTTCAATTTAGCCTGTAAGCAAAATTTCCTTAAGGCATTTTAAATTCCCGTCGTCAATCTCTAATGAACCTTAAACATAGAGGCGGAAAGCAGACATGCTCTGTAACCCTGCAACCGAAACTTAAGGAATATTTTATGATTGACATTTTATTTATTATAACTGAGGGTTGGGCTTACTAAATTTTCCATATGAATTTTCAGTTTGGCTTATCTAAAATGAGACCGATTTCGAATACCTACTTAGGATTTAGGTAATTTTTACACTATTATAATTGTATTGTAGTTTATTTTTTGCTTCAAAGAATATAGTGATATATACTTAATCATAGAATTTTAGTTAGCATGAAGAGGATATGAAATGGCCACCGAATTTATGTAAGCGATGGGTGGGGCACTTCTATTTCAATGTTATTGTGTGTTCTTTAGCTAGCTCAACCCTCCGGCGGTAATCACCGCCAAAATTCCGATTGCTATAGTACACCACGCGATTTACGACACAAATAGACTTAAATAATAGAGGTTTTTGACCCCACACTAGCTATTATATAAATTCGTATGTTATTCTGTTTTATGAGGTAGTCATACACTAGTCTTATCCCAATAGGGTACTTTCCGTAATGAAAAATAAACTATGAAATTTGATAAAAATAAAAAATGATGTAGAAATATACTTTAATATTCTGATTTTGAGTCATAAAAGCACATAATTATTTTAATAAACAATATTAAAATTCGAAATTTTTAATCGGTATGTCACGTGACCTAAAACACGAGAGGAATTGGTGTGACGTCATGATGGCAAACCTATTCCTCCAAGAACCAAACTGTCAGTTCAGTTTCGTGCTTATCAACTTGAATTAATGCCGGTCTTACATACAGTGCCACAAACTTATTTGACCCGGTAAGGGTGGCGCTACTGTCTTGCAGTGCACACACGTCTCGATAGGGGAAAGTCCCCTAGTGGCGGACACCTAAGGCTTTTTATAAATAAATTAAAAAATATTGGAAGGAATGTTTATTTATTTATGACTTACACTAGATAACAAAGTTAGAAATCAAATAAAATAAAATAAAACACAACCTCTTCTTAAAAACAATTAATACCGTCAATCAAACTTTGGTAACAAAAAATGTAATTCAAATAAGTGGCACCTAGTACCGGACATTTTAGAAAACCTTGCACCGATCACAGATGTAGCCATCTCCACACTCTGGAACGTCAGCACACGCTCCATGTACCCACCCATGACAAGATGAGCACTAGATCCAGTCTTCGTCAGTGTTTTCTAAACAAACTACACAAATTGTTGCGTTTGTCTTAGATGGTTCCGTTAAGGGTTCTACTTTATTTTCTTTTTTCCTTTAGGCTTCACGTTTTTCGCTTGTTTTTTCCTTGTCTACGCTCTTTACTTTCGTTTTAATACCTTTTGTTTGTTTTCCTTTGCCTCCAATTGCTACTTTAAACTAAGATCCTATTTCCTTCTTTTTGTCTAACGTGGTGGTAACGTGGTCCACCACCACTTGTTCATATTCTGCTGAGAAGCTTTGGTTTCATCGATACTTCTTCTCCTCGATTTAGCCTTTATTTTGACATGTACAGTGCTTTTAGGAATATTGTAACGCATTGGAGCTTGTCTTACACTCAGTACTTTGGATAAAACCTAATCAGTAGCAGTTTATAAGCTCTGTTGCTCCAACGATCCTTTTTTTTCTTCTCTTCCATTTCAATTCTCTTCGTTCTTCTATACTCTAAAAAGAAATTAAATAATTAGAATAAATAACGTAAAATCTTACAAGAAATATCAATATGTTAACTGTCCGGTGCTAAGGGATGGTTTAGTGTCCGGTGCTTAGGGACAGACAATCTTGTATGTTAGGTGGTACCTACCAAAACTGGTTAAAAAATTTATTAATATTCTGTCAGTTTACGGATAAAAAACAAATACTACTTTTATTTTTAAATACCATTAGAATGTAAATGCATAAATGTGCCAGAATAACTTACATTGATTTTTGCGTGACGCCGTGATTTCCCACCAAAACAGCAAAAGCCCGCTTCCGCCGTGGCGTTGCGCATCACTGGCGATCCGCGGCGCGTGATCCTGTTGCTGTGTGCCCCTCGCTCCCCTTTCACTTGTACTTTGAATCGAAAAGGTTTATACTTGCTTAGATAGTATGTGTGTCCGGCGCTAGGTGCCGTCCGGCGTTACGGGACTTCCCCCTACATACATACATCATCATACATAGCATCATACATAGCATCGCAACGGTGCACACTGTGCGATGCTATGTACGTACGCACGGTAGCACGCACACAAACTAATTCATCATCCATAGAACGCCGACGCAAATCGACCTACTATCTACTATTCTTTATGTTAGTTTGTTACGAATTAGTTGGTACGGATACATCAGAAAGAAGGCCAGTCCATAGTTGCGTGTTCACTGCTAAAATAATCGCGAAAATTGGGCGGCAGCGGATCTTCGGTCTAATCGATTGTCCTCGATTTTTGAATGGCCTATGGGAAACTACATGAAGTACCTACTACAGTTTCCATAGTCTCTACCTATAGGTAGTATTACATTTAATAAAGTCTAAAAAGTTAGAATGACGTTGGGACGAAAAGAATTGCTGAAGGATAAATGATATACCTACTCTCTTTTTATCAATGTGTCTAATTTAAATTAATAATTATTAAGATCAATTATGTTAAATCGAATATTACCTATTGAAGCAATTAACACGCATTAGGTCTTATTTTGATGCTGCCGGGCCAAATATCCTTGTAGACCGGTTTTATTTAACTTTAATTCGGATAGTTAAGCGCGCTCTCATTTTATATCCGTTGCCAAATATTGTTTGTACGTTTTTATTTTAGGCTACAAGGTTGACGCGTTGAGGCGCACCGCGAATCTTATAATATACCTACGAGAAAACCGCCTACCTCGCTTCGTTTCGGGACATATATTCCTCATGTTTTCAAGGTTTTAGTACTTACATATTTCACTCGAAACGCCATTCGCGCGAAAATGCGTTTTTTGAAAAAATAAATATTTTTCCGTAAAGTATGTACCTAATTAGTTGACGTCACTCTCCACTTCTTCAGCTATCTCCATACCAAAAAATCATATCGATTCGTCGCTCCGCTTTGATGTGAAAGGAAGATAAACAAACACAACTTCACATTTATAATATTTATATAATACTAGCTGACCCCGCAAACGTTGTTATGCCATATAAATTATTTCTAGGAAAATGATTATTAAAAAATAGGGGTTGGTGATAAAAGGGTGGAAATTTAGGGATGTATGTATTTTTTAATGCCACATTATAGATAAATAAAAACAAAAAATTTTGTCCAAAAATTAAAAAAAAATGTTAAGGGTGAACAACCCTTATCACTTAGGGGTATGAAAAATAGATAGTAGCCGATTCTCAGACCTACTGAATATGCATAATTATAAAATTTCATTACAATCGGTAAAGCAGTTTCGGAGGAGTATGGTAAATAACATTGTGACACGAGAATTTTATAATTATATAAGATATTGATTCGTCGCTACCTGAAGTTATTTAAAAATTTGAATGTGTTTTTCTTTAACATCTGAATCCACAAACTTTTCCCTTGAGTCCAAATAATATGCTCGAATCTTGTACGCATTTCTAGTATGAAGGAAAACTATGTATTATGTAAAAAATCTGCACATCTGCGATTTTTGCATAATGTTCTCAAAGGTGTGTGAAGTCTATGAATCCGCATTTGGCCAACACGGTCGACTATGGCTCCTTCACACTTCACATAGGCAGAGAAAATATATTATTTGTCCAGCTGTGCATGCATGTTATGTGTTGCAAAGAAGGACGACTTAAAAAAAAGATTTATGATTTCTGTAAATATAAAAAATATGTTTCCCCGGGAAAGTTATAAGATTTTATTAAAAGACACAGTTAAAAATTGCGAAAGATTTTATTTACGAAATGGATACAATGTTTAGCGTTTAAAAATTACCGTAGGTTACGAAAGGAAAAAATTACTAAATCGATGTTACAACTCCTATTTATATGCAACGAGTTGATAGGCTCTATTGAGACCTAGTCCTACCTATACTATCTACCTAAAGCCTTCGAATGTACTCACTTTCAATGTATTCGTGGTGTTTTCCTCTAAAACAAGCAACATGTTTAGTTACTTGTAGTCGAGTCGCGTAACGCTGAGCGCGTGGTCGCGCATCGCACCAAACTGAGACTAACGCGATATATATGTATAAAACATTATCAGATATTCCTTTGATATGTTTATCAGTTTTTAAAACTCCATCGCAATGTCCAGTGTCCCGCAGTTGCAGTGTGTGCGTCGCTTTTGTCGCGCTATTTTTTAAATGTGTTCCATTTTTTTTTCTTTTTAAACGAACGTGTGTAGTTTGTAACTTTTACGTGCGACCTGAAACTTTTTTCTTCAAAATGAATATCACGGATTTTACTACCCTTTTGCCAAGTACGTTGATGCCGGAGGATGATTTTACGACATTTTTTCCAACGACCGTCATGCCGACGACTGACGTCACATCGGCTCCAGACATCAGGTCTTGGTTGACAGATCTCGTCTTGAAGGTTTGTTTATAAAATACGAATTATTAATGAAACGATACTCATACGATAAACGCTTTGTTGTTATGATAATAAAATCATTCAAGTCTGTCTGTGTATTAAGGTTATCGTTAATATACAAATGCATTAACATGTTAAACATCGATGAATCAATTATGTAAAAATGTCAATGCTTCTAGATATGTTTCTATTATTAGATACCTGTAAAAAACAAAAATGATAATGCCTACAAATGGCTGTGATTTATCGTACTGTGCAATATTACATGGTTAGTTTAGATAGCAAAACAATATAAAACAAAGATTTTAGGTTGCGAACGCGATAATGCAAAAATCTAGGGCACGGATTTTCATGCGATCTTTACAATTTATTAACAAAATGTTAAAAAAAAATGTGTGGCTGGCTGCAACCTTTTAATGGCCCACTACTGAGCATGACGCTTAGAGCATGCTCTACCACGCTGCTCTATTGCGGAATGATGGAGCAGCGATTGGAGTACATATTAGAATTTTAATTTTCATTTGCTTCAATCAAGGAAAATATCGTGAGGAAACCTGAGATTTGTCTATTATGTGTGGAAAGTCCGCCAATCCGAACTGCAAACTTTTGCTCAGCTCATAAAATTACGATTACACGGTCTAAGTGAACTGAAGGAATCAATCTAAGAATCCTCAGAATTTTTGAATGAAACACTATCAAAATCATCCAAGAAGACAGGAATATAATAATTGTGTTTATTTATTTATTATAATTAACTGATAACTGATTAGTTACAATCTTACTCCATTCCACGTGTAATAGGGTGCTTAAACGCACTAACCGAGAAGAAGCCGATTAATATATTCGTGACTTAAAAATTCGTACCCATTTCCCGTGTCTCTATTGTTTAAAAAATGTTGATTTGCACATTAATTACTTTTTAAAAATAGTGTTACAAAATTACTAAAATTCAGTGGTAAAAAATATAAAAGATATTACTTAGGTATATAACTTTAAAAAATTACCTTTTCAGGGTTATTGAATTCTCCGATGGCATAATGCCTTTTTAAACATTTACCATTAAACACCAGGAAAAAACTTAAGCTAAGAAAATTTTTCTTATTTCTTTTCTTCTAATTGATTCCTAGTATAAATTACATTGTCTCGCTTATTTTTCATTTATTTGTTGTAATTTTTTTTTCTGGTTTCGTTGTAAAATGAAATACAAATACTGTACCTGTGTGATCTGATCTAAAATAATTTTATCAAAATCAGAATAATAATCAGAATGACTTCGAAATAGTCATAATCGTTTTTGTAAACATTTATACAAATTTAAGTGTCCATGCCCGCGTTACGATTATAGTCAATGGGCCGAATACTCTCTCCTATGACGTCAATGAAGACCAAAATAGCAATAGCATTTTTTGCGACTTTTGTACTGTTACTTTATACGTAGTAGAATATACTGTGTAATTTTTTTGTGGGATTGAGATAAAAAATGAGCATAGAGCACAACCCTTCCGCTGCCGCTCATGACAAATGTGATCGACTCAAAACAAGACTCAAATCGGGCCAAGGATAAGAATGATTAGATTAGTTAGTCCAGTTAGCTGAGTGTGTTATGAAAAACGTTGGTTAATTAGGAACTAAGAGGACTGGGGCAGGGACTGTTGGTGATAGTTAATCCTGTTGGTTATTGTTAGTAAGAGTCACGGTCTAATACGATTGCAGATGTGTTGCTACCATAGAGGACACCTGTAAACGATTAAAACGGATTCACACCTCAATTGCTATTAAAAGAATTGCTCTGCGGTGGAAATCCAACTTCTGACATGTTATTTTGTATCTGTTTACAAGCGTTTTAACCGACTTCAAAAAAGAAGGAGGTTCTCAATTCGACCGTATAAATGTTTTTTTTTATGTTTGTTCAGCGATTTTTTCGTCGTCTATGGGCCGATTTTGATAATTCTTTTTTTGTTGTAAAGTAGATATGCGCAGTGGGGTCCTTTTAAAAAGATCACCAGGATCTGATGATTGCATCTCTGAGAAATCGAGGGCAACTTTCGAAAATTGTAGGGACGACTAGTGTGTTTGTTAATGTTTTCATAAGTACATGAAAGCGCTACAATTTCATGAAGGTCTGGAGTCGATCTGATGAAGCCGAAAGACAGTCGAGGGAACACCTCAACGATTTACTGTAGTTATCTAGTGTTTGGGCTTGATTAATTTGTAGTGACGAGAACTTTACATGTTGAATTAAGCGCCATCTGGCGAGTAGTTTTTGAGTTATTGCTTATCGAGGTTGAAGTCGGTTATTTTTTTTTGTAAAAAGCAATAATAATGTAATTGTTATTTGTGATCGGTAGAGACTTTCTTCGTGTTGATGTGTTCTCATAGTAGAATGAGCAATAAATGTTCGTCTGGTTGTAAAAATAGCTATTTAATTTAAATACATCTCACGTGTATGAATGAATTTAATGTATTGTTACGTTCATTGAAAGATTGTGATTTCTCTTTTACATTTTCGCCCACACACATAGGTACGTCGGATAAATGTAGAATTTTGAAGCGGTGACAATAAATAAATCAGGGATAGAATTCTCTTCTTGAGTGAATAGGTACTTATTTACTAAAGTAGAGCGCTAAACATCAAGGATTTCATCATCACTTACCATCAGGGATTGTTGTCGAGTACGTACCTATGTAAATCGCTTTAATAATGTAGTAGTGTTTTTATAAAGCCGACAAATTGGTTAAGAACTCTATTCGTAAAAACTGATTTGATCCATAGAATTCCTACCTAATTTAAAAAGATGACAAGGTAATTCTCGAATCATTAATAATACATTAAGTTTAGTACAGTGTAAGTTACGGTAAGGTACCTATGCTATTTTACCGATTTTTACGATCCTATCGATTAATTTATCAATGAGTTTTAGTTTGCTTCACTTACGTAATAGCTAGGTATTATTTACTGAGAGCTGTGAGCTAATTCACGTGAATCCCTTTGCTATTACTCTGGTTTTTTTCACCATGACTTAAAAATGAATTTAAAATTCTTTTACACATGTTGTTGTTAATTTAAATGTATGTCAGTCGATTATTTTTCGATTCGTTTAAAAATGAGTCATCCTACGGAGTTGTGGAACCAATTAATTACTAGAAGAGGCCCGTAGTGGAGTTGTTAAATATTATGAAACTGTTCGTACGAAAGAGACATCCTATTAGACAAATACATTAAAAATTGGCAAGCATGGCAGAAAATGGTCTGTACCTACTCTTCACGTAAGAGAGGATCCGAGCCCAGCTATGGGAAGCGCATGGGTTGCGACTATTTAATTTTCTTCTAATTACTATCAGGCATTATACCTGCCATGACATCAAATGTAAATGTTTTTTTTTTCATTTCAAGGATATAGATTAATACTTATAATGATACCTACATTAAACAGTCAAAAGTTACTAACGAGTTAACAGAACCTTCAAATTATTTAAATGTATTTGGTCGACAAACAAACCAGCATACATCTGTATCGTAGGTGTGTTATACAAATATGTCAAATATGATTTGGTTCTCTTATTGCAAAGTAGGAAGAAACACACAAAAAACGGAAACTTAGTTCCAAAAACGCTAACACACTGATATCCCTGGACCTGGATCTCTCAATTCGCAAACGCGGGACTTTGCTTTTTCGAGTCGATCGTCTTTGGGGACTTTTGCCGTCTTGAAACAACGCCTACATGATAATTTTCAAAATATATTTAGTGTCAAGATGTGGCCCTGTTACAGTTTTACCGTGCCTTTCCACCAGAGATGTGTTATGCTACGTTGCTAAGGATGCGTTTGAGATCTACCAATCACATACATTGGTCCTCCTAGCAACCTCCTTAGGAATGAATATGATTGGTGGATGGCAAACGCCTCCTTAGCAATGTAGCATAGCACATCTCTGGTGGAAAGGCACCCTTATTATTATTATAGATTAGGAAACTGTTAAAAATACCTTGTTCAAACAACGAACGGATTACTAAGTAACACTTAGGAGTACAGTAAGACTTGCAGCCATAAACGACTCGCTGATAAGTAGTTATTGCTACACAGATAGTGAGTAAAGACTATTGTTGAGTCCCCGAGTATATGGAATTTCTACTCCACGCTATAAACAAATTTATTACCTGTGATCATAGTTCAATTTTGCTTGTTAGCAAAGTTAACGTATGACATTTTAAATTTCTGCCATCAATCTGTAATATACCTTAATCATAGGAGCGGAAGGGTGGTAGGTATTAGTGTGGGATGCATTTAATAGTAGATTGTATTACAAGGGTGCAAAGTAATATTTTTTCGGCGAGGGCGCATTTTTGAATCCAGAGCGAAGTGAGGGATTCTTTAGTAGAATCCTGAACGTAGCGAGGGATTCAAAATATGTCGCCCGAGCCAAAAATATTTGCTCCCGAGTGATACACTCTACTTTTCATCCCCCCCTATGAGAAAATAAAAGGCGCCTCAAATTCAGGAATAATACTGTCACAGTCACTAAACTAACTAAACTGACTAACCCGACTAAACCGACTAACCCGACTAACCCGACTAACCCGACTAACCCGACTAACCCGACTAACCCGACTAATCCGTCTAACCCGACTAACCCGACTAACCCGACTTACCCGACTAACCCGACTAACCCGACTAAACCAACTAAACTAATTAGACTAACTAAAGAACTCATTTTTCAAAACAAAACCATGAATTTCTAACAATCCGAACCGAACTAAGCTAAAGCTAGCCCTTTATTTAAATAACGGGCAGGAAAAGTTATATGAAAATTCATTCCCGCCCGCTAAATAGAAAACACCAACTTTGGGTCCCCTTAAGACCGAACCAAGTCGTCTTTTTCGAATAGGTGGGATGAAAAACATATTTCATATTAAACGCAAACGTAATGAAGGTATGCACGCACGGTTAGGTATAATCTTAGTTGACATACATTCGTTTATTAGAAATGGTAATTTTTGAACATTGTCAACGCTTGGTAAATGGGGTACCTGATGGTAAGTGGTGACTTTGTCAGCGATGGTAAGCTCAGTAAAAGCCTGTTTAGTGTTCACACTTGACAACAGAAGTGGCCGATAATCTATTAAAACTGTCAAAAACTTGGTGACGACTTGGTGGTAAATCTTTAAAATATTGGCAACTTGGTCTATATCTGTAGGGATTATGATGGTTAAATTCAATTTTAATAATAAAGGAATTTAAAAACTCGTGTTTCAATTTAAGTGCTCATTCTTAGTGCTCATTCATACTGACTCGCGGGCGCGGTAGCGGGCGCGGTCACGAAATATCAAACATATGGCGTAATATCCAAGTGTTCACAATCGCACGAATCGCACGTGCGGTCTAAGTAGCGGGCAAGCTCGCGAAGACGCGCGGGGAGCTCGCGGCATATCAAACACATGAAATGTTTGTGTTTGTTCACACTGAACTAGCGGCGGAGCGCGCGGAACTCTCGCGCAAAACGTCTGGCGGTCAATATGAACACGAGCTCGCCACGTCCACCGCGCGCGCGCCCGCCACCGCGCCCGCGTGTTCAGTATGAACAAGCACATACTGACTCGCGGGCGCGGTCACGAAATATCAAACATATGGCGTAATATCCAAGTGTTCATACTGAAATCGCACGTGCGGTCTAAGTAGCGGGCAAGCTCGCGACGATTCGCGCGATTCAGTAGCGACGCAACTGAACTCTCGCGCAAAACGCCTGGCGGTCAATATGAACACGATCTCGCCACGTCCACCGCGCGCGCGCCCGCCACCGCGCCCGCGTGTTCAGTATGAACAAGCACTAACTATTAAATCTGAAAACTATTAAATCTGATGTGTTTCATCAATTTTTTTAATTATCGATTAATATCCTTCGTAAAGCATAGTTACAATCAGCATAAGTTAAGATCGTAATGGACAGCAACGTTCTAAGCGAACTCGCGATGTGCTGCAAACTTATGCGTTGAGCGGTAAAAACAAAATGTATGAGTATTACCTTATATGGCCACGAAATTACGCCGCAAATTGGAGAGATATCGCACATTGATCACTTTATTTGTATATGTCATTATTGACATTGATGTTTACATTACGTTTGTATTTGTAGCCTTATCAAACTCCTTTACTCTTTCACCATGAACAATTATCAACTTCCTTTTGTTCACATATTTTTTTGAATAATATAAATAAATTAACAATTTGCAAAGTTTCGTAGATGCCGTATGTAGGTCGTGCCCACTATTGAACCAGAAACATTGGCTGTTTCGTGTCAGCGCCCAAATAGAGGTCACTTAACAAACAATATACATAATTATAGCCAGTAAGTAGTCCAACCGGCTAACCAAAATATAGGTTTGTGTTTTGAAGGAAAATGTTAAATACACGCTTTTTATCTGACTTCAAAAACGAAGGAGGTTCTCAGTTCATCTGTATTTTTTGTGAACTGTTTGTGAATTTTTTTCTTGTCTGTTTGTTCCCATATAAATTTAAGCGACGTCTAACGGGTATTTTTGAGCTATCTCTACACAATTGGAATACCTACATTAAAAAATATTATACTTGTTGCAACTTCAACATCTTAACCCGAAACTGTCCCACCGCTGCTGGACACGAGCCTCCTGTCATAAAAAAGGTACAGGTAAAAACCATAGTCCACCACGCAGGCCAAGTACCTACGGACTACTCACACCTAGTATGAAAAAGTTGTTTTAGGTTTTTATTTTCTCGTAAAAAGTTGGAATGCAATTCAAAGTCAAGTGAAGTATAAAAATGTAACATTGTGGAGAACCCTCGGGTATACCGGTTTCTTCACGATGTTTTACTTCACCGAAACTGGAGATAATTAAATTTTAGTTTGAAATTAAACTTTAAACAGACGTGCGTGCAGGATTCGAACCCGGGCCTCACGGTTCGGGAGTACAATGTTCAAACTTCTTGGTTATCACTTGCTTGTAACGTAGCAGTTGCCACGCATGTGTAAACTGTGGAACGAGCTTCATCCCTCGATACTCCCAAACGATGAAATGGGCTCCTTCAAGAAGCGAGTCCATAGCTTCCTTCGTGGCCGGCAACGCGGTTGTGACGCTACTGGAGTTACCAAAGTTCATGGGCGGCGTTGATCTCTTACTTGGTGACCCGTCTACTCGTTTGCCTGATTAGGCAATAAAAAAAAGAATAAGGGTCTCCGCAAACTGACTGCAGCCACCGGCGGCTGTGGCGCTTCTTTTTAGAAGCGCGATACAGCCAACAGCTCCAATAACAGTGAGCAGGATTCAGCTGAAGCGGCTGTCGGCCGGACCGCACTTCTAAAAAGAAGCGCCACAGCCGCCGGTGGCTGCAGTCAGTCTGCGAGGACCCTAAGGCCGTTCTCACACAATGCTATTTTTAACTACGCGACTCCGCGGCAATCCACATTTCGCCAACACTGGTCACTGACAGGATACGAATCGTCGACGCGTCACCTGCACACATAGACAAGATCCTAGTCGCTTGCAAATAGCGTTGTGTGAGAACGGCTTAACAGTAAACCATTTTCTGCCCTCGTGAACAATGAGTTTTTAACTGTTAGGTCCGGGCGGGGACATGGTTAGTTTGAAAATTTCACGGTTGAACGACGCCATGACGACATCCAATGTTCTTTGTGTTGTATTAAAAATAACATAAGTGAATGCCAGTGCCCTAATTGAAATGGTCGCTGACTAATATTGTGACATTGCATGCAGAATTGTCGTCATTGTCAGTCTATGTCTAGTTTTGTCTATGATGATGTGTGGCGCAATGATTAACATTAGAAGGGTCCTGGGTTCGATTCCCAGAGAAATGGAATTTTGAATGATGTATTTAAATCGTTCTCGGTCTGGGTGTTTGTCCTTGTCTTGTGTGTTGTCCATATGGCACCCACGAGACAAGGAATCCTAGTATGGCGCTATGATTTTGTAGCATTATATTTGCTGTATTGAGGCTGTTAACTTATCTCATTTTCATACCGGAAGACCAGGGTGTCACTTATTCAAGCAAGAGAGCTGTAGCTAGGTCAATCGTCGTTTTTAGGCTGAGGGTTTGAGATTTTCTTTTAACCGACTTCAAAAAAAGGAGGAGGTACTCAATTCGACTGTATTATTTTATCTGTGTTAATTACCTCATAACTTTCTACTGCTGTTGGTTGTGTGCGTTGGTTTATGTGGTGAATGGATTTTGGAAATTCTTTCTTTTCGAAAGGTATTGATTGTCGTCTAATCCAATATAAATTTGAGCGACATTTGATAGTTTTTGAGTTATCTCTACTTGTCGACGTTGAAGTCGTTTCATTCTAAAAGGTTAATTATTATAGCCTAAGCAGCTTGAATTGTTCTCTGTTATTGCCTCTGACTTTTCTGTCCCTTATCCTTCCATCTTAATGATTGTCTATCTGCCTAACATTGTCATTGATTGCCTGTTAACATTACGTGCGTCTTTGGTGCAAAAACTATTGAAACGTTTTATATTGTTTGTTCAATATGAAGTGGTAGGTACTTTCAAGGCCACTTAACCGTTTCGCTGTTTCGTGATGACCGAATCATCAAGTATATTTAGAAGTCCTTGTACTAGATAGATACTTAAAGTTGTCTGAAATTAATGGTATTCGGTAGCTTTTTTATGGGATTAATTTAGCATGCTACACCCACCCTTCCCTGCCGCCCATGAAAACTGCGACCGAACTATTTCAGTCATTATTTGTTTAGCATTAAAGGTAATTTATTGTTGTTCACGCGGAATTTTTAACTCTTTATAATGAACTGATCACATTGCTTATTAGTCCTTGAATAGATTAAAACTGATGTAGCTGCCCTTTGATTAAAAAAGTAATCTTGATGGAGGCTACAACGCCTTATTGGCTTAGGTACTACTGAGTACGGGTCTCTCCTCATTATTGAGGCGTCCTAGTGTACCTATACTCTATCACCCTGCTCCAGTGCGGATTGGTGGAGGGGTTTGTGCCTAACCCAGTATCAGGAGATTCAGGAGTTTTCATGCCGCCCGATGGCTCCCGCTATGGCATAACGACTGCTGTCTGTTGATAACTACAGCCGACGGCTTTACGTGCCCTCCGAAACACGGAAGCCCTCAATAAACATTGCCACTAGTTATCACTTGATGATCGATTATCTGGATAGTACCTACTTTTAAAGTATTTTTATTTATTTAATCTTATAGTTAAGTGGTACAAAAGGTGGACTTAAAGTATGATTCAATCTCTCCATTTCCATTTTCCAAAGTAATGGACAACCCTATAAGGCCAGAACATGTATGTTAATATGTACTAGCGTTTAAATATTATCTATCAGTGAATTTTAAACATGTTAAGAACTCTATTACTAAAAAGGAACAAGGTCTTGCGATTTGAAGAGTGAGAGAATGTGTGGTCGTTTCTATATGGTATTTACGAGACACATGAATTAATAGCGAATTTAAGATGAAATAAATAAACACACACTTATACGGCTGCAGTAGTGTATCGCTTGTGGCATGCACAACTTTATAAATTAATATTTGTTTATCATACAAAAAAAATTCTCGGCCGATAATGGCACGTGGGACCCTCGTTTCGCAGAAGCTACCAGATAGGCTGCGGAAACGTTATATAAAAATAAAAGAAAAATATAACTGGTGCGTAAATTCCTTACATAGGTACGCATCCCATTAAACAGCACGAAATTCAAAGCGAAAGTTATTTAACTAAATAGATTTATTAAAAGTGATAATTGCTGCATTAATTACATTTTTTTTTCATTTTTTTACTACATGTATATTAGTTACGTACTTCATTTGTTTATTATTTGTACGCTAACTTTCTATTGCTATGATTCACGTCCGCCCATCACAGTAGCGTTAAAAGTTAACGCAACCGACTTCGAAGTCAACTAAGAAGATTCACTTCAGAAAGAAATGAAACATATGACTGTACCAATGGCTTTCTTAGTAGTAGTAGTATAGAAAGCAGAACATCAAAGTAAATTAATCTATAATGAAGTAAGATCTGTGGTCACAGTAATCGATATTTATGTAAAATTGCTGGTAGGTGTGTCGTTTACGTATTGCTAAACAGTTAAACCGCTTGAACGAAACTGTCTTAAATTCATCTGCAAATAACCTATTAGCTCTAGATTTTATGGTTCAGACTACTTTCGCGTAATATTTGAACGAAAGTTAACGTTTTATAAGTATAATGATTTTGGCCGTATTAAGGTTGTATATGATACTGACCCTAATCTCATGGCAAATTTTATTGCTACACTCTAACCTTATGAATCGTGCGTCAGTTTCTATTGCAGCCAAACCCTAAAACCATTAAAGCGAAGGTGATTTTGCGAATAAGAGGATAAAGTTACATGCAGGCCACAGCTACACATGGTAATTACTAAACATTGGTTAGCCTCACTTGATGACATTGTCAATGGTACGACGATATCCTTTAATTTGCGTGCATCATTTACAAATTGGCAACGGCGTTCGAAGGCACTCCTTATTGAACCGAAGTGTATTCACCTCAGATTTTTAAAGACGTTAATTTGGTTCATTTTACGATTATAACAATTTGAATTTGCCTGCCCTTTTGGGTAGAAAATAATACTGATTATGCATTTATATTACCTAATTTATGTACTTAATTTTTAATTAAATTTTACCCAGCAAATAAATTATTGTGGTTACGAAGACTATTATAATATTCATCGACCCGTAGAATGTAATTTGGTATGCCGGTTCATACCTGGACAGCGAAGCGATAAAACGACCCACTTGTCGCTGTTGTCACAATTTTTTTCTTTTTAAGCTGTGTATAGTACCTATTGACGAAATAATTTGCTAAAGATTGGCCTATCGCTGCGATGGACGCCAATATATCGATGTCGCACATGGACCGTAAGGCCTTTCCCACACAGCGCTATTTGCAAGCGACTAGGATGTTGTCCAAGTAAAGAAGCGACGCGTCACCTACGATGCGTCTCCTGTCCGTGAACAGTGTCAGATACAGCGAATTTTGGATTGCGTTGCAGTCGCGTAGCTAATAAATAGCGTAGTGTGAGAAGGCCCTAAAGTGTCGCCCGTGTGAATGGATCATAGTGTGCAACTTTTGTCGCCTGGCGTTGATGTGTACCTACTCTCTGATGTCACACACACACTCTTAATTAGCATCTCGCCCACGTTAATACGTCATGGAGTATGAGGTGTTATCAAAATTTGCTGATGACGTCTTTTCTGTTTCACTGTACTATGTGTGGTTTTTATTGACCATTTTAGAATATGTCTTCTTGACGAGAACGTAGTCGATTGTCGGCCAGGGCAGATAAATGTCTGCTCTGGAGTCGCATGTGATGTCTTATTAGTTATGGCATCCATAACACTTTTTCCTTAAACGTATTCAATTCATAAGTATATTATCGTTTAATTATTTTTATTAAATGTCGGCCAAGGGAAAAATGATCCAATCTGGTAGTCCATGCCGCTTATTTTTTATTCAAATTCAAATATTTATTTCTTCGAAGTAGGTTTTTACAAACGCATTTCGAAAGTCGAAAGTATTATCGCGCATACCTCCCAATCTTAACTCTTTATCAGTAGGCCTCTAGTGCTCCAGCACTAAGTTATTGATATTTATTGATCGCTTGCGACCTTCAGCGCCGAAAGCTATTGTAAATCCAGTTCACGCACTCATAATTTTTTGATGCTTTCTGATTAGTAACCTTCATAAATAAAAAAGCCGGATTCAATATCGGCAAGTAATAAATACATTTAATAATATAATCTGAAAGACTATTCGTTAAAATTATTCTAATTTTAATGAAACCACGCGAAAAGCACGACAAGCAAGACAAGCTTTCGAATATAGAAAGAATGGCTGTTCCAGGGGTTCTGGGTTCGATTCCCAGCGATATGGAAATTTGTGTGATGAGTTAAATGTTCGATCTTGGTCTGGATGTGTATCCTTGTCTTGTGTATATAGTCCATGGCTCATACGACACAGGGAATCCTAATGTGGGGCTATGAGTGTGTAGCGTTACTTATTGGTTTCACAAAATGCTGACTGTTCGCACATAGTACCTATTGTACGCATTATTACATTTACATCCTTCATTTCGTTGGTTTAGCTTTAGAGGTCATATGATATAGGCTTTCATCGATCCAACGTACAAAAGGAGTTGAGGGGAAGTATACGTCAGTGGTAAATCAGTTTCAATCACTTTAATTAAATTGTTTATTTTCATACCTTAGGAGGCCTAGTGCAATCCATCACGCTATTCCAGTGCCAGTGATTAGGGTTATTATTAACCCTTCTAGGGTTAGTGGCCAACTGGTGTTGGCAGTTTTTATGCTGCCCGAAGCTATCTGACGATACAAACGGGATCACGGCATAATGTATCCTCTGAAACCCAGTAAATCTTCTCAACCAGCGGTCATCCGTCTTGAGTTGACGAGAATATGAAATTGACACTCCCCGCTAAAAACAAAATCACCTGCGGCCACAGGTCAATTCAGCTTACAAACAAATTACTCAGGGAGGGCATTTTAAACTTTCGCTATCTGCAATGTACCTTAATGGCAAAGACGGAAAGCCGGCACTTGTGTGGGATGCAATTTAGACAAGTTCTATATCGAGGTAGCGGTGATAGCCTAGTGATTAAGAATCGGAGAGTCCGGGTTCGAATCCCAGCGCACGCACCTCTGACTTTTTGGAGTTGCCTATGTGCGTTTTAATCATTTAAATGTCACTTGCTACAAACGGTGAAAGAAAACATCGTGAGGAAACCTGCATGCCGGAGTTCGCAAAACTCAAAGGTGTGTGAAGTCCGCCGATCCGCACTTGGCCAGCGTGGTGGACTATCGCCTTAACCTTCTCGTTGTGAGAAGAGGCCCGTGCTCAATAGTGGGCCATGATGGGTTGAGATGATGATATCAAACTAGAAAGCAGTACGATAGCCAATTTTTGCTTAACTAGATCGATCACTTAGGTTAGGAGTTAGGATAGATGCAAGCGCAAGCCGCCAGGCTAGATACCACTGAACCTATCTGTCACCATTTATCGTGCATGGCAAGTTACGGTAGTTATCCGACCAACTACCGACTTCCTTCGATTATCAACCATAAAATGTATTGAATTAGTTTCGGTGAGCCAGTTAAAAGGCATGATTCATTACTTTGATTAGACAGTAGATTTAAGTAGCGTTTTTATCGGCAGCACTTCCTTTGGTAGTTTTTCTTCTGATAAACCATGTGGTGATGGATCAGTAGCTAATTTTGGAAGTTATTTTACTTGATAACAATGACGTCATTGCTTATCCTCTCTATATGTTGTACAAATACATGTCGGAGACACTTGTCAGGATGGTGGTATAATGCTCCGATCATCAGGCTGCGAGGTGAAAAATAAAACACAGTGGGCGTTCAATACGTTTCTTCATGATTTAAATTAGGTTTACACAGTTTAACTTAATTTGATTAAAGCTTTTAGGTTATGTTAAAACGTGGTACGACTGAAATACACTTAGAGAAACGTTATGCCGTCGGGCATAGGTACGACGCAGTATAGGATTTTATTACAAAGTACACTAGTTAACTTAATGCGACCGTTCAGCTCGACGTCTGCTCGAGAAGTCCCCGCTGTTCGTAGTCGACTACACAGGTGCCCTCTGTTGGGTTCCCCCTCTCCGATATCCCATCGAGTGACGGTTACAATTCGCACAGAGTTGCCATTTAAATTACAGTTTCCGGATTTACGTTTTATTCAAAGTTTAATTATTTATTTAGTTTGATTTTAATCTAATTTTATTTCCGTCCGACATACACATAATATAATTTCAAATTCAGATGTTTTATTGACTATATGTGTAGATACTAGACTTACTAGATTTAATATATGCTTACAAGCTAAATTGGACTGTAGCACAGGTAATAAATTATGAATTATATAATACCTATATAACATCATAATACTTAATTAAGTGTAATATAAAAGTACCTACTCTAGTTCTCAAATCTAGATCATGAAATCAACTTAAGCATCACATTTTGGGTCACGAATACAATCGTATCTGATAACGTAGATTCATATACTTACTTATAGTGAACGAGTGCAATGATAAGGACCTTTACCGAGGAAAACATGCGTTATAAAACTAAACACTGCGCACACATATCAACGACGCGGCAACGGACCAACTAAAACGAAAGCATTCAATTACGGGTAAATAAAAAAGGTGCTCGTGTTACGTCTTCCGATCCATTTTATACAAAAAAAGTTGACAGCATTATTCCATCCACCTTCTCTATTATTACTTATCTGTTTTTCTCAGATGGTCTTCTTGCTGGCCAGTAACATCTTGGTATAACACCTGAAGTCTTCCTCTTTATCACATTGCTCCTCTATTCTCCACTAAAACACTTCTCCGCTCCATGTCTCATCTCACCCAACCTTGCTTAATTTCTCCGTTACAAAAGTGTGAACAAAATAATTTTTGTCCTAAGGGTTACTGACTTTCAGAAAACGTATGGCCTTAAATAGTTCAAAAAAACTTTCTCATAGGTATGTCTTTTATACATAAACAAACATTAAAATAAGGTCATATAATATTATCTTTAAATCTTAGTTAAAATAAATATATTATAACCGTTATCTCTAAAGTTCATTCTCTTTAAATTCCTTAGTGTATTAAGGTATCATCATTATCGCGTGCTATCATTACTCGTGTTCTTGTAGAAAAGTAGGTACTTAGGCTATTAATGTACTCTTACGCATAGGATCTTTTGTTTTAATTTTATCTTTCGCCGTTTCTTCTGTACAAAATTTAAAAATTTAATATTAAAAACGGCAACGATCAAAATGCTAAGTATTTGAGATTTGAGATTCATAAGTTCGTAAACCGATTTTGATGATTCTTTATTTCCTTGAAAGCTGGTGCGTTTGGTGTGTAATTTGAGCGACATCTGACGAGTAGTTTTGAATTAACTTGAATAATGTTTAAGTATGTTTAATACTGTGTATTTATGGTTTTTTCCTAATAACTTTTTACTGAGTGTTTTTATGATTGTCTTTTTATTTAAAGCTGGTACTTGCATTATGGTCCGATATATGTAAATTTGAGCGGCATCTGACCAATAATTATTGAATTATCCTTAATAATTTTTTTGTATGTATGTTACCTTATATCTTACTATTTAGAGTTCCGATTTTGATCATTTTTTTATCGAAAGCTGGGTTTCATAACTACCTCTACTCATATCCGCGCTTAGTAGTAAAATCCTTACTATATAAGGAAATTTTAATCCATCATTATCAAATAACTATAAAGCGCAATTTTCGTGACATTGTTTTTTTTTTATGGAATTAAGATAGCAAACGAGCATGCAGCACCACCCTTCCCCTGCCGCCCATAACAACTGTGACCGACCTAGTACTAGACTCAAAGGGACTAGGATGATTAGTCCAGTTAGTAGATGGTGTTAGAATATTAGTTGGTTAGTTTGTTAATAAATGTGTGGACAGGGACTGTTAGTGATAATTATTAGTCCTATTAGTTAATGTTAGTAATAGTCCAGTTAGTTATTGTTAGTATGAGTCTCGTTCTAATTCGGTCACAGATGCGTTGTTAACCCTGAGGACTGAGATGGTCGCCTCTAAAAAAGTGTAAAGTGTTGTTTTTGCAATCATCATCGTACATGTTCGTTGCACAGCTGTGCAAACAAACACTTATATTTTTATTCATATACATATTACTTATTTTTAATTGTTTATATTAATAATTATTTGTGCTAGGTTTGCGCAGGTGATTTTTGGTTTTGGTAATATACCAGCCGTTCGTTTGTGTTTCTTCTCACATCATGTCAATTAAAAGGAGGTACTTCGCACTTTAAACTGCAAAACATACAAGTTTCGAATTTCAAATTGATATTACATTACTTTCCAATATAATAACTGATATGAACTGAATTATACACATTTAGGTATAGTATTCAGTAATAATAATGTAAAATCTATGTATATTGTAGAGACGTTGTAGTATGCAACTTCTATCTAAATATCTTGTTTACCTATTTATTTTTTAAGTATGCATATGATGCCTTAATTAATGCATGCTTACTGAAGTTACACATAAAGCGCTCAAAAACATAAAATAATATAATTTAATAAAAATATTATCAATTTTTAAAAGAACATAAAATAAATTAAGAATTCCATACAGACAAAGAATTCCATGAAATGCTCAATACATGTTATAATATAAATATTAATGCAAGAAAGCAATAATAGCAATAAAATAAAAAAGTGAAATTATAAACGTTCAAATGCAATATAATTTTTTAATAATAATAATACAATTATAATATTAAAATATTACACTATATACATACCTAATTATGTTATGTAAATATTTTTCTGTATAAAGACAATGCTAAATTAAAATTATTTACCAAATTAGTGACCACTGTGACGTGTCGTAGTAGGTACCTATTTGAAATTTGATTACGTGGAAGACGTCTCTTTCAGGGATGGAATTGACGGGATAATTCATAATATTGACGGACATAATAATTTTCTAGATACATATTTATAATAAAAATGTGACTGCTTATGTCCGTACATAGGAGATACCTATTTGGAACGTCATAAACAGGGATACCTAGCTATAAAAACTTTTAGATATATTAATGGATCCAATAAGTATATAGGTACCTACCTACCGACTATTGTTACCTAGTTTGATAATATCTTTAATTAATGTGGTGTATCACAAATCGTTAGTGAATAGTATTTTTTCACACAATTTTTTGCCTCAATCAAACATCCGGGTTTCAGTGTTTTATGAAGGACATAATTCTTGCACATCGGAGCTCACGGCTAGGTATAAAATATAAATAGGATGGAGACGTTCAGCATCTTGCGATTTACCAGACACCATTGGCATTGACGTATTTCGCCAAAAATAACGTTCTCACCGAAACCAATCAACTTGTTATGGCTTCCTCGAGCAGCTGATTGAATTTCTTTGGCTAAACTATTTCGCAATTATACGAGACGTAGTCTTTGTTTACACAGCTTGGCTATACACGTTTTGCTAGGATTTTTACGCTACATTAGCCATGTCAGTGTTATTATATAATTATGAGCCAAGTATGGGCTGTGAGAGGGGGGCTGTCCCCCCTAGAATTCAGAAAAAATAAGTACTGTTATTGTACCATTTAAAAATACGCCTCTAAAATACGGTGTGCCACCACCTCCCCTCGTGAATCAAGATATTATGTTACAATGTATACTAAATTTTTACTTACATCCCTTAAAATAAAATATACCTTTCGTCATCCTGATTGACATTCAGAATACGTTTAAAGTCAATAAATAAATTATAATATCTGCTTGAAAAGTCGACCCTCAAAATGATTGCGATAGCGGATACTTTTTGGCAATTGAAAGATACGCGATTACCTGCGGATAGGTTATTGACAGGTACTTCACTTAGCTACGTGCGTATATGAAAGTCATGGTAGATAAAGTCCAATTTTGACGACAGAGACAATCTTGGTAACAGAGACAGTGCCTTACAGTTTGCCTTACCTGTAAGGCGCTGTCTCTGTCACCCACATGCCAAAAGATCCTTGTAAGGACTATAATTATATTCAAGTTATCTGCTGCGCATGTCTTTTACTAATGTATCTATGCTAACTAGATTGTTTATTTAATAAGAATTTATAATTTGAAATGTTATTTTAATTTTAAATCTTATCAACGAATTCTGAATAGTTTTTTGGTTGATTATTAGTAGATATATTTAATATCAACCACGTTACTTAATAATATTGACTTATTTATATCTTAAATAAAATCAACTTCCGTATGTTTCTGGTCATAAAAGTCTAAAAGATTTCGATGGATCGATTTGGAATTATTATTTAATCGAAAAGTGTTTCAACTCCAAAGTTTCCACGTGATTATGTCCAGTGTCTCAGATTGCCTTAAATTTTGGAATAGTAGCTACTTGCGTTGCTATAGCAACCGGTGGCGGTGTCACGATGAAGCATGCAGACGTTTGACTATTCGTTCCATATTTATTCATTCAACATTAAGGTTAAGTTTTAAAGTTTTTTATTAACTAAATGTAAGGAAAACTGAAGTATATGTGGCCACACATGTAATTAGCGGCTTGAAATTACAATGTTTTTAATAATAAATATGACAACTAGATATTTACGTGATTCTGTACACTTCTCAGAGATACTTAGCGGAACTATCATAACACTAGCATACATACATATTAAATAGCATTAGCATTGAAATTTCAAGTGGACAATTACTCCTAAGTCTACCCTACGATATCAAAACATTATAAACAATTCTATAACACAACAATACACAGACTGACAGTTTACAAATATTATGATACTGGTTCACTTCCTCTTTTATTTAGTCAAATACTTAAAGTGTGTGTAGTGAGTGTCTACTCAAATATTTATTTCTTTACAGCATTAGAACGAAATACACAATACACGATACAACTATTTATGTAAATACCTGTTAAATAAATATCGTTTATTGTTATGACTTATGAAACTATGTCTTTATCTGCGACATTTGATATAAAGATTGCTACAGTTCTAAAATGTAAATCCATGTCTAGTTTTAGTGTACTTTGAACAGGTAGTTACAGGATACGCATCTGTGGTACAAAATTTGGAATTTAAGTAAAACATGACTCACATTACTTTTTTCATTGGAATTAAATTGTTGTGTTTGGAGTGTCACAAGGAGTTGCGTGGACCTCTATTTTTTGAAATTAGATTAAGTGATTCGAAAGTTATGATTATAATAGCTAGATATTGTTAGAGTTTTCTAGATTATCGGCATGCAATTTTATAAAGACGTAATTTATGAAGTTTAGTTCTTAAAATAAAAAAATCCACATTATTTGCGTTCGCTCACGCTGTACTGTTAGTTACATAAACAAAGCTATTAATATTATCCTCTCAAATGTTGTAGGGCTTAAATACTACAATTTTGAATCCCATATTTCTGTACGTAAATCAATGTAGACAAACAATGACAAATTTCCAGTCGGCCGGAACTATCACAGCGTGCACAATTTTAACGCATACATGATAAACCCATATAAGTATTGTTGACTTTGAGGCATTACGATAGCGAATTTTACGGCCGCGTCGGAGTTGACTGTTACGAAGTGCAAATTGTTTTAAGCTTCAAGTAGCAAAATAAATATTTTTCTTTTTTTTGTTACGTAATATTAGCAGCTACTTAGTCTAGAAAACCTGCTTTAGCCTTAATCTATACTAATATTATAAAGCTGAAGAGTTTGTTTGTTTGTTTGTTTGTTTGTTTGGTTGAACGCGCTAATCTCAGGAACTACTGGTTCGAATTGAATTTTTTTTTTGTGTTGAATAGACCTTTTATCGAGGAAGGCTATAGGCTATATAACATCACGCTGCAACAATTAGGAGCGAAGAAATAATGGAAAATGTGGAAAAAACGGGGAAAATTATTCATTCTCGAGGGCTTTCGTTGCATGCGTTGCGAAAACGATTCAAGATACCAAAAATATATGTATGAAAGAATTATTCCTCTTGAAATGATCTAAAAAAATGTCCACGACAGTATATGTCTATCTTTTAAGATTAACACACTAGAACCGTTTTTATGGTAATCAAATTTGCCGCGTTTCCAAGTTTAATCTGAATTAATCTTGCTGTGATCCTTTGCTACTTTGCTATTATTTTGTCGTAAGCTTTATTTCTAAGTTTAATTTAATTTAACCTCAATTAATTTTGGTGATAGTTTATTATCTTCCCGAAATTCCTACGGGAGCGGGACCTACGCGGTTGATACAATACGGGTCCCGAAGCGAAGCGAGGGCGGTTCGCTAGTGAAGAAATAAACAGCTTAATCGCAATAGAATATTTTAATCAAAAAAGAACAAAATGGACTAATAAGTCAATAAAACATTCATATTTTTTAAGGATTTCGGGAATGAAAAATGTTTTCAGTTGCACCTGTTAAGTAACTGTTGTAAGTAGCTGTTGCTTTTAAGGTGGACCAAAAATTTCAAAATTAATGAGCAAAAATTTTACATTGGCCGTACTTGGTTACCTACTGTAACATTAGTAGGTAATGTGTTTAAAAGTTTTTTTACAAAATCGTAGCAAATAGTGAAAAAGCTAGTTAATAATTGTTTGCAATCTTCGTAAGACTTTTACTTTAGGGAATGTTGCGACACGCAAATTTAGATTATACTTAAACATTTTTTGTTGAAATACTGAAGTAGGTACAACCTTTCTGAAATCGAATTTTTATCTACATATCCTTCACGGTCCTTGGCTCGTGAAAAAGACTTCAGTTGAAACTTGCGATTACAAAACCGTATTCCACTTCAGTCAACGAGGTTATTACAGTTTTGTCTGGGTGTTTAAACAGTTGTTAAAAATGTATTACTAGAGCAGAATGACCAGATCAATGTGCTGTGATGATGTCATGGCAATGTTTATGATTATGAGCCTTTGTGTACTTAACAATGAATCCAACGGTACATGAAATTTAGGTTAGGAACGCATAATTAATTTTGTATAAGGACAATAAAATATGTATACAGTACAATTGATTAAAGATACAATGTTAAATGATAGTATGCTGCCTTTTGTATTATTCATATTGTATTTATGTGACACTACGGTTATTCCCGGCACGGTTTATGACTATGACTACGGTATATGAAATATGATGTGAAACGTGTCAGTAGACAAAATGCCACTTAGATAATGAATATTATCATACTACTGGTTTTATTTGCTTTCCTTGAAGCCCGACCGAGTCCGAGGTTAGCTATCACCCTCCCATTTCAATATGCCGCCTTACGACTGGTTATTCTGGCTGAGAGCTTACATCCAGTACTTTCTTTAATCTTTATAGATCGGCAATGTCACTAATAGCATATTATACTCGTATTATCTACTTCTTTTTTACATGCCTAAATAAATGTTATTGGATCGAAGCTTCTCTATATGAATTATGATGAATTATGTTTTGTCAGGCTGTGTATTTCACACTCACAGATTTATGGCTGCAAGTGTTTCATATTACTATTGCATCCACCCTAAATCCACCAACTAGAACTAAATAATTAACGCCATTATGTTTCTTCTTTTCAGCGCGCTGCCGTGCAAGGCAGTTTCTGGCAAGGCTTCGTGGCGTCGATCTCAGTGGTGATAGTCTCCGAGCTCGGTGACAAGACATTCTTCATAGCTGCCATTATGGCGATGAAGCATCCTCGGGTGATCGTCTTCGCGGGGGCCATATCCGCTCTGGTGTTCATGACGATACTCTCTGCAGCGTTCGGATGGGTCGCGACAGTCATACCCAGGGTCTACACGCATTATATAAGTGCAGCGCTATTCGCGATATTTGGACTGAAGATGTTGCGCGATGGATGGAAAATGGACCCCAACGAGGGACAAGAGGAACTGGAAGAGGTTCAGAGTGAACTGAAACGGAGAGAGGACCAGGTTTGTAATGTTTTAATTTGTAAAGTTGCTTATAAATTAAAGTTTAATGTGGGTAGATTGACTAAATGAAAATTGAAGGTAGTTGCGTATTAATTGTTTTAAAGCTGACTAACTGAGGGCGGTACATGTATAAATATGAACGCATTAAATGACTAAAGGACAACAACTGAAAAAATATTCTCAAAAGATTTCCATGTTCAAAAAAGTATTTAATAAATATGTAGTTCTATCATAATTATCTTTATCTACTTTTTATAACACTAGGAGTTTATGATTGCAAAAATAGTTGAATAAATTGTTTATCTTCAAATCGATCCGCTTTGATAACTCATTTTTTCGATTTTATCGCTTAATTCGTTCTTGCATAACGCAGACCAATTGTTTCAATTTCATTGAAGAAAAATCAGTAAAACGATACGTGGGTACGTTCATTGGTGACGAAATAAAATGCTCAACCATTGTCAACTTTATCCATAATGCAAATCCTTAATCTGTTGTTTGGAAACAGATAATAAATTTTGTTGAAATATTGATAATATTGCTTCTGAGTGACATCAATAATTTGGTATTAATTGTGAAAAAATGTTATTCCAGAACATAGGATCACTATTTTTTGACAATGATATAGGAATATTAAGAACGAGAAGCTGAAGATATCCGTGATCATATGTCATGTGGTTTGTCTGTTAATTTGTAGGCCATTTTAATAAATATTCCTGTTTTACTATGGTTTTAAATGTTTGACTTTGAATAACATCCTTACTAATAAATGGTAATTTTAAGGACAAATGTTGAATTCCTTTATATTTCGTTTTTTTTCTGTTACATTAATAAACTTGTCTAGTCATCTCTTCATAATTTAGCAATAAGTGTTACAATTTTTTACGTGTAGCAACACTGACTTTTAAGTTCTATGGCGTTTTAAAATCAGAATCATGGATATTAGAGGCAAGGAGAACCATCTTACATGATAAAATAGTCGAAAAAATGACTCAAAAATCCTTTTAAAGTAGTCGCGGAGGGTACGAAATGAAGTTAGCTGTTGTCAACGGAGTGAAGTTTGCCGAGTTGAATATTTATCATTGGTGACTGAAATAGATAATGAAACTTCAATCAAAACCTTAACTAAACCTAACTCACGTTGTCTAAACTAATTTAGTAAAAAATACACTCTAGTTCTAGTGACGCTACCCTCATCTAACGCTTTTTTCTGACACTTTCTGATTCTCCTTGTTCTCAATACTCCATGATTAGAACAATGTGACGGTGTACAGGGCTCACCTAAAGTTGAGCGATCGTTGTCGCCCACCGAGGCGACTTCCACCCGTAGCCAAAGCCCTCCACCGCCGAGCCCTGTGTCCGAGGCCCCCCGGACCCCTGAGGAGCCCCAGCCGGGCCCCTCGTCCCAATCAGAAACGTTGAGGGTGATCTTACGTCATTATGCCTGGCAGTACGAATGACACATAGTATATTTTCTTTTAGCTTAAGTTATTTTGTGCACATTTAAATATCACCCCTTCAGCTTCCGCCTTATAGAATGTTCGTACGTATAGCAAAGGAATTCAGCATTTGCATTAGACTGTTATTATGTAGGCGTAAAGTTCGACCATTGCAATTTTGGTCGGGTACTCACGATAAGTTGTAAACAGATATTTTTACCTCGCCACCGCACTTTGGCAGTGATGATGCTCCAGCTGGATTGATATATCGATGTTAATTTTGGTTATCGTGAGTACCCGCATTTTACTAAAAGTGCGTTATAATATAAACTGTAATTTCTAACCATTTAGTAATGTATTATTTACTAAGATTTTTTATATTAATACATAAATTGTTTGGTGGTCGGGTTTTAACAGGCTTGTTCGTTTTTCATATCATTGTTATGATCAGTTACATCACCTTGTAATCACTGCATTCTCTTTTCAGATGACATACAAAACATGCACATAAATATCATACTTTCTGAATTAATAAAATTTGTTTCAAAAATATAGTTACTCGTCGCTTGGATATAATATATATGATATTTGCCATTCCTAATTCACGCTATAATAATGACAATAAACAGTTTATCTATTTGCTTTTTCAAATTTTTTTGCCTACATTTACTTACGATCAAAATATTGTATGTAATTTATAATATGTAAAGAAGCCTTGACTTTCTTTCATTACAAAACAGATTATCATGTTTATGTGATTTTTAATACAGAGGTTTTATTTAAGTGCTGGAGCTCGAGTGATACAGGCCACTTTAATATGTACCTGAAGTCCTGAACATTATAAGTCGTAATATTTCACAATCTGGAATCAACGTTTTTCGAGTGGGTACTAAGACTCAGAAACAAAGCGGGTTTAATAGTAAAGTTTAGAAATACATAATTATTATGTCATTGTTATTGTTATAACCGCACGTTATTTAGCATAGTATGGTGGAGTATGCACTAGGCCACCTCAATGATGAGAGACCCGTGTCCAGTGTGGATCATTGACGGGTTGAATCCACTTTCGCTCATTACTTTTATTGCACGAAATTACAGAGATAAATTTTATCTTATATCACGCCGACTTGTTGTTTACATTCTGATTGAAAATAAAATGATATAAACATATTATGTAATTTTGGGATTTGTAAATATAATAAAAATGATGTACTAAGCAGTGATCTTACGTATTTACACTTAGAAATTATTTGTTAAGTCATTGTACTATTTAAAATAATCACAAATATTCTATTAGGGATGATCTAGGTACATGAATTTACAATGGTATGATAAATGAATATTTTTTTTCTTAGTTACAAACGAAATACTAAGAATAATGAAAATACTTTGTCATTAATTCCGAGGGCCTGAGTCCAGCAGCGGGAGTAGGATATTAGAGGGCGTAAACGGTTTTAAAAATTAATAATTGATATTTTTTTGTTTCCAATTCTATTTCTTAGTTGTTAGTATTTTTCCCTTGTAAATAAAACATTTATAGTTAGTTTGCGACAATCTACAACGACTTCACATATTTTTATTGCATCAATGTTGATTCCGCCCGTGGCTCTAGTGGTAATTAGGTATGTTATTAAAATTCAAATGCTCGTTTACGATGTCTTATACATGTATTATGTAATTTAATAAACGTAATATACCTCAATAAATTATTTTGTCTTCTTGTCGTTAACAATGTGAAAAAGCAAGTTGTTTTAAATGTGTTTTAAAAATATTTTCATATTTAATGCCCATTGCTCACTCAAAAAAACTGTTATGGTTTATAATTTTAAAACCAGTATTGAAGTGCGATGCCGGCTCTTACTTTTATTTAATTTCTCTTCACTCCGCTCATCTGAACTCTCTATACACCTTCACTTTTCTTTACCAATAATGAAGCCTATTCGCTCCCACATACAACGTAACGCCAAATACTCTTTCTCTATACAACATTTAAACAAGATTCACAAAAAAATAAACTTACCATGTTATGTATGTTCCTTTAGCACTTTTCTTTTTATTTCCCACCATTGCATCTACTCGTTATCCATACCTATTCAATTGACAATGTAAGAAGCATGTTATCATAGTGCATAGTTATAGATTAAACACTAAAAGTATAATCCACTTGTCTATGCTGAAGGTTTATAGATAATTAAACCATTATCCCACCCCATTGCATCATTTTTAAGTAGAAGAATATAACACAATACTACCCAAATCTTAGTACTTCAGTATCTGATTTATGCATAAGAACCATTATGACCTTAATGTTATAGTGAATAGAAAGTACTATATTTCGTGACTGAAAAATCATCTTAAAAACGATTATTAAAAAGCCGAATTTCGCAGGAAGAGAAAGAAGAAACGCTAGACATGTTGGAGCAGGGTGCAGCAGAGAACAAGAGGAAGCGGAGGAACGCAGTGATCAAAGTCCTCCTCCAAGCTGCCTCACTGACATTCCTCGCGGAGTGGGGTGATAGGTCGCAGTTGGCGACAGTGGTATTGGCGACGAGAGAGAATGCTGTCGGCGTGGTAGTAGGTGGATCGTTAGGCCACGCCCTGTGTACGGGCCTAGCGGTTATTGGGGGTAGGATGATCGCTCAGAAGATTTCTGTGAGGACTGGTATGTAACATTTTATTATTATGATTATTTTCTTTATTTATTTATGTAAAATGAATTACCACAATATAGAAATACTCTTGCTTTGCGCTCTTGCTTTCCTGAAGGAAACTTACCGAACTGCCATTTGAAGGGTTCAATTTGAGCTAGGCGGAAATTTGGATGATTCCGTTTTCCGAATTCTGTTTTCGGCTTGGATATGTTCTTGTTTTTGTATTGGCTATGGCGCCCACGACACAGTGAATTCTAGCTGACTTTAGTGTGGTTATTTATTTGAATTGAAATCTCTTGCAATCGAGAGTTAATCTACTTTAAAGCTCAACAAAATTACTACTATGAATAGATTTTTTTGCTATAAATAGACCTTATATATAAATAATCAGTAACTATGATTATATTACAGATCATTATCAAACAGTTTAATAGTTTTTATGCGTAACGTTATAAAAGGTAATATTGTTAGTGTCGATTAGGTACTTGTGTGATGTAATTATATTTTTATTAAATTATAAATTTTATACACTTCATGTAATTTTTATTGCATATTTTAATGAATAAAGTTATAGATACGTTTAAAGTTAATATTTAATCAGTAAGAAAACATAAAAATAAGGACGTACCTACCTCAGACCGAGAAGGGAAACTAAAACTCATCATTAAAATTTCCACTGAATTGGGAATCGAACCCAGGGCCCGTGAGACGACAAACTGGCATGGTAACCATTTCGTCATATGGGTTCACAAATACATAATTAATTTTCTACAAAAATCGGCTGTAAGCTGCCTGTATAAGATTCTTATTTAAATTTTTGTTCACAGTTACTATAATCGGTGGTTTAGTGTTCCTGTTCTTCGCCGTAAGCGCATTAGTCATTGGGCCTGGAGACTAGGTGCCCTGCCCGGCGTCACCTGACAATAAGTGTATTGTATATTTTAACTGTATAAATGAAATGTGTAAATGTATAAATGAACAGTTGTTGAATTAATCTCATGTGTTAGGCGTATTAGACGGATCAAACGTGGGTTGTTATTGTAAGTGTTGAATTATAGGTATACCTAAGTGGTCAAGTGTGGTATATAGTGTTTATACCGCTATACATATAAGTATTTATATGTTACAGATTTATATTTGTTTTTAACTCTTCTTTGTGATACGTACCTATTGTGCTAGGTGAGTGAAGAGATTTAATAGATTCCATGAAATTGCGATATGTTTTTGAACTTTTAAGTTATTTCGTAACCAATTTAAATTTCAACACAGTTAACACTGTTACAATAAAACATTTATTCATAAAACATTACGTGAACCGTGTCATATTTCAGCTGCAAAATTATAAAATATCACAATATAATATGTACAGCTGCAAAGAACATTGTATAGTACTATGTGTCACGCTTATGTAACACTAGTAAATCCGCCCTCGCTTCGCTTCGGGAATCCAGTCCCTTCAAAAATGTCTATAAATTTTAACAAATTATGTTATTCTGATGTCTAAGGTATGTGTAAGGTATGTTATTACTGCAAAGTTTCATGAAAATCCGTTTTTGCGTGAAAGAGTAACAAACCCAACACACACACACATACATCCTTACAAACTTTCGCATTTATAATATTAGTAGGATTAGTAGGATTTACTCTGCCTAAAGGGGTATCTGTTGTCTATTGAACCTCAAACCGGCATTTTTTTTTGGCTAATCAAATCATACTTTACGTATGTATGAAACAGTCAAAAACCTATGACTAATGTAAGAAACCAATAACAAATCCCCAATAAGTCGACTGTTTATACATAAGTCTGTCTGTCTGTTTTATACATAAGCTTTATGTCAATTCAATAAATGCAAGAGTTAAAATCTCACTCGTCTAGAACAATAGGTTTTTAGCATTTTTAATTCTATAATCATTTTTATCTGACCAGCATTGTCTCATGAATAATTTATTATAAATGTTCGTTGCATCAATTTAGTAAAATTTTTGGGGCAATTTTTAAATTTTTAAATTAGTAAGAAATTGATTATTCGATTGAATGTAAAGGCCGTTCTTTTTCCCGTTTCCGGGGATTGCCTTTTGAATGTTCGAAGGATAAAGCGAAAAAAGGTCTTGATATTTGACATATTATTTAAAAAATAACCACATTTAGGGTGCGGTTCCACTGAGGCGGAGCGGAGCGGAGCTGTGCGCGATTCACCAATCAAATTGCTTGAAAACCACGCGAGGCACAATGAGATGTAGATTTCAAGCCATGTGATTGGTGAATCGCGCACAGCTCCGCTCCGCTCCGCCTCAGTGAAACCGCACCATTAAGATTTACTTGAAATAGCCGATTCTTTATTACACTTTCCTCATTGCAAAATTAAAAGTGGCTGCGATACTTGCATTTGGTTCGAATAGTTTTACATTATTTAATGATAATCTGTTGTTTGGACCCTTTGATAGAATAGTTAGTTCCTTAATATATAATTTTAATTGTTATGTGTAAGAAAAAAACTTATTTTTTTAATCAAAAAAACGAAAAATAATTCATTGCAATTTGTCTCTCTGGTGGATAACATTATCATCATTCATTATCTAAAAGTCTAAGTTTATATTAAACACGAAACGCGGTAAATACAACTTTGAAACAAATTTGTAAATCTGGCGTAATTGCATGTTACATCTATTTAAAGTCTGTTAACTACCTTATTTCTTTAAATTTATTCGTAGATAAATAAAAAAGGTAACCTATTTAATATGTTTGCTCTGTACAAAAAGTAATCTATTTATATCTATGAGTTCTATGACATAGCGCATTGTGATGCGCTTCAGATAGTGTGGAAAGTATTATCAGAATCACTAAGTCAATGCAAGGTTGATAAGGATCTTGAAATTCAAAAGTGTAATCAGTTTGTCTCATTATTTGACAACGCGGTTTATCTGCAGCGGTTGCTAAATAATATCGTACCATAGTGCCAAAGGTCAAAGGAAATTGTACTTTATTGTTCATTTTTAAGGTACAATTTCTTTTGTACCATGGATAGTTGAATGACTGACAGAATTCGTTTTCAAACGAGTTTTTTATAGCTCTGCTTCGTATTTTTGTTATTTCTCAGATTAACATAATACAATTGTCATGTTAAATATAATGGTAAATTTCACTGTTGTCTGTTTCCGTGGAATTATTGAATTTTAATTTTGACTTTGCTTTTAAATTTTCAAAGTGTACGGGATTGATATCAGTGTCAGCGTTGTTTTAAGTCACACACTTTTTTTGTATTTAAGGGGTAACATTCTTTTTTAGTGATAACTTCTTGTAAGTCTTCTAAATTACCGCTTACCTTCAAAGTTAAAAACATACTAAAAAGAAAAATAAATCAACATAAATATATAGGTACTCATTTAGAAAGTATTTAATTGAATCAAAAAATGTAGATATGGAAAAAAACTAATATAACTACAAAATGGATCTTGTAATGAGATTCTAAATCAAAATCCGTTGAATGTTACTTAAATTTAAATAAATTGTCTATGATAATATTTTATAGTGATGTGCGATTACGTATTCGTGAATATTTTTAAATAGGTCATTCATTCATTCGTTCATTATGTTTTTAATCCAACATAAATAAAATTATAGTTTTTACACCAGTTCATTGTAATTTGTTTTTCATTTTATAACATAATTGTGTGAGAGGTAAAAGAGATTTGTAATCTTCGTAAGGGTTGAATGAGTTCGATTGATATCGAGATATCGATTGATGTCGATTGCTAGTTTTGTACTTCTTGTTGTCTGTGATGTTGATTTACTGATTTAGTGCACTACGAGGTAATGTCAGTGTCTGCAATGATATTGGAGTGTCAATATGAGTGAGGAACAAAATAGATTTTGAGCAATATTCATTGAACTAATAGTTACACTATTACATTTTAGATAAGGTGGCTGATTAATTATACAATCAATTAGATTTTTTTAAACACAGCATAAATTGTAATGCATAGAAGATTTGACGCAATACTCATGCACTAAATGAAAGCTGAGTTCCTTACCCTTGCTTAATACTTCATGTTGTTTTAAAATTAACGGATTATCTTATGAAAAGTGAATGAGTAAGGTAATCGCATAGTTATGAACCAGTTCATTAAATATAAACTGTTCATATGAACGAATAGTTCATTTGAGCACATTGTTCTTAAAACTTATATTGATACTCTAATCTTTGCTTCTCGCCTTAAAAATTGTAGGGATTATTTGATATTTATGATGTTTAGCGTATCGAATATAGGTAAATAGCCTGCGCGGCGTATAGATTGTTAGAGAATTACTTGAAAACTCAAATTACTGGCAGTATGTGGATTGTTAGTTTTGGATTAGTATAAATTTACCTAATTATTTACATCGAATGCCTTTTAACGTTAGTTGTTAATTTAAATATTGTAGTGGAATTTATAATAAGGTTTTATAAAAAAAAAACAGTAAATCCATATGATTTTTTTGTGTCATCAGATAACTAGTTTCCAATATCCACGAACAAATTGATTGCATAACAAACAATAAAATTTAATTATTTTTAGGTGTTGAATTAAACGATACAAAAACTTAAATGCTTGTGAAAAGATTGAATGTAATTTATTATTGTTCATTCACTTTTGTATTTTAAGTACAACCCTATATTGACATTTGCAGTAAACCTCGACAGATCGTATTAAAATGGTGTACATAAATATAAATATTGTTTTATTAGTTCAGGTATTATGTAAGTACAAATGTGGAAGCCAATAGCAGATCATAGAAGCTTCCGCTGAACGTTGAAATGTATAAAGTATTATTTTTATTACATAATGATTAAAGATATTAATTATAAAACTTTGCTGTTTTATTTCACGTTTAATATAGTTAATAAGTTTTTAATCTGGTCTTAATAAGCTAATATAAACCGTAGGTACTTTATTTTAGGGCTTAATCTCCATAGTTAAGTCTAAATTAATTAGCAGTCATGAAACAAGAAAGTTGTGTGTACACTACCACAGAATAAATATGTAATAGTAACACGCAACACTACATAAATAAAGCGAAAGGTACAAATGTGCTCGAGCAGAGTGCACTGGCCTCTTGACATTGGTTCGCGTATGACTAAACGGCGACAATAAAAATATAAAATTTATTGGAATTTTATTTGTCCAGTCGTGTTGAGGTGTCGGAGCTGAAAGGGTAGGTACCTGCGTTATTAGTTATGTCAATAAATTGAGGATATTTAATTCAGTTAAATAGTAAAATTAATCAAATTCCTACAATGTGTATCAAAATCTATCAAAACCAGATAATTCTATACAAAAAAATTGAAGAAATAGAACAATATTTTACTAACACTTCTTTTATTAATATATTTGAAACAAAAACAGGAATTAAAAATATTTCAACGTGATAAAAATAATTTATGTAAGTACACACAAAATCGAAAATCAAAATCACAAACTAACATTTCCGATTTTCAGAATTTGTGAATAAGTTGTTCCAAAAATAACAAAAACTTGCAAATGGAAAAAATGTGCCATTTGCCAAGGTCCACATTGCATGTGTACCTTTATTATGTATAAAGTATTTTTACACTTGTTATAAACAATAACTAAATGAGATCCGGTAAGCTATTACAACTTCTAATATTATCAGTACCTTATAATCTTATTGATCTCACTTTATTTATCACCGACAACAACTACAAGAAACGCCGAAAACATACGATTGTAGGTACGTGACTGATTAACGATATAAAAATCTATTTCTGCATATTATCATCATTTAAAAAACAATTTAATGAGATTCCTCCAAATCTATAAATTAAGGTAGTTAAGCTGTAAGTTTTAAATCCAGATAAGAGTGTTATCGTGTCTTAGAATGATTGATCGTTTTTTAAACGGTTTTTAAGTGTTTAATATAAATTTAATTGTGTGGCAACATTTATCTCTGTGAAATCGTTTTATTACATTGTGACGTTTATTCAGTATATCTGATTAAATGTAATAAATACAAATGACACGTACTTTTACAATACTTATATAGAAACCCTAATTTATCAACTATCTCAAATGTTAAATTAAGTTCACTTTGCTGTAAAGATAACGTAAGAATTTCAAATAAAATAAATATTGCATTGTATTCTTTTTAAAATACCTACTTATTACACATATTTATGACAGACAATAGCTCCAAAGCAAAACTCTTCCAAGCTCTAAATAATAATATCGGCCGAAAAGAAATGAGAATACAAAACACTCCGATTTCATTGTAAAATATGATTTGGGTTGTATGAAATTAAGTTAAAGTTAAAAAGTACCTAAGTACTTACTTTATGTTAAAGTATAAATGTTTAATATATCGTATAAAATTATCTTTTATTAATTTTTTAAGATTGTTCCGTTTTTCCAGATATTACACAAATTAACTAATATTACCGTCTGTATAAAACACAACAATCGCCAAACAACAACAATCAAGAACAAACGAATAACAACATTTGAATAAGATCGAACAAAAATGTGTCAATAACATTTTATAGTATTTTAAAAAATATTTAATTTTCAAAAACAATTTGTTTACAAAATGGAATGTTTACTACCTAATAATACTTAATATGACTTAATATAATATTATGGCACATGTTATTAAAATAATTATCACAAAATCTGACTCAATTTAATTACACACAAAATATAGTGATTCTAACCATATTTTCTAATCAATGACGTTAGGTTGATTGAGTAAATATTATTATAACTTAAATGTTTAAACGTAATTCTTACTATAAATCAATTAAAGCTTGCTTGCTTAATATTAAAAAATAATCCTTATCACATAATCAAAAATGTCTTTCAGACATGGGAGGTGCTAATTTTAGTAGCACCCTGTTAGAAATATGTATTAAAAATGTATTAAAATAACTTGACATTATGAGTGTCTTTGAGACAACTATTCTACTTAAAGTAGATACTTAAAGTAATATCACGATATAATTCAATATTTTAATATTGTATTTCAGTCTCTAAAAGCAATACACTAATTAGTCATACTAATAATATAACACTTTAAAAATGTACTACAATAAGTAGGTTAACATATAACATATAAAATCCTAGATAGACTTGTAAACAAACAAATAAACAAGTATATGTACTATTGATCATTTGAAAAGTCGGTGGCCATTTTTTGAAAAGTAAGGGCTCATGTACATGACGCCAGTTTCTTGCCTGTTGCATAGAATAAAATTGAAACAATAAATTTCATGCATCATTTAAACAACACGTTGCGTTTATTGCGTTAATTTACAACTTGTGACATGTAATTATATAAAAAATTGGCAAAAAGTGTTATATCTGCTGGTAATTGGGGGATTGACTATCTCAACTCCCGCACAACATCCTAGGGAGGAAGGACTGGCTGAAAACCAGCGCTACACGGGAGCCCAGCCCCGCGTTAGCAGAAGCTGAGCTGGCTCCTATTGCCATTTTGTGTCATTTTTGTGTCAATTTTATTGTATGCAATACGCTACAAATTTGGCATCATGTAAATGAGCCCTAAGAAGTTGTCTTGCAACTAGAAAAATGTGACCGCTGATCTAAAACATTCTAAGTAAGATACACCGCGATATAATCATCACAGGCGTCTAACAACGCCTGCTGTACCTGTGGGTCTCTAGTCTTGGCGGCGGCCGCGTGCGCCGGCAGCAGCAGCGACATGCGCCGGGACTCGCCCCACGAGTAGTTTAATGTACCTGGGGACGACAATTGATAATGATTACTGACTGCGATTACATGTGGAGGCATGGAAATGCAGGGCCGCTAATAGCCTACCGTTTCGCGACCCCTCCCCCCCACTTTTTACTTTTTGTAAATTGTAAATCCTACATCCTTGTAATTCTAATTGAATGAAAATATTACATATAAGGTTGAATTTGCCATAGCAGCAATTTCGAAAGTTTAAAAATCAATTAAAAAGTTTATCGACACGAGGGCGTAGCGCCCGGCGTGAGCACGCGCGCCGGCCACCAGGGGCACGCGCCCAGCTTATGCCACACTATGTCGTCGTAGCTACACGGACATCAGTATATTATACACATTTACAATAACCAAACTAAGTCATCCACTCACCGTAGTACCGGAGCGGCCAGTGGTGGGGCGAGTGCGCGCGCGCCAGCAGACACGAGGGCGTAGCGCCCGGCGTGAGCACGCGCGCCGGCCACCATGGGCACGCACCCAGCTTGTGCCACACTATGTCGTCGTAGCTACAGACAGACAGAATTAGGGACTGTGCATATATGGCCTGGGAACGGACTGGTGACGAGCATTCGATTATGATCTTTATAATCGAATGCTATACTTGGTGTCGGTCCTGAGTTGGTCAGGTGAGTGCCTAGTTGTAAGTTTCTTAAGTATACAACTGTAATTAGCAAGATGTAAAGATCATAATTAAATGCTTTCGTTTTTGTTGGTGGGTTCTCAAATTGTTGTTATGTGCCCAGTGCTTTGCTTTTTTTTATGTAAATTGCTGACAAAAAAATAGAGGAACACGTTAAGTGGTCATTATATTATAGTAATATATTGTAATATAAACTATCCCGAATACATAATCACAGCTGCCACCTAGCGGATGTCTACTGAGTGAACTATGGAAACATGCGATATCAAACTTTTTACAAAACAAAATAACCGACTTCAATATCGATAAGTAGAGATGTCACTCTGATTTATATGGGAAAAATAAAAAAATAAATAATTAAAATCAGTTCACCCAGTACAAAGTTATGAGGTAGGTAACACAAAAAATAATTGTCCAATTGATAACCTTCTCCTTTTTTGAAATCGGTTAAAAACAATAAAACTGTCATACCCCACTCTCGGCCCCCACATGCAACTGGGGCAAAGCTCCATGTTCTCTTTCTCCTTGTGCACGGTACAAATAGTCCGGGTACTGGATAATATCTTCTCCACCAAGGTCACCGGTTTCTGAGTCTTTTTTGGAGGGTTCTTGCGGTCTGAAACATTCATAGATAACGATTAGCTTCACAGAATTATTATGCACTATCATACTTCATTTTTAAATACCTAAATGTTCTAGAGAGTTTCTTTCATCTTAACTTTCTACATTATTTGTCAGCAATTTTACTAAAAATTGGCAATAAAACTATGAGTGTGAGCGCTTTAATGTTTGAGTCACATGGTTCATCTGCTCTGCTCTTTGTAATTAAAAATAATCAAAAGTCCCCCTTCTTACTTTGTTACTATTTATATTTGCTGACTTAAGGACTGTGCACATTACAACGACCCGGTACCGGACTTACAAAAACGAAAGCACTCAATCATGATCTTCATGTTTTCGTACATACGGTTGAATTTCGATTGTATAAACATAACAATCTAGATGTAAAAAGATCACAATTGAACGTTTTCGTTTTAGTCAATCTAGTGCTGGCTCATAGCAATAACCACAGTCCTTTAAAACAATTCACCTACTAAACCGCCTACTAAACCAAAAATCACAAACTCACGTATAATAGTAGTGAGCCACTCGCGCCGGCACGCCAGATGGAACGCGGAGGGACAGTTGGGGCACTCCCGGAGTCTATCCCCCTCCCCACAGACTAAGCACCACGGCGTGTGCACTGTCACCGGGAGGTTGGCTTCTGAATGCTTCTGGAAGTGGAAGTGTTAAGGTCGCATCTCGCTGATAGAATTCATGAACGGATACTTGAATTAAGCTGAACTGTAACACTGAACTGTATGACTGCTAATCGTGTAGGTGTGGTACTATAAATTTTTACAAAGTATTACCGCAAGTACAGATAACTCCAAAAGTACCCGCCAGATGTCGCTCTTTATACGGGCAAGCGACAAACACCAGCTTTCAAATAAAAAAATGAATCATTAAAAATTAGAAGACTTAGTAAATTATGAGGTAATGACAATAGATTAAGTATACATTAGAGAGGATAACTCAAAAACTGCCACAGGGACCACACGACAAGCACTACACCATAATGTAAGTCATAACAAACATTTATTATGTCATAACTTTGTGCTGGTGCTGGTTAAAAAGATGATCAAATAACTCACAGATTCCGACGAATCCCGACTATCCGTTAGCTTCTGCACAAAGTTGTACCTCCAACACTGACGCAGATAATTCTCCACTTCATTCTCCGTCATGACATTCCTTATCACCATCTCGAATTTATCCTCCGTGCTCGCATTTACATTATACACATAGTCTAGGATATGTTTGTCTCTCTCTGCATCAAGGAGAAGCAAGCAGTCATCAAATATCTTCTCTTTCCCACGTCTTACGAATTCGTTGTACGCGTTTTCATACTTCCCTTGCTTTAATGGCATGTTTCGGATCTCAAATGAAGTGTTGAGGTCCGGAGCTTTTAATTTGGAAGGTTTTACGCTTAGTGGGACAGTATGGTCTTCTATTATTTTACGCTGCAATAGAATTATAAGGTTTAATTTCACATTATATGGTGACAACACAATGTGTTATATTCCACAATTGTTTCTCGTTTTTCATCAGGCGTTCGGTAATTAATAATATTTGCTATGTTGCGAGTCCCTTCTGTCAATTTATTAAACACTTCATGACACTCATTAAGTTATTAGTTCCTTCCTCCATCGAACTACACGACGTAGGTACGGCGAGCATCCACCCTTACGTCTTAAATCACTTAAATGTCCCGCAGATACGAACGACAAGATTTGCGTCGTCGTTCGTTATGCGTACTGCGAAGGACTGGAATAGCTTGCCTGTGTCGGTGTTTCCGCCTGTGTATGATGTGGGAGTCTTCAAGAGAAGAGTGAATAGGCTTCCATAAGTTAGTGCGTACTTCATCTTAGACTTCATCGCCACTTACCATCAGGTGGGATCATTGTCAAGCATTAACTTATTTTAAGTACAAAAAAAAAGGTCAACGAACATTTCGACAATCCTATACTAGAGTCGCCGAGAATATGCCAAGTCTCCACTAAAGACAACTTTATTATGTGTGCTCACAGTTAAACTCTCACCCCGGGGGTGAGAATTCAGGACTCATACGGCTCATACCCCCTGAGATCAAGAGCTTAGTACGCCATGTAGTTGATGTAGTTGTATTGATTATATATTATAATGTATGTACATAAATGTGTTTTGCACCTGATACAAAATAGTGAGCTATTTATAGTAACAAGAAATATACTAAATTAATTAATAAGGCATTTGGAGATTTTTTGTATTAAATTGAAATCTAATGAGAGACTTTTCTTAACATTCTAACTTCTATTGAGTCTATTGAACTGATGAATTATAAATGTAAAATAACATTGATGTGGTGATTTTTTTTTATAATTTAAGTAAGTAGAGTAGTGTTCTTTTATCTAAAATGTTTGAAGGAGAGTACATACTTTTACATAAGTAATTTAATTTTGTTATTATTTTAGATTATAGGAACATTGGATATCTACAATTCCCTTGGAATAAAATAAAGTAAATTTAATTAACTACCCACCAAATATAAATTACATACAAATATTCATTTTCCAATATTAAATCATTCAAAGATTTCAATTTGTATAATAAACACAACAATACTATTCCTTTAATCTGGGTCTTAAAAATTGTAAAAAAGATTACTTTTCTCGGTACTTTCTCGGTTGCAGGTTTAACTTGTGGCTGCTTGACTGTGGGGCCGTAGAAGGGCCGGGACCGTTCTGCCAAGTGAAGGCTGGTGTATGGCAACCAGAGTCTGTGCTTGGTCCTCATTATCTCTACGTAGTAACATAGCTCCTCGGTCACTGCAATGCCATCACCAACCGCAGTTATCCCTAGAACTGTTTGTAAAGCAATTAGTCATTTAGTAGTTGAACTTACTTATAATAGAAATAAAAATCTATACACTCCCACATATTCCCACATGAGGAAACCCTGTGTGTGCGTGCCATAGACAACACATAAGTTGGACACTCCAAACACCAAGACTAAGAACTACCATTAAACTCATTTCAAATTTCTGTCTTGCTGGGAATCAAACCCAGGACCTTTGAAGCTATGATCCAGCATGATATTGCATCTTTTGGATTGTTATATAATCACATCACATTAAAATTACAGTGCTAAGATTAGAATGAATATAAAATAGTGATGTTCATGGATGAACCATACACTTATTTATTTTCATCTACTAAACATAAGGTGAATTCAAATATCACTTGGAACACTTCGTATAAAGCGGTTGATGTGAAGAAAAACACCATCATGCAAATTCATGCAATCCCTTTTACAAACTCATAGTCCGACCTGTCCGACTGCCGACTGCCACTGTATTATAAAAAAATAAATATAAAAATATTTTATATCATGATACTTAGCCTACCCATGTCATCGTAAAATAATCCATCTTCATTTTTCACAACTTGGACTTTTGCGTAAACTCGTTTGCTCAATCGAGCCATTGCTATGTCACCCAATTTCCAGTGATAAATACTCATTTCTATATGTAACCAATTCACAAATAATTTGTACACAATATTAAAAACAATTGTATAGAACTTAATTGCTGAGAAAATCTTATTTACTTAGTTACAGAGCCAGGATATAAAAAAATGTACTTTTAAACCGAATTGCTAGCTTAGCTTACTTATCTAGTTATTAATAAATTTAAGCAGTGCGATGCATTAGATTTTCTAGGTTAGGTACATGGTTTAGTTTTTAATATTTTCAATGTTTTCATACTTTATTTTTCCCTTTCAGTCGGTGTCGGATCAACCAAACTTTTTAACTGAAATTAAATAAATCAATCAATTCAATCAATAAACAGAAACAGAATGAAAATTGAAATTGAATGAATGATAAGCTCATATCTCATAAGGGCGCGTCTCAGTAAGCGATCGAAAGGCTCAATCAAAACATTTTATTTTCTCAAGAGTCGTTTTCTGCGTTGTGACCACTGACTTACTGAAACGCATCCTGTATACGCAAAGAATAAAAATAAAAAGCGAAACTTCTTATTTTGGTATTTTTATTGTACTGCATTAAATAATTAACGACCCGGATGGCGCAATAGTTAACACACCGGATCGCAGTTCTGAGGGTCCTGAGTCCTGAGTTCGATTCCCAGCGAGGCGGAAATTTGAATGATGAATTTGCATTGCCGTTCTCGGTCTGGGTGTGTGTCATTGTCTTGTGTATTGTCCATGGCACCCACGACACAGGGAATCCTAGTGTGGGGCTATGAGTGTGAAGCGTGTGAAGCGTTATAATTAAAAGTCACTAATTTGGTACCTGGTAATTTTGGCCTTTCACTAATTCTCAAAGTAATTGAACTCGAAGTAGGGTCAAAAGGTTCTACAGAACTCCTTGATAGATATTTTTAACAATTTACAGAAACTCATTCCAAACAAACCTTAATGTACGTAAAAATATCAGTTTGAAAACAAGTGAATGAGAGTTGTGCGCCTTTCGGGTAGGCAAGCCTGCTAGAGTTACTGCCTATTCGATACTAGATGGAGCTACAAGCTAAATATTTATTTGGAGATCGTATCACAAAATCGTAGGTATCTTCCTAGTTATAGAATAAGTAATAAAATTAAACTACATACTAAAAAGTACAATAGTACTAAAAAGTAATACCTAGCTGGTTACATTGGTTATTCATTTTTTTACAACGAACACAATAATTTTCGCTTCATAGGAAGATAGTTGGCCATACTATAGTTACGATTCCTATAAAATTGTTTTATTGCATGCTTAAAATAGTTGTTACATTATTTTCGCATTTATCTTTATTCAGTTATTTGTGAATTCCATCGCTTTTTATATTTTGAATTATTGACATTCTTATTCGGCGATTAAAGAATTTGTGCCTATAAAAAGTCAGAGCGGACAGTAGGTAGCACTTTTTGAAATAATTATTACGGTACACAAGTAAAAAAATTGTTCTTCATACAATGAAGCGATTCGTATTGGTTTTTCTTTTCCTTGTTACGATTTACACTTGCAATGCGTCAATTTCGCTTGATTATTTTTGTCTTATACAGGCAGGTGCCAAATTTATTGATTGCTTAACTCCCAAAGCTGAATATTCCGGACATATTGATGACATAGAGGATACAGATGTGACTGTTGTTAAATTAAATTTTGTAAAATGCGCCAAAGACCTTTTAAATAATTTGTTACCATGTCTACTTCCACACCAACAAGAAACTGAAGTCCACTAACAAACTTGACGAAATCAAGGAAGGAAACAACAGTCTGTAAGTATTAAAAGTGCAAAATTTCAATTATGTACATTGTGGATTCTGTTGAATAAAGATACGGAATTTACCCAATCCCTGTTTTTGGGAAAGTATTAGTTTGTTCTATACTATTAAGCTTACTTGTAGGTAGATAATAAATGTTTGGTGGCTTTTACGCGACTGCGTTTTTTTAAGGCAGTCGGGTTTTTATAGAAATATAATAATATTATATAAATATAATAATATTTCACATAATTAATCTTGGTAATTCAAAATACATTCATAGCATGACGGACGACACAAATGGCGCAATGTTTAGGCCGAATCGCTGTTTCGAGGGTTGTTTCGATTCCCAGCGAGGCGGCAATTTGAATGATGAGTTTGAATTTCCGTTCTCGGTCTGGGTGTGTATCCTTGTCTTGTGTGTTGTCCAAGATTTTGAGCGTGTAGCGTTATTATTATTTTTATATTTTACATAAGTAGGTACTATGTAACTTGGGAAATATACTATGGAATAGTTATTTGGTCTAAGCTATGGAATTACTATTCAGAAATATTTGTAGTAATATTATAAGTATATAAAACTTCTCCGTTGAAATTTGGAAATGACTTTGTTTATTATACCTTAAATATTTTTATTTCAGACTGAACCATTGCACGAAGATAAGCACAGAAAATTATGCAAATATATTTGTTGAATGCACCCAAATTTTGTTATTTATTTTTTTCATAAAAATACATAGGAATACTTTATCAATGATCAATTTCACATTGTGTAACATCGAACATTTTATATTTTATTAAGTCTTATGCTTATGTAAAGTTGCATTGTTTTTGGAGAATCAAGATTTAACAAACGTTCCTTCTTCTTAAAAAATTATAAAGTAGTGGTGTACGTTACTGTCTCTAAAGCCCTACCCGCAGACAGGTATCGGATTGAACACAAGCCGTGCTCTGCTTGATGGAAGGATTGAAGCTAGATTGGCTAGCTATCACGTTCTTTCTTTAATCAACCGTCAAAATACTTGGCTTGATGAGGCTTTTAGTGAGGCTTGTAGTGTTTTACAGTGGCGATTCCTGGTGTTTATAATTGGGGTGGCTCCAGCTTTTGTTATATAGGGTGTAGTGTTAAGTGCGCATAACCGGAAAACCATTTCTTCAGACGGACAATCTAACAAACTTGCAGTCTTTCATTAAGGAACCTACTTTGAAATCGCAAATAATTGCTTTTTACAAGAAAAATAACCGACTTCATTCTTGATAAGTAGAGATAACTCAAAAACTACTCGCCAGATGGCGCTCAATTCAACATGTAAGTGTAAAGTTCTCGTCGCTACAAATTAATCAAGCCCAAAGACTAGATAACTGCAGTAAATCGTTGAAGAGTTCCCTCGACTGTCTTTCGGCTTCATCAGATCGACTCCAGATCTTCATGAAATAGTAGCGCTTTAATGTACTTATGATAACATGAACAAACACACTAGTTGTCCATACAATTTTCGAAAGTTCCCCTCGATTTCCCTGAGATGCCATCATCAGATCCTGGTGTCCTTATCACGGGACCCCACTGCGCATATCTACTTTACAACAAAAAAAGAATTATCAAAATCGGCCCATAAACAACGAAATAATCGCTGAACGTACATAAAAAAAACATAATTATATAAGGTCGAATTGAGAACCTCCTTTTTTGAAGTCGGTAAAGAAATTTCATACAATTTGACATTTTCATTTTTGTATGAAATAGCTGATGTTTATTCGCGATTTTAGGGTTGGTCCCATAGTGAAAGTCCATTTTCCACTATCAACCGTTTTTCGGCAAACGATCTCGTCGTGAAAGGTCTTTCTAAAAGTTCTTGTATCACAGATTTTGTTGAATCACTCATAATTTCGTGTTATTTCATTATTAACTAATTACCTACTAAATAAAAAGTCAATTAAATCAATAGAAAGATAGAAACCGTAATCACAAATCTACACTATCACGAAAAACATGCGAAAGCTCGTTAGGTAGTGCGCCATTCACAGCGCCAGACCCGCGTTTCAAACTCAGTGATACCACAGTATAATTTTACTATGGTGATACTAAGCGATCGAAGAGGCGCGGCGGCGCGGGCCAACGACTTTGTATGGACTAGGCATGCGCTGGCTGAAGCGCATCGCTCGCCTCGGCCGCGCTCGGCACCCGAACGCGACAACAATCGGCCGCGAGTCGCGTTCGTGATATGCTGGGTATCCATTTGAGGCAGCCTCGGGCCGAGCGGCTGCCTCGACCCGAGGCAGATCTAGTGGAGGCCGTGCCGCAAGTCGAGGCTTGCCGCGACTTGAACCAAACGAGGCGGCCGCGCAGCGAGCCAAATCGTGTCGGTAAATGGCCATGCTCAAAGACGCCTCATCACGCCTCAGTGTGAGGCGTGCGCAAAGAGTACTTTTGTATATACTGAAAGGCGTGCGTTCAGTGGAGACGGACGTACGTGTGCTCGGCACGCGACAACATGGAGAATCAGAAATGTATCGAATGTTATATGAAAACCATCGACATAAATTTGTGGGATCCAACTTCACCGCAACATTATAATAAACGATTGAAAGAAGATTCTTGGAAAATAATAAGCAAGGAAATGAAGCTACCCATTTCTGAAGTAAAAAAAAATACTTCGCTTTGTGGATCTTTTCGGAGGGAAAAATCTTTTACCAAGGCATCACATGTTTCGCGAACAATAATTTTTGAAATAGATTGCTTTGACACTCTAAAAAGGTATTGCAAACTAACAAACGAATCACCACTTGCTAAAAACCTCAGGGTAATGGCCAGTCGTACTTTTGTTGTGATTGCTTTGCGAAACGATGTATCTTTTTTTCCAATTATGGGTTCAAGCTTGATGCATAGATCTTCAAAGGTTTCAGAGTTCATTCTGGTAAAATTTTTAATAGTTTCTTCTACGCTTTCAAAGGTCATATTTGACAACAATTGTTTTGCTTGAACATTTCGCTGACGATAATATATTCCTTAATCCACCATCGATGTTTCCGTTTCTTATGTTGCTTCCTTTTGTAGTGACTAATTACTACTAATGCTGCAGCGACTTTACGTGCGTCAACCATGGTGGTTAATGAGGAATTGAGAAAATCGTGGCTCGGGTTGAGGCTTGCCGCTCGATACGATATTATGTGTGCTCAAGTGGAGACGCACGTATGGCACGTACTTTCCGCAGCCCGCGGCACGCTCAGGATGAGGCAGCTCGCCACGAGGCTGCGCAAATGGATACCCAGCTATAGAAGACTGCAGCGCTCGTAAAATGCAATTATTGTACCTAGGTCTAAATAATTAGGTTGTAAATATATGATTTTTTACATTTTATTTAATGCTTAAAAATTATGGTATGGCGGCGCCATACGCGCCATCTTAGAGAAATCGCCACTGGACTGTTTTAGCCGATGTCCAAGGGTGCCATTGATCACTCTTACCCTCCATGCTCTTACCATTAGATGGCTCACCTGTATAGATGCGCCTGGATTCTGGATAGCTCTTTATCGAATTTAGCTTTGAATGTTATATCTACATCATACTAGATGGCGCTCGTAGTACGTTTTAAAAACCTTTAATGTTTGATTGTCTAAACCAGAAACTTCTAAAGATTCATTCAAAGCATCATAGTATCTCAATGATTCAAAGATAAAATGTGCAAGAGGTGTTATTGGTCCATGGGCGACGGTGACCACTTACATCAGGTGGCTCCTCTGCTTCAATGTCTGCTATAATAAACCTAACTTCAATAATCTAGATATCTTAAAATTTTCTACAGCGAGTTGGTAGGTATGGTAAGAATTTGGCTTACAGAAATAAAATATCAACCTTGACGATACATTTATTGAATCATTAGAAACATCCATCGATGCATTCCAAGACTACTTACATTCTTATTCAGCAAACGGGAGTATATAAAAGGACCACACAGAAATACTTAAATATAAAACATCCTTGGGTTCTTACTTTTAAGTAAAAAAAAACTGTGTAGACAAAATGAAGGGGCTCATGTTTGTTTTTCTTTTTGTAGTAGCTATTCAAACTTGTTTTGCGATAGGTTCTTTTGACTTTAAATGTGCCGCTAAAGCCGTTGAAAAATTTGTTTTGTGCTATATCGGCATAGGTGATAATGTTACGCCCCCAGCGACCGCCAACGATACTATAGTTCAAAACTTGAGTTTTCACAGTTGTTCTTTGGAATTAGGAGTAGCCCTTATACCATGTGTAATGTGAGGACATAATATAACGGATAAAACGACATCACATTCATTACGAAAACTGTAAGTAGTGTTAATAAATTATAATATATTTAGAGGGAACCATCTCGATCCTCGAGGGTAGCATCGTATCTGTGACCGAATTAGAACGAGGCATATTGACCTAGGCTAGTCACGGTTGTCATGGGCAACAGCGGAAGGGTGGCGAGGCCTACTCGTTTGCTACCTTAATTCAACCTTAAGGGTGCGGTTCCACTGAGGCGGAGCGGAGCGGAGCTGTGCGCGATTCACCAATCGCGTGGCTTGAAATCCCCGCTTATTGTGCCTCGTGTGGATTTCAAGCCATGTGATTGGTGAATCGCGCACAGCTCCGCTCCGCTCCGCTCCGCTCCGCCTCAGTGGAACCGCACCCTAATTCCACAAAAAAAAACATATTATACTATCGAAATATTTTTGTCTATTGTAAAAAAAAGTATACAATTTATACGAAGTTATTAGATAGATTTAAGGTAGCAGTGATCCAACATTTACCCTTCGCTACAACCCATGATACCTACCTGTGATTTAAATTGGGACTGCGGTTAGTTCGTTAGTAGATATGAGTACCTACTGCGACAGGGAATATAAGAATAAGTTAGTCATGTGAGTAGTTGTTAGTATTAGGATTTAGGTAGTTAGTAATGTGTGAAAGACTGGTTCTTATTTTATCACAAACGTATTACCTACTCCTCCTGAGGACTAAGATGTTCGCTTTAATTATGCTTTGTGACTTTATATTATGTTAGTGTTGATGTGATCAGTTGAGTGTCTTCATGATTATCTTAAATTGAATATTTTATTTGTTTCAGAACGACCTCATAATTTTTGAAAATATTGTAACCAATTATATGTAATTACACGGCCATAATTAAATATATTTATGTTAATTATACTTATTAAGTTGTTTTATTACAATAATTATTTAACATGATTTAACAGTACCTACCAACGAAAATTCAAGCAATTTACTTGCAATGAAACAGACGTGAGAGTCATCTATTGGACGATAGCAATAATAATATAAATAGTTGTCTTACGTGGTGCATAGATGGCGACACTGGGAACGAAATTGACAAAATAAATACACTGAAAAACATTGAGATAGTTACTACCGTATACCTCAATGCTGAAAATTAATTTTAAGTAATGAGTAATATTATAGTAATGAGCAATTTGATTCATTAGAGTTCCTTTTATGCACATAATGAGTTTTTTGTAAATTACTTAAACCTAGTTATTAATTGTTATAACGTTTCTTGTTACTGTCATGTTTAAAGTGATTCTTGTAAATTAAATAAGTTGATATCTTAAATATACCTAAGATAAGTATACCTAACACCTATCACTATAATAATATAAAGGACTTTAACGTCGACAAGGAGATAACTCAAAAACTACTCACCAGGTCGCGTTGAATTCAACCCACCTAGGTGTAAAGTTCTCGTCACTACAAATAAATCAAGCCCAAACACAAGGTAACTGCTGTTAATCGCTGAGGAGTTCCCTCGACTATCTTTTTGATTCATCAGATTGACTCCAGTCCAGACATGAATGAATAAACATGAAAAAGCATATAGGTAAGTATACGGCCCAATTGACACCATCCTTGTTTTTTCAAAGTCGGATTAAAAATTTAAATAAGTAGTTACTACTAGTTACCCACCCATTACCTACTGCAATAAGTTGCAGTAAGTATTTATTATCAAAGATTTGAAATGATGATGATGATGATGAATGAGAAATCTTTATATTGAGGTACCTAGGTAGGTACATTTAATATTTAGCTGGGCACATACCTATATAGAGAAAGTAACTAAGTAGAAACTCAAGTAGAAACAAGTTTTTCGGGAGACGAGAAGGTACTAGGTAGGTAGGTTCAGACCAGAATACCTAACTAGGTAGATATATCGATGTTAGAAGATTGGATAGAAGTCCTAAGATAATGGCCAAGTAACTAAGCACTAGAACTACCTACTAAGTAGGTACAGTGCCAACAACTTATCTCTGAAATGGCAAAATTGGAACTAATGTCGCCATGTTAAAAAGTCATTCATAAGTAGGTACTTTGTGGTCATTCATCTGTCAGTTACTACATCTCGATGATTTTTTTTTAATTTTTTTTTTCGGAAAGCATACAGTGATCTTAAATAATAGTACTTAATACAATTACTTAATAGATTGAGATCGGATAACACCTTTTAGCTGCTTTCGCATAGCTATTGTTGGTGTAGCTATGATTGGTCTAATGCGTCCGAAAGCGCCTCTCTTCGTTTCAGAAATAAGTTTGTTTTACTGATTGTCGGTTTGTGTGCTGTAATGATTTCGTTATTCACCCTCGGAATGGGTATAAGTATAACGGGTGATGAAAAATCTACAGATAGGTACTTATAGTCACGACTAACCAAAACCGCTCTACCTACTTTCTGCATGCTGTCAACTCTTCGTCTTTATTATATAGTCACGACTAACCAAAACCGCTCTACCTACTTTCTGCATGCTGTCAACTCTTCGTCTTTATTATATAGTCACGACTAACCAAAACCGCTCTACCTACTTTCTGCATGCTGTCAACTCTTCGTCTTTATTATATAGTCACGACTAACCAAAACCGCTCTACCTACTTTCTGCATGCTGTCAACTCTTCGTCTTTATTATATAGTCACGACTAACCAAAACCGCTCTACCTACTTTCTGCATGCTGTCAACTCTTCGTCTTTATTATATAGTCACGACTAACCAAAACCGCTCTACCTACTTTCTGCATGCTGTCAACTCTTCGTCTTTATTATATAGTCACGACTAACCAAAACCGCTCTACCTACTTTCTGCATGCTGTCAACTCTTCGTCTTTATTATATAGTCACGACTAACCAAAACCGCTCTACCTACTTTCTGCATGCTGTCAACTCTTCGTCTTTATTATATAGTCACGACTAACCAAAACCGCTCTACCTACTTTCTGCATGCTGTCAACTCTTCGTCTTTATTATATAGTCACGACTAACCAAAACCGCTCTACCTACTTTCTGCATGCTGTCAACTCTTCGTCTTTATTATATAGTCACGACTAACCAAAACCGCTCTACCTACTTTCTGCATGCTGTCAACTCTTCGTCTTTATTATATAGTCACGACTAACCAAAACCGCTCTACCTACTTTCTGCATGCTGTCAACTCTTCGTCTTTATTATATAGTCACGACTAACCAAAACCGCTCTACCTACTTTCTGCATGCTGTCAACTCTTCGTCTTTATTATATAGTCACGACTAACCAAAACCGCTCTACCTACTTTCTGCATGCTGTCAACTCTTCGTCTTTATTATATAGTCACGACTAACCAAAACCGCTCTACCTACTTTCTGCATGCTGTCAACTCTTCGTCTTTATTATATAGTCACGACTAACCAAAACCGCTCTACCTACTTTCTGCATGCTGTCAACTCTTCGTCTTTATTATATAGTCACGACTAACCAAAACCGCTCTACCTACTTTCTGCATGCTGTCAACTCTTCGTCTTTATTATATAGTCACGACTAACCAAAACCGCTCTACCTACTTTCTGCATGCTGTCAACTCTTCGTCTTTATTATATAGTCACGACTAACCAAAACCGCTCTACCTACTTTCTGCATGCTGTCAACTCTTCGTCTTTATTATATAGTCACGACTAACCAAAACCGCTCTACCTACTTTCTGCATGCTGTCAACTCTTCGTCTTTATTATATAGTCACGACTAACCAAAACCGCTCTACCTACTTTCTGCATGCTGTCAACTCTTCGTCTTTATTATATAGTCACGACTAACCAAAACCGCTCTACCTACTTTCTGCATGCTGTCAACTCTTCGTCTTTATTATATAGTCACGACTAACCAAAACCGCTCTACCTACTTTCTGCATGCTGTCAACTCTTCGTCTTTATTATTATCTAACGAAAGATTATTTTTGGATACTCTAAATAGTAAATTATAGACAGGGAATTTGTAAGAAAGTCGTTTAAATTCATGGGATCACCATCATAAGGTGAGTATAATTTTACGCAAAAAATATTTAGAAATAGGTAAAACGTAGTTATTTCTATTCCAATGGAAAAGTACTTAAACTTTGAATAAGTTTAATATTATTATTCTAATAAAATAATATGAATCTTATCATAAAGATACAAGATTAGTTCAGCACAGATTACATAATATAATATAGAGTAACGCGGTTGTGTTTTATTTAAGACGGGTGTTCACGATTGGTGCATCTCGAGAGAGGCGGGGCCGGCGCACAGCATCCAATGAACAGCTGTTGCTCTGATCTCAAGATCGGGTACCGATTGGGGGCCGGATTTATCAATCGACTGAATTCGACTGTGTTATTTATTATATAGTACATTATGAGAACGCTGGAGTCAGTGAATAGCCGGCTTTAGACGTGTGACTTTTTAAATTTGGAACTTCGTGTACCTACTTACCTACCTACTATTTTTCTTTTTTCCGATTGTGGTGATCAGATTTTCAGTAAAAAGAGTTTCTCAAAATAATTCTTTGATATAATTTTCTATGCCTTGGAAACAAAAATCGTAAGGTAGCTAGCTACCTAGGTACTTCATATTTTTACTGATGTGGAAATAAAAAAAATCAAATAATAAGCAGAATACATTCCAAAGCCAGAACAGTAGGTACTTAACCTACTTATTTATATGTCTCATATTCTTTTTTAAACCTATTAAGTTAACTACCTAACTTAGGTAGGGGAGACTGGGGCTGATTTGACATTGTTTGGATTATTTGATGAAATTACGTCATTATTCTTATTAAGTAGTTATTAAGTAGTTCTTATTAGGTAAGTTCCAGATTCGAATACCAGGCACACAGCCCAGGGAACTGTTCGGAGTTTATACCTAGATAACTATGCGATTTCTTTAACCTTTGCTTTTAAATTAAAGTTACTTATTTACTTATTAACCCCCATTTATCGACTTATCTATCGTCTTTTAACTGAAAAAACAAGCAGTTAAATTACTTACCAAAGTTTTGATAGATATGCCTACTTATTAAATATGTTGTTGGTGGAAATCCGTTGAAAAAATTCAAAAAGCCTGGCGTGAAACACAAGGCGTAGAACCTCTTACCTGAATCAACTGAGGCTGGATCGTTGATCTTATATTCCTTTATCTATGGGCCGGATGCCCATTCAAATGGCTTCTAGATGAATGTTGCCATAACATAAAAAATCGTCGCGTTTGATGGAAAATGAATATTATTAAAATTACCCAATTTCGACATTACCTGAATGCACTAATCTCAAAGTTAATAATGTACAAGTCAACATCATCGCAACCCACAACTGACCCACTGCTGAGCAGAGTCCACCACGGTAGCCAAGTGCGGATTGGCGAACTTCACACATCTTTGAGTTTTGCGAACTCTCCGGTATGCTGGTTTCCTCATGATAATCATTCCTTTCCAATAAAGCGAGTGACGTTTAAATGATTAAAACGCACATAACTCCGAAATGGTAGAAGTGTGTGCCCTGGGATTCGAACCTGGACCTCCCGAGTAGGGGCCACATTTTTAACCCCTACACCTTCACCGCATTTCGTCCTTTTGGCTATCGGTTCTCGGCCTTTTGGCTAAGATTTTTTTTATGAAGTTGAAGTAGCTGCCGCCCATGACAACACTGTGACCGACCTATATCAAGACTCAATTTAGGGATTTGCCTGGTTAGTCCAGTTAGAGATTAGAATATTAGTGCTAGAATATTATAGTTGGTTAGTTTGGCTAAGATTAAAATGTAGTCTCAAGTACCTGTCACACACTAATCTATAAGTTTGTACGGAACTCTCTATACGTCAGTTCAATCAACCAGTTTTTTTATCTCAAAGCAGTCTACAGTGCCACAAACTTATCTGACCCGGTAAGAGGGGCGCTACTATCTTAGTCTTTGTCTGACAACATTAGGTACAGTATAACATTTGCATTAGTTCCAATTTTGGCCACCGAGCCAGATAAGTTTGTGGCACTGTGCCTATAACGTAATAGGTAACTGTTGAAATATGCTGCAACGTTAAATAACATTAATTAAGTATCTGTGGCTGACGGTCGAGTGAAGTACGAGTTAAGGTGTGACCTTATTCGCGGGAAAGTTCAACAGATGCTCATCCACTTTCACTCTGCAATCACCCGTCCACAGATAATGTATTCATCGATTTTATTTTGTCATGGCCGACTTCACTTTATTGACATGTAGAACTTAAAAGTCGGTAAATTCGAACTCCTACATCTAAGTATTATATTGGAAATTCAGAGTGACTGCGTCGATTATAAAAATCTCGGAAACTCATTTCTAATTTTTTACGGACATACCCTGAAAGTATAAATATACTTTCAGGGTATGTCCGTAAAAAATTAGAACACTGAACAACTAATACGGTAGGTAGGTATATTACGAAACACAGTTATTTTGTTGTTAGTCTTTGCGCTTATTTTTTGGGCATGATGTGAAAAATACAAAATTATGTAAATATTTACAAAAATATCTTACTGTTTTTGTCAAAAGTAGGAGATACCAGATCTTTTGTCTGCAACATTTCGCTTTCTGACTTTTTATTTCGATGTAAACCAATTAAATAATAGTTGCTTGTTAACTTTTAACAGGCGTTTAGAATTTAAATTTTTCTTACATTTTTTATTTGTGACACTTTGTTGTGACATTATAAATATGTATAAATAAAGAAACATGTCATGCTTATTTAATAGCTTCAACCCATTAATGACCCATTAGCTCAGAGCATGGATCTCTTTTATCCGAGATGGATAAACATTGAGAGATAACTTGAGGGTATTCTGCTACGCTGTTGTAAGCGGTGTAGAAAACTTCGATAGCGTGATTCAGGTTTATCGTACCTAGTCGCTGACATTTCCGTCTCTTTTATTTACACAGAATGTTGTCTTGTTGTACTTTTAGCACTTTCGGAAAAAATATGAGTCAGCTGAGAGTTATAATTTATCATAATGATCAAGTGAGCCGAATGTTGTGACATAATTATATGACGTGACCAGACGTCCTATAACTAAAGAGATATTCCTGTTATCCGATTTTTCTGTCCCGGTGTCCTCAAATACAGCCTTGGGTTAGGATGCAAAAATGTCCCGTATTTTTAAAAATGAATGAAAATTTGGTGGGCTGGGCCATGTTTTGTCGTGATTTGCGTGATTTTACAAGCGGACGCTTGTAAATCTTCACTTAACCATCAAATTGACGAAAACAATGTCCTATTTTGAGCAAGACAAAATGGTATGAAATGTTTAGCTTTTACCAAACAAGTAACAAAGTAGGTTGTATAACTTTTCACGTGCCTACATAAGCACCTATACACGAACGCGTTTTTTTCACAACAGGGTGTCCAAGACGAAGGCTGTTTAAGGTGCTAAAATAGTTTGGACATAGCAAAAACGAAGTTCGTTGCGCCGCGAGCCGCGAGCCGGTGATCCGCCGTGAATTGAAAACAATCGAACACTTTTTACTGGTCGCGGCTCGTGCTGGCCCGCGCTTCCGGTACTGATCTGGACAAAAGTGTTAATTATTATTCAATTTATTTGTATATTTTTCGGGTTATTACATTGTAATCAAAATTTTGTATTTCTCACCGATGTTTATCAAGGCAAGCAATTGTCGCCTCATGGTAAGTGATCACAGACAACCATGGGCTTAACTTAATATCAATTTGGCAACCCCAAAGCCAAGGTTTGAAGCAAAGGTTTCAGGTTCGATCAGATTTCAACAAAACTCAGAGGTTGTCAATTCGTATGTATGTTTTTTTCTTATAAGTAACACTATTCTTAAATTACATCAGAACTGGATGAACCGATTTTGATAATGTTTCTGAATTCGGAAGCTAGTGCTTCAGTTCTGGTCCTATACAAATTTGAACGATATCTAACGGGAAGTTTTGGAGTTTCTACTTATAAATTTTGAAGTCTATTATTTTTTTGTAAAAAGTTATTTACTTAAGAACGCGTCTGTACCGCAGTACCTTTATTGTCAGCATCTGGCGTCGTTTTTTCGTCACGTCTCTCTTTTTGTGTTCCACCGGCTTCTTTATTAACGGACAGGTAGCCAGATGAACTTTTACCCCGACCTGTAAACATTATAATGTTTATACTTATAATAAAAATGTAATTGGTTTATGTCTGGATATAGGAGATATCTGAGAAAAAAATGTTTAAGGGGATGAAGACCAATAGAAGCCAAAAATATATTTTTTAGAATTTTTGTATCTATCTACCTATCTAAAATTACTGAATGAAATAAGATGCAAGCAATCCCACGGACGTCATCAACACGTTGCGGACTAAGAAGGAAGCGATTCATAGATCCGTTTTTATTTTGTCCCGAAATATCAAAAATATATTACCTAGGTGTTAGTAAATAAACGAATACAAAATAAAAATCTCAAACACGAGCCAAAAAGGAAGTAGCAATTTGAAACAGTTTTTTCTGTTTATTTGGAACATTTTTTGTAATTAAGTCATTACCCAGCTGAGTGAGATGACAAAATTACCGGACAAGAAAAAACTTTGAGTTTCGACAAACATGCTGTCTTCTTTTATCTTAAGGCAAACGAAAGAGACACCTCCTTTTCTCCATAATTACAGATCGAAACTGTTACAGTCTTGACTCTTGAGCTTAGATGTCCTCGATTCCAATTCTAAATTCAAAAACTTCATGAAAGTACTAAACGTTATAGGGCGCGTTCCATTAAGCGACAAAAACATCCAAAACGACACATTTTCAATAGAAAATTGAACGTTTTGAGTGTTTTTATCGACTTACGGAAGGTGACCATGATGAAATCTGCACATAGGACAATTCTCTATAAAGGTCTTAAAGATCTGTGAGTAATGACTCACTGACATACCTACTTAGACCTATAGTAGGTTTCTCCCGAGACGAGACCAAGAACTTAGACCCATAATTTTCCTCCTCGCTGGGAATCGAACCCAGGACCCTATGGTGCTATGAACAGCGCTCTGCTAAGGAGGTAACTATCACACGAGTCATTGTGAATATTAACTTACAAAAAAGTAAAAAAAGCAAACACGTAACCAACAATTAGGTAGACAATAACATGGTACCTATACCTAAGTAACAAAGTAAGTCGTTATTCAGAGCGTTACTACAAATATGCGAACTACTTACTACTAGTTGGTAACTATTAACTACAATTTACAGTGTAATAGTTATGATGTAATTACCATTAGCGCATTATGCAACGGCATGTGATGTTCGCACGAGATGTTTAATTGTGAGATTACACGGTCAATGTCGGCGTGACTCATCGCGTGGTGCGAGCTACGAGCTATGAGCGTGGAGCCGTGAGCTGGAGCCGGTGAGGTGTATAGTCATTTGAAAAGTGCCTTTTACTTTTTTACTTCGTTATTTAATACGAAAAGTACTTGACTTACATATGAAATCTGATAGCGAGGTAGCTCATTTGTTAAAAAAGTAAGTTTAAAAGGTTTTTTTTATTATTTCACTCTTCGGGCGTTTAGAGAGAGGTATGTATTTGTTTAAAATTGCTCGTAAAATTCGTTCGGAACAATCCGTGGAGATCAGCTAGTCCATATTAAATAAAGCCTATCAACCTTGAGACCTTTGAATTCTTTTGAAGGCTGCATGGTTAAAAGTGCTTGGTACTGTCATTATGATCTGAACATCGCCTGTTTACAAATTACGTTAATTATGAGGTTACATAACATACTGATAACACATTCATAATCCCAAAACACGGCAATAATTCAACTACACTTTAAATTACAATTTATTTATTTTTATAATTTTGTGATCAAAATTTATGTATGGTACCTACTCGAACTGGTGTAAATATCTCTACATTAAAACGAAGTTAATTAAAAAACAAAGTAAATAATCGCTAGTGTTTCCAACTCGGACTACACAACTACTACTCACACAGACAGATAGGCAGACGAGATGGTCGGAGGCGAGGCAGCTGACCGCCAATTATATGGCTCGTGCCGATTTTGATACTTGATGTGAGCCAATAATTAATTAATATACTTATTCCATTCCACTTTCGTCATTAATTGGAAATAAATTCCTATCTCATTTAACACATCTGCACTTTTGAGCGATGTCAATATATTTTTATTGTGACATGATTAATAAAATTATTGTATTAACTAGTTTTGGTGTTAAGTAGCATTAGTAAAAAATTATACATTTGTCTAATTAGATGCCTTCTTTGATATAAATTTGGATTATTATATTCAATTTGTCAGAAATGACGTTAAACTGGTTAAACTACATTAATTTATTTTAATTGCCTTATTATTTACATACCAGCAGGAGGTATAAATAAATGATATTACTTATATTTTATATAATGTGTAACTATATTGTAAATTTTGAGCTTTAAAAATGTGCAGGAGTTCTTATAAGACCCAATAAAATGCATGATAAAAGTAAATGAGATCTTGTTAAGCATGAATAAGATTGATTTATTTAATTTAGTTCTATATAGTCAACATTGGATAACTTTCAGTTACCCTAACTTTGAAGTCTGTTAAATGTACTTGCTATTTCTAATCGCATTTAAAAATAACTTAATCCAAGCCTGATCTTATTTAATATGCACACTTTTTAGGCATTTGGAAAGCTTGGAACAGCAAATATCGTGTTCAAAGTTTCTTTGAAATTTGAATTTGCCCGAGTTGATCACATACACACATATTTTTCATTGTAGGTAAAAAAAATATTTTATTTTAATTGTGTAATAAATGTGAAACACAGGATCGATTCTATGTTATGGAATTAGTAAATAATATCGTGAGTTAACAATCGCTTCCGAAACACTACAGTAATTAACAAAAACGAACAAACACCAAAAATGTCAACAACAAAACTTTTATCCCAATTTACGAAACTGTATATAATTGGCATTACCGTTCCCAAACAGTATTAACAGCATTTAACTATAATACACGGCCTTATCTAACCTTGTCTTCACGTATATCAAACATCAAGTACCAAGACTATACAACATGCGCACGCGCCGCGGCAGATGTCTGCAGCATCTGTTCACCCACACACTCTCGCCGGTCATCTCATCTCACGCACACCAACGCAACAACCTGTCGGGCACAGCTGATAGCTACCTGCGGCTTTCTTTTTTAAATATAGGAAACGATGCATTCATAGTTTTTATGGAATGGCTATGGTCAATAAGATTTTAAAGGATGTTATGTGAAGTCTTATTTGAATTATGTGTTTTTCTAACAAACGACGTACGCGCAAGTGGTATTTTGAACGTGAAGCGAAGATTCATTGTCATCATCATTTCAACCCATCATGGCCCACTACTGAGCTCCAATCTCTTCTTATCATTGAAGAGGCCTAGAGAATAATCTACTGCGTGCTGCGTGCGGATTGGAGGTTGCCTTACGAGTACAAATCTATTTTACGGTTGACAATCGGAACTCACGGATTTAGTTGCCCTCCGAAATGAGGCACGCCTCAAGAGATTTTTGCGATCACCCATTCGACTATTTGACTACCGCGCCTACTGAATCAGTCGATCAATCACAATTGAAATGGTTAACAATTAGCGATAATATACGTTTAATGAGAGGTTAAGTGACCACGCTACAGTAACGAGAAATCTGCAGAAATGGTCCAGTTGTCGCCAGCGGTTGGCGTACGACGCGTGACCGATTGCTGGGTGCTGATGGCGGAAAATTGACGCTTTGGTTGTCGGTAACTGGCAATTGGTGATATTCATTGGATGCCACTCACACGTAATAAGACTGCTGTTTATTATGATACGAGTATTCACGATATTGTTCTTGCGGTACCTACCTACGTTACATGGAGAAACTCTTGGTAGAATGACAACTGTACACAGAGTTTTGTACACTGATTCAATTTAAAATTATAATAAAAAAGCCTGATGTCTTTTTAGCGCTGTTGGGCGCTGTCGGATGAGCCAAGGGATACCAAATTCGAATTCGTGTAAATTTAAGTAATGTCTAAAGTTCGCGGCACGTGGCTTAATATGCCCAATCGTCTATATTGAATTGCATACCTAAATTACTTTGATGCGTTGATATTAAATCACCTCTCCATAGGTAGGCATGGCATCTATGGGCTAGATATATCTGGAAATTAGATGTCTACCCAAAAGAACCGATAGGTTCGACCGTTTTCATCAGTTCTTCTTACCTACACTACACGACTCTCATGTTCTCTAGGTAACGTCTCTAATCAGAATCTACCTAAGTAGATATCTGTTAGCATTTCATAAATTCATCCTCACTGTCATTCAGAGCGCAATATCCGCGAAGCGTCCATATAATCATGATGAAGAAATCTTACTCGTACATAACAGTTCTAGTCAATTGAGGTGATTTCACTTTACAGATATGGTTGACTTGAGTGCAGTTCGATTACGTAACGACGACAATAGGTTATTGTTAAACGTGCATTAGAATGTGCAGTTTAAAGTTTTATCTACATACCTTTTTATTGCAATTTTTGTATGTACTCGTATGTTCGAGTCTAACTTGTTTTTTACGTTACTCACTCATAGCTCCATACTAGGTTTCCTCGTGTCGTAAGTGCTATGGACAACACACAAGACAAGGACAGACACCCAGACCGATTCAAATTTCCGCCTCTCTGGGAATCGAACCCAGAGCCCCTGGAACAGCGTCTTAAAATTATTATTATTATAAACAGGGTCTTAAAATTAGTATCTCATCAGCTGAATTCAAATTAGTATTTCATCTTACTCTACAAATTACTTAAGTACCTACCTACTTCTGCGAACTTTTACTACTAACTACTGCAAATTGCTTTAATTTTTTGACAAGCTACTTTGTGAATACTACGCTTAGGATTGTCGTCAAATAAGGGAACTACTCAACGAGAAACAACCAGTGACAGACATGTTTTTTGTCCACACTGGTTACTTGATGGTGACGTCCGATGTATAACAGGTATACGGTACCTATAGTACGGATGATGATGTCTGGTGATTAAATTAATATCCCTAACTTAAAAAAGATTTAATCTCATACCAAATTAACATAATAATTAACTCAATTACTTACTTAGGTATCTTGACATCTTCAGAAGACTCTTTCCAAAATCAACTATCTGCTGAATCTACTTTAAATTCAAATTATTAATCTATTCGCATGTAATATTGATGAGATACCCTAAAATTGCCATATTACAAATATTTACTTATTGAAAGTATTCCTGATTAGAATCGCGTTTCCGTTCTTTGCCGAGCGATAATGTAAATAAATGCAAATGGCCGTCGCCGTTACCTGAATGCCTGAGCTTGGCGCCAATTCATAATGGAACAGTTTACCGAATAGTTTTTGTGTTTAAATGTCGAACTGGAATTCAAAATTGGAATCACTGAGCTCCGCTGTCCGATTTGCACGATATTTTTATGAATCGAATCCGCTGCAGTTATGTCAGCTGTTCATGTTTTTTTAAGTTTCTTTCCTTTTTTATGTAGATATCTAAATTATTATCATAACTTACTAAATGTCTATATAGTTTAAACACGAGAAAGTATAAGTATTTTAAGAATTTAATATGAAGTAAATTTAGAATTTCCACTTTACCTCCGGCGCAGCACACTGGACCAACTATTGGCCACTAGGTAGGTAAGTAGGTATACCCCGGTGCCGCGCACATTCTTTCTGGAACACTATGTATTCAATGACAACGATTCTTGTATTTCTTAAATAATTTTGTGTCAATTATTAGTCCTGTGAGTAAGGCGAAACAAAAAGGAGATCTTAAGAAAACTATATTATTAAACAAGAAAGGTTAATCTCAAAAGATAAAAATGAGAAATTCAACACGTTGACATAATTAAGGCAACACCTGGACATAAGAAATAAAAAGCTTAAATATTTTATTAAGACGATGGCCGGTACATATATCATGGCCTCATTAGGACGGTTGACCCTTAAAAACAAAGCAATCTTGTGATCTCGCGACTGGTCCAGTCCAGCTCGCAAGGTGTGCGCGCACGCGCCGAACGCAAACAACGCACCTGCAGTGTCAATGCACCCGAAGAATCACTTTTTTAATCTGTTGCCAGTATTCTATTTCTACCTCTATCTTGGACCTCTATTGAATTACTGAGAACAGAGACAGACTAGTCTACTATTATCAAATAACATAGATAAACCAACAAAGCTAAAAATAAAATTAACTAGGTACGTATCTGCAAGAAATAAATAACTACAAGAACAATACATGCAATCATACTTACGTATAAAATGAAATGAAATATAATAATAATAATAATAAAAGTCAAAAGATCAAATTCAACAAATAGGACATCACTTAATATTCGAGTTAATCGGAAATTGAAGTAGGAATAATAATGAAATTATCCAATATTTTGTTTGTAATTGTACCTAATTACAACTTTTTAATACTTAGTACATTTCAAGATTTGTAAAGAGTAAAGTCGAGTCAGTCAGCACACAGTTCAAGAGTCTGGAGCTGCGTGAAACATCTGTATCACAACATTCACAACAGCTATCACAAGTAGGTAGGAGGTCTGTATGTCACTTTTCGCTTGTCTGAATGTCATTTGTCACTGTTTATGTATGGGCGGGCTTTGACAGCAGGACCTCACCTCGCCGGTGGCGCCAAGTGGTGAGCACAAAAACGGCGACCCTCATTGAGCGCGTACGCCGTGAAGCCCGTGAACATATTTTGCGATTCTATTGCTGGGTTAATATCATTTATAAAGATCAGGTCAGTGATTTAAAAGAAAGTAAATTTCAATTATAGTTAAGAGGTTATCAGACATTCTGAATACAAGCACTGAATTTTTGTGACATATATTTTTATGACAATATCTGTTATTTTGTAGGTATCCCCAGCAATTGATTTTGCATATCCAGTGCCCTTAAAATTTAGTATAATATTCTTGTGCTGTTTTTATTTTTCTTCTATAATTTGAGTTATCATAATTATCTGTAATTTAAGATGCAAATACGAAGTGGGTAAATTGCATCTGAATTCTGTGATACAGCCAAAAAACAAATAGGTATTAAGTAGGTACAAAAGGATTTTAATGATTCGCAGTAAAAAGGTTTATTCTTATTATGGAAAATAACGATTGCTCATAAAATTAATTATGTCGTAAAATGGGGAATTCTTTTTGGATTACGCTTGTTTTTTGTAGTAGGTACCTAACTGGTGAGCATGTCACAACAATATAAAATGTAAAGTTTAGGAGGTGGTGAAACTTTTGTACCTACAGTAGTCACGGTGGGACTACCAGCACACCTGTTTGTCTTGGTTAAACTTTTTATAGATTTCCTGCCGGTTACACTTTTTTAGAAGCGACCACCTCAATCCTCAGCAGTAGCAACACATCTGTGACCAAATTACAACGAGACTCATACTAACAAGTACTAAATGGACTATTACTAACAGTAACTAACAGGACTCACCATCACTAGCAGCCCCTGTCTTCACAATGAATAACCAACTAATATTCTAACATCATTTACTAACTGGACTAACCATCCCAGTCCTTAGATTGAGTCTTGTTCTTGGTTGGTCACACTGTAAATACCCAAATGGGGGCTAAGATGGTTGTTCCAATTAGAAGAGTATGTAGTAATATGAACTTTAGATGGATAGTTCGTTAGTTGCTACGTGGAGTGGGGCAGCGACAGGAAGTTTTGATAAAATTTGTCGTCAATAAGAATCCAGTTAACATTTTTTAAGAGACTTGTTCCAATTCGACAAGTTAGAATTCAACAAATTCAACTATTCAGGAACAGTCTGTATTATTGAAATGAGAATACTTTCCATAGTTCACCAAATGCATATTAATAGCAGATTTCCTTCACAAAACAAGTTATTAATAAATTCTCATTAATTTGTTTATTATAAAACAGAGTAGAAGTAACAAAATTCGAACCTAGTTCTGCCATGGGAGATCAATGTTCAAAAACTAAGGTAACTCGTAAGGTTATACGACAAAGTTCGTTACACTCATAATGACAACGCAAAACCACTTCTCAAGTTTTGATTTATAAATTAATTAATCTGCCTTTGTTCTCATCTGAGCTTCAGATGAATCATGGGCTGGTTGAGTCACATGTCTGACAACGTCACAGGTTAGTCTGTGATATTTTGTGTCGATCACTGAGGTGACATGAGTCACGCGTGATTGTAAACAGTCTGGGAATTTGATTGTTATTCAATATACCTATAGGGATTTATTGAATAACCTGCGTAGCTTAGTTAAATTACATAATTATTTACAAACAGACAAAAATTCTAGAATCATTGTTATGGGATCTACATAATCTGATGCGTTAATTAAAACGCGCAAAATTAATCAAACTGATAACCTAATATCCGCACAGTAAGATTTTACTACCTTTCGATCTTAAAAAAGACGTATATTTTTTGTTAAAAGTATTTTTGAAATTTATAAGTTTATAATATAAATAATGTATAACTATTAGTGTTTTAGTGACCAGTTACAACCCTAATAAACGGAACTGTAAATAGTTTTAGTTATAATTAGGTGTGGACATAATATGAATCTGCGCTATGCCTAAAACTCCAAGTCTATCAATCTAACTCATTAGGAGCTCATAAAATATCGACTACAATTCACTCCAGCCCAACGGAAGACCCAACCGAATAAAAACGTGGCAAACCAATAAAAATCTATAAAACTGCTTGTTTATACAACATAATATGCTAGGAAGGAGTTATCTGCGAGGGATCATTTTTTACAGCATATGTGGAGGTCATCGCTCGGAAAATCCCTCGGAGCTGCCTGGGGCAGGTGAGGAGGCAGCTGCAAGGGTTACTTCACTAAGATTAAACAGATCTATTTTATAGCGAAAATAACGACTAGAATTCTAATGTGTGCCTCCAGTAACTTAGCTTTAATGTTCTGCTATTAGGACCCTAATGACTGTTCTTGTAGCTAAATTAATTTTGGAATTTTGCTCAATTTAGCTTCATTTTGGGGATCAAGAGTTTAAAAAATGCGAGGTACAGTACGTGTGTATGTAAGTATCAGAGGTGATAGTCTATTGGTTGAGGATTCGACTTCTTATTCGGGTCTCGGTTCGAATCCCCGGGCACGCACGGACGCACCTCTGACTTCTGTTATGTGCGGTTTTTAAGAATTTAAATGTTACATGTTGCATGCCGGAGATTTCGCAAAATTCAAAGGTGTGTGAAGTCCGCCAATCCACACATGGCCAGCGTGGTGCACTATGGTCTTAACCTTCTCATTCTATAAAAAGGTACCCGTGCTCAATAGTGGGTCGTGATGGGTTGCGATTATGATGACGATGACAGTACGTACATACAGGTAGGTGTCTCTTCTTTTCTGCACAGAAATCTAAAGCTGTTTTTTCTGGAAGTGGTTTTGGTAATTTTACCATTAAGCTTTATAGAGGTTTAGGTATGCAGGATGGTAGAAGTCCAGAACATATCAATCTAAAATTTAATTCTGACACCTGTTTTTCGACCTGTATTAGGTACACAATTAACGTTACTTAGCAAAATAGCTACACATCGAGCAATGATTTTTTCGACTCATAAATGAATAGAGGCTTTTAGTCCCACACCCCACAATTTGGGCCGATATTTAGGATCTAATAAGTTTTGTTTTATTCAAAGGTCGAACAAGCGGATGTTACCTCTATCTAATTAGGATTGAAATTAGTAATTATCATACTAGTGTATTATTAAGAGAATCCAAAATCTCCGAGACAGGATACTGTTAAACATTTAATAACCAATGCAAATGGGTCCAAAGAGGTTCAAGTGAATGTAAATCCAGTATAAATTGACGTGTATTCCGCTTGTGTTTGGATGGAGTCAGGGGTCATAGTATTCGGAGAATCGAATTTAGTTTTAAATGCGACAGAACGATTTTGTTCTAAATTTGAATTGCATATTTAGCAATGTTCGATGCACAAAATGCGTCAGTTCCGTTAGTAAATCGGTGTTTAGGATTGTAAATACACAAATTAGTGATAATGAAATTTATTCTAATTAGATATTTTGTTATAAGCAACCTATTCAAGGGAAAAACCTATTTTGCATTGGTAACAGAGATTAAGTATGATTTTACAAAAGAGATTTGTGAAATGAAATCGAATATTTCAATTTCGGTGCGATACTCACGAACGACAGTTACGCTCTTCTGAGACTCGAGCTCTCGCCATTCCCCGTCACCGTACTGGTTTCTCGTCCTACCTGTGGGTCTAAGGCAACCCTCCAGTAAATTTACTTTCAAACGTAATGTCCTGGACTATCATCTTAAGGAACACCAAAAAATTAAAGGTCCTTTGTGATTCATCATCATATTATATACTTAGCTGTATACTTATTTTGTATATATCGTATGTATGTGTATATATATATTATATATCTATATATATATATCGTCATATATATGTTATTTGTATACCTATAATTATGTAAAAATTTCATATTTATGTATGTATAAGTATTGTGTATTTTATAAATGTTACTTATTTTTTATCGTATTTATGAGTTATATTATAGTGATATAGATATTTGTTATAATTATTCTTACTTTACTTTTTTATTTTATTTTATTTTATTTTATTATTATTTATTGTTTATGTGCCGCCTACAATGTTTTCTCACTCCCAAAGGTTAACTGGTAGAGAATGCTTTTAGCATTAAGTTCGCCTTTTTGTAACCTGTACTTATGTAAGGTGCAATAAAAGTTTAAATAAATAAATAAGAGATATTTTAATCTTTATTAAAGTTGGAATTTAACGGCCATTTTAAAACACTCATTCGAGATTTAAATTCCTATTCGGATACAATTTTACAACTTAAACGAATGCTATAAAGTAAGTGAACTAGTATTGTGAGTAATTTCATTGTTTTTTTTTTGTAGGTATGTGCTTGTGATTTTATTATGATTTTCATTTTTATGTGGTTTTCATACGAAGGATAAATAAATTTTGTATTTCAAATATAATTAAAAATGTGACATAAGCAAATTGTGTGCAATGGACTCGTGCCCTTGGGACAGTTAGGTATGGGTTGCGATGTCGAGGATGATGACGGCTTAAAAAATATTGAAAAAATAGACAGAAGTGTGCATTGATTTTGTTTTGTTGTGTTTAAGTATTAATTAGGTATATTGTTGTAAGATCTAAGTAGGTAGTACCTTTTCTTCATAAGGTTGTCGTTGTGGATTGTGCATGTTTATGTCCAGCTGTAGCCATTGTTATTCTGCGAATACAAAAATTTCTTTCTTTCTTTCTTTCTAAGCAATCAAGTCCCTACTAACCCCAACGTCCTCGTTAAATCCGTATTTCGCAACACGTCCAACCGCAATGTCTGACACAAAATCGGAAGTGTCCCCGTCCGTTGTAACGTATACGAATACCGTAATACCATCCGGCGTAACCTGAGATGGAAGCCTTACGACGCGGACATCGGACGTACGGATGTCGGTTAGGACGCGTCCATACTGGTTGTTGTTGAGGATTAATAAATTGTCTGCGTCGGTGTTTCCGTTAGATTACTACACCTATGTCTTCAAGTAAACAGCAAAATATTGATCCCATTTTTTAACATAAGATGGTTTTATGAATAAACTAGCTGTTGCCCGCGGCTCCGCCCGCGTGGAACTCAGTGTGTCACAAAGTTATTCCTGCGTTATACCCGACCCCACACATATTAAGACACACTCCACACATCTTAAGAACAGTTGATTTTTTACTACGTTTTAGTCATACCGTACAAAAATCCGTTATGTAGATCTTGAGAAAATCGATAAAAAAAGACTTTAAGATATAAACGTCGGGGTTTTTTCATTCCAAACTATTATATTTTTAAACTACATTGGTAGTTTTTCATTCGGGTGCCAAAACATAAAGACCAGCTAAAGCGATGCTGACCCTCGAAAAAGCAACATAAAGTTGATCATGAGAAAAAAAGCCGGTTCGATTCCCGATATATGTATAGATATCCCGATATATAGATATTAATGAGCCCGCGACTTCATTCGCTCATGGAAGCTTTTCCCGCGTAAATCTCGATCCCGCGGGAAGTCCGGAACAAAAAGTAGCTTATATAATGCTCCATAACCTCCTCTACCTCCCACTGAAAGTCCCATAAACATCTGAACCCACGACCTCATTCCCGGGTATGAGTTTTTACCGCGTGAATCCTAATCCCGCGGGAATTCAGGGATAAACAGTACCTTATTATGTTGCTTCAAAACTTCCTCAATCTCCTAGTAAAGGTCGCATAAAAATTTAAGCCCGCAACTACGCGCAGGAGTTTATTCCGCGTAACTCCAGATCCCGCGGGATTTCCGGGAAGACAGACTTGTTAGTTTTATATTAATGTTTGTTTAGAAGCTATTTATACCCCATACGCGAAGAAGGTTTTCCCGCGTAAATTCCGATCCCGCGGGATTTCTGGGATAAAAAATATCCTATATGTTAATCTAAGTTACCCTCTATGTGTGTGCCAAATTTCATGAAAATCGGTTCAGTAGTTTTTGCGTGAAGGAGTAACAAACAAACAAACAAACAAATACACAAACTTTCACATTTATAATATTAGTAGGATATTAAGTTATGTCAAAATGTCCTTAAATTTTATCTTATAGCATCTATAGGTAATAAATACCTAATGGCACATAGAGATAAATTTTAATTCTCTGTATTAAGTAGGTAGCACATTGACTATACTGTACACTTTACCAGTTTAGTGTGGTGGATTCGTAAGTCGTAACTTAGTAGGTGTAGAGCTCTAGACCTACTCAGTTATATTCTGTAGGTCATTAAAATTATTCGGGTGCGTGTTAATTATAATTAAATAAACACGTTACACCTACAGGAATATTTTGAATCAGTTAAGTTAATTAGCAGCAGTAGGTTCAGATGCTAATGAACATAAATGGAAAAATTTCGATTTTGCACATTTAAAATGGTGGATCCAGTAGGAACACACCCTTATACGAGGAGATACGGAACAGTGCCGCCGGGGCGGGGGAGACAGGGCATTTTGTACGTCGATAGCTATTTTGTGAACACCCTTCGTACTAATATGACTTATATCTATACTAACTAATACTTACTAGTAGATGCCGGCGCTTCTCTTTGGGAGACTTGTTCTTTACGTAGATATACAAATATTAAATCATGTTATCCCATTTTTACCATTTCTTCATTCATGCTCCGCTCCTATTGGTCGTTGCGTATGTTTTTAGCCTATAGCTTTCCTCGATAAATGGACTATTTAACATTATTTTATCACAATTATTGTCGACCGATCTAGAACATGACTAATTTTAGGGACGAGGATGGTGAGTCCAGTTAAAAAAATGAATGACATGATGATGATGATTGTTAATACATAAGTGTGAGGTCAGGGATTGTTAGTTGGTGGTTTAATAGTCCAGTTAGTGATTGTTAGATGAGTCTGGTTTTAAATTGGTCACAGTCACAGATGCGTTGACTTGCTAGCTTGCTACCCCTGAGAACTTAGATGGTCGCCTCTAAAAAAAATTATTCTATATTGCCTGTTTGCTACCAGAACTCCATAGAAAACAATAATGATCTTGTTTGTGTAACAACACTATCGTTATCAGTGATGGTAACCGCACACTGATTGCTGATGTGGGCTGGTCAGATCATGGGAACGTACATATCAACGAGACTCGCCGCAGCTTCCCGCGGCGCTTCCGCTCCACAACCTTGATAACTGACCGCAACAATATCTGTCTTACTAAATAATAGCAACTAAGTACCTAGTTATTGACGTCGGGAACCTAGCTTCAAGTTAGTATAATACCTACACTCGAAAATATGTTTAGATAAGATTCCTTGATGTTTGATAATGTTACTCCGGTCTAATGTAGCGCGGTGGAAATCACATTCAAATCGCTGAAGCTGTATAGAGATAACTGCCAACAAATGCACAGACAAAACAGGTTCTGTAAATGTAAATCATTGTATCGGGTCTTTTCAAAACTCAACACGCTCGCTGATTGCAGATTGATTAATATATAATCTTCACACTAGATACTTCGAGAAAGTTAAAGTGTGTTGATATCCTTATGTTTTTATTCACTGAATCAAGTAACATCAGTAAACCGAGGAGTAACTGGCCACCGTTTAAGTAGTAGCATTGAAATTGGAAGGGGACAATTACTAAATTGTGGCCAGTTACAATTCAACAAGAATTTTCCTTCATTTCTTAACATTCTTAAAAATTGGGTGCTTTCAGGATTAAAACCCAGAACCTCCCGTTCGGGAGTTGAATGTACAAGTAAACAACTTGACTATCATTACTTCGCAATCTACACCTTGCCCAAGGACTAAAACACCATGGTTGAAAAAATCTATTCAATTTGATCGACGTTCTAGTACACTTATTACCAGGATACCATAAAAACACTGCAATCGCGCCCCAGGTATCCAGATAAGGGCGAGGACACAGCGGAGCGTTGCGGCAGATGTGCTCGCATCTGGTGTGTCACTGACCTTGCTAGATTATCTAGACTCACCCTTTGTGGAAGTACTTTCTCTATCGAGGTTTCAACTTGAAGTTTCTACGTATTTTTTGTAAGAGGAGTACCTATGTATTTTTTGGTTATGTATTTAGTGCCTTTTCTTATTGTAAATTTTTTCAAAACATTATTATAAACATTTAGGATTTTTTATTAAAAGTTTTTTGAAATTATTTTATATTGTGGTTATAATAATGATTATAATGATTTTATATCTCTGCACAATTGCTATTTTCAGCAATTAATATTATTTTGTAAGTAATTAAAATACTGGCGCTTTAACATTAGTTCACTTTTTATTTTCTTTTTAATCGACAGTTCTTTATTTAAATGTCAACGAGCAACAAAATATATATTTATTCCATTAATTCCTCGCAGTCGATAAAATTTGAAATTTTTCGCCGGCATTAAACACAGAAATGCCACCTTAATTCACAATATTTTATCTGTATTTAAACGCACACTTAGCATTATAGTGGTAAATGGTGTATATAGTCTGTAGATAGATGAGGCTACTAAAAATAATACTGGCCGTACCCACAAGTTACGTAAGCCATAAATTGGTTCCTTGCACCTGGATCGACACCTGTCGCGCGCGTGCCGCCCTCTATAAGCATCCGATTACAAAAATCGAATACGTAACTTGCCTTCGGCTGGCGGAAATTTGCAAACAATACCGTTTTTTGTCAGCTTCCCGATTTTAAGGTTATGATAATTGTGCATGGTGTAAAGGTAACTGGCGAATCGATTAACGCTGTTACAGGTTTGACAGCTGCGATTACGTTCGATAAATGTAATTTAATTACGTAATATATTGTGTGGTTGGGAAAAGTATAGTTTTTAGAGTTTTTTTTTTAATGGAATTAAGATAGCAAACGAGCCTGCAGCACCACCCTTCCGCTGCCGCCCATAACAACTGTGACCGACCTAGAACTAGACTCAAAGGGACTAGGATGGTTAGTCTAGTTAGTAGACGGTGTTAGAATATTAGTTGGTTAGTTTGTTAATAAGTGCGAGGACAGGGTATGTTAGTGATAATTAGTCCTGTTAGTTAATGTTAGTAATAGTCCAGTTAGTTATTGTTAGTATGAGTCTTGTTCTAATTCGGTCACAGATGCGTTGCTACCCCTGAGGTCTGAGATGGTCGCCTCGAAAGTACGAAAGTACCTATTGCACGCTGATATCTCTACGTAAATACCTACCTTCAATATATATTATGACAAAAATGTAGGTAGTTTAAATTGTTGACATAATCTCTGTAAATAATTATAATATCGATAGTAGATAATGGGGCTACGATGAAACATAAATCAAATATGGGAAAACGAAGCGGCCAATCTGTCAAAGCTGTGACAGTTTTTGGTCGCAAATTAAAGCGCGCGAACCTCTTACGGGGTGTCCTATGTGAGCGACGAATAGGTACGACGCGACGCTACGCAACACCATACGACGCTACACGCGACAATGAAAATGACAGTGACAGTCGCAGACTGTCACATAACGCCATCTTGACAGTCTCGAGCGTGGCAAATTTTTATTTTATTTTGAAGGAAATGATTCAAGGATAACGAAAAATATATAATCTGACGATTTATAACAGCCGAAATAACAAAAATTCGTCATTAAAGTTTAATGTTCAAAATCGATAAGTAGAGATAAATCAAAAAGTACCCGTCAGATTTCGCTCAAATTTATACGAAAACATACGACGAGCTTTCGATTAAACAAAAGGATGGAAGGATGAAAATTTAAATTCTCAGTAAAAAGTTATGAGGTAGCGACCATAAACACACATTATTAAAAATAACTCAAAAACTGCCCATTAGAGGTCGCTCAAATTTATACTGTATCACAAGACACGCACCAGCTTCCGAATAAAAAAAGAATTATAAAAATCGGAACACCCAGTCAAAAGTTATGAGGCAACTACCATAAATCCAATACACATTATTAAGAATAACTCAAAAACTATCTTGAAGAAACGTCAAATTAAACGAAAGGTTAATCTCACAAGGAGGTTTTTAACCAACCCTCGGGAGAGTTTAAATAGTTTAAACTGGACTTGATCGATTATCTACCGTTGATCTTAAGAAATAATTCGTGACTAAACTCTGAAGCATAGTTTAAACTATGATTGATATTACGGCCCTTATATTATGTAAATACAAGTATTCTACTTAAAAACATACACTTTTTTATTTGCATGCTATTTCCTGAGCTTTTCTATAAATGAAGTTCAATGATTTAATTTTTTTTGGCAGATTAGGGAAATCCCTCTAGATAATCGTCAGATTAAGAGACAGCAAGTCTAGGACATAAAGATGAACCATATATATCTTAATCTGACGCGCTTGAGTATTTCAAAATGGCGATTTTTTTTTTTGCATATTAGTATAATGGCTGCGAGTTTGGGTCACATCCAAATCGTCAGATTATTGAATTAGAGCTTTTTTTTGGTGCACTTAACACCCCCTTAGAAAATCTGACGCGCTCGATTAAATTTTTTTTTTCATTTTCAACCCTTACGTACGATCACCCCCACCATGCAAACGGTCAGATTAACATACATACATTATTAAAAATACGTAGGCCATTGATGGTATCAATATCTGACGCGCTCGAGTATGTCCATGCGGCAGTTTTTTTTTACATATTTAAAGATCTATAGTCGCTTCCCCCACCGATGAAAAGGTATACATTATATAATATTTTTTTCTCCTTATCATCTAACCTTTGCAACCCAATAGGTCTCTATGACGCTCGAGTAAGTACACATTTAGCATCGTCGGCTCCCGTACCATAGTTATACCACATACTCGTGCAAACATTCGTAGGTATGTGAATGACCACCGATTGCCACCGATAAGGTCAATAAGGTCTTTACCTTGAAAAAATATTTTAGGTAAAAATATAGATTTTACTTTTAAAAGCTTAACTTTTTCTAAATTTATTATGAGACAGTCATGACAGGTGATGTATAATCGACGAGTGCCGTGAGTTTGTATCTAACGGGTCTGGACATGGTATACCTATCCGAAATAAAATTATCCTCATTTCTTGGAGCGGATGTATTATAAATTATGATGCTTTAACGAAGCTTAAGGATGTCTGCGGTGGTCTGGTTCAGGTCACCTAGAGCTATCGCGACAGCTGAGCTTATGATTTTATGTAGTCATGTCAGTTTATGGTCGCCTAGTAGTTATGGCACTTCGCTTCCTTAAATCTATAGCTTAACGACCAATTTATGTCTGTATGTCTGGGTCTGGAGGAGCTTATCTCGAAAACGCCTTACCTAACCGCTCTTCACTAAAATTAATGTACCTATTGCGAAAAAATCAATCAGTAAATAAAAAAAAGTTAGGTCTATTTAAATAATCATCGTCTATTAATAAATAAAATGCTTTACATATTTCCTTTGGACCTCATAAAAAAAATCACGCCTTACAATAATTTTTCCCGTATGAATATTATGGGAAAGATCTCTGGAATCGAAGGGAGGGTGAGTTTACTAAGTAAAAAAAAAAACAAAATTAAGTGTTAAACAACATTTTCCTTTCAGTGCCTCTATTATGAGTTTTTAATACTGTAGTTTACTATACACGCTAGCGTCTATCGTTTAGAATTTGTATGAGAATCCGTACAGCGCCTCTAGCGGTTACGATACTGAACTACAATTCTCATACAAATTCTAAACGTTAACTGCAATACAATAGTAACGTCCTTTACGTTTACTACAACAACTCATAATAGAGGCACTGGATTTAGTTGAATCTATGTGTAGAAATGGTCTTATACAGTAGATTAGTACTGTCCGTCAATGTAACAAGCGCCTTATAGTCACCTTATCAGTAAAATGCGTTTTACGTTGCGTTATCTGAAACGCGTTTTACGCAAAAATATACAGTTAGTGCGTCCCGCGTAATTTAACCGTCTTTAACGATTACAAGGCATGGCGCAAGACAGCATAATACCGAGGGGTGTCTTCACACATGGTACCCGGTAATTTTATCGTGTTGCCGCCTTATTGAGGAGTAAGAGGGTTATTTTACCATACCGGGGGCTAAATATGGCTAATGCGTTAAAGAGAGGACATAGGTAATAAGGCATATAATATTCCTATGTTAGGTGATGGAGTAAAAAATTACATTCTTAAATGTACCTATGGTAAAAATACCCATATGATTATAGGATTTTAAATTAAAAATTATAGGGGAGACCGGGGCAAGATGAGATAGCTAAGACAAAACTCGTTATACTAGAAAAATTAAACTCTTTAATAAAATTAATTAACAATAGAGGGATCAATTATACATTGGTCTTTTATAATTACACATTGTAGCACGAAAAATCACAGAACTTTTTTGGCAAATAATGAAAAAAATAAACCCAGAAAATTTCCCGTTTTGCCCCATAACTGGGGTAAGATGGGAAACGCGGTGGGGGCAAAACGAATACACATTTAAATCGGATAGACAGCGTTCACAAATATGTGCCTCTTCATCTTCATATGTTAAATAGATTTATCTATGTGATTCCGCTGAGCTTACTGATAAGTAAATAATACGAAGCTCTTTTCCTGTTTTGCCAAAAAGTCTTGATTCCATAGATTTCACGTACTTCGCCAGCTCATCGTCTTGCTCTGCTGCGAAAACAGTTTAAAGTCGTCTCAAATGCGTTTTTAGTTCCATCATCATCAGTTTCAGACATCATCAGTTTCACGAGCTTTTCTGACTCTGCATTAAATATAAATTACCAGAAAATAATATATATGTTATTTTTATTATTTAGCAAAACGGTATCCCATTATGCCTCGATCATCTTGCCCCGATCCACATGTAGGCAAACAAGATGAAGCGATTCTAACCGAAAACGTTACCAGCGAAAAAATCTAGTCTCAATTTAATGTTTTGAACAACTACAATAAGCTTAGGATTGAAACAATACATTAAGTCAAGTACATACATGTCGACACATCAGGTTTTGAACTAGGTATCGCATAAAAAACTTGCAATTTCACTTTTTTCTCTCGGTCATGCAAAAACGTGTTCTAACCTCTTCGCTCTGCTCGGACGCAGAGGCGGAGAAGAAAGTTCGTGCAAATAGCGCCGTCGCTGGTCCGAACACGATTACCATTCACACACAAAAGCTTATTTCCTATCCTGCCCCGAACTTCATCTTGCCCCGGTCTCCCCTATGTAACATTATTATCATGAATCGAATCGAATAAATAACTTAATATAAAAAAAAGATTTTTTCAAAAAAAATCTGGAAGAGTCAATTAACGATAGATAGTAATTAATTGAAGAATTGAAAATAATTATATAACGTTCATAAACAAAATTTAGGTCGCCGCGCGATTTAAAGTTAAATGTTAAAAAACTAAACAATCTAAATAAAACTTCCTAAATTCTAATTTCGTTCAAAGGTATAAAGAAAAATAAGTAGGTATGCCAGTACACCCCGTATAAGATTATTTTGAGCTAAGTTTTAATTTTTTGCACATGTCATTAATTTTCCACATGTCGTTAACATCGAATCATCATCTCATTTAAAATCAAAAGAGTAGCTTTTGCTTTTTGTAGTAGGTACTTAACTTACAGGCCAAAAGTGATGAAAGTTCTTGCCCCTTCTGAAGGTTTTTGACACGGCCTAATGACTAACGAAAGTAACGTCGGTAACTCCAAGTTTTCCCTTTTAAATTCATCAAATCATTAAAAATTGTTGCACGAGTTAAAACTCAGTCTAGTCCAAATAATTATCTATTAAATACTGGAGTGTCCTGAAAATCTAGTATTTTATCGATAGTGCTATATTGCTTAGTATTGACAATTAGGTACTTTCACAATTATTATCATCTTTCATAGCATATCATGGAAAAATTAAAATAATTTATTAAAGGTCATTCACTAATAATGTCACACAAATAGAATCAATCAACAGGATTCGAAGCCAGAACCCTGTGCGGGTGACCACTGGCCTATCACAGCAGGGCCACACAACTTTTATATTTACCCATTATGTCATAATTTACTTTATGGCGTAGTCCACGTATTTTTATAACAAAACCGTCGGAGTGGAGACGAAGGAAGCACTTACTACCGCGTGGGAGATAGGGGCATTGCGTCCGTTTCTCAGACACACCTGTGTGTACCGTGAGCTAGCGCGCTTGATACTTCGGATTTTAATAGAAAAATAAATAAACGAGGATGTACTTTTAAAAATAAGTAGGACAAGTAAGCTCGTAATGAAAATGACAAATTGTTATGTAGTAATAATTATTATTATTCTTTAAGTAAATGCTTACAAACTCATAGGTACTTTCATACTAGGATTTTTACACTACCTTTTATCTCGGATGGCATAGATGTCAAAAAAAGAAGCGTCTACGAAAAAGAAGAAGCGGCTTCGAAAAAATCATAAGATTTCGTTTTCGTAGACGCTTCCTTCTCTTTTTTTCACGAAAAAGAAATTTTAGAGAAGGAAAGAAAAATACAAGGAACAATCCACGTCGACCATCCCACATGGCGCCGAAATGTATAAGTCTATTTACTTTCCTCTCAACAACTTGGCGCCGTTACATTCACATGTGCTAAGACAGTGAGCAAATAATCATATAAGTATCTAATTAAATGTGAAAAATAACAATTACATTTTGTATGCTTCGATTTTAATAACATTGATTATTCATTTCCATTGTTAAAAACCCATACCTACATGACGACTTGGAGGCGACATATTCAATACCTTCTTAATAATGATGAAGGATGTCCTTTTGCAACTTAAGTAGGTATAATTTTTTAAACCTACTTATAGTATTATTACTTTATTAATTTTACATATTTTTTAAAATTATGAAATTGGTATAGGTATCAAGATTCACGGTCTTCCTTATAAAAGCTTTCGCGGCCGTTAGTGAGAGGAAGCATCAGAGGCTTACAACATTTTATTTCGTTTTAAAATTGTATTCAATATTAGGTAGATAATTTAAGCTTAGATTAATTAATTTGCATTTGGTATTAGTAACAGAATAATCCTTTTTTTCACCTTTTCTGTAAAAAAAGATGTAATTTTTTAATTGAAGTGTTTACCTACCTTGTAAAAAGATTATCTGCAACTTTCTATTTCAAGTTTTGGAAGAATTTGCGACTTCGTAATGAGACACAGTTATTTTTCATTTTTGTTCGAAATTTTTACTACCAATTACTGATTAGAATAGGTATTACTAACAACAACTAATAGGACTAACCATAAGTCTCTGCCCTAGTCTTCATATTTACTAAAGAACTAACTAATAACTAACTAACGTTTTTAATAACACAATCGGCTTAAACATCCTACTTCCAATTTAAATACAGTCAAAGCTGCTTATTCGAGAATTCCTTATTCGCGAATTTAGTATTTCATCGTAATTAGTAGAAAGTAGTAGTCCATCAATATTTTCGTCCTAGGGAAAGGCAAGCCAGAAAGACTGGTGCCGTAACACGGTACAAACATATACATATAGCAAACAACTATTCATTCAATCATTCATAAAAAGTTATCACTTCACAAAAAGTGTAGTAATGGCCTAAAACAAAATAATAACCAATAGTGGCGCACCTCTGCAGCACCTGTTGGCTGCGCACGCGCCGCCTGCGCTGCATCCGGGGACCAGCTTACACTCCACGGTGGACATTGTCCCGGTACTACTCACTTGAATATAGCCAATTATATAAAAGTTGCTGCAATGTCATCAATAGAATCTTATGGAGACGCATTGCGGAGATGCAATTTTCAAAGAGGACAAAGACCCCTCACTATATTGTCATCGTAGGACGACGATCACTCTATCAAGAGTGCACGAGGTTGAGGATATTTGATGTTATTGTTGTTATCTTTCTTAGAGTCCTAAAAAAATTAGAATAAAAATCGCTGCATTGGCATAACATCAAAAAATCTTTAACGATGAATTTTATTTTTTTTCTTAACGGTTTTATTTGGTCGAACAAGTTTCATTCTACTTTTTATTATCTTTTATATATGTATTTTCTTTTTAAAACCTAACAGGCGTCATTAGGGCATTCGTATCGCATCGGTTATGACGCGATAACCGTTGTGCTGCCGCCTTATATGCTATCGGCGAATCCGTTGCCCAACGGTCAACGCTGTCCACACAAAAACTGTATCAAAGAACTTAATACAAAGCGAATCATTAAAAAGAGACCAGTCTTTTGTCTACTGGACAACTTTCTCATAAAGGACGATAAAGGACGCTCGCTTTGTCCTGCCGTTACAGTTTTGCAAAGAAACTAGAACGTTCTCACGAACGCAAAAATTTCACCAATACGCGTCCGAGCCGATGAATAGACGAACAATAAAATAGATTCGCGAAAGGGATTACAAATAATGCCTTGTAAGAAAAGGGTGGTTTTCTAAGGAGGGGTCAGTTGGGTCATCCGCTGACCCCATCGCTCACGCAGCACCAATTTCAGGGTGTTTAAAGTGGCATAAAGGGTTGTCGTGACCCTATTGTCCGCAGGTTAGCACGGGTTGGCTACCTGCGCGGGTCCGACTGACCCTGCCCAACGAATGGACAATTATAACGAGACCGACGGTATTTTAACGGTTGGATTTAAGATGTAGTGATAACCTTAGGACTTTACGATGTATATACTTTTGTAAAGAAAGCGGATCAATTTGTAACGATTTTTAAAGTGATACGAGCAACAAAATGAAGAATTAGTATAAGTTTAAATTGCTAGAAAATGATCTAGTTTCGAATCAAAAAGCATGCAATACTTTTTTACTGTCTTTTGCTTTTGTAGTAGGTATGTAGGTAAATAATACAAATATGATTCGTAGATCCAACTAATCTATTGATAGCATTCCCTAACTGTCCCATTACTGGTCCCCACCCACCCCAAAACGAAAGTCAACCATGGTGGTGAAGTACCTACAGACTGGCAGACAGCTTTCAGAACATAAACGAGAGATATTTGGTGTACAGGTCTCCTCAATATGATGTTATATACCTATCGAAGCAAGTGATGAGATGTTTGTAATATGCGTACTAATTTCAAAAATCGATACAAGGTTATACATAAAGCATGCAGCCATCACTGTTTGTCACTTTTGCAATTCTGTAATTACTAACGTACCTAAATGACCTTCCCAGCTACATTAAAAGGTAATTAATCATTGTTATAATACAACTTTATAATGAATACTATAGTATCTATACCATTTAACAAAAAAATTAAAAGATTTCAGTGACCTTACTTAGGTGTCTCCAGTACTCTAGTGTTTAAAATTATTTACAGAAGGTTAAAACTTAATAAAGCTTGTTGAAGCCTATAAATTATTTTCCGAAAAAATAACATGTTTTATTTCGGCCCTGACATGACCGACAGAGACCTATATAATTAAATATTGTACGAAAAGACGTCGTTACTTAACTTTCACTTTGATACCAACCAGTTGTAAACATGACGTTACAAAGTCCAACGGCCATAACTCCACGACAAAGCGTCTAGACACAAATAAAGACCATTCTATTATATTCTGTATTATATTAAAATCACATAAACATTCGCCAAAGGCGAATCCGTTGGTCTATTCAAGAAGTTCGGACAATGCAAAAAATTGGAGCACAGAAAGTTATTTCCCATAAAAATCGTAGCAAAGGGTTTGGTCATAGACAGATGGTCTTTGTTCGGTCAGTGGGAAATTTTGCGTGAAGGGCTTGCGAAATAGAAATGGGTCAGTTTTGGCCCGTCGGTAGATAGAGTGCGCTTTGTCCGTCTCATCACAGGGTTATGCAAATGAGCCGCCAACAATGGACGCATCTACAGATGCATTGGCAGATGAGAAAGTGCGTTAGACCACATTACATTGTACCTGTGCTCATCGCATTAATTGTTAGTTATTGTTCACGATCTGGACAAAACAAAACACTATCGAAGTAATATTTGTAAGATTACAACTTTTTTATGGTAAAAAGAAACGTGAAGATGTTTTACCTATTGGTAAGTGGTCGGTGTTGCCCATTTATACCTTGAACAGGCAATTTTGCTCTGATGATTCTTGAGTGTCTGAATACGTTTTAAATGTACCTGCTCACGTATTTATATTGTTGGACTCACCTAACCGGATAGGCTTCATCAATACACTATTACTCTTTATTATAATTATCTACCTAAATCTCTACTAAATCTAATAACTAATATCTCATATCATCAATGCACTATTTCACTATGCACTACTGTTCGAATTGTCAACGACCCACGAGTCACTAACAGGTTAGAACACCTAAGTCTTCGGAGAGATATGGGATGTCTCTGTGTGTTCTACCGACTTTTCAACGGTGAGTGCTCCGAGGAATTGTTCGATTTGGTGCCTACGTCACCCTTTCATCATTGCTTTGCACACAGATTTCAGGCCTAAAGGAGGAGATTACTGGCTTTGAATTTAATGCCGTTGAAAGTGATTAAACACTACTCCTTCCTCCTTAAATTAGTTGTTTTCGTCTTACCACACTGAGCCTGCTCTTTGACGTTTGATACAAAAAATCCTTATTAGGCACCATTATGCTTGTCGGATTTTCTGAATTCTCGTAAGACTATCCGTAATGGATTCTAGTAAGACCTACCTATTAGTATTGCTAAACGTAAGAAATTCAAACTGAAGATCTTATAGTAGGTACCTATTCGAGCTGACTGATGTGACGTCATCATTCTAACTGATGTGAAGTACCACTAGATGTGCGCAGTGCTTCACTGTTCTTGTCTACTTGTAGTTACTGTTTAAGAAAGTTTATTACATTTAAAGATGATACAATATTATAGTTTTTTTAATTACCTCTTAGTTCATTACCATAGAGGGTGGTTCTAATAATTAGTCAACGAAAATAAAACTTCATTTTCTCTAAATTTTCTTATGGCTGATAAAAAATGAACTCCAAATTCAAGGTGCAAAGCGTTGACCTCAATAACTCAAGTAAAACGTACTTAAAACGTTAACTTACAACTAGACGGCTGCATGCAAATTTAAACTTTTTACCCCGACAATAAATACTACGAAATGATAACTCATGAATTACATAGTAAGTTGTCAGACATATCAGACACATTGTAAAAACGTAACGACATAATATACTAAGAGTAACAAAATAAAACGTACCATGTGCGAAAAGAAATAAAGCTGAAAATTCCATTAAACTTTGCAATTGTTTAAGATGAATCTGCAAAGAAATCATTGCGGTCTCATAGTGCTTATTCGGTGGTAATAAAGTTGCTATTGGTGTATCAAGGTAAGTTGATTGTTTTAACGGATGGCTGCTTATCAGTAAACGTGTGCGTTATCAGTAGGTATACGCAAGGCAGATGCTTGGGAGCATCGAGCAATCGATTTTTCGGTTACACAGATCAAAAAGCAAGTCTGTTGTCTACTTTGTGGTCCGATTGTTTATACATTTTATGGGTTCCGTACAAAAGCGCCCTATGCGCGTTTTATAGCTGTTTTAGCCCAGAGAAACGATAGACTCATAAAATAACATGCGTTACTTTATTGTGTATATTAATGAAAAATACCCAAATAAATAAATGATTTTGAAATTTGAATCGAATTTGAGGACGGAACCCTATTAATAAGCCCTCGCAGTCTGTCTGTCTTTCTGTCACTATCACTATCTCTTTTGCCAATTTCGCAGCAAAATGTGCTGAGTAGGTAGTTTGTATCGCCTCTATTCTCCTCAAAAAATAATACTTAGTAGTTTTGGAAACGGCGGTAGACTAAAAAGATGACGAGTATAAATGTATGGATAGTACATGAAACTTACATAGGTACATGAATAAATGAAACTTATCTTTGACTTTGAAATAATAAGTCTCAAAAATGGCTTTTCTCTACATACATGCAGCTATGTGGTAGGTACGATACCCCAAGTATAGGAGTCCAACTTGATTTGATCGATTTTAATTAATTTAAGAATCTCTGCTTTGAGTCTATGTATTTTATAACCTACCTATTCTATGACGAACGATTAACAAATGGTCATGACCTTTATAATTCCATGAAGAAAGACAAGTGATAATACAGTTTGTCTAAAATCATTTAAAATAATCACCGCTGTAGAATTTAAAACTGTGAAGTACTGCTTCATCACTCAACGACCAGAATTTTTATATCACGCAGAGATACATCGTCATAACTCATAACATAACACAATAGTGTCAGCCATTAGAAACTGTCAAAATGTTTCTCATCTCATTCCACAAGTTCTCGGTAGCGATTCTCGTTAGACCGGTGTGAGACGTTAGTTTTGTGTTTACTGCTTCCGAGTATCTGAGTCATCTGTGAGAATCTCAGGAAGACACAGTCAGGGATGGTACAGTTGCATCGTAACCGAAATACTACCAACCTGCTTATGTTGTACTAGCGACCCACTCTCGGTTCGCGGAGCGTTAAATGGGGAATCTACATAGCCTAGCAATCCTAGCATAGCAAATTACTTAAAACTCATCCGTTACTGACTGTACGTCTGAGTTAGTGTAGTTTACACAAAAAAGTTGAATTTAGTATGTAAGTATTACGTTTCTTAGGGAAAGTAGAGACTCATCTTGTCATTTTTCGTAAATTTACATTCGAAAATTGTTTTTTTTTTAAATGGAATTAAGATAGCAAACGAGCATGCAGCACCACCTTACCTTACCGCTGCCGCCGCACACAACCAGTTAAATACATTGATGGACTTAAAGCAAGAAGAATTCATAACTCCCCTCATCCCATGGGAAGAAATGGCGAAATCAATTACACGTCCATACAAAAGATTTAGCTAACACGTACGGCCATTACGATCATAACATTCACCTCTAACCCTTGTCTGTCTGTCCATCACGACCATAGTATTCACGTTCTCTAGAAATGCCATGTTAATATTGTATTCTGTAGAGCAAGTGGCAGCAAGGCATACCACGTGTGGATATTTATGTATATTAATACTGTGGATTTTTTATTCGTTCATCAATACTTTTCGTACGTAACGAACTAAAAAAGCTATGATTGAATTACTAAGTCAAATAACAAAATCTTGAATACACAATAGGTAGGGTCAAGTGGGGTAAGAGAAACATACTTTACTGGTATTTTCATATTTTGGCCTTCAGCTATCAAAATTATACATTTACTTTGATAATAATAGAAACAAATCTTCTGTTTTGAAATATACTTACATTTTTTTTGACACAGAACTAAATTCTTCGTGTAATTACGGCACAATTTAGCAACAAAGCTAGGTCTTATAAATGTTCCTCTTTCCCGAGATTTGGAGTAAGAGGAACACTCGATATTTTTAAGTAATAACTTATGTTTTTAAGTGTATAACATAGCATGTTTTAAACATTTTTTTGAGTAAAAGGAATTAAACCTCGCCTCGTTTTAAATAAGGTCTTCTTTAGGATGACAGCAAACAAAAACGAAATTTGGGGTAAGAGGAACATATAGGTAAGGTCAGAGGTACTAAACTCTTTGTGCTATTAAATGATTGTATTAATAAAAAGAAGAACCGCCATTTTTTTAAGTCGGTAAAGCTACCAAAAACCTTCTCCTAATTCTAAAAATTACTGTACTGAAATCCACTTTAAGATTGGTTCAGCCAAATGCGAACTTATGGCGGACAATACGTAAAACACGTTTTAAAGTACAAAACTCCATTTTTTAAGTCGTCTTATATACCTAAAACCTTCTCCTAAGTCTGAAAAATACTATGCTGAAAACTGCATCAAAATCATACACATACATACATACAGATCAAACTCAGAACCTCCCTTTTTTTGAAGTCGGTTAAAAATAGAAATGAATGGCGCCACTTTTAACGGCCCTAACTGCTTCTAATAGTTTTTCTTTCGGGTAAGAACTTCTAGTCTTTCTTACGTAAGCTCGAGGCATTTTGCTTTTTTCTGTAACAAATAAATAGTAAAGCAAATCATGGCTATTTTCGGAACGTGTCATATTTTAGCGGATTTTAAATATGTTTGTTACCCCTGAAACAGGAAAAGAGGAACATATGTTTCTCTTAACCTGGTATAGCCGTTCCTCTTTCCCAGCTTTCCATTTTGAAGGTTATGTTATTATTGACATCGAAAAAGCACTAAAAACACACGTTACAAACAATGTAATACGTAGAAAATAAAGATTAAACGTAATAATATATACACTTACTATAGCAATAAACCGCAACACTGATGTTTTTAATACTAAAATTAACTTAAACAAGGAACGCCGCTAGGTCTTGGTTTTTTTAGCTTGACATCTGATATTTTTTTTCTCTTTTGCTCGCTTACTTGCTGTGTTCCAGCGCAATCTATCCAAGAATATTTGAACTACGCCTAATATTGTTTTATCCACGTAGTCACCATAGAGCTGAGCATTATAGTTTTCTTTTTACGAGTTACTGTTACTCTTCCCCCAGCGTCCCTCTTACCCCACCTGACCTTATGTTAAAAAAAATGCACTACTTTCCGATTAAATATAGAAAATGCTTAAGCTAATTTAGTTTTCTTTAATATTCATCCCTTTATTACATTTCCTTCTGTATCGTTTAAGCGACTTTATTTACAAGTAGGTATTTCTAATATTAATTAATCGAGAAGCCCTTTCTATTCGACTTCCAGTTCTGCATCATCTACTGGCGTTAATCGCCTTACACCCCAGGTTCGGTCAATAGTCCTCTTCTAAAAACTTAAAAAAACAATGGCTCGATTGTCTGTCGGTGTCGCGGAACTATAGATCCGACAGTTTCCGCATAAAACCGGATCAAACCGGTTTCTAACCGCCGTGATATAATGCCTTGTTTATGGTAATTTGGCGCGTTTTGTTTGCGTGTTTGTTTAACGTACGTGGGATTTTGGGATGCTGCTCTGTCAATGCGATTAGCGGTTCTTTATGATGTTGCGGGAAATGCATTTTATGCTCGTTTATGTATCAACTTTTTTGACCCACTTCATGTGTGATTTTTAATTTTATTTTGCAATTTTTGTAGCGAGTTTAGCCTCAAAATAACTGGTAGAGTGGTGGTGAGTATTGAGGTTTTACAACGATGTCATATCCGTGTAACCTAACCTTCTCATAAACTAAAGACAGAGGATTATTAGTAGTCAGGGTAATGTGCATAAGTAATAATTATGATTATTTTATAAAATATTTGCCTTTGCCCCTACGTACCTACATAGTCAGATGGTTGTGCAGTTATTTACCCACGAAATAAAACCAGACACTTAGAATGTTTCTCTGATGTAGGAACATTTATCAATTACAATTTTTAACTTCCCGCCAATTTTTTTTTAGATTCTGTTATCAAAGTATTCTTAAGTAAGCAAATTTTAGCAAAACATCCAAACACCCTTTCTAACTGTATCCAGTTGCAATCAATCATGGGATCCCATTCATTCCTTTATGGGATCCCTCGAGGTGTTTATGCAAATATGGGCAATTAAATCCGCAGGTAACGGTTTTTGCGATACCCTTTGTTGTCTATGCGACAGCTGGACAGTAGCCAACTGTCTTTGCTTCCGAGCGTCTTTAAAAAGTGTACGAAAGAGTTTGAAGATCATTACAAGAGAGTCTAATTTTTGTGATGTCATGCAAACTTTGCGTAAGAGAGTTTGAAAGAACAACAAGAGTTTTGGAGTAAGTACACTTTTAGATTCTATAATTATCTTAGCTACCTATATTATCTATTTCATGAAGAAGGTACCTACGTACTATTTTAAATTAAATGAAAAAAATCACGTTTTGAAACTCTACCTACAAATGTTATTTTATGGAAATCATTTACCGAAATTAAAAAAAAATCATATAGTTTGTTTACTGTATAAATATTTGTTAATTAGGTACTTTAAATATAATAAATTTAAACTGATAATGAATGACTATATATACTTTCAAGCCTTCACCATTGTAATTATTTAATGCCTTTGATTATATTAACCGCTTTAATAATTTCATCTCGTTGTCAGCTATGAGTTGAATGTTACCACAAAACCATACCTGGTAGGCACACTTACGCGTCGATTTCACGATAAAACTTCATGTAACAAAATGCTTATCACTTTGACTTTTAAACTAGGAACTTGCTGGCATTATAACCATGGCATCGATTTGTTATGTTTGTGTTGTAGTAACTGCTGAAGTGTTCAGACGACTGAGTCTTTCAAGATTAAGTTTTAAGATAATTGTCCTGTTAAATCTGCTAGTGTTTAACACAAGAATGTCATATTCAAAAGCGAAAAACAACAAAATTCAAAACAAACATGGACTCGTATTGCCAACGTATGAAAATTTTGGTCAAAAAAGATTTAAAATTGTCAACAAGAGATTTGAGGATAAAAAGTATGATTTGGGAAAGAATGTTCAAAAGATATCTATAGGTAAGTGCATAAAAAAAGGATAGAAAAAAATGGTAGTGATCACGGAATTAATAATTTTTATTTAACCATTCCGTAGTAGTGATTAATGATTTAATTAGATAAATATATAAAACGTATCAGATTTTTATTTGAAAACAAGCATGAGTAACAAAGCAGTCCAAAGTTTGCCAATTTACTGCGAGCAAAAGTCAAAACCCTTCTATAGGTACCTAAATAATAATTAGCTGATTAATTTTTTGCAGATATTATACAAAAATAATATTAAAACACAGAATCCACTTAAAAATATCCACTTCATACCGTCCGCCATTTTTTTCTTCACAAAGATTTATTAAGACGAGAAAATTATACATAGCATTACATTAACAAGAATTATATTGACCCTATCGAATGACCGTTCATTCAAACTTGACCCTTGTAATGTGACCAGGGGTCATCTGGACCGCGCTGGACAAAGGTGGACAACGCAAAAAATGGGATTGGTGTTGCCGTGACAATGGACTGAGTGACCCTTCAAATTAACGTACCTTGCTTGACCCTCGGAAGTCGAGGGGATTTGAGGCGTACCGGGAGAAACATGAATGGCTTTAAGGGGCTGTGTTCACAATAAGCTACATTTATATTGAGTGCGAGCTGTGTGAGTGAATAAAAATAATGTGTATAGGATGGTCCGTTATTGTGGAGATCTATGAGTTTTTGTAAGACGTTTCGAATAGAAGTGAAGGTTATATTTATTTTTGACTAGAGCTCGCCTTAAAATTTGACCTTTAATTTTTTTTATATTTTCATTTGTTTCCAAATTTACTAATACGATTGAAAAATAGACGAGAAAAAGTGATGTAATTGAGTTTTCTTTCAGCCAATATGATAGTTTAAATAAATATATCCATATTATGAGTTTTGATATGATGATAGTTAAAGGGTTGAAGGATGAAACGTAATCCTTCAACCCTTCAACTTAGTGGTAACGTAGGCAATTTTTTAGCTGACAAAATATCCTTTTTTTCCATAAAAACACATTTTAATCAACTAAGCGTTACAGATGGTGCTATGAGCGCACTAATTCTAAACATTTGTACAGTATTTGAAAATGGAGCAATAGGAATGGGCGTTTTTCCTCATAGAATAATATACCATGAAGCAGACGACATGTCATATAAATGGCGGAAAAAGCTATAATTAATTTTCGCGTGATCCAATTAAAAAACAATTAAACTTATCGCACGAACGAAATGCTACATTTACCATTATTTCCCAGAGGACTACATCCTTCATTTTAATGGTTTTAATCTAGTAAATGAACGAAATGGAACAATTATCTGTTTATTTTTTGTGTAGCCGACAAACAGGCAGACGGTAAAATGGTAAATGGTCACCAGCGCCCATGGTCGTTAGCCAAAAAATAATAAATAATGCTGCACACTCATAGCAAAACTAAGATTCCCTGTGTCGGGGGTGCGATGGACAACACGCAAGATAAGGGCACAAATCCAGACCAAGAACGCCAATTTAAACTCACCGTCCAAATTTCCGCCTCAATGGGAATTGGGAATCGACCCAGGCGTTACTTTCAGGAACTCCATTATTACAAAACTAACCTTTGTACCTATGTAGGTACTTGCCTTGAGGATGTTGTATACTTTCTTTGTTCATTGCATGTCCGATGTTGGAGGGAGTGTGGTGTGACCTGCATGAAAGTTTACATTATCAAACATACGAGTTAGCTCTAAAAACCTTTAAACTAGGCAAGAAAGAAGACAGCAGACAAATAAAATACTGACTCTACTTTGCTCTATGCGTACAGAAATCGAACCTAGGTCTTTTACTCTACTAGATGTACTTAATTTATTCTGGGGCTCTAATTTCTACTCTACTTCTCTGTAGATACGTAAAGCAGTACATTTACACGTGCGCTTATTTATCTTTGTAATTATATAACGCATGTCTAATTGGCTATATTGCCTATTCATCGATGATTGCCAATCACTTATGTTTTTGTGTGTTTACGTGGGAAAACAAATTACTGTTGAGATATGGAGTTGTGATATAAGCTGGTGAGAGTGCAATTAGCTGTGGCGATAATTTTTTATGAAACTAAGGTAGCAAACGAGCATGCAGCATTTTCCCCCTGCCGCCCATGATAACTGTGACCGACCTAGAACTAGACTCAAAGGGACTAGGATGATTAATTCAGTTAGCAGACAGTGGTTAAACTTTACTTGGTTAGTTCATTAGTTAGGTTAGTTACTGTTAGTGACAGTTCGTTCTGTTAGTAGTTGATAGTAATAGTCCAGCTACTATTAGTACGAGTTTCGTTCTATTTCGGTTATAAAACGACAGACGGTTTTTGTGTTTTAATGTTATAAAGTAATGTGTGTTTATGACCACGCGACAAAAGTGAAAACTTATATGAATTTGTAATTTTAAAATAAATGTGATGCGAAATAAGCTTAAATGAGAGGTACAGTAACTCTAGTTATCTAGTAGGTAGCTCTAACGGCTTTAATAATAAAAATTTGCATTTCAAGATAAAATTAAAAAAATATCGTCTCCAGAAAAATACATAAAATTATGAAACCTACAATAATGCATATTAGGCAAGAAGAAAGATTCGTAGGTTCGTAACGAAAATGCACTCAAAAACTACTGGATGTAGATTTCAAATATAATTTCATAGAATTCTTCGAGAGCCCGCGTTACTTAAGCTTCAATTCTACTGAAATAATATCTCGTGTCGCCCCTCCGTGGTCGATTTGCAGCCCGTTTACGTTGGCTCTGGTACAAAGCCTAAAAATTGACGTCAGACGATTGACTGAAGTCATGTCGACTCTAGAGAGTGTAACCCACTCTTCCTTGGACAAGAATGTGACAGTTTAGTTTTTGTTATCAAGGTAAGTTTTGAAAGCTTTTCAAAATCACAATCAGCATATATCATACTCTCCTACTTTGGTCATGCCACACAAAGATAGCCAGAAAACCTCTATAAACTTCGTAACTATTGAAGAAAACGACAAAGTAGACCTCTCCTTATATGTATAACTTTGACACCCTTAGATTCCGAACTAAGTCCACAATTAAACAAGAATAACAAATATCTACCTACCCGCTTTACTCTACAAACGAAAACGAAGTCACGAACCCTATGTATAAACGTGTGTATATAATATACAGGTGTATGACTGTAATGTACGTCTGTATAGCGGGTTTATCTTGGCCCGCGCTCCCCCGAGAGTCGCCTGAAACGTGAAATATTAAACACTACACCGCCCGCGCCTCCTCTCTTTTATACACATTCTGTGTAGCATTGGCACGAATTGTATTAAATCGTGTCTACCCTCATTTTGTTAAACTTTTAATATTATACATAGTAATGGAAATTATAATAAAATGAATTCAACATGATTTATTGACCGTAAAGTAATTATTGTAAACATGGACACGGTACATTTCAATAATAAATTATGGAAATTAAACTTAGACAATGGGAATTTTGCTAAGCCATTTCTAATGCCAAAGTCTAAGTTTTAGGAAGGAAGGTTTGAGTTAACTTGACTTTATTTGCAGAATTTATACATACTCAATTCCTAGGTATCTACATCGAGAAACCGATCTTTGTCTTGTAATTGTAAGCGTACAAGAAGTTACACTCATGAACTTACCGAGAAAATATCCACACTGAAAACCATTATCCATGGGCCGTGATGGTCTCGAGTGACCCATGACACTTTATGACCCACTTTTTTGCTATTGATTATTTATGTTAAGGTTTCCAGTTTTTTTTAACATTTTAGGGGTACTGTTTTTTTTAATATACGACTGTTTATTTCTCATAGCCCAATCCAAAGCAAGAGCCGTGTACCCGCCGACGCCAGCCAGTCTCGCACGCACACAGACACCGCCACCCACACACAGACACACAGATAGCTGCCGTGTGGTGACTCACCTGACGAAGGGTGTGTGTAGTGTGGCCACGGTGGGTGAAGGTGGCTGGGACTCTAGTCGGCATTTTAATGATAAAATTGTTTTTATTTAGTGTTGATATTTTATTCGACTGCGCGATGCAAAGGAGGTTACTGTGTTCATCAGTCAATTAGCGGTTGAACAAATATGTTATTATACAAAGATACATGTTAAGTAATTAATGTAATTGTGATATAATTGTATTTATTCTCATAATTTAATTAAGCAAGCCTTGCACTGCACGTGGGCGGCACCAACCCGGGTAGAGCAGCAAATGGACGGGGTGGTATAAAACTAAACTGTATGCAATTGATATAGAAACAACATGAGGGGCAGCGAGCTTGCAAAACGGTTTTGCACGCGGGCGCCCATACAGCTTGCGGCGGCCTTGGGCTTATTCTTGTTCTTGTTCTATTTTAGTTTAAGGTTGGATTACTGAAATAAATAAATAATTATTTTTTCAGACTATCTTATTATCAAACCTTTTAACATTCAAACAACTTTTTTAACTCAAATAAAAAATCTGCAAAAAATTTCACAATTCATGGAATCACAAGGAGACAGTCCTGAGATAGCCAGTAAACATGGCGACAATACATATCGATCGTTGGCTCCCCGCAGTGGGAGATTGCGGTCTGCGCTTCCGAGAAACGGGAAATGGACATCTACCCTCCGTGCTGAAAATAACCACTCTTGTGCACTGCATAATCCCCTTCCACGAAATATGGTTCTGCGGCTTAATAGGTAGACATTCGCTTGCTATTTTTTATCCAGCTGTTTACTTGATCGATTTTTCGATTGACTGCTACCTGCTTTGACTTCAGAGCGCGCGGAAATCACATTTGTCGCCTAACATGAATTCATGTCGTCTGAAGCTGAGTGGTCACTGGCTTACTGAGCACGGGTCTCCTCGACATTGAGAAGGCCTAGAGCATGCTCCACCACGCTGCTCCAATGCGGACGAAAGCGCTAAAGAAATTTTCACGACATCCACTTAAATCCTTGCCACTAGCGGTCATTTTTAGGGTTCCGTACCCAAAGGGTAAAACGGGACCCTATTACTGAGACTTCACTGTCCGTCCGTCCGTCCGTCCGTGCGTCCGTCTGTCACCAGGCTGTATCTCATGAACCGTAATAGTTACACAGTTGAAATTTTCACAGATGATGTATTTCTGTTGCCGCTACAACAACAAATACTAAAAAACAGAATATAATAAATATTTAAGTGGGCGCCCATACGATATGCGATAGTTTAGTTACCTTTCGGTCCAATGGAGGCGTTGTGCGTAATATGTGGCTACAATAAAACAATTAAATATTTAAGTGAGGCTTTCATACAACAGACCAGATTTTTTTGGCGTTTTTATACGATGATACGGAACCCTTCGTGCGCGAGTCCGACTCACACTTGGCCGGTTTTTGGATTAGTTGTTGATAATCTAGGTATCTCCACCAATCCGTAATGGAGCAGTGTGGTGCAGTATGCTCTAGGCCTTTTCAATAATAACGAGAGACTCGTGCTCAGTAGTGGGAAATTAATGGGTTGCATCAATCTAGGTATAATTTTGTTTCAATTTGTCTAAGCTTCCCGAGCGATTGTCACCTCACAAACCTCTAAGTGCTATGTGTAATTCGTAATCTGTAGTTCTCCTCTCTGTGATCCGTGGTTAAATATTCTCGTACGAATAAAATAGGTTGTGAAATCTAAATTATTAAATTACAACTGTTTATGGGCCCAGAACTCTACAACTTACGATAATTATTCGTTCGGGTGAAATCTTAAAAACTGCATTAGGAGTGTGTTTGTAGTTAGGCTACCTTTTTCTCTTGCCTCAATTGGATATTAGTACCATAATTCGTCTTTTTTACTTTTACTGTCATTCACGTATTAAAATATTTATTTTGAATCGGGGATTTTATTTTAGGTAGCACACCGAAACCAAACAATTTACTAATTAAAATACATAGATAACTAAAACAATTTGACTGATTTTGCCTTAACTGTCTTATCATTATACAGTGCCACAAACTTATCTGACCCGGTAAGGGGGGCGCTACTGTCTTTGTCTTTGTGTGACAACAGTATAACATTTTCATTAGTTCCAATTTTGGCCACCGGATTAGATAAGTTTGTGGCACTGTAGTTATTGCATATATAAATATTGGATGCCATAAATAACACCGAACTTCATATTGAGCAGTATTTTTGCATATTGCTTTAGTTCTAATCATACTACAATTTTGTGACAAACATTACAGCTTGAATTTGGCTTTCGAACAAGGAAACTATTGAACGGTTAACAATCACAGTTATGCATTTATTATTTGCTTAACATTATAACAACGTGTTGGTTATTCAAAGTTTTCATTTACTATCAAATCGATTAGGTCTAGTCTATTTTGGAATCAATCTTACAATACCTGCCCGATTAGATAGAGACTTTAAGTTGAATTCATTGTGTCGTAGTTAACTCAGATTCGGATGAAGATACCTAAAAAATAAAATGGCCCGAAAAGTGTGTCATTGTGCCGCCCTTATCCCAAAAAGTGTCACCGCTGGTATAGTTAATTAAATTATACTTATTAATTTGTGAAACCTGAATTAGATGATAAAAAATTCCACATTTTAGGATCGTGTCATACCTATTTTAGGGCTCCTCGGTTAAGAGACCGTACGTCGTAGACACCATTAATGGAAAGTAATAAAATTTTACAGCACTAGTAAATCAATCAAACAAGCGGTCAATCAAGCCGTTCAAATATAATTGATGTTTGCCACAACACAAAAGGCGTGCGCCTTTTTAATAACTCATTATTAGGACGGAGCTTAAATATGCGCGATGACACGATAAGAGGAGACCATAAAGAAGCCATCGTTGTCTATGATAGAGTTGTGGTAGCTCGCCATCCCGTGCCTACATTGTTATGAATCTGAGTAGACTAGGGGCTGGTCAAAAATTTTAGCATATTTTTATTTTATTTTGCACATAGCTTCTTTAAACTTCGTGCTCGTATTTTTAACTGATATCAAAATTGTGAAGGTTCCAAAATGTGGTTTTTAAGTTTTGATTGTATGGATCAACGTAATCAAACGATGTCTGCTGATTTAAGACTAATTTATTAGAATAAAGAACCAATATTATTTAAGTTTAACTAACTACATACTATAAGGTATGATACACACTACATGGTAAAGTGAAAAATATTCAAATTAAACGCGATAACTGGCGTACCTACATAAAGACCACAAATAGTTAAATATTCAGCAACCACAAATTAACAATACTAACAGTAAACTTGTGCACATCAATTAGGTTCTTTAAAGTTGCATATAATTTACTTCAAATTACAAGTTGGTAATTAAAACAGAAATTTATTGGATATATGTAGTAAATGTAATAAAGTCATAAATGGTATAATTGCATGTTCAAACAGTTTAAATAATGCAAATATTAATCGTGAAGCATCAACCATCAAAGTTGCGTTTTGCAAACTATATATTATTTTACAACAGTATCAAGATACTTTTTATTGATCAATTAAAAGTTTAAGTTGAGATATAAATGTATTAAGTAAATTGCTGTTGACTGTTGATGTTGATTAGGAGTATTGCGTTATTTGATATAGGGTCTAACACAGTTGATTTTTTACAATATATAAAATATATAATTATTGTTATTTATGTTGTTTATTACTCTTCACTGCCATTCCATCCAAATTCCACTTCCATCAAAGATTTTCTAAGAGTATCAATCTAATCGTCGTAATTGAATACTAGGTACACTGAATAAATGGGCATCACTTTAAATTTTTCAGTTCATACATTTTAAGATAATAATTTTACATGTAAATATATTTTTTCTACAATTTTTATTACTTTTTACTATTTCTTACAAGATTATACTACTAAGTAAGTACATATTGATTAATCGGTAAAGTTTAACAACACTACACGCCTAAAATGAATCCTAATAATTCCTATTTAACGCCATAAATGTCCAGTAATTGTACATTCACCCTAAATTATTAACTATCGAAAATACAGTCATCCCCTAAGCTACAAGGCGAAGTTTATATTCAGGGCGCATACCGCGCGCTGAGCGCCCGTTTCTACGAACATAATCAGCAAATAATACGAGATGCGCGTCATTGCATCGCGCGCCGCCGACTTTACATCGCCATAAGGACCGGAGCAACGCACTTACTGGTAGGCTGTACTCACTATTGCAGAGTAATGTTAGGCTGCGTAAACGCGAATCACAGAGTAGTATAACATCCTCATTAATAAACTTTTAATATGTCGTACCACAGGTATCGGTTACATTACACTACTTTAACGGTGATCATCGCAGTCCTCAGGGGTAGCAACGCATGTGCCCAAATAAGGACTGAATAAAAAGTTTTAATTATTTATCTATCTATTAAAATCATTTTTTAAGTAAGTTTAAATTCACGCATAACAATTTTGATGGTGGTTTCGTTTTATAGAGACTAACATTTAGATACTTTATGTATTACTATTTTACTTTATTTACTTTTTTTATTTTTTCATACGCTTTTTTGCCTTTTTAGAGGACTCGGTTTTGGCTCTGGAGTACAATCTGGAAGTTTGCGTAAAGGCTGACTTTAATTACAATGAATTCATTACGTGTGGAAGCAGCCTTAGTCCCCCAATGTTATTAACCCCCAATTGTGTCATAAATGGCGATCGCTAATGTTACGATAACGATTTTAGTAGTTACAGCTTTACATTTGGGTAAACGCAGCCTTATAATATGGATAGCTTGTCCATTCAAATTTAAATAAAATTATTTTGTTTTCATTAAGAAATGGGTCATTCACACTAGATTTTTGAATGGAACAATTTAACATATAAAACCCTTTAAAAGTCCGTATATGGACTTTGAGAAACAACATTAGTAGTACTGACAATGTCTATAAACGACGCACACTTTTTACTACCATGATCGTTTGTGGGCCGTTTACGTAATAATCAATAGTTTGAAATACTAAAAACACTTTTCTGGTGTATGCCGTTAAACGGAGTTCCCTTGTTTGGAGCTAATCTGATCGTAGTATTCGGTCATGATTACCATAAAATAGCATTATCAACGGCCCTTGACTTATGTGCAAATTTTCAAGTTAATCAGACTTCTTGAAACTGATTAAAACCATGCTGAAAGATTCCATTACACACACAGGTTTATCATCGCAACCTTTAATTGTCCCACTGCTAGACACGGGTCTCTTCTCAGAGTGAAAAGGTTGAGGCCATAGTCCACCGCGCTTGTCAAGTGCATACCTATTGGTGGACCCACTTGCGGATTCACACACCTTTGAGTTTTGCGAACTCTCCGGTATACAGGTTTCCTCACGGTATTTTCCTTCACCATTCACACATACAAGAAAACCTCATAAAACTGTGTTAAAAGTCCACGTTGCAAATTTTCATCAGTAGTCACACACCGACAAGTAATCACACGCTCGTCGGAAAATCAATTTTCATCTTGAAGATGACATGACTGACACACCATCTTGTATTTGAAAACAATGATGGCTGTATCCGCAAAAACATAAATCTCAATACTCACTTATCTCAGGTGTAGCCGAAACGTTTTAGTTCTTATCAATGCAGGCTCTTGGACAGGAATGTAGTTTTATCGTCTGCGCACGCGCCGATCATAGGTTTATAATGTTTTAGAAAGAACAATCCACTTATTGTAATGAGTTAATAGCAACGCAAATCTGTCCTATTTGTGAACGGGTTTTGCAATGCAATGCAAAAAAAAAACACCAAAGATTAATACAAGGACTCTATCTCTCTAAGGTTTCTATCAATTTTCATGAAAAAAAATGTGAAGTTAGTTAGTAATTCAATTTAGTTACATAAAAAATGCATATGATGACCGGACAACCACAAATAACAAACAACTCGACAAAGTACAACTAAAATTAGTAGTACCAACAAGTACCAACACTAGTAGGCTAAAGGCTTAGAACGACGACTGAACTGTTATACGTAACCTTTTAAATGTTTTGAATCGTGTAAAATTTAACGATTTACGTTACTTTAATTAACTCTACCTGCCTTAGTAAATTGAATCTTTTATCCTTTACATCCATTGTTATTAATAAACATGACACGTAAATTAATTAAGTTCTCATGTTTTTCTTATCTTTGACAATAGAGAATCACATTACAGAGACAAATAATTTTAAACTTGGAATAACTTTACACTGCGTTTATTAATAAAGTACACAGCTAAAGTTTTTAATACATCTCTGTACCATTCATAACGCTTCAAACCTTGAAGATGTTGGATTCATCTCCTGAGTATGCACGTTATCAGTCCAGTAAAGATGTCAGGTGAAACAAAAAGTGTCTGGACAGTTTAGATTTCAACACAGACGACTCCTGTCCTAAGTGCCACCGTTTAAGTAGAAACATCGTGAACAAGCGATAAGCGACCTACCTGCTAGCTCGATACACCAATCCAGAGACTAAAATCGCAAAGAAGATCATTTGAAGTTCCCGATTAATTCTAGTGCTTATTCCTTTTCTAAATTAATCATAAAATACTGACAGATGTTTGTGGCAGAGATAAAAATTTCTACAAATATTTGGTAATCATTACAATTTTAGTGTTTGTCAATAACCCGTCTAACTACCGCACAAACAACTGTTTTTTGTAATTAAATCGCCCAGGTAAAGCTTTCGAATTTTATCCCGCTAAGAAACCGTAATTTTTCAACATAATTTGTGTGAATATCGTGAGACGGACAGTCTAATTTGTCCATGTAGAACAGTTGTACAAATGATTGGATTGCGACACTACGTGGGAGCTCGTCTCCTCGCTAATTCTATTATCTGTGGCTCCAAAGGATTTCTCGTCAGCATGTATCCCCCTTCTGTGCGTATTGCCATACAGTCCGACATGAAAATAAGGGCAGATTTATGTCACATGGCAAGGTTTTGCAAACAATGAACGAACTTGCAAATTGTAGAATGAGGTTCTGACGTATTGCCAGAACGATTTGACAGGGGTATTTTCCAAAAAGGGTGTAAAAATAGATCTTGCGACTCCCCTGTTGTTACTCGTGTCCGTAGGTGACGATGACCACTTATCATCAGGTGGCTCGTCTGCTTTTACATCAGCCCTTGAACCTCTAAAAAATAAGTTTTTTTACAAAACAGTACTTTTAAATTTCGAAAACAAAAATAATTATCAATTCGGCTCACCTAGTAAAATGACCTAAAAACAAAAATACAGTCAAATTGAGAAAAAATAAAATGGAATTAAGAACCTCTTCCATTTTTGAATTCGATTACATAAAACAGATGTCGGAACCATTGGATAAAACCGCGTTCAGGTATAACAAGATGTAATTCCACACAAGCCCAGTGTGTCACCGCGGCGCGGCCATCATTGTATCACGCACTATCATTCTATTGTATCAGACAACTACACAGAATTCACACTGCATGAGAATTGTTGTAAGATAAAATTAGTGGATCTATTACAATATAGTTAGCGTATTAAAATATATAGGTACTTACCTACTTACATAATAGGTGCTCTACATATTTTGCCACTCTCTTATTTTGTTTTTAAAAGTATGAGTAATAGTTAAGTGATTTGAATGTGGGCTCTCAAACGGCAGGGACTAGGTTCTAATCCCTCACGCACCTCTTATCTATACTTCTATAGTAAGTATACTAATAATATAAAGGGGAAGTGTTTGTTTGTTTGTTTCTTCTAACGCACTTATCTCAGGAACTACTGGTTCGAAACTGGTTGAAAATATATTTTTATGTTGAATAGTCCATATTATGGGAAGGATACAGGCGATATAACATCACGCTATGACTAATAGGAGCGGATCAACAAGTTTTAGAGCTCTTTTACTCTACCTAAGTAACATACATGCCAACAGTTTCTTGCGTTTAGTACTTTCGGCAGTGCGATATCTGTCATTTAATCACTCAGTATGTAACGGAAGAGTTGCAATTTTAACATAGGTATAATAAATTGTTGATTGATGATAATTGTCAATATTATACCGATTTTTACGGTTAGCACCTAGACCACACCGATTAATTAACAAAACAATAAACAATACATACCATCTAGTGTTGACCAGAGATGCACCACACATGTACTCGTACAATGCATCACGCCGCGGTACATCGGTACATCACGCGCTGCACGGTACAATGGGATCGTGACGCGGTGCTGTGATATGAATATGTGATCGCCGATCGGGTTTTTGTCGTCCTCTGGCCTCTACCTTAGCTTTGGTTTGAGTTCGGGTTGATACTAATATTGTTCCTGTGGTTTCGGTTTGAAGTGTGAGAGAAGAATGCTAATTTGAATACCTTGATATGAATAGTACAAAGTTATGGTGGTATGGTGCAAAAGTCATCAAGTCAGAATGTTGTTTAAGGGGTTCTGGGTTCAATTGTCAACGAGGTGATTTCAAAGAACGCTAAATGTTTGTGCTCGGTGTTGGTGTGTTCTTGCCTTGGTGTATTACCCGTGGTATCCACGGTACAAGAAGTCCTAGAGTGGTGCTATAATATGACTTGTTTATTTCTTTTGACTACCCGAATGGCACAATGGTTAACACACCGGATCGCAGTTCCGAGGGTCCTGGGTTCGATTCCTAGCGAGGCGGCAATTTGAATGATGAGTTTAAATTTCCGTTCTCGGTCTGGGTGTGTGTCCTTGTCTTGTGTGCTATCCAAGGCACCCACGACACAGGGAATCCTAGTGTGGGGCTTTGAGTGTGTGGCGTTATTTATTTTATTTTATTTATTTATTTTTATCTTTGTGTTATTATTTATACACCCTGCTGAACTATCGACGAGGCTTAAGTGGGTCTAGATGAGTTCCATACTGTTTGACCACATATATTATATATACATCGAACCCAAAACCCAAAATTCCGCTTGTAGGTTCACTACCAATTAGGTTAAGGGGTCGTTCTTTTTTCTTCACGCACAATGACATGCAGATATTTTGATAGATTCTGTGATTGATTCGATGTCTACATTTATTTTCAGAGTATCGTTGAATAGAAACACGAGCGAGTCAGATTGACTTTGGTCCTAATGGTCCTAATGGAGTTGCGCGTGCGCATTGATTACATCGTTAATGCGTTAATGCACATCATTTGTTGGTAACGCACCTTTAGTCACGGGACTTCCCCTAGGGTTTGGGCCCATCCCGTCCCATTCCCTAATGTTTGGCTATATTGATCAATGTGTCTTCTCTTACTTAGGTACCTACCCTATACCTGATGGTACGATGATGGATATTGCTATAAGTCCAGGACGATAAGCGCTACTTTGCATACTATGTTGGGCTCATAAGCCTATTACTACTTATCTTATTTTATATTATTACTTATCTTCTTTAAAACTTAAACTCTATTCAAGACCGTCATTGTCGGTAATTGTACCTTTGAATCTTTAATTTTAAAGATGTGCACTGTCGCACAAAAAAAATATTTAAAAAAATCGAATTGAATTGTAATATATTAAAGTAAAATAAATACTTTTGTTACTAAAATATTTAGTACTGACTTGCCAAAAATCTGTTTTTAATTCTTTGTTCTTTTTAGATAATTGCCTATAAACAATTAGATTAGTAAAACAAATAAACTGCGCCTAGCATCCCTTATTGACAACAGTTTATCAACAGTTTCAAGCTAATTAGATCGAAACTATTTAACAAAAAACATCTGGTCGCGTGTCCATCGAGAAATCATCTCGTTAATGCATCCCGTACCGCACCTTTGTTGACGTAGGGTTGGTAGGGGCGCGGGATCTGACACTTCCACGCCTTAATGCTGCCATGGGAACTTGCGTTTCAATTCTGATATTTAAATCTGGAATTCAATATGTTTGAATTTTGTTACTCGAATCTTGAATTCAATGTTTCAATTTTTTTATTCAAATCTGGAATTAAAATACTATATATGTTTTAATTTCGTTACTCGGATTTGAAATTCAATGTGTAAAAGTTTTTAAAATTTAAATTTGGAATCAATGTTTCAATTTTGTTATTTAAATCTGGAATTCAATTATACATGTAGATTCTTTTTTTAAATATTTAAGATAGAACCAAGCAGTATTTAGCTGCCGCCCATGACAACTCTGACCGACACAGAATAAGACTCAGATCGAAACTAGGGCGTGACGGTTAGTCCAGTTAGCAAACTATGTTAGAACGTTAGTTAGTTCCTTCGTTAGTACTGGTTAGTTAAATAATTCGGTAGTTCGTGAGCACTGGGACAGGAATTGTTAGTGATAGATACCTAGTCTTGTTAATCTATCTCATTATCTACTTGCCTTGTCGCAGAATACCCCTCGCTTACTACACATTACGAGGTCGATAAAACAAGTAGTACTTAGGAATAATAATTAAATACTGATGTAAAAACTCGCACATCAATAATTCAGTAGACACATTGACTGCAAAGTCTACCTACTCCATACAGCAACACGCTATAACGAGTAAAATTATAAATCAATATCCTAATGCATTGTTTTTCTCAATACCTATCCCTCGCTTATTTTTTATCCCGCCGGGGATGTGATAGGATCTCGTGGCGATCGCGTGTCGGCGCACCGTTTGCGTACAAACTTACCCTTACCACTTGTATACCACTGATACCGAGGTGAGAGATATTACAGTTGCTATAGAATTGTATTGATATGATGTTTTTACAAACCCAAGTTTTTATAGTGCCAAAATCCAGCAAGTTAGCTTACACTTGAGTCGAGTACCTACCTATATGGAATTGCTACGAGACTACAACAAAATTACTAGTGATCACAGTTCAATTTAGTTTGTAAATAAAATTTAATTACGGCTTTTTATTTTCCTGCACATCTACGGCTGGAGCTCTTAACCGATTTTTTATGTGCAGCTATCGTTATTTAACTTATCTCATCTGACAGCTTACATACCTAAACTGACAGCCGCCGCAACTGCACATTCGTGTGGCGGAAAAATCTTACGCAACTTTTTTTCTAGCCTCCACATCTCCATAAGTAACTTCGTGCCATTATCATAAGTTATATGAAACATTACTTATACGCAAAATAATAATTTAAATATCGAATGACTAATGAAAAATATATGATTCATAAAACCACCCTTTCAAGTCTTCTAGTAACCTAGTTTTTTACGATTATACTTAAAGCGAAAAAATAAAAAGTAGGATGACGTCACATCCGTAGTAGGGGTAGTTTTCCCCAGGTTAACGTGTTTGTGTATGCAGACCAATTTACTGATTGTTCGGCCCCGGTTGCGCACGCAGGGTCGGGGGGTCGGATCTGATCTCATCGATTTTACCTGCAGCCAAAGATGGGTGAAATGTAATTATGATTATTTTTTAGTTATCTCTTTTTGTTTCATGCTTTCCTAGTACCTACGTAGGTACAGTACAGGTAACGTAGCCCAGAGAATTAGTCGGCTGAAGTGGTAATGGGCTGGTCATCGTTCGAAGGACCGACAACTGCTGGGAAAGAAAGGTCCTCATGGAGACCACGTCTTGGAAAAAGTAGCGAAGGGCGCTCCCCGACAAGGTGGACTGACAACCTGAAGAACAGCGGGCATCCGCTGGATTTAAAAGGCACAGGACCGGTCAGAGTGGCGCCAACGGGGAGGCCTACGTCCAACAGTGGACTTGTAAAGACTCATGGATGGTTGAAGGTACAGTACAAATGGGATTGGAGTGGAGAACATTAAATCGTATGTTTTAATACCATGAAATACTGAGTGTATACCTAAGTAAACGCTACTCACTCCCCACCCACGCCAGGTTTTCCTGTGTCGTAGGACCACAGACAGCTCGCAAAGACAAGCACACGCCAACATTTAATATCTTAGTCTGCCAAGTTCAGATCAGATATTTTTAACCGACTTCAAAAAAGGAGGTTCTCAGTTTGACCTGTATGTATGTATATTTGTGCGCGATTATCTCGCGTTTGGTTGAACTGATTTTGATGCAGTTTTCAGCATAGTATTTGTCAGACTTAGGAGAAGGTTTTAGGCATATTGTTTGGCTGAACCGATTTTGATACGGTTTTCAGCATCGTGTTTATCAGACTTAGGAGAAGGATTTAGGTATATTAACCGCGTTTAACTGAAACGTTCTTTTCGGCGTTAAAGTCGGTTCTATTTTGTTAAAAGTTATAACTAATCATAAAGTCCAACTAATTGGAAAGTAAATTGTGTAATGATAATAATTGGTTAGTATTGTTGTAGCGAAGAAAAACATCGATAGCAATTATCCTATCAACGCCAACGTTTCAATTACAGAGTAGGTAATTAACACCTATGCGTATAGAATAATCATTCAGACAGATTATGCAAGTACTTTTAAACTAACACAACGCTTAAATAATAAAAGAAAGTTTTATAAACAATGTTTAAATCATCGTTACAATAAAAGGATACAAAAATACAATTATTGTAAACGGTTACGATTTTAAAATGTTGTAAATTATAATTGGAAAGCAATTAATTCAGTTAACTGTGCTGTAAAACGTTGAGAATTTGCTTTGTTTGGAGTCTATGTACGTAGAGCGTAGTATTCGGATAAGCCAGACATAAAATTGAATTGTCATTTAAATTGAAACAATATGTGAAATTTTATGTTTGTGGACTAAGAAAAATTAATTCTAAGTTTTGATTTAATAAAAAAACAGAGTAAGAGAGAGAGAAAATGGAAAACTTTTTTAATTATATCTATTATTTATATAAATCTTTATGTACCATACACATGTACCTATAGAAACAAAGGCGGACTTAAAGCTAAAAGCAATCTCTGCCAGTCCATTTTATGACGATTTTCAATGCAAATAGACGTTTCCTATCAGTTGTTTCAGTTACTTGTAGGTACAACAAGAAGTAGGTATTACGAAAGTTCCTTTCAACACAATACAAAAAATGTATTAGCACACAAAAAAATGATTCTAAAACGTTCTATAAACATGTCCATTATTGATACAAAGGTGTACATATTGATTTGTGCATGTAATTGTACATGAGCAATACCTACTATTTATTGTCCACCTACCTCATACCTACAAGCCCTGTTGACATGACTGGGCAAATATGAGCACGGTAGCGTGTGTACGGCCGTAACAACCGCTGACATATAATGATGTTTGCCCGCTCTCCCCCGAGATATGGCGTTTTTACGGGAATTAAAAACGCTACCAGCTCGCCCCTTTATTATCTTTTTTTAATAAGGCCGAACAGCATATAATATTGTGTCGTTATCTGTGGCGGCCCCACAGAGTATAAAATCGGTCTGTGTTTTTGCGCGGGCTTTCCGATGCGGCAATAAAATTGTTGTATTGATATTGAGTTTATTAAATGAGATCTATTCGAGATAACTATTATTTTATAGGATCGTTGTGTTCATAGGGTATCAAGGAAAGAACAAAACATGTTATAGTAGATTGTATGACAAGGGTGCAAAGTAATATTTTTTCGGCGAGGGCGTTTTTTGAATCCAGAGCGAAGTGAGGGATTCTAGAGTAGAATCCCGAGCGTAGCGAGGGATTCTTTAGTAGAATCCCGAACGTAGCGAGGGATTCTTTAGTAGAATCCCGAACGTAGCGAGGGATTCAAAGTACGTCGCCCGAGCCAAAAATATACTTGCACCCGAGTGATACACTCTACTTTTCATCACCCACTATGAGAAAATAATATATATATATAACGGCGCTAAGGTCCGAGCGGTCGATATAATTTGGGTTATACGTGGCTGGAGGTCAGAAATAATAGTCAGTACACCGAGTTTAAAGGTCTATTACAACACTTCAATACAGTTTTATAACAAATAATGAACTATTTCGAAAATAAATTCAGATTACATTAAATTAAACTTAGAAATAAAGCTTACGACAAAATAATAGCAAAGTAGCAAAGGATCAGCAAGATTACTTCGGATTAAACATGGAAACGCGGCAAGTTTGGTATGGCAGTGGGTTCTACACGTCTACTCGGTCTAAGCGCTCAATTCCGAAAAAAGCCCCCCATCATAACAGCTCTGGTTCTTTATAGTGTCATCTCTAACCCCCACTCCATGCCAACCATGCCCAAACAATAACTGTTTGACGTTTCCACAAATAGTTAAAGGGATTCTCCACAGATGGCGTTGAAAGATTAGCGCAGGACTTTACTGCACTCCGACAAGTAGTTCCAGCGATTCTCCACAGATGGCGTTGAAAGACCAGCGCAGGACTTCAGAGCGCTCCGACACGGCCATCCTGAGGATCACACGTCCTCGTGTGAAGTAACTGGAATGAAAGAAAATTCTCGAACAGTACTGGTTCTAGTCGTTCGGCCATTCCTGACCCAAGTGGGCAGGGAATAAAAAACAACTTTATCAAATTATTACAAATTTTGAATATCATAACAGATTATTTCTCTCAAAACTAAAGCTGACATGTCGATCAACACCCATACTCAGTCAAATAATAGGAAACTCATTGAAATATTGCAGTGCTCGTACCCTGACCTCCATCCGGTCCTGATCATCACACTTATAACCTCCATCCAGTCATAAGCATCAACCCAATAGGCAACCTCTATCCAGTCACCTGCGCATGTAACCTCCATCCGGTTACAAACACTACACCCCCCAGATGATCATTTCGAGCTTTTATCAAAAATAATCTTAAAAAGGTTTGTTCAACATGTCGCTTTATTTATCCTATCACGTTACAGATTAATCCAAAACAAACTTTACATTCCTCATAAAAGTTACTTTTCTCAAAAAGTTATCATTTCTCAAACAAGTTGACTTATCGAACGGTACTCAAGTACAATCATGTACTCCTCTCAAAAATAACGACCGTATACATAGCTCTCATCTAAATATACTCGTATTGCAACGTCCATCCCGATGCAAAACTGTCTACTGGCACCCACCAATAACAGCACAAAACACTTCTATCCAGTGTTCATATAAGGGCTATGCATTTTTCAAAGTAACAACACCATTAAATTATAATTTCAAAAGTTCCGTTCGACAAGTTGACCGAAAACTAAATCTCTCAAAAATAGACTTTTACCAAGTGAACTACGTCTCGAAAAGAAAAGTTAATTTACTACTTCTTTAAGCTATTAGAAAATAGTCTGAACAATACAGATCACCTGTTATGTTGCGTCCGATCTGAGGCTGCCAGTTGCCAGAGCTTCCTCCTTCAATGTCACACGAATGAACTCCAGGAAGCCCACGAGTGCACGCACGCAGCCGTCGATTCGGCTGCAGACAACACATGTGTAACCTGCGTGTGCTGCTGCCTGTGCATCCTCGAAAACTTATCTGAAAACAGAACGATGCACATTGCATCGCCACATGTGAGATTACTTCAAAACTCATTGGTTTCACAAGGTAAACCAAAACCAATCGAAGTGTGCTGCACTTGTAACTAAAATAATTGGGGAACTGATTGTATCCAACTGCTACTTTAATTAAAAATTTCACTGAACTTTCGATATCTTAATTGTTATCTTTTGTCATTGTTCATTAATTACAAGACACATTAAAAGGTCATATTTTCACAAGGAACGAAAATAAAATGGAAGTTATAAAACTCCAACACACCAGGTGTAATAAAATAAAAGTCATACCAAAACGCCGTTTCACTTTTACCTCGTTTCATGTTACCACAACTAGGTGATGTCACCCTTGGTTCCAGACAGGTACCAGACAAGGTCTTGGTCTCTTGGTCTCCAGTTCCTTATAACCCAGAAACGCTTCCTAAACGCATCATAAATCCGACGTAAACACTTACGCCGACTTTATTTATTTCGAAAATATAGTGACTAAAGCGGGTAAGAATCCAACTAATTCGTCTGTAATAACTCTAACGACAATGTTTTGGACCATTAGATAACGCTTACACAATATTTAAAATTAACAATAAACTACGCGGGTATTTAGAATATCGAAATTATTTTGTCACATAGTAAATAAAACTTTGAAAATTGTATGGTGTTTCACTTTTCAAACAACGCGAACCAATGAGCAACTAATTCGATCGACGTCACCAATGAACAACCAAACCGTTCACTTTAAAAAAACTAGCTTACTATTGTTGTAGGTACTCGATAAATGGAATACTTCGTCAAGCTGAGCACAAATAAAGCAGGCATCTATTTTGTGTGTTTATCTTTCTCCAACTAATCCTTTTCAGCGATAAGCGGCGCACCAAATACCTAACCAAAATAACTATCACGAAAGGAATGAACACGGGTATCTAATAAAAGTCACCGCACTGTACACCTGATCTCATTATCAATTAAAAATGTATCAATCACTGAATGCACAACAAAATACCTGACCTCAAACGTTTGTTATTCTTTTTTGACCAGACAAAATCTAATCTATGTACCCCCTTTATCTTTAACAATTTTATGAACGCAGATTAATTATTACTGTAACCAAATCACAAATGGATTGCAAAACATTGATAACAAAATCGCCACTAATTCATTACACGTAAATTCTACAGCCATGAGCCAAGTACCATCGTCGTTATCATAACCAAAACTGTACGCATACTCTACCAAAATAACAAGTTACAATTAAGTTTATTGAAACTGAAACTTCCGAGTACGAATGACCTCTATCGCCACGGCTCTCCCGCCGAACAGTACGCATATCCATCTCGTGGATAGCACGTGTACAGCACTCCTGCTGCTACACGATACGGTCTAAAAAGACCACGACCTCCGCCAGAGTTAAACGCACACCGCGCACCCACGGACTACTCGAGTTTCCTCGAGAGACACCGATTTCTACCGGGCTACGACTACGAAATAACTACTGGTACGGTCGAATACGGCCGATAGATTCATTCACGGGTCGCACTGGACCCGACCAACCGAACTAAGATTCATCACTATTACTCGACTCAAATTCACTTTTTATATCACAACACTTCAAATGGTACTTAGCCCTTGGGTATTCTTAGCAATCTAGCCACAAATCTACCCACGTTAAACTTCAACAAAATGATCGCATGATAAAAGTGTGTTCCGATGTTATAATACTTGGTTAAATTACACTAAAATCAAAGGGTGTAACTTTCCCTTCATAATAAAAACAGAGGTCATAATAAAAATGGTTTTTTTTTTCAGCGATTAAACATCAAAATAAGATTACAATGAGAAGTGATTTGTTTTAATTACGTAACTGCCTTAAATGATTTTATTACCGAATAATGTTTTTTTTTCACTCACGATTATCGAACTACACACACACAATATAGTTTACACAAAAATTAAAATTTAAGCAATGAAATTGTATCACCTCAGACGTAATGGAATAAAAATAATGCCATACCCATACTTGCCGTCTTACTTGAAAATCCTTTACACCGATACTTGCCATTTTATTTCAAAATCCTGTTTTACCGTGTGGTGGTCATATCTCTTCACTTGCCATCCATGCCTCACAATATTATCACCTGAAAACCTGAAATAACCTAGCCAGCCATGTGTGGGACGTGAAGTTACATCCAACTTCTGATAACGGCGCTAAGGTCCGAGCGGTCGATATAATTTGGGTTATACGTGGCTGGAGGTCAGAAATAATAGTCAGTACACCGAGTTTAAAGGTCCATTACAACACTTCAATACAGTTTTATAACAAATAATGAACTATTTCGAAAATAAATTCAGATTACATTAAATTAAACTTAGAAATAAAGCTTACGACAAAATAATAGCAAAGTAGCAAAGGATCAGCAAGATTACTTCGGATTAAACATGGAAACGCGGCAAGTTTGGTATGGCAGTGGGTTCTACACGTCTACTCGGTCTAAGCGCTCAATTCCGAAAAAAGCCCCCCATCATAACAGCTCTGGTTCTTTATAGTGTCATCTCTAACCCCCACTCCATGCCAACCATGCCCAAACAATAACTGTTTGACGTTTCCACAAATAGTTAAAGGGATTCTCCACAGATGGCGTTGAAAGATTAGCGCAGGACTTTACTGCACTCCGACAAGTAGTTCCAGCGATTCTCCACAGATGGCGTTGAAAGACCAGCGCAGGACTTCAGAGCGCTCCGACATATATAATAGAAAATAATAGAAAATAATACGTAAAAATGCACGAAAACTTAATTTTAATTTGAAAACGAAATCTTAATTTGATTTCTTTTTTTATTATTCAGATGGCGGCGCCCTCGCGTCGTACCAGACATTCTTTATTCAAACAATATTTGCGTTCGATTTCTTTAGCGCAAAATACTAAAATGTTCTAAATTCAAAATAGGACGGAAAAGATCTAGCCGGCAGGAAAAGTTGTATGAAAATTCATTCCCGCCCGCTGAATAGAAAACAGCAACTTTGGAACCCCGTAAGTCCGAACCAAGTCGTCTTTTTCGAATAGGTGTGATGAAAAGAATATTTGAATAGTACGAGAGGCCCCAACATTGGCGGAACCTTAACCTAAAACTGGTACTTATTTTAAACTATACCGGGTACTCACGATATTTATTATTGGTGCCGATATTAAAGTAGGTAAATTAAGCTTAGTACTTAGTACTACAATCGAGATCCCCAAATTAAAAACCTTCCCCCTATTACTCAGTACCTAATTACCAAAAATATTTAGTGACATCATATTACCTATCTCCATAAAATTTTATTCAAGTTTTGTTAATTTACTTGATCTAATCTCAATAACGTTGTATGAGGTGAAGTTATAGGTATATCTTTCTGACGAGGCAGAGTAATTTCCCTGAAATTTCCGCTGAGAAACGAATAGTGGCTGTGTGGGTAGGGTTGTAAATGAAGATTACTTGACTTTGTAAAAAGTGGCTAAAAAGTATAATACGGTATGTACAATACCCTCTTATCTAAGTATTAAATTAAATGATATAGTTACACTAAACACAGGAACAACAAAAAGTATTGAATATTTAGATCTTTTAACGATATTTGTCGCAATGCAAACCCCCTTTGATGATCTAATGTCTAGATTGAGCGTCGCCCTACAATAAAAACAAAAAAAAAAACAAGGCAACAATATCAAGCATGTGTGCGTGCAGGCGATTTACACGTTCGTCTATTGTCTATGTGTGCGTGATCAATGATAGAATTTTTTGACACGTTTGCGCGGATTCCATCTAGACATTACATCATCAAAAGCAAAACCCATTAATTATTATTCAATTGATTTCGCCTATTAATCTTCCCTGGGCATTTATTATATACTGAGTAAATACTTACTTATTACATTACATTACTCAACGAAACAAAAAAAAAACATGATCGAACATTTTGTCTGTTCATTCCCCTCTGATTTGTAACAATATCAGCTTATCGGCCATGCACCTTTCCAACAAATTCACTTCCTCACCACCTGGTAATCAGTGGAACAATGGCTGCCAAATTTCCGAACGGAATAAAAAATGATCTGTCAAACGAGCAGCTTTCCCGTCAATTTGGCGGCGATTCGCGCCCTCCGACGCCACGCACTCAGTATTTTAGTAGAGTGACCATAATATTTAAAAGAATTGCTTAAATAATTTTTTATTGCCTCGTAAAATATATTTTTTTTATTTTTTTTATTTTTATATATTTTTTTTTATTTACAGTATAATGCTAATGGTTGTGAAAAGTTTAACTAAATTAACGTGAATAGTTTTAGCTATAGTTAAGTGCTTTGGTCAAAAATCTTAAAATGATCCAGTAAAAGTAAAAAGTGTATTTAGGTACTATCGATACAACTAATTTAAATATGATTAAATAAAAAACAAGAAGACCTTAATAAAGCAAAAAGTCTAGGGCGTACCTAATGTATGGCATTATATGTCCACAAAAGGTGCTGCAAAAATAATGTTTTTACAACTAAAATGAAAAAACATAATTATAAGTACACCATCATTTTCATACATACTCATACCTATACATATATCTACTTAACCCTACAGACTAGTTCAGCTAATCTAACTTACAAATTTAGCTATACCTATTTATATCGTCAAAAAGGAAAACCTGACGTCAGAACTCATCGAATTAAAAAGTTTCACATAAATAATTGAGCATCCACAAACATCGCGTAGTCTGGCCACCCACACAATTTGACACGCCCTCACTCCGAGATTAATAGGGCTGCATGTTTAGGCGTCGGTTGCCATAGCGCCGGCCGTCAGGGAGGGCCCAAATACCACATCTCGGGGGGACATTTGTTATCTGGCAATACCGTTTGATGACAAGACGGCGAAAGGTCACGCGTAATTGGAGTTTTTATAATACAATTTGAGTAGATTGCTTTGGACATAATTTTATGATGCGATTATGCGATATTGAATCAGAATTAATCTCTTAATGTAACTTACGTCACACTTATTAAATGGTCATCATCGTTCATGGGTGCCATTCAGTGCAATGTACCTACCCACGTAATTATAAAATAAACTTGTCAAATCAGAGGTGCGCAAAATGTAATCGTGTAATAATGATTTTATAAATAATGAATTTATTGTAATAAAATATAAACATCACCTCAATATTCGACTATTTCGTAGGCATTTATTTGTACTTAGTTTTGCTACGAAACTTACGCCCTAAGCGCCCAGCTGATTTTAATTTTTTAAACGTCATTTTCATACGAATAGCATTCACTTTATGGTCTTAAATAATTTGCAGTTTGAGCTCCTTTGTTCACCTTTGTTTTTAATCTAATTGACCTGTTTACCTCTAATATTAATACGTATGTAGGTGTATTATAGGTCAGCGAACAACGTACCTACGTCTTTTAGATAAACTGTGACGTCAAATCTTCTGACATTTCCACAAAGTACGTAAACATTAGATCATTATTTTACCAAATATATAAGTATTAGAATTGCAATATTTCTAAAGTTCTGTAAATAACACACATAAATAATTTATCACATTTTACCAATCCTACAACAGGTGATAAATTCAAAATGGACAATGAAGGTAAAGACAATGTAGAAATCCCCATCGAATGCACAGATTTGATTATATTTGAAGACGTTATATCTTCCGTAAAAGAGAAGCTTATAAGTGAAATGAAAAGGATGGACGAGGAAATGAATAAACTGAGGTAAGTAAATACTTACTGTTTTGTAATAGTTTTATGAACGTAACTACCTAAGTCCAAGTAACTTCCTTTACATCAATAAGGATAGATGGGCTACATTTATTTACATTTTCATTCCGTAAGGCATTGATCAACACAAAAAAAAACAAAAAAGGGGTTTTTTGGAGTACCATATTTCTGTTTTAGTTCAGACCTCATGCGCCTATATACACAATCATCTACTCTGCATGCGGAAGTGGCTCCAGCCAACGAGTTGTTGAACAGGGAGAGTCCTTCGAAAGGCCAAGATAACTGGGACTCACTTGTCAGTTCTCCCTTAGTTGAAGGAGAAGGGGAGAACAAGACTCTGAAGCTACAATTTGATGTCAGCCAATTTGATCCAGCTGAGGTTTGTTACATTAGGAAATTGGCGAGATTTTAAACTCCAATCTCATGCTCCAATAGACCAATTAGAGCTCCAATAACTAGTAGAGCTTTACGTAGTGGTTACATAATTCTTTCTTGCCTGGTTCGCTACCACCCTCTTACGAGCAATTCTGACTCAAGAATCAGCCACCAAAGAACACAGGGCTTAGAGAAGCCATTGGGAGCTTACGTTCTTGCTTCTTCTTGTTAGTGATATCCATAGGCGATGGCATATTACGCCATGAGGTGACTCGTCTGCTTGTTAATGGAAGATTTACATAAAACAAAGTAGCTCGCTAACCATATTTCCTGAAATAATTAAGGTTACTAATAATACTCCCGACAATAAACTGACAATTATGATTGTGAGATTTTAAGTCATTTTACAGGTGAAAGTAAAAATCCAGAATGAGATGCTAGTGGTGTCAGCAGCCCATGAAGAAAACTCCGATACCAGCTCGGTGGTGCGGCAGTTTCACAGGGAATTCAAGTTCCCTAAAGGAGTAGACCCCTGTACAGTCCACTCCACTCTGTCGAAAGACGGAGTGCTTATCGTAGAGGCTCCGTTGCCACAAGCGCATTGCTGATAAAAGTGGCAGATGTTCACCGAAATTTTTGGGCTCGAAATAAATCTGACAATAATGATTTTATGTTTTTTAAATTTAAACGTTATTCGTTTATGAATTTGTACATTTTATGAGAACATTTTATGTTTACGATGTTCCGCCCAATTCCCACAATACATACCTACTGCTTTGAAACCAATTCTTGCGTTTGTATATTTGAATATGTGTCTACTGAGTAGGTACCAGTATGAGTTTAATGAATTCTCATTTCTAATGATTAACCATGATAGGAAAATAAAACAATCATTTTTATTAAGAGTAACAAATAAATTCACTACTGAATAAATAGGCAGGACCTTTAGTACATAGTATCTCAATGGGCAGGACGATATTTTACTAGTGTGACGTCATTAGACATGCCATGAAAGTCTTGAGAGTTTTCGAAGCTATGACTTCAAAACATTTCTTTACAAAAAGCAGGTTTCGGTTCGCCTACATAGATCATCTGTACAATAAACACATAATACTACGAGCGAATTCGATGTACGAACGATATATAACCTTAAAATCTCACTGCAGATACACTAGGTCACCTGGATATTCACACGTGTCTGTGTGTTGATGCGACGCGTTGTCATGGCAACCGCCGCGCCCGCTTCCCAGAAGAACGGACATACGTGGCCCCAGTAATGGTATCTGCCATTAGCTATGCGGCTTGCGGCTTGCGGCTTGCGGCTTGCGTCTTGCGGCTCGCGGCTTGCGGCTTGCGGCTTGCGGCTTGCGCCATGATCGAACAAAGAAAATTGTCGCTGAATTTTGGTATTTCTACGATGCGGTTTACGCGGTATGTTGGTATTTTGCGGCTTAGCTATGCCTCACAGACAAAGGTTTTGAAGATTAATTGTATCAGGCGTTACTTTGCTTTTTTATTACTGATTAAAGATTAATCTACTTGGCGCCAAGATGAGAAGTGCTATTTGCATGAAATTATACACCATCAATCATCATACGAGTTTGTTCGCGGATTGTTGCAAAGTAGATTAATCTCTGATATTTAAAGGTGTTGAAGATTGATTGGATATGAATTTGATAATTATGTGGCGCATTGTCTGCTGCTTATGTATCTAATACTCGTAGTACCTACTTATCTATACCTAAAAGTAGCAGAAATCTGTTTTGGGTGTGAGATGTGCTTATTGTTTCTTCATCTGGAAACTCGTAATACCTATAGGGATTTATTGAAGCGATATTTTAATTTTGGAATTGCAAAAATTAACTTCGAATGAAATTTCGTATGTAAGTAATTGTAGGTACCTAGATAAGTACTGCCACAGCTACGTGATGTAGGTAATTACTCTTCTTATTGGTGCTGACCTTACTTACGAAACGGTAAGTATTTGGGTTAGGTAGGTATATCATTTCATGTAATTTGAAAATTTATTCAGAAATCGGAAATCCGAATACTTACTTGCGTTTGAATTTTAAATTAAATATATATGTAGTATCTACTTACCTAAGTAGTTACTTTACATTTTTTCAGTTGGTATACATAATTATATGCATGTAGGTGAACAATTTAAGTACTTATATTAGAATAATTGAAATTGAGATACTTATAATGAATTTGCAGAACATCTAACTAACGGTTTAAAATTTTGTTATAACTTTAAGCAATAAGATACATAAATAAAATTTATCTTACAATAATTAAAGTTAAGGTGCATTAAGTAGGTACTTTTTGGTTGTTATACTTTAATAGTTGACAAATTAAGTATTAAAATATGTTCAAAGCTTAACAAACCCCAAAACCACCCTCGACGAGGGTGATTTCACCCCACCTGTGTTGTAAAAGAGGTCAAAACAAGGGGTATTTGCAGCATACGCCAGATTTGACTTGTAACGGAATAGTGATAAATTAATTTGAAATTATGCGATAGTAATGGGTAACCTATCCGAGATGGAATAAAGTGTTTTCTGTTAAAAATCAGCAGTTAAAAATTAAATAACCGATTTTTTATAAGGTACTTAAAGTGCCTATTTTAATATAACCAATGCATGATATTATTTATAAAAAGTTTTTAACGTTCTTTATTCTATGTATTCAGTATTTTATATTATTTTAACGTTATCCTTTTTTTATTTCTACCTACAATTGAAACGAATATTAATGACAATGATTTTTTCATACCTATCCACTTTAATCTAAAAAGACACTCATTCTTAATATTGTTCTCTAAATCCAATGACCAATCGATTTTTAAATCAACCAAAGTTGAGTAAACTGCTTCAAACATTCGAAGTTAGTTATTTGTTGCCATGTAGATTATATTTAAACAGTTTAAATTAAAAAAATCCTAATAAAAGTGACTCATGTTATTTTTATTTAAGTTTCTTTTAGAGTAGACCAAAAACCTCGGAGATTCGTATACATATCCGTCGACGCACCAGACCTATCGCATCCTTTTTTTTATGTGGGATTTTTACCCACTAAAGCCCCCCGGTGGCCTACCTCAGCGCTTGTGGAGAACTCCGGGATCTCCAAAGGAACGCAACCGGAGTCCTCCGAGCGCGGCGCCCTTAGGGCTCTGCCCGCGAGAGACTAAATGCCCCATCGCTAGCCTTCCGTACAACGGTATGCGGCCACACATACCGTCGTCCTTCCCGGGGTTGCTGATGGACGGTTCGAGCTCCCACTCTAGCCGCCCACAACCCCGAAAGCCCCCTTTTAGTCGCCTCTTACGACAGACAGGGGATACCGAAGCTCGTATTCTGGTCCCGAGCTACAGACAGGGACAGACCTATCGCATCCTACGAGTATTATTTCGCGGCGCTACACCCTAATAGTTTGGCGATGGCACGGAAAAGTCAAGCGCAGCCACCCTCGCCAGGATAAATTAACAACATTGGGCGATGTGGTGGAATAAACCAGCGTAGGTAGGTACTTGTTAGGTAATTGGATTTAGGAAATTAGTGTGGGAAACCGCGCAATTGAGTTTCGAACCAGGTATAAAATTACAGTATTGTTTTCACGATATAAAAAAACCGCCTTTAATATCTACGAGTCGTAAAATAGGAATATCATTAACATAGTCCAGGTCATTTACTACGCATTTAGGGGTAACTCAAAACCTACAACTTAGATAGTCTCTGTCTTTTTAAATGGGACATCACGATATGCATCAACTTTGGAATATAAATTCAATACAATAAAAATCGGATTACACAAACAATTTAATCGAATCAAGGACCTCCTACTTTTTTGAGTCATTTAAAAATGTTTATTCTTCTATGACTAGGTAATTGGGGTGCAAATTGTAGCTATTTTATTTGCACTTGTACGGAAATTGACTTCGACATTGTCAAGATCCTTCTAGCGTTAATTAAAGTTACAGTTTGCCTTTCCTGTAAGGCGCTGTCTCTGTCACCCACACGTCACCCACGCGCCAAAAGATCCTTGTACGACTAGGATCCTTCGTGGCCAAAAAAAGGTCCAGATAATTTATCCGTCCACTCATTCACAAGAAGTAACGGAAGAACCAAATAAGTCGAAATTAGTCTCAGGACCAAGACAATCGGTCGGGTGTCCCTACAACTTCCGGGCAGGGGGATAAAACCTCATTTCCGGCGGGAACCCTTCCGTTGGGGAGCCGTTGCCATGGTGATTAGTTCGCATTAATTTTGGTTACAGGTCGAGTGAGCTTTGGGTGCGTAGACACCTACATTTTTTATTTGAATAAAAATTAAAAATTTATGTAATTATTGAGGGTACTTTTTAATATTTTCTGCGAGAACAAAAATCCAATGTTCTATCCCAAAGGAAAATGTTATGTTTGTAGATCCATATTAAAATCGGTTAAGTGGTTTAGGCGTCCAAAGCTAAACAGACATGCAGACAAAGTTACTTCCGCATTTATAATATTAGTACGGATTACCAACAAAAACTAACTTGAAGCCTGAATCATTGATTGACAAAAAATAATCCCAATATTGCCTTGCCACAAAAACACCTTTATGAAAAGGGAATATCTATTAATTATTCTGGGACGAAACTCGGATAATAATCTTGTGTTTGTGGTCAGTTTTATATCACTGGTTAAATGAGCCGACTGTGTTGATATAAGGTAACGAAGTTAAATATTATTCTTCACCAGGTTTGTTTAAGCGCGGCACGCGCCGGAGGCTAAACAAACGGACGAGCTACTTGTAATATTAACATTCGGGTTCATTCTCAGATATATACCTTCCTACTGTAATAAAAAAATTGATCGCTGTCTGTACGTGTCAATATTAAAAAGGCCGTGTTGAGCGACTGAAAGACACCGCACAGCCGAAACTACTGAACATATGAAGTGAGCTGAAAGGCATACATGTTCCTTGGGTTGTAAAGGAGAGTACTAGAACTACTAGAAGTTGATTTTTGAAAATTATCCCCCTCCCCCCACATCCCGCTTATGAGGTACAAATGCAAGCAAAGGACTTAGAAATCTAGTCCTAGAATAAATTAATAGTTTGAAAATCAAGAACGCAGCTGACTGACGCTAATAATAAGTAGATATCAATGTAGAGCAATAAATGTATGTACCTAGTTGTGCTGCTGTGCCGTTAACAGTTGAGGAATTTCCTCGTGTGGAGCCAATTCTAAGTGAGCTATTTGGCCATGTTTGTCATAAATTGAATTCTCATCGGCAATAAGATCTTGCAAATCTTCAATTTAAGGAGGCTTCTTGAGTTGGTTAAAATCAGATAGCAAGTTTCCATTACTTAAACAAGTACAGGTCAAACTAATAATATTTATGTTATAGGTAATTACGGAAATAGGTCATTTGGACTTTTTTCATATTAATATTTGAGGCTAGATTTATCATTAATTTTTAACTGAAATGAAAGTTCAAACCGCTTGACGATAGAGTCAGCAGGTGTGGTCATGCTCGTTACATATTACTTGTGAAATCCATTACTTTTTAGGGTTCCTGATAAGAATATTTGAACCCGTTCAGGTATAGTAGTTAGGTTGCGAGATTTTTAGAATCCTATTTAAGTTATTTTTTGTAATTTACTCGATACATAAAACTCTTACGTTACTGAGTAATTGACTGACAAACAACGCACAGCCGAAACTACTGAACGGAAGAAGCTTTGGAAGAATTTGTCATGTATGTTCCTTGGGGAGTGTAGGGGAGCACTAAGAGAGGATTTTTGGAAATTCCACTCCGAAGGGGGTGAAATAGAGGGGTGAAGTTTAAACAAAAGCTAGTTAGTTATAAGGGGTTTGGACAGAAACTAAATTTAATTTTGTGTGCTTTCTTTATACCTAAAATAAAAAAATGTTTTGATTTTTCGCAAGAATTAGTGTAAAAAATATAAATATCTACGGACGGTTCCCTAATTTTTCTCAAATTCTTAACTTTGACATACCTAAACTGTCAAACACCGAATAATATTCATAAATTCGTTCACATGATCTACGGAACTCAATCAACGGGGGTCCTCTTTCAACTTGCCCGAAATATTAACCATCTTGGAAAACCCGCCAACACGGCAGATGTTCCCTCGTATGAAGTAACCCTAATTGAATTTGCAAATTAATCAGTTTGTGTCGAGAATGAATTATTTCAAGCCGAGCGACCCGCACAATAGACGGATGCGTTCCCGAGTCACGATAACGCTAACTGCACCTTGTAAACAAAAATAAGTAACTATTTATATTCTATGCGAGCCTGGTAAGCGATATTCTGTCACAATATAGGTTGAGTCCAAATCGTGAGTAGGCGATAAAGCTTTCCATGGTTTTATCATAGCTAGCTTAGCCCACGACATCGCTTGTGGTGATGGTGGTATAGGTACGAGGAGAGACCCTTGCTCAGGACAGGCCATTAATGGGTTGTAGCCAAATACGTTTATGGGAAAAAAACGTAATCGTTATTCAGTCTAGTAAGATTGGTCTTTGAAATAGAAACAAAATGGACCAAAAGATTTTTTTGGCGCGACAAAACGTACATTTCTACCTATATTCATTATTCTAATATTCTAATAACCTAAAACAATAATTACACTTATACCTAAGTATAATCACCTCCCTATAAGTACAATTATAATTGCTTACTTCTACATGACATGATGAAGCGCACCTTTAGTTTTAATAACAACTTTCTCGTGATCTCAAGCTGTAGTTTTTAAAACATTTCCGCGAGAGCCCGCTCTAGTTTACGACGCTCAATTAGGGCTTAAGTTTTTGTAATTTCTCTAGGTACATACGTGACCTAACACTTACCGATGGAGCGATAAAAATGTTGTTGTCACGAGGGTCCGCCCGCGCCCTCGCCGCCGTTTTTTCTCAAAAGAGGAAGCGTATGCGCACCTGTCTCTCAAGAGTCCCTAAGTTTTAGATAGGTCTGTGCGTGGAAGAAATTACATGAAATACAAGAAAGTATGATTATATTTCTTTTATTTGGGTAGGACCACCAAACGCCACGGTATCTGCGAGTACAAACCCATGTAATATAATTATGTTTTAACAGCACTTGTGGTATCTTTGGTGATACAAATATTCATGAGCCATTGGCGAAGTTAACCACTTACAATCAGGTGGCTCGTTTGCCCGATTGCATTTCTTTGTTAGACTGTCAATAAAAAGGTATTCAGTAAATGTCTTTTCTTTTGTTCAGTAAATCATACGTTGTCCTTGAATTCTTCATTCGCGATACAAATGCAAATAGGTTTATTTTCATTACACTTTACACTCGATTGTTTGTGTTATAACCTCTGCTACTTTTAGATCGTCGTTGCGGCTACTTGACTCCAGTTCAGAGGGCATTTGACCACGTTTACATAGGAAAATAATGGAATTTTCCCAAGTCGTTTGTAGATACTCAGTACTTAGGTATTTGTTCGTTGTCGCTTCGTCAGTCAGTCACAAAATAACAAAATTATGTTAATTATCACAAAGTAACGGATTGGTGGAGGGGATAGTGGCCAATCTAAGTATCGAAGATCTTCATGACGTCCGAAGACCTCCAATTGGCTAAACGACTGCTATCGATAATATTAAGGTGCCCTCGGAAGCACGGAAACGTTGAAGAAAATTTTTGCCACTAGCGGTCACCCATTCAACTACCGACTGCCGCCATGCGCGGTACTCAAACAAACTTGCTACCTCTAGTTTACCCCTTCAAAATAGAAGATGATTATAAACTACTGCCCTGCCTTTCATCATTATGCGTGAAACGGTTTTCGATATATCGAGAAGAGTAAGAGCCCTTTCGCTTTTGAATAGCTATACAGACAAACAGATATTTGTGCCGCCTCTAATAGATTCGTAGCATCATGCGCACGCGCCTACAAGACGAGCCCTTTCTTCGACAGTTGGAACTCCCTGCCCGTTACAAACCGCACACCGATTATTTAATATCGATAATAACTTTTTATTGCCATGAGCGGTACAATAATAAAAGTTTAAGGTGAAAATAGAAAATAAAATAAAGTGAAATAAAACGCAGAAGGAATAAGTCATGTCGAATAAACTAATTGGGGTGTTAATTACTATGAATTCAAAACTTACAGTCGTAAAACCGTAAAGAACTCTATCTATGTATCTGACTCTCTTTGTTTGCTACATACAATTTCACACTGAATCCGCTGAACCGATTTTGACAAACTTTGATATCGAGATAGTTTAAGATAGAAAGGAACCTTTGGATTGTTTACAGACTCCCACGAACAAAGGCTCGAGCACAGATGAGTCTAAAATAAATTGTAAATCGCCAAATGCTTAAGTAAAACTTCACAAGGAATGCACAATAAGAATTCTCCATAATGTTCTTGAAGATGTGTCAACCAAGTCTACCAATCAAGAGTTGGCATGGTATAATTATGGCCTAAACCTTAATTTACGTTATCCTACCTTAGAGTACCTAGGAGATAGGGGCTTAATGTCCCCTAAATACTACACATTAAGCCCCTACCTCCATGGTAGAAACCCTACATGGTAGAGCCCAAATTGGGCCAGATATGGGGTAGGAATGAAGAAGGTGTTGTTAGCATTACGTATAAAAATAAAAGTAAAAAAGCAAAAACTACGTTACCATGGCAATATCCATGGACTACAATAACGCATGACGAATGAACTTAAATGAAATGTTAAAAATTTTAGGTACTAAAATCCAGAATAATTAATTTTATGTTAAGGGTAATTAGGCTGTGACAGAAATAAATTGGATAAATATATGTACAAACAGGAACTTTTGTTAATTGTGATTTGAATCAGTGAGGTGTCGAGTTTCGCTTGCGTGTTGACTGAGTAGTAAGTTCATAGTACACCTAAGTACTGCAAGGAGGTGTAAACTAGGTAAAGCAAAAATCTACACACAACAAAACTGTATCTGATTTTTGTGGGACTTTCACTGGGAGTTACAGGTTGTGGAGCAACATATAGGCTACTTTTTAGCCTGGAGTTCCCGCGGGATCGGGATTCACGTGGGAAAAACTCCTATGCACGAATGAAGTGGTGGGCTTAATTATATTTTTAGAAAAGAACATTGCGGAGAATGTTGGCGACGAAAAATAAATAATCTTATATTATTTAGGTAAGTAGGTAAAGGTTGAGAATATTATTCTCAAATTCAATTCTCAATTCTCAAAGGTTGAGAATATTACTTTTCTGGTAAAAGTAAGGGTTCCTCGTGAAATATTAGGTAAACAATATTGTGTCTTACTATTTTATTTACATCGCTCAATCAGTGATATTATTGATTTTAAAATAAAAAACAGTTCAACAAATAAATAGGTACTTTCAGTTTTCCAAAAGTACCTACTTACTATTTTTCGGAAGAGCCTAACCCCCCCCCCCCCCCCCCTCCCTCTTTCGTGTATCATGACAAAATATTCATTGCAAAAAGTATGGCGTCTTAAGATGTAGGAAGATAGGTATTTTAGGTTATAATTTGACGACCTTAATCTTGGATGGCAGCGCCAATCAGAATTAGGGTATACTTAGCACCCAATCCCAACTCACTTGCCCGGCTTCCCCCATCAAACATTTGTACGATGAATTACAATTCAATGTCAGTAAATATACGTGTGTAAGAAGGTACTTACCTTATTAATGTACACATAATTATGAAAAACTGCAATTAAGTGACGCTCTGAAAATTAGCAGCCTTGACCTCAAACCATGAGAATAAGACGAATCAACATCAAACATACACTGCTATTTTTAGCATTTTTAGCTTATAGCTTGGTAACTTAGTTACAAAAGCAAAACATCTGTACCAACTTACCAACTACTCTTTCTTTTTCTATGCACTTAATAAAAAGCTCACGTTCGAAAACTGAACTTCGGAAAGCTCAGATAAAATTATCTCAGAGCTACGTCCTCAAGCGAGACTATCCTGCGAACTCGTTGAGAAAGAGACAGCACCACGTGAAAGTGGTTGACCATGAAAGAGACAGGTGCCAAGATACGCACTTGGCGGGAATCCGAAGTGGCAACGTCGCGTCGACCAATCGCCGGACGTTCGAATTTCAATTTGTTTTTTGTTTTTAATTCATTGTTTTCGTTTTGGGCGCTGATGAGAGTAATATGGATATGGATATTCATTGGGTTTCAAATATTTTTCCATAGTTACATTTTACCAAGATTATATAAATATTTTAAAAACAAACATAATGTTGCCTTAAGTACCTACATGCAAGGAATCAGAAATCAACCTTTTGTTATTTTTTATTAAATATTTTTACATTAAGCTACGTACGAGTATATCGATGCATTGATTCCCCATTAGGTATACTTCGTTTAGATAGGTACCTACTAGACGAATATTCGACTTGTTTACGTTTTCGCCCAATACTTACACTTTTTCTATCGACTATACACGTTAAAAAAAGAAGGAAAAACTACTAACAAACTATAAATCAAATAAATCGTTTTCGGGGTCCAGTGGGACGGGTGAGAACGGGAATGGGAGCCAACGGGAAAAACCCCTTACATTATGTTTACATATTCGTGACTATTTTTGTTTATTCCATTATTCTAGGTCTGTCAAACATGGATAACATAGAATCCGCTATTACTCGTAGACATTGCTCAATATCAACTTACAAGAAGCAAAAGGTATCCAAAATACTATATACACCTAATGAAGTCATTTTTAAGAAGAGGAGACTGGGGCGTTATTGATCACCGTTAAGTAAATTGGCCACTTGAAATTTCAATGCTTTTTAATAAGAAAATAGATTTAAAACCACACCTAGATAACTGCACGCTTTTGTAATTTCTCAGAACGTTAAAATGTCAAATGTCCAATTAATAAACGGTGGCTAATTAGCCCTCAGTTTACCTAAAAAGCCTTAAAGCATTCGTAGTAGTCGAGCGACATATGTACCTTTACAATTAAAAAGATATTAGATAGGGTCAGATATAAGCTTAGGTACTTATATGTATGTATTACTTAGTCTTATTTAATTTTAGTTGGTAGGTAGCTAACTTTAAATATTTATTGTGATTAGAATTAATTACATTAGCATTTGAGATATTCATAAAAGATGCAGGTATGAGTTGCGTGCAACATAAAAACAACACGGGCGTCTAGATGTTTTATATCCAGAAAGAAATGAGGCTTTGACATGTGTATGGTAATATTGTGGTACTACTCGTAATGTACGCGACCTGTAATAAAACTTGTGAACGAGAGACGGCCTAGCGAGAGAATTTAATGAGCTTCCTTACATAGAATCAGAAGCCTGTTTAAAAGTAATCCCATCTCTTAGGGGTTTACTTTAGGGGTTGATTTTCTAAATACTTTGCTATTTCTTTCTAGAATATTCTAGATGTTCATAAATTTAAATAAAAATATACAGGGTGTAACATGACCAGTGGATCAAACGTCGCCCAGGGGACCTCAATATAACTATTCATTTCACCCCTATGTATTTTCAGCAATTTCAAATGGTTTGGGTGATATGAAAAATTGGTGTTTTTTTTAAATATTCGATTCTTTCAGAGACTATAATGATACAATGTAAACGTTAGACCTACGCGCATAATTTTTTGCCTCAAGCTAGCTGCCTTCTGTATGGTGTAACCGAGGTTAGTCATTGCTGTATACAATTTGAAATAACATTGAGATGAACAACGTAAAATAACAAAGTACATATTTAACAACGTAAAATATTAAGTTTGACTTTGAGGGACTGTAGAATAAAAAAATCAGATAACATTTTTTTCTCCAATCTGTCTTAAAAACTACAGGGTTCATGTAAAATAATTCCTGAAAATTTCATGTGACTGTAACTACAACACGTAAAAAAATTAAAGTCTGACTAAATGCAATCAAAAGTTCAAAAGTCCAGATATAACCGAATAAAACTAGACATCTGGTATGTAACCTATAACATTTTATTTTCCATCAAGCATCGCGGGAGGTACCTACCTCCTCATACTCGTAAAACAGATCGCGTGACCACCGGCACACCACAGACAAAATATCTACATTAGCTCAGAAATAATGGTAGGTATTAATTAAAATGTAGGTTAACTACGTGCATAATGTTTGACGTAAATTTTTATATGGCAATCGTTTATTTTGTTTATGAATAATGCATAGCGTGGGATGGTTGCCGTAAATGAAAATGGCGCTCATAACAGGTCTTCTCGTTTATCTAAATTGGATTCTTTACTTTCATCCATTGTTTCGATATATTATTATCGTCTTTGTAATAAATTAGCCTTTCAGAGGAGTAATTGTCACAAACAAAATATTCAATTAATCTCGTTTGTCTTTCCATGAGATAAAAATGTATTAAATTAATTTTAAGATTCACATTTTGTCTCCTTTCTATTTCCACCTCATTATGGGGATAGTAGAGTCTGACAAACCGGTAAAATAAACTGACTCCTATTTAAACCATAAGCTAAGTGACAAAAAGTCCACACATGTTGTTTTTTTATTTTAGTAAGATTTGAGACCAATTCCGTAATGTATGAATTAAAATAATTAGTTGACTAAAGACACTAAAGGGTATCTGATATGGCATAACTTGTTAACTTGTGTTGCTTAAACTGTGGTAGCGCAAGTTTACTTAACCTGGGTATATTTTGCTAAGGATTAAGAACCTTAAAAAACAATGATTCTGAACACAAACTCCGCATATTAGAGGTAGGTCCAATTGTCATCTAGGTACAGTCGCGCAGACAGGTGACTGAATGGTAATGGCGCTGATAGCGCCGTCTCCGACACACTCCATTAAGACCACTATCGCCGGCTAAACACAGTTCCATGTACAGCTTATAAATGGCTGATACTAAATAAATTGCACGGTTAATATATTTTTTACATTCATTTTGTAATTTATTGCACTTAATGACGCGATTGTAGTTGAGAATAGCGGAGGGCACACACTTTGTAGTATGTACCTACTTACTGAGGTTTTACTTATTTATTTAGTGCTTTTGAATGCTGGATTCCCGAACAAACGGCCCTGGGTTCGAATTCCACATCCATCTCAAATTTTCATTAATTAAAATAATGTGTGTGTATATAAATTTATTATTTCTTTTTTCTGTGTTATGCACCCAGCTCTGCAACTTGCACACCAGATGCTACTAAAAACCAACATACGAGCAGTCACCGTATTACGTATTGACGATGTCTTATGTTTATGAATCGTGCTCTTAGCATCAAAAAGTCGGTGTTCTGTTTGTTTTTCGATTAAGTATTTGCATAACATCAGTATCACTAATTGTATCTCGATGCCATTTTTAGGGCTGGTGATTAGGAAATTTCCAAAAATCCTCTGGTAATGCTACCCTACACTCCCTAAGGAACATAACTTTCAGCTTTCATATTGTGTTTAGTAGTTTCGGCTGTGCGTCGTCTGTCAGTCAGTCACTCAGTCACGATTTTTTTTATATATAGATTTTTCTCCTTGGCTATAACCAATTCATGGCCCACTACTGAGCACGGGTCTCTCCTCATTATTGAGGACGCCTGGAGCATACTCCACCACGCTGCTCCAATGCGGATTGGTGGAGTGGTTAGTGGCCAACCCACTGTCGAATGTTTTCAAGCCGCCCAAAGGCCTCCGACTTAACGACTTAACGACTGCTATCAATCGATAACAACCGGGACCGACGGCTTTACGTGCCCTACGAAGCACGGAAGCGCTCAAAATATTTTGGCACTAGCGGTCACCCATCCGAGTACCGACCGCGCCCGCTGTTGCTTAACTTTGTCGATCGCTTAGGATCGACGCAAGCCGCCGGGCTATGAGCGGATTTTTCTCATACTGTTTCCTATTCACCACTAACGAAAAACGAACACCCAACCACAAACAGATCACCAAACAAAATTCAATTGAAAACGATTCAGAATTGAAAACGAGCGAATATTAAAATTGTAACGTAAACACGCACTTACTCTTAGCTGTTTTTTTCTGAGATCCAAGACAAAGGAATTCTAAATACAAAGGCTTGTAGCAGTTGTACCATCTTAGGTCTTAACGGACCCTCCTGCGCACCAGACCGTGACTGCCATCTTAGCTGAGTGCGACAAGGATCGAGGATCATGCATCACTTTTTTCAAATGAAGAAAATAAAACAGGTATTTTATGAGACGAATACATATATCTATCTATAAGTACCTACTTATAACGAGATCGTTACGGAGTTTAATCTGGAGGTGGGATATTTTTTAGGAATTTTAAAGCAGATAGGATGTGGTATTTTTTTAAATAATAGTTTGAGACATTTTTTAAATAACAGTTTTATTTTATAATAATTTGAGAAATTAAAAACAGTCTTTTATGGGACTTAATTAATTATAAATACATACAAACTAGGAGATATACCTACATCCATACAAATGCAATAAATTAAATCACTTTGCTGTTAACTATTGGGGAGTTTCCTTTTCTGGAGGCAATCCTGAGCGTAGTACCTTTCAGTCGTGCTTGTCCTAAAATTGCATTGACGTCAGAACTCGAACACTATGCAACTAAAATTCTGTGACGACGAAAAAGTAGAGTAAACTGAGAAGTAATTGGCCATCGCATCGTTTAGTTATTAGCCCCTCGATTTATCTATAATAAGAGTTGAATTGTAATACCTGCGAGACACGTACAGTATCACGTTGCTATCCAGCTTTCATATAATTTTTTTTTTCATTTAAAAACATTGAGACTTCTAGTGGCCAATAACTTAACGGTGACCAATTATAACACCCCAGTCTTCCCTAGTAAAATTTGCGAAAACATTTAAAAATTTTACCCTTAGTATTATAATTATTATCTGTGTATCTAGAAAAAGTCGTTAGGGAGGCTTGCTCCCAGGGTCCGAAGCCCTGGGCCCAACGGACCGTGACAACATCTTGCCAGAACCTTATTATTACCACACAGCGCACACGACATACTTTTGTAGTTTAATATCGGCTGTTCATCAGCACATTTTAATAATTTTATTATAACAACCCGTTTGAATGTGTGTGTGTGTGTGTGTGTGTGTGTGTAATGTGGATATTATATGTTCCGTGTGTGCGTTAAGTAAATTAGGTAGGTATATAAAATGTTGGAAAAAACCAATGGAACTCGAAAATATGATTAGAAGGAAAGTGAATGTCTGAAATATTTGGTTTTATTTTATAAACTTTAATACAACAAGACAGGTCTTTTCCGCATTACGTTTTTTTAATATTAATATTATATCTAACTCTAACGTCACTGAAACTATTGAGACGAGTCTAACAACACATCATCTAAAATAGGGTGATTTTAGGCTATACAGGCAAATTAATAGAATTAACAAACATTAAGATACTATTCATACCTGCATACTAACATCACCGTCAAACACAGTTAGAGTCAAAAGATTTTCACCCGATCCCAAAACGAAAACATATTCCACATACGAGATAAACCTAGCTTCATAGTTGTAAAGACAATGTTATCAGCGAGCCTCAATTGTTTTACACCTCAAGTACCTACGTGTTTCCACAGCAAATTACTGAGTCGAAACAAGCGGTATTTATTGTCAACCAGGTAAACGTTAATTTATTCCAACGGAAATAAGCCGGCGAAGATAAAGAGGCCTGTTCGTTTCATCGACTTAATGGCTGGTGTCGCGCATTCGCATAAAAGAGCCAAGATGTGGGGCCCATTACGTTTTTTCCTCCTGTCTGAACACGCTCAGACCAGCCGGGCTCAGTAGTCCATGAAGAATACGAGGGACATGTATCCTGCCTTCTCCTAATGAAATAAATTGAGCGTCGTCCAACACCAAAAGGCAACAAGTGCCTTAGGGCATGACAAAACAATAGCGACCTTAATGAGGTCGGATACAGATCAATACAAAACATCGGTGATCATGTGCTTGAGAGGATAAACTCATAACCTTTTACCAGCACATGGTCAGCTCACACACATAGAGAAGCGCGCGTGAGAACTCGCGCGTTGCTTTTTAGATGAATAAATTACATAAGAGAAGGCTGTTGTTTGTTGGTCGAATGCTTTTGATTCATTTAGATATTATAATATCTGTGTAAACCGATCGCTTAGGGAGATATTCGTAATATGCGCGATGTCTGCGAAATGCTTTGATGGAAAATGCACCTTAGGGTCGTTGATATAGAAACGTTTAAAAAAGATAATTTCGCAGATTCATCTTTGTTTTGGACGAATGCGCAGATGGAGTCGATGGAGTGCAATCAGGTCTCAGTTGCGAGTTGCGAAATGCATTCCCAACGTTCTATTGAATATTTATTGCAAGCTTCTCACCGGGTTTTGGATTAAAAAAAAATGATTATATTAATTCGGATTAATTAGGTATGTAATCTATAACAATTTTTTTCAAAGACTTCAAAAAAGGAGGAGGTTCTATGTTTGACGCATAGATTTTATATGCACCTACATGCATGCAACTATTTTTTCGTCATTTGTGACCCGATTTTGATAATTCTACTTATACTTAGGTACTTATTTGAAAGCTGATGCCTTTAATTTCGGTGGTCCCATTTAAAGTTGAGCAATATCTAACAAGTAGTTTTTGAGTTGTCTCTAATATCATATATTTGTTGAATTAGTCGTAAATGTAAGTAATGAAAAATGAGTAAATAATCTTGAAACCAATCCTTAATTAAAAAAAACGGAAGCAAAGCTTAGACCCAGGTGTACCTAACCTACAACTCCAACAGAATTTACGGAACGGAAGTATCATATTGCTTATTCAAAAATCTTGAGAATCACTGTAATGACGTAAGATTACTACAAATTGAGTGATTATTTTGATGATAACATACGTACGTAGGTATTTATATACTTTATATTATCAAGATCATAAATAGTAAAGTGTTCTCCGGAATTGTGAGTATGAAGACACTTCTAGGAAGCTTCTTCCTACTCACTTATTATCGAAGTGATGACGTAGTTGACGAAATTAGTAAAATGAACGTGGAATAAAATTCAGAGATTTAAAGTTATTGTCTTATAGTTTTGCAACTATACCAGGACCTGTTAGTTTGCAGACCTTCCCAACGCATTTGTATCTTTGTTGACCGACAACATTTTGTACCTTTGCTTTGTTGTTGTTGACTAAGATACTGATTGCTCCAGAAATAGGTACATACATACATACTACAATCACAAATAACAACACCTGACGCGTACTTACGACCTTCTGCTCATCCTAAAAGCATCTAATGCACACAATTCAAATACAATCAGATACCTACTAAAAGGAAGCAGATACCTACATTAATATATAGGTATAATTTAATGGTCTGATAATAAGTGTATACTGAGGTGTATTCTATGTAATTATGTGCTAACGCGAAACAATAGCATTTTCCTTGACCAAAAATCCAATGGAACTTTTCACTTCCAAAAACGTCAGCAATGTAAAGTTTATACCTAAATGACTTTCAAACCCACATCAGAGCTGTCAGCGTCGTAGTCATCTTGTCGCTGATTAGTATTCCGCGGGCCCGTCCCTGATCTTCGATACTCAGAATCCGTGCATAATGGACAATGGAGAAATCGATGGGCTTCCATGACCGCTGTTATGTGGTCACATTACTGGCAATTTTGCATGAGCTGTCGAAAGTGGTTGTAACAGTGCATATATTAACAAGGAATCCCAAAATTTTCTGTTACCCCGTGGAATCAGACCCAAATTTTGAAATAAAAAAAATATTGCAAATAGATTATATTTCAAGTGACGACAAATTAAAAAGTTCTCGGTATTGGAAACGAATCCTATCTATGGTACAATTTCCAAAACATCAGGCAATTTTTTTAAGGGATTTATTTAATAATGGGACTCTTCTCTCTTTGGGATTTAACTTTTATATATTTTTATTAGTTGTTGGCATATTCAACGTCACTCTATTTTCATCCAAGAAATAGAGCTCTTCGACGGATTGAACGCGGAAGCATTATACATAATAGGGTTCCGTTTATGAACTTTGTGTACGCAACCCTAAAAGACCTTCCTTCCTTCTCTGAAGAAAAGCTAACGCTAAACAAAAGAAGGGACGAGTCTTACGATTTCGATACAGATAGCTGAAATATTTAGCATCCGATTAGCATGCAACGCGCAGCCATGATCTTTTGATACGCAGAATCCGCTATCGTTCGAACAATGGGTGCGGGCGAGTGTTTACAGCTGACAACCCTATTCTGGGGCTTTTAGGTATTCTATATAGTGTTCTTAGCTCAGCTTGCCCGCTCCATAGCTAAAACTTCGACAGATAGACTGATTCTCCCGAATTCACTGTCCAAATAATTAAAACAAAAGACTTCGACATCGACAAGTAATAAAATGAGAACATTTTTAACGTAATGGAAGTCAATTAAATAGTCATTATTTGGATAACTCAAAAAATGGTTGACAGATGTCGCTCAAAAAATGGGACCACGCGACACGTAACAGCTTCCGAATATAAATAGAAATCAATATACATTAACTTTAAAAAAAAGTTGTCGTCTAAGTGGAGCTGGTTGCGGTATTACCACTTTGGTAAGGAGCCTCCAGAATAAGGACACGATACATTTTGTCGTAAAACGTAACGAAGTGTTCTGTTTACTTTTTAGAATCAAACTTGTGACTCCGGATTTCCCAACTGTTTTCCTCTTTCCCAGAAACATTTCGTTGCAAATGTACTAGTTACGATGAAACAAGAATTACTCACAAGCGACACTTTATATCTTCGTGTCAATCAATAGGTATTCCAAGTAGGATATTTTAATAAACTTCCTCAACCTAACTTTTGGGATGTAAGCAATTCCTTTGAATCCAAACCAAGCTCCTCTGGTCGTGGTAGACTCTGTTGAACAATGGACGATGCATCTGGTCTCAATTTCCACAGATCACTTTTTTATAACGATACACACTCATAGCCCACACTAGGATTCCCTGTGTCGTGGGTGCCATGGACATCACAAGACAAGGACACAGACCCAACAACACACACACAGACCAAGAACGACAATTCAAACTCCATCATTCAAACCGTCTCGCTGGAAATCGAACCCAGGACCAACTAGCGATCCGACGAGTTAACCAGTGTGTAATGAACTTGTATTTGTATGGTATTATTGATAAATAAGTCAGTTTTCTAGAATTCCGTGTGATCGGGTTGTCTCCGCGGTCACGGCGTCGTGTTCAGCCATTGATAAGCGAGATCACACAATGTGGTATTGTGCGCTACCGAGAATACCGCGCGGACAGATACTGCTCGCTTCCACTTGGGACTCGGAGTTGTCCCATTTCTCTTCACTTCAAAAGGCGATCAATCGACGAGCCGAATGGCGCAATGGTTAAAGCCGGATCGCTGTTCTGTAGGTCCTGGGCTTGATTCCCAGCGAGGCGGCAATTTGAATGATGAGCTCAAATTATCGTTCTTGGTCTGTGTATGTGTCCTTGTCTTGTATTGTCCATGACACCCAGAACATAAAAAATGATAGTGTGGGGCTATGAGTGTGTAGCGTTTAAAATCTACTTAAAATTAAATTAAAGTAGGGTCATAGCTAATCTACCTAAGTGATCGAAAAAGTTAAGCAACTGCGGGCGCGGTCGGTGGGATGAGTGGCCGTAATTGGCAACATTTCTTGAGAGTTTCTGTGCTGCGTAATGCCCTCGGTCCCGTTTGTTTTGTATCGATCGTCATTTATGATAACGTTATAACGTTATCCTCTAAGTTGATGTTAGTTATAGTCCTACGAGTCTCGTTCTAATTGGGACACAGACGCGTTGTTACGCTGGAGGACTGAGATGGTCACCTCTAGAAAAGTGTTACCAGCTCATAGTATATTCAGTCCTACTTTTAAATTCATATTTATAAAGAATCAAAATATCGTGGTACCAAGTGGAAGAAACCATCGGACAATAAATCCGAGTATCCTGAGAACGGGTTTAAAATATCTCAACGTTAAATATTGATTTTGAGTTACGTGATCGATCTGATACGCTATCTAGAAGATTAATGTCTATCCTTCGACGTGGCTACTGCGTGACTAACACTGCGGTTTGACCCTTGGCAATAGTTCCATGCTGGACTGCCGTTAGGGTCCTGGGTTTGATTTCCAGGGAGGTGGAAATTTTAATGATTAGTTTAAATTTCTGTTCTAGGCCAGACCTAATCTCAGTCTCATTAGGACCATTGCCAATGTAATTTAGTAAATTTAAAGTGATAACTGTATTACTACTAATGGTCCTACGACCACCAGGAACTAACGAACCAAACATGTTATGACACCCCTGAAGTTCCATAATAACGAGACTTTTCGAAACAAAAATCTCCCTAAATCACATTGAATTCACTGTTCTATGGCCCTATAAATTAAATAACGTAATCAGTTCGTTACTCTGTTATCTTTTCTAAACAAACATTCTTACAACCCAAGCTCGTGTCAATCACTTTCACCCCAACAATAGGCAGTTTTCCACCTATTCATCGTATGCTGATGACCTGTCGCGCCGAGATGTCACAAGATGCGCTAGGCAATGACTCATAAGATTAGATATTCCGCACAACAGCACAATTTGCAAATTAATACCCTTCTCCAATCTCGTATGCCACGCCAGTGCACTCCAGTAAAGGTTTATGAAACGAAAGATACAAGATTTTATCTCCATCCCCGTCATTCGATCAAATATTCTCTTCTCGCTCGACGCCGTTTGTTAAATTCAAATTGTCAACAACTGACCACTAAAACTTGTCACATCGGAATTTTAACTGAATGTGAGAGAAATGCTAAGTAGATCGGTTTAGTGTAGAGTTATTCGATCTCGGTGAGGATTTGTTGAGGATATTGTTGATGGTTTTGTTATGATGTTACATTTTATTATCAACATTTACAAGATTCGTAAACTTTTAAGAATATGAACTACCTAATTTTCGAAAATTATATTTTTCATTTTCATTTACGTGCAGTTTTCCCTTGGATAGGTTTTCTCCTGGATTTTAAATACATCGATGACGTGACACGAGTAAATAAAGAATGATCGATTTACATTACAAATTCCAATTGAAGTAAAATTTAAGTATCATGAGTAAGTTTAAGAAATAATTTAGTCATTTAATTATCATTACTCTTTACCCATTTTCCAAAGTTATAATCATTATATTATAATCTGCTTCTAATAGTCACTTTAACATATATTACATAACGTCTCCTTTATTAATATCATTCGACAAAATTCTTATCTCAATAAAACTCAATGAACATATTTATCCGTACGCATTAAACTAGTCTCCCTGTACCTATTCCTTACACATGGTCCACAGCCAAAGACATGAATCTGCTACGCTTCATCCTCAGAATTCACCTGAGTGTCGCATGTCTATCTTTCATTCATGACATTTATATAAATTTTATGCTCACACGTTCTAAGGCTCCTCTCAGTCGCATTACCATCTCGTGGCCCATCAGTATGGGCACCGCATCTTAGAGCCAACGGCCGCCGCTTCCGCGCTCTCAGATTTTTTTTCACTTCCTTTCGTCTAGAGATGTCATTTCTTTTAGACGTTTTCATTTTGCCGATTTCTTGTTGAACAATGGTAAGTTTTGCTCTTGGTATACCTAAACCATTATCTTTTCAGAAATATTTTTTTTCGTCTAAATCACATATATAACGTTGCTATCGTTAACGTAGGTAGATAGTGTTTAAAATGTCATTTGAACTATTCTTTAATTGTTTACATTTTTTGTGATATGGCTATTATTTTTCATGGTTTTCTTCAAGTACATTTTACGTTGATCACAGCATAATTTTACCTGAGTTGGAATTCCTAACCTTCATACTGTGTAATTGGGAAAGCTGTTCCACTATACTTACGTTTACTTACACGATATTTGTGCGCAATTGTATTGAGCGAGCTCACATTCCGTTGCTCGTATTGGGATAATTTCAAAAGTGCCGCCAGACGCTTCAACATTTGTGGAATGAGACACCTGAGACACCTGACCATTCAATTGTACTACTGTGACGCGATTCCTAATGTGCATTTCTGCAATGCGAAACGTCCGTCCACTTGTAGTTTTGGTACACATTTACGTTTTTGTATCAAATAAGCTTTGGATCTCGCCGTTTAATTACTTAAAATAATTTATGAAATAATCTTAGTTCATCAACCTGCTGAATTAGTCCTAGGATTAATTCGCAATTGAGACGGATATGTTGTTATGTTGTTAGATGTTAAAAGTAGGTTTTAGATGTAATTTATCTAGTTTATGACTGTGTGTGTTGTCTTGATTTTATGTATGAAATTTTGCAAAGGAATTTAATTTTATATGTTTTATGAGCTTAGAACCTCGTCTAAGTCTAGATGAGCAGTTGTTAATTAAATTGCGAAAATCAGCAGAAATTGCACCACTTTTGGAAATTTACGGACCATGACAACAAATTACGTTAATATGTTGATTTCCACATACTCTGTCATCGAAAAATTCTCATAAAACAAATTGTAAATTGTGACCTTCTTCTCTTAAATATCCAAAATTATTCACTAAAAAGCAGACGGACTGCAGATATAAAATGTCATAATACTAGCCAATGTCCAACCCACGCAATTATCCCCGACTCTCCAGCCAGTGGAAATAATCCCGCTAAGTTTCCTCGAAGCTATTGAATGGGCTGTGTTCATTCACTTGTATTCAATCATCAAGGCGCATAACGGTACTGCTAGTCTATCAAACTCACGTCCAAACACTCCAGACCCTTGGTTCTCAGTCACCAGTTCCCTACTGTACACACAGTTATACCGCGAGGAGAAACGTGGTGGGTCTCCGAAACTGGTCGGAGTAAGAGGATGTTTTAATTCAGCTCTCGTCGCCAACGCTTCCGCGAAGCAATGCTAGTGAACAAGCATTATTATTATACAGAGACGTTGCTGATTAAGAATGACCAACTTGTTCAGGTAATTTGGAAACCATTCCACGGTCAGTGGGGAAGCTGCTGGCAATATATCTAATTGTAGCCCGTAGGTCCAGGAATGCACTACGTAATCGGAATTTTATTAGAAATACGTCCATGTGTTAGTGTTAGTTGGTCATCTGCAGGTCGGTTTATTTATGTAGGCTAGGTCTACGCAATGCCTTGTAATGTAGTTTTGAATTAATGTATGATATGTAGTTTATTCAAGACAAACTACTCATATCGCAAACATTACATCATTAGCTTACATAAATATTATATCGATTTTCGTAACATCGAAATTTGGTGACACTGAATAACATTTTATCATAAAATATATTCATACATATAGGTAGGTTTTATGGAATGCAGGTAGTCCCACAATAAACTCTTTATTCTATGTCCAAGAAATAAAGAAATATCTTAAGTGTTGTAATCTATTAAGGAATCATAACATTTCCTTTGGAACACTCATCGATAGAGGTGCGCCGCCGGTCAGCCCATATTAGTAACACATTAGCACCATTCTGACTGTCAGGGCTGTCAACACTCAGAAATTCTAATCCCGATTTGATTCTTGTTGTTGGTCGTCAGAGTTGTCACGGGCAATCACAAGAGGGTAGTGCTGTTTGCTCTTTTGCTATCATAAATTAATCTATTTTTTGTAAATTACTTTCTAGTAGGTACCTACTAACTACTTTTACGTACTAATTATTAAGCCTACGCGGTAAACGTAAACGCAATAAACGCATATTTCCCGTTTCAACCGTCAATGCGTCGCTGCACTTTTATAAAAACGCGTAAAACATTCGTCTGATTTTGACTAGAATTCCAATTTGATGGATGATTACGAATAATTTGAAGGCTAGCCTAGCCATTTCAAGTATGTCTATAAATCATAGAGACAAACGAGATTTTTTCATCAAAAGCGAAATATACAAAAAATCTGGAACAGGTCCACTATACAATACAATTTTGTGCTAAAATTGAGATGTCCATTGGGATGGGAATCCATTCCAAATATAATTTCTTAGATTTCCTTCATAGAAATTGCCAACCCTAATCCATAGATTAGATTCTAGTCCCAGTCCGGAGTAGCATCTGGAGTGCAGTATAAACAGACGGAATTATCTTTGGAATGGATTATCGGCCCATTATCTTGATAAGTAACCCAGTTTTGGAGATAGCTGCTCTATAACGGTACAGCATTTAAAGTTACAACTTCGATGATAAATGAAAGGATTCGTTTCCTTCTTGGCCGACAACGAATCGGCAACGTTAGGTGTTGACCGAGAAAAAAGGAAGTATGTTATTAGTAAAAATTAAGAAATAAATATATAAGTCTATTATTTACAAGTAAAGTCGTTTTTCGCTCTTGAAAATAGCTACTCTAAAATCTTTACATTTAATCCGTTACACTGACATAAGTTTCTATATAAATAAACCATAGAAGAAGTCTAAATCTACACATACACATAAGTGTATTTAGCCTTCTTTGGTCTTAGCAGCATAGCCCACATTAGGATTAGGCACCTTGGACAACCCATACCATAAACCCACAGTGCGTTCGACTGGGCGACCAACATACTGAAAACATTTAATTTTCTGTAGGAACTGTTGTTTTGAGCGTTTTGGTCGCTTACTGGAACGCATCTACAGGACAACATTGATGTAAACATTTTTTTAAAATCTGAAACGCAATTTTAAGCGATATCTTTTTTTTAATTTAGGAAAAATATAAGAGTTATATTTGTTTTTGTTTTTTTTATCAGTGTGACACGCAAATCTTTAAGAACATCTTTATTTTTTTATCTTTAAGACAAAGCTCAGCTGATGATTGTATAAAACCAGCTCATTGGCTTAGCTTGGCGCAGATCATTGGCTACCGTCAAGATAAAGTCGTAGCGAAAACATATCTTATCGGCCTCTGCTCTGGCAATCTAATAAAAATTTGATGATTTGATCCACTTGACGTCTTCGAGTCGAGTTATCTTTGATTATTTTCCGATTCGCCAAACGTTTAGGGTTCTGGTTCGGAAGGAGTTGTCCTATTTCAGATAGATAGCAATAAACGACACGTATATTATGATAAGCGCGATTTCAAGTATAATATAATAACATAATACGTAACAGTAGATCGGCCATTCTCCGATTAGCAAGTTTTACTTGTCCGGGCTTGATAAATCCACAGTATTAACAGATTCAAACATGATTTTTTTTTTATATGTTAGTTAGCATCCATATCTAGCTGTATACAAAAATATTGGCTTCTGTTTTAAGTAGATAAGACCAAATTAATTTAAATATACTCAGCGAACCTGTGTTCTCTAATTACCGTGGCGTGTCCGCACACCAACTTTATGTTAAAACTTGCTTGTAATTTTTATAACGTACAGATTAACTTTGATCCATTCAACGTGTTGAACGGTATTATACATTGTGTATCGCATCACAAAATATCGATTCAATAGAACCAGTCTATAAATAATTATCATTAAGTAACCACATGTCCGCACTAAAGTTATAATTGCCGTGACCATTTGTGTTCTCGGGTGTAAATCCCTAAAACAGTATTTTTGGCACATCACTACCGCACCCGCCGCTTCTCCTCAGTGTGTACCATGGCCCATATACAGTCGCACGTCTCTAACGTTAGTGTACCGCCAATGAAGCACGTGAGTATATAATTACCGTAGCCTTGGTTAAAAACTTTTCTAATTACCGTTTTATTTATTTTAATACTTGATTTTTTAAGTTAAATCCGAATTGATCATAGCAATTGAGACAATACTTTGGCCTTTACACGTTGTAATAAGTTAATATTTGCATACTGTGTCGGTTTTCGAAATTTTTAAGAAATTCTATCGTTTTCTAATTACCGTATAATAATTACCATATGTTTATAATTACCGTTGTATGTAAAATTAATACACATTTACGAACTGTTTCCTATTATACTCTTTACAACGCACTACAAAGCCAGCGCAAAACCATGGCGGCGGGCCTAGGGACAATCGATGCAAAGCTGGATGGTTTCCAGGGAGATTTGAACGTCGTGAAGGAGGACCTTAAACGTGGTAAAGGTGCGTATATCCGAGCATGACCAAGCCCTCAAAAGCCATGACGCGGCAATCAACTCCCACGAAACTAGGCTCATGGATTTGGAGAACAAGCTGCAAAAAATAAAGGTTTTGGGCACGGCAGTAACCAGTTCATGCCCTGGGGCCCCGAAATTCAAGGTCCCGAGTTTCGACGGCACGACCTCGTGAACAGCATTTAGGCACCAGTTCGAGGTAGTTGCAAGTGGGAATGGCTGGGAGGACGATCACTCGTTAGCGGCACTCACCCTAGCTCTTCAAGGGGAGGCACTGCTGGTGCCTGAGAACCTGCCGCCGATCGACGCATCTTGGAGTCGCTATTTAAGGCCTTGGAAGCTCGAACGGGGAAAAGCACCTCGAGGTCGTGTATCGCGCGCAGCTTAAAGACTGGTCACGGCAGGCGAGTGAAGGACTGCAGCAATGGGCCACAGCACATCGAGCACCTCGTACGCCCAGCCTATGCGTCGAGCTCCACACCGGTCGAAGACAAAGTGTTAGAGGTGTTTGTCAGCGGTATACAGGATCCCGAGGTGAGAGCAACGGTGCGCTTGGGTCATCACGCAACATAGGAAGCAGCTTTAGCGCATGCCCTTGAAGTGGAAGCGGTACGAAGCGACTATAAAGGTCGTAAGGTGCACGAAGTCATAGCAGCGATTCAACCTCGTACTGGGCCTATATGTTACGGATGCGTTATATTAGGATGAGCTGCCGGACTCGGAAACAACCGAAATTGGTGTCGACGGCTACCCAAGTCAACAGCCAGGAGCTAGAAGCCGCCGCCACCGCTGCCGCCGCTAAGAAGACCGCCAAACCTCCTCCGAAGCCACCGACGGCGCGCAAGCCGAAGAATGCTGACGTCCTGTCACGACGCCCATGCTCCGAAGGTCGACATTGCATCAAGCATTAAAGAAAGAATTAAAGAAGAGGTTAGGGTGATAAGGATGCAGGACCTAGACAACTCTTGTGCAAGGGAGCAAGTAAGCCAAGCTCAGAAGGAAGACAAAGATCTCAGCCTGATCATGGAATGGAAAGCCAAAGGACAGAGGCCCCTGGGGAGTGACGTGTCAACCTCAAGCGCAACGACTAAGGCATACTGGGCTCAGTGGGACAACCTTATATTGGAGAATGGCGTGCTTTATCGGAGCTGGGAGTCACTCAACGGAATGGAAAAAAACCCTGCAAATGGTTATTCCTAGGAGTAAGGTGGCTGATTTGCTGAAGCTAGTAGGTACACGATGGCACTTCCGGTGGGCTCCTCGGCATCAAGAAAACCCTCGTAAAGATAAGAGATACGGCCCGGCACTAGATCCCAGGGGGAACGACAGCTGTATAACGTCGGAGCCTCTTGGGAAAGAATCGCCATCGCTGGGCCATTCCCTCAGACTGAAGACGGGAATAGATTCATCATCGTGGTTCAAGACTACTTCAGCAAATGTTCCGGCCATTGTTTGCAACTCTGAACCAAGAGGCGAAGACCGTGGTCAAGAAACTTGTCCAGGAGGTAGTATGCCGCTTTGGTGTACCATCATCCATTGCATTGTGTAATGGGACATCGATAATTCTATTGCTTTAATTTTTATTATATCAGTATAAATTATTAATGTGCGTTAATATCATTTCAGTATCATATTTTACATAGATTTGATGATATTTTCTAATTACCGTTGCATTAAAAATTATTCTTTCTAATTACCATACTCATAATTTTTTTAAGTCTCATTATCTAGAAAACTACCATTATTTGTTACATGCCAAATTAATTATTGAATTTGTATCTTTGAATTGTTTCATATTTTAATGTGCTCCAGTCAACTCAGTGAAAAATAAAAAAGGTTATGGTAATTAGGCAAAGAACGCCGAATTGGAGAATGACCGAGATACGTTATGTTCACAAAAAAAAATGTTTTATTTGACAAACCAAACTCTTTTTTATTTATATTTTTATTTTTCATACATTTTAAAACATACCTCTCTGTCACTCTTGACTGTAAAAATATATTGTGTCATTGAAACCTGAAATCGAAATACACTAAATTCATGTTCTATTTATCTGGCTATTTCCTATTACCATCCCTCTGATCCCTCGCCGTCGTCTATATTTTATTTTCATAGATACATGGACCTATAATAGGTCCATGCATAGATAGATTATTTTCATAATTGACGGTAAGATTGAAAGAAGGATGTAGGAGGATCACTGTAGGACTGAAGCGAAGTAATGATGCCAGCTTTCCGCCTCTGTGATTAACAGTTCATTGTAGATTGACGGTGAGAATTTAAAATGCTTTAAGTAGGTAAATTTAGCTTACAAGCTAAATTGAACTATAATTGTTTTCAACGGTGCGTGAATATTCGCTATTCTCGGCGACTCAAGAATAAACTCTGATTATCTTATTATTAAACGCGGCGTAAAGTTACTCCAGGTTTAATTTTTTTTGTCATGTGAATCTCTAAAGTCAAAGGTTAGAAAAAGACAAAGACATTTAAACTCTGAGTATCTTTACACCACGTTTATAATAAGACAGTAAACCTATAATATTCACCAATATCATTCAGAGTTAACCTGCTGGTGATGTAAGCTGGTGTGATAACCCACAACCAGTTCTCGGGAACACCGGAACCCACATCACGGCTGCTCTTATCAACTGGGCTATTCCACTATAACAGACAAGTGTGAGATCTGTTCGATCGTATTATTTTTGAAAATAAACTTCTATAGCACGATACGGATGGAGGCTAGAACAATAATTTTCAAAGATTTTTACAGTTACACGCATTCGTCGTGCCAGCTGCCAGGTGAGGTATGTAATCAATAATGCATCGTTATAGTGGCATCTTAGAAGTGATAGAAGATAATAAGAATGACGCCATATACGTGTCAGAGTTAAAGTGCAACAATTCATTCCGAATTATTATGAATTTTAAGTTTTTATTTTATTATTGTTTCTTTTTATTGTGTTGAGTTTGCATACGTTACGCTTGGACATTAAACGTAAATGAATAAATAGTCCTTTAATAATAATAAATCGTGTTGTAGAATAACCCATCGTCGTTATCGTTTAACACACTGAGTGGTACCTACCACTCCTCCACTCGCCGTCACCTTATCACTGTCACGTCTTTACCTTCAGACTTAAAACCAACTAAAATATATTAAGCCTTCTTTAAGGCTCGTCACCATCCAAATCTCGTGGTACCTTGATGAACGATGGACCAGGCTATGGCTTCAGAGCCTCAGGATCCCTACTCTTAGAAGTCATTGGTCTTTGCACCTTTTACTTTAAACCAAACGGTATTTATGAGATGTCGTAGGTGTTTTAACTGTTACTTTACTCACGATATTTATTATTTATACCAATATTTCGACCCAATTGCATGGGTCATTGTCACGGCGAGACTGGTGGCGGGGGGAACTTTTGACAGTTGACATTTGACAAACAATAATGACAGATAAACCTGTCAAGTTTATGTCTTTCCGTTGACTTTCATGGTCACCATATCACGACATCTTCACGCGCTGGCTATAATTTTACCGTTTTGTCGAACATAAACTTACCACCGTCGTTAACTCGTTAGCTATGTTATCTTGTACCCAAGACTTAATACCTGAGCGAAAGCAGTGATTTACTACATACTTCATATAAAGAGAAACCACATCGCGTATGTAGGTGGCTATAAGACAGTCCACTATTCCGAGTCTCCCCGTCTCCCCAGAGCAAATCGATCTGCGCCAAACACAACAAAAAGTCCTAACTCCAACACCCCTCATACTACTTTCAACCTTATAATACTAACGTAAGTGTGGAATCGATTCAAAACCGCCCGCACTCTCCCCCCAGTTTTTCCCTAGAGAACCATCTTTGAGTGTTCCATATTTAAATTGGTCTATCACTACCGTGCCACATGTGATAATAGACCCTACGTCTATGCTTTAGGGTAAAATTTTACATACACATATCCTTTTTAAGAGCATCGATCTTGTTTTTAAGGATATTCTAGAATGTCATAAGCGCCATCAAGGACGCGTAATAGATAATGGACTTTATTCTTTAAAAAATAGTAGTGACTTTAACAAAATTTACATGGACTGGTTGATTCAGGGAGTAGTTACAGTATCTGCAGGACTAAGTATTTCAGAGCAACTATATATTTCGTGGAGATTCATTGGACAGGATTTTGAGAGGGCAGAGTCTGAGGGATACATAATAGGCAAATGATAAGTACCTACGCTTTATTGTCATATAGTGAGAAATATTTTGCTCTACATAGAGTCGGGTTTTCAAATTAACTTAAAAATTAACATTGAACCAAAATGATTTTAAACTTATCTTAAGTTACGTAAAGAATTCGTTACGTTTCACCTGCCTATACTGTATATATGTGTGTTACTGAAACCGAAATATAAAAATAGCATATTGTAAGGTAGATGCTTAGAATTATTTAAGGTACTTAAAGACGAAAACACACACGGCATATCAAAATTCACAATCAACACAGATTAAACAATTACCAGACTGTCTGAATGTTCGTGGATTGGCAGAGTATAATAAGAATTTCTTTCAGTAGTGCTTAATTGAATAAAAAAAATTGGGTTAAAAATTTAAAAGATTTAGAAGCATACAATAGCTTTCCTGAACAAAGGGTTGGAATAAAAGATTTTAGGTCAAGTCGCGTATCGTACGCGTTTGTAAGTGCTATATGCCAACGTATAAATAAAGGAGATGTTTCAAAATGTATGGAGCCCCGGCCACCACTTTGTACACCATACTAAAAAATGGAGAAACACAATGAAAACAGTTTTCAATCATCCAATTCCTTTAAATTGCTTTAGTTTTGTGGTATAACACAAAAATGTACACTTAAAATTGCAACACAAAAACAAAAGTCTGTCATGGCGGTAAGCTGTCATCACACGTCATGTTGGTTAATTTGATAGAAGTTTGACATATGTACCTACAATTCTGTCATTTAAAGTGACAGTAGACAGTTCGCGATCTATGATCAATGACAACTTGGCAAGACGCCATGTTGAAAATTGATAAAAATGAATTATAAATACAAAATTTGTACCAGAAAAGTATGCATTTAAGCAATTTATCTTTATTTTTCCCAAATTCCATGAATTTTTCTCGATTTTTCGAGGTACTGTACATATTGTGGGCCGGATTTGAAACATCTCCTTTAATACCTTTCATATAATAGCCTTCTTCTTATAATATTAAAAATCCTTTGTTAAGGTAACAATTTCAATTTTAAAGTCCTTTTCGTATGAAAATTGTTTTTAATTTTCTTAATACCCATATAAACTAATGTAACATCTAGATTAATCTATAAACTTTTTTACCTCAAAAACTCGACTCCCACAGAATGACTATTCAAAACCCGCCAAGTTCTCCGAACCTCGTTTCGTAGAAAAATCTACCGCATCAGTAATTTTTCTCTGCCAAAGCCTTACAATGAATCCCGAGTCTTTTACGCTTACAAAGCCGACGCCTGAAGAGAAACTCGAATCATTATTACACAGAATTTTTCGTCTTCATGGGGCTTCGGTGCCTGGTACTTCCCACCCCGCGGGGCGGTAATTAATATTCGAGCCTTTCAGCGCACTTCCGTGCCTCCATTGTGGGTTTACGGACGTAATCCTCCCAGATACGGGGGTGAAGCCATGTTTGTTTACCAACTACGGTCCATTGTTCTCGGTTTCACAGAAGTTTTTCACTGGGTGAGTTGTGGTTTCGAGTTTTAGGGCATCTAACCTCAACGACAAAGGTGTACTTATACAATGCTCACTTTACAAACTCACAGAATAAATGTTAGTTTTTCTGCTGTAATACTTGCTGGGTGCTACGTAAAAAATGACGTCGACGTTTGAAACAAAACAATGAAAAAAAATTAAAAATTCTTTGTTGTTCTTATACCTACTCTTAAATCATCATAATTCATTAAACTCCAACGACATGAATTCATGTCACGATATTAAGAGTACCTACCCATATGAGATTCGCCACCTACGAAGAAATAAAGTTTCTTAATATACAAAAGTAAAATGTCCAAGTAGGTAATTCTAATTATTCTTTTTCGTTGTCCAATTAGCTAGTCATAAGGGTGCGGTTCCACTGAGGCGGAGCGGAGCGGAGCTGTGCGCGATTCACCAATCACATGGCTTGAAATCCCATCTCACTGTGCCTCACGTGAATTTCACCCTAGTGGAACCGCACCCTAAGCCCTGGAATTCAACACCAAACCGATTGTGAGACCAAATACCTTAAAAGAACTCGAATAGACCCAACATCGACATGCCACTATTTAAGCCTTGCGCCACCAGCGCTTTCCCAACGGCACACGAATACGAACGCCACCATCTTCGATTGCAACAGACTTGAATAACAGCAGAAAAACGCGACGTGAACTGTACCGAGAAGGCGGTTCGCTGAAAAACCAGTTGCGTTGCATCCTGCCCTGGCCGTAACCAGTGCGTCGACAATTATCACGATCTAATAAACCCGAACGAAACTTACTAAATACCAATCGTAATACAACTGTACCTGATAATGTGATCGATAGCGAAGAAAAATTATCTGCAATCGTTTTCTGTACATGAAAGATATAGAAGAGCAAGGGGTATTGACAATGATTTTAAGAATGTTTGGTGTATGGCTGAGATGTTCTTCGCGCTAATCTCAGAAATGGCTCAAATAATTTGGGTGCGATTTTCACCTAGGATAATGATGCAAGCTTCCCTTAACGAATAGTGTTGGTGGTATTTCAAGTCATATTTACTCTTGACTTACTTGGGTAAAGATGACTAAAGGAACAGAAATGTTTGCCCCGGCTAGGAATGGAACCTTTATAAGATTTCTCTCATTAAATTCAACAACAGCTGAATTTCATCAATGATTCTCCATTTATAATTAAATTCTTTCATAACATAAGACGTCAAACAAACAGAAGGATCGTCTGATGGTAACTGATTACCATCGTCCATGGACCAAAACGCTAGTGCCATCACAAATGTGTTGCCGACCAAGACCGACGATGGACCCGCTTTTTGAAATACCCCGTGCCATAGCACTATGTGAATATTTATGCAGGAAGTGAATTCGTCAATTTACACGTAAGTAATTTATTTGAAACGTTGACGATATGGAACAAAAAACTCTCCTATTAAGATTTCATACATGCTTGCAAAAATAAACAATTAACTTCTTGGAGAATAGCTATGCAAACAGACAAAAGAAGTCAAGTCAATCATCTAATAAGATAAAAGTTCTAAGGATCTTAGAGAGTTAAATAGATCTTCGCAGTAAGTACCCATTAAACAGTTCTATAAAGCATACCTACATATACATAATTAAGCGTAAAAAATTTTCCTTTCTTCTCAATCTCAAACAATTATACTCAACAATAACACGTTCCTCAGAAAACCCATTTAAAACCCACCCCTGGCAGACAGAGCGCAAGATTAACGAAATGGCTTCTAGGCCGCCCGGCGCCCGCCCGCCCAACGAGCGGAGACCGATCAATACGCCGCCTAATGGCTTCTAATCTCACTACCATCTTGCGTCCTTGTCGCTCACGAGATGCAGATGGCTCAAACTCATCTGCCATCCTCGTCGATCGTATTCCCTGGACGCAGAGACCATTATAGTACGGTCGGGTTTTCCAGTGGGGTGCCGAGGATGGAGGTAGGCGGGCGAGATGTCCGTGGAGAAACCCGCCTACTTCTTAGTTATGCAGTGACTCAGTTGTGGCGAGACGGGGGTTTTCTGGTATGGATGCAGTTGTTTCTTCGTTTCGTGCGTTTTTGGCTGTTTGCAAAGGAAATAAGGTTCAATTGCACTCATAGTCTTGTGGTTTTAGGTCGTTGGGAACGGTATGAGGAAGATTTATTGGCAGACACTGCAGAGAATGTCATATTTTTCATTGAGATATCAATAATGTTATGTACCCACTACAGCTCCTTTCGTATCGTGTCGTATCTCGTTTTCGATCGCTGTGATAGTTACGGAATTCAAGGCAGGTAGGATTGTAATGAAAATACCTACCTCCCTGTTAGGTGTCATGACCTGTAGAGAATATTTAATTTTGATAATTATTATTTTTTTTATTTTTTTTTACAAATTATAATGAATCTCATTTTATAATGGTACTCACGATTCACGACATTTACTTTTCACTCACGATAGAGATAAGTGAGTATCAAAATTTACGCCCGCTATTTTTATCCTACAAGCTTGTCCATGCGTTCACAAAATTAAAACAAGCATAATGTAAATGACTCGGAACGTACACAGCTAAGCCACTTATATAAATAGCAGATCCATTATGATAAAGTGATTTATATAATCTGTCCAGTTATTTTTATGTGGTTCGTCCGCGAACTAAACACTTACCTACGTACATTGCAGACCATTGCAGACGAACGCGCCTCGCCGCTTTTCAAACATAATTAATATTTTAGTGGTTTTATTTTCAATAATCCTCGCACTATTGAAAACTTTTTTACCGATTTAAAAAACATTTTTTATATGTACGGATCTGTTTAGTATAAAGTATAAAATATTTGCAAAAGCTGCTAATTACCCATTTGAGTGTGGATCTTAATGTAGCCTTGAGACCTAGCCCAGCCTATCTTTATAATTAGCGTATAAATCTTTGATGTTCGGCCTTCTGGCGATTGAAATATTAATTTGGGGTGCGAGAGCCTACATTCGTCTTTGTTCAACGAAACTTCCCTGACGTGAGATTCGACAAATTGGTTTATCTTTGTACTATCTACTTTAAAATAACAATTTAGGCTTCTATTGGTTCTAAGAAGACCCTACACATTTTTTTCCAAATATCTTATACTAGTAAACCCGCCCTCGCTTCGCTTCAGGGAACCAGCTCCTTAGTGGAAGATAGCTCTTAGAAGGCAATTTTTTCCGACTTACTTGACAGTTATCATTATAATTTTGAAAATCTATAAATTTTAACTTATTAGGAATGTTATCCCGATGTCTAAGCTATACGAGTATTACTGGAAAGTGTCATGGAAATTCGTAAAGTAGTTTTTGCGTGAAAGAACAACAAACACACACACTCATCCTTAAAAACTTTTGCATTAATAATATCTATTATAATAGGAATAGGATAATAGGATAGGATAAAGTCGACTTAACTGTCGCTGTTTATTATAGTCATCATTGATAGAGATTTCTACAGTAGCGTCAGTAGTTTTATACTTCAACAGTACTCTACTTTGTGTGTAAGAGGATTACTGACGTCATAAGCGTGATGTGCGAACAGGCAATGGATTTAGAACGCAACATACTCTTTAGGCCAAAGCAGATCTTTTTAACCGACTTCAAATAGAGACATAATAACGGTTATTTGTGTTCATAATTTCCAAAAACACCAAAGTACCACATCGGCCAATTAAAAAAACATGGGTCGGTATGGGTCCATCTCTTAATCCCGGGAAACCGACAAAGCTTAGGAGCTTTCCGGGGGCGAGAGGAGGGTTCCTGCAATTCGGATTGTCCAGTCAGATCTGTAAAGGATGCAAGAGTACCTACTTGATCCTCTTACCTGCTCTATCCAAAGTCCAGAGGGGGCAGTTCCACTTTCCCCTACCCGGTCTCGCCTAAGAGCATGGAGCTGATATTTAAATAAATAGATATTTAAACTGAATCTAAGTTTTCTAAGACACAAAGATATGTAGCTTTATACACCGACATTTAAAGGTCTTAAATCCCTCACAATAGTAAAAACGTTGGCACATTGCCTACCATATCCTTGATGTGTATTCGCCCTAAGCTGAAGACTACAATACAATGACATGTCACCACAGTCGCAACTCAATTTATTACTGTCTGCATTACGTTTATTATGTCATTTTGTTACAATCCTATTGTTTAATGCAGAATCATTATGAAGAGCCAAGAAGTAGACATAATAGAGAAAGAAAAGAATAAGCACAAACTTAACGGCGAAGCCGTTTTTTTATCCAGGATTTCCTAGTAATTACGGAGCCTACGCAATGCCCAAAGGGTCCAATTAGGGACCCTTTTCGGTTGATCCTTATCCGCCTACTCTCGGAGCCCTCAGCTCCTAATCGGACCAGGATAGCCCCTTTCACCATCACGTGTTGACCATCTTCCCGTCCCCTGTAACAATGACCGTAGTTTCAGTGGAAAGTTCTGAATCCATTACTAATATTAAAAATACGAAAAATTCTTTTCTCAGGAAGGTAGTTGATGGCAGCAAGGTCAAACATAGGCTACCTATTTTTTCCAAAATCAACCCTTAAGGGGCTGAAATAGGGGAATATTTAAGTTTCTCGACGCAATGTCTACTAGTTATACAATATTTGTGCTCCTTTAACTTATTTCTAGAGGGTAGTTGTCAATTTTACAATATTTATCTGTTTGGTATAGATGTATAATCATTTGTTATGATACGTAACTGAATTGAAAACGGTAACCGAAACAATTATAGAAATCGGCGTCGAACCGCTCATACTTAAGTAGGCGACCAAAAATTCTTTCTCGTCATACAAAATGTAGGTAGGTACGATGTCTGCGCCTGCGCACGCATTTCTCGGGCATTGTATTCAAATTATACGATCGGCAGCTGACCTGCTGGTGACCACCTTATCTTGAGTTACCGGTGACGTTTCAACGAGCAATTGGTTAAACTTTCACAATTATTATATTGCACCTTGTTCACGGTTCGTTTTTACTGATAACTTCAGGTGGTTTTTATAAGGAACCGACTTTGCTTGATGGGAAAATCTCATTCCATCAAAAACATTTTGATATAAAACGTTGCTGACCCAACGCAATATTTTTATAGCACTGTTAAAAAGTTAAAATCTTCTAACTCTACAGTCTCTACACGCCTAAACTCAACAAATACACTAACTTTACGTCATCAACACCTTAGTCAAAATGCGTACCTTGGCCTTTCTCATATTATTTAGCGGTGCGCGACTTTGAATGATTCCATTCGAATTATTCGATTTAGTAAATCATTCGAATCAGTCGAATGATCTATACAAATTAGTAACTAATTTGTTTTTTTTTTTGGGATTTTATGACCTGGTATTTACAACGGGGTTAAAGATTGTTAAAAATCTGCTTACGTTATACAGTAATACTTGAACGGTCCCTTTCTTCAGGGCGAACAACGCATGCATTAAGTAGCGATAAAATTACCGATACTTTTAACGTTAAAGTAAAGAAAGATAAATTAAATTTTTAACTTTACCAATGTAACGTTAAATGTGTTTACCATTAAAATTTTAACACTATGAAAATAACGTTACTTAACGATACTTACGACGATATTTACGATATAAAAGTCCGCGACAGCATATTTACAAGTACATTTTACGTGGGAGCCACTATATCAAAAATAGTGAGGTTTAAATACAACTAGCTGTGCCCGCGACTTCGCCCGCGTGGAATTTAACAAAAAGTTATTACATTTGTAATATAACATTAGCCTAAGTTACTCCTTATTACATCAGCTGTCTGCCAGTGAAAGTCCCGTCAAAATCGGTCCAGTCGTTCCAGACATTTGCCGGAACAAACAGACAGACAGACAAAAATCGTAAATAATGTTATTTTGATATATGTACACCGTGTACACATCCTATTATGCATTTAGTAAAAAGCGGTTATTTTAATATTACAAACAGACCCTCCAATTTTGTTTATTTAAATTGGGTGCTTTTTACGATGCACATTTTACAAAATTTATCACATTCTTATCAAAATTGATTCATTTGTCGCTTTCAGTATTTAACGTAAATAAACTGTACGAATACAAATTCCACGCGGGCGAAGCCGCGGGCAAACGCTAGTATCCCAATAAGGGTAAGCAGTGAACGATCCATGGCTACATAATTATTATTCATTCCAAACTGAGTGAGCGTCGAATGAAATGAAGTCAAATGCGCGACTCTCGTTGCGAGTCGAAAGCGAAACGCTGAGATTAGTTACTAATTTAGTAGTCGTCATTCGTATTATTCATTCGAACCTGACAACAGAACCGACTGAGTGAGCGTCGAATGAAATGAACTCGAACGCGCGACTCGCGTCGCAAGTCGAAACGCTGTTAGATTAGTAATTACTAATTAGTAGTTGTCATTCGAATATGAACATTAGTATATTACTAATATTCAATTCGAATGCGCACATTAGTAGTTGTAGATTATTCGAATAGTGAGATCATTCAAAGTCGCGCACCGCTAATATTATTTACGTCCAACATTAGTAATGACCACTTACGATCAGGTACATTTGTCTTTAGTCGACTTTTATATCGGTATGGACTACTCGTAATTAATTAGTTATTTGACCAAAACTGAATGTCAAGACGTTATTACGTCGGCCCTCCGTAATGCGGGAGGTCACGATCCTGACCTAATTGGAATACGGCCCCACTGTATGGTAATTTTGTTTTAAGACATTTTAAGAGGTACTCGAAAATTTTATGAAGATCCTACTACGTATATTCCGTTCACATTCGATCTAGAATTCGTTATAATCATGGCACACAAATGCCAGCTATCTTCCTATGCGATTAAGATACATTAAAGATTGATGACGGGATCTAAAAATTCCCTTAGTAAATTTTGCTTGCAAGCTAAATTGAACTGTGAGCACAGGTTATAAGTTTGGTTTTGCCGCGGAGTGACAATTCCATAATTATGCTCGACGCTTCAAGTATAAAAATGTGCTCTCGCTTCCGGAAATCGGGCCCTTGTAGCCACATTTGGAAATTTTCGGCGCGATTCTTTAAACTGACTTAACTTTTTTATTTGTGAATCGACTAGCTTTCACCCATGGTTTTGCCCGCGTAGAAGTGTTTTTCCAGTTTTTCCCCCTTTTAATCTTAATTTATTTAGGGGGAGAACTTCCAAATATCCTCCCTAAGTGCTCCCCTACACTATCCAAGGAACATGCAAGTTTTACAAATAGACAATATCAAAAGAACATTAGATAGATTTATTATCCACTACGCTTAAATTGCCATAAGTAGGTACAAATAAAATGTAGTAGGTACATTAACTAAAATTATATAGAAAATACTAAAGAGTAGTTTCGCAAAATTATAATTTTTCATCTTAAATTTCTAATTTAGCATATTTAATAATATGTTTAAAAAGATCTGTCTAATCTCAGACGAACAGAAAGCTAGAACTCCGGACATTAAAGTAGAAACCCCATTTAAATAAAGTTTATTACTTCACAGTTTCTTTTCTTTTACGATAAAATGGTTTATTTCTATCTATTTAAAACCTTACCTACTAATTACATTTATATTGTATTAAACATGATATAATTATGCCAAAGACGTCGTAATGCCCTTAGACCCTAATTGTAAAGATATTCACATTGACGCGGGTTGTGTATTTACATCTTAAGTTTAAGTATCACGCAATAACGCATTTTCTTATCTGGTAAGTGTACCGGTTGCTTAATCATAATATAGATGAAAACCACCAAATTAATGAGCCTCGCATAATAAGTATATTAAAAACTGACGCTACTTTAGTACAATGTATATAGAAGGCTATTTCATTAACATCTTTACGTCTCAAAGAGGATTACAGGTTTAACTACGCCTGCGCATAACCAGCTTCCAATATATATTAGCTTCCAATATATAGTATCGTTACTGTCGTTAAATGGTTAAAATGACGTCTGACTTACAAATGAGTATTTTCAATTTGTTTACATACCTAGATAGATAAATTATTTATTTTTCACCTCTAGGAAAATGGAATATATTTCGTTTTTTTTTCTTTCTAACGACCAAAAGTACGCCAAAGAAAATAATACCTGAAGGAAGAAGAAGGTAGACCCACTCATGCACATGGATAGCACCTATGGTCCTACCGCATCTTAACACTTGAGTCGCTGAGAATACGGAATTGCTACTACTCGTTAAAAACAAGTTTATTGCCTATGGCCACAGTTCAATTTAGCTTGTAAGCAAAAGAATCATGGCAAGTTTCATACATTGAATTGTACAAAAAAAATTAAAAACTCGAGAGCCTGGAATGAGTTGTAATATTTATTTCTTATTTTTAGCAACACTTGTATATATATAAAATATTTTTAAACCTCGGGGTTATATAATCAAAAATGATATAATTTTCTTCAATTTCTTGCCATTATAAAAATACGCCATTTGTACGCTAACTGTCAAAGTGACATAAGAAATGATAATAATGACAATATGACATGACAATCATAATCAAAACGCTCGCAGTCCAATGACAATGTGACATGTGACAATGACAATGTCTACGACACAGAGTAAGTAATTGCTCCAACAGATCACAAATCAATCGAAATCACAGATTAAACGCTGATATAACAATACAGAATCTACTTCAAAATGTTCGTCCAGAAATGGTAGGTAAACTATGTAAATAAGAAAATGATTTTAGGATCCCCGGGTTTTAAAAATATTTTGAATGGTTCAGTATAATACTTGAAGTCTAATTAAACAATTACAAGTGATTTCAAATTCTCGAGAATTATTATTTTTTATGTACAAAATCTGCCATGATTCTTTACTTACTGCATTATGGTGCGTACACACTATATAACAAAACATGTTATAAAACACAGTTATATGTATAACATGTTTTATAAATGTGGACGATATGTCTCACAAAAACACATTGTGTTTTGTTATATGTTTCATTGTTAGACAACAATGTTAGATAATGTGGACGTGTTATAAAACAGAAGTTATATAACATGTTACATAATCTGTACGCACCCACAGCATCGGTTGTTTACACCCGTTGGGTCATAAAGGGTAAAGTCATTATAATTTTGGTCATGAACGGACCATTATTCTTAGTTAATTAACACCAATACTAACTTGCGATACGTATCTGACATTTCATATTGAGTCGGAAAATATTGTGTGTCGCCATTTAGGTATACGATAACTAGCGTTGTTAATTACTAAAAGATATAATTATTTTTAATTGATTTCAAAATACACAATTCACCTGATATTCAGTAGAGACTTTCTTAGTATGGTTGCGTTACCATGTTTAATGATAGACGATACTCCAAATTTCATTCCAAAAATCATTGATTTGGGATTTTTTAAATTCTATCAACCACCAATTATCCTACCAATTACAATTTTTTTTAATTAGTTAGTAACTGGTGGCGGATGTCTATTTCCAAGTATAGACTGTAAGATATTCTTTCTCTATAAATCGTGTTTTGATATGTTTCTTAAATATTTGGATTGGCAATGCACAAACAGACTTTGGTAGTTCATTATACAAGCGTACACCAAGCCCCACAAAAGACCGCTGAACCCTACATAAGCGATGCAAGAAATTACCTAAATGGTGCATATTTCTTGTTTCACGGATAGTATTTTAGTTTGTAAAAACCTACATTTTACTTAGTAAAAATTAGATATCTAAATTGTGAAGCTACTGTTAGAAACTTTATTATTTAATTTGTCACGCAGTGATTCGTGTGACTAAAGTCAATTTAAAATATACCTAAAACTGTTAATGACCGAATTTATACGTCTTTAAACTTAAATTTTAATGCCATAAGTATAATTAATTGCTTTTACATCATTAAATTTAAATTTCATACGTATAATTATTGCTTTACAATTATAAAAATATTGTGAAGTGTGATAATTGTGTGCCTACAACATACCAGTGAAGCCAATGACCCGAACCTCGGCACGTTACGAAAACTCGAGTTTTTCTTCCCATTTCGTGTTCTGCTTCTGCAAAGTCGATCGTAAATTATAATTTATTATCTGTTACAGTTCATTCTTCCATTCATCATTTAATTTTCGTAACTAGATTAGGTTATAGATTTTGTGTTTTGTTGTAAATTGATTACGCTTGACATGGCTGCCGTGAAAATAAAAACAAATAAGAAACAGAGTTTATATAATATATAAGATGATCCGTTTCAAATATAAATGCGAAAGTCTGTCTGTCTGTCTGTGACGCTTTCATGGCTAAATCATTAATTAAAAAAAGCAAAAATAGTTGAAGACCCAGGGTCACCACAAAGCCTAATATTTTTTCAAAAATCAACCCCTAAAGGCTTGAAACAGGAGATGAAAGTGTGCATGGAAAATCTACTTACACTACAGCAGACACACAGACGAAAAATTTTTTACCGAAAAAAATATAAAATACATATAACAAATACTCAATTATCAAAAGTTTGTTGTGCACAGCTGAAGTAGGTATAATTAAATGAAATACGTATGCTAAATACAGGAGCCTTCACGACCGTCATGGTGGCGAGATTGAAATCAAACGTAATAGCTGTTTTTATTGCATTTACTATAATGACGTATTTTCCTTGGCTTCACGGTGTTACGGTTTTATGGGCGTAAAAAGGAAAGTGTGGTCTCGTACATAGATTGTAAAAAATGCTATTTATTCTAAGATCTGAAATGAAAAAGTTAATATAAAAACCATTTCTGGGTAAAGTGCGCTCTAAATCATTTTTTTTGTGGCATCACTGACAAACGATGTGACGAGACATGATAGTGGTACTAAACTTAAACGCATAGAAGTAGAAAGAAACAAAGAAAATAGGTATTTCATCAAACATACAACCTACAGAACATAAATAAATAAAAACATTAAAATAAAAACGTTTATATTTCATCGCTCAAACGCACTCACCAAAAAGTCGCGGCAAACTGCCGCTGATTTTCATGTCGACCCGGTACAATGGGTGTGTCAGTGCGTTGTCGATCGAAACGGGTAAAACATTCAAGGTGGGTTTTCAAAAGGCAGGAAGCCAACTGGACTAAAGACTACCATAACGTGACTAAAGTCAGGGTTAAACTGGGTGTGGAACTCAATTACATCAAGCGGGCCCAGAGCCCTGATTCTGCTAATTTATAAATGCCTCAATGGCGTCTCAATGAGGGTCGCCGTTTTTGTACCCACCAGTTGGCGTCACCGGCGAGTGAGGTCCTGCTGTCAAAGCCCACCCATACATAAACAGTGACAAGCTAAGTATATTCCTATCTCTATGGTGACAAGTGATATTCAGACAAGTGAGAAGCGACAGTGCCACAAACTTATCTGAGCTGGTGGCCAAAATTGGAACTAATGCAAATGTTATACTGTTGTCAGACAAAGACAAAGACAGTAGCGCCCTTCTTACCGGGTGAGATAAATTTGTGGCACTGACAGCCAGACCTCACTCTACACTAGCGCCTCGAGCGGCGAATTCACACGCCTTTACCCTCATTGAATAGTTTGACACATTCCGTATACAAAATTGAATAGTTTGACTCATTCTTGGCACATTTCGTATACAAAATTGAAAAGTTTTCGACACATTTTTAGCAGACACCTACCGTATAGTAAAAAATGTGTCAAACTATTGAATGGAGACACTGTTGAATCGTTTAAAAATAGCAGAATTGAGGCCCAGGCCTATATCCTCTCGTCTAGTGTTCGTTCAGCTGGGTGCACCATGAGCAGGAGAGATTGGCTTGCACTCAAGGATGGATGGAATACGCCTTACTCTCCATTTGTATAAAATTGTTGAAAAACGAGCACCTGATATCAGGAACACCTTACGAAAGAACAAAAAAAGATTCACCGTTGAAGAATTTTTGGTTGTTGCCTTAAATCCTGAAACAAAAATATGGCAACGCATCGGTGACTCTTTTGATAATGTGAATGGACACGACGGTACCCGAACATGAAGTCTATTTAGACATCTTATACCAACTATGAATAAAAAAGACGTGTGGCACTCGGAGACTGCCGCGGTAAAGCTATTGCATATCATTATAATTAAATTAACAAAACAAAAAATAATACTGCATTTGTGATAATAATAATAAAATGAATGTATATAGAGTAATAACTCATTTTCTTTCACAATTTTTTCGTGACTTTCTTCATTAATAAATGCACTTTGTTTATTCATATTTAAAACACTTTGTACACAAATTATACGAGTACAGATATTCACTGTTTTACAGTGGGCCAAGAAAGTGGTGTACCAGTTTTCATTTAGTTGCCTAGTTATCAAAAGTTACATCAAAGTTCATAGGCAATATCACTGAAAGAGACGCATAATAATGACGTAAGCCTAATTGTTAAGAATACGTACATCATAACGACACATTATAGGTGCAAGACATTTTAATCTTTAGGCCGAGGCCGCATTACGGCTAAACCGCCGCGGTTTCTAACCGCGTAATTTTGTGACCCAAGGAAAGCCATACAAGCGGCCGCACTTGCGGTTTACTCCCGCGACTGATAGTGTATGCGTTTCGGGCGGTTTTGCGGTTTGACAGCTAACCGCTAATTTTGTGACTCAAGGAAAGCCATACAAGCGGCCACATATGCGGTTTCATACCGCGACTGATTTTAAAACCGTGATTTTTTACAGATTTGTTCGCGGTTTGCCTAGGTACATGCGCCAGTAGTCGGCCTTTACTACTTTGTCGAATAAATGTCTCAGACAAAAGAGGATCCGTCGCCTCGTAGTAGTCCGTAGGTCTGAAGGGTCGACTATCAGAATGGTGCAGTTTAGAGGAAGCCTATGTCCAGCAGTAGACGCACAAAGGCTGATGAATGGATGTTGATGATGATTTATAATTATTAATAGTTACTATTATACTGTCTTTGAGACAAATTGTCGTGTAACAAGCTGAGCTCTGTGAACAAAATAGCCGAGTTCTGGATTTAGCAGGCTGAGCACTGGAGAAAAATTACTTTTTCTTTTAAATATTTTTCTTATTTTCACAACGTTGAGAATGTGTTAATTAAAAATAATAATAAATGACCGATTTAATAATTCTAATGTATTATTTAACACATTGGTTACAAAAAAAAAGTACACTCGATCCAAATCGGGAAATGCACTAAATGGCTGACTAGCTGACTACTGGGTCTATTACCCTATATTGAAGCGTACAAACACATACAAATTGACGCGGTAACCGCGAGCGGTTTCTGTCAGAGATTTAAAAACTATAGATGGGCCCTTAATTTCAGATAAATTTTCGCGCGTCATCTGTATGTGCGTGAAGTTGGCACGTGATCGATTTTGGTTGTTATATTAAAAAACGAAAAAAATACATAATAATAACTCACTTCCACGTTCTGTAATTGTTAGCTTGTTCTCGAAATAATTAAAACAACATGACCTTATATTTTTTATAAATGAAATTTGATTCCTTTGGACTTATTTGTGTTTCTTCATTTATTACAACACTTTTTGAAGGCACCGAGAACCAAATTCTATAGATTATGGTAAATATATATTAGATATTCTATAGAATATTGTAATTAAGTCCGCAAAAGTATACGTTTGTAGACGTAATTACTAAAACCAATTAAATATAAGTAACGTGAGCCATTCGCTGCTACCTACAAAATACTACGACTTTAAGTATTTGAGATATACCTACATCCCAACTCTTTCTCGTGCTAGTAAAATATGGTTAGGTCATATCTATTGTTTTTATATCCCTAGTTTACAGAAACGAAAAATGACAATGACAGCATTAACCCTAGAGTAGTCGCGAATTTCCATGGAACGTTAGTAATCGCGTGGGGAGCATTTTTTCGCCCATGTTCAAACATATTTTTTTTGCTTATTATAATTAAATAAATTTACAAAAAGGGAAGACTGAAACGTAAACTATCAGGAAGTAACATTTATTATAGTTTTGTACTTAGTAGCATATACTATATTATAAGCTATTTTTTCACTTTTAGCATAATGTTTACCTTAAAATACGTTAAAAAAAAGTAAAATTATAAAACTTAGTAACAAAATTAAACGTTTTCAGTATCTACAATTGTAACCTCTCGTGAACTTTAACTTAATAGTCCTGCCACATGAATATAAAATGTTTGTTGCACAGTAACTTTGTGTCTATTGCACCCTTTTTTGGTAATTATGTTTTAGGATGGACATCCTTTACATACATACATGTGTATATACCTACATACTGCTGTGGACGACAAAACGTTCATAGCGCGAGCACTCTACGGTTAATCTTCTGACGTCGCGTCAGCGAGTAGACAGAAACCACAGAGTACCTATCTACATAAACTGTCTTCTACGGTGTTGAGTTATGTGTTGTAGTTGTCACTGTTTTGTATTTATTAACAACTCTTACTATTATGGTCGCTAATGCATCCAAATATACCAGATCAATTTACAAAAACACATTAATTTACATTTTATAGTTTTTAAACAAAAGATTATGCAGAGAAAGTGTGGGTATGATGATTATGAATATGAAAATTTTCATCTGATCGCCCATGATTATCATTAATTGTTTATTTCACTAACTGTCAAGAACTGTAAGATAACAAGCACTTTTTTGGTAAGGTAAATTGGTCGACCAGCCACATTTTTCGGACAAAGTTCCTATGAAGTTTAGGAATGGAGCATTTCTACATACTTTTTATCTCTATGGTCGCGGTTTTGATTCGTAGTGTGTGCGCTTCGCGCGGTTGCGCGGTTTCGCGGTTTACAACCGCGGGAAAAAAACCGTAATGCGGCCTAAGCCTTATTAGAAACGGATGCAAAGAAGATTTAAATATTCTGAACAAAAGCATAAGAACTATTTCAGTTGACAAAATAATTCTTTTTAAAAAGAAAATTGACATTTGACATTTAAGTCCTACAACGATCTTTTGGCGCGTGAATGACGTGTGGGTGACAGAGACAGTGCCTTACAGTTTGCCTTGCCTGTATGGCACTGTCTCTATCACCCTCAAGTCATTAATATAGTGTCATTATTTTATGTCATGTTATTATTTTGTATGTTTTAAATCTAAATACGCGATAATTCGACTATTATGAATACAATATGTTGTCGATTCCAACGCCTTATTTAATCCAGATCTACATGTAATTATTCTTAAAACACCGAACCGACGGGGCGAAAATCAAATGTTTGACAGGTAAGATTTGTATGGGAAATTAAAATTTTCATTTTTAGTATTTTGCTCGCAATTTTTCATATTTTCTCATCGCTGCAACCTTCCCTGAACTTCCACGAATATTTCAAGACTAAAATTAGCCAAATCGGTTTAGCCGTTATAAAGTAAAAGTTAGTTAACTCAGTTAAAAGTTCTGGTATTTATCGATGTGTGGGTGCATAGACATAGTAACTATGTCTGTGTGTAGGGTGTAATAAATTTTCGTTACGAAATTTTTGCATTCGGTCCCCGCGCCCAAGGCCCGCGATAAAAGCTATGCAATAGCTTAAAAATTGTAACTAAACACTAAAAATTTTATAACACGTCTCCCCATCGAACATAACGCTTTTGTTCGCGGATTATAACATTTAATTACGCCATAATCTCTAAGAATAGATACAACATATTATGATACCGTTTAAACAAAAGGGCAATTACTCTGAGATCTCATGCTATGGACGCGTGCGGCAGCACGGTAGTGTACGAAAACTTTAACCATTCAATAAAACAAGCCAATTTCAACCTTATATCAGCACAACAACGTCTATATTACGTGTAATTGTAAAGTTGTACGCGTGAATCTAGACACACGCAGCGTGTAAACCGACCAATGACCGCGCTTTCACTGACGTCCATACGTTCGATTTTTGATTTAAAATTGGAACGGGCAACGGTCAGTCAAGAATCAGACATGACAGTTGGAAATCTTAAATAGAGTGAGTTGATATTATATAATTAATTAATTAGGTGAATGGAAGATGCAATGATTGTTTTGTTCAAAACGTGTTTGTATTTTTTATTGGAATTACATTTTTTTCCTCTTCTTTCCTTGTTGGCTGCCTGCAAAGCATCCGCGATGTCTTTGGTGTTGCTAACACCTTAACTTTGGGTAATTCGTCTCGTTTGTCGTCTATTGCCATTGTCGGCGAGACGGTAAAGTTCGCCAATTAATGTAATTTTGTATTTTTGACTCGTCCGTTTCGTTATACTTAATTATCTTTTGCATTCATAGTTACAGAGATGTCACCGGAGTGGATCAAAAATCTATTTTATGAGCATAACTTAAATGTTTGAATTAAGTAGGTAGCGACTAGTCTAGTCCTAATGCATGGCTACAACTCGTTAATGGCCCACTAATGAGCTCGGGTCTCTCCTCATTATTGAGGAAGCCTAGAGCTTGGCTCAATTAATAACTGTAGAAGGAACTATAACAATCGTAACCTAAAAACAACGTACTTACCTACACAGCCAGGAAATTACCATCATAATATTTAATTGTGTTGATTTGATTAAATATGAATGTAAATGCTGTATGAAGAAGAGGTATGTCAGTGAAGTGGTAGGTTTTTCCCAAGAGATGTTTGTTTTGCAAGCTCAGGTGTTACTTTGCATCGTTTGACAGGCATTATGACCATAGGGTTGCCTCTCTGTGAAATTTTTATTTATTTTATTTTAATACACATTCAACGACAATTTTAGTGCTGCAACTTAAATAAATTATGAATCAAATGATTTAAAACATCTTCAAAAAACGTTGTAATTTTCATCGTAGAATTCGAACCCAGTACCCAATGGGAATGTTGGTAACGAGCAGTGTCCTAGTGGGTTAGACGCATTTATTAATAAGTTAAAAATAGGTAAATGTACCTATGTCTAATGTGGAGGTGTATGAAACTTGGCATTTTTTTAAATAAAACGCCACACACTAATTTAAAGTACTCTACTCGTATGCAATGCACACTATGATGCGTTTGGCATGTGTACGTTCGCAGTGTCAATAGGAAGTTTCGAAGAATGAATTACCTACAGCAGATCAGAATTTGAGACAGCAGTCACTAATTCCAGAGAATCGATCTTAGAAATTAACAGAGTTATTCAAAACTACGCAGCGACAAGGCGACAACCCTAATAAAGATCATCTCTCGTATTCCGGTAAATGTCGTGAGAAACTTATCTCCGAGTGTGGTCGGACAAGTACTTACGATGGACATTCGCTTACGAGGCAATCTCTAGACTACTGAGATCATATTATCACCTTGAAGATCATTTAGATTAAGTATATTTTTAAAGTAATTTCTTCACGCACAACCTTTTAATCGGTACATTTAATGAAACGGCTTTGTGTATGTACAATTGTACAATGTACCTATTTATCAATTTTATACATAGGTACATAACCACAACCGCAGCCACTTTTCAAGTATCTTTTTTGTATGAGTCTATGCATATAGTAGTTCATTATTGCCTCGCAATTATTTTTAGATTTTTTTGGTTACTGCCCTTTACCTACCTACACGCACGTATATCAGAAAAAACCTAGCTAACTGATATGTTTGCGGTATTCACTAATGTAATAAAATTAAATGGTCACCCATGGTTATCTGTTCTCCCTAGACCGTCAATTAGATACCTAATGCTATCTAAAAATATTTTTGTGAGTGAAATTCTACGAAACAATTTATCTAGATATGCGATAGTATACAATTTCCATTATCAATTTACAGAGATAACGATCTCTCTTCATAATCAAACCAATCAAATAAAAAATGAATATTATCCACACTAAAAATACACCCGACAAGTATGTTGAAAGGACAAATTATTAACTACTAGTTTTTATACCGCGGCTTCGTCCGCTTAAGAGACGGACAAATAAAAAGTAGGTAACCCGAATGGCGCAATAGTCAACATGACGGAACGCTGTTCAAAGGGTCCTGGGTTCGATTTCCAACGAGTCGAAAATTTGAATGATGACCTTAAAAAATGAAAATGAAATGAATTTTTGTGGAACTTGCTTTTTACAATCACTTTTCGAGAGTCAAACTACGCCATCGCTTCCACAAATCCCTACGGTGAATAGTCTTGGAAGAAGAAGCGGCAAGAAACTCCCAAGGAGTTTTTTCCTACTCATAGTTACAGACAACACTTATTACTATCTAGTTAGATAACGTAATAATAAACTATGTTAATTCTGTGACTCCTCAGTTCACCACAAATTACAAATTGTAAGATATAACACACTCTTTCTGAACAGAAAAATGTAGACGTTTAACAACTTTATACTTACATTACGTTTAGGTAATTATAAACACGCCATATAGATAAACATATGTGCATTGAAACCACAAATGAAGATCATTTGAGTTTGCATATTCATGATACAAGAACGTCACAACACCTTTGACTTTTCACGTCCGCTACACTTGTTTACTTACTTATGGCTATAGTGGACTTCTTTGTAATAAATAAACTCACACAGTCACCCCTCCCCTGGGGGGAGATCGTATGCTGATCAAATAATTGTCTGACAATTGTCACGACTGAAAATAAAACTCAGGACCATTCACTGAGTTCATGACATTACGCCTACACACAACCTTTTATATCTAATACCTTTGACAAAAACAGGACGTCACTTCGCGTCACTTCAACATCGACAAGTACCTAATATGAAATTTTCCTTTATTTCTCTAGGATACCATCATCATCAGATAGAATCAAAAACAAAAAATTGACGTAAAATAAGTGTATCAGGTACACCTACATGTGTTAATGATTTTTTTTTTTTTTTTTTAATTTTTAGTTCCCGACTTGGTATAACTGAGACAACCTCGGAAATCCGCTCTTTAACGGGTCTACAACCCATTAATGAACCACTATTGAGCACAGGTCTCTCCTCATTATTGAGGAGGCTTGGAGCATACCCCACCACGCTGGTCCAGTGCGGATTGGTGGATTCAAGGGGTAAGTTGCCAACCAAGTATCGGAAGTTTTCAAGCCGCTCAAAGGCCTTCCAACATGGCTTAACGACTGCTATTTATTGATAACAACCGGGACCTACGTGCCCTCCGAAACGTTCAAGAATTTTTTGCTACTAGCGGTCATCCATCCGACTACCGACCGCGCCGGCAGTTGCTTAACTTTGTCTATCACCTTTGATCTATCACTTAGGATCGACGCAAGCCGCTGGGCTATGAGCGCTTCGTGGGAGGAAAGCTAGCTTATATAATCGAACAAATGCTACAAGTGTAAAACTATTCAGCTAATTAGATATGGATACACTTAGGTACGCTGTTTACCTATGAATCGTAAACACTTGCGCGGTAATGAAATCGGATAACGGGATCAGCATTATTATCTAGATGTCTTTGAAAAATGAATAATAATAACTGCTGTACTTTACATATGTACTTTATCTTCGCATTCCGATGGGACGAAAATATTTAAAAGAAAGTATGGATGTCTGAAAATATTTTTTATTAGAAAAACTTTTTATTTGGAAGTTTACTGACGTATTGACCTTAAATAATGATTTTTAGAGTTTAAGCCTGCTAGTCTATTTTGTCTATTTACGTGTGCATTTGTCCGCGATGATTCCCAAACCTGATAATACCCATAATATATAGGTATAATGGACGGAACAAATTTAGATGCGATTTTTACTAATTGTAGTGTGGATTAGGGATGCCCGATTTTTTGTTTTGAATCGTTTTTTTGGATCGTAATGGATCGCAACCCTATGAATCGATTCACGATCTGAATCGTATGACATTGAAACGATCTCATTCGATTTCCGAAAATCGTATCGTATTGTTTTTAAATTAACTAAAAGCACAAAAATAAGCTAAATTCTTTATTTCAACCAGCGTTATTTAATTTATATAATCAAAAAAAGGAAAAATCTAGTCTGGATCACAAGTTCAATTAAATTTCATTTGTATTATGGATTCCAACTCTCCACGTCGAACATTTGACTTGATAGGCGGGGCCATGTTATTATTTTTAAATAATGTGTTGCTCGCAAAATCATGCATTTTGTATCCTATCAAAGTAATATCAAAGAATAAATCAACAAATTAGACTCCACGAAGTGAACACTGTAGTATACATATAAACATATTATATTTCTAATAAATAAAATATAATAAACTATAAAATAAACTAAATATTAACATCTACCTTCATATTTCATATCATACGTACCGCTTAGTTTGATCGGTGTAACTCGAAACTAATATCAAGATCTGATTGAAGTTAGGTAATCTTACATTGTCGTAGATAAAGAACACACATTTTCGTAGATTTTTAAGGAAAACACTAAGGTGGTGTTATCAAAGACACGGGCAAAGATCATGTTGTTTAGGTTGTTACCTACAGTTTTAATGATACGATTTTTTTCATACGATCTTCTTGGCATACGATTCGATTCAGACGAAGATCGCAACCTGTTGAATCGATTTAAAAAATCGGTAGATCGTATTGCCGTGAATCGATCTTCTAAAAGATCGATTCAGATCTGTGGATACCTACTTCACTGTTTCTATTCTTTTAAATTAGTTCCTCAATAAAAAAGATTTCCTTTTCAATTAACAACGCGTTGGTGATGTTTATCTAGGCTGTTCTCAAACATAATAAAAAATACTATTTCATGTAGATAACAGAGGGAAGGGATTGAATGGCAGCAGAAAAACTTCGAAATCACTTGAGAAGTATCATTAAACTTATCCGATTATCATATTCACGTAATATATCTTTCATTATTTGTATTATTAGGTACCTTCATCTTGAACGTTATGTTAAATTAAGACGATTAACAATATAAATGAATACGACTCATCAAAAATCAACCGTAAGAACCAAGGCATAAAGATCATATTTTGAATCTGTTGTTTGAGTCGGTCGGTTACCGTCGATTGCGAGTTAAATCGTGCACCGCACGCGGGCGGCATGCATGGGGAGCATGGGGAGCCGGCAAATGGACCAAAGCGGGGCAGCATAAGTGACCCATGTAAGGTTGGTATTGAACAACACGGAGGAGGGTGCAACACGGTTTTCACGCAGGCGCCCATACAGCTTGTAGCCTTTAAAACACCCTGGTTTGCCAGCATGTATTTAGGGACAATATCTACATCACCCCCAATACAGCATACCTATTTCTGGAACGGAAGCGAAGCCACGTGTATGGTATTAGAAAAATAGCATTACAAAGTAGGTAGAAACGTAAGCGAGAACTGAAATTTAATCTTGGTGACGCAAACTATACTGTCGTACGACTCATTAAGCGTTACATATTACAGGGTTCAAGGTAGGTCAAATATTGTAGGTATAAACTAGTGTGACGTTGAGGCAGCGTTTCTTCGTATTTTTATGGAATTAAGATACCAAACGAGTAAGCAACTTTCCGCTGCCGTCCGTGACTACTTACTTTAACCGACACAGAAGGTGACTAGAATGGTTAGTCTAGTTAGGAGACAATATCGTATCAATTTTAGGTTATTAGTTCGTTAGTATACACGAGGACTAGGCCAGAGACTGTTAGTGATAATAATTAATTAGTCCTGTAATCCTGTAAATAATAGCCTTGTAATTTGTTCGGAGCAACCCTCCCTGAGCACGGATCTCTTCTTAGACCGAGAAGGTTAAGACCATGTTCCACGCTGGCCAAGTGCTAATTTTCGGACTTCACACACCCTTGAGTTTTGCTAACTCCCTTGTATGCAGTTTTTCTTACAATGTTTACCTTCACCGTTATAGCGAATGACATTTAAGCACATACCTAACTCCGAAAAGTCAGAAGTGCTTGCCCTAGGATACGAACCTGGACTCCCCGAGTAGGTAGGTAGCTGAGTTCTTAACCACAAGTGTTGCAAGTGGGGCATTAATGGGTTGTAACCAAGTAATTACAACAGGAAAAATGCAACTACTTACCTATTCACCTGTACTTGTTCCTAGAAAACGAACAACATGACCGTTGACCTCAGCCGCAGATTTTAACAAATGAACACCTCAATAAGTTTTTTTACTAGGAAATATGTGTCACAGTCACATTGTTTCGGCTACTTGACAGCCGAATTGTCACTTGTCAGTGTTTTGGTGTTCAATGTTGACAAGATTGTTATGTAATTTATGAGGCGACTTTAAACCGATCTTGGAAATTGTATGGCCACCATCTTAGTCTATCCAAGGGTTGCAACGTACCTATCTGTGACTTCGAACGAGACTCTTACTAACAATAAGGTACTCTACTGTACTATGTATTACTAACAAGTAGAAACAAATGTATAAAAAAAATATAAGTAACTTTTGAATACTTTTTTAAAGGCAATAAATCTATGACCGAATCAGAACGCGACTCGTAACGTAAGTTATTAATAATACGTATATAAGTTATCAAGTTAATAACTAATTTTTAAATACTGAGAACCAAAGCTGAGAACATTTTAAACTTACTTAAAAGGAATTCCGTATCGAACGTGAATGTATGTAGCGTTAGACTTATAGATACTTGAGTCGTCGAGCATATGGAATTCCCACTCCTCGCCAAAATAAAACTAACTACCTGTGCTTACAGTTCAATTCTGCTTGTAAGCAAAATTTAGTAAGGGCATTTTAGATCCAGCTGTCACTTTTAAATATACCTTAATAGCATAGGCAGAAAGCTGGCATTTCTGTGCCAGGCAATTATTACAAATTCCGTATCGAAAACGATCAAAGACTAAGAAAAGGTCATGTATTCACATTTCAAAGCTGATGATGCTGATGCCTTGAATGCTGAAGCCATAACTTGTTAGAAATTTCTGGATTTCACTGTATTACGCACGGAACATACATATAGGGAAATGCGATGTAGGCGTGGCCCGCGCGCCACTAGTATGGGTTGTGTTCCATACTTGCCTTCAGTCATCGCTGTCATCCGGTTCAAGAACGGACGTCTCGTGTCACTATTTGTTTTACGGTATTTCAAAGAAATTATGGTTTGTTGTTCCGTTTTGCAGTGTAAAAATAATAGTAAAACAAGAAATGTTAAGAATGGAGGTGTTTCATATCACCGGTAAGTGAAGTTTTTGCAATAAATCTTATTATCGTAATTTAATTTCAATTACTTAAAATCCAATAGATATTTTAATCTGAAATCAACCTTAAGGAATGGGCAATAAAGCTTGCTTTAGCTTAGCTTAGCTTACACGTGTCATCTACATGGTTCATTCACCTCTAGAGGTACCTATTCACGTCTCCGTAGGTGATGCGAAAAAAGTTTATCGACATCGACATTTTATTAGTTATTATTACAATAGTGAGCAATTGTAATGTAACATCTTTAAAATTTTAACCTGCTTAGATAAATTATATAAATAAAGATATGTTATGCGCTAACAAACAGGGGCGTGTTAATGAATAAACAATATAATAAATTAAGTTAAATAATATTCCAATAAAATTTAATTACGAATTCTTGTATAGCTGACTGTCGTATTGATATTATTAGGTAAAATGATAAAATAAACAAATAATAAATTATGAAAATCAGTCGGATCAATATCGCGAATCCTCTAACATTTTAAATTGCATTTAGGCCGAGGCCGCATTACGGCTAAACCGCCGCGGTTTCTAACCGCGTAATTCTGTGATTCAAGGAAAGCCATACAAGCGGCCGCACTTGCGGTGCTCTCCCGCGACTGATAGTGTATGCGGTTCGGGCGGTTTTGCGGTTTGACAGTTAACCGCTAATTTTGTAACTCAAGAGAACATAAGCAAGCGGCCGCATATGCGGTTTCCTCCCGCGACTGATTTTAAAACCGTGATTTTTTACAGATTTGTTCGCGGTTTGCCTAGGTACTTGTACCAGTAGTCGGCCTTTTCTGCCTTTTATGTCGAATAATAATGTCTTGGACAAAGGACCTACAGTGGTCTCGTAGGAAGGGTATGACGACCTAAAAAACTTTCAGAATGGCGCAACTTATGGGAAGCCTATGTCCAGCAGTAGACGCAGAAAGACGAATGGATGTTGATGATGATTTTTAATTAATCGTTAGTATTATATTGTCTTGGTTGGTTTACACTTTGAGACTGATTGTCGTGTAAGAAGCTGAGCAGTGGGTATAAGGCGGCCGAGTTCTGGATGTTGCAGGTTGATGACTGGAGAAAAATTACTTTTTTTTGGTTTAAATATTTTTCTTATTTTCACTTAAAACGTTGAGAATTATTGATAACTGTTAACTGATTTATTAATATATTGGTTACCAAAATAGTACACGCGATCCAAATTAAGAAATCCTCTAAAGACTGACTACTGGGTCTTCTACCCTATATTGGAGCACACAAATTGACGCGGAAACCGCGAGCGGTTTCTGTCAAGGATTTAAAAATACTAAATAGGCCCTGCACTCCCGATAAATATTTGCGCGTTATTCCTATGTGCATGAACTTGGCGCGCAGTTGAATTTGGTTGTTATATTAGAAAAAGAAAAAAAATACATATTGGTATCTCGCTTTTGCGTACCGTAATTCTGTCACATTAACCATTTTAACAGAAGTACTGTTTTAAAAATAGTGAAAATAATTGATGACTCACTTATTTACTTAGGAAATGTGATTCCTTTGGACTTATTTGTGTTTATTCATTTATTAAAACACTTTTTGAAGGCACAGAAATTCATATTCTATATTTTTGAGGACGTAATTACTAAAAACAATTGAAATGTAAGTAACGCGCACCATTCGCTGCTGCCTACAAAATACTACGACTTCATGTATGTGGTTTATGCATTCCAACTATGTCCCTTTCTCGTGCGCCTAAAATATGGTAGTCATATTTATTATTTTTATATCTTTGGCTTACAGAAAACAGACATTACAATGACAATATTAACCCCAGAATAGTCGCGCCTTTCAATGAAACGTGAATGATGGCGTGGGGAGCATTTTGTCGCCCATGTTCAAACATAATTTTTTTGCTAATTATAATTAAATAACTTTACAAAAAGAAGAAACTATAACGTAAACTATCAGAAAGTAATTAGTTACATTAGTACTTTCTGATATAGTTTTGTACTTAGTGGGATATATGTATAAGCTGTGGGACTGGGATATATAAGATGACATAGTTTTGTACTTAGTGGGATATAATATAAGTTATTTTACTTTCACTTTTTTACTTTCAGCATAATGTTTACCTTAAACTACGTTAAAAATTAAATTATATAACTTAATAACAAAATGAAACATTTTCAATATCTACGATATAATATTATGTACTTGAGCATAATAGTCCTGCCTGCCACATAAACATACAATGTTCGTTGCATAGTAACTTTGTGTCTATTGCAACCTTTTTTGGTCCTTCTATTTTTTGGATGGACATCCTTTCCTATACATGTTTAATATATACACACAGCCGTGGACGGCAAAATGTTCATAGCGCGAGCACTTTAGGGTCAATCTTCTGACGTCGCGTCAGCGAGAAGACAGAAACCATAGAGTACCTACGTACATAAACTGTCTTCTATGATGTTGAGTCATTGTTTGTAGTTGTCACTGTTTTGTATTTATTAAACAACTCTTACTATTATGGTCGCTAAAGCATCCAAATACTTATAGCTGATTAATTTACAAAAATAAGTTAATGCATAAAATTTATAGTTTTCTAAATAAAAGATTATGCAAAGAAAGTGTGCCTATGATAATTATGGATATGAAAATTTTCATCTGATTCCCCATGACTGTCATTCATTGTTTTCCCCATGACTGTCATTCATTTCAATAACTGTCAAGAACTGTAACATAACAAGCAATTTTTTGGTAAGGTCAAATGGCTACATGTTTTGGCAAAGTTCGTATGAAGTTTAGGAATGGAGCATGTCTATATACTTTTTAGCTCTATGGTCGCGGTTTTTATTCGTAGTGTGTGCGCTTTGCGCGGTTACGCGGTTCCGCGGTTTACAACCGCGTGAAAAAAACCGTAATGCGGCCTCGCACTTATAATAGGTCCAACCAATTTATCGATAAAATCACGCTTGTGTCAAATCACTAAACGATAACGGGAATTATGGTTGACAAATCATTGAAAATTTAACCTTACTGCTTACAAATAAAGATCAAATTATATTTTTCACAAATATCACTTGCCACCTGGTCAATACAAAATGTCGCAAATACGTTACTTTCTTTATAGAAAAGCCAACTCTATTGCTCAGAGTCAAGATGTGTTTTTGCATTAAAGTTTGTACAATTTAGGGTATTTAAGCTTTACATATATGCGACCAATTAAAACTACTCTTCACTATTTGTGGAGCAAATGGGAGTAAATGACCACCGTTTGTTTGTGTGCGTTTGGCGACACCGGTTTCAGTAATAATTTTGACGTATCACACTTCCGCTTAATCTATGTTTCGTGGTATTACGCCCCCTGCTACGACGTAGCGCTGCGTAGCCCGTCGCTACCCAAATAACAGTTAAATCCATAAAAAAGTAAAAATTAGTCGTCATATATGTTTACTTTTATAGAAATAATATCTTGTGCCCCCCTCCGTGATCATATGCCGCCCGGGTGCGCCGCCCGCGTGCTGTGCAAGCTTTGCAAGGCTCTGATCATACTCTCACGTCTGTTACTCGAGGGTAGTTATTATATTCAGGCTATTTACATAATTATTTTACAAAGAGAGAAATCGAATTCAAAATTGAGAAGTAATGAATGATGATGATCATCAACCGAGTCGTTTTAAATACAATTAAATATGCATCAATAGGAATATCTCAAAATCTACTCGTCAGACGTTCGTTCAGGATCACACGACAAGCGTCAAGTTTCGCATACCTAAGAGTTCTCGTGTGAGTATGATAGATACCTACATCTATATTCTATAGGTACGTTCTGTACTCTTCTACATATTTGGTTGGTAGCAATCCTATCACTGCATCAAGGATACAGGATAAAGACGCACCGCATCGCAACCGGACGCTAGAGAAAGTGTCTCTTAAGTAATGGTGGGTGGTGAGACTGGTGGGTGAGCGAGACGAATGCTAATAGCCCATTGCACAACGCTCATTATCGCGATGCTAACTGATCTGTAATTAAGCGGTTAGAATAGTAATCTAGAATGGACTCTCGGTAACCATGGGAAGAACTCAAGCTTCGTAAAGTAAAACGAAGATTTGAAGGACGTTATGGCGCTCTGCTTACCTTAACGGACTGGTATTCCAGAGATCTTGGGTTCGATTCGAGGGTATGTACACGGACCCGCACACATTTCAGTTTTATAATTATTCCTCGCATGTCTACGAGTGTGCTCATGATTAATGAGAACATGAAATATGAGAATCTCATCTGAAACTTAGACCAGACGGGATTTACCAAAATACCAAAAACTATAAATAAAACCAGTAAATTTGATTAAATTTATTAGTAAAGTTAAATAAATCTACTTATGTACTATAAGTACTTGTCATTGATATTTTTGGTTTGGTTAGTTTTCCCATTTAACTAATTGGGGATAGAAAGTTAATGAACCATCACACATCACAGTGTTATGCCAAAACTAAAACCATCCTGCCCCATTATCTCACTAAAAGCGCACACACACACAGCAAAAACACCCTCCTCTTCCCCAGAACTTCGTTCATCGGAGACATACCTATTGTGTTCAGGTATACCTCGATGACCTCGAATGACTATAATTTAGCTACATAGTTATTTATTTCATGTCTTGACTGATTAAATGTCTTTCACACACATGTCTGCTTGACCTTTTCAAAGGTAAGTTTACATTGCGAATGCAAAGTATACAAAGTTGCAAAATATTACCGAATATATAATACCGAATCTCTTTTTATGCGGCACGAACACAATGGTTTGAGTGAGTTGTATTGAAATCAATTTTACGCAAAATAATTAATATTTAACATAAAAAATAAAGCATACCTAATGAACATGAAATATTTATACTATGTAAAGTACATTGAAACAATCTCTGTAGGCTTTTCTTAACGATGTCAAGAGTTGTGCTACAACCTACAACAGAGAACCAGTCCGTTTCGCGCCTGACCAGTTGAGTTGATCTCATACTAACTTACAGTATATTAACATACATATACATACAAAAGTCATCCGTCCTATATTAGTATGAATCATAACCACAACAATACGCCGTACGTCATGACCGGCCAAAGATGACTGATCGGAATACCTCTGGAGAAAAGTTTGACAGCGCATTACGCATGCGCCGCGGAGGTGCGTACGCGCAGACATCTGGCCGCTTTCGCGAATTACCTCTGTTTATGTGGCGTTATGACTAGGGCTGCTAAATGCGCTATATTATATAGTGATTATCTATATATTATATTAAGCGAAAGATCCCTCACTCGTCACGAAATATTGAAAACCGCTCGACGTAAAAAAGTTCATGACGTAAAAAAATTGGTAGAGATAGTTCATCATTGGGAGACATCCGCTAAAAACGAATTTTGTTATATTTCAACCCTCAGGAGCTAAACTTACGGATGAAATTCGGTCAAAATTACCTACTACCTCGTGAGCCATGCTGCGGGCAACTACTGGTCGTAATAACTACCTATATGTGCATGCTATATCTTTCATCATCTTCATAATTTCAACCCATCTTGGCCCATTATTGAGCACGGGTTTCCTCTCAGGATGAGAAGGTTAAAGCATTAGTCCACACGCTGGCCAAGTGCGGATTGGCGGACTTCACACATCTTTGAGTTTTGCGAACTCTCCGGCATGCAGGTTTCCTCACGATGTTTTCCTTCACCGTTTGTAGCAGGTGACATTTAAATGCTATATCTTTAGAAAGCTCAAACTAGACCAGCCTAAACCGATTGGATCGATCAGGACGATCAAAGAGCTCCAAGCCCAGCAGATAAGCTAAGGTATGAGATGGATGGATGGATGAATGAATATCGTCTTCGCTACCTTTATCAGTCACATTGAAATCTTTAACCTGTATATGGTTTGTACAGTTAAGGCTAGTAGAATCATGCCTACGAGGTTTGTTTTTTTCAGGGATATTGTTTTAACGGTTGAAGCATCTATAAGTCGTGGAATGAAAGTATTTGCGTGGGATATAAGTGCTATTATATAAGTATTTGTAAATATTGTTGACAGCCCTGGTTATGACGCTACAAGGAACTACTGAGAGCGTGACGTTATACTGTGAGGGGTTTTTTGTTGAGTGGTCGTCTCCAAAAGACGAAACTCTCCTTATGGTGACAACCCATTAATGTTCCACTACTGAGCACAAGTCTCTTCTCATCATTGAGGAGGCTTAGAGCATACTCCACTCCGCTGCTATAGTGCGGATTGGTGGAAGGGTTAGTGTCCAACCCATGTATCGGAAGATTTCAAACCGCCCGAATGCCTCCGACATGGCTTAACAAGTGCGATCTATCGATAACAATCTTGACCGACGGCTTTACGTGCTCTCCGAAGTACGGAAGCGCTCAAGAAATTTTGCCAGTAGCGATTACCCATAACTATAACTGGTCAGAACTAGAATATTCTACACCACCCTGCTCCAGTGCGGATTGGTGGAGGCGTTAGTAGCTAAGATTAGAGTCGGTAGAGTTTATGCAATACGAACTTTATCGACTGCAGTAGTTAAGCCACGTCGGAGGCCTTCAGAAAGCATTAGGCACTTCTCACACAACGCTATTTATGAGCTACGCGACTGCAACGCAATCCAAAATTTGTATGTATCTGACACTTTTCACTGACAGGAGACGCGTCTACTATGCGACTCCTGTCAGTCAAAAGTGTCAGATACATAGAATTTTGGGATTGCGTCGAAGTCGCGTCGCTAATAAATAGCGTAATGTGAGAAGTGCCTTAAAACATCCGATACTTGTGTTGGGTCCACCAACCCCTCCACCGGGAGGACTGACCGGAATAAACCACTGCACAAACCGCACTGGGGCATGGTATGATCTAGATCTAGACCTCTTCAATGATAAGGAGAGAAGACCCATACTCAATAGTGGCCAATGGGTTGCAGAAAAAGAAACACATAAAGCGATCATGTTTTTAAATAGCATTAAGAGATATGTACTGACAGTACTACCGACTTTTTAAACAATAATTTAAATCTTTCCTATTGGAATCAAAGACGTCTGTTAAACTAGGGTTGCCTATCTACTGCATCGTATAAGATATTCCTATTTACATATTTTTTGTTAATAACCGACAAACGAGCAGACCACCTAATGATGAATGGTCGCAGCTGCCTACAACATCAGTAGTACCATTACACCACAGGCAGCATCATCAATAGGTAGGTACAGTGTGGGCCAAGGAGAAATGACAGAAAAGGAATTACGTATACCTAGTATTTCAGTTAATTTAACTATATCTACGTAGATTATTGAAATATTATATATTATGGTACAACAAAAGCCATATTTTATCGCTCTTTTTAAAGAATAACTGTTACCAACGTATGACGTATTTTTTGTCATATAACAACAATAACAACAAAGTAAAAAAAAAATCACCTTTAGCCGCTTTTGGGTGATCCTTTAAATTTCCTGGAAAATTACTATTAAAAAATTAAAGTTTCAAGTTATCTTTTTTTTCAAAAACCGTGGCAACCCTACAATACATTAATTTCAATTTTTCAATGTCATTCTGCTACGTGTCAATTTAGAGAGAGAAAAGTATATGCCATGCCGCATGACGTAATTAATATAGAAATCAAGTTTACGCCATCCATATCTTTGCTTAGCAATTTTAAACTCTTTCTTCCAATTTATAAGGTACTTTTATTACTTTAACTGATCTGTGATGTACTCTTGTGTTTATCTAATCTTCGTCTTATGATAATTACACCTCACTTGTTTCGATAATCACTCCGTCTTAAATATACGGAAAATTTATAACGAAAATAATTTGTGATGAAGTTTAGCATGAAATATGTAATGCGCAAGTTATTTCATCATAGTTAGACACTATAATTACTAAGTTTTCTTCAGATAAGTTCATCTTATTTCAACAATTTGGCCGTATTTTATAGACCATAATTCAGTTCAGTAACATACTCAGGAAGTACCTACCTACTGGTTTGAATTGATTTTTTTGTTTTTGTGTTAAATAGTCCATTTATTGAGGAAGGTCATAAGGCTTAACATCACGGTAAGACCAATAGGAGCTGAGCAACAAGTTTCCCGAAGCGAAGAGAGGGCGTCTAGTAAATAATATAATTATGTTGCAGGACGACGTTTGTTGCGTCAGCTAGTACACATAATACTTAGAAGGCAAACTTGGATGACTTAATAACAACGAAAAGCCGAAACTACTGTAGGACCGTAGAAACTTGAAAATTTGGTATAGGGGTTCCTTCATGATATAAGTGAATACCTATAGGTATATAGATAAATAGGTAGGGCGAAGGGCCTTTAAAGGAGAGGTGAAACTGCGGGAGGAAGCTAGTTAGATACATCCAAGGTTGTTGTAGGTAGGTAATGGCTACAACCCATTAATGGCCCACCACTGAGCACGGGTCTCTCCTCATTATTGAGGAGGCCTAGAGCATACCTACTCCACCACGCTGCTCTAATGCCGATTGGTGGAGTAATACCGAGGGGTAATACCGACAAAATAAAAGTGTACCTACCTATTTCTTGACGATTAAACAAAGAGTCTTTAGAAAACTTCAGACTATTATCCCAAACTGTTTTAATTAAGCCATTTGAAATGAGCTTCATCAAGTAATTATTCGATTAACCACTTTATATGGTAATTAGCTGAACAGATTATGATATACGTAGAAGTCAATAGGAACTGGCAATCAGGGAATTACTGTGCAATCGCAAAATGTAGTTCGGATTTAATTGGCGTAACGACAACTAGGTATAATGAGTCATAACGCATACCGAAATGCTTGGTAATTTTATCTATACCTACAGCATAGTCTGTGGCATTCCTCTTTACTTTCCCGCCAATCTGCACGTCAACAAACTTGCCCTAAAACCGTGCACCAAATACAAGCCGCGTCTTATTAATGGTCCAATATTGAGCACGGGTCTCCCCTGATTGAGGAGACCTAGACCTTCACCACCCTGCCAAGTGGAAGTGGAAGTATTAATAGTAGCCAACTTAAGTGAGTATTGGAAGTTCTTTATACCGTCCGAAGACCTAGGTAGGTACTTGCCTTAACGTTTGCTATCACAACGACATAATGTGTTTGAATATTTTTTGGAAATATTTAATCTTATAGATTTTTAACGTTAAAATTACAGCGAGTACTAGGTAAATTTCAGTCTGTAATTTATAGATAACGCAGACAAACGTAAACGACGCTATTATCGGTAAAAAACGTTGCCTTCCAGTAAACGTATTTATAAGGCATGTTCATATGCGCAGTATCCACTAGCATTATGGGTAGCTGTAGAAGGTAGCACGTAGGCAAACTGACCAATTAATGTTCTATAACCGCTTACTGGAGTAGCTTTCCTAGTCCCTATTTAAGCCTATTTCTTGGGACCATACCGAACGTGAAGCTTTTTCACGTTCAACCGTTTCTAACGAATGCTTAGAAGGTTTCCTCCGGAGAGTTTCGTCGTCACAGTGGTTCTCGTAACGAACCCCGACGACACTAATTAATATTATTTATTTCACGTACGTACATATTGCAGTCCGAGTGATAAGGTTGGTTACAAAATTTTGCTGTGTGGTATGGGCTCAGCATTAAATACCGCTTTAAAATAGAATAGAATAGCGGTAGCGGATACCACACGAATCTGAACAGGTCTTTAGATAGCTACATATATGACAAAGAAGGAAGTCGGAAAAAGGGACGAATAGTGTACAATGATTCAAATGTCTCTTGATAAGTTGCGATTATTTTATTATTGTAACTTGCTATCTTGTATTTCCGTACGTACCTACCTACCTATAAGTACTTCAACGACAGAAACACGAAGATAATAGCCGGCATCTACTACATTGCCATTAAAACGAAGCTATATCATTTATCTTCGAAATTGCAATCGAATTATCACACCTATCTAATAACTAATAACTATTACAAAAAATATAAACAACTTCAAAATCGATAAGTAGAGGTACCTAACAAATTTCCCGTACCTCAAAAAACCTTTCGATTAAAAGAAGATAATATACCTATATAGAATCGGTTTACACATTACAAAATTATGAGGTAACACAAATAAGAAAAGGATACAGTAGAATTGAAAACCATCCTACGTTTACCTACTAAGTACTACGAAGTCTATTAAAAAGTACTTACTAAAACCCTACAAAATCAGCCATTTTACAATTAAGTACTTCACATGAAAAATCAAGAACTCACAATTCCGTCGGCGACCAGATAAAAACGCATAAATTACAATGCCTCCTGTAGATACTGAATAGTTCGTCATTGAGAAATAGTTGTACCTACCTACCTAATTAAAAAGGTGTTATAACTCATGAGTTTAAATATCTATCTACTTTATTAAGAAATGAATTAACGGGTTAGGTAATATTAGTTGAGTCGAAAAGGGGTCAAGTTGCACATGACATTCAAAAATTATAATAAGTTTCGTAAAGAGCTGAGATGAGTTAATATTGTTAGTAGACCTTGCTACTGCAGCGGCGTGCCAAGCGTGACGTTGATGTATGAAGAACTAGAAGAACTATCACAACCTAAGACTTAGGTGATCATAAGATAAGTTCTGCAAAAAATACTAATTGAAGAACAATAAATTAATCAAAATCTGTGTTTTAAACACATTATGAGAGTTAATAGAAAAGAATATCATGATGGTTACTTTTTCTTTACTTTACACTTATCTGGACTTAATTAAGGTCAACTCAATTTAAACTAATCTGCTTATAAATTAAATGAAGAATATTTTAAAACGTATTTTTTAATAATATAATCATTATAATTAAAGATAAACCTTTTATCACCGAACATTTTACCCGGATTTTTTTTAATCACAACCAAATATTACAACTAACGTGTCCGTTCCATTTGCTTCTACATCGTAACAAAGATATACGTCTAGGCGATACGGTAGCTCACTCGCATCGCAATCAGAACGCAGATAATAATTAAATTTAACGTTTCACAACCACCATTTACGACGTATTATCTCTTCATTTAGTTTTTCTACCACTTAACTGACTCGTTTATTTACATTGAGGTAAATAGGATTCTGTATATCCAAATGTAACTGAGAGGATCGGTAAAAAGTATGATAAGTTCATCTGCGATCGATAGATCCAGTCACAGAGCTGTGACTGCAACCAACACATATTTGAGTATGTGTTATCACCTGGTCTCGTCACAGCTTCTGTGATTCTGTATCTATTACAGCAAACTATGACAGCGACTAACGTCGTTTAATCTACCTGAGCCCCGATTCTGCTAATTTATATCTAACTTTTGCCCGGATGGCGCAATGGTTAACACGCCGGATCGCTGTTCCGAGGGTCCTCGTTCGATTCCCAGCGAGGCGGTTTGAATGATGAGTTTGAATTTCCGTTCTCGGTCTGGGTGTGTGTCCTTGTCTTGTGTGTTGTCCGTGGCACCCTCGACACAGGAAATCCTAGTGTGGGGCTATGAGTGTGTAGTGTTATTTATTTATTTTAATGCATAAATTGGGTCTCGCTTAATTACACGCATCGCATCGTTTATTCTAGCGTCCCGATCGACTCTCCAATCGGGATCGCATTGACGAAGGCATAGGCACTTCTCACACTAAACTAGCGGCACGCTATGATGGCCGGTTTGACGTTTGTCCGCTCATGAAGTTCCGTATTAATTGATAACGACTTTGAAGGAAATAATTGTATTACTTTATTGACGATAGTGATGTGCAGAGATTCATAAATTTTATCGAATGTAGTTTTAGGTTTAGGACTCAAAATTTATTTATTAAATTGATTTCTAAAATGTATACAAGTGTAGAAAAATCAGTTTGCACCATTTAAGGGGTGAATGTACTTGTGAATATGAACAATTTTCACTATGTGGACAAACCTCTGAAATCGCAAAAAAATATCAGCTGTTTCATACAAAAGGTAAAATTTTTATTTTTATATGATATATATACCACAACTCGGCATTTGGTTTTCTAAATTGAAAATTTTTAAAAATGGAATCTAATACGATCGTCACATAGGATCGCTGGCTAGCACAACTACTACCTCCGGCAAACTCGCGTCAATGCTCAATGCAAAACAAAGCAGTTTCGAATTGACGTTGCTTCGAAAAGTATAAACTGTCAGTGCAATGCGATTGTGATATAGTTTTGACCTGGCTTTGGATTTCAAATATTGATATTGCATTACTGTTGACCCTTGCTCGTTAATTTGGACTCTGTTCAAGCCCTTTGTTGTGGATTTCGTCGATATCGATGTTCGAGAATAAATTGACATTCCACATCACTGTTGTAATGTGTCAAACCGGCCATCATAGCGTGCCGCTAGTGTACGCTATTTAGTAGCTACGCAACTGCAACGCAATCCAATATATTCGCTGTATCTGATACTTCTCATTGGCAGGAGACGCATCGTAGACGCGTCGCTTTCATACATTGACAAGATCCGAGTCGCTTGCAAATAACGTTGTGTGAGAAGTGCCTTAGAGATCATGACCACAGTCAACCTCGCGCTTTTCGGAGGGTAGTCCTCTGTCCTTTGTCTGGAGCAAAAAAATCGTTTATTCAAGGTTTCAAACTATTTAATCGAGCCGCAATTACAGCATTTATAAATAAGCATAATTGGGTCTTGTTATATGATCCTACTTGTCATGTACCTAGCTGTGACTAATTACGATCAAATCTAATCTAGCATAATTAATCATTTGTGACTATTACCAAATCGGTTAGGTAGGTACAACTTGTTAGTTACCGACGCGTTTCGATGTGAAACACCCAGATGATAACTCCAGCCTAATTTGGTTCTAATTGCCTAAACGTATTGTCCTTTGCCCAGCAAAATGCGTTCGTTAAAACCTAACTTGATACCACAGCTGTTGAACAGAATTACTGCATGCCATCCATAATGTATGAAGGAAATGGATGTACTAATCACCAGACCACATACCTATGTCTAGCGGCATGAATATTTATTTACAAACACTTTATTACATGGCATCTGTCTCCTGACTTGGCTTGAGTTGGCTCGAGAGTTGCGGATCTTAATGGCCGTTACAACCTTTCTTCTTGTTGAGGGCTTACTGTACAGGACCTACTCTACCGTGCAGTTTCAATAAGGGTAGACAGGAAAATCTGACCTTTCCAAACTAACTGACCGCTGTCTGTACATGAAAGACTTATAATGATAAACTATTACCACATATTACAGAGGTCTTTATTAATGCAATGGAGTCTAAACTAACTTTTTATATAAAAATAACCGACTTCAAAATCGAGATAACTCAAAAGCCAATCGCCAGATGTCGTTCCTCCTTTTTTGAGGTCGGTAAAAAAAAATTTTTTTACTGTTTTTCTGTGGCACGGTAATTTTGGTTTTGTTCGCGCTTTAATTTTTGGTAAACAAACCGTCTTCATTACTGCGCAAGTCTACGTCTTTACTTGGTCTTTACGGCACCTTAGGCACAACTCACACAGACAAACACTACCTACAAAATATTCATTATTATGTTTGTGATTATTATTATAACAGCGGTTTTATTCAATGGGCCTTGTATGATCTACACGATAAAGATGCGTGGTTTGGTTTCCTAACCACATCTGTATGATAAGGCTTTTGTTTCACATGCTCAAATCGTCGCTCGTTCACTACTTCGTCGTTCGTTACTTTATAGGTACACTAGCGGACCGCCCGCGGTTTCACCCGCGTGGATCCCGTTCTCGTGGGAATATATGCATGTATTATACATAAAAACCTTCCTCTTGAATCACTCTACCTATTACAAAAAACCGCATCAAAATCCGTTGCGTAATTTTAAAGATTTAAGCATACAGACAAACAGACAAACAGACAAACAAACAAACAGACGGACAAAAATAGCGACTTTGTTTTATACTTGAAAATAAAATATTTCGATATTGTTTTTGTTTATACCTAGCCTCCTACTAGAGACGTCCAGGTTCGTATCCAAGGGCACGGACTTCTGACTCTTCGGAATTATATCCGTTTTAAGCACCTAAATGTTACATGCTACATTATAAGGTAGATACAGCGAAGAAAAACATCGTGAGCAAACCTAAATGCCGAAGAGTTCGCTAAGCTCATAGACTGTGTGAAGTCTGTGTCTAGTCCAGTTAATAAACGGTGTTAGAAAATTTCAAACTTCGTAAGCAGTGGAGGTTGTTTTGGACTCAAGAACTCGTTACACACAAAAATCTCGCTATTTACGGTTTTACAAAGGAAAACTACAAAAGCTGATACTCTGCTAATAAACGATAGGTACTATTAAGAATTAACTATAATCTCGGTTGATTACAATCGCTCGGCTCAGAGCAGGGGTGAATGGCTCTCAGACAAAGAATTCACGCTCTCTGCAAACTATCATAAATATGTGTATACACAAGTGGTATCAGTTACAATTACAATGAAAAATATTTTGCACTAGATTTCCATCTCGTGTTAATCACCAGTAATTTTACATCTCTAAGATCCACACATTATATTCAGAATCGGCCATAACTCGCCATACCTACCAAATTATATTTGATAAACTACAGTCATAATAATAAAAAAACATTAAAAAAGATAAAACGTTAAAAAACACAAAAGGGAACTTTACAGTTTACTTATAAACTGAAAAAGAGTTATGAGGATACGTCATCATCTTAATTTTTATTTTATTTATTTTATAAGATTTTGTCAACATAACTCACATTTATTTATTTTCATTTATTCTTGAAATAAAAAGATAAAGAAGCAAAAGAGTTTAAAAGTGAAAATCTAAAACATAGGTACTACTAACTAAACTAAACCTACTCGTACCTACTTAGACATCATGTAAATAATTAGGTTTATGTAGGTAATACTACTTAGTAATAATGCGTTGAAAATGTGTTCAAAGGAGGTTTTTACAAGCAATATTGTAGATATTGGGACAATAGGAGACATGTAAAATAAAATTTTTCAACACACTTGCTCGTAAAGTTGCTATTTTTTCTTTAGTCTTACGCCCGGAATGCGGTTTATTACACACTAGTGCGTTTTACTTTTCATTGCCGCGCTAGTGTTTTTCTTATTCCACTTTTTTTTTATATCCGTAAAGAGGTTGTTACCAAAAGATTTATTATTTTGTAAATAAATAAACTTGTTGTACTTAGTCAAAATCTGATAAGATAAGATTATACTTCATCTAATTATCTATTAAAGCATTTAAAAAATACAATATTATAAATCATTAATTACCGTAAATTCCTATTAGAAATACATAATTATTTAGTTTAATATATTGTGGCTGAATGGCGGTGTTCTTTGCCTCTGGACTTAACCTGCGCGCCTGCGCGTGCATAGTTATTCAACCAAAGATACGACGCGCGAAAAAATAAAATAAACCTCCGCGCCATTTTGTGCAAACATTTGTTCCTTTATAATTTGCTGATTTGTGACTGAAAAATGTCGATACCTAATTGTTTTTTTCCTCGCAAGTGTGTTGAAAAACGTCGTATGATACGCGTGTGCTTTGTTCATTATAGTCTTGGCTCTATTACAGCCCTCGCCTTGCGGCTCGGGCTGTGCAATACCGCCTCGACTGTAATGACCAACTTCGCGCACTTGTATCATAATGTACTATAACACCTTCGCAGTAAATAATAAAATTAATAACATTCATTTAACTTTTATATTATGAAAACTCATCGCATCTTATTGAAACATTTTTTCATTTAAGAAACAATACAAATACCTAAGCCAATACAATATGTACATATTGTAGGTACCTACTGTAGACGCACTAATATCCAAATAGAGACACAATACAAAAGATACGTTATTCTCATCATGCGCGATGCAATTGAGAGGTCATCGGCCGCTCTAACAATATTGACACAGGCAGAAGAACCGATATCGCCGCATACAAATATCGTATCCAAATACGATAGTTGTGATGTGTGGGGACTAAAAGATCCATTTAAATATCGCGCAGAGGTTAACGGCTACGTCTTCCTGTGTTTTTGTTGATTTAATTGTCTTGGTGACTTTGAAGATGGCGCCGAATGACTTATGAATATTTAGCTGCATAAACGTTTAAAAGAATTATATGTAGGTGTTGTTTCGGGAAATGCAAGGAAATTGCTTTTTAAAATAATATAATAATATTAAGTTAAATAAATAATAATAGTTAGAGTAAGGAAGTCCAGTCAATGAAGAAAAGCGCGATTTATTCTTAAACGAAAGTGAAAGAAAGTCGTTTGACCAATACATCATTTTCATCACGCGATCATAGCGGAAGCGTTGGCGCGAAATTGAATCTTAACTTTTTTCTTACTCGCGAATGCAGCGAAGACATTCCTACCGGCCAGTGTCAGTTACCGATGTGTTGGTTAAGAAAAAACGAAGAACGTCATGCAATTACACACTAGCCACGATAATACACATGCGAGACACTAGTTCTACGGGTAACTATTACTTAACAGCGCAATTGCTTCATACGTGTGTATTATTTATTTCAATTTTTTCACTGCATTTACAGAAGTCATCACTGAATTTCATGTTTATTAAATAGTTATGTTTATAATCGTGGCTGTTTTTATTTTTTATTCCATCGTTACATATTGAAATGATAGCTATTTATTCCACTCCATCGCGCAAATTATTTTGTGTAGCTATTATTCTGTTATAAATTTCTTCGTACAGGGACACTGACAAAATACTCTCTAATTCGTTCTCTAAGTCAGTTTCTCAAAGCAAATAAACGTTATTGTTATTGCAAGGTAAAACAATTTACTATCCAGTATCAGTCTAAAACATTGAGTTCGACAACATCCATTGTTTAAGATTACCGCAGCCACCCTAGTCTATATTTTGTAAACTAACGCGCGAACATCCCGTCTGTCTATTTTTTCCGTTAAGGACGACATGTTTGTAAACGTCAGCTCCGGTTCATGAATGAATTTCGCGCTGTTTCCGCAATTTGCACGAGCGATCAACGGCACGTAGGAAAATCGGTAATATTGTGCAGTGGTCTATATTATTTACTGTTTTTAAGTTATAATTTGTCTAGTTAATAGTTGGAATGTAGGATACACTTTAGCTTCAGTATAGTAAGATTGAGTTCTTCGCGTTCTTAAGAAACCGTTTGTTCATTCGTAAATAATCAAGATTGTGAGATGGAAAATTATTTTGCATCAGATTTATCTTTTCATTTGACCTGAGTTTCAGATACCTATGACACGATTAATAACTAGTTCATACTCTCCATAGATATTCACACAAATATGACTCATTTGTGTCGCTGACCCAAAAGCAGACCTAAAAAGGCGTTTGGAAGCTGCAGAATTTATTTGGTTTTCCTCAATTGATTTATTAATTATAATAACATAATGCGCACTATTCACTAATATAATTGAATAATTTTATTACGTGTCAAATAAAACATTCAGTGTAGGTTTGTAATGAACAAATGACAAATTCTTTGGTTAATCCCCGGCCTTCGGACTATATTAAGCTATAGTTTCAGTATCACTTTTACCCTTAACTTCACTAACAAATATGAATCGATGGTGTTATTACACCTATAGAAATCATGCAACAACAATACAAATAAAATTACCAACGCGACGCTTTAATGATGCTGAGTGCATTGCATGTGATTAAGAAAAATCCTTCAACGAAACAACTAGTTTAACTTCAACATATTATGTAATTCATTGAAGTTATTGACTGTTTTTTCGTTCATTTTGATAACATTTACGAGAATACTAATTGACATTTGAGTATTAATGATAAAGCAACCTTAGCTTTACAAGATAAATTAAATGGACGGACGTATTTATCATGATTATTCACCTACTCTGTCGACTGTTTGTTACAAGATCTACATTATCTATCTTAAATGGCATCAATCGATTAATGTCATGTTAACTGATAACAAATACCTATTTTTTATGGAAAACTAAATGTTTCTGGAAATAAATTCTCATGTAAAGTTTTAAGCTGTTCATCTGAGCCGTTATCTTTGCATTTTTCAAATTCATTTCCAGCATTTTTAATGTTCCCCAATGAATCCAGACTGCCACTTTACCTCAAAGACTATGTCTAAGGATCATCATACTTCTCATTTAAATGTTACGTCCATGTACAATTAGGTACATATATTACAGCAAGCAGGGCAGAGCCATTTGAACAATTACTCTCTGTAATCGATTATAGACCTTCGAATCAGCACCTATAAATCGAATGATTATTCATGAATATTTTAGTCAATATAAAATGATCGAGGGGGCAATATCATCGGGTGTGCTTTTGACAAGAACTTTCTGTAATCCAAGAGAACTGAACTGTGTAAAGATACTCCGAATTGGCCACGTGTTGACAGATGGGAGGGCGCTATATTTACTCAAATCATTTGACCGATTAGTGGAGGTCACTAGTATAATTTGTGAGGGACTGAGATGTAACCATACAAGTATGTACCAAGGTATATTAGAAATCGAATGTATTTTTAGAATAACACAACTTTTCTACAAAGTGACTGAGAAGGTTCATGATCTTTAAAGTATGATTCTATATACTTATTAGCCAACACAGGCATGTTTATAGCTTACCTAACGGTTGGATCCCGACAACTGTAACAATTTTTTTATAATAATGCTGTACACTCATAGCCCCACACTAGGATTCTCTGTGTCGTGGGTGCCCTGGATAACATACAAGAAAAAGACACACACCCAGACCGAGAATGGAAATTTAAACTCATCACTCAAATTTCTGCCTCGCTGGGAATCGAACCCAGGTCTGTCTGAACAGCGATCCGGTGTGTTAATCATTGCGCCATTCGGGTCGTCAAATGTACCTATGTTTTGTTACTGACATATTGGTTTGGAGGAAATAGATAATTTTTGAATTTTTAATTTTATTTATCGGTCTAAACAGAGTCTACGGAACTACCTAAGTACGTTTAGCCGGCTTGTGATGTAATTAACCAATGTAGGTAAATACGAGTTAATATTTTTTCACACATTTTTCACATATAAGTTAATTCTTTCGTTAAGCTGCAACATCACCCATTATTTTAATATAATTATAAGAGGGCTCTCCTTATCTCAGAAGATGAATAAATAATAAATTTAGGCCGAGTGATAAATCATTTGTCAACTTAGTAACTAAGGAAATGTTCAACAATTAATCTCAAAGGGCACAAATGAATAAACCACCTTAATAAATAAATTTTTGATAACAATGTGTTATAATAGTTTATCATTGGACGCGTACGTATTCTTTTTTGTTTGAATTACAAATAAAAGACAACCGGTGATGTCACTGATAACGATAAAGGAATTGATAACTTTTAAGAGCATCGATTTAATCTCTTACTCAATAGAATTTAATGGAAATCGTTTTTAAATTATCCTGTAACCTATTACCCTATATTAGTTCATCAATGGTCTTACCGTATTTGTCTGCCTCTCGTTTGCAAGTTTGCAAATTTGCAATTTTTCATTAATTTTTTGTTTATTAGTGAGAGAGTAGATAAATTAGTTTCGAAGAACAAGGAACAATAAACCTTAGCCATAGCATAGATATATAAGCAGCTGAAAAATATTACAGCATTGTATCTGCTACGAACCCAATGCGAAGGTACTGCGTTGAGAATGCACGCGTACCAAAAATACCTACATACCTACTCAATGTAGTCCAAAGAAGATGGAGAGTCCAAAACCAAAAAAAAACCACGACACTTTCCACCATGAATTACCTAATATTGTTTTTGGGTGGTTACATTTTCATGATCGATGGAATTCAAAGTCTGATATCAGTGTTATTCCTAAATTATTATCAGTTTTAAAAAATTTTTTTCATTAGTCACTGTGCGAAAATAACTTACGATTATAATAATATCGTTATCATATTATAATGTCTATGATAATTTATTGTAACTATTTTATTAATTGGTTCATTAGTTACTTAATAGGACTCCGTTTGTGAAAAATCAAACTTACAGAACACAATGGGCAATTATTTATTTAATTGAGATTTTATTTGCCCCGTTTTTATTTAAGTGCAGCATCGATCTATGTAGGTGATACTTTCGTCATTTTAAATAACTGTCGCCATATTGTTTTATTAATCTCATTGATAACATGCGCTAAATAAAGTCGATAAAGACGGAACCACTACTGCGGGCATCTCCATATTATCATTTCGCTCTCAACAATGACCCACCTGAACTCGCCCGCCGGACAATCTGTAGCAGAGCGACGAAACGATCGATGCTATCTGTCTCGCTTACTCGCTCACCGCTTGAGATGCGCTCTCTCCTTCTCTCCGCGCGCGTCGTCGACCAATCGGCGGCCATCTTCTGCTCCCCCGAGAGCAGAGCGACAGTGCGTACTCTCATCACAATCACAAGGAGACGACATCTCGCCGTGCGAGGTTGTCGTCCGCGAAGATGCGGTGTACATCCAACGCGACCGAACGATATTTTTAGAACCCTTCATAGTGCCTTAGAACATTTTTAGTGCTTAGAAGACTGTATCTGTGCTCAATTAATACCAAGTTACCGTGTTTTGTGAGAGACTGGGAGAAGTGGTACATCTGGACACTGGAAGCTCAGGTGTGCGAGTTGGACTTTTTGTAATAAAATAAGGCACAGGCTGATAGCGCAAAAATCATCCACGATTGGGTAAGTATTCCGATTAGATTACAATGCAAATTATCGTTTGTTACAATGGTCGTGTGGTGTTTTTAGGTGCTTGTGTTCAATTGTTTATTATAATCGAGTAGGCCGTGTGCACGGCAGTCTGGGTTTAACGTCTTTTGACCCTCGGTAGAAAAAAACCGTATCGAATTTGGTGTTTTTAAAAAATTTAAGCTTTTTTGTTAGCAAATAATTTTTAAATGGAATCCCTGTGTGCTTTTAATATTTTCACCAAAATGAATTTAAGTGTAGATTTTGCGAAGGTAATATTTTTTTATCAAAAATCGGGCTTGGATAATGTACTATTTAGCATAGGTACATCAATAATCTTTATGTAGTGTTATAGCTAAAGAAGTGAAAATTCAAAGTGTCTAAGGCAATTTAATATTACATTAATTTTTAATTTTGAAAGGCAGGTCCGCTTTTTTAATTCCGACGGTAGATCCTAATCCACGACATCTACCTACTTCTTATTTAACGAGTACAACTTAATATTTATAGGTATTTTTATTCAAAGTTCATTGACGTACGTACGTAGTCACAAATTTCGTATTTTTATGGCTTAAAAAACGAAAGAGAATAAATATTCCTACCTACCAGAACGATGAATACAAATAAAGAAAATTAACAAAATATTTTAAGAAAATTTGTATAAAGTAGGTATTTAATAAACATTCTTAATAAGATATTTTTGTTATAATTTACAATTAAGTACAAATAATTTTACATTCCAATGCTTTTTTAAAAATAAATCATTATATTTTATTCATCTTACTCTAGTTATTAAACACATTAGTTTACAAAAACATACGTTTGGTACCTATTTATGAAAGTGTTGCATTATTGATTCATCAAATCAAATTAGAATCCTATCGGAATTTTATACTCTACCTTCAAATATTTTATTTGGTGCTTAACCAATTTGACGATTTTTTAATTATTTTACTTAACTTATTACTAAAATTATATACAAAATTAATTAATAGCTTTAAAAAAGTTTAATAGCTTTAAATAATTTGAACAGTTTGATATTTTTTTATTAGTATTAAGTTTTCTAGCGAGTTCTAGAAATAAAAGTTACACGATTAGATAAATAAAAGTGTAAAAAGATTAACATCAATTTATTACTAAAATGAACCTGAGCTCGAATATTTACTATTATAACACATATTTAAATTTAAGTTATGCATAAAATAAAATAACATTTTGATAGGTACATACTTCTTTGTTTAATTTGTCGTTTTCCGTGAAAGAAAACGTATTCACTACTTTTAGATGTAAAAATATCGACGTAGCTAAATAAGACAAACTCACGCTTAACCGGCTTGGTGGAACCTCCGCATTATACCAAATTCCAAGAGATCTACTTGAACCTAATACTCGAACATTAGGTAATTAGTGAGATAATTACTTACGTATAATATTATGCAAGTTGCTTAACGACAATCAATTATTATACACCTACAATTTTTAAGAAATCTTGCTTAATGACATTTTTAGATTAAGCTTAAAATATTATCATGATCAATTAGGCTTATGAATTTAAATTAACTTTCTTATTATTATCTCACATAAAACAATCCTCCGATTTGAATATTTCGTATTTAGGGTTCCGTACCCAAAGGATAAAACGGGACCCTATTACTGAGACTTCGCTGTCGTCCGTCCGTCCGTCCGTCCGTCTGTCACCAGGCTGTATCTCATGAACCGTCATAGTTACACAGTTGTTTTAACAATATTAAAACATTTTTGTGATTTACCTACACTGGAAAAGAATGGTCAAATATAGCTTCTATACTTCACGAACTGGTGGTGGAACTGGTGGCAAAACTGGTGGCTCGTTCACGGGTAGATGCGTAAAAATTTATAATAAAATTCCGTTAGAATTAACGGAAATGTCATACTGTAAGCTAAAAACTCATGTTAAGGACATTCTTATGACGAAGGGTTATTATAAACTGGATGAATATTTTAAAGATGAAACAGCCTGGACATGAGTTTGAAAAATAGCCTTAAGTAGTGATAAGTGTTCTCTGTAACTGTGAGTGGGGAAGAAAAAAGAAACTCCTTGGGAGTTTCTTGCCGCTTCTTCTACCAAGGCCACTCATCGTAGGGATTTGTGGAAACGATGGCGTAGATGACATTCGAAAAGTGTTTGTAAAATAAAAACCAAGTTCGAAATAAAATCATTTCATTTCATTTCATTTCACGCATCATACCTACTGCAAGATGAAGTTCTTAGTGACATGGTTTGAATCTAATACGTCATAGGTAGATACTTACTAATAATTTAAGTATAATTGCTATGTAATATTATTATTACTGACCAATTTTTTTCGGATAATGCACTCTTTTCGTTATGTTAATAATTAAATAATTATGAATACATTAAATAATGTGCGTGCAGTTATGAAACAACACATGTCTATCCTATTTCCCTGATATCCATGGGAACCAATGGAATCTATTGACAAAATTAGGTACATTCTTAGCTAAGCATTACAAAATAATGAAAATAATAATTACCCGACTCACATTGCTGTGCAATTAGGTCCAAGGACCAATTAGGAACAGTTAAAATAAAATCGAACATTCGTCTGCGTCGATTAAACCTCGAAGGGTTCAGAAAAAGCGTTTGGATACAGAATGCTTCAGACGCTAAATCAGAAGAGGAATCTGAAAAACAACGCTACACTCAACTGCGATACATAAATCATCATAATTATCTTCCCTCTAGTCCAGACACTGAATATCTTTTAATCTTTACTTTTCTATTAAAAATGAAACTATGAAGTAGTGACACAATTTAAATCAAAATCAATAATTATATTTTATTCACTTGGGTATCACCGATACACTTGTGAAGGTCGTTTTTTTGATTCTACCGCCATTTTGCAAGGTGCTTTTTATTCTTTATAATTTAGGAGAAAAACAATGGCGAAAAAAAAACTCCTCAGCACATCTTATAAATAAAAAACAATGATATACTTAAAACATAATTACATAATATCTAAATAATATTAAATCTAGGAACCCATATTCTTGAGGATGGATGCTGGTGGAATGCAGAAATAAACCTTTCCTCTTGATATTTGGACTGGTGCCTACTTGTTCTTCAATGTCTACGTGACGTGCTCATCAGCAATATTGCCGCGCTATCTACCTAATACTGATGAATCACAGCAGGATGGTTTTCAGCTCAAGCTTTCTTCCTAAGTAGTATTTTGCTACATAACTTCTGACGTATTTTCTATATATTAATGTGAATCTTAGGCCCGGTTCCCACTATGCCGGAACGGCAAATTTACCGACTCGGTAAAACTCCCGGAAGGCCTAGTGGCTGTACAAATTGTATGAAGCTATTCACATTATCCCGAGTCCGGCTTTTTCGCCGAGCCCGGCATTTTTACCGAGCGTTTTGTCACTACAAAACGCCGGTAAAATCACCGGACTGGAGTAATGTGAACCAGTTCCGGCCTGTGTTCATTCTTCTTTCGGCTCGCATTTTCTGAGTAAAGTAGACGTGTAGCATGAACGATATCCAAATATTCTGAAACTTGTATTTCGTACTCTTATGCCTGGTGAAAGTCGTCCCAGTAAATCATCAAAAGTGGTTGTTGTCATTCGAAAATAATTGAAGAACTTTGATCCGTCACTTCTAAGTTCACCCAACAATGATTCAAATGTCCCAAGTGGAAATCTTTCCCGTAAAATAGGATGTACCCAATACTTTCTTCTTTTATTTTGCCTTCTGTACCACCACCACCACAACACAACAATTTCGTTGTCCATTGTGGGCACAGGTCCAAATTCAACTGAGGTGCTTGTCCGATTTTCTTGTGGGATCCGGTGTAATGTGAACACTGTCCGGTGTCCGGTTTCCGGCAGATCTGCCGGTCCGGCTTAATGGGAACCCGGCCTTACTTATAAAATACTGGCAACTGTCCCCAATTTCGCACGGGTGGCAGACTGGCAGATATTTCTTTCTAGAAATAAATACAGCCTATGTTATTTTGGTATAATTTTAATCTAATGGTCAAAGAATTTTTGAAATCGCTTCAGTAGTTTTTGATTTTACTTTTGTAAATTAAAACAAGTATTAAATTATGGCACACTACGAAATCTGCATATTACAACCCTGAAGAATGAAATTATAACAACAGGATAAGACGTAAATACCGAAAAGCGTCCTCTTACACAGAACATTCGTTGAAAGCTTAATAATCCAATATGCGCAATTTGTCAAATGTCTTTTAATTAATTTCCCTGAAATAAATATTGTTTGGGACTACGAAGGTCAATAAGTAAACATCCTTACATAAAAATTTCAATTTCCTATACCTATTCTAAAGGCAATCACTCACATTCGCGAAATCCGAGAACCCACAGGGACCTTAGCAAATTGTTAAGCGAAGCTTTTAACATATTCGCTGTTTCCCACCTTGCCAAAGCTGTACGGTTTTCGGTAGCTCATCAAAGTCATCAAAGTGCAAACTTCGAACCTTCGCGTAGTCCCACACATTGGTGCTTACATTCGTAATAATTGCTTTTTACAAAAAAAATAACCGACTTCAATCTTGATAAGTAGAGATAACTCAAAAACTACTCGCCAGATGGCGCTCAATTCAACATGTAAGTGTAAAGTTCTCGTCACTACAAATTAATGAAGCCCAAACACTAGATAACTGCAGTAAATCGTTGAGGAGTTCCCTCGACTGTCTTTCGGCTTCATCAGATCGACTCCAGATCTTCATGAAATGGTAGCGCTTTAATGTACTTATGATAACATGAACAAACACACTAGTTGTCCATACAATTTTCGAAAGTTCCCCTCGATTTCTCTGAGATGCCATCATCAGATCCTGGTTTCCTTATCAGGGGACCCCACTGCGCATATCTACTTTACAACAAAAAAAGAATTATCAAAATCAGCCCATAAACGACGAAATAATCGCTGAACGTACATAAAAAAAAGCATATATACGGTCGAATTGAGAACCTCCTTCTTTTTTGAAGTCGGTTAAAAATTACATACGTTTGCACGTATGTACAAGTGACCATGGTAACAAAAGCCATCCTTTCCAATTCCTGCGTTACGTTATCTAGTCTACGTGCTCGTCAAACAACACTTAGGATGCAATCTGATATCGGATCAATCACAACAAGATCCCATACGCACCTAATGGTCTGATAAGATCTCATCTTATTGAGACACTTGTGTCTCGTAATTGTGATGTCGTCTCGAGTGGCTGATAGGTTGATAAGGTGCGTCGATAACCATCAGTTTACAACGATATTATGTTGCCGTTTTCATGTTTAGTAAGAAGGTGATGTAGAACTAAGGTGGTTTTAAGCTGGTTTTGGATAGGGCTGATTAGTTACCACGCTTTTGCTTGAATCAGTCGCTAAATCGACCAGTCGGCTTTAAAGACAATTTTTTCTTTTACTTTTCATATTTTCTTGGTTGACAACGCATCAATGATGCCTTTAGTGTTGCTGATTTCGTTGCGTTGCGGAATCAGGCTCTTTAAAACTAACAGGACAACTATCACTAACAGTTTTTCCTATCTACTAACGTTCTTACTAATACCTACCCTCTGCTGACTAGACTAACCATCCTTGCCCCGATTAGAATATTGTTCTGGATGTCTCACAGCTTTTATGGGCTGTAGAAAATGGTGCTACATGTTCAATTCCATAAAAAATATCCGATGGGCAATGCTTGCTACTGATAAATTTATTCATTCAATACTTGAATACAAAATCCAATAAGATTAAGTTATCAAACAATTTCTAATAAAATCCACTGTAAGCAGATCCGATAAGACAGTTCATTTCAGATTGAGACACTGGTATGTCATCATTGAGATGCGTCTTCGAGTGGTGGAAGATAGCTGTTACGATACTTACGATGTAATCTTACGACAATACAGACTTATCATCTCTAAATGGAGATGTGTGGTGTGTTAAACTATAATGCTTAACTGCTTGACGTTAGTGACTAGGTAAAAAGTCTATAAAGTAAATAAAATATTAGTCACTAACTTGCCGATGCTTTAATGAAAAACAGCTATTAAAATGTGACGAAAATATTGGTGTATTCGGTCCTGTGTTTTTATTTTACCCGCAACACTCATAATCCTCGTGCGAGGACATCATCATCAGCCTTAAAAATGTTATCATGTCAACCCATCCTTTCCTACTATTGAGCACGGGTCTCTTCTCAAAACGGGAAGGTCACACTGGTAAAGTGCGGATTGACAGACTTCACACACTTAACATTTTAATGTTTGAAATGCACATTACTCCAAAGTCAGAAGTGCCCTGGGATTCGCACCCAGACCCTCCGAGTAGGAGGCGCAAAACCCGCAAGACTATCACCGCTTATAGCCAGAAATAAATGACTTACCCATTAAAACAGGAAGAGGATCAGACCTTAGTAAAATGCAAATGACTTTATTAGCTAATATCATGTCATCACGGTTGCGCCATCACGGTATCGGCTGGTATCGGCAATCCGTGACAATGTTGCCATAACATCTCTTTAAGAGGCTGTTTGCAATCTGACTGCTCGTGAGCAGATAGTGGGTTTACACGCAATTATGTGTACAACCTTGGTCTAAGGATAAACCCCTTAACAATTCATCCTTCCCCAGTTTTGTATAGGTTAGAGCGTTGAACATATAGGTATACTCTGCTGGCCAATTAAAGTTCAACCGTTATAAGAATAAAAGAAGCTCAATTATTCACCTCGAGCAAGTATTTGTCCTGTAGGTTCTCTCTAATTAGCTCCCTCTGAATATAACTCTCTCGCGTGATTTTCAAGCCATGCGATTGGTGAATCGCGCACAGCTCCGCTCCGCTTCGCCTCAGTGGAACCGCACCCTTAAAAGCCAAGTGCGAATCGGACTCACAAAGTTAGGGTTCCGTACCACCGAGTCATTTATTTCTAATCATTTCTATTAACAACGTAAAATGTAGAAAACCCATTTTTTACTTACTACTTGATTAGGACCCTATTTGGTTTCCTGTATGGTAACATACAATACATACATAATTATTTTGTTGTCATAGCGGCCATAGAAGCAATCGAGCATTCAGTGTACGATACTCAAAACTTCGACATTAGTAAAGTCCCCAGTAGCGCCATCTAGTGACGCATAGCAGAAAACCGACAACTACACAGCTCAATCAACAAAACCAAAATAAAATTATAAATACTCTAAGAACCTGTCTCACGAACCTGGCTGTGAGCACGTTAAATTTATTAATAATTATTTGTAATAGCTCATATTCGTCACCGTACGCCTGCCATACGATCACGTTTGCGCTGATAACGTGAAATCCTTTGCTGATAAGCCACGATAAATAAGAATAATTGATTTACTTATTAAAAGCACTGAGGTGTTAAGAAAACATAATATCTAAACATACACATGTATATCCAAATATAAACCATGAATTAATAGTCTGTGTAATTGGATGTGTTAGGAATTAATTGCACATTGATCTTAAACCGTCCTCACATCCCTAAACTAATCCTTATTACCCGAAAATTATTATAACTAATTATTCATTAAATTGAGATATTTTTTTATTTATAAAATAATTAAGATAAAACAAACATTATTTGTAGAGAAGCTTTTTAACTAGATACGTTACCGCAACCAAATCGGTTAAGTCGTTTAATAAAAGCCTCCAGTCGTAGTTTTGTTCTATATATCTTCCATGTACAGACAGCACTCATTTACAGATTTATAAGGTATGTGTATAGTATAGATTTAGGTTGAAAGCTTAGTCGCTGTGTCATATTATTCCCGACAGTCATGTACCCTGATCTGTTGTTTTCATACAACTTCATACAAGGTTAGTATACAGAGGGTGATGCCCGACCCGATGTCTAGAGGTGACTGTATCCCATTGACCTTTAAGGTCGACAGGACCCGCCAATTGAGACAGCGTAAAAGGATCTTTGTAAAGGTATTGAATAAAGAATCCTTCTTATCGCTAAACAGTTTCATGTAAATATTTATGTTATTATTTTATATTTCGTTACATTACTCATATCTTAGCTAATTTCATTTGCTCCATATCTTAAGGTTGTCTGGAAGAGATAGCTGTATAGAGAGCAACAGCGATCGTAGTTAGACGAGTGACCTCTAACGTCAAAAAATCAATACAATATAATAATACTAATAACAATTTTATAATTAAAATTACATATAGTTATTCAAAGAAAGGTATTGACAACAGGCGGCCTTATCGCTAAGAGCAACAGACAACCCAGTCATGAGCGTTTCCGTACATCAGAGGGTACGTTAAGCTATTGGGTCCGATTGTTATCGTTAGTTAACAGTCGTTAAGCCATGTCGGAAGCCTTAGTGGCATACAGACTCGTACATTGACCGTTAACCCTTTCACAAATCCGCACTGGAGCAGCGTGGATGAACATGCCCAGGACTCTTCAACTACGAGTAAACCGTGCCCTGTAAAGACAATTAATTGTTGAAGCCAGCAAAATGTGCGTGTAGAGCAAAAATATTGCGTAATAAAGGGTGTGGCGTGGTCTTCCCCACGACTGGCGGATCTCTTTATCTACTGCCAATTATTTCTATGTAACACTCTAGGGTGTATTAACTAGGTCCCGGGATATTAATAAGTTAGGTATTTCATCATGATTATTGATTATTATATAAAGCGGTGATAACGTAGTGAATTCGGCCTCCTACTCGAGGATTCCGGATTAGAATCCTAGGGCACGCACTTCTGACTTTTGGGAGTTATGTGCGTCATATATAGCGTCATATATATATGTGTATTATAACGGTGAAGGAAAACATCGTGAGGAAACCTTCATGCCGAAGACTTAATAGGGTAATATATGTAATTATAGTCGAATTGAAAACCGTCTCCTTTTTAGAAGTCTAATAAAAATAAAGTACATACATACAAACCATTAGCAATGCAATTCAGTTATTAATAAGGCCTCCCATCCATAAACAGTCTTATCGACTGACAACAGATAATAAATATTGTATTACAATTCTTACATGTTCTGAGTAAAGTGTAATCCTTGATCAAACGAGCCGACGGCGGCCTTTGTCAAGACATTTGCGGAAACAGTGAAAATTCCTGGTGCGGGATTCGACACCTCTGGATAATATGACGTAAGAGCGTGTCGTATTCCTTTGAAACAAGTAAGCGTTTTGGTGAAAGTATTGTTTAATAAAAAAATCAAAACGGTTTTTGAATTACAAAAAATCTTTATTTTTCTGTAAAGTTTCAATAAGTTTCTGTAAGGGTGGTTGAAGCTACTTATTATACCTAGACCTTAGTAATATTATGAGTGTGTCTGTGCATGTATTTTATAATACTATACTGTACCTACTTAAATTTGAACCAAGCTGTCTTTGATAAGGTATTTTCAATCGTTAGCTAATCACCTGTCCACATCCCTACTTAGAGTAAAAATATAACTTGTTGAAGTGTATGCTTAGCTGTATGTATGTAGAGGCGATTTCTGAAAAAAATGTTTGTTGGATCTTCATAGGGTCGATAAAAGCCAAAAATATCATTTTTAGATTTTTGGCTGTCTCTCGATATGTTTGTTGCGAAAGAAACTGGGAAATGAAGTTTGACTTGATTTTCGCAGTTGCTATTTTCAAAGGTGGTGCATGCTTCATCTAAAATCTAAATACTCGGCTCTTAACCTGAGATATAACATAATTACAGGACAAAGCTAACCAAGTAATATACCTACAACCTACAAGCAACGACCTAATAAAACAAAGGTACATACCTCAATGTTTACTTAGAAACACTTAACACTAAGTAACACTTAGTGACATGAATAAATCGCCATTGCGATTCCTTGCTTCGGCTCGTATGACAATTGTCATAAAACAAAGAGTTTAGTGCGTATTGTATGCATAGGTTTGCTCGAGTATCGAGTACGCGCATCTATATATTCGACGCATTCCTAGCCCCGTGTCGTATTCCGCGCTTTGTTGGAGGTATTGTCCATACTAATATACTGGTAACTTCGTGTGTTTGTTTGTTTGTTCTTCTTTCACGTCAAAACGGGATAATACAAAACATACAATCTCAATAATTAGTCGCATAAAATGATTTTGAAAATTCTTTTCTGTGCTTTTCGTTTCGCTAATTTTAGAAATTTCTTAACCATTTGGTAGACCAGAGATGAGCTAAACTAAATGATCACAGATTACAATTACATCTGGATACCCAGAAATGTCAACGCGCCTTATTCTTCCGCTCTTCCGCTATGTGACGCATAAATCGCTGCCCGGGGCAAGAATCAAACTTGGAACTCCTCGACTTAAGTCAGCCAATCGATATCGCATTCAGTCCGAAGCTTTATTACCATTATTACTATGTAGTAATAGTAAATTCACACCCACACATTGACTTTTCATAACGTTGAAAATAGACACAAAGGCGTATTAAAGCGATGGTGTCTGTCTGACATTCCAGACGCAGGTTATTAACACGCATTGTCTCAATACATTATTGTAACTACATTGCACTTGTCCCAAATGCTACCCCGGTTACTCACATGCGCAAACGTTCGTATATTGTACGAATGTGTGGGCATTCGCGCTTTGATGTGCGACCAAAAACTTTGACAGCTTTGACAGCTTAGAAAACTAGGGATTGAAATTGGAAAACCCTGTTTATGCTTCGTAAACAGGCTTAAATAGTGCCTCGATTGAATAGTTACGACACATTTTGTGTATGTAATTTGCAAAAATGTCTCAAACCATTCAATTTTGTATACGGAATGTGCCAAAACGTGTCAAACTATGCAATTTTGTACACGGTATGTGCCAAAAATGTGTCAATCTATACAATTTTGTACATGATATGTGTCAAACTATTCAATCGAGACGCTATTGAGGCATTTATAAATTAGCAGAATCAGGGCCCAGGACTGTATCGACAACTATGTTGTACTACCATCATTCGTTCTACATTAGTGTACTCGCGCGCCTGTGAGTGATGACCATTATTGTAGCTTGAAGTATTCGTTTTTGGTTATTAGTATTATGTACTACATATACATAGTACATTATTATAGTCGTTAATTGGATGGGTGACCACTAGCGACAAAAATATCTTGAGCGCTTCCGTGCTTCGGATGGCACGTAAAGCCGTCTCACGTTGAATGGACATTACGCATCTGTGGCTAAAGTATCTTTAAAACTTTTGTTAACAATACATGCAATATATTTTATGTACCTATAATATGCGATATATTATTCTGTTTCTTATATTCAAACCAAGATAATAAAATACTGATCTAGATATTGAAAACAAATAGATTAATATCCAATTCCGAAGTACATTACTTTTATCTTGGAACAAACATTCGAATTAAGAATAACTGTATGTTAAAGATAAGATAGGAGATAACTGGATAGCCCTAGATTTTCTTCCTCGGACATACTTGTGCTTGTGCCTCATTTAAGGCGATTTTTAGACGAGACGTTGATAAATCCGTATCTTATCTTTTACCAAAAGTGCTCATAGCCTGTCGGGTTGCGTCAATCTGTTCGACTGAGTCAAGCAACTGTGGGCGCATTTTGTGGGCTTCCGTGCTTCGGAAAACTGAGGCCGACCATTAACCTCTAACAATCCGCACTGGAGCAGCGTGGTGGAGTAGGTATGCTCTGTCATGAGAGATCCGTGCTCTGTACCTCTGTTTTCGTTCGATATGGAATTTGTTTTAATAGCAACTCACACAACGCCAGCTTACCGCCTCAGTAGGTAAATAAAGTTCATTATAGATTAATGGTGAGAATTTAAAATGCCTAATGTAAATTTTGCATACAACCTAAATTGAACTGTGAGGACACGCAATAGATTTGTTTTTAGCGGGGAGTGGTAATTCCATAATCTCTGCGACTCAAGTATAGGTACCTAGTGAACCATTAATGGGTTGAAGCCAATCTCTTCCTCCTGTTAACCTATCGCGAAGTCTACCAATTTGCAATCTGCTGGCATGGTGGAAAATGGTTCCTCACACTGACGTCCTCCGTCAAGCCCAGCAGTGGGACAGTTATGGGTTGAATGAAGATCATGGTCATACATACAAATGGTCACTTGCGATTAAATTAATTGCAAATGTTCGACTTTAAACAAAGTTGAAATAATTATGTTACCATATTTATGTCCCCTTATTACAATTTTAAATTCACTTGACCCTTGGGACACGCGCAAAAAAGAGACTTACAAGTCAAAGTTTAAATGTATTACCTACTTATAGCTGGGGAGCCCAAGAGGGGATTTTTGTACTTACTCGAGCGCGTCAGATTAAGGTACAGGAGGTATCTGGCACCCAGTTAAGTAGCTCCACCAAATATGAGCCCCATATATGAGGCCGCGCCTCAAGAATAAAGGATCAGATTAGTAAAAAAAAATTGATCATCAGACATTCTCGAGCGCGTCAGATTAAGGTACGGTGAGTTAATTACATGCTAAAAAGTGTGTATTCCACTAATCTGACAATTTGAGAATGACGCAATGAAAGGGGAGGGCTACAAAGTTGTTAAAAAAAACGCCATCTTGACATTCTCGAGCGTGGCTAATTTTTTATTTATTTTGAAGGAAATGATTCAAGGATAACGAAAAATATATAATCTGACGATTTATAAGAGCCGAAATAACAAAAATTCGTCATTAAAGTTTAATGTTCAAAATCGATAAGTAGAGATAAATCAAAAAGTACCCGTCAGATTTCGCTCAAATTTATACGAAAACATACGACGAGCTTTCGATTAAAAAAAAGGATGAAAGGATGAAAATTTAAATTCTCAGTAAAAAGTTATGAGGTAGCGACCATAAACTCACATTATTAAAAATAACTCAAAAACTGCCCATTAGAGGTTGCTCAAATTTATACAATATCACAAGACAAGCACCAGCTTCCGAATAAAAAAAAATTATAAAAATCGGAATACCCAGTCAAAAGTTATGAGGCAACTACCATAAATTCAATACACATTATTATGATTATGAATAACTCAAAAACTATCTTGAAGAAACGTCAAATTAAACGAAAGGTTAATCTCACAAGGAGGTTTTTAACCAACCTTCGGGAGAGTTTAAATAATTTAAACTGGACTTGATCGATTATCTACCGTTGATCTTAAGAAAATATAATTCGTGACTAAACTCTGAAGCATAGTTTAAACTATGATTGATATTACGGCCCTTATATTATGTAAATACAAGTATTCTACTTAAAAACATACACTTTTTTATTTGCATGCTATTTCCTGAGCTTTTCTATTAATTAAGTTCAATGATTTAATTTTTTTTTTGGCAGATTAGGGAAATCCCTCTAGATAATCGTCAGATTAAGAGACAGCAAGTCTAGGACATAAAGATGAACCATATATATCTTAATCTGACGCGCTTGAGTATTTCAAAATGGCGATTTTTTTTTGCATATTAGTATAATGACTGCGAGTTTGGGTCACATCCAAATCGTCAGATTATTGAATTAGAGCTTTTTTTTGGTGCACTTAACACCCCCTTAGAAAATCTGACGCGCTCGATTAAATTTTTTTTTTTTTCATTTTCAACCCTTACGTACGATCACCCCCACCATGCAAACGGTCAGATTAACATACATACATTATTAAAAATACGTAGGCCATTGATGGTATCAATATCTGACGCGCTCGAGTATGTCCATGCGGCAGTTTTTTTTTACATATTTAAAGATCTATAGCCGCTTCCCCCACCGATGAAAAGGTATACATTATATAACATTTTTTTCTCCTTATCATCTAACCTTTGCAACCCAATAGGTCTCTATGACGCTCGAGCAAGTACACATTTAGCATCGTCGGCTCCCGTACCATTATGCAAACTACAATAAAATCAGGTCAGAAAAAACAATATACATATTTGTGATTGTTTTAAATACGATTGTACCTAGGTCTTTCATCGTCATTGTCTGTTATTGTTTTTTAATTAACTTAATTTTGTTTATAATGCATTTTAAATTATTATGAAAAACATTAATTTTCCGTCTCCATGTTTATACTTAAATCAGTTTTGAATTTCATTATTAATCCTCTATACGCGTCATTTCGTAAAAACGAGTTCAAAGGTTTTGCTAAATTTATTGCTATTTGTTATAAATATTGCTTACAATATTTATTAATTCTGTATTTCTTCGTAATAACCCCAAAAACTCGTTTGGCTGTGCCTGTACTAGAACGTTTTCCGTACCCAAAAGATGAAACAGAAAATAGACCCCCAAAAGGGTCTCAATATATATGTACTTATATAAACTTTAATACTTATTTTTTACAAACAAAAATATACCGACTTCAAAATCGAGAAGTAGAAATAACACGAAAATTACCAATCAGATGTCACTCAAATTACACTTAGGGGAAGCGAAGGTAAAACGGACCCTGTAGGTAAAACGGACCGGACTAATAACTTTTAAATTTGTAACGTAATCTATTATCGGCTTGCGTCAACTTGACAGTCGCCTCGCATTCAGAGTTGGTCAGTGTCCTCGAAGCGGCCATGCAGCGGCACACGTTTTTATCAAGGTAAGTTCATTTTTGCGTATTTTGATGTAAAAACAGCAAATTTTGATCTGCCTTCAGTTTTATTACGTTAAAGATATCAGGGATTTTGTGTTATTGTTTGAGATATTGTTTATTTTACTTAGTTTTAACAATAAGTACACAAGGTTCTTCTCGATCTTAACCTCAAAATAATTTATTGTTTACATGCCTACCGAAGAGGCAAAACGGAACGGGCAAAACGGACCACTTGGTCCGTTTTACCTTTAGTACAGTTTGTATTCATATCGTTTGATATTTAAACAGTTATTTTCACTTCAGATGGTCAATTATAAAAGAAAGTCGAAATAACATCATCGCCTAATCGCGAAGAATTAGAAGCAACTAAAATGCACAGGAAACTAAAGAAAACGCAAAGAAGGTAAAACAGAATCTTTTGGCTGAAAAGAAGGGGAAAAGGAAACAAACAAACACACAAAAAGGAAAGGGGAAATCTACAAAGAAGAACACTAAAAAGAAAAGCAAAGAAACATCTAGCGAAGATGAAGAAGACGTACGATATTTCTATTGCTCTCATTTATTTTTCTGAATCAACAGAAGGCTGGGTTCAGTGCCCCGCATGATCTTTATGGGCACACTGTAGTTGTGCCGGTGTCGAAGACGATGATGAAGATGTTAGATTTGTTTGCGAAAGGTGTGCCGTTGAATAAATAGTACTTAGATATTTTTTTGTTCTTATGTTGCCATAGGTCCATTTTGCCTTCATGCCTGGTTCGTTTTACCTTCACGTGAAGGCAGAACGGACCAAACCGAGGGTTTTGGAAATCATCCAATATCTTCTGTATCTGTGATTTGATTCAAGTGTTCCTTAATAATAAGTTTCATTAATAAATGCTTAATTATATAATACAAAAGAAAGAATAATAGAGATAATATTTTTTGTGTAACATTGATTTTTCCTTAAGTGGTCCGTTTTACCTTCGCTTCCCCTACAAGCACTTACTTTCGAATACAAAAAAAATCAAAATCGGTTCACCCAGGTCAAAGTTATATGGTAACTTACATAAGAAAAGATACAGACGAATTGAGAAACTTCTCTCTTTTTCGAAGTCAATAAATAAATTGGATTTCATTCTTTGTATCATGTCATTGACCATGTATCGCTCAATGGTACGGAATCTAGAAGTGCGAGTCCGACTCTGAACTTACCGGTTGAATCTGTCGCATGAGAAACAGCCTTAGCAGATAGGATAACCTCGTCGTTCGATCGCGGTAAGTGCCTTTGCAGGAAGTGGGACTGATAACTACCAGGGTTTATGAGTCAGCTACGTTTCTTTGTGACGTGTAGCGGCTGACGCCTGAAATGACAAGGAAGATTTTGTATGTAGATACGGCTGAAATACAGGGCCATGAAGCATTCATAAATCAAAAAGAATAGGTTACAAATTGAGTTGCGTAGTATGCAAATTTGTTCTCATTTCTTTGAGATATAGTACCTACCTATAGGCTTGATGTCGAAAATATAATTTTAGGTTTTATAAATAAATAATATAAAAATATTTTACTGTTACTATAGCACTGAACCATATTATTTACACTAATAATTTTGTATATTTAAACTATGAAAAGTTCAGATTTGGAGTAAATAAATAAAAAACTTACTGTGGCCCCGCATTTTCGTAATGTGAGTTGTATATTTGTGTGACCGGCCTTAGGTAAATTAAATGTATGTATACTTGTGCATTATGTACTCGACATTACCTATACATTATATTATAGAAATGTGATGTGTTACAGGCGCCGCGGTCGTTCGTCGCGGGTGATGCAGGGCGCTGCCGGCGCCCCCGCCGCCCCCGCGGCCGAGCCGCCCGCTTCCCAACGTGAGTACCCTCCACTATCACCCACATGTCTTGCGACTGTATTGCGCAATGGTTATAAAAACGGACTATTGGTCGAAAGGTCTTGTTTTCATTATTCCATTGTTTCCAATTTTTTCATATACCCTCGCTATAATTATTTGTATAACAATACATTTTGATTTTGATAATAATAAAACAATATTAACCATTATCAAGCCACCAATAAGAAATACAATTATATAGGTAGACTGAAAAGACCAAAAAATACTTAACGTAAATTGCAAAAAAAGGATCGAATATTTCCCAAATTCGGGGGCGTAAATCAAACCTAACCCGAAGATTTACCATCTACCGACCTCCGACACAAATCCAAAGATAATTCTACGAGTAGGTATATTATTCTATATTCTAGCATCTAGAGAACACCCCTAACCAACGTAATACTAATACTTAAGACATCAACACGTAACAGTTACTTGTACCTACGAAGCCTTGCATCATGTAACTATGACATAAGTGTGACGCAAACCCTGAGGACGTTCCATTCATAAATCCCCCGAGTTTCTCGAACCGATCGCCATTGATCATCATCGACAGGATGTGCATTCGACACGTAATACGTTGGAGATTATATTGTTCGGTAGTGATACCATCTGTTCAGCTAAGGCAGGACAGGTGAGGATTGTGTTCACTCGCGCAAGTATTCGTGAAGACAGCGAATAGTTTGTGGCGAAATTAGTCGATTAACTTCGGCGAAACCCGACGATAATGGTTTAAAAGTCTCACGTAATTCAATAATATGTCTACACGATTAACACTTTATACCTACAGACATAAAAATCTATTAAAAGTAATCAAACTAGTTGAGAATTTGCTAATTTAAGTGATATTGTGATTATATCATATCACAAAGATACATTTATTGTTAGATTAATAACGGATAAGACGTTTTTCTGGGAAGTCCCTTACCATAGTAGTTTAGTTGTCAAATGACACATTACAATACATATCAATTTATGATCATTTAAAAGCCTTTTTGACAACCTATCTAATGTATACCTCTTACCTCTTTTTAAGACGATAAGCTTCGTAACGCAAAATATTAATAGCAAAACATAATTAGGAAATATCCGGAGAAACTCGGACAGATGGTGCCCTCAATCTGTCATCCCATCTCTGGCGGTAATCCGAAGCGAGGCAAAATCGGCCGCACGCGCTACAAGCTAACACCTGCTTATTGAGATACGCTTAATAACCGGTATGGTGTTTTGTAAGTCGACACGCGCCATAATCCGACGCTTATAGTCCCACGGCGCGTGTAAGTTAGGTCGGCCGTACTCAAAGTGCTCTACGGTACCCCTGTTTAAAGGCTCTTGGCACTTGGCGCTGGCAGTTTTGCGGAATTCATACATATTGAACACTCAGATATTTTGTCCCCGCGCGATGTTTACCGAAATGCTCATGTGATAATTAAATTGTAATAGGTATATACTTTCGTCAAAACTAAGAGCGTACAGGGCACGCCTACGAACCTAGACCCCCTCGTTTGGAATTGTCACTCCGCGCTAAAAAAAACTTACGTAAGTTACAGTTCAGCCGTTGAGCTTGTAAGCAAAAATTGCTTAAGGCATTTTAAACTGTCTCCGTCAAACTACAATGAACTTTAATCATAGGGGCGGAAAACTGGCATTTTGTGTGGGTTGCCATTAAAAAGAATTACCTATTCTATGTCGAACACGAACGGAGTCTTACAATGACTTAAACTGTTTCAAATTACAATACCAGCTGATAACGCCAAGTACTTTAAATGCTTACTGTAGCATGTTTATTGCTTATTTTAATAGACACAATATTTAGCATAGTTTAGAGAGCAATTCGAATGCCTAGAATAGTAAAATATAATAGTGATGATAGAAATACCGCACATACCTTACACAGACACGTTAGACTTACCTATTTTTATTGTGGTCTGTAAATAAATATTTATGAAGTGATAACCAGCATGATGATAATACAGGTAGTTTATGGATATTTTGTTCAAATAAGCTGTGATAACCTGGTCCCGAAGGATCGAATATTGAATTCTAATTTTCCAAAAATTATGTTAGAGTTAGAATTTTATTATCACTTGTTTCGATGAAGGAAAATATTATGAGGAATCTGAGAGTTCTTCATTCGTCAAGGTGTGTACCACATAATGATATACTTAGTTATCTTTAATGTTCATAAAGTTGTGTGGAGTCTGCCAATCCGTACTTGGCAAGCGCGGTTCGTTGTTCGAATTTCTCGTCATTTTCTTTTTCTGAACACCTAGGTACTTACAACGAAACAAACACTTTGTATAAACAAATCGCAGCAGTTTCAGATTATTTTCTAATAAATCAATTATTGTCTTTTTAGAGACTGCATTCCCAATCATTATTATTTTAGTAACTCTATTTAATAGCTCATTACTGTAACACGTTTGTCACGATTTTAAATGTTGAACGAGAGTAACCATAAATTACCTACTATAATTCGTATTGTAATTCAAAATCATCTTTAGAATATTTCATTTCTAACTAACTCAAAATCATATTTCTAACACTCATTTTGTTTAGATCATTAAAATTGATCATCAACAATTATAGTAGGTAGTTACACTCGGGCTAGAAATTTTAAACTGATTAACTCTGAGTCTGACACTTGTCGCCTAAAACATTAAAGAACGAACGTTAGTAAATTACAAGTAAAACAAGAATATCTCAGGCCTCGTTAAGACAATCGGCCGTTTGAACAGTTGCGGTATCTCCTGAGAGTAATTCAGATCCTTTTGTGGGCCACACACTTGTATCCACACCGCCCCACACCGCATCTCGGACGAAGATTCCTCGTGTGCCTCTAACAGTGTACACAGTACACACGCTAACGCGGACGAAGTTTTACGATATTAAAACTACATTCTGTCCGTTAGATCTGGAATTCACTATAATTACATGGCACACAAATGCAAATTTTTAGTCTATGCGATTAAGGTACATTTCAGATTGACGGTGGGAACTAAATATGCCCTAAGTAAATTTTGCTTACAAGATAAATTGAACTATGAGCACAAGTAATAAACGATAATTCCATATGCTCGGCGGCGACTCACGCTCGATTAGGTACCTACATGATTGCAATAAATTTTTTTGAAGTTACTTCAGTATAAAATCATTATCAAAAACATTTCTCGATGATTAATAAAACTCGTGATGAATAATCGATCAGTGTCACCAAATTATCTCGTCAAGAATAACGAACGATACATTAGTCCATAAATTCTTTGTCAGTAAACAAATCCGAAGATACAAAGAATGGATAATTTGGTCTTGATAAATTATTATAGGCATCATAAATAGTATAATTGTCATGTATTTTAAACCTACGTATGATCCTGATCAAGGTTTATATGAGGTTTATAGTCTAAACTTTAGGCTGTTTACACACTTTCCCGCGAATACCCAAACCCGCACGTGTGTCAAAGCTGTGACATTTCTTACAATGTACAAAGGTGAGTGAGCTTGGTTACTATGTATTTCCGTATTATTCTAAACTTTTTGTTCAATAACAAAAACTGTAATCGCCATTGATGTATTAATTGATATAATTTGATTCCCGTTTCAAAAAAAATACGAAAGAATTCTTTTGTTTTAACATTTTAACCCCCACGAAATTTTAAAACCATTTAAAACACATAAATGACAATACAATTTATAAAATACATCTACAGTCTATTTATCTTTACAGTTCAAAACTGTCGATATAACCGAATATGAATTGTTTACATGCCTTCAAAAATGGCATTCATGTGAAATGAATTTTAACACGGAATTCATGAAAAACTGAAATTGAAGCTGCAATTTTCTTGAACATGCCCTGCGCAATTCGCCGAAAATTGTATGGCGCTTTCCTCAGTCCAATTTTTATGTCTGTATAAAATGGAGTTTATAGATTGTGCTTATATAAACTGGTATAGATAGACGAAAATTTGAATTTACCGTGCAACATGCAAAATTCAATTGCAAAACAAGTTTATTGCCGATATTTTTTTGACAATTCATTTTGGTGTCAACCAACAGTTCGCTAATGCTGTTTAAGCTAATTAAATGATAATTTTTGGGTTATTTAGAATACTTTTTACAAAAAAATAACCGACTTCAAAGTCGACATAACTCAAAAACCACTTGCCAGATGTCGCTCCAATTTTTTTGGAACCACGCAAAAACACTACCTTTCGAACAAAAAAGCTTCAGTAGCTTCGGCTGTGTGTTGTCTATCAGTCAGTCAGTAATTGAAAGTAGTTGGATTTAGTATGTAGCTGTATGGATGACTTTGCACAAAATATATGCAATCTTTTACCGGTACCTAAGTTTCCTTTATCTGGTGGTTACCCAATCCGCCGTGCCCAGCAGACGTCATAATGCCATCAGGTAAACCATTACTCATCTGAGCTATCGGTCCAGTTGTCCAAACTTGCCCAATGAGGCGACGGCAATTTGGGCCGGAACTCGCTATCTCTGATAACAAAACCGTTAGACGCAAGGCCTCGTGCGTTTGAAATTAGAATTTTGCACATCATTGTTTTCTTTTTAAGTTAATGATGTGATGGCCAGTATTGCACAACGGCCACTAACCCCTTCATCAATCCGCACTGGGGCAGCGTGGTGGGGTGGGGTATGCTCTAGGTCTCCTCAATTATGAGGAGATCCATGCTCAGTAGCGAGCAATTAAGCCATGATTTGTCGAATACTTCTCAGGGGCCATCCATAAGTTATGTCACAAGTTTTAAGATCTTCAACCCCTTCGCTGTCCGTGTCACACAAAGTAACATTTTATTTCAAATCCTCTCCCCCCTCACCCTTTAACGTGAGGTGACGTTATTATTGATGACCCTTTTTATCTGCATAAAAATACAATTCCAACTCTTTTAAAGCGAGAACCTTGTATTGTGTGGAGATGTATTGACATTACCAGATGTACTCTGACGCGATAACGTGTGTTTGCCATGCATTCATTGACAGTCTGTCTGTACAACATACGTGTAAGGCGAAGGAGAAAAGATATCATTAGAGAAAAGAGGTTAAACTCAACTATTTGGAAGGTTTAGTGATAAACCCCGATGAAGTTCACATCCATCAGAACCATTTATATCGACCAAATAATTGCTTAACATCAATTGTGTTTCGGTTAGAAAAGTGTGGAGCCGGTTACACTTTAGACGCGACCATCTCACTCAGTCATCAAGGGTTACAACTTAGGTACAATACAACGCGTCTGTGACCGAATTAGAAAGAGATTTTTACTAATTGAGTCTTATTGTTAGGTCGGTCATGGTTATTTTGAGCGACAACCGAAGGGTGTGCATGTAGCTCGTTCGCTGCCTTAACTTTATAAAAAAAGTGTTAAAACAAAGAAAACTAAATTGAAATCGCTTCATCCGTTCGGGAGCTATGATGCCACAGACAGACAGACAGACACACAGACACACACACACACACACACACACAGACACGTCAAACTTATAACACCCCTCTTTTTGCGTCGGGGGTTAAAAACTTATATGCGCATAGATTTAAAAAATTAGATGTGCGTCCAGGTTTCCAACCTAGGCCCTAATGATCAGGAGTCCAACGTACAAATTACTTCGCTGTCACTGTTTATACATTATTATCATGTACTCATACCTATGTACTTGGCAGTCTACCGGTGACCGCAGTTACCGCTACGCCATCTCGTGGACTGTAGGTACAACAATCAATATTCAGTTATTCATCTCCCGCGCAAACCTAATTTGGAACGCTTTTCCGTTCGGAGAAAGCGGCAATCGATTGGAACTTTTGGGCGCGCGTAGAAATCAATTCAATACTGTAGGTACTAAGTACCTATACCTACATATTACATTATTTGTCTGTGCATTTGTGCTCGCTAATCGCGGAAACTGCTTAACCGTAATAACGCGTTTTAATTTGTAAAATTTAATGTTTGTTTCTTTATTTATCTGTTTCCGAATAGCCATTTTAAATATTGGAATGATAAATAACAAAAACTGATGAAGTGACATTTAATTTTAGGTACTCCTTTTGTCCTTGTTAACGATACGTGTGAATTCTCCAACAAAAACATTGAAAACACTTTACAGTCTACCCGTTCAATAAAATAGTATTATATAAATACCGTCATCAATCTGTATCTTATAAACGTCTGATTAGCATCTATTATTGCGCTATTATCGTAACAGAACGATCCTATGCCCTATTGACCTAACCAAGGTGGCAGCGCCGATGGTTATAACTGAGAATCATAACCGAACCGTTAAATCGGCGCGGAAGGCTCGCTCCTGACTTGCATTCCTGATGACGGCGCAAGATGGCCGCCGGTGCCCACAGAATTATAATATGCACAGATTATCTATATTTCAGATGCGTTTGAATATGGAATTTGTTTTTCTTTCTTTTGGCTTTATGACTTAAGTGTCCAGGTACAAATTCTGAGTCACTTTAAATGCTATACTTAGTTTAAGTAAAACAGTGCGCTAGTATACTTAGTTCAAATTCTATGAAGTTAAATAAGGAGGCCAACTTGAAAGGAAGAAAAATGTCACATCTCATTAAATTTCTCCATAGAACTACGTAACAATCCAATTGTCGAGTTCGCAATGGCCGCTTGGACGCAAAATATCAATTTCTAGACAATACCCATGCTACGGTCACATTTATTGTCTCGAAAGACTTTAAGTACATCGTTACAATAAGGCACAAACTCCTTTGGGAAATTTCTTTGGAAATCTGCTCGCCTGGTAGGTAATTGTCAATGGCGTCACCATAAATGAGGGTTAAAGATACGACACGGTGTAATTCAGTACCGTTGACGCTCATTGGAGTGTTGAAGAAAGCAGCGGTACTCACTACGTCCTCACCATATCAATCAAAACGCTTATAATATACTGTGACCACCGTTATGCCACACCGAGTTATACACACCTTATAGCGTAGGAATATGAATGATAATTGAACGGCGAATGGGAATGATAACTGCAAATAGAACGCCATATTGCCGGGATGGTGATAGGTCGATTTAAATTCCGAATAAGCGGGAAGGAGGAAGTCACGATGCGCGCGCGCATCTATGTCACACCTTTTCTCCGTATATGAACTTGAGTGAACCCGATGGACAGAGAATTTGATTTTATTCTCTGATTGTACAAATTTGTACGAGAACTTTATAGTTTGTGCTTGGACTGTCAAAGTGGACGTTGAGTTTAGTTCTTTACAATGTGGTTTCAGGAAGGAAAATGTATTTGGAATAGTGTGGGCTGATAAAAAACATGATTTTTGAAAATACAAAACCTTCAAATGGAAAGTTTGAAAAAAAAAGATAGGTAAATGTGACAGTATGCTTTTAAGATGTTTAGGATGATACTTCATGTGTGACTGTGGATTTTTGACAATGAGTTCTATATGCAAAAATGAGCATGCATAGGTAGGTACTTACGAGTCAAAATCATAACCCTCCTTTTTACTTGGTGGTGGTGGTTTGTGAAACTTTCGGGCATGAAATCAGAGCGAAGTCACATTCCGAAATTTCTGATGACTTCATTATGGCCCCGGTCCCACTGAACATACCTATCTGCAATGATGGTGCGGACGTGATAGCTCTTGTAAATGTCACCAAAGTGACATTAAGAAAATTACTTGTCTCAACTACTTTTTCTCGAGAATTAAGTCTAACTATATTTATATCTATATTAATGTAAGGGTAAGAAAAATCTTTCTGACTTTAATAAAACATCGAACAAAACTCTTTACTTTTCAACTACAACTATATACAATTTACATAATTGTAATACAGTCGTTAACAATAAGATTTAAAACAATAATAAATATAATATTTGATTACCTAATATCAGTCAACTGGACAAACTGAGCCGTATTACTAAAATACTAACCGATGTGCACATCCGAAGATGACAAATAAAATCGGTAAAAAGTCGCCTTGCATTCTCGCTGCGTGCATTTCATAGATTCCTGGAATCGATTCCTTCAGTACTGATTTCGACCCCGTTGCAACAGTTTCCGCGTAAAGTACCTACTTACTTGCGTGAAGGCCGCTGTTACACCGTCGCGAACAGACAGTTAAAACTTATGGTGATTCCCACTAATTAGGTAAACTTGAGATACGTAGTGGACATACAAGCAGTTGTGGAATAAGCTCAAGTTGACCTGTATAGGTAACCTGTCAGGTGAACCCTAGTGTATCGCTAAATAGCTTAATAAAGTTATCATAATTGAATAAAAAAATATCGGTATATGACCATTAGGGTGTCCCAAGTTTGTTCGAAAAAAATTTTTTTTTAGGAATTAGAAACGCATACCCTCTTATTTTGTTACAAATGCTAAAACATACTCAAATATGAAATTTCGTCTTTCTAGCACCATTGCAACCCGTGCCGACTGAGCTTCAAAGTTTTCTAAAAATCGTGTTTTGCCTTGATATTTGAGTCAGGTATAAAATTAAGATGAATGCGAAAAAATCAAATGAATAAGAGTTAAAATAAACTATAATTACATAAATATTTATTTAAAAATATAAAAAATAACAATCACTTTATAGTTACACTTTCAGAGTTACAATCCGGATATAGATTTACATGTTCGTAGACACAGGGCAACAAGAATTGCTTTTATTCTTTTTCATCGTGTAAGTCCGATAAAATACTGCATTAATTTATTAATACGGATTTACAGCACTATTGTTTACATACTTCAAACGAGTTATTCCGGTATGATCCACACTACGAGATTCATGATAGGTATTTTTTCCGGTTAGATCCATTGTAATTTGACCATTCCGGATCGATCCATTTCCTGTTTATAATGGGTAAGTACAGTCAAACAAAAAACAGTTGATGAAATAAAAATATGTACTTTTTATTCGTATAAGAATCATCACATACTTACATGTTACGCTACCTAAGTCATTTGAAATCATCTTTTCATAGTTATGTTAAATTATATTTAGTCCTTGGATTTGGATAAATCTAAATAATAAAAATAACAATTTGTAAGAGACTTTAAGAGATTAATCAAATTATGAAAATAAAATTTAAAATACAATTTAAAATTAAAATTTGCTCCTTGGATTTGGAAAAATCTTAATTAAGTATAAAAAACAATTTGTAAATAAGTGGCTGAATAATTATTCAAATAACAAAATCAAAGTCAAATTATCACAGTAAAAACAATCATACGGTTAAGAGACCCCAAATTCTTTCGCCAGTTGACACATCTCCACTGACTCCATCCGTTTTTATATTCTACCTTCTTGGTGTACTGATAACCAGCTTTTAGTAAAACAACACCACCGTTTCTATTTATATATGTATATTAACTCATTAGGATGGCTAGAAGAAGTTGACGGCAGACTGTGATCTTCAGACATTCTAAAAAAAAGGAAATAAATGGTGAATATTCGTAATATCGTATGTAAATTTACAGCACAAAATCTTTATACATATTTATACCTCTTTTAAAGTACAATTTATTGCACCTTTTCTGTAAAGTTTTGCGAAATGAAAACCATAAAAATGAAACAAATTACATTTACATTGTTTTTGACAAAATGAATACCTGTAATATTTCAATTTCCAACAACATTTAAAATTCCAAGATAATCATTATAAAACGTTTAAGATCGCATTACATATAGGTATATAGTTTAATATAGCTTATCTATAAACACTTACTTTTATAAACAGTTTTCACTTCACTTTGATCATCTATTTATTGTAAAAGTATATCAAGAACCAACACTTCACCTTGACTTTACTTCACTTCGTCAACTCAGTACAGAATTAAGATAGAGACTAAGACCGTGTCATTGTCGTTAAAACCCATTTATCATGTAAGAACACAACATCACAAACTAAACTCATCAATGAGGTTACCGTGGTTAAGAAGACCCACCCATCTCGACCCATTTTTTACAGGTAAAAATATTACAAAAACTTCGAATTTCTTCCAAACCCTTGCCGAACCAATTGTTTTGTTCATTGCTTGCCAAACGCACAATTTTTTCAGTATTTACAAATAAATATTAAATCTTGAAATGTTCTTTATAAATACTAACAAACGAACTTACGATAAATAATATATATTTTGCAAACAACTAATAAAACCTGTATGCATATTTCTTGCTGACTGTACTAAAATGTGATAACAGATAGTCAATGGACCAGACCGGAATAGAAAATAATTTAAAATATTATGATCCACGTAGGTATTACTCGTTAGGTATCAAACCGGAATAAAAAATAATTAAAAGTATATCGATCCACTCTCGGGATCTATTTTCAAGTATCAGACCGGAATATCTCCTTCAAACGACTTATTCTTCCTTAAGCTTCCACAAAAGCTTCATTAACATCTCAAGAAGATACGTGTTTCTGAAGAAAACTGTTGGTTATCTGAAAATGTCACAAAAATTGTTTTCTCTTACTGATAAAACTACCCAGCATTTTATCCATAAAAAAACCATGAATAATGTTGACGACAAGCGAAAAGTAATAATTCCTTTCCTAAAATCTGTTTCAAAACAACTAAAGCTGTATAAAAACGTCAGTACTTGAAATCTGTGTTACAGTACCTACATTATTTGGACTTTGTTATGTAGAATCCAGTCAAAGAGACCAGTTGTAACATCCTTCAATTGATGTCTTGTTCTGAAGATCTCTCTAGTTTTGGCATTGCAAAAAGCTGTTTTATATCCTACTTCGTACATTTAATCCAGGTAGGTTTCCAGATGTATTTGATAATGTTATGAAAGTCAGTTTATATTGCTTGTGCCCTACATTTTCTTGTCTTTAGTAGGGAAATCATTGCTGCTAACACTTCTTGCTTTCCCCTAAAATATACTGTTACTCTTAAATTATAAGATTTTAACTTTCACTTAAGCCCTTATAGCGACCTATTCCGATCCAATACCAAAAAACTAATACCATTGGTATTAGTTTATTACCCCAGTGAATTTCTATTCCGAACGAATACCAGTCATAAACGAATCCCAAAATTATTAATATGGTATGAAGGTACAGTCAGTAATAAAAATGCTGTGAAATGTGATATTAAGTAATGTATATTTCAATCAAAATCAGTCTTATTAAACATGTTCAAGTGTAGTAACAAACAATTGCACAAATACCTAAAGAATAAAAATAAATTTTTTCCAACAAATCACTAAAAGTAGGCATAATTTTCAACTTTAAAATAGGAAATAAAAACTGTCACAAAAAATTAAAATTACAATTAAATACTTACAAGAATAATTATATGTATAGTAAAAATTTCAATCAACAACGATTTGTATAAAAACAGACCTTATTTTATTGTCTTAACATTCATTAAGCAAAATATCAAAACGCTAAAGGGGCTTCGTTTGCTCAACCCTTGACTGTGATTGGTTGGTTTGGATTTTTAAACAATAGGAACGAGCTCACCTTTTTTGCAGGTAAAAAAAATTGGCAAGTGATTCTTCATAAGTAAAAATGTGTGTATAAAAATTTAGGATTGAATTACGATCATTATAATAAATAATGATAATTGCTTTTTACAAAAAAAATAACAGACTTCAACCTCGATAAGCAGAGATAACTCAAAAACTACTCGCCAGATGGCGCTTAATTCAACATGTAGGTGTAAAGTTCTCGTCACTACAAATTAATCAAGCCCAAACACTAGATAACTACAGTAAACCGTTGAGGATTTCCCTCGACTGTCTTTCGGCTTCATCAGATCGACTCCAGACCTTCATGAAATTGTAGCGCGTTCATGTACTTATGAAAACATTAACAAACACACTAGTCGTCCCTACAATTTTCGAAAGTTGCCCTCGATTTCTCCAAGATGCTATCATCAGATCCTGGTGATCCTTTTAAAAGGACCCCACTGCGCACATCTACTTTACAACAAAAAAAGAATTATCAAAATCGGCCCACAAACGACGAAAAAATCGCTGAACAAACATAAAAAAAAGCATAATTATAATATACGGTCGAATTGAGAACCTCCTTCTTTTTTGAAGTCGGTTAATTATTAAATAGCAAAAGAAACGTTTTCTGTGACTGTACTAAGAGTTATGTTTTGGTATTCGTTCGGAATAGATTAGGTACTTCTTTTGAATGGTATTCGTTCGGAATAAAAATTCACTGGGATAATAAACTAATACCAAATGGTATTAGTTTTTTGGTATTAGATCGGAATAGGCCCTTATAGCCTAGCAGTATGCGTCGCACGGTGATCCTAAATGATCAACAACGTTGAGCAATTAGGGGCGCGTTGGATGGGAGACCGATAGTTCCCAGAAATTTCTTGAGTGCCTCCTTGTTTGGTAGGGCACGTAAAGCCATCGGTCTCGCTTGTTATCGATAGATAGCAGTCGTTAAGCCACGTTGGAGGCCTTTGGGCGTCATGCAAATTTACAATACTTGGATTGGCCACTAACCACTCGACTGATCCGCAGTAGAGCAGCGTGGAAGAGTATGCTCTTGGCCTCCTCAGTAATGAGGAGAGACCCGTACTCAGTAGTCTACTACTAAATCTATTTAAGCCATACGCACCCACGGACGTCACCTTGCCTTTGCGAATATTGTAAAATAAAACAGTGAAAACTTGTGAATTTGATGGGAATTTTGCACTATTTTTTAATGGCTGGGCTGTCCAGCAAGGACCATATTTTGTTTCCCACTTCTTAATTCAACCGATATCTTTAAGCAAAAAGTAATATAGCACTTATAATCTTAAAAGATTAGGTATGAAGCTAACACTAAGATACAGGGCGCATCGTAGTACCCGCGCACTTTGTATGGAGAAGTTTCAATCGCAAGTCGGCACGGGTTATCGTTTATAAAATGGGCTAATATTTTTTTCTAGACAATATTAGGTCATAAGGAACGTTTTTAGAGGGTATGCATTAAAAATTTCGAAGTTGATTTTTTTGGGACACCCTAATGACCATCTCCAGACACCGTTTGGGCAGAGGACGCAATAAAGAAAAAAAAGACGTAAATTGCACAAAAAGTAGATTATAATTTGCATTACATAATTATATTATCTACATACACTAGATTTCAATGTCTCTGAAGATGAAAATATAAAAAGTGTAAGTGAGTAGGTATCATTTCTTCTGCTTGCCTACTTAATTTAATTATTAACGTCATGTAAGGATACTTTCAGCTATGCAATTGCGAATTAATTAATTTCCTTCAATAAAAACAAATTTTAATAAGACTTTAATCAATCGTACCTTCTCGATCTAACCAACTGCAATGCGGCAACGATTGGTGGAATTTGTCTATAAACTAAAATTTCCGTGAAATTTTCACCGCGTTGAATGCATTATTTATATAAAAATAGTGTTTTTAACATGTGTGAACAAGAAAAAATCAATTGAAGCATGATATCCAATTGTTACACAATAGAGCAGTATTATTTAACGTCATTTTTTATTCAGCGCGCATAATATTGCCATTTTTTGGGATTTTGAGGAATAGTCCTGGCTGGGTACCCTCATACATCCATTTTATGGAAATCACAAAAACACGTTTGAAATTAATGAAATTATTAATTTTTCACAAACTACGGCTACTAACTAAAATATAAATAATAATCTTCTCGTATGTATGTAGATATTGTTTTCGTATTTTTCCTAATTACGTTAATTAACTGATTAATAGTAAAAAATAATCTCATATTTTTCATGTGCAAACTTGTTGACGCATGACATTGAATGGTTACACAATGGTGCAATATTATCCACCATAAATAATGTGACCACGCATCAGCTTCGTTAGAGTATACTTAGTCTTGATTTTTAATGTTTTTAATATTTCAAGTTACCATGCGAAAATATAGGTTTAAAGATCTTTATTCTCATAAGAAACATAAAGTTTCAATTAAAATGAGATACAATGTACTAATAATTTTCAAAAAGAACATAATAATTTTCCTCCGGCATATCTTGGGAAGGCGTGTTATATGTAGGTACCTACCAATTTTTGAGTAACAAAACTTGGATCCTTGGATACTTGGTAGTCTCGTTTAATAATATAAAATTACGTAATTACGTTAGTATGTGGTAAAATATAAATCTATTTAATGTTATTATGTTCCTTTTTTACATAAGTATGTTTTTAGCTTTTAAATATATCACTACTTACTCTTTTTGTCACAGCATAATTTTGTCATACCTTAAGAGAAAGTAACAAATTAATAATAGGTGTCTTAATTGCTTAATTGCAATATTTGAAGAGATACTCGATAAAAAGGAAGGGAACACAAAGTCACAAAATTAATTATGATGTCAAAAGCGTGGTTGCATACTAGAAATTAACAGAGAAAATAAAAGAGGATTATGAAAAAATCTCAAGATTCGTATCAATGATAGACGGAATAAATGATACATTACATATTATTAGCTCTAAACTTCTAAGGTTATTTAATTATTTATCTTTGTAACTCTTCAAAATATGTTGATGTGTTGAAAAGTAAGGGAGGCAATTAAGGCAGTCTCTACAACTAGATGACGTTGTAGTTCATGTCCTAAATAAAATACAAAAATATTGGTCACACCACAAAGCATCGTATTACTTGGCGAGATTGCGTGCATTGATAATTCCTAAGAAAATATTATGATACGCTACATTTGCGCTACTGGTATTAGCTGGCCATTGTACTTCGGCTTAAATTAAATATCTTATGATATAGGTACTTCATACCAATACTAGAATTGACCGCGGCTTCGTGTGGAAGATGGAAATCCCGAGGAATATTACATGGAACAAATTATCCTTTATCCTAGTCCAGGGCATAGACAGTTAGTATTTTCTGGTAATCCTATGAGTATAATTACGATGAGAAATACTTGTTTCAGCTCTTAACTATTAGTCTAAAAAAAACAATCGTGTTTCCTTTGTGAAGTCAAGAAACTATCTCCTTCCATTTATTCCATTGTGTATTTAATTTAAAAGCCTAATAAGCATAATCAAGTGAACATACGTTTTTTTTAAATACCATACATTATAAAATTTTCCATTCCAATCAGGCCGTTTGCTAAAAAATAAAAAGGAGACAAATAACACGCTTTTACAAGTTTTTGTCTCCTTGTGAATGCCGAACGTTTTTAAGTACCTAGGTAATTGGCGTAATTCGATCGCGTCGGCTACCGAATGTGATTATCTAAATATGCATTGAAAACAGATATTACCCTATGTATGCTGACTGCTAGGGTTGTCAATGGCTAGTATATAAAACAATAATAATTTTTTTACAAAATTTTTTCTCAAAATACTTAGTTTTAAATCGTTTGAAATCTAAAATTACCCGTCAGATGTTGGTCATATTTATATAAGATCAGATGTGAAGCACTACCTCTCGAATAAAAAAACTATCAAAATCGCTTCACCCATTGCAAAGTTATGAGGTAACATGCATGCCCACGTAATAAAAAGAAATCTAGAATACGTAGCTTCCCGGCCACAGTAAAAGGAGAGTAGGTACTTAATTATCTTTAAAGGGAAAATAATCAAACCTACTTAGAAATTCATTACTTGTTTCTTATTCTTGTTATTTAATTACATTATTACCTATTACAGATTATAATTATTGCGGATATAATGATGTTCTAATGAAACTAAGTATCTACCTCCTTTATCTTTTAAATAACAATTAACAATATCCGATAAATTAATACCTACATTTCTAAATCTAGGTACTGAAGCGATTGCAAATCGTTATCAATAAAAATCATTATCACAATACATTCTTCAAAAAATAATCCAATTCAAAAGTATGAAGAAAGTCGAGGATCTTATGAAACCTGTCACTTAGTCGACAACGTATTGGCGGTGATTTGGTGTTACTAATATCCATAGGTGACCACTTAACATCATCCTTAAATCACAGTAGGTAATGTAAAAAAAATATCTGAATATTTTCGATAATCGACAACCCTAACTTCAGCTTACTATGTGCGAACACACACATACATTAAAATGTATGATGCATGTTACTCAACACTCTTATGAATCAATAAGATCGTGAAGAAGTTGAGGTGAATTGATTTTTGTTCATTCATAGTTTTATATGATTTGAGTGTTATTGATTGCAATTATTGTTATTCTCGTAGTTCACCTACTTAGCTGATGAATGCTGATGCGTATTTATTAGATAAATGTCTTTAACCTTGTTTACTAGTCTATATCGTTTGCGGATTTTCAGCAAATGTGACTACCGTGAACATTTCAATTCTTAAACGTACCTACCAATTCTCGACTCAATCGCTCTTACAATATACCTATAGTAAATACCTACAAGTAGTATACGTACCTATACCTACGAATATACGACTTATCGTATAGAATTGAGCTTTAAGATTGAATTAGAACATAACGAACGAGAAACAAATTAAAATACTTAATATATTACTAGCTACCCGCCCCGGCTTCGCACGGGTGCAAGTTAGATTTACCATAGCAGCGCCATCTATTGATTACTTACTAAACCCAGTCGAAAGGTATCGACATCGACATCTGTTAGAATCATTTGGAGTTAACAGATAATTGTGACTGTCAAATAATAACAAACAAATAATTAGCAATAAATTAAAATTCCGACTATAATTTGAGATTTAAACTATCCTATCTCTCAAGTTGGATCGAACTGCACATGGTGTGCGAATTTTATTATAATCGGTTAAGTGGTTTAGGAGTCCATTGAGAACAAACATTGTGACACGAGATTTATATATATTAAGATGTTTAGGTATGTTTGTCTATTTTTGTTCCTCGTTTCATAAAATCCAATTCCTGGCTGAAAAGAAGTTTCACTTTGAAAAAAAAACATTCCAAATTCAAACAACAACGAAACAAAGCGACGTAGTATACTTAGAGCGTATAGTTGAAGTTGTAGGTGAGTCAGTAGCGTACCAGAACGCGAGGTGTCAGCATTGATTTTCCGAGCACCGCCCTCAAACTACCTGTATAGCTACGGCAGTACGTTCTTCTGTTAGCTGTTGTTTAATAAACAGATTTTATGTGTAAATGACTGATGAGCTACTACTTTATATCCTTATCCCATTTTATCGTACACGGATATGAATTATAGGCCAATTTAAAGAATCCGATTATAATAACTTTTTTCTGTGAATACTGAGACATGTATTATTTCCCGATAAACTATGGGGAGTTTCCTAGTAGAACATTTAAAGTTTCATTTATTTATATACTAAGTAACGTGAATATGAAAGTATATAGAATATAGATGCACTTAGTTTAAACCAAACTAGCGATGTACCCCCCTCTCAACAAGGGTAGGTATCACTGCAGTGGAATCTCTGCTAATGGCGGAAAAAACAAGCTTTTTCCGCTCGCTTTAATCATTACAGTACCTACTGATGTTTGGGGGTGGGTGATTTTTAGCCCAGATATCCACCATTCTCCCAAAATTGACCGTTAGAATTTGTCATGATCGCAATGTGATGACGCCCATCATCATTACTTCAAAATGAATCACGACGAATTAAGATAAATATTCAATTCATGCTGCATCAGCGTAGACAAGTATGCCCTTAACCCTCAATTATCAAAGACGCGTGCCTCTAAAGCTGCGGTCATGTCATGACTTCTATTTTTTGACTACGTGTCTACAAATGTAATGATTCATAAATAAACTGCATTACAAACAGTACGCGATTGTCGTACAATTGATCCTATCGCTTTAAACAGACTTTAAACTTTAACAATGGCCTCTGGTCTGATTCATCGGACACTGGCTTGTGGCTTAAGACGTGTAATATCACATCGGTAAAATAAGAAGTGTTCCATCGGTTACATTTGTATTAAATAGGTATTACATTCGACGAACAACAACAACAGTTTGGTTCTAAAAACAAAACTAGAAATGTCATAATTTTATAAAATGTAATCTTAATTTCGTAATAATTTTATGAAAGGTAATCTTATTTTTATTAAATGGCAACACTATTCGACCCCGCCACTCTTTTGTGACAACTTCCGGTGAAAGGATTGAGAGTGGTGGGGTTGAAACAACGTTTGGATTATTGAGTCAGGAGCTCGGCCAGTCGTTCGATAATCGTCGAGGTGATAAGTTGTCTAGTTGTTGAAACTATGCTAGTTGGCTAATAAGCAATTATATAATAATTGTTAAAAAGTGAAATAAAGTATTTACTGTGCTGAGAATTGGATTTTTTTCTGATATTTCAGAAGTGGGATTCGAACCCACGCCCACTAATCACACTTGTATTGGCGTAATTAGGTAACGAGGCTACCTATTTGTCCCCTCTAGATCAAGAGCTATGCCCCTCCCCCCATCCGGCCACTGGCCTCGTATTCCCATGCATACTTTGGCTTAGATGTCTATAAGCATATGGCATCTTATTGAAGAACCCTTGACACACCTTTAAAACGACCCTGTAGCCTGTAGCCTAGTTGGTGCCTGCCTGCGAGGGGTCCCGGGTTCGATTCCCGGCCGGGGCAGATATTTATGTGGTAGATAAATATTTGTACTCGGGTCATGGGTATAATTATAATGTCTTATAATTATGTGTAGTCCATGCCACCCGCGACACAGGTACCTAGTAACCTACTGCGGGGGTATGAGTGTGTTAGCGTTTGTTTTTGTTTGTTAAAAGAGACCAGAGTCCAGCCAGAAATTTTACAATTATTTGTAATCATGACTTTATGATAGTTTTAACTTATTTTATAAGCAAGTAATTTCTCAACACAGTTGTGGCACCATCGCTAAGAAAATAGCTGACTAGCTTAACGACACCTGAGGGATAATTGTGCATCATTGTAATTAGATAATGCTCTGCTGACATTTTAAAAAACCTACCTACACACAATTTACATAGTTAAAATCAAGTTATTCAATTTCGATATGAGCGATTAGCTAATTGCAAGCCCAACAATGAACGCGATATCTCATCGTCTATATTATTCTAATAAAAATACATTCATACAAGTGAATTGCCTGACTCACCCATTGTGAAGTTTTCTTAGAATAGTAAAAGGAAAGCGCCTTATTCAAACATAACCCGGAATTGATTATAACACTATCCTTTGTCGTTACAGAAATCAAAACAGAGGTCTGCGAGGCCAAAGTCGACGCTCACAACCATCGGGAAGTCGGCAAAATGAAGATCGAACACGAGTCGAGGGCCACGCGTACCACCAGCATCGACAGTGACAACCGGTCAGATAGGAGCGAGGAAGAAGATTCACGCAGAGCCCGCAAGAGAGCAGCGTCAAGCTCACCATCATCCATTCCGTTAGACAAAAGAATCGCCCGATTCGAATGTCCTAAATGCTGGCAGCGCTTCGATTCTATTAACGCCTTCGAAATCCACCGATACACAGCACATGGCGAAGACGCTAGATCCGGCTTCGATAGTTTAGATTTTACCAGCAAAAAATATCCTGAAATCACCAGAGGAGATCGAAATTCCCACGCTTCTTTAAATGATCAGAGATACAGATGTGATTCATGCTTCCGTGATTTCCCAAGTGGACATGCGGTTGATATACATCGAAAGACGTGCTCAGTGTCGACTAGGCTCTCCAGCCCAGACAGAGACCGCAGGGAAGACTTCTTCGCAAAATTAGACCTCAGAAACAGATCGTTCGGTATTCCTGGCACGTTGACACCACCGATGGAGCGTTTCACGCCCAAATTTGAAGAGGGTCATGTGACAACAAACGGTATCAAGCACATCGATGCAGCCAGAGATTTGGCAGACATTCAATCCATTCTTAATGTCACCTCAACGGGCAGCTTGTTGGAACGACTTACAGGAACTCGTGTTGCTCTAGAAAGCTCCGTCTTAACGCCACCTGATACAGTAATTAAAGAACGTGAACAAGAAGAAACGCAAGATAACTTCGCAGCAGAATTCAGGCGGATGAAATTGCGAGGTGAGTTTCCTTGTCGATTGTGTCCAGCCAAGTTTCCTAATTTGAGAGCTTTGAAAGGTCACAATAGAGTACACCTTAGTGGCACAGGACCTGGCCCATATCAATGCAATATGTGCCCACACGCTTCTCTGGACAAAGCAGCTCTTGTGCGACATATGCGCACTCACAATGGTGATAGACCGTACGAATGTGCCGTATGTAATTATGCTTTTACAACTAAGGCTAATTGCGAACGACATCTGCGTAACAGACATGCTAAAGTTACAAGGGAAGACGTCAAACGCTCAATAATATACCACCCATCGGAAGATCCTAACAACGACGAAGTGAATTCCAAGCTTGCACGTGAAGAAGTAAAAAGGTCGCTAGCTTTCCACACGCCTGAAACCGAAAGACGTAATGATAGTACCGGACGAGACACCCCACTCACCCATTATACTCCCAGTTTCATCACAGACAGACATCCAGTTACAGCTCTATCATCAAAACCTTTAAATCAATTGACTGAAATACCATGTTTAACTCCTAAAGAGTACAGTAAGGAGCCAGAGCAACCATTGCCGAGAATAAAAGTAAAGGGTATTGGACAGTTGACACAAATACCAGATTTCAGACCACCGGAAATCACATTCAAGACAAATGAAATTACGCCACCTGACAACTATGATGAGGAGGCGCCTGTTGATCTCAGCACCAACGACAACAACAACTGTGATGTTCTTGATCTAAGTAAAAAGAAACGTGACGTTGATGAAACAGAAATAAAAATCCCACCGAGACAAACATTTGAACAAAATGCAGCCTCTGTTGCCGCATCAGCTTATGAAAAAACAAGATTCTTGTTGGCACGACAAAGACTGTTTGAAACTTCCCTGCCAAAAATAGACCCTGCCTACTACGCATCTCAACTCACTCAACTGTACGCTGGCGCAGTACCAGGCCTACCTGGATTGCCATTACCACCCTCCTTTCCTATCAATCCTTACTTTCTTCCAACCTCTTTTTTTCCCCACCCAACTGACTCGCAAGAAGTAGCTGAAATAAAACAACGTATCCAAAAAGAAATCATCAGGGGACTTAGTATGTCTGGCGGGAGGCTCGTAACAAATGAACAAGAGACTCAACCGAAGCAGGAACCAGAAGACGAAGATCAAAAGCCTTTGCCCCAAGTTGAGACTTCATCCACGCCACCCCCACTTCCCGAATCTCCAAGGCCGCTTAGTAACAATATTGCACCCCAGAGTGACTCCGTTAAAATGGTCATTAAAAATGGCGTCCTCATGCCCAAACAGAAGCAAAGACGTTATCGGACTGAAAGGCCATTTTCTTGCTCGCAGTGCTCTGCACGCTTCACATTGCGTTCTAACATGGAACGTCACGTGAAGCAACAGCACCCTCAACACTGGAGCGTTCGAAGACCAGGACCAAGGGCTCCTCCACCGTATCCCACCACTGACGCTTTAGCAGACCGTGTTAAGTACGCTCTACTGGCGCGCCATCTAGAAAGACCTATACAACCAAACGAAGGTTCGCCTATCAGAAGGGATTCCGATGAAGTTGCTGACAACGAAGAAGATGAAGACGATGCTTTGGTCATTGATGAAGAACCTGAAGACAGAAAGCTGGAAGAGAACACTGCTGCTCATCGAGCTGCTGCGGAAATACTGATGGCTTCCCGTCAACAAGAAATGACTAAAGATTTTGACTTAAAAATAGCCGGGAATCTTATAAATAAACCGATACCCATCACCGCTGATAAGGCAGAAGCAGGAACGGATGCCAATACTCTACCAGAATCCCAACCAGTTTCAGTAGTTCCCACCCGAAGTGATGAAGAGGAGGACGAAGAAGGACTTGTGGCTTCAACCAGCGAGGGCAACAATTCTGGAAGTGACGAAAATAAGTAAGTTGTCATTTATTCGTAGTCTACTCAAAATCAATATATTTAGCAATAAAATGCACACATTTTTTTGATTATCTCTTAGAGTTTCTTAATTTTTAACTTTCGGCTTTTCAACGTTATTAAATCCATCGTCTCTTTCAGATCGGAATCCGACACCGGTAACCAGCCACCGAAGAAAAAGTCTGCTTATAGTCTAGCCCCAAACCGGGTGTCCTGTCCGTACTGTCACCGAAAATTCCCTTGGTCTTCCTCCCTCCGACGGCATGTCCTTACCCACACTGGCCAAAAGCCTTTCAAATGCCCGCATTGTCCCCTGCTCTTCACTACAAAGTCCAACTGCGATCGTCACTTGCTGAGAAAGCATGGCGGATCTGCTAGAGCTATTTTAGCAGAGCCTATCCCTGACGCAGTGACACAGCCGCAACCGGTTAATGATAGAGCGGTTCCTGATAGACCTTTCAAGTGCGCCTCATGCCCCACTAGTACCTTTTCCACAATGGAAACTTTGAAGAAGCACATGTCTTCGCGTCACGGCAATGGAGATTCTCAACCCTCGTCTCCCAATCCCGATGCTAATGAGGAAGCTGGAGATGGCAGTCTGGTCTTCAAGTGCCATTTATGTGAAGCGTCCTACAACGAGCGAAGTGGGGCTTTGAGCCATTTAGCGTCAAACCATGCGACGGAATACGATCAGCTGGTCAGCAAAGGCGCCTTGGACGCAGCCAGTGATAGAAGCGAGAGTGCTGATGATGATGAAAGGGGGAAGTTTCCGGATCATGCCAATAGAAAGGTAAGTATTTTTCGACGGTTTTAAAACCCATGTCTAAATATTTGGTACTTACTTCGATTATAATTATAGCAACCTTTCAGATATGAAGTCATTTTTAAGCAACAATTTCATTTTACTTAGAGATGGTTCTACTTCTAATAGTTGAATGGTAACGTTAATGATTGTATGGGGTATTAATTATTCCCACTAGAGGTTCTTTACAATCCAGTCCATACCTTCACACCATGCCAAATTCTCATAATCGGCGACGTTTAGTGAATAAAAATGACTTCCGTTTTCCACAGGTGGTCTGCGCTTTCTGCGTGCGTCGGTTCTGGTCCGCGGAAGACTTGCGTCGTCACATGCGGACCCATTCGGGCGAGCGTCCCTTCGCGTGCGATCTGTGTCGTCGGCGCTTCACCCTCAAACACAGCATGCTGCGGCACCGCAAGAAGCATCGGGAAGAAGTCACTGATGACGAGGAAGCGTCGCCACCGAACACGCCTGAAGATGCCGTCACTAATGGGTGAGTGCGATGGTTTTTGGAAAGTGTTACGGACAAGTGTTCTGGTAGAAATTGCTTTTCGAAGAAGTGCTCTAGGCTTGCTCAGATGTGAGTAAAGATTCCCTGTAAAGGGATTAAAATCATTTTCTGTTATGCCGTACGTTGAATTTGTTATCGAAGTTAATCTTTCTCGTACGTACGTACATATAATACGTAGTCCAAAGTCCGAGAGTCCTCCAAACATCTTGCTTTGTTAAGCTAATTATTTAAAAAATTACATCCGTTTGTGAACCTTACGATCCACTGCGATTCACTCGTCGATAATTCAATTAGTTATTTTATTAAATACTAAATATAATTTTTGTTTCACAGATTCCGCTACCAAGACGACGATGGCTCTGGCAGCGAGATACCGAATAACGTCAACAATAACAACTCGCCGCCCTCTGTACACTACGACAAGAAACTTAAACTTGAAATGACTTCCCGTAAGTACTCCTCCGAAGCTGAAAATGACACTGAAAACGGCGGCGACTTGATAGGAAAACTCCTCGGCATCCCTGACAAAACCATCATCAACAAACTCCTTTCCTCCGCGGACGAGGCAGCCAAATTCCTGGGAGTGAACAAATGAGAGTACGCCTTAGTCCTCGTGACTCCAGCCAGACTGATTCTGGCTCCGCGAGGACTAAAAATACCACTTCAACTCAACATTCTACCAACGAAACCCGTTGACCGTACAACGCCATCTAGCAACGAATAGATGTACTATTTATTTTGTACATATCGCTTTATCGAGTGCCTTAGCTGCCTTATAAGAAGTTTAGCCGTCCTATTGTCTTATTTTATATTGTATAAAAAAAAGTGTGGGTATCGACAACGAATATTTTCTTTAGTGCCAGTTTGGAATTTAGTAATTAATTCCTTTTAGTATTGGATGTATCGTAAGATGTTTTGTACATAGATTTGGGTGATAAAGTATAATGTATCCACCTGCTATTGTCATATTCATAATCTAATCGGATGTCACGTTTGCATTTCCATCTAGTCCATGTAAACTTATCATTTCCACCTTCGCGTGTCTATTTATCCACATAGTTATTTCATAGTTGTGAATTTCAGCCAAAAACTTATTGTTTGCAAATAAATCCCAAAATTTTCTAGTCAATCTTTTAAACTTTTTTTGTAATTGAACTTAAGGTAGTTAAAATACCAAATTACAATAGAGTACATCGTAGTGTAATAGGTATTGTAGATAGGTCGTCATATATGAATATCCTACCAATGAATTTAATTTAAGTCTTCAGAAGTTATATTATTCTCTTTCAAGCTAAACTTTCTTTCTAATATCTATCCTTTCATCTTTTCTTACATCTGAAATAATGTAAGCGATTTCTTTAATATATTGTGTAGGTAGTGATTGTCCTTCTCTTAGAATAGGCATGAGACATTTAAAATGTATTTTATAGTAAGACTTGTATAATGTATAATGTACTTAGTGAATGATTAATTCTTCTATTTAAGAATAATATATGTAAGGTTATTATTTGCTCAAATCCATGGCATTTCTTTTACCGACAAAGACTATAGCATAAACATTGCTAATAAGAAAAGTTAGGATCTCTTTAAAAATAATTTACTAGTTAAACTAAGTTATTTTTAACCAAAGCCTCCGGTGGACTCGTGCTTACCGCTCGAGGGGATTTTTTGACAAACTTAATTATTTAGTCAGGTTTTCAAAGATTTTTATGCAAAGATTTTATTTTTAAAGTACTTATAATATTTTTTAGCATGTGTCTGGAAGCGACATTTTTTCGAATGGGTTTAAAACTCTTAGTTTAGTTAGCATAAGAATTACCGTCTCCTTCGGGATCGACGAATCATACGCTAGAATATACCTAAGTCCGATTGTGCTTTGTAAAATAATAAAAACGCTGAAATATATACCAAATAAAATTATTCTGGAAAATTATAATTGTAATTAAGGTACATTTTAATCTCCACATAAGTAACGACATAATTAAGTATTTTCAAAGCAATATAATATAATGTAAATGGTTTAATGTATATTTTTTTAATAAGGTTATTGAACAATAATTTTGATGTCTTAAGTAAATCAGTTTATATTCGAGAATTATTATTACCCATTGGAATTTCAAAAGGGGAGTTTTGTTTCATGCATAAAATGCTACCTACTGCTTTTAATCCGAAGTTTCACGTTAATCTACTCAAGTCATATTTATGAAGGTCACTAATCTCAAAAGCTTTTCTAATCTTCTTGTTATCAACTAAGAAATAACTGCAAAATGTTCCTCTGCACAGGATATTTAGATAGAAGCCTGTATCCCATCTCAAATTCTTGATTACATAATAAATATCTACATAACTGTATCTACTGGGACTATCATTCTCTATCTATAGGGTTTTCTTCTGATGTACCTATACAAGATAAATACAACGATAAATAGAAAGATACTTGAGATCGCGAGGATTGTAGATAGGCTTCCCAGGAAAGATTTTATGCCCCATCTACAGTTTTGTGACAAAATTAAGTTCATTTTCGGAATGGCCCTGCTTTAAATATCCGCTTTATAGTTTAGTAATTATTAAAATAATTATTGTCGTAGGAGAGAGTAGTCATTGACATTAGAATTACGTTAATATTTAAGAAAAATGTACCCCAAATGTAAGTTTGAATTTAAACATTAATTTGAAACGAAATCCTGCTTATTGTCAATAATAATTATAGTTAGTTAAAATGGGAATAATTTTGATATTGTAATTATATTTATTTCCATGTACGATTAATTGGTTGTTTTGCATACGGCCAGTATTTGAGGTACCGATGCAGCTAATCTTTAAATTTTTTATACCTATGTTGAAATATTTTATCTATAGCGTTTATTAAGATACTAGTAATAATCTCGTACTTAATCGATAGGACTTTAAATTAAGGTTTAATTATAAGAATTGTGGCAACACCGCTTGGCCTTTGAAATGTAGTGTTCGTGTGTCTAATATATTTGAAGTTATTTAAGTATTTTATTGTTAATAAATTGAATTTTACCAATATTATACGCATGTTTATAATTGTGTAATGAATAATAATTCATAATTTTAATATAGTAAGGTTATTTACTATTCACCCTTTGCCTCTCTGTTCTTTTGCAATAAGAGTGTCGTTTTTAAAACGTTTTTGTGAATTACATTAAGATGTATCAATAAAGAAATACTGCTTTTATTTCTTTTTTAATTTGGTCCCAACCTCTACAACTACATTCTATAAATTAGGTTACAGCTGTTTTATTTGTTCCCGAAACAATAATCGATCATATAAATAATAATTATTATCTACCTTTTTGACGTGACAACGTTACGTCTTATAATTCGATATAGCCGGCTGCACGCACGAAAAACATGACGTTCATGTGGCGTTACCGTCGTTACCGTTACCTCGCTCTGAGGCGTCCCATGTAAAGCTTGAAGTGTAAGCGAGAGCGCGGAACGAGCGACAAAGAAGCACAATCGGCCTTTGCGTTCGGAGATATTTTGGTAATGTATCCAATTATTACTTTGTTATTGACTTCTGGGACTATTTATAAATTTAAAATGTTACCTTTTTTAATGTTTCCTGTATTCCTTCTTTATTTTTATTGATAAATTTCTGTAACTTTAAATACGATTTCATGACGTTTGTTTACTTTGATGACATTATTTGTCAATCATTCCATCAGTATTTTCTTAAGACGTTGTCACGTTCAACTATCGTCAGTAAACCGACTTTTTTTTAATGGAATTAAGATAGCAAACGAGCATGCAGCACCACCTTCCGCTGCCGCCCATGACAACTGTGACCGACCCAGAACTAGACTCAATGAGTCCCGTTCTAATTCGGTCACAGATGCGTTGCTACCCCTGAGGACTGAGATGATCGCCTCTAAAAAAGTGTAACCGGCTCCACACCTTCCTATCCGGAACACACTTATTGTTCTTAAAACAATTATTACACGGTAGCAATGGTACTAAGTACCGTGGCGGGCGGTGGTACTTCCCCGGGTGAGCTCTAGGCCCTACCACCTGCATATACCTACTTGAGTCGTCGCCAGCATAATATGGAATTGCCGATCTCCGCTAAAAACTTTATTACCCTTACTCATAGTTCAATTTGGCTATTAACCACGATTGAATTAAGGCATTTTGAATTCTCGCCGATAATCTACAATGAACCGGGCCGGAAATCTGGCATTTGTGTGGGTCACTATTATAATGAATTATGGTAAATGGTCCTCGTCGCCCATCAAACTCAACATCTCGTGTGTTGATCGCCAAGAAAGCAGAAATTAGGAAAATAAAATAAACACAAACATACTGTGCGTGTAACACTCGTGTGCACATTGGACTAGACGTCCCTATTGCATAGGGACATATAACTAATATCTAACACCCACCCACCCAACCCACTAACCGAGAATAAACTTTATTTTTGAACAAATTTATCTGATTGGCGGGATTTGAACACGTGCTACGTCAGCTACTTTTTAAATAAATATTTTTGTTGCTAGTTTTCATAGTCAACCGCATAATTGAAAAGAATATCTTTGAATATCTATTTTGTCTTTTTTGGCGAAGCTTTTTTCCTTTAATTTTCACGCTATAATGCCATCTAGTACCAAATAGCGATACTATTATTGCTACTACTACTTGCCGACAGATGACGCTCTAGGTAATAATTGTGTAATAAGCATGTGAAAGCAAAAAATTTAATAATTACAAAAAAGAAAACTAGATGGCACTCATGGCGCTGGTCATTCATAGGGATACCACTGCAGAAAATAACAAAAACGATATTATTCTCATAAAAATAGAAACTTTGCTTTTATTCCACATCAAGTTAATTTAATTTTTTTTTTCGTTTCAACTGTAAACAACATTTCAAGTCAATAAACATCTAATTAATAAATGGTATAGTGTTTTAAGAACTCTGCAAATGCTACAGAAATAATTATAGTAAACTAGCGTCTGCCTCCGACTTCGCCCACGTGGAATGGAATAAGTTTAGTTTAGGTATATTGCGAACCGGGGAAAATGGAACAGCCTAGCAGATTTAATTTAGATGGCTGGCACTTTTGAATTTTTCGAAGTTATGTGCATGTTAAGCAATTAATAAAATGTCACTCGCCATGATGGTGAAGGAAACATCTTGAAGAAGCCTGCATGCCAGGCTAAAGAGTTCGCTAAACTTAAAGATATGTGAAGTCTGCCAATCCGTTCTTGGCCAGCGTTATTAATATGGTTATTAAATAGAAGAGTTTAAGAGATCCGTGATCAGTAGTGGGTAGAAGTTAGCTTGAAATCAGGTTAATGATATGAATGACTTCTAAGTTCACATCAATAGTTAATTTATAAATTAAATTAAAAATTACATAGATTTAAACCATCCGTAATAATTTAATTATATCAAAAGAATTTTGTTTGTGTTATAATTAACTAAAAATCCTAAAACAAAACGTGTTACTTCAATAACGTACATATCATTATTAATAGAAATTATTGAATCATTATTTAACATGAAAAGATCTTTAAGTACTCTGTGAACATTACATTCTTAACATGGCAACCCCGACTAGGCGAATGAAGGAATTTGAAGAAATAGAAAGAAGTCGCTAATTTATGCGAGACGGCGTCTTTATTTTCAGATTCAATTGCCTAACAGTACAGGGAATTGTGAAACGTTACGTGGTGTCCTTGAAATTAAGTGCCCAAATTAATTCGCGTGGAGGTCAAATTCTAAAATTATTTAAATTTATTGCATCTAAGTGTTTAGGTAAGCTTGTTTTCTATGCAATGCATACCACATAGTGACGTGTGTACAAAGTAAAGTGCACAATTTGTACATATATAATTATTGTGTTTTCAGCATTTAAATTTAAAGTAAAGCCCGGAATAAAATTGCATTTCAAGTATAGTTGCAAGAAACATATTTGTTTATATGTGTTTATTTACATGTGTAAACAGTTGCAGGATTATAAAAAACTTTCAATATGGGGGACCAACAGTTCTTTCTAAAATGGAACGACTTCCAGACGAATATGGTCACTTCGTTTAGACATCTGAGGGACGAAAAGAGTTTTACTGATGTAAGTATTTTGAATATTACTTTACCCGCAAACTTCTCCTAACCTAATCATTATAAAAAAATACACAAAGAAAATCGAATAAGGGTCCTTTCTGTACTTTATACAGTACCTTCTAAAAGGGTTCTTTACACATATCAAATATATTTAATTTAAATTATAATAGTGACAATAAGCTAAGTAAATCTTAATAATAATCTTAATAATAAGCTAAGCTAATAATAAGCTAAATAATAAGCTAAGCTTAATAATAATCTAAGTAAGCTAAGTAATTTATAGTGTTGAAAGGTTTTGAACTTTATTGATACCACCCTCTTCTTTTCTCCCACTGCCCTAAGGTTGACTGGCAGAGAATGCTTTTAGCATTAAGTCCGCCTTTTGTTCCATTACATATGTAAGGTTCAATAAAGTGTAAATAAATAAATAAATAAATAAATCAACACAACTGAACTCCTTTCTTAACATTAAACTTTCTTTTCACCTTACACAAATAATATTGAATACTTTAAAATAAATGCAAATACATTAAAATTAAAAAAAAATTAAAATTAAAAAAGGATTAATTCAAATAGGCCACGAGATGGCACTTTTGACAGGTCAAAATACATAATATTATTTATACAATTAAATTTGATTATTCGATATTCAACAATAATAATTATACAATTATGAATTACATTATTTATATATCTAATTAAAAACTAATTAAAATAATAATAATAACAAAGTAAAATAATAAAATATAATTATTATACTAAATTAAAATTATTCCAACCGTAATTAAAATTTGATTTATTCAGATTTGCTTACTTAGTACGTCACTTTCAGTATTTATTAAAAGATTTCGTATTGAGACCATCTTTAAAGGTGTTAGAATTCCAGATACTTGTTTTATTTGGTTTTGTGCATTACCATTGTGTTGTAGGGCTGGTCTAAAGACAATAGTTGAAAGAAACTTGGTTAATGTTTGGTTTTGATATAGAAGTTATGGGTGCAAATAGTTCACCTTATGTTCTATCTAACAAGCCCATCAACATAGCTCTAACCACACAGCACCACAAATGGCAAAATTGTGGAATCTATTTAGTAAAATGCTAGTGATCTTGAACAGACAGATAGATCTAAACTATGCCTAAAACTGTGAAACTTCTCTGAAAGTTTTCAGGGAGCTAGTAAAAATTTTAAAATCATCAGAAGGTTTTAATAAGTTGTAAAAATTCGTGACAACATGAAAAGAATATTCAATTAATTAAGTTTCATAAACCAATTACTAAGTGAATCGTTATCACAAATAGCTAAGAATAAGCTACATTAAGTTAGTAACTAAGTATTTATTGAAATTTTATTAAAAATCAACCATACAACATAATATCTGACACTTTATTAATTTAAATTTTCATTAATTCAAATTGTTATTTTATTTTTATGCAAATATTTTCTGATTTTGAATGAGTTGTTAATATCACATAAAAAAAAACAAATTTAAATTTTAGGCCCTCTATTTTATTATTGAATATAACTTAATCTACAAAAACATAGTTACACATACTTAAATCTCTTAAACACATGAAACATAGTATGTATTACGGTAAAATTAAGCTTGTATAAAAATGGAATGTATCGTCATTTACAAATAGTCATTATACAATTTATACCATTTAACTGATGATAACGTAACTTGAAGTTGTTATTTAAACAATGTGCAAGGCAGAGATAAGCACAAAATGTATATTGTTGCTATAACCAAAGAAAGTTCATACCAGTTTAGGTAGATCATATATTCAATGACTTCATTATATTCTTTTGTGTATATTTTAAAATCTATACTAATAATATAAAGTGGAAGAGTTTGTTCGTTTGAATGCGCTAATAGTCCATTTATTGAGGAAGGCTATAGGCTATATCACATCATGCTACGATCAAAAGAAGTGAAGCAACAAGTCTCCGAAAGCGAAGCAAGGGCGTCTACTTAATAATTAATGTTGCAGGACGACATCTGCCGGTCCACTAGTTAATAATAATTCTATGTGGAAAAATTGGTTTAAGTATTTGCTTTTATGCCTTAAGCAGGCAAATGAGCAGGCTCTTACAAATCTATTGTATTGTATCGGTGTCCAAGAGAGACAGACGTATTTGACCTACTTCTTACGGACTCCATATCATAGCTCTATGGCAGAGCCTATAAAAGTTTTTGAGGCTTATTCTAAATATGTATAGGTAGCGGGTTAGTAATTATGTAAATTAAACCTTTACGATGAGTGCCCCTCATACACTGATTTATTATGATAAATCTAACTCTCTAGACTGATAAAATTAAAGTTATGCATTCATTGTATCAATGAACCTCACTTTATACGTATTTTGTATGGTGTTCCATACAAATCATGTATTATTATCTAAAAATGCATTGCAGTTTCTGTTTGTTATAATGTATATTGTACAAAATTCGTATAATTTTTTTTCAGGTAACACTTGCATGTGAAGGTCAGACGTGTAAAGCGCACAAAATGGTGCTCTCGGCGTGTAGTCCATACTTTAAAAGCTTATTAGAGGTAAGATTATATACATATTATAATTATCTAAACATTCTAAACATTAATTATAATAATAGCCTTCCACTAAGTTAGATAATAATAGCCTTCCACTAAGTTAGTGTGCAGTCCGGTGAGACTTTATATAGTCATATTATAGTACCAATATTTGTGACTTCTCATTCTCATTTCCTTCCTACAAACAAACCAACAAACATTCTTACGTTGTTAAGTAACTGACTAAAACCCATCCCAAGTTGAGTCTTGTTCTCTTTGAGTCATAATTGTAATAGACAGCAGCAGAAAGGTGGTTCTGTATGCTCAAGTGCTATCTAAATTCCATAAAATAAAAAAATATATTCAAATATTCAGCCACTCGGTACATTTTTAACAATACAGTATCAAAAAATGCATTGTTTCACTTGATGTAGCATTTGCATCATTAATTGATTCAGAAAAATAATTAATATTTGGTTATTCTTGAAAGCTATAATATAATAAGAGTTTTTATAACGAAAAATACATTTTGTGACAATAAAAATGTTAAATTTATGTTTTATAATGGAGACGAAAATATTAAAATATAACGGTGTATATAAAAAGCAAACAATATACCAGACAGGTTTATTGTTTAAACCTGTCTGGTATATTGTGAATGTTATTTCCAGTCGCCGTAATTTTTATTATTAAATTTAACGGAAACAGGTGCATTTTGTACCTAAACTTTAGCATGCTAGTTGTTGCCTTTCCTTGTTTTGATAAATTGAATTGAATTCCTGTTTTACTAGTCGATTCCTACCATGAGAAAGTCTTGAAAACAAATGTTTGATGTTTATTTATTTATTTAAGGCATAACAACTAGGTACATACAAACATATAACTTAAATAGGAAAAACATAAAATATTTTCTTATAATATATGTACTTAATAAAGGCATGCACAGCATTGTTAATGTGACTTAAATGAGTAAAACGCTGTTTAATTTGGTAATGAATGTAGGTATTTATTTAAATATGAAGTGAAAACTTGTGGTCCATTTTTAGAATAATGTTTGCGCGCAGAAGTCTGACATTTTGTTTAATTAAAGTTTAAATGGAGTAATACAGAGAACTAAGTTGTTAAAATTTCATAAGGTCGACATCTGACTCTGACGGTCGTGACATCTGACTTTATACACAAACTTCTTGTTGAACGCCAATCTGTCTCATACATGAGGTTACTTTACAACCTGTAGGTTAAGGAACCTACAGGTTGTAAAGTAAAACTCGATTATCCGGCCCGCGATTATAAGGATTCTGATTTGTGATTATCTGAACTACCAACCGTCAACTACATTAAATACCTAAAATTGGAATTTCTGCAAGCATTTCATAATAAAGGTTTTCCTCTGATCGCATTAGGGTGTTACCCGACCAATCGATCGATCGTCGATCGACGCCATCGATCGATGGTGGAATAGAATATGGAGTAGTCGACGTCGACGGATCGATTGGTCTAGTAAAGTCTAATAGAAACTATCGATCGACGTTGACTAATCCATTCCACCATCGATTGATGCTGTCGATCAACGACCGATCGTTTAGTCTGTTAACACCCTTAGTAACCCAATTTTAACATTTGTGATTAGTTATTTTCTTTGTAAATTCTAGGAGTATATTTAAAAAATACAATCCTCATTAAATGCTGAGCATATACTTTCCTTTTCTTCCTCAGGAGAATCCATCTAAACATCCGATAATAATCTTGAAAGACGTATCATACCTGCATTTGCAAGCTATCTTGGAGTTCATGTACGCGGGGGAAGTGAATGTATCACAGGAACAATTGCCTGCATTCTTGAAGACGGCCGCTCGCCTCAAGGTATGTTTTTTATAAATTATTCTTGTAAATATAGTGTATTTATACTGACATTAAAATTAAAAATATACATAGAAAATCTTGTACTTACCACATATTTAAATTTTTTGTGTACCAGATATCTTATTTTATTTTCGAATATACAGGGTGTTCCATAAAAGACAAAAAATTTAAAGGTACTTAGTTCAACAACTTACTCTATTAAAAAAATGTGGAAACTTGTGAAATAACACAATTTAATAAAGACAATTTTTTTTTTTCATCAGCACGATTTTGTAATCATTTAATTACATAATAACATTCAATCTTTGTCTACATGCAAAATGTAAGTGACAATTTGTCCTTATGAGAATTAAAATTCTTAAACATAACCACTTATGTTCAGCTATTGTAGACCGATTAGGTATGTGAGTAGACGAAGTTAACAGACGATTATCCGAAAAATTATACAGGAAACCCGAAATATATACTTATCGAGTAGCAAATAACGTCTACAAATACTTAGTTCTACAAAAACATGAAAGGTCAACTTTGTGTAGAAAGCGATATGTAAAATTTAATTATGAAAATAGCTATATTTATTGAAAAATATGATTTCAATGCTAACTTTTTTTGTTAGAGTAATTAAATAATGAGTTTTTTTATTAAATTTTGTGACATATCCACATAATTTGAGAGTTTTTGTTTTTAACTAGCAGGTGATTGAGAAGGTTGTTAGTTTATTTGTATGTTACTTGATTGGGAATAGTCAACTTGCTTGGGAATTTAAATTGAAACCTTTTGAGATATAACAAAAAAGTGTCTGGTGGCATATACATTTTATAGGTCTATAGAAAAGTCTGTGATGGTTATATGAACATACTGAACATGAAGTGAATTTTACCTAGAATTAATCAGCATTTTTAGTTTTTTCCATTTTATCCTTTATTTCGATGTAATATTACAGATAAACGAAACTGCGTTGATATTATAAAAGCATTTCGCATCCAAAAAAAGTGCGTAAGAGCCATTTCAGGGTCCAAAAGCACGGAAAGCTGTAAACCACTTTTTAAAAGATATCGGATTTTACCACTGGTTTGCATGTATATTAGAGACCTCTGTATGTTTGTCAAAAAACATCCACAATACTTTGAAAAAAAGGCAAACTCAAGCCGAAATAAATTTAAGCTTTGTATACCAAAATGTCGATTAGAGCTCTATAAAAGAAATGTCTTTATGAATGCAATTATGGTTTATAATAAACTACCGAATACATTTAAAGACCTCAATACAAATGCTTTTAAAAATAAAATTACGCATTGGCTCGCGGAAAATTGTTTTTATGATATGGATGAATATATGACCTATAAGGAGAGGAAGCTAAATTAATGTAAAAAATTTATAATTTATTTATTATTCTTATTCCTTCTATAACTTGCACTTTTTTTAATTTTGACATGTAAATTTTGACATTTGACCTTTTGAATTTTTTTTTTTTGACATTGATATAACTAATTAGAATGATTTATTAAATAATTTAATAGGAAATTTGTATTGTTCAACATTGTTAATTTTAATAATTTTAAAAGTAATTTAATATTTTGTATTATTGACACTATTGCATACCATACGTGGTTGAATGTATTGGTCTTCTTTATTTATAACATCTATGTAAAACTACATTCTGGCAATAAAAATGATTTGATTTGATTTGATTCGAATTATTTCAGGTCAAAGGTCTGGCTGAGCCGCCACCGCAAATGCCAAGCATCAAGCGAGAAGGCTAACCCTCAAGTGCCCTCTAGTGCCCAAGACTCTAGTGACGTGAGAACACCAACATACCAATAATACCTACACCGCAGCACACACTTGACACGTTTTGTAGTGGACTCACTGGAAATTTGCTTAGCAAAGATATATCAGTTACGGAGTAAGATTAATGTAGCATTGATTTATTGAATGTTTGACTAATCCCACCTGATGGGAACTTGCTTTGTAGATTTGAGCAGTGACATATATCTGAAACTGACAGTGACATGGTTGGCAGATGGCAGGGAAATCCAGGATTGTCTCGGAATTTTGCAAGTTGTCCAGTATACGGTAATTCCACTTTTCTGTCCCGGATTCCGAAAGCCTCCTTTTTTTAGTTATTTGTATTCGAACGCGCGTTGATTTAGTTTTTAAGAAGTGAATGAATGACTTGTAAACTAAAAGGAAGATCAGGTTTGTTTAGGCTTTCACTCTCACTCGGGCAGATTACTGTCTGGTACGGTTGAACTTAGTTTGATGGGGCATACACTGGAAAATAGTGGTTGTTAAAGGGCATTATATAGGCTAACTTTATCTCAGAATATCAGTGGAATGAAAGTTACGGGGAAAATTCCTTTGTCAATTATTTGTGTTATTCATAAGCTGAGTTTTTAGGGGAATAAAACATTGTAATAAATAAATGACTTGCTTAATTGTACTAATGCGCGATTGAATTATAGAAATATGCATTAGTCTATTGTAAAAATACCCAGATGATTAAATAATTCTCATTTTGACGATGGCTTTGGCATACAAACTAAATAACTTATATTATATTGCTTTCAATATAGTGATATGCTGTATAGTAATTTGATTAGATAAAAAACAAAATGGTCAACAGCTACATTTCTCTTTACTTCGTAACTGTGGTATTTAATGTAATGTTCACAATTTATTCAGGTTGCAATGAATTTGTTTCAAATTTTATAGCGGGAATTGTGTTATAATTGCAATAGGTACTTACGATTTACGTGTGTCAAATGAGAACTTGTTTAAAGCTATAGCCTACTGCAATAGTGAAAAATGTGTGAAATTTGTCTACATTTTAATGCAATACAGACCAAGCTTGCTTAGTAAATTAGCAAAGGGTGTTTACTAAGAACTTTAGTTTGTTACTGTTCTTTAGTACCTATGAGGGCGGGTAGGTATTGTTAGTGAATTGTTATTAGTAATAGTCCTGTTAGTAATAGTTAGGAGTCTCTTTCTAATAATGGTCGCAGATATGTTGCTACCGTTGAGGACTACGATTGTCGCCTTTTAAGGCGTACATTTGTTCAAGATTCAGTTGAATAGCAATTTCATAGTACCTATATGTAAAAGAGAAATGTAAATCGTAAGTACCAATTACATATACAATGAGCAATTATTATTATAGTTGCCAAATATGCTATCGGGCCTAAAACTAACAAGTACTTTAATCAGAGACGCATATATATATTTTTTTAATAGAAAAACAATTATATGTGGATACTTCACTTACATACTATAAGTCCGCCGGTACTAAGAAATATATAAGCAATAATTATATAAATAGCAATATTATTGGAATTGTGTAAAACAAATCTTATGAATCGTTCAAACTGTGGTAATACATGTAAAATGTGTTCTAGCATCTTCGAAATAAACTTTCTATTATAAGAAGGCCTTGCTGTATAAGGTATAAAATAACTCCTAAGGGGTGAACAATTTGATGAGTGATTTTAATCAAGCAAACTTTGATTGTAATTGTTTAATCATTACACAAGAGTGTTATACAAATCTGTATACAGGGTGTTAAATATTTTAACACTAAATATTTTTATTTGTTTTTTTACTTACTAAAACTCCCGCGACGTACCTATGAAAGATTTCTCTATTTATTAGTAATATCTATATAAAAATGGTTATCTGTTGAAATTAAATGATATCTATAAAATAAACACCCTGTATTACACAGAATCTCTGAACCAATTTCTTTTAGGTATTGCCTTGTATTTATTAGTTGCTCATATTGAATACTGTCCAAATAGGTTTCAGACGTAAGAACTCACGGAGTCCAATAAATGTTTGAATGTTTTAAAGCGAATGATTTAAGTAAGCACTGTATTGAAAAGGTGCTTTGGTTGGTCTTACTCGTATATGTATTTAGTTGACTGTTTACTATGTATCTTTAAATGTGACTACGATCATATTTGCGCACGCTTGGCTTCAGAAGCAAGCTAGTGAATGCGTTACGAGAGCATTACGAAAAGTGTGATCGTGTGAGGCGAACGGAAGTTGAGATGGATATATAAGTTAGTAAAGATAGAGAGAGAGAGAGAGTTACGTTTCGTATATTACTGTAGGGGCCAGAAAGTGTATAATAAAAATAATAATTTTATTAATGGAATTAAAGAAGTTTTACTTCGGTCTAAAGCACACTCGTATTTTATTTTATTTTGACATGTTTTTTTATGTTACTCTATGTATACGACTAGGACCATCCATCGCTACCGACCACTGTTAGTATAGCGTTTTGTTGTGAACAACAATATCTATTGATGTGGTAGCATAGGCCAACACCCCCGTATCGCCCCTGAGTTACCTAACTACCAAAGTATAATTTAGCTTTTATACCCTTTATACACTTGTGGACAAGAATTTGACAACGCTTTGGTATGCTTTTGTATAATGTATTACTTATTTCGGACAATTGTACATGAATGTTGTACAAAGCTATGTTATAATTTGCCACATATACTAATGGAGTATGGCTAGTAAACTGAAAGGATTGTCCTTATGATATAAGATTATCTGAACTGGAGATGTCTTGTTGTCCAAGGCAATTGTTAATACTAAGTAAATTACTTACAGTAGTAAGAGTTTATTGAAATGTAAAGAAATAATTTTACTTATATGAAATGTCTTAATTCGTTCGGCCTAGAAGTGTGTCCTTGTTTTTCTGTGTTGTCCATTGCACCCGATTGTAAAAACCAAGTTCGAAATAAATCATTTCATTTCGCCCAAGATACTAGAAAACCTATTGTAGCTTTATTTTAATTTATATCAATGCGTTACATTTTTGTCCATAACTGTATTAATTTTGTCTCCAAAAAGTACTATGCTAGCATATCAATGAGCCTTCATAGTTGTATCCACCGACGGTTGCCTTATAATTTACTTATTCCAATATATCATTACGTGATTCATACATATTATATATTTTACCTTTTGTATTGTACCGGAATAGTTAACTCATTTTTGATACATTTGGTATCCGATGTTTTACTACTAAAACAATGAAATTAAAGCATTTATAAATTAACAGATTTGTAACCCCAGGGGGATCAGTCAGGGGGTTAGGCAAGCGCTAATTTACAAAATAATAATAATAAAAAGTATTTAATCTGGTCCTGAGACAGAATTTGTTAAATCCTCTATGAAGAAACGACTATAAAGGTCAAGTAAATAGGATTTATAGCCGTCCTTTCCTTCAATTATCTACTGGAGCTCTTAATGTAAGTGTTCCCTGTTATGAATCAACGTTAAATTTTATATTGGAATATAATATATTATAATTGAGTCTGCTTGTAAAGTTAGCAATGTAAGGTGTTGTTGACGTAATAGTTACTTGTGTGGATTGTGATTAAGTGTTGCTTGTATGTACGCTCGACTCGCAATGGCGATTTTATTTCCAAATAAATTTTCTTTAGCTACTTACTTCAAATTGTATCGACTGATTAATTTTCATGTAATTCTGTCAAAAATCTTATATTTATGCGCATTTTTATCGTAATTTATTTATCTTTTGTAAAACTAGAAACGTTGATTGGTCGCATTTTGTGCTAGAAAGCAATAAAATTATCAAAAAGCGTATATGTATTGATATTTTATAATTCGATTGAGGGAACTTAGTACAAATATCTTGTTTGAATTTTATTATCGAAGAATGATATTCGTTTTTCAACCATTTTGTCACATTTTTATTTGAGCCAGGTTTAGAGAATGGTGAAGGTAAAAGGATTGGTCAAAACTGCCTTACTAATTAATTCCTAATTACAATTCCAAATATACGTATGCAAGTGCTTGCAGTTATGCAATATATCAATTAAACAATATCAAATGCTTTTATCATGTCGAGTAATTGTATCATATCAGTTGCTTGTATCATGTTATTGATTGTATCATCCTAAGTGATATTTATTGGTTTTGATAAATTCTTATCATGACATACATATTAAATGGAATAGCCTACTGCCATCTGTGTCTTGCAAATATTGTGACTAACAATTTTATATGTTAACTTTCGTTTTGTGTATTGAATGAACATCACAAAAATCTTAAGTGGACATAATGTTTCAAGTGACGGCAGTGAATTTTACGTTCATCACTTTGAAAAATCTGGTCGATTTTATTTTATTAGGTGCAATGTTTTATGTATTCTTTTTTTATTTTAAAAAACCGCAGCGTGTTCAGACTATATTTTAACCACAAAAATATCACATTGACCTACGTGCCTAGAGCCCACGTGTGCTAATTTTTAAATGCTTTAATTATTATTGTGTCGTTTCGGAATAGTTAGACACGTCTGTCGTCTAGCCGTACGAGTAGCAGACTAGCCCCTATAAGTGAGGCCGCGCTAAGAATGCGTTTCTGAAGGATCGTGAACGACTAGGCGATGTAACTTTGAACTGGCGTACAATTAATTGTCAATTTTTTCATATCTTTTAATTGCCTTATTAACGAGTGATAACATTAAAATCAAGCATAAAATCGAATAATTATACCTACTTACAAATTTATTGTATTAATCTTGGGCTAAAATTATTACAATTACTTAAATAACAAACATAAAAACAATACCTTTTAAAAGTAAAACCACGTCAAACGGCGCTCTTTCAAGGTTATATCCATGTTATATCAACTTTTTGTTTTTGTAGTGATGTGACATAATAACAAGGCAATTGTAATCGAATATTTTTGTAATCTTAATACAATGTCGGTAAAATATAAAATAAAACGTTATAATTTTATAATATATTATATAATGTACTAAGTATTCAATAAAGTTAATAATATTATTATAATAAAGGTACGCCCAAACATAGCTTAGGAAAATTTGTGTTATAATATCACTCAGATGAATCAAATGAAAATAAAATAAATAAATAAAACATTAATATTTTTTTCTCTTGATTACATTCAGAAATTATGATTCAATTCAATTAATTGATTCATTAAAATTTTATTTACATAACGGATATTTATTGAATATATTGAAATATAATGCCTATAAAAAATAACAACATATAAATTGAATAAATATTATGTATAATGAATGCATGTTGTTATTGTTATTTGTTACAACGCATAATGTTATTTATTGTAACATCACTAGTCATGACGAATTGACATGTGTCAGGAACGCATTCTCAACGCGGCCTCACTATAGTAATGCTATTGACACACGCTGTCGTTTTAGCTTGGTAAGAGATGGTTTTTGTGACATCACACTTGTTGTTGCTTGAAAAAAAATAAAATTAACACGTTCAATGCCACCTCAATTTTCATGAAGTTCGTAGCTGTGCCACCATACAAAAGCATGCGGACACGCCAGGTGTGTCGGTGGCACTGCATCTAGTTAAACATGGACACGCCAGGCGTGTTCAGTGGCACTGGGACTACGTTAAATTCTTTTTTCGACTAATTTTCGGGCTTAGCGACGATATTTAGTTAGTTTGCTGTGTGTTGCGCAAGAATAAAGGTGTTTGTGATACGGTAGTGAGGTTAAACTTGGAATTATGGCTGGAAATAGATTTCTAGGTAAGTCATTATCGTAATTTTGTCAGGGATTGTCAACCTTTTATGATTATTATTGATATTTTAATGACCCATGTGGTTTTTATTTACTTGCGAACTTGATTTTGTAAAAATTAGGTAGATAATTAGACATTCGTTGTTTGATTCACCCTCCTCGGAGGGGGAGTAATATAGCCAGTAAAATACGGAAAAACTCAAATGCTTTTTGGGACATCTCTAGCACTGGGGGGTCCCTTTGATTTCCAAATTTTTTACGAAAAGAATCATTTTGCCCATTTAAAAATATTTCACTAATGTCTCATTATAACAATTTTGTACAAAACAATTTGTACCGGATTTACTGCATTTTTTTATATATTACATAATTGTAATGCGTTATATTCTTATGGTCTTTAAAATTATTTTATATTATATATTTAAATTAATAATAACGTGAAACGAACGTAAGCGTGATTGATATTTAACAAACTGAATGAGAATACTTATTTCAACTATCTTGAATTACAACTTGAATTAATAATAAAATTAATTTACACCTTTTTGTCTTATAGGCTATTTTTTATTTTATTAAAAAAATTAAATTCAACCTAATCTCAAATTATTTGAACTTTTTTAGGAAAAGCAATATATGTGCCTGAAACGGAGCATAATGAAGACGAAACATTGACATCCAAGCACAAAGGTGCACAATCTCTGACATACTCGTGTTAATGGACACGCCAGGCGTGTTTTCGGCATTACATAAGCAATTTATTTTTTAAATGTAAAATTGGAGATTTTCGCCGGGGGCCACTTTAAAATTCTTTAGTTTATTGCTCAAGGATTACGTACTGTGAATCCTAGTAAATTATGTAGGCAATTTTTTTAAATATCGACGAAAGATTCTGAACACGCCTGGCGTGTTCAAGGCATTGTAAAAGAAACTCCCAAAAACACGCTAGGCGTGTCGGTGGCACTGAACGTGTTAATTACGTTGTTATTTTTCTGTCATACTATCCCAAAGCGTAGGCGCATGTTATTTTCATAATCTTCTCAAATTGTGCTGTCACAAAAATCATTGGCAAGAGGCGGATATTTTTTGGTTTTTTAGGTGTCTTAGATAGAATACATTCAGCACAATTTCAATTTTTTTTTTACTTAGATGTATTGATTCCGTGATTTTAAGTATTTCAGTATCGCTTACTCTTCCCAACCGTAATGTTAGTTTTGTAAAAATGTAAATCTGATATTTTTAGACGGAGTAATGGAATGTGCTGAATAATAATCACGAGAAACTAGTTTATAATGATGATTGAAATTATGAAAGATTTGTAATTTTAGATAATACAAAATAAAAAATTAACTAAGGTCATTTTGTTTTATTTTTTGTCGATCTATATTATAGTCTACAAAATAAAATAATCTACCAAATAAAAAGAATGATTTAAATGGGCATCGAAAATGAACTTTCTACCTTAGTACTTAGTTGAAGCCGGGGATGTGATAAAATAAAACAAAAAGCTCCATTATAAAGTTTTATTTAAATTATGGTAACATTTTCCTATATAATTCGAAATTATTAAAACATTTTTCAATAAATAGCACCACAGAATATTGAAACATGAAATTTAAATAGAAAAATAAATAGGACAAGCTATTAAAATGCATATTTTTGGAATGATTTCATTTATTGGCCCATGGGGTTTTTCACAGATGGCAACATTTAATAATTCCTTTACGTTGTTCCCGATACAAGAAAAGAGCCATATAATATTTATGATATAAAATGAAATATCTCATCCTATCCATAGTTCAAGCATGTCATACTTAAAACTCTACAAATCAATTTTCAACAATAAAAAAAAATAGATTTGAGACATCGCGAGCGTAATTTGTGACCACGTTTGTGACCTAATAAATGCGTTTATCTTTTGACGAAAACAGTTTTACACAAAGCAAAATAGGTTTTTTTATTCCATTAAATAAATTAAGATTTAATTTAAATGCTTTTTTCTATGTTTGTTAACAAACCATAAAAAAAGTTTGATAATAAGCTTTGGTTTTGGTACATTACAATTAACAAATTATAACAAAAAGAAAACATTCTGGAAAACTTCCATACCTTAGATACATATAAAAATAACAATTACTAAAGTAAATAAATATAATCGGTGCTTTGGTAATACTTTGGCAATAGATATACAATTTGTTTATATTTTTATTTGTTTAATACATAAATATGGCTTTAAAGTAATAAATAATATTACTTTAGCATTTGTTTATTTTTTTTACTTATAATATTAAAATGGCAACATAATAGGAACAAAATTTAAATTATTTGGTAACATTTGCACCTTTTAATTTTTAATTAAATTGACTATGAACTCGATATATTAATGCTAAGTATAAATTGTATTTTCAACTATAACTGACTTCTAAAAATTACAATTTACTGCCACATATCATACATATTATTATTATAAATTATTTACAATATTTTATAATAAATTATGGCAACACAGACATGGCAAACGAAGTATGTAAAATATAAAATAAAAATAAATACATACTTATATTATATAGGAATGTAAATAACTATCGCAATAACAACTCATAATACTTTGCGAGACGAAAAATTATAACTGACACCATAACCTACATAAAAAAATGTTTGGTCACAAATTTAATACAATCAGTATAATATTATGGAAAATGGTTCGAGTAAAAAAAATAATTGTATCTTTAATATGGAAACATTGAAATAAAGTAAATAAATAAATATGACCGCTATTTAGAAGTCTTCCCTTTAAAATAAATCTATGTTTGAAAAGCAAAATCAATGGAATAAATAACAAAACAATAATAACAAAATAATTTCTGGTATATAAACAAATACGTAATACATATATCACTGGAAATGCTTGAAAGTAACTGGATACATTACTGGGTTAAAATATGATACAAAAATTATAATTATAAAAATAATTCGATTTGTATGTACTTCATTATCATTTCTTACAATTCATACTATATCCATCCGTCGTTTCTTCTTGACAAATCGCGTCCATTTGGAAAACAGAAATATTGATATAAGTTTAGGTATACATTGATTATTTTGTAAGTTATTTTATGAAGCTTATCATATAAATGTGAAATAATGTTAGTTAAATCGTAATGTTTGTCGGTCAATCAGACAGTCAACAATTTATTATTATTACGAGAAGCGAGGGTGTAACTAGAATTACATAAACTTATAGCAATAAATGATTTTAAACCTAACTCATCGCGGTTTGTACATTTATGTTATTATGATACGGGTACTCACGATATGTATCTTGTACGTTGATATTCCGACCCACTTGCTGTAGTTAAACGTTAAACCGTGACGACCTTTCAACTGGGTCAAAATATCGGCGTATTCAACTCTAAACAAAAGAACCGACTTCAACATCGAAAACTCAAAAATTCTCGTCAGATGTCGCTCAAAGTTAGATAAGCATACTAGCATCAGTGTTTGAAACAAAATAATCATAAAAACTGGAAAACGCAGTAAAAAGTAATGAGGTAGCGAGGATTAATAAAATACGCATAAAACTACTTATCAGATACCGCTAAAATTTAAAACAACAATTCAACACTACACGAAAAGCTATGGAATTTAAAAATAATTATCAAATTCGGTTCAGCCAGAAAGTCGTAATTATAAGGCAACACAAAAAAAATATTCGAGTCGAGAACCGCCTCTTTTAAAATCGGGTAATCGATCATACATATCGAGGATACCCGTACCCTATCATTGAAATGATAAAAACAAATCGTGAGCACCCGTTAACAAACAACCATACACCACTATACCAATCAATCGCTCACCGCCCTATACCCATGCGGATGGCTACTCTGCCACCGCCAGGTATCAGCGCACATATCCTCCAGTGAACGCACCGCGCGCCACCCTAGCAACCGCGTTGCCATGGCAACGTCTGCGCAGTTGGCCGCTACGTCGCCCGCGCGCCGCGCCACTATACGGTACGGTATGTGTTTACCGCTCGCCCGCTCGAACGCTGCTACCATCTGCAGGACTGAGTAGCCTGTGCCTGTGCCTGTGTAGCATACATTATGTCATAATAATATATATCATAGATATACTCGTCAAATAGATAAATAAGTTTCAGATCAGGAGAGATATGCTAATGCATTAAGTCCGCCTTATGTCTGTGTGTATGTGTGCCTTATGTCGTGAATGCATCGTGAAGTGCATCGCACGCAGACGACACAACATACAAGGTGCCGACCAACGGATCACTACTGTACTAGTGCTCTTTGTAACCAACTTACCCAAGTTAATAGCCTGAAACCCAGTCCTCTCGCCATCGAACAGTCGTATGGCCCGGACGTGGCCTTCCGCAAGGTCCATGACGTGCACGTAGTCGCGCACGCCGGTCCCGTCTACCGTCGGGTAGTCGTTGCCGTATACTAGCAGCTCTACGCGACGGCCTACTGCCACCTGATCAATAATAGGTTAGATGAGTTTTGAAAATTTGTTTAAGCAGGTGTCACACCGCCAGCGAGTCGGCGAGTCAATCCCGGCTGCGGCTATTTATTCGCTCAAGACACGTACAGTTAGGTTATTATAACTCGGCCGATCTGAATATAGCTACGATTGGCTGCGCAGATGTCGATTTTAAGCCAAAATGGTGGTAGGAGGCGGGGAGTGCGGGCGGTAGGATAGGTACCTACGCCAATACGAAGTAGCGCATCACAAAACACTGTCATGGCCGCCGTGTTTTGATTGGTCAGTTACTGCACTTGCGCAAACATCTCGGAAAACGAAGCCCAGAGGGGCTGAGTTTGCCTTACTGTACAGTCCGCCCAACTTATCTCTGAAATGGCAAAAATTGGAACTAACGAAAAGTCATTCATAAGTACGTTGTGTTCATTCATCTGTCAGTTACTAGTGTGCAATGATTGGTCAAATGAATGTCAAATGCGTCCGACAGCGCCTCTTTCGTTTCATTCTTAAGTTGGGTTTATTATACATGAGTAAATTAGTGAGTGAAGTGACAACTTTAGTGTAAAATGTAAAGTGAAAAATATTTTTGTGTAAATAGTGAATATATATTTTACGTTATAAGAAATCAAATAAAATTGGCTTCGAAATCGCCCAAGACTGTCGTGGCGTCTTGAAAGACAATCACTGAGTGCAATTTGCAAAACAAACAATCGGTCTTTGTAATTTGAACGATAGCTGTTAATTTACTTTGATCTATATAGGCACTCGTTTTTCACTAGATTAATCGATGATTAATCGATATCTCTTTTTTTGGTGTGTAAAATTCTTCGGTCAACATTACCAAATAGACAACGGCTCACCTACGAAATCGAAATTAAAAACCGTGCGCTTAAATAAGATCCCACCAACTTACACGGTTTACCGGTTACCTAATAAAAAAGTTACAAATATTTAAACACATCATCTTAAACTTACGATCATTCGCAGTAACCAAAATAAGAGCTGACGTATGAAGTGGGACCTTATTTTTCTAGACGGTTTTTACTAAGTCGACGTCTACCTACTTGTTATTATTGATCGAAGGTAAAAGTCGTCTATTCGGTCGGTTAGAATGTCCTTACCTGGGCTATATAAGGCATGAGATTATTGGGTATGCCGGCCGGGTCTTCCCCTATTAGCCCGCTTGGGTGAGCGCCTACGGGATTGAAATACCGCAGCGATATCACCGTCCATTTCTGAAAATAAATTCAGAGCTGAGGAAATTGTGAGCATTATACTTGTATATCAGCTTGTGTACGTTGCGTTTACGGATTACCTGCAAGTTTAGCCAACTTACCGGATCACTAACACACAGATCCTTCATGATCTCCTCACAGAAGTACTTGGATCTCCCGTACGGACTGGCCAGCCCGATGCCCGTGGGATGGCTCTCGTCCAGTGGCAGCCGCTGCGGCTCACCGTACACCGTGCATGACGAGCTGTATATCAGCTTGTGTACGCTGTGTCTACGCATTACCTGCAAGTTTACCAATGGGTTATGTCAATCTATGGTGAACTAACAATAAATCAACATTTGAGTAAAAATTGGTCAAAATTTTGTGCTGAAAGCGCAAAAGGCTAACTCTTGATATATTCTTATATTCAAATTCAAATTCAAATATTTATTTCTTCGAAGTAGGTTTTTACAAACGCATTTCGAAAGTCAAGTTACGCCATCGCTTCAACAAATCCCTACGGTGAATGGACTTGGAAGAAGAAGCGGCAAGAAACTTCCAAGGAGTCTTTTTTTTCTCTTTCTCCACTCACAGTACAGGTTGCACTTAGTACTAATTACGGCTAAACTTAAAGAAAAACTTATTCTAGTCTAAGCGGAACTGGTCGCGGCATTATCACTCCCAGGCACCCTTATCATTAACATAGTCATCTATACCATAATATCCTTTTCACACTACATGCTCGACAATGCCGAATTATATGTCATGTAAACCTTACCGAAAGCAAGACATTATACCTCTTGGCTTTAGCCGGGTTATAATGTTCTATTGAATTTCATTATAACCCGCTGGTCAATAATGTGATTTTCACTTTCATAACTCTTATTGCTATGTGCATAAAGTCTAATTTCGCTAAACAGAATGTGCCCTCAGCGGGCGCGGCCAACTCGATTTTCGAAGACCGAAGCCGTGGCCCACTAGATTCGCACTGAGACGAACTTCATTTGTTTGTCAAATCGAGTAGGCCACGCCAGCTGAAAGAAGTTGCTATAGCCGTAGCTAGTAGTGCCTTTAGAAGATTCTATAAATATTTCAAAAAAAATATCAAAAATGTCGAGTGATGAAAGTATTTTGACTCCAGAAGCTATTAAATTAGATGCCATAGGCATTGTCAATAATCTACTTAAACACTATCTACTAAGCCTGGTTTTTTATTGTCTCGCATTAAGTGAGAAAAGTAGAGTATACACCACCGGAATAAAACTGTTTTTATCTTGGGCGCTTGAATCCCTCACTGCACTCAGGACTCAATCTTAATTCCCTCGCTTTGCTCGGGAATTAACTTATAACACCCTCGCTGCGCTCGGGAGTTAAATTTGGAGTCCTTCGTTACGTTCAGGATTCAATATTAGCGCCCGTGACATAAAACAGTGCTTTATCCCCTTGGTGTATAATCTACTATTACTAACAAGTAGTGATTTTACACGTCGCTTAAACATTCCAATTGGTAAATCACGTATCGTCTTGGGTAACTTATTGTAAAATTGAAATATATGTTATATATATGTGAAATATATGTTATATATATATATGTTAACAAATATCCCTATTTGATGTAAAAGACACCCCAGCCGGTGGCGTTATTTTTACTTTGCATAGGATTAAAAATTGTCATTAATTGTCTAATAGCTGCTGTCTAATAATAGTCTAATAATTGTCTGTGCTTTGTCAATTTACGACTTTATTGGGCAATGCATGATGCCCCTCAACTGACCTCAAAAAGTGTGCATGTCCCTGTAATATTGGCCTGGTAGTATTCGAGAGGTTTTTCCACGGACTCTCCAACTGCCTTTAACGCTGCGAAATGTATGACGCAGTCTATATTGTGCTGCAAAACAAAATATTCGAATCAAATTAAACTAAATTACACAATTTTATTCGGTTATCCATAAGTTACACAATCACAATTTTACTTAGTTTCATAAACAAATATGTATTAACATACTAACCTTCTCAAACACTTGGTTGAGCCCATCAGCATTTCGTATGTCGATATCGTAGAAATATATCTTACTATTCGTCATCTTTTCAATTATACATAACGGTTCTGGCTTTTTCTCGCCATTTGATCTGTAAAAGACATAACATTATATTTATCTTTATTGAATACGTAAGTAAATGCATGACTACAATATTATAATCTGTATACGACTATTGACGTTGTGTTTGTGTCGATATAGTCTTGGATGATAAAGCGCAAGAAGAAACCTATTAACTTCACAAGCTATAGAGTTTCTGTAACAAGCACATATAAGTTACAAAGAATTTCTGAAACGACTCACCTGTAAGCATTGGTCAGGTTATCAACGACAACGATATCGTATTTATTATCGGGGTTCTCTAGTAATGCGGCAACGGTGTGAGAGCCGACATACCCCGCCCCGCCGGTCACTAGGATCGCTGACGTCATACTCCTGGAATAACACATGGTAAGGTTGAAAGGTCAAAGTAGATGTTTATTTTACTTCGGTTCCGTGTTACATATCACCTTATGCTCTGCTCTACAGTACCTATGTAGATTTCCCTTTTTCGTGGGTGCCAAGAACAACACACAAGAGAAGAACACACAAACACCGAGAACTGAAATTGGCATACTTATTCTCATAGCCTGACGTCTGACGTCGATCCTAAATCATCGACAAAGTTAAGCAACTGAGTGCGCGGTCGGTAGGTGGATGAGTGACCGCTAGTGCCGAAAATTTTTTGAGCAGTTCCGTGCTTTGAGGCTTTCGGGCAGTATGAAAAACTATCGATACTTGGACTCGCCGCTATCCCTTCACCAATCCGCACTAAAGCAGCGTGGTGGAGGTCTATGTCTATGCCTCCTCATTGATAAGGAGAAACCCATGTTCTGCATGGGTCTTTATGGGTTGCAGCTATGCAATTTCCACCTCGCTGGGAATCGAACCAGGAACAAGGGTCCCGCCCCTTCAATGGCGGTCCGGCATGGTAACCATTGCGCCATATAAGTCGCGCGTCATAAATTTCTATTGTATCAATAAAGATAACACTTTACAGGATTGTGCCATTAATGAACATGTTTCCGTCAAGTGAATATTGTACATACTATAGATAAACGTCCTTACTTACAATACCTATTTAATGATTTTGCAATTGCAATTGTGTTCCGGATAGGAAGGTGTGGAGCCGGTTTCACTTTTTTAGAGGCGACCATCTCAGACCTCAGGGGTAGCAACGCATCTGTGACCGAATTTGAACAAGACTCATACTAATTATTACTAACTGGACAATTACTAATATTAACTAACAGGACTAACTATCACTAACAGTCCCTGTCCTCACACTTATTAACAAACTAACCAACTAATATTCTAACACCATCTACTAACTAGACTAACCACCCTAGTCCCTAAATTGGGTCTTGTTCTAAGTCGGTCACAATTGCCATGGGCGGCAGCGGAAGGGTGGTGCTGCATGCTCGTTTGCTACCTTAATTCCATAAAAAAAATATATAAGTCGCGCGTCATAAATTTCTATTGTATCAATAAAGATAACACTTTACAGTCATGATTGTGCCATTAATGAACATGTTTCCGTCAAGTGAATATTGTACATACTATAGAATATATAAAAGTCCTTACTTACAATACCTATTTAATGATTTTTTAGCTTCATTGAAGAGCTATAGGTAAAGATAACCTATAAACAGACCACTGCAGTAAGAATGGCCCTCTACTCTTACTTGAAGAGCCCTAGAGTATACTCCACCACGCTGGTCCACTGTGTACTTATTAGTGGAGGGGTTAGTGGCCGACCCACATATCAGTAGCACGCCAAAAATGAGGCAGTGTTACTATTAATATAATCTCCAGTTAAATCTCCCTCTTTTTGGCTTATACTTTCCCTAAATATATTGTTGTGTCTTTGGCATCACCACATCAGTGATGCCATTGGAGCGCATTAAAAACTGCGACTCGATTTACATGCACGTAAAGCATCTATAGTTATTATTATAATACCTCTGGTTTCAACGAGCTAATTTAGCCTTTGTAACGTGTTGTTGTGAGACCGTAAAATTGATTTAAAATGTGCAACAATACGTCGTTTCATATTCAAGTTTACAGTGCAACCTTCAGCATAAACACTTCTAACTATTGTTTGACGTCATTAGGTATTCAATCCATTATGGCCCACTACTGGGGACGTGTGTCTCGTAACTGAGGAAACCAAGACAAGTCAACTCAAGACTCCACGCTGCTCCGGTACAGATTAGTAGAGGGGTAAGTGGCCATCCCATCCAATATTGTTCCTGTATCATGTGTCAAGTCCTACACTTGACCACATCGTTAGAGGACATCCGTGCCCAGCAGTGGGACGTTATGGTTAAACTCCCCCCAATCCGCACTGGAGCACTGGAGCAGCGTGGTGGAGTACTTATGTCTAGGCCTCCTCAATGATGAGGAGAGACACGTGCTCAGTGGTGGGCCATTAATGGGTTATTGCCAAGACAATATAAAAAAGATCGCACTCAGAATTAGCTGTGGTTGTACAGCTCAGATGCTGATTTTCAGTGCGGTCTCGGCTTAGTAGGATGGGTATGAGGACTGAGCAAGGACTGTTTGTGATATTCAGTCAGTAAGCTGATCTAGTGGTAGTTCCTGTACCTTTTTCAATATATCTAAGGCGGTAAAAATATTTAGATCAAAGATCTTGGCATCTAGACACATGGTACAAGTTATGTCAAATAACTAAGGTATACCTAACCATATACATATTAGGTAAAATTAAGCTAAGTAGTTGCACGGTTTAGTTTAATGTTAACATTAAAATGTAAAGGCAAAGCAGTAAGATACGCTCTAGCGTGGATAGCTTAGCTAGCTATAATTTATGTACTTATCTATAAATCAGCTGGACATTAACGAAATATATTAAGTTAATAAATTGCTTAAAAATTACACTGTACTGCATAAACTTTAATCAACCTTCAATTATATTTTAGGACAATTATTGTCATATAAAGTTTACACCAGGTTTACACGAGTTATTAAAGATAATCTTTTGATTATAAATTCGTTATAAATTGTTCTAAAAGTACTATGATCACGGCTCAATAACTTCACATGGTGTTGTAAAAATGGAATGAAAATACCACTTTCTTGCTAATTTTATTTTACCATGCAGCTTTTTAACTTACAACTTTTAAAATTGCAATTAAAGTTCTACTACACCCGCAAATTCAATTACGACCGCGTACAGATACAAACAGAAATAGTAATAGTAACTAATACTTAAATATATTTTATAAAAACTGAGTACAGAAACAGTGACTTACCTACTATAAGTTTGTATACCTTTTCCTGCTTATGGTATAAAAATTGGTAACATTACCTCATAATATCTACTTACAAGCGGTTAAAAACCAATGCACGTTATTCACATGAATTTATAAACGAATATATTGGAACAAATAGTACTTAACTACTGACGTGACTACTTTTCCGGTGTTCAATTTCTTTTCTTATGCTTTTTATTTAAAAAATTGAAAAAGAATACTAACGAAATACACTCGTATTTAAACGCGTTGGCCGGCTACAAAGGCTGTCGGGTTACTACGGTTATCAAATTCGCTATTACAAGCAGATTACCTTATCAACGCTTATATCAAAGTAACTTGAGTGCCACATTCTTTGTAACATCCTATATTATTTTGTAATTCATGATTGATTGGTATTAATACTAAAGAAATACGTTTGCGTTTTAATCAGCGGTTTATTGCCCTATTACTAGTAATGTAGTAATACTATTATGAATGACATAGGCAATTTGATTGCCCTGCTTAATACTGTTGTTGAAACTTTTATGAGTAAAAATACGCATGTATTAGTAGGTAGGTAGGGTATAAAAATGTTATTTTTAAAATTAAATAAAGCCTATACCTACTTAATAATAATTAAGTATTACGCTGATAACCTATTGTCGTAACTTCTTAAAAGAAAAACCTATTGAAACGTCATCGCAAGTAATTGCGAATCATGCTTAATGCCGTCAAACGTTAATTTATCTATAACTAGCTGTTGCCCGCAGCTTGGACCGCGTGGAAGTCTACCTATAAACTGATTATGAAACAAACTCCACGCTCCACCTCTATTTTACTTCTTTATGGGTGGAATATAACAAAAACCGTTCTTAGCCGATATTTTCTAATTAACAAAAATCTCTGCCAAATACCTATTTTCTTTCTTCTTTGTTCATCAAACGGTTTTCGATATTTCGTGATGAGTGAGTGATATTTCGCTTTTTATACAGTCGGTAGTTGGTTGGTCCACTGCTTATGACATGAAAATCTATAATTTCAAAAGTTTCCAAGAACTAAAGGCAGAAACAGCCAGATATAGCGACTTAAATAACCGCTTCAAGGTGTCACATGATACGTATTGTTGTAGTGAGTCAGGATGCGAAGGGATAGGCCCTAGAACCTCACATACTAAAACAGTGACGTAATCCGAAAACACTTATACGTAAGTAATTGCCGTATTGTGTCGCAGTCATTGTTTTCTTGACAAAGGCATCCTAAAGGCAAATGATATGGTATCGTTTTCGCGGCATTTTGAAATTCAAATGATACATTACTATCATATTATTTTATATCTCTTAGGCAGTAAATGTTAAGCAATGCCATGACAAGTACTCATTAAATATTATCAAAGCACTTTAAAACGAGTTGTTGATCTAAATGTTCTTCTTTATCAATACATTACTTGTTGTAAAGCCAACTGTGGTATGGTTTAATAATTTCCACTTAGCAAATGTTAGGGCTAGATCTATACATACTAATAATATAAAACTGAAGAGTTTGTTTGTTTGAAAGCGCTAATCTCAGAAACTACTGGTTCAAATTGAAAATGTCTACAGAAGACATAGTGTCTACAGAAGAGACTATGTCTACAGAAGATATTTCTACACTAGGGACATTCGCACATTAAATGACAGATGACGAGTAAAATTTTGAGGCTAGAAATCAAACAACTAATAATTTGCCATGCGCATGGAAGGAACAATTGAAGTTTACAAAAAACCTGTGTACTGACTTTATTTAAGTATTTTTCAACAATTTTTACACTTACTTCTCACACTTGTAGCCTGTGAATGACACGGATATCAATGCTACCAACATTGAAACTAAAATTACCAGTATGTTCAATTTAAAGTATATTTGTTATCTATTTTGTGCGTCTACAGAAAGAGACCAAGAAATTGAGAACAATATGTTTATTGATTATTATATTAAATGTATAAATAATAAATTTTTTGATACCAAATGAAATGTATACTTATGTAATTGTTGAATTTTGTAGCAGTGCAGTTAAAGTATAAATGTAACGTTAAGTATTTTTAATGGCTTCTCAAAGTCCAATACTCTGTGTGAGAACAGTCTACAGAAGGGGATATTTTAGACAAAAAAAATTATTTAACAATTAAACCTTTGCTGACCTTCCGTATTTACATAGAGTAATGCGTGTATAAATAGTTTTGCTAAATAAAATAATTGGCCCCGTGAATTTTTTTCTGAAAAGGTTTTAATCTAAACGAACACTTTTTTTCTATTTTTATGTATGACCCACTTGTTACCCTTACAGCTTTACAAATTACAAAACAAATGAAATATATACTTAACCAAATAGCTATTTTAACAGTGCCATAGAATTTCGTTGCGCCCTAGCACTACTGAATTTATATGTAATGTTTAAACGAAGCTGAAAATTATTAATATTGTGTAAATTTACAACTTACGCATTTGGTTTCATTTCCAAATAGAACACAACACTTCCTTACAATAACATACAATAAATTCAGATCATGAGATCATGACTTCCACATTACGTACGCATTGTACCTACTGTTCCTGAAACAAAACATTTTACAGCTTATAATAGCTGACATTCTTACAATAATAGTTAAAGAAATTGTGCTGATTCAAATATTTATATTCCTCAAATCTCAGGCAGTGCAGACACTCACGGCTTACTAAATAAAGGAAATAAGTAGGACACTAACCAAGCGCAGGCTTCGTCAAATTCACATATTCAGTTTCTATTACAAAAATAATAAAACATTAAATTACAGGATCCTGTATCTTATCTTCTCACCTCATCAATCAATCAAATTCAAATCAAATTGTAATGAATGTATACAAACGTTCTGAAACAAAATATACGTCATGACCACATGACACATCAGTCTAAGACCGTTTTGATAACTTTTGATGTAAATTATATTGTTAAACAATATGAATGCAAATAAATTAAAAAATATATATCAATGAAAAGGTATCTAAAATATAAAAATATAAATGGTATCTTTTTAAAATTGATTCTTGAACGTAAAATTTAGTGTTGCCATTATTCATACAATTTCCCTTATATCAGAGTATTTGAAATAACTAAATACTTAAAAAATAATTCAATACAAAATTACAAATCAATTGCAAAGAATTCTTTTAAAAGGAAATATACATTTTTATTCTTTTACACGACTTTGGTATCTGCGTGAACAGATAGTAATATTATTTATATTTGATTTATTGGGAGAATTACTATTGGAACTGGCACACTTTTGAGTTTTGACATTTTCTCATTCTATCTCTTTTGCTCCCGCTCAGATTCAAGGTGGATATTGTTACGGGTTTCTTGAGTATTATTTATAAAACCTGTTAAATATTACATGAAATACGGCCAGTGCAGATTATTTTATATCGTGGAGAATTCAATTATCTAAAAAGTTGTTAATTTAGGGTAATGATTACTTAGATATAAATTGGTGACAATTCTTCGGTTCCTTGTTCAACGTTGTTATTGTTGATAAATCCGATGAAAACGTCTTGATTTTCATCAATAAACCTAAATCGGTTTTAAAAATGAGGATTGAATGTGCAATCAAGTGATTTTTACAGTGTTTCGAGATGAAAATTTGCCGTAAACTTTCCTAACCTATACAGATTGAAAAGTGGAGTGTTTTAGCACATTGCAGCTAAGTTTGGTGTGTGTGGTTTCAGATGAGTACGAAGATTATGAAAGCGGGTGCCGCTGAGGCGGATCCCTTCGAGACCTCGATCTCGCAGGCTCTGGTTGAGCTGGAGACCAACTCCGACCTCAAAGCCCAGCTTAGGGAGCTATACATAACTAAAGCTAAAGAAATTGAACTGCACAACAAGAAGGTAATATTCTCAACTTTGTTCATAAATATTATATTATATGCCATTATGAAGATCCATTGAATTTCGAGCAGATGACCAACATGAGATTCCAAAACAGTACTGAGGTATTGTGAAATGATAGTAGTTTTTATTGATATTATTGGGTATAGATAGTGATATTGTTCAGGCTAAATTATACTAACTTTTTTACAAATCAGCACTTCTGAACACCACATTTTATGTAAATTTGGAGCAAGGGTAAAAAGCACCGATTTTTTTACTTCATGCATTTGAGGTTAATAAAAACCATTGGTTCTATTTATGAAGGACTAGTAAATCAGAATATTTTTGGAGTGAATCAATACAGGATGTAGTAACCGTAACATCAAAATTTCTTGTAGCTGGTTGTTTACTAACATTGATATGTCTAACTATAACAACCACAAAGAATTGTAACATATCCTGTGAACTAGAATTTAAATTTAACTCATAGTAGTACATATTTGTTAACTCATATTAAACTTTTTATTAGGACAATACTCCGTGGATCTATTGTGTTGCATGCAAAATACATAGTATACTTATTGTGAGTTCTAGGAACATAATCCTCGATCCTAGTCAAATTTAATAGCCCTCGCTTGCGCGACGAGTTCCTCGCTGCAACTGGACGATTTAACAGAAACAACCGAGACGAAAAACTTAACACCAGCCATCTAGGTATTGGCGGGGACAAAAAGACGGCAATTTACGTAGCAGAGCACCTCTCACCTGAAAATAAAAGCTTGCACGCAGCCGCGCGCACTAAGGCCCGTGAACTCAAGTATAAATTCGTTTGGGTGCGTGACGGCAGAATTTACATGCGTAAGAACGAAGAATCCCACTACGTCCACGTAAAAAATCTTGACCTTTTAAATCGGTTGTCATAGTTGCGCTAAAGTTGCCATAGTACTAAAGGGCACCATAAATTTTTATTATCAAAATGTTAGAGGTTTGCGAACAAAAACTATTGAACTTTTTAATAACGTGCTTTGTTGTAACTTCGACGTAATTGTCCTCACGGAGACATGGCTTTATAGTGGTGTCTGCGACAACGAGTTGTTCGATGACCGCTACACGGTATACAGGCGCGATCGTGAAAAAAGTGGGTTCCACAGCAATAAAATTGGGGGTGGAGTTCTGATCGCGGTATCAAAACGTTTTAAATCTTGCTGCTTATACGATGAAAGTTCCGATTGTGAGGATTTATGGGTAAAAATAGAAATGTCTAGCAGTTCAAAAAAGCCTACCTATCTATATATATGCGGTGTTTATATTCCCCCTCCCGTTAAACAACACATATTAGAACACTTCATAACAAATACAAGCCGTGTCTTAGAAAAGCATACTGGAGAGACAATTGTTGTAGGTGACTTCAACTTGAGTAGCTTATCATGGTCAAGAACTTCTAATCTTTCAATGAAGCCCACATCGTCAAATAGTCTTCTTAACAACATGCTCATTGATTTCATGTCTTTCAATAACCTATCACAGTATAATTTATGTTTGAACAATCAAGGCAAACTGCTGGATTTAGTAATGAGTACGAAGGATATCTCTCACATAAATGAAAGTCTCGATCCAATATCGGTTATTGATCCCCTTCATCCCCCTTTAGTGTTCAGTTTTGGGGTAGAAAATCCCCCTATCCTTCAAACAAAGTACGAGTCTAGATTTCTCTTCTACAAAGCAGATTACCTTAAAATTATTGCTGACCTTAATAATATATGTTGGGAAACGGAATTGTCGAGTTTTGTTAATATAAACGATATGGTCGCACATTTTTATAAACTTCTGAGGGTTATTATCGTTAAACACGTACCCAAGTCTAGGCCACGCAATAGCAAGAAATTTCCTGCTTGGTTTTCTCATCCCTTAATTAAAGTTCTTAAAGAAAAATTTAAATACAGAACCAAATTTCGAAAGTACAATAATCCTCGTGACTTGTTAACCTTCGAGTTGCTCAGGGACAGATGTGCGGATTTACAAAGTCAAAACTACAACTCATACATCCAACGACTGGAATCGTCTTTAAAATCAAATCCCAAATTGTTCTGGAGTTTTGTTAAACAAAAGAGAGGCAATAGCAGCAACTATCCTGCAATAATGTCATCCACCACTGAGACAGCTACCACTGGGCCAGATATCTGTAACCTCTTTGCCTCACAGTTCTCCTCTGTTTATAGTACTAGTAAATTAACCATTCCAGACGAGTCCAGTATATCTCCGGCTACAAATGTTCTCACAAATATTTCAGTGACTAGAGATCAAGTCTATAGGGTCTTAAAAAGACTTGACTCTAACAAAGGGGCAGGCCCGGATGGAATACCCTCCTTATTTGCGGTACGATGCGCCAGTGCACTAGCAATGCCGTTATGCATAATAATAAACAAGTCTCTCAGTGCTGGTACTTTTCCCACTCTTTGGAAGCAAGCTCTGGTTGTACCATTACATAAAGGTGGCAATAAGGACTCTGTAAAGAACTATAGACCCATATCTATTATCGTTGTGTTTGCCAAAGTATTTGAAAAGTTGGTATGCCCTATAATATACTGGCATGTAAAACATCTAATCCTACCACAACAACATGGTTTCATGAAGGCACGGTCAACTGCAACTAACCTTCTTTCTTTTGTTGAATTCCTAACGGATGGTATCGACCACGGTCAATCTATTGACGTAATATACACCGATTTCAGCAAGGCGTTTGACAAAGTAGACCATGACATGTTGTTGTACAAACTTTCATGTATAGGAATAAATGGTGTATTTCTAAACTGGTTCAGGTCTTATTTAATGAATAGGGAATCTATGGTGGTAGTAGGAGGTTTTCGCTCTAGGTCTTTTGTTGCCTCTTCTGGAGTTCCACAAGGGTCCCATCTAGGCCCTGTCCTTTTCAATATATTCATCAACGACATCGACAGATGTTTTCAAAACTCAAACTTCCTCATGTTTGCTGACGACTTAAAGTTTTATAGGATAGTAAATTCAATCGACGATGGACTGCTGCTGCAGAGAGATCTAGATAATCTTGCTGCGTGGTGCAAATGTAACGGCATGAGCTTAAATTCTGACAAATGCCATGTGGTACGCTTTACAAAAAAGAGGATCCCGCTGACTCGATCCTATTATATTAACGACACACTACTGAAGGAGGTTGAGCAAATTAAGGACTTGGGAGTTATCTTAGACACTAAATTGCGATTTAACCTACATATTGACAACGTGATCAAAAAATCCCTTAAAATGCTGAGCTTTATTTCAAGGAATTGTAGGGAATTAAAAAATCCTAATACTAGAATTTTAATTTACACATCACTGGTGCGCAGTTGTTTAGAATACTGCAGCATTGTCTGGAACCCTTATTACGATACATATATAAAACGTATAGAGAGTGTACAGAAACGTTTTTTATGGCAGTTGTCCTATAGTTGCAATTTAGCCAAAATACTGCCAACTTATGTAGATCGGTTGCAACATTTCAAAATGAATTCGCTCTCGCAACGCAGAAGTATCTTGGAAATCTTGTTCCTGTATAAACTAGTGAACGGGCACATTGACGACCCTCATCTTCTGTCTCAATTAAGTATAGCCATTCCTAGGAGAACACCTAGTTACTTGAAATACATTCCTTTCGTTGAAAAACTAGCACGGTCAAATCTAGGACACTATTCACCCATGAACAGAATGTCTAGAAGCTACAACAACGTACACAACAAAGCTGAACAAAATTCGTGTAGTTCTGATAAACATGACAAACCTCTTACATTAGATATATTTTCCGACCCCTTAAATCAATTTAAAAATTCAATCAAAAACTTAGTATCTTCTTAAATTATATCAGTAGGTACCCTTAATCTTCCCTAAATATTTAAATTTGTATTCAACCTTTTATTATTTTTGACATATTTTTCCGTTTTTTATTTTTATTTCATGTAATATTGACAAATTTTAATGTTTTTGACAATTTTATTGACATTTATTAATTTATTGACAAATTTTAATGTTCTTGACAATTTTATTATTAATTGATTGAAATTTACTAATTGTTAGACATAATTATATTATAATAGTAAATTCATGATTGTTAATTTTTGAATTATTTTTTACGTTTTGTTTTAATATTGATGACATTTGTATTCTAAGTTAAATCAAATTTTTATGACGAAATATTTTATTTTTATTATTGTATATTAATTTCAAGCTCATTATTATTTCAATAACATCTAAAATTGTATAAACTCTTTCAATTAATGCATTGTGAGATAATATTCTGTAAGTTATTTTTTATTAGTCTTAACAGTATTATTTTGTGGAAAAATGTACTAATTGTGTCCTTCTAAATTGATCATGACGTTTGCATCTGTAATTGAGGTGACACTCACCTAACGTTGGCACTTGTGTAATTTAAATAAATGTAACAGTGTACACTTTGTTGATGCAACTAAATAAATAAATAAATAAATAATAAAAATGCTTCATAAATCAATTCCAAAATTATGACCCCCTATGACCCCTGCAATCATAACTATTTCAATCATTACATTGCATACAGCACCATTTCATTAACACAAAAACATAACTTCCAGTCAATCATCATCTACGTGCCGATGCCAAAACTGAAGGCATTCCAGAAGATTCAGATCCGTCTAGTGCGTGAGCTGGAAAAGAAGTTCAGCGGCAAGCACGTGGTGTTCATCGGCGACCGCAAGATCCTGCCCAAACCCAGCCACAAGACTCGTGTCGCCAACAAACAGAAGAGGCCGCGATCCAGGTACCTTATAACTTATTGGTTTTGACGCTGTCTGAAAATCAATTGTAAAAGGAGGATGGTAGCTAGCTCCTACATGAGTATTGTCAAGTACAGCATCCAGAAATTCTACTCAATTAATGCTTCAAGGCATTGTCTCATAAAAGTTAACATATTTTGGTGTACAATGCAATTTAAATGAACTTTGGTCACTGACTCTGTAACTTATCTACTAACTGGTTGTTACCAAATAATTTAATTAAAATTATACAATCAGGCAAAGACAAACAGTACCTTTCTGCCAAGCAGTTTGACTGATTTTAGTGGTATCAATTAAACAACCCAAGATTAATTTGTAATACATAATATATAGCCTAGTTAGTACTTTTGTTGATTTATGGTATCAATTTTCTTCTCTTTTGTCTCAGTAAAACAGGACTGTGTTTGGCTCATTACAATGCCTGGTTGCCAGTTTGGTATACAATTTGCCACAGACATTTCTAATGAAACAGAGCACAGTATAGAGTATAAAGCTGTCTATCATTTTGTATGTGTACTATGGCAATAGGTTTCCATGATATTTCGGTTCCATATCCAAGGTGTGAAAATATAGAACATTATTATGCTTCTTATGTCTGTCTCCCTGTCGCAAAGCTCCTATCTTGAGCAGAAATAGCCAGTTGCATGATATTGCACAGGAAACATGTGATTTTGTTTATTCTTCCACAGCCACATAAATATATAATTTGGTAAATTGTTTTCAGGACACTCACATCAGTGTACGACGCCATTTTGGAGGACCTGGTGTTCCCCGCTGAGATTGTCGGCAAGCGCATCAGGGTCAAACTGGATGGCTCGCAGCTTATCAAGGTTCACTTAGACAAGAACCAACAGACAACTATTGAACACAAGGTATTTATATTACCTTTTATAATACATACATATACATAATATAATTATTTGTCAGCATTCCTGTTATTTGGTTGATGAGGACCACAGTATTTGGCTTACAACTTCAACCTATTCATGACCAACTACTATGTTTGGGTCTCCTCATCATTATTGAGACTCAGAGCTCACTCCACCAAGCTGCTGCAATGCAGATTAGTGGTGGAGTTAGTGGCTAACCCAAGTTTCAGAAGTTATTAGGCTTCCTTAAAGCCTCCTAACAAGGAGCTGGCTAAACAAGGGCTACCTAACAATTGAACAAGCTGAAACTAAACATAATGCAGTCACATAACGGTTCACTGAAGAAATTCTGCCAATAGGGATCTGATTAAGCTGTTCTTTAACTTGTTTGAATACATACTCAGTATTGATGGAAGCTACCAGATTTACGGTAGTACTTAATTTTTAATATTAGGTAGTTTTTCTATTTACTTGTTTATCTCATGTTTAAATTAGATGCATCAATAACTTCATAACATTTTATGGAGTGTTCCGATTTTTATCATTTTTTTCAATTCGGAAGTTGATGTTGAAATGAATTTGAGCGACATCTGAAGAGTAGTTTTGAAGTTATCTCTACTTACCAATATTGAAATCAGTTTTTTATAACTATGCAACTATGGTATCAAACAAGCATGCAGCACCACACTTCCGCTGCGACCAACCTAGTAAGCAGACGGTTAGAGTAAGTAAGTAGATCCAGTTAGCAGACGGTTTTATTACATTAGTTAGTTCGGAAGTGCAAAAACTGGGACAGGGACTGTTAATGATAGTTAGCCATATTACTTGTTGTTCTGCTACATATCTGTGCATCCATCCGTAATTTGAGCAAGTAATGTATTTATATTAAAATAAAATTAAATATTGTTGCTTGTTACAGGTGGATACCTTCCAGTCGGTATACAAGAAGCTGACGGGGCGCGAAGTGACATTCGAGTTCCCCGAACCCTACTTGTAAACTTAGCACTATGACTTTACAATAAAATTTAAAACTTATTTATGTATTTTTAATTTTAATATCTTAAAATCTGTACCTAAGGAATATTTTTGTTAATGATCGCATTGGCCGACTGCTAACTTAGAAATAACAACAAAGGAGATTCTAGATTCTGTTTTATATGCGTGTGATTTCATAATTTTTTTCTGAGTGAATTGATTTTTACAACTTTCATTCTATTCCAAAACTGGTGCCTTCGTCCCATGCTTCGTCCCATATCGAGAGCGACATCTAACGAGTAGTTTTAGAGTTGTCTTCTTGTAAATGATGAGACCGGTTTTTTGTTGAAAGTTATCCCGGGCTTTTATTGCGCTCGTAGTGATATCATCTGAATATCTATTTTGACTGAATGTAATGTATACTAAAATTAGAAGCTGTACTTAGTAATGGATAAAAAAGAACAACACCACGATATTATTATTATCATTATTTATTTTTTATTATTGCTTCATTTGATTTAATGATTAGTTCTTAATTATAGTACACCATTTATAAAATTCCACAACACTAATTCGTGTACACTGAAATATTACGTTAAGAGAGCACATTAGCAAGAAGATTGTAATTTACATTAATAAATGAAACGAAATTATCTTAATATCATGTGAAAATGCAAACCAGTCTCAAAGTACTTGTAATCATCCCGTATTTAAGTTCACATCCCCGCGAAGATAGAGCTCATATTTACCCATTATAAAGCAAGAGCAACAGACATCAATGACCATTTTTAGATTTCGACAACTGTTAAGCCATTCGCTTTAATTATAACACTCCGTACATAATGCTTAAATGAGAACTTCGCGTTAAAGCAATATTATGTATTATTTTATTTCTTCATTGAAAAAATATCGAAATTTTATCTGCATTTGATATCTGTTGTAATTTGTAATCCTAAAAGTAAACAAGGAGTTATTTATCAAATTATATACAATTTAAAGGCACCTATCACCTCTTAAAAAATCTAAATATTAACCTAAAATAACTTGGCCCAAATATTTTTTTACGTTATATTACGCAATAACATCTATTGATATAATTGATACATAAACAACATAACAAGAATGTTATTTTAAAAATAATCTCTAATTATAATGAGAAAGGAAATAGTTTGTGACCCCTGGCCAAATCGAAAAAAACTTTCTATTTCTACACTTTCTTAACAATTCTATACTCTCGGCAACTCAGGTATACATGACGCAATGTAATTGTTGTAAAAGTAATCAAATTCTTATTTGACGGATATTATTGATTGAAGGCCTTGAGGGATGATATTTTATATTTTTCTTCTCTCTTATTTCTTGACCAACTTTATTATCTGTTCGTTTGTAGTCTATTTACATAATAATATCTAATTATCTATACATGAAATAAAACTAAATAAATAAAGTGCCATAAACTTATCTGATCCGGTAAGAGGGGCGCTACTGTCTTAGTCTTTGTCTGACAACAATATAACATTTGCATTAGTTCCAATTTTGGCCACCAGGTCAGATAAATTAGTGGTACTGTATTGTGTTCTATATCTCGTTAATATTTTAACGTTCTGTGTATTTCAAGTTTTTGTTATTTTTTTTAATAGGTAGTGATGTGCCACAATCCGTAAGAAATATCTAAGTAATATCTATGAAATACAACTGGCAAAATTAATACCGTCGACATAAGCGCCCATGAAATTTAAAAACAGAAAAATAAATTCATGATAACACACAATACATTCCTGCACATTTTAGGTATATGACTGGTACGAAAAGTATATTAAGATAAATGAAATTTTAACTTTATTCTCATCGGAATAAGTCATATTTCTGCTCGTGGCTTAAAAAACACTTTGTCGTGATGTTTGGGGGAATATTACAGAAGTTGCTCGACGACTATTGGCATAAAAAATCATTTTACAAGGCATAAAGCATCTGGAGTCGATAACGAATATTAAACATTATTACTGAAAACGTAACCATATAACCAATATTTTCCGTTAAAACGCCACTATTTACAACTATAGTTCATTGTGATAAAAATCTTGTTTTGGGGGTTGCGTTTCACTGGTATTCACATTTTGTTCTCCACTGTCACTAGGCTTTATGATTTTGATGTAGTTGACTGGCACTAAAGCTGCGTTCACGTTGTCAGTGGTGCCCATGAGCCAGCCAGAGTTCCAAAGTCTCCCCTGCAGCGACTGGCAGGCCAGAGTGATCACTTGGTTCGTTTTGAAGCTCAGCTCGGTAGGAGACGTCGCGGTATAGTCGTACGACGCGATCGCGCGCAGTGGGTTCTGCCACGTTTTTGGGTCGTTCACTGAAAACACAAATAAATAAATTATTCTACACTTATCTTCTTAATATATATAAATCTCGTGTCACAATGTTGGTCCGCGATGGACTCCTAAACCACTTAACCGATTATAATAAAATTCGCACACCATGTGCAGTTCGATCCAACTTGAGAGATAGGATACTTTAAATCTCAAATTATAGTCGGAATTTTAATTTATTGCTAATTATTTGTTTGTTATTATTTTTGACAGTCACAATTATCTGTTAACTCCAAATGATTCTAACAGATGTCGATACCTTTCGACTGGGTTGAGTAAGTAATCAATAGATGGCGCTGCTATGGTAAATCTAACTTGCACCCGTGCGAAGCCGGGGCGGGTAGCTAGTAATTTATAAATAAGAAAAATAGAGGCCCTGGACTAGGGTAGATGGATTGCGTGCAGCATGGATAAATCATTTAGTACCAACAAAGACAGCAGTTCTGTGTCTGATAGAATAAAAATGTACCAAACGATATTGAACCCTCGGTACATGATGTTAAGTATAAATTTAAGTCACCATGCAGATTTCACAAATCTTTTTGATAATTTTAAGGTTATAAATTGAATATTAAATACAATAGGAAACAGGTCGGAATGCATTTTTGGCTAGCGTCAAGATTGCTCATCATGGGCCACTGAATATAGGAGTCTATCTTCGGAACTAGGCAGGCCTAGAATATGTATACTCTACAACGCTGCTCTAAAGTCGTATGGTGGAGAAGTTAGAGGCCAACCAAAAGTGCGAATATTTTATGCCGCCCAAAAGCCTCCGACAGAGTTTGTTGTTGTCAACGAATGGTAGTGATAATAATATAATTACCTGTGGATGGACGTAGGAGAATGAATGCGAAATCAGTAATAAATTATGTTTCTTATTGCTATAATTACTATCATTTAAAAGTAACATAAACAGTGTAGCGTTAATACACTGTAGATTAAAGACCGTTCAGAACAAAAGGACCTTTGAACTATGGATGTAGTAGATCTAAGTACTTATCTACCTACATTCATTGTCTCTGTTTCATTGTGGCTGCGTTGTTAGTGAAAAATCTTACTGGTCGTAATTTACGGCCAATTTACAATGAACTTCAACCACATGAGGCAGAAAGCTGATATTTGTTTAGATTGCCATTAAAACGTTTTCCATATCGAATACGAACGGAGTATAGACACTCAGTATTATCTGATAAGTTTCATTATTATATAAACGTTTATGACACGTATTTTGACTTTTTAAATTACCTACACGCTCTCTTCCAGCTACTCAGTACTCGCTAATTTAAATTTTTAATTAGATTCTTGTTCCGCTCTTTAGTTTGAGTAAGGATATGAAAGATCAAATGCTGTCTTGGCTTTACTAAGTATGTATAAATAATTTATTTATGCGATTACGTATACCAATGTTTACCTTAAGGCTTATTGTTCAGTAGCTCTTTCATTAATATTTGGTGGATAGAATGATGCTACGTCCGACTAAGGATTAAGTTTATTTTAATGGCAACCCACACAAATGCCAGCTTTCGGACCCTATCATTAAGGTTTATTGTAGATTGACAGAGATAATTTAAAATACCTTTTAAATTTTGCTTATGAGCTAAAGTTAACTGTGAGCAAAGGTATTAAATTTGTTTCTAGTGGCAATTCCTTATGGTCGGCAACTTAAGTCGAAAGTTCTATTTCATTTAAATTTGATTTCAAATGATTCCTTTATTTGAATTTGTCTAGCGATCTCGTGAAGACAACAGATAAAGCGCTGCCTACTCGTATTTTCTTACAAGATAACAATATTAAGATAATACTTCTGATACTGCGTTGAATATTTCTCTTATCGCAGTTTCTTAGAGACAGAAGATATTAATATTTACACTATATTTCTAGTAAAGTATTATTTAGAGTTTTAGACCGATATCAAATAAAAATCGACTAAAAACTTTCTACGGCAGCATCAACTTGTTTTGAAAATATTTTTTTGTTGATAAGTACTTACTTATTTTTTAACAAATTATCACATTCAGGATTCTTTGAAAAGTTAATAAGGGCGGGTTTCGCTCGTCACACGAATGTAGGTATACATTTTAAACTTGTAGCCAGAATAAATCAATACATATCCTTATCCAAATTCGTAGTCTGACGGCCCTAACTGTTACGTATCGGACTGTATAATGTCGGCTAATCTAACCCGACCAAATAAACGGGCATAACAATAGGATTTCACAATTTAAATGGACAATGCTCTTTAGACTCAAATTACCGATCATAATGCACTGTAAGAATAATAAGTGAGTAAGAAATATACTTCGGTAGTAGGTAAAGATTTAAAAGCAGTTACATATTAATTAGACATAATTATCAAACTTCATCAAGTTTGTCATTTAAAACCTGGTATCTATTTATAGTCAGATTTTTATATGGCTTTGTAGGTAAGTACAGTTAAACCAATTTTTATGCGGTTTTTATTCATATTCATTAGTAAGCTGTAATATTTACTTTAAACAAAAAAGACGTGTTAATGAACCTATAAAAAGAATGAAAATAAAGTTACCACAGTGAAATGAAGGTACTTATATAATATAATAAAATTATGTGTTTTAAGTGCATTTTGTTATTTACACGATATAAAAACGCAAACATTATACATATTTAAAAAAAATTATCTGTCTTTCTTTTTTTTGGCAAGGCTAATCTCGGGAACGGCTGAACCGATTTTTATGGGTCTTACTCGAAAATATAGGAGGTAGGAGGCTGCATTTTGTGCAGGAAGAAGCGGGCACAGCACGCCGATGTAACAGCATACTCACATGATTCATTAATAGCAGATGTGACGCCCCTCATCATTTTGAGGACAATGTAGGGGGCTGCTGCGATGACGCCAAAGAAAAGCAGGATGGGCCAACTGGATCCCTTACTGCGCTGATCAGGAGTCGCGGTACCTGACTGAGTGGCTGCTACTGCCTCTGCCCATGCCTGGAGACAATACCATACACATTGTTTTATTATTTGTTTGATACACACTGTTTGATTTGTTTTATTATTTCACCAATTTGTGGACCATTTTTAATAGGCTAAGATGGTTAGTCAACTTACCACAGTCTTAGCACATTAGTTGGTTTGTGTTTTAGAAAGTAAATGGCTTTCAAATTAGATACTATCTATCAGAGAGTAAGTAGAATCTGTAAGTGGGTATGTCACCAACTTAGTAAAAGCATATTATTTCATTCTCTTCTCAAGACATTTGGCAGAAGAGATAGCAAAAAACAATGCGCCCTAAAGAAATGATGGAAAGTGTGACCAACAGGAAAAAGCTTTTAAACCACTTACTTTGAATTCGTCTTCAGTCCTGATACCCAATATGACCAACAGTTTCCTGATCAACCAGTTCAGCGTGCGCAACACTGCGAATGTGGACCAGAACTGGGCAAAAAGAGATCTTAAGCGACCAAAGTTTTCTGCCACACCTGGGGAAATAATAATAGATAGTGTTAAAAAACAAAACACGGACTTTAATATTGAAGAGTAATAAAATGAGAACATCTTCATCAAAAAGAAAGTTAATCAAACCCACATTAATTGGAATAACTCAAAAAAATCTCATTAGATGTCTATCATTCAAACTTAAATAGCAATAGGAGGATGTGACAAGCATCATCTTTTTTTGATAAATAAATAATAATTATTGAAATCGCTTTACCCATTAGTAAGGTACTGTTACATTCATACAAGAAAAACAGTTGAATTGAGTAACTCCTCCTCTTTAAAGTCAGTTAAAAATACCATGTTAATGTTAGAAATATTCTGTACCTTTTGGTTTCACTGTTTAGTTAGAATGCACTAAAATAACTGATTAACAGAATGATTAAGATGATGAGGTCACACTCATAATTTGATAAGCATGTCAATTTAAGATGTGGTGATTTCATTTTTTAATGAATTGATTAATACAATTTTTTTCCAAAAAGGTAATGTCTGAGAAGGTGCAAGATTAAATTTTGGGTCATTACTTATTCACATAACCAATAAAACATAATCATAATATATAATAAAATGTCACCATTGCATCAGCTACAACAAAGAAATAGAAGCAAACTTTTTAATTATGTCCATGTACCACAACACTTACCTAATATAGCTCTAAAAGAACTAGTCAAAGCAAAGAATGTGTTTTCCATCATCATAGCAACACTGCCCACAGCATGCACCAGGCTTTGTATTGAGTCAAAGGCTGGCCTTGTGCTGTCTTCTGCTAGTTGAATAAACCTGCAAAAGGTATGTCTTTAAATCTCCAGGCATAAATATTTATACACAAAAAAGCAGAAACATTACATTTTTTTTTTCGTAAAATGTGCTTGTAATCTGCACCTATGATAATCTATTTTAATTGCAAACTTAGAATGAGAACAATAATTTGGGTTGAATGGTCCAAGTGTCATGGCTTTAGGACCATCAGAAAATTTTGTACAGAGTTGTAACTATAAGTAACTGTATTTGTATGCATGTCCTGAAATCTCAAAAGTTTACGAGTCACGGATGATATGGAACTGCCATACCCTGCTAAAAACAACTTTATTATGTGTGCTCACAGTTAAATTTAGCTTGTTATTAAAATGTGCTAAAGGCATTTTAAATACCCGCCGGCAATCTACAATGAGCCTTAATAACAGGGACAGAAAGTTGGCATTTGTGTAGGTTTCCATTAAAACAAATTCAATATTTAATGCAAAAAAGTATAGGAGCAAATAATATGACATGGAGACATGCATGATATGCTATGAAGACATTGAAGACATACTTAGAATAGAGCTCATAAATCTAGAAAGCTCTACATTTTTAAACACATTACAGATTTTAATGTTATTTGCATCAAGGTTTCATATTCTCATTTACTCAATTTTATTTATTTTCAGGAAAAAGTAACTTCAAAGTAAGTGTAGTGTATGGATATAAACCAGTTACTTGTCTCGAGCGCACACGTCACACTGTGCGGGTCACACCGGGCTCAGTTGTTATCCGACCGTCGACCGAGTAGGACGTGGTAGTGCATTAGTGAGCCAAGTGTCCTTAGATAACGGGTATACTACATTGGCGACGAGGATAAACTATATCTAAATAATAATTAAGGTAAGCAAATGAAAATTTTGTTATTACAAAAAAAAAAAAAAAAAAGAAGGACAAGGTATATACGTGGTAATAGTTCAAAATTGACAAATCATAATAAAATAGACAGTGGATAACGTTGACAGCTAAACATGCAATGTGTTATTTACTAATTTAATAGCTTGAAGCCTTTAAAAACGAGATAATAGCCTTTTGCATTACATTTTGTACAAATGTGTTATTCTGTTACGTCACGTTGCTTTGGGGTAAAACAACGCGTATTGTTATTATTTCTTGCTGTTTACTATTTTATGCAATATGAATCAGAGCACATTGCCTGAGTGGTAAAACAAAATAATGCTGTTCGACAGATTTTGACAATAAATTTAAGTTAATGGCTTATGGAATGTAAAGTTATCTCTTTTTAATAGAAGATACTGTGTTGCAAACATGTCATTTAATACGCTATTATCACATGATAAGTTGTATGTTACCTTACACTGTGTTACCTATGTCATTCTTTGGTAATACATAAAATGACTGTTTGATAAAAAACGGAGAATGTGTAGAATAAGTCTTAATCGACAAGGACTGCGTGACAATGACTTATTAAAGTTTAAGAAACACACTCAATTCGACGATCCCTATGACTTACTAAGTACCATGAGGGACTGGCGTTCGCAGGGTACTGGGTTCGATTTCTAGTGAGGTGAGTGATGAGTTTAAATTTCGGTTCCTGGTTTGGTTGTGTGGTTATTCTTGTCTTTTGACACAGGAATCCCTAAGCTGCTAGAGGTGTATAATACCTATTTAGTGTTAAATAATTATGTTATTGGATATTGTTATAAACATGACACTTGGGCAGAGTCGCTGATCATTAAAATTTGATCACGTCGTTTACTGATGGTTATAAAAAGAGAATTTTTATTTTAATACACCGACCATTAAATTGACAGAGCTACCGTTCATTGAACATTAAATTAACAGGGTTATCGACATGATCACTGGTCATTAAATTGGCTTGGCCACTAACCGTTGATAATTGAATTGACATTGTTACAGATAATAGGCATTGGTCATTAAATTGGTACTGCCAGTGGTCATTAAATTGACATGGACATCAGTCATTAAATTGACATGGACAACAGTCATTAAATTGACATGGACAACAGTCATTAAATTGACATGGACATCAGTCATTATATTGACATGGACATCAGTCATTAAATTGACATGGTCATTAAATTGACATGGTCGTTAAATCGACATGGTCGTTAAATCGACATGGTCATTAAATTGACATGGTCGTTAAATCGACATGGTCGTTAAATCGACATGGTCATTAAATTGACATGGTCATTAAATTGACATGGTCGTTAAATCGGCATGGTCGTTAAATCGACATGGTCATTAAATTGACATGGTCGTTAAATCGACATGGTCGTTAAATCGACATGGTCGTTAAATCGACATGGTCGTTAAATCGACATGGTCAGACATGGTCATTAAATTGACACAGTCATTGGTCATTGGATTGAAACATCCATCACAATGGAAAAAGGCCTCAAGGCTTGTTATTAAATTCATGCGAACAAAAATGTTTACTCCAGAGACTAGATACCAGCATATATGGCGCAACTCGCCCTGGAGAAATTCGATTGTGCAGGGGAACCTATACTGGTTGGCATGATGGGGGCGTTGGAAGCCGCAATGTAATGCACAGTGGTAGAATTTCATCTTAAGAAATCACCAAAGGGTAAAATTTGCCAGGGGCATAGAAAATAAGTCACGAACTTATAAACCAAATGGCATAAACGAGTCAGGGACTCACGATTTGCTATCAGCAAAGCTTAACTAACAACATTAAGATCGAACTCTAGCGACCCGGTTAGAGACTACTGTTAAAATGTACGTAAAAAAAATATGTGTAAATTATATCATACCATTATAACAAGTATTGTGGTACCAGCAAATACATATATATACAATAGCCAGCCACATATATATACCCCTGCACTATTACGAATGAGGCGTTATGTTCAATACTGACCTTAATATTATATACCAGAACCCGTATTTAAACTTGAGTTCAAAGGCGGGGAAATACCGGATTTACTACTATCCAGATTTAGGGTTCTGCTCAAAGTATATTAATTACTTCCGTTAAGAGTTAACACCGAATAGCCTTTAAACGAAAAGATTCGTTATCATAATATGGCTGAATTCAGTTACTTATTATTTGTTATTAAAGTAGTTGACTTACTGTGATGATAAACACACAGTAAAGAATAATATTTAAACTATATTATATTACAATAGGCATGGGAAATATTATAATAAAAATATTCTAAGCATAGATGTCATCTACCTTTCATAGACACTAATTGTTGGAAGACTTCATTTCAGTATACAAGTACATTTATTTATTTCCTAGTTACTATAATGTGTGCAAATGCTTATGTATGGAAAAAAAAAACTATTTTTGTCATATTTTGAGTGTTGAACAAGTTGGTACCTACGCATCTTTAGTCCTAAATTAGATGGATAGGTACGTGATAATAACAAAGGTATTCAAATGAATAAAACTTGAAGGAGGTTTCACAAACACCTTTCGAAGGTCAAACTGCTCCATCGCTTCAACAAATCTCTACGGTGAGTGGTTGGAAAGAAGGGGCGGCAAGAGACTTCAAAGGAGCTTCTTTTCCTAGTCACATTTACAGATTGAACTTAATAAATTAATACTCAATATGTCTCTAAATTATGTCGTGGAGCCGTACATACAGTACATTATAGGCAGATAGTAATAAGCATAGTCTCAGCCTTGCCATGCGTTGCTATTCACTGAAAGTAAAATAAAGAAAGTATAAAATAATGACAGATTTAAAATAAATTCGCACATACGTATATTCGCACTAAAGTTATTTTGCGACAAGCAGTGTTATGTGACATAAATATATATTAGTAATTCGTAAATTATACAATTTTTCCAGAGTAAGAAAAGTGTTCGGAACCAGTATTCGTGTTTTCTAACGGTACATAATTTATTTAAATTAAACTCATTATCCATTACATGACTCGAAAAAAAAAACAACAGTAGGTACATAGCGTACGTGGCGTACAAGTGGCTGAAATTCCCATCGTGCAATCGTAATTTGCCGAAAGGCATCGGGGCTCAAAATTACACCTTCATACTGTGTACCATTCTCGGAGGTTGTACATATACGTAGGAAGCTATTCTTGGCTATAAGGAACTGGAGACCAAGACGTTGTCTGGTATCAGTTTGAGACCAACGGTGACATCACCTATTTATGGCAACATGAAAGGAGGTAAAAGTGAAACGGCGTTTTCGGTATGACAACCATTTATTTTATTACATCTAATGTGTTGGAGCTTTATTTATTTTTTAACTCAGTTTTATTTCGTCCCTTGTGGAAATATGACCTTTTGTTGTGTCTTTTAATTAGTGATCAATGACGAAAGATAACAATTAAGATATCGGAAGTGCTGTAATATTTGTTAATTAATTTGCTGAAAGAAGAAGATAATTTGTGATGCCTCAATGGGACTATAAATTAAAGTAGTAAGTTGGATATTGTTTACTAACTTTTCCTATTAACAAGTGCAGCACACTTCAATTGCCTTTAATTTACCTAGTGAAGGCATTAGGTTTTGAAGTTATCTTACAAATGATGACGCAGTGTGCATCGATTTCTGTTCTGTTAAGGTGCGAAGATGCACAGGTCATTCCTATGGCGTTCGGGAACAAACGCGGCACACGCAGGTTACACGCGTTTTGTCTAGAACCATCGACGGCTGCGTGCTTGCACTCGCGCGCTCCATGGAGTGCATTCGTGCGACATTGGAGAAAGAAGTTTTGACAAACCATCGTTCCCGCACCTCCGCCTGGGGTTACTGCCGCGGATCCGACGCAACGTAACAGGTGGTCGAGTCTCGTTTGCACTTTCAGCTCTGTTAATATGGACCTGTTGGTTTGCTTGGCGATCCACGGAATTTGGAGCATCCTCCGCCAACACCACATTTCGAAGGCATCGATCTTTCTCCTTTCACTCACGCGAAGTGTCCAGGTTTCTACGCCATACAGGAATATTGAGAAGACCAGTGTTTTGGAGACTTCAGGTTCATTTAATAAGATTTCTTTATTACAGAGAGATTTAATTATCATCCAACTTATCGAACGGAACTTCTGAAATTTTACTTGAACGGTATTGTTACTTTGCAGAGTACATAGCCCTTAAATGAAATACTACAGAAAAGTGTTCAGTGCTGTTATCGAAAAACAGCTATGGCATTGGAATTTACACTGCATGAGATGGTGATGAGAGCTTGAGGTGAGAGACGTTAAGTTGTATTTCTGAGGGAAGTTTTAGAAGAGTTAACTTACTTTGAAAGGAGCTAAGTTAGTGTTGAGATAATTACCAGATAACTTATTTTGAGTACAAGATAATTTGTTTTGAGCAACTTTAAATTAAAAGCTGTGAGATATGTTTTTCGTTTTTAATTAGGTATATTAAGGGGAAAAAAACAGCTCATTCAACTTTATTTAAAAGGCCAATTTGAGTTCCAAAATCACTTTTATCATTGGTAATAAGTTCTCTGTAAAAAAAACATCCAGTTCCAAACGGTACTACTAGTACTCACTAGACAGACTAAGGAAATGCCAGCAGGTCACGCATCGGTCAGGATCTACATATGTAGATGAATTTACTGACGATGTTCAAATTTAAGTTGTGGTAGAATCTCGAATAAGGGGACTCTAGGGGCCATGGTAAATTCTGAAATCACAGCTGATCGAGTCGTCCAGTTTTTCAACGATGACGTATTGCTTTAAAAAGTTAAATTTAAAGTAATCTGAAAAGCTTATTATTCAAATTAAATTTGCGATCTCGTTAGAAACTGATAGCTTTTGCTGAATATAAGAAAATTGGAACTTTGTTGTAACTTAACTAAAAGGTAGCACACGAGAACGTGTGAGTTACATTAAAATAAGACTTAATTTAAACTGAATTAATAATTAAACTCTAAATAAAGTGCGAATCCGAAACAAATACCTAAATTACAACACTGAGTGAATTTTTAGCATCGCTTGATTGTGCCTCAGAGAGAGAGAGAGAGAGAGAGAGGAGGACAGGACGGAGATCGTCAGTTCTGTTGAATTAACAAAAACAAAGGGAGAGGAGAGAAGGGAACAATTTAATTACATGGAATGATTAGATGGATAATTATATATATATATATATATATATATAATTATAAACAAATTATTATATAATATATGCATTATGTAAATTAAAATAAATATTTAAAAGTAATCAATATCACATATCATTCACATAGCCAATGAGTTGTTAGAAACACGTTACATGATTTAATAGTACATATTCAGAAACAAATCATATTAAAACAAGGAAGGGATGTAGTGTATGGATATAAACCAGTTACTTGTCTCGAGCGCACACGTCACACTGTGCGGGTCACACCGGGCTCAGTTGTTATCCGACCGTCGACCGAGTAGGACGTGGTAGTGCATTAGTGAGCCAAGTGTCCTTAGATAACGGGTATACTACAGTAAGAAACAACCCTTATGGGAGTCTTCATGTTAATTCAAAATAACTCTTCATTTGCAAAATAATGGGGTAAAACTGGTTTTGTAATAGTTTGAAGCTTGGTAGCGCACAAAGCAATTAAATCATTTACATCCTTCCTTGTTGTTTTTTACTTCATAATACACTATCACGTAATTGAACTGAGTAAACACCTACAACATATTCCTTATGAAAATATGAAAAGTACTTCATTTTAATTAGCTGTCTATAAAACAGGTTTTTGTTATTCATTCAAAGCATTTTGACCTTCCATAACCAATGGCATTTAACGGCCAATTACAGGGTAATTAGAAGCAGAATTAAGTAATAACTTGTGAATCAGTAATAAAATTAAACAACTTTTTACTATCATAAGGGTACTCAAACTATTTAATTTGTATAGCTGAACTGTTCAGTCTTGGCCACAATCCATGCAACTGTGTTGAAAAGAGCAAACATCATACATGTTGTAAGTACAAACTGCATTAAAGAATGTTTACATTCTGCGATGAGATAAATTTAAAACAATAGAGCACTTTGACATCCATTAAATAAAACTTATAAATTACCTGCTCTCAATATTTCCATGGTGCATAGGTCCGAATCCATTGTATCCACTGTAAGGACTCATTCCTCCCATCCCGCCCATACCAAATCCTCCCATGCCGTACCCGCCTCCCATACCGTAACTGCTATATCCACCATAACCACCATAGCCCCCCATGCCACCCATGCCGTAAGATCCTACCATACTATTTGAATAACCATTCATAGAGTTAAAGTTTACAGGTACTGGCGGGGGCGGCGGAGGCGCTGGTCTAGGGTTCAAGTTATTGGAAGACAGTACAGACGAAGGGTCCCTGAAGGAAGGTTCACCAGCACCACGAATGTCTGCGTTCGCCAACGAAGGCCCCGAGTTCACGTCGAACAATTTCACTGGCTCGGACATTGCTTCACGTTTCGACTTAAGATATTTCTGTTTAATTCACTAAGGTATCGAATCCCATTAAATCGGTAGTAATGTACAATTATCACAATTTATGACACTTCTCAAGATAAAATTTACGTAAACAAGGGTGAGCTTGTGAATATCACAACTTAATCAACTTATATCAATGACCCCGTAGCATAGCGAATTAGCGATTGCGAATGAAAAAAATACGATAAATAGGTAAAATAAATCGTCACAGTCGGAATGTGTTAAACAGCTGTCATCTGTCACTTCATTGACACAGATTAGGTTCATTGACGTTGACTGACTGTGTCAGTTTTGGTGTCGTCTGTCACCAACTCACCACAGAATATTAGAGGTGTAAGGCTGGGAATAGACCTCCGATTTTTCTCTCCGATAGTATGTGCCGATAGTCTGATCAGACAATCGGAAGACGCTGAATACATCGGATCGAACGTGTATTCGATTGTCTGATCAGAATATCGAATCCGACTATTCCGACTAGTCTATTCCCAGCCTTACTCCTTTTACCTCCTGATAAAGTCCCTAACAGCTTATCAGGAACTTATTTGCTTTAAAAACTACAATTTTTGGTTTCACAGGTGAGGTGTCGGATAGAACTATCTGGCAGATCAACTGTCTGATAAATTATCAGCGCTTCAAGTGGCTGATAAAGACGTTATTTGGCAGATATCACTAACATTTTATTTCTCTGAATGGATCGATACTTACTCAAAAATGTAGCAAAGGTTTCAAATGTTACAATTTTTGTTTTACATATTCAAAATAATCTTGCAAATATACCTATAAAAAAGTTAACTTGAATTATTTTGAAACAAAAGTATTTGATTAAGTTAAGTTTTTATAATTTAATCTTCTCAAGTGATGATAGTACATAGCAGTAATGAAACGCAACCAAGCGACGTTGCCGTCAACTCAATAACAGGGAGGTTGGATGGAGGTTGTTGGCATTGTTGCATTGGTAACTGTCATATAGGTAGCTATCTCACACTTTATCAAGAAGTGTTTCACTATAGTAGGGCCATTTTAATAGGCCACATTTGACAGTTCGTCAAAATTTTACAAAGTAGCCTTGTAAGGGAACTTGTTAAAATTTTTACACTTTTAAGTAAAGAACTGACGTCGTTACAAAGTTACGTCAGTGAACTCCTTTTCTTTTTAAACATGAGGGATGGTACCAAAAGAAACAGATCAGTAGATAAGTTGAATTCGAGAAGTCGAACTAATCGTCAAAAAGTATTTCACGATTACAAATTAAAATATATTTTAATGGGAACAGAATTAATTTTCTTACATTTTAGGCCAAAAAATATGTAATCATTCATTTAAATATATATCGTCTGGCTCAAAAGCCAGTATCCAGAAACGTGAAATAGTACAAAAAAGTCATGATTTCATTTCGCGCCATTATAAGACGCATTATTTTTGTCGTTTTTTAGTCATTGTTTGAACTGTGCGGTCATTAAAATAGTTTTTATAACAATCACATTCAATTTACAGATGTTTGAAGTCCTAATAGATTAATTAAATTAATCGATGTTTTTCAGCAGGTTACCCTCACTATAAAGCAAAGACAAACAGTTGTCAAATGTGGCCTATTAAAATGGCCTTACTTTAGAGGGCAGAAGCCAGGCTTCATAGCGTACCTCGGATAAAAAGAGACGAAATCTTTAGTAATCACCTTTCTCTTTCTGGCGAGGCTTCAGAGCGTACCTAGGATAAAAAGAGACGAAATCTTTAGTAATCACCTTTCTCTTTCTGGGTCCTCGGGATCGGAGAGAGATAGGTAATTACCGTTAATCGTTATTTTATCGTTGTTTCTCTTTCTAACCGGGGGCGATTGCAATGTATGGGCAGCCGTATGGCTCACCTCACCCACTCTAGTGTAAAATCTCTATGTGTGAAACAGGCCCTATTTTAAACATAGAGTTAGTATAATAGAGTGCAGAAGCCAGGCTTCATGCAGGCTTCAGAGCGTACCTCGGATAAAAAGAGACGAAATCACTTTAGTAATCACCTTTCTCTTTCTGGCGTTCCCTTCGTGGCATTGATCGTCTTGACGTTTGATTTTGTGGTTACCTAAATTTCTACTATTACTGTTTTATAAAATGACGAAATCATGCATAATTTGTAAAAAAGTGTTCATTCCTGGTGATTTGACTCACAGTTTTCATAGGTATGAGTTATTTATTTAGTGTATATATTTTATTATTTGACAAGTTCAATATTCGGTCGAGTACTTAATATTATTGTTTGGTTATGTTTATAACAGAGTCAATGTTAACCATATGTTAAGAGAATAATAATAACAATAATAAATAAATTGCAGTTTCCCGACAAACAGTGTACAAAGGGAGAAATGGGTAAAAGCGATTGGGATCAAAGATGGAGAGATCCGGCATGGTCATTGTATTTGCAGTGACCATTTTTCTGACGACTCGTACTATCATATTGATCCCAATACGAGGAAGAGACGACTTTTACCAACGGCAGTACCCTTAACTGGTGCCACTCTAACCGGTCCTGGGCCTTTTGAATCCAGCGGATGCCCGCCGTCTTCTTCAGGTCGTCAGTCCACCTGGTCGGGGGACGCTCTACGCTCCTTTTCCCAAGACGCGGTCTCCATTCGAGGACTTGAAAAGTAAGTAAATAAATATTTCCTATGATGTGCTGTGATTAAGACATTTGGAACAATATTTTATATTTAAATAATGATTTCAGAAAACGATCAACATCTGATGACAACCTTCAACCGAGGAAAAAATTTCGTTTTATGGATGGTTGGCAATGTACTCAGGTGTCACGCTCACGAGAAGATTTTGTTTCAAATGAAGCATGGGAGCGTTTCATGAAACTTATGGAACATAAAAAAAAACTCCTTTCAACGGCAAATCATAAAATTTGCAGAAGGGAGAAAGAAATATCGGAATTAAAAGAACTGGTAAAGAGTTTAGAAGAGAAGGTAAAATTAGGAGCATCTGAATATTTAGAGGTTATATTTTATTTCTTCAAACACTTACAAATATGTAGTGTAATTTATACAAATATGAAGTATAATATTTTCTTCTCTATTTTAAAATCATTACATGTAACAATTTCCATGAATTCGTGAACAAAAGCGTGAAGCCGGCAAAAAGTCAGCTTAGCCTTGTAATACACACGGCGGCACTCACACCAAAACGACTTTTGTGTTCTAAATAATAAAAAATAAATGAAGCCTCGTGTTCCAAAAAATAAAGTTTAAATTTGTTCTAGTTCAAACTGTCAACATAGGGCATTCTATTAGTTTCGATGTGTGCTTAAGCTGACTTTTTGCCAGCTTCACGCTTTTGTTCACGGCGCGCAGTCTATAGTTTATTGGTCTGAGGTTATAATATAATGAGTTTCACACTGATGGATTATGGATAAAATATAGGAAAATGTTTAAGCAAACAAGAATGAGCACATCAGCACATTGAACAACGAATAACAGAACAAAAAGTATCTGCACACAGACATTTCAATGGAAGAGAGTACAGATTAATTATATAAATGTATTTTATTTATACACAGATAATATATTGCTCTAAAATACTACCATGCAGATTGAAATACACACTGAGAAAAGATATTTTATTGTTATCAATGTTAATTAATTTATTTATTTATAATCAATCTAAAAATAAAATCTAGCTGCTTTTTGTAAAATGCATCAGTTTTTCATTTACCAAGACAGAGACTAATACAATCACTAATTGGACTATTACTAACAATTAACAGGACTACCTATCACTAACAGTTCCTGTCCTCACATTTATGAACAAACTAATCAGCTAATATTTAACACCATCTACTAACTGGACTATCCATCCTAGTCCCTTAATGGAGTCTTTTTCTAGGTTGGTCACAGTTGTCATGGACGGCAGTGGAAGGATGGTGCTACATGCTCTTAGGTACCTTAAATTCATAAAAAGTATACAATACTATAAAGTGTAGGTATATAATATTTTAACATTTTTTTATTTATTCACAAAATCCATAGCTTGTAACAACATAACTTGTTATTTTTTTTTTTGTAAAAAGCAATAATAACTTATACTTATTAAACACCCACGGTCGCCGCACCATGCGCGGTGGTCCGAAATACCTATTATTTAATTAATTTATAAGTAATGATCTTACACTATTGATGTGCACTATATCTTGAAATAATAATTAATTAGGTAATAGGTCTTTACATACTTACTAATTCCCAAAAAATATATTTTTGGATAAAAAAAATTGGTATTTCACTCGTTAGGTGTATTGGTGTATTATTCACGTGAAGATCTTAAAATCTACGTAAAGTTCGTCTGTGATTAAATTTCATTGTTTTTGTCATTGATGCTATGTAAGTGTTCCTGATATAATCATTGAATTGAAAAATGAATAATAAAATTATATACTTAAGTTTCTGATTTATTCTTTGTATTCACCCAACTACTTTGACGAGTACCAATTCCACTCATCCAATATTTTTGTCCAATATTCTCTTTGAGAAAATGGAGGAACTCTGAGCGGATTTTTGTGCTGCTGTTGTTGTAAGATGTTTTAGCAAAATACTGGACGAATAAAGTTTGTACTGAGTAGATACGGCGAGTGGAGACATTTGGCGGCAATGCTACAAAGTAGGATCTAAAAATGTAGTCTAGATGAAGAGGAAAATAAAATAGCGTATAGTGTGGGATCGAATTATACTTCGTTTAAAGGAATGGAAATGGAGTTTTATCACAACATCAAAATCTTTGATCAATTATCACTGTTATTCGTAAACAGGGGCGCCGAAACCGGGCGTGCAAGGCGTGCGGCGCACGAGGGCGGCACCCTTGGGGGGGCAGCAAATTCATGGTAAATGGACCCCGGCGGGGCGACATAAACACAATGGAATGGGGTATTCCACTCCTTAGTTCAACATACAAGTCGAAGAAAATATTAGTTTTATGTAAATTCTTTTTTTTATTAAAAATAATCGTATTTTTTTAATATCTGTGATTTTTTAATATATCTATACACTATCCAAGTGAAATGCAGGTTAATTTCCAGTTTCTAATAAACCTGGAATTGTATGAAAACCAGCCAAAAACTACAATTTTTTTCAGATGGATGCACAATCTGCTTGACCCAAATTTCTACTAAAATCGTAGAATTCTTTTAAATCTGGTCACACTGAAAATACTTTTCTATTGTTATTTGATCGTCATTCCTCGGGCACCCTCGGGATCGGAGAGAGATAGGTAATTACTCTTATCGTTGTTTCTCTTTCTAACCGGGGGCGATTGCAATGTATGGGCAGCCGTATGGCTCACCCACTCTATTATACTAACTCTATGATTTTAAATAAGTAGGTAGGTACCAGTAAAAACCAGTACCAGTAGAAAGCGGAACTTATTGTAATACTAGTAACTGTAGACGCCCTCGCTTCGCCTGTGGAAACTTGTTGCTCCAATCCTATTGGCCGTAGAGTGAAATAATTCAAATCAGATTAGTTGTTCCTGAAACAGCTATGAGTTCCTGAGAGCATCCCGAAAAATATTGTCCGGATTGTAATATTTACATGTATTGCCAGTTAAAAAATGTATAGCATCCGTGGTAGAAAGTTGCGGATTGTTTATGGATTGACCTAGTTTTCCCAAATATCTTTTGTCTATGGAAGAAAAGTAATTGTGTGTCTGTATGTGTGTTTGTGTGTGTAATATGTATACATATGTATACATACGATTACGATAACTATTTATCTAGTGTGTGTGCGTTGCGTCTGTGAGTGAGTGACTGAGTGTCAAGTCAAGTGTACTATTGTCATTTAGATTTTATTTGTTGTTATTATTGAAATTTGTGTGATATAGCTTATTGGTATCGATTGCAAGAATATAAATAAAGGTATGTTGTATATTTAAGAGTTTACGATCTTATAAAATCACGTGAATATAGGTTTTTAATTGTATAAATGTCATCGCGAACAAGTTCAAGTTCTGGTGTTTGTTTCTTTATTTATCTTTGTAAGCAAATAAATCGTTTTTGACCGATTTCGGTAGCTGCAAACTGACGAATAGTATATGCTTTAAGTGGTAATGATTTGTTTTTCTTTGTGTCTTGTAAAACGAATAGAAAAGTGGTCAGTAATCAACCGGTTTGCGGTTATGGACTGCGGGAAGGAGTCAATCATCTATGTCCAAATGCTGAACAGGCACTAGAAGACAGAAGTTTAAACTAGAATTTTCGCATTCATACCACATAATTATGTTTTGTAGTGCTTTTTTGTAGGAAAAATTAAACTAGGTTACAGTGTTGTCAAGGGGTGAGGAGTGGCGATATGGTAAACGAACTCTATAAATAACAACAAATTTGATTATGCTAAAGGAAAATAATATAGTTATTAATGCCCATTGTAATAAATAAAGCCAAAACCAATGGAATATTGGTTTTATTCAACTTAAAAATTCTACAATGTACATGACAAATTAAATATTGACAATGTTAGTATTTTTCTATAAGGAAGGAATAAGAAGAATATAGACAATTATTAAAGTAAAGAGTTTGTTATACTACAATCACCCATCCTTGTAGCTCCAACATAGTCTCGCAAATGTGCTGGAGGTCTTTTATCACGGGTAGATCTGCCTATTATATTAGGTTCTTGTTCAGCTTCGTCAGACCGATTGTGATCCTCGACAGAAGAATGATAAGCCCCATCATCAGTATCTTCTTCTTCAAAATCGCTTAGTTCCGCTTCAGGGAGAGGTGCTAATTGTCTATTCGACACTGTCGCCTCCCGTCCGTCGGATAGCCGAACATACGAATAAGAGGGGTTTGCTTGTACAGTTTCGGCCTCTTCGACAATAGGATCATATTTGCAAGATCTTACATTTTTTTTAATCAGAACTGGTCCAGAGTTAGTGAGCCACATAGGTAAAGATGTACCGTTTGGTGACCGACGTGGATGTCTGAACAACCGTTCATGTGGGGTACAGTTTGTACTGGTACATAAAAGTGACCGAATAGAATGTAACGCGATTTGTAATACCTGTTCCCAATTACTAATGTCCATATCATTTGAACGAAGACACAGCTGCATCGCCCTCCAAAGAGTCCCATTAAGTCTTTCGACTTGGCCGTTCCCTTGAGGGTTATATGGTGTTGTTCTACTCGTGGCAATTCCATGAGATATAAGGAATTTCTTCAAGTCTTCAGATATGAAAGAAGATCCTCTGTCTGAATGCACGTATGATGGAAATCCAAAAGTGTGGAAGAGATCTTTTAAACATTTTATAACAGTAGCTGCTGATAAATCACTGCATGGATAGGCAAATGGAAATCTGGAATATTCGTCAATGATTGTAAGAATATATCGATTTTTTTGTATTTGATGGAATTGGCCCTTTGAAATCAATGTTAATCCTTTCAAAAGGGGCGATGGCTTTTATTAGTTGATTATTGGATTTAAAAAATCTCGGCTTAATTTCAGCGCATATTCTGCATGAAGCTGTCATTGCTTTGATTTCTTCTATAGAATATGGCAGATTCTTTGATCTTATCCAGTGACTCATTCTGGAAACTCCTGGATGACACAACTGCACATGTAAATTGTAAAGATTTGATACTGTACTAGCGCATACTCTTGATAAAGCATCTGCTACTGTATTTTCACGGCCCGGACGGTAAATTATGTCGAATTTGTAGCACGACAGTTCAAGACGCCATCGTAAGATTTTTTCATTCTTTATCTTACTTGAGTGTTTTTGATCAAACATAAAGGATACTGATTGTTGATCAGTTATCAAAAGGAAATGTCTGCCAAGAAGATAATGTCTCCATTTACGAAGTGCTTCCACAATAGCGCTCGCTTCTTTTTCGATTGATGAATGATTTCGTTCTGCATGAGATAGAGTTCGTGAAAAAAATGCAACAGGTCGTTCATTTTGTAAAAGAGTTGCAGCTATTGAATGCTCTGATGCATCCGTTTCCACCGTAAATATTTCCTTATTATCAATTAAAGCAGTTAAAGACGCTTTAGCAATTTCAGACTTCAAAGTTTCAAAGCTATGTTTTGCATCTTCATTGAGAGGAAACTGTGTAACGTTCAAGAACTTTATGTGATGTGAAAAATTGCGAATCCATTTCGAATAGTGAGCTAGCATACCCAATGCACGTCGCAGTGAAGTTATATCTGTTGGTAGTGGAAGATCTAAAAGAGGTTTTAAACGTTCCTTATCTGGTTTTACAATATTGTCTTGAATTGTATAGCCAAGGACATTTATGCAGTTAGTCCCAAACTTACATTTGGCTTCATTCAATGACAATTTATATTTTTTTACAGCATCCATGAATTTGGATAAATTTTTATCGTGATCTTCCTTGTTTTTGCCACAAACAGTAATGTCATCAAGATAGCTAAAAATGCCTTTCAGATTTTCCGTTTGTATAATAAATTTTACTGTTCTTTGAAATGCGGCGACTCCATTTGTCACACCAAATGGAATACGAGTGAATTGATATAGAGAACCACATGCTTCAAATGCCGTATATTTTCGTTCTGTTTTAAGGATTGGTACTTGATGATAGGCGCTTTTTAAATCGATTTGAGAAAAATAATTGTATTTCGCAATATTGTTGACCATAGTTTCAATATTAGGCAATGGGTAGGCATCCAGTTCCGTAAATCTATTAATTGTTTGAGAATAATCAATAACCAGCCGTTTTCGGTGAGTTGTACTTTTTGTAATTAGTACTTGTGCTCGCCATGGAGAATTGCTTGGTTCAATCACCCCATCTTTAAGCAAATTATTTATTTCTTCTCTGATAAATATTTCTTCTTCATTTGTATAACGTCTCGATTTTATAGCAATAGGCTTTATATCAGGACTGAGGTTCGTAAATAAAGATGCTGGAGGAACCGAAGCCTCTATTACACATATTTTCAAAGTATCTCTTGAACCACCGAAATTAAATTCAAGCGTTTTATGGTTTTTCAAAAGATCATGTCCTATTATTATATCAGAACATAGGTTTTCAACTACTAAAAGTGGTTGCCGATGATAAATATGTTTGTCTATAGTCACTGTCGCATGACAAATACCATCTACAAAAGAGGTGTGACTCAAAGAAGCTAAAGATATCATTTGTCTATAAGGATTTACTTTCATATTTATGTCTTGAGCAAGTCTTTTGTTAATAAAACTGACTGAACTTCCAGTATCAATTAATGCATCTGCTTGATGTTCATTAATCATAATAGAGACCGTCGCTTTATTCAGAGTAGATGGAGATGCAGCAGATAAGTGGCTACATTCAGCATCATTATTATTACATTCAACATTCTCAACTGCATTAGCCATAACTTTGCCACTTCTACAAACGTTAGCGTAATGCCCTTTTTTTGAACGTAGCTGGCAAATTGCATGAAAAGCTGGGCACTTTATTCGTTGATGTAAAGATTTGTTGCCACAGAAAAAGCATCTCTTGTTATGATTTTTCGAAATAGTAACAGCTACACTCTCCGTTCTACTACTCATTTCGTTTTTATTACTTTCAGACACTAAATTCAATTGCATTTGATTATTCGTATTTGTATATGCTGCAGAATTCTTTTCAGCTGCCTCGAGGGTGAATGCTTGATTTTGTGCTTCATGTAATGTTAAATTAACATTTTCTAAAAGTCTTTGACGAACCTTCTGACTTAAGATACCAGATATAAATGCATCACGAATAAATTCATTTCGATATATTTCAGCTGTTACATCTTTAAAATTACAATCATGGGATAATTGTTTCAAAGCCAAAATGTATTCTGCAATCGACTCGTCTGATTTTTGCTTTCTCGTAGCTAGGATATAACGTGAATAAATTTCATTTTTAGGCTTAATATATATACCGTCCAACAATTTTATAGCATCATCGTAACTCGAGCAATCACGTATGAAAGAGTATACTTTTGGTGACAAATGGTTTACCAAAATTTTAAATTTTTGTGAATCAGTAAGTTGGTCTGATATCTGCTCTGTTATAAAATTAGAAAAGGTATACCGCCAATGAATCCATTTAGTATCGGCAGATAGTACGTCAGGTTCAGCATCGAAGCGTTCCGGTTTTAAGCATTGAAATAAATACGGCGTTGATATTTGTGTTTGTTCTTTCTTCGACATTTTACGTATACATTAAGTTGAATAAATTGTAATAAATAAAGCCAAAACCAATGGAATATTGGTTTTATTCAACTTAAAAATTCTACAATGTACATCAAAAATTAAATATTGACAATGTTAGTATTTTTCTATAAGGAAGGAATAAGAAGAATATAGACAATTATTAAAGTAAAGAGTTTGTTATACTACACCCATCAAAGTTATTACATCCATTTGCTGTATCATTGCCTATTATTTCTAATGTTGCATTTTTACAATAAAAGTTCAACTATTACTTTGTTACCATACCTAAATAAGCCTGTAGATACTATCTCCATAATGAATGAATCACTATTTTAATATTTTCTAATCTATTAATCTAGTGGGTGTCATGTTTATAAATTGATTGAGGTTCTTTTATAAATGTATTGTCTGTGTATTTTTTTCTAAAAGTGGAACTGGTATGAGATAGGGTGGTTATTAATTAAGTACATATTATTCATAACAAAGCTATAGATACATACGAGGGAAAGGAAGATTATAATGATAACAACATAATTGGGATGTTGACAATAAATGTAATTCCATCTAAATTATGTTTAACAAATTAATTATTTAAATACCTAAAATAATATCCTTTTAACGGGAAACGGGATTTTAGAGGGAAAATCAGTTTTTTAATAAATTAAAATTATTGCAATATAAATACTGTTTTTTTTGTATTTACCAAGGCTTAATCTATGAATTATTTAATAAAACTATTAAGTTACACAGAAATTAAGTCAGTAGAGGTAAAACTTGTCAGTTGTGACAGAGATTTAAAAACCGTTAAGGTGGCCATTGGCGATGCGTCCGTTTGGAATGCTTCTAAATGTATGGAGGCACTTCCAAATGGATGCCCTCCATTCGGGAGCACTCCAAATGGACGCGTCGTCAATGGCTACCTTTAGATGTGCCCTGCATTTCTAAAAAGTGTACACCGCTTGGTTATAGGTCTATTTGACAACGAAAAAAAGACAATGTTATCTCGCTTCTGCGTTATCGTTCGCTCTCTGTCATACAGACACGGGATGAGTGAGCTAACTCATCTCAAGGATGACATATTTTTGTGCGTCTAAAATTCTAAATTATAGTAAGAGCGCGTATCTAATGTTTTTCTATCTCTGAGTTGTGACATCACATTTCCGTTGGAAACAAAGGCATACATAGCATTCAATAAGATTCCTATCGGAAGCGTTGTCCACTCGTTATTTCCGCAAATGTCGGTCGGCTGCGCAGTCTGAATGGGGACGAAGTATTACGAAGTAGGTCACTAGTGGCTCGCAGTCTACTCAATCATGACCTGCCTACAGTCTTTTTACTCTTTGATTGTAACGGGTACTCACGATATTTGTATTTTATACACCGATTCGACCCACATTCGTCATGATGGCGGCGAAAAATTTCACATTATAGATGTGTACCTACTAATGACCAATGGTTATTACCATGTAACGATTTTACGTTTATTTAGCAATAGACCAACGAAACGAGATAAATTAAATGAAAAAAGTATCAAAGCTGTAAATTATCAGATGATCTGAAAAAAATCAATTGAAATGGATCATGAACAGTACAAACGCACTAACTAGAAAAAATTAAAGTGTCTGAATCTCTCTTTATTTCAAAATAATTTTTGAGCCGAATGTTTTAATTCCTCGTCCGCGTACGCGTCGGTTCACAATTTTGACAACTACCTGTCTCCGTCACATTACATATTATGTGAGAGAATAGACCAAGGTACTTACTAATCAAACCTTATTAATAGGTACAAGGTATCGTTATATAATAGTTATTGTTTTATATGGTTTCGATTACTCTATTTTAATTAGTTTTACGTTCGTAGAACTTTAGTTTGTTCTTGATAACAATACATAAATTAAAATATTTTTTCCAGGAGACTTCGGCGTAGATAAGATCTTCTCATCGGTGAGTGTTACTATTTTATTACTTAAGATTCCTTGAAAATGTGAAAGGACAGGTATACTCGTAGAGTAGAAAGCGTTTTCTTTTGGTTGAAGAAGGATTTTCTTTTGGCTGAGAAAACTAATGCATATTTTTGATGTGCTGAACAGGTCAATGTCGCCGGAATACAGTTAATTGAATATTGCTTAATATAGTCATTTAATTGACATTTAATGACAATATAGTAGCAATGACTCATTCAAATGGGTTGCTTATATTGCATTTTCATTTTGTTATTTACTTAGTTTAACTATAAAATGGCTATTGTTATTGCAACGGAATTGTTGATGGAATATTGTGATGATCGTAATAATTATTATTAACCGGCTGTGAAACGACATAAGGGACATTACTAGTAAGGAGAAAGAAGAAGAAAGAAAAAAACAGGCAATTATCCTACATCATAATACCATCATACTTCAAGTTCTCACCTTTCATTCTGTGGGCAAGAGCCCACCTACTGGGATAGTAATTTAGTTTAACATGCTTTTTGTGATTCACCGTTGAAATTAATAAAGACTGTTTAAATATGGCGTTAATGCCTTTCCGATAACCTTTAACGCAAAAGTGCTTAATATCGCAAGTCACTTTCAGCAGTGTTAACCGATAAACCTTGTATTTAATATTACTTCTTTTTCGACACACAGTTTTACCAATTTAAATGAAACAAAGTAACAGTCCCCATCTAAAGAAATGATAACTAATTGAGTATTGAGTCCACCCACGTTCTTTATCGGTCGTTTACCCTATGAAATATTGAATTCGCGTTTTTAATCAGCTGCATCCGTCAAAGGCATCATAATGAACAATTAGAGTGCTCTCTCATTGTTATTTGTGTATGTGTAGCTACTAGCAAATGCACGCATCTATGCTTGCGTGGGGGAAGATGTCGCAATTTCATTACTTACAACAACTGCAACTTAGTAACAAACATTTACATTCTTTTCATTCCTTATGCGAAGTTAAACATAAAATTTGCTGATTTCCATTTGCAGCACAACAATACATAATGTATATTGCTGATGAAGTTGCTTCTCGGTTGACAATTTTAATCGACACGGGATATGGGCAAATCCATCCACCTATTTCTTACTTAAATGATAAGTTTATATTTGAGTAACTTTTTCGCTTGTCGTCCACAACACAGAGAATCATGGCGACTTGATTTTTTTCGGACAAATTGGAGCAGATGTTGTTATCGATTTGCTGTTCCAAGTGTGTTCCATCGTTCACTGAAATTGACTGGAGTCTAGACAGTTGGCGAAGATTACGCGATAACGTCCGCTCTCAACGATTTTCTATTTTATACAACTCACCTCAGGTCCGCATAGGGTTGCCAGGGCGCCAAACCTAATAGCCGGATAGACCTGCCAATTTGGCCGGACATTTGGGTAAAAAATCTGGACACCCTCAGACTCTATTGTTGTCTTCTATTATTGTTAGTATTAAAACGATACAAAGGTTGTATGTAAAATCAAGATTTTTGATTATTTACCATATATTTTTTTTATTCTAATAAATAGAGTTGTATGTTAAATAAACGGGAAAAAGCCTAGCAAAAGCCGGATAGTGTTTATTTTGGGCCAGACACACAATCTAAAAGCCTAAATAGGTATGCCCGGTTTCATCCAGGCCCCTGGCAACGCCAGGTCCACATGTTGGTGCTAACTTGAACCCTGATACATGTTAGATTACTTGTTTGTCTGACTGATGAAATCAGTTTTATGAGTATAATCTCATATAACAAAAACCAACCAAGATAATGAATTATTCGGTTTATGTTACCTAAAAGCGTCTGAGGTGTCTTTTTACGACGAGTAGGTAGGTAAGGTCTTGGATAAAAAGGATTCTTGTTAGTATTTATTACAAATGAAAATAAAATAATATAACGAAGAAAGAGTCCATAGTCCGTGGATATTGTGATATAAGGTATTCTAATCTTCGTAACCATCATATATTGTTACAGAAAGACTTATTTTTTAAGTATTTCAAGAGGGAAGAGGTTCTGATGCTTATGTAGAAGAAAAAACATTTGAAAGTTTAAAACGTTCATCATCTACAACAAAACCTCATACATTACTAATTATTTATTGAATGAATTAGCTAATTAAAAACTTCTAAAATAATTACCCTTAACTTCTGAGGGAATTGAATAATGATGTCTTTTGCTTTTCATTCATTTATTTTACGACGTCAACAACAAGTTCATATAATACCCCGTCCACGTAAATTCAAAATTGTAGCTTATCGTGGAATTATTCATAGTTGTAACCCATAGTTGTACAATTCCCACGTCATCGCGTAACTGACAGGATGCAAGTAATTTAGTTGCACACCGTGGCATGCAAATAGAACAGCTATGGCGACAGTCAGCCAGCCTGGGAGTTAGCGGTTGAAACTAGGGGTTTTAGTGGGAATCTTTTGTATGTGTGTCTCTGCGTGCGTGTCTGTAATGTGTATGCGCGGGCGCATGTCTCTTAGCGTGTAGTTGTATACTTTTTTGTTAATTACGAAAATTAAAAAGAGATTTTTTATTTGCTGAAAGTTTAAAGAAAAAGTAGACAATCCATCATCGAGCGTGTAAAAAACGCGCCAAAAATACGCGCGTTTAGAAAAACTGCTTATACAGTCCAATAAAACGTAAGGTGTATAGTCTGAAATAACTCTAAGACCGCTCACTCACAACCCACATGTTTAGGCCGGCCGTTCACAAATGATAAAGCTAAGTTTTGACCAAGTTTTTGATTTGTGCTTTTCCCAACTATCAAATCTAACAATTCGGACAATATGCAAAAGTTCGCGCGCATATAAGTGAGCGCGGTAACATTCATGGATCCAATTTCTAGATGATACGTATTTTCACATTTCCATGACACCTGCAGAAGCGAGCCGCGTTTATCAGCGCACGTGACACGCAAATGGAACCGCTTGTGTTGACGAGCGCTACTCGACAGGCTTTTGATTGTCTGCGACTGTCGTTTTGTTACACGGTGAATCTAAATTGTACTTCATTTCTCCACTGGGAACTATTATTATTGTTGGAGGGAAACTTCTTGACACGCGTTGTGAATTAGGTACAGTTAGATCAATGATTTTATAAACGAATAACAGGTATATTTAAACTAGTAAGTAGACGTCCTCGCATCGCTCCTATTGGTTGCAGCGTGATGTACAAATCGCAAAATGTGCAAAAAGCAAAATGAACGCAACGCGCAAATTTATGTCATTGTGCCTCTTATGAGGTTCGTTGTTCCAGAGATGACCCGTGAGACTACTCTTTTAATTCTATTTGTTGTGGGCCAGGGAAGCCTCTTCAAAATATAGCTTACCATGCACTTGAGTTACAGAATCGAATGACTAATCAAAATTACGATTATTACGCCCCACTCGATAATCGCACAGTCGTTCGTGTCATGACGTATCGATTGGTCACGATTATTCGTTTCGCTTTGTGTTTACCGTTTTTATGCGTAGCATAGGGATGTCAAAAGATTAGTTATCATTTTTATTCAAATGAACTTATTTCATCTTCATTGGTCAGTCTGGTAAGATTACCGATTGCAGTGGGGAGCACGGGCTGCACGGGCGGGGCAGGGAACACAGGCCAGAACTGGGTCACATTACTCCGGTCCGGTGATTTTACCGGCATTTTATAGTGACAAAACGCTCGGTAAAAATGCCGGGCTCGGCGAAAAAGCCGGACTCGGGATAATGTGAATAGCTTCATACAATTTGTACAGCCACTAGGTCTTCCGGGAGTTTTACCGACTCGATAAATTTCCCGGTCCGGGAACCCGGCCTAAATGGTTTCCTATATTCCATTTGTTACTTTGAAAATAATCGTTAAAGAAACTGACAAAAACCAAGAATTATGTCAATCGTAAAAGAATTGATGTCAAATTATAATAACGTCTTTTGACAACCCTAATGCCAACTTCTAAATTCAGCAGCGTTTTTATTGTGTTCCTTGTCGCCTTTTGTCTCTTTAAATATAAGAATTAATTAAAACCCTTCAAAACGCCGCCAACTAAAATAAAATGGCTTCCGAAAGACGACGGCAATTTCCGAGAAAATGAGAAAGTGACTGGAGTTTTCGTACTCGGGAGATTAAAAGCCAAATTGTGTTACCGTACTTTTCTTTTATTAATTCAAAAGTCATCATCACAGTTTCAAGTCTATTGCGCTATTTAATAATAATAATAATATATTTTTATTTCAGACTATTGTCCATAAAATGTTAGTACACAATTGCAACTTAAACCTATGTTAGTACTTAACCTAAAACCTTAAACACTAAAACTAATCTAAACTTATAACTAAGTGAGCTACTGCCGACGAACAACAGTGTGTACACCATTCCAGCATCTCCAGAGAGGACCGTCCAATCTGTACGCAAATATGGCGAGGATAGCGTTGGTGCTGCTCACGAGCCTGTTCATCATGGATGCGGCACGTTTGCGAACGATCGCGTAGAAGTCGTCCACGCGGGCGTCCGCAAACATTGCCGATGCACTACAGTGTCGTGGCATCCCCAACACCGCCCTCAGCACATTATTGTACTGGACACGGAGAGCGCTGTAGGTCCGCTGCGTAAAGTCGGTCCACAGACTGCACGTGTAAAAGGTTTGACAGTAGGCTTTAAACAATGTTAATTTGACCTGCTTTGTACAACGTGCAAATCTACGGGCCAACATATTGCCCCGAACCGACAGCGCTCGCCGCTCTCTTTCGATGTCGCCATTGTCGTCGAGGCGCTCAGTCACCACATGACCGAGGTATCTGAACTCAGATACTTGTTTCAGGGGAGACCCGCATAAAGTGAATGATGGTATAAAATTCCCGCGTTTGATTTTTCCCCTGAATACAAGGAACTCACTCTTTTTGGCGTTGTATCTGAGTCCATTTTCCTCCGCGTACTCCTCACATATTTTCAGGAGCCTTCTAAGACCACTGACCGAGGGACTCAGCAGAACCATGTCGTCTGCGTAACTAATATTATTGATCATTAAACCATCAATTGAGCAGCCGACACCCGCCCCGCTGAGTCTCTCGATCAGACGGTTCACGTAGATATTGAACAGCCTCGGCGAGGTCAGGCCACCCTGCCTCACTCCACAATCCAGCTTATAGTGTTGGCTCATCGCGCTCCCCCATCAAATGAATCCTTACTTCCTTACTAATATTATAAATGTGAAAGTGTGTTTGTTTGTTTGTTTGTTTGTGACGCTTTCACGTCGCAACAAAGCTATTATATGGTAAGGTTTATGTGTGTCGGGATAGTTAGGAGGGTGGAGAGTGACGTAGGCTACTTTTTACCGCGGAAAAACATCCCATTCCCATGGGAAGATCGATGTTTTGTTAGTTGCTAGATATTTATTTTCGGAGTTGCCAATAGATGGCGTTAACAAAATTCATTTGCAAGTTCTGAATTACGCTATCAAATACTACATGTAATTTACTTAAGTCATAGGCAAATGTAATAGGCTACTTTAGCTCTGCCTCGAGAACTCCCCGCTCCGGCTGTGTTCAGTGTACCGCCCGCCCGCTGAAACTATCCTGTTGGCTGATGTCCGCAAGTTGCTGGACTCGCCGACACCGGTGGTGGGCGCGGGCGACTGGAATTGCAAGCATCCGGGGTGGAATAGCCTAGCTGCCAACAGAAGTGGAAGGCTACTTTTTGATGCCGCTGAACAGCACGGCTACACTGTCGAGTGTGTTGCACACCGTTACCGCGGCTCTGAATAAGAGAGAACGCGTGTGTGCAGTATTCCTCGACATGGAAAAGGCGTTCGACCGTGTTTGGCACGACGGCTTTCTCTACAAGATCTCGCAGCCGTCGGCGCCCCGGAGTGCCGTTAAGATGATCTCCAGTTTCCTCGAAAATAGAAGCTTCAGAGTAGTGGTTGAAGACGCCGAATCCACCGAGCGTCCGATCGCAGCCGGCGTCCCGCAAGGGAGTTGCCTGTCCCCGGTCTGCTACGCCTGCTACACCGACGACATCCCGGCGGCAGGGGGGGCGTCGCTTGCCCTGTATGCCGATGACGTGGCGTACATCACCACGTCGCTGAATAGAACCCACGCCATTGTCAAGATGCAGCGTGCGCTTGATGCCCTCCCCGAATGGCTCGCCGCGTGGAGACTGTCGGTGAATGTCGGGAAGACTCTGGGCCTTTGGGACGCTGATCGGCTCCTGCTGGGCTTCCCACCAGCGGGATTCACCCGTTAGGGGTTCGATCGCCTGGGCGGCGCGAAGAAAAACCCCATCCCGTTTAAGACTCTGTGGCCTGTAAAAAGGCCACCACTCACCGGACTTGACCTATTGGTTAACCACAGATGGACAACCAAGGGCCTTAGGGCCTAACCCAAGGACTGGCCCGTTTTAACGGGCCGCGAGAGACACCCCCAAAGGGGAACTAACTGTCCCGAGGGCTCCACACACCTCAGACAGGGTGGAGTGAAGAGAGCGAGTAGTAGGCTACTTTTTAGCCTAAATTCCTACGGGAGCGGGACCTACGCGGCTGTTACCTACGGGTCCCGAAGCGAAGCGCGGGCGGTTCTCTAGTATGAAACATAAAACTATAATTAAGAAAGCCTTCCAGTAAATTCACGTTTAGAGGAAAAGTGTTAACTCACTATCTTTCCTTAGTCAACCCGAAAAAATAGTATTTATAGCTGTTGTCATCATGTTTATAAATTTCTTATATGTATTATTATATTCATATTATATATTTATTTATAATATATATTCATATTTATGTCATATTAATATATATTTATATACATTCATATATTTGTTTATATCTATATGTACTTAGTAAATCCACATTAGGTATTTATGTATAGCGCTTCTCTTTTTTCTATTTTCTCTTTATTGCTACCGCCTCTTCGTTCTCCCACTGCCCTAAGGTTGACTGGTAGAGAATGCTTTTAGCATTAAGTCCGCCTTTTGTTCCTTTACTTTTGTAAGGTTCAATAAAGAATAAATAAATAAATAAATAAAACCCTTTGATCTTTGTTAAAATGTTGAGACAGCATGAACTTTTATAGGGACAAACGTCTTCGTCCTGAAGGGTAGAGCTACAGGTCTGTGACTGAATTAAAAAAAGACTTACTGGAATTCTTAGTCCATGCTCTTACTAACTATACCAACGGGATTATTAACAGGAATTACTTCAGTAACTGTCCTAGCCCTAGTAGGCACCTACTCACTGGGTGTGAGTACCAACTACGGCTCGAACATCGTTTACTAACTGATGTGATGATGGGATGGTGTTAATCGTTTGGTATTTCATATTTTGTATAATCGAATCTTTGATAATCTAATGTCTAGATTGAACATCGAATCCGCGCAAACGTGTCAAAAAATTGTGGCCAACTGTTAGCCACAATTTTTATATCATTGTGTGATTGATCACGCACACATAGACAATAGACGAACGTGTAAAACATCGCCTGCACGCACACATGCTTGATATTGTTGCCTTGTTTTTTTTGTTTTCATTGTAGGGCGACGCTCAATCCAGACATTAGATCATCAAAGAATCGAATATATTCATTGAATATATTCGATTCTGATTTGTAGATAATTTGATCAAACCTTCACGAATTCCCGCCATGCACGTAAAATTCTTATACGTAATCGATTACTAAAATCCCATCGCAATCGACTATTTTTATTCGTAATTTGTAACCGAATAGTTAATTCGTATTTTATATACAGCGTGAAGATGTTATGAAACGGAATCGTAAACCATGGAATCGCTTGACTCATCGAAACGAACGTTGAACTTTTATTGTATCGAAATGGAAATCCGTCGTGATCAACGACTCCGCCCATCTCGCATTGTCTTTACGTTAAAAAGTTTACGTTCTTTATTTGAATATCAGTTAGATCAGCCATGAATTACGTCATACGTAAGGGCGCGAGAGCACGCGAAAGGGTTGGGTAGTGTGGCAGGGGACCGGTACATGCTTGGTTACGTCATGTGCATTACTTTCAAATGTTAAAACTAATTTTAATCCATCATCTATACGTATAATAAAACTATAACTGATCGTATGTTTGTGCACGCTAATATCAGAAACGACTGTTCGGATTTTTATCAGACTTTCATATGGAAGATACTTAGAGGAGGTTGTGCTACACACAGGCTATTTTTTATCCCGGAGTTCCGTGGGATAGGGATTCACGCGGGAAAACTCCTGCACGAACGAAGTCGCGGGCACAACTAGTACAGAATATATTAAAATCTATACTACTTAGTGTCTTGGATGCAAATATGTAATTAACGTTAATCATAAAAGAGTAATAATGACGGAGTCATGTATCGTTAAACCATAAATAGCTGAGTATTGCTGTTGATATTTAGGTAATGGCTGTTTGTGTTCAACTGATGTTTAAGCAATAAGGTCATACTTGCGTTTACATCCGTCGTCCTTACCCTTTCGGACCGTTGGTCCCACTGCTAGGTTCCACTTTACGTGGTAAAAGGCAACTTCTTTCAAAGGACAACAGTTAAGTTACCGTGAAGTTTTGCTCCTCTCTCGTTTTGCTCCTCTCTGGGTTGATATGAGCACCAATTTTTCTGTTATCTCTGCTTGTCGATGTTGGTCGTTTTTTTTGTAAAAAGCAATTGTATTTATATTACCCTCCTATGATATAACTCTACTCTACACTATACCGATTTGGTCTTGTATAATATGCTCGTCGACAATATCTACAAAGAGCATATGTTACTACAAATATACCTACCTCATACCGTGACTTATTATAAATGACGATCGACATTCATAATAAAACAACACAGAATATTATGACTTCCCATTCATTGTCACAAATTGGTTGTCATTATATAAATCACGGCGCAGCGCCGGCGAGTCCGCTAGCAACCAACGGTGTAATGTAACACTTCACACTTTTTTGTTGCATCAACAGACATGGCTATTGTTAACGAGAAACAAAACCTAATAACCGTAATCTAAGATCGTTTAGTGCCGTTTTTGTGGCCGATATAATTAACTAGACGTCGGTGTTGGTTCTATAACGGAGATCTGTATCCTCAGGGTTGCCATATTCTCCATGATTTTCCAATGTTGAATCTCTGCAAATTCAAAGTGGTCCAACATAGCGAAATGATGGTTCAATAAAATTCAAACTGGTCCAATATGATGGTTCAGTCTCTCTTCTTGTGAAAAAGCGACTGTGCTTAGTATTTATTTCACAGAAGATTATTTACATTACTTCTAAGGGTTACAGTTCTAAGTCCTCTGCTGTGCATTGGTCTCACCTAACTTGTGTCACTCTTAATTGGTTTACCTTTATTATATCACTACCTATATTTCTTACAGAAGAAGTTTCTCCTCGAGGATCTTTCTTCCCTAGCGGTTATAGGGTCTTTGAGCCGCATCAGGCAGCTAATTTTCTAAGCTATGTGGGTTAGCTCTGTTCGTCTACAAATTGTACATAATTATATGAGACTAACACACTCCTTGATTAAATTCCTAATTTCCGTTCTAAAACTAACTCCAAATGAGTCCAATCTCTGCTAAATCTTGACTCCAGAATCTGTCAGTTTTAGCAGAGATTGTTCTCGATCATTTAAATGGAATAAGTGCCGCTGTTTCAAAACCGAGTTTTGATTCTCTCTGGGTATTTTTGTCGCGATCTTCCGTATAGGTTCCGCCACTAACGGCAACCCTATACAGTATCTGTATAATTATTACGATCGTATGCCAGAAACACGTTTAGCATTGGAATCCCATGATAAATATCAGAAGATTTGTCCAAATGAAACGAGGTATTTAAGTGATGGGAAAGGCGATGATAAGTAATTTGTACGCGCCGTGTAATATATGGGATATGGGTTTGAGAGATGTAAGAATAAACGCTTTATTAGAAATATTTTAGGCGAAATCTTTACTTATTGAAATTACTCATTTTATTTTAAATCTCGTATTGTGACATAAAACGTCACAAATATTGAAGACTACAACAATTTCTCTATCTCAAAAATGTCTACTCCTTCGGTAAAGACTAGACCGTTCGATGTACATATGTAATTCTTTTCCACGAAATAGGCAACAGGATCTTCGTTTGACCCTTTAAGCACTAAACGTAACAAAACGGAGTGAGGATGTAAATAGGCATTTTGTTCGCAGAAAACTCTATACAAGTATTCCCACGGTACACAAATGCATCCAGTGGAACGTAAACTGTTGATCTATAGCGAAACCAACGGTAAGAACAGCCTTTGTGTGAATTCCGGATGCTATCGTTACGAACTACCACAGAACAAATATCGAGCGGATCGACGTACCCAACAAATATTCAGCAGGACAGTTGTAAATTATTTTGTTCACATACAAATGAGTTTGAAAGCATCTAAAACCGCAGTTATAATTTATTTTCTATCTTCTATAACTTGAGGCGTAATATTTGGAATTATTGTTTTAGAGTGAGATAAATCATTGATAAGCTGGCAAAAGAATGTGACCGTTAGGTCGATTGATAAGTTACAAAATTTGAAGATGTTCTGAAATGTGACAAGACTGCTGGTCATGTTTGTATGTAAATAACCGACCAACGCGTAGACGAACCAACCGATGGTAAGTGCTCAACGTTGCCAATGGACATCAGTAACAATAAAGGTATCACCCATCTCCTGGAATATGACAATCGTTTGGTGGCTGATTCTAGCAAGCAACGATTCCTTAATGAGGAAATTTGTAGAAGCGAAGTTAGGCGGTTTACTAGTATGAAATTAAAATGCGTCAGCGCTTAATATTTTCACGCTATTGTATAGGACGCAAATGCGGTACATTTAGCGTTATGGAGGCGTGCCGGCGTGCTCTGTTATGAATTACGGTCACCCAACGATTAGTGAACGATGTCAACAGTTTTCATTTACAGTAATGTGGTCGTCATAAAAGTTAAATACTCGCGCTTTTACTATGGAAAATGCTTTACCTACCCATTTCAGCCTTTCCTACGGACGAAATGTAAAGTTCCAAAGGTTTTGCGAATTGAAATTTTTTAGTTAATAATCGTTTTGTGTTTTGAACTTTTATATTGCTTGTCGGTATGGGTAGGGAAAAGCGATAACACAATTTCCAACTTACTAACGATTGTTTTGAGACTATATGACACTCAGAAAGTGTACTGCACGTTACTATTATGCCACGTATTGCTTAGAGGAGTTTCTACGAGTAGATCTAAGAGTGCGAGACTTTTAAGCACACCCATATTACGACTAAATGTAATGGATAAACTAGGTTCATGACCTTTATGTGTTTTGTGAGTTCCTTTACCTCATCTCTTCATTAATATTCCGTTGATTTGTAAACACGCTATATCGTCAATAATATAGGATTTTGGCTACCACATTTCAACGAGTTTAATCAGTGTCCACTAGCAGTCCGTATTTTATAATAATCTTTTGAAATCTGATATTTTTGAATGCAAATTCGGTTTATGGACGCAGAGAGAAATGTCGCAGGCAAATCTTGAAAACGGCTGGGATTGCAAATTGAAATATAAAATGTAGAGTAGTACGCGTTTCTTGATTTGACGTCCTATGCTGAATTTCATAGGTGAACAGAATTCATTGTGTCTAGATAAAATTTTATATTATGCTTATGAGACATGTATTAAAAAGTTAGAAAACTGGTTGTACTAGTTTACTTCTTAAGATGCAGCACGTCTTTGATCTCCTGGTACCATAAAGGTTTATAGGCTGTGATAATCACCTACTCGTTCAATTGCATATATTTATTAACCATAATTACAACGTTATTATGTTGGTCATAAACTACGTATCACTTGCGTGATGAAGGTTTAAAATCTTATTTGCTGAGAGCAGGCAGTATGTCTGCTTACTTATCAAAAAAATAAGTCGTACCTAATCGATTGAGGACCCTTGTTAATTTAAGCTGGCATACAATAGAAAATGACACCTGTCTGATTCCTTGTACACACTCCAATTAGAGCAGCAAACTTGAAGTACTCCGGTCCAATTACGAGTGTGATTCAAGCAGTATTATGTTATGAGGGTGACTCAAATTCTCAGTTAATAGCGCGTACCGTCCCAGCCGATCGGAACGGAGTGATCCTGTTTCGAACTTGAGACGACTTGGGTGTTGGATTACTGGGATCGAAGGTGACCTGGCGGCTTGGTCACATTTTTCATCGGCAAAATAAATGTGAGGTTTGCTTGTGGAATAAAATGGAATAGAAGGTTTGACTAATGTTATAACATAAATGGTGATATCGCAACGGAAGCTCTGACGGTGTTAGCTGATAAAATTTATAGTAAGCAAGACTTGATTATTGGCGATTTCAGGGGAATCGTTAACACAAAGCCATATATAATACTAAAGTTTTACGGTTAAAATCTATTTACCTATAAAATAGTTTATAGCACTGTATCGGAATGTAATTACTGGTCGGAATTAAATGAATCTTTTAAATAGTGTGCGTTACGGTAGAATCTTCCTCATTTATTGCTTGGCTTGGTTTATTATTTTAAACGATTATGCTCTCCAAACGTTCTCCAACCGTTATTACATTGCGCGTGAAGTGACTTTTAACGTCGACATTAAATGCCATTTTAATGGCATGAGACGTTTTTTACTTTAAAAATGATCTTAATATATCATCAGCGTTATTGTATGAAAATATGCCTGAATATGTATTGCCAATCTTCATACATATTAGGATTTTAGAATTTTGTATGTAAAATATTGAAAAATTTGTAGAATTCCAGAATGTTTTCAAAGAAAAAACTCTTCTGAATAGACTACGGGCCCATGTCGAAAATGGGGGGGTCATACGAACCACCAGGTGATGTATATAGGACGATATAAGAGCACAAAATAATAAGATTCAGCACTATGCCGTCACTTGTAAGCTGTCCAACTGAGTGCTGGTGAGAATTCAAAAGTGCAGGTAGAGGGAGTACATTTTGGTCATATGATTCTGTACGGCATTTTCACCATCGATAGATCCATGAAAAATAATAAGAAAGCGCGCAGTCCCGTAAAAAAATGGTGAGCCACAAAGTTGGTAATTTTTTTTGATTTTTTGAAAATTCCAGGGTAAATTTGGTCATTTGATCCTGGACGGCATCAGTTTCATACTGTTTCAATACAGCTTCTAATCCATTATTCCGCAACGCCGTACAAAAATCATGCGACAAGGGGAAAAAATCGAGGGTTGCAACCCCCTCTATTTCCGTGGTCTGGGGGGTGATTTGAAACAACATAAAATTAATTTATTTTGAAAGTATTTTATGCACAGATAATATTTTTTTACATGCCGTACATTTTCGTTGGTCCAAAGGTTTGTAGGGAAAAAAAAATTCAAGGAAAAATCCATAGAACGAAATGTATGAAAAATATAGTCTGCATTAAAATGTACGGCATCATTTTTTCCTAATTTATGTATCTTAATACTATTTAGAACAAGGGAAAAATTTAGGAAATTGCTATATTCTATTAATCTATGAATATTTAAACTTCTGCAATAATTTAACAAATTTCAGTTTTTGTATTTCTCTATAACTTTTTTTAGAACAGTTTCTTTTGAACGGCAATACTATGCAACAATTATATTTTACAATATCATGTTAAAAAAAAAGTTGCCGTACAGTGTCAAATGACATTACAGATTTATAAATCAAGTATACCATGAAATTAAGGTAATTATTAATATACATTCAAATGAACAATAACTTTTTGACGGCATTATTTTTAATAGTACTTTTGAGTGCTAGATAATGTTTTGGAACCGAAGCCGTACTTTTTCAAATCACCCCCCAGACCACGGAAATAGAGGGGGTTTCAACCCTCGATTTTTTCCCCTTGTCGCATGATTTTTGTACGGCGTTGCGGAATAATGGATTAGAAGCTGTATTGAAACAGCATGAAACTGATGCCGTACAGGATCAAATGACTAAATTTACCCTGGAATTTTCAAAAAATCAAACAAATTTACCGACTTTGTGGCTCACCATTTTTTTACGGGACTGCGCGCTTTCTTATTATTTTTCATGGATCTATCGATGGTGAAAATGCCGTACAGAATCATATGACCAAAATGTACTCCCTCTACCTGCACTTTTGAATTCTCACCAGCACTCAGTTGGACAGCTTACAAGTGACGGCATAGTGCTGAATCTTATTATTTTGTGCTCTTATATCGTCCTATATACATCACCTGGTGGTTCGTATGACCCCCCCATTATCGGCATGGGCCCGTAGTCTAGAAGTATTTTTCTTCAAACTGATCTTGGTGATAAACAAAAATATTTAAATGACTGCGAATCATATCCTCCAATGTTGTTCACTACCTTATAAGCTTTTCGAGTATAATAGTTAATATTACAGAGTAGGGGTCAACTATGCTCGGTATTCCTTATTGAAAGACGAAATCCGTAGGAGAAAAGGGATTAAATACCCAACCAATTACCCGATAACCCTTGAAGATGATAGATCTTTAAGATCGTACAACTCGTTATACAATATGAATGATGACTATCGTTTACTTGTCTAAAGTCTTACGCAAATTAACTAGCAAATCAAGCCAAGTAGCGCTTGGACGAGAAGAGGATCTTCAGATTGAGAACACACTGAAGAAAAGATTCTTATGCAATGAATAGGCGCCGCTTCATAAAATTTCTCACAATTTTCATAGAATCCAAAGTGATCCAAATAAGAACATCGTGGCCTAAAGTTCAAATGTGCACATTTGTATTCTGTTCTGCCCGAGGCACACAAAACGGTGATATTATCTATCGTGCATTTATAATAATGATTATAGCCTGCTCATTGCCGTCGCATGGATGAAAATCCCTCGTTTGTACTGTAAGGAACTCCTTTTGGACAATCACTAATTATGTCAATAAGAAGGAGTAACAGGCCGTTTACTTATAAAAGGATATTAAAAATACAACTGTCAGATGAAGACAAAAAGAGAACACGAATATTTACTATGGGAAAAGATGTATGTTTGAATGATTAAAAATAAACAAGTTAAACAGTAAATAATTGTTTTCTGGGCTCCCCTTTTAGCTCAGAAGCGGGAAATAACTCACGTAAGTCCTGATAAAATGCATTTACATACTTTGAATTGAGTAAAGATTTTGTTATGTCAAAGATGAAAATTTTAAACACGAACAATGGGCCGTCATAAGAAATGTAAAAATAATGATGATAATCGGGAAGCTTATTTACGCCGTAAATTATTGAAGGCGGTCGAAACCCGTAAATTATATGAACCTAATGAGGTACCGTCTACATCAACACCGTCCAATAAGGTCGATCAGGTGGTATCCAACAATGACAGAATTCCATCACATATTGCACAGTCGTTGGCTGAAAGCCATGATAATGCTGCATCTCGACAAAATATATCATTACCGGGGTATACTTATTTTATGCCCGGACCATCATCGTGTTCTTCGACATTTCGATATGTGGGCCGTAGTGATCCATTGCCAGAGTTTGACCCACAAACATCAATAACCACTATGGAGCAATGGATAAGAAAAGTAGAAGGCATTTCTAATATGTATGGTTGGGATGAAAAGACTCTTAAATTTAATTGCACTTCTAAGATGAAGGGTTATGCTCGACTATGGTATGAGCAATTATATGTGAATCAAATTTAAGTTGGTCCGATTGGAGGGCAATGCTGTTAACAGCTTTTCCTTCCAGTCGTAGTAAATTAAATGTGATGCGAGACTTGGTCAATGCATTAAGACGCTTTGATCAAGATTATATACGATTCTTTTATAATAAATTAGCTTTAGGTAACGCATGTGGATTACCCGAGTCACTGATTACGGAAGCTATCATAGGAACTCTTAACAATGATTTGATAGGTACAAGTTGGCGCTATTTCTGCTAGATGTCACGATCCTCCAACGCTCTTGAAATATTTATCATCATTTGCTCACCCGGTTCTAAATGAAGCTGAACGTCAGAAAGAAGTCAGTTACACTTACAAACCTCAATGTTACATTTGTAAGGGTCTTGGCCATATTACATCTGAATGTATGACTAAAGTACAAAACAAATGTGATAAAAACAATTTAGTCTGAAACGGGGTCATGTTGAAAGTGATTGTTTTACTAAAAATAAAAAAATGTAGTTATTGTAATAAAACTGGTCATACTAAAGACGAGTGTTTGAAGTTAAAATCTCGAAATTGAACAGGTGACAAGTAATGCATGATACACCAAATATTAGAAAAATAAATCTATCTCTAAATATTATGTTACTATTAACATTTACCTATGATTGTCATAATGTGTACGGTTTATTAAATTTTGGTAGGTCTTGGTAAACAAATGTAAGTCAGTCACTTGCTCAAAAAAAAAGTCTTTCCTAATATCGTTATAAATAGATTTGGTGGATTGAAAATCATGCCGATTTGACAGTGTCATGTTAAAAGCGTAATATCCTACCTGATAGGTAGTGCTTGAGGTATCGGTGCCGTCATCATTTTGATTTTATAATAATAACAAAATCTGTTGTCGTTTGGCTAAACGCTCGCGACAATAGATGTGATGTACCCCAGAATTGGGAGAAATATCAGTTAGATATTACAAATAAATAATAATAATAATTCTTTATTTCAGGTTCAGGCCAATATTTGTTAGTAACATTTTGTACTTATATCTAGGGGTTAGTAAATACTGACAAAATAAGACTTATAAACTAACTAAACTGGGGACTGGAAATGGGGGTTTCCACGCCCAGGCACAGTCTGTACTGCACCACGTGCATGTAGACTTACCCAGTGCCTGAGAAATGGTGAGTCCCACCTGTCCACTAGTGTGCCCAGTATGGTGTTGGTGCTGTCGCGCAAGCGGTTTAGGAGGGAGGCGCATCGCTTCCGGATGATGGCATGAAAGCCATCAGTGTGAGCCTCTGAGAACATCCCGGAGGCGCTACAAAAGCGCGGCAACCCCATCAGCATTCTGAACCCATTATTATATTGTACACGCAGAGAGTTGTACGTCCTCTGCGTATAGCTGACCCACAGGCTGCTCGTGTAAAAAGACTGGCAGTATGCTTTAAAAAGCGTCGCCTTTACCTCAGCGGTACAACGAGCAAACCTACGAGCCAGCATATTACAACGGACGGCCAACGCCCTGCGTTCCCGTTCAATATCAAAGACATCTTTCATGTCCTCGGAAACCCAGTGGCCCAGATATTTAAAATGCGAAACTCGCTTAAGAGGAGTACCATTAATTGAGACGGGAGGTGCGTTTAGAACTCGCTTATTACCCGTTCTGAAGATCATAAACTCACTCTTGCTTTCATTGTATCTAAGCCCATGGGACTTCGCATACCTTTCACAGATGCGCAAGAAGTTACGCAGAGCTCCAATCGACGGGCTTAGAAGCACCATATCGTCAGCATAACTTATGTTATTGATGCAAACGCCATCAATATGGCACCCTATACCAGTGCTACTAAGCTCTTCGATCAGACGGTTAACATATAGGTTGAAGAGCTTCGGAGAGGTAATCCCCCCTTGTCTCACTCCGCACTCCAACCCATACACGCCTGAGTAAGAGCCCGCCCACCTTACTGTGTTGGTTTGATTTTTATACCATGTACGTAGAATTGTCGTCACATCGTTAGGTAGGGCGGTCTCCTTCTCCAGCTTTTCCCACAGCAAACACCAGATCAAATGCCTTGGACAAGTCCAGGTAGCAGGCATAGACCGGTGAACTTCTATCAGTGTAGTACCGAACAGTTTGCTTGAGAGAAAATATAGCACTTTCCGTGGATAGGTTTGGCCGAAAACCAAACTGTGCATCGTTTACTTTTAAATATTTTTCGAGGTATCCATCAAGCAAACTGTCCAGTACCTTGGCGATCACAGTAGCCAATGATATTGGTCTATAATTTGTCATATCTGAGGCATCCCCAGTTTTATTTTTGATAATTGGCACAACAATTGTCCTCAAAAGGTCATCGGGTAGATGTGAGTGACTCATGCAAAGGTTGAACAGAAGTGTCAAGACCCTAGGCAGGTGGACGCCAGCGTGCTGTAAATGCTCAATACTGAGGCTATCGTGCCCTGGGGATTTACCTCGAACCATTCTCTTAATTACACGGGCCACGGTGTGGGTCGAAAACCTTGTGGTGAGCTGTACAGGTTGCCCTATATACTGCTCACCTTCCAGTATAACACCCGTCGACCCTAGTGGCGAGTTAACCCTAAAATGCTTCTGGAACGCATCGGCTATATCTTTAGGCTCATACAAGCCGGCAACGGTCACTGGCAGGCCCGGTTTCGGGTCTAATTTGTTAGTAGATTTCCAGAGGAGTCTGAAGTCCTTGACGTTATGGTGTTGAGCAATTATGTCCATTTTAATTTGTTGCTGATTGTTCTGACGCCGTCTCAACTTGGACCTAAAGACCCTTCTGGACTCAACCATATCTTTATATATGTGGCCAGTATTTGGCTTATCAAACAATAACCAATTTTGATAACAAAAACGAGCCCACCGATGAGCGCCACCGACGTGTCTGTTCCATCCTATTATTCTCTTTCCCTTTTTTGTTAACAATTCTTTATAACAGTTTTTAGCACTCTCAGTAAGTATATCTATTACATGTTTGTACAGGTTATCTATTAACATCTTATGGCGGCTGTCTGTACACATCCTATCAGCACATTATGTTAAATTCAGCTGGGAAGTGTATAAGCCGTAGTCTCGAATGGCAAAGAAATTCATATTCCTTTATTTGATTACTATCCCTCTCGCCCCATATAGAGCGCGTTAAATTATTGCTAAAATTATAAAAATAATTTCATTGTTTAATCGTCTATAATCTCGTAATAACTTAATAATATGATCGTTCTTGCTATTATTGATTTATTTACCCTAACAAAATGAGTATAAATTATATATGATCGGAGGCTGTTCGTGACATAAGTTATAAATATGTTATATTTGCTTTGGTTAATTACAAAAAACGTTTGCCTTTTCGTATTATCAGTGACATGGGTAAGACGTTAAATTTTAAAGATTTTAAAAATTATTGTCTTCGGAGACAGATACAGCTATTGCTGACTTAGTTGATTCGGTGCAATATTAGCAATGACAGTGATTTTTAATATCTTAATCAATATTGTTATGTAACACAGAGGTACCTCTGAGCCTTGAGAGGCGTTATATGTAATGTCATCATGGTGACCGCAAATACTTATAAGTTGAAATTGTTTCATGATTCAAATTCAAAGCATGCTACTTGTATTAACTTTAATTATATAATTATAAGAACTAAAATATATTCACAATAAATATCGCAATAAAATATATGAAATTGATTAACATTAAGAAGTTAATTAAGCATTAATCATTAATCGACATTAAGAAGTCTGATTAATATATAACTATTCACGGATATTAAGAAGTCCGTATTATAACTTAATTATGGACATTAAGAAGTCCGACTTTTATTTTATTGACATTAAGAATTAATTTGTTTAACTTAAAGAAGTATGATTAATGATTAATAACCAATTATTGTCATAAGCTATTTAAATCGATCGAGCTCTGTATCCGTTATAAACCATTAAGAATTTTATATTGGTATTTGATCAAGTACCTACTATAAATTCAACATAATATCATGTAAGTCATTAAGAAGACTTACTTAAACAAGTCATTAAGAAGACTTGGTGTTGTAAGTCATTAAGAAGACTTACTTAAACAAGTCATTAAGTAGACTTGGTGTTGTAGGTCATTAAGAAGACTTACTTAAACAAGTCATTAAGAAGACTTGGTGTTGTAGGTCATTAAGAAGACTTACTTAAACAAGTCATTAAGAAGACTTGGTGTTGTAGGTCATTAAGAAGACTTACTCAAACAAGTCATTAAGAAGACTTGGTGTTGTAGGTCATTAAGAAGACTTACTTAAACAAGTCATTAAGAAGACTTGGTTTTAATTTAATTTTGCTTTTCAGTAAATCATCTTCAGAGGTGAGTTTATTTTCAGCTAAATAAATGGAATATAATGATGAACTAAACTTCGCGGGTCGCGAAGTGTATCAGGAAGGCCGACTGTAAGGAACTCCTTTTGGACAATCACTAATTATGTCAATAAGAAGGAGTAACAGGCCGTTTACTTATAAAAGGATATTAAAAATACAACTGTCAGATGAAGACAAAAAGAGAACACGAATATTTACTATGGGAAAAGATGTATGTTTGAATGATTAAAAATAAACAAGTTAAACAGTAAATAATTGTTTTCTGGGCTCCCCTTTTAGTACCTTCCTGTCGCTAGTGAAATTCGAGAAGTGCCAATGTCGGTGCGCGCTTGTAAGACGGTTTGTTTATAAAATAACATTTTTATTTTACAATCATCGTTCGGTATTCGGTAGGTATTCGATGTGGGTGGAATTTGCGAAAAAATCATATTATCTACAGTTTCGGTCATGTGGACAGGAGCGGAGGCGGAAAGATCTGTTGTCCTGTTTCAGGAGCATCGATTGGCGTTCTCGATGCGTCGCGTTCGAATGTCGTTCTTCGTCCTTGGGTGTTAGGGTTGGAGTTGGCGTTTCGGGGTGAGGAGTTAGGTCGTGAGGGTTCTGCGGTGTGCGGGCTACACGCGGCCGGCCGCTAGCCGCAGTACCGCGCCGCTCGCCGGCATCATCGCCCGCGTCACCGTGCGCCCTGTCGACAAAAACGCGACAACGTAGTTCGCGAACATTTCGTTCGATAACATGCGACGCGTTGCGGTAGGTTTAGCATGACGAACGTTCGATGTTATTTCGGCGCGTGTGCGAACAATTTTTTTTACCAAATAAATTGAATTAAATATTATAATCAGTGTCAGTGTTTTGTATATCGAAGTAACCAGTGTTTAAGTGCATTTAACCCGTAGTGAGAATGTAAAGTTGAGATAATTGCGTGTTGGATGTAGGTATTAACTGTGTTTGTGGTTTTGATAAACGCGCCGATCGCTTGTATTTCCACGAGGAGCAGTTGCTTCCAAATTAAAAATGTTTTTGTTGTGTTTAATGAAGATAACTTCGCAAATTGTGATTACTTTAATAATTTTTTTCTCGACTTTTCATCGAATTACGACGCACTTTGTGAGCAAGCGCAATGTTTTAAAAACAGGATAGTTAGATTGGCGTTTCCTGTACGATGAATGTGATGATAAAGTATGACTTGTTTAACTTTTACATGACAATATATTATGAATGATGGCCCTGGAAGCGAACATGATAAGTAAACAATAGAACAGTAATAAAAAGTTTTAAATGGATGTGATCGTCAAACCGATAGTAGTCATCAAGCGTTTTGCTAAAGCAAACTATCGCAGTTTCTTGTATGTGATTTTCACAGTCACCATCAATCAGGACACTTGAAAATCTGAATACTTAGTAGATAAATCTAGAACTGTTTGTGTTTCGTAGGGCAGTTGTGTTACTGTGTATTGCAGTTTTCTAGATTCTTTTAGTCCACGAATATCTTCTGTTATATTTACCTAAGTATTACGTGAAAAATTTGAAGTTTTCTGATGTATCTTCTATTTGCTTACACAGATAGGACTCAGGTTTTCTTAAGCTGCAGTAAACGCGTAAAAGCTTAAAGTTGCGTTGGAAACCTCTAACTAATCCTCTTCACTTTTAATTATAATCCTTACAATACTTGCAGAATATTTTCTTCAAAATGTTTCTCGAAATTCTCATCTTAATTGCGATAAATTTCGAAACAATTTTCTCGGGTTACAGACCTTTCGGCTTTACATCTTGTCGGATCCTCAAGGGCCTCGGCCGCGGTTCCTTATAGATAAGTATTTTCTTAATTAATTACTTGAAGGACCATCGCTCGAGGACGACAGGCCGTTTCATCAAATTTACGAGAGTAAAATTTTACTTATGTTACATTTAAATAATGATCATGACAAATTGTTAGCATGTGTAACATTTTGTGTGTTATTCATCTTCGGAGATGTCATAGGTTTTTTTCCAATGAATTGACGCTAATTTATGTTATGTTGGATCATTTGATAGACTGATGATCTTAATGTCATTTTCAAATCCAAATTGAAATCGTAAACAATAAATATAAGATAGAGGGTTTGAAATGCTTACGATTTACTCAAGTAGTAAGCAATAATCGGATACTGATGTGTGATTACCAAAAATTAAGTTCATCCTTAATTTACTACACAGTTTTTATCCAACAGCAAATTTTATGATGCTTGCGGTTGTCCCAGACTGTACAGTACATTATAAGTATTCGTCTGAATGCCAATTTGAAGTTATATGTAAATAAGCTCATTTCGCATACAATTTCCGTTGCGTATAGACTTGTTCACAGAATCGTTTTTCGACTTTAGTATCCAGGTTTCATATATTTTATGCTTTTTATGATTACCAAGAATACTCATTTATGGTTCTTTTATGTGGAAACCTATGCATGAAAGTGCTGGTATGGTTTAAATAATGTGAGTTTTATTAATATTTTGTAAATTTAAAACGATGAAAGCCGAGCCTTGTTTGCCTGTAATGATTTGTAAAACTGAAATATATTATTATTGGGTAAACGTCGCTTAGCTGATCCTTAAATATCCTGAATTCATCTTGTCTTAACTATAGTACTCAAACATATTTGAAGAAATAGCGAATAGCAAAATAGTTAATCTATTAATGTTAACCCATCAATATTAAATGATTTAATTTGCACTAAACTTTAAAAACCTTTAGCTTTGTTATTTAAATCGTTTGATTTTCAGTTTAATTTATTTTTTTAGTTTAAATAGTCCAAAAAATCAAAAATTGGTTCTATCTTGACCTTAGATTACATGGAAATTTATCGAAGGTGTGTTCGGGTTCTGGGAAACGATGCCTTTACCTGTCTTCAGATACGATCAGATTTGTACCTAATTATTTTTTGCACTTTTATTTTATAGTTATATTTTTCGATTTGTCTTCTTTAGCATTGTTTCTTTTTACAATCATGATTCTGCATTAAATTTTTTATCAATTTTGATGTTTTGATTAGGTGCCTGAAATTATGTGTATGTACGGTCGGCCAAAGAATTGGTTTACCACCCTAAGTTTGAATGCCGTTTGCAGATTCATAGGTGATAAAGGTTAGTTTCGCTTGCAGATCGATCTGACAACTTTTATTGCCATTTTTATCCGATTATAAATACGTGACATTTGTTTTGTTCTTATTTTAAACTTGATAGAAGTATTTTCAGTGCCTCTATTATGAGTTGTTGTAGTAAACGTAAAGGACGTTACTATTGCAGTTGACGTTTAGAATTTGTATGAGAATTGTAGTTCAGTATCGTAACCGCTAGAGGCGCTGTACGGATTTCTCATACAAATTCTAAACGTTAACTGCAATAGTAACAGTTTGACGTTTACTACAACAACTCATAATAGAGGCAAAGAACTAAGTGACTATTTTCAGAACATTTGGAATACACGCAACATACAAAATCAAGAAGATTTATACTTTTGCTTTTAAATTGCTTTATTTCCGTTACGAAATTGCGGTAATTTCTAAATCCACGCGAGCGTAGTCGTCAATAGTTAGCTGGTGGTACCATGAAACTACAATATAATGGTTTATTATTATTCAATTGATGAATACAATTGATTAAAACTGAAATATTTTCTATAAACTTTATACTCTATAAATTTTAACAATATACAAAATTGCTGCTACTTTGTAAAGGTAGCCATTGACGATACGTCCATTTGGAATGCTTCCAAATAGAAGACATCCATATGGAAGCACCTCCAAAGGAATTCTTTGAAATTTTGGAAGCCGTTGACAATACGTCCATTTCTAAATGTATGAAGGCACTTCCAAATGTAAATCTTCCATTCAGAAGCACTCCAAATGGACGCATCGTCAATGGCTACCTTTGGACTTCATTAGGTGAATGAATGTGTCAAATTTTCCAGTTCAATTAAATGAACTTAAAACAATTATTTTAATTACATTGTTTCCGTCTCACATTATTTTGAGTGAAAGTATATTTTTACTTTAAAAATTTAAATAAAGACAACGTTAAGGATGGTAAACTTACGTAAGAATAATTTTCGGCGAATTGAAAGCAAGAGAAATAGTTTTACTGTTTCGAGCTGAGTTTCTTAAGACGGCGCGGCGTAGTACTTAGTAACGGAACCATTAAGCTGAATCCCTCGTTCTTCGTTACTTAAATCTGTACAAGTCGAAGTGGAGTTTATTGTGTACTGGAAAGATTTGTCCTGAAATACCTTCCATTTGTCCTGGTCATCTGTCATTCGTTTTAGGATTCTTAGTTAATGCTGCGACTCACATAGTCATAGCTTAATCAATAGCATCAATTAATTAGACTTTGGATTGTGACGGGTTTGAGTGGAAAAACAACAATCGTCATGGTCTTATCTAATCAAGTAGAACTTCATGAATTTGGCTAATCCCGTGTGTTTCGTTAATACCAAGGCAATTAAGTTAAAATAATTGTCAACCTTTGTATAACTATGATCATTACTAAAACCTAATTATTCTCTTACTAAAATTTTACATTCGTCTCATAATAAATCTTTTAGGTTTGGCTACATATGAAACTGTCGCCATGTTTAAAAACACACAACCACACTGTTATGGGCTATTTTACTACTGTAATTGAACTGTTAGTCTTAGATATCACGGAACGACATGAATACGAACTGACATAGGTTTGAGGCCTGTAATGCTACATTTACTTGATAAATCAATATTTCTCATTTTACAATATTGCCGTACGTATGTCAAAGAGTCGTGCTGATTTATGTCTGCTTAGATTATAACATTGTATGCACAACGTATGTTATTGTGGATTTGTGCAAATTGTAAATTTTTAATTGCAGTAAGTTTAATGAAAAGATAGGTAAGGTAATTTAGGGCTATTTAAATAAAATTCAGTCCTTCTCTCTGGTATTTGAATGGATCAAAGAAATGTTCTAAGGCAATAATTCCTAATTACATCGCCGGCTATTCTTCTGAAGATTTTGTTCATCCTATATCGAGTGCGGCGCTCTATCTAGTAACCCCTGCTGGGGGTCGTCGCCCTAATACTGTTCGTCGCATTTAGGGCTTTATTATAATTCTTGAATAAAGTTCATTAAGTTTTTGATGACCTCAATAGTAAATTCATTTTATCCCTATCTATGATGTTACGAGCTGTTAAGATTTGATCTAGGGCAAATTAATAATTAAAAGAAGTTCTGATTGCAACCTATTAATGGCCCACTACTAAGCAGGGTCTTTCCTTATCGTTGAGGAGGCCTAGAGCATACATACTCCACCACGCTGCTCCAGTGCGGTTTGTTGGAAGAGTTAGTGCCCAACCCAAGTGTCGGAAGTTTTCATGTTGCTCGAAGGCCTCTGACATGGTTTAACGACAGCTGTCTGTCGATACCAACGTGACAAACGGCTTTACGTGCCCTCCTCAGCTCGGAAGTTCTGAACTGAATAAAAGTGTAAAATTATTTTTCTCAAAGATCGGTAAATTCTGTCGATCTGCACTTCTTCAACTTGGTGTCTGTAACCTGTATGTCGTTTATAGCGAGAGGAGTGTCGAGTTCAGTAATGTGGTAGATAATGGGTTGAAATGATCATTGAACATTATAAATTGATAAATATATATGTCATCATCAATTAATTTTATAAAGGGCAAATAAAATATTAGTACTACGTCTGCTGGACGTTTTATTCAATGACCATATTAACTACTTCAAATTTTTTTATTTATCATCTGTTCATTTTCGAAGATGGCCTGCTCGTTGCCCAGAAACACTTTGGTAGAACACTTGAAACCCTTAGCCTTGGCACATCTCGCTTCTCTTCTCTGAAGCACCTCTCCACTCTAAACCCTGCATCAACAGCTTACCATACCTTGCCTAGCCTCACCACATCTCTTATCACTACTTCCTACTGACCTTATTCCTCACAATTCTTAAAGTACAGAGGTCAAAACTTCGTTAAAATATCCACTAGAACCACGTATAACTTGTTACTTAGTAATAGACACAAATTATAATTAGTGCGAGTTTATTATTAGTACTTGTTTTGATGAATCATTCACGGTTGGGTCAGGCGTGGCCGCGTGTCTGATGCGGAGTCGGGTTCGTGTGGTGCTTTAATTTATTGGCTACTTGATGTGTTTAGTGTTGTGTCCTTTCTAAATGTGGATGATTAATTTGGTGTTGTAATTGCAACTTCTGCGCGAATATTAGATCCAGTCTATATTTATATCTTGTTGTTTTTTTGGTTTGAAAATGTTTTGGTTTTAAAATAAAGAGTTTGTCGAATCGTACTGTATTCTTTTGATTGTGTTATCTCATAACTTTTTACTTTGTGAATTAATTTAGATGTGTTTTATTCGGAAGTTGTGCGTGTCGTAGATCTCATTTGACGTGACGTGACGAGCGCTTGACGGGTATTTTTTGAGTTATCTCTACTTAACGACGCTGAAGTTTTTTTGTAAGATGTTATTCTTAATGCTTTATTAAGTTAAGAATGTATGATCATTGACGACTTTCATCCTTGAAATGAGGAATAAACAAACTTCTTTACAACGAATGACTTTTATCATGATCTTTAGATAGATAGATAGATCCCTTTTATCATATCATCAGCGTGTTAAAATCACCATTAGGTATACTGGCCTGATTTCAATAGTCAATTTATCCATAATGTTTGAATATGTCTCAACAAATGTGCGTTTTAAGCATTTAAATGTCACTTGCTACAAACGGTGAAGGAAAACATCGCGAGGAAACCAGCATGCCGGAGAGTTCGCAAAAACTCAAAGGTGTGTGAAGTCCGCCAATTCGCACTTGGCCAGCGTGGTGGACTATGGCCTTAACCTTCTCATTGTGAGAGGAGACCCGTGCTCAATAGTGGGCCATGATGGGTTGAGATGATGATGCTAGTTTGCCGTTTGCTAGGCAGCTAACTTGAGAATTAATTACAGCTAGATGGACTGTTGAAACAGCCAAATTATATACTATTACTACTATAGATTCTCGTAGTACTTTGTCCATATGTTTGACGTAGTTTTCGATATCGTTGGAGCGCCCTCCATCGTATAAATAGAATCGTTTAGGAGTTTGTTTACGTTCGCTCGTTTACTTTATCAATTACACAGCGCAATGAAGTAAACAAGATCGTACGCGTGTTAATACGTACCGTAAAACATTCACTACTAGGTCAGTGTATAGGCACGTACTTACGTTGATCAGCAGTTTTATAGCACCGGTCTGTTAGGGATGTTGATTACAAGTTACTTGAGTTTGTTAAAACTAATATTATTTAGATAATTTTGTTACCAATAATTATCTTTATAATTCTTTTGGTTAAAGCTCCGACTGCTCATATTCGGAACTTGAATGTAGGCAAGAGATATCAAATACTTCGATAGTGTGATTCAGGTCTGTCGTAACGTTATCCTGGGACGTGTGTGCCATGTCGTCACGCTTGTATAGGTATTAATTAGCATCTACTCACTTTTTCTCATCACCTCAAGTTAAATTTATTTTAAAAGCATCTTTTAAATCTTAGCATACCCACGCTAGCTTAAGATTAAAGTTTAAAATTTCTGTAAATGTGATTTGCTTGATTTCCTTTGTTAGTATTACTTCTGCTTCTTAATTAACAATAAAAGAGTTAGAGGCAGCCCTATGCTATGAAAGCAAAATATGAACTTGCTAACGAGGCGTTTATGCGTGCGTGGAACTAGGGCAGTACACTTGGAGATGCCAGTTACAGCGGAATAATGTTTTGTAAAAGTTCTAAGGCGAAATGTAAAGACTGAAGACAATGAAACAACGCATGCACAGGCATGCAAGACAGGCTTCAATATTTTACTAGGCAGCTTTTTTAAGGTCAATAGCTGGTTAACGAGCAGATGAGCTAATTGATGGTAAATGCTTACTGTCACTTGTGGAGATTCGTAATGAATAAATAAATAACGGTACACACTCATAGGCCCACACTAGAATTCCCTGTTTCGTAAGTGCCATGGACAACACACGAGACAAGGTCACACACCCTGACCGAGAACGGGAATTTAAACTCATTATTGAAGTTTCTATTGGTATTTAAGTGACATTAATGATATTATTGTATATAGGTCATGTATAATTGCCGTGTTTACAACATTAATTGTACTATATATGGAAACAGGATTTTCAGGAAAACCACACCAAGATACGGACACTGACGTAATATACTTATTTTATGGAATAAATTGGTACTACAGCCAAAGAATGTGAGTAGATACTACAAATCATGTTATTTTAAACTGAAGACAAATCAATTATTGGAAGAAAATAAATGTTCGTTATCTAAATGATTTAAATCTCTTGGATTGGAATTGGATTGGACTTCTCTTGGAATGGATTTAAATCTTGGATGGAAATTTAGGTTTTTAAAACGTAAAGATTTCAACCCTTTTATGATGATTTCGTAATAGACACAATTAAATAAACCCTTTCCGCTAAAATGCGTGACAAATAAGCTGCCGACACTCAGGCTTGACGACGTTGTTTATCTAAGGTTTAGTATCACATGCTTTCAAAGATCTAATCTCCTTTAGCAAGCCCACGACCTACTTCCCTTATATTGCTTACACGTAAGCTGTCAGCTGTCCTGCTAAGTTTAAGTCTTATAGCAAACCCTTCTCTTTCCTCGAGGCGAGCTTACTTTAGCTAATGCAGTATTACCTCATAATTTTAATTAGGATTATCTACCTCCAACGATCTCCTGTTTCGTCTTTCCCCAGCTCTTGTTCCGTCGGTGGCAAATGAAAAAATTTAAACTGTTTTAATTCTTGCTAGACGGTAATACGATTTATACTCTCTTGGCAAAATGTAGCCTTGACAGATATTATTTGAAACGTCGTACATTCCGTTTACGTTTAGTGCGCTCGTAAAGTTAACCCGTGAAATACAGCGTTCAGCGTTATTGAACTCGGGTCTCGTATTGTTTTTATGTCTCGCAGTTTCAAACGTGAGTGAAAGCACCCGTAATATAATTGTTTTCGCATACAGGTTAATTTGCACCTTAACGCTTTCGTATCGATTCAGTTTCTCCTCCCCGCCGGAATCTTACTTGGTTACCGTAAAATAAGTATTTTGAGATTTCGAAACTTTTGGATATTAGATTTTTGAGCTCATACGGCAATATCAAGTTAATCTTAATAAAGCCCAATGAACAGAACGCTGAATTTATAGTACCAAGTTCACAAGTTCATAGTATCAAGTACATTTGGTATCTATTTCGCCTAATTCGAAAATAATTTCTTTTCTTGTTACTGAAGTGACCTTTTTAAAAATACGCACCCTTCGTGCTCCTTATCTATTTCCTCCAGGAATAGCGAGGTTCTTGACTTTTTCAATTTGCATTCAAATTTAAAGCTGCGCGTAGCGTGTTGTCGGCTATATCGGAGTCTTGATACGGAATGCCCTATATTTATGCAGATTTACGGGCAATCGGCTGCCTGCGATAACGGCTATCAAATCTGTCCTGGATGAATAGATAACAGGCTATGTTAGATACATGTTCAATTAACCCAGATTTATGGCTATGAGAAGACGAAGATAGTTTATAATTATACAATAGTTTATACATTACGGTACGCTTCCGTGTCATACTTTCGTTTATCTACACGTTTTTGTCATTATTATGGTCAAAACTGCATATTTTAAAATAATAGTAGGGATTTTGAGTTGGTCTTGATTGAGTCTTTAGTAAAGAGGTTATAAATTCGTTAAAACTTAAAAGTAGATCGAAATAAAAATTAAGTTTACGTGCTGATTCCAGAAATTGATTTCTGTGAAATCGTTAGTGAATAGTCTGATTTAAATAACCTTATTTAAGTAGCCCAATTTTGTCGAACATTTTAACCAATTTTATTCGCACAACGTGAATGGGGCACTTCGGCAGGGACGAGAATCAGATGGGTAATTAGGTTGCATACCCTTTAAATGACCGAACCATTTTTTCGTTTTATCACTCTCATTGGTCGATTTTTACATCTTTTAAGTTTTTATGATGTCATCTGTGGATGCGAAAACGATTTTGAGTTTGTTCTGAGGCACAAATGATCACCTTATCTTTTCGACCGAAATTCCATACGAGTTGATACGATGGAGAGTCAATCAGTATTCGTTTTATAAGTAATAAAATGATGGCATAGTCGTCTCACGTTAGCATAGTTCGGTTTTTATTCAAATAATTTTTGCTGTTAGAATTGTCTTGTGTTGAAGAAAAGTCTAGTGTTTATTATTTTAATATTAATATTCATTTAATATCTTTTGTGGTCTATGACCATTTGTAATATGCTTTAAATCTGATCCTAATCATATGCTTTGGAAAGCGTTTCTGATATCCTTACCATCATCGTAAAATACAATGAAGGAAATGTTATTAGGTACTTAGTACTCTAATTAAATCACGAGGTAGTTCGATGAAACTCATTTCGCCTCAGCTATTCACCGTAACAAACTTGTGTAATATAATACAAAGCTTTGAAACTAAAAGTAATTCTATGGCCATATTGGTCTTAAAAACTTTAAACAGTGCTAATGAAGAAAAGTTAAAATGGAGATGAGGGAAGTAACTTAATGAGTTAAAATCTGGTTTCCTCGAAGAATTTTCTGTCGTTGAAGTTTGCACATCATTTTGAACACTTCGTTGACCTTCTGCTGAAATTTAATTAAGGAATGGACAGTGCCGATTCATTTGTATGCTAATTGCTGAACTATTACGAAGCACATTTAGGCTCAAGTTATAGGAAAACAGCATATACGCTGCGAGCTTATAACTTCAAAGGGCAACGACATCTCAGACGTGAGATATTCCAGGATTCTTCAGTACTTAGTCGGCTAACTAAATCGGGATTCTTAAAAATTTAACACAAGAATGATGACTGAAAATGTCTTTAATTAGACACATAAATCTTTTGGTTACTTATTTAAAGTCCCACTTTAATAAACGGTTTGGATTGATGATTACTTGGATTTCTGCCCTTTTAATTCTCTTATTATTTGTTATAAACACGTTGTCATGACTCAGTGAGAGAAGAGTACTTATACACAGATTTGTCAAAAATTTTATTCCTGAATACCATTGTGGCATATTTACTTTGAAGAAATTGGCTCTGCTGCATGAAAAATAACTGTAATTTATGGTTCATTGGTCTATTATATTATCTTTAGATATTTAAGACACGTATTTTTTCATCTAATTTTTTTTTGTTAAATATTTTAATCTCGTTTTAAGATTTTCATTATTGTATCATCATCATTCTATCACAGTAACACAGAAATAGTCTGAGTGTATTTTTGGAGTTTACTCCTTAAGAAACGATTTGAGTTATAAGGCCCTGTATGAGATTTTATGAGGAGTAAAATCAAGTTTAGAAACACGAAAAGTTGAGGCGTTACGTAGAAAGAGACAAACATATATATCTGTAGGATTGAACGTGTAAAAGAATGAGATGGAATACATTACACAGCTTATCTCATTAAATTTGATCTCGTATTAAATTGCCAGTGTTTTGTTTTTATTTTTGACGCCACCGTTGCCTAGCAACAATTTGTTTCCCCAGCTGTTTACACAACAACGAATTTGTCATACAATGTCATATTTTCTGCATGTTCGAATAACTTTGCCATCAATGTACTATTAAACAAATCATCAAGTGATTAAAGTTGAAAAAATATTTGAAAATATGGAAGAAATTGATTTAGATGATAATGAAGAAGAATCCAAAAAACACATGGATGCGGTTAATTGATAAGATTATCGTTTACATTTATGAATAATATACATTTTAAATACGAACAGCTAGATCTTTTATTTAGTGTTTTTATTTTCTATTCGATATATATATCATAATTATCGTTCGTAAGGAGTAAACTCCAATCGTGCGTCGTAGCTGACACACACTTTTTTTTTGTTATGCAAGTATTTATCATTGCCGTGTTGTAATGATGCTAGAAATAAAATAAAATTAATCTGTTCTATTGGATTGACAATGTAGATTGATAAATTGTACTATAATATTAAATAAATTTATACATAAAAACTGAGGTAGGTAAGCAATTGCTTAAATTTACCAGCCTTTGAAATCTGTTAATTTGCATGCGGTGGCTAGTATTCGTGTAGCCAGTTGCGCAAGTCTTCCCACGTTTAAGCCTTGGGATTGTTCAAGTTGTACCTATCCTTAGCTTCTAGATCCAATCTAACTAGTTCAGTAGTTAGTTTCGTTTCTTCAAACTGCGTCTCATAGCTAGTGAACTGATTAGTTTGTTTTCTAGGATTTATGTTATTTCGTGTTGTTTATACTTCATTATTATCTCATAGTGTAGAAAAGAAATTAACTTATCGTTAAGGAAAATTTTTTTTTTTAGATTTTTTGTTTTAAATTCTGAAATATGTAGCTTTATCTACTGCCAATAAAATAACAGTAATAAGAAAGAATACAGGAGATAAAGTTACGTAGAATTTGTAGGTTAAGCACAATAGGAAGATAGATGATCTGTGCTAAATTTAACATTAGGAGTCAATGAACGGGAATAATTATTCATCGCGGTTATTGTGGAAGTAAATTGTAAAATGAATTAGATTCTCGCTGGATTGTCAAGAAATCAATAAGAAAGCTAACAAGCTTCTCACAGCAGATTACCTTCATATTCGCAATGTTGTGGTACAAATTATTCAAACATGAATTTTTGCTTTATAATTTGCTTTCTCGACGTAGATTTCTTAAGCCTATCAGAGGCTGATTAAAGGTCGAAAGCGCACAAGGCAAAAACACCACTTGAGGCCTTGGTGACCTTTTTTTCGTTCTCGGTCTGTTTATATTCTTTCATATTGTTACGTGTCAGGAGTATGGGGTTCGAGAAAATGCCAAAATGTACCACAAAGACTTTATTGTACTCGTAGATACACGATTATACACTGTACACAGTACACACTACAACACTATGCACGTAGGTACTCGTAAACACACTCGTCGAACACTGTATCGCTCGTAGAAATCACTTCACTTCGCACTGGTATCGCTCGTAGGTATCGCTGGTATCTTCCTGGTTTCGCTTCCGAAACTAGAATGTCCGCACTTGACCGATCGCCCCTTTTTATACCACTCACGCACCATTCATGGCAATCCAGAACGTTCCTGTTAAGTCCGGACCCGCTTCGAACAAGATTCGAGAACGTTCCTTGCAACCGACTTTCGCCCGTATGACTATTGCCGTAATGGTCGAAGCGTCGTGCGCGTGCGTACTTTCGAGACGGCCGTCCATTGTTCTATTGTTTCGCCTGGCATGTTTATGGCCCCTATTGTTTATTGTTTAGCGAGGTACGCCAGGGCTGTCACAATATATTTGATGAGTTATTGGCGATATTTTTATTTCGCCAAAAATATGTTAATTTTAATAATTTCGTGGTACATAGGCTTCCGAAGGGAACTGAGAGCAAGTATCATTACATAGTATAAAACAAAGTCGTCCTCCGCCTCTATCTATCTGTGCCTTTCTAAGTCTTCTACTCCTAAACCACGCAACCATCATAAGGTAGAGTATTTTTCAAGGAAAGCTCATATAATATATATTATATAGTTTATGTACATTCTTATGTAATTTGCTTTGCTAGGCTATGTATGTATGTAGGTTCCCTATTTAACGCTCAGCGACGCGAAAGCGGGTCGCTAGTTTATTTATAATTTAATAATTCAATTCCATCTGTGCCATAGCTACTAAAGTCCGTGACCATCGTAAATGTCATAACGAGCCAATTATGGTCATGGTACATGCGGGATACCCCTGTCCGTATGCCGATATAAAATTTTATTGATTTTAACCGCACTGTGTGATTCTTATCAGAAATCGTGTTTGAGGCCCGAAGGCTGAAAGTTGACGAGGGTGAAGGCTCAGTGAAGGGATATCCTTCAGATGATATCGATGTTATTGGATTGGAAATACGTCTGCTTAAATTGTTTTCTCTTAAGTTCGATACTTTGATTAACTTTCTGATATTGGACTTGGAAGCGGCGTATCCATCCATCCAATATTAGCATTTCAGTTGTCATGGAAGATGTTAGTTGTCTTACTATAGTTGTTACTTATTCTTTTTGACAAATGCTAATCAGTGTAACCATTATAATAAAATTATGAAAAACTGAGATCTTCGCATCTCTTTATGGAAAAATCACCGCATTATTCAGAAAAGTTAATGGGCACACATTTTAACTAAGATAGGTAGGTATTGTCAAACGGTAATTTCTATTGCCTAGTGTAAAGTTTAAAATCTATTGCTCCTAAAATAAACACACGCCATAAAACTACACGTTTCATAAATAACTGCCTTATGTAAAGCAACTATAAAATAATTTTCAGTGTCATAAAACTTGAATAGCCGTTTGTTCGGCGGCGAGAGTAGGTCTGCCAAGTTTGCCAAATAGGTACGGTCTGCGCAAAAACTTGGCTCTACTTGAAGTGAAATGTTTTCTCGTGGTTGCACGTGCTGGTAAGAGCCCTGATTATGTTAAGGAGTGCTTGCATACATTTTGCAAGGTAATGGTGTTTTTAATATCATCGTACTAGCAGAGGTAATATTGCTTTTTATTTTAAATTTATATAAAACAGGAATATGGGCATTGGAGTACTACGACTCCTGAAAGTACGGAATAATTTGACTGTATCTAAATTGACCACTAGTGGCAACATTTGTTGAGCCCTTCCTTGCATCGGAGAGCACGTTAAGATGTTGTTCCCGGTTTTTTTATCGATAGACAGCACTTGTCAAGTCACGACGGAGGCCTTCGGACGGTTCCAATACTGAGTTGGCACCTAACCCTTCTACCAATCCGCACTGCTGCAGCGTGGTGGAGAGAGCATCCTCCAGCAGGCTTCTTAAATAATGAGGAGAGATCCGTGCGCAGTTGTGGGCCATTAATGTGTTTTAGACATGTCTAAGTTAAATATATATGAGTAATTTTTGAAAAGCTTAGTTTTTTTACGGCGCTTTTATGGCCTGGATCTGGGTCCGATGTTCGATGATAAGTTACGGCTTTGCCATCGAAGTTCTATGAGAAATCCAAATTCAGCTCAATGTATTTATTGGAAGTTATTGACAAATGATAGGTACGGAGTTCGACCTTTACATAATAAACATGTAGACATATTTCGTCTCGCCTTACCTAGATACACTAGAGTCAACATTAAGCGTAAGTCTACAAACTTCTAAATTGCAGGGCAGGGTCAGTGTAGGAACTATCGAAAGAAATTACATTAACCCTCGGCCTCTATGCACCGACACCAGTGGCGATTTCTCTAAGTTGGCGCGTATGGCGCCGCCATACCATAATTTTTAAGCATTAAATAAAATGTAAAAAATCATATATTTACAACCTAATTATTTAGACCTAAGTACAATAATTACATTTTACGAGCGCTGCGGTCTTCTATCACGAACGCGACTCGCGGCGATTGTCTTCGCGTTCGGTCGGCGCCGAGCGCGGCCGAGGCATGCGCTTCTGCTAGCGCATGCATAGTCCATACAAAGTCGTTGGCCCGCGGCCGCCCGCGCCTCTTCGATCGCTTAGTATCACCTTAGTAAAATTATACTGTGGTATCACTGAGTTTGAAACGCGGGTCTGGCGCTGGGAATGGCGCATTACCTAACGAGTTTTCGCATGTTTTTCGTGATAGTGTAGATTTGTAATTACGGTTTCTATCTTTCTATTGATTTAATTTACTTTTTATTTAGTAGGTAATTAGTTTATAATGAAATGACATGAAATTATGAGTGATTCAATAAAATCTGTGATACAAGAACTTTTAGAAAGACCTTTCACGACGAGATCGTTTGCCGTTTGATAGTGGAAAATGGACTTTCACTATGGGACCAACCCTAAAATCGCGAAAAAACATCAGCTATTTCATACAAAAATAAAAATATCAAATTGTATGAAATTTCTTTTTAACCGAATTCAAAAAAGAAGGAGGTTCTCAATTCGACCGTATATATGCTTTTTTAATGTACGATCAGCGATTATTTCGTCGTTTATAGACCGATTTTGATAATTCTTTTTTTATTCTAAAGTAGATATCCGCAGTGGGGTCCGGTGATAAGGACACCAGGATCTGATGATGGCATCTCAGGGAAATCGAGGGGAACTTTTGAAAATTGTATGGACAACTAGTGTGTTTGTTCATGTTACCATAAGTAGGTACATTAAAGCGCTACTATTTCATGAAGAACTGGAGTCGATCTGATGAAGCCGAAAGACAGTCGAGGGAACTCCTCAACGATTTACTGCAGTTATCTAGTGTTTGGGCTTGATTAATTTGTAGCGACGAGAACTTTACACTTACATGTTGAATTGAGCGCCATCTGGCGAGTAGTTTTTGAGTTATCTCTACTTATCAAGATTGAAGTCGGTTATTTTTTTTTGTAAAAAGCAATTATTTGCGATTTCAAAGTAGGTTCCTTAATGAAAGACTGCAAGTTTGTTAGATTGTCTGTCTGAAGAAATGGTTTTCCGGTTATGCGCACTTAACACTACACCCTATATAACAAAAGCTGGAGCCACCCCAATTATAAACACCAGGAATCGCCACTGACCGACACGTGCTAGTAAGTGACGTAAACCGTGCGCTAAACGACGGTAATTTTATGTTGGAGCTACACAAAATTGTTTGCAGCTATGTGCTAAGCAACTTAGGCTTTTAGAAGAAGAGTATAGACAAAAGGATATTAAATGATCAATGTTATGTATCGAACACGCACAAAAAAAGACTCGAACAACTTATGCCAATGACACTATTCAGAATGATGCTATGTTTTGTTTCGCATTGTGCGCCGGTTTCTTTCAAGTAAACGACAGCAAAGACAGCTGATCTTAGAATTTTTGTTGTGCACGTACATTATTACAGATTTAAGGTGAATTTACTTCACTACAATCCCAGAGCAAAATTTTATGTATAATGTCATGTTTGTCATAATATTGCAATTTGAACTCTGCAAAGATTTAATCAGACTTCTCAAAGGTGGTGTAAATCAGGCTTAAAGTTTCCGTTACATACATACAGGTCAAGCTAATACTCGTACAAGGGCATTAAGAAAGAAAAGAATGTGCTAGTAATTAACTACTTTAGTTTAAAACTAAAACTTACCTATATAATACCTCGATGAACATGAGGTTATCCTGCTATTAGTATGGTCTAAACTTGGCAATGCACTACAGACATATCATGACGGCTGGGACAGCACGTGTTCATAAGTACAGGCTAAATGCAAATTGGCTGGAATGTACGAGTATAAACGTTGGTGGCAGCTGGTCAAGTGAGCGCTGTGGCGGGGTAGTCATTAAAATAGCGATTAGACTGGCAATGGATCTACAATTCTTAGCGCTTAAATGTGAAGTTTATATATTCAGATCTGATTGCTACTATCCATCTATACATACTAGCTGTTGTCCGAGGCATTGCCCGTGTGGAAGTAATTTGACAGATTTTCATACAAACTTTCAATACCTATTGGCCCCACTTAGAGGAGGAATATGACAAAATCCGTTTTTGCAGACGTCTACTAAATATAAACTGTCTCCCTGCCATTTTTATACGTCAAGCGGTTTTCGAGACAGACGCCCTCGCTTCGCTTCGAGAAACTTGTTGCTCCGCTCCTATTGATCGTAGCTTGATGTTATATAGCCTTCCAAAATAAATGGCCTCTTCAACACAAAAATAATTTTGTAATTTGGACCAGTAGTTCGTGAGATAAGCGCGTTAAAACAAACAAACAAACATTGATGCTTTCGCTACAATCCATTAATGGCCCACTACTGAGCACGGGTCTCTCCTCATCAGCACCCACGACATAACATTTCCTGTGTTGTGGGTGCTATGGACAAAATATAAGACAAGGAAAAACACCCAGAATGAGAACGTTCACAGTCCGCCTCGCAGGGGATCGAACCCTAGGTCAGCGAGTACACAATTTGCGAGTACACCATTACACAATTTGGATTGTCATTTATTCACTTTAAAGCCATATTTTGAACTTGTACTTTAACTTACTCACCAGCTCGTGTTTAAATCCATTTAGTATCGAAAACCGAGTAACAATTTACCCTCTCCAACGTGCTTGCTTGAGTCTCATTCGATTTGTAATCCGCTGGTTCTCGAGTCATTCAGGAAATGAGTTTAAACGGAGGCTTCGGTCCTCTTTCAATGGACTCACTTCCAGACTCGACGTTTTGTACATTTTACTGTTATTAACTGAGTTGAAAAAAGGAGGTTCTCAGTTCGACTGTGTTTTTGTGTTACTAGCTTCCGCCCCCGGCTTCGCTCGCGTGGAATTCGTTTAAACTTCACCTCCCTATTTCACCCCCTTAGGGGATGAATTTTGAAAAATCCTTTCTTAGCGGATGTCTGCATCATAGTGGCTATCTGCATGCCAAATTTCAGCCCGATCCGTCCAGTGGTTTGGGCTGTGCGTTGATAGATCACTACATCACTGCACTGGGTGAAACGATTTTGATAATTCTTTAACCGACTTCAAAAAAGAAGGAGGTTCTCAATTCGACCGTATATATGCTTTTTTTTATGTACGTTCAGCGATTATTTCGTCGTTTATAGGCCGATTTTGATATTTCTTTTTTTGTTGTAAAGTAGATATGCGCAGTGGGGTCCCCTGAAAAGGACACCAGAATCTGATGATGGCATCTCAGAGAAATCGAGGGGAACTTTCGAAAATTGTATGGACAACTAGTGTGTTTGTTCATGTTATCATTAAAACGCTACCATCTCATGAAAATCTGGAGTCGATCTGATGAAGCCGAAAGACAGTCGAGGGAACTCCTCAACGATTTACTGCAGTTATCTAGTGTTTGGGCTTGATTAATTTGTAGTGACGAGAACTTTACACTTATATGTTGAATTGAGCGCCATCTGGCGAGTAGTTTTTGAGTTATCTCTACTTATCAAGATTGAAGTCGGTTATTTTTTTTTGTAAAAAGCAATTATTTTGTATTCGAAACAACAACATAACAAAATACAGTCGAACTGAAAACTTTAAAAGCCTAATGAACCAAAAAAGGAATGAGGTTAGACACATTACGAAATACAATCGAATTGAGTAACTACTCCTTTTTAGAAGTCGATTAAAAAGAAATGAAATGTACCCCTTAGGCCCTTTGCCAATTTGTTCGGAAGTACCACTGGGACCTTTTCTATAGTTCCTTTGTTAAAGAACTTTATTTTTTGCGTGAATTAGGTACATGAGAAAGGGAATAATTATTTCGTGAAAGAGCGTTAAGCGCCTAAGTCGCGATTAATGTTACTTGAGACTTTTTGGATAGAATTGAGGTCAGCCATTGGGGAAATAGATTTACTAGTAGCTTAGAAAAATGAGACGTGACGAAGAAAAAAATGTTTACGTCATTATCAGCTACTTAAACCCAAAAAAGAAGAAGGGTTTATACCCAAAGAGGATGTAGAGATAGATCAGAGTGATGATTTGTCAAGGTTTTTCCACGGGATGTATAGAATTCTAATAGCTTAGCGGTAAATAGCAAAATTCCTTAGACAAATCGAGCTAGTAGAAAATTATTGTGGTAAATCTGAAGGTAGGAACGCGGCGCGTCGGTGGCGTCACTGATTTCTGCAAATTGCTCCCATTGTTTCGCGTGCCGGTAACTTCGTCTATTGAAAAACTTGGTGACGTTGTCTCATCAGTTGAGGATTGAGTTAATAGCTTGTACTCAAACTTAATTTCTTAAGCAGATATAGTTTCGTACTGCACTTAAATTAATTGTTCATAACGGTTAACGATAGTAGGTAATTTATTTTATCATGGCATATCGGAACTGATTGAGTTTGTGTTCGGGTCTCCTCATGTCATAGTCCAGATAGACTTGACGTACAATAACACAATTTTAATTTAAGTAACTCTCTTAAAATCTATTACTTATACATATTCAAGCGGCGCTAAAGCCACTTTTCTTTCTTATTTCATTCATATTGCCTCAATTTTTTTTCTTAAGTCGTTTAGGCTATAATTCATCAAACAGTTCCTTCATTAATTGTTCATAACGGTTAACGATAGTAGGTAATTTATTTTATCATGGCATATCGGAACTGATTGAGTTTGTGTTCGGGTCTCCTCATGTCATAGTCCAGATAGACTTGACGTACAATAACACAATTTTAATTTAAGTAACTCTCTTAAAATCTATTACTTATACATATTCAAGCGCTAAAGCCACTTTTCTTTCTTATTTCATTCATATTGCCTCAATTTTTTTTCTTAAGTCGTTTAGGCTATAATTCATCAAACAGTTCCTTCATTAATTGTTCATAACGGTTAACGATAGTAGGTAATTTATTTTATCATGGCATATCGGAACTGATTGAGTTTGTGTTCGGGTCTCCTCATGTCATAGTCCAGATAGACTTGACGTACAATAACACAATTTTAATTTAAGTAACTCTCTTAAAATCTATTACTTATACATATTCAAGTGGCGCTAAAGCCACTTTTCTTTCTTATTTCATTCATATTGCCTTAATTTTTTTTCTTAAGTCGTTTAGGCTATAATTCATCAAACAGTTCCTTCATTAATTGTTCATAACGGTTAACGATAGTAGGTAATTTATTTTATCATGGCATATCGGAACTGATTGAGTTTGTGTTCGGGTCTCCTCATGTCATAGTCCAGATAGACTTGACGTACAATAACACAATTTTAATTTAAGTAACTCTCTTAAAATCTATTACTTATACATATTCAAGCGCTAAAGCCACTTTTCTTTCTTATTTCATTCATATTGCCTCAATTTTTTTTTAAGTCGTTTAGGCTTCTTCTTCTTCTTAGGGAGTATGGGGGATCGGAACAACAGCATCACCGGCCCAATTGTCAACCTCACCTGCACGCGCCGGATGGCGGCGGCGACCAACTGGTTGCCGTGGTGCTCCCTGCTAGACAACCAACGGGGCTCTGGCGACCGAGCAATGGCGGTATAACCATACAATACCTGATAGGGTGACCTATACAGAAGAGGGATCAGAGACCTTGGGGCCCAAATATCCCCTAAAAGATCTGGTGCAGAAGGCAACGGGAAACCACTGCACTAAATTCCCAAGAGAGTCATGATGAGGTCGTATAAAAATAAACGTGTGCCTAGCGATCCGAGTAGCGACCGGCGCCCTGAGTTGTCCGGGAACCCGGGTGTGAAATTGGTTACCGGCCATGAGGTAGTAGGCAACCAGGCGCCTCATGGAAACTATGCCACTGGAAGAGTCAAGTTACAACTACGTAATGACATCCGCGTCGGAACATGGAATGTTAGAGGTCTCAATGATAAAGGTAAACTCAATATACTAGACCATGAACTAGCGCGATGTAGCACCACCATTACAGGATTAAGTGAGACGCACTGGAAAGAGAGTGGGCACATAGACCTGGAGAAACACACCATCTTCTTCTCAGGAAATGAATCATCCAGCTTTGCCGGAGTGGCTATTGCAATACCCACACTCTGGGCTAGATCTGTCCTGGGCTATAACCCTGTTAACGAAAGGATCATTACTATCAAACTCGACGCTTCGCCGTGTGCTCTCAATATCATCCAAGTGTATGCCCCCACAAGTGCAGCTACGGAGGAAATAATTGAGGATTTCTATAATCAACTAGAGATTTGTATTAATGATATCCCAAAAAGAGAGATCCTAATGATTATTGGCGACTTCAACGCGAAGGTAGGTACCACAAATCTCGATGCGGGTCTGCGAAATATAGTGGGTCATTATGGTCTTGGGTGCAGAAACAGCAGAGGAGAGCGCTTAATTCAATTTGCAGCGGATAACAACTTTACCATAATGAATACAGTCTTCAAACACCACCCTAGAAGACTGTATACCTGGACCTCTCCAAGCGGAGAACACCGCAACCAAATTGATTATATACTGATTAGAACAAGATGGAGGAGTTCAGTTACCAACGCGCACACACTACCAGGAGCTGACGTCATGTCTGATCACCAACTACTAGTATGTAATCTGAGGATTAGATTGTGCAGATCCATAATCAAGAAAACCGCCAAACGTCTCGAAATCCAGGATAAGGCCTCTTTTGTTCAGTCACTTCAAGACAGAGAGGAATGTTGGCGCGAAAAATGTAAAACGGACGAAACAGTCGACCATCTCTGGAAGTCCACTGTGCAATTTATAAAAGATGCAGTGGAAGAATCACAACCCAACAAGAGACCTAAAAAGAGACAGCATTGGATGTCAACTGAGACCTGGGACTTAGTCGAGAAACGTAGATATCGAAAAGCTAACGGCGCCACAATGCAGGAACTAAATAAGCTTAGCTCCGATATACAAGCCGCTTGCCGTCGAGACCGCAATAAGGGGATACAAACAATGTGTGAGGAACTGGAACAACATTCTTTAAAGTTTGAAACCAAGGACTTACACAAAAAAGTCAAACTTATAACCCGACAGTTCAAACCAAAGACTTGGGCTATTGAGAGTGCTTCAGGAACAACCATCACTGAAATAAAGGAGATAGTTAACGTCTGGAAAGAATACTGTAAGTCTCTGTTTGTTGACACGACAATAGAAATCGGAAATACCCACGATGAAACATCAGAGCAAGAGCCATTGCCCCTGAAAGACGAAGTGCGCGCAGCGATCAAACACCTCAAGCGAAATAAAGCTGTAGGTTTCGATGAGATCCCGATCGAGACAATTAAATCTATGGGGGAAATCGGAGTAGACATAATGCATACCATCTGTTGTCGAATATGGATCACTGGGGTTTGGCCGAGCGATTGGTCACATTCCATATTCATCCCACTGCATAAAAAAGGATCAACGAAAAAATGCAGTAACTACAGACTAATCTCCCTCATATCTCATGCAAGTAAGATCATGTTGCATATTATTAACACGAGGCTACAAGCTTACCTGTCCCGAGAGATAGCCGCTGAACAAGCCGGTTTTGTTAAAGGTCGGGGTTCAAGAGAACAGCTACTCATAATGCGTCAACTTGTGGAAAAGGCTAGAGAATATAATATCACACTGTATGTCTGCTTTGTTGATTTTAAGAAAGCATTCGATACCGTCAAATGGTGGAAACTTTGGCTGATCCTCATAAAAATGGGTGTACCGCAACACCTTGTACGCCTCATTAGACGGCTATACGAAGACGGCACAGCCAGTGTACGTGTCGACAGTATTGACTCCGAACGCTTTAAAGTACAAGCCGGCGTTAGACAAGGTTGTATATTGTCACCCCTACTCTTTAATATATACACAGAGTATATTATGCGAATTGTTCTCGAAAACTGGGACAAAGGAATGTCTGTTGGAGGTCGAAAAATATCAAACCTTAGATACGCAGACGATACCACCCTCCTAGCCTCAACCAGGGTCGAAATAGAAACTCTTCTACAAACTCTGGAGACCACAGCGTTGGATTTTGGACTCGCAATCAATCGCGACAAGACCAAAATGATGATTGTGGACCGTGCCAACAACAATCAACCTCACATAAAAACTATAGCAGGATGCGAAGTAGTAGATAGTTACGTATATCTGGGCTCAACTATTACTAACTCTGGGGGCTGCGAGGATGAGATAAGAAGACGTAGCGCCATGACGAGATCCTCAGTGGAAAAACTCACAAAGATTTGGAAGGACCGCAGAATTACCAGAAACACAAAAGTCCGTCTGATGAGATGCCTGGTCTTCCCTATCTTCTTATACGGAGCTGAGACGTGGACACTGAGGATGCAAGATCGTCGCAAGGTTGACGCTTTGGAAATGTGGTGTTGGAGGCGCATGCTGAGAATCCCATGGACCGCGCACCGCACCAACATTTCCATCTTAAAAGAACTTAACATCCAACAGAGACTATCGTCCATTGTACAATCACAAATCCTCAAGTTCTTTGGACATATCACACGCAACGAGGACTCAATGGAACGATTAGTAATACAAGGAAAAGTTGAGGGCAAGAGAACACGCGGGCGCTCTCCAACACGATGGACGGACCTGATTAAAACAGTGACGCACTCCACCATCAATGAATGCTCTCACACCGCCAAAAATAGAACTACATGGCGGCGACTCATGAAAGTAGCAGCAACACAACAACCGGCCCAATCATGACCACGACCACTCTGTCAAGAGTGCACGACTGAGAAGAAGTTTGTCGTAAAATGTTTGTTCACAATGCATATAACGTTGGGGATTGTCTAATATCACGTTGGGATGAAAACCTTGTGAGGAGGGCGGAAATAAACATAGTAGAATAGTCTCTCTGTGTTGACTTGGTGGAATTAGGGATGCATGTCAACTCAATAATGAACTTTTAAAATGTTGGAAAATGGGTGTGCTGTAATTAAAAGTATACGTAGCCTTGGATTTTGCGTCGAGTTTGCGTTTGTTTATGGTTTCGGTTCATGTTTTGTAGTAAGCTGGTAAGCTTGTGGGTTCTGAAATGAAAAAAATACCAATTTAAAGAACATTTTTTCAAAGGATTCGAACTAAGTATAAATTTTTCAAAGCGCAGCGGTTATACTCGTAAGTTATCATGCAATCAGAGAAAATAGTAATAATAAGTCGAGAATTCTCAGTTATCCAATATGTTTCAGTTGATGTGGAACCGTTCAAGACGAAATCCCCAATTAGAGTCAACAATGGTACGAGTTGAGTGCGAACGAAGAACGAATGAACGAACGACCAGTTCGTTTGTACGATACGATATTCGATATTCAATATTCCACGGATCAATTTCCTCTTTACTGTAGAAATGAGATTAATTTGAAATATGTATGTAGCTTTTAAGCTGTTTGTCGTGTTATACGTACGTGTTCTGAATGTTCTTCATACGAAGTAATTAGTTTATAGATAGATAGATGGCTTTAATTAAAGACCCACTATTGAGCACGGGTATCTCCTCATAATTGAAGAGGCCTCGAGCGTTATTCTACCACACTGGAGTGCGGATTATTGGAGTAATTAATTAGAGGCCTAAATAATTACTTATTATCGGAAATTTTTTCGCCTCTCGTTGGACTCCGACGTGGCTTAACAAATCTGTAATTATACTGTACGCCATTCCAGTTCGATATGGAATTCGTTTGAATGGCAATAGACACAAATGTCAGCTTTCCGCCCCTGTGATTAAGGTACATAATGTTGCAATGTCATGTCTGTGCACAATAAAGAATGTTGTAGATTGACGGCAAGAATTTAAAATGCCTTAAATAAATTTATTTAATTTATCTTAATTGCTTACAAGCTGTATTGAACTGTGCGCACACGCAATACACTTGGTTTTAGCGGAGAGTGGTAATTCCATATATTTTCGACGACTAAAGTTTGGTATAAGAATGTTATTGCATTTTTTTCATTTTCCATTTAATCATCCATCCATCCTACTGACTGGACTTTTAATACAGGCAGTCAATCATATAGGAATATGACAGGAACGGTAGGGCTGTGACGTCTGTGGGTACCTTACTAACATTATTCCCCCTTGCATATCATTCCCGTATCTGATCCGGACTATGGTAGTGAATACGTATGTATGGTTATGATGGAAAGCTGTGACAGCTTTCACGTCGTATTTTTATGGCGTTGAAAATGAGCGAATATTTTAGTTTTTATGTGCGTGGTTGGGAAACGAATGGATAGATCACATTAATAAATAGATTGATAAATCAATAAGTAATAAGATGTTCAAAAAGAGAGGTTCTGAATTAAATCATCAATGGCCGGCAAATCTTTCGAGCTAGAAAGCTGTTATTTTTGCACATTTTACTTTATAATTACTATTTAATATTATAATTGCTTTTTACAAAAAAAATAACCGACTTCAATCTTGATAAGTAAAGATAACTCAAAAACTACTCGCCAGATGGCGCTCAATTCAACATGTAAGTGTAAAGTTCCCGTCACTACAAATTAATCAAGCCCAAACACTAGATAACTGCAGTAAATCGTTGAGGAGTTCCCTCGACTGTCTTTCGGCTTCATCAGATCGACTCCAGATCTTCATGAAATGGTAGCGCTTTAATGTACTTATGATAACTTGAACAAACACACTAGTCGTCCATACAATTTTCGAAAGTTCCCTTCGATTTCTCTGAGATGCCATCATCAGATCCTGGTTTCCTTATTAGGGGACCCCACTGCGCATATCTACTTTACAACAAAAAAAGAATTATCAAAATCGGCCCATAAACGACGAAATAATCGCTGAACGTACATAAAAAAAAGCATATATACGGTCGAATTGAGAACCTCCTTCTTTTTTGAAGTCGGTTAAAAATAACTTTTATTCGTTTTTTGGAATACTTTTCGACTGACTTTCCTTGTTGAACTGTGGGTGAATTTCGAAGAACATGCGGCAAGTGTTTCTTCCTATTCAAAGTCTTGAGACTTGAACTTTGAAATAATTATTCAATGAGATGGAAAATGAACAGGATTTTATGTTTCATTGAAACAAATCGAAGAGATTATCCCACGAGATACAGGATGTAAATTATATTCGTGAAGTTCCCGAAAATTTTCTATCCATTCAAACGTAGCTGTTAGCAACGGCAAGTATTAAATGCAACGCAAAAATTCATAAAATTCCCGGCTTACAATTTGTGGTTCCTGGCATAGGTTGTTTGTTGGCTTGGCTTATAGTATCTACAAGCCGCAGACTTCCCCTGTCGGATTAACTCCATATTTTTGTTACGGGCGTGCCGTATCGTCTAGCTTTATGTAACTTTCCAAGTTAAAACATGCTAGGAAACGCTGCAAATATGCAGTCGGTAAAGAAAATGGATAAGTTTTCTTGTGGTTTATATTGGAGTTAGGTTAATGAATGACTTAGATGTCTTAGATAGATAGATGGCTGGTTGGTTGGCTTTGGCTTTAAATAAGAATGGTCTTACTAAGCCGGGTCTCTCATAAATGAGGAGGCCTAGAACATACTTCACCACACTGCTGCAGTGCGGATTGGTTTAAGGGTCAGTGACCGATACAAGTATGGAAAGTATTAATGCCTCCCGAATCCCTAAGACCTTTGAAATGGCTTATCACTGCTATCTGACGATAACAAAAGGGACTCCAAAGCGTGGTACTTTTTACAAGTGGGAAATCTTCCTCGGATCCGATATCTTTGACTGAGGATAACATTTCGCTCATGTCCCGACAACAAACATTTAACTGTGGCAAATGGCCCCAGCTGGGAATCGAATCCGCGAATCCTTGCTTCGCAGGCACGAGCGCTGACAACTCGTCAAAGATTACGTCGTGAAATTTTGTCGAAATTATTTTTCCTTAGAGATTTATGACAAAATCGTATTAAAAATCCTGTTAATAGTGTTTTTATTGTAATAGCACTCTTTACGTTAAATGTAGAGCTAAACTCGTGCAGCTGAAAAAAGCAATTAGAGCGGCATGCAGGGCCGTGATATGCTACAAGCCGACGACACTTTTAGCTTAAAAGCTTGCACGGTAGGGTTGTAACCTGCAATAAAATAATTGAACTTAACATAAAATAATTGAATTTCTTGACGACTCAGTAACCTCGTTGGTAGAGGGTCTGCCTGCGAAAGAGGGGTTCCGGGTTTGATTTTTGGCCGGAACAGATGTTATTGGGGCATATAAAGGTTTGTACTCGTGTCACGGGTGTCAGTGATGTGTTTTTTGTGTTGTCTATGCCACTATGTTGAATCGTGGTGCGAGGATATGAGTGTGTACGCGCTTATTTTTATGTATGTAATAAATAAAAATTTATAGTTTTATATGCCCTATAAATTACAAACGAATTAAAATTATAATAAAAAAATAAAAATATAATTAAAATTAATTATAATTCAATACATAAAGTTAATAGATTATTTAATTATTGTTAAAAACACTTTTATACCCAGCCGTATAAAGAATGTAGAATTGTTTGCTTTAATTATAAAGTCCAAATACAATCAATAATGTGGAATGAGATAATGTTTGGTTATAACAAAAAATAATGTAATTACCTAAGTACGTACCAACCCTATATTGCTAAAATGGGAAATAAAACGAATTCACCTTACATTTTACTAATATTGCGTCGTTTTGAACAAGCGCGTGTATGTCGCCTGTAAAAATGTAATTATACCTGGCTGGTGTAAAAAGGGATTTAGAATTTTACGAATTTTACTACCAGTTTGCCCGGTTTGGAAAGAGAAGCGACAGTTTGATAGGGCTGTCGACGAATGCCTATGTTAAATGACTGCAAAAAATGAGGATGCTCTTAATTTTATATATTTTACAGGGGTTCCAATTAAATTTGAGCGACATCTAACGAGAATTTTAAAGTTATCCCTAAAAATGCTCAGTTATTAATTATTGTCTTCGACTGTTATGTTCGATTCTAGATGAAACACTTTGTCTTGAATTCGTCCTGCTTGCGAAACAAGGGTTCTCGGGTTCGATTCCCGGCCGGGACAAATATTTTTGTGACTGATAAATGTTTGTTCGCGTATTCACTGTTAATAAAATGTTATTTCTGTTGTGCATACCAGTCATACCACTACGTCACAGGGATCCTTAGCGCGGTGGTAGTTTGTTGTTAAAGAAAATGTTTATATCAATACTATAGTTGCCTACTCTGCGGTCCAAATTCGCCTGTCATTCATACTGTCAATGTCATACGGTTACTATGGTTATACGAATCGAACGCACACATGAGTGTGCAGCACACATCAAATGTGATAGAAGTATAAACCAAACTTTAAAGTCAGTCGTAAGAGCGGTCTAGTAGAGTGGCTTTAGGAAGTCCTCGTGATAGTCCGGAACGAGTAGGTGCACTCCGATCAACAAATACAAGGGTTAGTAGTGTGTGCAGATATTTTAAGGATGAGAAGGTAATATCTATTTTTAACTCTGTTTTCTAGCCTAATTTGTACTAATTCCGATTTACTTGAATAATTCCTGTAGCGTATGGCTTCTTTTTCTTCTTATCATAGCTGGATGGCTTACGTTGATCCTAAATGTTAAGCAACTGCGAGCACTGTCGTTAGTTCCATGAGCGCTTGCTTGTGGCAACAATTTCTTAAGTGCTTCAAAATTTCGGAATGCACATAAAGCCGTCGGTCCTAGTTGTTATCAATAGGTAGCAAGTAGTTAAGCCATGTCGGCCTTCAGGCGGCAAGAACAGATACTTAGATTGGCCATTAACCCCTCCAAACCGCAATTTAACTGTGCGGTGGAGGCTCTGGGCCTCCAAGGCCTCGCTTAGCATTGGGTCATTAATGGGTTGAAGCCAAGTAAAAAAAACTTTCGGAACGTTATCAGAATAAGCGAAAGTTCTATGCGAAGGCACTCATCACCACAGCGCCCACAGCTCATTCGAATATAATCTCTAAGAAACCCTCGTGTTTATATGAATCATAAATATTTGTTCGTCAGTATTAATGTTTATTTATTTATTCAATAGGTCTGTTAGTGTAGCTGAGTTGTTTTTCTAATCTGATCTGATACGGGCAGTCGAGGCTTGTTTCAAAACCAACCTACCCTAACCTAAATCTTATCTAGTTTTATGTTAACAGCTTTCTGTTGCGATCGGGACTAGTTTGTCTGATATTAAGCGCGTGATATAGGTAATGGTAATTTTTGCAGTACATTTTACTGAAGCTCGAAAAAATTTACACTTATTTGTTATTTCGTACACATATGTAAGCAATTCACGCTGGTGAATCTTAGGATTAACTTCTGCCAAAATGCTTCTTCCTTTCAGTAGCTTCGGTTGTAAGTACGTTGTATGTCAATCAGTCATTCCGTAACAATGGAGTTTTATATAGATGATTATTGAAATTTTTACCATTTCGCAAAATATAAATAGCCAATGCATTTCTAATTGCGCTAGTTTGTTACTGTGTCTGACTGGCTTAATGATAGATTATATCGTGTAGCGTTTAATGCAGACTGCGTTTCGTGCAACCGAACGTGATACATCAAAACGTTGACGATTACATCGCTTTCGTCTTAGCCCGATGTAACTAGTCGCAGTGCGATAAGATACAATTATGCAGTTGTTTAGTAAGAACGTATTTTATCCATACATTAATACGTGAAGTGAAAACTTTGTAAGCCGTTCTACGAAAATTATGCTGACGACCAATTTTAAACCTTTTGTCTATGTCTTTTTGTTTTGCCGGGCTAATCTCCGCAATTGCTAAATCGATTTTCAAAGGACTTTTACTGGAAGATAGAGCAGCAAAGGTTAATTTTAATGCCGGAAATCCCGCGGGATCGGTAGGTATTTAGGTACTCGGGAAAAACACACGCGCCAATGAAGTCGTGAGCACAGCAGGTTAAACATAAACTATTATTACTCCCGATTACTCCCGCAATTGATCAACAAATTATAAAATAATCAAGTTAACTACAGCATGCCGACAGCGTTCAATCAATCAATCCGTAATAATATAATTAATCAGTTACTTTAAGCAAACATGTCACGAGTTTTTGCGCCAATTTTATTGGTTGACACACCGCCGTCGGTCGCTGCTGTCCGGCACGTTCTTGCAATTGCAATGTTTTATCGTGGTGTACGAACGTATTGATTAAGTATATTATAAGTCAGTAGGTTATTTTCAAAGGTGAGCTTGTTTGTGAGCCGATGCGCCTGCATGTAAGAAGTATCGAAGAACACGAGTAGGTATAAGTATTTAAAAAGTAGCTTTAGAACCCGTTTAAATTTTACCCCCCTATTTCAACCCCCTAGGGATTCAATTTCTAAAAATCCTTTCTTAGTGCTAGAGATAAATGAGGTACTAATAATGGGATTAATTAATGCTTAATGAATTTTCTACCAGCTAACAATGGGTTATCAAGGAAGGACGTTTATTATGTATCTGTATATTGGAAACTCCCTAGGAATTATAGATTAATGTCTATTTCAAATCGTGGAAGAGTCCATACTGACGGCCTGAAATCTGAGTTTACGCTTCTTCACAACACAAAAAATTCACGATCTCGTTACTATTTCTTTATAGGCCTTCATAGGACCGATAGTTATGAACTTAGTATAAAGTAAGATCCTTTTGATTTTGATCCTGAGCTTGTTAACGTTTTCAACTACGAGTAGTATAGTTTCTATTGAATATGGAATGTACTGAAGTATATGTACCTAGTAACTAACGTTGTATGCTCATAACAACCATTTTATTTTATGTTCGTAATGCGGTCTTGAATAACTATAAAGATCAATATAATATGTATAAAAATTGTAACATTCTGCTTGTACTTTGTAACAATTCTTTAATTTCAATTTTAAATAGTCTAAATATACCTACTCATCAAATGGAATATGAATTTGTAAGAATTTTTTCATTAATATTTTCATATAACTAAAATGCTCTTTATATTTCTATAAATGCGAATAAATTTAATAATAACGAACTTTAAGTTATGGTTTAGGATAATAACTAAATTTTATTATTGGAATTGTTAACTGTTTGTATATGAACGCAAGAAATAAAAGGCTTTTTATTTTATTATTTTATTTATTAATGCGGTCTTGGGTGTGAATTTCGACCTCTATCGTGACTGATATTATAATAAGATCAATTAATTTGTGATTGGTTATTATTTGAATAAAGTTAAACGAGCCATTGAAATCTTAATGAACAGTCTAAAAGACGACCCAATTGCTTTCATGTCGAAATTTAGGTCTGAACGCCTGGAAACCAATTTAAATTGATTGGTACGAAGTAGCCGAGTGGTTTCTGGTGATTTATCACTTTTCTACTTATCTTTAGACGTTTCCAGATTCTTTTACCGTGTACCTATTTAATTAATGGGTCTAATGACACTGGTGTTTTTGTTTTGTTTGACGTGGATAAATGTTCCTTAATTTGTACAGTGGGCAACAGAAGTTGATGATTAAATTCATATTTTTCACGGAATCAAGGGTGCAAACGAGAATGTAGCACTTTGGCTGCCGACCGTTACAATTAGTACAACTATGACCGACACAGATCAATACTCACATCGGGACTAGGATGGTTAGTCCGGTTAGTAGAGGGTGTTAATAAAGATGTTTGTTGGTAGTTTGTTAGTTGTTACTAACCTTGTGGCCACTTACCCTCTTGTCTGAGTGCCGCCTGACGACTCTTTCACTTTCGGCGGCGGGCTTATGAGCTACTGCTCTCTTTCTTCTCTTTTTACTTGCCAAGAAGCACATTGGTGATGCATGCTGGCATCTAAAAGGACAATGACAAAAAAGCTACTTTAACTTGAAGAGTAACTTTAAGAGCTGGTTTAAGAGTAAATTCCAGCAATTTATCACTTTTTGTATCACTCCTGTCATTGCCGCGGAGTAATTTCATTACCCGGTCAGATGGCATTGAAGTTTTTGTTGTTATCCCATCGTGACGTAATTGTCTCTCGGGTTATCAATAAGAGGCGTCGGTAATGATATCGGTCGTTGCTCCCGTTTAATTAACGTGGAACGATCCTAGCGGTGTTGGCTCGGTGATTGATTGATCATTAGATTGAGTGTTCATACCTATGAGGTTGGCTTCAACCCAATAATGGATCACTAATGATATAGTTCAATATAATACTCTAATTTTACTTATATCCCAGGTAATTGTTATTTATACAATTGTAGAGATATCTGGTGTGGACCATATGACGCCAACCTACTGTTGCGTTGAATATTAATTTGTATGTTGAAGAGCAATTTGAGGGGATGAATTTATTATCCCACGTAATAGATTTCTGAGGCTTTCTTATGCGGTTACCTTTATGGAACATGTCAAAACTTGATTTAATCTCAAAGTACTTCCCTTTTTAATCGACTTCAAAAAAAAAGGAGGAGTGTCTCAGTTCGACTGTACCTGTATGTTTATACCTATGTGTTATCTTAGGTATGACTTTGTACTTTTTGCGCTTGTCGTCTGGTCCCATATAATTTTGACTGATATCAGGCGAGTAATTTTTGAATTATTTGTACTTGACGATATTGAAGTCAGTTATTGGAAAAAACTTATTACTTGAAGCATTTAATTGTATCAAAAACGCGCCAGGCAATTACTGCACACCCAAATTCGACTCGTACCCTTCCCTATACATATTTACTTGTATATACTGACCAGTGACCATTAACGAATATCGAATCCCATTTCAGTGTCCGTGTCATTGAGTGGGCAGTGTCAATAAAGGGCTCGTCGGTAGTGACATCATCAGACGCTCCTTGCCTCCTTGCGGGGGCCGGCCAATTATTGTCACGCCTGTCACTGCTATGGGAAGTTTTATAGGGTGTCAATACGTAACTATTGTAACATTTGTGACCTATATCTTTACACGAACACTTGAACACGAATTTGGTTCAGTCGAGGAACTCTTTTCTGTCGTGTTGGTAGTTTTGTAGCTGTATCTTTGAATCAAGCAAATAGTTTAACTAAGCCACACTTGATTGCTTTGCTGCGGTGATAGTATAGTATTTAAGAATTCGGCCTCCTGCTCTGGGAGTCCGAGTACGAATCCTAGAGCACGCACTTGTGACTTTAATGTTTTAAACATTTAAATTTCACTCGGTATAACCGCTTGCTGAAGAGTTCCCAAAACTCAAAGAAGCGTGGGTTATTCTCAGAGTACTCCTGAAGTCCGCCAATGCGCACTGGGCCAAACTTAACCTTCTCATTGCGACAAGAGACTTGCTTAGAGACGTGCTTAGTAATGGGCCATGATGGGTTGCGATGATGATGATGATGACTTATAGATTTGTCTTATTTTTACGTAATCGTTTTAGGGTACCTTTAACCCTAAAACTATTACGTAATAACTTTTAACAAAATAGAACAAACTTTAACGCCGAAAAGTAAAAATCGGTTCAGTTAAACGCGGTTAATATTCCTAAATCCTTTTTCTAAGTCTGATAAAAGCGATGCTGAAAACCGTATCAAAATCGGTTCAGCCAAACAATATGCCTAAAACCTTCTCCTAAGTCTGACAAATACTATGCCTAAAACCGCATCAAAATCGGTTCAACCAAACGCGAGATAATCGCGCACAAATATACATACATACATACATAAGTAGGTACATACAGGTCAAACTGAGAACCTCCTTTTTTGAAGTCGGTTAAAAATGGAACTAATCCTTATGGTACTTACTTCCTTTAGTTTCGTTTTTTTATTTGTAAAAGCAAAAAATTGTATCACTCCCCTAGGCAAGTTGTCACGAACACGATCCAAGTAACATAATAAATGTATCTGTTTGATTGAATGACTGAATATCATTTAACGACGTCATTTCGTGAAAAGCTTGGGATGTTAATTGAAACGCTAATTAAGCTAGTTAGTTACACTGCAACGACTATGAACACGCACATAATAAACTAATGAGTACAATAGCTTTATAAAATATATTATAAACCCACGGGAAATGTGTGACCTCGGCACCTGCTAGCTTTGTTTCATTGGTTATCTGTTCGTTACCTTTGGTAATTTATTTGTAACCGAATTACCAGAAACTGACCTTTTGTGCTCCAACGCAGCATCAGTATTAGTAATAAGTACCTACGTATTAAGAAAATTTCACTCAAAAAAAATTGTAACTTACATAAGCTACAAAGACTTTCTTTCCTTCATCTCCTTTTCTCCCTTTTTGGTTGATAGAGCATCGGTTATACCTTACTAGAGAACCGCCCGCGCTTCGCTTCGGGACCCGTAGGTAACAGCCGCGTAGGTCTCGCTCCCGTTGGAATTTAGGCTAAAAAGTAGCCTACTTACTACTCGCTCTCTTCACTCCACCCTGTCTGAGGTGTGTGGAGCCCTCGGGACAGTTAGTTCCCCTTTGGGGGTGTCTCTCGCGGGCCGTTAAAACGGGCCGGTCCTTGGGTTGGGCTCTAAGGCCCTTGGTTGTCCATCTGTGGTTAACCAATAGGTCAAGTCCGGTGAGTGGCGGCCTTTTTACAGGCCACAGAGTCTTAAACGGGATGGGGTTCATCTCCACGCCGCCAAGGCGATCGAGGCCCTACCGGGTGAATCCCACTGGTGGGAAACCCAGCAGGAGCCGATCAGCGCCGGGCGACGACTTACGAAGCCCCAGTATCAGTCAGTGCTAGGCCCGTCCCGCGCAACCAGCAAGTCGGCAAGCGGTCAGCAAGCGGTCCGGTGGACGGGTGTGGAGCGGCGCCAGGTCCTGCAGATGCGGGAACCGCGACGCGTCGACACGCCCGAACATGTTGCGTGCCAATCTCTCGATGAAGTCGTCCAGGCTCTCGACTCGAAGGTCCCTCTGGATGACGGCGTTCCTGACGTACCTCGGCGCACCAGTCAGCCGGCGGAGCGCAATCGCCTGAACCGCGCGCATCCTTTTGCGCTGCGGTTCGCTGGCGAGCGCGTACCACGCCGGTGCCGCGTACGTAAGGCGGGATCTGATGTAGGTCTTGTAGACCCCGAGCTTCAGTCCGAGAGGGAGGCTCGAGGAGAGCACTGGTTTCTGCCATCGCGCTTCTGGAATTCGCGACGGCTTTCGTAACCTGTGGCTTCATCGAAAGTCTTCCGTCGATTTTGCCCCCAGGTATTTGGCCTGTGGGCAGCGGCGTGCACAGGATTATGACACTGGGTATGCCGCGAAGTACTAGGTCACAAAAACTTTTTCTTTTATAGATTTTTAGCATAGCCACAGCCCCGCGACGGAACTTTAAGTCGGAAACCATGCCAACAGAACAAGTCTTAGATGTACTACCATTCATGTACATCTTCTACGGCAACGCAGACAAAACAGCGATCGATCGTCGCAGCGGTGGCGGAAGAAATTCTAATAAGTTAAATAATAAGCTAAAATATTATAACTTTTCACCTAGTCTGCTTCAATTTTCACATATTCAAGGTTCCGGTAACTTGAGATTATTATATCCCGATGTAAATAAACGCAAGATTTCGGTCACATTTGATCACATAGATAATCTTTAAATAAAACCAACAAACACATTAGTAAAAGAAAATCACTACAATTATTATACAAAAATCAGTAATAAACTGTTAAATGCACACTTTACAAATGCGCAAACGAAATAGGTAAACAATGCATAAAACATGATAAAAGCAACATGGCCGGCGCGAAACACAAAACATTTCAACTATTTATACAAATAAAATCCTACTCAACAAAAATGCATAATAATATAATGTGCATACGTAATTTACTCGGGTTATAGCCAACGAATATTTCCGATTACTCCCGACTACCATCGACTACTGCCGAACCGAACTTCGATAGGTACCTACTTTCGATAGTATGCGGGCCATGCCGCAGGACTTCGTTGCTCGTGGCTTTGGATATTATATGGATGTGTGCGTTTGCGAACTGTGTACGGACACCGAAATTACTACACACATGCAAACAAATCTCCTGCAGAACGGCGCGGCATACTTGTCGATATCGCAACGTCAGGCGTTGCTGTGTTTGCAAATAAGTGTTATTATTATTTATAGGTGTTATTTATTATTATTATTATTTAACTTAATTTATTAAATTGTAATTTTCTGCTAATTAAAGTCATCTAAAACGTACGAACGTTTTTCGTAAATGGCAAGTAATGCACTGCATTTCTGCCTATAAGAAGCGCACGCCCCTGCCTGTGGGGCCCATTGGATATCTTGTCCGTGAAGCTCCAGAGTAGGGTCCCGCCTGTTGAGGTATCCTCCTATGTTCACGGCCTGCGTCTTCCCGACATTCACCGACAGTCTCCACGCGGCAAGCCATTCGGGGAGGGCATCAAGCGCACGCTGCATCTTGACGATGGCGTGGGTTCTATTCAGCGACGTGGTGATGTACGCCACGTCATCGGCATACAGGGCAAGCGACGCCCCCCCTGCCGCCGGGATGTCGTCGGTGTAGCAGGCGTAGCAGACCGGGGACAGGCAACTCCCTTGCGGGACGCCGGCTGCGATCGGACGCTCGGTGGATTCGGCGTCTTCAACCACTACTCTGAAGCTTCTATTTTCGAGGAAACTGGAGATCACCTTAACGGCACTCCGGGGCGCCGACGACTGCGAGATCTTGTAGAGAATAAGCCGTCGTGCCAAACACGGTCGAACGCCTTTTCCATGTCGAGAAATACTGCACACACGCGTTCTCTCTTATTCAGAGCCGCGGTAACGGTGTGCAACACCCTCGACAGTGTAGCCGTGCTGTTCAGCGGCATCAAAAAGTAGCCTTCCACTTCTGTTGGCAGCTAGGCTATTCTACCCCGGATGCAGTTCCAGTCGCCCGCGCCCACCACCGGTGTCGGCGAGTCCAGCAACTTGCGGACATCAGCCAACAGGATAGTGCCAGCGGGCGGGCGGTACACTGAATACGGCCGGAGCGGGGAGTTCTCGAGGCAGAGCTAAAGTAGCCTATTACATTTGCCTATGACTTAAGTAAATTACATGTAGTATTTCATAGCGTAATTCAGAACTTGCAAATTAACGCCATCTATTAACAACTCCGAAAATAAATATCTAGCAACTAACAAAACATCGATCTTCCCATGGGAATGGGATGTTTTTTCGCGGTAAAAAGTAGCCTACGTCACTCTCCACCCTCCTAACTATCCCCACACACATAAACCTTACCATATAATAGTTTTGTTGCGACGTGAAAGCGTCACAAACAAACAAACAAACAAACAAACACACTTTCACATTTATAATATTAGTAAGGATTTCCTTTTAACGTCAATCAGCTAAGATTATTCAATTACATAATCGATTTGTCTCTTTATTTGCCGGCGATTTACCTTAAAAATAATAGAGGTATTTTTAGATTATCAAGCAGTAGATAACTTATCAAGACTTTGAACAATAAGCACGTTAGATATTTCCATCGTGAATAATGCATACAAATAATGACTCTAAATTACCTTATGACCCCCGAGAGTAGGAGAGTCCCGCGGGAAAGGAGTGTATACGGCAGGGCATGATCAGCATGATAATGTAGGAACGGGTATCTGACGAGAAAAAGTTACGGATAATAGGATTCGTGTTGGAACTACGCAAAATGTTTCCCGGATCAGAGAGACGCACAACATTAAGTTAGAAGTTACTGGGTTTGCTACGGCCTAGCCTAAATTATTTGTTAAAATATATAAAAAGTATAAATGATTAAACACACACAACCTCGTTGTAGTTATGACGTCATTGCTCGTTGCCGAACATGTATCCTGTAGAGTACAGGCGGGCAGAACTACGCTTTTTTAAATTAAGAGCTTGGCATTTCATGAGGTGAGAGATCTGATAAATCATTTTTAACGGTTAAATTACGTTGAATTTCCGAATGATTACACGTTCAAAATTTACAATAGATGTTTGTTGTTTTTTTATATGGGATCATGATCGAAATAAAACGGATTCAGAGTACAAATATATTTTTAATGAGCGTGGAGACAGAAAAGTATGCTAGTTACTCCCACAGCGGTCATTCGTCGTATAAATTCATCATTCATGTTCTTGTTCATCCATTCACTCATTATAACGTTCAGTCATTCATGAACTCGCTCGGATACACATAGGTACTCAACCTTCCTTACGCGTTCGGTTCCACAAGGACTTTGTTCGCACATTTGTATATTTTCGACATGGGGAATGTAAATTGTATATTGTACATCGATTTTACAGTTGCTATTACAGAGGACGCTTCGCTACGTTCAGTCGCTAGCGATACATAACGGTATTCCCACACTAGGCATATGGTATCGTATTGAACGATCTGTAACGCCGGAAATTCTTAAGCAAAACGCACACATACTAATTAGTATAAGGGCCCCGTTAGGTTAAGGTACACCTCATTTGAATTGAATATTATAATGGCGGCACCGCCACGGTGTTTAGAATGATTTCTACTGCGGAATTATTTAAATGCATTGGTGTTTAGTTAGAAATTTTGTTAGGTGTGGATCCGTATACACTTTAGACTGTATGATAAATGATAATATTAATTTGCATAAATGTGGTCAGGATAGTTGGTACATACAGAGTTAAGTGGTCTCTCACATTTGCCAATTATGGCGTGCAAATTTTACATTAGTACATATTAGGTAGGTATTACAAATTTATATAGTAAAAATTACACATTTTGCTCCTCCAGAAATAATTTACATAGTTGCATAAATTATTGTAGAATTCTTAAATGTCATTTATTACATACTGTCAACATTATTAAAAACATTGAAAAACTATTCTAACCTTATTTAATTACGATATACCAGTATCCCGTACTGAAAAACGTTAATAGGTAGAAAGATCGGCTGAAATAGGCGGGCTAGCATACAGACGTTCTCAAAGGACGATGGTATATAGACTTATGTGGCAGATGCGGTGCAATTCAATTGATTACTGACATCAGGGCTGCTACGTGATACGCATGTCCGCAAAGGGTTAGGGCGAAATTCGATTAGGGAGGTGTGATCACATGATTACATCTAAGAGATTAATTTGTAAGTTGGATAGTGGAATTACGTAGAAAGTATTTGAATCTGCAGGTCTTTTGCCAGAAAATGACAAAAAAAATTAAGCAAAGGCAAAAGCATGTTTTTGTAACCTAGGGCTAGCTACCTAATGATGACTGGTCATCGTCGCCTATGGATGTGAGCTACACCAGAGAGGTCACCAGTGCAACGCCGGCTCTGAAGAAGAACTTTTTTTACCTTTTTTGAAAACCCCATGTCAAAGCGCTCCGGGAATACCTCAAAAGGAAGCTCTTAGCTTGCAAGTTCATGTTAAAAACGATCGTGAAAAGCTCGTTAGCCCCTACGAATCCTCCAAACAATGTGGGCGGAACATCAATTTTCAATCTCCTTAGGTATTAGATATGTATTATGTTCTTATTACTTTTTATCGCACCCCGTAACCGTCCTACTGCTGGACCACCTAGGTCTCCTTCTACAAAGTGTGGGATCTAGACCATAATTTTCCACGCTGATCATTTACTTTATGGACATCGCATAGCTTTGAGAACGTTATGGATAATTCTCAGGTATGCAGTTTTCCTCACGATATTATTTCTTCACAGGAGCAAGTGATAATTAATTTAATAACCACTCCACTTTGTTAAATATAACTCTGGATAAGCACTCATAAACGGATTAGATCTCTCCAGTACTCCGAAGACGTTCGAAATAGAATATAAACTGGAGTAATTAATGTAAAAAAGGTTAAAGTTTTGTAAACATTCTCGTCTGTACGTCGTTGGCAGGACGATAAAGATAGACAATACCACCGGCTCTAATTCTAGAAGGGCGTTAGCGTAGCTCCAGACGAGCCTAGTCTAGGACGCTACCGCGCGTGATTTAAGATCGTAATTTAAACTTGCACCAACATCTGTAGTTTGCTAAGTAAAGTTTAGAAATGTATGTCCCTGAGCGACCGTGCAATTTGCTCAAAATGTTTCAATGTTTATTCTAGTCGGCATTCATCTAATGCTGGAGTTTGTCGGCGCACAGTATTCGTGATGTAGATTCACGTATGTTATTTCACAATCTCGTTGAAATTGTTTTCACTGTATAAAATGGTCTATGCGCACACGTTTCGTTTTCTATAGTTTTGTCGAGTCAAACAAATGTCTTTAATTTTGGTGAACTCGCGATGTGACGCCGCGGCGGTACGCGTGCAAATGCAAGTTTTCGTTCTGGACGACCTGTGTGCGATGAGAAGTGTCAGCAAATTTTCTGTGACAAAGAATTGACTCGATAAAAATAGCAAGAGTTTCGTTTATTTACCGCTTCCATCTTTTCTCCAGGTGTACTTTGTGTATTGAAAAAAAATCTGAAATATTCTTACTAAACAAAACAAACGCATATTTAGGGAATTCTATTTTAATTTATTGTGCTGAATATAACTGTTTGCTTGGTTAGGAATGCATGTCTATGCCTGCAGCTTATCAACTTCCCTACCCCACCATATCAATCCTGGGCCATTTCTTGGTGGACTTAATCTGACCAGTAAGAATCGTTTGTTTCAGTGGTCAGTATCCATTACTACTTTAAATGTACTACAATGGGTTGTATGTTGTGCGTGTGGACGCACTCTTAACTTATGTCGACTGATGGTCAACAGGTATACGAATAGACAATAGGTACCTAATACACGGCGCCCGTTGACCGGCGTTATTAACGCCACCAGTTTGATGAGGGTCTAACAAGTTGCGATTTTATAGCGAGTCATTAGCCCGGGGGTCGCTGACCCGTTCCCTGATTGCTAGACAGCGGGGCTTGTTTACTATCGACTCTGCATAACGTGCCATGCGTCCGATTGCTACGGCGCGGCCGCGTGCGTTTTGCGTCCTCAGTCCTGCGTCATGCGTCGTGCGTTTGTGTCTTGCGTTGCCGTCGTGCGTCATGCATGAATTGTAGCTGTAATACTCTCAAGTATCAGTGGGGATCTGGTGTGATACGGTTTGCCACTTACGTTCGTTTAGAGCTTGTCAGCATATATCTTGGGTATGGGGGTAACCAAGTGGGGTCAGGAAAAGGCAGCTGCTCTCTCCCTGAACTTCCCTTAAAGTACCCAAAGTTGTTGAACTTTTTCTAAAATCTCGGATCCGATTGCCTACGATTGAATCAGGAGCATTATCTGCCCTGGATGACGAGTTGAGTATACCAAAGCTTTTAAGTATTCCCATTGGTTCCACACAGCACAACACAAGCATTTCACGCAGCCGCAAGCCGCAGACCTCGACCAATTTCTCCTACGTTAGCGATTTGAGCACCGAATAGCCGCTAATTAGTGCACAGTCTCGATTGGATGGAAATTAGAGGGAAGCTCGCTTTGTACTCGTTGTCGAGCCATTCAACACTTAATATGATCGTATTCAATGACGCTTTTGTTCGTTTGTTGAGGTTATTAACTCGCCAGGTGCAGGAGCCTGTGAGTTGTGTTTCTATCATGGATTGTACTACAATACATAGTTCCTATGTCTTTGTGGTGATTGTCCTTCCGGATTTGGAGGTCTATTAGCCGGGCGGCCTTATGCGGTAAAATTAATGAATTACTAATTTTGAGCAGAACAATAATAGAAACTTAATCAAAAGTAAAGTTATGTTCCAAGTATTACTGATATTTTCTCGGGAATGTAGGTTACACGTCTGTCGCGTGTTTTAAATTAAGTGTTATGTAATCGTACGGCAAGAAATTCTATGTTGGGTATAAATGTCCAATTTCATATCCAATTAGGTGGCTGTCGGCTAAACTGAGTTGGCCTGTTCCTAATGTTACTCAGATATGCAATTCCAACTCGATAATTACGTAAACATAAGCATGATTGATCGCGTACTGTATGTACCATTGCAGTGCCTTTACGACATCATTTGCGAAACGCATTTTGCACTCTACTACTGTCTAAATGTGTTTGATATTCGACTGCATGATGCAAAGGAGGATTATGTATGTATGTTTGTGTGTCTCGCTTTAGGCCAAAGGTGTGGTGGGCTGATTTGATAATTAATAAAAGTTAAAGTACTCAAACTATGTTTAGTGGGATTAGGTACAATAAAAATTATATACCTATAATAGTTTCTTCCATTCTTACCATACTGTGCTGTCATAACTTTCACGTCTCGTCTCATATAAATTTGAGCGACATCTGACGGGTAGTTTTTGAGTTATATCTATTACGTATTTGATTTTGAAATGGATGTTTATTTTTCGTTAAAAGTTAATTATTGACCACGGGTCGATTTTCAGAATGAGAGGGTTATGTCCACCACGCTGGCAAAGTGTGGATTGGCAGATTTCACACACATTTGAGTTTTGCGAACTCTTCGGCATACAAGGCCTGCTTTGGGATTCGAACCCGTACCTCCGAGTTTCTTCTCCGGCCGAATTCCTAACCACTAAGCAATCATTATCACGTTTGGTGGTTATCTACATGAAAAAGGATTACATTAAATACATGATACGGTAGAATCCACTAGATGCAGTTCGTCATAGCGGTGCATTGGGGTCGGCGTTGCGTGCAAAACGCAACTGCAGAACTCGGTTCGCCCACGGATTACCCCACGAACGTCCCGTAAGCTTTTAAACTGATTTGGAACACTGTGCTAGTGTTCTTACTGACGCTAAGTCTTTTGAATATTACCACAGACATTAGGGAAATTACTGTGATAAAATTAATGTTTTAATGATTTGCTCTACATGGAAAAGAACTCTCTCCCAGGCAACAACTGAAGCTTTTCTGGGGATCAGGGTCCTTTATATGAAATTGCAATCTATATTATGGTCAGTAAAGTTTATTATTGTCATAATAGCCGACACATGAGCCATCTGATATTTGGTAGTCGCTCATGGAAAACAATATTAATCAGAAACACCAAAGCGCGTGGCCGGTAAATAAATAAGGAAAAGTAATCTTCTGCTGGCATACGACAAATCGTTTCGTGGCAGTCTCGAGAGGGTGGTAGCTAGTCAGGTGCAAATTTCTACTACCAACCTAAAGTATCTTCGGGATTAAACTGCTTTGTTACGGAGTCCAGCTATCTCTGAAGATACCAGGTGCCGAAATCACGCCCGTTTTGCACCCCGAGTTATTGATTATCTTAGTAACACATTAAGGGCCCACTACTGAGAACGGATCTCTTCCTCATTATTGAGGAGGCCTAGAGCATACTCCACCACGTTGCTACAATGCGGATTAGGGAAGAGTTATTGGTTAGCCTTAAATATGTTTGGAGTTATGTATACTCCAATTAAGTACTTACTAAATAACTGAACTGACTGATATAAGTTGAATTGGACAGTTTTGTTCAATATTTCCACCTTTCATATACTTTTGCTTAGTGTCAGTATCAGTGAGGCCATCAACAACTCCTATTACATCCTCAAATTGCTCAAATTCTGTTTAGACTATTTGAGTCGCCGAGCATATAGAATTGCCATTCTCCTACAAAAGTAATTATTACGTGTTCTCACAATTTTAGATTTAGCTTGAAATCAAACTTTACTTAGGCATTTTTAATCTTAAACTTTAAACGTAAAACCTTAATTAGAGGGGCGGAAAGCTAGCATATTTTGTGGGTTGAGGAGACTGAAGATTGAGAACATGCCAAAGCCAATTAGGTTATTAGAAATGTATATATCTCGGGCTGGAAATATTGAGCTATGATTATGTATTTATCTAGCGAATATGCTTGCCGTTTCATTAATGCGGATTGGGAACTAGGTCGACACAGTGCTTGCGTTGGCAGCCAACTGTCGATACAACTTTGAAACTTTGTATTCCTTGAAAATTTTGTTGAGTGCGAAAGCGTTGAAATTTGAATTTCTTGTAGTTGAGTTAGTTTGAGCAGCATTTGTAACTATAATTTTCTGTGCTCTATATTCATTATTTTATGGTTTACAGTGAACCTTATAATTCTTTAAATCGTCTATTATGATTTCATGATATTTCAGCATTATACAGTTCAAGTTACTAAACTTTAAATAAAGTAATTACAAATTAACTAACGATTTAATTATTTAATCATAAGCTAAGAGTAAAAGTGGGCATGGAACTTGTCATAGTTAGTTGACTCATCTGTAAGACATCGTTACTTACTTTAAACTTCAGCCACCAGGAATAAGTGATATCGTTTTAAAACTTAAATTGGCATAATCCAACAAAATTATAGTAGGTACAAAATGTACGTGTAAGTGTTACGTGACCCGATTTATGAACTTCAAAAACCAAGAAATTCGACTTACACTTTTCAGTGGTAACCACGTTTCCGCACTAAGACGCAGTTTCGTAATAAAATGAATAAAAGAGCATGAACTTAGCACCTAGCACCTACAGAACTCGTTGACGGCATTTCATATTCAGACAGAAACTGGGTCATCGCACGTGACTCGCTTCCGGGTGTAAAATACGTACTCCAGTTGTCGGTTAAGTCAGGAGTTGAGTCTGAATCAGTAGCTCTTTTCCTTATTCCCAACGTTTGGGAGCGCAATGCGACAGAGAATTAGGCTTAGGCTGATCGCGTGTGAAGCATTGTGTTGAGAATTACGGTGTAACCGATTATAATGTTTATAACGGGCATAACCGATAACCGATAATAATACATTTTTATATCGTGTATTGTCTACCGTTAGCAAGAATTTCGCTATCAAAGTAAAATCTTATCTTATCGCGTATATGTATTTCTAATATAGAGTTACTTACATGCAATAGATACGCGTCATTATTATCGTTTTTTTTTACAGAGGTCCTAGGTTCCAATTCCAGCGAGTCTTGCATTTGAGTGTTGAATTTTAATTTCTGTTCTTGGCTTGTATGTGTATTTTTTGTGTTTGTTGTCTGTGAAAATGTGCTCTGTATTTGATATGTTTAGTCTTTTGTCCTGTTGTTAGTCCAGATATTGCCATGTGAACATGTCCAATAATTCAACTACATGGAAGGGGCAGAACATTGTCGGATACACTAACAAGTTCCGGTCATAAATTTCGTTGACGTAGTGATTTGCACGTTGTTCCAGCTTGAATAAATTTCATCATGCTCGATAGCAGAACCGCAGTTTTACCACGGTTTATGGCCTGCGATACAAATTAGGGTGGTTTACATCATAGTCCATACTTTCATGCTAATATTATAACTGTTCCATACAAAGAAAAATTAAACAACATTTTAGGTAAGAATTGGAGAGTTTGATAAACGAAAAACATGCATTTACAAGTGGCAAGTAAATCATAATTTGTAAGCTTTAATTGAAAAGCATCTTTAACCCCCGACCTAAGAAGAGGGGTGTTTGAGCATGTGTGATGATGTGTGTTTGCGTTACCTTCTGTGTTTGACCTTTTTGTCTATACGTCTGTCTGTGGCACTGTAGATCCTGAATGAATGAACCGATTTGAATGCGTTTTTGTTAAAACGATAGCCAGTTTGCTTACGGTGGCTTTTAGCTATGTTTGGAAATCGGTCCAGGGAAGACTTCAACTCAACTCAACTTGCAAAATTTGTCCTGAACGTACAAACTAAGCAAATTAAATGAAATTTCGTAAAGTAGGTAGGTATAAGAGGTCAAGGACCTATATAATTATAGAAGGCTCGCGCGGTCGCTCCGTAAGCAGCTCCCGAGGAAATTAAACAAAGTCAGCGAGACTCGGTAATTTGTTAGCGGGGAAGTTGTTGTATTAGACAATTTATAACAAGTTATTTTATCATTAGATTAAGAACAGGGAAAACGTTTTAAACAAAATTATATTAATAAACGTAATTAATAAAATTAGCCATAGTTGTTATTTTTGTTTACACCCAGTTTAGGCTCTATTTATATTGAATTGGCTACAACTCATTAATGACCCACTAATGAGCACGGGTCTCCTCGTTATTGAGGAGGCCTAGAGCTTATCATGGACTTTTTTTAATGTTTTACAAAAAAACGTTTTCAAATGCAATCCCTTATCTTGTAACCTATTGCCCATCATCACATATTATTCAAACCCTTTAACAAACCAACGAATCGATAACAGCACTGAGGTTGACAGTCAGGTGTGATACATACTGTTGCCGGAAGCCGGCCCGCGTATTGAATACCAAACGTGATGTTTGTAGCACGATGACCCGTCTCGACGGAACAACAGACAGCTCTACTGTTTACTATACGTATTACCAAGAATGATTGCGATCCAGACTGATAGGTTTAAATTGATTGTGTGAACCGTGAGCCGTGAGGCCCAATGGTTGTCTGTTTGTGAATCTAAAATATTTATGTAGTGAACTACTCAAATATACAAAATATTTCACAAAAATCATTGCTTACGTTTACGAGGTGTTCAGTGAATATACACAGACTGTAGCGAACATGTCAGTCCTTAGATAGCAAACGTATCTGTGACCGAATTAGAAAGAGACTTAACTAACTGGACTATTACTAACATCGACTTAAAGGACTTACTATCACTATCAGTCCGTGTCCTTACACTTATTAACAAACTAAGCAACTAATATTCTAACTACATCTACGAAGTCATCCCAGTCCCTAAATCGAGCCATGTTCTACTTCGGTCAGAGTTGTCGTGGGCGGCAGCGTAAGGATGGTGCTGCCTGCTCATTTCCTACCTTAATTCCGTAAAAAACAAAATAGTTCTTTGTATAAAGATACTGTATTAGTTTGTTGTGCGAAAAATAAACTGTAGCTCGCAATGATAAGAGTTGTCGCTTCTGTCCACAACGCCTTTGATTGAATTGTAAAGTTTAAAAAAATAAAAATATCACAACTATTCATCATGCGGGCGCATTGCCAACGGATCGTCACGTCGATGAATATATTTTTAATTGACTGATTGCATGAAATACTCGTTTTGTGTCGCAAATTCAGTGGCGTCCTGCGTTGTTTCCGGTAATGATAATAAATAATACCTAACACACATTTTGTATTGTGGCCAGTCCGCTTTGTGTCACTGGAGTCTGTTGACGTAATTGTCTGTAACTGTGTCTGTGAAGAATGTTCCTTTGATTTATGTGTGCCTGGTACTCTATCAATAAAAGTTCGTCAAAAGTGCTTGTTCAAACAAAGGTGTCTTGAAGAAAACTAATCAGTTTTGTCAAACGTTCTAAAATAACTTGAAACTCGTGGAAATACTCGATATTGGCAGCGTTTCAATTAAACTTTTTTTTGGATTCCTTCAAGAATTCCTTCTTCGAGGAATTCATAAAACACAAAATTAAACATTTTTAACGTTGTTTTTCAGAAAAGAAGCTTAAAAGGAAACCTGCCAAATGAAGTGGAAACTTAATAAAAATAATTGGACTGTGATCGCCGTAGGGGCGTTAAAATTATAGCTTAGTCAACGATAAGTGCTTCTATACTAAATACTTAGATATACCCGACGTATCCAATAATAAATCAGCCTTGAATTTTGAACGAAATCACCTTAAAGGACCAAATAAAAATTTTGTACTCGTTTATACTTACAATTTAGTGTACGAACGCCTTACTTTTGTACCGTCTAGTAACGTAAGTATACCCGTGTTAGTGAGACGTTTCGGCATTCCGGTGATGATGAAGCGTCTACAAGTGTAAAGTGAAGTGGAAGTGAAAAGGATTTGACCATGGAGCGATGCGATGGGTTCCTCGTGTTCCGGAAGCCGGTGTACAGAGTCTTCCAGTATTTAGAAACGTGAGTATATACTTGTGTACAAAGTTTGTTCATCACTTTGGTAAGCCTTTATTTAGCTTGCTTGTATCATTCATAAGCGATCGATCGAGATTTTGGAGTAGTCAGGGCTTTATGGCTGACAACTATAGGTATGTTTTTCGTCAATTTTTAAAGCAATTTCCGACATTTCACTGCCACTGATATGACTTGTGTGGATCTGTTGGGATCAGAAAGCTGCTTACGTACTATTGATAAGAATTGAGAGGTAGTTTATGTTTATATCCGTGGCAATATTATTAACGGTCATATTCAACTTTCGACAAAAAGGAAGCGAGACGAGAGAAACCTTAAAAACAAAAATTCAGTGTTCCTTGAAATTACCACACAAACTTGCAACTTAATTACTCAGTTCTTCGTAAATAGGGTAATTTCAACGCATATTATGGTAACAGCTGGGTTTTTTAAAGTGAGGGTTGGAAGTGAAGGACAAGCTGTTAGGCTTCTTAGTTGGAAAATATGAAGAGAAAATAATATCAAACCATTTAAGACGCCGCTAGGTAATAGCGCTGCCTTTGATGCAGCGTTCTGGGTACGATTCCCAGCTGTGTACGTACTAGGTACCTAAGGACATAAGGCCTAGCTGATATCTCCTCTCCTTGCTGACTCTGGAAGTAGGAACCGTAGAGGGGTTTTTAGTGGGTAGTCGTGGCTTTTGCTTTGCGTCTACGCAACCCGCGGAGTCCCACATCCTCCCGTGGCAAGGCACGGCCACGAGACATACGTCAATGTATTTTAGGTACCTACCTAGTTTTTTTTGTAACAATTTGTTTTTTTCTTGCGCTGCAGGTCTTAACAGGACATTGTACTTATAGAGCAGGGTACGATGCGTTTTTTAGTATTTTATAAAACGAAACGTTTTCTCTATTGTTCGAGATCTAAAATTAACGCAAGACTCGGTTTTATACATGAGGTCCGTTAATATTACAGTAGTTAATGCCCTGGCTGGCTCATCAAACATTAACATGCAGGCGCCGCCGACGGGTTCAATGTCGCCCGACCAGACATGTCTCAATTCTAACGTGCTATTTTGTATTCCGAACCCCGCAATATAGGTCTGGAGGAATTTAAATATTCGTTGTTATGTGCGCTTGTTGGACGCTTACGGATGAATGTTGAAAAGTTGGGGATTGGCTTAAAATGAGTCAAACTTGTTAAAATGGGTCAAAAGCGGAGACATTCACGAGAATATTTATACAGTTTTCAGGTGGTTTTCAGATTGTGGTTGGTATGACTTATGTATGAACATAATTGTGATGGCGTCATCGTGTTAAATTTAAAAGTTTCGTGTGTCAAATTAGTTTTTGGTCGATTTTTATAAACACGAGTTAATTAACCAATTATTGACTGATTTTCAAAGAAATTTTCACTCCCTGTTTTACACGTGGTCAACTGCGGATTGGAGGACTTCACTCACTTTAAATAATATAATGGAGAACTCTGAAATGTGCTCATGTTGTTTTCTTTTACCAAAGCAAATGGTAATAAAATTCTAATACTCACATAATTATTCTCAAAAATTAAAAGTTCGGGAGTCCAATGTAGTATAAAAAACTTTAGAAGTATGTAAGTAAATGTTTAATTTAACGGTCAATAGTCACCATTTTCATATAAAGCATTCAAAACTACATATATAATAAAGTTTTCCTTCAACAGCTTTTAAAAGTTTTCTAGTTTCTCTAACGCGGAGGGAATTTTAAAACCAGCAGAAAATATTACATTGAAGTATGGCAGTAATAAATGTGATTTAGAGACCCGGAGCTACCCGTAGCGAATAGTTTACCATATACTTGTGTTGTAACTGTACTAGCTGACCTGGCACACGTTCTCCTGTAACATATCAAATTTATCTCACGTTTTAAAATTTCTCCAGCAGAACAACTGTGGAAACCGCATTAAATTTCGTTCTATACTTTTTGCATGATTCCCGGACATAATTATTATAGTATACAGACAGACAAAAATTCTAAATATTATCTTTTTTGGCTTCTATTAGCCCGTGGAAGATTCTTCGTGTATTTTTCTCAAATATCTCCTAGGTGCAGTGCAGACATAAACCAGGTATATTTTTGCTTTTCGTATAGTATTATGTAGGTGTATGTCTGCCAATTTTCAACACTATTTTTCGTCTGCGATGTATTTGTAACCTTTACGACCACTCTATGCTAGACATAAAGACTAATAGGAGCGTCATCAAACACAAGAATACTTAGCGGAGATTTTCTAAGTGTGCGAGTATGATTGTACATTTTTTTAACGAAGGGGTGGGATGTTTGCGTAGGCTGGTTTAAATTTATCTCAGAGGGGAGTTAATTGTTTGTTAACGTGTTCTAATATACTGTAAGAGTCTCAACACTTTCATAAAGATATTTTTAAGAGTCAATGGTACATTCGTCGTCCTCGTCACTCGATGACGCGAATACCAGATACCTAATTGATAGGATGCTGGCCAATTTAGGAGAGAGAAAAATTTGTAGTCTCTACGAAGAGCGCAGGGTATTCTTTCATCAGTACTGTTTTAAGTAGCCTAAACTCATTGTTACATCCCATTGGTGACGCAGGCGAAGCTGCAGCAAAAGCTAGTAATTAATAAATCAATATCTTTCCTGAGAAAATGAAATGATGTGTCTATAAAGTTAACTATAGGTCATAATTATGACCCCTAAATCACAAAATGGCGTTGGAATTACCCGATAAGGCTTCCATTTAACCTAGTAACACGTTGACTTGTAATAATCTCGTTAGCAGGTGGTATTTGTGATGGCAGGTGTTTCACAACACTAATTTTGTAATAACACACATAATAAATACCTTATTTTTTACAGTAAAAATAACCGATTTAAAAAAAATATATTTGATAATACTTTTTTAGAATTCCTTTTTTCGTTCAGAGTTATGAGGTAACATACATAAAAAAAACAAATACAGTCGAGTTGGGAACCTCCACTTTTTTAAAGTCGGTTACAAACATGTTTTGCACCAGTAGTTTTGGGCTTCGGCTGCATTGGAGAAACGGCAATATACCGTTAAAATTATAATAAGAGAACATATTTTAGGGATGAAAGCTATCCTATGTATCTCCAAACCTAATTCATCTAAATTGGTTTAGTATGTGGGACCCTGGGTCTTAAACTACCTATTTTTTATTATTATTTAATTCTGTCCCAATCGGGCCTGTGGTTTATCCCTAAAAACGTCCCAGACAGACAGACATACAGACTTTCGCATTAATAATATTAGTATGGATGTTGCAGTAACAATTAAACGATGTCGAGAAAGGCCATCTCAGTTATATCTCAGCGGGATCCGCTATACGCAACACGTAGTGACTCCGGTTTGCAGTCGTAATTACACGTTCATTTATTCTGTCAATGAGTTACTTAACAGATACAGTCATGAATAAACGCATTGGTGTACCAAGCTCCTGATCAGGGGAGGGGGAGAGTGAGGTTGCCTAATTCCTGTTCCGGGAGGGAGGGGGGAGCAAATTGAGTTATGTGAGGCAGATTATTTAGATATTAGGTATCACAAGTCACAACCTTAGAAAGAAAGAAAGAAAGAAAAAGTATTTATTCGCTGTCAACAACACTGCAGCAGAACTACACTACTTAGGTAGATACTTTATCCGGGAGTTTTCAGTGACGAGTCCCAGTAGTTTTTGATAGAATTGAAGTCTGCCCGCCTCTCACTGAAAGCAGGAGACAGAAAGCAACCTTTGCTTTTGCTGCAAACCCGGCAACCTTTAATGCTTCCAGATTAAAGGCTGCCTCACTGCCATCCTCTCGCTTAAGTACCAACTTAGCAAAGGATTTGTCGTTTTCAGGCTAGGGTCTTTGAGCTATGACTTGCTTTTACTTCCTTCCTATATTCCATCAACAAATGCACGAACAAGAGGGAACAATAAGTAACCGCGGTCGCTTTTACCGACACAGCTACGAGCTAATGGTTTAATCCGCTTTTCCAATACTCCGAAATTGTTCCTCAGCTTACATCGAGATTACGTTCCCGCTTTATCAAGTTATATCATTTCCAACTAAGTCGGCGGCGCTACCATCGAAAGATGTGATGTATGTCGTGTTATGGAAGTGTGTTTAAATCTTATCAAAAGGTAGAAATTTGAGAGAACACGAGATTTTTTTTTGTTTTAGGGTGTGTGTGTGTGATGTGATTTCTTTGTGTGTTGTCCAATATTGTCAATTGACGATGTGTTCTAAGATGGACTGTGCGTGTTCTTTTCTGTGTGTTCTTCATGATCCCCATGGCATAGAGAATCTACGATGAATTTGTACGACGAACGCGGGTTGCAACCCCACAAACTTAGATTTAAGTTGAAACTTTTAAAATATTCTACTTCAGGGCCGACGTTGCACTGGTGATTGCCCTGGTGTTGATCGTGTCGATAGGCGACGATGACCATTTACCATCAGGTGGCTATTCTGCTTTTACGTCTGCCCTTCAGACTATAAAAATATATAAAATTGAGTCCTCTGAGAAACAAACCCCTAAATGTAGCGTTACAATGGACTACAAAACAACTATTTTATTCCCTAATTAAAACGTTTCTCACGACATATTAATCAAATTGACTTTTATTTTCACATTACACGACATGTAAATATTATAGTCATTCGACCTCTCAGCTACACGCTTAACCCATTACAAGTTTCGTAATTACAAAGAGCTGTGCGGTGTGTTAATGAAGGGACAGAACGTAATGTGTTCGGATAAAATCAATAGTTCCATGGGGTACTAATCCCTTAGTACAGCCGGTTAGTCTGAGAGGGGGTTCGTTTTTAAGGGTAGATGTACAATAGTCATTATTTTTTAGATAGTACGTTTCTGTAAAATTTGAACTGGCTCCGCTTTTAGAATTATATTTTTCTTTTAAATCACTATGAGAAGTATTTTAATTTTTTGTTGTGTAGAGCAAAGTAACTAAGTGCACCACCTCTGCCTCATTGTAAAATTGAACTGTTTCAAGTTTTACTAGTTTACAGACTTTTACTAGGTACTTGGAGACAGGGCCACTCCCAAGTAGAAATACATATATTATGTATGTAATTGTCGACAAATTCGGCTCTCAAATTAGGTCGAATAAATCGATTTCGATAAAATAATTAACATTACACTTCACAGATTAAGATTTGAGTCCATCTCTCCATTTGTAATCTGAGTCCCCTTCATCAATAATAGTAGATTGTTACACAAGGGACGTAAGTAAGCTATTACAGAACAAGATCCAATTTGGCGCCAGTGCGAGCGCAGCTCGCATAGGGCGCTAATGGATCGCGTGCACCCGAGATATTTAGTCACACGAGCGAGCGCAGCGAGCGAGGGTGAATATAGTTCGAGGGTGTAATAGCTACTTGCAACCGAGGTAAGCATTCTACTTTATATCATTCTTGTGAGGTAAATAAAACATTGGTAATGCAAAATGAAATTTTAATTTCAGATCAAATGAAATGCCGCCATTTCCATTTTTTTTTCGTAAATAGTTTTCTATTTTTTGGAGTTTACTCCTTAAGAAACGATTTGAGTTATAAGGCCCGGTATGAGATTTTTTGAGGCGTTACGTAGAAAGAGACAAACATATAACTATCTCAAATCTCTAATCTCAAATCTCAAATCTCAAATCTCAAATCTCAAATCTCAAATCTCAAATCTCAAATCTCAAATCTCAAATCTCAAATCTCAAATCTCAAATCTCAAATCTCAAATCTCAAATCTCAAATCTCTAATCTCTAATCTCTAATCTCTAATCTCTAATCTCTAATCTCTAATCTCTAATCTCTAATCTCTAATCTCTAATCTCTAATCTCTAATCTCAAATCTCTAATCTCAAATCTCAAATCTCAAATCTCAAATCTCAAATCTCAAATCTCAAATCTCAAATCTCAAATCTCAAATCTCAAATCTCTAATCTCTAATCTCTAATCTCTAATCTCTAATCTCTAATCTCTAATCTCTAATCTCTAATCTCTAATCTCTAATCTCTAATCTCTAATCTCTAATCTCTAATCTCTAATCTCTAATCTCTAATCTCTAATCTCTAATCTCTAATCTCTAATCTCTAATCTCTAATCTCTAATCTCTAATCTCTAATCTCTAATCTCTAATCTCTAATCTCTAATCTCTAATCTCTAATCTCTAATCTCTAATCTCTAATCTCTAATCTCTAATCTCTAATCTCTAATCTCTAATCTCTAATCTCTAATCTCTAATCTCTAATCTCTAATCTCTAATCTCTAATCTCTAATCTCTAATCTCAAATCTCAATCTCAAATCCAATCGTTAGTCGTAGCTGACACACTTTTTTTTTACGGCTCTGAGTTCCAAGGAGTTTTGCATAGTTTGAAATGTATGGAAATTAAATGCCGCCATGTTGTGTTTTTTTCAGTAAAAAGTTTTCTTACCATTTTATAAGAAAAGAGATTGTTTACCAAGGAGTTTTGCATAGCTTGAACTGTAATGTGAACATTACAATTCAAGCATAGTGCGACGTAATGTTGCCTTGAATTGCAAACACCAACTTACAAGGAGACTTTCCACCATAGTAATCCCTAGTTACTGAGCAAGTATGATATAAATCATATTTTATTGATCACTCTGACAAACAATGTGGTCGTAATTCTTTCGGGATAAGTATTACATCTTAAAATCGTCGTAATAAAGTCGTCTTAATAAAGTCGTAATTTGAAAAAGTTCTTAGCGGATACCTTGTAACTATAAACTACTTCCTTGCCAAATTTCATCTTAATACGTTCAGCAGTTTTTGAGATTTCGTGATGAGTGAGTCAGTCACCTTTCGCTTTTATATATAGGTAAAGGTAAGCCCATTTAAATACGAATCGTGGACACAATTTATTATCTACAGGCTCAAGGCTACATCACCATTTTACCATTAGGTGCTATTGTATTGTAAAACTAGCATTAAAAATAATATTATTTTCACACTACATGCTCGACAATGCCGAATTATATGTCATGTAAACCTTACCGAAAGCAAGACATTATACCTCTTGGCTTTAGCCGGGTTATAATGTTCTATTGAATTTCATTATAACCCGCTGGTCAATAATGTGATTTTCACTTTCATAACTCTTATTACTATGTGCATAAAGTCTAATTTCGCTAAACAGAATGTGCCCTCAGCGGGCGCGGCCAACTCGATTTTCGAAGACCGAAGCCGTGGCCCACTAGATTCGCACTGAGACGCATTTCATTTGTTTGTCAAATCAAGTAGACCACGCCAGCTGAAAGAAGTTGCTATAGCCATAGCTAGTAGTACCTTTAGAAGATTCTATAAATATTTCAAAAAAAAAATATTTTTTATTGTCTCGCATAAAGTGAGAAAAGTAGAGTATACACCACCGGAATAAAACTGTTTTTTTCTTGGGCGCTTGAATCCCTCACTGCACTCAGGACTCAATCTTAATTCCCTCGCTTTGCTCGGGAATTAACTTATAACACCCTCGCTGCGCTCGGGAGTTAAATTTGGAGTCCTTCGTTACGTTCAGGATTCAATATAGCGCCCGTGACATAAAACAGTGCTTTATTCCCTTGGTGTATAATCTACTATTATTTATTTCAAGCATAAATAAATAAAAAAATAAGATAAAATGACATTAATTAATTTATTCCTTGGGGCAAAAACTAGTAGATTGTATGACAAGGGTGCAAAGTAATATTTTTTCGGCGAGGGCGTTTTTTGAATCCAGAGCGAAGTGAGGGATTCTTTAGTAGAATCCCGAACGTAGCGAGGGATTCAAAGTACGTCGCCCGAGCCAAAAATATACTTGCACCCGAGTGATACACTCTACTTTTCATCACCCACTATGAGAAAATAATATATATATATATGACGGGGGCTCTTGTCAGGATGTCAAATAAAACAAGAGTTCAGAGCCACGCAACAACACACAACCAGCTACTTTATTCAATGCTCATGTATGGCTCATTATGAATATTCGGTTTGGGTTTACTTTGGTATTGATTGGATTTGCTTTGCGATATTACGATATTGATTTATTGATCGAACCACTCGCACTCGCGGATACACTTTATTTATTATTATTAGAGATTCACGGCATTAAAATTAATAAGGACTTTTTACAAGAACAATATTTCGATCGCACGCGACATTAATTTCTTTTCATATTTCTCCATTAATTGCAATTTTCCCGCGCGCCACAGAGTATCAATTCACCATCGACCACCTCATCTACCACAGATTAAATAGCATCAAACAAGTATCCTATCTCCGACATATATAATAGAAAATAATAGAAAATAATACGTAAAAATGCACGAAAACTTAATTTTAATTTGAAAACGAAATCTTAATTTGATTTCTTTTTTTATTATTCAGCTGGCGGGGCCCTCGCGTCGTACCAGACATTCTTTAATCAAACAATATTTGCGTTCGATTTCTTTAGCGCAAAATACTAAAATGTTCTAAATTCAAAATAGGACGGAAAAGATCTAGCCGGACGGAAAAGTTGTATGAAAATTCATTCCCGCCCGCTGAATAGAAAACAGCAACTTTGGAACCCCGTAAGTCCGAACCAAGTCGTCTTTTTCGAATAGGTGTGATGAAAAATATATTTCTTAATTCAAACCCTCAAAAGATTTTATAATAAATAGCACGTTCACACGTGACCATTACAACACTCCATAGAATTTAAGGCAATTTCTTTTACCCAGTACATTTCGTTATTAAATGCATTAGGGTACGCACGTTTGATTCGCGTCCCTATCGTTTTAATAATAAGGTCCTTCTGAAAGATAATGTTTATGCAAGCCCCCGTGAAATGAAGGATAAACAAAGGGGTTGTGATCCAGGGGTGGCGTGCGGTGCATTGTGGGGTTCCGAGGCATGATTTATCATCGCATTATATACGCAATGGTTATTACTTTAGCAGATGTGATTGTGTTATATTTACTGTTGAAATTATGTCAAACTATCCGCTCGATTTTATTTTTCATGCCCTATTTAGCCCCTTAGGGGTTCGTTAAAAAAATAGTAGTCTGTTTGACCGTGCGTCATAAACTATTTTCGTGAGAAAATTCATCATCATACAAACTTTAATCCCCTATTTCAAGCCTTTAGGGGTTGATTTTCGATAAAAGTAGCTTTTGTGTGATCCTCGGTCTTCAACTATTTTCATTCCGAATGTCATTCTAATTAGGCCGGCGCTAGTTTACAAACGAAAAACGAAATGAAATGAAAACGTTACAGACAGACAGATAGATTTTAGCAATGATTAACCGACTTCAAAAAAGGAGGTCCTCAGTTTGACCTGTATGTATGTATGTATAATTATTTGTGCGCGATTATCTCGCGTTTGGTTGAACCGATTTTGATGCGGTTTTCAGCATAGTATTTGTCAGACTTAGGAGAAGGTTTTAGGCATATTGTTCGGCTGAACCGATTTTGATAAGGTTTTCAGCATTGTGTCTATCAGACTTAGGAGAAGGATTTAGGAATATTAACCCCGATTTTTACTTTTCGACGTTAAAGTCGGTTCTATTTTGTTAAAAGTTATATTATCTGTAATGTATGGATAGCTCTAATTATTATTATCGCATTTATACGCAATGGTTCGTTGGTAGATGTGATTGTATAATATTTACTGTTGAAATTATGTGACATGCGAGTTTTGTGATAACTTAAAAAGCTGAGTGAATTTAACTTTTCAATTCCATTACCAGCTCACGAATTACACGCACCCTTCCAGACGGACGGTTTATCAATATATTTGTTGGGTAGTCAATTTACTTAAAAGGGTTTAGGTTTGTATCATTATAATATACACATGCATGCACATATTGTTAACTATTCTGTTTATTACAGGCAACGTCTATCGTCTTATCATATTTCGTTCTCCAATCATTCATAATTTATTCATTCTTCACACATCTTTCAGTTATTTATTAACAATGCAATGCCGTTATGTGTTTTTTTGTTTGCATTTTAAGTGACTGAAAAATATCTAAATGCCATTCAAACAGGTCCTAACTGGCAAGTACAACTTAAATCCTTACTAATATTATAAATGTGAAAGTGTGTTTGTTTGTTTGTTTGTTTGTGACGCTTTCACGTCGCAACAAAGCTATTATATGGTAAGGTTTATGTGTGTGGGGATAGTTAGGAGGGTGGAGAGTGACGTAGGCTACTTTTTACCGCGGAAAAACATCCCATTCCCATGGGAAGATCGATGTTTTGTTAGTTGCTAGATATTTATTTTCGGAGTTGCCAATAGATGGCGTTAACAAAATTCATTTGCAAGTTCTGAATTACGCTTTACGCTATCAAATACTACATGTAATTTACTTAAGTCATAGGCAAATGTAATAGGCTACTTTAGCTCTGCCTCGAGAACTCCCCGCTCCGGCTGTGTTCAGTGTACCGCCCGCCCGCTGGCACTATCCTGTTGGCTGATGTCCGCAAGTTGCTGGACTCGCCGATACCGGTGGTGGGCGCGGGCGACTGGAACTGCAAGCATCCGGGGTGGAATAGCCTAGCTGCCAACAGAAGTGGAAGGCTACTTTTTGATGCCGCTGAACAGCACGGCTACACTGTCGAGTGTGTTGCACACCGTTACCGCGGCTCTGAATAAGAGAGAACGCGTGTGTGCAGTATTCTTCGACATGGAAAAGGCGTTCGACCGTGTTTGGCACGACGGCTTTCTCTACAAGATCTCGCAGCCGTCGGCGCCCCGGAGTGCCGTTAAGATGATCTCCAATTTCCTCGAAAATAGAAGCTTCAGAGTAGTGGTTGAAGACGCCGAATCCATCGAGCGTCCGATCGCAGCCGGCGTCCCGCAAGGGAGTTGCCTGTCCCCGGTCTGCTACGCCTGCTACATCGACGACATCCCGGCGGCAGGCGGGGCGTCGCTTGCCCTGTATGCCGATGACGTGGCGTACATCACCACGTCGCTGAATAGAACCCACGCCATTGTCAAGATGCAACGTGCGCTTGATGCCCTCCCCGAATGGCTCGCCGCGTGGAGACTGTCGGTGAATGTCGGGAAGACGCTGGGCCTTTGGGACGCTGATCGGCTCCTGCTGGGCTTCCCACCAGCGGGATTCACCCGGTAGGGGCTCGATCGCCTGGGCGGCGCGAAGATGAAATCCCGTTTAAGACTCTGTGGCCTGTAAAAAGGCCACCACTCACCGGACTTGACCTATTGGTTAACCACAGATGGACAACCAAGGGCCTTAGGGCCTAACCCAAGGACTGGCCCGTTTTAACGGGCCGCGAGAGACACCCCCAAAGGGGAACTAACTGTCCCGAGGGCTCCACACACCTCAGACAGGGTGGAGTGAAGAGAGCGAGTAGTAGGCTACTTTTTAGCCTAAATTCCTACGGGAGCGGGACCTACGCGGCTGTTACCTACGGGTCCCGAAGCGAAGCGCGGGCGGTTCTCTAGTAACTAAGTAAATATTTAGCCAACCTTTAATAAGAATATCCTCTGCTTTCTCGGTCGGCAACGCAAATGTGAAGCTTTTTGTATTTTGACATTTGTGGCCCACGATATCTACTTATTATATCCACCTAAAATTATGGTATAAGTCTATATACACAACATTCTTAAACTAAGTAATTCGCATAGATGAATCACGTCGCGAAGTCATCAAGCTCCGACATTATTTTGGCTGTAATACGGCCGCGGTCTGATGAATGGATCGCTGTAGAAACTTGTTCGGAATGCGCCGTATTATTGAAATTTATCGTGCAACATGTTTCATTGATAACTTTGCATACAGCTCGGTCGTTTGTCGTTAATACTGGAGTTGTAGCCGCGTTCACTGCATCTATTTTCATTGTCTAGTTCTTTGACGTCTAATACCTAATTAAATTATAGTAATCTAAAAATGCATGGAGTAGTTATTAGATGATTTAGATATTATGTATCTAGATCTTAATTTTGTTACCCAGAAAATTTTGCCCGCGGTTTCGCTCGCGTGGAAAACGACAAAGCCGTTAAAATAGGATAAAAAATAGTGTAAGTTCTGTACCTAATTTGCAGAGGTTGTTAAGCAAGATAGACGATCATATTACCTTGAATTCAAGATGGATAAAGCCTCTGACGCCCATTTTTGAACCATTTTTATTTCCATTGCCTGTTCGCTAGCGGGTGTCGTTTTGTTAGAAAACCTAAAACCTCCGTCCTCATCATATCTCTCCTCTCCTCTCCTCTAAAGCACCTCTCCACATCTCCCACCACCTGCTGATCCCGTTCCTCAGTTTTTCTCGTACAGGTACTTAAGTATAAAATTACACCTACGTGAATATAGGAATAATATTTACATAACTGTAAGAAAATCGTTACTTACCTTCAAACCTTGAAACTTGCTGAAAGGCAAACGAATATAAACTTAATTTCGACGTAACGAGGTTTATTAGAGACGCCATTTTCTTTCCACCCGTTCGTTCCGTGTAAGATAGGTTTTCTTTGTTCTACAAATAGCTTCGGACGGTTGCCGAGCTCATAATTTGATGAAAAATAACGTACTTTGCTCTCGTGCGGAGCGGGGCGGCGGCGGATACCAATATTTTTGCATGACGCCTTATTTGAAGGAGAAATTGTGATATAGGGGTACTAGATTTATCATGATTTTAATGTTAATTTTTCGTCGACTATGCATATTTTACTATCATACGGGTACCTACTAGCGATATGCTTTTAGTACGCTGATATGAAAATGTACATATTACTGTAGGGATCATCTAGCGAGCGAGGGGACATGTGGCGAGTTGTTTTGAGTTATCTCGATTTTTAAGGCGGTTGTTTTTTGTTAAAAGTCATTTTGTTCTTGTGCCGTATGCCCAAAGGTTGTCTGGAAAAGATAGCTCTATAGCGATAAGAACGCCTTTTATTCTGAATCTCTGTATTTTACCTATTTGATTTTAATGTTATCTTTTTGGAGTGTACAATAAGGCGCTTTGCCCACGGAGCAACTTGAGTTAAAGCAACTATCAACTTTTTAAAAGTTTCCTGTAAAAAGTTGATAGTTGCTTCAACGTTTACGGTGGCCGCAATTTTATAGCAATTTGTGAGCAACGTCTATGCGAGTTGCTCAATCTACGCATTTCTGGGTACAGGAAGAGGGAGGGAGGTGTGAAATCGTTCGACGCGTTGCGGAAACCGGCAACTTTAAAAACCGGTATAATATGTAACAGTTGTTTGTTGCGGCAATTACGAACTGACCTAGTCAACGATTACAGCAACTGAAAACTGTTGACGTTTGCCGGAACTCGAAACCCGAGTTGATGTGTGTGCGCAGTCCAATTGAAATGTATGTAAACAGCTAGTTGCCAGTTAGTTGCCAGTTGCTGCAATAGTTGCTCCGTGGGTAAAGCGCCTAAAGAGTATTATTTCAATATAGCTATCATATTACAGAACTGATGATATTCTCGCCTGTACCTACTCTTACAGTTTGCTAACATTATGAAAAGTTTCCGCGTGTGATGTTGCAATGCGATTTGCTACGGACTATGGAGTTTCAGCTTCGTGACATAATACTGGCTGTGGACCCGCGAGTTTAAAGTTCAGCGTATCTCGAACTAATGGGATAATGCCACACACTCTCCGACTGTTCGAGTTGGAGCTTGGATTATGGTTTCGGCTATTAATTCTACGGAATTTTGGACTGGTTAATCCACTATGTCATAATTGTGTGACCTGTGCAATTTACTAGCTGCTGTCCGCGTGGATGCAACTTAATTGTGAAGAGTTTCCTCTGTGGTGTTGCGCAATGCGATTGCTGATTTAAAAACATGTTTTATTTAATTCCCTATTTTACCCCGTTTGGGGTGAAGTGTGATAAAGTCCCTTATTATCGGACGTCTACAAAGTATAAAATAGGTCGCTGCCAAATATATTTGTACGTCAAGCGGTTTCCATATTACTTGATGACTGTGAGACCTTTTTTCTTGGCGAACTACGTATCGCTGGTACCTTTGCTTATTGAGGTGATATTGGCTATTGACTATCATTGACCGTCATTGATCGTTGACGTCCAGTCGTCGATTGATGAGTTCCAGTAACCACTTACCGTCAGATGGCAAGGGTACTCGTTTGTCGGTTAACATAAAATTCATAATTTGATGTAGTCATGTAAATTTAATTTGGTAAAGTGAAACCGATGTGCCGTATCGTATCCATCCGTCCGTATAAAGACAATATTTTATTGAATTTTGTCAAATACTCTTGTTATTCACTAAAACCTTTTGTTTGATATCGATTCATCTACCTGTTATTTCCAGACTTCTGTTTAACGACCACAATAGCAACATAAACATTTCCACAGTTCGGTAAGGTACCTCGACCGTTGGAAGTCAGCGTCGGTACGCGGTACGAGAGTCACGAAGCTTTGCGTGAGTAACTCCAATCAGTTGTCAGACTTCTAGCGTCGAGCCCTGACACTCAATGCTGTAGCGTATGCTTACACGGCTGACGTTGAATAAGGGATGGGTGGAATTGCGCTTTGCACACGGAGCAACTATTGCAGCAACTGGCAACTGGCAACTTACTTCCAACTGGCATATAGCTGTTTACATACATTTCAATTAGACTGCGCACACACAGCAACTCGAGTTTCGAGTTCCAGCAATCGTCAACAGTTTTCAGTTGCCGCAACTAGCACCTGTTAAATATTATCCGGATTTTAAAGTTGAGAGTTTTCGCAACTGTCAATCGCAAATCAATCAATCAAGTTGCTTACAAATTGCTATAAAATTGCCGCAACCGTAAACGTTGTAGCAACTGTCAACTTTTACAGGAAACTTTTAAAAAGTTGATAGTTGCCTCAACTTGAGTTGCTCCGTGGGCAAAGCGCCTAAAGCTGGGTCGTCAACGCATGTTTGTAGGCTTATGTATCGAAGGTACAACTAACTGTGTTGCTGTGAACTTCATTTTGTAGAGACTTTACTCACTTAACTGCACTGTCACTGACGAATTTACGAAGCTGTTACGAAGTTATGGTATAGTTCTTTTTTTTCAAAAGGCATTGAAAAATAGGCATAGACGATTTAAACCCAAAAACTTTTACCGGTCGACCAAACACTGAATCACTGCACTAAATGTGTGATGTATGCAACTTTAATGCAACGCATTCCGGAACCAAAAAGAAAGGTGTGTGTGTTCCGGATACAAATACAAATACAAATATTCTTTATTGTGCACTAGAAGGACATTACAAAATATATAAAATGGAAAGAAGTTTCACAAAAGGCGGCCTTATCGCTAAGCAGCGATCTCTTCCAGACAACCTTTGGGTAGGAGAATAAAGTAGCACAAATCGGTAGGGTGCACAATTGTAGGACTGAAAGATAAATAAATAACAAAATAAATATATATACAGACTAAGTTAATAATAATAATAATTAAAGAGTAAGAGATAAAGAGGTTTTAGAGATTAACATCTCAAGTCTCAGGGATAGCAACGCATCTGTGACCGAATTAGAACGAGACTCATACTAACAATTACTCTGGACCACCATCAACTACCATCATCAACTAACAGGGCTAACTATCAGTAACACTCCCTGTCCTCATATTTATTTAACAAACTAACCTACTAATATTCAATCACCATCTGTTGACTGGACTAACCACCTTAGTTCCTAAATTGTAGTCTTGTTCTAGGCTATCATGGAGGACAGCGGAAGGGTTAATATCCTTTGATGTTTTAAATGTCTAGATGGAACATCGAATCCGCGCAAACGTGTCAAAAATTGTGGTTAACTGTTAGCCACAATTTTTATATCATTACGTACACATTACGCACACATAGACAATAAACCAACGTGTAAAACATCGCCTGCACGCACACAGTCATGCTTGATAATGTTGCCTTGTTTTTTTTTGTTTTCATTGTAGGGCGACGCTCAATCTAGACATTTAAAGCATCAAAGTTAATACCATAATTCTATACAAAAAATACGATTAGTCGTTTGACTTACTCATGCAAGAGAGTGTTAGCTAGCCAACCAAGTTCAAAACCCTTCCATCAACAAGGAATTACGCAACCCATCCCAAACATTGCCGAGTCGAACTTGTCGGTTAATATTGTTGATGTTCAGGCTCACCCGAGAGCCGTGAGGCCCGTGAGCTGTTTGCGCAAAAACTTTGCACCGATCCGGTCAGACTGAGTGAATGGCTCGGGTTGAACAGTTCACGGTTCAATGGAGCTGCACTGCTCAGTTCACTCATTTTGTGCTCTTTCGAGTGTAGCTAACTTAATAATGACCGGCTCCTGCGCTTCTTTAGACGGAAACGCGTTTATTATGCCAACATAATTATATGCTTAACTTTTTACAAGAAAAAATACTTTAACATCGATAAATAGAGACAACTCAAAAACTGCTCGACAGATGTCGCTCAAATACCTTTCAAATAAAAAAAATATTTTCAAAGTCGCGAATTCCCATAAATAATAAAATCTTCTGTTCGCCCAGTTGGCTAGCTATAGCCTATTCGATTTGGAGATTGCGACAGTTGAATATAGCAAGAGCAGTCACTGAACTCGAAAAGTTTAAAAAGAAACTTTAAAAAGTATGACGTCACGACCAATTCGTAGACTCAGGTGCAGGCAATACTTGTCTTAGCATAATGACGTCACAGTACGAAGTCTACCAAACCGTGGGCACAGCTGCACTCAATGTTTGCAGTAATATATATGGTATCTCGACGTCACATTTATACAATTCGCTCTGATTATTTAAACCGCTTCAACATTTCAATTTCCTACCAGCTAACTTACTTACACCAGCTTGTGTTCCTAGCTTGAAAAACTAGCCTCGTGTATAACGGGTAAAGTTGTTTTACTGAAGCAAAGTATGTGATATTTTTTTGAAGTAATGGTGTATGTTTGATTGGGTATCAAGCATGCACCATACTATTCGGGTGTCCAATGTTAAATCAATTTGGCTAACAACTTTATTCTTAAAGTTGCACATTCCGAAATTTTTGGACTTGATTCTTTAACCTGACATGGCTGTTTTAATTTATGAAGTGATTGAAAAAAAATTTTTTGTTTAATGAAGTTTACCACCATATATGTACAGCCTTGGCCAAAAGTATTAGGCACCCCCAATAAAGTAACCGCGCGTCGGTGCTTTGTGAACAATGAATAAGAATAGGTGTTATTGAAAACACCCAAATTAGCGCAAACAAAACCACAGACAAACAAACAGAAATTCCAACAAAACATACGAGTTTATTGTATTGCGTTAATAAATTTTCCTTGTAATAGTTTTCCTCAGAACCTTCCACGTACAGACAGCGATCAGTTACAGATTTGTTATGGAGAATCAGTTATCAAGTGGACAGTACATTCGTCATAAATACCCGATCGGTATGCATTATATCTGACTGATTGGTCACTCGGTAGGTAATTCTATCGTATTGTTTGTTACGAGTCGCTGAACTACGAGGAATACGAGTGAATGAGATATATTATGAGTTTGTGTTTTGTTTACAACTGAACCATAGCTCAATCGACTATCGGATGGTAGGTCAATAGATCTGTGTTGGCAATGATAGTGAGGTGGTGGTTTGCTAACTGCTATCTGGGACGATTATTTGCTAGTGCCCAAGAAGCCAGGACCCCTGTAAGCGGGCGTGCAAGACGGGCACTGCACGCGGGCGGCACGTGCGGGGCTGCGCCTGCGGCGTCTGGGGCGGGGGCGCAGGAGATAATATTTCAATAAAAATAACTGATATCAGCTTAGTTGAAAAGGTTAGGGGGTGCAAAACGGTATAACAAGCGGGTTCTCATGCAGATAGCGGCGGCCCTGCTCGTGTCAACTAATGAATACTTAATTAAAAAAAATTCGAGTTCAGCATCCACAAGTAGGAATAACTCAAAGTCTACTCGTCAGATGTCCCTCTTTATGGGGCTACATGAAAAGCCCCAGTTTTTCGAATAATAAGTACAATCATACAAAAATCGGAATATTCAACAAAAAGTTATGAGGACCAACTCGCCAGAACTATGAAACCGAATGTTGTCCCTATGACTGATGGCTGTAGCCAGGTTGTAGTCGTTGATCGTCGCAGTTTTTGGCTCGTTAATGAACTCGCTGATGGCATCCTCGCTAACGTCGGTGTAGTAAATGCACGAGACAGTGTACCTGGTTATGCCAACTACTGCATGTGATACGCTGTCGTGCAGTTTCCCTTTTTCGGATTTAGTCTGTATTATTACCACCTTTTAATTACCACCTTATAATTGAACAAGAAATAGAACAACGCCTGGGACGATCAACGCAGACGCAAGGCCCCAACCTAAACTGAAAACTACACTTCTATACTAATTAACCAGCGAATTAGTTTAATCCTGGAGCATTTATGTTAAAAAGTAAAAAAAAGAGCAAACAAACTAACTAAATGCATAAAAACGCACGGACACCAGGTCTGTGGTGTGCAACGAATACTGAGAAAAAAAAACCGAATGTTGTAGCGATATGTTTAGAATGAGTTTTAATATCTAGAATTACCTAATTTAATACCTTAATGCTTTACCACCAATCATTCAGGTGGTCGTATTATGTTACTCGACTCAATAAGATATTTGAACGGGCAGTAATGATTATGATTACTTCGTAATCGATTTATGCGATTCAACGATATATCGTATTGCTTGTAAACCACAATGAAGATATTGATATCGAAATTGTTGTGTGTATGAAACTGCAGTCACCACAGCTCGTCTAGTATGGGTACCTACTGTGTCAATATACGCATAAGAAGTAGTCCATGTACGTGTAGTATAATATGTATGATCGATTAAATTGTAAATACTTTTGGATATGGTCAAAGTTAATGGTAGATTTTTTTTCATATTCTTCTTTTTTTCATAGATCTTTGGGCACTATCCTTTATTAATTGAATACATTTTTAAATCGTTAGTACTATGTGTGCTGGTGTTTCTTCCAAGCCTCCGTATTCTTCCGTATACTTATCTCTTAGACTAATCTATTTTTTTTTTCTTTTTCAGGTACGTACTCTACAAACAATAATGGTCTTAATGAACTCGTCAATTATTACCCTCCATATTCAGGTATTTATACATATAATAAGTAGTTTAAGTTTCTTATTTAATTTCCAAGGAGTTTGGTTTCTGGGTGTTTATCGACGAAATAAGAACAATTTTAAGACTTGTCTGATTGTTTGTCTTCACTTTTATTCCCGCTGCCCTGTGGAAGGCTGAACCGATTTGGATGCGGTTTTCACTGTTATATTCTCATAAGATTCCCTGTTTTATTGAAACGGTTTAATCGTAACTTTGCCAATTGTGGGCAATAAGGCATTCCCGATGCAAAGCGGCCTTTAGTCACCAGAACGGCTCTAAAGTGTCTATAGATAGAAGATACTATTAACTATTAAGTATTGTGTGAAAAGCAAAATGACGTGAAGATAACGGTCCGAGGAAGCGTTCGAGTCGTGATAGTAATCTGTTGAGCAAAGTTCCTGAATTCCGACCCTTCGAATGGGCTTCCAAAGGCGGGTGTTAAGCTACGAATATTGTACTCATGGATATATGGGTGCTCTCACGCCGATGGCTTGGAAAGATTGCTCTACAAACATATTTTATTGGAGATTAGTAGCTGTAACGTATTGCTTGGAAATGTAGGTACACCTTTAGGGTATAACGTTAAGGTTTCAACTTATCAGGGTAAACTTGAGCTACGTAGTAAGCGGATACCCACGGCTCGTCACCGTCATAGAACAGTGACGAATTTGAGTTTCGTCAGATTTTACGCAGCAGCCATTTTAAGTAGTGATTTTGGACATAACTTTTCATTACAATCACTTTCTAATAATTTGATTCAAGTTCAACCTTATAGGCAGGTTTTGTAACGAAAAAGATTTGTTAAAAAACTATGAAATTATTTGAAAAGCTGCCCTATAAAATTTGACAAGAAAGATTCGCCACTGTTCTACGACTCACGCTATACGCTCAAGTTTACTTGTACAGGTCTGGGTTTTTGTATACTTTACTCAGAGAAATGCATAAACAATATTTCACAAATTAATTTATCCCTTTCATCTATCCGTTTTATCTGTGATTACTGCCATAGATACTTCAATGATAATCGCATTCAAATTGGTTGACGTATTTCTGAGATACGAGCAGGAACTCGAAACTCATAACATATATAAAAATTCGTATCTTATAGACTACGGGCCCATGTCGAAAATGGGGGGGTCATACGAACCACCAGGTGATGTATATAGGACGATATAAGAGCACAAAATAATAAGATTCAGCACTATGCCGTCACTTGTAAGCTGTCCAACTGAGTGCTGGTAAGAATTCAAAAGTGCAGGTAGAGGGAGTACATTTTGGTCATATGATTCTGTACGGCATTTTCACCATCGATAGATCCATGAAATATAATAAGAAAGCGCGCAGTCCCGTAAAAAAATGGTGAGCCACAAAGTCGGTAAATTTGTTTGATTTTTTGAAAATTCCAGGGTAAATTTAGTCATTTGATCCTGTACGGCATCAGTTTCATGCTGTTTCAATACAGCTTCTAATCCATTATTCCGCAACGCCGTACAAAAATCATGCGACAAGGGGAAAAAATCGAGGGTTGAAACCCCCTCTATTTCCGTGGTCTGGGGGGTGATTTGAAAAAGTACGGCTTCGGTTCCAAAACATTATCTAGCACTCAAAAGTACTATTAAAAATAATGCCGTCAAAAAGTTATTGTTCATTTGAATGTATATTAATAATTACCTTAATTTCATGGTATACTTGATTTATAAAGCTGTAATGTCATTTGACACTGTACGGCAACTTTTTTTTAACATGATATTGTAAAATATAATTGTTGCATAGTATTGCCGTTCAAAAGAAACTGTTCTAAAAAAAGTTATAGAGAAATACAAAAACTGAAATTTGTTAAATTATTGCAGAAGTTTAAATATTCATAGATTAATAGAATATAGCAATTTCCTACATTTTTCCCTTGTTCTAAATAGTATTAAGATACATAAATTAGGAAAAAATGATGCCGTACATTTTAATGCAGACTATATTTTTCATACATTTCGTTCTATGGATTTTTCCTTGAATTTTTTTTTCCCTACAAACCTTTGGACCAACGAAAATGTACGGCATGTAAAAAAATATTATCTGTGCATAAAATACTTTCAAAATAAATTAATTTTATGTTGTTTCAAATCACCCCCCAGACCACGGAAATAGAGGGGGTTGCAACCCTAGAATTTTTCCTCGTGTCGCATGATTTTTGTACGGCGTTGCGGAATAATGGATTAGAAGCTGTATTGAAACAGTATGAAACTGATGCCGTACAGGATCAAATGACCAAATTTACCCTGAAATTTTCAAAAAATCAAAAAAATTTACCGACTTTGTGGCTCACCATTTTTTTACGGGACTGCGCGCTTTCTTATTATTTTTCATGGATCTATCGATGGTGAAAATGCCGTACAGAATCATATGACCAAAATGTACTCCCTCTACCTGCACTTTTGAATTCTCACCAGCACTCAGTTGGACAGCTTACAAGTGACGGCATAGTGCTGAATCTTATTATTTTGTGCTCTTATATCGTCCTATATACATCACCTGGTGGTTCGTATGACCCCCCCATTTTCGACATGGGCCCGTAGTCTATTATGGTAATTTTACGATATCAATAAAATCAATTAAGCTAATTATACCTTACTGTCTGTGAACTAGGCAATAAGAAATGCTCGTGAACTAAAACACGCCTTCGAATAATATAATGAAGTTAGAAACTTTACCGTGATAACTTCACCGACGGCATTGGATTTGGAACTCCCGTGAGGGGAGGGGTGCTATTTAACAAGAATAGTTAATAATTACTATTAAAACTAAGGGCAAGTTGCCGCCACGGCGCGGTTAAAAATGAGTAACAAATCTTATTAATTAGCAACGCACTTAATTATGATTTCCAAGTTACCTGCCGCAACTTGAACACTTGTAACCATTATAAGCTGTTACCGGTATCGGCATTTCTGTCATTCATATCGTTAATTAGTACAATAACATGGATCATAGTCACGGCATTTTGCCCTTAGTAGACCGATTATTTATCTAATGATTAGTTTGTATTGCATTTGAATAATCCATTTGTTCAGCATGGTATATCTAAATTCAGATTGAAGAAAATAAAAATGTTGGTGACATTAACACGCACAGTGAAATACTTACCTACTAATTAGTATTGTGGTATGCGTGGAACAATATGAATAATATTTTACATTTGCATGTTTACAGTGCGTTATGATGTTTTTATGCAGATTAGTAAAACATAATATCGCACCTTTAAAACATAAGTGGCACTATACAAAAAATGTCATTTTTTAGTTAAGTATACAATTAGAATGCTTAAAACGAAACGCGCTTATTGGAAAGACCCCTGTACCTCTAGTGTATGTAGTTTTCACTAGATGTCGCTAGTGTCACTTATGAGTTTGCCACAACTTGTCCGGTCGGTAAATTGTTAACCGACACTATGTCAGATCGCAACCAGACATCGGAGGGAACCCTTGTCGAGGTGAGTTAAAAAATGGCATTTTGGGTAAAGCGCCACTTATTTAATTAATTTGTTTTCGAATATTTATAGTGACTAAAAGTATAAGTGACAGTTTGAGTTTAATGCCAGTTATATAATAACTTTAATCAGAATTTATTTTAATACGAATTCAATAACGGGCATTTTCTGTAAAGTGCCATTTAATTGATAAATTTGCTTTCAAATACTCGCAGTACGTAAATGAATAAGTGTCGATTTGCGATTAGTGTCGGTTATTTTTTAACATTTATTAGTATTTTGTTTTATTACGGACTGAATAACTGGCGTTTTCTGTAAAGCGCCATTTAATTGAGAAATTCAATTTCTTATGTTTATAGTACATAATTGCATAAATGGCAAGATGAGGTTACTGTCAGTTATTTAATAATTTCCGTTATCATTTTGATTAAAAATTCGTCGAATTAAGGCCATTTTTGTCAAATTGTCAGTCTGATGTGCTAGTAATAAAAACTAGTATGTCAATATATTACGCGTGCTTGCGGTCGCGCTGACGTATAAGCCAGTTGTACATACTGCGACATGTAGAAACTAAACGCATCTTGCGTGTAGACACGTTTTTTGTTGAACGCGTTGATTTTTCCGAACCTTAAATTAATTTAATATTTTTGTTTAAGGCATTAAACTATCATGGATGCAAAGAAAAGTAGGTGTAGGAGGATGATAGAATTATCAACTCAGAACAACGACGATGATAATGAATCTCGAAGTAATAATAAGCCTGTTTCTATAAGAAATTCCGAAATTGCCTATCCCCTTTCAACATTGAGTGCGTCCGATTTAAATATCATGAGAAGTTCAGTTCAAGTTCATAGCAATCACGACCAAACAAACAATGATGACGATGGTGATTTTTCTCCCGCATCAGACAACGATAGAACATACTCTCCGTCAAAGAAAAAGTTCCGGAGGTTGAACTCAAGCTCGTCATCATCGTCGTCCTCTTCGAACTCGTCCTCATCTTCTTCAAGCACATCATCCAGTTCAGATTCAGAGTTATCTGCGCAACAGTGTTCTAATAACCATCAAAGAAGTGATCTTCCTACTGATTCCAATCCTAAAGTTGGTCTTGCTCGAAATGATGGTGATCATGTTGCCTTTTCCAGCTGTGCCAATAACGTGGCAATAATGCATTCTGATACAAATTACACAGGAGACAATTATGTTCCTGAAACAAATGATATTGAAGGTTTCTGCCCCAACGATGCTGTAATAGAAGCTCAAGCTCAATCAGTTGATGTTTTACAAATAAACGAAAAAAAAAGAAGACCGTTTCTATAAATAGTGTGAAAATTTTAAGAAATTCAGGCAAAGAGTATGTTTCAAACTCTAAAAAGAAAACCGTTTTTCCAGCTAAAACTATTAAGCAGCCTTGTGGAATTGCATGTCAGCTGAAATGCTCAGACAGAATTTCTGAAGAGTCACGAAAATTACTTTTCGAAGATTATTGGGGCATGGCTTCATTGATGCGACAAAGAGAATATATAGCTCGTTGCATAACAGAGATAAAGCCCAGATATCAATACAAAAAGATTGATTCCAATAGAAAGCCCAAATCGGCTTTCTATTTCGATATAAACGGCACTACAGAAAGGGTTTGCAAAACCTTCTTTAAAAATTCGCTGGCTATTACAGACAGGTGCATAAGAACTGTAGTAGAGAAGATGAATGCGTCGACAGGTGTTCTAGAAGGAGAAAAGAGAGGCTTACATGGTAACCACAGAAAGGTGCCCGCTGAAATGATAGACGAAGTAAAAAAACACATTAACAGCATCCCACGCATCGAGAGTCACTATTTGCGCAAACAAACTACCAGAGAGTATATCGATGGTGGAAGAACCTTGAGTGATATTTATTCAGATTACAAAAAAGATTGTCTCAAACAAGGATTGCCCTACGTACAGATACATACCTATCGAAAAGTTTTTAATGATGACTTTAATATTGGCTTCTTTGTGCCTAAGAAAGATCAGTGCGAACAATGCACAATATATAAACTGGCCGAAAATCCTCAAAAAGAAGTCCTGAAGGAAGACTACGATCGACATCTGGCAGAGAAAGAGAAAAGTCGCGAAGAAAAAGCTAATGATAAAATGAAAGTTTCCAGCAACTTTATCGTCGCATGCTACGATCTACAAGCAGTTATGACTATACCAAATGGTGAAGTATCAACATTCTTCTATAAGTCAAAGATAAACTGCTTAAATTTTACCATATCCGAACTTGCAACACATAAAACTGAATGCTTTTTCTGGGATGAATCGCAAGGTAGCCGCGGAGCAAATGAAATAGCCAGCTGTGTCTTGAAATATTTGCAAAAGAAATCTTCTTTGGCTAACGAAGACTTAGATGTTGTTTTTTATTCCGATAACTTCTGCGGCCAGCAGAAAAATCAGTTCATTATAGGCATGTACATCTACGCAGTACTTAACTTGAAAATAAAATCTATAACACACAAATTCTTAATCCGGGGACATACACAAAATGAAGGGGATGCAGCACATTCAACGATTGAGAAACAAATAAAGAGAATACTTAAATCTGGACCTATCTATGTGCCTTCCCAGTACATATCCGCTATTAGAATGCAAAAAAACGTGGTATACCATTCATAGTAAATGAAATGGCTTATAACGATTTCTGGGATATCAAACAACTGCCCGTTCCCAAACTAAATAAAGGTGTAGAAGGAGAAGTTGTAAAGTTGTCTAATATAAAAGTTATCCAAGTGGTGAAAATTGAAGACGATAAGATTAAAATTTATTACAAAACATCCTACTTTGATGATTTCAAAGAACTTGACCTGGGAACTAAAAGAGTCAGTACAAGGAACCAGCGGACTCCAGCATTGCAACAGCTGTATAAACGAAAGTTGGACTTACCTGAAAGAAAGAAGAATGACGTGAAATACCTTCTAGATACTGGGTTGATACCCAGCTTTTACAAATCCTATTTTGACGGAGTTTTGAACTAGGTGTGGTAAGTAGGTTGTGTAGTGGGAAAACCTTTAAAAATAGAGTTGATTTTGAATTTGTACGAAGAAGTTTTAGAAAAGTTTTTTGTTTACCTATATTCAAAATGATTTTAGGTTATTGTTACTTTTTTAATAATTTTATCGGTTCAAGAACTTTGGGCCTAACGACTGATTTGTTATAAGGCATTTACTTGTCAGTTTTTATCATAGTTTATTGTATCTAAAAGCTTTTATAAAATATTTTAAAGTATCCGTTTTCTGTTAACGTTACTTCCATAGTTCCTACTGTAAAGATTATAATCTTCGTAGTTAAGTTGTTATAACTGTAATTAAATTTGTACTGATTAGTAAGTAGGAAGAACAAGATTTTAATAATTCGTTTAATGTTTGCTATGACAAAATGTGTTAATTCTTAAGTTTTTGTTATTTTGATAATACATTTTTTTATAATCAGACGGACGTCTCGTTTATGAGTTTTTAGGGTAGTTTTGATATAAAACTGTGAGCGTGTGCCAAATAAATAGTATTCCAAATAATAGTACGCAATTATTTTGTTTTATTTCTCCTTTTTTTTCATCACAATGTAGATAAAATAACAACTTACGGGACATTATGCAAAAAGTTTTGAATGGCTATGAAACTATAACCGGCACTATACAAATATTTTTTTTTAAATGCTTCTGCATTGATCAAATATTTAATAATTTTAATCTATGTTACTGGATACCGAAAGAACGTTAAGTAAACTATTTTTTTAAACCAATTGCAAAGTCTTATTTATATATTTTTAGTTCTGTATTGACTATTCAATATTTGAAAAAACTTAAAATGCCCATACTGAAAAATTAACAATTTCCTATAGTGCCATTTATGTTTTAAAGGTGCGATATGATGTCACTGAAATTAAAATGGTTCATATTAAACCAACTTAGTTTATAGGTATATGTATATAATGTTTTAAAATTCAATAAGAAGGTACCTACTTAAAGTAATTAGTGAATGTGAAAAGTAGTGGTAGTTGAGTGGTGTGAACGTTTGATTGTAATTTTGAAAAATTTGCTTCTTAGAATTTAATAAGGTACCACTGTCTTCGGTGACGGAAAACATCGTGATCACCCAACGAAAAACCGACACAAAACGACCAACGTATTGGTCTATGAAAACCCGTGCCCAGCGATGGGACACTTATGTGTTCCGAATATGATAAGTGAAAGTTATCTATTAGAAGAAACAAAGTAGCAAATCTATATGACATAAATGCTTCTCATACATATCAATAAAATAGAAAATCTATTATATATAACATACTTACATGCTTCATAGTTCCCTGAAGATGAAATATGAATTAGTTCGTGTCAGAGACGTTACCTAGCTAATAAGAAATGTGTCATAATTACTCCCATGTGGGATCTCCCACAATCATAAAATAGTGTATTAAATAGGAAGAAGAACTCAGTATATTATTAGTTTGGGTAAACTAGGTATACGTTTGGTAATCGATTCGAGTTCATTGGCCTATTGGTTCTCTAACAAAAATCTTCCACCGCAGACTTCCCCGGTGTAAGTCGGAGACAACTTCGTTAAGTTGTTAAGTAACTTTTGTCTTGGTAAGACTGTCTCCTCTATCGACTGACTGCTTATATTGTCTGCGCTTGGCTTTGTGGGAAATACGCTGTTATAAAGTTGTACGAAGGTATATTTAACTTTTTTAATCTATTAAAACGCTTCATTATCGCTTTATCGTGAAGTTTACAATTTTGTCTACTTTATTAATGCTTTAAACGACAAAATCTGAATTTGTGGACCTAGAACCAGACAATTTTCTTTTTAACTGCGTAAAGTTAAAAATCTGCTCAAGCAGGTTTTGGAGTGTAGTACCTGGTTGACCGAGCTTTGCTCGGTTGAAAATTATATTTAGTATGAATCGCAAGAAATACGAGGAATTCCGCCATCTATTCAGGAGTCAAATCATACAACTGTTCATGTTCACTGAGCACAAAATTCATTTTACTTATGTTACGGCCAAAGGATCTCAACAGCGTGTTTCACAAAGTTGTACAGCGCCATCTAGTTTCATACTACTGAAATTTCAACACGTTACAAACAGTACCTCATAGAAGTTAACTGTGTGAGCGAATTAATTGCATTTTAAATAGGTACATACTTAATTAGATAAATTCATTGAACTTTCCTTCGTACTTTTCGCAGGCTTAGGCAGTCCCCGACTGAAATTTTTATTTGCGATAAAATGTATTGAATGTTTATGATAATTAAACAACATAAATAAATATACTTTTAGTTTAATGAGCAAGTTGTTAGGCGTACTTAAAATTTTATTGATTCTATTTACAACAATAGTAATTTCATCGATCTGACCATTATTTATTTAAAACTTTATTAAAATATATTATTAAATCGATAATAACAAAACTAACATTTATTTACAAATATTCTCGTAAATATCACAAACGCACGTTAAACTATCACTACGCGTCCTGCGAGGTCAAGCGAGATAATCGCACTGATTTTTAATTTTATTCAAACAGAAAATAGGTAGGTATAACGCAAAAATAGCGCTTCAACGTAAGAATGAATATTAATATTAGTATTAGCCGAACAAAAATATATTCGAGCGCCATCTAGTTTCATACTACTGAAACAAACAAACCGTATCTCATAGAAGTTATCCTAATAGAATAGAATAGAATAGAATACTCTTTATTGCACACACTAAAAGGTAACATATACAATTATAAAAAAAATTTTTGAGTAGTAGTACAAAAGGCGGTCTTATCGCTATGGAGCGATCTCTTCCAGACAACCTTTGGGCAGAGGACACAATAAAAAGTAAGAAAGAGGAAGGGTGCACGACAAACAGTAAGAAATAACATACATTCTGACAGGAAATATTAGAAACATACATATTATAAGAGACTTCATAAACAAAGAAAATTATGAAATAAGTAGGTTCATGTCAACATAACTGGTATACCAAATCTCAGTTAGGATGGGCACTGCTTCTCAAGATAGAAGAGTTTGACCTTTTTCTTGAAGGTGTCGAGGGACTGGGAGCGGCGAATATCTAAGGGAAGGGAATTCCAAAGACGGACGGCGGTTACTGTGAAGGATTTCATGTAGAAGGAAGAGGAATGGATGGGAGTGCTAAGCAGAAGATTGTGAGTGGAACGAAGGGTCCGGTCATGTGTAAGGTGCAGGTATTCAAAACGGTATTTAATGTTTCATAGATGGCGTCAGTTCAACACGTTACAAACAGTACCTCATAGAAGTTATCCTAATGTTTCATAGATGACGTCAGTATGATGTTTTTAAAATCTCTTTATCTCGGGAACCGAGCTTTTCTCGAACCTGGGACCTTGATAAATCGATTCCTTGAGCCGAAAACCCCCTAATCTGTAACTTTCATGAAAATCTTTGCAGCCGTTTCCGAGATCGTGATTATATATAAATAAATAAATAAATATACAAGAATTGCTCGTTTAAAGATATTAGATATGGAGCATATTTTGGAGTGTAACATTGTACTAACAATAACTAACTGGACTATTACTAACATTAACTACAGGACTAATTATCACTAACAGTCCCTGTCCTCACACTTAATAACAAACTAACCAACTAATATTCTAACACCATCTACTAACTGGACTAATCATCCTAGTCCCTTTGAGTCTAGTTCTAGGTCGGTCACAGTTGTTATGGGCGGCAGCGCAAGGGTGGTGCTGCATGCTCGTTTGCTATCTTGATTCCATAAAAAAAAACGCGGGCACCAGTTAGCCTTTAAGGCATTAAAAATTAAAACTCAAAGAGTATTTTTTTGTACACTGGATATCAATTTTTTAAAAGTTCAAATAATAATGTAGAGCTTAAGTTTTTCTACTTCTGCCAGTTCTAACGTAGGTATCTTATGGTCGCGATTAAAGACCTAAGTTAATTCGTTATAGGTAGAATTAAAATACAGTCAAATATTCACTTATATGTATGGGTAATTCCTGTTCGATACCACACAAAATTTATAACGACCCCATCGATGCTTAAAAAGTCCGTCGCCGCGCCGCGTCGGTACGGTGCTAGCCCGGGGCTAGGCTAGGGAGTCCCGTTTTTCATTAATTCCAGGATAAACTGAAAAAGGATGAACAACAGGCTGGCACCGACATGTCCGCGCCGCATCGATCTGGAGGGTCGTAGGGTTGGTTACGGGGGTAGGTTTTATGGTTAAACACCAGCTTTTGTAGTTTAGGAACTTGTGTGTTTCGCGTATTTGTTATAACGAAGCAAAAACAAGGGTTATGTATGGTTGTATGTTTGTTGGTATGTAGGTATGATTATTGGTTGTAAGTATATATGAATGTAGGTGTAGTCTACACCTACATTCATGTCGGTTTCAATGTCTAAACATATCAATTGATCGTTGATGTGTAATGTAAATATGGAAAAATAGCTTTTGTAAATCTGCGTGGGAGTCGCAAAATAGTACCAAGACACGTGTTATTGACCTCACCTATACTGTATTTTCCCGGGTCTCAAACTATCTCCATTCAAAATTTAATTTCAATCGATTCAGCGGATTTAGCGTGAAAGACAGCTAGAAAGAGTTAGGCTACCTGCATTCGCATTTATATAAATATGCAAAACATAAAGTGAATTTCATTAATTTATTGTTAAAAACGCGGTTACAGTATGTCAGAATAACTATGTTTTCTTAGCCAAAGAACAATCATTAATCGAAGCATGAATAATTTTCAAGAAAATAATTATATTATGCTAATTTCTAAAACGTAAGAGGGGCAGCCCTGGGACAAGAATAGCACGCAGGGGCGGCCGCCCGTCTAGAGATAGACGGCGAAATATTTAAATAGTCTGGCTTCGAACGCAGCCGCTCGGCTCCCACCACCTGTCGTACGGAACCCTTTTCGAACGCGGATTTAATTCTAACGAATGTAGTCTTAAGGCCTCAAGACTAATGAATTGAATTTTATTGACATTCAAGTTTATTTTCAATCAGCTAAAAGTGCCAATTTAAGACAGAGAAGGTGTCGTAAAAAATTTATACGTATCATGAATCGGTAACTAAAAGCGGTCTGTACGTAAACAAGGGCGAGTTTACTAGTATGACAATAAAATGAACTTTGTCTCTTCTTTCTTTCTTGACTGATAACCACTGCGACCACTTACAATCATTTTTTTATAAATCGTTGCTCGGCAATTAACATAAAAAATAAAAATATGTAGAGGTACGCATATAAATTTTTAATTATAATAACATTTTGAACGTTTTATCGTACAATTTTGAATGTTTTATCGCGTAAGGGCAAGTTCAACGGCCTACAAATTGCATCGTAATGTCAAGATTCATCGACTTCCGCGGGTACCGACAACACCGTGAACTAAACGTGACTTGATAGCAAAATTTGTTTATAATATCAATTATGTACATTTCATTTTACTAAATTGATCATGCTATGTAATGATTTTTGGTAAATGAACGTTATGCTTTTTATCTATCTTTCTATTTAATATCTTTAAACATGCAGTTCTTGTATCAATATAAATATGTATGTATATGTATGTATATTAAGTATCTGAATCTCGGACGGGTTTTTGCCGTTGACGGCTCCAACGATTTTCATAAATTTTTGCACTGCGTTTTGGGGGCGAAAAATCGATCTAGCTAGTTTTCAGTTTTAGAAAACATCGTTTTCAATGTGATATATTTATACTATGAGATTGACAACAAATTAAGAATTAGAATAGCAATGGTGTTATTTTTGTTACTAAGGAAACGTATACTATGGTTGATTATTTTACAAATAAACAAATGTACGGCTGTTGCTCCTACATCATAATAGCTCAGGTTTTCTGTAACATTTTTGTGTACCTACGAGTTACGAGTATGGAGTATTTATTGATATTCTTGGCTTTCTCACGGTCTAACAACAATGCCTTACTCTCGATATGATCAAACATTTTTGCCTTACATTTTTGAGCAATCACAAGATTAGATAAATGGCAAGAAATAACGTACATTCCTTATAATGTTTTGTGTCGACAAAAGACATATTCACAATACTTTTTCAATACCATTACAATAGACACATGTAAGGTATTATTCCCATTTCGTTCTTTGTGTCATCGCGAATAAACATCGAAAAAGGAACTCACTGAAGTAAATATTTTTTGTATTAAACGAAAGCTATGTGTGTTCTATTTATAAAGGTACTAAAACCGCCCTCACTTCGCTTCGGGGAACCAGCCCCTTTTTCCGACAGACTTTTTTGACAGTTATCGTTATAATTATTATGACCAAAATTATAAAAAAAATCATCTATTAATTTTAACTTAATATCTTATTTCGATGTCTAAGCTATATTACTGCGAAGTTTCATGAAAACCCGTTCAGTAATTTTTGCGTGGAAGAGTAACAAACACACACACACACACACACATCCTTACAGACTTTCGCATTTAAAATATTAATAACAGGAAGAAATTTGAATTTGAAATGCAAACTACGGAAGAGCACTTTTAGCAATGTCAGCATTTGAACGAAGAAAAACGTTCTTGGTTAAAAATCACTTTGTATTAATTAGTTTAATCGCAAACCACAATTCTTTGAATACTTTTGAAATATTTTTTCATCAATCTTTATTATTCGGTTGATTTTGTGATGTTTATCTTGCTCTCTTTTGAGGTGAAGTTTACCAGATGGCTGGGAATTCTATGATTATCTAGGAGTTTTTGTCCCTCATATTTGCCCGAATACGCAAACCCACTAGTGTCAAATTTTGTCAAAATTTTTGAAGAATATTAGTTTGGTATGCAAAATATTATTTGTGTGGAAACTAACTAAAATTATATTATGGAAGTGAATCGAATAAAATGTTTTTTGTATGATCAGATTTATTTAAACACTAGATATAAACGTTACCTTTGTGAAAAAAGCTGCATTGATTGGGAATTGAACTTGAAACAACAAAAACAATGACCGTTTAAAAAATATTTGTCTGAATTTTGAACGATGGAAAACGAACGCTTTGTGTATTTAAGGCTCTGACGGGGTTCATTGTTGCGCTATTATTAAAAGGATGCTTTTCACTTTCCTTTGTGTTCCACAGACTATCATTTATTTAACCATGAAACGCAAATAATTTTGAATACACTGTGATGAAAAGTGGAAAAATATTAACATTCGAGGTTATGTTTGTGTATAGCCTTACAGCATAGCTTGTGAGCACATAATAACTGACCTTTTACGAAAATGACTTCAAAATTGATAAGCAAATTTCACTCAAAAACTGCCCGTGGATGTCGCTCAAATTTACATGACCAGACGGGTATCATTACTTAGTCGAAAGCTAAGTAATGATACCCGTATACGAAAAGAATTATCAAAATCGGTTCATCTATTGCAAAGTTCTAGCCTAGTTTACACGAAGCCAACACTGAATAAGACTGGCAGCCAGCGCTGGCTTGATATTTCCTTTGTGTAAACAGTTTTTCAAGCTAAGCCAGCGCTGGCTGCCAACGCTGCTGGCGAGAATAGAGCGCCCGTCTATTTTTCTAGCCAGTGACCTCCGCCCGCATACCCCTCAAACCCCGCGCCAGCGTTGCGGACAGGTGTAGACGCATCCCGCCAGTCACTGGCTAACGTCGGTACGGTGTATCTTTGTTTTTTTTTTGTTTGGAATTTCTATGACAACATGCCAAAAAGTCAAATGGTGCAGAGATATTCCTTAAACATTTATTTTTCAACAGACTTTGCCGCGAATTCATTATTTTTTAACTTGAAACGTGTGCACACCCGAAGAAACATCCGTGAATGAATGGCCTCGTCTAAACAACAGGAGCCGCCAGGCCAACGCTGGCTTGTCTGCAGGACTGGCGCCAGCATTACTGGCTTCGTATAAACTCTGCTTTAGGTATCACAAACGGTTCTTTTTTTACCCATTAAAAACCAGTCGGATTGAGAATCCTTCATTTTTGAAGTCGGTGAAAATATACACTGAACAATGAATTATCTGCTGTATAAATATGACGAAACGAAGTAGCTACCAGGAGTCTCGTGGAAAGTATACTCCTGAAGAGGTGAGCTCAGACATTCCACTCTTGAGATATTAATGTTGGCTTTAAGTCTCAGCGCGAAATCTCCAGATGTTATGCATATTCGCTGAAGACGGCGGCCGCCAGTCAGCGGTTCTAGACTCTCATTGTTAACTTTTAATTTGTCGTTCGTATTCATGATTCATTTCAATTTAATGAAACGTATAATTTTTACTTAAGGTAATTTAGAGAATACTTTGCGAGATATGGATGGACCTAATGGATACTACCTAATGGATGATTAACAAGAGAACAGCCGATTTCGACAGCGACAATTAGGTAACATCATTTGTACATGGTTAAGGATAACTTAAAAACTACTTGTCAGATCACGTTGAAGGTACACGATAAGCACCAGCTTTCGAATATCATCCATCAGCCTTTTTGCGTCCACTGCCTCTTAGGCCTCCCCTAACTTGCGCCACTCAGGCCGGTCCTGCGCCTTCTGAATTCAGCGGATGCCCGCTGTCTTCTTCAGATCGTCAGACCACCTGGTCGGTAGTAATAAAATATCAAGTATAACAATAATAATATAAAGTATAAGTAAGTATAACAATAAAATATCAAAATCAGTTTACACATCAAAAGGTTGTGAGGTATAAAACATAAAAATACGGTTAATATTTTGACCATTCGGACATGACTACACTACTTATCACTGTTAAGTTGTTAACAATTTTTTGTCGGTCTTATTTCTTTCTCCGCGTTCAAAATGTCAGTGTGAAACAGCAACTAGTAGTAGTGACTCAAGTAGTGGCTTAAATCCGTCCGTGGTTGAGAAAAGTTTTTCCTTTTTTTGCTGACGGCTGTTTCTTGTTCTGTGAAAGGCTACTCGGTACTTTTTACGTAACTAGTGACCGTGTGAAAAACCTGTAGAGTCGCTTAGTTTTTTGCGATTTTAGTTGTTTTTTTGCTGACGGTTAGTCCTTTAGCGAGGAAAATATGTTACGAGAAAGGTCATAGTTTTAAGATTTGCTTATAATGATGACAATGATTTCTCTTTCTCGCTTAGTTTCGTGAAGTTTATCCCTTAAGAGAATTTACATCCACATTACCAGGATGTCCTTTCTGGAAGAGACAGGATATTCTACTGGTTGTAAAAGGTCTCCAAAAAACCACTGCTATCTGAAACCTCTAATAATAATATTCGCAAGTATAAAATTATCAAAATCGGTTCACCTAGAATAGAGTCTGTTAACAGTTAAAAATACAAATATGTATATACCTACAAACAAAGTCAGTGAGAATCCTTTTGTTGAAGTCAGTTAAAAATATATTTAGACGTATAAAAGTCGATTTTATCGAACAGATCACTAGGAAGCGGTTATATAAAGTACCGGCAGTAAAGTTAAACAATCAGACTTCAGCAAGTTTCCAGTTTTCAATATAAAAGCCGGGACCGAATAGGCTCGCAGGGCTTGTGCTAACTAAAACTTCGCCAAGCTCTCGATACTCCCGAATAGTTTGCAGTACTCCTCAACTAGTTTAGTTTGAGTCTAGGTTACTTTGAAACCGTAAAAGTGATAGCTTGTTTCAAACAAAGATTTGCGAAGGGATATTTGAGATTGATTCGATTTGATTGTTGGTAATGTGTACTGCCCTAAAAGCGAGGATCGGGTTCGATTCCCGGCCGGGGTAAATATTTATTTTCTCGGTGTTAGTGATGTGTTGTGATGTCTGTAAGCGTTTATTTATTGTAGTCAAAGTTGTATTTGACACCTAGTATGTATGACGCCCTCACGGCTTTACCACCGGCTAATAATTCCAAAGAAGTTACGTAGTATAATATCGTATGACGTATCCTGTCTAGGTACTTGTTGCATTTAAAATATAAGGGTTATTACAATTGGCAGAACGGCTTTTGTCGACGGAATAAACATTCATAAACAATAGCATTTATTACTCTAACGTCGTCATATATTTAAGGAATACCTATTCACATTTTGATTACAGCGTACCAACCCCATTGTGTTAATATAATGCGTACAATTTTTTACCCCCGATTTAAGGGTTGCTCACATTCGTAAAGAGTACATTAAATACAGGAAGACTGTATGTTTGTGGTTAATGTGATCGTTACACGCTATTGCTGTGCTGCCTTAAAATACAAATGTAACATACAGACGTACAGTGCCACAAACTTATCTGGCCCGGTGGCAAAAATTGGAACTAATGCAAATGTTATACTGTTGTCACACAAAGACAAAGACAGTAACGCCCCCCTTACCGGGTCAGATAAGTTTGTAGCACTGTACACCGTTCGCGTTTGATTTGATGTGGAATTCGTTTAAATGACAACCAACACAAATGCCAGCTTTGCGCCCCTGTGTTGTTGTTGTTCACCAGTTTTGACAAAAATAAGCTCGATATAATAAGAAAACAATCGGCGGTCTTATTGCTAAACAGCAATTTCTTCCAGACAACCTACAATCATTTCTGGTTACAGCAATTTAATCAAGAGTGGCAGTTGTCAGTTTGCGGCAAGCGACAGTTCGCGTCGAGTTAACTGTCGCATACAATGGACAAATATCATACCTACGTACATTGTTCGGCGTTATTTGAACAACGCGACATTCGACGCTGCCTCTGTTTGACTTGCCTGTGGCTCATCTGGTTTTACGTTACGTACGGAATTGGTCGAGGCTTTTGAACTTTTTTCACCGACTTCAAAAAAGGTGGTGTTTTTTGCGTGTTAGCTCATAACTTTGATGTTGAACCGATAATAGTAGATTGTATGACAAGGGTGCAAAGTAATATTTTTTCGGCGAGGGCGTTTTTTGAATCCAGAGCGAAGTGAGGGATTCTAGAGTAGAATCCCGAGCGTAGCGAGGGTAGTTTAGTAGAATCCCGAACGTAGCGAGGGATTCAAAGTACGTCGCCCGAGCCAAAAATATACTTGCACCCGAGTGATACACTCTACTTTTCATCACCCACTATGAGAAAATAATATATATATATATATATAATAGAAAATAATAGAAAATAATACGTAAAAATGCACGAAAACTTAATTTTAATTTGAAAACGAAATCTTAATTTGATTTCTTTTTTTATTATTCAGCTGGCGGGGCCCTCGCGTCGTACCAGACATTCTTTATTCAAACAATATTTGCGTTCGATTTCTTTAGCGCAAAATACTAAAATGTTCTAAATTCAAAATAGGACGGAAAAGATCTAGCCGGCAGGAAAAGTTGTATGAAAATTCTTTCCCGCCCGCTGAATAGAAAACAGCAACTTTGGAACCCCATAAGTCCGAACCAAGTCGTCTTTTTCGAATAGGTGTGATGAAAAGATTTTTTTTATTCCAAAGCTGTTGCTTATCGTGTGGTCCGTTTTGAGTGACATCTGACGAACGGTTTTTGAATATAAAGAACATTTCATATCCTTGGATGGACTGCCTCTCGAACTGTGATCCATTGTAGATTGAGCTCGATAATTTAAAATGTCGTAAGTATGTTTTGACGGCCCTGTAGCCTAGTTGGTAGCGACCCGGCCTGCGACGCGAGGGTTCCCGGCCTGGGCAGATATTTATGTGGCAGATTAGTAGATTGCATGACAAGGGAGCAAAGTAATATTTTTACGGCGAGGGCGCTTTTTTGAATCCAGAGCGAAGTGAGGGATTCTTTATTAGAATCCTGAACGTAGCGAGGGATTCAAAGTATGTCGCCCGAGCCAAAAATATTTGCTCCCGAGTGATACACTCTACTTTACCCCCCCCCCTATGAGAAAATAAAAGGCGCCTCAAATTCAGGAATAATACTGTCACAGTCACTAAACTAACTAAACCGACTAACCCGACTAACCCGACTAACCCGACTTACCCGACTAACCCGACTTACCCGACTTACCCGACTAACCCGACTAATCCGACTAATCCGACTAACCATACTAACCCGACTAACCCGACTAACCCGACTAACCCGACTAACCCGACTAACCCGACCAACCCGACCAACTAAACCAATTAAACTAACTAAAGAACTCATTTTTCAAAACAAAACCATAAATTTCTAACAATCCGAACTGAATTTATTTTCCTCCCCGTCTTCCTTCCCCCGGGGAGGGAAAGTAATATGAAAATTCATTCCCGCCCGCTAAATAGAAAACACCAACTTTGGGCCCCCCTTAAGTCCGAACCAAGTCGTCTTTTTCGAATAGGTGGGATGAAAAAATATTTGTACTCGGGTCATGGGTGTAATTGTAATGTGTTATATGTGTAGTCCATGCCACCCGCTACACAGGTACCTAGTAACCTACTGCGGGGGTATGAGTGTGTTAGCGTTTATTTATTATTTATTTATTTTATGTTTTTCTTACAAGCTTAATTGAGCACTCGTAATTTTATTTTAGTGGGAAAGGGCAATTTCATTTTCTCGGCGACTCAGGTATAACTAGTATTGTACGCGCAACTTGCAATAGCATTAAGAACCTGCAATGTTTACGAGAAAAATGCAAGATTGCTTCCTCCGACATCTTGGGTTCTGAGAGCACTTTAATGTAATACCGACACAACTACGTAGGTAGTAGTACTCCGTCCGGGGCGCTAATCTTGCAGGGTTTTTTTTCTTGGCTCGTAATAATGGAAACTTCGGGCCGAGCTGTATCTTCTTGACGACATTTCAATCACTTTTTTTATCTAAATTAACTTAACATAATGTTAGGGCGCCGTATTTAAAGAAATTGTGACAATTTCTTCCTTATGCTGGCTAAAGGCCAATACAATGGATGTACTCATCTGGGTTGCATGTACGGTTTAATTATGCAAGAAAACCTGTGAGGCCTAGTGGTATGCATGCATGTTCCCTGGGAGGATTTTTTGAAACTAAAATTACACTAGAGCGAAGCCTCTAGTAATATAGATCATTCTAAGCACGGGTAAATTGCAACTAACATTCTCTATTTGCCTGAGTTATGCTTATATCTCAGAGGGAATACGCAATTTGTAGGCAGCAAATATGACTTTCACACGTCATGTTTCTACACCAACGCGTCTCGCTGGCGTATCGACACCAATAACTTGCTTACCGCCGCCGCCGCCTCAATTCCCTCGAACCTATGAATCCCTTCTATAAATCCCTTTCGCTGAGCCAGTATTAATCGTCGGTGAACATGCGAGTTCGTTGAGCTTTAATATAGTCTTATCAAACGTACAAATTTATTGAAATGCGTAGCGTTTTACACGCGTTAATTGGCCTGCCCTGTTTTGATTAGATCGGAATTTGTAAGGAAATGGAATTTAAACCTATTGGATTCCAGCGAAGTGAACGTACTATGAAATCATGACAGCTTATGCTGTCGTTGGGGATTAATGGATTATGCGTTCTTATCGAGAACTTCAAATACCTTAACTTTCGGTGTTTTTTTAAGCGTTCATGGTTTTATAATAAATCTCGAATTTGAATTCCGAATGTCGTCGGTGCCATGGACAAACACCTAAACCGAGAAAATAAATTTGAATTTGTAATAATACACATTTCGTCTTCCAGAAATCGAACCCAGAACTGTTCAAACGGCGCGGCGGTGTAGTTTGATAAAATAATCATTACGATACAGATAGTTGATTGTAAGTCATGCAAGTCGGACTCGCGTACGAAGGGTTCCGTACCATTATGTATAAAAACGCCAAAAAAATCTGGTCTGTTTTATAAAAGCCTCACTTAAATATTTAATTGTTTTATTGTAGCCACATATTACGCCCAACGCCATCTCTTGGACCGAATGGTAACTAAACTTACGTCGAATGTATGGGCACCCACTTAAATATTTATTTTATTCTGTTTTTTAGTATTTGTTGTTGTAGCGGCAACAGAAATACATCATCTGTGAAAATTTCACCTGTGTAACTATTACGGTTCATGAGATACAGCCTGGTGACAGACGGACGGACGGACGGACGGACGGACATCGAAGTCTCAGTAATAGGGTCCCGTTTTATCCTTTCATTCATTCACTGATGGGCCTTTATTTTATTTCACATTCAACCTTTCAACGAAGCGAAGCACTTCGATCGATTGGATTATGCATGAAATGTCCCAGTGACGTGAATAAAGGGTTGCATGAATCCCGGTTCGTTCAATAACGATAGGGGTTTGTTTAACGGCTTGCACCGTTAATCCATTTTACCGAACATCGATTCGCGGCGGTACTGTGTGCCATCGATAACTTTTTAATCGAGTTACAATTATTTTGATTGTGCGTTGGAAGTTACCTTGCATGTGTTTTTTTCTAACTCTACATAGGCGCCATAAGTAGTAATGATAGTGTTTTAATATTCTCCTTCAAATTATTTTATTTTAAATTATATACCTAGGTATACATAACCACAACCGCTGCCACTTTTCCTTTTTCTTTTTGTATGAGACTGTGTATCTAGTTCTTTATTATTGATCGATTATGTTAAGTGGTAATTATTTGTAATACGCACATAATTTTTGAAAAATAAATGTGCGTGCAGAATTTTAAACACTGTTTCGATGTTGAGTGATTGAGATGTTGAATGATATTATCAGTGACCGGTTTTGTCCGGTTTTAGTACGTTCATCTATCTATCCATTCTTCTATTGTATATTCTATAATTCTATAAATACAATAAAACTGTAAATGATCGCTGTTTGTGCACGCTGATCTCAGAAACGGCTGAACGGATTTTTATTGCACTTTCACTGGGAGATAAAAGAGGCTGTAGAGTAGACCATCATATAGGCCACATTTTATCCTTGAGTTCTCGCAGGATCGGGATTCACATGAGAAAAACTCCATTGTACGATCATTCGTACAATGTCGCGGGCAACAGCTAGTCATCTAAATATATAAAACACTGAGTGATTGGACTGACAGACAACGCACAACCGAAACTACTGAATAGAAGAAGCTGCAATTTGGCATGTATGTTCCTTGGGGAGTGTAGGGGAGCACTAAGAGAGAATTTTTAGAAATTCCACCCTGAAGGGGGTGAAATAGGGGAGTGAAGTTTAAACGAATTCCACGCAGGCAAAGCCTGCGGGCGAAAGCTAGTTTTATTATATCGCATCTGTAAACTATCCTAAACAAGGGCACATCTATTAAGAGTGACATCAATCCAACTGTGGACTGCAAACCGCGGTTAGTTAACGAGAGTGCCCGAGTTTAATCCGCTCCGATCACAAACTGTTCCCTCTCGAATTAAACCGTTTGTGTTAGGTAACTGGTAGCAAGTTGAGCGGGTGGAAAGCCACCGAATAGTTGACTAAAGTTCGTCTGATAGGACACTGTTGAGTTGTTGTGTTGTTGTGGTGTATTGTAGTGGTGCTTGTTTTAATGTGTCAAATGTAGGCTGGCTACAACCCATTAATGGGCCACTACTGAGCACGGGTTTTCAATGTTGAGGAGGCCTAGAGGATACTGATAATACTGCTCTAGTGCGATGTATGGTGGGGTTAGTCCAATAGGACGGGCTAAGTCAGTATCGGAAGTTTTCTTGCCACTCGACGGCCTCCGTCATTATAAAACTGTGTAACTTTGATCTTATTTACACGGACGGTTGTTAGTTTAGATTTTGGTGGTAAGACATTTAGATGTTATCTAGATGGTATTGTTGATCGAAGAGAACATCATTTTTAGAATCTTACGCCATAAAACATCAAAATCGGCTAGGCGAAATAAACATTTTGTGTTTTCCAACAACAGAACTGTTCAGATATACTCCATTATGCTCTCACCCAACTAAAGAGCTCCATTTATTCCACAATCTTTTTTGAACCGAAGTTGGTCCTATCAATAGATAGACCGTTCCAAGTTCGGAACTAGTTGGTGCCGGTAATAGTTTGTTATTATCTAGTTGAACGCCCCGGGCGATTCGGGCTGCGGTTCGTCACCGGGATTGTATCTGGGTGGTTAGTTCATTAATGACCCGTGGGTTTGTTGGGAAGTGGTTAATAATGTAACATAATTGATCTGACGCACTTATAGCCCTTAGGAAGAAATGTATCGTACCTAATCTTTATAAACAAAACCGAAATGTATATCACTCATCATGATAATATTGAGAACCGCTTGACGTATTAAGATTTTACAGGGAGGTAGTTTAGTCGGTGGACATCCGTTAAGAACGGATTTTGTCATATTAAACCTCTAAGCATGTAAGAAAAAAGTTTGTTTGAAATCATTTGGGACTTCCACGTGGGCAAAGCCGAGGGCAAAAGCGCGTTAAGAATATTTTAATGAATTCTTACAAATTGTCGCCGAAGTGTCATCAACTCACCACTTATTATCAACATTTTGACGACCGTCGCCCATTTATCAGTTAAGTACCTACCAACGAAGCGAGGGGTCCTGTATTCAAGTTGTCATTTTTAGTATAAAAAGCATAATAAAATTATTATGGGTTTAAGAAGGTGACCTATTAGAATTCGAACCGAGTTACTCCGTAGACCAGTGGTGCCCAAACGGTCGATCGCGAGAGGTTTCACGGATATGTTTCACGGTCGATCTTAGAGGTTAAGCAAGTACAAGATTTTATTTTCGAAAATTTATAAATTACCTACTGAGCATTCTGATCGTTTTTGTTTCATTTATTTATGTGACGGACTGACAGACGACGTCAACAGGCGATGCTATGACTGCATGCGTAGTGCCGAAAGTTACGATAGAGTGAGAGAGTGCTTAGAGATAATAAAAAATAGAGATAATAATAAAAAAATTACATAAAAATAAAGCTGTCGATCTTAAACCCTTAACTTTTTCTCAAGTCGATCTTCACAGCAAAAAGTATGGGCATCTCTGCCGTAGACTTTTATTTTATTTTTATATATGTTACCGGAAATGTATGAAATCTAGGAACTTTATACAATACCTAGGAAATGTATACAATTCCGAAGCTATTTAGGAAATGTATGAAATATTGTTTTAAAAAATATTTAATACATACATATCCTCGGAAATGTATACATACATTTCCTAGGAATTGTATACAATTCCAATATCGTATTAGGAAATGTATATGTCGTGGCCACATCGTAGATTTGTTCACTTCAAATGGTCGCATTTCATAAAATGGGCAACTCAGTTTGGCCAGACCGTAAAATCGTCTACGTTTCACGATGTGGTCATCCACGTTTGGCCGAATCATAAAAACGCGAATATAGGGCATAATTTCGAACCGTGACTTACTCGTATTTATAATTAATTAAGTAATTAGCAAGATATCTCCTATCGAGTCGAAAATCCCACAAAACAAACAACTCCCGTAAATAAATAAAAAAGTTATCAAGATTCTGTCATTCTTATTTACGATGATCATTAAGCATTTTATAACACACTCAACATATAATTACTGTAATTGGCCACGAGAATGCATTATGACCACAGAAATATATTACGGCTCATATAAAGTTACACAGTCACCAAAAAGTGGTATTGTGGCGAAGTAAAGATGAAATCTTCAATCGATTGAATCGATTCTGATTTCCGCGGCGATAGTTATCGCTCGATCCCTATCATTGTGATGTCTTTTGAAATTCAAGTTTTTTCCTCACCTTGACTTTACTGCCGGTCTTGCGCATTATATTACTCTTACGACTTTATCGTATTCGGCACCGAGATTATCTTTATCGATATCTTATCGAGTCAACAATCGCTGTTATCGATATATCTATTATTGAAGTCGTGGCGACTATTTACGGATATAACCAAAATATGGTGAATGTTTTTTGCGATTATTTTGCAATAAACATGTAGTTATGGGTTTCATTATTTTCGAAAGATGTTATCTTGAAACAATTATTATAAGGCGGGTAATATATTTAAGAGCCTGTGGATATTTTGTTCCTTTGCAGCGCTCGAGACATTCTGACGTCACTTCTTGTTTTAATCTTGCGAGTATTACTGAAGACGAGAGAATAATTAATATTTAATATAACGGCAGCTAGGCGCCGTATTGTGATAAAGAAAGCACTTGAAGCCTTACTACCTACGAGTATATCAAGCGGAATATTATTGAATACATAATTTTCATGTCAGACATTCAACATTTCATATCAGAGAGTAGATGCAAAACTGCTACCTTCAGAGCAAGAAGTACAAGAGAGCTGTCGGCATCGCGGAAGGGTATGTGGTTTCTAAATTGGCTTACAAAGCAATGAGCTGAAGTTCGCAGATCCGTTAGCTATATATAAAACAACGTATCGCAGACAAACATATCGACCCGCGGTTTGTTTTGATACCGTCCCCGTTGACAATTACGTATGCATTGGACACGGCCATGGGATTTGTGCGGGAATAAACCGCGACTTGCAGTTCAGTCGCTCGGTAACTACTGTTTTTACATTGCAAGCTTTCCTTATGTCCTCTTCTATTTATAATGTCCGCCAATTTATTGCAATTCTAGTTATACACATTGTTGCTTACACCAAAGACAACTATCATTGCCAATAGCCGTGTGCAATGACAAGGGGTTCTTCGAAAAAGATGTCAAAAGTATGAATATTTCTCTATCAACTCTCCTGGTGTTGCCCATGTATGTTATGTACATATACAAGGAAGGTCGTTTATGAGCAGGAAATGTCTACTAAGAACGTGCTCTTGGGAGCTAAATTATAGGGTGCTAGTTTCAAAGGGTGAAAGTGGGTAAGTACTTCCACGCAAGTCAAATATGGGGCAACAGCTATCTGTAGTCCCTATTCATACCTATAATATGGAACAAGGGTTGACTGGTAGAAACTGCATTTGTGATTACGTCCGCCCTTGCTTTAATAAAAGGTTTTTAATAAAAAGTGAATTAAATAATAAATAAATAGACCGGTTGTATTGTATTCAATGTCCTACGTTTATTCACTTTGTTAAATCGTTGTCAACTTTTGTTAATCACGTCACCTTAGTACCTACACGTGTACAATAATAACGTATCATAACTATTAACAAAATAGAACCGACTTCAACGCCGAAAAGTAAAAATCGGTTCAATTAAACGCGGTTATTATTCCTAAATCTTTCTCCTAAGTCTGATAAACACGATGCTGAAAACCGTATCAAAATCGGTTCAGCCAAACAATGTGCCTAAAACCTTCTCATAAGTCTGACAAATATTATGCTGAAAACCGCATCAAAATCGGTTCAACCAAACGTGAGATAATCGCGCACAAATATACATAAATACATACAGGTCAAACTGATAACCTCCTTTTTTGAAGTCGGTTAAAAACCAAAAAAGTTCATGATATAACAAAACATAAAATTGTACAAACGAACGATCAACCACTGAATATCAGGGAAATGAACGCGTTTCCAGATTTAATGATATTGAAACACTCAAATGAAGCACGCTTACGGCCACTCGGTGGGCACAATTCAAATAAATAATGACACTTGTGAATTTTTCACAACGGAAATAGTACATTATGATATAAGTGCGCGAAGTTGGTCATTACAGTCGAGGCGGTATTGCACAGCCCGAGCCGCTAGGCGAGGGCTGTAATAGAGCCAAGACTGTAGTGAACAAAGCGCACGCGTATCATACGACGTTTTTCAACACACTTGCGAGGAAAAAAACAATTAGGTATCGACATTTTTCAGTCACAAATCAGCAAATTATAAACGAACAAATGTTTGCACAAAATGGCGCCGAGGTTTATTTTATTTTTTCGCGCGCCGTATCTTTGGTTGAATAACTATGCGCGCGCAGGCGCGCAGGTTAAGTCCAGAGGCAAAGAGCACCGCTATTCAGCCACAATATATTAAACTAAATAATTATGTATTTCTAATAGGAATTTACGGTAATTAATGATTTAAAATATTGTATTTTTTAAATGCTTTAATAGATAATTAGATGAAGTATAATCTTATCTTATCAGATTTTGACTAAGTACAACAAGTTTATTTATTTACAAAATAATAAATCTTTTGGTAACAACCTCTTTACGGATATTAAAAAAAAAGTGGAATAAGAAAAACACTAGTGCGGCAATGAAAAGTAAAACGCACTACTGTGTAATAAACCGCATTCCGGGCGTAAGACTAAAGAAAAAATAGCAACTTTACGAGCAAGTGTGTTGAAAAATCATTTTTATGATTTTAATTTTACGTGGCCTTGGTTTGTTTAACCAATTAGTGTAATTACATACTTTGTCATTTGTACACAAGTACTGTCTGTGACTGGTCGATTTTTGTACATGAAAGTTATATGAGAAAAACCATTACAAGGGAACTTTATTAATGCAGCAGAACCCAAAACGAATATAGTACGTAGGCCGGTAATAAGTTGCAGCCATCACTATTATACCTACCAATTTTTTCTTTTTTCAGAAACACACTTAGCCAGTTATTGCTCTGAATAATATTTTTATCTCGCGTAGGTACATAATTCCGTAAAGTGTAGGTGCTTGCGAGAAATCGTAAATCCAGTCGGAAAAAATGTTTTCGAAAATCCCGTTCCGCGAAATGACTGATGGACATTTAGTTTCTACTATTTCGCCTCTCGGTAAGAGATTCGTGTGACTGTGGCGCCTCCGCCAAGCTCGAGTGGCCAATTTGCTAGCTCTCTTCAATTTATAACGACTGCACTTGGGCTCTTTCGTTCAGTAAATAAATTATATTTTTCTGCAGAAAATCTGGATTGTTCGTGGCGTAACTAGCTTCTAGAATTATTTATTTTGTAATACGATAGTAGCGATGTGACGGCATGTTTCTGGTTCCCCTTATCATGTAAATAGCCGACTTATACTTTATACCACTTATACTAATAGAATTCCATGGAATTCTATTCAATTGCAACCCACACAAATGCCAGCTTTCCGCCCCCGTTAAAAGGTTTAGATTGAGGGCAAGAATTTTAAATGCCTTAAGTAAATTTTGCCTACTATCTTAATTGAACTTAATTCCATAAAATATAAGTCGAAAATAGCTTTACGTATTGAATACTTCGGTATATACCTACCTACTTTGTAACTACTGAGTATGTTAGGCATGACGTCTATGTATACGTAAAATGTAACTAATGTGGTGTAGTTTAAGGGGTGGTTGTGATGGCTTTTGTAACCAAGTGTGAAATATTATTCGGTCATATTTCATACGTTCGTGAAGGACTTGACACCACAGCTTCCAGAGCGGAAGAAGTGGGAAAAAATGTTAGGGAGAGATCTTGAATGGACCATTTTGATTTTGTACGTGTTTTTTGGCGTTTGAGAGGAAGTTAAAGCTTTTTAAAGACATAATGGAACTCGCAGTTTTGACTGCCTACAGTCTAAACATGATCGATGCAAATAGGTACATACCTAAAGCAATTTAAAATCTTGAGTACGCGGATGCATTTTAAATGTATAAGAAGGTGTCCGCGATGAAATAAGTTAAATAAAAATTCATAACTTTTAACTAAATAGAACTGACTTTAACGCCGAAAATTAAAAATCGGTTCAGTTAAACGCGGTTCACATTCCTAAATCCTTCTAAGTCTGATAAACACGATGCTGAAAATCGTGTCAAAATCGGTTCATCCAAACAATATTTTTAAAACCTCCTCCTAAGTCTGACAAATACTTACTATGCTGAAAACCGCACCAAAATCGGTTCAACCAAACGCGAAATAATCGCATATACATACATACAGGTCCAACTGAGAACCTCCTTTTTTTTGAAGTCGGTTAAAAAGTAAACACTTTTTAGTTTTATGGCAAATGACGAGTTTTTGGCCGGCGACGCGTTGATGACGCCTGTCGATAATTTCTATAGAACACGGCGAACACTTACCATCGAGAATTCGTTAATTTTTAAACACGTAATATTTATTACACATAGAGGGTAGAGTCTTCAGATAAACGAATTAATTATGATTAGGTAGATGATCTATAGAAGACAATTAATTAATATAGTCAAACCAAATTGTAACCAATATTATCTAATAAATCCTTCACTGTTTATATACATCGCACACAACTTTGGAGCTCGTCTCCCATCTTAAATTAGTTTAGTCGACATAGCCGAAGCGAACTTCGCCAATATTTGCTTCGTTGCTTCATTACTCATTTTGTTTGAAGCTAGCGCCTCGGATTGTTTGTAAGGTTTGTTAGTTGTTAGCGTTTGTTGAATCGATTGTTTGTTTGTTAGATAACTGCATACTAAACCAAAAGCGCTTGTAGCCTTGCGGCTTGCTTCGTTCCCAAGTGATCGACAAAGTTAAGCAACTGGGGGCTCGGTCGGTAGCTGGATGGGTGACCGCAAGTGGCAAAATATTTTGAACGCTTCCGTGCTTCGGAGGGCACGTAAAGCCGTCGTTCCCGGTTATTATCGATAGATAGCAGTCTTTAAGCCATGTTGGAACGCCTTTTGGCGGCTTGAAAACTTCCGATATCTACTGGGTTGGCCAGGTTGGCATCTAACTAAGGTGGAGTATGCTCTAGGTCACGTCAATAACGAAAAGAGACGTGTGCTCATTATTCTGATTAATGGGTTATAACCCAACCAAAAGTCCTGGGTTCGGTTCTCAGTGAGGCAGTAATGTGTGTGATGAGTTTGACTGGTAGTTCTTGGTTTAGGTGTGTGATCTTTTCTTGTATGTTGTCCATGGTACTCACGATGCAAGGAATTTTAGCGGAGGGCTATGTGCGTTAATTATTATTATTAGCTATTATTGCTAATTGTGTCTGTATTAACTTGTTGATTTTGTATTGAACACACGTGATCATATTGAGCATGAGAATAATATTCATAACAAACCTCGAGCATCACATTTTTCCGGTTCCTGACAATATTACTAGCCCCAAAAACATTCCAACTTTCTGATAGAGGAAAGGACCGCATCAAAATGCAGAACATATTCATCTCAACTCTTGCAATAAAGGAATTTACTCGTAAACCGAGCTAGCTTCATAAGGTTGCAACTTTGTCTTGATAACGAAATGACCACGTGTACCCTTAAACGCGCAAAAGTATTTCCATACACCATATGGGTAATTGAGTATATAATCCATAAGGGAATATACTCATACAACGTGACCTATATTGTACAATCAGTACAATTTATTGGTCCCGCATGCTTGACCACCCGTATTTGCCAAAATACTGTTATAAAATAATGTTTTGCAAACAGAAAGTAAAAAATTTATTCGATAGCTTGAAAAAGCACGGGATTTTCCTAAACTTTATTGACCACGAGACAAAAACCTATGACCATGGGTGGTATTTTGCAAGATCCCCTCCCCATGGACGGGTTACGTAGCATGAGTATTATTGCCGTCTGACTTGGATGTAAATTCTGTTCATGTGCTACGTTGCTACGTACGATACATGGGAAACGTGCTGTGTCATGAAATTGTTTCCGCGATACAAGTTACGCTTAGGGCATTTTTAGTTGTGAATAGTTTATGAGCTCTATGCATTTGCATTATTAATGATACACTTATAGCGCAAGTGTAAATTGTAATTCTTTATTTTTATTTGTTTTTTAATGACTACGTAACATGCTCCCTGTGATGTATAGATCAATGATTAATATCGTACAGAAATTGTAAGCTTTGGTTTTTGTTTCTTTTATTTATAAATTCAGTTCCGTAAATAGAAAGGATACAGACTAAATTAAGTCTGATTTGTAGGTATCGAATAAAATTCGTTATAGAAAATTAAAAATTTATGTCCGTGGATGCAGTGCACTCTCGAAATAAATTGACAACGTTAACAACATAGTAAAACAAGACAATCCTATTAGGCCGAGGTCTCGTACATATCGTGGATCCATTGCAGAATCCAGTCTGCAACGTCTGAAAACATATTCAAAGACTGCAAGATAAAGATTCTAAAAAAAGCATACGCACTTAACGCACCCAAAGGGTAAAGCGAAGCTTTACAAAACTCAAAGAAAATCTGAAAGGCCTTCTCCTTTTATCCACTAGCATGAAATATAAGTACACCTCTTTCTTTGTAGTGTTGCTTGCGAGGGAAATTCTCTTTTACTTTCGTTTCGTTTTTGTGAAACCGGTCGCTCCGTGTCGTTCAGGTGAACTAAAACCATTATTATGCTTTTTATCTGTGAATGTGAGAGTATACCGTTACTTTGTTATCTAAGTCTGATGCTGGGACAAGGTTTGTTTTTTCTTTGTTATCGTGGTTCGATTAAGCCTTTATTTTGATGTTTTGGCCAGATGCTACCGTTACCCGGTTCTCATTTATCGGGTGCCGGCCCGACAGAGTTAAGAGTGATATATAGACTAATATGTTACATGAAGTAGTTCACATTCAGCCGTTGTCGAATTTTGTCGCTCTACGAATTGTAGTGTTTGCCAACGACATGATCGATAAATATCGTGTCTTTTTACGCGCTTACGAACTGTACCTACAGGTCTACCGTCTACCGTATGTTTTTATGGAATTAACGTAGCAAACGAGCATGCAGCCTTCCGCTACCGCCCATGACAACTGTGACCGACCTAGATCAGGACTCAATTTAGGGATTAGTTGGTTAGTTTGTTAATAAGTGTGACGGCAGGGACTGTTAGTGATAGTTAGCTTTGTTAGGAATTGTTACTATGAGTCGGAACTACATAATTATCTTCTCACTGTCTCACCACTACCATTAACCTGTCGTCACTGTATCATCCTCATTATGATAATCTCACTGTATTCTGTTTAACGAGAATATGCTTTTCAGTGCGAGAAAATATTATTGTCCTCAATTTTGTTCTAATGTTCATACAAAGTCGTCGCTAATTCTATATACTAATAGTCGCTCTCTCAGATGTCTGCTAGAATTAAGTCGTCACTTATTATCAACATCGAGAGCTACGAGTGTTCTCTTAATTCTCTATTAGTCACCCACCCTCGTTACGCTGAGTCTTAAATGGGGAATTTACATAGCCTAGCATAGTAAATTACATAAGAATGTAGGTACATAAACTACATAATTATAAACCTTCCTTGAGAAATCTACTACCCAATGGGGAAAACCGCATCAAAATCCGTTGTGTGGTTTAGAAGAAGAAGCCTTAGAAAGGCACAGACAGACAGAGACGGACGGCGACTTCGTTTAATTCTATGTAGCGAAGTCATGTGCTACGAAAGTCATTACTTTTTTTGGCTTGCGTCGAACTTTATAGTAAGCCGTCACGTTGTTGTCTACGCGATATGCTACGAGGAATCTTTTACTCGTGTCATTCTCGCCATATGCTACGTGTAAGCCATCTCTTTATGAGATACGTTGATGGCTTTGGGAATGTCATCTTTTTGTCCTCAACATAGAGGAAATTATCATTTTATGAATCATGTCTTCGCTTTGATAAGTTCTTAGAGAAAGCATAAGTATTTTTTTTACGAAATTATGATAACAAACCAGCACAAAATCACTTTTCACTACCGCCTGTCATAACTGAGACCGCCACATAATTATGAACGCCTTTTTTAAGTCTTCGGTTGTAGGTTGTCTCGTGTCCCAGGACTTGAAAATTGTCGGGGATTCCCAAACTCTATTTGGAACTCATAACTTTATGAAAGACCAATAGACGCTGTTGTAATAAAGAAAAGTTTCCAAAATTCCCTGTCGCATAAATAACGAGACTACGTTTAAATCGCCGTCTCCGCTGTATACAAAGTTAAGATAAAATTTCGCTTAAATCATATGTCAAAGGTGCGCGCCCCTGTTACACGCGCGCTTCAAGATCGCCTTTGACAGTTTTTCCGGCATTTGTTTACCCTATTACCTACTAAGGAAGTAACGTGTCTTACTGCAAAAGATGAACGTTGAAATGACAGCAGATGAAGATACAGAGGAGACCTATGAAGATACAGTACCTACTCAATACGTAATGCATAATTTACTGAGTATTGTATGTTTCATGTACCTATGATTTTATTTTTCAGTTGTATTAGCCAAAGAGAAATTATATAAGTATCTTTTAAATACTTGGAAATATGCACAGATAGAAAGGGGTAAATTTTGCTCATAATTATGCTTGTTTAATAAAAGGTAGGTTAATTAATAATGATATTTAAAATTAATAATGATATTTAAGATTTTATCTAATTACACAGTTGACTCTGTAACGTGACTTTTTGACGTAGCAACTGTCATTGTTTGATCTACCTACTATTATAACTACGGCAATAATGCGTATATAGAATTTTGCAAACTCTTTACTCGTTTGCCAACTGGCGGTCGCACAAGTACCTCAAGGGCAGGGTTGCGCGGGTTAATGATGTTCTTTTTGTGCCGGCCCACGAGTGTTTTCCTTTTTATTGTCGGCGAGTGGGTAGCGCGGGGTAATATTATATTTGGGTGTAGGGGCGACTTAACGAGCCCCGCCTCCCCAGGCATTGAGTGCGTTCTTGACTTTCCGGGGAAGTTGGGGAAACTTGCGGTTTTTGTTTGCCTAATTTATTTCAATGGCTTTTTGTTTATTTAGGTTTTTTACGTGCCTTTAAGGAACTCGGTTTTAGTTTTAATGTTGAGTAATTATGGCAACTGCAGGCGCAGGGAATTAGTCTGAAGACTGGTGTGTAATTGATCCATTTTTTGAACTTAAGCCAACTTTACCCTTTCGTGATACGGTTATGAAGTTATAGCGTAAGGTTATATCTATCGGAGGTTTTGTTTAATCCTAAAACCGTGTTTGGGTCACTTCATTTTAACACCCTTATAATAGCTTGATCTGTATGTTTGTAAGGAAAACTTTCAGCTTAATTTGCACCAATTTCCAAAACTCTGATTAACTTGAAAATTTGCACAGATAGAAGCCTAAGGATCAAATTTATATAGATAAACATTTTTTGTTATATAAGCGAGGACTAACATATATTTTTTTTGTTTTCAGGTAAGAGGCCGGTAGTTGCATGCCATGTTAAGTAGACGCGTCACATTTTCACTGCCGTTTTGCCGGTAAGACACCGATTTTTAACCGGTGGTGGGTATTTGTTTGTGCATGTCAAGTATTATTATCTACGATATTAGGTATGTATTGTTTTCAGTTGTATTTACAAAATTGATGTAGTAGTTAAAAATAAATGTTTTAGTTTTCTTTTCTATTCGTTTACAGTTTACACTAGCTGTTGCCCACAACTTCGTTTGTGCATAGGAGTTTTCCCGCGTGAAGTCCAATCTCGCGGGAACTCCGGGATAAAAATCTCCCAGTGAAAGTCCCATAAAAATCCATTCAGCCGTTTCCAGTTACAGTTACGGTTACAGACCAGTTGCAGTTTTATTATATGTATAGAAGATATAATATGTTTACCTTTGTATATATATACATGGAAAGTAATAAAGTAGCCTTAAATTGGAAAGCTACAAATTCAGTCTTTCCGCATAGTTAAATTCTATTTGTCAGCCCGAAGCTCGGAATATATTAAATTGGGCGTTGAATGTTCGCTACAGTGCTGGTGGTGTCTCGCCGCTCGAATTTGCATTTATATGACGAGTTTGTGTCGATATTTGACACTGGCTATATGCTATGTGATCTAGAAATAATGGGTAAGCTTAATAAAATATATAGTTTTTATTAGGTATGTATATCGGCTTAGTTGTATCAAGTTTAATAAGGGACTAAATGAAAAAAATATGCAAAAGAATTTGGATATGGTTCATTAGAAGAGAAAAATATATGTTTTTGACAAAACAAGCTTAGATAAAAAAAATAATCAACTTCAACATTGATATAACTCAACAACATATAACTCAAAAATTACTCGCCAACTTCCAAATTATAATAAAAAAATAATTATTAACATCGGTTTGTGCAGTACAATGTTATGACTTATGACGTAACACAAAAAGAAGAATTCAGCTGAAATGAGAGTCTCCTCCTTTTTTGAAGTCGGTTAAACTTATAAAACCAACGGTTAGATTCGCAATGGTAAGGGAGCACGCCAACTAATAGTCTAAGTTATCATAAAATTATTACAAATACAAATCGGGTCCAGTAGTAGAGTGGGCGTTCATTCGTACTATTTACATTCCAGATAGGTATTCTTGACTAAATAAGCAATGTGGGCTTCTTTCATATGTCAGGACGTGAGCTCAGGATATCAAATGAAACACAGGGTTAGTTCTAGCCAAACACACCACCATCTCCGTTTATTGAATCAGACAGTTTGGCTCAGTAAATACGTTATTAGATCATTTAGATTTGGTTTGGTATTTTGACATCTTGGATTTACTTCACGGAATTACGATATTGGTGTTATCGATCGATCCACTCGCACTCGCGACTCACGCGTTATTTATCAACTAAATTATTAACGATTCACGGCATTTCAACATAGAAGGAGCTTTTACAAGATATCACACCGGTAGACATTCATTTCCTTATTTTATTATTTTCCAATTCTATTGACAGCTATCCGATTGACTATTAATCATCGCGTACAGATTAATCGCATCAAACCAGCATCATAGGTTTATACCTCCTCCGTCACGGCCATCGCTGACTCATCGCCCGTCCTCGGGTGATGCTCCGCCCCGTTAATATTACCATCTCAATTACTCGACCCGCAATTTTCAATTAGTTCAACCCAAAACAAAACTCAAAATCTTTAACATCAAAAATGACTATTGCTGCTACTGCTGCGAGTGGATTTTAAAAACTTTGTTTGCATTTTTTAACCCTGACTACCGTAAACTACCACTCGCTTCGCTAAGTGTCTTCGCTATGGAGAAGAAACGAGTGAGAAGAAACTCCATAACATAACACTTATTTAGAACAAAATTACCAATTTATTATTTGCGCGATTTGTTTTAACTTTTACTCGGTACGTCGTCACCGTATAACTATAATCGGTACGTCGCGTCACTGCCATAAAACCGTATTCGTTTCCGCATCTTCCCGCGATCCATTCTCAAGCACGCTCTACCAGCGGCAACACGTATGAGGCATTGAAGATTACCTGTAACAACAAAACACATACGCGAGTATCTCTCCACGCTCGGTCTTTCCTGACCTACTAAATAATAATCAACGTTCACAGTTACGGCTGTCTTACATCCACACACGACCTCGTCAATCAAATCAATCACAAACCTTACTGATCACATAACTTTGAATTACATACGGATAATCTTTTGGACAAATTAACGTGCTCACACAACTTACTATCACAACATGTAAAGTCTGTTAATACTGCCACACAGAAACTTGAAGAAACATACCACGAAGGCCTCTGACTGTATATTATTTGCTGTATAGGTTTGCCACACAAGCGTCTGAATATATTTGCCACCTAGGATTTACATCACGCAGGCGTTGGTGTTCAGGTATGCCACACAGGCGTCTGAAGAGTTATGCCACACAGGCCTTTCAATGGTCATGCCACAAAGGCCTATCAATAGATTTGGCACACAGGCTAGTCAGTGACACATAGGCTCGTCAGTGAAACACAGGCTTGTGTAGATGGCAGTTGCCAACGGTAAGTCACCAACGCTGTTATCGATACATCCCGACGCGTTAATAGTTGTTGACGTTAAAGGCCAGCACTCAGTTTCAATGGAACATAACAATCAGGCACAGACCATACTTAAAATTGTCGCCCAGGTGTTAAGAAAGCGGTACATTTTATTGTCTCAGGTAGTCCACATCAAAATAATTCCATAATATAATCGCCTTTTTTTTAAAAGATGGAATTCACTCAGAAATTTATTTTGTGATCATCTTTTTACTCGTATATCAAAACCCCATGTGTACCACAGATGAGTGATGTAAAGCTCCTGCTACCCCATGACCACACTGGTATCAAAAAGTTAATAACTTTATCTTTTGTTACATTTACAACTGAATAAGAAACTTCAAAATGTCATTATTGACAATTTAGTTTCTGACAAAATTCTCCTTTCATTAATTAATTCCATTCTATGTCATATCTACAAACAACTCAAAAACTAACACACAAGACAAGGACAGTCTCACTCAGACCAAGAACGGAAATTCAAATTCATCATCCAAATTGCCGGCTCGCTGGGAATCGAACCCAGGACCTTCATAACAGTGATCCGGCGTGTTTACCATTGCGCCATCAAATATTGTTTTATGATTCATTAATTGAGCAACGTAATTCAATACTCAAATAAGACATACTTACTACTTTATAGATCTGTCATAACTATTTCTGACAAACATTTAAAACCTTTAATTCAATTAAATTCTTGTCCTAGACACATTATATTGAGGTATTGTTACTGTTGATTAGGTATTGCATCTTAACCAGACCTCTCGAGTATTCAGATCAATAACCAACCTCAATAAAAGTTCTCAATTACCCAATGAATAAAACAAAACAGAAATCACCTGATATCCAGAAGCGTAGTGTAACAACACTTAAAGCATTGTAATTCCAAGTACATCTCTCTCTGAATAGATTTGTGTTAAGTATTGTTGCAGATTCCTTTTTCCTCACATAGAATGCTCATAAACAAAAATTATTGTATTCCACAATATTCAAAACTTGCTTTAACCAATTTATCATGAACTCTCACTCCCTTGGTGTCTGAAATTAGCAGAGATCTTCTTTGTGGTACTTATTTTGAACTGTATGACATGTCACGTTTGTGTGACACAGAATTCTTAGGTTGTCATTTCTTTTCTCAAAACACACTTTCAAAATTATGGTTTATTACGTGTAATTTCCTCTTTTAAATTTTTAGGTATAGCTTTTTATCAAAATATTTCTCATTCAATGTTTCGTAAACATAAGCCTCATTTCCATGGACCAGTGATGAGAATTGCTGACATGACAGATGGCAATCTTAGCCTTATCCACAAAAAATTTTCAGGATTCTTTATCCCACTTCTGAAATCGGGTCCAGTAGTAGAGTGGGCGTTCATTCGTACTATTTACATTCCAGATAGGTATTCTTGACTAAATAAGCAATGTGGGCTTCTTTCATATGTCAGGACGTGAGCTCAGGATATCAAATGAAACACAGGGTTAGTTCTAGCCAAACACACCACCATCTCCGTTTATTGAATCAGACAGTTTGGCTCAGTAAATACGTTATTAGATCATTTAGATTTGGTTTGGTATTTTGACATCTTGGATTTACTTCACGGAATTACGATATTGGTGTTATCGATCGATCCACTCGCACTCGCGACTCACGCGTTATTTATCAACTAAATTATTAACGATTCACGGCATTTCAACATAGAAGGAGCTTTTACAAGATATCACACCGGTAGACATTCATTTCCTTATTTTATTATTTTCCAATTCTATTGACAGCTATCCGATTGACTATTAATCATCGCGTACAGATTAATCGCATCAAACCAGCATCATAGGTTTATACCTCCTCCGTCATACATAATAATTATTTAATTATAGAAAGTATAAAAATTAAACTCCAAACCATCAATATTCAATCAGTTGACAGATATAATCAATCGAGCTCCCAGTACCAAATATCAATCAAGGCATTACACCACAAGCCTAATCCGTAAGCCGTAGGTCTATATCAAGGCGCCGTATACAGTGGGCCCGGAAATGCAATATCCCCTCGGTGATAGCTTTGATTGTTGGTGTTAGCCAATCAGTACAGCCTTTGGGTGTATTTCATCATATAGGTAAGAGGCGTGCTTCCGAATGTCTCGTGATTTGTTACGTGTTCTTAAGTTTATCTTAAAACTAGCTTCCGCGCGCGGCTTTGACCGCGTGCAATTTGTTTAAACTTCACCTACCTATTTCACCCCCTTTGGGGGATGAATATTGAAAAATCCTTTCTTAGCGGATGTATACATCATAGTGGCTATCTGCATGCCAAATTTCAGCCCGATCGGTCCAGTAGTTTGGGCTGTGCGTTGATAGATCACTCAGTCAAGTCTTTTGAGTTTTAAATATTAAGATTGCTTTCATCGGAACTTAGCAATAAGTTCCGAGTCTATAAATTAGCGTGCGTAAGTAAGTGATAAGTGCAAGAGTATAAGTCTATAGATCAATCGATATAATATATGTATAAAAATCTTCCGTTGCTTAATAACTGACTGACAGACAACGTACTTACAGCCGAAACTACTGAGCTCAAGAAGCTGAAAGGCATGCATATTCCTTGAGTGTGGAGAGCACTAAGAGAGTATTTTGGGAATTCCCCCCCTAAAAGATAAAAACCAGATAAACTGAAATAATAATTCCACGCGGAATTAATGATATGAAAAAGACGCTGTTAAAAAATTACATTAGAAGTCGTTAAGATTTGACTCAAAGCAACAACATTCCAAGTTAAACAAAAGCTTTTACAATTTTGTAACTTCTAAGTGCAAAATAATAAATTAAGACAGTCTTAACCGTCGTTAGAAGTTAAGAACACAGTTATATGTAGGTTCGTTCGTTGAGGAGTTCTTATGTCTGGAGCCTGGAGTGCTGGATGGCGGACTTCACACACCTTTGAGAACATTATGGATAACTCTTAGGTGTTCAGGTTTCTCACGACCTTTTTATTTACCGAAACAAGTAATAATTTAAATGTTATATGTACGCATTTTGGAAAATAAGAAGTAGGTACGTGCAGGATTCGAACTTTGGCCCTCCGCTCCGGTTCGGGAGTTTAACCACTCGGCTATCATTGCTCTCGTCGAGAATATGAAATTGCAACTCTTCCTCAAAATAAGATTTATTACCTGCGCTCACAGTTCAATTCAGCTTGTAAGCAAAATTTACTTACGGCATTTTAAATTCTCGCCGTCTTCATCCCGCTGTACCTCAATCACAGGGATGGAAGGACAGCTGGCATTTGGAACGAAATAAACCGAATCCCATATCGTACGCAAACGCAACATATTGTAGTACTAACAGGGAGTTCTGCGTAATTCCACTGAATATGATTGCTTTGTATGACAAAGTAGACGCCTAAAATTTCTTTTTTATAGAAGTAGTAAACTGCTCGTCCCACCTGGCAGAACTCATGACACACTTAACACGATAATTACATCCATATAAGGTAGTAAGTGCTATTTTCATTTTTTGTGTAAGAACACATCCTTGTATCTTGTATCTTCTCATATTTAGGTACAGTGACGAACGTAAGCGATTATGTTGTTCGAGTGATTGACGTAATACTGACGCTGTTTTGTTGTTTACAATTTTAAATCATTTGACTTGAATAAGGAAAACGTCAGGAAACCTACAACAATATTTAACGCAATCGCCTCAGAGATTTGTAAAACCAAATTGTATTTGGTCAGCGTTGGGCATCGAATGATCTTTGTGTGAGAAGTATACTCAGCCCGACTGTGGGATAGCTTTGAGTCGTTATTACTGTGTCTGGATTTTTATGTATTAATTGCTACCTAATCTGTCGAAACCTGTTTATATTTTTCGTTACGGTGCGTGCAACTTCTTCAGTCGCTCGCTGAAAATTTCTATACAAATTGAATTTTATTCGCTTGACTGTTATCGATTATCACTAATCGCCGAAGATCAGAGACACGTCTTATGCATTATTGCTAAGTGAAGTGTGTTTATAGCACTCAATAAAGGAATGTAGCGCCATGTAATAAAGTTGGAACTCGCTTGTCATAGCGTCTAATCATAACTTTATGGCGTGTGATTAATCAAGGAGTTGCGTCGTGTGACTGATTTGAGATCCATGCACTAATGAAAAGGCATTAATGATGATGGTGATTGTGTACCTATAACTTGATCAACTTTACTTTATCCATACGTAATGAATGGTTCTATGTGAGGAGAAGTATAATAATAATATACGAGGTATAATGCTATTATTAGACATGTCAGTCAGTGTCCAATTGTATGATGAACGAGGATCTATTGAGGCAATCGACTCTGGGCGGGATCGATCATTTCTAAAGTTCCGCATCCGAAGAGTGACAAATGGAACCTTATTAATATACCTCTACGGTTCAAAGTATTTTGGCAGCCAGTCACAGCCACCAGGGAATGTCCGCGCCAACGCTTCTCACTTCATTCTTCACTTCATTTTATATTTTAACCAGTGGACGCCCTCGCTTTGCTTCGGAAATCTAAATATATACACATATAACTCAAAGGTGACTGACTGACATAGTGATCTATCAACGCACATCCCAAACCACTGCACGGATCGGGTTAAAATTTGGCATGCAAATAGCCGCTATGATGTAGACATCCGCTAAGAAAGGATTTTTCAAAATTCATCCCCTAAGGGAGTGAAATAGGGGGGAGAAATTTAAACGAATTCCACGCGGGCGAAGCCGCGGGCGGAAGCTAGTATTAGATAACCATTTTCCAATTTTTGCAACATTCAACATTACTGATGCTCAGCTACTATTGGTCGAAGCCTGATCTTAAACTCTTTCCGATAACGAAAAGTCCAAAACATTTTTTTTTATCGAACCTGTAGGTAGTTCCCGAGATTAGCCCGTTCAAACAGAACAGGCAAACATACAAACAAACTCTTCAGCTTTATAATATTAGTATAGATTATTGATATTATCATATTACCCATTATTCTACCTGCTTATACGTTGTTCTAAATTTTTCATAGCGAATTATAGATCCCTAGTCTTTACAGTATACAAACTAGTTCACTATGGATTAGTTAAAGGGTATACCGGTACAAAAGGGTAAAGGCTACGTTTGATGCTGACCGTATTATTTAATGAAGAGGAGTAGAGCGTAACGGGTTTCAGTTAGCCATTCACTTTGACCTCAGGTTCTGTTGACTCGTGTATTTTCGCTTCGTTCTGGACTGCAAGAAATATACACACAAAGATAACACATATTTTTAAACGACAAAAAAGGGATAAGGTCCTCAATTCATGAGAATAAACTGTTGTCATCGCGGAAACTATTTTTTTTACTTCAATGGGTACTCACGATATTTATAATTTATCCCGATTTTACGACCCAATTCCATGGATCGTGGTTACGACGAAGCTGCGGTGGCGCGGAGAAACTTTTGACAGTTGACACCTGACAAATACCTATGACATACATATAAACACAGCCCGTAACCGTAACACATCACCAACACCCACGATTCGAAAAGAAATATTCTGTTTTGTATTTGCCCTTACCTGGATTCGAAGCCGGGCCACTCCGCTTCCCAGACAGGGCTCTACCAACTAGTCAAAGGGGTCATCAATGCCAATCACAAATCGTATAAAAAAATAATCGTAAGTACCTGATACAAAAAATAATAATCGATATCTAAAGTTGTAATAGAATTAATGAAGCCGAAACGACCGCGGTGTGTATCCATCCGGGTTCGTTTGTTCCGATTGGATTGCAATTATTCCCGGGGATGGTTTTCCCGGGGCTATAGAGTGTAGACAGTGTTTCAGTAATGGGCCTTTAATGGACCGACGACCGCTTTCAGTTGTTTGGTTTTCATTGCGGGTATTTCAGTCATTATTATTTACTAGCTTTTGCCCGCGGCTTCGCCCGCGTGGAATTCGTTTATATCGCGAACCGGGGAAGTGGGGAAGAAGATACGTCATCAACTATCTTCCTGGGAAAATTCATCGAAATCGGTCAGGCGGTTTAGATTTTTCATACAAACTTTCATCCCCTATTTCAAGCATTTAGGGGTTGATTTTTGAAAAAAAAAGTAGCCTATATGTGACTCTGGATCTTCAACTATTTTCATTCCGAATTTCATCCAAATCGCACCGGTGGTTTAGCCGTGAAAACGTCACAGACAGACAGACAGACAGACAGACTTTCGCATTTATAATATTAGTATGGATGTAGTTAGTAATTAACTTGCATTGGTTGTTACTTTGGATCTAATTCAGCAAAATCTTTAATCGGGATGCTAAACAAAAACAAAGAATCACGTTCCAATTAATTACCAATACAAAAAAAAATAATTTCAAAATAATATTGTAGCGACATCATTGATGCGAGAATGGAAGTAATACAAAATAATGTAAAAACATTTTACGGTCACTTTGTAGATATTAAGGACATCTAGGATCACCTAGAAAACACCTAGGAAACCCTACAGCTATGAAAATACCAAGGTGAATTCTAAAATTGATAATATAAAGTTATTCAATTAGTCCAACCCTTAGTCTGACCGCAAATGGATATGAGGGCTGAGGGGGTGATCAAGTTATCGAGAGCCGGGGTCGCGTTAGCCGAGACACTGCTCTGATTCAATTGCGGGCCATTTCATCCGCAAACAGGGTTGGCCAGGAAATCGGCGATTGTCCCGGAATTTTGCAACTAGGTGTAGCCGCACTTCGGGTATTAGCCGTAACTGTTATCTATTATATTTATGATAAGTAATTTTATTTATTATAGCTTTTATTGCACCTTACAAAAATACAGAATACAATAACTTTTAACAAAATAGAACCGACTATAACGCTGTTTCAGTTAAATGCGGTTAATATAAATAAAACCTTCTTCTAAGTCTGACAAACACGATGCTGAAAACCGTATCAAAATAGGTTTAGCTAAACGCGAGATAATCGCGCACAAATATACGTACATACCATACATACATACAGGCCAAACTGAGAACCTCCTTTTTGAAGTCGAAAAGGCGACTTAATGCTAAATGCATTCTCCTAACCTTTGGTAACCTTTGGGAGTGTGAAAGCATTGTAAGCGGCAGTACTGTGACCATTATCAGAATTTAGAAACAATTTTAATATTTTCTCAGCAATTATTTTTAAATTAATTACTTTAATTAGGTACTAATTAGAACGATGTATTTTCTGGTTTAAAATTATACCTACCTAGTTATAATAATGTCAGTGATATGGCGTAGAGTAGATACCTAATAATAAAGGTATTAAGAAGATTTGTATGTAATTATGATACGACTATAATTGCGCGAGAGAGTACATAATAATTCTAATTCTAATCATAAAATTCTATTAAGCTTTATCTAATTTTATTTGAATTTTGATGTTAATTTTAATTTAGTAATATTATCTCTGTTAAACTGTTTTTTAAAGAATAATTAATTGAAATTAAGACTTTTATTGTATTATGTTGATCTCATTTTATTACATTGATTTCAAATTTCATTTTAATTTTAATTCTATTTAATTTTAATTTTATTTGACTTTAATTGTATTTAATTTTAATTTTATTTTTATTTTAATTTTATTTTGTGTAAACTTTTGTTTGAATTTTAAATTGTAAAGTCTATTTCATGTTGATTGTACGATTTTAATATTTAATTCAATGATAATATATTATGCTGTTTATCCTTACGTTGCAACGCCCTTTCAGGGTCCATGCCGTTCTGTATACTATACTTGTAACACCTCATGTAACGCATGACGCAATAAAGAATATGAATATGAATATGTAGGTATCCGTCACTCAAATGCGCCTACTGATAATAAGCACCCGTAGCGCGACACTCGAAGTTGCTAATGAGTCCCACACGGGCTCCCGAGGGCGCCACTTGTAAACTTAGTACCTATCAGACCATATTATATGAAGTAACTAGCTTCCGCCCGCAGGCTTTGTCCGCGTGGAATTCGTTTAAACTTCACTCCCCTACTTCACCCCCTTCGGGGTGGAATTTCCAAAAATCCTCTCTTAGTGCTCCCCTACAGTCCCCAAAGAACATACATGCCAAATTTCAGCTTCTTCCGTTCAGTAGTTTCGGCTGTGCGTTGTCTGTCAGTCACCAGTAAAGCAAGTTAAATCTTAATATCTATTCTATACTTATAATAAATCTGTAGAGAGGTCAATTCTGTACATTAAATATATTTCCAAAATAACTATCAGGGGGTGATTAGGGATCGATACTGATGCCAAAAATGCAATCAGTAAAAATTTTGTCTGTCTGTCTGTCTGATGTATAACCGTTATAGAAACAAAAACTACTCGACGGATTTTAACGAAACTTGGTACAATTATTTTTCATATACCCGCGCTGGTTATAGTATACTTTTCATCACGCTACAATCAATAGGAGCAGAGCAGTGAAGGGAAATGTTGGGAAGCTTCCCAACATTTCCCTTCACTGCTAAGCTTCCGTCGCGTGTGCAACCTTAATGGTTAAAGCTACACAGAAATCATGTATGACGGAAATGTTCTCCTTAAAATTATATAAAAAACACGTGACTCACAATAACACGTGTAACTCCCGATAGCTTGGCAGTTCGAAGCTTTCTGATTAAGTATACCTATATTTTATCTACTCTTACGTTTATGACACTTAAGTGGGTGAAATAAAGGGGTGAAGTTTAAACGCAAAAAAAATTCACGCGGGCGAAGCCGCTGGCAAAAACTAGTATAAAAATATATAAGATTTAACTTCAGCCCCGTTGGACGACCCTTATGTCGCGATGGTTAACATGCCTTATCGCTGTACCGATGGTCCTGGGTTCGATTCTCAGCGAGGCTGAAAGAATGATGAATTTTTTCCGTTGCGTACGAACACGGCGTCAGGAAAGACGCGCACAGACATACCTGTGTTGTGTTCGTACTTTTGTATGAAGATAACATACGCTAATATAACATGGTAGTATGCTCGTGTTGTACAAGTATCGATTATTATTTCATCATGAATTTAAAAGTCGTTACGAAACATTTGGGCTCATTCCCACGGCATACGTCTTTGACGATTCGTCAAAAAACACGATACGTCTTGACGGATGGACGTTCACATTGAATACGGAATCGTGTTTTTTCACGATTCGTCAAAATATCGCATTGAAGTTCACATTTATTTCGTGATTTAGCTCAGTTCAGATTGGTTCAGAAACATTCACGATTCGTGATTTCTAAAAGACGTATCCGTCATAATCATAAAACATTCACGATTCGTGATTTCTAAAAGACGTATCCGTATTCGTCTTTTTTCACGATTCGTCAAGCGTGTGAACATGAGTATTTAAAAAGCATTGCCGCCGTCAAAAAAAATAACGAATCGTGAAAAAAGACGATTCGTGACAAAAGACGATTCGTCCTCGTGTGAATGAGCCGTAATAACAGGACGAAATCATAAACATTGGTAAAGTTTTGTTTCTTAACTTGTATTTATATTTTTATCCGCCATAAACAACCGCCTGTCAATTACCATACGTCCTCGTCGAGTGGAGTGGCCATTCATTGATATTCCGCGTAGATTAAGATATACGGGGTGATAGTGATGTCGACGTCTCCACGAATATATCGATGCTTTGAGTTTAAGATGCTTCGAGATTAAGGATACATTGAACTGTTTTTATTTTTATTTCAATATTTTTTAGGTGATGATTTTATCATATTACTATAACTGGATAATCCCACTAACTAAAGAAATAAAAAGTTTCAGTTAATCATTTCAGCTTTTTGCGTTGCAGTAGTTTCGCCTGGGCGTTGTCTTCTACTAAGTCAATCAGTAACATTATAGTTTTGTATATTATATTGATGTCGTAATGAAATGGAGTTATGATGTCAGGTAAACTTAATTTCAATCTTATTGACTTGCTGGCCAATATCCTTTCTTATATTTAGCTACTAATAGCTATTATAAAACGTTTGCACGTGGCTTAGACACGGGCTCTTCTTTCTTGACCTGCATCGGTGTACCTTCGATGTTCTTATTGGGCGGTGATGACCACTTACCAAATAGCTCATTGATTCAATTATTTTTTTTGTATAAAAGGAAGTATAATGAATATGCAAATACAATACAATACAAAAACTCTTTATTGTACACCAAGAAAATGGACATTAACAACAACATAAAACACGGGAAAGTACAAAAGGCGGTCTTATCGCTACATAGCGATCTCTTCCAGACAACCAAGAGTGAGGAGTATAGAACAGAGTAGGGTAAAGCGAGGTAAGGTGCACGAGAAAGAAAAGGGAGATTAAGATAAAAATAAATAAATAAGTTAAAAGGAAATAATAATAATAAACTACATGTTTGTACTCGTATAACAAAATTAATAGAAGATCAGAACAAACTAAATGAAATAAAAAAATATATGGTATGTATGTTGGTGTATACATTCTTTGTTCGTTGCATGTTCCTATGTGGGAGGGAGGGAGGTGCTACTTGCATGAAAGTATGCACCATCATACATACGAGTTTGCTCGCGGATTGTTGCAAAGTAGATTAACATCTAATCTGAAATAATATATGATTTTATATATATATGATTTTTCTTTTATTACTGAAGAAATTGCTAATAGATATAAAATCATATCAATCATCTTTTTGTCACATATAGCTTAAACTAGCCGTTTCTCTCTGTCTACACAAAAACATGATAGATTCCGTATTTCATGCATCTTATAACATTGAAAATAAGGAATATTTTTACTTTACACTTTGTATGATAACAGCAATACTAAAAGCTCACGAACGTGCAGCAAGCCACAATGAAACGAGTCAATTCGCTAATTTTAAAAAGTATCGATAGTTAATACACATCACTATCTCGTTGCGTAATGACAGCGGCACGCGACAGCGGTTGCGCGGCACGCAGGATAGAGGGCGCCCACCATGGAGCAAATATAGAGAGGAGACGTTGTATGTACATTTTTCTATGAAAGATCGCGTGACGATTTGCGGGGCGAGGGGATAAAGAAATGGGCGGGATAATCGACTTTACTACGTAGTTCAACTATCTCACACTAGATGGATTTTAAATACGGCCGTGTTTTTGTTGTTGTAAGTAGTTGTCGATAGATGGCGCTGTTTACAAAATAATTATAAAAAGAAGAAAAATAATATTTTGGTGGTAAAAATTCTTTAGGAATTAATGTAGGACGAATTTCAGTACGTATGATTATCAAGATATAATAATTGTTAGCTCTACGCACCTATGCATTTTTATTTCCCCTGATACAAAGTGTCGCCATCTAACGTCAAGTAGGAATTTATTTGGTGAGCGCCGTCAGTAGACTGACTTAAGGCCACGCCCACTGTGATGACGTCAGGACCTAGTTGAGTTACAGTGCACAGTTGCTTGGGGCGTCTCCTCTCTATATTTGCTCCATGGCGCCCACGCTGCGGGTTTTATGACAAAACCGTGTATTTTATTACATTAAGGACTATTTTTGGATGTTACTATTTTTGGTAATATTGGACAAATTGTCCTTACACTTATTAACGAAAAAGCTACTACTAATGTTGCCACACACTAAAAACAAATTACTTTATTGTTGCCAGTTGCAACAAAATGTTTAAGTCATACCTAGTTAAACCAATTTTCATAAAGATCTGTCAAGCCCTTCTCGAGTTCTAGTGGGACATACTTACAAACAGATACATTAGACTGATTAGACAAATATTTATCGTGTAATTTGATAAAATTAATTGAATGCAAACATAGATAGATACAAGAAAGGATATATGCAAATATGTAATTCTCACCTACCTGCTACTAATGGATTTGATATCATAGAATTCAAATTTTCTTAACATCTGTTCGAGATTTCTCTAGGCGTGTAGGCTGTGAGGAAGTGTAGGATATTCCGTGTAGATTAAGCCATAAATTCAGCATCATATACTGTATAAGAAGATTAATGCTAGGTTGGTTTTGTGTGGTGTGGGTGTAATACAAACACGCATCACTGAGATGTTGCATAACTTGAAATCTATGGTAATGGGCATTTCCGAGAACAGCCAAAAAACATGTAATGCCTAAATAGATTCCATATTTCTCTTTCTTTTTAGAATTTTATGTTGGTTTATCCTAAAGAACACCTTACTTATTTATGACTCCGAATTTCACTACTTCAGCTAATATAATTTATGAAATTTATTCAATATTGCACTTCAGAAAGCACAAAATCATATGTAACAAAGCACGATTTGAAGTTTCTTTTCAGCTTACTAAAAAAACGCCTAACAAAAACCATTGAATATTCATATTTTCAGTATCTATATACTTTGTAAATATCATAATTAACTTTAAGCTAGTTACTAATACATAACAACACTGTTCTTTTGGCGGTAACATTTAAATGTATCAAAAATTGGTCCTTACCGAATCACGCACAATTATACGATTTTTAAAGTAGCCAACGTATTTTATCCGCACTAAATTGACTCCGCGGGACGTGGGCGCCCCTCATTCCGTCGACGAGCATCGAACGTGGCAGTTGTGTCGAATTGCTGAGAGTGACACGTGTTCTTTCTCGTAAAATCAAAAAGTGTCCTCACCGCAACGTCGTAAAATACAGAGGTAAATAAATATTGTATTTATTCAATTTGTGTACAGAAACGTAACTATTAACGCCATAAACCTATTATGCATTTTTGGAAATCTAAATATGTCGTTATATGCATTTTTTTTTATAAAATGTTCCGAATGTCATTGCCGGCACCGTCCTTACCGGAGTAAAATCGCGGCTACGGTAGGGACATAGTTAGATACGGTAATGACTTTGATGTTTAAACTAAAATAATGGTAAAGATTATTCTTTCGAATACACTTTCCATTATTTTTCCGAAATCTGACAAGTTGATGTTATTCAGGGTTACTTGTAATTCGACGTATTCCTGCTACTTCTGCTAGGTGAAAAAGAAAAAAGAAAGTAGATCTAATATGCACCAAAGTTCACACTACCAATGTTCGAAAGAAAGTTGGTAGTTTCTGTGATAATTTACTTTACAGTTGATTAAAATCTGCTGTTATTTGTTTAAAGGCTGAAAATGTTTTCTTCATACATAACACATTTTTTATTTATCCATTTCCAGAGGTTTGGAGTGGCTAGTTGGTTAAATTGGCAAGTTATATTTATGGTTTGACAATTGATGGCCATGAATTTTTAACCATTAATTCCAAATGCCCAAAAGTCTAGGATTGTGAAAATAAAAAAGTGTTATTGAAGTACTTTCACATGATTTTAAACAACTAAAAATTTATTATCTCAGAATTTATCAGCTTACGTCCATACATATCCCCAAAACACCGGTTTATAAGTAATCCTTTAAAATGTATGACGATTAAATATATAAAAAGGCAAAAAGCAACTATTAAAATAATAATTAGAAATAACTATTTCTAATTCACAGCGGAAAAATGGCAAAAATTAATACCAAAGAGAAAGAAAGAAAGAAACTTAATAAAAAGAAGCGATATGAATACATAAAATTAAATAATCCTGAAAAATATGCCGAAATGCTAGAAAAAGAAAAAGAACGGTACAAAAGAAGGAGACAGCAGAAGAAGCTTAAAAATATAGCGGAAATGACAGAAAGGGAAAAGAGAAGGATGAGGATGAAATGGAGGATAAACAAGAGAAATTCGAGAGAAGTGAAAAAAAAGAATGCCATGCCACACGAGGTAAATATCGAAGAAAGAAATGATAATAACGTTAATATCGACACAATCGAAGATGATCCGCTAGAAGAAATAAAAATCACATCTCCAAGTACGCCTATATCTAATCAGGAGTTTAGATTGAAAAAATTGGTGGTAAAACTAAAGTCACAATTAAAATTGTATGAAGAGAGAATTAAAAGACTTCAAAATTGTAATAATAGGTATAAGGTGAGAATTAGTAGATTGAAAAAAGAGAAAAGCAGGCAAATTCAAACTAAAACTAAGCAATTATGCGTTAAAAATATAATAGACGAAATAAAGGAATTTTATGAGGAAGATAACAATAGTAGGCAAGCCGCAGGAAAGAAAGAATTCATAAGTCGACACCACGTAAGAAAAGCAAAAAGATATTTGCTAATGAGTTTAAAAAATTTATATAAAAAGTTTATTACGAGCCACAATGTGAGAGTAAGTTATTCAACTTTTTGTAAATACAGACCATTTTGGGTCGTGTTTCCCAAAAACAATGATAGAGACACGTGTTCTTGTCATACGCATGTTAATATGAAGCTAATGATCCAAGCTCTGCACAAAGCAAAGATTATTAATGAAAGTAATGAGGTTGACATGGTAAACAGTGTTTGTTGTACACCCAGGACGGAAAATTGTTTGCTAAGGAAGTGTGAAGAATGTCAAGATAAGGGTATGATATATACCTAATGAGTTTAATAACGAAGATACAATAGAGTACAGTTACTGGACAAAAATTAAAGAACCGGTTCCGGAATGTCAAAAAGTAAAACTAATAACGACAAAGAAAAATGACAGAATTACACCAATTGAGTTGATAAAAAAATTAGAACAGAACTTAAAAGGATTTTTGAAACATGTTTTTACTATAGAAAAGCAATATAAAGAAATAAAAATGGTAAAAAATTCGTTGGGTTTGCAGGAAGCAGTGATACACATGGACTGGTCAGAAAATTATGATTTAAAGTACCACGAGGAAGTGCAGTCTATGCATTTCGGCGGCAGCCGTCGTCAAGTTGCTCTACATACTTCAGTACTGTACTTTCACGAAGAACGGACTGGAAAAAAGATTACTCAAGCGTTTTGTACCATAAGTCAAAATTGTCGACATGACGCTGCCGCCATTTGGGCACACATGAAGCCGATATTAGACTACCTGCACCAGAACAATGGTCTAATAGACACAATTCATATACTTACTGACTCACCAAGCAGTCAGTATAGAAATAAAAAAATATTTTTCATAATTACCCGAATCCAAAAAGATTACTGTGGTTTTTTAAATAAAATTACATGGAATTATAGCGAATCCGGCCACGGAAAGGGTGCAGCGGATGGAGTTGGGGCTGTTATCAAAAGAACTGCCGACGGTCTTGTGAACTTTGGCCAGGATATCGGGACCTTTGAGGACTTTTATAATATTTTGCTACAAAATATAGGAAATGTGAAAATAGAAGTAGTTGGTGAAAACGCAATCAATGAAAAAGCTAACAGTTTACCACAAAATTTACCTTCTTTCAAAGGAACTCTTAATGTGCACCAAGTTCTCTGGGATATTTTTTGCGGTCCTAATTTAACGCTTAGAAAATTCAGTTGTTTTATTTGTCCCACCTATGTGGAATGCGAACATGGTGCACATTTAAGTTTCTTCAGTGTACCTGATGTGTTGGAACCTGTCGAAGTGTCATTGTTGGCTGCAGCAAAAGGTATGAGTGCTAACGTTCCTTTTGGATTTCTTACTCCTAATAATGAACAAGTTATAAAAACAGGTACAGTGTTGACTGATGCAAGCAATATTACTAATGTTATGCCATGTGAACCATCCACATCCAAATCTAACACGTCTATTAATTTAGATTTTGATGATTTGTTACCTGCAACTAATATACACATTTTAGATTCACTTAAAGAAAATACAGTTTTCCATAATGATACTTATAGTTCTAATAATACTACATCTGTTATAAGCAGTTGCAAAGTAGCTGACTGGATTTTGATGAAAAAGACTGAACGGGCAAAAAAGCATCAAATAGCACGAGTAATTGGAGTATATGGCGATAGTGTCTCAGTTTCAGTGCTTAAGAAAGTACCAGGTGGATTTGGATGGCCAAAAACTCGAAAAAGGGATTTAGTACCCCTGTGTTGCGTTAAAGCTATCTTACCTGAACCCAATATTGATCATAATCTTAATTTTCAGTTTCAAAATATTGATCATTTAGCTTTTTAGAAAGCTAGCTCAGTAACCTAACATTATACGTTTTATTCTAAAACAAGAAGTCGCTAGTAAATTACCTGTAGTACCTATTTTTGGAATCATTTTTCATAATTACTATAAGAATAATTCTTATAATTTATCAAATGCAAAATTATGAAATGTAGTTCCAAAAGTACAACAGTTAATTTACTAGCGATAGCGACTGGTTTTAGATGGTTTAAATTTGATCCGATTTTAAATTAAAAAAATAACATGAGGATAGCGCTAGTTTCGGTGGTATAGGCCCCTTAAGGATATTTTTGTTTGTATTGGATTTCTTAAGTTTTGTCCAAAGATTATTTTTAATGAAGAAATGTTTTGTGATTAAGGCCAAATGATACAGGCAATAAAATGACTGATTATTTATTATTACATTAAGAATACTGTGATGATTAAAGTTTAAGCGAGCTTAAGTAGTGGATTCTTTTTTATCTCGTATTTTAGAGAAAAAATTAAAGCAAAGAAGTTCTGTTGAATATATTCAAATAAAACTAAAAAAAAGAATAAAACTAATGAAGAGTACTAGAAGAAAATGCACATTAAAGAACAAGTTTTATGATTATACCCAAATAACGCTCCAAGAATTGAGGCTTATTAGATGTAAGAATATTGTAATACACCTCCAAATAAATACTTTTTCAATAAAATACTTTTCAATATTCAATGAGATTCCCTACGTCCCTACCGTAGCTTACAAGTCCTTACCGTCACTGAAGTCAATTTGCTGTTTCGTATTAAAATAATAATAATAATATTTTTTATACATTTGTTTATCTCATTTTCGACCACTTCTAATACATATATATTAGATATACTGTTATTTTCAATTAACATGTCCTTACCGTGGTTTTTGAGTCTCTACCGTTATTTGTTTATTTATTATTTAATAAACTATTTAAAATATTTCGGTTACAACTGCATTCAGAGTTAAGTAATTATAGTGGAAATTAATCAAAAATAAAAATAATCCAATTCATGTAAATTTTTTTCATTCTTTCATTTTATCGAATTCGGCGGAATGACCCATAGGTTTGTGGGCAGCCGGAAATCCTAGACCGGCTTAGTCTTGAGTCGTCGAGGATATGGAATTGCCATTCTTCGCTAAAAACGACTTTATCACTGGTGTTTACAGTTCAATTTAGCTTGTAAGCAAAATTTACTTAAAATAAATTGTCACCGTCAATCAAGAATGAACTTGTAATTACAAGGACGGAAAGGTTGCATTTGTGTGGGTTGCCGTATAAACTAATTCCATATCGAACGCGAACGAACGAACGAATATAGGTAGGATACTGGCCCCCGATTCTACTATAAAGGGATAAATTGGGTCTCAATTGGATTGTTTGACACATTTCGTATGGGGAATATGTCAAAAATGTGTCAAATAATTCAATCGAGCTGCAATTGAAGCATTTATAAATTAGCAGAATAAGGGCCCTGTTATGTTGGCTTTAATGGTGTGAGAAACATAAATAAAAACTGTACGCGAGTGACTGCTATGAAACTTCTTTACATATTTCGTTTCTTTATTTCTTACTGTTATCGGCTTGTCCCTGTAAATTTTTATGCTAGTAGCAATTTCACAAGCGAGTAGGCAATCATCTTTATATGTCAGCTCGTTCGTTTCCTTGGTTGCAATGCTTCGCGTCAACGAGTCAAACACCTAATGCAATCTAAAACTTAACCCTTATCTGTAAACATTGGCGATACGAATACCTCGCAGATTGGACCCATCGCGCCGCATGCCGGCCTGCCGATGTGGGGCCGATGTGGGGCCTTGGGGGGTCGTGGGGGGCCGTTGGCATCTCACGTAATTGGCCCGCTGGACCGACGCAGTGTTATGCAATACCGCAGATGCATTGTGTACGGGTGCACCCACGCTGTACCGCGACCTATCGATGAATTGAGTGTCGCGACACCCGCTTATGGGATTGTGCCCTAAGAACATTGGTAGATTGATGTTTTTTGGTTGTGAGGATTTTAAAGAGGATTTGGATGTTAAAGTACTCTTTCAAGTTAAACTTTCTGGACAACGATAGAGTCTACGTCATCGTTATTATGTTATACTGATGTTTAAGGTTTACCTATAGTAGCAAAATTTTATCAAAATCCATTTAGAATTTATGACGTGAAAGATTTTGTCATACTATACGACTACATTTTACTAGGTGACAAAGTTCGCGCGCGTGTGAGTGAGCGCGGTTATTTAGTTAATGAAACGCGCGTTATCAAAGCGCTTCAAACTGTCCACTATTTAGCAGGTGCAAGTTTGTAATTTTCTATCCATTCGCTGCTCGCAGGCATGTAGGTAGTGTTTAGTTGTTTGGTTTAGAGAAGCCGGCATGCGGCAGTTTGATGTGAGTTAGTTACCGGGTGTTGTTTTAACTTGTTCGCACTCATCGGACGGTGTGTGCTTGCAGCCTAGTGCATGCGTGATTAATTTACAGGAGCTTTATATCAAATTATATTATTTTTATTTTTAATAATAATAATGATTTATTTCGCAAAAACGTTGGTTACAATAATGAACAGACAGTCTAACATAGAGGTTTTACAAATTGCGTTTTATGGTGAACACTAGTCCCCACACTAGGATACCCTGTTTATTGAATCGGGTTAACTTTTAACTCTTAAAATGATTCGTTTTACCCAACTGCGGGTACCTAATGTTTTCCAATTGTGTGTATGTATGTTTGTAACCGTAATTACGAAGACATAACGATCATAATAAATGAATGCTTTCGTGCGTGTTGGTCCGCTACCGGGTCGCTATAATGTGCACAGTCCTTAAACCTGCATAAGATCACTTTAAAGTTAGAATGATATCAAAATACAGGATTAAAATTTTTCTAGAAGTGTCGTCTTCGCATGTCTCTTGAAACTCGAACTAAAAATATATCTTAGTAATGGAACTCTCGTCTCTCTTGAGTCGTGCACTCTTAACAAAGTGGTCGTGGCCGTGAATAAAACTCTAGTAATTATTAAATTTTGCACGAGATAAAAATAATGTAAGATTTCAAAAGATTTCTTTTCTTTCGGAAACAGGATTACAAACACTAGTATTTACGAAGTTATTGGTAACAATGTTAGTGCATGTATCCCAAACGGCTCTCGTGGGAAATCAGAATTTGTCAAGGCCAGGCGGCTTGCCCGTGAAAAATCAATTAGGTTTTTGCCGGTGAACTACACAAACCCTTTTTAGTATTAGTTGTATGGATATGGTTATAATCTGCCTATAGACTGATGGAATTTCTTTGTAACCATGTACAGACAGTCAGTCATTTAGTCAGTTTCCCTTTTCATCTATACATATACTGTATAGATGTATAAACTGTAACTGATCGCTGTCTGTACATGGAAAAATTAAATAATTTATAAGAGGGGACCTTTATATACGCAAGAGAATCGAAAACAATGTTTTTTAATTTTGTCTGTATGTCTGTATATGTGTATGTTTCTACACGCTAATCTCAGAAAAGGCTGAACGGATTTGTATGGGACTTTCACTGGGAAATAAAGCAGGTTGTGGCGCAACATATAGGCGTTTTATCCCGGAGTTCCCGCGGGATCGGGATTGACGCGGGAAAAACTGCTACGCACGACCGAAGTCGCGGGCACTACTAGTATTAAAAAAAATGGAAGAGTCGTACGACTATATTCCGTTCCCGTTCCAGAGGGAATTCGTTTTAATTGCAACCCACACAAATGCCAGCTTACTTCCCCTGTGATTAAGGTTCATTGTAGACTGACAGTAAGAATTTAAAATGCTTTAAGTAAGTTTTGCTTACAAGCTAAATTGAACTATAAGTGCACGTAATAAAGTGGTTTATAGCGGGGAGTGCCAATTTCATAGCCTCGGCGACTCAAGTGTGGTCGGGTCGATAACAGTATGAAATTTCGCATCGATATATAAGATTTTAAGCTTTTATCATCGCGGACACTAAACATTTTAACTGTAACGGGTACTCACGATATTTATTATTTACACCGATATTTCGACCCAATTGCATGGATCATGGTCACGGCGAGACTGCGGTGGCGGGGGGAAACTAATTGACAGCTGACACTCAAAACACTAATGACAGATAAGCCTGTCAACCTTACGTCTTGTCCGTTTGACGTCCTTTGTCACCATATCACGACACACGACACTAACGACATCTTCACGCACTGACTTTGAATTTACTGTTTTCGTCGAACACATACTGACCACTGGATTCCACGTTTGAGCTAACTTAAACCCATCTTCCCTGTTGAAATTATTCGGGTGTTTCTTGATCTCTATGGCCTCTCGTACTAATCGTGGAATGTATTGGCGCTCAACTGAGATCACCTGTGGACTATGTAGCTCAATCCAGTGGTTAGCACCGGCTTGGATGAGTAAATTCAAAGTCAGTGCGTGAAGATGTCGTTAGTGTCGTGTGTCGTGATATGGTGACAAAGGACGTCAAACGGACAAGACGTAAGGTTGACAGGCTTATCTGTCATTAGTGTTTTGAGTGTCAGCTGTCAATAGTTTCCCCCCGCCACCGCAGTCTCGCCGTGACCATGATCCATGCAATTGGGTCGAAATATCGGTGTAAATAATAAATATCGTGAGTACCCGTTACAGTTAAAATGTTTCGCATCGATGTCGGGATCAGCTATTAATTAATGTCGCTTAGTGTCTACGTTCATTGCGAGGAAGTGGAGACCATCAAGATTACGGAAAACGGTCCTCAGTTTGCAACTTTGTAAATAAGGTTCATCTTGACAAGAGGGCTCCTGAGTATGTATTGAGTATTGGTACCTAAATACTCTCGTATTTAGGTGCCTTGATTAATTAGAGTACCCCTACGTTCTGTATCGAAATTAGCTATGGCTAAGACTGCAACATTCATAACTTCTTCTGAACCAAAATGTGTTTGAAACTGCTGCTCTGAAAATTGGTTAGGTACGTTGTGGTTTTAATACGGTACGTAGGAGCAATCGAAATATTTAAAGGTATGCATCTCTTTAAAGCTATATTTTTTACAAAAAGGATTGTTGACAGATATTATATTAATATCAATTTGTGATCATGTTAATAATCGGGTGACAGTGAAATCCTTCGGATGTGTTGCAAGTTGCAAAGCATTTAGTTTACAAAACGTATCGTTCAAAGACTATCGAATGTGTGTTTCGTAATGAGACAATTTAAAAATGGTACCTTTTTGCGTTACGTCACCGCCTGTCGACCGTCCTTCGCCCCGACTCCGCCCACGCCACAATCTTGGAACCGTGTAAATTATCAAATTACTTGCCCACTTTTTTGTATCAGCTACAAAGGTATGCAGTTCACATGATGTTCTTATTCATCGTCGCAAATCGTAAATGACCCAATGATGAACAAGGGTCTCTTCTCATGTGATGGTAATGCCTTGTTCTTATTCATCATCGCTACCCGTAAGTTTTGACTGACAGAAGACGCACCGTAGACGCGTCTCCTGTCAGTGAACATTGTCAGATACAGCAAATTTTGGGTTGCGTTGCAGTCGCGTAGCTCATAAAAAGCGTTATGTGAGAAGTGCCTTAATGACCCACGGATGGGCACGGGTCGCGTCTTACAGTGAGGAATACAGGGTTAGGTATAGTCCACCACGCTGGCTTAGTGCGTATTGGCGGATTTCAGACTTCACACCTTTAAAAACATTATGGAAAACTCTCAGGTGTGTGGAATTCCTCACAATATCTTTCTTTACTGAAGAAAGTGATAAAAAATAAATAAAATCCTAATCAACATAAAGTAAAATTCTTCTGTTACTGTGCGATTGATTGAGTGACTGACTGACAACGCACAACGTAAAAAAGCTGATATTTTGCATGCGTGTTCCTTGGGGAGATGGGAAGTGTAGGTTAGAAAAGATTTTTGGATTTTACCTCCTAAAGGGATAAAACGTGGGACAAACTGAAACAAAAATTCAACGCGTCAACATCATATCAACAATCATACAAAGATAATCAGAGGTTCGTTCAGGATTTGAACCCGGAAGTGTATCGTTACATTCGTTACAGCCTCTCGGATATCGATACTTAGGGTTATTATTATTTACTCCGATCCGTTTGCGATCGACACGAGCATGGAAACGTGAACCATTCGTTGATTTCGCAAACGTTTCTCCACGAGTTTGTTGTTGCTTCACCTGAAGTTTGCCTCAAACCCTCCGCCCACAACGCGTGCCCTTTGCCCGGAGTTGGTTTTTGTTGGGCAATATTAGACAAAGCGTTTATCGAATTAATTAAACTGTAGCTTAAGTTATATTTGTTTAGATGGTTATTCATGAGATGTTTTTTTGATGTTGAACGTATTTTGACTTTTATAGCTTCTCCCTATTAATGATCTATCATTGGCAAGTGGTTGCTCTTCATAACGAAGGAGGCCTTTTGGGTACTCTATCAGCTTTACTGCAGATTGGTAGATGAGTTAATAGCCAAAACTATACCGTGTATGTTGGTGAATACAATGCTTCAAAATATACATTTATCATACTAAAAATATTTCATGTGATCGACCAAGATTTATAAGCTCATAATACTTTCAATGTTAAAAAGTTATCAGATCTCATAAAGCAAGCCCCAGATTTTAACCTCAGGACAACTTTGACCGAATTCCAGACTATTAATACGTCATTGTTATTACATTGATGTAAATAGAGACAAAGAATTCGTTCGTCGGATAGTGTCGTCACAGGAACGACAGCCGCCCACTGCCACTTAGTTGTATTTTATTCGTGTCGTGTTGACTGTTTTGATTACAGACGCAGAGACGTGTTTTTTTAATATGTAACACACTAATTGAATCATAGGTATTTATTTGCTTTGGTGTTTGTTTGTTGATATGTTTGAGATGACTTCTCTTTTATCATTATGTAATCATATCTATTGTTTTCCCAATCTTAATTATCCTAACTAAAAGAACCTCCAGAAACAGATGAGAAATACCAGCAATAGGTCACGTTATCACTAGATAGCAGTCGTTAAGACATGTCGAAGGCCTTAAGTCGCTATAATAATTTCCGATTATGGAGTTCTTTAACTTTGCTAATTTGCTACCAATTACCGATCCGCACCGGCAGCAAGATGGAGTATGCTGTAGGCCGCTTCAGGTATGAGGAAACCATGCTCAGTAGTGGGTAATGAGTTGAAACTTAATTGTTCTTGGAAGTACAAAAAACTCCAAAGAGCAGATCCATCGGGATCATTCAACGTTTTTGTTATTACTAATATCTGCTGGTCGGTCATTGTGTTCGAATGAACGATAACTACTTGACACAAATGCAGCACCTGGCTAGCAGGTACTCCTGCACGAGAGTGTTAACACCTCGACTGCACTCCACTCGGCGCCTGTGGAGTGCTGATAAGTGCGCTCATGTGATTCTTAACCGATAACTCCAGCGCGTTGATATTTTTTACTGAGTATTGCCACTTGGTTCAGGTTGTTGTAGTAAAAGGTTGTAGGTAGGATGCTGGGACTAAAGATCTACGAAATGTTTTAAAGTTTTGAATTCGTAACAAAAATAAGTCAACAAATTCATGCTCTACGATTCCTTCTGTCGCCCACGGCATATACGAGTAACATTTAAATAACCATCCATGACCTAAGATTTATCTGACATTTATCTCTCACCTAAATATCTGCCTTGGCCGTCTGACGATACCGAATCATCTTAGTTATAATTGAATATTTTTTAACGGATTTAAGATATTAAACGAGCTTGCAGCGCCAATCACCACTCTTTCGGCTAATACCCATGTGTGACAACCGAAATCGACACAGAACAAGACTCAAATAGGAACATTTTAAAAGTAGTCATTCCGAAAATTTCCTTGAATAATTACTCAATTATATCATGATATTCCATATATAAAGTGTTCAAGAACTTCTCTAATTTTTTTGTTCTGTAAGATAATGTTTTTAATTTATTTAATGCACGAGATCACTTGAACGTCTACGAATACTCGTTATGTTTAGGTGTTTTAATTTAAACTTATCGTCCATTGAAGTGTGTACTCGAACGCGAGAGGTCGTTGTACTCGGCTATAAATCGAACCACATGCAGTGCGCCATAATTTAAACTATTATGATAGAGCATCGAATATTCACACAACAGATGTTCAACAATGCTTACGGGTTTTTATTAAAATTTAGCCCCAACGTTGGCTGCGCGCCAGGCGTACGATCGAGTCTCTTCTCTCGGTTTAAGTGTACTCGTGCTTCGATAGAAGTAACTGAAAACTGAATGCGTCGTTTAATACCTAATAGGCAATTGTTATCGAGTCTGTGTACGATGCCTCGTGTGACGGTGTCGAGTGGCGAATCGATGTATCGATTTATTTTATCGCTTTCAATTCGTTGTCTTTCTGGGCATTTCTCGGTGTAGGTTATGTGATGCATTTCAAATACTATTGCATGGTTTATTTACGAAAGATTTTGATGATAGGAACGTTGTATGTAAAACGCCTGATGAGAATTGTGCATGACCAGTTACTTCGTCTAATTTTTTTTTTAATTTTTGTTATTACAAATGTTGAAAGATTTGTTTTGAAACTCTGATCTACAATTAAATTACCTATGTCATAGCCTATTGTGTGAAATCTTCAAAACCTAATTTTCTGGGGATCCGTAAAAGGTCTCCAATGTCTCTTAGTTCTTTACCACCCAATTAACACCGGTTTTGAAAATCCGTATCATTATCTATTTGACTATCATTCGAAGATTCTAGGATTTGGTTTTCATCGAGGTTGAATGATAAGTTTAAAGGAGAACTGCCATTTTTGACCCAGCCCCGACATGAAAGAAACATATCCCAGTTTTTTTGTTATGTTGAGTAGAACAAATATCTTTTATTGTTATATTCGAAATAAGTGGCTAACAACAAAATATTTCACTTTAAACTTTTGAATTTTTGATACTAAAAAGAAATGTTTCATATTTATTTGCACAAAAAACTTGTAAAATAAAATAATGATTGGATTATCCAGATAGACCTAAAGTTCTCGTAAATAATAATACGTAACTATTGCGGTAAAAACTCACGATGCGGAATTTTCCCGCGTCCGCCGCGGAAATGGAGTTGCGCTACGGCGCACGTCGCGGAGGTAAAACGCGTCGTAAGTTTTTAGTTTGCTCTTATTATATAAATTATATTTTTAAACTTCAAGTAAGTAATATCAATCAAGTTAAGGTTAATTTAATCTTCGAAGTTAAAGAAAAAAGGTTCCATTAAAAATCTATGAGCTTGATAGTGGAATATAATATTGATTGCTCTAATGGAGATAAAAGTTTGGTGACTGTCTATATTTCCTATTTTTATTACCTTTGGGTCATTCTAAATGGATACAATTGCTATTAAGTGAAAAATAAATGGTTTCAAATATTTCGCCTGAGTAAAGTCACATAGCTATAAATAGTTGTTAGCCACTGTTATTTAAAATACTGTTACTATATTTTTGTTATATATAATTTAACAAAAAAAATGAGATACTTTTCATTACTGTCGGGCCTGGGTAAATTTTCTATGGGCCATGGCAGTTCTCCTTTCGTTCCTTGGATTAGTTTATGCTTTAATAGTGTCGTGTTTGAATATTTCGACACATTTTGTATTATGAAGTGTATGAAACTATTCTGTTACCTTAAAGCATTTATTCAAGGCTTGACATTGTCCATGGTGCCCATGAGCCCATGACACGGGAAATTCTAGCATAGGGCTATGAGCACCTAACGTGATAGTTTATAGACTATTTTCTATGTATTTCCACGAAAAGACAAGCAGGTAGCTTCGTTCATAAACATTGATACATAGTTGTAGTAGAACCAATATCAACAGCGATGCGATGGTTCAACGCTCCGCGAGCTATTCGTAAAACGGCTCGATAATAATGTTACACGGCGCGAATTGTAAGGCAGATAACACATCTGGAGTCATTCCTTTAGATAGTCTTGCTCACAACAAATCTTTATTTACTACTTTTGACAACGATTTCGAGTGCTGTTTAAAGGGACACCACAAAGGCCTATGACAAGTGTGGTGTCTTCGAGTATCTCTGTGTGTCGGTGTTGGGGCTTGTAAATAAAACACTTAGTTGGTTTCCGTCAGAGACGTGTGACGACCTACTGCCTCGCGGTCTCAGTACGAACTGCCGTCAGAACCGAGTTAGCACGTGGCACCCACTAGCGCCATGACACTGACATCTGACATGACATGTACGTCATGATTACCGGAAACATCACTGTAGAAGTCACAACAAGAAATCGAACTCTAAATTCTAAATCTATCGCTCTGATGCCACTATAAACTATACATCGTTCGATTTCGATCCAATTCGATCCACTTCGATTTTGCTTCCAAGCTTAGGTAAGTGAACAGTGAGCACTATTACGAGTGTATTATGAGTATTATGAATTATGAGTTATTGAGTTAATAAAATACGTTGTCGCTGTTAAAATCCCATCATTTGCATCCCACCATTGACTTAATCCTCCACTAATTGTATTCATATTCCACTTAATTAACTGCGCTTTGATTGTTCAATCATTTTATTTGCGATTCAGAAACAATTAAGTACCAAGGCATGGAGGTTTTGTTTAACTGAGTTAGTTGTTTAGGTCAAATTAGTAGTCTTTCATGCTGCAGCGCAAGCAGTCCTTGTGTTTATATTTTGTAATGAGTGTGTAAACGTTGATTTCTTTGCATTTTAACTATGACTCTCACGATACTTACTATTTATTTTTATAAACTGACTTAAAAAAAGACAGAGGTACTCTCATCGTCTGAACGTTTTTTTCTTATGGATGTTACCTCACAACTTTGCACTGGGTTAATCGATTTTGATTTTTTTTATTTTCGAAAGGAGTGCTTCACGTCTGGTCCCATATAAATTAGCGTGACATCTGACGAGAAGATATTGAGTTAACTCTACTTATCGATTTTGAGTTCGGTTATTTTTTGTATAATGTTAGTTATTAACCTCACCAAAACAGGTATCCAAGTGCGTAATGCCCCTTAGCAGTAAATCATAGCTGCGTAGCCGATGCAGTAAATTTTATCGTGAGAACAACGCGCGCCCTCCTACGCGACTAATTCACCAGCGCTTTGCCTCTGTGACTGCGCCTTTAGTACTTGTACTCTATTTCACATAGGATGGGTACGGTGACACATGCCAAATTAACTCTATAGTGAGGTGACCATGCATAACTAATTTATGTGATTCGATTATCGAGTACAATTGCGGTTAACCTTAAATCGATTTCGATTATAAAAAAATATTTTTAACTGCATATTAAAAGATAATTTTCGCTAGAGTGAATAGATTATATTTTAAGGGTGTAAAAATGAAACACAACATTTATATAATTCATAAATTTATTCAGTATCTATCTCAACCGACGAACAGGAAGACTCATCCGATTCCGATCCTACATGTATAATTATAAAAGTTTCGTCCAATATTGTGTCGACGTACAAGGCAAGACGCATTCGTACTGATTGAGATATCTCAAGTCAGTGAGTTGACAGTTTGACACGATTCACAAGATGGCCGTTACGATTATTCGTTTTTGCCGATTACCTACTACGTGTCCAGTCCCTAACACATTTCGTTTCATGCAGAGGTTTCATGCCTCTAATTTTACGTTATTATTTTTTCTGTACCTTTTTTACTTTGTTTAAAATGTAAAAACGCATATTTAAATACAATTTCATTACATTCATCTAATCAAGCATTATTGTTAACTTTGGAAATTAATTCGTGATAATAAAATATATATTTATCTGATTTGTTGAAAATAGTGAGCGTGTATTGGAACATAAATCAAATGTCACCGTACCCATCCTATATGAAATGGAGTATAGATTTGCAAGTTTTGTGTATTTGAATTTGAATAGTGTCGTTATTGTGGGCATACATGGAATCAGCGCCTAGGATCGAAAGTACTTTTGGCTGATATTCAAAACAACTTTCTTCCCTAAGTTTTCCCCTTAGGGTTTGATTATGTGGTTGGTACCAAGTATTGTTTTTATTATAAGTACCTATTTTCGTAAAGGTATGAAGAGGAAGAGGCAAAAATCCTAGTCCCCAAGAGTAGCAACATATCTGTGACCGAATTAGAACCAGATTCTAACTAGCGACGTAGCGACCAGTAACTGGATCATTATTCATCATTGACAACTAAGAAGACGGAGGTAATAACGCTATAATAACGCAAATCGGTACAGCGGTTACCTACTGAGCTGAGATTACTCCTGTACGGACATACAAAGTTTTGGGTTCTATTAAATTTAGACTCCCAATAGCAGTGTTTTCCATATGTCTATATAATTATCTTCCACAAACAGCGATCGGTTACAGATTTATTGTATGTATAGACATGCTATCACTGTGCGTGTAGAGCGGACCTTGCCGTCGGTTATTATTCAAATGTGAGTCACCTTCACCGACCGTTATCGGTGGTAGGCTGGTAGGCCGTATATGGATGTCGGGACAGACTACCGATTTGATATCACGCATACCCGCTGCACGGTTAGGGCTAGTGCTCACGTTACGTGCTGAGTACTGAGTATCGATTGTTACGAGTATGTATAGTTGAGTTGAGAATATGGATTTGTCACTCCCGGCTAAAACAAAGAACATTGTGCGTTTTGGACCCGTTCGCATTCAGTAATGAAATAGGGTTTTTTAAAAGGTTTAGGATAAGCATTTCACGCAATGTTTTTATTTTGTCCAAATGCATGGAGGAAAAAAGTTATGCGCTTGTACGCAAATGTATATTTTTCGTAATTATTGATTTACCTTTATTATGTACATATTATGTTCGTTCACAGTTCAATTTGGCTTGTAAGAAAATTTACTGGCATTTTAAATTCTTGCCGTCAGTCTGCAATGAGCCGTAATCATAAGGGTGAAAAGCTGGCATTTGTGTGGGTTGCTATTAAAACGAATTCCAGCTCAAAGAAATCGGAATGTTTTATAGTCATCTTGTTTGTATTAAATGAGCCTGGTTTCATTCTATCATTAATTCCAGGACGCCTTCTAAGCGACCGTGGTGTTGTTGTGATTATGTGTGTAGCGATATACCACATACTAAGTAGCATTAACGATTTCCATTGGTTGTCTGAGACTTTTACTCAAATGAACATCTTTCATCTTATTTAGGGTAAAAACTCGCTAATATAAACACACTATCGCGTGTTTACTTTACTTCGCGTGATTTTGTTTGTGTTTAATTTAAAGTGAATTTTGACAAGCTGAGGCCCAGATATACCGGACATGCTTAATTAAAAATACTCATGAAACAAACAACGTCCTTTTGAAGTCACTTACAATATATATCTTAACAGATTGGATTACCTACTACAGGATGTTTTATTAAAAAAAACTTCAAGTGAGTAAGGAGGAATATTACGACTACTATCTATTTATCTACTACTATTTATTTATCTATTCCATGAGATTTCTAAATAATTAAAACAAATACACCAGCATTACCCCAGTGAGCTCTAGCCCTTACACGGTGTAAAGAATTTATCATTGACTTTCATTTTTAATCATTAATAATGAAGTTATTTATCTCGAGTATTGCGTTTTCCTGTAACTATATTGCTTGAACGCCTTTAATTGATCTCTACATATTATGAAAGATTCATTAAGCGGCGTCGAACTACCTTGCATATGTTTGTTAGTTCTGATGAACCTGAGCTAGTAGTTTTATCATCTTAACTCATATTGGCTCACTATAATTGAGCACAGTTTTCTACTCAGAAAGAGAAACGCTGGGCAAGTGCGGATCCCCACGATGTTTTCCTTCACCATTATAGCTAGTGACATTTGATGGAGTAAATAATAATTTTGATTGATGGAGTAATAACTTTGAAAAGGTATGAGTGCGTGCCCTGGAATTCGATTCCGGACCCCTTTAGTAGGAGGCCGAATTAAAATATAGTCGATATATGTATAGTCGATTTATAGCTCATATTATTTTAAGACAACTAAAAAACACAGTCGAGTTAAAACTGGTGTAGTAGCAGTCGGATAAAAATCCTTCCATTCCTTTCTCTCTACCACATGAAACACCATAAATCTCGTAGGTGTGGCGGAGGTTGTCTTAATTGTTAAAAGTTTTAGCCTCTTATCACCCTGAACTTCTTAACCTGTCAACATATCACCCCGTTATAATAAATACGTTAAAGATGGCGGGGACCCCCCGCGCGGGTGGCCTATAGCGGCCAATTAATAACGTTAAATTATCAACGTCATATTTTTCGCTTCCCGCTTTACTTCTAAAAATAGACGTGACTTATATGTAAATGGGATGTTACATTTATTCGTAACGTCGATATAATATCGAACTGGGTTTTTTATAGTGTACGATCACGACACTATATATTATGTAATTTTTTCGCAGTATGTAGAGATCATGGAGCAATGGTAGAGATTCTTGTATTAGAAGCGTCGATCTTCATTCTTCTTTAACGGAGTTTACCTATTAAAATAACTTAATCGTTTAAAAATTCGCTTTTCATAATGGCAATTCGTTAGTTTTTTTTATGGAGAGTCGTGAAGTTTAGGTACAATAAAAGCGTGTAAATGACCGGTCGCAAGTACCGTTAATGGAATTAATTTGTTATGAAAAAAAACAAATTTCACTGATGGCTCGTGCAAACATATATTTTTTTTGATAAGTTTATTTAAACCATATTGATCGTCAACAACGATCGTGTCGCAAGTCGTGGGCTGTAAAAATCGTATGTTTACCTTTAAACGCTACTCAGCCCTATTAATCACTGTGATAAGCAAGTTTACGTATATGGAGTGAGCTCGTATGAGCCGTAATGAACACCCTTCTTCCTTAACACGAACACATCATGTAAATAACAAATTGCAATTGGAGAAACACCGCCGTGTGATAATTTAAAATTAATGAGCGGAGGGAAAGATATTGTTTCTTATTGATGTACGACCGACAGATGTATGGGCGGCGGGGTTGGTGGATCGTGTGGGGGGTCGAATGTGGCTGTAGGTTATAAACTCGTACGTAGGGATACGTTGACTAAGTAGACTTTCGAGAGGGATAATAATTCACTTTGGACGGCCCCACAGTCTAGTTGATAGTGATCCTTGCTGAAAAACCAGGAGTCCCGGATTCGATTCCCGGTCAGCGCAAGCATTTATGTGACAGTTAAATATTTGTTCTAGTGCAGGGGTATGAGTATGACTGTGTTAACATCTTTTATTATTTCTTCCGTAATTTCTCCCATTGCAGAAAATCATATTTTTTTTTATCTTAAAATTGTGCCTTATGTAACGTACCAAAATGGAGCACAATAACAGAATATAATTTGCCATACATTTTCTTTCATGTTATACAGAAAATTAATTTTACTGATGTAATACTATCATTGTTTTTCATTAAAATCAATAGTTTATTAAACTGAAATGTTTGAGTAAGACTAAGGAGGTTCTTGAATTAACAGACAGCCTAAAAGCAATTTAAAAATGGTCTCGTACCAAGATTCCCTATTAACTTCATTAATGGCATACCATATATTATATATGGTAAACCGTGACGCCGCATGAATGCATCTAAATACTAATGGGCTTTCACTGTCATGGAGGGTTGACCACATCGGGTCGTTTTCAAACTAATTAACATAAAAGCAATATGCACACCATTATCATGATACAAAGACAATTTGACACAAATGGTAATACTTTTTGCGTCAAAATACTGCCTGCATGATGGTCAATCAAGAATGAAAATACATATTAAAGAATAAATACTGTAACTTGACGACAAAAATGAAACCTTTTATGGGTACAATAACAATGTGTACATTCCGTATTTTTTTATAAATTCTTATAATTATGTGCTCGTGGGTGCACCCGCGTTGTTCGTTAAAATTATCCCAATTGGAAATATTTCTGGGATAAAAACCTCTATATCCGATATCTAGAGTCTCAAAATATCTCCACACCAAATTTCATCTACATCGATTCATCGAATTAGATATGATTGCAAGGAAATGAACAGATGAGAGTTACTTTTGCATTTATAATATTAATTTGGATAGAACGTATGTTATTTTATTGTATTTTAATTATCATTTCTTTGTTTCAGGTAAGTTCGAGATAAAGAATGCAACGCTACAAAAGCTGCCGTACACATTTACGTCTAAATTAATCGATATCCTAACTCGCTCAATATCGATTATAGTATCGATTATAGATAAATGAATCCGATAAAGGCTGTTGATTATTTATCGGCCAATCATATGGAGATCGTTCTGTAATGGGCGCAGCAAGGTGGCCTGACAAACTTGATATAAATGCTGGTATGGATGGTATTGCTATAGCGAGTCTAATTAACCGCAGAACGACTTGTGTCAGTTTAACATTCTATATAGGTAAGTTACCTACGTTATTCTGGAACCTTTTAATAATAGATTTTGAATTTAAAATTGACTCCAAAAATTGTTCAACATTAAAATTGTTTCACAAACGACAGAGAAATACATTACGTTAAGACGTACGTTGAAAAAATGGGCGTTGAACATCATAATAACCTCGTTCTTTTTTTGAAGTCTGTTGAAAAGAGCCTCTTTTAAACTCCATTTTAAAAATAACGCATTGGCATAGTTCAAGATTAAACTGAGAAAATGTGTAGAAAAGTTTTCATAAAACAGTATGTGTTAAATAAATACATTTCAGTTGGTTTAAAAATAAAAGAATACACGCCAATTTTAGTCCAGCCCAAAATACTTTTTGAGAGTAGATAGATAATATAGGATCCCTTTAATGAAACAAATTTAATATGTTCGTAAATGATCAATTCTAATAACGACCTATCATGTACGTTTATGATAATATAATAGTGCGTACAGATTATGCAACATGTTATATAACTTCTGTTTTATAACACGTCCACACTATCTAACATTGTTGTCTAACAATGAAACATGTTACAAGACCATACACATTAAAACAACATTGTTGTATAACAATGTTATGTAACAATTCAATGCGTGTCATTTCTTAAAATATAGCATATAACATTGTTGCAAAAACTAATAACATGTTGTATAACTTGTTTTTGTAACACATAGCGTCCACATTTGTAAAACATGTTATTTAACTATGTTTTATAACATGTTTTGTTACATAGTCTGTACGCACCATAAGAAAAATCCAGCACCTCTTAGTAACATCAAACTCTATGACATTTATAACCATCCTTAAGCCCTTGAATTTCACACACACTCAATCAGCTAGCCTTGAATCTGAATAAATCTGATTTATTCGTAGTCAATCAAAAATCATTTCATTTTTCTTCCCGTGTAGGTACTTTAACACGGTTATTGTGAAGTTAATTTTCAATCGGATCACTTTTGGCCGGCTTGACATGTTGATACGTCATTATGACAGCCGAAACGAATTCTTCGAGAGCTCATTCGTTAAGATCGAGTTTGACGGAATGAAACCTTGGGTGTGAAGATCGTGGTCGTTTGGTACGTAAACAAAGTCTCATTTTTTTATGTTCAAATAAAGTTGGTCAGGCACGAGTCGGACTAAGATGTCCGAATTATTAGTCGGACAATGCACTAGGCATGTATCCAGAAATATTAGGTATTAGAAAACCCGCCATTCAAAGATTGGCGTCCTTTTAATGAAAGAAAGGGGGATGCCCATCCCTCATAGAGAGATTGGCTCTAAATGCACAATAGAAAAATATGCTACATTGTTAGTATATGATAGTATGAATTGTTTTGTGAAAGATTATTACGAATCAAAGTTTGGGTGTAGAAGTTATGCGTATTACTGTTCGACTTACATGCGTACAATTTTCCCCTATTTAAGAAGAGTTATTCTTGGTTGGGAACTCTATTTTATAGCACCGTTACGCCTTACATGCTCACTATTATATGCAAGTGCTTGTATTATTTGGTATAAATCCTGCAAGAAATATAATTATTATTGTATCATTAGGTATACGCCAAAACAGTAAAATCTGTTTGACATTCTCAGACTGACAAATTGACAAACGTCCATAGCTTTCGAAGTTACCATTACTACAAAAATCAATAATAAAATAAAATTGATCGATACAAGTCCAATTTGTATGTGTAGGATTAAATATATGTATGGTTTTTACATATTGTATAATTTCAGTCGACCATTATATATTTAAAAAATTACAAGACAAGCAAACATTTTAGTATTACTGAATTTTGTCTACGATAATATTTTATCCGGCAGAATGTTTTTATGATGGCAACAACTAACAATAATCAAAACTGACGTAAAAATATAAATATTTATTAAATCATTTCCATTACTTTTTATTGTACTGCAATGTTAGGCAAACTTCCTATATTGAGATATTATACGCACATATTATATTTTTTTAATCTTTTTTTTTTCAACATAATTTCATTTGAGTGCGTTTTAGAGCCAATACCGGGCATCCTCCTTTCACAGTTTTTCCATGTACAGTCAGTTATGCATTTCGTATATGTATAGATGCTTGAATTTTCCTATTAAAATATAAAATATACCGCATGGATAACCTGGATTAAAAATTAATCATGAGGATAGAGGAGAAATGAGATAACTCTTCTCACTGGAATCCAACGAAACAAAATATTTAGAACGTTGACGCACTTAGAGTAATTATTATTTTATGTTTGATACCCAAAGACCCTCAAAGTAAGCTGCACGACTCTCTATTTCTTAGGTTAGGTTGCCAAACTCTAATAAAGTCTATGTGTATGAAATTTTCATCTAGGTATATGTGGAAGACTTGCAGAATATCTGATATACAAACAGCCATTTTCCTAAAAGGATTTTGTATAATAATTTATAATTTATTATATCGGACTGAAGTTTGCAGAACTCCATTATTAAACATTAAAAGTTCTTCAAACAATCGTTTGTTCACTGCATGTTCCTGTGTGGGAGGGAGGAAGATGTTTGTTACATGAAAATATACGCCTTCGTACAACCTACGAGCTTGCTCGCGGATTGTTGCAAAGTATAACCTCTAATCTGTAAGAATTTTTATGTTCAAAATATTTTAAACCGTTGTTAATTTGCAACCGTTAATTACACAGTTTCTAGATAATTTACCACGGTTAAATGATAAAGTATGTACAAATAGTCATGAATCCGTGCATTGAACTCTAAATCCCACAGCCTTGCACATCCGAACACTGCGCATTACATCATATTCAAACCAAGAGTAGGCCGAACACTAGTCTATTCTCACTTTGTCTATTAGCATTCTGTAAACCGTAATTATGATGGATTCACATTTAATGTCTTAACTTTGGATGCATACACACTAATGCTTGTGTTTTGAACCTCGACTTCGATAATTTACCGCATTAAAGAGGAGAAAAAATAGCGGAAGAATCTCGTCCCATTGTATTATTACAAATTTAATTACAAAATTGTTTAGCATTATTAACTCGAACGGAACTGGCTACCGAGTTATATTTTCAAGGGTCTCTGTCACTCGTTGACTGTTCTTGATTTATAGAGGTCAAAGGATACTGTCGAGTGGACGCATACATAATTCTACATCCTCAGTAGAAAATGTTGTCACAGGTGTGGTTTAACCATGAGAATCTACGAAGAATGCTTGACTGAATGCTTTAAATGAATGGCACTTGCAAAGTGTAGCCTAGAAATACTACAATCATAACTACGTCTGAAATTAAAATATAAATCGTGTTCATAATCCCAACGTGACCATTTTTCTAGTCCGGATACAATTCTAGTGGGAATACGTTTGAAGAACAAAACTCTGTCAAGAAAGTAGGTAATAAACTAGTTTCTACGTTTATTTTTGTTCAAAAGAATTTATTTGGATTTTTATATAAAATCACAGAGATTTACAGCATTTGAATTCAAGCGTTGATTTCAAGCGTTTTGAATGTAACCGCGCGCACCTCCAGAATTTCAAAGTTTATCGCCACTTTGAAATTAGTTATTACAAGTTTATGAACAGGCAAACTTATCGATCCGCATACCTGAGTTATGCGAGTTTTTGGACATTTGCCAGGGATCTTATTACCATGTTTTGCCATTATGGTGAAATGTGGTAAACATGAGACAAATACAATGACCTGTGACGATCTGAGTAAAAAAGCATTTATAATAGTAATAATAAACTTCAAACTTACATCATACCATTAACAGGTTCAACTTCTTGTAATACCTTAAAGAAAAGTTCCCGTCGCCCGAATACCCAACTCTATGCATCAAAGGAAGAAAAACATGTACTCAGACACAAAGTTTATTGAACCATTTAAAGGGATACAGTGAATGCAATGTGAAGTGACATAAATAACGGTCTAGTTCACGAGGAATAGAAAGGCTTATGACGTAATCATGCATGGCAGCCGTTCGCAGTGTAGCCTGGCAATAATTTATGTGTCACACGAATGACTACTGAGCACATGATAATGTGGCCCGGTCAAGGTCTACTTTGATCCGTTACTGTGAGAAAAGGTACATAATGCTAAACAATTGACAGTAGAAAACGAAACGATTGGTGGTATAAGTACTAATTGAAGTTATAGATTTATTTAAGTTTCGTTATTTAAATCCTATCAGGCCTCAAAAAGGGCTTAACTGATTAGGGCCTACTCAATAAACACTAACTGAGCATGTTTTTTTGGCTTAAGGTTTGATTAAAAGTATAAAAAGAAGTGGTTAGTAAGTTACTAAGACCACATAAACATCAATTTTAATTGTTATTCATGCTCAGACAATCAATCAATGTTGCTACACTCTCATGATTGCTCCAGTAGATTTCCTGTTTTTAATAAGTGCAAATAGCTTTGTAATATTTATTTATCATAATTTATATGTCTGTTCTCGGTAGTAAATCTTCCTCCATACATTTATTTCAAATCATTACACACAATTACGCACCAATGATATGTTACAAAATACATATATATTTAAGTTTCTAGTGAAAAACTGCGCTGTAACTTTTTCGACAAGAAAATTGATGTTGTTTTAAAATAGTTCCCCAATAAGTGTTACAACGATGACAAGAGATCAAAGATCATACCTCAAATGAAATGTTCAGCATAAGACCGCCCAAGCAATACATACGTGGGAGGTCATGTAGTTACAACATGAAGAGTAACTGCTGAGGCAAAACAAAGAGCTTTTAAAAATAGACGCATTAAGCTAACATAACAGTTCTATTATGGTGGTTTTACGATTACAGATGGATGTGCATTCGTAGGTTTTGGAATGTTGATTCTGCTCATTTATCTATTTAATTGATGATTCGAAGGAAGGCAAATGTTTTGCGCAATATAAATGGATTTAGTTTGGAAATAAGTTAATATCGTTGGCAAAAGTAAATCGTGGAGTAATAATTTGACTCTGGTTTATCAATTTTATCAACGATACTTATTTATACGAGTATTAAAGCACGTTTGCTTTCATTCGACCAGAAATTAATTTCAGTATAATCACTTACAAAATAATCACTTGCAAACCCGTTTCCTTATTTTTTACGGCGTACGTAACATTTTGATTTTACAAAGAAACTATCAACCGCTCCAGATTTCTTTCGTCAGCATATGTGTGTTCCTACCAATACTTACAAACCATTTTAAATGTAACTGTTCTAAGAAATTCGATATTGATTTCCATTTGTCTATTTCACGAGCATCGCAAACGCACAGTAGTTCGGTTAACGATGTTTACATGAGTCACGTCGTAAGCTAGCCCATTCCGTCTGTCCGACTGCCCGACCGTCGACCTCCGACATCGTTGCATTCGCTTCGTCACTTGTTTCCGCATCATCACTCGATTGATATAATTATTGTAATTTTACCGAATTGGACCCAGTAGAGTCCAAGCGGTGTAAAATTTAACGAACTTTTCGAGGTTAATGATGCCAATCATGAAACAGAACGAAAAATTGGCATTGACTCAATTTTGAATTTTAAAGACCCTGTTGGCTGCGTTAAGGAATTCAATGTAGAGAACATTAGAATTACATGAAGTACTTCAACATAAGAATCAATACTAAATGCTAGAGATATATTTTCCGTTTAAGTAAGCCAAGGCGATTCCGACGTGTTGAGTTCAAAAGGTTTAACTGAGCTGAAACATTGCCTGTTGAATGGACCTATTTATTCTAACATGAAATATCTCGCAATTTTTTTAGCTTTACACATTAAACCTTAAATTGGTACGTTAAACTAATTAAATCTTTAAAAAGTACGTTTAGTAAAAACTTTTTGCCAGTGTAAGCTCATAGATATGAAATTTAAAATTAAAATTCTAATGTCTACAATTCCTAATATTCAAAGATTCAATTCCTCTCGTCGTGTAACGAAGTGTGAGTTAAAAAAAGAACGTAACATCTTACACATCTGGCACCGCTTTAAAATTTATATAAAGAAATTTCCAAAACCGTTTTAGATCGAATGTCCTAGCTTGACTAAGCTTAACTTAGATCGTCCTTGACTTAAGCAAAACGTGAAACGCCTGTGTGTCGACCAGATAATTGCACAAGCTAACTTTAGTTTTTGTCTCTTTCGTGTTGGTGCTTAAGTTTTAGGTATGACTGGGATAGAAATCGAAGGTGAATGATGTGTGTTGAACGTTTCGTCTCCGGTCAGTCTCGTGGCGCGTGCGGCGCGGGTCGCGCGGTCTTCAAGCGTTCCATTCGGTGGATGCGCGAATTTTAAATTGTGAACGAAGTTTATCGATGTATTTTTTACACTTTTTATTTGTGTTTTAACTAAGTGGTGATTAAAAATAATATCATTGATATTTTTAACACAGTTACCAGTAGAAGTATCGTTGAACTTATTTTGTACATCAACATCTTCTAGTAATTTATTATGTCAATAGTTACTTCCTTTGCTAATCCCATGTTATTTAAATAAAGTAGGTAAATGTTGTGTTAGACCTTCGTAATTTTTTACACAAATAGATTAGTAATAATGGATTTAGCAAAGAACTTTAAAATATTTTATGGTTTACAAACATAATTATTATGTACTTTTGCATCGAATATATGGAATCAAAAGTTAATTTTTGTTTTTAATAACGGAAATAAGGAATTCTCGAAATTATAAAAAAAATCTATAGTGAGTCAGATGACCCAGAAATTGAAAGTGCATGTCGGTTAGTATGTCATTAAATGCCAAAACGAGGCAAAGGCTGTCATTTCACGCTAATTGGTTGAAGATTGTTTACTACAACGCTTGTATTTTAATGTTATTACTTCATATACAATCGTAAATATATTTTGTTTATACATATACCCATTTATAGATTTCAACACCACATTTTGTCGTGTTTAATAAATTAACAAAAACTAACATAACAAAAAATATTGAAATCTGAAAAATATGAATGTGTGTCTATTAGTGAGTCCAGAGACAATAAGCTAAACCTTAGAATGAATTATGTATCTGAAAACGATTTTGGAAATACATAGTTACGCACTTAATAATATTTGTACTACATAGAAATACGGGTATATGGCAAGCGCCCAAAACAGACACTATGCGAGTCTACTAGTTAACGGGTCAATAGAACTGTTTCAATCGTACAATCATTTATTATCAGACTCGATGTGTTAGGGCTGCTGAATGTTGAAATAACAGGTTTACTAGCAATAAACATCTAAATGGTTATTTGAGTTTATTGAAATACATTTGTCTTTATCAGATCTCGATTGGGAAAGTTTTTAAAAGAAAATTCCAAAATATCATACGTTGTATCTTTATAGCAATAATCGTCGGTGAGAAAGTGAAAGTGATAGTCTGCAGGTTTTGATCGGTTAAGGTCATATTTACGTTGTAAGTTCGTAAGGTATAGATGTTCGGCTTAAGGGGATGAAAGTTATCATTGCATTGATTGTTATACAGCAACCCTAGATTTTAGTACGTAGATGGCGCCGACATGAAATATACGGTTGTCATTCGCCAATCACAGCCCATTAGTTAAATTTCATGTACACTGATTAATTCTCCAGTTAAGGTATTACAGGACGTTGATCTTTTTGTAGCAAGTATATTGACACAAATTGAAGATATTCTTATTATGAGTTATGAAGTGTGATCATTAGTGGCGAAGCTTGGCCATGCGTTGGTGGGTTCAACCGAGATTGTTATCGTTGAATCACTAAATTGCGTCGAAACCTTTGAATGCTATGTGAATTTGCTACGCTTAGGTTGGCTGTCAACTCTTCTATATTTTATTTTATTATGGGAAAAAAAGAGTATATTTTCTTTTAGCCATCTTAGCAATTGAGGTCATACTTGGCCTAGATAGGAATTTTTAATGAAATAATGTTAATCACCAAAATGAGTGAACAAGTCACAAAACAAGCAGAAAAAAATTGACTATCAAAGATCAGTAACACTAATGATATAAATGACCAATGCTGACCACAAAGAAAGTGCGTAGCATAGATTCTCTGACACTAGCGAAATACGTTTATAAATTATGTATTTGTATTCTATACCATAAATTTTAAGTTGAGAATGGTATCTAGCCAGCCAGAGAGATGGTATACTATACAGGTAGATCCACAAATATTTACATTGCATTGCTATTACGAATATCCTTTGTTACGAATTTAACCAAAATACCGAGACGTATTTAATAAGAACAATTTTAATGTTTTCCTTGAACTATTCCAAGAATTTGAAACATAATTATATTGTTTTCCGTGATTGAAATCATTACCATGTCGGTTGTATACAAGTGGCTGAAGGTTAAAAGTTTATTTACGCGGTGATTGTGGACACAACACCTAATAATTTTTAAATAACGGTTATTTGGAGAAAAATGAAGTCTAGAATCTGATTCCGCCTGAAAGGCAAAATTTTATATATTCCATGGCAAATTCTATAATTAAATGTCTTGAAGTCTTCCACAAATGTTGTGTTATTGTTGAGGATGTATATGTAGGTAATGTGTTACTTGTATTATTATTGTAATTTAGAGATATCGTATGATGTTAAGCAGTAAAACGAATTACAGTGCCATTGGTTATGGTTGCCTTAATAAGTACTCCGGCTAATGGCTTTTCTAAAATGTCTCCTACATAAAAACATAGAACCATACGAGTTAAGAAGGTGGATAGGTTTTTGTCTGATGCTTATAAGACTACATCATCCTTCTCGGTATTCTCATTATGAAAATTAAATTTAGCGACTTCAAAGCAAGTAGCAATGAAGTATATTTTGCTGCTGCATTCTGTTTAGGTTTAATTTGTTCTTTCTCCATTAGCCCAACTCTGAAATAGCATGGGCCGCAAACTGTCAAGCTGTCCAGTATGGTGATCGTCAGTGTCGGGAATTGCCGGACGTGTGAGGTGGGAATGTTGGGAATACAATGGAAATTTTAGTAGGGTTTTTTTCGAGTTTAATTTTATGATATACAGCTTGATGATAATATTAGGTAGTCTTTAGCTTCCTTCAAAACCATCAATATGGTGTTTGGTGGTAACAAGAATAATTTGTTGTTGGTGGTAAGAAGAATAAGTTAGGCTTCTTTGATTTCACTTATGGGTTCGAGTTTTAGTTTCCTTCGATTGCCTCTAATTTTTGTTATTCGAAATTACTGTTGATTATTGTCATTCATTGTTGTCATATTTCGAGATCGAATGTTGTTTGTAAATATGGATTATGGCCAGTAGGTACTACAGATTCCCATTTCTACAGATTCCCAGTTCTACAGATTTCCATTTCTAATATCAGGGTGTAGGTTTTCTGAAGAATACTAAAGATGGGTTCGGTAGTATACATACATATTGTGTAAGACTGAAAAATATTTTCAGTTCAAGTAATCCCGTTGCCGCGCGCGGCTTCTCAAAGCGGATCGTTTAATGCCACTGATTTACGCGAACCGAGGTTTAGAGCAGAAGTTATGGTCTCCAGCGTCTTATGCTGCAGTTATAAGACGCCTTGGCGTTTTGTAACTATGTTATGAATAGTATGGTATGGATTTTTATAATAGGTATAAATACTAGCTTTTCGCCCGCGTCACGCCCGCGTGGAATTCCTTTAGAGCGGATACTGAGCTAAAAGGAAGCCCAGAAAACAATTATTTACTGTTTAACTTGTTTATTTAATCATTCAAACATACATCTTTTCCCATAGTAAAATATTCGTGTTCTCCTTTATGTCTTCATCTGACAGTTGTCTTTTTAATATCCTTTTATAAGTAAACGGCCTGTTACTCCTTCTTGTAGACATAATTAGTGATTGTCCAAAAGGAGTTCCTTACAGTCGAATAGGAGTTGTTAAATGTGTGAGGTGTGACGAATGGACTTGTCCATGAGGGAAATTTCATGTAGCGTTGGACCCCCTTTTTCCCACTTATGGATTTCCAAAAATCCTTTCTTAATGTTCACTTGCGTCACTCGAGGAAATTATACACAAAGTTTCAAGTGAATCCATTGAAGAATGTTGATGTTGTTGCAGAATGTTGAGTGATGAATGAAAGGGGGAATTACCAAAAATCCACTCTTAGTGCTACCCTTTACTCTCCAAGGAATATACTTTACATGCGTTTCAGCTTCTTGTGTTCAATAATGTTGGCTGTGCGTTGTCTGTTAGTCCCTCAGTTACTTCAGTAACGGAAATATACATAACCGATTGAATTTTACAAAACATTCAAAGAAAAACGAATAATATAAACTAATAATAACTCAAAAACGATAAATGTGTCTGCTTTTTTAAAATCGCAATTCAAGCCTAATTTATAGAAAAAACGTGTAAAATATTAATGGTAGAAATGATATGCAGTAAAAAATACGACTAGGATTATGACAGTTGGCAACGTTTGTTGGTTCTAAAATTGTGACATGTAACACTGATATTTACGATGCGTATACGCATCCCATCTCGGCGTGTTGTCAAACAAATCGTCTCGCGGCGCCGGCGTCGCGACGCCTCGCTTACTCATCGCACTAGTTTAACCAATCGCTTTGCCCGGTTTAAGGTGTATCCACATTACCTCAATCAAACTGCTCTTTCATTCAACTCAGGAATAGGATATAGGAACGTATTGCATAAAGGAATAAGTTATATAATTTGTTTACAAGGTGAACTCGTAGCTACATGAGATCTTAAATTGTAAATACATATTACATTATATTTGTGAGATAGGTGGATAGTACCTATATCAATGCATACTGTAGCAGCGTGTTGGAATATGCTCTAGGCCTTATCGATGATGATATCTCTTTATAATCATCATCCTTTGATCATAAGTTGACGAATCCGATATGAATAAAGCCAATACGACGAGTCGATCCTGAAAATTTAGCCGTAAAAACGGTATGGTATAAAGCTCATACTTAAATGCTTTCTTAAGAGTTGTATTGAAGTGTAGTTGGAGTTGGAGTAAACGTAATGTGCCCATACCTTTACGAAATTCGTAGTCTCATGTTACAGGAAATGTCAGGTGCGTTGGACTTTTTCTTTTCTTTAGCCCGGTAGAACGATGACGCGTCATATTTGAGTAATTGGAACAGGCCGTGGATAACAAATCGAGGTGGTGGTCAGTATATGTACGTGGTTTGTGAATGTGTCCCAAAGACGTCATTCGATTAATCATTGTAATGATTCAGTTCGAAATAGAAGCTCTTGTGATAAGTAAACTTTTTTTGAAAGTTTTTGCGTGTGATGAAATAGTATGATGTGTTGTAATTTCATTATCTTTCCACAATATTGAAATGATTTCTATATTGAACGCATATTTTTAAGTGATATCATACGTTTATATAGAAAGTTGCTTTGTTTACCTTTCTTAGCACAATTGTGAGAAGTTTTATTTGCGAAATCACTAACATACTTTAATTAAATTTCTTTATTTAGATACACTAGTTTTATTCAATTTATAGCGCTTTTAAAAGCGTAATAATGCCGGAAGGCACGACGAATATATCGTCGCTATGTCTCTCTGAAACATTAGAGTTATCAATTAAGTTGGTGGGTGGTTGGTGGGTTGGTTGGTGGTATTCGTCACTTTTCAGATGAGATTTTTGTCAAGTATTAAGTCATAATTATCTAAATATATATAACTCAAAGGTGACTGACTGACATAGTGATCTATCAACGCACAGCCCAAACCACTGGACGGATTGGGCTGAAATTTGGCATGCAGATAGCCACTATGATGTAGACATCCGCTAAGAAAGGATTTTTCAAAATTCGTCCCCTAAGGGGGTGAAATAGGGGGGTGAAGTTTAAACGAATTCCACGCGGGCGAAGCCGCGGGCGGAAGCTAGTTGTTATTATACAAAAAACAACACTCCATTACAGTGTTAATGTTGGCCTCGGGTCTCCTTTGAACCAAATATGAGAACATTAGTTCCCAGTTAATAATGCTGTCCAATTTTGGTTGACTTATTCACACACCTTTGAATACATTTAGCGTTGAACTGTGTAGACCTATGGTTACTGTAATTCCGTTCTAAAGTTTCTGGGTTTGATTTCCATTAAATTAAAATTCTGGTCTTCTTCTGGTTCTTGGTCTGGGTATGTGTGTGTGTTGTTCATGGATCCCATCACACAGGGTGTTGTAGTGTGTGAGTGAGTAGCGTTAATTACTTATTTATTTGTGTGAAGTCTTCCATGGTTCACGTCCGTAAAAGAACAATTCCGAGTAAAACTGTGTCGATCGACTATATAAATCTGTCATTAAAGATAAGAATTATAATGAAGGAATGAAAGTGGTTTTTAATTATTACCTTAACACGTTTATTGATTGCGTGCGTAGTTAATATGTCAGGGATTATAAAGGAGAAAAATTGAACTCAGGGAAAAAAATCGCCTTTGGACAAAAATTGGACATGTATTCAAAGAAAGAAGTGGTTTAATGCTCAATTCAATTTAGCTGTTAAACAAAATTTACTTAAGGCATTTTAAATTCTAGTCGTCAATCTTCAATGAACCTTAATCATAGGTGCGGAAAGCTTGCATTTGTGTGGGTTGCCATTAAAACGAATTCCATATCGAACGCGAACTGAGCATACGGGCAAACATTTGAAGGGCACAGGGAAAGAAAGAGTTCCAAACCAAGTAAAAAGGTGCACAAATTCAATGTTATAAAACAATAATCTATTGTGTAAATTAAACCCTGTTCCTTTTCTATAGGGGTACAAACAGATAAGATGTAACTATTTCGAATTGAGATTTAAGGTTTATTTCTTTGATTACTCAAAACAATGATAATGTTAATAAGCTCCTCCCTTTCCTGTGCCCTTAATTTCTGAATCACTTTTCATTGCTATCGTGAGATAAATCCGAGCAGGGGGCATAAACTGAAAAAAAAATCTATGTGAGCGAAGCTGTGAAAAGAGATCTATATATATATAAAAGCGAAAGGTCACTCACTGACTCATCACGAAATCTCAGAAACTACAAGTGCTAGGAGTGTGAAATTTTGCATGCGGGTTCTTTTAAGGATGTAAGTGCTCACTAAGACGGGATTTTATGAAATTCAACCTCTAAAGGGGTGAAATAGGGGTTGAAAGTTTGTATGGAAGACTGTCATTTTTTAAGTTAGAAACATGAAACTTTATTTTTGGGCTACTGATTAAAAATTAATAGATACGTATTTAAGCGTTTCTGGAAATTCTACCCCTAAGGGGGTAAAATAGGGGTTGAAAGTTTGTATGGAAGTCCGTCATTTTCTAAGTTAGAAACATGAAATTTGCCATGTATTGTATGTTCCTTGGGGAGTGTAGGGGACCAAGAGAGGATTTTTGGAAATTCCACTCCGAAAGGGATGAAAGGGGTGAAAACTATTATATGAAAATTCTACAACATTGAAGTTAGTGACTTGGAAATTTGAATTTTGGTTGCTTACTTCAAATTAATGAATACGTGTATCAGATTTTTTTGATAATTAACCCTCAACCCCTTTAAAAGGGGGGTGAAAGATTGTATGGGACTTAATAAAATTTTCAAGATAGAAAGCTGAAAATAGGTAAATACTCTTTGTTGTAAATAAAAAATCAAGTGTTTTTTCGAATTAACCCTCCAAACCCTAAAAATACGGGGTGAAAATTTGTGTTTTTTTCGTTAGTTTCCAAGTTAGGGACTTGAAAATGAATGTCCAGTCTCTTTGTTAAAATTAAAAAATGTGCTTCAGTATTTTTTCAATATCACCTTAAAAATATATAGGTAGGTGTAAAATTAAATAGAGATTTAGTACTCCAAATATTTATACGAGACGGGAAATTTACTTAGGACATTTCCACGGGATCGTAAAATGCAAATTCCTGAAAAACTGATTAAAAATTAATAGATACGTATTTAAGCGTTTCTGGAAATTCTACCCCTAAGGGGGTAAAATAGGGGTTGAAAGTTTGTATGGAAGTCCGTCATTTTCTAAGTTAGAAACATGAAATTTGCCATGTATTGTATGTTCCTTGGGGAGTGTAGGGGACCAAGAGAGGATTTTTGGAAATTCCACTCTGAAGGGGATGAAAGGGGTGAAAACTATTATATGAAAATTCTACAACATTGAAGTTAGTGACTTGGAAATTTGAATTTTGGTTGCTTACTTCAAATTAATGAATACGTGTATCAGATTTTTTTGATAATTAACCCTCAACCCCTTTAAAAGGGGGGTGAAAGATTGTATGGGACTTAATAAAAATTTCAAGATAGAAAGCTGAAAATAGGTAAATACTCTTTGTTGTAAATAAAAAATCAAGTGTTTTTTCGAATTAACCCTCCAACCCCTAAAAATACGGGGTGAAAATTTGTGTTTTTTTCGTTAGTTTCCAAGGGGACTTGAAAATGAATGTCCAGTCTCTTTGTTAAAATTAAAAAATGTGCTTCAGTATTTTTTTCAATATCACCTTAAAAATATATAGGTAGGTGTAAAATTAAATAGAGATTTAGTACTCCAAATATTTATACGAGACGGGAAATTTACTTAGGACATTTCCACGGGATCGTAAAATGCAAATTCCTGAAAAATAACTTCCAAGCCAAGAGCGAGTTGGACTTTCTTATGAAGGGAAAGCAGCAAATATTAAACTACATGGGCGATTTTGTTCGATATTAAATTGAAGTTGTAATAAGATTTCAGCCTGAAAAATCTTTTTTTCTAAAATAAGTCTAAAGAAAAGCACTGTCGAGTTCAGTAAAAATACGCTATATACCTAACAAAATTCCACGCGGGCGGAGCCGCGGGCGGAAAGCTAGTATCTTATAAAGAAATTTTGAGAAGAGGACTAGAGGATGGGGCAAAAATAAATATGTATAAATATTGAACGATAACCTACGAGTATATCTTGCTACATAGTCTCCTGTGAAATCGTACCATATTCTGAGTAGGAATGTAAGAGCCTTTTTTCGTCTGTAATTGTACAACATTGTAACATCGATTTAACGCCTATATTAAACTGTCAGTTTTTTTAATTTTAGTGTAATGTATGGACCAGGTAAATGTAATTTCTTTCTTCAACGTTCTTTTAATTGAAATATACAAATCATTGAAAAAAAGACGAGCATTTTTGCGTCTGTAATTCTGCAACATTGTAACTTGTAACATCGAATTAACACCTGTTTTAAACTGTCAGGTTTTTAGTTTTATAGTAATTAAGTAGTAGTTTCTTTCTTCATCTTTCTTTTAATTGAAACATATAAATCATCTTTAATTATATATAGACGTGTATATAATCAAAGCAAAGCGTTAAAAATAATTACTTATGCTGTCACGCTGTTTATTATCTGTGTTCGTAAGTTTCATAATTGTCATATATTATTTATCAACAATCATTTTAATTCAAAAGCACTAAACAAGGCCTTTAAAAGTCTTTATATCAAGTGTGATCTTAATACTATGTTTTTCGTATAAAATAAAAAATATTCATACTGACGACATACAGATAAAAAAAAATCGGAACAAATATGTTTTTAATTTTCGAAATAATATTTTAAGGTACAAAAGCCTCACCTGAATTTTATAATTGCCTTCGTAGGTTACTTTATCGAGGTAATTTGAAGCCTATCTGAGATTAATTTAGTTATTAACTATAACCTCGCGAAGAAACCTTACAGTCACAATTGGTTTCGAGTATTTACCTCCCATGGCGGTTAATTAAAACGTAAGTACAGCTACGATTATATTTTGTATCGTGAACAACAATCGAGTTCTTGGAAATAAACCGGAAATAAAATGAAATTACATAAACCACCCATTGTGGTACTCTGGGGAGTTCTACACCCTGTCACAAGGTGTTCCAGATATTTCCTCGATGTGGCGTACCATAATTGTCTTTATATGTATATGTATACCGCTCACAAACCATGCTATTAAAATTGTGGTTTTAGTTTAGAAACTTAATTATGGGAAGATACCACCAGAAGGCTTCTCTAAATAGCCCAAATGGTCAACAACTTTAAATTTTATAAAATCTATTGGGCATATCACACTATGTCTTTGTCTTATAAGATTAGTTCTTTTGATTTTAATTGTTAACTCAATTTGAATATTGATTTTTAATTATAATTTTCGTATTTCTTATTTTATTTGACTGGTAATGTGTAATCACGAATGCGAAATTTTGCTACGTAGATGTGTAAAAAGAAGAAAAATACTCCTCGCCTTATGTTTAAAGATAAAACACTAATTTGCATGATCATATTTTTAATTAAATAAAAGCATTTACATGTAAACACATCGAGGAAGAAATGATAGCGGGAGGCATTATAAAAGGATTGTATAATTAAAAAATAACAAAAAATGTCTTATTATTATCTGTCGTATCAATTAACGGCTGTGTCGTTTGTGGTAAAATTAAACTAGATAGCCGTGCGGGTAAAGTGTACGTTGTCGTATTGTAAGCTTTAATTTTCATACCTTTAATGCATAAATGTATTCGATTACGCGCAGTTGACAACCTTGATACGCGGAAATTGTGAAGAAAAGAAAAAGTTAATATCGAAACCTATCATTAATATCGTTTTAACGGCCGGCTCAGTATTACTCTACCATAAACACATATGGTGCTAATCGTCTCGCGGTCTCGTAAATTTCAATGAGCGCAAAACTTGTCGTAATCCGACAAGATTGATTGACGAATTGTTTTTTAGGGTATAATTTTAAAAAAAGTTGTCGTTGATCGCCGGTTTTCACTTATTGATCCAAATAATTATACAGGTAATCAATCAATCAATATTTTTTAGTGTTAAGGAAAACGAGCAGATGAAGCGCGAAGTGTAATAAACAAGGTGATTTTAATATACTTAACACAGTGCGGATTGTATGTATCTACTTGCACTTTTTATTATAATATGTATGTTCACGATGTGTATTTTGTACGTGCTAACTGCTAAACGTTCAGATGTGATGGATGATCTATCAGCGTACAAAATACATGTTTCATAAAAAAATATATATTAATCAAGGATGAACTAAAAGAGCCGTAACATGCGTAGTTAACTAGTTACTATCAGACAAGAAGCGCATTTGACGTGACTTTAAACCCTACAAATCATAGATAGCATGCAATCTGGATCCAAGCTAATGTTTTCGCCTGTCTTGAATATCGGAATAAGCTATTGTCCCTATAATCTCAGTCCAGCATGATGGAATGAGCGGCTCCCTACCGATTTAGCCCTGACTGTACTAAGTGTATGATGGTATTGGTGGTAGACCATTGACCCGTCCAGTCACCATCCTCCCAGGATCAGAATTGTTTTAATCACGTTTCATGTCTCGATTGTAGACGTTTTTTTGTTAATAGCAGACAAGCGGCGTCTCGTCAACTACGAGCCACTTGATGCTAAGTGGATGATTATAGGTGTTTTCGTCATTACCTACATGACGTCTTTCTTTCCTCTTCCTTCTTTCGTGACCGACAATGCATATTTGATGCCTTAGCATCTTAGCATAATGTGCAAGCCACACTGCTCATTTGCAGGCCACAAATATAAACGAAAAATATCAAAAACTGCTTAACGTTTACCTAGAGATAAAATTTGACAGGGAGTTAGTTAATAGTTAGTAGTCTTCACTAGCTAAGATTTGTCATATTTCAATTTTAAGAGGGTAAACTAAGGGATTAAAGTTTATTAGAAAATCCGTCGAAAGCGTATTCTCGAAAGCTTCTACGCGCGCTTAGAACATCTTGCAAATATCGTCTTCACTAGCCCTCTTGGCTCCTCCAAACATCATCCCCACACGCCTAAATCCATCTCTTTCTAGTCTTTCTACGTTTAAATTTCCGTTTCTCACTCTAACATTCTTTATTATATCCTGATTATATCATACACATACCACTATCTCTATCTATAACATTTGTTTATCCTACATTTATTAACTCATCAGTGACCAATGCGGAATATTACCATAGACATTATTTAATTTCGACGCGTCAAGTAAACGCCCAACCCACATTTATAAAAGTTAATAACAGTTATTTTTCACCAGGCTTACGAATTAATGCTTTAATTTAAGGTATTCGACATTAAAATTTGTGGTTTCATAAATATTGACTTTATGAATTTTTAGACTTGTTTATTATAAAATTTATTACTCGTTAATTTTACAACTTTCTTTGCGGTTTACAGGTTTTATTTAATTACTTTTTAAGTATTTAGGTATTTTTTTTAAAGAATGCGCGTGCACATTTTAATGTTTTCTGCACGTTTTACACGAATGATTTACTTTTATGGTAGCGCGATTAAATTTGATAGCTTTATTTGGATTGAGAGGTACCTATTAATTGATCTTTAGTTTTTGGAAGTATGGACTATGGTGTGTAAGGGCGGGTTCCCACTACGCCGGACCGGCAGATCTGCCGGAAACCGGACACCGGACAGAGTGTTCACATTACACCGGAGCCCACAAGAAAATCGGACAAGCACCTCAGTTGAATTTGGACCTGTGCCCACAATGGACGCCTATTTTTCGATTTGGATATCGTTCATGACGTGTAGCGTCTACTTTACTCAGAAAATGCGAGCCGAATGAAGTGCGGGGAGCACGGGCTGCACGGGCGGGGCGGGGAATACAGGGCAGAACTGGTTCACATTACTCCGGTCCGGTGATTTTACCGGCATTTTGTAGTGACAAAACGCTCGGTAAAAATGCCGGACTCGGCGAAAACGCCGGATCCGGGATAATGTGAATAGCTTCATACAATTTGTACAGCCACTAGGCCTTCCGGGAGTTTTACCGAGCCGGCAGATCTGCCGGTCCGGCGTAGTGGGAACCCGGTGTAACCCTTACATAGTTAGAGGGGACCCGTAGTCGTGTCCAGCAATGGGATGGTTATGGGTTGCAATGCTTATGACGAAGGTAAAGATTGGCTTAACGACTATGATAAAATTAAATATTAAAACAATATCGCGACACCGAGATTTTCCTCAGGACAAATATGTCTATCTGGAAGTCAAACCCAGAAAAAATGTCGACGGCTATGGTCACTTGTAATGACACAGCAGCTGAATACTGAAGACCCAGAAACATAATAATTAACGAATATATTTCACTCGCAATATTTAATGCCTTTTTAATTATCGAGCGCTTAAATTCGTCAGAAAAAACTTAAACATTGACATATCTGGTTCTCGGCCTTGCAAGTGATCACTTTCGACGAGGTGGTCCGTCTACCATCCGTCGACCCTTTGGGCGATAAAAAGAAAACAATTTGTCCGAACAATTTTTGTCCAACAACTTTACAGTAAGTGTTACGCACAAATGAAGCCCGACCGACGTGTTATCGCTCCTTTATTGGACATGAGTAATTAAAATTTCACCAGATGTATCGGATAATATTTGTACGCGTCAAAACTTTCACGGTGGGTACCCTTGGAATATTTGCGGCGTGAAAAGGGTGGAATTCGTCCTCTTATTCAGTACTAGTGTGTGTGTTAGCAGCAAAAATTTTACTGTTTCCGTGCTTCGAAGGGCACGCTAAGCAGTTGGTGTCTGAAGCTTTCAAGCACCACAAGAACCAAGAAGTACGAGTATGAACACAAGAACAACAAAAAAAAAAGAACAACAAGAATAATACTCTAGACCTCCTTAGTTAGAAGTGACTGTGTTCACTAGTGGGCCAAGGGTTGAAGCTCATACGTAAAGATGTTAAGTTTCCGTCCAATTGTCCTTGGTTTTTTCTTATAAACATGCAATTTGCTGTAAAGCGCCTTTAAAAATGTCTCCTGCGTTGTACTGCCTCCAGCATTTACGACGTTTATTTGGTGTGTAGCGACATCCCTGCTCCGGTAGAGCGAGGGCGCGGCGTGCTTCCAATGCTTCCATTAGCCAAATTGTCTGCCGTAATTACGTTTACTTTGGTAATTTGTTGTTGACGTTAGGTGAAAATGATTCTATAAATTAGGTTAGTGGCCTGAAGGACTTAGGGTGATATCATGGAAACATTGAATGTTTTAGCATGAGTTTGATTGTGGTTTTTAGGTGACAATGTAAGGTTTGTTAATGTGTCGAATTTCGTTTTCGACGTCGCTGCCTCCCTCTTTTTTTATATGCTCTTGGGAATAATATTAGACATGAGGTTATCCATTGCCATCATGTTTGGTGCTGGATATTAGTTTGCACAACACTTCACACTTAAAATCGTTAAGACTATCTTATGTTTGGTTTTAGTGACGGTGGTATTATTCAACTTTCTATTTTATTATTTATTTAAACTTTCTATTTATTTATTTAAAGCTTTGATGACGCCTCTAGTGTTGCTAATGTCCATGGGCGACGATAATCACTTACCAACAAAAAAAACTTTGTAACATTTAAAACTAAGTGATAGAAGGTGGAATTAAAATGCTAAAATCATGCTCCATCAGTCAACCTTTGATGGGTGACTATCAGAATGCCCACGTAGCAATAATAACTGAAAGCATCAAAGATAAAGGAGACAAAAGAAATGTAATTCCATCGTATATTTTAAAGTTCCGATTTTTACAGTTTCTTGACTCAATCACTCATAACTGACACCAACTGTCGGGCTATGAACGACTCACTTCAGTAAATGAGTAGGCCAGTTTATTTTAGTTGGAAGAGGCCTCCCCAATACGCGAGTTCATATGTTTCGTACCCCTGGCACATTTCCAGGAGTATAATGATCGGGCCTCTGTCGCGTTGGTTAATATTAAATAGATTCTCCGACTTATTTATCTCCAAGTGTTTTAATGATATTGTTCTTGCAAATATTGGAGTATTGCGTGTGTGGTCGATGCTTTGACGAATAGATTCGAGATTTATGTATTTACTAGTAAACCCGTCGTTGCTTCGCTTCGCAGAACCAACCCCTTTTTAGATCAATCTCAAAAGGCGGATTTTTTAATGTATATAGTTATATTATGACCAAATTATAAAATAACTTATTAAGTTATTCCGATATCTAAGCTATATTACTGCAAAATTTCATGAAAATCCGTTCAGAACTTTTTGCGTGAAAGAGTAACAAACACACACACACACATCCTTACAAACTTTCGCATTTATAATAGTAGTAGGATTAGGCTCCTCTGAGCTAGTACCTACCTACTCTTATTAACTTAAGTTGGGATTGAAGTGTATTGGTATGGTGTATTACTTAGTCGACTCCCTACTGGGAGAGACGTTTTAGTGATAGATTAATGATACTTTGCTGAGTCTATATTGTCGTTGTTTTCCTTGGGTATGTAATGAAATTAACGATAGGGATATATCATATTATTTCCATGATAATTTAATGTGCGGGTAGGTAATTGTATGAACGTAATGTTCGCTAACAATAAGCACTGAGGCAACGTAATCGAATATAATGTAGGCTAAATGGATCGAAGCTAAATATGAAATGTAAGAGATAATTCATCGATTTTGGCAATATTAGGTCTAAAAAATCCTTACTTATTTCTAGTCTATGCGGTCAGAATTTCGAGACCAACCTTATTGAAAACATTACTAAAATTTTAGAACCGTTACCTAGAATTAGTTCTAATTTTACCTACGTAATGACAGATAGGCGGTCGTATGAGGCGACTGAATGTTTTCCCTAGAAATGTTAAGTAATTATGTAAGTAAGTAATGTAAGTGTGTGCGATCGTTTTTGCCGTGAACTTGCAAGCTGTGGAATGAGCTTCCTTCTCAGGTATTCCCGGAGCGCTTTGACTTACCATCGGGTGGCTTGTCCGCTTTTTCGTCAGTCCTTCAGGCTATAAAGTGGTGAATCTTAAGTAAGTTGTTTCTTATTTGCTGCGGACTCGACGTTTACGTACCATCGGTCGCTTGTCGCCCACAGACAAAATAAAGATGTGATCAACACAAAACAAACGTTAACACATTATCCTCCAAATGAGTACGGTGTTAGACGCGCTCGTCTCAAACGAAACTTATTTGTCTTGCACTCGGAGCGCTACAAATCGAATACAAACAAAGTTTTGCATTTCTCTCTGTAAATACGATACTGCGCTATGTAGCTCTGATGCGGTTGAAACTTGAGCTTGCTTTATGAATACCATTCTTTTTATTGAAGATTGTGGGAAAATGAATAAATCTAAACATCTATGTGTGGAAAAATGTAGTCTGTAACATCGAAATAACTGCGTATTTGAATTAAGCTTTTTACACGATACCAAAACGCTAACAAACGATTTTAAAATTTTTGTCTGTTTTTCTGTTTGTTCGGATTTCCGATCTAAATCTAATATCTAAAGTAGATAACCTCCGGAATGGCTGGACAAATTTTTCGTTGCGTAACCAAAGAATTACTAATTTCGAAGATGCGCATAAATTTGAAATATTACATACAGGGTTCGACCAACACTCTAAGCGACTCCAAGTCTCTACCACGACGCCATCGCAGTTAGTTCTCACACACCACTGCACATACAAAATGCTAATATCATAATGATATCCTTACTACGTACATGTTGGAATGTTTGCTTTGTAACAAAAAGTATAAAATCAAATTTAAAATTGAAATGAAGCCAACATTGCGCCGATGCTTGAATACATCATACCTAGTTGACACGCCAACGGACAGACGGACAATATCTAAGGACTGCACACATTACAACGCCGCGTTACCGGTGCAACTAAAATTACAGCATTCAATTATGATCTCTATATCTTGATTATTAAAGTTAAAATTCGATTCTATTTTTTGTCGGTTCCGAATTGGTAATGGTTTTTGAGTAATAGGTACGTCTTTTAAGTATAAAACCTTAACAACCAATACATAAGGATCATAATTGAATGCCTTCGTTTTAGTTGGTTCGTTGACGCGTCGTTGTAATGTGCACAGCGCTATATGTATAGACATAAGATGCAAACAGACCACAGGAGTAGGTAGACCTTCGACAAGGCAAGTCAATTGTTATTCAAATTGCATTGCTTACTGAAATTAAGTAAACAATGCCTTTGTCTGTTTTAGAGGACGGTATTCGAGGATATTAAACGGTTTTCATACTTGACGAGGCTCGTGGGATCAGTGGTTGGTGCCAAACTTTATTGCGTTGTGATCTCGCCAAGTTTTATCCGAGGGCCATAAGCCGCAACGTTTAAAACGAATGAGCTTAGGCCATTGTGATTTTACATTTTTTTGGACTTAGCCTTTGTCAGAGGCTGCAATTTTTTTAGATGTTAAGAGTTATCGAAATTTGTGGGGTCGAAACCTTTGTCCCGCAGTCACCGTGACGGATTCAAGGGTGCAGATGATATTCGTAGTTCACCCGGTAAACTATTGGGCTCACATTTTTATCTTTTTTGTTGATAAGGGCCATTTTCCGCCCATCACACACTAGAAAAAAAAGTTTTGATATCTGACTAAGTACTAGGTATTTAAATGCCTTCATATTTTATGTACTTAAAGATGTTTATTTTTTTATTATAACTACATATTAGATTAACGACTTAAATGAAATGGGAAGTTTCAGAAATAATTGCTATTAGTAACGAAGTAAATATATCTACGGATGCTAATTCGTACAATGGATTATATTATTTGTTAATTAATGCCGGAATCTCTTTAAGTTTAAATTCTGAGACGCCAAATTAGTTAAATTTTAATTAGTTGATGCCGGTAACTTCAACTTAGGAAAGTTTCGTTACGCGTAGATAAAGAAGAAGTTGCCTTCATAATCTGATTATTTAATTATTTTTATTAAAATTTGAAGTAAAGGGCGGTGTAAACATTATGAGCAAAATAAATTAAAGCTTATTTTCTAGTAGGTAATAGTACAAGTTTTAGTCGTAAAACGGTACGTATGGCTAATTTTAAAAGCAATCTTAGTCCTTTAGGGAAGCAACAGGCCTGTAACAACGCGTCTGTGACCGAATTAGGGCGAGACTCATAGTAACTGTTACTAACTGGACTATCGCCTACTTAACAGGACTAATTATCATTAACAGTCCCTGTCCTCGCACTTATCAACAAACTTAAAATAATATTGTAACCATCTGTAAACTGGACTACCCATCATAGTCCCTAAATTGCGTCTTGTTGTCTTGTCACAGTTGTCATGGGCGGTATCGGAAGGGTGGTGCTGGTTCCTACTTTAATTCCATGATAAAAACTAAAGAACTTGCCAAGTAACATTCTTAATAGCACCTTCTACTACTCGTAGTTACATTAAAAATTCTAATCCCGATTTGAGTCTTGTTCTGAGTTGGTCATTGGTTCATCAAATATACAAGTTCTCATCGTTGCATAACGGGTGATGTGAAATAACTTTTAACTCGACCGACTGCGTGAATAAATCCCTCATATAGGTACCATTACCGAACCTTTCTATAGTTTAAATAATTTCCCACGACACTTATGCTCAGTGAATAATGACAGCGCAGGCTTACAAGGACCTTATTATATTTAGTCCACGGATTTCGTATAGAGCCTTTTGTTGAGTTTTTATTCGTGTTGAGCTTGTTTGCGTGTCTCTTTGAATTTGATGTGTGAAAAAAACTGGTCAAGAAAGAGCTGGATCTGCCAATCAAGAGTTCCGTAGGTAGGTACATCATTAACTGAGCGTATTCTTTAGACTTTTTTAATGTTTTTTTTATTTACGAACTGACTGAACTATAAAGTGAAACTTAACAGTATTATAAGTGAGAACAGCACCGAGATCGGTTAAGCGGTTTCTGAGGTTAGCACATGCAAATATAAAGCCAAAAAGTCATAAATTCTAAATATTGTCGTCTTAGGTCGGTTATTAGTTTTTTCGTAGATGTTCATGTACTTTGTTGATCACTAGGATCGACGCAAGCCGCCGGGCTATAAGCGCTTCAATTTGTTTAACTAGTTCCCAAAATACGTTATTGTAACCACAGGATGCAATTTTTACTTATTGTATCCTAGTGCTCCGCTTGTAAAGCTCGTGCAAGTCAGAGGTGAGTCTGGCGCTGTGCCAGATGGAATTTTCAATATTTGATGCTTCCTGTAACTTCGATTAGCAATTTTCTCCAAGCGGACCTGAGTGTGAGAATATCTGACAAGTTTAGCAAGTTTGACTTTGGATTTAAGATTCACTCTTGTTTTATTGAACAACTACTTTTCCTCTCACGGCTTAGTCCGCGTAGATTTTTTGTTTCAGGTAAACCCCCTTTTTACCCGGTCAGCTCACACCGAGACGCGACGCGACGCAACGATACTGGAAGAGGCCAGTGATTTCGCGCTGCGCCGCGCGTCGCCGCGAGACGCATGTCAATACCGCGAGGTGCATCGTAAGGGTGCGGTTCCACTGAGGCGGAGCGGAGCGGAGCAGTGCGCGATTCACCAATCACATGGCTTGAAATCCCAGCTCATTGCGCCTCGTGCGGATTTCAAGCCGTGTGATTGGTGAATCGCGCACTGCTCCGCTCCGCTCCGCCTCAGTGGAACCGCACCCTAAAAGTAGGCAATCTTGCACGCCGCGCGTACCGACGATGCACGGCTGCGTAGCGATGCACCGCGCTACGCCGCGAGGCGTCATGAGACGCAGCGCTACATGAAGCAACGTATTCTGAAGTGTCACAATGAAACGTGTATCTTTTCGTGTAGAAAATAAAGTTCTATTTTGAGCCGCTCTTTGAAAGACTGCGCGCAGCGTCGCGTCGCGTCTCGTCTCGGTGTGATTTGACCCTTAGTGCTCCCCTACACTATAACTACCTACAGTACCTACTACTACTACAATGATGTCTCTCTCTCTCGTGCTGTGTCTGTCTCCTCTCAAATATTGGTGTCTTACCACATTATCAATAATAATAAATCACTTTAATATTTAATACCAAATAATAATAGTATATTAATATAATACTCGTATCAGCAATATCCGGTTACACGGCGAACTATGTGATTGATGTGCGCCATCCGTCACATAGCGCTTCATTCGTCACTCTGTACGCCATATTGCGAATATTTGTGCGTCTCAGCTATGTACCTCCTACCCCTTATGTTTTATTGATTCCTGGTAAAAACGATTGATATGATTTTTTGTTCGTTATTTTTAATTTCGTATCCCCGATTTGTCTTCGCTTCCAGGTGAAATTTACAAATGTTTCCAGATAGGATCTAAGTACTCGAAAAGTTACAAGTTTTTATACTTTTTGCCATACCCACCACAGAAAAACTCATCATAAAATTTTCCGCCTCACTGGGAATCAAACTCAGAACCTTTCAAACAGCAGTCAGTATACGACCCAAAGACGCAATGTTTACCATGTATACCTACATTTTTACTGCATAGCTTTTTTCGTTGTGTCATACATCATATATTGAAACGAAATAGATATACATGTTATCGTGAACTGATAGCAGCTATTCCGCGCGAGTCGGATTCCAATTTATATTGATTGATACTCTTGCACGTTTATGGTAGGCGGCATTGCGTGTGCTCCAAGCTCCAACGCTGATATCGAATTTGGCGATATACGCCGTAACTCTTCACGGTAAAATTAGCTTTGTGTACCGGTAATTGGGTGTTGAATCGCTCGAACACGATAGGATATCGGTACGATGCGGCGGGGTCTGGATACAAGCCACCTTCCGGCCATTGTGTCTCTAAGGAACCGAATGCCTTTTTAGTCCATTGAAATGTTACATTTTTTAGGCCTAACCTTGCGTTTTTTAGAGGACGCAATTTTATTTTTTTGATGTGTAGGGGGGGTCAGTGTAAAGCTAAAACCAAGTTTGTGGGGTCGCCACCCTTGTCCCACGGCCGCCATCTTGAAAATAGGGGTTGAAACGGTTTTTATGATATATCTCTTAAACTATTTATTTGATAAAAAAAATTTGTTAACATTTTTTGTTGCAAATTAAATTCTCTACAACTTTGGTCCAGTAACTTTTTATCGTAGAACTATAAATAAAAAAGTTATAAGCGAAAATCTTCAGAAATTCGAGAAGGTTCAGATATAGGTTAAACGACAACTTCAACACAATGTTATTAGCTATTCTTACAACAACAGAGGTTAGGAATAATAATAACAATAGCAGGCAGCTGTTCTTTTGTTCCCTCATGGTCACTTGGGTATTTTCTACCTGAACAGTATTCCCGGTAACGGCCATCAGATTTAAAATTATTTTAAAAATCAATACTTAATTGTTAAATCCTGTTATGGAGTGAGAAAGAGTCAATAATTAATTATTAATAATATTACTAAATTTGTAATTAAAAAAGTTATAATAACAAAATAAAATAAAAAAAAAACAATAACTGATGACATATTATTAGTACACACATATAATATAGGTATAGTTAAGAGTACTAAACAATAGTACTCACTTCGGAGCGCTGTAAAACCTTAGCTATTAACTTAATGAAAAAATGATGCAAATAAAAGTTGTTCCTCAAAAAACGATCTACAAAAATGGTCTGATATTATTTTTTCGTAAAATGATAAAAAAAAGTTATATCGAAAAATATAAATTTTTTTCTCGAATTTCTGAAGATTTTCGCTTATATAACTTTTGACGTGACAACGTCTTATAAATTGGTTTGCCGGGAGGCACTTCAAGAAACTGCGTTAGTAAGCTCCGCTCACGTTCCTTGGTAACAGTGTACAGAAAATGGTACAGCGCCATCTATGATTAAGTAGAGTAACTAGTTTGTTACCTCACTTAGTTGTGACTAATGGTTAATGGTCTAACGGTTAGCAGCGCTAGATGGCGGATGGTGTTACAATGTTTTAAATATAATTCTTTGTATACGTTTACCCCATGAAGATACGGGAACGCAGGGTCAACTTCACAAATAACCACAACTGCTTGCAAACCCAAAATAGCAGTTTATTATAAAACCAAAGAAGTCGACACATTGCCCTTTAAAAATTTTTCTCTTATATAAACTCCACGTTACACTCGTTAGCGCGTTTCACAAATTGGTACAATGCCATCTTGTTTACAAGTGAGGAACTATTTAACAAAAATAAAACATTAAACTTAAATTGCTTCCGCCTTCACATGACGGTTAGACAGTATAAATAAATGTTTTAAATTGTTACTATTATTTCATCCTTCTTCCTACTATACGAATGAATATTCACATTAAAATTATTTTACCACTTAAAGTCGTTGTCACGTAAAACTTTCGCCCGTATACCGACGTTACAGGCAACCAATTTTTTTATTTATAGTTCTACGATAAAAAGTTACTGGACCAAAGTTGTAGAGAATTTAATTTGCAACAAAAAATGTTAACAAATTTTTTTTATCAAATAAATAGTTTAAGAGATATATCATAAAAACCGTTTCAACCCCTATTTTCAAGATGGCGGCCGTGGGACAAGGGTGGCGACCCCACAAACTTGGTTTTAGCTTTACACTTACCCCCCCTACACATCAAAAAAATAAAATTGCGTCCTCTAAAAAACGCAACCCCAAATGTAACTTTTCAATGGACTATTTTCGTAAGGGAGAAAATGTGTTATCGAATAATAGGTTTCTCGGGACACGCCCTAATTGAGTCTTTGATGTTTGTAATAAGGTGATGTGTACAACCTTATAACGTTATCTTTCTATCTAATTCTTCCATGAGTTATCGCGCGGAAAATTAATCCTAAATGCTATCTTTTTCATATAATGGTCCTCAATTAGCTTAAAACTTACGCTCGAACAGATTGGAGCTAAACCCCTATAGAAAACTCAATCGAAGTACAATGGCTTAACGATAGCTCATTGATCATAACAGTTAGGATAGTAAGCTTAATAACGTGCTCTATAAAGCACAAAATATCGAGTGGAATAACGCGTTATCAATAAGGATCAGCATTCAGCAATCGAGTAACCGAGCCTGAAATTGCATAACTTGGTCGATAACTGAATATTGATACAAGGTTACATTCTGGTCAACTGGTCATCACGTAGGTGTTGTCAAACATTTAAAATGTATCTTAAAGTCGTATATCTCCCTTTATGAGTGTAATTTATGAACTACTAGTTTTTGCTCGAAACTTCGCCTGCGTGGGTGTTGGTACGACAAATACAGTTAAAAATATCCCAAAGGAACGTATTATCAAGATAAAATCTATCTTACGTCTTTTCCTGGGGCTGAAACTATCTTCTGACTAATTTTTATCTAAATCAGTTCGCTTAATTCGCTAAGCGTAAAAAATAAACATGCATTTATACCTATCGATTGAGTTACTTTCACATTTACCTATAAATAATACTTTTATGGTAATACATACATTCACTACAAATAATTATCACTGTTGAACCTACGCTATGAAGTAGGTAATTACTTTAAAAATTTTCTATAAAAAGTAAAAACTCAGGTTCAGAATTTACTTTCCCTTCGCTTAGTGCCTCAGAGGTTACGACGTAAAGCCGTCAGTCCCGGTTGTTATCGATAGACAGCAGTTGTTGAGCCATGTTCATTCGGATACCGTTTTGCCACTAACGTGACTAACCTTGCCACCAATCCGCAATGAAGTAGCGTGGTGGTGTGCCCTAGGCCTCAATAATGAGACCCCAATGCCAGAAGACTAGAGACTAGAGTAAGGAAAAACACCACAAATGCAAGTTATTCCTCTGTGTTAGGACTATCTAAAGGAACATACACTATTACGCCAAAACTCAAAAAAATCCTTTCGGCATAATCGCTGAATTATTGTGAATTGGTGTCCAGTTTCGAGAAATATACGCATGACTCGTATAGCAAAGTATTCATCGAAATTTAATACATCTGGATACGTATAGGCGTTGTGTATTGTTTCCTGTGATTCAGTCGAGCCAGCCATTTGATGTCCTTTTGCGTCGACCACTGTATCATCCAATACCGCCTCTGCGTTAAAATGACTGTTATTAGGTACGTACTTTGTTCGGATTATTTCCTTCGGTTTTGGTTACATATTCCTCGGTTATTGCTTTAAATTTACAGATCTGATCATTAAGATTTGGGATTTTTTTTAGGATTTGTATAATAATTATCGTCATCAACATCGTCATCGGTTACGGTCTCATTTCTGGGCTTTGGGCTCTGGTCTCCTCTCACAATGCTCGGAAAACAGGCCGTAAAGTCCGCCACTCTGACACATTTAAGAATACGTACATTAATTGCAATACTTAGCAACTGTTTTTCATTTTCATGGTGCAGAAATATCTTCACTTTATTTTATCCCTTTATGTTTTCTCCTGCAACAATACTAATATTTTCTAAGAAAAGTTTCTATTCCTAATTATGTATGCATTTCTTATGGTCTGTTATCATAGCATTAATTTGAATATAATGATGCTTTCAAGAAGGTAATTTAAAAGTAATTTAGTATGCGTTTACGTTTTGAAAGCTTGAATTACCTTAAATAAATTAATATTAATGGATAATACAAACCTATTTATGCAATCTTATAATCTAACCAGATAATTACCATATTTGAACGAAGACGCCGAAGGTGATAAACGGTTATGGATGGCGAGCATTCTACTAATGAGGGACTGAATTTATAATTCATTATGAGAACAACCTTTTTATCCCTTCGTTTTATCTTTAAATAGTAACGCTATTAAATTGATATTAGCATTTCATTTCACCAAGCGGATAGGCATCCTGTCATACGGCGCTTCCTGCGACGCGTAAAGCATATTATACATAGCATCACATCATATATATTATTAAAACATTTATTCACACTTCCATATCGTTGAAAGCCATGAGAATTTTATGGCTATCCGAGTAGATAGCCATTGTAAAATGAAATGTAATAAACACGACCTAAGGTGGATATGATTTATTACCAACTGTAGTGGTAAAACATTTTCTACCGTTAAACTTGAGAAACATTGCTGGGCTGTAAATTTTCTAAGATATTAAGTTTTATATTACGACCCCGTAACACATATCGCGATTTGAAATAACAGAGACAGAAAATTTAGACAGGTCCTCTAACTAATAATGTTACCAACAGAAATATTATCTTAGCAGATGACTAATGATTCTCTAAACTTTTGAAAGTGAATATAGAGGCAATGGCCAAAAATATTCTTAAAATCATTTGTCATAGGCACGAAAAATTGTGAAATGATAAACCTCAGTACAAGTATAACATAAAATGGCCATTTGATTGCACCGTGGAAAGTTTGATTTGAAACATGGGTGAATGTAATTTTCCCTATCACGTAAAAGCTTACCCACCACGAACTTAAAAGCTAAGGCCCTGTGTCATTGTTTACCTTAATATAGGGTGTTTACCCGTGGTCCCGTTGGTTTGTCCCGTTGACGGGACCACGGGTAATTTTAATTCCCCGTAGTCCCGTTGCACTAGGGGTTACACTTTTATCGACCTTTTAGTATTATCGTTGCGAATCTAAAATAATAAATATTTATTACAAAATCTTTGTCTTCTGTGTTTACCTAATTTATATATTAAATATTAGTTAGTGAAATCTTTCTTCTACATATAATTTAAAATAACAATGTGGTTTGGTATATTGCGTTTTGTGTGAGAACCTATGTATACCCATACCTATACTTATACCCATTAACAAAACAGACTTCGTCGATGAACCGGTTAAACACGATCGGACAATCAAAGAAACAGGTGCCACTTTCAACGCTGGAGCAGATGATAATGATCAGTACGTTTGTATAACTGTCAATTAACGTAGTTAGATGATATCAGAAGTTCAATTTCAACCACCGGTTAGTAGCGAATAGAGTTAATATCGAATGGGTGGTGCTGCATGCTCGTTTGCAATTCCATAAAAAAAGTTATTAAAGATAGTTTAGAAAAAAACATACGACTACTAAATACTTCATTACAATACTGTAAGAACATACGTCACAAATAGTGTAATAGAAAACAGAAGCCATAAATATTTATCATACATTATTCAGATTGTGCAATTTAAATTGACCGATAGCAATATTGCTATGATACGTAAACTGATCAACGCAGGCTATTACGTAGGATCTATTATCAATTGATTCATTCGCATTATCATTCGGTGGATATCGAGGATTCGTAGTAGGTGTTACGCATGATTGATTACGCGGAGGGGATTTTGCTATGCATATTTCGTTGCCTTGTGTGTAGTCAATGAATTGCTATCGGATGTCGCGGACGTGGCAACTATTATTTTAAACGCTTTGAGTAACGCCAAGTCAAACGCCGACCGTCGCTCATTACGGACATAGAATTTGTTAGTCAACATTATAGTGAGTAGTTCTCGATCTTCTACTGGTCACTTTAATTTATTCTTTTAATTAGTGAGACATCGGTAAAGTCGAAGTGCATATTGAAAATTTAAAAAGTGCCAATTTGAATGCCCCTTGTAAAAGTGAAGTGTTCGACGAAAATGGTTATGGATTCGGCGCAGCACAACGGGCGATTCTGGCCTCTGTCGCCTCGCTTGTGGCGCCGGAGCAACGAGTATTCTAAGGTTGTGTTCGAGCCGAGGAGACCACCCACGTCGCCAATCGAGATCAGAAAACATCAAATCGATCTTACGCCCGATTTACTTCGATCTAGAAGCTTCATCCAAGACAGGTTGGGCCACTTAGATCTAGAAGAAGGAAAGATTATAGAGGAATTCGATCAGCGATATAACGAACACAATCGATTGAGCGTAGATTCGAAAAAGCCTCCGATTAAAGAAACGAAGAAAGGTGATGAGGTAGTTAAGCTAAGAACGAAAAAACCGAGGCAACCGAGACCAAATAGCCTGCAGCTTCTTCTCTGCCCTTCAAGTGGTGGCCACTACAGCAGTAATACTTGGAGATACACTCGAGTTCGGTCTAAAAGGTGAGTCAATACTTTCGTTTTCTGTGGCGGTGCTATCCCTCGATATAACACAACATAGAGTTTTTTTGTACAGACACAAAAAAGACGTAAACTTTTTGTTAATTGACAAACCAGGTTCACATTGGTATTTATTCCTTTGGTTGAAAAATAATGTTTTTATTAACTTCAAATTAATATTTATTTTTGTTTCTTGAGAAAAATATCGTAATCTTGCACTGCTTGCAAAATTTCATTAATTTCGTAAGGATTACGATAACACAATGTAATTACACGATTGCGATTATGCGCAATAATCCTTGTCGCGTTTGTATCATATATGTTTTGAATTAACTCGTTACAATTAATCGGCACTTTCCCTTAAACATTGACTTGCACAACCTGATGTGGGCAGCGTGTTGGTGTAATGATCTTGACAACACCCTGCGATCGGAACGTTGGTCCATCGCCCTAGTGACGAAACACGTTGACACGTTCATTGAGTCCATTGAGTCCAGATTGGTTGGTAATTGATCGCGTTTCTGCTTCACGCCATCCGTTCCTGACTAATGGATGTTGAAAGTTGTTTGTCGTAACTGAAATTTATATCGTACTTCATAAAAAGAAGTTTTTTGTCATTCGGTCCTTTTTATCAAGCATATTTTATGTCAATATTTTCATAAAGCTTCAGTCTTTACTTTTATGAGTAATTAGATTTCCTTTGTACATCATTTAATTACGTTAAATAGATTTTCAGTTAATTTCATATCCTCGAGTTCTTTCAAACAATGTTTGTTGTATTCTTGATGCATAATGAAGACACGCATAATCGCTTCGATTTAAATTTTTTCCATCGTTTTATTAACTTGAAGTATTTCTTAATTAAAAGTTCACATTTAACTCCTGACCGTCTAATTAATAGAAAATCAATTAGTGTTAGTGTTGCAATTTTTATTATCACGATGATTTATTGAAACGTTGTCGGTGTGTTGTAGAGATTAATGTTGGTATGTTGCAACTTTTGTAAGAAGGTTAATAGATCCACATTTGTTAGCCGTAGCGAACACATTCCATCTCAGTTTTCAAGGTGTGTGTTGCACCTGCTTACTCTTTCTTTAGACTTTACTCGTAAGTGTGGATCTATTAACCTCGGTAATATAGCTCCAGTGATTTGTATTATTATTTAGGTTTTCTGATCATTGAATTTATTGTGTACAAATATTTTATAACTGGGTTGTATCTTCTATACTCTATAGGTCTATAAACTTGAAGGGTCCGTTTGTGATATCAAAATAACAGTTTTTTCTAGTACTCGTAGGTATTTATTTGATATTAAAACAAAAGCATACGATACGATTATAAAACTTTTGTCTGTCTGTATGTATCTGTTTGTCCGGGATAATCACCGGAACCTCTGAACGGATTTTAATGGTACTTTCGCTTGGAGATAGAGGAGGTTATGGAGATGGAGCAACATATAGGCTACTCTAAATCTAGGAATTCCCGCGGGATTGGAATTGAAACGTGAAAACTCCTATGCGTATAAATATTGAAGCTGTTATCTGTGTTCAAGATATGAAATGAAATCCACAGTAACAGCTTTCTCCTCCAAAACGAGCAGCTAAAACCGTTCATTCGTCATCCAGCTCTCGTGGAGCGTTCGCACACTTGGCCAACACTAGTTTTTGGATACCATTTATGACCACAACCAGTTGGGGCCACTGAACGTAATTAACCTCGTGTTTATTATCGATTCGATGCCCATTCCATCTGTCCGTTATTATTTACGTGCCGTGAATAACAAATTTTGTATCCTTTTTAGGAATATGTTGATAGTGGTTAGCGAAATTTGTTAGTACAAAGACGACAGTTTGACTTTCGTAGAAAGAATAAAATACGAATGTCTAGGCACATGTGAAAATCTGCATAACTATAGTAAAAATGTAACTGGTTTATACTTGTACGTAAGAGATGTTTTAGAAAAAAAATATCAAAGGTCACAGTGCCATTTGAAACCAAAATTAAAAATTTTAGAATTTTTGTTCGTCTGTCTGCATGTTTTTTCAAGCATCGCGCATAATCTATTGAATGAAATGTGATGCGGTTTGCATAATCGTGTTTCAGGATGTCTTAGTTAAAAACTGGAACATATTTCATCTTGATACGCTTAGAACCTGTGATATTGTTATGTTGCAGGACAAAGTCTGCTGGGTCAGCTAGAAACATAAAATTTAATCGATAATGTTACTGGATTTACGGCTTGGTAGTACAATGAATATAAGCCAATCGATTTTGAACTTCAAGACAGATAATGAGAACTTAGATTCGCATGCATCGACCAACAATAATTGTTGACCGCATTCGACCGTTTGATACACGTCATCACCGTTGTGGATGTAATGACAGGCCCAACTGACATATTGTTGAATATATTTGTCTGTCTGGATTTCAATTTGGACAAGCATTAATCATTGGGGAAGCGCATCTAATTCTGGCAGGTTGAATTATTGTAACTGTTTATTGATGCTTAGTTGGCGAGCTATAAGTAATTTATTAGGAACTCGTTTAGGAGAATCGATGTGAAGAGCTCGAACTTCTCTCACGAAATGAATAGTCATAACGAGCGATAAAGATTTCTTAATTACGTCTGTTGGTTAACTTAATAAAATCAATTTTTATTCAGTTCATTGTGAAGCATAATTATTATTAAGGTTCTTACAATAGTTGCAATACGCGTCGTCGTGATTGAGATTATTACCTATATGGCCCGTTCTTGTTTCATGTTGGTCCGTTTGTAACGCTACACACTCTAAGGCTCTTCTCACACAACGCTATTTATTAGCTACGCGACTGCAATGCAATACAATATTCGCAGTATCTGACATTGTTCACTGACAAGAGACGCGTCTACGATGCGCGTCTCCTGTCAGTGGACGTCATGGACAACTTTGATTTTTATCGAGGAAGGCATTAGACTATATTATAATAACATCGGCATCGCCTTACGACTAATAAAAACGAAGCTTCATTAAAAGAAGTTGAAAATTGGGATAACATTTAGGTAATATTTTGTAAAAGTAAATAACAAGTCGCCCGACGAAGGCGTCTACTAGGTAGTACTTATCATAAATAATCATAGTAATTAATGTTATTATCATACATTTATTTGTATGAGGATGTCTGTTGTGTCTGTCTGCTCGGTAGTGCTGGTGGGGCTGACAAATCATAATATTGACGGTATGCGCCATGTGGGCGGGTAGCCCGACAAATTATCTCATTACGTTGCCTTCGCCGGCTGCCTATAATTTTTTGTGATGAAACCGGTCACAATCGTCCATAAGGAAATCTTTCATTTAGAATTTAGAAGCATTCCAAACAGACGTATCGTCAATGGCTTCCAAAATTTCAAAGATTCCTTATGGAGGTACTTCCATATGGAAACCTTCCATTTAGAAGCATTCCAAATGGACGTATCGTCAATGGCTACCTTCAGTTGCGCGAGTGTAATTAAAACGCATTTCTACAATCCGAAGTGTATTATTTGAGTGTATAGTAAAAAAGCATATAAAAATATACCTCAAATCGATTTGTAGCTTAATGTATGAGGAAAATCAATGATCAGTCAACCTAAATTATTGATGTTTCAACAGTTTCCTATGAAGTTATCAAGTAGATACCGTCCGTTTACCGCTAGAGAGAACTGCACGGCTGCACGTTAGGTCATGTTTGTCAGTAATTATGTTAATTGGACACTCTAGGAAAATAACATTACAGTCGAAGAATAACAATTAGTTTGGACGGTTACCACGCACGACGCGTTGCTGATGACGCATTGTTTTTCTCTTGTCAAATAAAAAGAATAATAAATTTTATAATAATCTAATTAAATCAGAAATCTGGTGCGTAGAGTCCCAACGCGCATATGAAGTGTTAATTTTGCGTTTTGTACATTTTGCGCCGAAGCGTATTTTTTTACCTGTAAAATAAGTATAAATAATATTAATTGATAACAGGTTCGCGCAATAAGAAGTACGAGTAATATTGTTTCATCTCTGATTTTGCTTAGTTTAATTTGAACCAAAGATATTTAGAAATGTATTTAGCTCCAATAGTTCAATGATATTCGCGGAATCCACTGTAATAAATCATTATCTCAATCTTCGGTCCATTCAGATTCTGGAGCGTTCTATTTTTAGATAACACTTCATAGACCAGCTGTTCTCAAACTATTTTAACGTTTTCGGTTCTGATCTAATGACACACCGTTAGTGACTTTTATTTCAAGATACTCTGTTATTTTATCTGTTGTCCCAATCGCTGTATCTGCTTTTCCTGGATGACGTCAATGTCTATATTTATAGTACTATACTGTAATATTACCTATCTATACATATATAAAAGTGATAGTTCACTCACTTAACACGAAATGTCGAAAACCTCTTGAGGTATAAAGATGAAATTTGACAGGGTAGTTTGTATATAGTTAGAAAACTAAAAGCGGATTTTGTCATATTCCTCCCTAAGGGGTAAATTGAGGGTTGAAAGTTTGTTTGAAAATCAGTTAAAAGTAGGTACCTCTACGCAGGCCAAACCGCGATTAAGATATAAGGTAAGTTTTGGGGGAAGTGTACGCTAATTTCATGTAAAAAGTGCAGGTTAATTTTGTTCTTTTCATTTACGTGAAGAGACACTGATACATAAATGGTTTTATTCACATGTCTTATACATGTTTGACATTTCATTGAACATGTACATATTGTAGGTACATCAACCTAGGAAATAGTAACAGCAAGCGGGACAACTGTTTGACGATTTCGTCAGGCATATATTTGAGTAAAACGTTATATCGTAAAAGTTTGAGATTATCACATTAATGGCACGCGTGCCTACCTTTTTTTTTTTGACGAGGGGGAAACCTTCAAAAGGTACACGGTGCCGTGGGAGCGACACCGGGTAATGTGGGATTTTTACCCACTAAAACCCCCCCGGTGGCCTACCTCAGCACTTGTGGAGAACTCCGGGATCTCCGTAAGGAACACAACTGGAGTCCTCCAAGCGCGGCGCCCTTGTGTTCGGGCTCTTCCCGCGAGGGACTAAATGCCCCGTCGCTTGCCAGCGCCTTACAACGGTATGCGGCCACACATACCGTCGTCCTTCCCGGGGTTGCTGATGGACGGTTCGAGCTCCCACTCTAGCCGCCCGCCACCCCGAAAGCCCCCTTTTAGTCGCCTCTTACGACAGGCAGGGGATACCGAAGCTCGTATTCTGGTCCGTAAAATCGATAACAATGTTGGGTTAGGAACGTTGGTAACAATAAGTTACATGGGCAGAAAGAGAAGGCGAGAAGTGACACAAAGGTACACTTACTTTGTGGATAAGGGATAGAAAAAAAAACAAGGAAAGTAAAACAAAGTAATTACAAACTCTCATATTATTTTTTCTTTTTTCAAACTAATTGCCGTAAGGTTTATGGGTCCACACAGCCACTTATCCCAGGCAGGTTGAGTGTTTCAGGCTCAGAGAGCCTATGTGTCTGCGATGCCCCTAAAATGCGTAATTTTGATGATCGACGACGTGCGCTGAATATTCATTGGGTGTGGGCCCATTGACGAGTAAATCCCAACGGAAGGATTGCCGTTAACGGTCAAGGGAGTCGTATTATAGAGTCGTAGATATCAATATATTTTTTATTTTATAACTTAACGGTCAATACCGTTAAGTTTTGATGTACTGTGTGAGTTCTATTCATAAATTCAACTCGTAAACTTAGCTCCAATATTGTTTTTCGGTTTTCTTTCTATGGAAGTAAGGTAGTAAAAGACCAGGCAAGCCCCACCCTTTCGTTGCTCTGCTGAAATGTAAGCGACAGAGAACAAGTCTCAAATAGTCCTGTTAGTTGCTGTTAGTAAAAATCCAGTTAGTAATGTCGTTGGTAAGAGTATCGTTCCATTTCGGTCCGTTTGTCCCTTTGTATTTTGAAAATTAAATAAATCGGATTATTTCCGGGCAACATTTTCACACAATCTAATAACAATATTAATAAATCTTTTGGTATCAGAAAGTCTGAATCTGAAGCTCGTTATATCGTAATTCCTAACATTTTCTTTTACACATTTACTTATCGTTATTTACCTGGTGCTACCAAAACAAACTGTTTAGGCCAAAAATAGTGAAACAGCCATGTAATAGTAGATTGTAAATGACAAGGGTGCAAAGTAATATTTTTTCGGCGAGGGCGTTTTTTGAATCCAGAGCGAAGTGAGGGATTCTAGAGTAGAATCCCGAGCGTAGCGAGGGATTCTTTAGTAGAATCCCGAACGTAACGAGGGATTCAAAGTACGTCGCCCGAGCCAAAAATATACTTGCACCCGAGTGATACACTCTACTTTTCATCACCCACTATGAGAAAATAATATATATGTATGACGTGTCAGAAACTCGAGCTGGTTGTTCTTTATCATGATTTCGTACTATTTTACTCTGTGTAATGTGTAACTTCCTTCCAAGTAGGTACTCTTGTCAAACTACGCAATGTGGGCTTCTTTCGTCAGGACTTCAACTCAGGATATCAAATGAAACACAGGATTGAGCCATCCCGTAACCAACTGCTTTATTTAATGATCTCTTGGCTCAATATGAATACTCGGTTTGGTTTGCTTTGGTATTGATTGGATTTACTTTGCGATATTACGATATTGATTTATCGATCGAATCCACTCGCACTCGCGGTCACACATTATTAATCCACAACTTTCGAGATTCACGGTATTACAATTAAGAAGGAATCTTTACAATAACAAGATACCGGCGCGATATCAATATTCCATCATTTTTCTCTAATGACAGCGCCCGCGCCCCACAGAGTATCGATTCGCTAGGTCTCGATCCGCGCATACCACATAAATAGCATCAAACAGTTTACTATCTCCGACATGTATATAATAGAAAATAATACGTAAAAATGCACGAAAACTTAATTTTAATTTGAAAACGAAATCTTAATTTGATTTCTTTTTTATTATTCAGCTGGCGGGGCCCTCGCGTCGTACCAGACATTCTTTATTCAAACAATATTTGCGTTCGATTTCTTTAGCGCAAAATACTAAAATGTTCTAAATTCAAAATAGGACGGAAAAGATCTAGCCGGCAGGAAAAGTTGTATGAAAATTCATTCCCGCCCGCTGAATAGAAAACAGCAACTTTGGAACCCCTTATGTCCGAACCAAGTCGTCTTTTTCGAATAGGTGTGATGAAAATAAATTAATAACATTCGGTATTAACGCTGCCTTCCTGTCCCTCACCTTCCTCACCCCCTCGCCTGCTGCGCCTACGCTATTGGCGCAATGAAATCGCAGTATTCCGGAAAGCATCAAAGCAAACGTCACGGTTTAATTACGTTCGTCAAAAAACCGATATAATTAGTGCACCAATCCCGAAGTAAAGGGACTCCCTGTGAAAGTGATCTCGAGTGGCCACTCTTAACTATTAAAATAACGTTATTTAACTAATAAGTCAACAATTGTGTGAAAAACAAAAGTGCCGGCACAAGCGCCTCCATCAACGCCGCAAGGGTGAGTTATTTACCTAATTCCCTATTTATCCAAATTCTTATAGCCTATCCTATCGAACCAGCGCAGCGCTAACACAAACTTTCGTCTGACCATTTCACCGTTCCGAACATATCATCGTTATGTAAATCCTTTGTCCAATTTCGAGACGATTCCGTGGAGACAGTCCACGATTATCGAATATTGTAATGCCTCCCCATCGGACCCCCAGCATCGGCTTCCATTAGAATGCTATTTGTTTATTTCGCGTCATTGTTTATGAAAGGGAAAAACAAAGATTAAATCGAATTGGAGAAAAACAGGAATTACAAATCGACGTCGTGAATAATGCTGTACGTTTTACATTACCGTTTTATCTTTCAGCGTTTATTATTAACTGTTTGTTCATTGTTTGTTATTTATCCTTATGTTTAATTATTTTTGTCGAATTTGTGCCTTTTCTCCTTCTCCAATTGTCAAACTTGTATTAACCTTCTTCCTGTCATCATCATCATCTCAACCCATCATGGCCCACTATTGAGCACGGGTCTCTTCTCACAATGAGAAGGTTAAGGCCATAGTCCACCACGCTGGCCAAGTGCAGATTGGCGGATTTCACACACCTTTGGATTTTGCGAATTCTCCGGCATGCAGGCTCACGATGTTTTCCTTCACCGTTTTAAGCAAGTGATATTTAAATGCTTAAAACGCACATAAATCCGGAAAGTCAGAAGTGCGTGCCCTGGGATTCGAACCCGGACCCTCCGAATAGAAGGTCGAATTCTTAACCACCTTCTTCCTGTATTCATCTTCAATCACTGTTCAGTTAACAATGACCAAATTTTCTGTGCTCTTAGTGCTACTCTACACTCACGTAACGAAAATGCAAAATTTTAGTTCCTTACCTTCAGTAGTTCTAATATCCTAACACCGTCTACTAAATGGACTAACCATCCCATTCACTAATTGAGTCTTGTTCTAAGTCGGTCATAATTGCCATGGTCGGCAGCGGAAGGGTGGTGCTGCCGGCTCGTTTGCTACCTTAATTCCTTAGAAAAGCATGAAGGTATATTGATGAATTTTTAAACGATTTAAAATTTACAATTCCCATTTACCAGTTAAGAGCACTGTTTTTGGGAACATTTTTGAAAGCCGCGAGCTTTACGGCCAAGCGGGCAAAGCTTTGTTGTACTTCCATTGTTCGCCACTGTTTCGCGTTCCTCACTTTGCCGCTCTTTTACGAGTAGGTATTTGGTAACCACTGGAATGAATTTAAGTCTGAATCGAGGGATGATGCTTTCAATTATAATGGTAAATCGAACAAATTCATTTCGTTTTGGGAGTAAATAGTAGATTGTATGACAAGGGTGCAAAGTAATATTTTTTCGGCGAGGGTGTTTTTTGAATCCAGAGCGAAGTGAGGGATTCTAGAGTAGAATCCCGAGCGTAGCGAGGGATTCTTTAGTAGAATCCCGAACGTAGCGAGGGATTCAAAGTACGTCGCCCGAGCCAAAAATATACTTGCACCCGAGTGATACACTCTACTTTTCATCACCCACTATGAGAAAATAATATATATATTTAATAGAAAATAATAGAAAATAATACGTAAAAATGCACGAAAACTTAATTTTAATTTGAAAACGAAATCTTAATTTGATTTCTTTTTTTATTATTCAGCTGGCGGGGCCCTCGCGTCGTACCTGACATTCTTTATTCAAACAATATTTGCGTTCGATTTCTTTAGCGCAAAATACTAAAATGTTCTAAATTCAAAATAGGACGGAAAAGATCTAGCCGGCAGGAAAAGTTGTATGAAAATTCATTCCCGCCCGCTGAATAGAAAACAGCAACTTTGGAACCCCGTAAGTCCGAACCAAGTCGTCTTTTTCGAATAGGTGTGATGAAAATATTGTTTTAAATGTTGTGATGTTTTTTCGATCGAATAATTGATGGAGTATGGACGCTTTTAATAGTAATAAGAAACCAAATATATCACCGATATTTTATTTTATCTTTTGTTTGAAGAAGCACGATTTAATTAAAAATATGGTGGCATATTTTGAAACTCGAATTATTTGGAAAAAAAGGGGAACACATTTTCATGTTTGACCCAAAGTAAATGACGCTACGCGCTCTTAGCTCCATTCTAGGATTCATAATTAAGGCACTTTAAATAGGTACTCTCCTTCAATCGACAATGAAACTCTTGTTACGGAGTTGAATGCTGGCATTAGTGTTGGTTGCTATATCTAAACGAATTTCATATCGAACGCGAATAGAGTATTGATAGAGTGATGCGTTATTTGTGTTGTACACGCGACCAGCAACCCGAGACATATATTATACCCCCATTGTGTGTGGGGGCGGAGTCCATGTGTGTCAGTGTGTTTTTAACCCATTTTACAAATTCCCGCTTTGCTGGGAATTTAACCCAGAGTCATTTGAAGCAGTCCAGCTAGTAACCATTGTCCAATATGATTTGTGGTATTGGTTAATGGTTAGAATATTCTCACCAGCTCACCACACATTCGCTGTTCCCCACCACTCGTGTGGTCATCGGCGCAATGCAGTGACAGTGCTATCATTATTATCGCGCTCCACATTCAGGTCTTTAACATCGCATTGTTTCGTAGCATTGAACTTGTCCTAGTAAAGGTTCGTCCACACTACTTGAAGTGAGACATGCTGTGACATGTTTGCTTAGTGATTTCGGTTCTATCAACTTTTGTTCGTGAAGAGGCCTTACTCATGTCATGTCAGTTTCTACACTTCACTTTGGAAGGTTTCAAGGGCCTTTATTTCAATCCATTATTGGTAAAAGGGCACTGATTTCTCCTCATTACTGAGGAAGTTTAAAGCATACTCGACCACGCTGCTCAATTATGATTGGTTGAGACTAGTAGTCCACTAATTCGCACTGGAGCAGCGTGGCAGGATATGCTCAATGCTCAAGGACATTCTTATGATGAAGGGTTATTATAAACTGGATGAATATTTTCAAGATGATACAGCCTGGACATGAGGTTGAAATATAGCCTTAGGTAGTGATAAGTGTTCTCTGTAACTGTGAGTGGGGAAAAAAGAAACTTCCTGGGAGTTTCTTGCCGCTTCTTCTACCAAGGCCACTCATCGTAGGGATTTGTGGAAGCGATGGCGTAGAGTGACATTCGAAAAGTGTTTGTAAAAACCAAGTTCGAAATAAATCATTTCATTTTCATTTTTTCATTTTCAAGCCAATCAGGTATGAGGAGAAACCTGTGATCTGTAATTAGTCATTTATTTGTTTTAAAGCCTCATAATAACATTGTACGTGAGGCAAAGCTAATGTCACCATTAAATAGATAAATAAGTATCAATGCTATCTTACGTTAGTAGAGGTGTGTCCGGAGAGTCAAGTACTAGAGTACATTGTACAATATAGTAGTACAATGATCGAAATTGTGATGTGATGCGTCCGTGTGATTCATCATAAGTTTTATCATTGAAGTTAAATCGATAGATGAGAAGACATAATAGATTTTAATCCGGTTTTAATCAGAGCGTTGAATATACCGGACTTCATCTTCACTTATCATCTACAGTCCTACAAGCATCTTTTGGCGCGTGCGTGACTGAGACGGCGCCTTACAGGTAAGGCAAACTGTAAGGCGCTGTTATTATTACCTTCAAAATAAAGAAAAGAGTACAGTTTAAAATAAATAATTTAAGTTGTACGGAATTAAGTATTTTGTCTGTGACGTTGCATGAATAACAAGTTTATACTTTTTTTCTCTCACAGCAGAGTGTACAACTAATAATTTTATGTCTTTGAGTAATTTTTTGCTTAAGAGAAAGTCCCAAGAACAGGGCTGAAGGCGCTGAAGCATATTTTGATACAGGACATTTCAGCGTGTACTATTTGTTAACGTGAGAATTTTTCCTGAGGATAGTTTAGGGAAAAATAGGTATCCGTATAGCAGAATACGCCGAGAATTTTCCATCTCGGCTAGTAAAACAACAAGCGAGGCTCCAACAAAATTCTATTCCGGATAAGGGATGTTACACAGGCTGAATGCACGCATGGATATCCGAAAAAATGTGTCCGGGAAATGTAACCGATGCAAAAACAATTGGAAACAAGTTGTACGTTTTTCACTGCGTAGGATTACACTATTCGATGTGATGAATCGTCGATGGTTAAAAAGTGTGTAGTTATTCTGTGTTATGATTATGACGTAGGTATGTTTCAGATTAGTATGTTGAACTTTCTGATCTTGAGATTTGAATTAACGAGATCTTTCTAGAGTGACAAATCGGTAAGCAGCTTATATTTTTTAATCTCAGTGTAGATAAACCAACTATATTACCCATGGAAGTAATTTAAAAACATGTACAACTGATGTTTACAAAAAAGTAATACTACTTCAAAATTGATAATTACAATTACATGAAAATTACAATTCAAATGTCGCTGACATTTTTATGGGACTAGGCTACAATAAAAATACTATGTACCTAATTTAAGCTAATCCTATCTGTTCTACATAATATCCTATTCTAAAATGTTTAATATTCCATTATATTTTATCAGGTACATAATACGATATAAATATCAATATCTGAAATATGAAATCCCTAAAAACGCAACAATAAAACCCTTAAAAAGCTCTGAAAGTGCAGCTTCGAATCGATTTGCATACGTTGGTCCCTATGCATTATGTAGAGGCGATGTACGGAATCAATGCGTAGGGGCGGCAGAGATAGGGTTACCAACTCCTTTTACAAGAAAAAAAAGTATATTTAGGTCTGAGAAGAATAATAAACAGTATTTTAGAAAAATTAACAGCATTTTCTTTAACGTTTAATGTTTTAAATTTATAATTTTAGACTTATTAATTTAGTCTTTTTCTTCGTTTTATTCACCATTATTTTGATTTGTTTGTGCCTGCACTGTGGAATACTTACAGTGTTATGCATTTTGATGTTGAAAACAGTATTTTGTATACTTTTCTGTTGTTCAACAATAAATAGTATAATGAAGCGAAAAACAGTATAATACTGTTTTTAACAGTATACTTAGCAACCCTAGGCAGAGGGGAGGAGAGGTGGTCGAAATGGTCGTGTTGTGTGGTGTCGATCACTGTGAGTACTTACAATTTTATGTGTTTAATATTGTTAGTACATTTTAGTGACTGCACGGCATTTTTGTGAATACATAGACCACATATTCACACTTGAAAAGCGTTCTGTTTTGGGAGATAAGAATTGGTGAGATAATTTTGGCATTTGGGGTATAAAATCTATTTGGAGTTCGTAGATGTGCCCTCATTACAATAGATAACAGTTTAGGAATTAATTCGTCTCTTTAATTTTAAATTATGTTCTTGTAAGATTTATCATAAAGACTCTTTAATTAAATGTTTATCCCTCAAATATATAATACTAGATTACCTACATTTGTAAACTAATTGAGAGTGCATTCGATGGAAGAATCTATTTTTCTAAATACCTATCAATATTTACTTAGATTTTTAACCGACTTCAAAAAAGGAGGTTCTCAGTTTGACCTGTATGTATATTTGTGCGCGATTATCTCGCGTTTGGTTGAACCGATGTTGATACGGTTTTCAGCATAGTGTTTATCAGACTTAGGAGAAGGATTTAGGTATATTAACCGCGTTTACCTGAACCGATTTTTACTTTTCGCCGTTAAAGTCGGTTCTATTTTGTTAAAAGTTATAGGTTTAAGATAAGTCTATTACATTTGACCATTGAACAGTGAAGCTATTATATGTAGATAAGAGTCGAGTGGATTGTGGAAATAAGACGTCTTCCGACCATCGACGTTAGTGTTCGAATGAAATCCGATAATGGCTTTCATGAATAGTATTATGACCTCGTAGTTTAGTTATGGCGACTCTGTTTAAGTGCCGTAGTGCCGAGAGTTCGATTCCTGGCTGGGGAAGTTGCGGTTGAAGTGCGACAGGTGCAAGTATGTTGTGGGAATTCAGGTGTTGGTGGATGTAGATAATTGTGATTGGTGTCATTATCAACTGATCTACGGAGCGTCTTCATCAAGTCTATGAAGCCACCTCTTTTGAGTCGTGCTCGTGATTTAAGTCCTGAGCAAAGTTCGACTCATTTTTGACGACTTTTGTAAAGGAGGAGGTTATCAATTTAACCTTTTTATATTGTGAAAATCTTTTTTTTGATATTCGAAGCTGTTGCTTTTCGTGCAGTTCCATTTGCGTTAAATCTGAGCAGTAGTTTTTGAGTTATCCCTAGTTATGCTTATTTATCTAACTTCGACTGCGTTGACGATGTTCTCATTTTATTATATACTTGTCGATATTGAAGTCACTTTTTGTTAAAATTACCGAGAACCATTGGTTAAAATCTTTCCTCTTCCCCTACAGATTGGAGTAGGTACACAGTTACAATTACCCAAGATATGCAAGTAATGCAAGTGTACATAGGTGCGTTACACCGGACACCAATCGATGCGGGGGGGTGGGCGGTGGGGTGTAACGCGCCGACTGGACATTGTGACCGGGTGCATGTAATTATACAGCCTCTCCCTTGTTGTCATGCAACTCCAGACTTGAATGTAAGTGAACAGAATGTAAGTTGAAATGCTACCAAAGTGAAGGGTTCCATTTTAGCGAGCTCGTTATGTTATGGAAGTTACAGGATGATGTAACAACTCTTCAGCTTTATATAATTAGTATACCTAGAATTATAGATTTGTCCTCAAACGCAAAGGGCATAGATACCTACTCTTCATACTTATACTTATTGCGTGTTCTTCACAACGATTCACACAAAAAGCAGCACCAAGTTATGAACATGACTCCTCGCAGACAACTCTAACGAGCAGTGGAGGCCGACAGCTAACGATATGGCACTCGAACTGTAGAGACTCCGGTTACAGACGACCGACCAAATTAGATGGGATGCCGTCGCCGAAGATGTTTATTTTGTATTTTTGGTTTCGTTTTTTTGCTGTGTTATGTTTATTATCGAATTCAAATAAGGAGGTTCTCAATTTGACTGTATTTTATAGGTACCTGTAGCTTTGTACAGCGTGAACCAATTTTAATGATTCTTCTATTTGTGATATATTGGTGATATTTTAATGTTTTATTCGAAAGCTGGTGCTTATCGTCTGATCTCATACAATTGAGCAACATCTGGCATGTAGTTTTTGAGTTAGGTATCCCTTATTATCGATTTTGAAGTCTATTATTTTTTTGTAAAAACATAGTATTATGCTGTATATGTATGTCTAATAGTGTTGTCTGTTTGTCTATAGCCATGAGCCGGAGGGCGGCGGGCGCTGCGGCGAGGGCCCGCTAGCGCGCGTCATGCAGCCCGCGCCCGCGGGCGGCTCGCCCAAGCGCCATGCCGCGCCCGCGCCGCCGCATGGTGAGTGATAGGGTAGAGCGGGGCTTAAAGGTCCAATTTGACTATTTCGAATTATACTGCGTAAACTGACCCCACTATATCAAAATGTATAACACTAGTCAAACAAACAATTATCTGACTATGTTTAACTCAATTTTTAGTTTAATTGTTATAATAGAAATATGTGTTTTTACAACTTTTTTAGACCTTGTCGTCTGTCCCTTTTTGCCCCATGGTAGGGGTAAAAAGGGACAGGCAGGAGGCAAAAGTCCAGGGTTTAATTTTTATTTATAAATCATTTTATGGAATTAAAACAATATTTGGTTCAATAAAATTCAGTCGTTTATTTTTATTCCAAAAACAAAAAGTCAAAAGTTGTAATTTTTGAGCAAAAAAAATCTTTATTATAATTCCAACATTCATATCATTTAAATAGTCTCTATTCCAAAAGAAAATATTTGTTTTAACAAACAAAACCTATTTTTTCTCATCATATTACAACAGCAACAGTCTTACTATTAATTTCTAACTTTGTTGAGCTTATAATTGTTTAATTACTAATCAGTCACAATTGAACAAGACCGCATTGGACCTTTTTACCCCAACCACGTGTAAATAATTTTTACAGGTTATAACGAAATTACCGTTAAACCTAGCCTAAAACTAATAAAATATCGTGAAAAACAAATCACGTATACTAATAAACTATGTTTAGGGGTGATAAACAAAAAATCACTGCTCGAAACTAAAAAGAATAATGATGAAAAAATTTACTTAAGTTAAAATTTTTAGACGTGGTCGTATATCTCCGGCTAGTGTCGTTGCTCGACTGCCGGCGATGCCTGGTTACACCTCCCGCACCCCCTTCATACCGCGTACGTAGTTAGAACGAACAATAATCCACTAGTTTTTTAGATATTGATGGTGGACCTTTATACCCGCGGACCTTTAAGCCCCGCCCTACCCTACACTACTGCTACTGTGGTTAACATAAACACACGCAAACACGCATGAGTTGGGAACAAACTTTATCTGACACGTCTGCCCTGGCGGGGATCAATCTCGGAATCTATCGTTGCGTAGTCAACCTTGTATGAACAATTGCTACAATATTATATTACTACTGTATGGTAAACACAAATACAACCAAACAGTCATGAGTTGGAAACAAACTTTATCTACCACATGTGTCCTGGTTGTGAATCAAATCCGGAATCTATCGTTTCATAGTCAACCCTATGTGACCAACGAGGGTATGGGGTGCTGAAGTCTATCTACTATTCAGACAGATAAAGTTTGTAAATAGTGCCTCTTTCGCTGCAGTATTCGGCATAGTGCCTCCACATAAAATTTTAATTTGTAATTATATTATCATTTTGTCCATCTTTGCTTAACTAGTTATTAGTCCACTCACGTACTTCCTATCCCTAACTACTACCGGTCATTACCTGCATGCACACAACACCATCATCATTCAAAGTGATAACTGTTCGACTGTTGACTAACTGATTGCTTAGGTAGACTTCACACACCATTGGAAAAAGTATGAATTACTCTCTCATGTGTCCTCATGATGTTTTCCTTCCAAGAAGTAAGTGATAATTCTAGTAAGTAAAATCACGTGACTGCAACCCATTAATGGCCCACTCTCTCTTATTATTGAGGAGATCCAGAGCATACTCCACCACGCTGCTCCAGTGCGGATTGTTGTTTGTGTTGTGTTGTGTGCGAAATGTTGGGTTGGAGTGCAAATTGATGATAATACCGACATAATATTTGAAAATAAAAAATGCGTGCAGGATTTGAGCCTAGGCCCGCTGGTCGGGAGCCTAACTCAGCGTTCATACCACTAGCCTATCGTTCCTTATCACACATTATTACCAGAAACACGTCACACAAACATGCAATATCCGCTCTGTAACAAAAAGCGTCAGTAACAAACTGTCGTCCGGTAGAACGCCATGGAGTTCACCAGTTACCTCCTTTTTAACGAGTCGGGCGTTAAATTACCCCGACGTAGTCAATTACGTGGGACGGCCTTAATTAAAACCACCACGTTATAACCCATTTGTGTGTCGCTCATTACTACCCAGCGTAACAAGAGTAGGTACTTGCCGCCGTTGTTTTCAGGCTTTTTTTGGAAATATTTTTCTGTATCAATTTTATGAAATTAATACGTTAATGGTTTGTAAGACTAAACATGCGCCCTTTTAGTGCTAAGTTTATTATAAAAGCAATTATAGCTACTGTGCTATTAACTGTTGAGCAGTTCCCTGAATCCAGTCCTAGAGCATGATACGGACATGGTTGGCATAATATTGCGTTTTCCACGGAAAGTAAAACAAAAAGCCATTCATGTCCGTAGTAAAAGTGGAAGATTTATTATTACATACCTACATATACTTGGGTATTCAGCTTGCAAGATTTCAGCTGCAAGAGAAGAGACTGGCTATGGATTCAAAGACTGTGAGTGCAGTTACGTAGTAAATAGTTTTTATTTTCAATAAAGCAAGACTAGTAAATAGTTGTTAGCCCCAATCAAACCATATTAATGCCTTACTCGTACTTTCCACTGACTTAATAGTCGATAGAATGTCGATGTCGACGCTAGACGCAGTTTTCATCGGGTCATTAGACCGATCCAATAGGAGCTCGCAACACAAAGACGTATTCAAAGTAGCTATTGAGATAGGGGCTCTACTCGTAGAACTAAACGAAGAAGTACACTGTCGGTAATGGACTGCCAGAGTTTCAATGGAATGAAAGAACTATTTCGATGTTTAGTAACTTTGTAAAATGTTTGCGTTTAGTTGAAGACATTAGTTTGCTTGTACCTATTTAGATTAGTGCTTATTAGTGTTGGAATATTTTTGTGAAAAGGTGCGATCTTTGCATGGCCATTTTAATGCGACCAGATGTAATCGTAATCTGATTACATTTCCAATATCTGTGCCTTGCATGTAGTAGATACATTTACAATTCCCCAAAGAGCTTTAAGCCAAAGAAATAAGTCGGAAGCCTTAAAGTCGCCACATCGAAACCGTTGGTGACGTCAGCTGTTCGTTTAATAATGGCCGGTAACGAAGCCCCGAAAGCCTCGCCTGATGCCGCCTCAATCCTTCCTAATCACCCTCTTTTTGTCCCCGACTTTATGTCCAACTGATGCCAGCTGGTAATTTTAACGTTATGACTTTTGATTTGAATATTAATTCCGGGGATAATCAATGTCAGGTCAAATTATTTTATCCTCAAGAGTTTTGAGTAATTAATACGTGGGTAAAAAGCATTATACTTATGTAAGTAAGTAAGGCTATTGCTCAAAAGTATAGAATTTGGCTTTAGTACAGGTCATACAAAAAACGCGTAAAAGCTAAATTTCATATTACACATAGGTCTGTACCCTCCCCTCCTGGACGGGTTCCCTAAGTTTCCTAGGTAACAACAGTACCTATTATTGCTCAACTCTATTCCTTAAAATCGAACGCAACCCGTTATTTTTCCCCGAAAAACCCTTAAGCTATAAAAGAAATGTCGCCGCTGACGTCACCAGTTCAATCAATGGCCGGTAACGAGCGTACCGTGTCCTAATGAACCCCTTTGTGCCGACACCGGCTCCTTACTCCTTGTGGCCAGTGAGCCGTGTAAAAGTTATTAGTCTAGAAATTTACAAGGTGCGAGCGCAGTTGACGCTGAGTTTTCATTTAATCCACTTTAGCTTGTGGACCGAGAGAATGTGGAGTTCTTTTAAAAACATGACGATGTGATTGTTTGAAAGGATTGTATTATAGGTTATAGAACTCTTTGGTAACCTACTTCTCAAAAGACTTGGGTTTTGTGCACAGATTTTATCATTCTTCACTGATGAATTCGAGTGTGTGTGTGTTTCTCATAAAAATAATATCAAACAAGAAATGCAATATATGGAATAAAAAAGCAAATGAGCACAAAGCATCAGTCTTCCGCTTCCTATGCCCATGAAAACTGTGACCGACACTGATCAAGACTCAGACAGACGGTGTTGGAACTTTAGCTGTGGTGAACAGTTTATTCGTAGAGTGGGACCATGGAGTGTTAATGATAATCAGACCTGTTACCTATTCGTTGTTAGTATCTAATATTCCAGTTAGTAATTGTTAGTAAGAGTCTTGTTTTAATTTGATCGGAAGTCTCCTTACTATAACACCGATGTCTTTCTATGACTTTAGTATGTACGTACTACATTAATTTCATTTTGAGGTTTACCAACTCATAATTCGCTACAACTTCGTCACGGGTTCTAAAATTATATCTTGAGGAATTCTACCACCCGGCAGTGATCTCACGCCTCCAAGAAGTGTTCTGTAACATTTCCCGACACTAATTAAAAAGTCCATTGTAGTCACCGAGGAAGGAAAATTATTACTCGGCGTCAGTCGCCCGTCCGTCTGGTTAGAAGTATTACCATATTCGATCAACATTTACATGAACAAATTGCATGTATGCATATGCATAGGCAAGGATGGCACTGGAAATATAGACGTCAGTTGGAATTTTTATGATGGAATCGTAGTTATTTGCTGAGGGCTTTAAGGTTCTATTGGCCAGATGACGTAGTTTCGCTATATTCACCTTTTTGCGACTTTTGTTCAAAGATGCTATAAATTAATGACATTATACCTCATTTACTTTTGCTTTCGGTGAAGGAATGTTCTCGAAGATTTTGTAGCACGCCCATTTTCATATTGTGAAAGGAAACCAGTGGGACAGATATGGGTTGCAATGACGATGAGTAAAAATAACTAGTAGGTATGTACTTACATCAATCAGTTTTCTAAACTAAAATGTGTAATTGAGATTTTGTTTAGAACTTAAGTTAAGGGCTTCCTTGGTAACATAAATATTTATACTACTATTTATAATTGAAAACTAATAGGAAAATGCTATTATAAGTAATCATTACGTATTTTAATCTGCATACAAACAATTAACGCTACCTGCCATCAAGAGGAATACGATCAATGCAGTTGGAATGTTAATTGCGGATTTTAATACTGAAAGGGAAAAACAATAGACTTATTGTTTTCGAGGGAAATACTTAGTCCGTTTGAGTGGAAAATCGTAGCAAATTAAGTATCATAAAACTTAGAAGACCATTTCTCCTAAACATTGAATTTGCAAAAAAATTATCATCTTCTTTAATTGTGACACAAATACTTACCTACATTGATACGTCAAACTTATAACGCACAGCTTTTTGGGGTTTAAAAGGCATTTCACCAAATTGATTTGTCATGTGTCTATATCCCCAGGGGCGTCGACAGGCGATAAGTCGACCCCAAGGTACACACGCTTTACGTTCACCCTGCTTTTTGGGGCATAAATAAGTTATTTTATAAGAATAAGTCATTTTATCAATTTACCGATGACGACCCGAATGGCGCAATGGTTAACAAGTCCGATCGCTGTTCCGAGGGGTTTGGGTTTGATTCCCAGCGAGTCGGAAAAATGATTTCAAATTTTTCTTAAACACAAAAAACACTGTACACAAACACAAAAACACAAATACGTCAAACCTATAACACTCAGCTTTTCGGGGGTTAAAAAGGCATCTTACAAACTCATTGTATTTATCCCCAGGGGCGTCGACAGGCGACCAGTCGACCCTCAAGGTGCACCTGCCGAACGGCGGGTTCAACATGGTGCGCGCGTCGCCGGACGAGGACGTGCGCGCCATGCTGCGGCTGCTGGCCAGCCGGCTGGCGACCGGCGAGCGCGCGTACGCCGCGTGCTACGCGCTCCGGGCGAAGCGCTTGACCACGGGGAAGGTACGGTCGGCAGGAAAAGTGCGTTTGGTTTTTTGTTGTTGATTTTGGGGGGAAAATGTAGGTGAGTCTGTTGGAATTAGTCTATCATGCGGGTGGTGGGTTCTGAGATACACTTTTGGGAATGCTACTTACACAGAGCTCGTAAGCGCGTGAAAATAATTCTATTTAAAAGTGCGACAACACATAAAAGTCACTGCAATTGCACTCGTATTTTTGGATCTTGTCATATTTTTGGCATAAATATGTATTTCAAACTTTTCAACACTTTCCTTAAAATACTGATGTCATGTACCTAAGTAAGAAAGAACTCTCGCATTTTAACCCTTGTAAATGCTAAAAAGAAATAGAATTCACGACCTGCACCTATTTATTAATTCCGCATTCGTGAGTCTTAGTTTCATTTCGCATCTTTCGCCATTTGTAATTTATCGTACTGGATGTAAATAATAGCGAGATTTCAAATTCAGAACAAAACTTCGCTCATTCAAATGATTACCGGACGATTTGGCGCTACCTGGATTGTAATGGCGCTCCTCTTTGTGAACAGGAGGTCCGGTAGGGCTACCAAATATTCGGGTTTGTTCGGACATGTCGAGAACTTTAGAGTCTGGCATTACAAAATTATTTTGCCCAAAAAAAATCCATCCTAAAAGCAACGTACTTGTAACTCCTAATTCAACTCTAACTTAATGACAAAGATCCTTACCTAAGTAAATAATTCCTTGTCAGTTTAACAAACTATGGCACTTCTTACATACAAATTATAAAAGAAAAATCACATGAACGTCCACACAATTATCTTACGTCGAGATTTTTTTGCCATTACACAGCAGAGATGGGTAAAGTTTAACCATGATTACAAATTTTATTTCATTTGGTGCATTTTGCCCAAAATGTAATCATGCTTACTGATAACGCATTCATTTGAAGACACCGAAATGCCTTCGCCGAGAAAGCTTTAACTACTTTTTCTCGAAAGCCGCTCGTGGGGGTATTTCCTTGCTTCAGAGGTAACTGTAATCTGTAATCATGACAACATCATATCTAATTGGCCGGACATTTCAAATGAGATGGTAACCCTCAGCTCAGGTCATCCATTAAACATTCAGCCGAGAACAACCCGACTCTAAGATGACGTACATAGGTACAAATTATACGGAAACGGCGCGAACTCGCTCCTACATTGTTGTTTTGTGACTCACTGGCTATGCCTCTGTTGGAATTTAAGTTCTTTGATGTTAGTTTATTGCAGAATTACGGAGATTTGATTGCAATGGAATTTGTTTATAATTGTTACAGCGATTGGTCGTTTGCGAGCGTTTCTCTTGATGACATGTTTGCTGATAGTAGCCTTGTCGATCAGCAGCGGCATTTTATGGATTTAAAATAGTAAACAGGAATACAGTGATGCAATGACTGAGACCGAAACAGTGTAAGACTTATGTAGGTAATTTTACCAAAAAAAAATCGACAGCAACATCGTTGTCTAAGTCAATTTAACACTCATTATTAGGGATAGTACAAATTACTCGACAGATTTTGCGTAATTTCAAATGGAACTACACGATAAGCAACAGCTTTCGTAGGTATATAGAAAGAATCATCAGAATCGATACATCATCGATCGAGAAAAAATCAATCGAATTGATAATTTTTTGAAGTCCGTTAAAAGTACTCGTACGCTCGTTTCTGAAGGGTATATTTAACAAGAAGTGTCCACTGTCCACAGATCCGCTGGATCCACCAGGACACGCCGGTGTCGGAGGTGCTGGCGCGCTGGCCGGCCAGCGAGTGGCGGCTGGAGCTGCGCGTGCGCTACCTGCCGGCCAACCTGCGCGCGCTGTGCGACTCCGACCGGGTCACCTTCCACTACTATTATGATCAGGTGGGTTCGGGGTGTGGTCGGTAGTGGGGCAGTGGATGGGCAAAATGTAATCGGGCAGATTACAATTACATCAGTTCTGTTTGCCCAGAATTCTATCCCGCTCAGTCACATACGCTCGACATCTGTTTGCCCAGAATGTTTTGATGCTCACTCACATTCACGCGAATATGTGAACCCGCAAGATTAAGACGGACCTTCGCAAATGATTATCCGAAGTTTTTGACAATTGCGTGGTATTCCTAGCTGTCAAAGCTGCGTTCAATGGTTCAGTAACAAAAAAATGTAAGCTGCCAGTTTACTAAAAATAGTAATAAAATCATAATAATTCGTGTTCCAGGTGCGACACGACTACCTCAACGCCAATCATCCAATGGTAGACCAGGATTTGGCGATACAAATATGTTGTTTAGAGATAAGGTGAGTTCAATTACTGCTGTACAATATGTCTTTCGTCGATTTAAGAGAGTGCAAATTAAATTTCATTACAATTTAGTCAAATTTAACCTTCCACCATTACCCCATTTCGTTTACTAATACTGATCCTTAATGGTATTTTCTTACGGTATTTTCTTATAATAATATGTTATCTCAGACAGTGGATTTCTGTTGCTGTCACTCTTTTTTATTTATTTTTATATGTGCACCCTCTCTTACCTTAATATTTTATGTTAGGACTACGGTTGGACTAGAAGAGATCGCTCTAAGCAATAAGACTACTCCAAATCTATTATGACGTATACCTTGTAGTGATATTGTCGCAAAAAATGTTACTGTTTTAAATAAGTATGTATACTGAATAATAATGAAACTGCCCTGAAAATCACCGGTTGTAGTCTTACAGCGGCCATTGCTTAGTGCGGTCCCTTTTTCTTATAGATTGTCTGCAATCCCTTGTTAATAGCCATATAAGTTCTTCTTTTTATTGTTAACATTGCAGTTTCTTATGAAATAAACATTCTATTCTATTCTAATAATGCTGCAATGAAGTCCTACCGTACATTAATGTGTGTGCCCATCGTCAGGTATTTCTGCAAGGACATGCAGATATCGCTGGACAAGAAGTCGAACATGGAGTACCTGGAGAAGGAGTTCGGGCTGCACAAGTTCCTGCCCAAGTCGGTGCTGGAAGCCATCAAACCCAAGGTGCTCAAGAAGGCTATACAGCAGCAGTTTAAGAAGGTAACTTTTTTCCTTACTCTTCGAACTTGTTAGAATGGTTTATGTGGGGTGTGTATGTGTGTGTTTGCGTGTGTGTGTGTGTGTGTGTGTGTGTGTTTGCGTGAAAAATAGAGAGATAGCGGGATGCATGTGAGAGTGTATGCGGTGATAAATGCGTTGGAGCTTGCGTGGGCGCAAAAGTCAAAGAGAAATCAATTAACCAGAGGATGTTGTTGACAGGTGTGGCTGAAAGTTAATCATGTTAATTGTTGTTAGCAAAAGTCCACTTTTTAATTGATACATTGTGGCGTCATGCCTAGAGAGCGGCCGAGCTCCGGGTATTCACATTCGAAAGATGTGTGTATGCGAGCGGTGCAAGAAACTTCGATAGCGTTTACCACACTCTTGACGTCATTATGATGCAGTATGACGTCGCAACACATTTACTAACACAATTTCCTTTAACATTCCAGGTGGCTCACCTTAGCGAGACGGAGTGCATGGTGCGGTACCTGGAGACGATGCACACGCACTACGGCTACGACCGCGAGACGTTCACCGGCGCGCTCGGCTCCGGGTTCGCTATCCCGGTCGAGCTCGCTATCGGGCCCGATATAGGTGAGTGCTTTGGTTGGTTGGTGTTGTGTTTGGATGGTAGTGTGATGGCTACCTGGAGACGATGCACACGCACTACTTTACATATCAGTCTACTTTATATAAATCAGTCTTTCTTAGAAGGGCCCAAAAAAGCGGTTTGAAATTTGTTTGGCGCAGAAAAATATTAGTTTTTCAAAGTGGACAGTACACGAAAGAAGTTTGAGAACCATTCGTATAATAGTGTTTGTACGTCTATCCGCAGACATATCGTACGTGTCGCACAAGGCGGGCGAGCCGCCCACGTACACGAAGATCGCGTCGTTCAGCGACATCGTGGCCGTGCAGACGCTGCGCTCCAACTGCACGCAGACCTCGCAGACGCAGGTATTTATATACTGGCTTGTGACGTCACATGCAAGCTCTGACACATGACGTAACTATAACACGGAAGAAAGAAGTATTATACACTGTATGCACGGAACGGACTGTTAAATTCAAAATCATTTGTTCATGTAGGTATCACCGATACACTTATGCGCATCTTTTTTTCTGCTACTGTTTCGCAAAAATGCTTGATTATGGACGAGATAAAAGAAGCAAAAAGTAAGCCAACCTCTAACACTTGGCATGATTAGAAAACTATAGATTACAGAAGGCCATTTCCTTACTTTAAAAAATGTCAGTGTACGGTACCTAATTAAAGGTAACGCTACTGTGTAAGAAAGTAAAAGTAAAAAAGGTAAGTCATAAAGCTATTTCGTTCACTACCCAAATGATCAATATTGTTAAATGACGGTTAAATATCTCCTTTTCTCTAACAGGCCAACGTATGTAACTATCTCTGCCTTTCTTTTGTCTGTTGATTGAAGTGTTGAATGTTGATTTGTTATTTCAGAGCGGGTCGTGCGGCAAGGCGGCGCTGCAGCTGCGGGTGAAGGGCGCCTCCGAGACGCTCACCATCACGTGCAGCAGTGTGGACGTACGTATTGTGGATTATACTTAGGTATTATACAAGTTCTACTCACGAATTTTACAAATAAACGAAATTCCAGCCAGCGGCTTGATCCGCATAAGATTCATATATATCGTGCCTTAACTGATTTCTAAAAGCTTTGTGCTTACTTGCCTCACGTCACTTGCGAAACCTCTATGTATATAGTTTCAAGCGTTTAATTTCAACGAAGAAGATAAATATAACAAGTTTCAGTTTTCTCCCTTTTATTCACTTTTTAACGTGTTCAAGGACGTTGAAGGTAATATAAAAGACGCACAAACCACTTATGATTGTCAGTACAACCATGAAATATTTTCTGTAAATGAAGCTATAAATCGCGTGTTACTTCCACGTGACATGGGTATCGTGACATCGGAGACGTGACATCGGTGCCGTGACATCGGGACCGGGACATCAGTACTGTGTCGTCGGTATTGACTAGATCATCGTTGTGTTGCAGGCTGCAGAAAGCTTGGCGGACCTGGTGGACGGCTACTGCCGGCTCGTCACCGACTCGCAGACCTCGCTGTGGAACAGAACGAGTGAGTTGTTTATCGACACGTTATTCATTTTTCATAGCCCCAATGATGGGGAAATTGATAGATAAATACTTTCCTATTGGACCATTAATGGTACTACCACAGTGACAAGAATCGCCTTAATAGAACTTTCCTGTCAACCAAATGGTTGACAAGTGAATACTTACTGTCGCTGATTCAATTTAAAATTTGCTAATATCTGTTTTAACCAAATGCTGGTAGGTTGAGAATTCTTTTAACATTAACTCAGCCTTTAGTACCGCACTGTTTTAGTGTTATAAAATTGAAATAAATAACTTCTATTGATATCGTACATTTTGTTCGCAAGCTACCGTTTGGAAACAACTGACCTGCCAATGTAAAAGTAAGTTTTTGATATATGCATATACGCTGTGTCAGTGTTTGTAGACATAATATTGACTTGATTCCATAACAATGTTATTACTTTTTATGTTTAATAGCTTCGGCTTATGATAGTTATGTTAAATGTGCCTTTAATTTACTTTTTGTGATCATAATGTGTAAATGCAGTTGACTAATATGAAGACAAAGAAAACGTTTCGCTTAATATTGACACATGAAAATGAATAGAGTAATAAAAATGTTCTTAATTCCATGTTTGTCATTCGTGTTATTATTTAGATTTGCTTCTTTAAAAACTGAGTTGTAGAGTAGAAGGTAAAGAACGTGTTTTAACCGGTAACAACATATAATAACCCGTAATTGTAAACGCAATATTAACCGGTAGCTTAACATATCACAATAAAGCCTTATTTATTTTATTTTGAGTAATATTCATCTTATTTTGAGTAATAAAACAATCTAATGCAGTCGTAACCACATCGATTGAACTTACATTTTGTCGAGTGATTTAAACATTAGTTCTTCAGTCATACTCTTCAGTAGTTGGTCCTTCGAGCCGGATTGACTTTAACGTTAATTGTATAATGTTTCAGCGGAGATGAGCAGTAGCTCTTCAGAGGGCAAGACGAGTTCATGGGAGGCGAATACTGCGACCCTCCTCTCAGAGGACTATGCGGAGATAGTTGATGATGACCCCGATTACTCCACGCCGGCTGGTGAGATTTCAAGCTTATATTTTGTTGGAGATTAAGTTTACAGTCAAGTCTCCCTAAATTCGAAGACTTGTGTTGTTTTAAATCATAGTCAAGGTCAAAATCAATTATTAATGTAGGTGTTGCCAAATTCCATCTGAAGAAAAGAGCCCATGCGAGTTAATAAAAACGTGGTAAAAATATAGTTGGTTACACACACGCCCTAAGCAGCTAGTATTAAGCAGGAATGATTCGGTTTATTAATTAATTGCTTCGTGTTTTTCCTAGTTCGAGACTACGAATTAGTTCGTAATCAAATTGAACTCACCGGTATCATCGGGGAAGGACAGTTTGGAGATGTTCATAAAGGTAAACAACTTGACTTCTAGTAACCTTGTGTAGAAATATTCGATCACTAATTATTTACGATAACACTGAGCTCATATTACTTTTTGCTGTAGACAATTTCTGGTTCACTAAATGTGAACGTCTAAACAATAAGTCATTTACTTTATTCCAATAAAAGTGTTCAAACTGCATTCATTGGGTTTGGTTCTTTAGGCTAAACGTCCACAGGTCGGTATCGTACGCATCGGACGCATCGCATTAAACGGATCGTAGTATTCTTTGTATAGAAAATCATACAAGTGCGTCCACTAATCCACATCGTACGGATCGTACTTTCTATACAAACTGCGATACTGCGATGCGTCCGATGCGTACGATACCGATCTGTGGACGCTTAGCTCTGTGGACGCTTAGCCTTAACCTCGCTTATAAACATCTTTTTTGACGTTATAACAATGTATCGATGAACGCCGGCAGCATACGAGTCACGTTCCGCCTGAGCCGAGCGCGCAAGCGAGAGTGCGGAACAAGGTTCCGCAATAGGGAGGCACGATCGGCCTAAACATTCGACTTGTAACGCATCTATCTCTTTTCTACTCCATCGGCCGATGCAATAATAATTCCATCAATTCATAAAAGATATTACAATATTTGTTTTTTTGTCTCAAGTGTGAAAAAACGTTACAGTTTACAAATTGGTTTTTAGGCACATGTAAAGAGGTTAAACTTGTTTCTAGGCACATGTAAAGAGGTTAAACCTTGTTTCCAGGCACATGTAAAGTAACAGCAGCGCTGGCCAACCACCCGTCGCTGCGGCGGCAGATGGCGGCGCAGCGCGCGGGCGGCGGCGCGGGCGGGGGCACGCTGCCCGTCGCCGTCAAGACGTGCAAGCTAGACGCCGACCTGGACACCGCTGAGAAGTTTCTCGAAGAGGCTTGTGAGTGGACTTGTAGATAGAGTGTTCTTCAAAAAGGTGTAACAAGAGTTCTCCTCCAGCGCAGATTGCACTGGTGACTCCCCCGGTGTTGCTGTTTTCCTGACGATGATGTTGGTGGTGTTCTGATGACGATGACCACTTACCATCAGGTAGCTCGTCCGCTTTTACGTCTGCCCTTCAGGCTATAAAAAAGTGGAGTGGTTGAGGAAATTTAGGTTAGGAGGCTTGTAGAAAACGAATGGAGCAAAGTTACATTAGTTTAGGAAGTTTGTAGAGAACGAGTGCAGGAACGTTAGTTTATGCAAACGTGGTTTTGTTTGAACTTCGATCCTTTTTGTAATTTTAAAAATTTGATTTTGGATAGCAAAAAATCCTTCAAGATCTGTGTAACTCCACCCATCTTAGTTTTATTGAAATATTTAGGTACAAACCCTGCACGGGCACTTATGTTGCAGACATAATGCAGCAGTTCTCGCACCCGCACATCATCGGGCTGGTGGGCGTGTGCAGCTCCCCGCCGATATGGATCGTCATGGAGCTCGCCACGTTGGGCGAGATGAGGGCGTATCTGCAGCAGAATGCGCATCGGTGAGGGTGACACTGGAAACTGTGTTTAACTCATAAGTTGTATGTTATACAGTAATAGTCATGGAAAGAGGGGTGATTCCCACTAAGTCAACTGAGTAGTACAACCGTTGATCTAGTGGGAATTTTCCATAACTTACGTCTCATGAATGTCATGATTTTTACGCCTTTTCCCTTGTCAATGGTGGTCTTATTTGTGAGATCCTTCCCCTCCTTAGTGTGACGTGACTTATTTTACAATTTTACATCGAAAAATAGAAAAAAATTATTGAATTTAAACATGTCTAGATGTGACGTCACGAAATATACGACCCCTTTCAACCTTGTCACACAATGTCCCACTTAATCGACCCCTTCCTTCCCCCTTAACTCCCTAATATTCGTAACACATGACTTGTAAGGGTATTACCAGAACAATCAATCGATCGTCGATCAACGGCATCGATCGATGGTGGAATCGATTAGTCGACTATCGATCCATTGTACCACCGATCGATGCCGTCAATCGACGATCGATCGATTGCTTAGGTAACATTCTAAGTGTTATTCTATGCGTACATAAAAATGAAAGCAGCCATTGTATCTATCTGTGGCATGTCCCGGTCAGACTGGAGACCTGCACGCTAGTGCTGTACATCTACCAGCTGTCGACGGCGCTCAGCTACCTGGAGAGCAAGAAATTCGTGCACCGCGACATCGCTGCGAGGAACGTGCTCGTCTCCACGCCTACATGCGTTAAGGTACGCCCGTGTGGAGTTGTCTGGGTAAAAACGATTTTATTACGTGTGCTTACGGTTCAGTTTACTTTGTGAGTTAGTTAAGTCGTTTTGAATTCTCGCCTGAAATGAAGCTTAATAGCAGAGGCTGAAGGCTGGTATGTGTTGGTTGCCATTTAAACGTATTCCATACGTGAACAGAGTATAATGCGCAATGCCACAGACTCAAATTAATATTCCATCATACAAATACGCAACATGGAAACATATATCTGAGTAATTCCTTCGTACCAATCACTGTTTACTTAATTAGCATCTTGTCTCCTACCTTACAGTTGGCAGATTTCGGGTTGTCGAAGATGGTAGAAGACAAGTCGTACTATAAAGCGTCGCGCGGCAAACTGCCCATCAAGTGGATGGCGCCCGAATCCATCAACTTTAGAAGGTTCACCTCTGCCTCTGATGTTTGGATGTTTGGTGAGTTTTTACATTACTTATCTACTGATGCAATAAACTGATTACCTCATTATAGGCTTAATGTTTGATGATCAACAAGCCCACTATTAAGCACAGGTCTTTTCACATAATCAAGAAGACCTAGAGAATACTCCACTATGCTGCTCCAGTGCGGTTTGGTGGTTTGGTTGGGGTTATTGACCAACTGAAGTATCTACAGTTCTCTGTCTCATACCTCATCTCCCTCAGTTCTCTATCAAGTATCGGAAGTTTTTCAATCCACCCGAAGGCCTCATGACTTAACGACTGCTATCCATCAATAGCAACCACTCAAACCTTTCACTAATCATCTGCATCCTTCTTCCAGGCGTATGCATGTGGGAGATCCTCATGCTGGGCGTGAAGCCGTTCAGCGGCGTGAAGAACAACGACGTGATCGGTAAACTGGAGAACGGCGAGCGGCTGGCGCTGCCCCCGCGCTGCCCGCCCCGTCTGTACTCTGTGATGTCGCGCTGCTGGGCCTACGAGCCCTCGCAGAGACCCGCTGCGCACGCGCTCAAGGAGACGCTGCAGTGAGTTCCAGTATTGTTTTATGGTAAAGAGGGTAGTTTGAGAAATATCGGCTTTTGTGTGTGAAAGAGGGTAGTTGAAGGAAAATTAGATGGCCTTCAGGAATGCGGGTAGTTTGGGAAACATTGGCTTTTAAGTCTGATTGAGAGTAGTTTTTGAAAAAGTGTTTTTATGTAGAACCGTATAGCGAATGCGGGTAGTTCAAGGACAGTAAAGTTTTATACACGGCAATATGAGTAGACGAGGGTAGTTAGATAACGGCGAGCGGCTAGCGCTGCCCCCGCGCTGTCCGCCGCGCCTGTACTCCGTCATGTCGCGCTGCTGGGCCTACGAGCCCTCGCAGAGACCCGCTGCGCACGCGCTCAAGGAGACGCTGCAGTGAGTTCCAGTATTGTTTTGTGTTAGAGGGTAGTTTGAGGACGGTGGATAGTTTGGGAAGTATTGGGTTTTGAGTGAGAATGAGGGTAGTTTGAGTTGGGAAAATATTGGCTTTTAAGTGTGATTGACGGTAGTTCCAGAAAAAAACACGTTTATATAGGACCATATGGGGAATGTAGGTTGTTCGGAAACGTTATAGTTTTACACGGCGAGATGCACCTACCCGACAATATGTGAGAATCATAAAGACCCCTATTCTTAATATTCCGTACAGGGTACCTTGGTGAAATATCTTTTGTTATATGTATATATCAATTACACTAATTTTACACTTACGCAAATAAGTCAAGTCAATATCGTATGTGATTCCAGCGAGATCCTCCAAGAGGAGCGCAGTACCGCGTGGGACACGATGCGGCGCGAGAACCGGCGCGTGGCGGCCGCGTCGTGGGGCGACGAGCCGCCGCCGAAGCCCGAGCGCCCCGCCACCAACCTCGGAGGTACTCCGCCCTTGCATCACTTCGCTTTTGTTTTTTTTCTTGATCGACCATTGCTTTCTTGAGCGACCGTTTGATGTTCATTTTCAACGGTCACTAATGTTTAAGTGACTCAGACGCATCAGTGCTATCTTGCGTTTGATACCCATTTTGATGGTCACCGTAACTGACTTGGCTACGCATTTGTCGAATATTTACATAAAGGCAAGGTTTGAACTCGCATCTCTACGTAGGTGTGCGCACAAAGTACGTACGCGCACGTGACTGTAACAGGTTACGATCGAAGTTCAAAAATGAGAAATGCTGATTCATGTCTCGAGAATAATACATTAAATTTGTTACCTTTATCCCGCACATTTGCTCATATTAAATATGTTTCGTTATTATGAAATCGAGTTATTCAACCATGAATAAAGGACTCAAGGCCAACATTGTCCTTTCAAACCAGGAGTGGAAGGCAGTACGAGCGGCGGCGCCGTGGGGACAGCGGGCGCGCCGCAGACGTACATCGTGGCGCAGAACCCTCAAGTGCTCGCTCATCTGCTACGGGAGAACCAGGCGCGCGCGCTCGACCCGCAGGCCTACACCACGCCCGCCTCGGTATTCAACACCGTCGCCGTGGACTTCGCGCCGGAGAACCCCGCCGGCCTGCACACCGCGCCCATCCCCGCCGCCAGCCTGCACCGCCTCGACCCCCTCGCCCCCTCTCCCCCGCCCGACCCCGACCGCACCCTCTCCGGCGTCGTCGACTCCAGCGGCAGCTGCGACAACCTCTGCCAGAACATCCCTAACATCCCTAATATCCCTCCACCCAACGTAAATCCCCCCGTCTCGGAACCGGACCCGTACGCGAGCCGCGTCCGTTCCTTGGAGCGGACGCCGCGCGGCACGCTCGCGGAACGCGCGCCGGCCCGCGTCGGCTCGCTCGAGCGCAACCCGCGCGCCGCGCCCTTCCCCCGCCAGCACTCCGTCCCCGCCTCCCCGCCGCCCCGCGCCCGCCGCGAGCGCGACGTCGGCCAATTTTCAGTCCAAGGCCAACTAAACGCCCAACTCGCCGCCAGCGTCGTCAATAAGATGCGCCAGCAGCCGGACCCGCCCCTAGTGGAAGAGATTTACGACTTCGGCGGCGATAACGTCAAGAGCTGCGTGGCGGTCGCCGCCAAGGCCCGGCCGGTCGTGATGGGCCACGCGGCCCCATTCGCGGGCCCCGCGATGGGGGGCCCCGCGCGGCCGGGCCCCCCGAAGCCGGGCCGCTCGGCCGGGCCGCAGATGTCGTTCGCGCAGCCCATGCTGTACCGCGCGCAGGTGTCGTGCTCGCAGGCCAGCCAGTCGGCGTCCCCCGCGCCCTCGTCCCCCGCTCCCTTCCCCGCCCCCGCCCCTGTCCCCCGGCCCGTGTTCGTATCGGCGTCGTCGGTGGACGCCGTATACTCGTCGCGGCAGGAATGCTCCCCGCTCGCGGCTCCCGCGGCCCAGGTGATTCGAACGCACGCACCCCATATTTTATACATTTACTTGGAATTACTATATATAATTTATTATTATGTGCACAGAAGCATGTTCATTGGCATTTTTGTTTATTTTTCAAAATTTTTGTTCGTAGTATAATAAGTTTGAATGATATCACGATAGCGTAGTGTATATGTAGATATTTCGAGTTGCGTTCGCATGCCGGTTGCCGCCGATATTGTAGCGTATATGACGACAGCATTCACGGAGACGAAACGTCGCTGTTTGCGACGCGATAACCATGTGTGTATGTGGCCTTATTTCGTGCAAATATTTATTTTTTAAATTTCACTTTGCATACTTTTACCTGTTTGTAATTATTATTATAGGTAGGTCTGCTTGAGTTCAATGGAGTTGGATGGGTGACTGCACTCGTTAAGCCATGTCTAGGCCTTCGGGTGGCATGAAAACTGTAGATACTAGGGTTGGCCACTAACTCCTCCACCAATCCGCATTTGACCAACGTAGTGGAGTATGCTCTAAGCCTCCATTATGACGAAGGACCCATTAATGCGTACACACGTACTTGCAAATGTGACGTACCTACATGCAAACATAATATATTATATACATATTTGTAATATTTTGTATATTTGTATATTTCGACGCCTTATATGAAAACCTCGTAAGCGTAAAACAAGTAACTTTTCAGGAGGACGAAAAAACTGCGTGCTGCAAAATTTTTGTATGGGATTGTTTATGTTATTATATTATGTGACAATTTCATCCGCTTTTATATCCAGAACTGTTATATTCTGTAAGATTGATCGAAATGCATAGAATGCTACTTACGACGAGGTACCTATTCGTATAGTAAACCCAACTTAAGACTGAAACGAAAGAGGCGCTGTCGGACGCATTTGACATTCATTTGACCAATCATTGCACACTAGTAACTGACAGATGAATGACCACAACGTACTTATGAATGACTTTTCGTTAGTTCCAATTTTTGCTATTTCAGAGATAAGTTGGGCGCACTGTACTACAAAGACTCGAATTCACACCGAAATGTCAAATGCGTTTACGAGGTTCTCAATAACTCTTATAGTTGGGGCTATAAGTATCAAATGGACAAATAGTTAGATAAGGATGTGCGTTAAGAGGTTATCTTCCTGTTAACGCAATAAAAAAAATTGAGCAAAAATGCATTCCCGAGGTTTTCACTATAAGGCGACGATTTGTTGAAAGCCCTAATAAATTTATCGTAATCACACTGTATTATATTTTTATTTACTAACTGGTGCTGGAATATAAATTAAAGTAAAATTATAAATAAATAAGTATAATTAATCAATAAGAATTGCAAACCTTTAATTGAAGTTGGATAATTTAAAAACCGAATGGTAGTATTATGCAAAGTGAAAATTATGTGAACGAAATGTATAAAAATTAGTACATGAGGAAATGTATAACAATTAGTTTTAAATTGAACGGTGAAACTAATGAAGGTGTAATCAGATGGTTTAATTATGTAGTTTGGTTAATGTATACTGCTACATGGAATCTCGAAAATCTGATCGTCTCCATCGTACCAAGAGCAAGCATGACAGTGTGAAAGAGATGGCTTTATTTCTATCTGTTAAAATACAACCTGATATTTGAACTCCAATGAGTTCAAAGTCGATTTACCTTAATCGATTTTTTACACGTCGTATATCGATTAAACTTAAAAACCGTGAGGACCCGAGATTTCTTATATTGAATCATTGTTTACTTATTACTAAATTCGACCTTAAGAAATACGAGTTAAAGCTCATTTTTGAATGATTTTTGAATGAATTTTCCTATGAGACGAATTTCATCAACTTTGCTACTAACGTGCCAGAATTAGTTAACCAACTACATATAAATGGTACCGTGTATTTAATATATAACGAGTCGACCGACGTCCGTATATCCATCCCCTCCCTGGTATCTGATTCACTCCATGTTTTCTTTTTTACAGACGTTTTGTGTGACCGTTGGGTTTCTCCGGTAGAATTGGTTTTTTGATTACTTTTTTTTTTACTTTTTGTTTTTAATTTCAAATCACATGTGAATTTGCGTTGCCAAAGCTTTGGAAAGTCGTTTATTTTTTAAATTATATTTAGTAGATTTTTTCTTTTTTTTAAGCTTTTGCCTATATTTGTGATGTTTTATCAATATATTATTCAAATCGTTCGATATTTAAAATATTATTATAACGTAACTTTTGATTACGGAATGTCCAGTCACTTTTCACATGTGATTTTTTTTATAAAAGGAACTAACTTTGTATTCGGCCATTGAACAGAACTCATATTGGTATTTATCGGTCATTGTCCTGATTAACATACATAATTGTTTATTGTTTATATTTACTAAAATCCCTCATCACTTGTACAAAATTCTATATACAAAATTGGTACTAACTACAAGGTTAGTTCTATTGTGATAACACAGTATAACAAACGTTTGTATATAACGGCTTAAAAGGCTTTTTTACTCGTTTAGTTTACACTTACAAAGTAGTTTGAGTTTATTAAAAATAATAAAAGTTTTTGATGATTCAGAATATCATCTTTCATTTTTAATTAGTCCATAAACTAATGAGTCTAGGACAGGTTTATAGATTTGTTAAAAAAATTATAAGTAACTTCCATTAATTAACTAATAACTAATTAAGTTTGTGTGTCAGTCCTTCGTTTGTACTAAAACGATCAGTCGTATTAAGCCGAGGCAATAGTGCGCTAGTTTGTTATACTGTGACTGAAATAAGCACGAGTGACTTATTGAATTTAAAATAAATATAGCAATGGAATATAGAAACAACTGGACTTTGGTAACAATTTTTCTCTTAATAGATCCAATTTAACCTTTACGGACGATTCACACATATCAGTGAAGTCACCGTTCCGTCACAGTACCGGCAAATCTTTCATACTAACAGCACTGACACTTCTCAGTGCAGTGCAGTGCTGACAATGCCGAAAATATATGAAAAATTTGCCGGTACTGTGTCGGAACTGAGACTTCACTGATACGTGCGAATCGAGCATTAGAGTTACTTTGCCTATGCTTTAAATTTTATAGTACATACAAAAAATTAAGAATCTTTATTTGTTTTTGGCTGAATGTACATTGTACATACACCAACGCCATATTGTAAAAAAATTAAGAAAAATTTTAAAACGATTCCATTTTCAAATTCAAAACCTCCGATTCAAAATTCAAATAAGTCATTCGTTCCCACACTCACACCGTTGCCACAGTAATAACCACCTTATGTGGGTGTACACAGAGTCCGGAGCTGGACACGGAGCAGACGGTGGAGCGGCGGCTGCTGGCCGAGCTGGCGCGCCAGCAGCACCAGAGCGAGGAGGACCGCCGGTGGCTGCAGCTGCAGGAGGATAACTTGGTGAGTGATGACGTCATGTCCCCTCCCCATTGCCACGGTAATATGCACCGTATGCGTACGGCACAGAGTCCAGAGCTGGACACGGACCAGGCGGGGGAGTGGCGGCTGCAGGAGGATAACTTGGTGAGTCGTAACGTCAGAACACGGTGCGCGATGACGTACACGATTTTGGAGTTTCTATACCGTTTTGGTCTGTATAGTGACGTTAGCATACGGCACGCTATGACGTCATGGTAAACGTGAATCGCGCTATTGAAGATTGTATACCGCTTGTGTGTGTACAAATTCTGACTGTGAACAGTCAGAACGTAATCGTTTAAACTGGCAGGAGGTCTCATATTTCTTATTGAGTGATAACGCTGTTAAAGATGTCTGCTAATGTGACTGACCAACGTAGTATTCATTTGGAGCGTTGTTCTATGTCGGTCACAGTTTTCATGGTTAGCGGCAGAAGAGTGGTGCTGCATGTTTTAATCAATTAAAATTACGAAACAAAATAAAATGGGTAAATTAGTTGATGAGTATGTCCATGTAGTTACCCAACATAATAATTATGATAATTTCCCATGCGCCTTACCCAATATTGTGTATTCTGTCTTACGGTTGTCTGAAAGAGATCGCTATGTAGCGATAAGACCAGCTATTGTAATTTACGAATCTGTATTATTTAATTAATATAAAACAATGATAGTGGTATATTTCATGTTATAGAAGCGGCTATCGAACGTCCAAGTGAGCACGCCTGCGCCGCCCGCACCTACCACCGCCGACGACCCGGAGCGGGTGGAAGGGCCCCCCGCGCCGCCGGCCGCGCACGACGGCAAACCCTCTAGTCAACCGCATTCCGGTAACTATTGCAATAAAATGTCTTTCGCGTCGTTCAATAAACATGTCTCGTATTTAGTCTTTATGAGTTAACAAATTATCTTGGGCATTGAATCTTTATTATGTAAAATATATATTTTTTTCTCAATTTCGCTTGTGTTAAATATATTTAACGTTTTTAAACAATAAGTGAAGTTTTACTTTTAATTATAGTTGTATTAAGTAATATTGTTCTCTTTACTTTTTTGGTAGAAGAATTAGGTTTTAAATAAAATAAAATAAAATAAAATAAAATGGTGTTTAATTTGTATTTTATTTCAGCGGCAAGTTCATCGGAGACCAGTCCGGCGAACACTGTCAATTCCAAAGAGAGACAACCTAGTGAAGATCAGGTAATGTATTCAATTTATTGATTTATTAATTTTCCGCTTCATCTGTGGAATTTATTTGTCGCGAAGTTATTTTTGACATTCAGTCTATTATTCGCATAATGGATTAAGTCTTTAATAAATAAAAAAATATTAATTGAGAAAGTAACAACACGATTAAAATAATTTTGAATTTGGTCCTTCGAGCCAGTCAGATTATCTCCAAATCAGTTTAAAGCTCATAATTACTCAGTAAATGAATAATCTACAAAAATTAAGCGTTATCATATAAATACGAGCGTCATCTGACAGGTGGTTTTTGATTTCAGTATTGGAAATCAGTTATTTTTGTCTACAAAGTTAATTAAGCAGTTGGAGCGGAATAATTCCTTTTTTTTATCGATTTTCATCCCTACATCCCCAGAGCGCTCCAAGCACCGACCGCGCGGAGCCGGTGTACACAGCGACAACAGCAGTAGTCCGCTGCGTGATGCGGCTGGCGGGCGCGGCGGTGCGCGGCGCGCCGCCCGCCGACGTGCTGGCCGCCGTGCGCGCGGCCGGCCACGCGCTGCGGACGCTGTGCGCGACCGTGGACTGCCTGGTGGCGCTGTACCCCGCGCAGGCGCAGAGGTATTTATAGTAATAAATAGCGCTACACTCTTATAACGCCATAATAGAATTCCATGTTCCGTGAGCGTCACGGACAATATACAAGACGAGAACACACATCTAGAATCGAACTAGATATGTACATTTGTGTGTTTGTTTAAACGCACAATTTCAAGAACTACTGATCCGATTTGAAAAAATATTTTTGTGTTGAATAGTCCATTTGTTGAGGAAGGCTTCAGGCAAACTCCCTTTATTCGTTTCTGGAAACTTTTTGCTGCGTACCTTTTGGTCGTAGCGTCAAGTTATATACCTAATAGCCTTCCTTAATAAAAGGACTATTTTATTAACTAGACTGTTTTGTTTCAGCGTGATGTTAATTTAGCAACTTATTGTTTGATTATGAATCAAACAAATCCTTTTGCATTTGTCATTTATGCGATTTTATAACTAATTTAATAACCATAACTTTCACTGATGACAATTCCCTGTGTGCAGGGAGGTGGAGATGGCGCACCAGGTGCTGAGCAAGGACATGGCGGCGCTGGTGGAGGCCATGCGGCTGGCCATCCAGTACGCCAACACCACGCTGCACCACGACTACACCAAGTTAGTGCTCAACTATTGCTTCATGGTTGCTTTTACGTTGTACTTTTTACTGACTGACTTACACAATTGAAGCATATATGTATATTAGCACACTTGGGCTTGCGATGGTTTGCCTTCCTCATTTTTTTCGACACACACTCTTAGCGTTGCATTTGTATTCCCTGTGTCGTCGGTGTTTTAATTTCCATCTCGCTGGGAAAATAACGCCGAACCAAGTAGGGCGGATCCAACTTTAACGATTGAGGGAGGATATAACTCCGTTCGTTCCCAGTCGCCCTGGATCCTCTCTTGTTTTGCGCGGCAGTTCGTCATGATAACCTTAGTACCATACGGTCACCACCAGTTGTGTAACAATCTCGATCATTCCAGGAGCATGCTGGCAGCAGCCCACGTGCTGGCGATGGACGCGAAGAATCTATTAGACGTGGTGGACTGCATCCGGGCCAGACACCCCGCCGTGGACTGGCGCGCCGCGCTGCTCGACCGCTGCCCGGCCTCGCCGCCGCCCGCCCAAGACCAGGTCAGTGATATGGTGGTGCTGTATGAGTGCTGTGCTGATATCTGAAGGTGAACTGCATCCGCGCCACCCCGCCGTGGACTGGCGCGCCGCCGCCCGCCCCGACCAGGTTAGTTATATGGTGGTGCTGTATGGGTGCTGTGCTGATACCTGATGATTTATTTGGTTTAGATATGAACTGCACCACGACTACCGCACGCCCACGCCGCCCGCTTTCGAACAGTTCTGATATTGGCTTGCGGATTATGTTATGTAACTTTAGTGTTTTTGATTATACTCGTAACCTTCACGGGATTTTAATTGTAGAGAAATTAATTTGCAACGATGAAACTTTAATGCTCTTGTGTATTTTATGTGAGAGCCATAGTTTGCTAGATTAAACATAAAACCACTATTGCGGCTGCAGGATAAGGGTTTTAGCCCCACAAACTTGGATTTAAATTTACTTAACTTCAGCAACTTTATCCATTACTGCCCTGCTGCTGGGCTTGGTTTCCTTCCACCAAAGTAAGGGGCACAAGTCCATTATATGCAGGTCATCTTACCTTAAACATCGTTTTAAACACTACCAAAAACAATCACATCTAAAGTAACATACTTGTGTGTATTTTTCCAGGTACCCCCACAGTCAAACCAAGCGGCGGTACCCTACGCGGCTCCAACGGGCATCAGCAACCCACCGGAGGATGACCCTCCTCCTCCCAAACCAGACTTCAAGATCAACCAGCCAGTCACCACAGTAGCCACACCCAACGTCGACTACACGCCCAAGGAACACAACAGCCTACCTACCAACCGTGTGTCTACCCTCATCCACAACTACAACCTGTACGGGAACGTCCGAGAACCTCAACACATCTACGGCAACACAGAGGGCGTCTCCTTCCAACATTCGCAATCCTGTGACGACTCCAAAATCGATTTGGCCCCACTCGAATCGGTCAAGAGTCGAGTGCAAGCGATCTCGGGGAAAGTCGACACGCCCCCCATATATTCGATCAGCAAGAAGATGATCCAAATAGACCCTAATATAGCTCACACCGACCAGGGGTGATTCGCTTCGCCGATTTTAGTTCGCTTGTAGTCGCTGTTTGTGTTGGTCGCCCCGGGTGCGTGCGTTGTGTAATGATTGACAGTTTTTGATGAAACTTCTTTATCCAAATCTGTTTTTTGGTATAAATATAAAATAGTCAAGTACCAGGGTTGATTAAATGCATTAAATCTTGTTCACTGCGTTTTGTTGTGAAATTGACACCAAAGATAAATAAAAATGTGTAAACTTTGATATTGTATGACCAGTTACATGATGAGTTCACCTTTTCAATTTAAATTTCATTTACAGTATTTATTATAACTGGCTCCAAACATTAGGGTTTCTTATAATAATAGTCTCCACATGAACACATAAAAATAGCTTTGAAACACAAGTGAAAGGTACTGAACTTTCTTGTCTTTGCCTACTTAGTTATGTAAAGATGTTACGTATGAAATCCCGGGGCGATTGAATAGAAGGTTCGAAAGCTTTACTCACTCCCGGCTCGGCTACAGACAGACTAGACTAGCCACCAGCCATTAGCTATTAGTACTTATCTGGACTTAAAGCATTTACGATATACTTAATATTATCATTTACCGAGCAACGCCGCTTCTATCCGTCGACGACGTAGTGCTATTATTAAGCTTTACAAAAAGACAGACCAACGAATGCTCAATATTGTTTGTAGCTAATTGTTTGACGGAATGGGGAGGGCGGTTGCCGATCTTTGCCGCTAGGTGGCGCGCCTTGTATCGTCGTTGATATAACGTTAATTAATTATGTTATAACCCCGTAGCGCGTTTCACGGCACTTACAACGTCAAAACGACTCTTTTTCAACAGAAAAAGGACGTTTTTGAACGTATTGCTAGAATTTGCCTAAAGTGATTTTTTGTTATGCATTTTAAAAGTTAAATAACGATACTCGCTCGGAATTTTTTAAACCTAATTATTCAGTTGTTTTAAACGATTGTGGCGCGGTCTACTCAAAGTTTAGTACCGCCTTCCCCTTTGTGAGTGTGCGTTGTACATGTATTCATCATTGTTACTGTATGTGTGTTTCGTTTATTGGAGTTTATTCATGTACACCCCGTTGTTATTGACGCTTTTACTTATGTATAATTTGAGTTGTTCTGAATTTAAAATGCAATTAAATCATTAAAAAATAAACATCGGTGATCCCTGAGAATACTTGATTCGATTGTCACAATAAAAATATTTTATTGGCAACTTAATAATGAATAAAAATTGATTTATAGTATATATTCGAAAAATGATTTTGGTTTAAGTAAATATTATTCTTATATTTTTACTAATGATAATTTGATGCTTGACAACAATATTAAACTTTTCTGGTGTCGCCGATAATTTAATTATGTTATTGCCTGTATTAGAACAAAGTGATATGGTGCAGTTATATATAAGAAGGGCGTCAATGAGCGGGGCTTAGTGGTATATCTATCGACATATCATCGGCATTGTTGCGCTTTTAGTGTTTCACGTCGTATCGCTTGTGTGAATACATTGTTCTACATATCTACTGATTCATTGACACTAACTATACGTTGTTCACGTTACGATAATTTCACATTCGACAGTTTAACATTTAGTTAACATTGACCGATCACCAGCTGAAATTGATTTGTGATATTATTGCCAATAAATGACTTAAATCGATTTTAATAATAAGATTGTTCGTGTAACAAACGGACTGGCACATTCCTGTATGGAACACCTCATGTGGAATTATTTTCATACTTTTTTTATAATGTTTGTCGTATAGATACTACAGATTTTGTATCGAGCCGAATGACGGAGGCGTATACTAGAGAAATCTTCCATGCAACAATTATTAACCCTTAATGATATAATTTGATGTGAACGGTGAAGTATTATTTTGTAATACAATGTATTATTCGAGTATGTTGCTATGTATCGTCATATCGTGTATATTTTCGTCAGTAAGGTGCGTACGTTGTCACAACATGAACTCAGCATTTAGTTCCCTATTAATGTAACAGTATTTACTAACAGGACGAGAACATATATATTACTTTGCGTGTAAAAATGTACAAAACGAATCGATTGTCCATAATTATTTTAATTTTTATCCAAAGTTTTATTATAAGCTTAGATCTCATATGGAATTTCTAGCGTTATAGTTCATTATTGAGATGATTTTGACGGATTATAGTTCATTATTAGTTGTGTAATTTTATATCAGAATTTATTTATTGATGAACCTCGGTTCCGTATGTAGTTGTTTACCTGATGTGTTAGCGATAAGCAGACGTCATTCCAAAGTGTCTCGTAGCTTCGACCGCAGACCGCGGTCCGGTTTTTGTTTATGCATTCAATAATAAAGGATGAGTCAATAGTCCGCCTTTTATTTATTCTTTTTGTATAAAATAAAATGTAGTTAAAAAGAAGTAATTATTCATAATTTGAATAATTTAAAGTAAGGTAAGTCAGTAATTACAATCCGAACAAAAACACTTTCACAGGCGTCGATCGAGTATCGAGGTCCTACGTGGTTCATATAAGTGTACCACGGGCACTTTCTTGACCATGGATTGCAATTGCAATTGAGTAATTTTGATGATATGATGACAAGTTGGAATAAAACAATAGTTGAAAAAAACACTTTATTAAAAAACAGGTGTTGGATGCTGGTGTTATTCTGTCACAGAGAAATAAATATTTCAAGGCTTCTTAATTCTATATTAACTGAAATTATCAATTAAATAAATACAGAATACTGAATACCATTTCTAATCTGTGTATTTTTAACTGAAATAAATTCTAATGATTTTCTGAATATTAAGTTATACAGAGTGCTTGAAGAATAACATTACTACCGATGTAAGATTACCTTTTACGAGATTTAATTTAGATAAGATTATAAAACACAAAAAACTAAATGCGAACAGATTTCGGTCAAAGTAAACCACAATTAATTATCTATGTGCTTAATTAAATACTTCATGATCATGAATTATGTAAACGTAATTAAAACTATACACAAAGACGCCTGTTGAATTAACAAACTTAATAATGTGTCTGTTGTTAATGACAACTTACAAATTCTTTACATTTTGTATGATGATTGAAATTTGTTTCTGTATTTCACGTCGGACCAAACCATAACTTTATCAATAAAATCTACTCCAACACTGACAATATCAATAAAATGGGAACGTCATCAACGAAACCGAAATGAATTAAACACGCATTATAAGGTATTACTCAAAAAATACTCGTCAGATCTTGCTCATGGGACTACACAACAAGCACCAGCTTTCAAGTATAAAAAGAATCATTGACCATTGTAATTGGTTCACTCAGTGAAAAGTTATGAGGTAACACGTAAAAGATAGGCGAAATTAGAACCTCCCCTTTTTTTAAGTCGGTTAAATAAACGACGTAAAACACGGATGCAAATAATAAATAAAATTAGTGAAATTCATGTTTATGAGAACAATTTTTTCAAAATCTAACAAGACTATATTATTGTTCTTATTTTTATTATAATCAGCTATAATGTCTAAGATAAGAATAAGCTTGCCCAAACACTTTCAAACCTAGATAAATATCACTCAGTTGAAATGTGGAATCAAATAATTATAACCTTAACGGGTAAATACTAAATCCCTGATGTACAGGCACATGAACATTTGTCAGTGTCTACTAACAACTAGTGATATTCATGTCTTCATTGGCGAAAAATTTGTGGTTCAAAAATTCTGTGAAATACAATAAAGTATGTAACTTTCTTCTCCTTTAGCTAATAACCTTCAACATGAGGTTTTATTCGTTATAAAACCTTCCAGTTTTCTATTTTCTCACATCAACTGTTAAAATTTAAATTAAAGTTTGTTAGGATACATTTTTTATTCTAACATTATTTCTCTTGAATAATTCTCACTGTAACTGAATTAATTGTAGCCAGGAAAAAAAAGAATAAGTCCCAATCAATTTATTGCAAGTTGCACTGCGTATTTATTTTCCCATAGTGCATAGCAACAAACATTATGTATTTCACAGACAGCAAACTGTATGATTTGTGACCTAGCAATCAAGGAAGTTTGCAGCCATAAGTAACTCAAGGGCGATTTCTGGAGCGATGGGGAACTCTGGAATCTCAGTGGACGAGTTTGTGTAGCGCACCTTGTATGTGAAGTACATGCATACCTTTTGCAAGACATGAGATCTGAAAAAGAAACATATAATATGTGAACATAAATGAAAATATAATTCATCACTTTATTTTCTAATCAAGCTAGATTCTCATTAAAAAAAAACATGCATATATACACTATTGCCTTACTACAAACATAATACACCAGCAGAGATTGGCAAAATGTAAACATTACATATTTTAATCTTTTGAAAGCCTGAAAATGCCCCCCAACAATCACTATTCGAGAGAAGGTTGTTAGAGCTTACTTCCCAGGGGCATTTCCATATCTCCACATGTAATCATGACCTTTCAACATTTTGGGTAAATGCAACTCATGAAAATAAAATCTGTGATCATGATAATAATGATTGAATGATCAAGCCATTTTACTGCTAACTTGAGCGGAGGGAAACTTTAAAAATAAGGATGTATAATGGATGAACTTAATGCCTAACGGCATTCTATAGCATTTAACCGTGAATGTTATGTTTAGAATGTGGTACTCACGGGATCTCCCTAAAATTGACTTCATTGGCTTCATTCTCAGCAAACTGTCCCGGTCCACTAAGCATGGCCTTGATGGTGCCAGAGGTGAGTGCATGCTCCCTCTTGACAATGAACTCATGGCCGTCGGAAGAGACCAACTTCACATACATTGCCTCAGGACCTTCACAGCCCCCATACACTCTTTCTTCACCACCTGTTTGGAAGATATCACAAAAAGCTTTATAATTGCTGTAATACATTATTGAACGCTTATACACTTAGCTTCTTCTGTAGCTTAGCCAAGACTCTCTTAGCTTTATTTTGAGGCAAGATCACTACCAGCCAAGTTGTAAATAGAAGTAAACAAATGTGAGGGTACTTTGGAAAACACGTGAATTGTTTTGTTTTATTATTATGTCACTAAAGTACCTAATTCACTTCATATTCAACTAAATGTTTAGAATTTCGTAAATAAAATAGTGAAATAATGTTTTGAAGACTACAAAATTACGAAATGTATCATTTACTAAAACCTACTAAAAATCAATAGTAATAATCTTAAGAGTCAAGAATTTGAGAGTGATGATGGTTTTTATGTACCCTGTTCACAAACATAAACAAGTTACAATTTTGTTTTAAGTATAGGTGTAGATTATAAGTTATAAGCCGTGGTAAGTAACCGGAGCCAGCGCCGGAGCCCCCGCCCGCGGAGCGCTGCTCCTCACCGACCGTGCCGGCGGACGGCGCCGCGGACCCAGGTGCTACACTTTGTTCTGACATGTCTCCTGCATAACACAAAAACATACTTATATGCTATGTATACATAGTCGCTCAATATATTAAAAACACCAACATATTGACTGTAAGAGCATTTTTAGATTAGACATTAACTTATTTAAGAAGTTTATTACTCAACAATTCCAAACACAGTCACAGTCACAGTAAAAGAACAAAAGCTGGCCTTATATGCCAATTGTATTTTTTGGAGTAGCCCCTTCGATAATGACAATTATAAAGATACAGTTTAATAATTAACTTTTGGCGCATTGTCCATTTTTTTAATAATAAATAAACAAGTAAATACGAGTCTAATTCACAAAAATAGATCTTCACTGGATAAGGTGATACATACAACCCTTTGTCATAAAACCTTCCAAAACAAGACAATTTTTTGAAACAGTCAAATTTAAACATACCTATTAAGTTTGTTTACTTCGTTAAAACCTTTAGATTTAAATATTAACTACGAAATATGGTATTATAAAATATTAATGAATGGTGATCAGGTCAGGTTATTTCTTTCTGTCACTTTTTGACATTATTGAGAAATCAATTTGACGTTTCAATGACAATTTTGCTACAGATCTAAAATCTAACAGCTAAAAAAGGGCTCAGATTTTTTCATTGATTCAGACTACAAACACACTCACGCACATAGGTACGAACCTACGAACTCGAACAGAACATTTAAGGTAGTAAAAACTGCACTTGGCAACAAGCGGCACTCTTGCTCAGCTACAGGTTTCATGAAACATTAAATTTTACCAGCGACTTTTACCTCAAAATAAGGATCTTTTACAATATAAGTACATACTCTGTGGATGGTGGATATCTGATCACAAACAGCTTCAGATGAAAAGTTAAATTAAAAATTTTCAAATTATATGGCTCAAATGGACTTATAGTGATGGAATGTCGCACATGCATGCTAGGTACATTATGTGAAACATGCGAGATTAAGCGCAGGGTACAGGGAACGCGACTTGCCATCGATTTAAAACGTTCCATCTAGCTACCCTTTCGAATTTCTTTCACGTCGAAAACCGCAACAAAAACGATAGAGACATTTTTAACATTAACGGAAACAATACACATAATATAGAGTGATTGTATTTATTTATTTGTAATTCTAAAATATGTAAAGTTATTAGAATTGTGGAAATAAATACAGTCATTCGGGGTAACTTTGATACATCATCGGCGTATTTTCTTAAAAAACTTTTACTACGTCGCATATGAGATAAAAGTTATGAGTTAATCAGTGCCCTCTTGCTGGTTTTCATACTGTCAAATTGTAAAAAGTCTTTAAAAACGACAAAATATATTAAAAGTTTGCAATTTTGTTGTGTGTCAAAGTTACCACCCCTATATGGGTAACTTTGACACCGATGATATATTTTATCAAAAAATCTTCTAAACTACCTTACTTATAACTTTGATGTAACATTTATTAATACGGTGATAGCCTGTTTTATGATAAGACAACAAAAAAAAAGTAGTTTGACGGGTTAGTTTTCATGTAAAAGGCACTAAATTAAGAAAATTCAATGAAATAGTATTAAATTTTGTTTTTTAAATCCTTTTTTGGTCTTCTATGAAAAAGATATTAAATGAAATGTATCATCAATTGATTACCTACATTGTTAGCTTTGAAATGAGACATTTCGGCTTCCTAGGACGTCTACATCGATAGCAATGATTAAAACAGTACAGGCGCCCGAGCAGCTTGAAGGTTGAAAAAACAAAATGGCTGCAATTTTTTCATTTTATTTCTGGGCAAATAAAGAAGTCCCGAGGGCCCTGGGATGTTTGACTAACACTAAAATTGGTAAATCGCAAAAGTCAGGATACATCTAAGGGATAGGTACATACATTGATACTGTCAAAGTTACCCAGAATTTGTTCAAAATCTGACTTACCGGTATTATTTGTAATTTTAACGAAGATGCAATTGAAAATTAATAAAAATTGTTTATGTATCGAAAGTAGACATGTTAAAGATTGTATTATATTATAACACACCTTGATAGCATTAAAGTTTTGAGAAATATATAAAAAGTTTTACGTCGGAAAAAAACACGAATAGTTACGCACGTTTTTGAAAGAAAGTTTTTTATATTAGCTTTGTTTGAAAACCACTTTTTATTTAAGATTACGTTAACGACGTTCATTATGTACATAAAATGTACTAAATAAATTTTATGCGCCAAATGCTTTTCACGTAAAAAATAAAAAACTAGTTTGGGAGCCGACTGTCAAAGTTACCCTAAAGAATCAAAGTTACCCCGATTGACTGTAGCGCTTAATGAAAAACCTAAGTTGAATAAAATATTTTTTTACCGTCATTTACTTCTAAGTAAGCATAAATGATTACACTAAATGCAAATTGGTAAAACTATTAATATTTAATATGAATAAAATGCATGTATGATATATTATGGTTTAATTGGTTTATTGAATTTGATGAAAATGAAACATTTGCGTCCATCACTAAGGTTTTGAAAGATGTTACATGAGCCAAACATTCCTTGATTTAAAAATATAATTACGTTGTTCTCAAAAATCATGCAAGATATATTCCTTTGAGATATTCACGATTGATTAATTGTCTATGACATAAAGTTTTTTTTATGGCAATAATTAGAAAGGGGGCCGTCGACCGACGACGATTCGGCGGATTTTTTTTTGACATGGCTTTTTGGCTTCATTTCATTATTTTGACATTTCGATGTCAACCGCTACGTATTTCTTCAAAGAAAGTAGATTTTTCATCGTTTTTCACTTCCTCTCCGTTTTTTTCAATCGAATAGAAGCGTAGAGAGACAAGCGCGCGACAAAGTTCGACGGAAACCGAAGATGAACTCCAAAAATTCCGCGAGAACCATGTGACACGAATACGAAAAAGGGCTTCCAGACCGTCAATGTGACAGAAATGTTTTCTGCCATCGCGACGAGCGAGAGCGACCGCGGAGCCCGAGCGAGCACTAGGCGCGATCACCGAGCAGCGATATAGGGCAAGCGCGTCAAAAATGTGCGCGAGATGGCTAGTCCGCCACCGAACCCTAGAGAAGGTGCGGAGGGCGGCTCCGAGTTCCCGGAGGAGACGGGCGGGCCGAGCGCGCCCGCCGCGCCGAAGAGGTTCGTAGCGCCGCCGGCGTCGCAGGTGCCCACCAAGGTGCAGTACGTGGCGGTGGACGCGGCGGGCCCCAGCGGCATCAAGCAGTGCTTCCGGACCGTGAAGACCGCGCGCCGCGTGCCCACATTCAAGGCGCGCGCGGAGCCCGCTGGCGAGCGGCCGCCGCCCGAGCGCCGGCCGCGCCGGGACCGCAGCAAGCGGCACGTCTGCGCCACCTGCGACAAGCGGTTCTCGAGCCCCGGCAAGCTGAGCCAGCACGTGTTGAGCCACACCGGCGAGCTGCCCTTCTCCTGCGACCTCTGCGACAAGCGCTTCAACTCCAAGTTCAAGCTCGTCCGGCACAGCCTCATCCACAGCGAGGCCCGCGCCTTCGCGTGCACCACTTGCGGGAAAACGTTCAACCGCAAGGACCACCTCACGAATCACGTCAGGGTGCACAATCCAGTCAAGAATCTGTACACGTGCGAAAGGCCCGATTGCAGGAAGTCCTACACTTCCCACCTCAGTTACAGAAAGCATGCCGCCCTGCATTCGGCCGAGGAAGGAAACTTGCAGTGTAAGATATGTGACGAAATTTTCAACACGAGGCAGGAAATAGTGTATCATTTGAAAGTCCACACAGGGAGTCGGACCGTCAAGAGTGAGATGGACAAGAAGTTCACCTGTGACTACTGTGACCGGAGGTTCTTCACTGCGAAGGATGTGCGGCGACACCTCGTCGTTCATACAGGTAGAAGAGATTTTTTATGCCCTTATTGCCCCCAAAAATTTGGACGTAAAGATCACTTAGTTCGACATGTTAAAAATGCACATCCTGATGAGTCTTGGAGGTCGGCTGCTGTAGGCACATCTAGGGAACCGGTGCCCGAGGCTTCCTCGTTCGAGGATAGCTTTCCCGAGGTCCCCATTGAGGAAGGTGATTTTGATATTTGGAAGGCGCCTTCCCCCAAGGAATCATCGGAACCTACAAGAGTTCCATCTCCAAATATTATTGTAGAAATTCCCGACCTTGATATAAAGGTGGAACCGTTAGACATTAAGGTAGAGCAACCGACATCTCCTGAATATGGAACTAGTTACTCTACAGGGGGTAATGTTGACTATCCGGTGGTGTACATGGTACCTGCCCCTTACGGTCAGTCGTCGTCGGACCTCAATTACATCCCAACCCCTGACCCCTTAGATGTGCATTTGCTGGGTCCTGGCAACGTTCAGTCGTTACTGTTGGACCCTGGGGAGGGGCCTTCGGGCCTCTCGAGCCAGATGCTCGAATTGTTAGAGGAGAGCGAACCAGCGTTTCCTAGTGAAGAAGGGCGGGTGCAGCAACGGCTGCCTGCCTTCACGCAGGCGTTCCAGACTGCGCAGAGCCCCAAGCCCCCACCTCCGCCCCCTCCGCCCCACTAGCATTCGCATCTCATGCATTTAGCTTATGTGAATACCGAGCTACCTCACTAGGTAAGGTTGGTCTAAGCTGTATATAGTCTGGACGAGTACCAGTTGGTATAATCTAATGACTCATTTCAACAAACCGCTCAGGTATCTATCTATTACAAAACAGGTGTTACTATTATAATTAAGTATTTTAATAATGAAAGACAATTTTAGTATTGATAGTGCAAGTAGAATTTCATACCGCCTAGAAATTGTGAAGATTGTACATTAACGTTTTGGTTAATATATAATTTGTATATACATTACCTTGTGAGCTATTCGTTGAAATGAGTGTGTTACATCTGGAAGTGTAATATAATGCCAAGTTTATAGACATTAAGTTCAATTGGACATTCTGATTTTCGTTTATCTACTTAATAGAAATATGAGGGTATTAATGACCCTCGGAGGAAAATTGCCAAATTGTTACTATTCGTTCATGTCAGGTATACCAAAATATTTCCGAATTCTACATGAATATGTGATCTAGTCGTGTATGTACTTTCGGAATTGTAAATTGTTTATTTATAGCGTGCAAGTTACAGTTGTGGAGTTTATGTGGGACCAACTCTAGGAGCTGTAGATGGAATGAGTACATGCGGTCGCTAAGATTGTGAACTGTAATTACTAGGAGGACAATAATATTAGTTTACGGGATTGTGTATGGGGTGTATGGCTCTTGAAAACATTAGGCCGTATAATATGTTTTAGAGAGGCCTACTGTTTTTCCACGCGTCTATAATACAACGGAGCATATGCCTACAGTGTACAGTATAGATCCGAAAGCAAGCGGTACCAACATCAGATCTGTTAGCTAGAGTGCAGTATCATCGTAGTGTAAGTTCCGAACACAGTAAATGATTAACGCTGTAAATAACTAGGGACTCCTCGTTCCAATGTTCAGAATGATTTTTAACTTTCCAAATCGTTGGGGAAGTCGGCAGTAACAGAGCAATAACTATCCCTCATACCTCAGAAGCGCTTTGCTTCCTTAGCATAATTATAAGAAATTCTAATTGGATCTGTCCGATCGGCTAAGTAAGAGCTTCAATATACATCATTTCATTGTAATAAGATGTGCCAAAAAATCGTGAAATCGTAAATCATTCTTTTTTTTTGCCGTTTTTATTACTAACGGGAGAATCGCAATGATTTTTTGTTGATCATGTAGAACAATTTTGCGCGAATAAACTGAGCTGAAATAGACGTTGTGTTGTGTACATTGTCGCAAGTTCAGATATTATGTAGAATGTTGTTCGAACAACCGAAAGTGGTCTTTGTCGAAGCTGTAAAAAAGTGATTGTCTTGGCATATGTTTTAGGATTATGAGCCAAATTATGTAATTTGTTGCACGATTCTCTTGGATACTAGGTGAGTGTAAGTGTCAGAAAATTGATGTAAAGTAAAATCAATTGTAAAAAAAATGGTACGATTGAAACAGAAGGATGTGATAACTGCTGGATTATTAGGTGCCTTGCATTTCTGATAACTATTATAATTATATAGACCTTTAACCACACGACCGCTGATTACGAGGAAGAATAACCAAATATTTTTGTATATCGTCGACACGTTACACGTTTTCAAGATTAGTGAAGTGTTTGATAATAATTTTTGAGCAATAGCCTATTTAATTCAACCATGCGCTCAGTTTTTTACACCTGGCGTTTGAACGTTTTAATGATATTGGTAGAAAGTATGAACTCCATGATGTACTACCAAACCGACGCTCTCCTTTGGATCGGTTATTTTAAAGGGTTTTTTTTTTATATAATACACGCTCTAATCCTCTTGCCTTTGTTTAGAAATTTGTCAATCAACCTGCGTACGCAATTAAGTGAGTTACTTCGCGTAACTTCGGCTGGTTATTAAAACCTGATGAATGACTAACGCGTATCTACAGAATTGTGATTAAAATATGGTAATATACACAATTTCTCTTAACGCGACTGACCTATCGAAAGTTTTTTTTATATATACTAGAATGAATGGGTAAAGTAAAGTTCAAGTAATGTTAATGATGTAATTAAAACAGTAATTTTGTTGGGAATTGATTTCAATTATGTTGTATTATGTACGAGATGTTGGGTTAATTTTTGAAGGATTTTTCATGGAACCTATATAAACCTAAAGAAGTTAAATATCTGGGAATGACCCCAAAATAACCTGAGATGTAGGGGGACCGTATTTTATGCTGAGGTTTATTCCAAAGTTCGCCCATGGCAGGGTGTTGCTACCTTAGTATAGGTATATTTATTATAACATCAACCTAAGGGCCCTAAGTTACTTTTGTATCAAATCAAAAATGTACACTTATGTCCACAGTAGTCAATAATAAGGTGTAGTCCACATAATGAATTTTGCATATTTTTTATCAATTTAAAATTGTAAATATAATTGATGTGCGAGACGATAAGAGCGTAAAATAAGTTTTGAGGTAATGCAGTAAATTGAATTAAATGCAGTGACTTATTGATTTTAATATCAGTTGAATGTTATTGTGGTTAAAGGTTAACTATGCCATTCTTGGACACTGACAACATTTTTATTGTTAAGATTTTTAATTTTGCAGCTCGACAAGCTCTTTTGATTTAAGTTTAAATACAGTGAAATAATTAATAATTACGATTTTATTGGAATTTTAAAGGATTTTTCTAAATAAAACGAATTTAGGATTAGTTGTAGAAGAATAGTCACTGCAGTATTCTTTTAATATTGCATTGTTTTAAGTTCTTTAATTTTTGTACAACAAGCATTTACAAAATAGAATGATTTTTTACATATTAAAAATGTGGAAATTGTAGAAAACTTTTTATAAAAATGTTGTTTTCTTCAAGAATGGCAGTTTTAAACTGCGAATATTTTCTCCACTGACACTCAGTACACATTTGAATACGTAAATATTAAGATTATGTTACTTTTAAAAATTAAAATAAATATTTTTAAATGTTTGGCGTCTAGTAATAGCAACAAAATTAATTGAAGTATAAAAGGATCCAATGTTGTAAACGCTTCATATTATAAAATATGTAAATATTTCTAATCTAATAGGTTAATAGGACTGTAAAAAATTTTATCTACCTCAATTGAAACTTATTCTTACGACTAGAATATTAATTATTACTTTAGGTTAGTGAGAAAAGAGAATGTTAGTTGTTATATTTGAGAAATACAAACAACCGAAGGGTGGTTCAAATTTGTGTACAAAAAAGCGTTTAGCGTTTTTGATGCTACCTCAATTTATAATATATTACCTTTTTTTGAAGTCATACCTACTGTTTAAAAACTGAATTTTTTTAAATATATTTTCATTTAATTTACTTTCTGTACCAAAATACTAGAAACGCTTAAATACCAATTTGTACACTTAAAATACATAAAACTTGTTTTTAATGTTAGTGTATGCTGCAATATCGAATTCATTTCATTTAAACAACTTAAGTTAAATATAATTTGCTTCATTAATGACGCTCATGAAAATCATTTTGATGTTGGGTTTAATTTGAAAAAAAATTAGAAATACATCGAATCCTGTTGACGTATCTGGGATAAAAAAAAATACTACACCGTTTTGAGAGAAACTTAAAAAAATATAAATAATTATTATAATTAGATACCTACTGAAACATTCAAAAATTTTCAAAAAATAAACTTTCATGATTATTTCATATATTGTTGGATTACATAGGAGTTTATAGCACAATATCGATAACCTGGTTGTAATATGTATGTTTGACTTTATATCATAGTTTTTATTTTATTTATTTTTCAGATTTTATATGCATTAGACTTTCCGTAGATCCGCTAGTCAGACAATAGCAGTACTCAAATAGCCTGATTTTAATGATAATTTAAGATGTACATACTTTTTTTGTATGACCAATTGAATTAAAGTTTAGATTTGATTCTCAGCCATAAATAATAATAACAGAGAAAATTGACTATTAAGAACATTTCTGTAATCCCTCATAATATCAATCAATTTCCAAGTGGCAAAGTCAAAAAATAACTGATAATATCCTCAAGGCTAGGCTGGGATGCAAATCAAGACACAACTATGCCTCAATGAGTTATATAAACTGTAAAAATAATAGTATTGATAATAATTTAAGCACGGAGTGCAAGTGAACACAGTACAAAAATAATAGTACTATACTTATACATTATATCTCTATATATTTTACTAGTACCTATTGTAACAGAAATATACAACGATGACAACAATATATTTTTATAACATTTTAGATTATTAAATATATTTTTAAAATGGTTAACATATCAAAGACTACTTTTGTATGACCAAGTAATATCTCTTGTGCGCTGTGTCCTTTAGCGATTGAGCTTCATAGTAGGATATACCTGTTTGTCACTTGCTGGTAGCTTCAGGCCATTGTGTATTAAGACTTAGTCTGTTCCAAGAGTGCGGCAATATTTGCTGAATGAACGAAATGCCAATAGTTCGACAAATTTGCAGCTGCACAGCTATAGAGACTTTTACTAACAAATCTTGCAGGGATGTCCATATAGTCCTATTGTCCAATACTTCAATCTCTCGACATCTGTGATTCGAGCTCAAAATAGTTGAAAGTCTAAACCTTGTTCAGTTGTGTTCTGGGCGTATTAAGAGATCACTTTGGATCCCATTTCTGAAACATCCTTTGTGAATTTCGCTGGTAGAGGTCTCTGTTTGTATTTATTTATCACATGTCACTTGACAATAAACTATATCTTGTTTAATGTTTAGTAGCACAAAGTGTTTGTTCCTTTTTATTGGGAACATTTTTATGCATAATTTTGATTGTTAAATTTTTATGTCCCAGTTTTTATTTTATTTTTTGACCAGAAAATGAGTGTGACTCGTGATGTTTTATAATTGAAAACATGTTGTGTAATACCAAATAATACATAATTTTATTGTACGTTTACATATTGTAATGGTTATATTTATTTATGTAACTGTTATGTTTGTAAGTTTGGTTAACAGTTATTGAAATGCTGGAAGTTGAACAGTTTTGTGATTATAAAATATATGTTTGGACTGGTGATACTGTTAATGCAAATTTATAAAAATGTGTCGGACACACGATATATACCTCTTTTAGTATGAACATGTACTTAATACAAGAAGAGACCCAGTTTTGTCCAGTTATTCAGGACGATTGTTCAAATTTAGGCATACCTACATATTTTTATGAAATAAAATTTGAAAATGTAGACAAGTAGGAAACAAAAATTATTCAGTCAAATATTCAAACATGATATTTGCAGCATAACATACCGTACCCTTTTAGTAAAAATACTCTTGTTATCTTTGGATTTTTACAGTCATAATGATGAGGAAACAAGGGGAGGGGGGTTCGAATTATAGATATAAAGCGGAAGGAAGAATCTTTTAAAGATATTCTACCCACCGGTCATTGAGTCATTCGCTTATCGGTGTATTTGTTGATAAATGACTCAACGTTGGCAAGCCGATTAACTTGGCAAAATTGGGCCGCCCTTGTATACTAAAAAGTTGAACCAGTCCAAAAACGACTTCTAGCAAAACCGACTCTGATCTATTGATTATATTGGTATACGTAATTTGGTACATAACATAGGGGCCTTATAATATAAATAAAAATAATGTAGAAGATTGTTTGAATTGTAACAAATTGAAAAAAATATTTTTTAGAAGTCTATAATATTTTAATGAGAAGAATCTATTTTTGTTACGCTTTTGCAGTTGATAAGGCATTTTATATTGAATGTTGGGAGGTTTAATGATTATAATTTGGATTTAACATATAAATCGCGTGCCTGGATGGGCTGTTTCATTGCTAGCGATAAGCGAATGGTGTTCTAGTTTTATTTTTTGTATTGATACGGCCAAAATGAAAAGTCCGAATTCTTCGCAAGATTGTTGTTTTACGATTAATTAAAAACTTAAATAATCATGCTTTTATAAGTCATAAGTCATAAAACAGTGCAAATAATGTATAATTTAATTTTGTGTATGTATTTCTGTTCTTTACCACACTATAACGTTGTCGAACTTTAAATTACAGTAAATAATTAAAAATGACCAGTTAACTCAATTTTACTTGACATTATTAGAACATTCGCGGGCGATGAAACGTTAGCCTAGAAATTCATATCATGTCAAAATTACAGTACATTTGAAACAAGTTTGTTAATTCGTTGTGGAGCCACACGTAATGTAGTCGCATTCAACATGTAAAGTTAGTTCCGATTTAAATTTAATGTAATGGGATTAAAACAATGTCATCGATTGAACCCTCGCAGGACAACCTATTGAATTCATTACCTGTACCTGGTTTATAATAAAACGATGTAAAATTATGGTCTTCATTGTAATAAATATTTTGATCAACAGAAATGTGTTTTCAGTTACTTTATTATTTTTACAGGTTGATAATAACTGGCATGTTCATGGATTTAACTTTTCTTCATGACTGGCTGGTGCCTCAGTATTTTTTACTCCCCTTTCTTTTAGGTTAATTTTCAATAGGGGATAAATTCTTAGTGCTTTCCTCACACTAATTAATAAAAGGAACGTATTTGTAACTAGAGAATGGCTGGACCGATTTTTATTTCCCGATCAACAGAATAACTTATAAAAACATTGAAATGTTTGGTGTTTGAAGTACTTACCTATCAAATGAGCAAAGTTGCTGAGGTTATAGTATACACAAAGATGTTTTAAATATCTAGATGGAACATCGAATCCGCGCAAACGTGTCAAAAAATTGTGGCTAACTGTTAGCCACAATTTTATATCATTACGCACACATAGACAATAGATGAACGGATAAAACATCGCCTGCACGCCACACATGCTTGATAATGTTGCCTTGTCTTTTTTTGTTTTCATTGTAGGGCGACGCTCAATCTATAATTTAAAACATCAGAGTATATACAAGTGCTATAAGAATGTAGTAGTAAGATATTATTAGTATTGAATTTATGTATTGCCCGTCATAGAAAAATAAAAAATCGCCATGCATTGTGTTTGACGTTTGAAGTACCAGGAGAGCAGAGCTGCTGAGGAATAATAATTATTATTATTAGAAGGTAGTATTGAAATTATTTTTTGCCAAATACCGTCATATGACAAAATAAAGTTAATCGTCCTAATGGACTTACTATACTAACGTTAGTAAGTCCATTATCGTCATGCGCTGTTTGGCGTTTGAACTGTTTGAAGTACCAGGAGAGCAGAGTTGCTGAGGTAGGTAGTAGTATTTAAGTATTATTAGAAGGTAGTTTTGAAAATATGTTTTGCCAACTACCGTCATTTATGAAAATTAAAGTTATTCCTATCGTCATATGACAAAATAAAGTTAATCGTCATGTGCTGTTTGACGGTTGCAGTACCAGGAGAGCAGAGTTGCTGAGGTAGTAGTATTTAAGTATTATTAGAAGGTAGTTTTGAAATCATGTTTTGCCAACTACCGTCATTTATGAAAATTAAAGTTAATCTACCGTCATATAACAAAAAGTTAATCGTCATGCGCTGTTTGACGTTTGAAGTACCAGGAGAGCAGAGTTGCTGATTTAGGCTAAGCGTCCACATGTCGGTATCGTACGAATCGGACGCATCGCATTAAACGGATCGTAGTATTCTTTGTATAGAAAATCATACAAGTGCGTCCACTGATCCGCATCGTACGGATCGTACTTTCTATACAAACTGCGATACTGCGATGCGTCCGATACCGATCTGTGGACGCTTAGCTGTAGTAGCCGTAGTAGTATTTTAGTATTATTAGAAAGTAATATTGAAATTATGTTTTTACATAAACCGTCATTGAAAATTAGAAGTGAAACGACAAGAGCTTGACGATCGTCATTTCATTGCATAATTAACTAAACATGTATTGTTAGTTTACCCGCACACAGTGAAGACAACTTAATAGTAGATTGTATTACAAGGGTGGAAAGTAATATTTTTTCGGCGAGGGCGCTTTTTTGAATCCGAAGTGAGGGATTCTAGAGTACCTCGCTACGCTCGGGATTCTTTAGTAGAATCCTGAACGTAGCGAGGGATTCAAAGTATGTCGCCCGAGCCAAAAATATTTGCTCCCGAGTGATACACTCTACTTTTCATCCCCCTATGAGAAAATAAAAGGCGCCTCAAATTCAGGAATAATACTGTCACAGTCACTAAACTAACTAAACCGACTAACCCGACTTACTCGACTAACCCGACTTACCCGACTATTATTTAAATAACGGGCAGGAAAAGTTATATGAAAATTTATTCCCGCCCGCTATTTAAATAACGGGCAGGAAAAGTTATATGAAAATTCATTCCCGCCCGCTAAATAGAAAACACCAACTTTGGATCCGCTTAAGACCGAAACCGAACCAAGTCGTCTTTTTCGAATAGGTGGGATGAAAAAATATTTGTTCTTTCGACTTTCATTTGTTCGTTAATGACATGATCACATTGTATTAATTTTAGATGGACTACGGCTTATTTTTGATTTGCATATTACTCGTTCTTTATGTGGACCATGGGCAAGAAAAAGAGCCTGTAGTCCACCGAGGTGAACTAAACACATAGACCATAATTATGACCGATGCCTGAAAAGTCCCCACTCGTAATTAAAAATATTTAACATTAACTTAATTTCAAGATCGTATTACTTGACTAGCGAACCGCCCTCGCTTCGCTTCGGGACCCGTAAGTATCAACCGCGTAGGTCCCGCTCCCGTAGGAATTTCGGGAAGATAATAAAGTATCACCAAAATTAATTGAGGTTAAATTAAATTAAACTTAGAAATAAAGCTTACGACAAAATAATAGCAAAGTAGCAAAGGATCACAGCAAGATTAATTCAGATTAAACTTGGAAACGCGGCAAGTTTGGTATGGCAGTGGGTTCGACCAAATTTGATTACCATAAAAACGGTTCTAGTGTGTTAATCTTAAAAGATAGACATATTATACTGTCGTGGACATTTTTTTAGATCATTTCAAGAGGAATAATTCTTTCATACATATATTTTTGGTATCTTGAATCGTTTTCGCAACGCATGCAACGAAAGCCCTCGAGAATGAATAATTTTCCCCGTTTTTTCCACATTTTCCATTATTTCTTCGCTCCTAATTGTTGCAGCGTAATGTTATATAGCCTATAGCCTTCCTCGATAAAAGGTCTATTCAACACAAAAAAAAATTTTCAATTCGAACCAGTAGTTCCTGAGATTAGCGCGTTCAACCAAACAAACAAACAAACAAACTCTTCAGCTTTATAATATTAGTATAGATAAGGAAAAAAAAACAAGTGAATGCAGCCAATAAAGATGAAATATATTTTATTGCTGATCAATTCGTTAACAAATAACACATAGAGACTTAGAACCAGAAATAACAAAATAAATACCTAATCCATGGTAAAACAGTAAAACCAAGAGAAATGCGTCACAAGTAGTCTATAAACATGAAATTTCTATACACTTCGTTACAATTACCTTTACTTACAATTTTACACAGATATACATTCAATATTCAATATAGTAAATATACAGTTCGGTGGTTATCACGAACAAGGTGTTACCTAATTCGCTAAACCTGAATTTGAACTAAATTAAAATTGTACTAAAATACTAACACCATCCCTATCGAGGCCTGTCTGAGTATAATTATAGAAAAATATCATCGAAAGTAAATCGTGCCTCAGCGATGAGGAGTCCTATAAATGCACAATAACACCAGTCACATGGGAATGTTCACTCGTTGCGCTCCGAGGTGCTCCGTCTCAGTCTATGGACGAACTGAAACGCGAGAAAAAATCATTTTACTGTCCGTCTTTTGAATTTTCTCACTCTACCCGTTTTAGAGGGTTTGTTTTTTAATGAGATACTATCTAAATTTGGCAGTTCCGTGTCCGTTGACTTCTCGGCTCGTTTCAAATATACAGGGTTGTCGTTGGCATCATGGTCCGAGCTGTCCACTCCGTTCTCCATTCGGACGGTGTTGACATAGTTCTGGGAGGGGCTGACATCCATGTCCTCATCAGAATCGGGATAGTTTCCGTTTGGTTCGTGCCTCTTATATTGGAAGGTGTGTCGATAGCTGACATCCTCATCGGAGTCCGCTGAGCCCCTAGACACCTTGTATCGTCTGTTGATGTTTTGAAGAGACTGATTCTTTTGAAGCTCGCCGTGGATGGAGTCCCGGATGTTCATTTCTGAGGTGGATTTGGAGCAGTACTCTTCTTTGTCTGATTCCGAGTATTTTCTAGACAGTCGTCGGGTGAAGGGGGTGGGTTCTGCGGGCGGGGGCGACTGGGGCGCGAGGGGGGACTTCAGTTTGACCTCGGGCCCGCCGCCGTAGATGTCGGTGAAGAACCTCCACAGCTCCTCGCTCAGCTGCGCGTGGTCCGAGCCTTGTTTCAGCATGTACGTCTTCTTGCCGTCAACCTCCTGGATATAAATAAACATGGGTTTAATGATACCGAAGCCAATGGGTTCTTAACACTAACACTAATTGTGACATCCTCATGCCGCTTAACGACTGCAATCTAAAGGTAACAACACCAAGGGCAGACAGTTTACGTGCCTTTAGTAATAACCTACGGATGTTAAACGTGATAACGGTGCCTGTTTGTGTGATTTACCACATGATTCAATTGAGACATCAGTATAAAACAACAATCGTGAATACTCATTATTGAGCTGTGACAACTGTACATATTCATTACCTATTATGTAATAATATTTCAAGCGAGAACAATTGTCAGTGCCTTCTACAATTGAAGCAGGTCGCCACCTCAGTATTAAACAACAGTGAGTACCCTTTGTATTCGGAGCGTGAAAATAGTCCCCATTCATTAGCTAACTATATACATACCACCCGACTGCCCCAACTCCCCCCTACCAACCGTGCGCACCCCCGTACCTGCTCGGTGACGATGCCGGCGTTGTCGACGGGCGGCGGCGGCGAGCGCGTCTTGTTGCGCACGAACGCCTGCCACTGCCGGAACCAGTGCATGCTGATCGCGTACACCGCGCGCGGCCGCTCTTGCTCCTGACGCGTTATGATACATGTTAATTTAATATCGGTATAAAGGGCTCTGTATTTTTTACGTAATATTACGTTACGGGAATGTAGGGGGAAAATATTCACGTCACAAATGATTATGCGAAATTTTTGACACATTCGTGGTAGATGACAAAGCTGTGTCACAATTCGTGCAATGTACAAAGGTTTGCGCGCATGTGAGTGAGCGCGGTTTGTGTCCTTACATTGCTGATTGACGGCGAGATTTTAAAACGCCGTAAGTAAATAATACTTACAATGCTAAATTAAACCGTGAGAAGAGGTAAGTAATAAAATTCATTTTAGGGGGTTAGGTAGCAAAAATTCCATATTATCTTGACGACTCATCTAGAGAACCATACCTGAAACAGCGCGTGCAGGTCGGCGAACGCCTGCAGCTCGCGCGCGCGCCGCGCCCGCAGCCGCTGGGCCGCGCGCGCGCACACGCCGCACACGTGCGCGTGCGACACCGCCGGCCCGCCGCCGAACCTGCAACAAACGTGTATTGTGTTACATGCTTTGACAAAGAAAAAATTTACTTGAACATTGACAAGTAGTTAGTGAGAACATCAACGTTGGTAAGGCTAGTTAAATAGGCGTTAGTATTGTTGTGACTAACATCTGGATTGTGTGCAATAAATAGTGACAGCAGTCAGTTTTCAACGTTGGACTCTCGCACCAGGAAGGTCGGGTTCAAACCTCTGCACGCTAGGGCCGTGTCGCAGTATATGTATATATAGCGGAGCGGAGCAGTGCGCAATTCACCAATCACATGGGTTGAAATCTGCATCTCATTGTGCCGCGTGTGGATTTCAAGCATGTGATTGGTGAATCGCGCACTGCTCCGCTCCGCTCCGCCTCAGTGGAACCGCACCCTACCTCCCAGAGCGGCTGCGGCACGCGCGTGGCGAGCGCGGGCAGGTGCGGCGCGGCTCGGGCCGGGTCGCAGTATATATGTATCGGTAGGGTACGGGAGGGTACGCACGCGTCGTGCAGGAACTCCCAGAGCGGCTGCGGCACGCGCGTGGCGAGCGCGGCAGGTGCGGCGCGGCTCGGGCCGGGTCGCAGTATATATGTATCGGTAGGGTACGGGAGGGTACGCACGCGTCGTGCAGGAACTCCCAGAGCGGCTGCGGCACGCGCGTGGCGAGCGCGGCAGGTGCGGCGCGGCTCGGGCCGGGTCGCAGTATATATGTATCGGTAGGGTACGGGAGGGTACGCACGCGTCGTGCAGGAACTCCCAGAGCGGCTGCGGCACGCGCGTGGCGAGCGCGGGCAGGTGCGGCGCGCGCTCGGGCCGCACGCCGCCGTGCGCGCACACGAAGTCGCTGTTGTCGATCGGGCCCGGCTCCGCCCACGTGTTGAACCTGCAACGATTACATCGCGCTATTTTAATGAGGATTCATTGATTTACTAACACTAAACGGCCCTTGGACTAACACTAATGCCAGAGAAGTCTGCCGAATTGATGTCTGGTTCGTTTCACTGCAAATCATGCACTTGTACGTACGATGTAAAGACCCAAAAATAGTGCGTTCGAGCAATATACAAGTTCACCGACATCAATAATATTTATGTTAACAAAATTAATAAATTAAACTTGAAAAATGTAGTAAATTAAAGTTAATACTCACTTGTTAATCCACTGCTTCGATATATAAAATTTGATATCATTGGCTTCTACCGTCGCAGATTCTAATATTTCAGTGGCCTTCTGTCGAAGTACCGTCATTTGTGGATTTACTTTCCTGAAATAAATTTTAGTAATTTTTAAAATTAAAAAAAAAACTGCATGCGTATATAATGCATACGTATGGAATCAACTTTTTATTTGTACTCATAAGCGACGATCTACAAGATCCTAGGCGCATGCAAATAGCGTTGTGTTCACGGCCTTAGTCTTTACAGATTGGAACTTCCTCGCGGAACAGACGAGGGTTATTGTCTTTAGCAGTGTAGCAATGCAACACTAACCTATAGAAGAGCACGTACGCCTCGCAGGCGGCGAGGTGCGCGGCGGGCACGCGCGTCACGCTGGCGTCGTCGAACGCGCACCAGCCGGCCGGGCCGCGCGCGACGCACGTGTAGTGCCCGCCGCCCGCCGTGCCCGCGTGGCTGATCACCGCGCACAGCGCGTACCGGGTGATGCGGGAGGTGCAGTCTGTGGATGATTTAAGCTAGGTTACAGGTAGGTTAATGTTTAATAGTGTAGCGACATGATATTGTAATGTAACCTGAGACGAACTGCACCTGTGCAACCCCCCTCACAGGCAGTCGTCTCTAGCGCCTCGCCGATGCGCCTGTTTGTATCAGACCTGTTTGTATCCAAATTATTATAATTGTGTCGGATTCGTAAAATAAACAGTGTCGTGAATTTTGACTTTTATTTAACGACGCAACTTGATGTAGGTTCGCTCCAGTTCACACACACACATATATATACCTAGCGACCTGCACATTGGTGACCCCGACCTGCACAATAGGATTATACCAGCAAATTGGCTGCAACCCATTGGTGGTCCACTACTTAGCACGGTTCTCTCTTTTTTTAATGACCCTGAAACCTAACCACCAAAACGCGTCGCACCACTCGGCACCAACTTCTCACCCATACCTTTATGCGTGTACGGCGCCATATTCAACTCGTGCACGGGGAAGGCGACGCGCGCGGCCACCTTCGCGCTGAACATGAGCTCGTGCCGGAACCGCTTGAGGTGCACGCACAGCACCTCCGGCAGCCGCACCACGCCCGACATCTTCACGCCGTTGCGCAGCTTGTTGCAGCGGGAACAACTGGAATTGAGAGTGGTTAAGGTGGGATTTCGCTGACTGCGACAGGCGACTGACGGTGATAACGACAAGGAAATTTTAATTTGGTTTTTTTTATTAATCACATTCAGGCCGAGTGATCAAAACCAGTGAAAATTTGTTTCAATTTTGTTCATAAATAATGAAGTTATGATTATTTTCCGACGCGGTACTGCTGTGACGTCATAAGTCTCGTGACGTCAACTCTCTACTCTGCGCGGATTTAAATTTTTGTACAGCTGCATTCAAGTTTGAATAACTTAGTCAGTTTTCAAGAAATACCAATAATTCTTTCACCATATTTAATGTATTTTTAATACCTTTCTATATATTAAAAAAATATCATTTTTATGACATTGGAAACTTGTTTACTGCCAAGTAAATTGCGAAATCGTTCTCACCTATACATGTTGTCGCCCTTGAGCTCGTCGGCGCTGAAGAAGGCGGCGAGGCAGTCCTGCAGCGAGACCACGGGCCCGTAGAACCACGAGCGCAGCCAGCTCAGCACCCACCACACCTGCGCCAACTGTCGCGATGTTATACTTACCGCTGGGTTTGTCATGGTAGATTACACAATACTAATGGTACCATAATCAGTTTTTAATTGGGTGGGGAATAAACTAAGGTTCAATTAAAAAAAAGAACTGTTTTAAAAAGTGATGGTGATTAATAAAATTAACCTGCATGTTACACCGATTGAGATTTTTAGTAATGTTGATATAAAATAATACTTGTTAAAATAGGAATTCCGATAACATAACATAAAAATTTCATCAGTTTTCAAAGTGATTTACTTAATTTTAAATCATTATAATTTCATGATAGCGAACCCTTCCGCTGCCGTCCATGACAACGTTACTGTGACAGACGTAGTACAAGACTCAAATAGGGACTAACTTTTCACCTTTATATTATTAGAATAGAAGTATAGATAAGCAGTTGGTTATTACCCACGAGTCCTGTTGGGCGTGGTGCGCGCTGAGCAGCGGCTGCTGGCAGCGCAGCACGGCCAGGTGCTCGCGCGACGGGATCGGCAGCGACAGGTCCTGGAACGTCTCCACGCGGGTCGACACCTGCACACAGACACGTTGGGTGACATGGGGGGTGGGAGATTCACACTAACTTCAGGATTATCAAGAGATAGAAAAGCGTTAATGTCCCAATTTGTAGTTTGTGGACAGCACTTGTCATACTACAAAGAGCTACAGACGAAGCATGTCGAAATTCGGCCTTGTTGCCTGTAGAATTATAACTTAATAATCAAGTGTAATGTGTTTGTTGAATCTGTCGTGTTAAACACTTTAACTTAAATTAAAGCATCTTTATACTTTATATCAACTTCACGTTTTTTGAAAACTGAGAGATCAATACAAGTTTTGGCAGAGACATCTCCCGCCAGGCGATACGACATGCCTGGAGGTCGGCTGAGGCCCCAAGTGAATGCTCTCGGGGCGTTGTATATTATATGCGGGCGATGTAGAATTCTTTGATAGTGTGATTCAGGCTTCGGTGACGTCACCGTGTGTGTGCGATGTTGCTATAAAATGACTCACCCTGTTGCAAATCAAGCACTGCACGGAGGAGAGTAGCTTTCCATCGAACACGTCGGAGATGATGCTGCGGTACCGCACGCCGCTGCCACCGCCGTCCCCCCCGCCGCCCCCGCCCGACCCCGACTTGCTGCTAACGACCATAATGAATATGAACATAAATAACAATATAATAAACTCGTTGCTCTAACAAACCACCCGACGTACGAACGACACGATTTGCGTTGTGTAGTATTGTGAGTACTGCGAAGGACTGAAATAGATTGCCTGCGCCGTTGTTACAACACAAGCACAACATACACAATTGGTGCGTATGATATGAATGGTAAGTGAAGTCCATCAGGTCAGTGAAGTCTTCAAAACTACATTCAAATCGGATAAGCAGAGTGTCTGAGATTAGCAGATATAGTAAACCCAACTTAAGATTGAAACGAAAGAGGCGCTGTCGGACGCATTTGACATTCATTTGACCAATCATTGCACACTAGTAACTGACAGATGAATGACCACAACGTACTTATGAATGACTTTTCATTAGTTCCAATTTTTGCCATTTCAGAGTTAAGTTGGGCGCACTATACAAACATATAGATCAACAGACAAAATGAAAAAAAAATACATTATTTTTGGTTTTCTTGCGTATACAAAGGCCGGTCATTATGAATTTATAAACATATTTACCGTGTACAGACAGCGATCAGTTACAGTCATATTATACATATAGATAGGTGGTTTGGTACGTACAGTACTGGTGGCGGCGGTGGCGCCCGCTCGTGGTGGTCGCTGGCGCCGCTGGAGCACGTCTCGTAGCGCTCCTCCGCCTCGCTGGACCACGACAGCTCGGACTCCGAGCCCGCGTCGCGGCCCCCGCCCTCCGCCCCCACGCCCCCGCCGCCGCCCGAGCCACCGGCGCCTGGACCTGCGACACATCGGTATTACACTAGATTTTTTATATACGTGAGAAAAATAACGCCACAACACCAAAGAAAATTAGACGCGCCATTATTCAAAAATATAAGTCAAATTAAAAGTACCTACATTTAAGGAAAATATTATATCCCTCTCCCTTTCCCTCCCCGTTAAAGAATAATTTCAGGGTTAAAAAAATCTCAAGATCTACTTTTTATTAGTGCTAAATTTCATCTGCCATAAGATTCATTCCAAACTGTTATCTATCTCTAATGTTACGAGTTACGACCAAAATAAGTAAAAGTAGCAAGTTTCTATTACAACAATTTATTTAACATAAATTCCTAATGCACGAAAATAAAGGCAATTGATAATTTTGACAATTCTAATTACTTCTTAATCACCACATTAGCGCGTTGATTAACGTATCACGACGCAGATGTAGCCGTACCATAAAACATACTATAGGTTGACCAGGAATATAAAAAAACCTCGCCATATTGCGATAAGCTCATTGAACTAATTTGTTTTACTGGCAACGCTGACTTTCTAAACGTCACTCGTCAATTGCTTGTCAGCGAGTTAATGTCATGTCATGGTTTTGTTATTTTCATCTAAAATACCAAAAACTATTCATAGTCCTTTAAGAAAAATGGTTTTCTATGTGCTAAAATAAAATTTCCTTTAAAGTAACATTTATTTCCTTAAATAATTTATTTTTTCCTGGTTTTCCATTTTTCTTGTGAAGTTATAAATATATACTAACCGTTGATTTGCGTGACCACGTTGTAAGCCAGTTGGTGTGTTCCCGCGAAGCTGGCCGAGCGCTTGTGCCGCGGACCCTCATTCGGACTTTGAACCCTGGACGGCACAACCAATCTATCATCAATACTAAACATTTTAACTGTAACGGGTACTCACGATTTTTGAAAACAAATGTTTAGTTTTAGGTCGTGGGTGTTAGTAATTTCTAATTTATTATTTAACATTTGTTTATTTAATTAACATGGCGGAATTATACCATCCATATCCATACTAATATTATAAATTTGAAAGTGTGTTTGTTTGTTTGTGACTCTTTCACGTCGAAACATGGCTATTATATGGTGTGGTTTATGTGTGTGGGGATAGTTAGGAGGGTGGAGAGTGACGTAGGCTACTTTTTACCGCGGAAAAACATATCATTCGCATGGGAAGATCGATGTTGTTAGTTGCTAGATATTTATTTCCGGATGTTGCTAATAGATGGCGTTAGTAAAATTCATTTGCAAGTTCTGAATCACGCTATCAAATACTACATGTAATTTACTTATGTCATAGGCAAATAATCTGATGTTCCAGATATCATATAATAGGCTACTGTTTAGCCGAGATTCCTACGGGAGCGGGACCTACGCGACTGTTACCTACGGGTCCCGAAGCGAAGCGCGGGCGGTTCTCTAGTAACCCATAACTTACGACTTTCGTCTAGGTCAAAATAACTTTATAAAACTGTAAAATCGTGAGTACCCGTTACAATTTTCTTTTTATGTCAAAATCCAGAAGAAGCGCTAAATTGACAAAAAAAACGTGCAATGTAAAGCAGAACGTAAGAGAAGTAAAAGACAAAGGAAAATTGTAGTTATTTTCTCGTGCTTTAGTATGTATATTTTGTTTCTGGTGTACAAACAAAGACGTGTTAAATAAATAAATTAACAAATAAAATAAGAAAATTTAGCGAACAAAAAACAAAGTAGTATGTAACCTGTGGTACCCGTCGGAGGTGTCGCTGCAGGAGGCGGGCGAGCGCCGCCGCATGCGCGCGAAGTACGGCGCGTCGCTCGCTGGAACACACCGACAATAATTATATTAAAAGTTATCATTGATTATATATTCACAACTATGTGGTTTTTGGCGAAGAATGCATTAAAATCCTAACAGACATTTGTAACGCAGTCTGGAATTCTGGACAGTGGCCGGAAGAATGGACTGAGTCGGTCTTCATACCACTACATAAAAAGGGCTCTACTACGGACTGTAGCAACTATAGAACCATAGCACTAATCTCCCACGCAAGCAAAATTCTTCTCAACGTAATAAGTCACCGGCTTCACAGTTACCTTGATCGACAAATCCCCGAAGAGCAGGCGGGCTTTGTAAAAGGGAAAGGAACAAGAGAGCAGATCCTTAACATTCGTCAGATCATAGAGAAGAGTCGAGAATTTAACAACCCCGCAGTGCTATGTTTTATTGACTACAACAAAGCGTTCGACTGCGTAAGATGGGAAAGTCTGTGGATGGTTCTTGGAGAGATGGGGGTGCCCGAGCATATTATTCAGCTAATCCGTAATCTATACGTAAACAACCGCTCCTATGTAAGAATCGACACCGACTGTTCTGATGTGTTCGTTACCAGAAAAGGAGTCCGGCAAGGGTGCATCCTATCTCCTATGTTGTTCAACGTATACGGCGAATATATCATTCGTAAGACAACAGAGAACTGGGAGGGAGGTTTTCCGCTAGGAGGTAAGCGTATAAGTAACCTCAGGTACGCTGATGACACTGTCCTCATCACAACATCAGTAGAAGACATGAAAATCCTGCTACATAAACTGGAGACAGAGAGCCTGAGGATGGGCCTAGCTATTAACAGGAGCAAAACTAAATTGATGATAGTTGATCGCACTCAAAAGCTCGTCAACACCGATAGCATAGGCATAGACGTTGTCCAGAGTTACATCTACCTGGGTTCCCAAATATGTAACGATGGTAGCTGCGTACCAGAAATTAAGAGACGCATTGCCATGGCAAAAGACTCCATGAGCCGCCTAAATGGCATTTGGAAAAACAGAGGGATAACTAATACCACCAAAACGCGCCTCGTGAGAGCTCTGATCTTCCCGATATTTATGTATGGAGTGGAGACCTGGACCATCAAAGCAAGGGAGAGGCAGAGAATTGATGCATTCGAAATGTGGTGCTGGAGGCGGATGCTAAGGATACCCTGGACTGCGAGACGCACTAATGTATCAATTCTCTCACAACTCAAAATAAAAGAGAGGCTATCCACAACGTGTTACCAGCGAGTGCTTAGCTACTTTGGTCATATTATGAGACGCGGAGACGATAGTCTCGAAAAGTTGATCATCGTTGGGAACACGGAAGGGAAAAGACCTAGAGGCCGCTCACCAACCAGATGGTCTGACCAACTCAAAGACCAAAAAACATCGAATTTCTATACCGTCGCCAGCATCGCCACGGATCGGAGCCGATGGAGACAATTTGTTCGTGCAAGACTCGATTCCCACCATAGCCACGATCTTCAGTCATGAAGGGCCGACCTCAGAGAGATGTGGTTTTGTGCTATGTTTTATGTATTGTTACGAGATTGTTTTCGAAGGTATGCCAATCTACAATTGGCCAGCGTGGAGTACCTACTTTAACGGTAATAATTTGCTCCTTTGCAATAACGTGTTATCTTAAAAATACAATTTTAAAGTAGAACATTTTTAAATTACCAAAATATAGAATTTTTTTATCTTTATTTTTTTTTAACTTTATTTTACTTTTATCTTTATTTTTTTAATATTAATTTTGATGAAATAAATTTTTGTAAGTAAAATAATGCTCTACTGTAAAATAGTATTTTTTAAGATGACACGTTATTGAAGTGAAGAAGCGAATGTTGTGTGCGGTAGTTACCTCCGGAGGAGGCGGCGCGGCGCCGCATGTGCACGCGCGGCTCCGGCCGGTCGCCGTCGGCCTCCGAGCTCAGCTTGTCCTCGGGCGCCGTGTCCCACACCTGCCGGTACAGTTCATGTAGGTTACGACACTGTTATCTATTAGGGGGTTTCCAGACCGATCGATCGACAATGCTTTACAGGTAAACATATAAACTAAGAATACTGGTTGTTACATTTCAAATTCGCAATATATGTATAATAGGGTGTAAAATCATTTTTTGAGTTATTTAATTCGATTTTAACGTGATATATAACGCAAACAAATATTATTTTTTATTCAAGCAAAAATACTAAAATTTTCTATTTTCAAATTCTCCTCGGGATTCTAGGAAAATTTTAGATACCATCTTTACTCTGTGAAAAAAAAATGAAAATTTTGAAATGTCTTAAAAATAATTAAAATTTATTTTGTTATTAAAAAAAATCTTAAATTTATTGCTTTGCATTTATAATTTACAACTTACTAAAAACGTGTTTTGGTTTTTCATACTGTTTTTTAACGCCATCTAGCTATAACAAATCGGTTCGAACTCCAACCCTATCACTGTCATATTTTGTGTGTATTATTGTGACTGAAAAACCAACATGCAATACGAATGTCTCTCACCGGCTCTTTGAGCTCTTCGTGTAGCTGATCCATGAAGCATCTTAGGAACTCCTGCGTGTCGTGCTGGTGGTAGCCCCGGAACATTGGGTGAACCTGAAGGTATCAAAAAATATTAATAAAATAATAAAAAAGTAAATATATCATATAAAATGCGCGCAGTGTCTGTGTCATTAACAGTGTATATTTTAAAAAGAATAGTCACATTAGGCCTTACTTCAGTCTTAATATTAGTGAAGATATTGTTGATAACAATAATTTATGAGTATAATAACAATTAAAAATGTATAATATCTTAAAAATATAATGAGTAGGTACATAAGAATACTTACATTCCGTATACCGTATAATATACCGTTGGGTACAACATAGCCTCTAGTTTTCCTACTCCACATTTCTTTAATTAGTTTTTGGTATGCTCTGAAAAAAAAATACAAACTTTATTGAAAACCATCTTTCCGATGCCGCTCATGATAACTGTCTGATTTGACACAGTCTTTCCTATTGCTTGGTCTTATATTCCATTAAAGTATACAGGAAGGTTATTATAACTCGGCCGATCTGAACTTCGTTTTCCGAGATGTTTGCGCAGGTACAGTAACTGACCAATCAAAACACGGCGGCAATGACAGTGTTTTGCGATGCGCTACTTCGTATTGGCGTACCTATCCTACTGCTCACACTTCTCACCTCCTACCACCAATTTGGCCTTAAAATCGACATTTGCGCAGTCACTCGTAGCTATATTCAGAGCGGCCGAGTAACAATGACCTTACTGTATAACATTATTCGATTTGTCTCGCGTATTATTACAAACTAGATTGATCTTTTTTTTTAATGCAGTTCAAAGTAGTAGTTATTAGTAGCAGTTCAGTTAATTTAACTAACCGCCCCTCCCTTGCTTAAGCCCACTTGCCCCGCCCCCCACACTCACCGACTCAGGCCCGGCTTCTTGTCCCCGGCGAGCACGTTGACGGCGGCGGCGCACTCCAGGAAGTAGGAGGTGAGCGGCGGCGTGTTGCACAGCGCCTGCAGCGCCGCGTTCATGTAGCACGTGTTGCCCATGTTCTGCAGGCCCACTAGCCCTGCGCAACCCAGTCACGTTACTAAGCTGAATCGCGCTATTGGAGTTTTTTACATCGCTTGTATATATACGACAGCGAGAATGGTTGTTTCAAGCTTGCTCCCTAGGAAGCACCGTTAGCGACCCGACTCTCCGATCGTTATCTTCATTTCCTGATTAGAGGTCAGAAGACCAAAGCCAACCTCGGGTGGTGTTTAGTGAGTAAGACACTTAGCTTTCTTTTGCTCTGGTGGTATGCATGAGCATTCACAACTCCCCTCCCGCGCTTTCCGGAGGGTTGTCCATTCACAATTGTTCGGACACAAAAAAAGGCTGTTTCAAAGCAAGATAATATGTCGTCTATACAGAGATCTGGTTCTGGCTCGAATATTATTTCTACTTAATGTGACCTTATTGGTGGTATGTGTCGATTTTAAAGTAATCGAGTTAAGCAACAGTAGGCACAGTTGGTAAATGGATGGGTGACTGACCACTAGTGGCAAATATTTCTTGAACGCTTCAAGTTTCGGGTGCATTGAAAAACATAACGTAAGACCACCAGTGGCATGGTAGATATCCGACAGTTGGAATGGCTAGTGGTAACTTACTTATGTGGTATTAGTAGTACTGTGTGTAACTAGTGTGACTTAAGGACTGCGCACATTACAACGACTCCACGCCAACGCGGTTATGGAGCAACTCAAATGTAAGCATTCAATTATGATCCTTATATCTTAGGCGTCACGGTTGAATTTCGAGTGTGAACGGCGTCGGTGAGCAGAGGGTGGGGAGTAGTCCACGTTTTCTAAGTGTACACTCGAAATTCAACCGTAACGCCTAAGATATAAGGATCATAATTGAATGCTTACATTTGAGTTGCTCCGTAACCGCGTTGGCGTGGAGTCGTTGTAATGTGCGAAGTCCTTTATGTGGTAACTAACCAGTCTACATTGGAACAACGTGGTGGATATGCTAGCTGTTAATATAACATGAATCATGCTCTAGACCTCCTCGGCTATTGGAAATCTGTGTCTTATCCTTAATTGGTTGAATCCAAAAACGACCCTGTATTCTCGTCGAGGATAATATGGTGATAACCGAATTGGACTATTACTACAGGTATATGCATAATGAAAGAGCGGTGTAATTAGCATCCAATACCTCTAGGCCTGCTCTCATCATCGTAATCCATGTCGTCGGGGTCCAAGTCGTCGTCGTCGGCCACGCTGATACCGGGCGAGCCCAGGCACCCGCTCGCCGACGTGCCGTCCAGGGATGTTGAGTCTGGACTCATCTGGAATATAAAGGATTCATAGTTTTGGTAGACGGGTATGACAGGATCATAGGAAATTATAGAAGATTTCTTTCTTATTAATACAATAATAATAAATGAATGCAGAATCTAAAGGTCAACTTGCAGAGAATGCTTTTAGCATTGAGTCTATCCTTTATAAAAGTTTACTATAAGGGTATAATAAAGATTATTAAATAAATAAATGCTGATACTTTCACAGCCCTGATTAATATGAATATCGCACGTGGGATGGACAACAGATATAAATAACATTATTAACACTCATCCAGACGAGACCATAAATTTATCTGTTACATAAATACTTAGCCTGGACGGGAATCGAACCCGGCAGTTCGAGTTCGTGTGTGTCAGTTGCGCGGCTATCTACCAGCACGTAATATATCGTGTGTTGTTGTAAGAAGAGAAAACTGCCTGTGCGATCACGTTTCGTGTCTGACACGCACAATGTCTGTTGATATGAACGAAACTCCAGGTTTCATAAACAGGCTTGAAGCTCTTTTTTATGGATATAATGAATTCCGAATCTCACGCGAACGGAGTATAGGGACAAGGATGTTTGGTCTTGGATGGTTGTCTTGATAAATTGTCTTCTCTCTCTTCTCCATTAGTGAGGGACTTACCCTGCCCTGCTGCGCCAATGCAGCTCTGGCGTATACCTCCTTTTCGCACTGGTAACACCATATCCGCTCCGTCGACAGGTTCATATGAACACAATGGTGGGGGTAGTTCTGAAATTAAACAACACGTCACACTATTATTACCACACGCATAATTATAACAGCTAACGGCTGGGGGAAAATGTCTAAATATCACATTAAGAGTTTAATGTATTTACATGTCATCATACTTATAATAACTGTAATTGTATTAATGTATCAAGAGCTATTAAAATGAACTTTTATTGAGGTTCAACTCTATTAATTGAAATAACATTCCGAGGAACCACATAATTAAGAAGATTAACTAATTATTACTGATTATTATAGAACTCAAACCATTTATAAATTATCTAAAAGACTCCTTTGCATAAAAAATTAAAACAGCACAGAAAACCCAGAATTTAATTACATTGATAAAAATAAGACACACAATTCATGACAATAATATGTTACCATAGTTTACGATTTTGAAGTCACTAGGGAAGAATTTTATTGTATTTTTTAAAGTGTCTTGATAAAATACATGAATACCTACATGAATAAATGTGTCAACAATATCGCATTAATAAAGCAGTATCCAAGCCGATTTTGAATGTATTTTCTGTTAATCCGACGCTGATAGACACGACACTATTTTATTTTGACTATCTATCTACTTTTAAAACAAAAACTATTAAATAGATAAGTTGGACTTTGGCATATGTAGATACCTATTATACAATTTTTATGAATATTATAAGTTTTGCATATCTAAAAACACCTCGCTACGCTTCGGTAAACCTCTGACTATAAGAGTTAATTAATTTAAGGCATGACACAAATACATTCGTGTAGTAGAACATGAGAAATTGTTAGCTCACTCACAGAATCGTAATTTTATCAGTAATCCCGTGGGAACTTATCCTTTTTGATCGTACTGGTCAGTATGTAATAATATATAATCTACAATACAACGTGCCAGGTATCCTTTTTATTTTAATGGTGTTTGTAACAGATTTGAATAGATAGGCAGACAAACAATCCTGATCGACGACTTCGCTGACTTCGCATCTCAATGATTAGCTATAATCACCAAAAAAGTATACCTATCCCATAGAGATTAAGTCATTTAGTACACCACCAACAACATATACCACCTATAACACCTTTGATTAACTCATAGTACCCACCCATATACAAACTAACGTGTATCAAGCAGCACAGATACCGTATGTCCATATCTAATCACTTAAGTAAATGAAACGGCTTTACATTGCTACACGACCGTCAATTCAGTCAATTCCACACAATGACCTGTTAATGTAATGACATAATGGTTACTTGGTAACTGCAATAAAATTTATTCAGATCCCAGACAGTCTATAGAGAATTACATTGTAGTAAACCATATTAAAATAAATCAAATATTATTATACATCAAAAAACGATATTTATACAATTATGTGACAGGTACTCACGATTGTTATTATTTATACCGATAGGTATAAATCTTTTCTCTCCGCGACCATAGGCACGCTGTGAAAATGACACATGCAATTGGGTCGAAATATCGGTGTAAATTATAAAAATCATGAACACCCATTAAACTACACGTTTTAAGTAGTTTTAAAATATTTAGTGTCTGCGAACGTTAAAAATCATTAAATAACGCTTACATTCATACCCCCATACTAGGATTCCTTGTGTCGCGAGCTCGCGAGTGGCATGGACAACCTATTAAGGCGCTACAACCGTAATATGTAAAACCGAATCGGCGTGGTGCGCGCCACCAAAATAAAATCTCGGTGGCACAAAATGGAACTAAAAGTTCATTGCGCCGATTGCGCGTGGAACGGATAGGTCCTTGGAGTAGATAATGTAGATATTCGATTTATTTGATGTGAATTAATGGATTAACTGTTACATAATGTTAGAGATACATCGTTTTAACAGGTTTTAACTTCGATGAGTATCGATATAAATAATAATAATAAATAAATAAACGCCAACACACTCATACCCCCAGTAGGTTACTAGGCACCTGTGTCGCGGGTGGCATGCATGGACTACACATAATATAACACATTACAATTACACCCATGACCCGAGTACAAATATTTATCTGCCACATAAATATCTGCCCCGGCCGGGAATCGAACCCGGGACCCCTCGCGTCGCAGACAGGGTCGCTACCAACTAGGCTACAGGGTCGTCAAAGCATAATATAATAAGCATTTATTTAGTACATATTTCTTAGGTTTACATGAACACTTATAATACTTGTATCAAAGCACCGTCAAAGCTAGTGTGGATCAGTTGGTCGATGAATAGATATTATCGTCAATGTATTGTATGGGAAAAAAAAATTCAACTCGGCTCTAAGTTGCAATGCAATGTAACTATGTTATAATCTTTTGAATTTCGCCTAGCGCGTGCGACATCAAAGGACGCCGCCGTCAGCTAAGGGCTCGGCTAGTCTAAGCTCCATAATCTTAGACCCACAATTCTACAGCTTTTTAATTTTGTCGAAGAATCAATTATTTTTTTCAAATCTGTACCTGTCTGTTACTTTGGTTCGATTTAAAATATCTCAATAAATAAGTATGTATGTGATATGTGATCTTATTTACGTTAACGAGAATCGCAAATAACTAATACATCGAATTAGATTATCGATTTCTTATGTCAACAATTAAGCAATTTAGATAGGAAATAAGGTTTAATCAATTTTAATTAATAATTAACGGTTGCAGTTCCAAAGTATTTGTAGGTAATAGTTTATTGATGTCCAATACATCGTAGTATGAAGTACCTACTTACTGCAAATTTACGGCAGCTCGTACATAAATAGGCCAAATCGTTTCAATTCTAAGTGACTATTAATCTGTGTCGAATAATAAATACCTAATAAGCAACCACTACCTACTGAATTTGATACTTTGTTACGAGTATTTCATCCCATTCCTCGCAACCTTATCGTAAATATGGGTTTATGTTTGTATTACTATTGCTAAGCATATTTATTAAATTATCGATTTATCGATCACATTATAAAAAAATAAATATCTATTTTTCAATCACAACAAAATAAATGCACGGGAACCAATAAACGCAGCCTTATGGCAAGGCAAGGGCCGGGCGAATATGGCGGCGTGCGCGCCGGCCGGCGGCCGCTTTTTCTAAGATGGCGGCAAAGCGAGGCTAGTGCAGTGCAGCTTAAACGCGAGCCAAACAATTTTGATATTGTAGACAATGTAAAATTACCTATTTCAATATTTTTTTTTTAGAAGTGCAGTCATGCACGTGTTTTCTTTTATTTCTAATACTCAAGATTATTATGGACAAATCCTTAATTCAGTATTTACTTTATGTGACGTTGGCGTAGGTATGGTAATTAAATATTGGTAGGTATAATCTTTTTAATACATTTGCTGTCGATCTTGTTTGTCTGTACAAAACTTATACATTTGCTGTCAGCTGACTATGAGTTGAGCAGCGTTTCATTTTATGTCTTCTGTGGTCCCAGTATGTTACATATTGAGGCAAATAATAAAATTACCATTAACAAATTCTATCAGAACTCCCGTCTAGTAGTTTTAGGTCATAGGTTTTACATCGATTTTACTTTTGTAAACATTACGTACGAAGATAAATTAGGTAGGTACGTTACCATCGCAGAATTCGATTTTAAATCAAGGACCAAGACTGTGTAGACCTTGAGGTAGTTGTATGAATGAAATCGTTATCGTATTTTGTTTACGAGAATTTTATAGTTATGAATGAAACAAATTGGTGTTTATCTTTGACCAAATTTCCTGTTTTTGGGGGATAATTTTACGTCATTCGTTTTAATTTTCTTTTCACGTAGACTTGTTCAGTGTCACCAATAGATATAGTGGATTTTTTTTCGGTAATTACAAACTAGTAGTGTAGATAATAGGTATAGATAAAGTCACAGTTGTCATGGGCAGCAGCGGAAATTGGCTAGCCTGCTCGTTAGCTACCTACCAGAAATCAATAAAAAAGCAAATAGAACCTTTTATTACGAATTATTACGAACTTATTACGTGTGCTTACAGTTTATATTCGAGTCGCCGAGCATATGGAATTGCCACTCCCCGCTAAAACCACATTTATTACCTGTGTTTAGAGTTTAATTTAGCTTGTGAGCAAAATTTACTAAGCGCATTTTTCGATTCCGCCGTCAATCTTAAATGTATCTTAATCGCATGGGTGGAAGGCTGACATTCGTGTGCCATGCAATTATAAGGAATTTCAGATCGAACGCGAACGGAGTAGGTACCTATAGCTCGCACTGAACTGAGGGTATTTTAAAGTGTCATCGTCAATCTACAATTAACCTTAATCACAGGGGCAAAAAGCTTGCATTTGTGTGGGTTGCCATTTAAACGAATTCCGTATTCTTCGCAAAAGGACTATAAACACAAAATATATTTATTTATACCTACATTTTTATTAGATGAATAAGTATGCATTATATAGTATACTTTAATAATTATATATAAAATTATAATTATTTCACCATTATTACGCGAGGTTCATTATAATGAACGATAAAATAATATAATAACTACACACATATGGTTGCTTGTGTGCCTGGCTGCTATGAACAACACACTAGACAAGAATACACACAGACTGAGAACAGAAATCTAAAATCATCATTTTATGTGCTGCTTCGCTGGGAATCCAACCCAGGACCCTTAGAACGGCGATCCAGCGTGTTAAAAATTGCACTATTCGGATCTTCATAAAATGTATTTTTATAATATTAGTAGATATTATAAGTATTATTTATAATATAAATGTTTATTATTTACAAGTTTATTATAATATTTATTTTATATTATTAATATTATAATTTAATGAGTTAGTTTTACGCAGGCAGGCTTTTAGGTATTTATACACCAGGTGAGCATCCCATGTTTTGCAGTCTTCTATGTTACGTTGGCCGCGAAATTCAAACTTGATTCAATAGTGGCACAAAATTTACGAATTAACTGTTTTAAATGGTCGTATTTACAGTACTGATGTTATTTAAATATATTTAATTGAATACAATAGTAAAACAGTAACATTAGACCCCATAATATAATTTTTATACACACGAGAGAAACAACTCGATTACGAAAATTTACCACAATAATTTAACAAAACGAGCGTGCGTTCACGTTGAGTCTACCCAGAGGAGTGAGGGGAGCGTTCTAAGCGCGCTAAATGTCATTGACGTAAGTGCCAATTGCATATTATTTTTTTCTTTCAAAACTGTTTCGGTTTTTGAGATTTCCATTCTTATGAAAACTTAGCTTTCATTGTTTACTATGTTTTAAAAATATTATCATCAACTAATTGTTAAAACTTTCGTAGTAAACTTGAAAACCAAAACTATTTGGACCTAACTTTACGATTTTTTTCTATCGAGAAAACTTCACATTTTACTGTTTTTGCTCTTATGAGATTCTTTATTATATAGTGAAGATACATATATCTAAATATCGGGGATATAGACTGTAAGCTTTAAAAATAATCTTAGATCTAAAACTACCATATTTCGGTTGTAGCGCCTTAATACCATCACATCACATCACTAACCCATGACCCATGCCCCGAGGACAAACATTTATCTCATCAAAGATAAAGGGCGCTCACTCACGTTCGCGCGTGGACCTTTGTAAATGATGATAGTTTTTCACAAATTTGTCGATTTCCAAGGTGTCAAAACTCACAGCTTTTTGAATTTAATTCGTATAATGTACAAACGCACGCATGTGACTGAGCGCGGTTAGACCTTTACAAATCAAATAATAACAGCTGACTTTAGTCGACATAGCAGTACACAAGTACAAAGCTATTGTAATCAGCTCAGCGTTATGACTAAGCATGTTTGTAACTAACGTGGGTATGTGCGTGATACCATTTTAGTAAAGATATCTCTTGATTTGTTTGAGATAGAAGAGGTTTATGTAATTGGATTACTGACTGGTATTGAGTAGGCTGAGATTGCAAGTCATTGTAAAACGGCAAAAGGAGATGTTCAAAAAATGTATGGGGGCTGGTTTTAAATTTGTACACAAACAAAACTTAGATGTGGAGAAAGAGAAAATTATTCTGATTGTGACAAGGTTGCGAAAATAAAAAAGAGATCCTCCCTTTTTTTTCTATTTATGTTTGAATTTCCGTAGATAGATAAAAAGCATGCCACACTGGGCAATTTTAACTGCTTGCAACTCTAACCTGATACTGACAGTCTGACAGTACTGAATAGTGACATTGAGTGATGAATTAACGTTGACATTTGAGTTTGACATTTTATTTTGCATTTAAACATTTTGCATTGATTTGCATGTTCAATGATTATTGTAATAAAACAATAGAATTACTATTCTATGTTTAATTTAATGTTTAGTTAAATAAAATTGTCGGCTACTATCGTAAGCAAACACTAATAAGTAATCAATAATATATACCAACATTGATTGCCATTATTGACAATTGACTTTGAATTTTGATTGCGGCAATGATCTAGGAATGACAGTTGACACTGACAGTTACTAATATCAATCTATCGTTCCGTTTTTTCATGACTTTGGTTTACAATTAATAATGTTAATAATTAATACATTTACAACGTTAATTAATATAATATTTACGTATTGAAAACATAATAAATAATAGAAGGGACCTCAGATATGTTCATAATTCGTGAAAAAGACGTATGTACCTGTTACAAAATAAACATTGCTTTTCATCGACCTTCTAACATACTTCATCGATTTTCCAAAATATGGAGGTTCAATAAAATAAACGTCTTAAAATTTCAAGTAGATTAGAAAATATGCTTTCAAATGAAATATAAATCACGGCTGTACAAATTTCTTCGGAATAAAGGCCCACTTTTGAACATCTCCTTTCTTTGTTATATCTATTCTATGTATTAATTAAATAAATCATTATAATAAAATCTGTAATGAATCGCTGTCTGTGTAGGTACATGGAAGACATAATATGAAAAAACTATTAAGGCTTTGTCTAACATAATAGAACTTAAAACAATAATTGTGAATTTTTATCTCTTTGTGTGTGCTAACCTCTGAATCGGCTAAACCAATTTGAGCGCGGTTTTAACTAATACATTGTGGTAAACTTCAATAAAAAATTCGTCTTTGTTTGATTAAAAATGGTTAATTGTGTTGGTTTAAATCATTTTTAAGAATTTTCGAGTGACGGTACGAAGACTACGAAGGGACAGGCTTTTCAAAGCAAGGCAATGAGTTTACGAGTTTAAAATTAATTATTATTATACATTATTCTACATTATTATTATACATTATTCTTGTAAATATAATAATTTTATTTTTACAATTTTCATATAGCCTAAGAAATAAATAAAAATAAAACAAGGTCAGCCTGTTTGTTTGATAATTGATAAGAAATTAATGGCCAGTGTGAAAGGCAATAAAAATACAACAATCGTTTCTTTATATGCAAAACAATAAAGTATGCTATTGTACATACTTGTAACATATGACTAAATACAGTGACGCCTCTTTATTAACGGGTTTGCAATAACAACATATAATTTGTGTTTTTCATTCACATACAATTTTTTTTGTAAACAAAAACAAAAAAATGGCGTCCTTCAACTAGCTCCAGGCTCTAGATCTAAAACATACAGAGTAGAGTGAGATTGTCTTTCCCAAAGCGAACCAAATGGAACAGAGTGGTAAGCCCAAAAAAATGGTTTTTAAGTTTAAATTAAAAAACATTGAGGGGCACTGAAAAATAATCCACTTTCAAAGTGCTAGACACAACGTTTGAGAACCTCTGGTCTAGACTCTTACTTCATTTAGTCATATTAACCAGTGGTGACCCTAGTAAAGATTTCAGGTGGTATGGATCTCAACCTTGACTGTCATCTAAAAAACTTGCATTTTACTCATTGATGCTTAGGGCGACTGCTCCTCCTAATCTAACCCAGGGCTGTCTCTATCTTTGACATATAGAAAATAAACATTGATAATTAAGGCCCAAGAATAAATGTTTATAAAAACTTTTTCTGTGAGATAGAACATTTGCAATAGACATTTATCCAGGGTACCCTACCTTTGCACCAGAGATTTTTACCAGAGCCGAAATCAAATTGAGCTCCAATATTCTTATTTTAAATATCACTTACCCTTTGGTGTATAGTGCTGTGGTCATTTTTCACTTCAGAGCATCCAATGTGGCGGCATTCAGGTTGTAGACAGATCCAGAGGTTGGGACCAGGGCAACCACAGTCATGGCATGTTAATGTCTGAAAATATGGGTTACGAATCAGTATCCAAAATCATTCCCTGATTGATTTAGGGGTATGGCCAAAAATATGTGGGCCAGTGGATTAAATAAAATTTTTATATGAGAATGAAATTTTTATCCCTTAACACTATTTTTCTTGTTTAAACATTGGTTTAACGTTTGGTGTTACAGATGTTATGAATTTGATGATTGTTTTAACATCTGATCCCACCTGGCTCTGATGTTCTTTACATAACATTTACATAAGCAAGAAATGTTAACAAGAAGTGCTAATTTCTCGTCTCAAATAAGGATAAAACTGAGAAAAATAACATAAAAACCTTGAAGAATTTGATATCAAATTATACCATATTTATATTTAAACTACAATTTGAATCCTAAAGATCACAGTGCAAGTTTGGTTTGTGTGTCAAATTGTCATAATATTTATCATGCTCATACATACAATCAGTTAAATATATCATAAGAACTCACAGTATTAACACACCATAATATAATGCAAGTTGTGTCAGCAAATAAGTGAATATAGAACACTATTGATGCTCATAGTATATTATAGTTCCATTGAGAATACAATTATTGTGGACTATGTTTTCTGGTAAGCATAATTTCTAATTTATTTCAGTCTGCAAACAACAGTAGATGCATTTAATATGTTCTTTTATCATAAAACCATTGCCAACTATAATTACTAACATTAACTAACTTGACTAACTATCACTATTGGTCCCTATCCTCACACTTAATAACAAACTAACCAACTAATATTCAAACACCACCTGTTAACTTAACTAACCATCCCAGTTTCTAAATTGAGCCTTATTCTAGGTCGGTCACAGTTGTCATGGGTTGCAGCCGTAGGGTGGTGTTGCATGCTTGAATGCTACCCTAATTCCATAAAAAATTCTTACACTCAAACATAGTTTCATACCCTAGTTTACATTAAATAGTTATTTCTTTCATATAACCTTTGGGAAGATGACAAATATTGAAGGCGCAAAATAGACTGTAGTCCATGGCTACCATTTATACATCATAAAACTAATGTATGCCACACCTGTTCATGTTATCATCGGAATATTACTCTCAAACGCACATTATTTACAGTTAAACAACATAAACAATGGATTGTAACTTTGCGATAAGTTGATGTGTAAAGTCCTATCTATTGTTCCATTTCTGTGGTCTAGAAATATCAATATTATTATAAATCAATATTTTACTGTCTTGATTCCTAATTGAAAGAAAGCCTTCTGCCCCCATATTGTGAGCTCTTAATTCCAGACAGTTTACGTTCACCTTACATGTAATAAGGTGCTGTCTCTGTCACCCACATGTTGTTATTGTGAACTGTCTGCAATTAAGAGCTCATAATAAAGGGGCTAGAGTCTGCAAATAGTCTTCTAAATGTTATCAAATAACTTTTTAATTGTAGGATCTTTTTTTGAACTAGGCTAACCTGGCAGACGTGGTCATGCAACAGTTTTTAGATCAGACCTCCAACAATACAAATGCAAAAAAACCCATATAATAAAACAACTGTATTCGCGTGATACACAGATAAAAATATAGAGTGACAGACAATAACAAATAAAAATGACTTCTATTAAAACTATGAAGACCTTTAATATGTTTTTTTCCCAAATATTTCCTATGTACAAACATAAACCAGTAACTTTTAATTATTCATAGATTTTTTTTTGCTTTTGGTTTACCCATATTTGCTACAAAAATCCTAGCTCTTCCAATAGAAACCTTCTTAGAATAATATTAAAGGTCAATTCCAGAATAAGTAATATGAATGTCAGTCAAATTACATATAAAAAACTTCTAGGAGTTATATTTTTCAGATCATATCAATTAAGTAACACATTCCAACACTTCTGAAGTATGTAAATCTCATTGTTTACAAACTAAAGCAAACATACTATGAATAGTAATGAGTGTAATATTATCATGTTGAGAGTTGTATGAAGTTTATTTACGATTCCAATTGCATCACCGTCTTACATAAAGAGTATCCCTTACATATTCACAACATTCATGTTACCTAAGTTCAAATGCTAAAAGCTGATGTTTTATACACAGTTATGTTTTTACAGCCTATGTAGGAGACTGTACTAGGAGACTAATGTAAACAATAAGAACTTATGGAGCACCAGGTATTCACAGTCTATAGCTGTGTTAGATCATGTTTCGTCGGACAGAGTACGCGCCGGCAGCTACGTTGCATAATTTAAGCTTAAGTAAGGAATGCTAATTACCTATTACAATGACATTACTGTTGAGGTTATAAACGATTACTATCAAGTTATCTTACCTCCTTTGACTGCCACAGCTCCCGCCCGAGAACGTGAACCAACTTATTTAAATGTTCACACGTCACGCATTTATCCATAGTAGAAAATAACTACCTTTGTTGCCCACTTAGAATACGTAAATACGATCTAATGAACCACAATAGTCTTGTAAATAAAAATCATCTTCTAGAGTATGGGAGAACGGTATAGAAAATTGAATTTGATAGCGAAAGAGTAAAAACAGATAATGAGAGAACACATTTCGAAAAAGATCGTAGTAATTGAATTAAAATACAAAAATTTCCTACAACAAATTGTTCCGTGACGAGCGAAATGAAAAATCAGTCCAAAGAGTACAAATTATTACCTAGGTACATTGTTGGGGAATCAGTCAGCAGTCAGTCAGTCAGTTGATTTTTATAAAGAAAAATATCGGCCTTAGACGTCATTCTTTTGGCCTAAGAATATTTAGGCTGTGAATACACGTCAGATTTTGTTTCCGATTGTCTGATCAGACTATCGGATCGTATTTACTCGATACACATCCGATTCTTGCGCCAGACTTTTTCTGAACGCAGTCGTTCTCGAGCTGTGGAAGCCGTGAGTGCTTGGTTGCCAGAAAGAAAAGCGACATGACATAAATCTAATGTGACATGATTACAATATGGGCATGAAACTTTTTTAGAGGTGACCATCTCAGTCCTCAGGGGTAGCAACGCATCTGTGACCGAATTAGAACGAGACTCATAGTAACAATAACTTACTGGACTATTACTAACATTAACTAACAGGACTAATTATCACTAACAGTCCCTGTACTCACACTTATTAACAAACTAGTAAATCCGCCCTCGCTTCGCTTCGGGAAACCAGTCCCTTCAAAAATCTCTATAAATTTTAACAAATTATGTTATTCCGATGTCTAAGCTATATTACTGCAAAGTTTCATGAAAATCCGTTCAGCAGTTTTTGCGTGAAAGAGCAACAAACACACACACACACTCACTCACTCACATACATCCTTACAAACTTTCGCATTTATAATATTAGTAGGATAGGACTAGTAGGAAGTAGGAAGTAGGACTAACCAACTAATATTCTAATACCATCTACTAACTAGACTAACCATCCTAGTCCCTTTGAGTCTAGTTCTAGCTTCTAGGCCAGTCACAGTTGTTATGGGTGGCAGCGGAAGGGTGGTGCTGCATGCTCGTTTGCTATCTTAATTCCTTAAAAAAATGAAAAGCAATTATTTACTTGCCTATAAAAGATAATCGTATTATTTTTGTATGGATATTAAATGTCCTAATTTTTACGTAAACTAAAAAATTTACAATATCTTATATAGTTTGAGACATAACGGCCGTGAAAAAAAATATAATATGACTTTTACATTTTCTTTCTCTTAATAACATCCATTGACCCCATACTTCTTCCAATTTTTCGTAACAAACGTTTTCCCAAGCCAAATCTTTAATTTGTCTATCGACACTGCCTGTATACCTATTTCTCTACGGCCATTATAATCATAATCATCTTTATTGCATCATGCAATTTTCATGCAATTTCATGCATGATAATTTTCTAGAATAGAATAGAATAGAATAGAATACTCTTTATTGCACACACTAAAAGGTAACATTTACAATTATTATAAAAAAAAAATTTTGAGTAGTAGTACAAAAGGCGGTCTTATCGCTATGGAGCGATCTCTTCCAGACAACCTTTGGGCAGAGGACACAATAAAAAGTAAGAAAGAGGAAGGGTGCACGACAAACAGTAAGAAATAACATACATTCTGACAGGAAATATTAGAAACATACATATTATAAGAGACTTCATAAACAAAGAAAATTATGAAATAAGTAGGTTCATGTCAACATAACTGGTATACCAAATCTCAGTTAGGATGGGCACTGCTTCTCAAGATAGAAGAGTTTGACCTTTTTCTTGAAGGTGTCGAGGGACTGGGAGCGGCGAATATCTAAGGGAAGGGAATTCCAAAGACGGACGGCGGTTACTGTGAAGGATTTCATGTAGAAGGAAGAGGAATGGATGGGAGTGCTAAGCAGAAGATTGTGAGTGGAACGAAGGGTCCGGTCATGTGTAAGGTGCAGGTATTCAAAACGTTCTTTTAAATAAAAAGGGCAAGTAGGCTTGAATAGCACACAGTATAAAGCAGACAGTATGTGAGTATTCCGGCGAAGACGAATAGGGAGCCACTTGAGTTTAGATCGAAATTCAGAAACATGGTCATATTTTTTAAGGCCAAATATGAACCTTATACAAACATTTTGGAGACGCTCAAGTTTATTCAGTAGCTCCTCAGATATGTTCAGATAGCAAATATCGGCATTTTCAAGGATAGGATTCTATTTAATTTTTGTAATTTTTCGCCATCGTCCGCACTACATCGATGCGATGCGTCCGTTCAGTGTCACGCTAGAGAGGCAATTGGCAAGTTGGAAGTTGGAATCAGATGTCTATTTGGTCTCTGTACAAAACTATGCCGACCACACCTTCAGAATAATTGGAGCGGCAATAAAATCATAAACGCCTTGGCACTGTTTCCGACTCGGAAGGCCGATCCGACTATCGGATCGGATGTGTATTATGTATGCAAACAAAATGCATGGTACGAGTGCCTTCCGATTGTCTGTTCAGTTCAGACTATCGGAGAGAAAAATCGGTAATCTATTCCCAGCTTTAGGGATGCAATAGACGTCCAATTTTTCTCTCCGATAGTCGGATCCGTAGTCGATTGTATTGTAGTCTGTGCTCCATAGATTACAGAGGTCTTCGGAAACTCTGACGTTGACAGCTTGACACTGATTGACAATGATTGATGATAAACTGTCAGTCAGTTTATTCAATCTAAATTTCAAAATCCGTGATAACATTTTCAAATCAAATTTCAAGGTATACAGAAAACAACAATAAATTCAGTAAAATTTTATATTCATAATGACATCAGCGTCTTCCAGCAGCGCTCGATCGCTGTTTGCTGAATCAAAACAACGGTTGGCAGAGCGCGTACAAGTCAACATGAATAACATTGCTTCGCTGTCTCGACAAATACAAAGGGGCTCCAAATCTAACGAGGTTTGTACTAACACTATGTACTGTCATGAAGTTAAGAAACATTCATAAAACTTGCCGTCCAGTAGAAGCTAAGACTGTAATTGTATGAATAGTCTTCAAACATGTTTCACATTGCGCCGTGGAGCCAGCAATGTTGTGGGTCCTCAGTAAGGACACCTTACCATAGTTTTAGTCCGCAACGTATCTGATATCTGCTTTTGATATTGAACGCTGATTGATATGCTGCTTCATTGCTGTTGTCAGCTATTGACATAAAAATTATAATATGACAACTTAACAGTATTTGTACTAGATCCAGTGAAATTTTGGCAGTAAAAATTAAACCCCAGGCTAACTAGAACATATGTGTTAGTCTTGTGAGTTCATTCGAAAAGAGCATGTAAATGGTGAGTGTATAGGATGTGTGTAGCCCCTGCTGTCAATAGTAGCAATTTATGCTACATAATTATAATACAACAATGGTTACAAAATATGTGGAAGTAAACCATTGAAATGATTGTCTATATCCTAAAATTCTTAGGATACAAAGAACATATTCTGGATGTTGTATATATCACAATTTCTGAAATTGAAACATCTGATTCATCAAGGATTCTGACATTGTAATAAATATATACACATTCTAATGGTGCGTACAGATTATGCAACATGTTATAATTATAACTTCTGTTTTATAACACGTCCACACTATCTAACATTGTTGTCTAACAATGAAACATGTTACAAGACCGTACACATTAAAACAACATTGTTGTATAACAATGTTATTTAACAATTCAATGCGTGTCATTTCTTAAAATATAGCATATAAAATTGTTGCAAAAACTAATAACATGTTGTATAACTTGTTTTTGTAACACATAGCGTCCACATTTGTAAAACATGTTATTTAACTATGTTTTATAACATGTTTTGTTACATAGTCTGTACGCACCGTAACAAATAATGTTATCATTCCAGCTGTTAATGAAAGCAGCCCGTGAAATGGCTTCCTCAGAGAATCTCATAGAAAACACGGAAGAAAATTTGAAGAAAATGCAGCTAATTGCAGTTCACATGGGCTACCAGTTTGAGAATATCCACAAGTCTGCTCAAATGCTTACTGAGATCAGTGAACAGGTTGCAAGCATGCAGAGATAATAAATTATCATACAATAAGAGATATTACTGCCAAATTTTGGTGACAGAGTGCAGCACTAGCATAAACAGTAAACAAATTTTTTGACCAATAAGAGACCTTACTGCCAAATTTTGACGCCAAAGTACAGCACTAGCACATACACTGCTGCGTTCTGTAACTGGACGAAAATGCCCAAAATGTCACTTTTTCATATTTGGTCAAATTAAGGAATGCGGCTTATGATTTGTTTACTGTATGTGCTGATGGCGACATTTACGCCGAGCTTTGCGTTATATTCCCTATTTCAGGGTTACATTTCGTTATGTTTTATTCAGAATGATGAACAGATGAAACAGGATCTATACAACATAAGAAAAAGCTGCAACAGTCATGGAATTTGAATAATGCGGCATTTGGAGTGAATTTTGCATAATATGTGAGTGTATTTTATAATTTGTATTTTTTAAAATAACTCAAAACATTCAGGACCCCAAACTAGGATTACTGATAATCACTGCCAGCATTAATATCAATCTTTTGTTCTTATATGTTGTATGTTACTAAAAAGTCAAATTAAATTATTAATCTAGGAGAAAATGTCATTTAAAATAGTGCATTAATGTAATAATATTTACTTACGTGTGTTAAACCCAGCCCTCTTAAGTATAGATGAGCTTATAGGAATTAAAAAAATATTACATAAATAATTTGTTATATTTGTTCAATGATTTTATGGCGTAATCATGTTTTAAGGCATCATTGATGTGTTCTTGGCAAACAAAATGAAAAAAAAGATACCTACTCTTCATAGGTTAGGTATTATGGCTGAATATATTTTTTAACATTACGAAAGAAAGTATTGTATAACTATTAAATACTATTCTTATGTCATAAAACTAAGTTATATGAAATGCATTGTTTATATAATTTCATCAGTAGTGGTCAAAATTTTCATTTGATGTATATTTCCTCAGTATGGAGTTAAATATTTATAATAAAATAAATGCTTATTGTATTATTGCTTGATGCTAGTCAAATAAAGTAGCCAACACTTTGTATTTTTTGTTTTTCATAGGACTAAAGGAATTAATGAATGAATGTTGTTTAGGACTAAAGCAGTAATAATACTTACTGCTAAGTTATCCTGTAAATTCCTTTAAACATAGAAATAATTTTAAGCTCAGAGGTTCGACATATTTGATGGAAGATTTAATAAAACAGTTGTAAGTATATCAAGGCTTCAATTTATTATTAGTTCAGTACTGAATCCAGAATTTTCCTCATACCTGAGTGCTTCCTATTATAGTGTTGGTGTGGACTTACATAGGATTTAATAATAAATGCAATACTTAAAAAATATGATTCCTATTAGAGATTCTTATTGATATAATCATAAACATAATATGTTTTGAGTTTTGACACATTTTGCACCTAGCTACCAAACCTGTCGAATTATAATAATTGCTTTTTACAAAAAAAATAACCGACTTCAACCTTGATAAGCAGAGATAACTCAAAAACTACTCGCCAGATGGCGCTCAATTCAACATGTAAGTGTAAAGTTCTCGTCACTACAAATTAATCAAGCCCAAACACTAGATAACTGCAGTAAATGGTTGAGGAGTTCCGTCGACTGTCTTTCGGCTTCATCAGATCGACTCCAGACCTTCATGAAATGGTAGCACTTTAATGTACTTATGATAACATGAACAAACACACCTAGTTGTCCATACAATTTTAGAGAGTTCCCCTCGATTTCTCTAAGATGCCATCATCAGATCCTGGTGTCCTTATCAGGGGACCCCACTGCGCATATCTACTTTACAAAAAAAAAAAAATCAAAATCGGCCCATAAACGACGAAAAAATCGCTGAACGTACATAAAAAAAGCATATATACGGTCGAATTGAGAACCTCCTTTTTTTTTGAAGTCGGTTAAAAAGATTAAGGCCTTTCCCACATAACGCTATTTGTAGGCGACTAGGGTGTTGTCAAAGTAAAGAAGCGACGCGTCTACGATGCGTCTCCTGTCAGTGAACAGTGTAAGATACAGCGAATTGTGGATTGCGTTGCAGTCGCGTAGCTAATAAATAGCGTAGTGTGAGAAGGGCCTAACGCTACACACACATAGCCCCACCCTAGGATTCCCTGTGTTGGGGTGCCATGGACAATATGCAAGACAAGGAGACACACCCGGACCAATAAGGGAAATTAAACTCCTCATCCAAATTTCCGCCTCGTCTGGAATTGAAGCCAGGACCCTAGGGCGATTCGTTATCTGATCCGGCGGTGTTTATTGCGCCATTCGGGTCGTCAATTATTTAAATTTTTAAATAAATAACGCTACACACTAATAGCCCCACACTAGGATTCCCTGTGTCGTGGGTGCCATGTACAACACACAATACAAGGACACACCCAGACCGAGAACGGAAATCTTAAACTCATCATTCAAATTTCCGCCTCGCTGGGAATCGAACCCAGGACCCTCGGAACAGCGATCCGACGCGTTAACCATTGCGCCATCTGGGTCGTCATTCGATATTATTTCATAATTATTTCGAGACTGTAATCGAAACATTAATAATTGCAGATTTAGGCCCTAGAAATGTTGGCAGAATAAGCAGCTACTTACCTACCTATTTTACAAAAGCGTATCATATTCCTATGCATGTAAATACTAGTAAACTATTATCTACATCTCATACTGACTTATGCTAATGTATGACATTGAAATCCCGAAGGTCCGTTATCGTCTTCATAGAAACGCAGCAGGATGCAATTGCGATATTTCACGACAACTTAATTACGAGTCGTTGACACCTTTGACAGTCAATAATGTTATTTATTTACCTGAACTTTACGCATCATACGAGAGACTGTGTCCTGTGCGCAAGCGCAGATTCTCTGCTCGATACCTACGTTTTTGCGAATAAGTAATTCGCTTTTTCACTAGCGATTCTTACCAAGAAGGAGGTAAGGAAAAAGGAAATAATATTGTAGCTATTTAATTAATTCTAGATTCCGTAGGTATCCGGGGTAGGTAGGTAAGTAGGGTACCTATTAACTTTGTTTTTGTAGAAACGTACCTAGCAAACCCTACTACTTACCTATTTTACTTTTGTTCCCCTATCTTCATGTCTCCCAAATGTTTTCTATCATTTACCTGAAGGTCTTTAAGGCTCACAAGGGATCGTTATCACTATATTGTAAAAGTTAAAATATCGTCAATGGACACAGGGTCACCACATCAATCTAATCTCATAGGACCAGGAAGTGATGGGACCACGTGCGAGCTTTGTCCGAGGGAGAAAGTTATGGTTGCTGGTTAGTCTGATTCGTGCATAGTAGGTACTTATTTTCCCGTTGTGCTATAAGTACAGATAAACTTCCGCGGATACAAGTCAAAATACTGCATTCACATCATCTAACATAGATTAAAGTAGACGTAAAAGTGGAAAAAGATCCATCAATGATTCTTTTTAGTGGAGTTTTTATCCATTTTCACTTTACCACATACTTATTTACAGTTCTCACAACGGTAAAATAAGAATTAAGTTAACACACAACGCCTGATTGATGTTTAATAAGGGTGTAAAAACATTTTACACATTTTTGTCATGTTGTTCTTGGCACTTTCAAAAGGTGGTTTTTAAAAATCTGTTTTTGGATAAATGTTTAAATACTCATATCTAAGCAAGCAAAGCAACTAAAGCAGCTTAGATCCTATCATTAACGTAGTTCGGAGGTAATAAAAAATTGCCTTGGGAAATCCTGTATTGGGTATATCCTAAGTAGAAAGGCCCGATGATAGTATCAAGATTAGAAATCCTGTCAGACTGGCTAGAAAATTTAAGCCTATAGGTGCCTAGATGTCTAGATACCTACATTACTTAATAATTATCTTATTTGGCAAGGGATAGCTTAGTGTTTGAGCTTTCAACTTTGTTGGCTCAAGTACAAATCGTGCATGCTCACTTGTCATGAGCATGTTAAGTCTATTGGGGTGCAGTTTTTACTGATGCAGTGTTGTAATCTTGAGGCTACATTCAGTATTTCTTTTAGGTAAATAGATTTCTAAGCAAGGTTGCCGTAAGACGTGCAAGGCGTGCACCTCACGCGGGCGGCATGATTGGAGGGGTGTCAAATGAATGGATAGAGGATCGTCACGAAATATTATTTCAATAAAATTAAAACGACAGTAGGTTGGTTGTAGCCACGACGGGGAGAGGGGGGTGACGTGTGGAAAATGGTATAAGCAATTCTTTGGTGAAGAATATAATAAAAATATATTATAATTCTGTTGAGTTTACGTCAATACCTATAAGTAGCTACCTACTAACAATATTTGCCTGTGCACGCGCAGTTACCTTTAACCCAGACAAGTGTCACTGTCAGTCAAGGTGAAGGTGTTCCATCAACGCTGACGCTCTTGTTGACATCATAACACTTGATTGCAACTTTTAATGCGGAAGTTTATTTGTCTATTAGAACCTAAGTGGTTATTATGTATTTTAAATACAACCATGTTCCGCGTCAATCACGCTACTTGATGAGTTTTTTTAATAGTTAACGCGTACGACGAGTGTAGGTAAATTCTCTTATAATACGAAGTTACCCATTACCTATTTTGTGATAAAAGGGGTTGAATCTGGAGCATGTTATTTAGCATCGCCAGGGGGGTCCACCTTGTCGTGGCTCAGTAGCTTTGTACAAGGCCGTGTACGGCGAAGCCAAGATCTCCCAAATGGTAGAGCGGGGGTCCAGTTTCGGCCTCCGCTCATGCAGGGGGAGGGCAGCAATAGCCCAGCTGCCAGGAGGCGGAATGATCCTTCACGTGTCCCTCTAAGAGTAGCATAGGGCATTGTGGATGGATCGCTGGGGTTTTGTACCCCCGTAGTGGAGGCGTTTACGCCTAAAGGAAGAAAACCTCGTTAAAGATCACGGAAAAGGCGGAATGCTCAACTTGTTGATCTCCCGTGCTGAGGTCGTCGCCAGGCAGCAGCCGCCGCGCCGGTTACTGTGGAGCGAGAGCATAGTCCCGGCACAATGCACCAGCTAGTAAACAACTACATACTGCCACTTGAAGCGCTCATAGGGCGGCGGCTAACGTAGACCCTAAGTGATCGACCGTATTAAGCATCAGCGGATGCCGTCGGTAGTTGGATGGGTGATTTCTGGTGACATAATTTCTTGAACGCTACCGTACTTCAGAGGGCACGTAAAATCGTCAGTTCGTTTTTTATTAACAGATAAGTTAGCACTGTCAGAGGCCTTCGGACGGCATGAAAACCACCAGTATTCGAGTTGGCAACTGACCCCTCCACCAATCCGCACAGGACCAGCCCGCTCAACTGTAGGCTTCCTCAACAAGGAGACACCAGTAGTGGCCCATTAATGGGTTGAAGGCAACTAACTGTTAAAATGGATGGCGAAGATTACGTAACACCTATGGCAAAGGGAGATCTCTTGTTTGATCTTGTTTGACTAGTGCCATAACAAATACAAGCCAAACATGCCCACTATCAGATCTAAGGTATGCTTAGAATGGTGCGAATCGAATGCATATTAAATGTGCTTACACAAAAGTAGCATTTGCGGCAAATGGAGCGTAAGCCGTTGTTGAGGTAACAATCGAGTGCTGATAGGGTTACCATGTCTAAATTAAATTCCGGATAACTAGACAAGTCCGATATCAAAATAAAATATGGACATTGAAAAATAAGTCTAGATGTATGTAAGTCTTTTTTTTATTAAATTAAATAAGTAGCTGAACGTACATTTTTTGGGTTTAGATGATGTTTTAAATTTAAGAGCCGCTATGATTTCTGTCGGGATGGTTTATATAAATCTACACTTTGTACTATTAACTAATGTATGTAAGTATTTCCTGACTAAGTACTGATTAAGTATTTCCTGACATAGATTTTAAATGAAATTTTCAAGTAAATATGTTTTTTAGACAACATTAATTGGTCATACTACTAATTAGAATAAAAACGAATAATAGAAAAAATGAATAACCGGACAGAAAGCCCAAAGTCCTGACATGTCCGCACAAATAGACATCAGCTGGTAACCGTACATATGTAAAAAGGTTTAATTGCTGCCAATCAGCGAGGCACTCGGTTATGCAAGCTATTATGTGTGTGGCCCGCTTAGGTTCGCCTCATATCCGAACTTGCTGGTTAGGTTTTTGGTTGTTTGAAAACACGTTAACCGCTGATGTTCTTAATTTGAATTTTAGGATATAAATAATTGATGTAAGTTGGAATAGACGCTGAAAGCGGGGTAATTATTGAGCAGGACGTAGGCCAAGGAAGGATTTGTTCTCTTTCCTTTTCGTAACTCGTAACTGTTCCTGCGCTGAACTTGGCCTTCTCACAATGTAAAAGAAGTACAGTGCGAAGTGTGGTTTGGAAAACTTATAAAAGCAACTTATTATCTACAATTAAATAAATGATTAGATTATTTCTAATAAGTAGGTAGGTATGTTATACGCACATGCTATGACCTATTAATATCTATTATAGGTAAGATTTTAACAGAACCAACCACCAAACCAAATGAAAATTGTTTATTTAATAGTACCTAGGTAGTAAAAGTAGTCAAAGCCAACGGATTTGTTCGTCTTCTCCAAAAAATTCATAAAATATATTAAAAAAATAGGTATCTCCGTGTTCATTAGAAATTAATATCATCACTTTCTTCGGTGAAGGTAAATCTGCACGGTTGTTTTACATTTTTCCATAAACTCAAAGGTGTGTGAAGTCCGTCAATCCGCACTTGGCCAGCGTGGTGGATCATGGCCTGCATCCGTCACATTGAGAATGGCAAACTCGTGGCAAGCACTGGAAGAGGGAAGAGTTACGATAATAACATTTATTAAGATGTACCTAAGTAATATCAAATTAAAATGATTGATCGCCCCCAATGACCTATACTGCTATGATCTATGGTTTGTTGTAATATATTTCGTAAATAAAAACCAATAAATAACACTTAAGTACCTAACCATTTTAGTTTTCAGAGTAGGTTGAACGTACGTTTTATTTGCTACAAAGTGCCGTACAATTTGCACAAAAAGTAAAATAAAATAGTACAATTAAAAAAACTTGGCTTTGTGTCGTTCAGTGGTAGACAGAACTTCGTAAAATTGAATATCAAATTGTTGAATTTCATAAATGTTTAACAATTTGGCTTTTAATGCTGTTTCATGATATGATTGACGTTTAAAAAAGTGGTTACTGTTTATGAAATTAGGTACCGAATGTGGTTGAATCGCCAAAACGATTTGCTCTTTATGATGGATTTTGTAGCTCATTAATGAACTTATTTATAACTAGCTTCAGCCCGCGGCTTCGCCCGCGTGGAATTCATTTATATCGCAAAACGGGAAGGGGCAGGGTGTTCCCCTACACTTCCCAAATAACCTCGTACATGCCAAATTTCAGCTTCTTGCGTTCAGTAGTTCCGGCTGTGCGTTGATTTTTCATACAAAACTTTCAACCTCCATTTCAAGCCTTTAGGGGTTGATTTTTGAAAAAAAAGTAGCCTATGTTTGACTCTGGGTCTTCAACTATTTTCATTCCGAATTTGAATATGAATGAATATGAATACTATGAATATTAAACTAGCTTGCTATCGCATATTTTTCCTATCTTAGCTAACTAGCTTAGCTTAGGTTTAGCTTAATGCCCGGGATACACGAGGCTAGTTTTTCAAGCTAGGATAGCAAGCTAGTTCTCTTCGAAACTGTCTTGGCTAGCTGACCTGGCTTGGAATACGCTAGTTCTGTTTACATGAGGCTATATTATTTTAAGCTAGTATTATTGCTGTGACTGAGGTGACCACACGTCCAAAATGAACTGCACGCGAAAAAAAACACTATTCGACTGAAACAGTTACTTCAAAAACTGTGCCAATTCGCACTAGACGAACTAGAAGAAGAATTACAGAAACGGGTGTGGACAAGACCCTGGATTTTAAGAAGAGATGAACGTGGATCATCATAAATAGGAAGGGTAGCGTTCCACAAACATTCATGTTCACGGTATAGTTGTACGAACTTTAAATTAATCTCCGTACTTAGTTTGGGCATCTTAAATCTCAAAACACGTCGCGGAGAAAAACAAACAAAACGAGTGGTTACTGCTTTACTAGTCAACTGAACACTAGCTTCACCGGCTACATGAAGCTAGTACACAAGCCAGGATAGTAAAATCAGTGGTGGGGGGCGCTACTAGCCTAAAAAATAGAACTCCATCCTATTTAAAACTATCCTGGCTTGTCAACTAGCTTACTAGCTTACTAGCTTATAAATGAAGCTAGTTTTGTCTACACGAAGCCAGAAGTACTAGCTTGCTAGCTTACTGACACTAGCTTGCTATCCTAGCTTAAAAAACTAGCCTCGTGTATCCCGGGCATAATTAGACGCAGTTTTTTTGGATTTCATCTCCGACGTTAATATTGGTCCTTCGAGCTACTTATGCAGTTGAGAGCCTAGCTGGCTTTGTCGATATTTTAAACTCTTACAAATTTAATCTTAGGTACATAATTACCTATTTCCATGCGATTTCTAACTGTTACTTATTAATAAATACGAAACATTACTAAGTAGTAATGTTTGCATGTACGGTGTTTTTAATTAGTTTATAATTACTCCTCATAAATATTACGTGTATTCGGCATTTGAAGTCGTTACTTATCTAGTATGTAAATAGCTAATAAAGTCTGAAGGTTTAGACGAAATATAATTTCAAAAATAAACTATTACGACAAACTTAGATAAATGATTCGAACATAAAACGTTCACCGAAGCACTTAAATATTCTCTTCGCATATTATGCAAAATGTCAAGATTGATTGCCATCAAATTAGAAAGGAGCATCATTATTTTGCTAATAGAATGATATGAATCGACTAATGCTATATGTAGTAACATACGGAGGGAGGAGGGCCTTGTTATAGGTCGGTTAGTCCTGTTAGCAAAGCGATGTTAAACATGAGTTGGTTAGTTTGTAAGTAGACGACCAGATATGACGACCAGGCTATTTTGTAAGAAACAAATTCGATATCGAAGCTCACACAGGGGAGTTCCGTCACTTCGATTGGCACTTGATTCGAGCTTGATTGGCACTGCCGTCGGTTTTAATTTTAAGAACGCAATGTACGACAAAAGTCAAAATCTCACCGCGGATTCAGTTATTAGGTATCGAGATGTCAAAGATATCCTTACAGAATAGCCTAGAAGGGTAGGGACTGTAAGATTTATTCCTGTTGTTGTTGGTATAAGTTCAGTTAGTAACTGTTAGTAAGACTATTGTCTATCTGAATGTGTCTTTGTGTACCACCATGGCTCTCATAGGTGTATTGAATCCTAGCATTAAAAATGGCAATAGTTGACAAACAAACAGACGAGCTTCATGATGGTAAGTGGTCATGGATATCGGTAACACTGATGTGTTGTCGGCCAATACAAAAGACAAAGGAATTAAAGAATTGCTTTTAAAGCTTCCAGCTGGATCACGAGTACGAGTAAAAGTTTTGTCTTCCAAGTTCTTAGTGGCCTGCATCATTACCACTGATGCCAACATGTGAACAATAATAGCAGAGAGGGTAAGAATTTAGCAATTTACGTAAGAAGCCCGGATTTGAACTCCAGGGCAAGCACTTCTGATTTTTGTGCGTTAACTGAGTTATGTGCGTTTTCAGCAATTAAATATCACTCGCTATAACGGTGAAGCCAAAGATCGTGAGGAAACGCGTATGCAAAATTTAAAGGTTTGTTAAATCTCCAATTGACACTTGGCCAGCGTGGTGGACTACAGCCTTAACCTTCTCATTCAGAGAAGAGTACCGTGTTTAATAGTGGGCCATGATGGGTTGAGATGAATGATGAAATTAAGGGTGCGGTTCCATTGAGGCGGAGCGGAGCGGAGCTGTGCGCGGTTCACCAATCACATGCCTTGAAAATCACGCGAGGCACGATGAGCGGGGATTTCAAGCCATGTGATTGGTGAACCGCGCACAGCTCCGCTCCGCTCCGCCTCAGTGGAACCGCACCCTAAGCCGCCCCAATACCTACGGCTAAAAGGTGATCAGTAGGGGTGATTCCTCGTGGTCCAACTATTTTGTCCTACTATGACGTTACAGTTGGACCACGAGGACGACCTATTCCTCGTGGTCCAACTGCAAAATAAGGAATAACTGTTCCCAAGAAACAATAAATGGAAATTGATCTGTAGATTTGCCAATTTAAAAGCATTTCAAAATCAAGAGTCGAGTACCTAAAGTCGACTCTCACAGTCGAGTCCGTGTACACAAGACACTCGCCATTAATCTCGGTTTCCTGACCACGACCGGGCATGGGAAAACACATAACAAAACTACGTGGTCACAGAATATAGTCTCGTTTAGAGGCGCAAGTACATATAGATTAATATGGAAAAAATGCTTTTTGGTCTTTCATTTGCGAAACTGAAGAGTGACTTAAAATTAGGGTTTACAGTCTCATTTGTGGTTTGTATATTGGATTGGATTTCTTTTTGTAAAGTTAATATCTACTGTAGCCTTGGTAGTAAGGGGTTTCAGGTTTAATTCCCGGCCAATGCAGTGCTCTAGATGCCTTTCGGCCGGAATTTTTCCTGCTTTAATCACGATCCTGTGTAATTTCCGTGATAAAAATAACTTTCAGGGAAAGTCCCACTAAAATTTATTCAGCTATTCCAGAGATTCCAGAGAGAGAAAACAAAAAAAAATGTTTTTTATTCAATAAAGTGTGTTTTAATTCCCTGTAAATGGATATAGAAAGTGTTATAGAATACAAAGTTAGGTTAGTTCTTTTGAAACTATAGCGGACGTAGCAGAAGGGAACAGTAAGAGTAGATGAAGGTCCATTGAGAAGTAGGTTAAACATTAACCACATAAAAAAGGGATAAATAACTAAAAAATACGCTATATATAAAATAGGTATATCACTGCTAAACCAAAAAGTATCTATGTTAAAAAATCATTAACTTCAACAATGCTTCAACGAGTGCTCACTATTCTGCCTAACGACTTCTCACGTTATCTAATCTACATATGTCCAGTGAAATAATCTTTATCAACCGTACGCGGTAGTGGGACAGTGATGCAATAATCATGATTCTAACATTTCGCGCTGTCAATACATCTCAACTTTATTCATTTGAATATAAAGTTGAAAATTGTTTGAATTGAGTCATATTTGTTAAATGCAGAAACTATGCAAAGGATGCGATGCGCCTGTCCATGCAAATGAATTTATTGATGGTGGTTTACTTCCTCGTGTAAATAATATTATTAACTTGCGATATTTATTAAATAACATGTCTCAAAGTAATGTATTCGATAAGGTTTTTTGAAGTGCTCTTTGAAATGTGTTTATACAGGTGGTAGAGCCTAGAGTTCGCCCGGGGTAGGACCACCGCCCGCCAAGGTACTCAGTACCATTCCTACCGTCATAATAATTGTTTTTAAGAGCAATTGTGTTCCGGATAGGAAGGTTTTGTGGAGCCGGTTTCACTTTTTTAGAGGCGACCATCTCAGACCTCAGGGGTAGCAACGCATCTGTGACCGAATTGGAACAAGACTCATACTAACAATAACTAATTGGACTATTACTAACATTAACTAACAGGACTAATTATCACTAACATACCCTGTCCTCGCACTTATTAACAAACTAACCAACTAATATTCTAACACCATCTACTAACTGGACTAACCATCCTAGTCCCTTTGAGTCTAGTTCTAGGTCGGTCACAGTTGTTATGGGCGGCAGGGGAAGGGTGGTACTGCATGCTCGTTTGCTATCTTAATTCCATAAAAAAAAAAAAAAAAAAAAAAAAAATATCGACACTCATGCGAAAGTAACCCCCTGTCTTCTGCCTTTTCACGCTTCATCTGCTGCACCGATATAGATAAAATTTTGTACGGATACTTAGTATGAGACCCTTAAAAAGACATAGGATACTGATTACCCAAATAATACATTGCCTGGGAATACAAACATGAGGATATAAAAGTAACTAAATAAATAATAACGCTTCACACTCAAAACCCCACACTAGGATTCCCTGCGTCGTGGGTGCCATGGACAACACACGAGACCTAGGACATTCACCAAGACCAAGAACGGAAATATAAAGTCCTCATTCAAATATCCGCCTCGCTAGGAATCGAACCCAGGACCTTCGGAACAGCGATCCGGCGTGTAAACCATTGCGCCATCCGGGTCGTCAAATAATAACGAGAAAGGTTGTAGGAGCCAAATTGTTGCCAAGTTCAGTCGGTAATCACACTGTCAAAATAAAATAAATATTCCAATAAATAAATAAAATATTCCATTTGTAACCACGACGGACGTTTACGCAGACATTGGCTAAAAGCAATTTATCCAACTTGTATTACTGTTAAAAACGCAAGAGCTGTCAAAAGGAGTTTACCAATATGGCGAAGGCGCAATGCACAATGGGGAGAAGTAAAATCACACGTAAAATTACAACAGATAAATTACTCTGCCGTCGATGGCAGTTAGCACTTATCTACCACTGACAATTCAGCATTACGTATACTGCTGCAGCAAAAAAGTTACTCTAACAAGATCAAGGTAAAAATGCGTACACAGCCATCTTTTTTACTTAAAAAATCAACATACCTACCTACCCGAGTCGCGGAGAATATGGGATTATTAATGCTAAAAACAAATTAATTACCTGTGCTCACAGTTTTATCTTGTAACCTTTAACACTACACACTCACAGCCCCACACTAGAATTCCCTGTGTCGTGGGTGCCATGGGCAACACAAGGCAAGGGCACACACCCAGACCGAGAACGAAAATTCAAACTCATCTGTCAAATTGCCGCCTCGCTGGGAAACGAACCTCGAAACAGCGATCTGGCGTGGTAACCATTAGATACGCCATTCGGATCGTCAAATGTTGACAATCTGATCTGACCCTGATTGCTTTTCAAAAAACCTTTCATCACCATTGCTATACATAAGGGTCTTCTCACACAACGCTATTTGCAAGCGACTCGGATCTTGTCAATGTATGAAAGCGACGCGTCTACGATGCGTCTCCTGTCAGTGAAAAATGTCAGATAAAGGGAATATTGTATTGCATTGCAGTCGCGTAGCTAGTAAATAGCGTTGTGTGCGAAGAGCCTAACTGAAGCACTGTTGAGCACGACTCGTCTATGTGATTGGTACGGGCCATAGTCCACCACGCTGGCTAAATGTGGATTAGCGGACTTCACACACCTTTGAGAGCACTAAGGAGAGCTGACAGGTGTACCTACAGGTTTCTTGGCGATTTTTTTCTTCACCGAAATAAGTAATATTCTCGTAGGCACATTATTTCTGAAAAGACGTAGATAACTAGAAAGTAAGTAGGTAACTAAAGTAACTAGTAAACTAACTAGTAGGTAACTACATACTCGTAGTAGGTACGTGTAAAATTCGAACCCAACCCCCGCTGATCAGGAGTCCAACATTCAAAACATTTTCATCGGTACTGATTAGGTACCGGGAAGATGTAAAACTTTATGACACAATACCTACCTAATTTTGAATATGAAATTAACATAATAATATGTAATTAAGAGGCAAGACATAAGAGCTATATTTTAATTATGAGCATTGCAATGGAATGCAAACTCAATAATGTCGCCAGTAACAAGGATATTATGTACATAGATAAGGCCTGGTATTTTTTGTCATACCTAGAATTTTGTTTTGTTTCTTATCAGGATATCCTATTAAACCAACTATTACTTCGACTTATTGTTCAAGGAAAGATAATTGATTCATATTTATATTACCATACTGGTTTACTTAGTAATAATTATGTTTGACCCCGTAGCTTATAGGTGACCCTGTCGGAGTGAAGGGTCGCGGGTTCGAATACCGGCAGAAACGTACGTGAGGTAGAGTTAGCGTACGTATTCCCAGTTATCCCTAATCCCTATCCTTTGTAATGTTATGTTTATAGACTATCTAATTAATCAAAGTCAATTAAGAGTTAAATTGGAAAGCAAAATTACTGTTAGAATGTATATATCGTCTCATCTGTTTACTTTAAGTAGAATGTCACAGGAAAAAACCGTTATAATTTAACGTCCTTAAAATAGATCGTATATTTTTAACGCTTCGTTCAAAAATAATAAATTACACGGTGTTTAAAGCGCTTTAATACATCCTTTTCTTATAACGGCAGCTTATACCTACCGTATAACTTCCATAATTTTAATTGTTAGCAATTTGTTACAATAAGAGCAAATATTTCTCTAATGTGTAGTAAACTGTTAATCGTGACATGGGAAATCCATTATGCAACTAAATACTGTTAATTAATCATTAATTTATTTATCAACGGCAAGTATTAAATAACGGAATTATTTTAATTATTTTATATTTTTAAATGTTTAGAAAGGTAATAAATTGAAGAATAAATTAATTATGGACTACATTTAACGTCAAAGATCGTAATTAGCAGTGGTGTTATAAATCTTCTCGTGGCGTTTTGTGTAACGTATTTTGCATTCTTAGATAATAGTGGTCATCTTTTAACTTGTTACTGTAAATTAGTTTCTTCGATCATAGATATTATTATTCTGTGGTACCTATTTTGCATGATTATAAAGTTATTTCTTTGACGATTTTTTTGACATTTGCCTACAATAACTTGTGACGCAGACTTGAGATTTTATTAAGAGATTTTATTTTGGAACGCAAAAATGATTGATTGATTGATAATTGGACTAGACCATAGAGATAGGAATCTTATAGATCAATGGACTAGACTTAACGATATATTTTTTATGTGTGGTGTTATTTTTGTTGTCTATGCCATCAGCGACACTGATAATCCTAGTCCTAGTATAAGTGTGTGATCGTTTATTTTTTATTAAAAAAGGGAATTCTTGTAAGAATAATATTTCTTGTTAAAATGGGAATTCTTAATTAACCAGGATACTTGATATACCTGAGTGAATCAAGCAAGTGAATTCAAATACTAAAGTAATACACCTACTTATTTTTAATATAAGTACCTACTAGTTTCCGCCTGCAGCTTCGCCCGCGTGGAATTCCTTTAAACTTTACCCTCCTATTTCACCCCCTTCGGGGTGGAAATTCTAAAAATCCTCTCTTAGTGCTCCCCTTCACTCTCCAAGGAACATACATGCACAAATTTCAGCTTCTTCCGTTCAGTAGTTTCGGCTGTGCGTTGTCTGTCGTTCAATCACTTAGTAACGCAAGAGTTTTATATAAGTACCTATACTTAGATATGAATCTGCCCAGGTGTTTTAAGCTTCCCTACTTAAGTTTAACTTATCCAGGTATTGTATCGTTGCATGAGTGTGATATTAAATATTAGGTACCTATTGCTTATAAAATACCTGTCAAATTCCTGATGATCACGTGGCCTAGTTGATGGTGACTCCATTTAGGCAGGACAGGGTACCATTCCCAGATTAGGTAAATATTTATCCCATTAAAACATAAATAGCGGTGATAGCCTAGTGGTTAAGAATTCAGCCTCCTACTCGGAGGGTCCGGGTTCGAATCCCAGGGCACGCACGCACCTCTGACTTTTCGGAGTTATGTGCGTTCTAAGCATTTAAATGTCACTTGCTACAAACGGTGAAGGAAAACATCGTTAGGAAACCTGCATACTGGAGAGTTCGCAAAACTCAAAGCTGTGTTAAGTCCGCCAATCCGCACTTGGTCAGCGTGATGGACTATGGCCTTCTCATACTGAGAAGAGACCCGTGCTCAATAGTGGGCCTTGATGGGTTGAGATGATGAAAACATAAATGTGGAATGAGAGCAAATTTCAATAATATGATTTATCATTGTTTTGTTATTACGACAAAAGAATTGAGACCAAAATTGGTACTAAGTCCAATGTTCAGTTCGGAAATTGATCAGGAAGAACATGAAATATTTTATAACAACTTAAACAATGATGTCTTCATACACTTAACTTAGGATAATATATTAGGTATATTGAAGCCTAAGAATCGACTTGGATGCTTTTCATACATTTCATAATTATGAATCCTTGATTCACTTTTTTCACACGCCTATTTTAAATTCATCTGTTAGCTAGATGTGACAGACAAACGTTTGTTCTCTTACTGATGTATTATTTATATTTTTCATGCCACTCGTGACACAAATAGAGTTCCATTGCGGGGGTAGGTATAAGTGTGTCAAGGTCAAATCTCAGGTGAATTAAGCATACAGTACCATTGTTTTATGTGAGGTAACACAATGATTAGTAAGCCAGTTAACGTAACTTTCTTGATCGATCGGTTAATAAGTCAGATTTAAGTCTATGACTAATGAATCTGTGCTGACATATTATTTAACACTTGTGATCTTCGTTCGGCCTTTGGTGTTTTTAGGTTCAATTTTGATTTTGAAGCTCTTGTAACAATTTAATGAAATAATCATAATATTTTGAAAATTCTTTATGAACGGCAAATGAGCATGAAGCGTCAGTCTTTCGCTGCCGCCCTGTATAACCCAGAATAAGACGCACAACAGGACTAGGATGGTTAGTAGGGGCAGTAACATAACCTAACTCTTAGGTAAATACATTACATTTCCCTCAGAATACCCATAATTTTATTTAGACCCCAATCAATTAAATATCTACTAATAGAAAACAGGTTAATATCACCCGAAATTAAATTAAATCCAAAGCTAATTTATTCATTTACGGTAGTTACAGTTACGATAAATTTCAACTGTATTCAATACAGTGAGAATGCAAACGCACTGACAGTCCGACGAATGATATAAGCGCTCCGTTTTTCAATCTACCTATTGAACCGTATAAATCGTTAACGTTACACGTCATAACCCACCCGAACTGTTTACAAACAGTACGCCGCTAATTTCGCACTTTCGACGTAGATAATTATAAGCCGAGCTTGCGTAATCTAGCACCAGTTGCTTCTGCAGTCACGAGCAAATTGCCTAACAATCTTTCCGCTTGCAACCTACAAACTCGATAGACACGCCAAAACGCACCTTATCTCCGCAGCATAGGAACGTAGGCGGTGATTTTGGGAATTGCACGCCGGTAGCAACCCTGGTGTGGCATGAAGCATTAAAATTATATGAAAATTTAAAAGGCGAGCGGTTGCGTAACCTCGTTCCCAATACAATAATAATGGATGTCGCAGAAAAAAACGAAAGCGCAAGAAATAGAGCGGGCAGCGGACACAATGGCGCGGCAGACACGACTCGTCTGCGACAGAGCTGCTCAAACTGACAGCCTTCCGTCATGAGATGATTTGAAGATGAGACGATCTGTAGATGGGATCATTTGCAGTTAAGATGATTGGAAGATGCGATGATTTACAGCGGAGATAACTTGAAGATGCGATGATTTCAAGATGAGATGAAAATGATTTACAGTTAATTATATTTGAAGATAAGATGAGTTTGTAAATAATTTTGGGTTCTATGTGGGGAAAAAGTTTTGTTTACATCCATGTCTGTGTCACAGAGTCTGCGGCTTACATTTCTTTAGCTTTTTGGACTTTTCAATGAGTAACAGTAGTAGGTATATAGGCGGCTCACTTGTTGGTTTGTTGTGTGGTAACATCGCACATCGCATACATGACACACCTCACGTGACATCATGACAAGTCTGAATCACGCGACTTAAATTTTCAACACCACTCGCCTCTCCCCAGCTATGACGCCTTGCCTGGCGGAATATCCTTCGTAGCTAAAGTTGAATGGCTTTGTTTATTTGGTCCTGTGGCTTGGTTTATTCACCTGCATTAAAAATAGTAGGTACACAATAAGCTACAAAGTCACATTATTGTGAGAGGCCAGCACCACTCATGGATATACATAGTATCACTGGCTGGTTAGAGAAAGGAAATCAAGTTTGATTTTTCCTCTTCGGATTTTCAATATTGCTACTATACTTGATTTGCCGCGCATATGAAATTGCTGTTATAAAAACAAACTAAACACCTGTGCCACAGATTAGAAAATAGTTACTTTGTAACAGATATTTCGACCCGTCGTCGAAGCGGCCACGAGAGCATCTTTTGGCGCGTGAGTGACAGAGACAGAGCGCCTTAGAGCCTTGCCTTACCTGTAAGGCGCTGTCTCTGTCACCCACACGCCAAAAGATCCTTCTACGACTTTAGGTAATTATCGCGCGCAAGTTAGTACATCGAGTGACAGAGGCCTGCCTGTGCTCACAGTTCAATTTGGCTGGTAAGCAAAATTTACAAATAGCATTTCAAAATATCGCCGCTAATCTGAAATAGGTACAATATACAAGCGTGGAAATTCAACTTAAAACGGTACCTACACTGTAACAGAGTAAAATATTTGATACGATAAATATGTCGTCTTTACCTAAATTTAAGTCAACCTCTTGTTTTGGGCCTAACTATCCTTAGTTTTATGGTTTTATTAGGCCTACTCAGTGATGGCTATCATCTCAAGTTTGAGAAACAGTGAACCATCAAAATAAAAACATATTTAACTCGCAGACATGGACTAATAATGCATAGAGTTACCCAATACATACTGCTGGTGCACTTATCTCGGACGGTTATTGATAATATGCCTTGGAGAAGCCTGAAAGAATTGATTGTAGAAAGGCCGTTTTTCGTTTTAAATTGCATGAATTGCATCCCACACAAATGCAAGTTTGCCGCCTCTGTGACTAAGGTTCATTGTAGATTGACAGCGAGAATTAAAAAAGCTTTAAGTAAATTTTGCTTAAAAATTAGATTGAACTGTGAGAACAGGTAATACCTAAACTTGTGTTTCGTGGGGAGTGGCAATCCCATATTATCTGCGACTCGGTATAGTCCTGTTAGTTGTAAGTAATACTCCATTTACCTAGCCTAGTAACGAGTCTCGCTAGAATTTCAGTGTACGTCTCGGAATACGCTTTAGGGCTGCAATAGACGACACTGTAGCCCTTAGTTGCAAACGCCTACGATCATGTCCATGCGTCGCTCGTGAGTCGACGCCATAGATCCTACACTATAATGATAGTCGACGCCCTATACCGCCTAGACCTAGGCCGCTGCGGGAGAAAACCTTGGTGCGGCATCGGCCTATTTACCAAATTCTGCACACGAGGCGACGCGTCTGCGATTCGTGTCCTAGACGCGTCGCTTTCATACATTGACAAGATCCGAGTCGCTTGCAAATAGCGTTGTGTGAGAAGTGCCTCAATTGGGTCGGAATCGCGTAGCTAATAAATAGTGTAGTGTGAGAAGGGGCTCTGACTAAGCTCCGTCAAGAAGTCATTTCAAGAACAACAAACATCTAACATAGAACAAAAAGCAACCTTCAACAAACATTGAACTCTGTTCAATAACAAACTATCAAGTCGTCCTAAACTAGTTGAAAGTGAAACTAAGGCAAACGCACGTCTAAAAACGGTGTTGCGCAAAGTGAAATCACCTCAAAGGTCATATATTTTGTTGGATACAACAAAGTTTATTTTCACGGCACCGCCCGCATTTGGATAATATCCATACTTACTGAACTTACTAATACAAATAATACTATAATAATAATATAATAATACAAATATTTTTGTCTGTCTGTGACGCTTTCACAGATAATTCATCGCGGCATCGGCCCGATTTAGGTGGAATCGGAATGAAAATAATTTAGGGCCCAGGGCTCGGTATCACTCATAGCCTACCAATTTTTTTCAAAAACCTTTAGGGGCTGGGAAAAATTAAAGGTTTCCGAAGCGAGGCGAGGGCTTTCACTAGTTTTGGATAAAGTGCACTACACCTGAAAATTATTTTTTATGCTCACAGTTCTATGTAGCTTGTTAGCAAAAGTTTACGTTTTTGGGTCGCAAAGCTGAAGTTTGTACGGAAACTCAAAAAGGAAAGTTACGGGACGCATGAAACAGAAATAAATTGCATCGGCGCGCTACTGAAATATCGTCGTTTGTAATATCATTGATTGTAAATATAACAATAAAATCATGTTATTTGTAAAAAATCATATAAAGACATGGGTTATTCTTAGGCCAACATAATATTTATGTATGAACCGAAATAAAACTCAATTTAATATATTACTGAAAACAGTAATAGCCGTTTCTGAGATTGGCGGTAACAAAGGCAGAGACAAACAGACAAAAAAACTGAAATTCATTGTTATGGGATCCATTACGATAATAGATGTACGATATTGATCGATTCCAAGTATGATGTTACGGTAAATGTGTACGTAACGATTATGTACGGGTATCATTGACTTATTGTTATGTATCTGAAGAAATAAAAAATATTTATCTATTCAACACAATATACTTTAGAAATATACTTAATGATTATCTAGAACAATTAGCGCAGTATTAAGTAACTAAATTACTTAACTATTGGGCGCGTGTTTTTTTCAATTAGGTATTTTTATTAAGTTTCTCCTATTTGATAAATGCATAAATTGGGTCCGTATACCACATACTTATATTAAAAAAAATAAGTAGACCTAACATTATGGGAGAAAAAAGCGTGCCAGTTACAACTACATAGACATGCTGCACACATTGACATTCTTCATACAAAACATTCATGGTCTATTGTTCATGGTCTATTGTTGTCTATGGTTCTGATACAAAAAGTGAACTTCTTGTAGCATATCAAAATGGCGAAAGTGCTTCTACCCCATTTTGTCTAGGTGAGCATGAGTGTTGCAACAACAAAAATTAAACGAGATAGACTGTACGTGTCATGGGAGAGAAAGAGATGAAACCATTGCTTACATACGTCTTTGTAGTGGTGAAAAGGATGTTAGGTCTGGTTGTTTTATAATATTGAGGAACAACAGTGGTAGCATACATCGCAGATCGAAGGTACACCCTCAGACCAATATAGACGGAGCGCCGGGAACAAAAGAGTGAAGCCGGCAAAAGTACCTAAGCACACATCGAAACCAATAAAATGCTCTATGTTGACAGTCTTCCGAACGCAGCAAATTTAAACTTTAGAATACAAAACTTCATTCATTTTTTATTATTTAGAACACAAAAAAAAACAAAAAAATAAAAAAAAAACAAAAAAAAATATACAAAGGCTAGGCTTACTTTTTTCTGGCTTCATTCTTTTGTTCCTGTTGTTGTTGTCAACGTCGTGTGTTGTTGTCTGAGGGAGGGTAAACCTGGTAGACGGCAAAACAATCAGTGGTCAGTATTGTCGGAATCAGTCCATAAAAAGCGTGGAAATGTCATGCCTGATATCAAATTAAATTAAGTTGTAACCCCACTGAATAAGGTCTAAAATTAAGTACGTATATCGGTAGTATCAGAGTCAATTATCGTTTGTAAAGAAATGAAACTTATCATAATGTTGAGTACCTAGTATCCAATATATTACATATATCGTTGGTAAAGAAATTATACTTGATATTAACTCATACTTAGGTTACCAGACATCTGGATAGTGTTGGACTTATAGACTTCTATACTGACGGCGATATCTAAAAATGCTATTAGTATTTTTTTATTACAAGCTAAATTAATTAAACTGTGAGCACTGGCAATAAGTTTGGTTTTGGCGGAGAGTGGCAATTCCATACGCTCGATGACTCCAGTAACTTTAAACGCGGACATTCATATAAAACAAGAACGCCACCGTCACTGAAAACAGAAATTAAAGGAGATGTTTCAAATCCGGCCCACAATATGTACAGTACCTCGAAAAATCGAGCAAAATTCATGGAATTTGGGAAAAATAATGATAAATTGCTTAAATGCATACTTTTTTGGTACAAATTTTGTGTTTATAATTCATTTTTATCAATTTTCAACATGGCGTCTTGCCAAGTTGTCATTGATCATAGATCGCGAACTGTCTACTGTCACTTTAAATGACAGAATTGTAGGTACATATGTCAAACTTCTATCAAATTAACCAACATGACGTGTGATGACAGCTTACCGCCATGTCGGACTTTTGTTTTTGTGTTGCAATTTTAAGTGTAAATTTTTGTGTTATACCACAAAACTAAAGCAATTAAAAGGAATTGGATGATTGAAAACTGTTTTAATTGTGTTTCTCCATTTTTGAGTATGGTGTACAAAGTGGTGGCCGGGGCTCCATACATTTTGAAACATCTCCTTTAAACTCTTCATTCAAATTCCTAGCTCATTGACAATTGAACTTAAGACCTTTCGATCGGTGATCTTTATGGTAGCCATTGCGCCATACTGGTCGTCAAATAATCCAGATTTTAAAAATACCCAGTTCATACTTGGTCTATAAAACAGGTAAAATTTTAATAAATCTTAATTTAAAAAACTCTTGCGTTACTGGTGACTAACAGACAATGCACAGCCGAAAAGACTGAACGGAAGAAGCTGAAATTTGTATATTCCTAGGGGATGTGTAGGCGAGCACTAAGAGAGGATTTTTGGAAATTCCACCCTGAAGGGGGTGAAATAGGGGGGTGAAGTTTAAACGAATTCCACGCGGGCGAAGCCTGCGGGCGGAAGCTAGAGTAGCATAAAATTGTTTAAAATTTAAAAGTTTTTTCTTTTTCTTACCTTTGACTTCATGACAGAGACAAGTAATGTTAAACTTGAAATAACTTTACACCGCGGCGCGTTTATTAATAAGACAATAAGATTGCGATCCAAATGACACTTACTCATATTGATAAATGTTTATTAAGTTCAGATCTGGTTGACGCCTTGTCAATCGAATATTGATAGTGATCAGTTGTAAATATCAGGATCTGCGCTGCAGTGTAGACAATACATATTATTATAGGTTTTTTGTTCAGGATATAAAACAGGATGTGGGCTGATTGGCTTGTTATTTATAAATTCATTATGATAAGGGCTGGCGTTGCTATTACTTTTGTTCAAATGTTAAATGTTTCACTTTGGTCGAACTATTCACGTTGGTTGAAATTCAATGAGTCTTGAGATGCTTTCATTATCACTAGTTTCCTTGGATCTTTACTGTATAGATCACTACATAACATAAAACAAAGTCGCCCTCCGCCTCTTTCTGTCTGTCTGTGCCTTTTTAAGTCTTCTTCTAAACCACGCAACGGATTTTGATGCGGTTTTCACCAATAGTATTTCTCAAGGAAGGTATATAGGTAATATAGGTATACATAGTTTATATGTACATTCCTATGTTATTTGACTGAAAAAAAATATTTTATTTTACTTACAATCTAAAGAGCATAGATAATACCTAAATTTGTTTATAGCGTGCAGTGGCAATTTCATTTGCTTGGCAATTTAAGAATAACAATCCCTGTTCAAATACTCATACTAGCTAACGAACTACCAAAACAAACGAATTTTTTAATACCATCTGTTAACTAGACTAAGGGTCTCCGCAAACTGATTGCAGCCACCGGCGCGGCGGCTGTTCCGCTTCTTTTTAGAAGCGCGATCCGGCCAACAGCCAACACCTCCAATAACAGTGAGCAGAATTCAGCCGAAGCGGCTGTTGGCCGGACCGCGCTTCTTAAAAGAAGCGCTACAGCCGCCGGTGGCTGCAGTCAGTCTGCGGGGACCCTAACCGTCCTAGTTCCTAGTCCCCAATTGAATTTTGTTCGGTAATAGCGATGGGCGGCAGCGGAAGAGTGCGACTACAAGTTCATTTGCTACTTTAATTCTAAAAAAATACATCACCCATTCAAGCAAGCGACAAACAACAGACGCAAACATAAACATAGTATTCAGAGTTCAAGATAACACAATAAGTAGCAATACGAAGCAGATGGTAGCCAGTTACCCAATTTGAACATTAGCAATATAAATTATCTCGACAAACCGGAGAGTTGTGCAAAATCGAAACAAGCGATGAGCGGGTCCGATTGTCGTGCGGTAGATAATTATCACCGAACACTTGTATCGAACGAAATTATTTCTGAACAATAAAGATTGCTCGATAACGGGAAGATATATACTCATTGTGTCAAATTGTTTTGTTTGTGAAATTGTTTTTTACTTGTAGATAAAGAGGGAATGTGCAATCGTCTTAGACGTGGTGTTAAGTAGCTATTGCAATCTGTGTAGATAAAGGAAGTTGATTATAGATAGTGTAGCTGTAAAAAACTTTAGCTTAGCCCAAAAGTAGTCTGTTATAGGCTTTGTCGAAATTGTGGTGAAGGATTCAAATTCTTGTTTGTATACCTTTAATGCATACCTACCAGTAGCTAGTTGGTAGAAACCCAATCTCCAACTATATATTTAGGTGTCTCAAAGTTAGGAAATGCCTAATTCTCAAGTCGAAGGTGTTTGTGACGAATTAATTTGCTGCAAGAAAATTAGAGCAGAGATGTGATTATGAACGATAATAACTATTCAGTATTAAAGTTAAAAACATAAAGTAGATTGTTTTAAGTCACAATTAATTACTTAATCAAATTGCCAATCAACTTTTAACTCTTCTGAAGTTTATAATCCATTGCGCCTGATGACATAATAAAACGAAAATAGTCCCCAGGTCAAAGAGTAATTTAAATGAAATTAAAGTACCATATTGTGCCGGGTTAAGGACACACAGACAATGGTCGGTATAACATGTAAACGCGGGTGAGCACCGTGTATATGGCATAATTATGTAATTCAGTATCTTGCGCAAAATGAAGCAATAAGCATTCATTTGAAAGCTTTTTGGCATCATCCATTAGGCTTATTGAAGGACACGGTCTATCGTTTAAGGATAACTTTCTAGAATTTTGTACTTAAATCATGAAAACAGTCATTCAGTCTATCTTTGAAGATCTATCTTTTGCCTGTCTGTCTTTGAAGATGCTTTGTCTCTTAAATGAAAATAGGTACTCATCCGAAATTTTGATGTATATAGGCATGACACAAAAGTAGATGGACTTGTTTATATTTATATTATATTATGTGTGTGTGTGAAATTATGTGATGTCTGTCTGTCTGTCGCCCATGAAAATCAGTGATTGTGGTACCGAGGTGTTAAAGGAAAAAGGAAATAAGAGAGACAAAAGAGAGAAGGGAAGAGAAAAGAGAGATAAAAAAGAGAAAGAAGTGCGCGGCTGACTCAAAGTGGCTTCACGGAAAGACAACATTTTGTTGTTGTGATGTCGTATTGTTATTGCGTATTTATACAAATATCTGCGTCATCCGGAAATCGAATCCGCGATACCTCGGCTACGCAGGCAGGGTCGCTACCAACTAGACTACGGATGGACTTCATCATCATCTCAACCCATCGTGGCCCACTATTGAGCACGGGTCTCTTCTCAGAACGAGAAGGTTAAGGCCATAGTTCATCCAGCCAAGTGCGGATTGGCGGACTTCACACACCTTCGTGTTTTGCGAACTCTCCGGCATGCAGGTTTCCTCACGATGTTTTCCTTCACCGTTTGTAGCAAGTGCCATTTAAATGCTTAAAACGCACATAACTCCGAAAAGTCAGAGGTGCGTGCCCTGGGATTCGAACCCGGACCCTCCGCATAGGAGGCGGAGTTCTTAGCCACTAGGCTATCACCGCTACTAGGCTATCACCGCTACTTGGATGGACATTATTACTAGATAAATAAATAAAAATAATAATTTATTAACAGATAATTGGTCGATTTCGTAAGTGTCAGAACTCGCCAATCTATGAGCGCTTCAAAGAGTTTTATTGATTTAAAAGTGAGTGGACACCTTCTACTTAGCAATAAGTGGCGATTATTCTTACCTGTGGGCTCGTTATATGTCCAATTTTAAAATTTGTCACACTTTATCAAAGTTACGACGTTACTGCATCGTGTGGTCGAAGGATTATTGATTAACTAGTAAACCCGCCCTCGCTTCGCTTCGGCTTCGGGAAACCAGTCCCTTCAAAAATCTCTATAAATTTTAACAAATTATGTTATTCCAATGTCTAAGCTATATACTGCAAAGTTTCATGAAAATCCATTTAGTAGTTTTTGCGTGAAAGAGCAACAAACACACACACACTCACTCACTCACATACATCCTTACAAATTTTCGCATTTATAATATTAGTAGGATACTCGTATTAAGTATATTGAATGCAGTTTTTGATGATGGCTCTTTTTTTGTTTTTTGTTTAACTGATCATTTTATTGGACTTCAGAGTCGATTGCATAAAAGAATTAATCGTACTAATATTGTTGGAATTTAATAATATTTGAGTATTTAGGCTTCCAAGTGTATGTTTGTTTGTCCACGAATTTATTTTTAATTTAAGTTAGGTATACTTCACTTTAGGGAACAATACCTACAAATTTCATTAAAATCGCTTCAGTAATTTTTGACTGGATATCTGTCAGAGATATCTGGATATCTGTCTGTTTTGAGTTATCTATTCCGATTTCAAAGTCGTTATGTTTTTGGTAAAAAAATATTATTTTGAAGTCATTTAAAAATATCCGCGACTTTGGTTATTTTGTACGCATTCAATATATCTACATAGTTACAAGGATAGTAATATTACTTTATTAGCTAAGGATAACCACGGCTATAACGATATTCATTTCTCTCAGGATGCGTTTGTTTATGCAAAATAATGTGTAATAATATAATTAGAGTTATGACAACAATCGTTTACTCATTACCGTCCAAGGTATATCCGACGCGGAAGAGCTTATGAACATAATAAATGATATTTTATTGTTTTCTCGTGTTACCAACTCACACGAACGCCTGGAGATTAATAAATGTAATGTGTTAATAATTATTTTTAGTAATTTCCGACGTTTCCGTTGTCGGAACTGTATGCGTCTTCTTTGGGATGAATTTCCTTAACGCTTGAGGTAGGAATTAATTCATAGGCGCGGTAACGGGTGGAAATCGTCCAAGTTTCTTTGAAAATCATGGTCTGGCGTCAATGACACAGATTCGGTCTTTGTCAGGAGTATATTTTAACGAATTAATATTTACCACGTCATGAAACGCCTTTGAAATTCATTTGGGAAAGATAGTTGCAACGGCTTTTTTTTCAAAGTCCCTTTGGAATACTTTCTACCGCATTTTGATCTGTCTGGGTATGTGTTCTTGTCTTGTGTGATGTCCACGGCACCCACGACACAGGGAATCCTATGAGTTTGTAGCGTAGTGTAGTTAAGCTCTCATAAGCTTAACTTTTAAAATAAATCGTAGAGTGGTTAAAGCTAAGATAGCTTTTTACATTGTAAGTAGACACTATGTTTCTACGTTGCCTATAACGGACAAAATAAAATACAGACTTATCTAAGTTCTTAATGTACGAATTTCTTAGGTCTTATTACCTAGATAATAAGGTAATCAGTTGGTTTTGGTCACATACTTCGTTGCGGTTATAAACAGGTGATTCATGCATTTTCTTGAGCAATTAATAGTGTAATATACATTCAGATTGAGAACACATGATTGAGAGGGTCGCTTACATTTTGGGATAAGTAGAGCGGAATGCGTTTGCGAGTCACCATTGCAATTTAGTTTTTCTGTCATAAATAGCTAACAGACCTGAAAAAAGGTTTGTTGATGAGATTCTTATATAGTTTGTAGACGATATGTTTTTATTGCGTACTAGTTTTCCCTCGCGGCTTCGTCTTTGTGAGATATTAACAAGGACACCGTTAAAATGATTCTACGGAAATGTATCTCCAGGAATAAAGTGTCTTACAACCCCCACCAGTTGACGTGCTAAATATGCCGAATTTCAGATATCTTTACATATCAGCTATCTTTATCTGATAAAAATAACTGTGATGACTATACTTAGCGATTAATCGTTTGACGTAGGCGCTTTGCCCATGAAGCAACTCAAGTTGAGGCAACTATTTATTTATTTATTTTCACTTTATTGTTTGTATACCAAAATACATTATGCTTAAAACAATTACAACATAGGACATAGACAATACAAAAGGCGGCCTTTTATCAACTTTTTAATAGTTTCCTGTAAAAGTTGATAGTTGCCACAACGTTTACGGTTGCGGAAATTTTATAGAAATTTGTGAGCAACTTGATTGATTCATTTGCGATTTACAGTTGCGGAAACCGACAACTTTAAAAACCGGTATAATATTCAACAGTTGCTAGTTGCGGCAACTGAAAACTGTTGACGATTGCCGCAACTCGAAACTCGAGTTGCTGTGTGTGCGCAGTCCAATTGAAATGTATGTAAACAGCTAGTTGCCAGTTATCAGTTGCTGCAATATTTGCTCCGTGGGCAAAGCGCCGTAACGACTAACCATGGTAGAGTCTACTTACCTTGAGGATGCCCAATAATAACAAATTAATATGATGTAACTCTAGCAAAATTAAGGTCGACTTTCGGAGTAGGTGTCATAGAACCTGTAATTAAATATGGAATTGTTGACAGACATTTAAAAATATCATATTTACAGAGATACTGACATGCGTGAGTGATTCTCGGTAGTTCTGAAGGACGCACTGATTGAATCTAATTACACATTGATTTAATGGTTCACCAACATATTATTAGTTCATGCAAAGTTCTTGCTCAATGAAATACCTACTTGTATGTGAGTCCATACGTGTTATGATTTAGGTGTTTATTTGTTTTAATTTGGTATGTTTGACATAACTGTATGTTTGTCGGTTGGTCTACCTACAGACTTATGGTAGTCTCTATAAAACACATTTTCCTACTTGTTCTTCTTGCATGTTCGTTTCTGCGTTTGGATTTATTAATCAACTAGTAAATCCGCCCTCGCTTCGCTTCGGGAAACCAGTCCCTTCAAAAATCTCTATAAATTTTAACTAATTATGTTATTCCGATGTCTAAGCTATATTACTGCAAAGTTTCATGAAAATCCGTTCATTAGTTTTTGCGTGAAAGAGCAACAAACACACACACACACTCACTCACTCACTCACTCACATACATTCTTGCAAACTTTCGCATTTATAATATTAGTAGGAGTAGGAAGTAGGATAGGATTAAATAATTGCTATCATACATGCCCAAGACACGGGAGTGCTTAAGAGTAAAAATTATTGACTGAAAATGTAATATTGTCATGGCCGGAATCGAACCTGGGATTCTTTCGTTCGACAAAGTCACTCTCATCTCGTGTCTCTCATTTTTCCGTCTAATATCTTAGACGACGTACCTATATAACGAGTCTGCCATAGTCCATACATATAAAATCGTATACCCGAAATTGTTAAAAATATTGTATTTAATCTAGATGTCTGGAATATTTCGTCTGCTAATATTGAAAAATAATGCTACACACTTATAGCCCCAACCTAGGATTCTGTAGTTCTGTGAATGTCATGGACAACAAACAAAACAAGAACACACACCCAAGCTGAGAACAGAAAAGAATATCATTAAAATCTTGGCTTCATTGTGATCAAACCCAGGACGCATCTAACAATACATCCACCGTTGAGCCACACCTAATTCATCAAATCAAAACCGGTAAGTAGCAACACATTCTATTATATCACAATACAAAGGCTACAAACATTAATTAACATCTGATTGTGACATAAACACAACAGGAAATTATATTATAGCTTTATGACGCATCTTTAGTTTATAAATAATAATTACCAGATGCGCGCAAAATCCTCCATTGTAAAATGTTATGAATCATGCGACAATATAATATTTTGGAAGTACCTATTATCATAATTATCCTTTTAAAGGAATTAAGGTGTAACAAAGGAGAAAGCAGTACCACTCTTCTACTGCGGCCCATGACCACTAGCTTTTACTGACCTATACCAAGATTTAATACGGACTATTATGATCCTCACACTTTTTAAGACACTAAACTACTATATTCTATAACCATCCGTTATCTAGGACTAACCATTGTATAAACTTAGAATAGAACTAACCATTGTTATTTTGTTATTACTTGTAGTACTGTACGCATCCGTTCTCACGTGTTGTAATGTTATATACGCTCAGTTACATATAAGCGAAAACTTGTAATTGGCCTTCAAGAATCCTTGTATTGCTATCATTTATTTTTGTAAACTAGCTGTAAGTTTTCCGTAAAATAAAAAATAAAAATAAGTCGTCTTGTTCTGTGTCGGTCACAATTGTCATGGGCGGCAGCGGAAGGGTGGTGCTGCCTGCTCGTTTGCCATTGAGGGTACTTTAGTACATAGTATCTCAATGTCGTTTGCTGCCTTAATTCCTATAAAATAAAGATTTCTTTCACTTACCATATATTATGAGTATTGGTCGAGACGGCCATATTGTGTGGTCACGTGATCAACGGATGGTAAACGTTGTTTGTTTATACTTAAACAAAGATAACTCCAATATTTGTATTGTAACAGTAGGGTTCATGCTGTGTTGTTAGTTGATTTTTAAAAGTAGAGTTGCTTCGTGTATTTGGTAGCTATGCAATGAAACGAGATCAATAATGTAAAAAGCTGCAGTTTATCATTCAAAAATAAATAGAAGAAAGAGGCGCAAACAAAGCAATTTGCGATATCTATTAGATAGCAGAATTGAATTATGAATGACTAGCTTCCGCCCGCAGGCTTCGCCCGCGTGAAATTCGTTTAAACTTCACCCCCTTATTTCACCCCCTTCGGGTGGAATTTGGAAAAATCCTCTCTTAGTGCTCCCCTACACTACCCTAGGAACATACATGCCTTTCAGCTTCTTCTGTTCAGTAGTTTCGGCTGTGCGTTGTCTGTCAGTCAATCACTCAGTAACGCAAGTTTTATATTATATAGTTTTTTGTAAAAATTATGAATTGAAGTTTGTCTGAGAAGTGACTTACGTAGGCGAGTAGAAAAATTAAACTAGGTATTATTCATCACATATTTTAGTCCCGCTGGGAATCGAACCTAGACCCATTTAAATATTAGTTCAGTACGCCATTGCGCCATGGGTAAGTTAGCAAAAAATTTCTATAGCCACCATAAAGTTGAATGTTATTTTCTTCATCATTAGCCATTTATAGATATAATTCCCGTGACGATGGAATCCCTTCCTACAATTGTCTTGTGTTTCTGGGTAATTCAAGTAAGAAAGACCTTGGCAAGGTGTTCTTGTGAAGTACTCACTCACAATGGATGTATTTTTCCTTATTTGGAGAACGTACTCACTAAAGTATCAGGTATTACTTTCCACGATTGTCGTTACTGAACTAACGAAACTCACTTTTATAGTAAACATCTTTAAAAGATTTAAAATTTCTTTGGTAGGTTGTATGTAGACTAATCGTAAATACGCTTTGCGTCTAAAGAGATCGACGATGCGTTGCCGATCTACAAGAAATCTTTGAACACGTTGTTTGGCCACGATGAAAGTGTGTAATGGAATTTTGGAGGCGCGTAGTGCTAATGTCATACTAATAGGAGGAGAACTAAACTCAGTGCTATATCTTATGCATTTAGGTACGAATTTATGGGTTATTCCCACTGGTCAGATTGGTGGTCAGATTGGTCTGACGAACGGGAATTTTTTTTCCCGTTGGTCAGATTAGTTTGACACCTGAAAAATACATAGAAAAAATACGTAGGTACGTACCTAGTGTTAGAATAGGCCAGAAAAAATCCCTATTACGCAGTTATTAAGAACGGAATTATATTCTGGTTTTACAGGTAAACATTTTGGGACTAAGTCGTTAATATTTTATTTTATTTTATTTTTATTTATTCACAAAATCCACAGCTTGTAACAATGAAATTATACTCTAAACTTATTACGTAGGTCTTAAAGCCAATAACGGATTTACAATTTATTACTGATCTAATAAAACGTCACAAAGTATTCACCACATTACTTTGTCATGTGATTTGTTTAAAAGTGGAGGAGTGTGTGTGTGAGAGAGTGAGTGAAAACGTGTGTGAGTATGTGTATGTGTGTGTGTGTGTTTGTGTGTGTGTGTGTGTGCGTGTGTGAACAAATTTTAACTATATTTTAATGATATTTTAAAATAGATAGATATAATAAATATACCTAAACATGATGTATGTAAATAATAATGTATTATATACCTACCTATCCAATGAGTACCTGCTATAAAAACTATCTTCCCTATGTTAATGCTATTATTTACTACTTATTTAAAGTTTTATTTTTTAGTATGTTTACAATTTGACGTATTCTTACAAAGTACCTTGGCAACGTCACGTTTGAATGAAGTTTTACTAGAGTGAAAGATATCAATCGTATTAAATGTTTTATTATAAATTCTGTGAAGCCTATTGACAATCGAATTTTGAGCATAGTTAGTTTTTTTAGGGGCAGTTGCAAAGAGGGCCGTATGTCTAGTTCGTGTATTTGGAACACTAAACCTTAAAATTTGTAACGCTAATTCAGAACAGTCTATGTAGTTATTACATATGCCATGTAGAAAGGACATATCCATTAAGGTTCGTCTACTTTGAAGAGGCATGCAATTATAGTGGAGGCTAGACTCGCTGTCATCTGAAAAGCGGCGGGAAAATCGAGAGTGTAGGTGCTTTAAAAATTTTAACTGAGTATTCTCTAGCTTTTGAATATACGTCACATATTGTGGATTCCATATTATACTACAATACTCGAGAATACTTCTGACATATGCAAAGTATAGTGCACGTAAACATCCAATGTCTGAAAAGGGCTTACTGACTCGTAAAACAAAACCTAAATTTTTGTATGCTTTCGCTACTATTGTATCGATATGTTCCGAAAATGTTAATTTTGAATCCATTGTTACCCCTAGGTCTAGAACACTATTCAATTCAGATAAAGTAAAATTATTTATTTTATAATTGTATTTAATTGGATTAGTTTTCCTAGTGAATGATACGAGACAACATTTGTTTAAATTTATACCAATACGATTTTCAATGTAATAAGAGTTTAATCTATCTAGATCAGCTTGAAGGTTAATACAATCACTAATCCCTTTTATTTTCATAAAGATTTTTGTATCGTCAGCATACATTAAGAACTTTGCATGCTTAAAGCATCTACCCACGTCATAAATGTATGTGGCATATAACAATGGTCCCAAGATGGAACCCTGCGGTACGCCAGATGGAACCTCTATAAAGTCGGAGCGTGAACTACCTACCACTACAGCTTGAGAACGATTGCGCAGGTAAGACTCGAACCATCTCAACAAATTACCGTGGATACCTAGTTCTGATAATTTACGCAGAAGGATACTATGGTCAACACGGTCAAATGCCTTCTCAAAATCCGTATATATTACATCTACTTGTGATCCACCGTCTATACTATTAGATACATAGTCTACAAAAACCCCTAGGTTAGTAGCAGTTGACCGGCCCTTTATAAATCCATGTTGTTCAGAGGGAATCAAAGTGGCAATTGTTGGATATATATGAGCATGGACTACTCTTTCACATAGTTTACTAAGTACGTTTAGGATCGAAATGGGGCGGTAGTTCTCAATTGATGATTTAAGGCCTTTTTTATGAACGGGTACAATATGAGCTGTTTTCCAAATGTCAGGAAAGTAGCCTTCCTGAAAACACCGATTAAAAATAAGTGAGATAGGATGAGATAGAGAATCTGCACACTTAGTGAAAAATATTGTTGGAATATAGTCGCTACCAGCTCCTTTAGATATGTCGAGATCCTTAATTAGTTTTAAAATATACTCTCTCGTAATTTTTATGTCATGTACAGTAGCAATTTGCGATTGATTTTTTTGCGAATCTTGTAAATATAGATTAGACGGTTCATTAAAGTTTCTCTTAAAAAACTTATTAAAAGCGGAACAAATGTCAAAATTGTTACTGATAACTAAATTACCGTATGTCATCTGTCGAGGATAATTACATATATTTTTTCTTTTAGATTTTACATAGGACCAGAAGTATTTAGGGTTATTTTTAATTTTTTGTTGTGAAAAGTTTATATAGGAATTATAACATTCAGACTGCATTTCTTTTTGTCTACGTCTTAGGTCTGAGAATTGAGCATAGTCGTTTGGGTTTTTGTATTTTTTCCAGTGTCTGTGAGCTTTAAACTTTTCTTTAATTAAATTTATTAACGGCCTACTATACCAGCAGGGATAAGCATGCACACCTGAGTGGTAAACCTTAGGAACATAAGTTTGTATGCAGTTATTTATAATTGCGTAAAAACCATCTATTATAGTCTCTAAATCTGTGTTGTTGTCTAATATAAACGACCAATCCTGTTGATTTAATATTTCATTAATGATATTATAGTCGGCACGTTCATAAATATACTTTGTTCGTGAATGTGTTTTCAAGGGAGGTATAAAGAAATCTGACGCAGTTATAATGAGTGAAGGATGGTGACAATCTTCTTTAACAAGGTGGAAGTTAGATCTGCTTACAGTGACGGACGAGTCTGAAAAAATAAGGTCTAGTATTTTATTACTATTGTTTAAGATTGTATTACATTGCATAAGACCTATGAAAGCGGTATGGTCAATGAGTTCTGATGCCGAATTCTGGACTTCAACAGGGCCCTTCCTAAGTATGACAGGTCCATCCTGAGTCCATTCTATACACGGTAGGTTAAAGTCGCCTGCGATAATAAACTTATCGTTGGGATAATTATTACGTATTTGTGAAATAAGATTTACAAACAAACCGGTTCTCTCCGAGAGTGAAGAGTTAGGGGGTATGTAAACCACTGCTATGTGGAGATCATACTCTAATCCCACAGCATTAGAAGGAACCGTCACCCAAACGCACTCAAGGTTATCACAATGCCATTCGGGTCTCATACGCGCCTGCAAGTATGGTGCACACATTAACATGACCCCACCTCCCAACGAGCCACGATCACGACGAAACACATTATATTTATCATTACATAATTCTGAGTCAAGGATTCCGTCATAAAGCCAAGTTTCTGTTATCATAACCACATCATAATCAAGTAATAGTAAATTATTATAAAATTCGTTAGTCTTTGTCCTCAATCCCCGTACGTTCTGATAAAAAAGTTTTAACTCTTTCAGTGTAGTATCCATTGGAAAACAAGTTGACAATGCCAATACTTATAATAGATATTGCAAACAATTAGATATTCAAGGTACTTGGAAAAGTAGCAAGGTGTAGGCAGTAGGCATGAATAATTATATTTAATGAAAATTTTTAAATCACTTGTGCCTAAAAGAAAGCAATAATTGGTTAATAAATGTGTTATCTTTACTTGTAAATATGATATTATTATGCAAAAATATGTTACGTCATTATGTATTTCATAATATATTCTGTATTTATATTTGAGAATGAAATGGATATATGTATATAGATAAATTATTAGATGAGTGCAGGTATATGTGATTTTGGTAATGTTTATTAATGTTTGTGAAAATAATGTATGATACGTGTGTGAGATTTTGATGCGTGTATCAATTGTGTAAAGTGTATCTAATTGTGTTAACTGATAAAAACAAGTAACAAGTGCAAACCTTTTCACAAATAATTTACGAAAAATTTTCAAAATATGAAAAAAAAATTATTAAAGTATGTGCTGATTTTATGGACTCAGCAATATATGTATATAGTAGAAGGTACCTAAGGAGAACCGTGTTTTTTTTTTCAAAAATAAATAGTAAATTGTTTTAAACAGATGACTTACATTTTTGACATTGCGGATGAGATATTATGTTCCCCTTAAGTTTGTTGTACGATTTATGAGATAGGTACCCTTGTACTTCTGTGTTATGTATCTCCTATGTGTACCTACCCTGTATACCTATGTTAAAAAAGATGAAATAAAATTTTACTAACATTCACAACAATACTGCTAAATAGACAAAAAAATTAATAACATTCAAGCGGTCAAATTTCGACCACTGGCCAACTGGTTGACCACTGTAGCACACGATAATAACAATAATGATGTATGGCTTGACGCAAGTTAACGAAATGTCATGTGAATACCATAACCTCGGGCTCGCACGTTGGCCTTAAATTATGTTTATGAATAGTGGGGAAAAGAGGAAAGTTCTTTGTACATCTTGTTAAAAAAAAACAAATTCAAAGAAACGACTAAAAAACGAGGTTCCAAATTCTATTGAGGGTATATTTTGTAGGTATCACCCTATAACTATGTACTAGGTAAACCGATTTTGATTAAACTTTTTTATTCGAAAGGTATTGCTTGTCGTTTAGTCCCATGTAAATTTGAGTGATGTCTAACGGGTAGTTTTTGATTAATCTCTATTTACTGATTTTGAAGTCGGTAATTTTTTTTGTAAAAAGTTTTTTGTTTTTGTTATGTGTGTTACCTCATAACTTTTTATTGGATGAACCGATTATGACAATTCTTTTTTATTTGAAAGCTCGTGATTAACGACTGGTCTCTTATAAAGAGAACTGAATAGAATTGCACGTAGTTCAGCGATCAGGGAGCTGTTACAATTGCCTTATCCACCGTATGGCAGAGTGGATCACATCCATTTGTTTGGGCTTGCGATGATCAGCTCATTAAAGGATATTTGAGTCGGGGGATTTTTAAATTTTAAATTCACCGTTATTAAAATATAGTTGAACTGTCTGAAAAAAACAGTTTAACTACTGGAGGAAAAAAGGCCACGAGTTGACAGTTGTATTAATTGGTTAGACTAGTGAGAATTATCAAATTGACTGCGATTTCTGCGTCATAAATCGGATCTTTCACGTAAAGATTTATATCTGCTTATATAATATAGGCAGATATAGATTAGATATAAAGATAAGGATGATCCATGGGACTGACGTATGTGACTGTGACGTCATAACCTCGGCTCGCGTTAGCCTTAGTTTGTTGACGAATAGTAAATAAGAAACAGCCTTATTAAGGAAAGCTAGTGTTTAAGAAAATATTTGCCATCACTAGCGACATTCAAATAAACCAAATGAGATGAGTTTTCAGAATGGCATTACGTCGTTGTTTTGCGAGGTTTACTGGAAGTGTTTATTTACTTTGCAGTCCTAGAAATGTAAAGGATTTTTCTTATTATAATTTTGACATAACTAGCTGTCCCTTCGCACCTTCACCCGCAAAGATTTTTTTCAGTTTAATTCCTTTTTTATCCCTTGGAGGAGGGGTAATTAAAAAATGCTAAATTCTAAAAATCCAGCTTCTTAAGTTGGTAGTTTAAGCTATGCGTTTTCTTTCGGTCAGTGAGTAAGCGAGTGAGTGAAATGGCGAGTTCTCCATTCAAAGGTCTCAATCTGAAGAAGGAAAATATCGTGAGTACCTGAGGAAACACACGTAAAAGTTCTCCATAATGTTCTCGAATGTACGTCAATCAGCCCTTGGCTTGGCCAGCGTGGTGGACATTGTAAGAGGAATCCTGAGCCTGTGTTGGAATAGATATGTTTAGAAATGACCTATTTACTATTATCCATTTAAGGTTTAATTTTCCATTCTTGGTTTTGGCGTGTGTCTATGTTTTTGTGTGTTATCTATGTCACACGTGACACTGACATAGAGGGCCATAGTGTGGGGCTATGATTGAGAAGCGTTATTAAATTAAATTAAATAACGCTTCACACTCATAGCCCCATAGACCAATTCTCACCAGCACTCAGTTGGACGACTTACAAGTGACGTCATAGTGTTGAATCTTATTATTTTGTGCTCATTATATCGTCCTATATACATCACAACTCACCTGGTGGTTCATATGACCCATCTATTTTTGACATGGGCCTGTAGTCTACCACACTAGGTGTCGTGGGTGCCATAGACAACACAGAAGACAAGGACATACACCCAGACCAAGAACGGCAATTCAAATTCATCATTCAAATTTCGGCCTCGCTGGGAATTGAACCCAGGACCCTCGGAACAGTGATCCGGCGTGTTAACCATTGCGCCATCCGGGTCGTCGGGTCGGGTCGGTCGGGTATTAGCGTTAAGTATTACTATTTTTAAGTTTTACTGTCTGCAAAAATTGCACTGACCCACGCAATCCTTGCACGCGTATCGTGCTGCGTCAGGCGCGGCCTGCAGGTCAGAGCTCGCGTGACGTTACGAGTAAGTATCATGATTGACGCGTTGCGTTGCCTGTGTGGCGACCCAGATCTGGTACTGTTACGTGGGCTTTGATCGCTTGCACATTTTGTTATTGCTTAGTGTTATTATTTACATTTAAAGACGTTAAGCACATGTAGTGGTTAGAAAAAAATATCGCTTGATTTGTTGAACAAATATTGTAAGGAAACATGCACAGCTTAGACTAGTAAATAATGTTGTCGAAGGTGAATACGATCGACACTTGGTAGGTGGATTCGGAACTGTATATTATACCCCTCAATCAAAACGATCTTGAGATTTTTATAGGCGTTATATGGTTATAAACAAAAGATAAAGAAGTGACACAAAGCAGCGTGCGATTATAATGGTGATATAGCAGTGTCCTTATTATAGGACCTTTATTACTACGTTGCTGCTTACCATCAGGTAGGATTGTAGTCAAGCATTAACTTATACATAGTAAAAAAAACTACAAATTTAAACGTGCATTAGGTACGTCTATGTGTTTCGGCAACAGCGTCGGCTGCAAAAAGAGCGTGTTCAGCGCTTCTTTAACAGTCGGCAACACAAAAGGTACGAATATTAGGTATCTGATCTACTGATTTGTCGTCTACCTGTTACCTTTACCTCTACCAATCTGTGCCTCTACCGTTCAACTCTCGGTTGATAGTCTTTCAGGGATCGCGCTAAAAATAATGAATGTAAGTCATTACAAGAGAGGCGAGGATATACGAAATTATAGTCAACACACTTCTTTGCCTAACTTGGATTAACTATGTAAGAGAGAATTATAATAAAATCAATAAAAAATTGCTGCTAAATAACATTTTTGTCTTTGTTTTGTTAGCAAGTCAAAGTACAACTACAAAACTTATATACGACTTTTATTAGATTATACTCGCATATCGCTGTTGATACAACAATCGCTGACAAATATTGTCGTAGCGTAAACAATAGTTTATAAGTTAAATATGGTATCCGTTCGGCTAGCAATGCAGTCGTACTTGAGGCCTTGGTTTTCTAAGCGGATGTATAGAGGTTTAATTTCCCGCATAGATGATTTGTTTGTGTAATGGTTAAGTTACCGTTAAAACTTGTGTGATCGTTCCAAATTCAAATAAAAATGATGTGTACTTGTCTGACTCCGCGCAGGAGACTTTTTTAGAAATTTACATAGGCAGTGTGACTCCACGCTGGAGACGTTTTTAGAAAACATAGCCAAAGGTGCACTAAATAGTCTAAATACGCATACCATAATTACTTAATTACCGTAATCGATTTACCCACTGGTTATGAAGTAGCACACAAAATGAAAGAAAGCAACAGTAAAAATGTCATGTCCACGAGCGATGGTCACCACTTACCACCATCATGAGGCTCGTCTGCTCATTTGTCGGTTATTTAAAAAAAATAATAAAGCTACTAAGCTATCAATATTTCTATTCTTTATTTATGAAGTAGAAAACTTGCACTATAAAATAAAGCAAAACCCAGAAACCATAAACATTATAAAAATAATATTATATAAATTCTAAGTTTTAATACTTATTTGAATAATATAGATATTACAAATCGGAACTTACGAAAGATTTTTACTATACCTAGACTCTCTACGGAAGTCTGCAAATATTGCTTGTAAATAATTATTTAGCTGCTCCTTCGAATTGTATAAGTAATTGGTATCTATTTAAAACGGTGATGATTCACAACTACACTATATTATGTACAACCTACACCTAACCTAACCTAACCTACCTGAGGGTAATATTGAAATTTATCTTACAACTTCTGACAAACCTTGAATACATATTTTTGAAGAAGCGAAGGTATACACACTTAAAAACTATTTAATCTTCTATCTCCCAGTGAAAGTTCCATAAAAATCCGTTCAGCCGTTTGTGAGATTTGCGTGCACAAACATCCAATATGTTACAATTTTACTATATGCATAGAATATAATAGATAGAGAGAAGATAGATATAGAATAGATAGAAGATACCGATAGCTTTATGGTATATTTGTTGGGATATATTTTCATTGTTTCATTGAATACTGTGGGAGGGATGGAAGTGCTCCAATCGGCACGATCATTATATTGGACTGTTCATCTCAAGAAATAAATGTAGTAACTTACAAAAGTACAAAAATGATTTGTGCTGATCAAAATTTTTTTCTTAATTTTCCAGACGAATTTACCTATTCTCATTGTGATAATAATGCTAAGACAATGGATACCGAAATAATATTTAGTTACATAAGAATGTGGTTCTTGAATATAAATCTGAATTAATTATCTGCCATAATAATAAAAACTAATCTAGATAGATACCGAACATCTTTCGCAGCCTGGCATTGACATTATCGACAGCATTGCAAAAATATAAAATATAAGAAGTATCAGGAAAAATTTTGTTCATCTGACCGTTTTTTTGTCTAGACTACAGTTTTATCCAGACATAATAGTACTCACTGAATGCTGGCTCAACGATTGTTCCACTACTATTCCCATCAAAGGCTATAATTGTGATATATCAAAAAACTACTTAAATCAAAACGATGGCATAGTTGTCTACTCGAAAACTAACTTAACTGTTGAAATAGTGGAACCAAATATTCGGGATGCAAACTGCCTATTACTAACGGTTAACGATAAATACAGAATTATAACTATATATAGATCGCCTTCGTTTCATAATATTGACAACTTCTTGCAGTCATTAGAGTGTTTACTTGAACAACTAGCATCAGTGCCTGTTGTGCTACTTGGCGACATAAACATTGATATCAAGCCAGATTCGGCAGATCCACGTTTGCCAAAATACATTGAACTTACTTCCCACTTTGGGTTAATTCTGGCACACCAAATACCCACTCATGGAAATAATTGTCTCGATCATGTTCTTATCAGAACCGATTCAAATGCTCGCGTGTGTATCTGTGATGCCGACATCTCAGATCATGATGCCGTGATCGTTGGTATTGACACTCAGGGCACCCTTAAACGGAAAATGCTAGCCCGCATAAAACATAAAGTGGATTATGCACGAATTGAAGAACGTCTAATACAGGAAAATTGGGAAGAATTATTTAAATTTGACAATGTATCGGATGCATTTAATTATTTTGACTTATATTTGAGCCAATTAATCAAGCAAAATACACGTACTATAACTATACCCAACTCCAAATATGTACTATGTCCGTGGATTACTCTGGGCTTACTTAAATCAATTAGACGACGTGACGCTCTTCATGCTAAAGCAAAAAAACATCCTTCAGACACAACTATACAAACTACTTATAAAAACTATAGAAATAAATACAACTATCTGGTTAATATTACTAAATCAAATTATGAACGTAAAAAAATTATAGCTAATAAAAATAACAATAAAAAACTGTGGAATACCCTAAAGAATATGTGTAACATCAAAAATAGCAAATCTAATAATTGTCAGTACATCACTAAAAGCATTAATCAAACAGAATCCGCTAACAAGATGAATACTTTTTTTTCTAATATTGGTATGAATCTATCTAATAATATACTCTCAAGTCTAGGTAAAACAGAGGATGAACTTGCAAATCTTACGTCAGTGCCTAAGTCTCCTACAAACTCCTTATTTCTAGCTCCAACGGATGAACTCGAGATAAAAAAGATCATACAAAACCTTAAATCTACTTCAGCCTCTGGCCCGTCTAACATTAGCAATATTCTGTTAAAAAAATTTAGCTCCATATTATCTAGTCCCATAGCTTTCATCTGTAATTTAAGTATGTCCGAAGGAATTGTGCCAAATTCTTTAAAAATCGCACACGTCTGTCCAATATATAAAAGCGGTGACCCCATGATATCTAACAATTATCGTCCTATATCGTTATTGAGTTCCATCTCGAAGATCCTTGAAAAAGTAATTAATAAAAGATTAATTTCTTTTCTTGAAAAGGAGCACATCTTGGCAGAGAATCAGTTCGGTTTCCGACAAAACAGATCGACTGAGGATGCTGTAGTATCCCTAACAAACCAAGTCATGATGAAACTAGACAATGGACAAAAATGTATAGGTGTATTCATTGACCTAGCAAAAGCTTTTGATGCGGTTTCCCGGAAAATCCTTTTAAAAAAACTCGAGCTTCTTGGAATACGAGGCACTGCCTTAGACTGGTTCCGATCCTATCTCACAGACAGACAGCAAAAAATATGTATAAACGATTTGGATATCTGTAGTGACTCTGAAACTATTTTATTTGGCGTCCCACAGGGAAGCGTTTTAGGTCCCACACTTTTCTTGTTGTACATCAACGACCTCTGTCAACTTAACCTTCACGGTGCAGAAATTGTTACCTTCGCTGATGACACGGCTATTATCTTCCACGGAGACAATTGGAATGAAGTTGTGTCGGTCGCAGAAGAGGGCCTAAAACAAATCTCGGTCTGGTTGCAACATAATTTATTATCCCTTAATGTTAGCAAGTCCAAGTATCTTGCCTTCAGAATCTCACAGCATACTGCACCACCTTCATCATTATCCATTAAGTTACATTCCTGTCACAACAAAACTAATAACTGTAACTGTCCTGAAATTGATAAATCTAATGAAGTCAAATACCTTGGAATTGTTGTCGACGATAAATTAAATTGGACTCCACAAATAAGTGCAATTTGCTCACGTCTACATAAACTTCTTTATGTATTTAAAAAACTGAGTGGGATAGTTGATGCTGATACATTGAAGCTTGTATATAACAGTCTTTGTGAATCTATTCTTCGTTATTGCATAGTTGTCTGGGGAACTGCAAACAAATCACACCTCTTGAAGCTGGAAATCTGTCAACGCAGTCTACTAAAAGTCGCCTATAAAAAACCATTTAGATATTCAACTGATCTTTTATACCAAGAATGTAAAGCTCTTAGAGTTAGACAGCTCTTTATTCTTTCAACAATTCTCCGCTTTCACAGAACTGCAATTTCAACTCAAAAATCTTCTCACAGAGTGTACAGATATCATACTTGGTATGTTCCCAAAATCAATACCTGTTTTATTCGTAGAAGTTTTTACTACCTAGGACCCATCCTATATACCAAAATACATAAGTTATTAAATTTGATTTATGACACAAGATATAAAGTTAAAAAGAAACTGACCAACTGGTTACAAACTCTAAACTATACAGATACTGAAAACCTACTTAAAACAAACTTCTAAAAATTATATATATTATTATTTATACATATATACATATAAAAATTCTAAAATATATATGTTATATAAATGTATATATACATACACTACTATTACTATTTTTATTCATACATAATGTCAACTACAACGTATACACTCATGTACAATTATATCTACTAGTGGTCGCCCAGTGGTCGTAATTCAGCCATAATAAATTTAGATTAAAATTTGAATTAAAAATAATGCTTTTAAATAAACTATATGGGAGTAATTAAACAATACCACATATAAAAAAGTTGAAACTAAACATGTTTGTAATGTACATCCAAATATACCTATATATAAACACATTTATATATAAACACATTTATATATAAACACATAATATGTATACACCCTTACAGTCAGCATTTATTTTATTTATGTTCAATGGTAGTACTTAGGTAGTACACATTTGTTAAATTAACAACATAGCATTACAATAGTCTATATCTTTTTTTATTTTCTTTTGTTTTAAGAACCTCCCTGTGCATGTGCTTTTGCTTTAATTTTGTTGATACAGTCTTATTTACTTATTTTGTAAAGAAAATTGTATTTTTAAGTCGCTCATATTGTTGCAAATGGAAGAGTATAGTTACCCACAACACAGGGTACCCTAGTGTGGGGACTATATCATTACCGTATGTAAACCATTTACTTATACCAATAAAAATTATTATTATTATTATTATTATTATTGCCGGCTTATCTTTTATGCGTAATTTAGATAAAAAGTTTTTTGTGTTTAAATAGTTGTAGTTTATAATGTTAAATTTGCAATATATAATATATAAATTTAAACACACATATGATAAAATTCTAAATGATTGATGAAAATATATTTCAGAGAAATCACTCGCTCCCAATGTTTAATGCCAGTCTCAGGACCAATTTGGGTACAGTTTTCAGTAGTGTATTGTGAGCTTTTAATATCACGCCTAATAATAATTTTCGAGAGATTTGGAATTTCGAAAAAAAAATATATTTTGAGCAAAAATATGATAATCACAATAAATACATTAAAAAGGTAATTATGTGAATAGTAATATTCAACAACGATTAATGATAAAATATCCTACTTTAACAATACTTTACTGTGGGATATTATACAACGAGGTATACATCTAACTAAGTAACCAATCCAACAATACCAATCCGCCCTGGAACAGCGTGGAGCAGTATGCTAGGCCTCCTCCTACTCAACATGAGTAGGGACCCGTGCTTATTTGTGTGGGCCACTAACGTATTGATGCCATTCAAAAATATATTGCTAAATCCGCTTAAATTTACAAATCCTTACTAATATTATAAATGTGAAAGTGTGTTTGTTTGTTTGTTTGTTTGTGACGCTTTCACGTCGCAACAAAGCTATTATATGGTAAGGTTTATGTGTGTGGGGATAGTTAGGAGGGTGGAGAGTGACGTAGGCTACTTTTTACCGCGGAAAAACATCCCATTCCCATGGGAAGATCGATGTTTTGTTAGTTGCTAGATATTTATTTTCGGAGTTGTTAATAGATGGCGGTAATAAAATTCATTTGCAAGTTCTGAATTACGCTATCAAATACTACATGTAATTTACTTAAGTCATAGGCAAATGTAATAGTCTACTTTAGCTCTGCCTCGAGAACTCCCCGCTCCGGCTGTATTCAGTGTACCGCCCGCCCGCTGGCACTATCCTGTTGACTGATGTCCGCAAGTTGCTCAGCCAACAGGATAGTGCCAGCGGACCAGAGGGACCTTCGGGTCGAGAGCCTGGACGACTTCATCGAGAGATTGGCACGCAACATGTTCGGGCGTGTCGACGCGTCGCGGTTCCCGCATCTGCAGGACCTGGCGCCACTCCACACCCGTCCACCGGACCGCTGGGCCTTCCCGCGCGACTTGCTGGTTGCGCGGGACGGGCCTGGCACTGACTGATACTGGGGCTTCGTAAGTCGTCGCCCGGCGCTGATCGGCTCCTGCTGGGCTTCCCACCAGCGGGATTCACCCGGTAGGGCCTCGATCGCCTGGGCGGCGCGAAGATGAACCCCATCCCGTTTAAGACTCTGTGGCCTGTAAAAAGGCCACCACTCACCGGACTTGACCTATTGGTTAACCACAAATGGACAACCAAGGGCCTTAGGGCCCAGCCCAAGAACCGGCCCGTTTTAACGGGCCGCGAGAGACACCCCCAAAGGGGAACTAACTGTCCCGAGGGCTCCACACACCTCAGACAGGGTGGAGTGAAGAGAGCGAGTAGTAGGCTACTTTTTAGCCTAAATTCCTACGGGAGCGGGACCTACGCGGCTGTTACCTACGGGTCCCGAAGCGAAGCGCGGGCGGTTCTCTAGTAGCCTCATAACTGTATGTCATACTGTAAATGTAATACTGCGCTATTAAACTACTATGACTACTTAACTCACGCTTTTATGTTAACAACCGTTTAAAGCTATTTCATATAAGCATTTCAAACATTTACAGAAGCATTTACTAAAATACTCAAAGCCATTATGCCTAAAGAGACATAGCTTCAAAGGTTTGCAATAGAACCTTTAAATGTAATGTAAACTCACGATTTTTATTACATTTACACAAAACATTTGCCGGCTAAATAGGAGTCGTGAGTGCCACTCACATTAGGTCGGAATTATTATCGTCGAGCGGCGCAAGCGCAATCTACATCGGATTCCAAATTAAATATCGAAAACTTGATCACAAACAATGGAAAACAATTTGATTAATGAAACGATTTCATCTTACTTGATTTGTTTTAAGATACATTACATAATTATGTAAAACTGATCGTATCTGCATTAAGCGTGCTTGGATTTCGTTGTTATACAATATAGTCAAATGTCTGTCTTATGCTACGGCTCCATCTGTGTATGCGACAATGTTAGTGTTAATGTCGAACGCGTAGCTAACGCACTAAGGACGGTTGGCTACATCTGCGTATTCAATCATTCCATTTTCGAATTTCACGCTGTCCCGTTCCCGCCTAAAACATAGTAGGCGTACATCCTTGTTCTACCACATTGTGTCGTCTCGCTCTATCTTTAGTGCACTAAATTCGGCGCTAAAGACTCTTAGATGTGTCGAAAAAACCGACACCCGACTTAGCGCTTAACGTTTAATACCATTAGTAATGCCGCATACAATTATTTTGTACACTATTTAACGCGTTAAGGCGCAGGTGGAGCTGAAGAGTTAGTGAACGTTGTATTAGAGTTCTAGCACAGGAAGATCACGCACCAGAACATTTCGGATTTCGTGTATATGCGAGCAGTGTAGAAAATGTTGATAGCGTGATTCAGGGTTCGTGACTTCATAGTGTGACGTGCGTTGACACTGTCAGGTATTCCTTACAGGTATTTTGACCTTGTTTGTCTCAAAACCTAAACTTGTAAGAAACTATGACATTAGTACGTTAGTCCAACTTCATGGTTAGTCTCAAGCATTGATCTATAGGACTATGGATTAGACACTAGAGCAAAAATAGCGTGCCTGACGGTGCATGTCAAAATTTTAGTGAAAGAAAACATGGCTGCTTCTACTAGTGTTGTGCGCACTACGTGTACGGAAACAGTATCGATATTTAGTTTAATGACTTACGTTACAACAGCAAAAATACATGTCGTTCGTCTTTTTTTAATTCCTTTAAAAACTGACTCTGAATTTTGGATGTAACAATTTGGGTTTTGTAGGAATGTCTTTAGGAAGAATTAAAAATTAAATTGTTACAAACACAATAACTTCTGCTGTGTGCTCTCTAAACAAAATGGCTGTCATTTTATCATGAAGGGGGTAAGAGAAAATTTGGATAGTGATTTGTCGATAAAAATACCATATTTTATCACCCTTAAGTCTCCGACACCGGTGACCAGACACATTGTATATTAATGATATACAAACTTTTAATTGATTCTTACTTATCATGACTACAAAAAGGTATTCATGCGATTCGCACTTGACCATATTTTTATCGATACTAAATAAACATATTTCACATCACTACTGTAATGTTTGACACGAGATGACATGTATTTGAGCGGTATAGAAAATGGCCGGCCTGCCACACTTTTGCCAGCTAATTTTATATGACGTTTAGGATTAGGGCGTCTCTATCTAAGTATATTCCTATCTCTATGGTCTCAAGCTTCACGGATGCGTTGTTCAAGAAATAGGAGAGAAGAAAAAGAGAAATATATAATTTTCTGGAGTCTTATTTATTTATCCATAAACATTTTGTATATATTCATATCATGATGATGCATGATGAAGATGATAAAGATTTATTTCAGGATATGTAGAGGGAACGTAAAAATACAAAAAAATATATTTGGTTTTGTTGTAGACCCCGTTGATGTCTTTTGTGGGCTTCATGCTAAACAATGACGTTTGATATTTTACGTGTACTTGAATTGCAAGTTTTGTACTCTAATAGTCTAATAGTAGTATGTATATTTGTGCGCGATTATCTCGCGTTTGGTTGAACCGATATTGATGCGGTTTTCAGCATAGTATTTGTCAGACTTAGGAGAAGGTTTTAGGCATATTGTTGGGTTGAACCGATTTTGATACGGTTTTCAGCATCGTGTTTATTAAGACTTAGGAGAAGGATTTAGGAATATTAACCGCGTTTAACTCAACCGATTTTTACTTTTCGGCGTTAAAGTTGGTTCTATTTTGTTAAAAGTTACTCAAGTTAATTTACGATTCTCGATAGCATTCTGTTTCCCAGCGAAGCGAGGGTTCCTCGGGTTCGATTCCTGGGTACTTTTGGGACACAGGGATATCTCTAATACATGTATATGAAGTATGTAGAGTTTATTATTAGAAACTTTTAGATAAGTCAAGTCCCCTTAAAGAGTTATATGATAAATACCTCTGGCTTAAAAGGTTATTACCAACTAGACTAGAGTCATTAGTGATGAATGAAATAACAAAGCATCATTAATTTCGTCCACCGAAATGATACAAACGGGGAGAGTAGCGACTTGGATCGAGATGTCGTTATTAAAAAACCACCGAATGCCCTTGGAACTGTTACCGCGTACAGCGTAAAGGTCAGTTACTCATCGACTTATTTATTTATTTTAAGTCCACAAAGGATATACAGTAATTCCTTCGTATCTAAGTTATTTAGTGCAATGTTTGTGCAAACCAAAAATCTTAGAGAAAACAGGAAATTATATTTATGACAAAAAAATCCTTGAGTATTTTTAAAAATAATGCCGGTATTCTACTCGTTTAATTTCTATGTAAGGTTATGGAAAATGTTTAATCCTGCACAAATTGTTTTAAATAAAGTTAAAAGTTTACATAATATTGATAAATAGTAAGTGTCGGTGATGCCTTTGTGATTTACCACCCTTATCTGCAATTTTTACAAAATGTATTTTCCGGCCATTTTTATAAGAAGATTCCAAAATCTTATATTTTGTTATTTTTATGTTCACTATTTATATCAATAGAATGGTAACCACTTACTCGTAGCAACAAAATATTCGTGTTATCTCGTGATCCTTCTATTTAATATTCAATTAGACCAACAAACATAAATAGCAGTGTGAGTCTTCCCATGTTTAGGTTGCAGCAGGGATTCTTGTTATGGTCTCGGTAGTTAAGGCTACGCTGTTTCCCGAGGCCTTCCCACTCCGGCGTTAGGGAGCAACCAGGGGTTTTTAGTGGGTACACGGGTGTCTTCTTCGGAGTCCCACGTAACCCAACCCTCCCCCCGACGGGTGGGTATGCATAAAGCATTTTCCCCTGGACAAAAAAAGGGATTCTTGTTATGGATTTAAGAGCAAACATCAACTTTTCTTGTCATAGAGGCGTGTTGAAGTACATTTAGGAATCCACATTTGAACAAGGCCACTGGCGCTAATAGCATTGGCATGGCTAATGGTATGTATCTTAGTAGATTTTAACTTAATGATGTACTTAAATTAATTTTTAAAAATCCATAATACATATATAACCATCCTTACTCCTGGTAGTCAAACAATTAATACTTAATTTTTATAAAACGTAAATTATTGAAGTACTTTCCTCAGATTCGTATTTCTTGTACCTAAGAGACTTATACTAGGGACCCAAGGCTTTTTTTATAGCCTAAGCAGGCAAACGAGCAGACGGGTCACCTGATGGTAACTGATCACCGTCGCTCATGGACATTGGCAACACTAGGGGCGCCACCAACGTGTTGCCGGCCTCGAAGGAAGCGATAGACCCGCTCCTTGAAGGACCCCATGTCATAGCACTGTGGGAATACTGAGGGATGAAGTTACATGTACGCAGCAGAAAATGACGTGAAAACCGAACTGTGGACGAACGCCATGTATCCAGGTGGTGTTAGAGGAACCTGGCTTTATCCCGTGAGGTGCGGTGGCGGAAGTTAACCGCAGGTATTAAGCTAAACAGTTCCTCAGAACATTCCCCGTTAAACAGACTGTAGAAGACACAGAGAGAGCCCACGTCTCTCCACAAGGCTGTTATTGGTTTGAAATACGCTTGAACATGAGAACACTACAGGAGGCCTCGTGCTTTACTTTAACAAGGGGCTTGTGCTGTGCAACTAACCCATAACCGGGCGAGAAAGAAACCTTTACTAACAGTAACTAAAGAAACTAACAACAGGGTTACAGGACTAATTTCGACTTGAATCTAATTCTGTCTGCGGAAGGGTGTTGCTCGTTTCCTATCTTCAGTTTAGGAAAAACTTTGCTACCCTCGGTGGTCAGGCCTTCCAAAGGCCTGCTACTAGTAGCCCACTAGCCGCTAACAAGCAGTCAAATTAGAAGTACCGTTTTCAAAAATCGAACGCCCCCACTCTTGAAAAGCGAAGGTTTTATTGCGTGGGGGAGCGCACGCGCAGGTCAGTCGCCCGCTCGCCGTCGTCAGCGTCGCACGCGTCGCGCGACAGCAGTTTTCCACACGGAAAAATTGTGTCGCGTGCACTAACTCTACATACTCTATTGTGACTCCCTGTGAACTTGTGTCAGGAACTAGCCGTGATGGATTATGTGTATGGCGTATAAGTGTGTTGCGTTTGTGTATCTCTGCGGTAGCGCCCCCGGCCCACCCTTCTGCTGAAACTTCCTAATACGTAAGTAGAGTCGCTAGAGTTGGTAGAGTCGAAAAAAGTAAAGTTAAGTTGTTTTTGTTTTGGTGAAATACTAGAATGGTTTAAATAGTTTTTAGAGCACTTTTGATAGAGTATTCAAATTATGTCACAGCTTTCAGATTTTTTGCGACAATACAATGACTTGTATTTGGTATTGAGACGGTATATGATAAATAAAAGCGCATTGTGTAACCGCCTTACGCAAGAGTATTATGCCAATTTTGAAGCTGAAAGTGTTATTGCGAAAGGATTATTGAAGTTGTATACGGTATATTGAAGGCGCTAATAGGTCGCCTTATTAGAATATTCTGAAGGTAGAGCGCCTCTTCGCTTCACTTCACGTTTTACATTTTATATGAACGTTTCATAACTTTTTAATCAGTAATGAAAGTGTAGGTCATGTTAAATGAACGACTTACATACCTACATATATTATATTATATTATTTGCTTATTTATTTCCTGATAAACAGCACAATTATGTATTGAAGGTATTGCCATGTATCTAAATGAGAATCCTTCATCGATTTAAAAATGTATTATATCAAAAATGACTTTAGTTTACTACACACACCTATGTAGGCAAAATTTTCTCATAGATTCAAGGGCAGGTTGAATAGGTTTTTTGTATTTAGTGTTCAATTAATTAAACTGGAATGAGGTCGATTGATTACTTTTTTGATTATTTTTAGAACTAATGTAATTTATACTTTTTAATGGTTATTTACAGAGGATATAATAGTAGGTATATATTTATAATTGAACTGTTTTAATTTACAGTCTCCCCGGAAAATACTTTAAGAGATAAAGAATTAGTTTCACGTTCCGGTAAAAAAAACAAATAAATCTCAAAACTTTCCTTAACCACTTATTTATAACCATTTATTATGATAAAATATGGTAAAAATTCAATTGGCATAAATTATAACTGACTAAAATTATCTTTAAAAATTTGATTATAGACATAGCTTCATTCACCTCGAAGTTAGCAAACAACAAAATACCCTTTAAGTAATCCAAACGTACGATAAAAACTTCTTACTGTGAACTTGGTCCTACTAAGCCCTTTCTTGGGTTTAATATAGCTGAGACGTCGGAATAACATACCTATTAACTTAATATTAATTTAAATAAATAGAGGATTTAGGTCAAGTTACACAATACAAAAGATTAGCAAAAAATAATAATTATGTTCAAAATGTTTGTTTAAATTAACCTCATTATTTATTCAGTTTTAACATGCATCGTTAATATATTATAATATATGTAATTAGTATGTTTGTTATAGTTTGTTGCTTTGTTCTATTGAGGTCTTGCCTAGATTTTAATTGCCGAAACATTGGGTGGTACCATTTAATTGGTTAATAATAAGCTAACTGGTATTTTATTTTATGTAATTAAGGTAGCAAACGAGCATGCAGCACCACCCTTCCGCTGCCGAACATGACAACTGTGACCGTCCTAGAACTAGACTCAACTTAGGGACTAGGATGGTTAATCGGATGGTAGGTGGTTAGGATAGCTAAGGGACTCTTAGTAATAGCTTTGGTATTACGAGAAAATATTTTAAAGTCGTTTGTGATTATTTATTAGAGTTTGCATTTTATTAATGGATAGCTACTGAGCGTGGACCCTTCCTCATTATTAAGAGACCTAGACCCCACTTCACCACCTTGCTCCAATTTAAAAGCTCTAATACTTTTTCTGTCAGCTCAAAAAAGAGATTTGGGTTTGATTTTACGGATAATAATTTGTACTTTTAATGATATTTTTGTATGGGCTCACAATTTTAATAACAATATTGATACGTTGCTAAGCAGCATAGCAAATAAAGGTTTGAATATTAATTTACTTACAAAAAACGAGTTGGTGACAAAATATCTTTACAAACATCTTCAAACTTTGGTACGAATATTAAATTACACAAAGCTGTAGTGTATGTGTTTGAAGATTATTATAAAGGTAAATTGTAAGACTATTAAAGTGCAGTAATAAACCGGATACCTACAAGTGCAGTCGCGTATTTTCATTATTTCCTTCCCCCCTCTCGCCTCGAACGCCCCATGGCGACCCTGCCGGCCATGCCTTTGCGGCATGAACAATAAGGAGCGCGTAAAATTTCAAACAAAAAGCCGCGACGCCGCGCCGCCACAAACGGATAGACATACCTACGTAGTGTCAGCAAGTTTCATTTTCGAAGCAAGCGGAATTGAAAAACAATGGAAAATTCCAGTCTCGTCGTCACCGCTCTACTCAGTATACTCTTCTACGGCAACAACATCTTATCGCCAAATAAAAATGGGAAAATCATGCTCAAAATGTGAGTGCCAGAACAAGGAAGTGATAGTGAACCAACACGGCGACAACCCTTCGAGCCAAAGTGATCTATCAACACATTTTCAAACAAACAATATTTTAATTTCAACAATTATTGCCGTCTGCGGAATCGTCATTTTAATCCTGGTCTATAAGAACTACAAGAAATGCCACTTGGATTTGGTACGAAATGAATTGAGAGAAGACGCATTTCGAAGGATCCGGATGCGATTGTCGGGACGAGGTTCTTCAACAAGGGAGCGCGACGACCCATCCCCGGCCTAGAAAATCGTCGTCCATCGTCCATACGTCGTGTCGTCTACATAGTGTTGTGAAAAAAAAAAAAAAAAGTGTGCGTGCGCGTAATAAAATTAAAGTGCCGACGGAAAATGGACATACCTATTCGTAAGTTTAAATAAATAAATAATTAAATGGTATCCGGTAGTATTTAAGTTGTAAGTTGAGTATACTATACCTATTATCTATAGTTACTTGTTTTGGTTGTAATAGATTATTTTTTTTTTTTTTTTCTTTTTCCCCTTTGAAAGATTATATTTTTTTTTTTTTTTTGTTCAATGAATGAGCTTCACGATATTCATGATAAATTAAAAGATATCCAAATATATCTTAGAAAGTTAGGCAAGCGGAGATATGATAAACCGCAATCTGCATTAAATAAAATTACTGAAGCAAGCGAGTTATACGGCTTATTTAAGAATTTAATTACTAATATTCCTAAAATAAAAGATATTAAATATTCAGAAATTGTATTTGATAATTTAGTTGATAGCATAGAAAATCTTTATAAAAAAATATTATCATATACATGTGTTAGTTCTAGTTCCAGTAGTGAAAGCTCTGAGTGTTATTCAGCCATGGATACTTTTGATTTAAGAACGGCTGCAAGCCTTATACCGGTCATGGATAATAGTGAGTTGTCTGTCGAAAAAATTATAGACGGTATAGAAATGTATCAAAATTGTTTAAGGAGTAGTGAATGTAAAAAACTCTTAATTACATTTGTACTAAAGACAAGACTCAGTAAATCAGCTAAACTTAAATTAAAGTCAAATTACACATCTTGTGATGACTTAATCAAGGACATGAAAAATCGTTTACTCACTAAGAAATCTGCAAATTCATTATTACAACAACTAAATAACACTTCCCAACGCGATTTATCTATTACTGAATATGCTAATAAAATTGAGGAATTGTTTGTTGATCTCACAATTTCACAAGCCGACTCAAACGAGCAGGCTTATGATATTCTGAGACCGATTAATGAGAAGTTGGCTATTAAAAAATTTGCGGATGGCTTGAGAAACAGAAGACTAAGCACTATAATTTCAGCTCGCGACTATGCAGAGCTCAAGGACGCAGTACGTGCCGCACAAGACGAGGAGCTGTCTCAACCATCGTCTTCAGACTCGATAATGAGTATTCGAGGTAAGTATTATTCTCGTTCAAATAATATTGGTTTTAATGCGACTCGAGGCAGTAGATCTTTTCATCGAGGTAAAGGAAATTTTCGAAGTTACTTAAATCAAAATAATATAAGAGTTCCTAATTCTTATTTTAATAATACATACTTCAGGAATAATAACTACGGTACGCAGACTAAACCGACTCGAGGTTATCATATGCAATCGAATCGAGTTCGAGCGTCACGAGCAAATCGTAGGGGACTTCACAGGCAAAATATTAACTTTGCACAAGTACAAACTGAGAACAACTCTCAAAATTCTGATACATCTGAAAATCACTCGAATAATCAGTTTTTTCGTTCCTAACGAATATTGTATTTTAACTTGTGATTTAAGCAACGCGAATTATACATCTTTGTACGTGAACAATACGAGGTGCTCTTGGCTACTTGACACCGGCGCATCAATATCGGCGGTAAGTATTCAGGCATTACCTAAACACATCCTTGTAAACTGGAATCGAGATAAAATTATTATAAACGGAATTGGTGGCAAGATTTTTTCGGAAGGTTATGTTATTTTAACACTTCGAAATCGGAATGGATTAAGTTTTCAACATAAATTTTATTTATTTGACAGATTGCCCTGCAATTCTGATGGTATTTTAGGCCAAGATTTCTTTAACAAATTTGATTCTGTTACATTTAATTTCAAAAATTCTATTCTCATACTTAAAAGTTATGAACAAGAACACATATTAAAATTATTTAAGCAACCGGAGGTTAGTAAACAATTTTTAAATATCCCTCCTCGAAGCGAATCCATTCACTATATACATTTAAATAAAAATATATCAAAAGATTGTGTAGTTTTTTCGAAACAAATACAGGAAAATATATTTTTAGCTAGTTCAATAGCGACACCGAAAAATGATGTAATACCTATCAAAATACTCAATTTGAGTAATGAAACTATTACAGTACCTATCTTTCAACCAGATATAGATTTATTGGATAATTATAATATTTGTTCGTTTGATAAAAGTGCATCGAGTTCGGAGCGCACCAAGGCCTTGTTACCGCTACTGAAATTGGATCACTTGCATTCCAGCGAAAGACAAACAATAGAATCCATTTGTTCTAAGTATTCTGATATTTTTCAATTACCAGGTGATAAGCTTACGACTACTAATTTATATGAGCAATCTATAATTTTAAAAGACAACGTAAAACCTGTTTATACAAAACCCTACCGTATTCCTAATAGTTTAAAGTCGGAAGTTAAAAAACAAATTAATAAAATGTTGAGTGACAAAATAATTGAAGAGACGCGTAGCGAGTGGTCTAGTCCCATTCTGTTAGTTCCCAAAAAGAATGAACATTCACTTTCACATAACCCTGCTAGTAAAAGTTGGAGATTAGTAGTGGACTATCGTAAATTAAATAACATCATACAAGACGATAAATTCCCACTACCTAACATCAACGAAATTTTGGATTCTTTATCGGGAGCAATTTATTTTACCCACTTAGATTTGAGTCAATCATATTACCAAGTGCAGCTTAGTCCAGAAAGTCGAAAGTTAACTGCATTTACAACCGATTGTGGTCAGTATCAAATGCGACGGTTGCCAATGGGTTTGAAAATCAGTCCTAGTACATTTTCTCGTATAATGACAGTAGCAATGTCAGGGTTAACATACGACAAATGTTTTGTTTACTTAGACGATTTAGTTATATTCGGTAGAAATTTAGATATCCATAATAAAAATCTTTTAGACGTTTTTGGAAGATTACGGAGTGTAAATTTAAAGTTGAATCCAAGTAAATGTCAATTTTTAAAAACAGAAATTTTATATTTAGGTCACTTAGTGACTAAAGATGGTATTTTACCAGATCCTAATAAAATTACAGTTGTGAAAAATTATCCAGTACCAAAAAATTCAGACGAAGTGCGACGGTTCGTTGCTTTTTGTAATTATTATAGGAAATTTATTCATAATTTTGCAATTTTAACTTTGCCATTAAACAAACTTTGTCGGAAAAATACAGCATTCGATTGGTCAATGGAGTGTGAACAGTCATTTCAATCATTAAAAAAGGCACTAATGTCCCCGCCCGTTCTTCAGTATCCTGATTTTTCAACGGAAAATGAGTTTATACTGCAAACGGACGCATCTAGCTTGGCTATCGGAGCAGTTCTTTGTAATAAAGATTTGCGACCCGTAGCTTACGCCAGCCGACCTTTAAATTCTTCAGAAAAAAATTACCCTACTATTCAAAAAGAGTTACTAGCAGTTGTTTGGGGAATAAAATATTTTAGACCTTACTTATTTGGAAAAAAAATTCACAATTATGACTGATCACAAACCATTGATGTATTTATTTAGTATGAAAGACCCTAGCAGTAGATTATTAAAATTTAGACTGACGTTGGAAGAGTATGATTATAAAATTATATATGTGAAAGGGAAAGATAACGCGGTAGCAGACGCATTATCTAGATTAACAGTGACGTCAGACGAATTGAAAGAGATGAATAATAAAATTATGGCAGTTATGACCAGAGCTCAAAGAAGAAGAGAGAAGGAGAAGAATGAAAGGTGTTCCGAAAGTAGCTCTATTCCTAATATTGACACTGACAAGAGGGATGCGCAACCTCGAGTTGTGGAAATATTACGAATACCGAGTAATGCTGTGGAAATGGTATTAGTGTGTGGAGAGAAAGTGAATGAAATGCATAAAATGAAACTGATAGAAGTAGAGTCAGAATGTTTTAACTACGATAAAAGTAATAAGATAATTTACATTAACACCAATTTTAGATTACAATTTACGCGAGTCGAATTTGTAACTAAATTGAGTGATTTTTGTAAAAATAATTATATTGATGAAATATGTATTATAAAAAATGATGACAACGAGTTGTTCATCAAAGAAATTATCAAAGAAATTAAAGAAAGAGAAGTATGGACCGGTCCGCGTGTATGTGTTTTGCGAGGTGTAAAAAGAATATATTGTGACAATGAGAAACGATTCATTATTAACGATTACCATCTTCTACCGACTAGTGGCCACTCGGGCATACGAAGAATGGTTAATAATATAAAAAGACGATACTATTGGCCAGGAATAGAAAGAGATGTTAAAAAGTTTGTTAGTAATTGCGAAAAATGCCAAGTTATGAAACATTCGCGTAACATCATAGAACCATTAGTCATTACGACTACAGCTACATCAGCTTTTGAAAAGATTTTTTTAGATTTAGTTGGTCCTTTAGACCGCGACATAGATGATAATAAGTATATCCTCACTCTGCAGTGTGAGCTTAGTAAATTCGTAGAAGCGTATCCTCTAAAAAATAAAGAATCTGTTAGTATAGCTAAGGCTTTAGTTAATAATTTTATATTAAGGTTTGGCATACCGAAGACAATCGTGACAGATCGAGGCACGGAGTTCACCGCAGCAACCATGAATGAGGTATGTAATCTACTACATATTGATAAATTACACTCTACAGCATATCATCACCAAACAATAGGTTCTTTAGAGAATGCACACAAACACCTTGGATCATTTTTGAGAATTCAATGTGATCATCATCCAGACACTTGGAGTCAATGGTTACCTTTTTGGTGCTTCACATACAATAACACTGTTCATTCATCAACACAATATACCCCATTTGAGCTTGTCTTTGGTAAACAATCTGAATTGCCTTGTAGAATAAGATCTAGAGTAGAACCATTATATAATCCTGATGATTATTGTTTAGAATTAAGGTATAGGTTACAAATAGCCCATAGAGACGCCCAAGAAAACTTAATAAAATCAAAATTGAATAGAAAAAATAATTATGATAAACATGTAAATTCTGTGACATACAAGAAAGACGATTTGTTATTAGTTAAAAATGAAAATCGCAGTAAATTGGATTGTTTGTATAATGGACCTTATAAAGTAATTAGTGTCGAAGAACCAAATGTTATAATTTTAGTAAATGATAAACCTGAAATAGTTCATAAAAACAGAACAAAACCTTTTGTGTCGTAATTTTATGTTTTAGTAGTAAGAAAATGATATATTATGTTTACTTATGAAAATGAAAAAAGTATATTGTAATATTACTTTTTTAATTTTTTTTTTTTTCACCCCGATGGTGTAGTGTATGTGTTTGAAGATTATTATAAAGGTAAATTGTAAGACTATTAAAGTGCAGTAATAAACCGGATACCTACAAGTGCAGTCGCGTATTTTCATTATTTCCTTCCCCCCTCTCGCCTCGAACGCCCCAAAGCTATAAATTAAAAGTGTTTAATTATAAAAATCGGTTGGAGCAACCTGGCATAACATAGATTAGTTTTCTTAAAGTTATTTACATAGAAATCACTTTATTTACGCGGGGCATATATTTGCATAAAAACTGTTATTTTCTGTCACATTAAAAGTCACAGATGTCAATGCGTAGACATTTATTTGAATATTTTTCTCATTGTTAACTATTTTCTAATGCTTTTTACGGAATAATTTTTGCAATGTTAAATTTCTGTGGGCATGGGCAAAACTTAACTGAATTAGGTAAGTCGTGTCTATATTTCCGCAACAGCTATATAAATGTATATTAAGGATATTAACGATAGTTATATACTATTCTTAATTATATACCAATATGAATATTACATGCATAAATAATATTACGGCTAATGTCACTCTTATATTTAATTTAACTACTATGTGCCGGTTGATAGCTTTGATTCATAAGATAGTAAGCGGACATGAATGTATTTATAATCTGTGTTTAGCATGGACATATATACCTAGACGGGCCTTGCACGTTCGAATGTGCGTCAAGTTGGAACAATCCAATTTTGAATCGAATCGGTTTGTGCGTGAAGTTGGCGCGATGGAATTTTGTTACTATATTTGAAAACGAACAGATTACATAGTGATATCTCGCTTCCGCGTTTCGAAGTTTTAGTCGTGCTGTCTTTGTTACTCTTACATATGTCACGCGCCATTTTACTAAAGTTATTATTTTAGAAATAGTGAAGTTAATTTACAATTCAATGTTTACTTAATGAAATGTGATTCCTTTGGACTTTATTTGTGTTTCTTGAATTGTTAGAATATTTTTGAAGGCACAGGAAGCCATATTTTCTACATTTGCGGACGTAATTACTGAAATCAATTTTGCGTAAGGAAGATGTGTACCTCGCTGCTGTCTACAACAGACTGACTTGATCAATCACTCAATCACACAACCTAATGTTGACCACTCGTCGTGCGCCTTATGTATGTTACGGGCCCATCTAGACTTCTACATCCATGGTGTTTAGAAATTACCTAATATTATTTAGGATGTCATTTTTCAGATGTAACTAAATTAGTGAGTTAATTTAAACAAATATTTTACCAAGTGAAGAAACAAAGACAGGAGAGTTTTTTAAATTGATTTTTTAATAAGAAAATCTTTTAATATTCAGTTATTACTCTTATACCTAGGTAGGTATCCACTCATTGTTGAGTATTTAAAAGTTTTGAATTTCTTACAATTACTTTTTAAGATATTATATTTAAGTAAAGCACGTCAACCTTGCTTTTGAAGATAATTTTATCCTTTGTATCATTATTTCTATATCATTATCAATAATTATCATACATTATAAGTATTTCAATGTCTATATCAACACTAAATGTGTGAAGAATATAAGACCATCAAAATGTTTAAGTAATAAAAATAGTACATATTTACCTACAATAATTTTTAATGAATAATCTATAATATATTAAACTTTAACTTACCTTTATCATTACCTTTACCGCTTATTCCGTATGATACGGGCTTACCTAGTTTAGGGGTCAGGATTCCAATGAGTTATAAATAAAGATTTCATTCATTAATATCATTCATATAATAGAGCTCGTCTTTCATTCATTCATTCATTCGTTCATATAGTATAGAGCTCGTCTTAATCAATCAACGAATAAGTAGCACAACCTTTGAACTTAAGTTAAGCCTTTCGAAAGGCGAATTTCCTCGTGAAGGTTAAAGTTCCGAGCGATGTTGTGTCAATATTTAAGTATTACGGCGGGTGTCAGCCGGATTCTAGTGTGGTCTCAGTTACATCATCCTTAATGGGGCTTAAATACGTGACACGTAATTAGACGATTTGATGAGCTACGAGCAAGAATTTGTACTGGCCTATTCTCTATGCAGATGAAAGATTTGTATGATTTTAACGAATAAATTCCAAGTACTGGACCGATCTCCATCAATCCGCACTGGAGGTCCGGTGGAGTATACTCTAATCCTCCACAATAATGAGAAGGGACCCGTCCTCTGTAAGCCATTAATGGATTGTAGCCACTGCACCGATTTTGAAAATTATTTCATCCTAAGAATTCTATATTATCTATGAGTAAAATAGGCTAATATTGATTAGCCTATTTATTAAATAGGATAATATGTTCTAGTACCCGTGTGAAGTCGGTGCAGTTGTTAGTCACACATATTATTTTATTAATGAAATTTTAACAGATCGCTATCTGTGCAAGGAACATATATGAGAAGTATTTTTGGAGGCAAATAACCTAAACAATCATTGTTAGATTATTGTCTATCTGTGCTTTTGTATGCGTTAATCTCAGAAATGGCTTAACCGATTTCAATTCAGTTTTCACTGGTGTATTGTTGTAAATTTAGACTCACATTTAGTGCTTGTTTTAACTATAAAATAAACAATTTAAAACCTCATGGTAAGGCTTTGAAATTCTTTTATATTCCTGGCAAGCAAAAATTTTTATACAAAAAAAAAACATTTTTTAAAAGAATGTGAATATTTCAAGTAAGTAACTTGAATCTTATCTCGTTAAGATCTTTGTTAACCAGGAAAACTATTTGGTTATATAATTGGCATTGAATGGTTATATGTACAAAACAATTAATATATCATCTATTTGATTATCAAAACAAGCAGAAATGCGTAATGTTCGATTTTTTAACGCTTTATAGTTACTAGTTTTAGTTTCCTAGTTGCTTGAGAATGTGGAAATCGTGAAATCGGCCATTTGTAGTATATAAATAAGACGATTAACGTGAATAATTATATATTTAAATATATAGTTACTAGCTTTCGCCCATGGCTTTGCTCGCGTAAAGTTTTTATTTCCGCTTATTATCTAAAAATCCTCCCTAAGGGTCAACTCACACCGAGACGAGACGCGACGCGACGCTGCGCGCAGTCTTTCAAAGAGCGGCTCAAAATAGAACTTTATTTTCTACACGAAAAGATACACATTTCATTGTGAGAATTCAGAATACGTTGCTTCATGCAGCGCTGCGTCTTGTGACGCCTCGCGGCGCGGCGTAGCGCGGTGCATCGCTACGCAGCTGTGCATCGTCGGTACGCGCGGCGTGCAAGATTGCCTACTTTTACGATGCACCTCGCGCCATTGAGATGCGTCTCGCGGCGACGCGCGGCGCGGCGCAGCGCGAAATCACTGGCCTCTTCCAGTATCGTTGCGTTGCGTCGCGTCTCGGTGTGAGCTGACCCTATGTGCTCCACTTTAAATTTCAAATAAATTTCATGTGAAATTTCAGCCTCTGCGTTCAGTAGTTTCGGCTGTGTGTTGTCAGTCAGTAGGTAAGTCACTTTTAAATACATTGATAATAATGTTAAATACTTCTTTTTTGTTTGAGCTTTATTAATCACACTCAAAAATTTTAAAATGCATTTTTTTATTATCTACTTTTAAAAATATCAATTTCTATATACCTACAATTATACACCAATAAATATAACCCTATACTTACGCATATTATAATATATTATAGCTGATAATAGATTATATTACGATTCTTACGGAACTTATATTAATATAACTTATATTATTGCTTATATTAAAGCAGTCACTATCAATTCAATATTTTTATGATATAAAACTAAACATGAGTATTTGTCATCTAATATCGTCTAAATTTAAATATTTATTGTTTAGATTCATTGTATAATGAGTATAAATTAAAGGAAATGATATAGAATTTAACTATGAACAATTCACCTTCTTTGTTTCCAATTTCACAACATTTTAACGCTATTTTTGTTAAAACATTTTTTATCTCCGTTACCGAGTTGATTCAAAATTTGAGACGCTTTTTCTTAAAGATGTCGCCTCGCGTCTCAACAATTGTGTAATCTTTATTTCTGTATCAAACCAGTTTTTGCTTGCGAATTTTATTCTTACTAGAGACTTGCTTTGCACTCGAAATTCGTCTATATGTCATGTTTCTTAAGGGTTACTTTCCATTGACAATAGGAACTTATATAGGTATTCCAAACGTCACTTCCCTATGCATAGAGTAACTGATATTAGCGCGTGTAATGATTTAATGTAATAAAATGTTACATTGCAATGTGGATTAATTTGTGACAAGGATGGGTGTGAGGTTCGTACATTTGTACTTGGTTTGCGTGGTGGATAAAGGCCTGTAAGTAAGAAACTGGAGTCCAGCAGTTCTTTATATCTATATAGGCACCGTCAGGGCCGCCGCTATGTGTATGAACGCCTGCTTACTGTACCGTATATAGCCCCTCTCCCCCGTCACTTCAAAAATAATAACAACCATGAGATAAGAAGAAGGTTAAAATGAAACCTTTGAAGAAGGCAGGTACATTTTTTACGTATTAACCTATAATTATGATGGTTATATTTTTAAATTCAATATTGATAATTATATTTTTAAATTCAATATTGATAAATAAAAAGTAATGATTGATAAACAGTGATGCAACAATGACACTGAGCAGTCAATGATACGTTTCTTATCAGTTTGATTTAATTATTATCGGCTTAACATTATCCGCGCAATTCACTGATACAGCACGTTCGATCAATGATTCATAACAGTTACTGATTGTGTCAATAATGGTATAATTATACCATTCTAAATTCAATGGCGTTTGTAATTAAGTCAAGATTGGAATATAATTTTGGTTGTTGGTTATAAAAAAAGTATTATTAATCTATTTCCAGCGTATAGATTTTCAAATTTTTAAAAAGTGTTATTAGTTTAATTAATTAAAAATGCAAAATAATAAGTCACTGTGCTATTAAGCGATGAGAAGTTCCTTTGGTGAAGCCGATCCTGAGTACTTACCTATAGTATCCGTTCATGTATGTCATCAAATTGCCTTGTCATCAGAAGGATGCTTTATGCAAATAATATTTAGGTACTAAAAAATGCAATAAAAAAGTGTGATTATTGTAGAACACTGTTTGGAACGAAGTTATATTGTTGCAATTTAATTCTGACACTTGGACATTTGTCATTTCAGCAACCTAAAAATCTTGCACTTTCCATTTCCTAACTTCCATCAATAGCGCTAAGGATATTCGCACCAAAATATAATTATGTAGATTTTCTACAATGTACACTCTCATCTAGGTATAGATATTGTTTTATTGTACTATCGAATGTTCTAATATCCACAGAATAACTGGTTAACTGAGTGTTCAAATATACATAAGTAATAAATATGGCGGATGCTAACTAGAAGGTGTTATTGGGGCCAGAACTCGTTCGCTCATCTGCCAAATGATGACGCGGATTTTATTTATTGATACAATCACGGTCCTTGTCATTTTAGAGGATTTTAAATTGCAATAATACTAAATTGACGACTCGAATGGCGTAATAGTTAACATGCCTTTCGCCATTCCAAGGGATCTGGGTTCGATTCCCAGCGAGGCGGAAATATGAATGATGAGTTTTTTAAGTTCGGGTCTGGGTGTGTGAACCAAAAAACCGTTATTATAAATATAATTGATATCAGCTTTGCTTTTTATTAATAAAGAAACTAATGTGTAATATTTTTTTTATGATAATTGAATGAGTGAAAGATAGGAGAAGTTGAATAAATGACTAAAGGAAAAAGAAATAGATAAAAAAAAGATACAGGATTAAAAAAAATTGCCGACCATTGAAAAACATGTTTATTGTTTAATTATGGAGAATTATGGAAATCCAAACAAAATATAAGACTAGCCGCACGAATTATTATATTATTTACAATAACGTGTATATTGACAATAATTTTAGGTATAAGCAGGCTTGTTTGTCGCAATGATGAATATTAATGTCAACTTTTATTGACAGTAATACTGTAGATGTGCGGCTACTAGGTTTACGTTAGGTAACGAAAGCTGGATGGCAAGTAATGCTAATGGCGTTGTGACATGACGCGTAGGTGCCGCAGGGTAAGGGCTAACTACATAACGTAATTCGCACGAGCTTCTTGACTTTTGAACGTAGGCTTCATTGTTTTAGCAGAATATGTTAGAAATGTCGTTTTAGCATAGCACCTGGCCCCGCCTCCCCTTATTTTATAGATAACGACCTCATAATGATTCATTAATTTTTGTTATTTTTTATTTCAAAATAAAACAAATATTAAAAGTAACTCCAAGCTGGCAACAATATAGTGGAAAATAGTGGAAATCTGATCCAAATCGGTTTAGATGCTTCAGAGATTGCTTTATTTTGTAAAGCCCAATAATGTTTATCTAAATTAATAATGACATTGATATTTCAAGTTTATGAGACTGGCGGGGAAAAACCTAATAAATCATCGTTCAGAGACTTATTGCGTTGATGAATACCCCTGTAATATTTATTTTCAAATATCTTACATATGTATATATTATATTCATTCACACACATTTTAAAACATCTTATACAATTGATCGTTTATTCTTTGTCACCTTTTTACTTTTTTGGGGAGTACCGATGACTACGCACTTGGTGAGATACAAGAAGCAAAGTCAATACGTTCAAAGAAGAACTATCTATGAATGTTATTACTTATCTATATTCGTCTAACACAGCTAACACTGCTATTTAACAACAAAAAATGTAGGTTATGTCCAAGTGTGTACGTAATATCTGCGCCTGCGCAGTAGAGCGTTCTATATCGCAACTGTTGCCGCTAGTTGCCAACGCCTCGTTAACAATATTACAATAACAATATTTTTAACAGACAAAAAAATTTAGAGCTCATAGACACGTTCACTTTCTTTCTTTCTTTTGACGAACCGTTTGTGTAATGGCTATGTGGAAAAGTTCTTTTTCAACGAGGCAGAAATTGAATGATGTACCTATGTATTTATATTTATGTATGTACCTATTCTTGTCTTTCTGTCAACGGTACCGACGATAGAGGGGATTATAATTTCCACTTGTTTAAATCCGTTAAAGGTCTATGGATGCTTACTTAAAAATCTCCTCAATTAAAACTAGTAAATTATGACGAGCGCGAACAAACATTTTATTTATCTGTTACAGAAATATTCCTTTTGAAAAAGCAAGTCTTAAAATGGCTAAAAAATTGAAGTACCTATCCTTCGTTCTTTGATGATCTTATGTCTAGATAGAGCGTCGCCCTACTATGAAAACAAAAAACAAGGCAACAATATCAAGCATGTGTGCGTGCAGGCGATGTATTACACGTTCATCTATTGTGTATGGGTGCGTGATCAATGATACAATGATATAAAAAATTGCCAAAATTTTTTGACACATTTGCGCGGATTCGATGTTCCATCTAGACATTAGATCGTCAAAGCCTTCATTTTGCAACCAACCAAATCAAATTTAATCTAATTAAACAAAGACTAGGTTGTGATTGCAAAATTTAAAACAAATATCACATTAGAACTTTATATTGTTGGCTGATAAAAACTAGCTATTAATTAGACAACGTATAGGTGTATAGATAGAATTATTCAATTAATAAAAGCGGCACTATAAAAAGTTATTTTAAATTGAAATAAAAAAATAAAATATGTCAAGTGCAAATAATTTCGCGCCATTTTCACACGTTCGACACAGATAGGTACTCTGTGTACAATATAAAATGTTCCACGGGTAATAAAATAAATAATAAAACGACATAATTTATTATTCAATTAGATTTTTTGCCACTTGGAACCTAATTTCGTAATATTTTATATAATGCATATTGTCACGGCGCACAGTTACATGCTTGTAATTGAATTTGACTTATAAATTGAAATTGAAATAACAACGAAATTTAGTTGTAAAGTACGTCAGTGTTGACGCGTGAATTTTCGCAAGAGAGCTGAACCTAAAAAACATATTATTGTTTGATCTTTGATAGATGATGAAACATAGTATTGTTGATGTTTGCAAATAAAATTAATTTGTGGGGATGGAGAATTCTTTACATATATAAATAACGCCGCACACATAGACATAGGTGCCAATTACAACACATAAGACATGAACATTGAACATGTACACTAAGACCGACAACAGAAAATTAAACTCTTAATTGAAATTTTGGTTTTGCTGGGCATCGAACCCAGGACCCTTGGAACAGCGGTCCGGCATGTTAACATTGCGCCATTCGGGTCGTCTATTTGGTTGACTGTTTGAATGTGTGTTTAAAAGCGATTAGATATCAAACAATCTATACACTTTACCACACACAGAGACTAATCCCATATAATTTTACATAAGCTGAAAATATCTTTCAACATTATTTGCATAATCCCGTCCAATTTTCAACGTCGGTTCAAATCAGACAATCTCTCGATATTACATAAATATCTGACCACAGACTAAACAGTACTGCACATGCAGTTACATAAGATAACCTTTGGTACTGTTTTGCAACGAGAGCTTCTTTAGCTGTAATAGATGTTGCATTGGCTTTCCCTCACTCATTCAGGCCGACCTCGTGGCACGAAGCGCGGCGTGACCTATCCGTTCTATATGTTTATTATTCTATGTTTACATGCAATACATTTAAATACTACTGCCTAAAAAGCTTTTTATGCAGTTCGGAAATGGCTGAAGGGGTCAATAGAGTATAGGTATTGTGGTAGTTTAAGGGGGGAAGATGCATAGTCCCTATGATATGATGCGTAATATAAATATTCAATATCTTAGCACTAATAATAAAAAGTAAGAGGGTAATAAGAATTTTAACTGTAACGGGTACTCACGATATTTATTATTTACACCGATATTTCGACCCAATTGCATGGATCATGGTCACGGCGAGACTGCGGTGGCGGGGGGAAACTATTGACAGCTGACACTCAAAACACTAATGACAGATAAGCCTGTCAACCTTACGTCTTGTCCGTTTGACGTCCTTTGTCACCATATCACGACACACGACACTAACGACATCTTCACGCACTGACTTTAAATTTACTGTTTTCGTCGAACACATACTGACCACTGGATTCCACGTTTGAGCTAACTTAAACCCATCTTCCCTGTTGAAATTATTCGGGTGTTTCTTGATCTCTATGGCCTCTCGTACTAATCGTGGAATGTATTGGCGCTCAACTGAGATCACCTGTGGACTATGTAGCTCATAATAATATCCATGCAATTGGGTCGAAATATCGGTGTAAATAATAAATATCGTGAGTACCCGTTACAGTTAAAATGTTTAGTGTCCGCGATGATAAAAGTTTAAAATCTTATGGTAATAAGAATTATTTGTTTTTCATTGATATTTATGTACGTATAATGTACGAGTATCTTTATCTTTTACTTTATTATGCACTGTGTTGCGAAGGCAGTGTATTTCTTAAATACTAAGGCTTATAAAGTACCCAATAAAACTTCAAGATACGAACGACACTATTATTATTTATTTGTTTTGTGACGGTATAAACAATATAAATATGTCGTTGACTATGAAAATTAACTTGTGAAAATGAGAAGGCATAAAACAGGAAAGTGAAATGTGTGATCAAAAGATCCAATATTGTTATTATGGAAAGTAAATTATATGTATATCTTAGTTAATTTAATATCTACCTATAGGTACCTTAAATTTATGAATCATAATAATATTATGCTAACTTTGTATTCGGATATCCCAAGCTCTAACTAGAAGAGTGTTTAAGCTTTTAAGGTCCACACCTCAGACTAGGAGTGATTGGCCATACTTCAAAAACTTTTGAGCAATCCAGTGGAAAGGGTAATTCGAGTTTTGTGAACTTATGTGTAAGTGCTAATTAATTCCTCAGTCACGTGTAGTAATTTGTAAAGAAATCTGCCTTTGATTAACCGTCTAATTAGCTTATTAATTTAGAAACATATGGCTACATTTTTTAAATCTTCACTCATTTCGTTCAAATAAAATTGCACATTTAGCACGTAAAATAGGACATCCGTTACACGTTACGTTATTCTAACGAAAATTTAGTATGACTAAATATGGTTTGTTTAATTCGATGAGTAAATAATACTTTATAACTGTACGGTGAGGTGGGATCAATGCCCTAGGTGTTTGAAAAACAAACCAAAGAGGTCGTATTAAATGCAAGAGCAACGCACTTTCTTGAAGTACATCTCGAGCGCCCTCTGTGTGCCATTACGCTTACTAACCATAGATTAATAAGAATAATAGACAGAGTGATGGTATCTGCATGTTTAGGGTTTTGGCTTAAATGTTATGAGAATTGCGCTTAGAAATTTTATTAAATACTAAACACAAAACACAATTAGGTAAGGTAGAACCAGAGTGGTCCAAGTGACAATTTTAACTTTTCGAGAAAACGAGGGAAACGCGTTTGTACTTATTGTAGCGAAACTAATAACTTTGAACTTGTAATTCTTTATTGAAATTACAGCTAACAAGTTAGATTAAAGTAATAAGATATGTTTAATCACAATCATTTGTATTTAGTATAACAAATTGATGGTTTTTCACAAAAAAATGCACACGGACCACTCTGGCACAAACAAAAATTTAAAAAATTTAAAAATTCTTGCACATGGACCACTCTGGCACAAACAAAGATTAAAAACTCTAACAAATTTATCTTTAAGTCCGTAATCTACTTATGTTTGTGCACGCTAATCTCAGAAACGGCTGAACAGATTTTTATGGAACTTTCACTTGGAGATAGATGAGGTTGTGGAGAATCATATTAGCTACTCTTTATCCCGGAATTCGGGATTCCCGCAGGAAAAACTATTATTCTCAAACGAAGTCGCGGTTTCAGATTTTTATGGGACTTTCGTTGGAGAATAGAGAAGGTTGTGGAGCAACACATAAGTAGGCTACTCTTTATTCGGAATACCCGCCACATCGGGATTCATGCGGGAAAAAATACTGTTATCGAATGAAGTTGCGGACTTTCACTGGGAGATGGAGGAGGTTGTGGAGCAACATGGAGGCTACTCTTTATCCCGGAATTTTGTGACATATTGAGTTTCACGCGGGCGAAACCTCGGGCACAGCGACACAGCTAGTATATTAATATGATTCAGAACTGACTTTTTACAAAAAAAATAACCGCCTTCAAAGTCAAGATAACTCAAAAACCACCGGCCAGATGTCGCTCCAATGTACAAGGTACCATAATTATGACAAGCACTACTTTTACTTTACCTTCGAACAAAAAAGAATCTAGTGAAAATTCCATAACGAACCGTTCAGCCGTTTCTGAGATCAGCAAGCACAAACATACTACAAACATATAGAAAAGTTAAAAAAAAACTTATTCACCGATCCTTTTTTTATTTTTTTTTTATCTTTGTTGGTAAGTTTGTGACCCCATAACTTCGTGTTGGGTAAACCGATTTTGATGATTCTTTATATCCTTGAAAGATGGTGCTTGTGGTATGGTCCCATATAAATTTGAGCGACATCTGACGAGTAGTTTCGAATTAACTTGAATAATGTGTAAGGATGTTTTGTACTGTGTACTTATGTTTTTTTCCTGATAACTTTTTACTGTGTTTAGATTTTTATGATTCTCTTTTTATTTGAAAGCTGGTACAGTGCAAGTGGTTCAATGCAAGTATCATTGTAGTCTCATATGAATTTGAGCGGCATCAGACCAGTAGTTTTTGACTTACTCTTAATAATGTGTATTTAATTTATGATCGTTACCTCATAATTTGTCACTAGATGCTTCGATTTTGATAATTCCATTTTTTATTCGAAAGCTAGTACCTACTTGACGTGTGGTCATATATAATTTTCAGCGACATCTGACGAGTAGTTTTTGAGTTATCTATACTTCTCGATTTTGAAGTCGGTTATTTTTTTGTAAAAAGTTATTGTATTATTTGAAAGCTGGTACTTGTCGGTGGTCCCGTGTAAATTTGAACAACAACTGACGATTGGTTTTTGAATTATCCTTAATGTGTGTTTATGTTTGTTATCTCATAACTTTCTACTGGGTATTCCAATTTTGACGATTCTTTTTTTACTTGAAAGCTAAGTGTATGTAACTCAAAAACAACTTGTAAGATGTCACTGAAATTTATATGAGACCCCACGTCAAGGACCTACTTGCTTTTGAATAAAAAATAATTTAAAAAGACGAAGCACCCAGTGTTAAGATATGAGGTAACGACCATAAATTAATTACACATTATTAAGAGTAACTCAAAAACTACCTACTGGTTTGATGTAAATCAAATTTAATTTAACGGAACCACACGACAAGCCCAGGCTTTCAATTAAAATAAGAATCGTCAAAATTGGAATACCCAGTACAAAGCTATGAGATAACAAACATAAATACACATTAAGGATAAATCAAAAACTACTCGTCAGTTGCTATTCAAATTTATACGGGACCACCGACAAGTACCAGCTTTCAAATAATACAATAACTTTTTACAAAAAATAACCGACTTCAAAATCGAGAAGTATAGATAACTCAAAAACTACTCGTCAGATGTCGCTGAAAATTATATATGACCACACGTCAAGTAGGTACTAGCTTTCGAATAAAAAAAGGAAATATCAAAATCGAAGCATCTAGTGACAAGTTATGAGGTAACGATCATAAATTAAATACACATTATTAAGAGTAACTCAAAAACTTTATGTAGAGGTTATCTCGACGGACCAGCGCTGGCAGATTAGCGTCGGTAACCAGCTTTCTACTTGAATGCGCCCTTACATTGCACTTTGATCAAATAGTCTTTTCACAAAATTAGAACCATAATCATCCAAGTACAGATTTGTCACTTGGACCAGTCTGGCACACTAAGATTTTCAAAATTCCATTAAGTCCAAAGTGAGAGGTTGCGTTTTTTCCTAGACAATGTTTCTGAATGACAATTTAATCAAAGTGGAATAAAAGAATATAGAATTTTGGACATGTTTTTGCCAAAATCGGGTTTTTTTCAAAAATGTCACTTGGACCACTCTGGTTCTACCTTACACAATTGTCATTATTTATATTGAACAAAATTGGACAAACTCACGTAATATTAAACAATCATCTATATGAAAATAAAATGAATAGAAAATCATCATCTATGAGAAAAAAATGTATATTTTCATAATAAATTTCAATTATAACACTACATAATTTTATCGAACAACGTGACAATTATTATATAGAACTCTCGAAAAAACTCATTCATTATTACCTACTAACGCACTGAAAGTCAATGTAGAATTAGGTAAGGTAGAACCAGAGTGGTCCAAGTGACAATTTTAACTTTTCGAGAAAACGAGGGAAACGCGTTTGTACTTATTGTAGCGAAACTAATAACTTTTAACTTGTAATTCTTTATTGAAATTACAGCTAACAAGTTAGATTAAAGTAATAAGATATGTTTAATCACAATCATTTGTATTTAGTATAACAAATTGATGGTTTTTCACAAAAAAATGCACACGGACCACTCTGGCACAAACAAAAATTTAAAAAATTTAAAAATTCTTGCACATGGACCACTCTGGCACAAACAAAGATTAAAAACTCTAACAAATTTATCTATATGTCCGTAATCTACTTATGTTTGTGCACGCTAATCTCAGAAACGGCTGAACAGATTTTTATGGAACTTTCACTTGGAGATAGATGAGGTTGTGGAGAATCATATTAGCTACTCTTTATCCCGGAATTCGGGATTCCCGCAGGAAAAACTATTATTCTCAAACGAAGTCGCGGTTTCAGATTTTTATGGGACTTTCGTTGGAGAATAGAGAAGGTTGTGGAGCAACACATAAGTAGGCTACTCTTTATTCGGAATACCCGCCACATCGGGATTCATGCGGGAAAAAATACTGTTATCGAATGAAGTTGCGGACTTTCACTGGGAGATGGAGGAGGTTGTGGAGCAACATGGAGGCTACTCTTTATCCCGGAATTTTGTGACATACTGAGTTTCACGCGGGCGAAACCTCGGGCACAGCGGCACAGCTAGTATATTAATATGATTCAGAACTAACTTTTTACAAAAAAATTGGTTGCCTGTAAAGTCGGTATACGGGCGAAAGTTTTACGTGACAACGACTTTGAGTGGTAAAATAATTTTAATGTGAATATTCATTCGTATAGTAGGAAGAAGGATGAAATAATAGTAACAATTTAAAACATTTATTTATACAAAGAATTATATTTAAAACATTGTAACACCATCCGCCATCTAGCGCTGCTAACCGTTAGACCATTAACCATTAGTCACAACTAAGTGAGGTAACAAACGAGATTACTCTACTTCTCCAGAGATGGCGCTGTACCATTTTCTGAAACACGCCAACGTGTGTACGCCGTAGCTAC